>OY756996.1:40000-3006143 GCA_963580505.1 Ennomos erosarius | reverse complement strand
TTTGTGCTTTTTTTCCTGTGCACAAATACTTTTTCTGTCACGGGAATCGAACCCGCCACCTCCGGGTTATGAGCCGACCTGCTTAACCACTACACCACGGAAGCGGTGTACAATAATAAACATCAAGTAAAATTTTCAGGAGTAAATATTGGGCATAAGCAATGTATTTACATAAGACCTGGATATTCGGTGCCAGCGGGCATGGGATGGCTTTGGAATGCCCAAGACGTTCCTGGGATAAAGGTGAAAGTTTATATTTTACATTTACCTACTACATTAAAGGAACTTTTGGACTTGCCCAAAAAAAACTGTACTAAGTTTCATAATTTCAGTACCGTCGTGGTTGGCAACCAGGTTTAATTGGGAAAAGTGTTGCTGCAAGGATGACGTTTAAATGCGCTAGAGGTGGTCCAGAAAAGGATAAGAAAAAGAAGAAAAAAGGAGCAAAGCCAGGAGCGGACCTTGGCGGTGGAGACTCTGAGCCAGACGAACCTCTGGTACCGAAGCCAACTCTCAAAGTACAGAGGAAGGGTGACACCTTTACGATTCAAGTAAGTAAGATACCTTAGGAATCATATTCGCCACATTTCTTTTTTGTTATCGGTTATAAGTATTTTTTTGAATTGTGTCATAAATGTCGAATATAGAAGTATAAAAGTTAAATATAACATTCGACAGATTTCAATATCTTCAAACATTGTGACGAAAGTGTAAAGTGGTTGATGTGTTCGTCATTT
Organism: Ennomos erosarius; assembly: GCA_963580505.1. NCBI lineage: Eukaryota > Metazoa > Arthropoda > Insecta > Lepidoptera > Geometridae > Ennomos > Ennomos erosarius. Next base: position 3,005,406 of record OY756996.1, on the reverse strand, counting down.
AAAAAAGAACTGACTAGTCTTCTTCCTACAGGTTAATCCTCTGAAAGATCTAACGGAAATCGCAGACAACGAAGATCCCTACGTCGATTGCGATCCTCTTATCTTCAAAATCATCAAAAAGCGAAGTCCAGAAGAGCAGGCTCAAGTGGAAGCTCGTAAAATGGTCAAACTAAAAAAACAGCGAGACGCTGATATTAGAAAAGCATTGGCAGAGGCCACAGAGGATATTTGCAAGTGTGCTTACATGGACGTCTTTTGCAATGACTTGACAGCAATAGATAAGGTAATCAACGCCTGTCCAACCTTTAAAGAGCCTGAATGCGTTTGCCGCGAGGAATCTTTGAGCTCTCTATCCAGCAATGCTACTTGGGACATTGAGTACACGCCGCCTTTCGGCTGCTTTGACTTAGCTCCGCGAAGAAAAAAGAACTTTATTCACGTGGAAACACAGTATATTAAAGCAGATGCAGGCATCGTTGAACCACCCAAATTATGTAAGAGGAGCTGCTCTGCTACGTCGAGGACGAAAAGAGCTTCGAGAAAAAACTGCTGCGGGCGTGTGTGCCGTTGATTATGTTTAAATTATTGGATGGAGATATAGAAATTCAAGTGTTGATTTGAAATTTGAAATTTGAATTGATTAAGAAAAATACAGTTTTGTGATGTACGATAATTTGTTTCTTTACAAATATAGGTATCTAATGTATGTTATAGGAGAAGGTTTATTTAAAAACTGTCCTTTAAAATCTATAGAATATCTTCGTGTTCCTTTACATTAGCCCCGTTTACCATTTCGTCTAGTCTGTCCATTCCAGTCTTGCCAACTCTGTCTTTCCCGCAATAGAATAGGTAAATTATGCATATGCCTAAGCTTAGAAGAAGGGTTCTTCCTCGTCGTCAAGCTGAGTAGTCGAACTGATATATCCAGTAGAAAAAAAAACCTTGTGGTAATTATCGCAATTTATACACAAACAAGAGGTTTATACCGGTTAAGAAAAACAATTTGGCGTTTGCAACTTACCTCTGGAAAGTCTGTAGTCGGGATTCACGTTGGTGATGTAGTGTTTCATGAACAACGGCAAAAGAACTGTGGTAGCGAGGACCACAGCTCCACCCAGTACCAGAGATGCAGGATTGATGTTCACTGTAGGCAGCTCCTTCGATAAAAGTCAAACCATAAAAATAATCAGGTGAAGCAAGCAGGTAGGTACTCTATGCTTCAGAGCATAATGTACTACCTACTCAACTGAACTAATGGTACAATGTTCCAGTAGTTCAGTCTACTATTTTAATATCTGCGGTTCAGTCAACTGATCTGGTCATCTTAACTAGTGGGAACAAGGAGTATTCTTTGCTATTTAAAACCACCTGTAAAATTTCACAGGTGGTTTTGATCTCTTTTAAGTAGCTGTACTGTCCCATTGCCAAAGAAAGTCTCCCTTGGCTCCAAGATATATATTACATCATAGAGGATATTTCCTATTACATAGTGACCAGAGACAGAGCAGAGAAGATAATGCCATATTCTTCATGATTCAAAGTTACGTCTTATCATTGACGTCTTGATGTTCGATAGTAGGTAGTTATTTTTCATAAACATTATTCCGCTGTTTCTACTATAGTCTGTACTGTAGCTGTCTGTACAAACCACCACCACCAGTTTGAACCAGTAGGACAAAATAGTAGGTCCACGAGGAAACAGCGCATTATTCAAGACTTGTTAGGCCCCTATTATTATGAATCCAATTTTACAGTGCCGAATGGTAAACCTTGATCTGATAGAGAATTATGTTTTTGTTGAGATTTTTATCTGGCAGTCAAGAAAACCACAAGAGAAACTCCAGAGGTCTTTCCAGTATTGGTAAAGCACCTAGTAGCTTGACTATTAGGCATCTGAGCTTGGACCAACTAGGTACTAATGTTAGTAGTACCTGGGGTAGTACCTACCTAATTTAATAACGGTGCAGCACTTACCGATATTCCAAAAGAGTTCACAGTCTTCTTTATCGGTATCGTTAGAAATGGAATAGAGAAATCCAAATCAACCTAAACAGAGAAATGAAGGTTCAAAATTTTAAAACAATAAGTAGGTACCTACTTAGTTTTTTATTATGAATATTGTGGATTATACTCACAGTTATGTCTCGATCCTCAAAATTGAATGAGAGAAATCTTCCGTCTCGTCCTTTCTGGCTTGCCACCGCCATTACACCACAATACAATACCAAACTTTTCGCCAGCATTTTCAATACAAAATTAATCCTTCATAATTATAAGACCATTTTTTTCCAGATGGATACGATTTCTGTTCGATATGATTTAATAAACATAATATAGTTAAGTATTAGTAAATACGGTATACTTAAATAAAATAATTTTATAGAGTTCAGATTAAAAACCATAAAATAATAAAAGAGAAGAATATTAAGTTCACAAATATACCTAATGTCTCTTTTTAAAAATAAGCAATCAAAATATATCTTTGGCGTCACCTTTTTCACGATTTTTCACGTAACTAATTCACACATATGGCATAATACAGCCAATTAACTGCAGTGGTGTCCCTTCAGAAAGCGATGTACGTTTGTGACCATTTTTATGTGGTGTACGTAGAAATATGGAAGGAAGTCAATGACAGACTGATTTTCCGCGTATTGTTCCCATAATGTGGCAGTGCCGAATGACGGGTTACAGCGTAAGTATTGCGAGGCAGGTGAGGTGGAGCTACGATTCTAATAGACTGTTCCTGCAACATATTTAATTTAATAATATCAGCTGCATGCTCTACCAACTCCATTTACCTATTTGTAGCATCAATGGTACTGCTCCGTGGCACATTTGGCCCGGAGACAAGAAGCTCCACCAAACCCAAACCAAATTGTTCTAACACACACAAATTTTTGAACATTTGATCCAAGATTTTTTTACTCGTAAAACTCTTAAATGGTACATGGCTGCGATTTAACGCTAAACATGAGATTTTGTTCTATGTTGGCTTGCTCCGAGCAAACTTCTTGCATCCCTTGGAAAAAGATAGGATATGGTAGTAGGTACTTATTATAGGGTGGCAACATGTTCACATACCCGTCTCTATGATTTTTTCCCTCTGTTTTAGTTCCAAAAACCACCAGTTGTTTTTCTAGTTGTTAATTTTTGCCAAGTCTGAAACATCGTTGGTCTACCTAATTTGTAATGTTTTCACACCCCTTGAACATTATGATTAGTTTGTTCAGATTGCGTGTAATGTTGTGTTTACTTTATGAAGATCAATGGTTTAATTGAACAATGCACATTTAAAGTCACTGCAGAGGATTGATAGAAAATGGCATGATTAAACAATACAAGGGTATAGGAGGTATGTTCAATCGACATCGACTTCCCAGAACGTCGAGTCCTCTGAAATCGTAGGTAGTCGAGTACATCCACGACGAACGACTACTTGCATCTCGATCGCGCTTCTACATGGATCATATACATAATATTTAGCAGCAACCTGCCTAGAGTACCTACCTAAGGGCGGAAGAGAAAATTGTATTTCCCGTATGACAATTTCTTCATACTTGCCTTACTTGTCAAGTAGAGTAAACCCCAGAGAAAGACAATGTTGTCTACCGTCCGTGTTAATAAGGCAGAAGATTCATATTTCAGGAATGATTAAAGGTGATGATGGAATTCTATAAGAAAAGCGACACACACACACATGTTTAAACTATTTGGAATAAACTGACACAAAGGATGCACCAGCTTCGGGGTACACTGAACCGTCGATCCCGATTGTTGCTGAGAGTCTTTGAACCAGCAAATCAGTAATCAACTGTCTTTGAGCTACTTTTAAATTTCAAAACACAAGAGGAAGCGTTTCTTATAAGGAAGATGTTACGTCCTTGATTGTAGGTACCATCAGTCATCACTATCAGCCACCTCTCAGCAAAATAGAGAAAAAGGCGGATATTGGGGCACAAATGACATATACTAAGTCTTTGCGACCTATATGTATACTAAATCGCAGTGACCCATAGATCTTAGTTTGATACCTATTACTAAAGCACATGATCATCATCACCATCATCATCACTACCATTATCATCATCACCATCATCATCATCACCATCTTTATCATCACCATCATCATCACCATAATCATCATAAACAGTCTGAAGACGTCCACTGTTGAGCATGGGCCTCCCCAACACAGCGCCACTTTGAGCGGGTGCTCCCCTACTACCTCCATCGGCTCCCTACGGTTTTCACCAGTAGGCCTAGCACGAACATTTACGCGCGCGTAAGTGTAACGTTAGCGTACGTCTGTTGTATGGCATTTGATCAGCGCCCCATACAACTGGCTTACGTTAACGTTACACTTACGCGCGCGTAAATGTTCGTGCTAGGCCTACAGATCTCGGTCCATCTAAGTAGTGGGGGCCGGCCTACTCTGCTTCTTTCAGTAAACACATAGAGCCAAACAACGTGACTGACAACACAACCTGCAGGGTTAGCACGGACGGTAGACAAAATTCTTTCCCCTGTTTTACTCCACTTGACAAGTAAACTGTATGAAGAATGTGACATAACACGGGGAAAGACCATTTTTTCTACCGTCCGTGCTAGCCCCACTGGTTCGAATCCCGCCCTATAGGTGGGTTGGTACCACAGATTACTAAATATGTTAACTAGCAATGACTTCAAGATATGTGCGGAATTTACACTCGCTCAGCAACAGTGAAAGAAAACATCGTGAAGAAACCAGCATGTTTCAGAGCCACAGAATTCGAGGACGTGTCTACTCATTCCCTACCCCTATTTAGCCAACATGAAGTTAACAGATTATGGTTCTCAGCTCCTAGTAGTTCCTGGATCTCTATAGGTAATACTAGATACGGTATATCCAGTTCAGAATCTGAGAAGTGTGATGGTTGAGTAAACGTTACCTCTAACATTGTTCCTATAAACTGAAAAGCAATATTACAAATGCTAGTGGTATGATAACACCCATCAATTTCGGTCTTCTTGCTTGGCTATTCAAAGTAGACGTAGGTACCCAAAAAAGATGAAACAACATAATGTTGCAAGCATGTTGCAAGACATTATTGTCCCAAAACGTCAACACACTTGACTAAGCGCACACAACGCTCCTCTATTTTACGCTCTAGATGGTTTTGGCATGAAAAGTCAAAATAGTCTAAGCATAGCACCTTGTACGTACAAGGTACGTACTTTACCTACTAATCTTGCATTGTAAGCTTTGTAAATATTTACAGTAGGTAACATATATTATTTTTTGACCGACTTAAAAAAATAGCATTGTCAAACTGGAGAAATTTTTTTTATTGAAAAGGATAGGAGTGGGAACTATGCGTAGTGTGGGGTCCGGTGCTATTGTATACTTTTTTCTTCCACTGCATGGAAGTGGGAGTGAAGGAAAGGTGGGAATGAAGGGAAGGCGAGGGAGGGAAGGGGGGATATGTTATGTAAATAATGACATCCCGTTAAGATAACTTCTGTAGAAGAAGCAATCCAATAAGAGAATGTAAATATTACTCTGGCATGTTTTTGAAGACGGCGGCTACTAAGCGCATCAATTTTGGGAACATCTCTCAACTGGAGAAATTTTGTCGGTAGGTATATAATAATATCTAGAGTTTACTAGATCTCGAAATTTTCAAGCACCTACATAGGTACCTAAAGGTGGAAGGTGAGCAAAAAGCTTACTTCGTCAATCGCTAGTTTTTATTAGGCCTGGGCATATGTGTAATAAATACTAACATATGGCTGTACTGCGAGATCTTAGCGCGATTAAAACTTTTAAAGTCTTTATCGACAGCAAAAATAACATTATTTGGGATCAACACTTTTCATAGATTAACGAGTTAACGTCCGAGTCAGTTAGGTAGTGTCCGTAAGCATTCTGGAAAAGAATTTATCCCGGGTCCATTAGACCAAATTCACTTACCATTCCTTCCCATTTAGATACCATCATAGGCACCACCGTGTCGCATGTCACAGAGTTACGCAATAATGCTAAAGAACGACCACCGACAATGGGGTTTCCACACATCATTGTTTTGATGCAAGCGTTGGAACGCGTTGTATAAAGTTGTATGCGGACGAGGAAGCCGGCAGTGATAACTGGTCTTCCAAGATGGGCAGAGTTGAAGTACTTGTGTTGTTGTTGGTGGTTGCTTATGCACATGGCGAGTACAGGAGTGATGGGTAAGATTTGGGAGGATCAGGGTAGTTCCGGGAAACTAAATAATTATCGTGATAGCAGCTGGTACGTAGGTACTAGGGTTTACGGAACCGGTACTTATTTTGAGAACCGGGATTTCCGGTACTGGCCTTAAACGGAACCGGGATTTCCCGGTTCTTCGGTACTGGCTTTTTTTGTTTTTTTAATGGTACAAAACTTAATGGAAAATGGATGAATAGTTGATTCTGAACAATCTAAATGAGTTAAGAATCAATAAAGTAAAAATTGAAAATTTTGCGCATAATTTTAATTGCGAAAATGTCTATCTGTTTAGTTGAAGCAAATAAATTGAGCTTCTTTTATGTGAGTAGCTCTGTTTTTTAAATAAATGGAATGAAATTCATATAAGACACATAAAATATCACAGCCTCTATATCAGATTACCAGTGATATAGTTCTATATTGGGTATACCTATACCCCTATACTATAAGCCGCTCAAAGTGGCGCTCCACCAGTGGAAGTCTTCAAGCTGTTGGTGATGATTATGATGACCTATAATAGGAATATTTGATGGAAGGTCAAGTCGTTTCGAATCGTCTTGATTCTTCTATCAGAACTGATCAAGTTAAATGGGTTATAATTATAAGCGGTCGATCTTTGCATAAAACCTTATTATCCCATACATAAAGAGCTTTTGATTAAACTTCTATTATATAGTCTTAAAAAGGAGGCAGTGATCCAATTCTTGTTTAAATAAAACCGTGAAAATGTTGACCGGATCCTCCATAAATAGTTGGTCCTTCGAGCCAGATTTGAACCAGTAGGTAACCTGTCCAAAGTAAGGTGTTTCATAGAGATATTAATGTTAATTAATATCTCTATGAAACGTCGAAATGAGGTAAAGCTTTAACCAATCTTAGTTTCGATTTCAGAGGCTTCATGCCGAGTTACCAACGCACAGAGCACCAACTGGCCGAGCCTTCAGCAAGGGTTGAGAAGTCCAGGGATGAGCGGGACAGCCAGCCGCAGCGGACGGAGCGGTTCGGGATATCAGCTTACGGAAGCAGTGGCCAGGTGAATAATGAAGAGTCTATGTACCTACCTACCTAATTGTAATTATTTACTTAGATAAAAAATAACTACTACTGAAGCTTACTTAGTTACCTCAGTAAGTACCTACCTAGTTATTTATATACCTTTTTTTGTGATTATAAATGAGGTGACGAGCTAGTCATTCACTTAATTTGGTCTTTTTGGTTCGTTCAGATCATGTTCAGATGAAGTTTTTTCTGTTTTTCAGGGTGGTTATGGCAGTACAGCCCCAGGTATCTATGGACCACTGAAGATAGACCTCGGAGGCGTTCTGATAGGCTCCATTATAGGATTTGGCGCTGTCATCATATTGCCGAAGATCATCCACGCACTGTCGTATAGTTACGGCGGAGGTTATGGCCGAAGTAAGTTAAATTATGTGAAATGACATGCTGTCCAGTAACTTAAAAAAACACTTAACCACTCCTATCACTCATAACAAATGCCTGACTAAAATATACATTCGCTACTCCACGTTTCTCTGTCTCTAGGCTTAGAAACCGATTTCAGTCAAGTGTCCGACTGGATGTCGAAACTGGATGAAACCCTCAACCGGTACAACGTCGATTCTGCATCTTGCATGCAGCGCCTGACCTGTTCCTACGTGCAACTCGCGAACGAAAACGTCATCACCGGCAACGCTACCGACTTTGATGCTGTATTGTCTTCGCTTTCTAGGTAAATATTGGAGAGGGTGGAAAAAATGTAACGCCTCGCATGATGACTGGATTTTTTCGTCCAATACTGAACAGCCTCCACCATTAGATTGGCCATAATCACCAGGCAGGCGTCTCGGTGATCGCTGTAAATTCCTCCTGGCGTATAATCTAGGTCTTTTCAAGTTAAGAGCGAAAAGGCATTTCATGGGCAAACGTGCCCCACCTTAGACAACTTTACTATCAGGTGCGATGTTGTCAAAAGTAGCCCATTTGTTTGTTGCCCATATTAGCATAAGTATATAAATATGTACTGACCGATGTAGCTCTTAGGATTAGCAAGGTGAAATGGCAATGCGCAGGCCACATCGCTCGTAGAACTGACAACCGATGGGGAAGAAAGGTCCTCGAGTGGCGATCACGAACCGGAAGACGCAGCGTAGGCCGGCCCCCCACTAGGTGGACCGACGACCTGGTAAAAGCCGCGGGGAGCCGATGGATGCAGGAGGAGAACAGCCGCTCTAAGAGGCGCTCCCTGGGGGAGGAGAATGCTGCTTCTCCGTTATCTCTTACGGCACCCACGTGAGATGTGGTGGTCCTGTTTTTACGCTGGGTCCACGCTTCAATCTTCCTGTACTTCATCATCAACAGACTGAGGACCTCCATTGCTGAACAATGACCTTTCCCTCAGGGCGCAACTTCTGGCTGCTTGCATCTAGCAGCTTCCCGCCGCGGCTCGTAGCTTCACCTAATAATGGGGGGCCAGCCTACGTTGCGTTTTCCGATTCGTGGCCGCCACCCGAAAACCTTTCTCCCCCATCGGTTGTCAGTTTTACGAGTGATGTCCTGATGTGCTTACCAAACACATATTACTTGTTCCAGTAACTCGCTCGTTCGTCGAATGCTCTCAGGCACGTCGATGTACGAAGCAGTGTCCGCTGGCGGGACACTCGACGCCGACTGTCAACTGTTATACCCCAAGTGCAAGCTCGACAAGAAGACTGTAGTGAAAGTGCTGACGCAACTAGTGCCTTCGAATTAAATTCTATTTAAAATTTAAATGCTGTGATTTAATAAAACTCCTAGTAGTACAAAGACCCTTTAGTAATAAAGTAGGGTTGAAAATTTTATTGATTCGTGTATTAGGTATCAAAATAAAATAGGTACCTAAGTAGCTCATCATAGGATAGGTTGATCATCGGTTTCAACCTAGATGGATGAAACCGATGATGAACCGTAGATGATCAGCGTGTCATAATCGTGCAAGAAAATACAGTTTTATAGGTACTATAGGCTTAAAATAATTGATTGAATCAGGCGGGACCTCGCGAAAGTTCATCTTAAATCCAAAATGAAACAAGAATATCTAGTGTAATTCCGCAAAAAATAAAACTATAAGATTATCTATATTGGGAAAGCTGTAAGGGGTTGTTGTTGTGTGTGTTCTTGTTTCATTTAGTACTAAGGTTTACTCTAAGTGAAGACCGCTATAAGCATAGAGGAATTACGCTGCTATAAGTATTTAATTTTGCTGGACCATGGTACCTTTATCTATTTTGTGACCTCTCTTTGAACTTATTAGATTAACTTTTTACCGGGTAGGTAATAGCATAAGGTAAAGTAGGTAGGTAGATAATTTAATTCGGAACTAACGATAAAACTTGTTTTGCTGTTTCGTGTCTGTAGGTAGGCTCGGCATTGTAAACAGTTAACATTATCAATATAGATTACTACCTAGGTACTTATTCTAAGAGCAATAGGCTAATCTATAGATTTTTTTTAAATCAAAATTTTAGGGCTTTAACGCCATTTGCGATTATGCCGCCCTAGTTGGTTTAACCAATACATCAATCTAACGTAACACTACATAAATACCTAGCATTTTCAATCTATCTCTCTCTATGAATTGAGTCCGAGAGAGGCTCAGCAAGAATGATGTTACTGAACTGTCTCTCTTGTTTTTGTTCCGGACACATTCCATGAGGATATGATACAAGTCCCATAGATAATATGGGTAAGTATAATACCTACTTTTATTAATAAAATTACCTACGCCGCAACGGTCTGATTATTAGTAGGTACAGAATCCACCCTATACTTTTTTAAGTCAAAATAGGAAAGTTTATGAGAATAATAAACAAAATCCAAAGAAAACACGTCCTTCGCCGGTTGCCGTTCGGTAACGGCTTTGGCTTTTAAAGCTGTGTTTTATAGACATTTATAATATTATAGGTATTAAAAATATAATGTTATATATTAGTTTGCCTTCTTTTAATTTATAAAATGATTAAGTAGGTACGTTTTTAATAAAAATATTCTCCTTCGTTACCATATCTCGAAGTATGCATTGACCGTTAGTATTGAGCACGTTTGTGCGGTCATTTCTATAACTAAACCTAAAGCCTTCAAAATTGCCTTGGCTGCCTAAAGAACACGAGATTTTAACAAATTCCATCTCGGACATTTACCTATTGTACGTACGTACGTATGCATATCCTTCCGTAATTTATTATATAATATTGTTCTTAAACCTGAAAGTACATACTTACGTTACGTTAATACATACTTAGTTTTAAAAAAATTTTTGTGAACTCGACCTTGGCTAAATAAAATAAATACAAACGCGACGCCAAAATAAAAAAAAAATGTAACGTCGTTTCGGCTGTCATTGTCATAAACAAGATAGAGTTCAAAAACTAATACCCGACTACCTAATTATAAATGATGGCATTTTTACCCTCGCCTAAATGAAGGGGTGTTGTATTGTATAACTAATAGTTACACTTACTTATGAGCAAAAATGTGTGTTTACATGTAGAGATTTTAATTTTTTTGTTAATTATACTCTTAAGTAGGTTAGGTTAGGTACCTGATTCTATCATCTATGCTACAACTTTACAAGCGCTATGCAGTTGCGCGTTATAACGAGGTGGGACGAAGCTATTTTTTCAAATTCCAACATCGTTTAATTCTTAAAGTATTAAACCTACAGTAAAAATGAATAGAATCTTTTTTATGGCGGATGTATTGTAATTTAATTTCACAGAAGGATTGTAATACTAATCCTAAAGGTTTCTGAGATATAAGCAAATATCCGAAAAAAGCGATATTCAAACCCTTCCCCTTCCCTATACTTACCCACCACCCTCGGACATTTTTAGTATATTCATCAATACACCTTCAAAGTATAACTGTGCCAATTTTTAAGACTACACGAATGATTTCGGCTGTTTGGCTAATGTTTAGCGAATTTTCTTACTATGTGGTGAAATGGATAGGTCATAAAATCCATCATATTGGGTTTACTATAATTTAATGTACCCTATGTCACCCAGTGTCAATACGCATAGATTGGTATCAAATTTGATAAAATATGATGAGTAGTTTAGACACAACCAGGGAACAACAAAACCAGAAAATTGGCGCCTATATCTATACGTAGGCTATACATAGTTATACATAGATATACAAATTATACATATTCTAAACGTAGGTACTCATAAAGACCTTTCATTTGATACCAAACATGACATGTTTATCGAAAAAATATTTTTTTTTGTCCGCGATTTTTTTAAATATAATCCGTCATATTGAATTTAATGTAACTTTATATAGCTTATGACACGAAGAGTGTTAAGGTTTATCGATTGACACCTTGCTGTTTGAAATAGGATAAGTAATTTAGGAGATACGAGGGAACATATGAACATACATACATACATATGTGGCGTGTGTACGCGCCACTATATTGCATTGATTTATATTCTCTGTTTCCATGTGTAAATGTGTATGTAGCTTAAGCGTAATATTAAGAACGAACTATGGAACGGATTCCATAGTTCGGCAGCGCCCTCTGGCGCCACAGAGAATAACCTCTCTTCTGGTTCCTCATCGTCGCGAGCGCGCATGTCGCTCCGCGAATAATTTATAATTAAATTGTAAAATAGTTCGTGTGGCCCGTGGAGGCCCCTTTTGTGTAGTCGCAATAACTCGTGTATATAACAGCAAATACAAGACTGTTCGTGAACTCAACAACTGCAGTTTTACTACCGACGGACTACACCCAGAATCCTCACCACGCTCGCCACCAAATACGAGCTAAATTGGTGACCACCGACGCTGAGCAACGCGCAGCTTCGATCAGAGCTGCCATCGGAAGCTACGCGTGTGGAGGCCCATGCCCGCACGCTCTCCGACCAGCCTCGCAGCAAACTCGACGGGGCGAAGCTCTACCACGCATGCGCCGCGACGGAGCTAAAAGTGTCCCTGAGGACCGCCAAGGAGCCTGCAGCATCGTGTCGTATGCGGAGGCACCTTTCCCGCATACGCACCAGATCAGTTTGTGCAGCCCTTTATATTTTCATTCATCTTTTTGTACATAATTCCGCCATTCTTTGCTTACACCGAGTCATAAACTCGTGCGCAAATCGCGTTGATAGTGGCGCCACCAAACATATCGGACGCTTTGGTGCACTAACATTTGAATTTGTGTGGTGTGTTTCGTGCAGTCGTGTAGTTCAGTTGAACGTTCATTCGTTCTGCACGACACGAACCGTGAGTGTCAACGTCAACGAACTGTCAGAATCACTCACGTCAAGTCGCCGAACTGTCATAATCAGCTGTGACTTGTTATTTACTCTGTGTTTTTATTATTCGTAATTGTAAATTCTTTGTTTGTTTTCATTTGTTTTATTGTGTTTTTGGACAGTTTATTGCTGCAATATTGTGTTTAGTTATAAGAAAATTGCGTTCATTAACCCAATTGCATTTTTTGTGTGATTGCACGTGGTTTTTACGACTGCTTGGGTACCTACACACTTTGTTTATTTTTGCGCATATTTACTTTTGTTTTGTGTTGCCTAGTTTTAAGTGCGTTTTTTGCATTAGTTTTAAGGGTGTGTGTGGTAGCTATTCTAACCCTCATACGGAGAAAAATTAAGCGTTTTCTTTGTGTTTTTTGTGTTTGTTATCGCCTATCACTAACTTTTGCACATTAAAATGGCTGAAAGTGATAACAAGGGGTCACTTGACAGTGCTAGCTGTAACAGCATGCAAGACCCGCCGCAAGAAGTGCACCGCATATCAATCCGCACCCCTCCCTTCTGTAAAGACAGACCCGCACTCTGGTTTGCCAGCTTAGAGGCACAGTTTGCTATCAACCAAATTACCAGGGAAGCAACTAAATTCAGCTACGCAGTATCAATGCTGGATACCAACTACGCCGTTGAGGTTGAGGATTTGATCATTTCTCCCCCGCAGACTGATCCATATACGGCACTTAAATCAACAATAATTTCTAGGTTTTCGCAGTCGTATGAGGAGAAGACCAGGCGACTCCTAGACAACGAACAGATGGGCGACAGGAGGCCGTCATCATTCCTCCGTCACCTCCGGTCACTTGCAGGACCTGCATTTCCGGACAGGTTACTGAAGTCCATCTGGTCCAGCCGACTTCCCCGACAGCTGCAAATAGTTCTGGCCGCACAACGCCTAGATCAACTTGGTGAGCTAGCCGAGCTAGCAGATACGCTCATGGACATTCAGTCCCAGCCACCAGAGGTATGTACTACAACTGCATTACATACCCCCCCACTGCTGGAACAGAACACCATACTTGCGCTACAAAATCAAGTAGCAGAATTGACACGTGTTGTTGCTGCCCTCTCAGCCACTGGAGGGCCACCTACCAGCAGGTCACGCGGCCGCAGCGCGAACCGTTCGCGCAGCCGTAGTCGCTCACGTCCGCGTAACCCTGACCTATGCTGGTACCATGACTGTTTTGGGGCTCGAGCACAAAAATGTACTCAGCCATGTACCTGGAACAATAGTTCGGGAAACATGACGAGCGGTCGGTAGTGGCGAGTACCGACCGCCCACACGCAAGTCGTCGCCTCTTTGTTCAGGACCGGGGTACGAACCAAAAATTTTTGGTAGACACCGGTTCAGACATCTGTTGCTTTCCCCGAAGACTAGCTAGAGGCCGCCTTACTAGCAGTGGTTATGACCTCAGCGCTGCAAACGGCACATCCATAAAAACTTATGGCAGTATTTCCCTAAATTTAAACATAGGGCTACGCCATGACTTTGTGTGGAACTTTGTAATAGCTGATGTTAGTACCCCTATTATCGGATCAGACTTCCTGAGTTTTTACAATCTCTTACCTGATTGCAGGCATGAACGGGTGATCGATGGCACCACCAAACTGTGGATACCAGCTGCCGCAGCACAGACCGCCCAGGACAGCATCAAAGCCGTGACAGGCGGGAACTCACCCTTCGAGCGACTGCTCGCTGAGTACCCTGACGTCACGCGCCCCCCGGGCATCGACAGAGTGATCAAGCATTCCACTGTCCACCACATCAACACTACTGATGGTCCACCGGTCACCTGCCGTCCCCGCCGCCTAGCACCAGACAAACTACGCATCGCGCAGCAGGAGTTTGATGCGATGGTCCGCGCCGGTACTGCCAGACCCTCGAGCAGCTCGTGGTCGTCCCCCCTACACCTCGCGCCCAAGAAGGATGCGACATGGCGCCCGTGCGGCGATTACAGAACGCTCAACGCCCGCACCATTCCGGACCGATATCCGGTGCGTCATATAGGGGACTTTTCTCAAAATCTGGCTGGCTCCTCCATCTACTCAACAATCGATTTAGTCAAAGCGTACCAACAAATTCCCGTAAGTAGTGCAGATATTTGTAAAACCGCCATCATCACACCTTTTGGCCTTTACGAATTTCCCTATATGACCTTCGGATTGCGGAACGCCGGTCAAACCTTTCAAAGGTTCATCGACGAGGTGGTGCGCGGCCTGGACTTCTGTTATGCCTATGTGGATGATATCCTGGTACACTCAGTGGACAGTACCCAGCATATCCAGCACCTCAGGCTGCTTTTCGACCGCCTGCACCAGTACGGGGTGATGGTCAACCCAGCTAAATGTGTTTTTGGGGCAGCGGAAGTGTCGTTCTTGGGCTACCGCATTAACGCTCAAGGCACCCACCCACCCGAAGACCGCATCCAAGCACTGCGTGATTTCCCCCCTCCTAAAACCGTGCAAGGCATGCGTAGGTTTCTAGGAATGATTAACTTCTACCGTAGATACCTACCCAACGCTGCTAAGTTTCAGGCACCGCTGATCGACGCCGTAGCCGCCACGCACAGCAAGGGACCTAAACCGTTTCCGTGGACACCTGAGCTTGAAGCGAGCTTCGACGCATGCAGGACGAGCCTCGCATCTGCTACTATGCTGGCACACCCGGACAGTAGCGCACAACTTGCTCTGTTCACGGACGCCTCAGGTACGCACGTTGGTTCATGCTTACAACAACGCCGCGACAACACGGCGCCCTGGCAACCTCTGGCTTATTTTAGTCGTAAGCTGACGACTAAACAGTCTGAGTGGCCTACTTACTACCGAGAGCTCCTCGCCGTTTATGATAGCGTACAGCACTTCAGGCACTTGTTAGAGGTCCAACACGTGACCATCTACACCGACCACAAGCCACTTATGTACGCTTTTCAGCAACGGCGAGAAAAGCTTCCGCCCGCACAGCTAAACCAGCTTAGCTTTATAAGTCAGTTCAGCACTGACATTGTGCACATCAAAGGCGAGGACAACGTAGTAGCAGATGCGATGTCCCGCATTGAAGCCGTCTCTCTCACCGACGACTACGCCGCTCTCGCACAAGCTCAAGCTGTCGACGACGAACTTGTTAAGTTGCAGACCGACTCATCCCTCATACTAGTGCCTACTCATATTCCAGGCACCGACACCACCATCATGTGCGACACCTCAACGGGAAAGCCGCGACCTTACCTTCCGGCTTCCTTCCGTCGTGCTGCATTTCAGAGGCTCCACAACCTCAGCCACCCCAGCGCGCGCGCCAGCGCCCGCCTGGCGGCTGACCGCTACGTGTGGCCTCACATCCGCAAGGACTGCAGCTCCTGGGCGCGCGCCTGCGTCGCGTGCCAACGCAGCAAGGTTACCCGGCATATTACCGCACCTCTGGGTAATTTTACAAGTACCTCTGGACGCTTCCAGCACGTCCACCTGGACATCATTGGCCCGCTTCCTTCCTCCGACGGCTACTCATACTGTCTGACAGCCGTCGACAGATTTTCGCGTTGGCCGGAGGTATGGCCAATGACGTGCATCACTGCTGAACAAGTAGCCGACACCTTCGTTAACGGATGGATCTCCCGCTTTGGGGTTCCACTTGTCGTTACGACCGACCAGGGCAGGCAGTTCGAATCTGCCTTGTTCAGCCGCTTGTTGCAAGTGTGTGCCACTAAGCGCATCCGCACAACGAGCTACCACCCGCAAGCGAACGGCATGGTAGAGCGCCTCCATCGGCAACTTAAGGCAGCCTTGATGTGCCACGCCGAAACTTGGAGCAAAGCCCTACCACTCGTCCTGCTTGGCATCCGCACAGCATTGAAGGAAGACCTTCAGTGTTCCTCTGCCGAGATCGTGTACGGAGAACCTCTGCGGTTACCCGGAGAGCTCGTCGTACCGGCATCGGCAGACCACAGCGACACCAGCACGGAGGACTTCGTGGCCCGGCTTCGCTCCAAGATGGTCAGTCTTCGCGCCATTCCTGCATCGCGGCACTCACAGCAGTCGACATTCGTCTTCAAAGACCTGCCGTCTGCTACGCACGCTTTCCTGCGCGACGATACTGTAAGGAGACCGCTCCAACCACCATACAGCGGTCCTTACAAGATCTTGGCCAGAAGTCCCAAGACCGTCACACTGGATGTTGCAGGCAAGAGACACGAGGTCAGCGTCGACCGCGTCAAACCGGCGCACCTGGAAGTCGAGCAAGACGCACGAGCGTCTAGCGCAGCTCCTTCCGCACCCGCTCCGGTCAGCACGCCGCCTCCTGCTCCACAGCCTCCGTCCCCCGCACCCTCCGCCCACCCACAATCCGTCCCCTCCCCTACTCCCGCAGTCGTCACCCGCACCGGTCGCAGAGTCAGGTTCCGTGACATCCTGGATCTATAATGTTAAATGTATATAATTTTACACTTGTTATATTTTTTTTTTACTCCGGCTGTATTTTTCTCCGTAGGGGGGTGATGTGGCGTGTGTACG
Source organism: Ennomos erosarius (assembly GCA_963580505.1). Lineage (NCBI taxonomy): Eukaryota > Metazoa > Arthropoda > Insecta > Lepidoptera > Geometridae > Ennomos > Ennomos erosarius. Next base: position 2,988,372 of record OY756996.1, on the reverse strand, counting down.
CGCCACTATATTGCATTGATTTATATTCTCTGTTTCCATGTGTAAATGTGTATGTAGCTTAAGCGTAATATTAAGAACGAACTATGGAACGGATTCCATAGTTCGGCAGCGCCCTCTGGCGCCACAGAGAATAACCTCTCTTCTGGTTCCTCATCGTCGCGAGCGCGCATGTCGCTCCGCGAATAATTTATAATTAAATTGTAAAATAGTTCGTGTGGCCCGTGGAGGCCCCTTTTGTGTAGTCGCAATAACTCGTGTATATAACAGCAAATACAAGACTGTTCGTGAACTCAACAACTGCAGTTTTACTACCGACGGACTACACCCAGAATCCTCACCACGCTCGCCACCAAATACGAGCTAAACATACATACATACATACATACATACATACATACATACATACATACATACATAGACAGTCAAACTCATAACCCTCTTTTTTGGTAGTCGGGTAAAAATGGAACGAGCCATTCTAATTTTGTCAGTGGCAGTGTCACTTGTCAGTCGAACGGAATGAAATTTATATTTTTTATTTTCGATAGGGATGTTACCTAAGGGAGGAAAAATCGATTTACCATAATTGATTTTTTTTGGGCAAAATATCAACAAACTATTTTATTTAGATTACAATAAGGAGCCATTTTATTAAAAATAAATAAATTGTTATTTATGTATGACCCAAACAAAACCCTAATAACACAGAGTTCCAAAACTATCTAAAGTAATATTTAACGTAAACACGGCATTGTAGAATAGTGGGCCTAGCACGAATATTTACGCGCGCGTAAGTGTAACGTTAATGTAAGCCAGTTGTATGGCATTTGATCTGCCCCCTTATTACGATTGAGTTAGCAGCGCTGCCAACGCGCGTCTGCCGCTCAACTGCTGTCAAAATTGTATGAACTTTGACAGCAGTTGAGCGGGTTTTACGTTAACGTTACACTTACGCGCGCGTAAATATTCGTGCTAGGCCTATAGCCCTAACAATTTGCCGGTCAAAGTCCACCGGCGACTCGGCCGGCATCGGCCGTTCTTTTGCTGACTACCCTGCATAGTCTTACTTACCGATCGATCGTGCAACTGGCTCCTCTGATGCAACTACCCACATTTCTATTCTTATCCATTAAAATAATAATGTATTATTTTTCCATTTGATGTTTTTTAATGGCAGGATTAAATTATAAATGTTAATCGCTACGCCCAACGGCACAATATCTTCATAATTTTATTGTACTTTATCTTTAAGTGAATTTTTTGTAATTCTTTTGAGAAATAAATTCTTAAACCGTAATAGATGGCGTTGAATAGGTGTGTGCCATCTGTCACTGTCACTGTTTCAAACTAAGCTAACGACTTAACTCTTATCAACTATTTTATATTTTGATATCATCATCGTCATCATCATCATCATTAACAGCCTGAAGACGTCTACTGCTGAACATAGGCCTCCCACTTAGAGCGGCTGCTCGCCTCCTGCATCCATCGGCTTCCCGCGGCTTTCACCAGGTCGTCGGTCCACCTAGTGGAGGGCCGGCCTGCGCTGCCTCTGCCAGTTCGTGGTCGCCACTTGAGAACCTTTCTTCCCCATCGGTTGTCAGTTCTACGAGCGATATGGCCTACCTATTGCCATTTCAACTTGCTAATCCTAAGAGCTACATCGGTTACTTTAGTTCTTCTGCGGATCTTATCTCGCAGGGAAATACCGAGCATTGCTCTCTCCATAGCTCAATGCGCGACTCTGAGCTCTGAGATGCGGGTCTCTGAGATGTTTGAGGGGCACGATATGGAAAAATAACAAAAACAACTCCAACCAACCAACCAACCACCCAACTTTATTTACATCTTTCTTTGTCTGGACGGAACCTCCGGTTCAGGTATTTGGTAGAGGTGTGGCCTAATTATGTTTAATACCAGTAAAAATATCGAATACAGAATAATAAAATCGGTTTTATGATCGTTCAATAATAATCGATTAATATAAAAAATAATCGATTATTTAATAATGTTTATCTTAACATCCCTAATTTTCGGCAACTTCATCTCTTCTTCATTTCAATTTAATTTTCATTTCATTTCAATCAAACATCAAATCAAGTTCATGAGTTGCGGTTTAGCATGTAAATGTACTTGTACACGAGAATTTTACATTTCCTGTGAAAAGTGAGTGGGTTTGGCTTAGTCCAGCGTCCAGAAAACCAGAACTGAGGTAAACGAAAGCTACTATATTAAACGATGGCCGGAATTGAAGAAGTAAACGCAGCACCTTCTCAAGAAGTCCCACCCGCAGAAAGTGCTTCTCTCCCACAGGAAGACATCGATGCAGCCAATCAATTGAAAAACGAAGCCAACGATTACTTTAAGAGTAAGTCCTCAATGGTTGCAGTTGCAAGTCATATCGATCGATAGCGACAGGTACCGAAAGTAATTGACATAACCTAAATGTTACAGGGCAAAATTACGACAAGGCGATTGAGTTATATTCAGCTGCGATAGAGAAGAATCCGAACAATGCCGTGTTCTTCGCGAACAGGAGTATCTCTAACCTGAGGCTTGAGAATTTCGGTTACGCCTTGACTGATGCTTCGAAGGCAATTGAGCTGGATCGTGGTTATACGAAAGCCTATTACAGACGCGCAGCGGCGTACATGTCTCTAGGGAAACACAAATTAGCTCTAAAAGATTTTGAATATGTAAGTTCTAAGCTTCTCTGACATTTTCAAGAAACTGTTACAGTTTCAAGGATGTGCTGCAAAGACCAGCATTATGAATTAATAGATTTTCCAGTCAACCTAAAGCTGTAAAGTTGAAAATATCTGTATGCTTTATAACAGTAGCTGAACTGAATTACTAATCAGCTGAAATTGGACTAATTTTAACATTTCCAAAAACATTCAGCAAGCCGTGCCTTCAGATTGTCTTTGCCACAGTTTTTACTCAAATATAAGATGCAGGAGGCATCCAGCCCGCTTAACATGCATGCTTGTTGGCACAGTTAGTGTGAGCATGGGGTCCCATCAGGTACAAACAAAAGATAGCGTGAACTTGAAAAATAAAAGTAGTAATTGTGTCTAGAGAGTTACTAATTAGGGTCCAGTGTATTCAATTGGGCCAATACTTTGCCATCACGCAATAAATGTTGCTTGATAATCTTGCGTTATATAGAAATAAAATAGCCCATGTTATTCCGTTGTATGGGATGAGGCCTCTGTGTGAGGTTTATCTGTGGTGTTAGATACAATTAGGTGCTAACATAGTCTTGTCTTTCTGACGAGAAAAAGTGTTGACATTTTTTTCTGTTGCACTCATCATGCATGCTAGGCATGCTGGTGTTTCACCAGTTTTACTGCATAAATTCCAATTTTAAAAACCATTCTGATGATTAGTTCTGGTATACAAGGTGACCTTGAATAAGTGTGTTATCCCGAAATGGGGGGACTAGGACCATGATACCCTACAAGTTGTGAGAGCCTTACTTGAAACTGGGTGTTTCCAAACTTCCATGGTAAAAAATAAATCCACTCGCAAAAATGCACGTGCGATCGCTATGAGATAGAGTTATAGGATACTATAAATTCATTTCTAAACACAGGTTGTTAAACTCATTTATGTGCACTCGGTCAACTACGAAGTTCATCCACCCCGCTGTGCTAAGGCTATTTTCGAACGTAAACTTTACATGGCATTTCTTCAATGAAAAACTATTAATTTAGTAAAGTTGTAGAAGAGACATTGTCTACCTTGGGGTGTAGATTTCCCCCTTTCGGGATAACATATCAATTCAAGGTCACCTTGTATACTTGAGCAATTTACTTGCAATATTTAATTCAATTTGGTTCAACCATTTTCACATGAAAGCCAAAATACATTTCACATTTATAAATAGGCTACTATGGGAACCTGAATTGAATACCTTGTTATACCAGGTAGCGGGCAACATTATTACCACAAATTAAACTAAATTATAAATATATGTGGACATTTCACACATTACCATTTAGTCGTTAAGCTAAGTAAAGCTTGTGCTATGGGAGCTAGATAACTGATACAAAACAAAGAGTACCTTTGTGTCTATGTATTATAGGGAATAAGGCGCGGGCCACATATAAATGATGTCGGGTGCAGGTGCACTTTCTATTCCATACAAAATGCATGTGACCTACGCCTAACACCCAGATATTAAAACAAACGCCTATGTTCACTAAACAAATATTTGTCCTGTGTGGGATTCGAGCCCACAACCTATAGTTCCAAAGGCAGGGAAACTAAGCTATCTGTACCTCTTGTACGAGTTTTGATAGTTTACTAAAACTTGATTCGTTTACGTTTTCTCCCATACATTTCTCTGCAGCGCCCCTAGTGGACACGTTGATGAACTAAAAATGACAGTACAAATTTTAAATGGGTTCGCGCGTATTCACGTATTGGAAAACTCGTACTAGGGATAGGATTGAAAATATTATCTAGTAAGTCATCATCAACAGCCCGAAGTAAGTACTTACAAGGTTTTTGTTATTTTTCAGGTAACCAAAGCAAGGCCAAATGACCAAGATGCCAAAATGAAGTACAATGAATGCAACAAAATAATCAAGAAGATTGCGTTTGAAAAAGCTATTGCTGTTGATCAGGAAGAAGTGGCTATTGCAGATAGCATTAACTTAGATGTTATGAGTAAGTAGCTAGTTATTAATAAACACACAAACGTTCAACCACCTAGTGTACTAGTAAATAAATTACACTCATATTTGAAATAAACATAATATTATACTTGTCTTTATTACCCAAGCTAACTGCTACAATATTAAAAACTAAACTTAACTAGTTACACTACCTACTACAAAGAACATCATCATCATCATCATTAACAGCCTGAAGACGTCCACTGCTGAACATAGGCCTCCCCCCAGGAGCGCCACTCAGAGCGGCTGCTCGCCTCCTGCATCCATCGGCTCCCCGCGGCTTTCACCAGGTCGTCGGTCCACCTAGTGGGGGCAAGATAATAATGAACCGTTTTATTAAAAATAAATAAATTGTAATTTATGTATGACGCAATAGATGGCGTTGAATAGGTGTGTGCTATCTGTCACTGTCACTGTTTCAAACTAAGCTGACAACTTAACTCTTATTAACTGTTTTATATTTTGAGATCATCATCATCATCATCATTAACAGCCTGAAGACGTCTACTGCTGAACATAGGCCTCCCACGGCTAGAGCGGCTGCTCGCCTCCTGCATCCATCGGCTCCCCGCGGCTTTCACCAGGTCGTCGGTCCACCTAGTGGAGGGCCGGCCTACGCTGCGTCTTCTAGATCGTGGTCGCCACTCGAGAACCTTTCTTCCCCATCGGTTGTCAGTTCTACGAGCGATGTGGCCTGCCCATTGCCATTTCAACTTGCTAATCCTAAGAGCTACATCTGTCACTTTAGAACATATGGACTGTATAATAGTGAGGGCCTATAGACGGTCCAAATGCTCCAGCCCAGCACTGCCAGTAGGTAGCGTACCCAACATGCTGGCAGTGTTGCATCGTTGATTGCAATACTGATGCGTTGCCAAATAAGTACCAGCATTTTGGTCATACGTCGCATCAGATGCTCTGATAAACTTTGGAAATTGCAGTGAGCTCAACACCACCCCCCCATCCTCTCAACACTAAACGGCTCAAATATGTAACCGCTCTACCGAGATTTCTATATTTGCGCCGCATTTTCTGCTCAGTACTAACATTCAGTCTTAGTTTCAGTTTGATTATAATTATACTTACAATCGGTCTGAATCTAAACTACCTACTATGAATGATTGAAGTTGGTTTTAAACTATTAATTTTAATGGTAAACATTATTTTTATCAACATCTAGATAATTTTATAATATTTAGATTTTGATAACCTTATCTCAGTTCCAATTTGTGATTGATTAAAATTGTTGTGTTTTAGTTTGGCACTTGAGGAATAGCTACTGCCTATTTTAAAGTATTTAGTGGTTTTACAATGGGGAATAGTCTCTTAAAAGTTTTTTGTTTATCAAAGTCTTCAAAGAAAGGTGTAGAAGGTATTAATAATTATTCACTCCTTCATTTGGGTTTCTGTTTGAATTAATTATATTATTATTGTACATTCAGTCAAGTTACGACAGTACTTATAAATACCACAGAATACATAACAGTACTAATACAGAAGATTCACTCCATAAAATATTTAAAAAAATATCAACTCTTGGTTCAACAGAATAAAGTACAATTTTGGTTGCACATCTGATCTCTTCTAATGACATTATTAGGGTTGCCTTTGTCAAAAGAAAAAAATATGGGAATAATTTATTAGCCGTTATGTGCCCATTACTCTACATTTGTGAACATATAATGTTTTAAATAAAGTTAGGTTGTTCGTACTATATTTGCAAACAGTTGTTGTAAACATAATTTAAGATTAAAACGAGTGTCATCAAAGAAAAGAATCTGACGCAAACAAGAAACAATTGTTTCCCTCTTCCACTAATGTGTTAAGATGCAGAGGGAGTGAGACAGCGATAGAAATGTCTGCTCTTTTCAGTTCTTTTCTTTATGGAGTCAGGTTATACCTACCTAACTTTAGCAGTAGCATAGTAGATTTTTAAAACTTACTTAGGTATATCCAAAACTAATGTATGCAGAGACACAAACGCGTTTCAAATTTTAAATAATAGAAAAGGGGCCGGTTTTGTCACATTACATTGACGACAGGAACCATTGTTTTTAGTAAAGAGGATTCAATTTTAGTTTCAATGCAGCGTGTGCAATAATCTGTAAGTATGGGTAAATATTTTATTTAGCCCTTTCGCCTTCATAATACAGCAATCATGACTTAGTTATTAACAATTATTCTTGACCTTGTATTCTGAGATATATTCGTTGACAGCCTAGCTGTGGTGTAGGTGGTTGAGATCGGCTCCTAACCCGGGGGTGGTGGGTTAGATTCCTATGACAGGAAAAGTTATTTGTACACAGGAATAAAGGCGTCAAAGTCAGTCATTCGGTACCCATCGCTGTCGTGTTTGTAGACTGCCGCGAGAAGCGATGATCACCACAACATTATAAGCCCACCCTAAACAGCGCCTTTCTATCTATCGCTATAGCTCCGATCTTCTGAGTTACTCGTAATAGACCGGCCCAGTTTTCTGGCAACATTTTTTGAAAACATTGTGCAAGTTGTATAAAATTGTTTCAGCCATCGAAGATGAATATGATGGTCCAGAGATGGATGAAGACGGCAAGATGTCCCTCAGATTTATTGAAGAACTGATGGAGCATTACAAGCATGAGAAGAAGCTTCACAAGAAATATGCATACAAGGTAATAGATGTTACATCTATGTTGTTTTTGGAAATATTATTTAGGACTTAATCCCATATCCCATAGTTCTGTAGAACTACGCTCAATGGTAAATCAGAACTCGAGATGATATTTCATTCTCAAATTGGTCACTTTATGATTGAAACCTCTACTTAAGCTCTTATTGATGACCAATCATCGTTATGTAGTACAGTGGCCTTACCACGGCAATCGTAATTGTGTGCTCTCTTGCTCGCACTCAAGGGCTTGTACATTGGCGCAAGCAGGATGGCAGGCGATGTTCATTACCAGAATACTTACGCGGTAGGGCTGCAGATCTGAATCTGCTGCCCTAGCATGGACAGTAAACATATATGTCCATAGTCCGTTTTACAAGTCGACGGGCCCGATAGCTCAGTTGGTAGTATCCCTGCCTTCTGAACTAAGGGCTGTGGGTTCGATTCCTACCCGGGACAAACATTTGTGTGATGAACATAGATGTTTGTTCTGCGCCTGGTTATATTGTATTCTATGTATGTATTTACAAACAAAAACGTATCTAAGTATTGTATCAGTTATCTGGTTCCCATAGTACAAGCTATGCTTAGTTTGGGGCTTGATGGCGCTGTTTGAAAGGTCCACACATATTTACTTAATTTTTATATATTTATTTTACAGATCCTTATTGATGTGAAGAACTACCTGATGAAGCAGCCATCGCTCATCGACATCAAAGTACCAGATGAGTCCAAGTTCACAGTCTGCGGAGACATCCACGGGCAGTTCTATGACTTAATGCATATTTTCGAGATGAATGGTCTACCTTCGGAAACCAATCCTTACCTATTCAATGGAGATTTCGTGGATCGAGGGTCATTCAGCGTGGAGTGCATCTTCACACTTTTCAGCTTTAAGCTCCTGTTCCCAAATCATTTCTTCATGTCTCGAGGTAAGAATTTGTTTGTTTGCAGTTCTATACAAGGTGACCTTGAATTGGTATGTTATCCTGAAACGAGGGGACTGAGACCATGATACCCTACAAGTTGTGAGAGCCATACTTGAAACTGGGTGTGTCTAAACTTCCATGGTAAAAAAATAAATACACTCGCAAAATTGCACGTGCGGTCGCTACGAGGGTTAACAAGATACTATAAATTCATTTCTCAACACAGGTCGTCAAAACTCATTTATGTGCACTCGGTCAAGAACGAAGTTCAACCACCCAGCTGCGCTAAGGCTATTTTCGAACGTAAAGTTTACATAATGTTTCTTCAATGAAAAACTATTAATATAGTAGTCGTAGGAGAAACGTTGTCTACCTTGGGGGTGTAGATTTACCCCCTTTCGGGATAACATACCAATTCAAGGTCACCTTGTATAGTTCAGAAGCAGAAGGAATATTGATTTTCTGTGAGATATATTTTTAGTTGGCTGGCTATATATTAAATGCAAAAATTACACAGTAATGTTTTACGCTGAAGCGATTTGTTAGTCTAACTTTAATATTATAAAATCAGCATGGCCTGACGATAGACTGCTGGGTTGATATTTTATGTGTAATTATGTACAACTTGAAGCAATATTTCATTCTAACTTATAAACTGTGCAAAAATATGTGAAGTTTGAGTTTATTAATCTTATCTCTCTTTCTCCTTCTATCTTTTCCTATCTCTCTGTCTTACTTATGTCACTCTTTTCTGTTAAATAATGAAGATTATGGGCAATATAAAACGTATATATTATTTCAAACTGACGGGCCCGATAGCTCAGTTGGTAGTATCCCTGCCTTCTGAACTGAGGGCTGTGGGTTCGATTCCTACCCAGGACAAACATTTGTGTGATGAACATAGATGTTTGTTCTGCGTCTGGGTGTTATATTGTATTCTATGTATGTATTTACAAACAAAAAAGTATATAAGTATTGTATCAGTTATCTGGTTCCCATAGTACAAGCTAGGTTTAGTTTGGGGCTAGATGGCGCTGTGTGAAAATGTCCACACATATTTATTTATTTTATTTATTATTATTATAAATTACATCTCCAGGAAACCATGAAACTATCGACATGAACCGGATGTACGGTTTCCGTGGAGAGGTCACGTCTAAATACTCCGCACAAATGGCGGATCTATTCACGGAGGTCTACAACTGGCTTCCACTCGCGCACTGTATCAACTCGCGTGTGCTAGTCATGCATGGTGGCCTGTTTAAGAGCGATGACGTCACGCTCGATGACATTAGGGCCGTGGACAGAAACAAGCAACCTCCAGAAGATGGTAAGTAAAGCTCAGTAATCACAATCTTTAAAACAATCTAAATAGAGGCAAGATTTAGACTTCAAAGACCTAATATTTGAATTTTACTTCAAATGACGAATCTGCCGTGCGGCTGCCATCTTGTTTTGTCAAATCTACAAAATGGCGGATTGATGTCTTTATCTCTGATGTTCGGCCTATTCTTATGACTAAGTACCTATTTAAAAAAATAGGTATTTATTCATTAGGTTTCCTGTGATTCTGGGGTTGTGGGACTTTTTCTGCAGTTATATATACTTCATCATCATCAGCCCGTAGATGTCCACTGCTGAACATAGGCCTCCCCCAGAGAGCGCCACTTTGAGCGGCTGCTCGCCTCCTGCATCCAACGGCTCCCCGCGGTTATACATATTAGGACTTAATTTATTTCAAAATAGCCTATTTGCGATATTTTTTTAGTCTTTTGTGGCATCCGATTTGACTATGCGGTGTGAATTTTTCAAATAGGTGGGTATTTGAAAAATTCGCGTTACACTGTTCAGTTATCTGCGCCTTTCACCAAATAAAACCTTCTCAATTCCCGGGTCCTTAAACACAGAAATCCTAGGGTTAAGGGGGCGTCCATAAATTACGTGAGGTGTTTTTTTAAATTTTCTGTCCCTCCCTCCCCCGTTGGTGAGATGTCGTGAGATTTTGTTCAACCCCCTTCCCCATCCCCCAATCTCACGTGAGATCTTTCAGAATGTGGGTTTCTTATGTAAACGCGTTGGGTTGTTATTGTAGAAAAAAAAAAGAATTTGCTTCGTGCTTTTATTTACGACTAGTTAAGACTAATAGGTAATCAATATTGCCGAGAGTTATAAATGTAATAAAAATTTAACAATAGGATGCTTAAATTATTTGGTATAAAATAAATATGGTGGTTTGACATTCAGTAGATGTATAACGTCGAAGTATGAAAGAAATTATTTTCTTTCGAACGAATTAGTGAATAATCTTAATCGTATTACGATGACGCTCAAGATTAAATCTTGAGCAAGTTCATACAATTTGGATTGAATGGACCAAAACAGTATCATTTTTTTGTTTCAATCGGAACAAAAATTGCGTCATATTTGTCGAGACCCTCCCTCTCCCTAACGTGAGATTATATGAGATTTGAGTCGACCCCCTCCCCCCCTAAATCATCTCACGAGACGCCCCCTAAGGATCTATGCGTGTGATCGTTGGGCGTTTTTATTAATGTTATTATTAATTTCTTCCAATTTTCTCATCCCAGGTATAATGTGCGAGTTGCTCTGGTCAGATCCTCAGCATATGGCTGGCCGTGCGCCTTCCAAGCGCGGTGTCGGTTGCCAATTCGGACCCGACGTGACAGCCAACTTCTTAGCAAAGAACAAACTGGACTACATCATCAGGAGTCACGAAGTAAAGAATGAAGGATATGAGATTATGCATGATGGGAAATGCATCACTGTCTTCTCGGCGCCCAATTACTGGTGAGTATTGGCGCAAGTACTGGAAAGAAGTGATTTCTGTTTTTTTTTTATGAGAACGAATGACGTGACGAGCTAGTCGTTCACCTGATGTTAAGCGACACGGCCGCCCACAACAGTTGCAGTGTCACTCGGAACTTTAAAATAAAGTTTCACGAGACACTGCACTGTGCACGCCATCCCGAGGCATCGCACAGTCTAGTAACAGATTACTACATCATATAAATAGGTCATAAAGTCTCATTTGCCCAGTAACAGAGACATTTCACACAGTGCAATCTAGCCTCAAACTAAACATAACTTGTATTATAGGAAACAGATAACTGATACAATACTTATATACTTTTTTGTTTGTTTGCTTAAATACATACATTGAGTACAATATAACACCCAGACGCAGAACGAAACATCTACAGCACCCACCTCTGAAAATATCACACAATTTTAGAATTATCTAGCATTTATTTGTATAACCTAACCCTATGGGAAGCGACGAAGTGTGTTTAAAATATTATTTAATTTGCCGTTCGTGTTTATAATTTTTGTTATTTCGTTTCAGCGATACAATGGGTAACCTAGGTGCTTATATCACAATGAATGGCAAGGAATTGAAACCTGAATTCACCACTTATGAAGCGGTGGTAAGTTACCTTTCAATTTAGTTACGAAATATTAAAAAAAAACTAAAATAATATCACGAAAGTTAAACAAAAAATCATAATTATTAAATCCAAACAAGTTTTCAACAGAATTAATTTTTTCGTTCTATCCTGGTTTAAATATGAAAACTTGTTTGAAGTATAAATTTAATGCGATTATTGTTGAATATATTTTGTGATGTTTTTTGACGTCTTTTTATGGATAGTTTTTTTTGTGAGTGAATTCTGCCATGTCGCAGTGCGCAGTCGAAAGTACCTATGTCTCTGTGTTGTGGACAGACGGATGTAGATTCAAATACCGTTTGAGATTCAAATTTTTCCTTTCACTACTCAACACAATCATTATTATTATTTATTATAATGTATTTAAAATAATGAAAAGTAAGCATGATAATTGTGAAACACATGCTTTTTTTCTTTTCAGCCTCATCCCGACGTCCGACCTATGGCTTACGCAAATTCGCTATTTAGTATGTTATGCCAATGACAAGGGTATCTGAGCATGGGGATCAACTGAAGCGAGCCCTGTTTATTACCTGATTTACTCATTGTTATTATTATTAATCCTAGAGGATCGCATCGGAGTTTGAAACTTTGGTATTGTGCGTGCTCGGCGTTTCCGCCAATCACAGCTCAGTGTTCATTAGCTACTATCAAAAGGACCAATCACAGCTGAGCGCTGACCAATCACTGCGATTCTCAGTATGCCGTTTTTGCTATGGTTTTTGTAATAATTTATTTGTAAGTAATTTATACAGTTTTTTGATAAAACTTATCTAATGATCAAAAACCAAAAAGCAGATTTAGTAAATTTCCAATATTTGATGTAATCCTCTAGAATATCAATTTTAAATTATTTACACGTTAGTAATATTATATTTTACAGCGAATAAGTACTTACGTTTCTTGGGTTTCATATTTTATTAGTTCACAAATCTGAATACCAAAAGCCATTGCTAACCTAAGTTTCTTTGACGTGAATTGAACCGTATTATAGCTATGTAAAGCTCAAGTCGCTCTGGCACATGCTCCTTTTGAAAGGTCGACAAAAATGTAGGGCCTTTGATTTAACTTTGGGATTGTGCAATGCTGGCAACAATGTGACACGTCGGAGATAAAGTTACGGAAATCGTAACTTTGACGATTCAATGGAATTAACAGCGCGCTGAGCATTTTTACACTTTTATATGGCAATAAGCGACGCCATTACTACCAGCAAACAATATTAAGTTACGATTAATCGGAATTTTGCCATTAAAACACATCACCGAAAAATGTCAAAGATTGAATTGTAAAAAAAAAAAAAATTTTTTTAATTCATTTTATTAATTAGCTTTATATAATGAAAAATGATGTAACATGCATTTAAATGGCCTGAAAGCCTTAGCAAAGTACTCGCACAACTAAGTTACCAGGTTTTTTTATACTTTTACTCAGTGCCTGTTTTTAGCCTGCTCAAAAGTTCTTACGCATATAAAAATGAACAAAACTACCATTATATAAAATTATACAAATATACACCTTTAAAAGTAAGTACTACAAGCGTTTTGAACTGTTTAATTTAATACCTTTCAGTAACGTTTTGAAAGATCAATTAAAAAATGGCGGTTAACGGCGGCCATATTGATTTTTCGCATGGTTGCATTTTTGCAACATCGGCGAAAAAGATTATTTTATTAGATTACATATTAAATTGAAGTTTATGGTATGCTTTTACATGGATTTTACCTCTTCAAATTAATTACAACATGGATTTGATAAGGTCGCGTGTACTGTCTGAATTATTAAATCTATCAACAAATCGATATATTTCTTGTAATGCCAGTAACTCCATTTTGCCAGCTTTAATGCCAAGTTGAAAACGGGTACGATTCTTGCATTTTAGTCATATTTAGTTTTCCACCGTATTTCCAATAGCTGATAAATATAATTCCGTAGATTTATATGTATTGAATATTATCTCGATGTCTGCATAACCAATGTATGTATAGCATGTTTCATAACTTTTCGATTCAGTAGTATGGCTATTTTCACATTATATGAAATGAAATTTATTGAAATGTTTACAAACATCACTTAAACATGAAATACGTAGTCTAAATGAGTAAATCTAAATTATTTAATCCTGGTTGGAACACATTAGTACCCAAACTATGAGAACCTGTGCTTTGACATACCAGTGCCCTCCGCAAACGTGTAAGTAACCATCTTTCCTAATTGATGAGAATTTCAGTAAAACATTTACTAATTATTATATTAACGTATTGTACATACTTATGTAAAATTGTGATTAACATGGTTTTACATACAAAGTGACCTTGAATTGATATGTTATCCCGAAATGGGGGGACTGGGACCATGATACCCTACAATTTGTGAGAGCCTTACTTGAAACTGGGTGTACCCAAACTTCCATGGTAAAAAATAAATCCAATCGTAAAATTGCACGTGCGATCGCTACGAGAGTTAACAAGATACTATAAATTCATTTCTAAACACAGGTCGTTAAAACTCATTTATGTGTTTCGGTCAAGGACGAAGTTCAACCACCCAGCTGTGCTAAGGCTATTTTCGAACGTAAACTTTACATGGCATTTCTTCAATGAAAATCTACTAATTTAGAAAAGTCGTAGAAGAAACATTGTCTACCTTGGGGGTGTAGATTTACCCCCTTTCGGGATAACGTATCAATTCAAGGTCACCTTGTATAATTATGAACGCGTTGAAATAACTACTGATGAAAGTAAAAAAAATATTTTTGACTCCAAACTAGATCGACCATGTTGCTATACCAGCGATCTAAGGGAAAGCGATAGAAAGCGTTGCGTGCTTCGCTTTGCGGCATTTAGTTTGTTTAGTTTGAACCTAGATGGCACTGTATTAAAAGTTTGCAATTTTTTTAAAACGCTTCAATTACTTTTCCTAAACATTTTCAATGATGTAATTCTTCTAAGTCTATTCAGAAGTTATGAAACAGGTTTATACTAATTAGTATTTTAATATTTATAGTTATCTTACATATTATACTGTCTCTATTCGAATTATACCGATCAGGTTTTTTGGATCGTATTCATAATATTTTAGTCGTTTACACAATAATGTCTATAGTCATAGAGTAAGTTTAGTGGTTGACTTGAGTGCACCGCAGTGCAATGCTTACATAGATACATCATAGTTATTTGAAAAGGTGCTTTAAAGTTTGAGAATTAAGGTTGGAAATGGGTTTGAAGAAGCGTGCTTCTTAGTTCCTTTTGGTTGCAAGTATTGCGAAATTATAAAATTGTGGGCTAGGTAATGATTAGTCACACAGTAAGGGTACTCGATTAATAATCGAAACGAGCGCACACTAACAATAAACAATTATTGAGATTGTGGTCAAATGCGGCCCTATCCAGTTATAAAAAAAGAAAAATATAGAAAAATTTCAAGTAATACCGATCATCTTCAAACCACGATTTCGAAAAATATAATGCGCGATTTTTGGGTACTTCACATTACAACACAAAAAACAAACGACACTAATTCTATTAGTTTCTCATTCGCACCTAAAGATTTATGTGTCGGTTGGAGTGAGAAAGAGAAACGGCTACGAGCTTCAGAGTAACGCGTAAAATTTTGAGTCCCGCCTTACATAGTGCTATAAGGTTTTATGGAATGTGACGAAAAGGCTGACGACTATGATGTATGTACTGGCAGCATCTGGGCACGCTACTGTACTTTAACTACGTGTGTTAACCTTTGCCCAGTGGTCTCTTTCGTTACGAAACACATTGGCTTTTGTTATACAGAATGATTGGTTTTTGGTCAAACCCTTGATTCGCAATTTGTAAATCCGTCAAGTACTGATTTCGTGAAAGTTTTAATGGTTTTCCATTTTCATGAGATGTACGACAAACCAATCACCCTGTATGGGCGAGCCACGCAGCCGTGTCGAACTGTGGCTCAATCTGTGGTTATGACACAGATTTCTGTACAGTTTAAACTAAACAGTATTTTAGACGACTGCATAAGAATTGTCTGGCCCTTTGCGTATCTTGCCCATTAGCATAGCTCTAAATCCAGCTTTCTAAAGGCAAGGCAGCCTAACCTAACGATCAAAGTACATCTGCCACAAAGAGACCACAATATACCATCGCAGTAAGAATAAGAATGCTCAAAAAGCATAAACATATAATGTAAACTTAGATATAATAAAATAAGGTTAATTATTAGGAAGTACATTACTATTAATGTCGGAGTGTGAAGCTTCCAAGAACACGTGTTGTGTCATGTTACGTATTCCAGTAAATACATAGCCGCCGCCATATATGTAAAACCCACGACTAAATTTTGCAATTTTTGAGGTTTTCAGGGTTAGCTTCCTAATGTGAAAAATAGATGGCCAGTGCCATCTATTTTAAGCCAAGTAAAGGGTATGATTCACCAAAAAAAGAATGAAAATTATTTAAGTAACTAAAATAAAGTAAAGTATCTTAAAATTTTGCTACGGACTATTCTTTCTTGGGGTTATCTCAAAAATGTAGTATAGCAACTCTACAGACGATTATAGAAACAAGCAGAGTTTTAGGGAAGCTATTAATTGTAATAATAAGATATTTGCTACTAATTTTTATACTATTAATATACTACCTTCCCAACAAGTACATTTTGTTTTATGAACGTTTTCAAAGGTACTTTGCTTTTTATTTAGGATCAGCGCCATCTATCGTGCAAAATGAAGAATCTTATTAAGTCTCAAATACTTGTATTATAGAGGTCAGTGGATTCAAAGGCGTCCTGGGAGACTCCTCTCTCTAAAATAATTGGATGTATTTAGTTGGCGACATAACACGGTACGACAATGTCAGGGAATTATTTATCTTGAGAAGGAACTGGTAAGAATGCAATGTCTTGCTAAGGTTTGATTGCCAAGCATATCAGAGCGTAGATAGGTTTTGGTGTTGAACTCAAATAAATTGTTAAATTTCAACATTTTTTTTATTGACTAGAATAATTTTAAACAACCTCAATACATTTTTACGTCAAATAATCCGGAGGCAAAGTAAACTCGTTTTACTTAGCAAAATAATTTAATTCAATATAAAAGCTTACAGTAGTAGATCTTACGAATACAAAATAAATATCTATGGTACAATTTTACAGTTTTAAAAGGACGTTTGATTTATGTATAATTATTGCTTAAATAAAATGGCGTCTTAATAATAATCATACTGATACTTATTCAGGTAACGACTGAAAACTTTTTCTTTAAAAAACAAAAGTGTGGTGTTGTCTTTAAGTGTTCCAATTTTATATGTATGTATTGTGTTTATCATATTTGAATATAATAGTGTTGTTGTGTTTTAGTGTCGTGATGTACAACATAAAATAGTGTACAAATATCTGAAAGGTCTGTGTATATTTGTGTAAGCCTGTGTTGTCATCACAATATGTTCTTCAAGTTTCTACAGTGTATATTATCTATGAAAGTATTTGCCACAATGCGCATGTAAGCATAACTATAATACTGCTCCTGAGGAAAGCACCGGAGCTTGGTTCCTCACAGTCTTCGTCTTGAGATACAGTGATGAAGTAAGGTTGGTGAAGCTCCTCCCGATTATTAATGACGGCGGTAATCGCTGTGTTGCCTTCAATCGACATTGTTCGATCACGGCTCAGCTTCCAAGCACCAACTGGAATGGATCAAAGTGTCAGTCACTGAAAAGTGCGACGCCTAAAAATGAAGCCATCTGAACGTATGATCGGAAACAGTATTGGTCGTGGAAGAAAGACTTGGATTGCTTTGGATACCAGAAATTAAGATGAAAAAATCTTAAATGCAGACCAAAATGATGAGTTAATTCCTAATTGCGCTTTCTAAAGCTTCAGTGTTCCTAAGCAATATTGAATGGATCTAAATTATTATAGACAAGGATGGCAGATACGCTTAAAGGAAATAAGGAAATATGATTATCAAGCTGGGTTAGCACGGACGGTAGACAACATTGCCTCTCCCCGTTTTATGTTTTTGTCTATAACCCAACTGGTAAAAAATGTTATTGCCAATGTCCTAAAATGTTGAAGTAAAACACTTGAAAGCACTCACTTGATCTCTGGA
Organism: Ennomos erosarius; assembly: GCA_963580505.1. Classification (NCBI taxonomy): domain Eukaryota; kingdom Metazoa; phylum Arthropoda; class Insecta; order Lepidoptera; family Geometridae; genus Ennomos; species Ennomos erosarius. The sequence goes on along the minus strand of OY756996.1, from coordinate 2,970,556 downwards.
AGCTGTTGACGTTGTAGCAAGAATATGCTATAGAGTAGCTGGTGTAGTCTGTGTCCAACACGTACAATGATGTGGTGACAGTGGCTAGAAAAAAATAAATGATCAAACGCGGCCAGCAAGACAAAAAATGGAACTGTCGGATCACAAGTTTTATATTAAGCTACTGCTTAACTGTTGCTGAGCTGATAAGTTCTGTATTAGAATGATGCTCGACTTTTGAAAGGGTACCTTTGGAATTCCTGAATAGCAAATTTTGATGTTTTATACCCGTTAATGGAACCCGATGGTTAACTATTCTGACCATGTAATGACTAATCCATATTATTAATAGATGGGTATGTTTTTCTGTCGGTGACTGGACCCTCTCAAACCTAAAGCTAATCGACCCGGTTGTATGAGATAAATCTGATAGCATAAATGGATACAAATGATGCCTTGGATAAATTTTGCAAGTGCAAGGATATCGTTTGTCTGTGGAACCCAATATGGATTCCTTGTGATGCTGGCACAGAAAATGTGTGTTACATAGACTCACCGTTAGTTGGGCTGCCAACGACTGGAAGCACAACAGAAAGCTTGGCGCTTCCATCAGTAGACGCCAACGTGGCATTTCCTTCGATCGTCACCAGCTCCCCATCAATGACTTCCCAATTCAGCACAGCAACGACTCCAGTCTCTGGGTCGAGTATGTAGCGTGCGCCGATGCAGGTGCTGCCAGCGTACTCGTGGATTTGAGGGTACCTCTCGATTTGGTACCAAGTTCCTCCGTACTGAAGAATTAAATGACATTGAAACATGCTGTGCAGAATATAAGACTCTGGATTATTATTATGGTACAGATTATAAAATAAAAGCAGAACAACAAATAATTTGCGTAACGGTATTGTTCCGCAATAGGTCTGCTGGGATGACTTGAGGAAGTTCAGTTTATTATATATTATTTTGATGAGACCGAACTCTCTGAAGTTACCTACGTATTTTAGGAAAGTGTATGGCCAATTTCTCTTACAGAAGTCGTTAGGCACACACTAATACATACCGCTGCAACATCAAACGACTGCACCACAGGAATGTTGTCATCACACTGTCCAGGCAAGATGACCTGCTGACCGGAGACTGCAGGGTAGTGGAAGCAATCGGCTGGTTCATGTCGCACAGCTTGGTAGAACTGGTCGTGTAGAAGCTGGTTGGCAGCGATGACGGGGTTCATAGCGTTCACTGCAGCTGCGTTCAGCTCACGGGTTTTGCTGTGTTTTGCGCTCCATACTTAAATTGAGAGAATGCAAACTCCGTTAGAGATAATCAAAACGTTTGTGTTTTTATGCTATAGATCTGTGAATAGACTGTGAGATGGGTTTTTATGAATTTGAGAATTAATCCGTCATTGAAGGGTGGCAAGCCTTCATCATCAGCTGCAAGATGTCCACGCTGAACGTAGGCTTCCCCCATGGTGTTATATTGTATTCTATGTATGTATTTACAAACAAAAAAGTATATATGTATTGTATCAGTCATCTGGTTCCCATAGTACAAGCTATGCTTAGTTTGGGGCTAGAGGGGCTGTGTGAAATGTCCATACATATTTATTTGTTTATTTATTTATTTATTTATTTATGGAGCGCCACTTTGACCGGTTGCTCTTGCATTCACCGGCTCCCCGCGGTTTTGTTTTTGCCTTTTCAACTTTCTAATTCTAAGAGCTATATCAGTGACTTCTTCTGCGGATCTCCTAATTTCGGATCTATTCGCAAGAAAATCCCAAGCATAATAGCTATTTCCGTAGCTCGCTGCAATCAGAACCACGGCTATGCCACATGCCTATGTAAGAAGATGCTTTTGTATAAGAAGCACATGATCGAATCTTTGTTAAATCGTTAAATGTTATTTTTCATCTAAATGTAATGGGTAATGACTGCGTATTGCTTACCTCGTCTGTATTCATTGTCTACGTTCTCGCAGGAGTACAGCAGAGCGTAGGTTTCGTAGTCCGTTGCCAGCACCCAGATATCTATATAGAAAAACAAGAGTCATCATCAAGTCATCAGAGTCAACACCACACAATTAATGACGGTTAGCTTTACTGCAGTGAAGATGTAGAACGTAAACCCAAAAACACCTACAATAATTACCGGCTCCAAAGGTAAGGTTATTTTCGATGACAATTTTTGTAACACACTTTTAATGAGTTTCCGGTCTCTACAGATCTACAGGCTTGAGCTTTTCAGCTGAATTGTAAGTCCCTGGTTAAATCGTAACTCACCTTGCTGCTGTCCATTGATGGTCCTTCTTAACCTTCCGTTAGCGCTAACTACGACTGTTCCACTGTCCACTTGAGCTGTTCCATTGGCGACTACGGTGTCAACGAACGTGCCTGATGTTTGGTACTCGGTGCTGATGCATTCTCCGCGGTAGTTGTCTACCGGGTAACGTTCCATCTCGTGCCACCAGCCGGCGTACTGGAAAATTGTGAAAAGGTGAAGGTATTGACCAAAATTGAAAATTTTGCTTATTTGACTGACTGTTTTGGAACACTATAGTATCATCATCATCTTCCAGAAGACGTGACTGCTAAACATAGTGGAATCCTTTAAGCTGATGATGATGACGGAGTGTGATATGGAACTGTTCTGATATTAGTCCAACTGAATGCCATTGCCTAATTTTTATTTTTAAAGTCACAGGATATTGAAAGTAATAGATGGTAATAGTCAGAATCTGTCTGAAAGAATTCGACGGGTTTCCTTTTTTGCGTGCTACCGTTAATTTCAAAGGGCTTCAAAGGCTTCTCCCTGTACAACGTAAGTAGGTACTCGATCTTAGCTCCAATGCCCCAATCATGGCCTGGGGATAGCTAGTTAAATACAAAATTCTTTTATTGTTAGAACCTATACTTGTCTATAATATTATAGACAAGCCTAACCATTTTTTTTCTATTCGCCAGATCATGATCAAAATGAACTCACCCTCTCAGCATCGAAGTTGGCAACACCGTTGATGTCCTCATCGCACTGCCCTCTGAACACTGGCGCGGCGTTTACATCCAGTTCAGGAACATAAAAGCAATCCTCGTCTGTCTGGCTGGTGGCTTCGTAGTACTGCTGCGCGAGACCCTGGGTCTGGCTGATCACATTGTTGATGGCGGTGTTGGCTTGAGCGCTCAATGTTGTGGTCCGACTGAGTTTCCAGCTGCTCACTGTGGGAAGGTAATTTAACAACCATTCAAATATCATTTTGACCTGTTCTATTTCGATGCTATAGCTTGTGTGTGTTTACCAATAAGGTGGTTAGAGTAGAGTCATATAATTATTTCGTTACTAAGTCTACAAAGAACGTGTGAGCTCAGTGGGAAGATATTTGCATCATAATAAATAAATTGTTGCCTTGACAGCTTTAACATGGAGATAATTTATTGATTTTCACTTGTTTACTTGAAACATTTTTTACATGGACGAAAACCAGTGCGTTGGTTAGTGGGGGAGGCACATGTAACATGGCCCATAGATTTTAGATACCACTACGCTCTATTCCTCTTTCTTGCCTCGCCCCCTCTTTTTCTCTCTTAAGTATGAATCCCAACAGAGGGAACATTTCAAAGACGATGATGACTAAACAAGGTCCAATCTCATGACTGGTTCACTCATTTGGACTCTGGTTGAAGTAAATCGGATAAGTCAGCATTTGTCCACATGTTAGTTATAATGTAGTTGATGGGGCTGCTTTGGAGTAGGTACCTTGTCTGTCTCCATTAGCTAAGTTGCGACAGCTGTACACCAACGCGTAGTTGGAGTAATCGGTGGCAAGGATATAGTAGTTTGCGGTCATCTCAACTGTAGACAAAATAACACGTTTTTATAAAAACCAAAAAAAAGGTTATGACCTGTTAAATATTGAACTAATGTAGTACTTTGGTTAACTGATTTTTTAACTCCAAAGGGTTTTTCAGAAATACTCAGCCAATGTTAAATATTTAAAGTATCATCACGAGTTTTTTTTTGGCGCTTACACTAAGTTTTTTGAACTAAGTACTTAAAACCACTCACTTCCATTAACAACAAAGTAGACATTCAGTTGTCCAGTTCCATCAGTAGAAGCGACCTCAGCATATCCCAGCTGTTCAGCGAGGGTCTGATTGATCACCTGCGTGTTCCTCACCAGGACGTTGCCATCCCCAGGGCTGTAGTACGCGCGGTCGCAGGTGCCGAACTGGTCTGTTTGAGGGTACCTCTCGATTTCTATCCATCTACCGAGGTACTGGAAAATGATAGAAAATTAGGGGTTCTGCAGCTGAAAAGGTTAGGTACCTACCTACTTAACAAACAATATTTTCTGAAATTTTACCTGTCTAATTAAGCTTTGAAAGGAGCTCATAAAATTAATACTTTGTACCAGTAGAAATGCAGTTTCTTTGTTGATTGCTAGGTATGAATTCCAACCCAGCACAATGCTGAATGGTCGTACCGTTTTAGTCGTACTAGCAGCACGGAATAATATTATTAGGCTGAGTGGCACCATAATCACAGTTAAAGTTACTGTCATATTTTGACATTAGCCCGTCCGGCGAAGCGTTGACGGTGACCGTTAGTAGGTAAAGTTAGCGTTAAAGTAAGCTGGTGCAACTCAGCCTTAGTGTTTCGGAAACGTTCTCTCGACTGTTATAAAACCTGTTCATTTTTGCTGGTTTGGTACTAGTACAGGAAGAGTCACTCAGCAAAGTCAATAAAAACAGTGACTCCTCTTTCACAATAAAATGTAGCAGTTCGCATAGTGCTGCAAGCCTATCCTAAACAGCAGCCTCTTTTTCCATCCGCATAACGCTCATCTTCAGACGTAGTTTCACGTAACCGACCCGACCCGATAAGACGGGCCCGTACCATGTACTTTAAGCACAGTCTAGGTCTATCATCAGTAACAGGTAACTTACCGCGCCAGCATCGAAGTTTGGAACTCCCCGGATGCTCTCATTGCAGGGCCCTGGCAGCTCAATGGTCGGAGGCAGTACATCGAACTCGGGGTAGTGGAAGCAAGCGTCGTTAGTTTGATCGGTGTACGAGTAATAATTCTCGAAGAGGTCGATGTTGTTAGAGACGAGCTGATCGATGCGATTGTTCGCGGCCGCGGAAAGGCCAGCGCGGGATCTGCTGAGCTTCCAGCTGTAAACTGGAGACATTGAAGTTGATTAAGACTTGTTCTTTTTGTGTAAGATTTTAGTTATCTGTGGTATAAGACAGCGTTCAACAGGGACAGCGTTTGACCACTTGGTGCCACGTGACAGTTGGATTGAAAGCTGTTAAAAATGTGGCAGTTTGGTTGAAAGTGATGGAACACAGTGTTAAATGCATGGCAACAGATTCTTTTTCTTTTTCCTTTACTAGTCAGCTATATTTATCAACTAATTAAATCAGTTGATATCAACTGTAACGCTAAGTTTGAATATGTAAGTTAAGGCCGGCCCCCCACTAGGTGGACCGACGACCTGGTGAAAGCCGCGGGGAGCCGATGGATGCAGGAGGCGAGCAGCTGCTCTAAGTGACGCTCCCTGGGGGAGGCCTATGTTCAGCAGTGGACATCTTCAGGCTGTTCATGATGATGATGATGATGATGATGAACGAGTGGGCAAGAATTGTTTTTTTTATGTTTTGAACAAAAGCATGGAAATCGTGATTGAACAAAAATGGATGATGAGTTTAAAAATTACCTTGTTTGGTATTTGCGTTGATGTTTCTGCACCCGTAGATCAAAGCAAACTCGCTGTAGTCGGTGTCCAAAATGTAGAATGTGTTAAATGGTACTGAAACAAAACGTTTACGTACGTGATCACCCAAGTAATATTTGGATCAGCCCCCCCCCCCCCCCCTAGATCGCGTCATTTTGGGAGCAATGCAAATTGATCAAGTCATGTGATCGTCTAGCTGATAAAAGCCGCTTGAATATCCCATTTCAGAGTGAACCTTCTCATTAATTGTTTAATTGGACAATTAGATTAAAGTTTAAAATCTTACTTCCAGATATTTCTGCATTTATGACACCGCGTCCGCTTTCAGACAGCGTTCCATTGATGATGTTGGCGGTCTGCAGCTCTTGGTTCACCTCAGTCTGAGTGATGATGACGCTGTTCTGAGCGCCGATGGTATACTCAGCCGCCGAACATTCTCCCACTTGAAGATCTGATGGGAAGCGGGCTACTTCGTGCCAGGAGCCAGCGAACTGGAATAAAAGTCGATAAGTAAGTATATTACCCTACACTACACACACTAGGTGGACCGACGATCTGGTGAAAGCCGCGGGCAGCCGATAGATGCAGAAATAGAATGCGAGGCCTAAGTACTCAATTCAAATCAAAATATGTATTTCAAATATAAGCAAAATCAAAGAGGTTGAGGTTGGGGTCGGTCAAGAGGTTGTCAAGATGTATAAGTAGGTAGGTATTGTAAAGTTGGTATTTCGAACTGAGCGCTACCGTGCTTCGGAGGGCACGTTAAGCCGTCGGTTCCGGCTGTTGTCGTAAGACAATAGTCGTTAAGCCAAGTCAGAAGCCTTTGGGCAGCCTAAAAATTCTGACACCAGGGCTGACCACTTGCCTACACGAGAAGGAGAGGAAGAAGAAGTAGGTAGGTTTAACTATAGGATTACCAGATTAGCATTAAAGTTGGTTATAGCTGGAACTTCAGCGTCGGGCACGCAAGCTCCGTCCAGCAAAACATCTCCGCCATTATTGTCCGGGTAGAAGAAGCAGTCTTCTTCGGTCTGCCCACCGCTCACGAAGTACTGCTGTTGCAGAACTTGGACTTGGTTGACGGCGTTGTTGATGGCTATTTCTGATGCGGCTGTGAGAGTCCGAATTCTGCTGAGTTTCCAGCTGTTCACTGGAAGTGAAGGTTGAAATGTTTAGTGCTAGGAATACTCTACTCTCTCTCTCTCTCTCTCTCTCTCTCTCTCTCTCTCTTTCTCTCTCTCTCTCTCACTCTATCTGTCTTCTCTACTTAGTTATAAGTTCTTAAAATATTTGCAGTAAAAATACCTTGTCTGTATTCGTCGTCGATGTTCTGGCAGGAGTAAACAAGCGCGTAGTTGTCGTAATCTGTCGCCAGTACCCAGTAATCCGTAGTGACTGAAAACGCAAATTTTATTAGACCACCAGTATTCATAATACTAAATCGATTTTGATAAAGTTATGTATGCTAAACTTTTATACAACCAGAAAACCATTCAAGATTTCAACTTACTGTTGATGCCGTTGACTTCAAACGTAACTAAAAGCTTAGCGCTGGTGTCATTCGATGCTACCACAGCAGTTCCTGTCTGCACATCCAGGACTTGGTTCAGAACTTGCGTGTTTTCCACGTAGACCACCAGGGTTTCCAGGTCGAGATTGTAGTTAGCTGTTCCACATGTTCCATCTTGGAATGGAGCTGGGTATGACTCGATGTCGTACCATGTGCCAGTGTACTGTGGACAGTTTGAAAAAGTCAAGGATGTTTAGTTTTCACTTAAGTATAATATGTAACAACTTAACAAGGTTTTATTTGTTTATTTAGTTAAAATTTAAATGGCTGATGCTATTGCAAATGAAATTAAACTTAAGGCCCTGACAGGACCCAATGCGAGCACGTTTATTACAGCAGACAAACTTGAAACTTATTTTGTACCCTATAGGGTTGCTTTATGCATAGCAAAAATGTAGCGTTGTACTTCGAATTTTCCATTTTTCGGTACAAATAATTAGTCATAAGAGAAATGCTTATTGTTATAAAAAAATAAGCTTATAGACGGATGCATTGAAGCATGACTTATCACTATGATTTATTTCAATGGGGTGTCTTATTATAATGTATCATTTTAGGGCGTTTGAATGATTTTTTAGAGGTCACTTCACGATTTTTTTCTATCGAGAAAACTTTTCATAAACGTGTTTTGGTTTCGGCAGATGGAAAGAAGATATGACCAGTATTAACGTGCATTTTTTCAATCATGTAAATAGTATACGTTTTGAGATAACCACGTTCAAAATAGTCGATTTGGGAGCATTCAGCGCCTAATACGAGGTAGAAAGCTGTTGCGGGAAAAATTTATCCGTCGGCCTATTATGGTTCAAGAAATACAGCTTTATAGGTCAGACAAACAGATAACGGAGGCTTAGTGATAATAAGGGTTTTTACCGAAAATTTAAATTAGTAATCACTTATTAATTACAGTTTTCAAATTTTCGTGAAACGCAATTTGAACCGACTCTGTCTACATAGATACAGTCAAATACCAGTGGAATAAAGTAACTATAGTTATATTTACTCGTGTCGGATCGAAGCCCATGAAAACGTTGATGTTCTCGTCGCACTGTCCGCGGAAAACAACAGGCGTGCCGTTCGGTTCGGGGAAGTAGAAACAACCGGCGTCAGAACGGTCGACAACTTCGTAATAGCGGTTGTCGAGAACGTTCACTTGGTTCATGGCCGTGTTGATGGCCGTGACAGCAGATTGGGGTAGGCTGTTGGAGCGACCGAGTTTCCAACTGAAAACTGGAATGAAAAATAAAATAGATATGGGCGTACAACTCGCGAATACAATACTTATTTTATTGTTTGTAAATAGGTCTATACCTGTGAACAGTATAACCAAACACAGAATAAACATCGATGTTAAAAACATCAATCCCAGCATAACCTACAACTTAAAAGGCAGGCCTACCAAAAGTACTACGCAGGAATAGGCATGATGACTACTATTAAAAATGAACAAGTAAATATTACTTTCATAAAGAAGATTAAAAAAGAATGCAATCATTGAAAAAATAAGCAAAATCGGTAAATAAATCACGGAGTAATAAGCTTTTAAAGTTTCTATAGGAGGCATCTCCTGTCCTTTTCTCACGAAACAGAGCGCCCCCACAGTTACTATGAAATATCTACTCGTGACGTCACATGCCAGAGATTGTATGAAAAGCTACCACAGCTTAGTAATGAGGTACTAAAACGACCTTCCTCTGACGTCACTTGCCGTTTGAGCTATCTCTTTCTATTCCGGTTTTTAAAATGCTTGTCATTTTTGTTGATATTTAATTTTTGTTTTCACAAATGTTTATCTATTGAGGACTATAATTAATTTATCAAAAAAAAAAATTGTCATCATGCTTATTGTGAGGCTATGAATAAAATAAAATGTGTTGCAATGCAATGGAGCGTTAGAGCGTTAAGTCCATATAAAAATAAACCCTGTCCTCTAATGTTGAAAGAGCTCGATAATAATTAACTGAAATAGAATTGTCAAATGTTGGCTGGTTGGTTGGCCCTGAAACTCCCCAGTTAATTCATATTTTTGGTAATTACCTCTTCGTTGATCATTGTTAAGATCGGAACAGCTATAGACGAGTGAATACGTTTCGTAATCAGTATCTATGATCCAATACTCAATGGGAGCGGGAGCTGAAAAATAACAATCCAAACATGAATGATGAATACACTTAATTCAAATAATGCTCGCGAGAACAAATTATGTTCATTGAAGAAACATAATCGCGAAAGTGAATTTAAAAAGAGAAACAATTATTTATATGAAGAGAAGAAACATTAGCTCACCACCAGGGAATGACACCAAAAGTCTTCCACTGCCATCAGTCGACGATATGATAGCCGAGCCTTCGATGGTGCTGAGGGTTTCGTTGATTACTTCTGTGTTATAAACTAGAACGGTGCCGCCCGGGCCAGGGGAGTACGTAGCGTCACCGCATGTTCCTAGTTGGAACTCTGATGGGTACGTTTCTATGAGGCGCCATAGACCAAGGTACTGGAATAATGCCATATGATAATTACCTATTGTATATATATTAATTATTAAAAAACATAAGGAATAATAATTTTGACAAAACATCTAGATTAGGTTTAAAAGAAAATGTATATTAAAAAACACGTACCCTGCCAGCATCAAAGTTTGGAATAGCAGAGATAGTGTTATTACACCGCCCAGGGAAGATAACAGATTCTCCGGGAGCCAAATCCGGGTAAAAGAAGCAACTCTCATCAGTCTGGCTAATGGGTTCATAGTATACGTTGTCAAGAACATCGATATTGTCTATCGCATTGTTGATAGCTGCCTGGGACGCGGGAGACAGCTGCTTTGATCTGCTTAACTTCCAGCTCCATACTGGAAGAACACATTCATGTTATAGAAGTTAACATTACTTAAATGTTCCGAAATCCTTCACATCAAGAGTTTATCTGGAGGAGTTTGCTATCAACGACAAGCCCGTTTATCTATCTATGTACCAAAAATAGCATTGTCCAATCATCGAATTCTTACCTCCTCTAAAATCACTGGGCTGATTGACACAGCTGTATGCCAAAGCATAGTTCTCATAGTCTGTGTCAATGATCCAGTACGGGATGGTAATAGCTGAAAAAGAATCGATTATTAGTATTTTGTTAATGATAAAGTCTAAGATAGCTTAACGTGTGAGTCTACTTACTTGTTCCATTAGAAACGAAAATTAACTCGAGCCTTGCACTGTTGTCGTTGGATGTGACCCTCACAGTTCCACTGGTTATTCCCAAAGATTGTGCTATTACGTTGAACGATTGGAAACTTAGTGCATTGTTAGCGTCGAGACTGAATTCATGGCTAATGCACTGCCCGGTTTGCTCTTCTTTAGGATAAGCTTCGATTTCATGCCACACACCTGCGAACTGAAAGAGAAAAATAATTTAACGTTGCAGTATGTTGATTGCAAAATTAATTTATGTGATTAGGATATAAATGCATTTTTTAGTGCACAGTTTAAAATGATTGCAGTTAGATTTATTTGGTCGCAACTTGATGCTACCTACAATTATAATTATCAATTATTTTGTTCAGTTCAAAATAATTGGATAAAAAAAGGCCTTACATTGTCTAAACTGAAGTTCGCTACAGCATCAATATTAAGATCACACACTCCAGGGAATACAACGGGCTTCCCAGGTTCAGGTGTAGGAAAATAGAAACATCCATCAGCGGTTTGATCTTGCGCTTCATAGTATCTATCGTCCAGAACATCAATTCTGTTGACCACTTCGTTTATTGCGTTGTTAGCCGCCACCGTTAGTGCTTTAGTTCTACTGAGCTTCCAACTAGTAACTGAAATAAATTACAAACTCATAAAACAATATTCGATAACGCCTTTTTACATTTTTAACTAAAGAAGTTTAAATTTACCTGATTTGTATTCTTCATTAATGTTGGTGCAAGAATACACAAGTGCGTAATTACTGTAATCAGTCGCCAGGACCCAGTACGGGGTGGTCACTGAAAATAATTATAAAAGTGCGTTAAATGATGTAATTCTCCACGAAAAAGAAGATACAGCATACAGCGTAAGCCGGCCCCCACTAGAGGAGCCGATAGATGCGAAAGGCAAGCTTAAAATGTCGCTCTATGGAGCATGACGTCCTTATGATGATAATAAAAATAAAATAATGGTAATAGTCTAAAACTTACAGTTAAAACCTCCTACAGGGAAGGTGACCAGAAGTTTAGCACTAGTATCGTTGGCGTCAACAAGGTCTAGAACAGCTTCTCCGATAATAGTATCTAATGTCTGGTTTATAACTTGAGTATTGAAGACGTCCACAACGGGGCCATCCAATAATGTGTAGAATGCGTTGCCACACGTTCCATCTTGGAATGGAGCGGGATACCTCTCGATATCGTGCCATAGTCCCATATACTAAAAAACAATATTAGAAAACTTAGTTAAATTTCAAATAAGTATTATTATTAAGTAACCACAAAAATTTTATCCTTGTTATTAAAGCTTTCATTTTAACATACATGGTCACTATCATATTTAGAATTAAATTAACAATTTAATTGCTTTAAGGATTACAAAAACTTTTTAATATTATTTTTTCTAACATACTAAACAGAAAAGATACTCACGCCAACAGCATCGAAGTTTGTAACAACGGCGATGTTCTCGTCGCACTGTCCACGGAAAACAACCGTTGAGCTAGTGTCCGGCTCGGGGTAGTAGAAACAACCGGAATAGGACCGGTCGACAAATTCGTAGTAAAGGTCGTTTAAAACGTTGATACTATTGACAACTTGGTTGATTGTGGTGACGGCAGCTTGAGTTAGAGTATTGGTTCGACTAAGCTTCCAACTGTACACTAAAACCAAATTACAAATGTAAAGAAAATTAAAAATTACATATACTTAACCTAAAACATTTTCAGCATATTTGTTTTTGTTATGTTTACCTCTTCTGTAGTTAGCATCGATGTTGAAACAGCTATAAACGAGTGCATAGCTATCGTAATCAGTAGCCAAAATATAGTATTCACTCGGGAAAGGAGCTGAAACAAAAGTCCACAAATGTAGCATTTTTCAAATCCATAAACCGAACAAGAAATCTTTAGTTGGCAACACAATAACAAAATTATAAAATATGTATCTCACCATCAGGGAATGTGACCAGCAGCTTTCCAAAACCGTCATCAGCGGCCAGCACTGCGAAACCCTCGATGGTGCTAAGAGTTTGGTTGACGACTTCTGTGTTGAAAACATTGACTGTTCCGTTTTCGCCAAGAGAGTAAGTGGCATCACCGCAAGTACCGAGCTGGAACTCAGTTGGATACGTCTCTACTGTGCGCCATAGACCGAGGTACTGTAAATCAAGATAATAGGCATGATGACTACTATTAAAAATGAACAAGTATATATTACTTCCATAAAGAAGATTAAAAATGAATGCAATAATTAAAAAAATAAGTAAAATCGGTAAATAAATCACGGAGTAATAAGCTTTTAAAGTTTCTATAGGAGGCATCTCCTGTCCCTTTCTCGCAGAACAGAGCGCCTCCACATTTACTATGGAAAATCCACCTGTGACGTCACATGCCAAAGATATTGTATGTAAAGCTACCACAGCTTAGTTATGAGGTACTGTGACGACATTGCTCTGACGTCACTGGCCGTTTGAGCTATCTCTTTCTATTCCGGTTTTTAAAATGCTAGTAACTTTGTCGTTTTTTGAGATATTTTATTTTTGTTTTCACAAATGTTTATATTTTGAGGAATATTTTTAATTTATGAAATAAAATAATTTTAGTCATCATGCCTATTATTAATAAGATTTGATATTACTTGGTTCTGCTAGGCTGGATGGTTTATACCTATAAAGGCCATCATTTTAAACAAAGATTTAGACTTGCAAAAGTTGTTGGCCTTATGCTACAAAAAGCTCTAAAACATTAGGCATGATGACTACTGTTTTTTTTATTTCATAAACTAATAATATTCCTCAAAAAATAAACAATCCTGAAAACAATAATAAAATATCTCAAAAACGATAAAGTTAGAAGTATTTTAAAATACAGGAATAGAAAAAGAGTTCGAACATGCAGTGACGTCAGTATTTGGTTTTTCACTGTACCTCAACTATAAGCTGTGGTAGCTTTGCATACAATCTCTTTGGCATGTGACGTCACAATGCCTTGTTTTCATGGTAACTGTGGGCATGCTCTATCTTGCGAGAAAGGGACAGTCGTGGCCCCCTAGAAACTTTAAAAGCTTATTTACTTCGTGATTTATTTACCGATTTTACTTAATTTGCATTTATTGAATTTATTCTTAACCTACTTTAGGCAAATAATATTTACTGGTTTATTTTTAATAGCAGGCACCTTGTCTATTCCCTATGCATATTATTTATATTAACTTCTCATAACCTTTTAGATTTTATTTATAATTTGTTACTTACCCTGCTGGCGTCAAAGTTTGGAATGCCTCGTATATTAGTATCACACTGTCCAGGGAAGATGATCGGATCTCCAGGATTGACTACTGGTAGATAGAAGCAGGCGTTATCGCTTTGGTCGATGGGTTCGTAATAAATATTGTCGAGGACATCAATGGATTCTATGACGTCATCAATAGCAGCTCTGGCAGCATTTGACAGCTCTTTCGACCTGCTCAGTTTCCAGCTCCACACTGAAAAATACACAAACATTTAGTCCAGGGAACACGACATGAGATGGCTAAAGATCAAATCATCAAAGTAAAACCGAATTCAAGCAACATGTAAAATAGATATAACCATTAATTTTGGTATAATTATTTTGAAAACAGTTGTTAAATTAAAAAACAGTCAAGTTATGATTTACCTCCTCTGTGATCACTGTTTTGGTTGATGACGACGTTATCGACGCAGCTGTAAGCCAGAGCATAGCTCTCATAGTCCGTGTCTACGATCCAGTACGGGATCGAAATCGCTGAAAAAGAAAGGCAAATTGTTGATTGAGATTAGTAAACTCAAAAAAGAAAACTAAATAAAAATGAAAGATGGTCACCAGTTATTTGGTTATTAAACTTTACTTACAAGTGCCATTGGATACGAAGTTTAGGGTCAATCTGCCGGTATCATCATTGAAACTGAACCTGACAGTACCGCTGGTAACGCCCAAGGATTCAGCGATAACGTTAAAGGAATTGAAGTTGAGAGTATTGCCAGTGCCAAGCGTGAACTGATGATTGATGCACTGTCCACCTTCCTCCTCCTTGGGGTAGGCTTCGATTTCGTGCCACGTGCCTTGGAACTGTAAGAATTTGGACTGTATTCAATACCCGCTGCTGATGATAATATTTTTAGTCTTTATTTAGACTATAAGAACCTTAGAGCATTTAGAACGGTTTAGTAAACGTGTGGTTCTAACGTAAGAGTAGGACCACCATCTCTTTCCATAGGTGGAGTAGCCGGCTAAGGTAGGTCCAGGGAACGAGCAGACATAACTATACTCCTCGGTCTGCATTTTAATCCACTGCTATCACCAAGTAAGAAGCCTGATAGGTGTGGTGATTATGGCAAACCTAATGGGAGAAGCATATTCACCAATGCTCGTCTTCCGGCAAAAGAAGACGCATGACTAGTATTCGTATGACGAAATGAAATACTCACTCTGGTCATATTAAAGTTTTGAACCACGGTAATGTTAACGTCGCACTGTCCGGGGAACACGACTGGCACTCCAGGCTCTGGCTCGGGGAAGTAAAAACAACCGTCAGGGGTCTGGTCTTGTTCAATATAGTATCGATCGTCTAGGACATCGATGGTGTTAACCACGGCATTAATCGCTGCGGTCGCTACTGGAGTCAGCGCTTTTGTTCTGCTCAACTTCCAGCTGGTCACTGAAAACAACATGTATGTAGTGGAAGCAGTATTGGTAACAATGGAAGATCACACTGATAAAGAAATTAAGTCATCTTACCTGATCTGTATTCGTCGCCAATGTTAGAACAGGAATATACAAGCGCATAATTCAAATAGTCAGTTGCCAGAACCCAATACGGAGTTGTTACTGCAAATAAAAAAGAGTTCAAATCAATACCCTGCTCAAAATAAAAGGCCAGTTTTAAAACTCTTAAGCTAAAACTTACAGTTCATGCCTGCCACAGGGAACGTGACTAGAAGTTTGGCACTTGTATCGCTGGCATCGACAAGATCAAGAACAGCCTCTCCACGGATCGTATCAAGAGTTTGGTTTTCAACTTGAGTGTTGAACACATCTACTACTGGACCATCCAATAATGTATAGAAAGCGTTGCCACAAGTGCCCTCTTGGAAGGGTGCAGGGTATCTTGCAATATCGTGCCATAGACCCATGTACTGAAAATATGTATTAAAATGACTCAACGTATCGTAAAAGAGTAGGTACCTAACGAAATGAAGAGTAGACGACAAAAAACATGAAAGTTAGCGCCAGCAGCTCAGTGGGTTGTCTCAGATTAATTTAAGTTTTATTCACTTAATATTATTGCTTAGTCGGTTCATTTATCAAAATATCGGTAGTAAGCTAATCAAAAATAGGTAACTAAACTGCCTTTCGCTACAAGCAAACAATGAAGAAGGTAATTGGAGTGATTGGCTCTGTTAAATGATTCTAATGGTACTCACGCCAACAGCATCGAAATTAGTAACAACGCTAATACTCTCGTCGCATTGTCCACGGAAAATAACAGGTCCATTGTTATTTGGTTCAGGATAGTAGAAACAGGCGGCATCGGAGTGGTCGATAATCTCGTAGTACCGATCATTGAGTACAGTGATGTTGCTGAGGACTGCGTTGATAGCTTCCACAGACTCCTCTGTCAGATTGGTTCCTCTGCTCATTTTCCAACTAAACACTATGCAAATAAAATATTGTGTTAATTGTACACCGAAAAATCTGAATTACGCTTTCTACTAATTAATGATACTTTATGGAAACGTATTCGTTACCTTGCCTCTGCTGAAGATTTAAATTCACGCAACCATAGACCAATGTATAGCTGGTGTAGTCGGTATCCAAAACCCACAGCTCAAAGGGTACGGGAGCTAAAAAGTAAGTACACAAGTACGAGGTTATTCCAGAGTTTTGGAGATTTTTCACTTCATGATATAAAACGGGTGAATAAAACTTACATCCGGGGAATGTGACAAGAAGTTTTCCTACGGTTTCGTTACCAACAGGAGCAGCCACCACTGCTGTTCCGGTAGCTTCCCTGAGCGTTTGGTTGGCAACTTCAGTGTTGTAGACGTTGACGGTGCCATCTGCATTGAGGGTGTACGTTGCTTGGTTGCAGTTACCGACTTGCTCACTGGATGGGTAACTCTCAATAAGTCGCCAACGGCCTAGGTACTAAAAAAATTATGTTGTTTACTAAGAGAACTTCATTAAAATACAAGATTGAGTTCAAGTTCTTATAACATTCCGTAGCATTTTTAATTTTAAACTGCCTTTAAGATGTGGAGTGTTCTAGAAGCAAATTCAAACTCACTCTTTCACCAGTCGACTAGGAGTCCAAAAAAAGTATCTACTACCGGTAAAATATAGTCGAAATGTTCTTTCAAACCAACTTACAGCAGCAGCATCAAAGTTCGTCACGACGGGAATATCCTGCTCACACTGTCCAGGTAAAACCACAGGTTCACCAGGAGCCAGGTCGGGGAAGTAGAAGCAGCCGTAGTCTGATTGGTCGATTGGCTCGAAGTAATCGTTTGAGAGGACTACGACGTTTGCCATTGCATTGTTAATTGGCGCAATCGCGGCGTTGGACAGAGTTTTGGTGCGGCTGAGCTTCCAACTCCAGACTGAGGATAAAAGAACAGACCAATGTCAATGAGCCATATTAACCGAACTACTACATAAACAATGGTGTAAAAAATCAAATCAGGAACAGTAAAATTAATAATCAATACTATACTTACTTCCTTTAAAATGATCGTCTATGTCTAAGCAGCTGTAAGCCAAGGCGTAGTCAACATAGTCCGTGGCAACGATGTAGTATGGGAAAGTGATTGGTCCTGAAAACAGGACATAATTGTAAAAAAAAGTTTCGTTTGTTTTATAATCAGTAAGTATGGATTATGGTGTAAGATACAAGATTATGGTGAAGTTACGAAATTAAAGGTCGTAGCTATTACCTATTGAAACATTTGAAACTAAATCTGCGGCCCATCAGAATAAAAACAAACCCAATTTACTTTGCAGTGAGATGTTTAGAGATTAAAAAGTGTGAGAATAATGTGATCATAGTTAGCCATATCGCTTAAACACTTACCGGTACCATTCGTCTCAACAGTAAGAGTGAACCTGCCATCGGTACCGTTATTGAACGTGAGTACGCTGTTAGTCACTCCTAGAAGCTGATCGCTAACACTGCTGGAAACCAAGTTTAGGCCAGTAGTACCAGCGACCGTGAACTGGTGTTCTACGCAGTTGCCTGTCTGAGGATCTTTGGGGTAGGCCTCAACTTCGAACCACTGGCCGGAGAACTATAAGGATAAATAAGAGAAGTTATTTGGGTTGGTTTAAAAAGGGTATTATTGAGAATGTAGAAAGGGAAAACAGCAAATCGACCGTAAATCAAAATAAACTTATTCTAATTAGAATTCTCGCAACGGTACGATTACAAGACTTTGTTTCTTAAAGGAAAATGATTTTCCGGGAACAAGCTTTAATATATCGCTTTGTGTCATTCCGACTACTTCTACTAGTTGTACTGTTTGACCAACATACGTTATCAAAAACTACGGTTTTATCTGTATTAGCTTCAGGTGTCTCTGTATTTTGTCTTTCACTCACCGAGTTAAGATTGAAATTTCCTACAACTGGCACGTCTTCATCATCACACTGTCCAGGAAACACGACCTGTTGTCCAGGCACAGGTTCGGGGTAGAAGAAGCATGCTTCTTGGCTGTGGTCCATGGGTTGGAAGAATTGTTGATTGAACACTGCCTGGGTTGCCAGGGCGTTGTTAATTGCGGTGTTCGCTTGGGCTGTTAGCGACTTGGTGCGGCTGAGCTTCCACATGGTTACTGTTGAAAAGTTAGGGGTGTCAAACTTCCGTTTTATACATTTTTGAAAACGGTTTTAGGATCTTTTCTTTTTAGTTTTGGTAGTGTTTGTCCAGATTGTTGTCATTGTAGAGTTATTTTCAACCTTAGTCGGAAATAAAGCATGCATTTCAGGCATACTACATGAACAATTTAAATATCTACTTATACTTATATTTAAATATCGACGGGCCCGATAGCTCAGTTGGTAGTATCCCTGCCTTCTGAACTGAGGGCTGTGGGTTCGATTCCTACCCAGGACAAACATTTTGTGTGATGAACATAGATGTTTGTTCTGCGGCTGGGTGTTATATTGTATTGTATTCTATGTATGTATTCACAAACAAAAAAAAGTATCTAAGTATTGTATCAGTTATCTGGTTCCCATAGTACAAGCTATGCTTAGTTTGGGGCTAGATGGCGCTGTGTGAAATGTCCACACATATTTATTTATTATTATTTATTTATCTTTCTCATATGTTGACCCCATTATAACGTTTCGAGATTCAGTAAATATGATTTAGATACTACATATTAGGTTACATGAAGCGTATTTGTAACATGATTACCTTGTTGTTGATATTCGTTGATATTTCTGCACGAGTACACAAGAGAGTATGTCGAGTAGTCTGTGCTGATGATCCAGTAGTCAGTCTCTACAGTATCTGAAAGAAAAACCAAAAATTGAATTTCACATTCTCACAATTTGCTTTGATGATACAGTACAAGAAGGTGTTTTCAATGAGCTACAAGAACACTGCAAACGAGTCAATAGAATCTTAAAGAGAGACAACGAAGATGATGGTATCTGCTTACCATGAGGTCAGCTCGTTTGTATGTCCATGTTATAGAAAATTATACCAGGAATTTATTAAGCTGAAAGTTGTTACGTTAATAGCCCACTGTGCTCAAAGACATTTAAGTGCATTCGGTGTATGTTTTTCAAAACACGCGAAATTAGATTAGATCCATTTAATTTTTTAATTTCAGATTCACGTCCAAAGATTACTAAAAATACTGATATCATTTGCTTTACTTTGATTGCACATGATTCACTGGTATTTATTTAAGGAAAGCGATAAGAATAGAAAATTCATTTTGCATGTACTTAAAATATGATGCATTTTTGTTGTTTTTATTCATTTTGATCAAGTCGGTGTCGATAGCGATTTGTTTTGTTTTTTTGGATAAATTAGGTTTGTCATCAGCATGAATTCACCGCTGGATTTAAGCATTTTCTAAATTACGCCCCAAGCGGTAGGTCCTTTTGGCTCTTCTTATTTTAATGGTGTTAAGCGAGACCTCACTTGGAACTTAGGTAATAATGTTTAGCGTGACACTGCACTGCCATGGCACGAAACATCACACAGTATAAAAAACATTTCTAGATCGTGAAATCAGTTCATAAGTCTCATTTTCACAGTAATTTCACTAGCTACAATGCCGTTCAAACCGGAACACAGTAGTGCTTGTACACTACTGCTTGGCGGCAGAATAACTGGCAAAGCGATGGTACTGGTACCTACCTAGACGAACTTTGCAAGAAACTCCTACCACCTTGTAAATGAAACCTAGTAATGAAAATCTAGGGTCTCTGGGCTGGAAACACTTCGAAACGGTAAAAACTCACCTTCAGTATTTCCTACGGGGAAGGACACGATGAGTTTTCCTTCAGTTCCGATGACGTATGCGTATCCATTAATGGTGAGCAACGTCTCATTGAGGACCTGAGTGTTGCGAACGCTCACTCCAATTGTACCCGGAGAGTATTCTGCAGTAGCGCAAGTACCGAATTGGAATTCCGTGGGATAAGACTCCATATCAAACCATGTGCCCAAGTACTGCGGACAAGAAAAGGTGATCGTTAGTAAAGCTGCAGTCGACTTAGGCACCACATTATGGAATTTAATTTTATCCTTCTGCCATGTTAACCTACGATTCTTCTATTCCAAACTCATTATTATCCTCATAAGCGATATAGTATCACTTATTATAACAATAGTGGTGGATTCATTCATAATCATTGCTTTATCGCTACTAATTAAAATAACTTAACATTCAGAAGCTTTAAAATGAAGTTATTCAAGTTGACTCACTCTTGGAGCATCGAAGCTCTGAATAACAGGTATGGTCTGGTCGCATTGACCGCCAAAGATGGCTGGTTCGTTATCCACCGGGTCTGGGATGTAGAAGCAGCCGCTGTTGGACTGGTCAGTGGGCTGATAGTAAACATCATTGAGGTCCAGGATTGAGTTGATGACATTGTTGACTTGAACCTGAGCAGCGGCGGATAGAGTGCGGAACCGACTGATGATCCAACTGAAAACTGGAAAGAAATATGGTTTAGGACAGGGGTGGCCAAACTTTTGAAGTATGCGGTCTACTTTATAATTCAAAATAGCCCAGCGGTCTACCGACCCCCCCCCTATTTAATTTTTTATAAAAATTTAATAGCGGTACTGTTTCTAATGATATAAGTAGGAGTAAAACAGTTTTACATTTAATTTTTTTTTCTTGTCTGTCTGTCTGTCCCTTCGAATACGTAGTTGACATCAGCTCTAATAGTAAAATGTCAACGTGCAATTATCGATTTCTATTGTGAGGATGCGTTTTAGTTGTGTTCATTTGCCTCTAGGATTAAAAACCCCGTAATTTACGTTTTTTTTTTATGAGAATGAATGACGTGACGAGCTGGTCGTTCACCTGATGTTAAGCAATACGGCCGCCCATAACAGTTGCAGTGTCACTCGGAACTTTAAAATAATAAAGTTTTGCGTGACACTGCACTGCGCACGTCATCCTGAGACATCACACAGTCTAGTAATCAGATTACTACACTGTGTAATCAGGTCATAAAGTCTCATTTGCCCAGTAATTTCACTAGCTACAATGCCCTTCAAACCGGAACACAGTAGTGCTTGCACACTACTGCTTGGCGGCAGAATAACTGGCAAAGCGGTGGTACCTACCTAGACGAACTATGCAGAAAAGTCCTACCACCTACTGATCGTACCTTGTCTTTGGTTGTTTGCGAGGTTGTTGCAAGTGTAGGAGACGGCCCACTGGTCGTAATCCGTTCCGAGGATCTTCAGTTCCGAGACTGCCGTTACTGTAAAGAAAAACACATAAAAATTAGGGATAGCGAGTTATGGTATCCTACAATACTATAGGATACCTACGTAGATAAATTTCTTAGACCTCGTGACCACGCTTTTTGTTATAGCCTTCTATTGGTACACCTAAATGATTAATTCATATACTAGATGCCACATAAACATAGAGTTTCTACTTGATGATCCCTATTTTAGTTATATCTTGACTAATTTTTACCTATATATTATCAGGAGCTTAATTTTTCAGTAAAAAATAAGATTTACACTCTCAGCGGCGTTTGAAACTTCATAGATATAAGGTATACCACAGAGTTATGAAACAAATGACGCTTGAGGAAGCGTTTTTTTTGCTCTGTGAGGTATACTTACTTCTATCTAGCTCAATTATTTTTTATTCGTTCTTCAAAACTCTTATCAAATTACTAGCTGACCCTCCCCGGCTCTGCACAGTTTTATTAGTTTTACGCTTTACCTCAGTCTAACGGAAGAGTGAAAGAAGAGGGAAAAAAAGAAAATTAAAAAAACACCTTATTAGGTACACAACATTTCCAACATCACGCCACAAAAATAGGGTGATATTATAATACAAAATTCTAATAAGTAAAAATAAACAGGTAATACCTAGTATAACACTGAACATTGACTTACCTAATACATTATTATAATTAACATTTACTTATACAAAAATTTATGTAAAAGTTACAAATAGTGATGATTCACCTTGGTCAGCTGGCTAATAGGTAAGAGTTACAAATTCAGAACAATCTCATCCATTCGTAGGTACCTACATATATATAATTACCAAGCGAGCCACTGATATTGTATTACTGCCTAGTCTTTTAAACGATCCAGATGGAACCACAAAACTCAATCAAAATGTTTGCGTATTTATTGTTTGCTCTTGTGCTAGTAAAGGGTATAGAAAGCAGCGTCGTCAGAGAGTACCCATTGACAGCTGAAGGACTGCAGATTGATTTCAATGTCAAGGACAAACACAGCAAGAAGCAAATGGACGTGAACGAGCAGGACAAGACGGTGAGACTGACAAGAAGCTTGCCGCAGTCGGAGACGCTGAAAGCTGCAGCCACTCCCAAGAGTAGCCTACCGATTCCGAATTTTTGTCCTGTTGGGTATGTGCAAAGAGGCACCTTCTGTTTCCATGATTTATACGAATATAACAATCAGCAAGTGGCAGAAAGTGCATCTGTGGACATAAGCGAGCAGGACACAACGGTGAAGTTATCAGCAAGCCAACCACGAGCAGGAGAGTTACCAACGCCTGCAAACCCCACCGAACTGCCAGCTTTAGATATTCGTGCATTAAACGGTGGTAGCTTCGAAGTACGTTGTCCTATTGGGTATGTGGAAAAAGGTACATTTTGTTTCCTTGTTTAATGCGATAAGCCCACCACCGGTCACCATTATTACTGGATACCATTATTAGTTTTGTGTTATGTTTTTTTTTATGTAATGAGTGACAAACAGGCACGCGGCCCACCTGATGGTAAGTGGTCACTGCCGCCTATGGACATCTGCAACACCGAGGGCATTGCCGGTGCGTTGCCTACCCTTAGAGAGGACTCTTTTAAAATTTTTGTTGAAGCTCCCCATACTGTAGTTATGCGGAATAACCTCAGGAGGAAGATCATTCCACATCTTGCAGGTTCGTGGAAGAAACGACCGCAAGAGTCGCGTCGTATGAGATTTCCACGTGTCTACAGTATGTGGATGCGCTTTTTCACGCGGCTGAGAAGTTCGATAATAAAATCGGGAAGGCGGGATGAGGTAAAATATTTCTTCAGAGCATTTCCCATGATAGTAACGGTAGAAGAGACTCAGAGAACCGATATCTCGTCGTAAACTTAAAGGCTCTAGCTTGTCGGTGAGTTTAGGGTCGTTTTCAATTCAGTTCGTAGTTTTTGTGAACAACAAATTGTCTTAATAATTATTATAGTTAGTGTTATTGATATAAACCTATAGATATTGGATTCGACAAAAGATGAAAATGTGCTTTTAAAATTTAAGATCATCGTTTATTACAATTATTTTATTTTTTATACCTAAGTTATTTCCAAGAAAATTGTAATTCACTTCTTTAACTGTTAAATGGCTTTTACTTTTCGAGTTTAATAACGGATGTTGCTGTGTGAAATAAAACTTTATTTACATGAATGCAGGCATAATATTTAATTTACCCAAGTTCATGGACAGGGTTATTATTAAATTACTAACTGACCCACCCGGCTTTGCATGGTTTTATCGGTTTTATGCCTTATCTCAGTCTAAATGAAGAGAGAAAGAGATAAAAATATAGTAGGTTGTGCAAATAAAGCATTGTCTTTCTTTCTTTAGATGAGGGGAAAGGATGAGTGGATAAATCGGCGAATGTCTCCTTTCACCTTCAATGCGGCAGCACCTGCCCGCATTCGCCGTTTCATCCATTCATCCTTTCCCCTCTCTTTACCACAGTAGAGGATTTAAAGTATCCACATTCTAAAAAAAAAAAAAGAAACGAAAAATCAGACCACGTGCTAATGAATTACAACTCAGTAAGTACATAATTATTTTTAGTTTCATTCCCTCTACAAAATCCGAAGGAACCGTTCTGATTATTGGGATTAAAAGTATATCATAGCCTCCCTAGTAATATGAACTCAAATCATACTAAGTTTCATTTGAATCCATTCAGTAGTTTCGGTGTGATGCTCAGTCAAGATACAAACAGATAGATAGACTGACAGACAAAAATAAAAATAATAGATTTGGCTTCAGCAAAGACAATAATTTTCGCCCTGCAAAAAAATTCAAAATCTTCAATGTAGGTACAGAATTGGGCCTGTTACAGTTTTATTGGACATACCCTTTGTAACCTTGTAACTATGTAACTATGTAACCTTTCTAATTATTGTTAGGTATTTCTTTTATGTTGCGATATCTATCATACAAAGAAAATCACTTATACCAGCTCAGTGAGATAAAAGTATTAGAAGTATTAGATACTATCAGATAAAAACATTAGATGTAAGTATTACTGTCAGATAGAACATTATGTATTAGTGTTCCGTAATACTGTAGGAATGTGCAATAAACATAAAATTATTGGGTGCGGGTTTGGCGTAATCTAAGTAGGTATATTAAGTATTATCTAGTGTCCGAGTACCTATCGGGTATTTTCACATGTCGATGTTACCATTAAAGAGGAAACTTCGTGATTCAACACTCTAGAAAGAAATCTTTTCTAGAAAGTTATAGTTAGCGGAAAAAATAGCCTTTATGTAAGTTAGGTACCTACAAACATTGATTGCACGTGAATAGTGTAGGTACTTACCTACCTACATATCGCATGCTACGGCGCTCAGCTTATATCACCCTCCAAGATATTTTTGATACATTTTAGTCAGAAGAAACCATACTCACTCATGTTGCTCAATTGTAATTTTTACTTAAAAAAAATTGTCGACTCGAATAGTCTATCCATCAACATCTACCTGTCTTTATCCCCTAAGTGCGATCGGTTTATTCCACTATGATCGTTTGGGGCGATATAACATATTTATTTATCTCTCCCACTCCTGCCAAACGTTATCACGTTAGAAGATGATGCTTACCATTAGGTAGAACTTCCAACACCACGTTCAGCTGTCCGCTGTTGTCATTGCTGGACACAGTGGCGTAACCTTCGATGGTGAGCAAACGCTGGTTGATGATCTGACTGTTGATGACATCCACCACCACACCATCTTGACTGCTGTATTGAGCTCGGGCGCAGGTGCCGAGGACATTGTCGGAATAGTAACTGGAGATCTCGTGCCATACTCCAAGGAACTGTTTGACAAATATGGATCGTTACAAAAGTGACCTGCTGGGTTAGCACGGACAGGAGACAAATAGGCATGATGACTAAAATTTTTTATTGCATAAATTAATAATACTCTTCAAAAGATAAACATTTGTGAAAACAAATTTAAAATATCTCAATAAATGACAAAGTTACAAGCATTTTAAAAACTGGAATAGAAAGAGACAGCTCAAACGGCCAGTGACGTCAGAACAATGTCGTTCGTAGTACCTCATTACGAAGCTGTGGTAGCTTAACATACAATCTCTTTGGCATGTGACGTCACAAGTGGATATTTCATAGTAACCGCGGAGGCGCTCTGTTTCGCGAGAAAGGGACAGGAGATGCTACAGAAACTTTAAAAGCTTTTTACTCCGTGATTTAATGACCGATTTTACTTATTTTTTCAATTATTGCATTCATTTTTAATCTTCTTTATGAAAGTAATATTTACTTGTTCATTTTTAATACTAGGCATCATGCCCATTTCCTTTCCCCTAATTCATTCCACTTGACTAGTAGGCTATTAGTATGAAAAAGTTACATTTTTTCTACCGTCCGTGCTAACCCAGATTGGCTCTTTAGTTGTCCACCGCCATGCTGCTAAGGTCTTGAAGAATTTTGTAGAGATAGTGGAGATAAGAAGTTGCAAATATAGCGCAGCCATGAGAAAGTTGACATCGGAAGTTGCAAACATTATACTGGGTGTAATTGAATTCATTAGCATCCTTTGAAACTAGTTATCTACTCCTGATACCGGTCAAGTGTGGACCAAAATTTTTGAATTCTAACACATCGGTTTGGTAATAATAATAACAACTCCAAAAAATGGATTAAGTTACTTAATCAAATGCTACAATACAAAATTTAATTAAAATAATGAATTACTATTTTTAATAAGTACATATAAGGTGTAAAAACTTTTAAATGTGTCAAAATCATCCGTGCCAACTGCGTTAGGCGCCGCGCCAATCTTCATAATTTTTAATAAAAATTATTTCATTTACACTCTTTACTCTTTAATAATCATCTATAAATGATGTACTATTTTATGGGCTTAACTTATGCTAATGAATTAAATTACATCCTGTATAGCGTTAGAACGTTTGGTCCCAGATAATATACCTAAAACCCCAGATAATATAATACCTACAGTACAGATGCCTCATCCCATACAACGGAATAAGGCGGGCTATTTTACAAATTATTTTATTTCTGCATAACGCAAGATTATCAAACGACATTTATTGCGTGTTGGCGAAGTATTGAGCCAAATGAATAAACTGGACACTAACTAGTAACTCTAGACACGATTACTACATTTTACACTTTCGGACATTTACATATCGAATT
The DNA here is from genome assembly GCA_963580505.1 of Ennomos erosarius. Lineage (NCBI taxonomy): Eukaryota > Metazoa > Arthropoda > Insecta > Lepidoptera > Geometridae > Ennomos > Ennomos erosarius. Next base: position 2,943,915 of record OY756996.1, on the reverse strand, counting down.
GACTCAAAAATCTTACCCTGCCAGCATTGAAGTTTGGAACTGCAGCGATGTTTTCATCGCACTGTCCGGGCAGGATCACAGGCTGTCCAGGCGAAATGATCGGTAACTGATAGCAAGCCTCTTCACCGTGGTCGACGTCTCGCAAGTCGTTTGAGTTGATCCCGAGGACGTTGATCATGGTGTTGTTCATGAGAGCTGGCATCATCTCGGAGGGGTAGGTCACAGCCTTGCTCAGTTGCCAGACGTGAACTACGGATGAGAAAGCCTTTTACTAACTGCGTTTAGTGAATAGTCTGAATGTGATTTCATTCAGGACAGGTGCAATAATAGTCAAAAGCAAACCTGGTGAAGTTCCCTGATGTCAAATACCTAAACTATTTCAGTTTCACTTGAAATGCTAATTAAAGAAGGCCATGCATAGATTTATATATCAGGATATGCCCGAAGGAACATTTTATTTTGTCAAAATGGCGTGGAAAAGTCAGCGCCATCTATTAGATTTCGCGTGAACTACGACAAGTTGAGAAAATTAGGTGCCTATCGCTGCCATTATGTCCGTCAATGTTTATGTTTACAATGATTATTCCAAATATAAATTCGATTATTTTGTTACAAAACAGAGTGTAATATTGAAAATATTGAATTACTTGCGGTAAGAAACTTGGTCTTTCTTTTTACTGCACTTTTGAGTATAGATTGTGCAACCCTTCACAATACAACTTGGCATATTTTGTTTGTGACATTCGACCGATGCCTTCTAACTTCCATCACAGACTGAGCGCTAGTGGATGCCAATCTGTGAAATTGGCTCCTACTTTGAAGCGACGTTTTAACCTGTCATTAGGCCTGTCCTTAATATATATGTCTATGAGGCCATGCCAATCCAGGGTAAACTGTAACTATTTTCGTAGGATTCATGGTATTTGCTTTTCCTTTAATCTTCGATTTCGATAAGCAAAAGACGCAATATGTCTATAGAACTGTAGTTTCGAATAGATGGCTGAATTTTAAGGCCATTTTATGTTAATTGAATAAGTATGTACTGGTTTATCCGTAAAGCGTTGAAATCGCGTCATCAACGCCGACAACATACCTAATCATTAGTATAACATCACCACCACGTTTGTCATGGGGGTTTCCATTCAGAGGATTGTAAACTTCATTAAATTTTTTATCGCCATCGTAATATTATATATACCGAACTCCACAAACATAGGTAACATCCCCACGCAATCACTCACTCCAATACATCTAATAACATACCTACACCTAAAATTTAATGCTATAGCTGTGTCTCTTTCATATAGCATATATTTATAGTATCGAGCGAGACCTATATTATTGGTGTTCTATATACTGCATAATGTACTTAGTTACCTGTATTATCTTAATGCTGTTGGTCTTTAATAAATAAAATTATAATCATCAGTCGGAAGACATGCACTGCTGAACATAGAGAGGCCTCTCCATAGGGCACCACTTTGACGGGCTACCTTGCCTCTTGCTTTTACTGTCTACCCGCGGTTTGACTGTCAGTTCACCTAGAAGAGCACAGCCATATACGCTGCGTCTGAATGTCTTCACTCGAGAACCAAGAAGTTAGCATAGCTGTAAAAAAATTGTACTTATAAGGGCCAAAGTACACTTACTTGATTTTTGATTAACTCCAACATTTTCACAGCTGTACACCAAAGCGAAGTTGGCGTAATCCGTCAACATTACCCAGAAGTCGATAGCTGAAATATTCGAAAATGCTGTTAGTTCATACCCAAGGGATTGGAAAAATAGCCTGCATTTTGTTAAATCATATAAGGAGACAATTACAGCTTACATGGTTAGCTTTCAACAGTAGAGTATAATCATAATTACTTGTTAGGTAGGTATAGGTACTTTATTAAGGAAAAGTCTTAGTTTTAATTTGCCTTCATTTTTAACTGCTGACTGCAAAAAAGGAAGTTTTAAATTTGGTTGTTTTTTATGTATGTTCCCAAAAATCCTTATTTTTGTAATCGTTTATGAAAATTCTTTATTTCATAGTATTAATATAGGTACTTTTAGGTACGGATTAGTCCCATATAAGTGTCATAAAATTGGTGCAGTATTTTGGTTATTACTTAAATCAAAATAAGTAACTGAAAAGACAGTTCATCTAAGGCTAACCCATTAGTTTAACGCCTTTCATCAAGGACATTAATACAATTTTTATTTTCTTAGGTGGTCGTTATAATACGAAAATTAAGTGATGGAATAACTTGCCCGCATTCTATTCCTTAATCAGATTAGGTTATAAATCTACAGCAATAATATAATAACTTACGTGTACTGGACAGCAAAGGCATGTTCAGGCTCATCTTAGCAGTCCCAGCTTCAACAGTAGCCGTCCCATGGTTATCATCGAAGAAGTTTTGCCTGACGTTCTTGTGGTAGACCGTGACAGCTTGGTCTACTCTCGCAAACTCTATGGTGGAACAGTCTCCACCTTGAGGATGGTCTGCTCTCGCGTATTCGTACCATGTTCCTAAGAACTGAAAGTTTAAAGACAAAAGACCATAAGAGACAAGACAAGGCAAGCGAAAGGTTGGTCGCCTGATTGCCAGGGGTCGACGAAATCGTAAAGATCACGCGCGTCAACCCAGGGGCACATAACAGATCCGCTTAATATAGAGATAGCCCCCCAATATGACCGGCTGCTAACTCTTGCATTTAACGGCTCCCCGCGGTTTGACTAATGATCAGACTGACGCTGCGTCTTAATGATCATATCTGAAGAAACATATCTGTTTTGTGCCAGGGGCTTTAATCCTTATCATGTAGTAAGTCTGGTGGAGTTGGTGACACGGTTTTCTCTTCCTCGCACTCACTGAACCATGGCTAGTAAAATAGCTTTACCTTGGGACCTATTGCTGTTTGCTGTCCCTTTGCTACTGCTGTTGTAACTTTTGGATAATATGGGGACGGACTACGAGACGTTGTGATTGTGTTGTTTTTTTATGTAATGAGTGACAAACAAGCAGGCGGCCCACCTGATGGTAAGTGGTCACCGCCGCCTATGGACATCTACAACACCAAGGGCATTGCCGGTGCCTTTAGAGGACTCTTTTAGCACTTTTCTTGAAGCTCCCCATACTGTAGTTATGCGGAATAACCTCAGGAGGAAGATCATCCCACAACCGCGTTTCACAATTTCGAAATCATAATTTAGACATCAGTCTCAGAATGACCCGCGTATGTAAAGTCATATATGTAATGTGCAGTACCTACAGTGCTTATACACATTCATAATTTATAGTTCAAAGCATACTTTGGTTCAAAGCTTGAGTGACTCAAAGATACCTAGTACGTCAAATCTTTAATTTTTCTACCTACACAAAATTATAGGTAACCTAGTATGGCTGTAGTGAATATACTTACCTATTATGAACAACCATTTTATAATTAGGTATAGGTACGTCAAGGTAATCAAAGATTCCAATGGCTTCCGTTTTATCTAATCGCGGGATAAAGTTTTCATAAATATATAGACTACCAATGTATGGCCTTAGCAATATACCTATTTATAAAGAAGTAGGTACATTCCAAAAATAAAGATTTTAATCTCAACACGTAACGTACAATCAGTGATTACGTATGCGGCATGATAATCTCTGATAAATAATTGATGATTAGTACAATTAATCATCATTATGATTATCTACTAGTGTCACTATTTGTATGAATTTAGAGTTTGAGAGGGTTTGGCTTTGGTTACTTCCCCAAAAGAAACGATGCAAAGAAAGTGTCATAGGGGTCTGTCTAATAGGGGTCGTGTAAGAATACGACCATCCGTTCTCTTCGTTCTCTTCACGTGGGTGCGCATTAAGAACCCGGTGGCAATTGGGAATATTATTCCCGTTTGCCACCCGGGGCCAATCCCAGGCCAGGCCAGGCCAATAAACTCATTACACAATAGAAGACTCAATTTCACACATAATTTGGTGATTTCTAAAACTCTAGAGTAGGAACTCGCTTTCTATACAGGACTATTGGAAAACACTACATAGGTATATAAGCAATAATGACGTGAAACGACGCAGTACCGACATGGTCCGTCATGGCGTAGAACCACGGAATAGCATTGGATATTACGCGTAACTTTCGAAGAGTCCCATTTAATATTATGTTGCAATGGCAACTAATCCCACAATAAGGCAGTGCCTAGTTTTTTCAAGATCACCATTGTCAATTTCAATTAATGAACATCTTTATTGCGAATGAAGCTCTACACTCAATTTTTTCAATTTTAGTACTGGAAATAACTCATACGTTATTTCCCGTAGTTTGGGATGTCCCAAACTTTTGATCTACAGACTTAAAATTTGGAGCGGGGTCTTTCTTTCATGCCGTAGTACCTATTGTGGTAAGAAAAGGGATGAGTAATTTTTTGTACATTCAATCCCTAAAGGGTGTTAAATATTGCAAAAAATGGAGCGTAAACCGCTTACTGCTTCTAGAGATTCAAAAATCTGTAATAGGATTAATCCTTGTAGTTAAATTTTAGTTTTATGATAATTTCTTGTCTAGCTGGTTGCTAAAATTTTAAGGACTATCTTTGTAATAATAATAATAATTATGATGCAGAAGGCAGTAGGCTCCTTGACACGGCGCGTATTGTCAGGATGTTCCTCACTCTGCAGCCCTGACCACCGGTAGCTTGGGCCCTGCCCCGCTGCCGGCGGGACACTAGGTTTAGGTTTTAATAATATTTTTTGGAGTTTTATTTGTATATAAGAAGTATTGTAAAAAAACATAGACTTAGGTAATATAAATAAATGAGTGAATAATAATTTATAATATCTTTATAGGTATTTGATGTGTTTTTGGAATAGTAGTATCTGTTCTTTTTACGAATATTCTTACATTGTCTATGTTGAAGTTCTGCTGCAACTGAATATTGGGATCGCACGGTCCATCCTGTATAATCTGTCCCACACTAACACTGATCAGTCCAATAAGACTTAACACTATAAAATTAATCATATTGCACATTATGAGATCATATTTCCCACCCGGCCACTGCACAATAACTAAACTAATCAAATGTTTAATTATCACTTCATTTATCACATTTATAATAAACCTTATCTTTATATTTTTATCAATAGCGAACCATTATTTTTGTAATCGCGAATTTTTTTTTGGTGTTTTTCATTTATGTTGAGTTTTGTATGTATGACAACTTTTCTGTACTTGTTAAAGTGGGTGCTGTACATTAAATTTAATATTTAGTAATATTATAATGTTTGACTCTTATTTATATTACATTATATAGCATTATTAATGACAGCAAAATAAATTTAGACTTTATCGAAAAAACTAACATAATAAATGAATAGAATTAAGTTTAACATAATAAGAATATTCCTTATAAGTATATTAACATCTAAAATTATTATTAAATTAAACTACACTAAGAACTAAATAAACATTATTAAAAAAAAAAAGATATTTACAACTAAAAACTAAGTGTAATCAAAAAGACCTTTGGTGGAGGGGAGAGTACCCAGAATGCTGGCTGCATTGCCACGTTGTTTAGCAATGCTTACTTTCTCAGCAAAAAAAGAGCCAGCCCTCTGGTCACCAGTCGCCTCCACCAAAAGCTTTGCCAAGTCACTTAATAATAATTTTATATGTTAATATACTTATAAGGAATATTCTTACTATGTTAAATTTAATTATTAATAATGTTTTCTCAATTTTATATTAAAACCATTAGTAGGTAGTACCTACTAATGGATCACGGATCATGGTACTAATGGATCCGTACCTACTAGGTACTAATCTTACTAAACGGTCTAGTCAGTACCTACCACAGAGCTATGAAACAAATGACGCTTGAACCGTTTTTTTTTGCTCTGTGGTACCTACAAATGGTTTTAATATAAAATTGAGAAAACATTATTAGTAATACTATGAACCATATTATTAAAATTAAAATTAACATAACGTCTCATTACACCCTTTTGAGGTTGAAATTACAAAATATAATCTTTTAAATACACTCCTAACAATTCCATAACGAAGATTCTTTGTTTAACAGTTTAGGCTCGGGACCGTAAGTTGTCTGTCGGTTGACTGTAAGTTTTCTGTCGGTCAGTCACTATTAGACAGAGCCATTTTTTTAAATAAATAGATAAAAAATATCAATAGTAGTATGAATATACTGCCTATAAAATAATAATAAATATGAAAACATCGTTTGTTATTATTTTGAGGTTAATATTATTTCCTTGTCTGGATTATAATAATTATGAAAAGTAAACCACTGTTATAAGTCTATAGTTTTGGTTCCATTGAACGATGTGTAATTAAAATTCGATGTACTATTTTATATTCATTGCTCATCTTGATTTATAAGTGAATATTTATATAATTTAATCCTATGTTTTAGTTGGGTTTTGACTTTTCTATTCGCATGACTTGCGCATGATTAGGCGAGAGGCATGAGTCAGACGGCTATGTAAGAAAAACTCTATAAAAAACGACTAGCTAGTGACAATAACTGATCCATTCAACCGTTACCATTTTTCTGTTTTTAGTTACACAAACAAACAAACAAACAAAAAGACAGGTAACATACAAACTTGACAAAAAGATCGAATTTCGAGTAATAAAGTCTATAGTAACTACGTTGCCGTTTTGTACAGGATTAGATCGGGATTCCTCTCTAATGTAATCATCAAAGGTAATCTGCGAAGCATTATCTACATTTTAAACCACTAATGGTTGATTTGCGATATAACTGAAGTTCTCAGAATTAAATTATCTGTACGGTGATAACAAGATAAAATAATTTAAATAGGTAACTAGGTAGGAATAATCAACACATTGTGTTTTTTTTCTTATACTTATTTTTCTTATATTTACTATAAAAAAAATTATTTTAATTGAAATACAATCTACGGGCAGCTTTGTCTGACGTAACTTACGTCTGATTGACTGACGTTTCAAACTTGGGAGCAGATGGGCATTAGGCTTAAAAAATTAGAATTCAATAAGACGGGGTTTTTGAACTTCTACCCCTAAAAGGGCCAAATAGGGTGTTAAAGATAGTAAAGTGGGTGAACAGCTGCGCGACTTTATATAATAAACCTATATATAAAACCTACTAGACTAAAACCTATTTACCTATTACCTATTCACTATATTTTTAGTTTTGGTATTGTATATATAAGATACGTAGTAGCTGCATGATTGCAAAGTTAGGTAGTGTAAAGGTTATTATGCCATATTTTTATATTATGCATTTGCCTATAATACAATCTAACAATAATAATCATTGCACTTGATGGAACGTTCTACAACTTCTTTGTCAAGTCTCGACCGCCACTGTCAGAAGAATCTAGATGTAACATTCGATGAAATTTTGTATGTCATATTATACTGGAACCAAGTATTGGCAATTATCCTTCTTCTTATGCCTCTGCCAAGCAGATAATAGACGTTGCGAGGCATGCGCAGCGCACGCCTCAATATAACTAGCATTTGACACACCATGAATAATTTGAAAGCCCACAATCGTGTGCGCTGCCGATTTAATTAGCGGCAGGAGCAGTACCTACATCGTCATCAGCCCAATTTTTCCAACTGTTGAGATATTCCTTCTGTCACAGGAAGAGAGTTTAGGCCAGTGCGGGTTGGTGGATGACACATGTTCTTGAATTTTTGTGATTCTTGAACGTGTCTTTACGATGTTGATTTCCGCAAAAACTTGAACAGGGCCGCGTGAGATTTGAACCTGAGTGCATCAGCATGAATGTCGCATGGGTTACCCGCTTGCACTTAATTTTATTTATGTAGTACCTATACCCAAACCTTTATTTTATTTTATAGGTGCACATAACAGATAATGGAACATACAATTTCAAAACAACATGATTTAAACAGTAAATATAACCAATCCCATAATCCAATGACACATGCACTCTGCCTGGTACAAACAGCGATAATTACATACCTATCATAAAATCGAAAAAATAAATATTAAAAAGTAAAGCAAACGAGTATAACTTAATTCGACCTTAACGAGGCAAGAGAAAATACAATTATAAAACTAACACTGTGTGAAATTTATACCTATTAAAATATATAAAAAACAAAATATATAGTTTTATAAATACATAATAAATATATCTAGGTAAAATAATTACTTCTAAAGTTACATTAAGTACATCTTCAATACACTCGGAAAAGGAAGGGGGACAAAAAAAAGAAACAATGTTGTGATAACGTACATGAAAAATTATATTCAAGCATCGCATCGCATTTATTTATTTTATTTTATTTATTTATTTATTTATTTATTGCCCTTTACACTATTTTTTATTTCTCTTTATTTCTTTTATATACTAAAAAATTGGAAGTCTGTAGTAATTAACCTCTCTTATAAAGAATAGGTTTGGTTGCCTCAGTTCGGTCCACGTTGAGATGGTAGGTACTTCTGGATGGTTCTGTATATCTACGGTCTAGAACCGCGGGAGGCATTTACTCAATTGTAGACCGCCAAATCGCTGATCACTCCCTTCCTTTAAACTTTCCACTCCTTGTGTGGTTTGTTTTGCTTTATTTTTATTTGTGTATTTGTTAATACCTACTTTATGATTTTTGGAGTTGTATAAGTAGATCGTTCCAAAGATTATTTCCTACAAACCTATGACGTATTCTTACAAACAACCCTCTTACTCCTTCCTTCTTACCTTCTTGTGTAGGAAACCGGTGTCAGAATTTTTAAACCGTTCAAAGGCTTGGGTTGCTGATGACGGACAATCAACTTTACTTTAATATTATTAATATAGATTGTCTTAACTCAATGATAAGTATTATCAACAGAATAGATAGCGTCAATATGGTGAAGATAATAGGTACTCAAAACGAGTATATTTGACGATTATTTTCATATGTTCTATGTAAATACTCCGACTACAGAAACTTTTCGGGCTGATTTCGTTTTTGTAGGATTGTGGAAATCTTTGTGGCAGTTCTATATACTTAAGTACCATTTATCTTAGTAGAAAAGGGATCTAATACCTAAATTCCGAGTTACATAGCTATTTCTTGTTATCCCTAGTTCAATAAGTTATACATAATTATAAGCTCAAAAGCTCAGTCTGTGTATTATTCCAAGGCTCCCTAATCGTGACACCTGCTGTTTGTCGTTAAGGAGTTCCGTTGGGTATTTCAAAGACCATGGTTAGATATGATCAGTACCTATAATGTTCAACAATTTCCCGTTTTGCGAGACATTTAAGCGTTTGTACTTGAGCAGTTAAATAGCGATTTTCAATATAAGAACCGATATCGCGAAGAGTTCATGTAATCCATTGGGAAGTTTACAGTTTTTATCTGATACTTTATCATACAGATAATAGAGAAGTGTCTGTTATGTGTTTGGTTTGAAGTCACTGACGTTGCAGAGACACGTCCTAAAGTGGAGACCTTGGCAGACATATTATTAGGACAACCTTTAACTTGTTGGAGTAAAAATATAGGTACGCTGACAAGGTGGCAGTTATAATACCGAGCAAAAGAGGCATCTATTTATACACCTATCCACTGGTTGCTTTGGAAAACACATCAAGGCATTGTCGGTGGTTCAAATTGTCAAAGGTCGTTGATGTTAGCTTAGCTAATAATCCTTTTACAATGAAACTACATGCTCTAATTCTTACTATTCAATAATGGATGGTCATGGATGACTCGACACGCCCTTTGTGGTCGAAGGTTCAAAGCAAACATAGTAGTTATTAGGTACTAGCAGATTCGTCTATCATAGAAGAACTGAATGGCAAAGCACAAACAAACAAATTAAGTAAAATGTAGCGGCTAAAAAATAATTATTACAAAAACGATTTCGGAGTCTTCAAATTTATTATTGATAGATCAGTTTGAAGACTTAAGTGGTTTTTTCAGAAAGATGGTTTATATTATCTAAGAGACTGTTCAACACAAAATAATTTTGTTATTTATATTATTTTCCAGTCTATTTGAACTGTTCCGCTATACCTACATGGGGGGTTATAGTTTTTTGAAATTTCTTTTAGCAGTTACGAATTTTTCAATTTAGATTTTTTAATCAGAGTATTTCCTTCAGCAACTTTACGCGCGTGAAATTCACATTATGGTAGGTACATTGGCTGAATTTTGGAAATAACTTATTTGAATGGACTTCAGCTTTCTTTGTTTACCAGACTTCTTAGTTCCAGAACGTACGTCTAGTCTAAATTTTTCCACAGAGTTCTGAGTCCGTCCTATTAGCTCTTCGAAGACCGTAGAGCTCTAGAAGCATCCGCTAGTGGTCATCCTCGATAGCAATCACTTTAATTTTGTCTATTAAATAATCCTGCGTTCAAAAATTGACCAATGAGTGTAGTCAGACGGTGGGTCTAGCGGTTAACCACTATTACAAATAAATATAGGACCCTCACTAGGTGGAGCGACAATCTGGTTAAAATTGCGGGGAGCCGATGCAAACCAGTGGAGAATCTATCAATGCGTACCGGTAGTTTTCAGTTTTAGGTTCATTTATTGGCTTAACGTAACGGAATCGACTATTTATAAGTTAAAAATGAGATAAAATAATAACCATCTTTTTTTGAATCGGGTAAAAATAGGTATTTACCTAGTTAAATATTAAAGCGCTTGATATTGCGATAATATTGTGCAACTGGTATCTATATCTAGTCATCTGTTTAACTCGTAGATTATCTAAGGTTCTCGAGTGGCGACACGATCTGGAAGACGCAGCGTATAGGCTGGCCTACCACTAGGTGGACCAACGACCAGGGACCAGTTATCGTACATTTTGAGTTTATCGTTTCTGATGGAAAGTAATCTTTGCTAGAACCTCTGGTCAGAACCGAGGGGAACGGATGTATGCAAGGGGCTCGCAGCCGCTCAATGTTGGGCTCTATGGGGAAGGCCTATCTTCCACAGTAGGCGTCTTCAGGATGATAATGATGATGAGATAATCTAAGTTATAACCATTACTGACTAGAGAGCCAAATGTTTACGCCACCCCCCAAACAAAGTCCTGGCTACATCCACGCTCTTGTCCATGACCTCTGCGCCGGGATGCGACCACCCACGGCTATATAAACGAGAGATCGACTAACAAATCTGCCAGTTATCATCTGACTACAGTCGTGAACTGATCGGCGCTAGACTTAACTAAACATGTTCCGATTCGTTATCCTGGCGGTGGTGGCGGTGGCAACAGCCGACGTAGTCCATGATGGGCCCTGCCCTGATATCAAGCCAGTGCCGAATTTCAACGTCACAGCTGTAAGTCAATTTTTATTAAGTTCATCGACACATTGAAGCGATCAAAACATCCCTATATCCCCATCAACTTGATATACAATATCAAAATACGTTTCAGGAATATGTTGAAGCCGATGGCAGTAAAGGCTTCTTTTCTACGCATGTTAAACAAATGTTAAAATTACTATATAGGTAGGTACTTGCATAGTTAGATTACAACACTCTTTTTTTGAATAGATTAGGAATAATTATTTATCCCAAAAACCCCACATGCTTTGAATGCTCTGAGATTTGGATTTCTGAAAATTAAAATCACACATTTATAAAGATATGGTCATGGTTAAAAAAAAGCCTTAGTCGTTTTTCGGATCTCTTCGAATGAAATTTTGTTCTAAATTTATTTATTATTATTTATTTATTTTGTAGGTACATAAAATATTATTTGAATGATGGTATTGATGAGTCAAGTGTTGTTCTGAAATATAATCTTATCTCTATTATCATGGAATGTACCTACAAGTATGTCAGCATAATCCACCTTGATATGCATTTATAGATCGATCGGTACCTACCCTTTTTAACCAAAATAACCTATCTTATCCTACTTAATTTAAACATTTACTCGCAACTAAAATACCTCCAGATTGTGCAATCACTGGAAACAATGACACGGGTCGTCCTAAACCACGTAGTCATCATCATCATCAGCCCAAAGACGTTCACTGCTGAACACAGGCTCCCTCCATAGAGCGGCTGCTTGCCTCTTGTATCCATCGGCTCCCCACGGTTTTGACCAGCTCGTCGGTCCACCTAGTGGAGGACTATGGCCTATGCAACGTCTTCCGGTCCGTGACCGCCGCTTGAGAATCTTCTTTCCCATCGGGTCTACGAGCGATGTGACTTGCCCACTGCTGTTTCAACCTATTTCAACGTATCGGTCAGTTCTCTTGCGGGTCTCCTGATTTCGGATCTTACCTCGTAAGGTAACTGAGCAGAGCTCTCTCCATAGCTCTATTTAGAGAGTTATGGAGAAAGCTATGCTGCTTTATTCTGTGCCTATGCTAGGGATGCTGGAATTCGCGCAAATCCTTTGTGGCTTCGTCGTATTTATCCACCAGTATTTAGATTAGAACGACTGGTCGTCCCGGGATTTGTTTCACAGCTCGACTTTCTCTCATACTCTCGAGATGGCTAAGCCATCCCTTGGCTGTCCAGTGTATATATCTATATAAGTACCTACGTACTTACACTCCCTCGGCCGCGGCTGTCTATGTACTATGCTTGTTCACTGAAAAACCAAAACAGTTGTTTCAACCTTTTTTACAACCTAAATTTTAGGTTAACATAGGACCTACCGAGACAATTTGTTGAATCAACAAAACGAATATTGTTATTTGAAAAAAGTTAATTTAACAACTGTCACTTTGGTTGTTCCAAGACATTTTTAAAATGGTATATTCAACTCTGCCTTGTTCCTTCAGTTTCGTTTATTTGACTAAGTTGTGTTGCTGATTAGACTTAGGCAATATGCTGATCTCATAAGCAGTAAATTAACCTGGATCTGACCGAACATACAATGTGGTGTTAGACTAACCCCTTTTTGTGGTTGAAATAACCTATTTCGACATAACATTTTATTTTTTGTTAAATCAATCTTCACACCATGTTTATTAGAACGTAATTTTATGTTAACTCAACTGAAATTGAATCAACATTTAGAGAATCAACTATTCGGTTTTTCAGTGTTTCACAGCCTCACTGCTTAACTTTCTCCCATTCTCTTGAGATAGCTAAGCCACCCCTTCGGCAGTCCCGTGTGCCCTACGCTTGTGAGTCACAATGAGGTTCAGATCATCAAAGCGCGGCAAGTGTAGGTACCTATGTTAATTTCATGGCTCGACCGTTTGTGGACTATGAGAAAGCCTTCGATTTAATCGAGACTTGGGCGGTGCTGCAGTCCTTACAGCGATGCCAAACTGACTATAGGTATATCGAAGTGTTGAAGTGTTTGTACAGTAAGGACACTATGTCAGTCCGACTACAGAACCAGAGTACGGAACAGATCCCATTGCAGAGAGGCGTGAGACAGGGAGACGTTATTTCTCCGAAAATGTTCACAAACGCATTGGAGGATGTTTTCAAGCTCTTGGAGTGGAAAAGATTTGGCATCAACATAAATGGCGAGTATATCACTAACCTTCGTTTTGCCGATGATATAGTCATAATGGCGGAGTCGCTTGATGATCTCAGCACCATGCTCAACGACCTCAGTAGAGTCTCCCGACAGGTTGGTCTTAAGATGAACATGGACAAGACGAAAATCATGTCAAATGCCCATGTTCCATCTATACCGGTAATTGTTGGGAACGACACTCTCGAAGTTGTCAACAAATACGTCTGTCTAGGGCAGACTGTCCAATTGGGTAGGTCCAACTTCGACAAAGTGGTCGCCCGAAGAATCCAACTCGGCTGGGCAGCGTTCGCGAAGCTTCGACCTATCTTTTCGTATAAAATACCACAAAGCCTGAAAACAAAAGTTTTCAATCAATGTGTGTTGCCAGTGATGACTTATGGAACTGAGACGTGGTCTCTAACTGTTGGCCTCATTACTAAGCTCAGAGTCGCGCAACGAGCTATGGAGAGAGCAATGCTCGCTGTTTCCCTGCGAGATAAGATCCGAAATGAGGAGATCCGCAGGAGAACTAAAGTGACCGATGTAGCTCTTAGGATTAGCAAGTTGAATTGGCAATGGGCAGGCCACATCGCTCGTAGAACTGACAACCGATGTGGAAGAAAGGTTCTCGAGTGGCGACCACAAACTGGAAGACGCAGCGTAGGCCGGCCCCCCACTAGGTGGACCGACGACCTGGTGAAAGCCGCGGGGAGCCGATGGATGCAGGAGGCGAGCAGCCGCTCTAAGTGGCGCTCCCGGGGGGAGGCCTATGTTCAACAGTGGACGTCTTCAGGCTGTTAATGATGATGATGATGATGATTTAGTTGCTGATTTTAGAAATTCCAGAAAAGTTTGTTTGCCTAATTGTTAAATCGATTAATTGAGGCGATGAATCATTTCCGATCAAAGCAATTTTCCAATAAGCACAGTTGTTAAATGGTACATAATAAGATTGTTGAGGCCACCCACGGGTCCTAAACGTTCAGCAATTGAATCGATTTAACTTCGATTTAAGGTAATAGAGCGAGCTATCGATTTAGATGATCACCCGTGAAGGTCGACCATAGTTCATTCACTGCAGTGCAATCAAGCGTCACCCTGCATTCATTGCACTTTTTTGTTAATGTTGGTTTTGATGAAAAAAGTGCAAATACATGTTCTGTATCTGGGTGTTAAGGGGCCATGGTCCTCGTAGTTCCTGGGTTCCTAGATACAGGGAATCCTAGTTAGAGTCCAGGATCTGTACTTATATGTGATTGTTAGGTGTTATTTATTATTAACTTATTTATTTATTAGCATCATCAGTCCAAACGTTTTCATTGCCAAGCACTACAGAGAACACTAAAAAAATGACACTGACGGCGAAAGGGCCAAGCGTATTCTATCTATGGCTGGGACATAGGGCTTTCTCTCATAGGGGAATGTTAGTCACCAAACTTTCTCGGATTAGTGATTTATTGAAAATGCCCCTTTTATCTCCTTTATTTTTTTCTTTATTTGGTCTGAGCCACTATAATACCACTTACGTGCCTAGTTACTTACTTATTGTAATTTTGTATCATTTGGAAGCTACCGCAGTCTTTTCCTGAAGCTTTTTATATTGTTTTTTCTTGTAGTTTGATAGTTAGAATATTGTAATATTTCTTATTGTCACTTCACAGTACCTTTTAATTTTTAGTAGGTAATTTAGTTATGTTTAATATGAACTCATGTAAGACCGTAGCTGTAATGTAACCGCACCGTAACGACACTGAACCGGCCCCAACGGAAGACCAGCGCTGGTTTTACGACCAGCATTATGCTGAGTTGGGACCGATTTGTGGCAAATGGTCTGTTGTCAATTGTATTTTGTACTTACTCGTTTTTGTTTTGGTCACAAATAAATTATTTTTCTTTCTTCTTTCTTTCTTTCTTTTTATTGTTTACGTACATTGTAGGTTGCCTTTTCATTTTTGGAGATGATTGTCAACCTTAAATATAAAAAGGTTAATGCTGTATATACTATTATAATTCATTACTCACTCAAAGATCTTTAAGGTTTTTATATCTAAAAGGTCCTATTAAGCCACCGGTGTCTGTCTGTGTCCAATACCTCCAATATATCACACAAGGAAATCTCCGTACAATATACGTGTTTTTAACGGTGTACGGAACCCTCAGTGCGCGAGGTCAACTCGCGCTTAGCTGGCCTTTTTCTTATACCTACACTTCATAATAATATGACAAGTAGTATTATGTCATCAACCATTATAGGCGACGGCAAAAGCTAAAGTTAAATATTGGAATTTATTATTTACCGACGCTATTCTCACCTCGCGATTCTTACTAAGTTCATAATCATAGAAACCCCGAAAAGCAAAACAAATAATTAATGTTTTAGGTATAGTTATCGTTACGTCATCAGCAATGACTACACTCTAAAATCTAGTTTTATTACTATTGGCTATTTTGGTTATTTGATTTAGTTATTGACACTAAGGACCGACGATAAAATATTGTATTATCGTTCTTAGATAAGTAGGTACAATTAGGTACAAAATAGTCGTATATTGCGCATATATCCCTACATATAATAAATGTGTAATTCTGGCGCGCTACGGAACACACACATAATGATGTCAAATCTAATTTATCCCATAGGTTCTATTGTTCAAAAAATATCGTAACCGCGATGCAGGACTACAAAGCTTTTTGGCCTTCTCCATACATTTTCTAATTTATCGTATCTAACGCCATCTAGGGACAATAATTTGTAGCTGTTTGTTTGTTTGTTTGTTTGTTTGTTTGTTTGTTTGTTATTGTACAAAACCCTAGATACTGAACTGATTTTCATGCGGTTTGCACTAATATGCTTAGAAATAACCGGCGCACAACATAGGATATATTAAAATACAAATATCATTAAAAAAATTTGGTCAAAATTATTAAAATATCATTATGAAACCGGACGGAATTTTATACAACATGGCCGCTTCATGGTGATTTTTTTTTGGAACGGTTAGTTTATGTCACAGTATTTTTTTATGTTGTATTATGGCTCCACACATAGTGTATTTAGCCAGTGTTAAGCATAGTAATTTTTCGTCGTGTTGTTATTGAATATTTCACATGTTTCACGTAAAGTCCATCTGGAGGCACAGATTAAAGAAAAAAACGTGTGTAAGGCCATGAACAAAGAGTAATAGGAGTTAATTTCGGTAGTAAATATGCATTAAACAGTGGAATGAAATTTTACAATTTATTAGATTTGATTAACCATTATTAGTTTTTCTATTTAAGCCCTTGCAGGTTGTTTGGGGTTTTTGGAGTAAAATAGATATACCATCAAATAATATGTAAGTAGTATGAATCGATTGCATTCAAGATACAAACATGTTAATTATACTTGAGTGCCCGCAGATTAGAGAAATAACCGGCCAAGTGCGAGTTGGGCTCGCGCACGAAGGGTTCCGTATCATTATCTATAAAAACTAGCAAAAAAAGTTTGTTGTATGAGAGAGAAAAAATACTAAAATACAGAATAATTAAATACTTATTTTATTCTGTATTTTTTGTAATAGCGGCAACAAAAATATATTTATCATCTGTGAAGATTTCAGCTGTCTAACTATCACGGTTCATGAGATACAGCCTGGTGACAGTTATAGCTATAGCTTAACCCTTGGGAGTATAATCCTGACCCTTGCTACGCCTATTTTTGGCATTACATGACGTTTATGTTTGGCCCACAGGTCTGAGGGCCGATGCATACTATTACCACCATAGGCTAATGCAGTGGGCCAATGATACTCTTACGTTACGTAATAAATTATATACTCTTTGAATGATACAGAAGTATAATGATACTCTTTGGAATGATACGAAGTACATTTTTTTTTCTAATCTGTGTACGAAACATGTTATGTAAAATGCCTTGGGGGTCTAGCAAAGATCACAATCACTAACGCTAACGCCTCACGCTAACTCCAAAAATGTATCGAAATGACATTCGCTACGGAAAAGTTAGCGATTTCCGAAATGTCATTTCAGTACATTTTGGAGTTAGCGTTTGGCGTTAGCGTTAGCGGTTGGTATCTTTGCTAGACCCCCAGACTTTGCCCTATTGCAAAAATGTTTTGAAAGCCTAGATTTTAATATAATATAGGTTTTAATTAATCATGAGTTCGATGATACTTATCGAAATATCATCGAAAATTTTTCTATAGTTAAGTAGCTATGAGTGGAGATTTCATCAAAGTTGGTCCAGGAATATCAAGGATAATAATTAGCGTACCTACGCTGTTTTGGAAAATATTATAATTAATTAATGTCATTTTTATTTCGTGGAAGTGATTATACGAGCAGAAAACTCAGTGTGGCTGATAGAAAATCAAGTTAGAAGTTTTTAAAAATAAATCCATTACCCAAACCGAAACCTGAAAAGTAATGTAGTCCACGCGTGGCAACGCCGCGGGCAGTAGCTAGTAGCGATATAAATCTATAAATAATTTTACTCTTTATGTAATTTTGCTTCAGGCTGTTAATAATAATAATGATGATGATGATGATGATGATGATGATGTTATTTTATACCTACCTTTTACATAATAAAATTAAAATTAACAAGTACTTACTTTAATGCCTCCGTGGCGTGGTGGTTGAGCAGGTCGGCTCATAACCCGGAGGTGGCGGGTTCGATTCCCGCAACAGGATAAGTATTTGTGCCCGAAAAAAAAGCGCAAATACTTGTTCTGTGTCTAGGGGTTGTAGGACAATGGTCCTTGGTCCCTAGATACTGGAAATCCTAGTTAGGGTTCAGGATCTAAGTAAGTGATCGTTGGGCGTATAAAAAAAAATTAAATAAATAATTTAACTTTTAGAACTTCAGCCTTATGGTTCGCAGATGCTTAGATGTGGCTGCTGATTAGCACTTCCTTCTTTATCGATGTAGAAGTAAAGTTATTTCTTTAATTATTTGTCTATCTGCCTCTGTCTGCCCACTTCCCTACACAAAAACCCACAGTCAAAATTAATTTTTTCAACAGCACCTTATCTATCCTTTCAGTATCAAGGCACATGGTACGAAATTCAGAAGTACCCGACTGAAGCAGAGAAGAACGGGAAGTGTGCATCTGCCGAGTACGTGTTAGAGGGAGACATCGTGAAGGTGACCAATAGACACGTGGTGGGGACAGTGCAGGCTACCGTCACTGGCACTGCCAAGTTCGCTGACGATGCTAACAACGCTGGGAAGCTAATCGTTGCACTGAATTTTGGAGGTGAGTACGCAACTAAAGAATAGTGAATTTAAATTTAGAATCCTAGTGATCCTGAACCATATTTTATGTAGGATGGCCTTTAGCCACTCAGGCGCGGCGCGACGGGCGTAGGTAGGTCCCAAAGCGATCCAAAGTAAATTAGAATTTACTAACCTCAAATAGCGCGGTATGGTATTGCATATTTACGGTTTATAGGAAAAAACTAAGCAGTGTTTTAAAATTTCAAAACTAGTTTTGGTAAGTAGCATTACTTGGCTCTCTAAACAAATGCATTTTTACGTGTGTTGTAGTATAAAAAACACACACAATAACAATACACATAATAATTGACGCTCCGCCGTACCTAAAGGAAATAGCTCTGACGCCGGCGCGCGCCGCCACCGGCTCGGCGCGAGTTGCAATTTAAACTAAGGCATTTTTTTCCTCCTGAACCATAGAGACTTTTACTTTATTCGATAGTGGTGTTCAACTAGTTTCGATTTTAGTCGATTTATAACGCTGACACCTCTAAAAATTGAATAGTCGATGATTTGACATCCCTAGTATTGCAGTCAGCTGTGAGCCACTATTGTGGTCTCTATGCACTTTAGGTTTTTCGAAGCGGGCTTCAAATGTGGCAGAAGCGCCTGAGCGGATAATGGCCTATATGTATCCCAGAAACTACAAAAGATATGGTCCCGCAATACCCACATAGAAACAAATCGTCGCGGGATATCCACCAGCACCTTCCGGGCTACGGGCAGACAGCATGCTCAAACACTAAACCACAAAACGCACGCTTCTAAACGCAATAAAATTACAAGCAATTTAAGTACAGCCTACTTATCAATGATTTCTCTATTTTAAAGCTGTAAAGTATTTAATCTTATCGAGTTGGGATTAATATACCAACTCAAACACGTGTAGCGGTGGTAGAAATACTTTGTCACTACCCAGAAAAATGAAAAGCAAAAAACAACCAACAAATAGGATAACAAAATTGCTTACTTTTTGTATTAATGAAATGCGGTAATTCCCTGAAAAGCGCAAATTTGAATCGCATCAAATCCAATTATCATTACTTTAAGTAACAATTAAGTAGGTATGTTTAAAAGTAAAGATAAGACCTTGTATTTGGTTAGAACCAACTAATAACGTAGGCATCGATGGAAACTAACAGGTTACTGTTATAAATCGTATCTCAGGCCCCACAGCAGCCAATTTATTCCAATTTGACCACCACCACCAGAAAAGAACTTGATGATCTTAACGAATTTTCTTTAATCATAGAACATTCGCGATTGAATAATGATGCTTGCTCAGAAGATCTGCCTATTCACTCGCGACTTGAAGAGCTTTAGATTGTACCTACTTATGTACTTATCGGGACACCAAGACGGTGCTAAAGTGTTCAATTCCTTTGGTGCTGAGATTATAAAGGTCGAGTCAAACCGCTTTGTACAAATCGATGGAATATCAAACGTAAATGGATGGCACGTACGTACCTACATCTTGTCGTCCAATTGTGAAATGGAGATGTGGAATAAAATCGTGTACTTATACCCTGTTCATAAATCTTAGATTTTTTATGTAAACAAAGTAATGTCACGAAATGTTACTGTCAAAATGACATGCCAGTTGCACAAACATTTTTCCCTTAAGAAAAATATTTTTTGTAAATTTTGATTGTTAACAATTTAGCTGTTCTGTTTATATAGTCTGTTAGTGAACCACATTCGCTCGCAGGCTACTTCTTGAATGTCTCTCTTTGTACACATTCATCACCATGAGATTTCCTTGACATTCAAAGATTTTCCACGGCCGGTTTTTGACTGGCGATAGATTTTCTGTTCTTGACAAAGGTCCTTGAGATCGACAGACCTGGCTAAGGATCCATTTTGCGAACGAACTTCTGCATGAAAAGCAAACTTAACAAAATACAGAACAAAAAATCACAATAAAATTGTACAAATGCAGGAATAAGACTTGAAAATGTTTAGAACCTCTACAGTATTATCAGTATAATAAAATATAATCTATCAAAAATTGTTTATTTTATCATCAAATTTTATAGAACGGATATTTTGTCAAAATAAATAGTACACAGTGAAGTTTATTTTATAATTGATCAGATTACTACCAGAAAAAAATAATTAAATATTGTTTTGGTCAAATATAGTAAACTACTATTATAAAAGATATTTTTTGCACTGTCATCCCCTTTGTTTACATAAAATATCTAAGATATATGAACAGAGTATAGCTGCTTTATTCTTATTCTGTTGTACAAAATCTTAAAACCACTGCGCAATGGTTATAAAACAGGACAGCAACAATTCTAAAAAAAACTAAGGGCGGTAAATTATGTTTTGTTTAGGATTACCACGACAGAATCACGCCGCATTTAGCTACCTAACTTTTAAACTAGAGTTGATATTACTTATCTTTCTCCATGACTTTTTTTACTTGATTGATTAAAATCTGGTAGCCAAAACATAGTAACTAACAACGGTTGGTTGTTATCTGTGTAGGTATTATTATCAGTAGCTAACTAATTATTATAACTGTTAACGGGTTTATAGAATTACATCGAAAAATAAAATAATTCAAGGCAGTTAATTCTATGATTACAAATATTTATTTTATGAAAACGCCGATCCGTAGCTTCGATTACATCTGTAAAGACGAAGCTACACGAAACATATGGTCCGAGATCTGACAGGACAAATACCTACGTCATCGAGTACCTCAATAGGTAAAAAAAACCAAGTCTGCCAATTCCGATCCTGCCGGGTCATGGAAATCCGAGAAATTACTTGCCATTTTTTTATTTTTAAAATTATGTATCAAGTAGCATTGATAGCAAAAGATAACCATGCATTAATTACGTAAAAAAATTTTGGTCTGCCATTGCACACCCTGCCGGAAGTACTGGCAGACCCTTCAAAGCGCCCTTCACACCATTTACCTACCTCATCGAGTACCCCGATGAAACCTATGCCCGTTAATAGCCAAGGTGCCTCTGATAATATATTAAAAGGTCTGCCAGGTCTAAACTTGCCGTAACTTAGTGTTGTATTTGAAGTTGGATTTCCAAGACGCGGCAAGACCGGAATTGGCCGACTTTTTACATGTTTAATTGTCAGCTAACGATCTAAAAATGGCGAGCTATGGAGAGAGCAATGCTCGGTGTTTCCCTGCGAGATAGGATCCGAAATGAGGAGATCCGCAGGAGGACTAAAGTGACCGATGTAGCTCTTAGGATTAGCAAGTTGAAATGGCAATGGGCAGGTCACATCGCTCGTAGAACTGACAACCGATGGGGAAGAAAGGTTCTCGAGTGGCGACCACGAACTGGAAGACGCAGCGTAGGCCGGCCCCCCACAAGGTGGACCGACGACCTGGTGAAAGCCGCGGGGAGCCGATGGATGCAGGAGGCGAGCAGCCGCTCTAAGTGGCGTTCCCTGGGGGAGGCCTATGTTCAACAGTGGACGTCTTCAGGCTGTTGATGATGATGATGATGATGATCTAAAAATAGCCTATTGAGGTACTTGATGAACGTAGGTATGTGCTGTCGGATCTCGCACTAATAATAGAATCTAGCTAGCTATAGTCACAGTATAGTGGTACTACGGTATAGTGAGAAGTATGTGTTGGTGTCGAACAGATTACTGAATATGCTACTGGCAGCTTGGTAATTGAAGATTTTAATGTACCGAGGAAAATGCTGCTCCTCATTCCCTTGATTTTCCCTTAGCCGGCTCTTACGGTACCCACGGGAATAGATGGGGTGGTCCAATTCGCAAGCCACACGGCCAGCAATAATGGTAAAACACCCAAATCTTAGAGCATTTATAAAAGGAGGTGGCAATGCAAGGCGTTCCCCTCTGCCGGTCATATGGCGCTATTTGGTCATCTACAATATCATAGTGTGTGTGTAGACACTAAGTAACTACGCTATATTATATAACGGTGTTCGTAATTAAGATGGTGTGCGGCGTGCGTTTACACGCGCCGTTTGCGCGTGTGCTATACGTGTTTACCTCGTCCCCGTAGAAATGCTCTAAGACGAAACATTAATATCTAGTGTTTTTAAATATATTATTGTAATCTTTTTTTTAAATATATTTTTTATTTTGGCACTTGTGTCAAACGGATATGCTTTTGGGATGCATTACTGCGCAATCTTTTGCCTATATAACAAAATTATTATCATTATTGATCATGTGACACACTTAACCACTCAATACTACTATCACTGAACATCTTATCAATGGAATATACTAATTGGTTATTATAAATAACAGTTATTTTTCGAATATGATATTTTTACATAGAAATGCTTTTAAGAATGCATTGTTTTTATTGTGATTTTATAATATGATATTTTGTAAAAAAAAAAGTAACAGTAGGTACTATATGTAATAAATGTAGATAAATAGTACTTGGTTAAGTTACCTAGTACACCTACCTAGGCTCTACTAGACTACAGTCATGATATAATTACGTCGATGGGCCTGATAGCTCAGTTGGATAGACCTGCCTTCTGAACTGAGGGCTGTGGGTTCGATTCCTACCCAGGACAAACATTTGTGTGATGAACATAGATGTTAGTACTGAGCCTGGGTGTTATATGGTATTCTAGGTATGTATTTACAAACAAAAAGTATATCTAATTATTATAATCAGTTATCTGGTTCCCATAATACAAGCTTTGCTTAGTTTGGGGCTAGATGGCGCTGTGTGAAATGTCCACACATATTTGTTTATTTATTTATTTTTTTGACGGTTTCATCCTCATAATTTAGTTTTGTGTAATGTATTAAACGGAATTTATACGTATATTCGAAACGTAAAACTTAATTATATTTATTTTTAAATAATTATTGTTCCAGCCCTAACTAGGGAGCAGCCGCTTTTGGTGATTGCCACAGACTACGTTAACTACGCCATCGCCTACAACTGCAAAGTTGACGAGAAGAAAAAGAGCCAACATAAAGGTGAGTCTATTATAATAATATTCTCACACCTATATGTAGCTTTATATAATTAACTGGCAACGAATGACAATTTATATTTTTTTTCCCATTTTGTTCAGGAGGCAATTCTACTGGGTGTAATTGAATTCATTAGCATCCTTTGAAACTAGATATCTACTCCTGATACCGGTCACGTGTGGACCAAAATTTTTGAATTCTTACACATTGTTTTGTTAATAATAATAACTCCAAAAATCGGGATAACTTACTTAATCACCTGCTACAAGACAAAATTTAATTAAAATAATTAATTACTGTTTTTTATTAGTACCTAAAAGGTATAAAAACGTTTAAATGTATCAAAATAATCCGTGCCAACTGCGTTAGGCGCCGCGGCAATCTTCATAATTTTCAATAAAAATTATTTCATTTACACTCTTTACTCTTTAATAATCATTTATAAATGATGTACTATCATTGGCTCAATTTATGCTAATGAATTAAATTACATTCTGTATAATAATGCCCACAATGCTCACACGTTCCCATTTCATTTGCTGACTTACGCTATTGAATTAGGAAACTGTAATAATAGTTGTAATTTGTTTTGAATAAATAAATAAAATAAATAAATAAATAAATGTTTTCTTATAAAGTACTGTGTCATCATCATAAGCAGCCTGAAGATGTCCACTGCTGAACATAGGCCTTCCCCAGAAAGCGCCACATTGAGCGGCTACTCGCCTCCTGCATCCATTGGTTCCCCGCGGTTTTCACCAATCGTCGGTCCACCTAGTGGGGGCCGGCCTACGCTGCATCTTCCGGTTCGTGGTCGTCACTAGAGAACCTTTCTTCCCCATCGGTTGTCAGTTCTAGGTGCTCCACCGCCATTTCAACATGCTAATTTTTAAGAGCTATATCTGTCACTTTAGTCGTCTCGCAGTTCTCCTCATTCCGGATCTTATCATCTTATCATCACGTAATTATTTCGTTATTGTCGAATCCTTATCTACCGATATACATAATTGATTATTAGGGTTCATATTCTCTATAAGCTGCCGTCCAAAGAATTCGTAGTCATCAACTGTGCCCCTAGTACGAGCTTCGATAGTTTACTAAAACTTGATTCGTTTACGTTTTCTCCCTTTTCTCTCATACATTTCTGTGCAGTGGACACGTTGGTGAATTAAAAATGGCAGTACAAATTTTAAATGGATTCGCGCGTATTCACGTATTGGAAAACTCGTACTTAGGGTACTGATCTCATTCCCACTGCTAGGCCATAAGCCTGTAGTGTGAGAGCAAGTTCGGGTTGACAGATGACATGTTTTTTTTTGGTCTCGAATATTGTTATTCTTGAATTTATGGTGCTTTTCATAATTATTATGTATTTCTTCACCGTTGTAAGATGCGGGTGCAAATTTATCGAAAATTTAGTGGAAAGCTATCGGTGCTTTTAATTTAATTAAAGCAGATATTCACATTTTTAATTCAATTTATTCATACTTATTTCAATTATATTAGCTGCCATGGCAACGTACTGGGACTTGGCTAAACGGGAACTTGGTTTGGTGGAGGCATCAGTACCCCCAGTATGAGTTTCGATAGTTTACTAAAACTTGATTCGTTTACGTTTTCTCCCTTTTCTCCCATACATTTCTGTGCAGCGCCCCTAGCGGACACGTTGATGTAATAAAAATGGAAATGATTATTGCGTATTGGAAAACTCGTACTCCTAAAAATAAAAGCCAGCATTCTGGTTATCTTTAGATAACCAGAATGCTGGCTTTTATTTTTCACAAAAGATAAGCATTGCCATTCAATGTGGCAATGCTGCCAGCATTCTGAGCAGTTGTCCCTGCATCAACGGTTTATTTTAGTTTTAATGTTTGTAGGTACAGTTTAGATCTTAGGTATAGTTTAATTAAATACTCAAAAAATTCGAATTGTTACGTCACGAATAAGTCACGTTGTTATTCGCGCTGTTTGGTTTTTGTACCTACGACACGTCATGCTAAAGATAAGTACTATCAAACTATCATGGTCTGTGGAGCGTGATTCTCTAAGATAATACGAGTTAGGAGTCCAGAAACTTCATTTTTTTGATTGATTATTTTCGTACAAAATAAAATAGAATGGCAATGGGCAGGCCACATGGCCACAACAAACAACCATGGGGAAGGAAAAATTCTTGAGTGGTGACCACAAACCGGAAGATTTGTAGGCCGACCCCCCACGAGGACTGACTATTAAGGCTGAGTTGGACCAGCTTATTTTAACGCTACTTTTAACTGCTAGCTAACTAACATGGGTACCCAAGATACAGGCTTACCCCCGTATTCTAAAACATTTCACCAAAAATCCTTCACTTGACTTCTACTTAACTTTGAGGGAAACTCAAAATACATCGCGACGTACCTTGAGTTGACAGTTGCTTCGCTTCTCTCGTTTGAGAAAAATTTACGCAGAAATGTCAAGTTGATTATATATTGTCAACTAAAAATACCAAAACACAAAAATGAGGTTAATTCGAGGTTGAGTCGAGTGGAGTAATCTCGTGGTAACGACTTAGAATATGGGGGTTAGTCTAGTTTGGGGCCCGTTGTAACGCCTATGATATCACATTCAATCTTTTTATTAATATAATGTATGTACATCAATTGTTATGATTCTATGTAAATGGTTCTGGAAATAAATTTTCTTATTCTTAACTGTCACCGTCCACGCTTCGCCGGGCGGGCTAATGTCAAAATCTGACAGTAACTTTAATTGTGATTATGGTGCAACTCAGCCTTAGTAAATCAAAACCGTGGGGATATATTTATGCAAAAGCAAGCAGCCGCTCAAAGTTATGCTCTAGGTATGGGGAATTCGTCCACACCCATTAAGGTCATAGGTGTAATCTATCGATTAATGCCACCCACACGTTGATTAAGTAGTTACTTATTGTGGCTAAACATTGAGTAGGTATAGGTACCTTGCGAAATTACAAATGACAACTCATACTAGTACCTAAAGCAAAAATAACCGCACCTGTGATTCGTCATCCACCAAACGGTATAATCTGTTTGATAAATAAAAAATATCTGGGTTGTTTTGTGTCATTTGGAATTTTGGTAACCTACACTTTGAAACAAAGTGCGAAAATTGTTATCTACCCGGATTTGGATAGCATGCGTATTATTAGTGATTCTCGTCTAATACTTAGGTACTTGTTTTTGGCAGTCTTTAATTTTTGTTTGTGATTTAGGTACGTTTTCATGGATTCATAGATCTATCACCCAGTTGCAGAAACGATCATTAACTTTTAAAGTCTACTTTAAACCTTAATCTTCCGTTAAACTGTTGTCCTCCCTACAGTTTAAGGACTCCATGATCGTTAATGCCGCCATTAAGATTAATGATCATTCCTACAACTGGGTGTATGAGCCAAAGGTATCTCTATGTACTATCTACTACAACTTGTTATAGTTACTTACCTTATAAAAGAGCTTTCATCCAGTTGCAGAAACGATCATTAATCTTAATGGCGGCATTAACGATAATGGAGTCCTTAAACTGTAGGGAGGACAACAGTTTAATGCAAGATTACGGTATAAAGTCAACTTTAAAAGTTCATGATCGTTTCAGCAACTGGGTGTTTGTCTGTTAGTTTAATTAGGCATTCATTAGTTATTGATATTAGTAGTTGTGTATTTTTGTTGTTGTTATTGTGTAGGTAGTTTTTGATAATGTTATAAATCTGAAACTCTACAAGGTGACCTTGAATTGGTATGTTATCCCGAAATGGGGGGACTGGGACCATGATACCCTACAAGTTGTGAGAGCCTTACTTGAAACTGGGTGTTTCAAAACCTCCATGGTAAAAAATAAATCCACTCGCAAAATTGCACGTGCGATCGCTACGAGAGTCAACAAGATACTATAAATTCATTTCTAAACATAGGTCGTTAATCTCATTTATGTGCACTCGGTCAAGGACGTCTAACAGTGTAGACGAGTACTTTGCAGATAAAACATTGAAGCATTGAACCATGTTTTACAAGCAATTTACAATTGTAAATTAAAAAAATAACTATAACAAAATATTTGTTATTTCGCCTTTATAATATTAGTGTGTTATTTAATTGATACATTTATTAAATAATAATGGTAAAGAAATAATGATAATAATAAATTAACAATAATTAATATAGGTATACATAATTATAATTTAGTATCGATAACAATTTGACATGTAAGGATAAAAAAATAAAAAAAAATTAATTGAATTGAATTGAATTGACAAAGTTCAACCACCCAGCAGCGCTAAGGCTATTTTCGAACGTAAACTTTACATGGCATTTTGTCAATGAAAAACTATTAATTAAACTAACCCTTTCGGGATAACATACTAATTCAAGGTCACCTTGTATAATAGGTAATAACAATTATCACACATTCAGAATAAAAATAGACCTACGCAAAAAACAATATTTTGAGTATAATTATGTACCTACATAATAATTGCCGTTTGAAGTTTGTAAAATGAAATGGCTCTATTTTCGTTTTTATGTCATTGTTGTAGTAACTTTGATGGAAACATGATAGAAATGATGAAAGCAGGTGCAACTAACCATCCCAAGAATATGTAGAAGAGTATGACATGTATTAGCACTGCGTTGTCATAGTGATTAAGTTTCAGTAGGCCTAGCACGAATAGTTACGCGCGCATAAGTGTAACGTTAACGTAATGCAGTTGTATGGCATTTGATCTGCCCCCCTATTACGATTGAGCTTAGAGCTAGCAGCGATGCTGACGCGCGTCGCCCGCTCAACTGCTGTTAAAATTGTATGATCTTTGACAGCAGTTGGCCTTACGTTAACGTTACACTTACGCGTGCGTAAATATTTGTGCTAGGCCTACAGGTATAACAAATGAAACTTTGTAACTTATTCCAATCTCTGCTTATTCCAGAAAACATGTGGATCCTATCCAGGACGAAGAAGCTTGAAGGCGAAGCCAAGACAGCTGTAGACAACTTCCTGAAAGACCACCACATCGACACATCCAAACTGATCACCACAGACTTTTCCGAGGAAGCTTGCAAATTCGAGAGTACCACTACAGTCTCCGAGCCCGCGAAACATTGAAGACTGATGAGGAAGATTATTAGCTGCAGCTATCCAAATTAAGACTTAGCTACTTTCTTATTTTATTTCTGTTTCTTATCTCCATCGGTATAAGAACGTGTTTTGAAAGTGGAGATGAAGAAATTGAAAAGGTCATAGAGTGGTAAATAAACTAAGTAAGCGGTCTCTGGTTTTATAGACTTCGCCGCGGTATTACTTTTTTTTAAAGTTTAGTAACTGTGACTTTTTCAGTGCCGTTTGTTTTTTCATTGGTTCTTATTTTTTGGACTATTTTCTCTCATTAGAATTTCAGTCAGATCTGTAAAAACTTTCAAATTATCTAAATATTTATTTTTTAACTTAAAACTATCGTGTTGAATGAGTGGTTATTGGTTACTGTCGATGTGGGGCGACGTCAACACTTTCAAAGATCACTATCTTTTATACTATTTCATATTTTGTTATGGGAATAAACTTTTCAGTGATACGATTGTGATTAAAGGTTAACATTAAGAACAATTGAATCTATTGAGCCTTAGTATTCTTTTTAGTAAGTTAGGTTTAGGCTTCCCCAAAATTTACCTAGTTTTTTTTGCTACCTAATATAAAAACCCATGTCAGCTGTTTTGTCAATTACATTGTCATTTGATATTGTGATAGTAAGGATTTGTAATTACAGATGTTTACTGATGAATTGGTAATAAATTATGTTTTATAAATTTCACCGTTTATTCTTTTAACGATAGGTCCTATTTAATAATCATTACATTATTTATTAAAGGTGTTATGAGTCTTCTGAAATGTTATATCAAGTTACACAGCCATTGAGCCAACTGAGCAATCGGGCCGACGGGCCCGATTGCTCAGTTGGTAGTATCCCTGCCTTCTGAACTGAGGGCTGTGGGTTCGATTCCTACCTAGGACAAACATTTGTGTGATGAACATAGATGTTTGTTCTGCGTCTGGGTGTTATATTGTATTCTATGTATGTATTTACAAACAAAAAAAAAGTATATAAGTATTGTATCAGTTATCTGGTTCCCATAGTACAAGCTATGCTTAGTTTGGGGCTAGGTGGCGCTGTGTCAAATGTCCACACATTGAAGTCTAATTTCAAATGGGGGCAAGGTATAAGTAGGTAATATTTTAAAACTTGGAACTTTTATCGTCGTTCTTGTAATTAAAACCTAAGTACGACAAAATTGGACCAGAAATGTATTATGTATTTACTTTGACTAACCATGGGGCCAACATCTAATGGACGATGAACACTTTTTCATCCCAAATGATTTAAATGTTTTACATGCTAATTCATCTGATAATGCCATGAGGCTTATAGGTAGTCTGTGAGCCTTTAGTTCAAAGCAGTTTCTAAAAATAAAAAGGCTCAACACCATGGTACCACTACCACATAAGGTTTTCGAGTATTGACCAAAAACGAACCAGAAGACGCGTAGTGTAGGGCCCCATTAGTAGACCAACGTCCTGGTCAAATCCATATAAAATGATGAGATGCAAGAGTCAAGTACTTATATCTGTATAAACATGCGGTCTATGCAGAAGCCACGTCTTCTAGCTAATGATGTAAGTTCTGCCTACCTTTAAGGTTAATTTTAATTTTATTAATTTAATTTTAATTCTAATGTAGGTATACTTAAACTATAGGTTAGCGCAGTTTTAAATAAATAGTTATATTTGTGTGAAGACGTAATTTAACCAAACTGTTTTTGTTACAAAATCTATTTATTCATAAATACTCCCTTTATACTAATACTACATTATAGTCATGATCACAGTCAAATACATATTTAAGACACATTTAAAATATTACCAGAAATTACTAGAAAAATAATCATTATCCTTTTTTATGTTGAAGGCGCATTTGGCGTCAGAAAATTCCTTAAACACAAATTGTTTTCTATGCTCAGCCAGCTCTGTGTAGTTGGAGAGCACATCTTCTACTTTCTTGAGGACGTCGCCTTCTAGTTTCTCCTTACTGCGAGTGAGTATCCAAGTGAACACTGTCGATGAAAATACACATTAAAACAAATGGATGGAATGGATTTTAGAAGTGGATAAACTTGGAAACTGGCGAGATAGTATCAGTCCTAAATAGGAAGCGAACATGTTAGAAAGTGGTGGCTTTGGAAGTTGTCAAATTAATATGAAGATAAGTTAGGAAAGATAGTGGATAACTTAGGAACATGGAAGAGATAAGAAGAGGACTAATCAGGAAGTAAATAAGTTTGGAAATTGACAAGATAGGATCAAGATAAATTGGAAGATGACAATTTTATAAATGGACAGTTTAAGAAGGGAACCAAACCGATCGGAGGGAAACAAATGCACCACAATCATTTAATTTTTACTATAAATAAGTAAGTTGTATTCGCCTCGTCCAAAGCAGTTTCGCTCTAGGACAAAACCGAAAAGAAAACCCCTATCTTGGGTTTCGATTAAACCTATTCCAAGAGTCTGCATACGTAAGATTAGACGGCGCCACGTGCACTCAGGCGGCGTGATGAACTTGTGAAATCTAGTAGAAACTGAGTGTAAGTTGAAACCTCAGTTCCAGTACCTCAATTGCATATATATATATTGCATCTATAGAAAAAAGAGATAAAGACTTAGACAAAAGAAAAGGAGATAAAAAAGAGAATCAAAAGACCGATAATAATGATAATGAATATACAAGACGTGGAAAACGTGGAACAATAATTTGCAGATGTTCTTACCATAATGCATTCTGGCCTTTTTTCCCATATTCTTACAAGTATACGCTATAGCATAGTTGTCGTAATCCGTGCTTAGTATAACGAACGGATATTGTTGTACTTTATCTGTAAAATAAGTAATAAGTAGGTACACAAATCGTTGAATATACGGCTATACCTACCTACTCAAGTTTTATATCGCCAAAACATTTTGACTATAATCTAATAGGCGTATTGACGACACTTTGAACGACAACTTGTCTATTGCATCCTATAGCTCTGCCCGTAGTTTGACCAGATCATAAGTCCATCCACCTAATGGTTGGCCTTAACCACCTTACAATAAGCACCTTGCTTTTTCCTCATTTGTTGCCGGTTCTACGAGCGGCGTGGGCTGCCCAAGTGCCCAATGTCATTCTAGAAATTCTCACAGTGGCTGTTCTTTTAAGAAAATAAACTATTAATTATTTATTGCAAATTACAGCTTACCACCACTTTCATAGCTGATGATAAACTTCGCTCTATTCCCAGCATCGAAGGTAGGATCAACTCTCGCGAGGTAGGTTATCTGGGTTCTATTCCCAAACTCTTCAGGATATACGAAGGTCTCTCGCAGGGTGAAGCCAAGGTTGTCTTCTTGGAATTCCAAAGTAGCACAGTCATTTATGGAGCGCTGGTCACTAGAATAGCTGGCGATGTTATACCAGAGACCTGAAAACTGTAACAAACCATTTCAATAATTAGACACGATAAATCACCACACCACACACCTCCATACCACATAAGCAGCCTAAAAAGTTAGAAGGTCAATTTATAATTGGCAGACGCTAGACAAATAAATAAAACTTACAGGACGATGAAGCTCTATCCTTGCTATGTAGGTTTATAAAAACATTGGCTAGCTCAAGAGGGTAATAATTATCTTATTGGTCTACAATAGGAAGAAACTATAGCCATAATGAATAAAAAAGTTCATTATGATCATGGAGATGGCTCTAAGTCTACTACGCCTTATTCAAATTTATCCTAGTTTTAGAAGAACAACTATTTAACTTACACAAAATGCGCTGGCATTCGCTATTCGCAAGTTTTAAATTAAATGTAGGTAGGTACTCAAATCTTTATGGATAATCTGATATGGAGTTTTGTAGAATATCCAAAATTTGGGTTGTAAAGATATGCGAATAATGATGAACCGATAGGTTCTATATCGGCCGATAATAATTGCATTACAGGGACATACTTGTGATTAACAAAAAAACATGGGCTGATGATAAAATAAATTGGTTATTAGGAAAACAGTGATATAAATCTTCTAAAGTATATTATTAATGGTGATACGCACTAGCTGCAGGTGATACTGGATGGGGTGTAGTATTATTTTTAAATAATCAGGTTCATACCTTATAAGTATATTAACATATAAAATTATTATTAAATTAAACTACACTAAGAACTAAATTAAAAATTATTAAAAAAAAAAGATATTTACAACTAAAAACTAAGTGTAATCAAAAAGACGAGGGGAGAGTGCCCAGAATGCTGGCTGCATTGTCACGTTGTATAGCAATGCTCACTTTCTCAGCAAAAAAAGAGCCAGCCCCTAAATAATCTAAAACATGCCAGTTAACTTAGCAATGTTAGAATGCTAGTATCCAAGCATCCTATGATCCTGTGGCATAGCTCTCACATATTGTTACTCTAGTTGTTTTGGTATAGCCGTAAATGTTATGTTTATGTTAATAATACCTAATCAGTCGTTGGTTCTGCCTTCGCAAAATTATTAGCAAGTAAGAGAATACCTATTGAATGAATGAATGAATGAATGAATGAATGAATGAATGAATGAATGAATGATTTATTATTGCAGAAACTGTGTACATTTAGTTCTTAAAAATAACTAATATTAGCACAATATGTCAACAGTTTGTCCATGACGGACATGCAATATATTATTGAGTCTACATTAAACATTAGTATTATAATTAGAATAATTTTAATAAGGCGCATAATGATCATATTGTCAAATAATTACTTATAAAAAAACAGTCACAAAAAGAGCTCTTTGGGGTCATAAAAACATTTATCTACCAGCCACTTTAACAGTTTTGTCTTAAATGGCCGAGTAGGAGTAGGAGTATTATGATAAGAATATCCTTTTAAAATAGACTTGTCCTATAACTGTAACTATTATAAAGTCAAGCCTTTAGGCGGATAAAAATCTGACAACAAGGTATTCAAAGGGAGGAAAGCAGGCATGTTACAGGAAGTTGCGATTAAAATTATAAGAGATGATCTGATACAGAGTACTGGAAATTCAACACACGTAAATCACGCTCATGAAAAAAATAGAAAGTCAACTTACCCTAGTATAATCCAAATTGTCTTGCAGCTTCAAATCGGGGCAGTCTCCAATCAGTGTATACATCGTATTTACCGTCTGAGATTTCACATTGCACCATTGAAGAATGAGACATACTATTTGGTAAAATATCATCTCAAAGAATCTGTTACCACAACTGGCTTTGCAGAAGCTAAAAAGTCTCTAGGAGCTAGTAGAAAAGATGGTGAACCAAGTTCTGTCTGACTGAACAGACTGCTTATAAGACAGGGAATGCCAGGGTCTACCCACACTGTAATTGTCCAATCAAGGAACCCCAGTAGGAGGTTATATATGATAGATAGACATGTAAATTGGATGCAGTATTGTGAGAGGATGTAAGTGCTTGAAAGGTGTGATTACTATCATAGTCGAGTCTAGTAGTAATTCTTACCTGTACAGTTCAGAGTTTAGCTGTTTGGTCATTCTATATAATAATGGAATATCAACTTCTGTTGGGATGAGTAAACGTTCTTTTTCAATCATTGTAAATGTGCGATGGATATTCGTTTACCTGTTGCAGATCTTAGGTATAATATTTCTTTAGAAAGTAAGTTTTGTACCTACGGAGATGATTGTTTCAGAATCAATATTATTTAGACATGGAAAGCTCCTCGTGTCAATGTCGTGGGAAGGTCATTTTCAATCCTTAATTAACTAAACGATTTTTAAGTATTTTAGCAAATTAGCAGCATCTATGACTTTGATTTGAGATCTATTCATTTTATTTTACATATTGCGGAATTCAAATTGATAAAATGAACATTCAAATAATTTATTTTAATCTTCTTCAGTACTATTAGAATTAACCGCTTGCACATGCGCAGTCCAGTAGAATGAGCATTTTTCTTCTCTTTGCTCAACTCTCTCTAAAAACGCTGCATTTCCACTAGGTACAGCGTTCAATTTTTCTACAGCAGTATGAAATACGTCTTCTCTAAGCGTTGGCTCTCTTGATAAAATCCATGCTGAAACTGATAATTAAAATGTTAGGTATGTACGCGGATGCATAAGCGTCCTTCGTTCTATCTATACTTATTCTATATTAGTTTCTCTTATTCTATCCAATTCTTAAAAATATTATTTTTTTGTAATAATTTATAAATATTGATCATCATTATCATCAACAGCCTGTAGACGTCCTGAAGATAGGCCTCACCCAGAAAGGGCCACTTTGAGCGGCTGCTCGCCGCCTGCATCCATTGGCTCCCCGCATTTTCACCAGGTCTTCGGTCCAGCTGTGTTGTGGTCCATAAATATTGATGGTCATATTATATCCCTAAATCTTCAATACATACATTAAATATTACAGTCTATGTGAAGTCGCATATAGAACAGGATGTACATTGTACATTTGCACTAACTAGACCTTCTACTAAGTACCGTCTTTTCAGAGAAATCGGAATGATTCAGATGTATCGTAATTGGTTAGTAAAATATATATACATAAGTAAGTACACTTCAAAACGTTTTGATCATAATAATTGTCATCGTCATGTCAAACTCCATTAACATTTTATTTCTTGTTTTCTAATCGATGTGTTTTTTTTGCCCTTTAATGTCCAGTAACCTAATGGTAAAAGTTGTAGGCAAAGGTCTACCGCATTTTATGTTGCCTATATAATTTAATGTAAGCTACTAGTGATGAATGTTTATTAACTTTTACTTACTATATTTGATGCCCATCTCTGCTTTACTTCTGCATCCGTAAACCAGTGCATAGTCAGAGTAATCGGTAGCAATCACTGTCAAAGGTATACCTACTGGATCTGAAATTGATAAATTGCTTCTTCAATACAATGTTGCAGAAATTCTTTGGTACTTATTCAATTCAATCAATTGAAGTCATGAGGATCAATTGAATGACTTAAGAACTGCGTCAAACAATGTAAAGACAAAATGCATCGCAGAGAGCGCTCTCTTCCCGAATGTACCTTAAAATTTTCGGCCATAAAATCACGGAGCTCACAGTCATCATCATCATCATCATCATTAACAGCCTGAAGACGTCCACTGCTGAACATAGCGGCTGCTCGCCTCCTGCATCCATTGGCTCCCCGTATTTACTCACAGTAAACTGCAGTAAAAATTCAGTCCGTACGACCAGTCCGTATGTTGTCAGTAAATACGATCCTTTTGGTTTTATTACGCCGTTTTCAAATCTTACGTATCTTACAGGTGCCGTGAAACATTTTAATCCTCACTAATTATAATTTATTACCTAATAGTATAATATTGAATCCGGAAGTGCCTCTGTATGACCTCATGTTACCTATCTCTTCACGGTTTAACCATAGAATTAGTTATATTGATTGGCACGTGCGTAAATTAGAGGCTATGATAGTGCCAAGATAGTTTAATATAATGGATGAAACTACTTTGGATTTGGATAGTACTTATAATAGACTCTATATAAGTACTATCCAAAGTATAGGGAGGCGACCCAACGACGACTTTTTGTAGCTATGCAGTAGCGCGTTTCCTTGACTCGCGCCTGCATCGCTATTTTTTGACGTAAAGCTGGTATTAACTACACAGGGTAAGTAGGTAACTAAGTAACTGACTCCAAGATTCGAGGAATTAAGAACTGATTTGGTCCCTGTACTCATCTAGTGAACACAGCAGCAGGGGTCATCACTTACTTCCTCGAATTTTGGAGTCAGTAGTTACTCTGTATCGGCACATTTTTAGTCGCAATTGCAACGCGAGGGTAGCCATTCAAGCGCGCGACAGTATCGCTATATTATATAGCGCTCCTAACGAGCGGCTTTATCGTGACTGGATCGTTAGCTAACGCACAAAACTATCACTAACTATCGCTACTGCATCGCCGTGGGCGATTTCAGTGTATCTACGTGAAATGTGGGCGCCAATTCATTTGAAAATATTGCATACATACCGATATTATTCTCTTGTATCATAAAAACAGCTTCATCACCAGGATAGTACGTGCTATTCACATGTAGTACGAACTGTATTCCGTCTCTGATGAACACGTGTTCGATCTCGATCCTTCGACCGCAGTATTGGATAGTTTTGTAAGCGCACGATCCAAAGTCTTCGTACCAGGTTGGAAAGCGCGCTACCTCGTACCATCGCCCGAGGAACTGGAAAATTAGGAAGAAAGTGCATGTTATAAATTAGCTAGTTCAGCTCTCGAATGTTATTCGTACGACAGTCGTACACTTTCGAAATCGCAGACGTCACGCAGCATTATCCGTCTTACCACAAAACGCGCCTTAAACACTTGTTGAACAGTTTCATAAATTCCATACCACAAATCCGTGTCTAACACTCGTTTAAGATAGACACGCGTTAAACACGCGCTAAAATTTAATCATCCCATAGTTTAAGAGGTGTTTAACTGTCGTCTTACCTTAATTTTGAATAAAATAACTACTTACTTTAAAAAGTATCGTGTAGTTTTTGGATAATAAATAGAGATATTTATTTTTATATTAATAAACATCGTGAACAAGTTTACCCGTTTCAATATTATGATGATAATCTTTTTAAAAAGCGATACTTTTATTTTTTTTTTATTTTATTTATTTTTTATTTCATACTAGGTAGGTACATAGTTTTGCTTAATTCAGTACATAATACTACTACTTAAAATACAATAGAAACAATAAACTGCTGCTAACTAAATAATGCAGGTAACAAGAATTTAAATAATACACAATAATACAATACTGCTTATCAGTTGGTGCCTAATATACAACACTGTTTCAATAGTGTAAGTAGTTTTAGTGTGAAGTACAAGTTTACAATAGATTTCGCCCGTACAATAACTTTAGATCGAGTAAAATTTGATCCTCGTGATAAGCTCGGCTTAAAAATGCATCCTAAAACTGAACTGAACACACATATTATTATCCTACGTCGCACTTTGTCAGTGACCATCCTCAAAGAACAATACAGAAATACTAATGGAAAGGCGAGCGAGGCATACCTGAACTGCCCTTTTTTTGGAGCACCCCACGCACACAAGCTATAGGGGGCTATTACGGACGAGCTAGCAGCGCTGCTGACGCGCGTCTGCCGCTCAACTGCTGTCAATTTTCACACAATTTTGACAGCAGTTGAGCGGCAGACGCGCGTCAGCAGCGCTAGCTCGTCCGTAATAGGGGGGCAGCGCTGTCACCATAACACACACAGTCAAACTTCACGCTAATAACGTTCCGTTTTTTCCACGGTCACAGCTATGACGCTAACATGTATTGGATTTACAAAATGAGTTCTGCGCGGAATGACACGTTTCGTGTGATGTTACCTTATTTAAAAAATGTAGATCGAGTTAGACAGTGTTTAAGTAAACACTGTATAAATATGGTTTTGTAGTGACAAAAATAAAACATCCGTTTACGGACCATTTAACTTTCAGACGCTGTCTAACTAAACATGTGTCTAAGCGATGTTTAAAATTATTTTTGTTGTAAGACGGAAATAGTTTATTTTTATTGTTGACTGGCCTGATAGCTCAGTTGGTAGTAGCTCTGCCGTCTGACCCATACGGTGTGGGTTCGATTTTCACCCAGGACAAACATTTTGTGTCATAAACATAGGTGTTTGTTCTGTATCTGTGTGTGTTATATTGTATGCTATATATGTATTAACAAACAAAAACAGTATCTAGTTAAAAAAGAATCAAATCAGTTATCTAGCTGGTTCCCATAGTACAAGCTATGCTTAGTTTAGGGCTAGATTTATTTATTTATTTGTTTATTTATTGGGTCCCTTTCATTAATCACACAACTTATGCCCATCGCCACTAAAATTTAACAGCTCGTATTTTAAGTTCGCACTTTTCCCTCCATTATGTACTTTCCCTCAATCATCATCAACACAAAAGCCTGAAAACGACAACTGCTGAACATAATGCCTCCCCTATTGAGGCCTAGAGCGCCGCGCTGCTTTGAGCGGCTGATCGCCTCCTGCATCCACCGGGTCCCCGTGGTCTTCAGACTTGTCATACACAAAAACAGTTTTTTTTGTTCAAGCTATTCTCAACACAAACTTTCACATCAACTGACAACCGATGGGGAAGAAAGTTCTCGCGTGATGACCACGAACCGGAAGACGCAGCGTAGGCCTACCAGTAGGTGGACCGACGATCTGGTGAAAACCGCGGGGACCCGATGGATGCAGGAGGCGAACAGCTGGTCGAGGTGGCCCTCTCTGGGAGAGGCCTATGTTCAGCAGTGGACGTCCACAGGCTGTTGATGATGATGATGATGAAAAATAGGGACCGTTTACCATGCGCTCCCGATGTGGGTATTGGACCACCCCAAATCTTCCCCTGTTGTAAGAGCCAGCTGGGAATATCCAAGGATTGGGCGGCAGCATTCTCCTCGGTCGGAGTGGTGACCACGAACCGGAAGATGCAGCGTGGGCTGGTACCCCACTAGTGGACCGTGTGCCAACGATCTGATGCAAGCCGCGGGGAGCTGATGGATGCAGGAGGCGAGCAGCCGCTCAAAGTGGCGCTCTGTAGGGGAGGCCTATGTTCAGCAGTGGACGTCTTCATGCCGTTGATAATATTTCTTTTTCGGGCAATGTGCCTTTTTTTACTCAAACTAAGTACTACACTAACAAGAACTACTACTACACTATTACCTACTACAAATAACATTTGAACTGTCAACTAGCCAGGATGGCTTATAGACAGTCCAAATAATAATGATAATAATTATGTGTGATGTGCCCTTAATTTTCTTAGCAAACGAGTTGAAAGCTTACCTTTTCCAAATCAAAATACTTCATAGTTTCAACTTCTGCACATGTTCCAAACTGAAGGACTTGGCTATCACAGGCGTTACTAATAAAAGTAAGTAAAAAATAGACACTAAATAGTTTTGGATTCATTTTTGTCGATATATTTTGTAAACTAGTATAGACTTAGAACGTTCAGACGGGAGTCTGTTTATCTGGTACTTATCTTTATCTACTTGAGAAATACCTATTGATAGAGATAAATATCAAAATTTTGAACACAGTAAGGGAATCTTAGTTTTTGAATTAGAATAGATACTTTTAGTGCACCCTGAGTTTGGACTTACCAAAACCAGGAAGAATAAATATGTAACTCAAAATGTTTTTCAACTGACAAAAAAGAAGAGTTAGTAATACTTCATTTGACTGTATATATAAATAAATGAAATTGAATTGAACTGAATTGAATTGAACTTGCATCGTTGAACTCTGTTATTAGTAAGGTGATTTAGTAAACTCTTTTATATTAGCCCATAGGAATTTCAGTTTAATCCCATAGAAATTTCATCAAAATCGGTTTAGGAGAGTGCTTGTTAAAACAAAATAACTGGACAAAAATTCATTCAAATATTACTCAGTATAAATTTAAAACGTTGGAAGATTCGCCCCTTTCGTATAAGAATTTGGGAATTTAGACTACCCTTACTGTTATAGTGTAACTTATGGTAAAATAATCTTCATATCGCGATCGGTATTGGTACAGACTTCTGAAGCAGATAGTAAGTGAATTCAAGATCTCCGATTGATTATTTATTTATTTATTTTTGCAATCGCGAGAAATACGAGTATACTACCACATACTTTCTTTCTTGCAATGACTTGACTTTAGTTGCCAACAATAGTAGCTGACCACTGTCACAAAATGGTAAGTGATGACGCGGCTTACTGTACTGCATGCCTAGAAGATATCGGTTAACTTTTTACTTGAATTCTGGTAGATATTTTTATTTTTGAACTGGCTAATTTTATTGTATTAGTCTGTAACTATCTTTACTTAACAGCATCAGCACGGCAGAGCAAGCCCGGCTTGGGCCGTTGCCGCAACAATACCCCTAGACTGGAAGAGTGAACCCTATGGAAAATCGTGACCATTCTAGTCGACGTAGGTACGTCGACCTCGCCAGTGACGTCGTTGTCTGATTGTGTTACGCTGGTATCTTATACCATTGCTGAAAAGTTACTTAAGCTAAAAGAACGAAACTGCTCTCATGATCCTAGCGCAGCCGGTAATATGGTTGCAATAGGATTGTCTGAGTTCCCCAAGACGTGTCTCCTGCGATGGTGACGGATTGTTACGACGATGGTACTAACAAAAGAACTAAATGCCTACTTTCCGGAATAGAGGAACCCACCAACAAAAAACCAACTCTATATAAAAGCCGTAATGTTTTTTCGTAACATCTCATTTGCTAGTAACCTTCCGCGACTTGTGCTTGTGCCGTGACTAGGTCTATGATGTTGATTTTTTGTTTCTTAAGTTTATTGGTTTTAAATGTTGATGCTGTGGTGAGGAATGTAACATGTCCTGAAGTTACTCCGAGAGAATTGGACTGGAAAGAAGTAAGTTCCTATAACGCATTTACAGTAAAGAAAATATCTTTTTCTCGTGACCATTATTAATTTTACAAGACAATGAACCTTATATTGATTTCGATAGATGTAGGTAAGCAATTGGCGTGCATTTCATCTGACTGTGCACCGAAAGCCACATAACCAAACTAACAGACAAGGAAAAGAACTGAGTAAAATGATTATTTTCTAACAGATGGATGGTACTTGGTACTTAGCGGCCGTTGCAACGGATCTAAAGGTTCAAGGAGATTGTGCAATGGTCATCTTCGAGCATCAAGACACGCTGGGGGTCTCCATAAAGTGGATTACCAACAACACTGCCAGTTTCTACAATGGCTCTGTAGCCTTAATACCAGATCCTAATAGCAATAGTACGGGGGACTTGCTTCAGGTTACTTATGAAGGTGAGCAGAAATAAGTTATTTAGTGCCAGAGGTTTTTCTGTAGTTCATTGTTTCCGAAGTTTAGTTTCTTTCTATGTGGAAGGACCTTTAAAAGTGAATTCTGCCACATGGGGTTTAGATACAATATCGCTTCTACATCGTGTGCGATGTGTCGGATTGCAAGAATTGTAGAAGACACCAAGATGGTAGCAGTCTGAACTTGTGGGTATCACATACATTTGAACTACGCAAGAACAACTCTTTATATTTGTTTAGGCCTTCCAGTATGATTGTAGATGCCTCAAACATACTCCAGTACCGACCACCTCTTTAGTTCATCTTCACCAGAACCTGGAACACCTTTAGAATTGGCTACTCCTGCATGCTCAGGTTTACTTTAACCAACTGAAAAATGGAATTTATGATGTTAACATGCGAGTAAAAGTTGTGTGGTGGTGTGGTGATGCAGGGAGCACTGAACTCAAGTGTAAAGGTTCCAAGTTATAACGATTGTGTTCTCTTTCAGATCAGAAAACCGAAACATACTCATTCCTGGACATAAGTTATGAGCATTACGCTGTAGTGTTCGCTTGCTATGACAACAGTGATGGTAACAGCAGCACTTGTAAGTACAATCATAAATATACCTGCATTTACTTCACATCATCATGCCGGCAGACGTCCATTGTTAAACATAAGCCTCCCGTATAAAACACCACATCGCAGGCTTATCACAAGGGAGGATTTCCCATAGTAACCACGGTTGGTAGACAGCTTGGTGATCGCCGAAGATTTTAATGCTAAGATGCCCGTTACCGGGATATTCCCTTAAACGGCTCTTACGGTACCATGCATGGTACCCATGGGAAGAGATGGGATGGCCCTATTCGCAAACGGGATGAAAATTGAAAAAAAAAAAGAAAAAAGATGATTGTTGAATGAATTACATTGAATTAGAATTGCTTGGGTTGAGAATGAGGCTTAGTTGGAAAAGCGTCTAATCCGCTGAGTTTGAATACGCGAAAGCAAATCGGGGTGGTTCCTGAAATTGTATGAACTACAATTATGTCCGTAGTTATACCTATTGTAAATGTGGTTTGCACAAAAATCCTTTCCATTAGGTCAAATATATGATTTCAAATAAAAAAAATTATCTAAGAAATAAAAAATAATAATGTTTCATCATTGATTCAGTTTCTTGAATCTAATTCGTATTTCTGAGGTAATTTTTTTCTAATTAGGTATCGTCCAATTCATTATTAACTTTTTAGAAACAGGCACTGTCAAACTAATTTACTGGTCGAATGGAGGCCAAGCGCGCTGGTACGGAAAACCGCGACTGTACTGAACCAAGTAATTGTTTCATTCGTTGTTTTGCTTTTTTGTATGAAGACGGATTACAAATCTCCTTACAATAAGTGCCTATTTGTCATCCTTCCTGATAGCAAAAAAGACGTCATCAGACGTGGACGTCTTTAGACTGATAATTAATAAATAATAATATGCCCAGCGATCGCATACATTGATACTCGACCCTTACTAGGATTCCCTGTATCTAGGGACCCAGGAACTACGAGGACCATGGTTCCACAACATCCAGACACAGAACAAGTATTTGCGCATTTTTTCCTGTGCACAAATACTTGTCCTGTCGCGGGCATCGAACCCGCCGCCTTTGGGTTATGAGCTCTTTGCTCAACCACCACACTACGGAGGCTGTCTGGCTGTGTTTGATGATGATGATTCTACGTCTCTTTCTAGGGCATAAATAAAAAAATAAATAATAGTATATATCCTAAACAGCCCCGCCCC
This sequence comes from Ennomos erosarius, assembly GCA_963580505.1. Lineage (NCBI taxonomy): Eukaryota > Metazoa > Arthropoda > Insecta > Lepidoptera > Geometridae > Ennomos > Ennomos erosarius. The sequence goes on along the minus strand of OY756996.1, from coordinate 2,900,483 downwards.
AAACCTCCAATTCTCAAGATATGTACACCTTTTTTGTAGTTTAAAATATGGTGTCTAATAAAAAAAAATTTTTTTATTCTGATTTTTATGTTCCAGATGAAATATGGAAAATGACGCGATCTCCGCATCTGAAAAACACGGACGCAACCAAACTTGATCAAGCCATCGCCAGCTACAACCTTCAAGAAACGGCCTTCATCACGTTCAACAACACAGAAGACACTTGCTGGGTTAGCTCTGGCAGTCAGATAGATACTTCAACGCTCGTTATGACTTCGGCAGCAGCGCTAACACTGTTCCGAAGGATGTACTAACTAAATTAATACTTAAATTAAAACTTACTTTAGCTACATTAGCGGCCTTAATAAGAAGACCGTCCTGACGTTTGAAAATGTTATTGCTGTCGCCCTGCTCTCCATACGTATGATAGAGACAAAAAGCTCATGAGTGAATTTACCCATATTTTAGTGTTTCGGGTGCCAAAGGTGTCACCCTCTAAAAATTAACAAAAACTTTAGATTTTTGTGTCAATTGTTTGGATAGATTATAATCTATGCTTGTAAGTATTGATTTTATTGAAAATATGTTTCGGGTTTGATTACAATTATTGTGATAATTTTGACGAAGTAGTTTTGATACGAAGATATTGTAAAATCTTTAAAAAAAGAAGACGAACGAGCATTGTGTTTAATTATTAGGCAGACAACATAACCACTAGGTGGACCGACGACCTGGTGAAAGCCGCGGGGAGCCGATGGATGCAGGAGGCGAGCAGCCGCACTAAGTGGCGCTCCCTGGGGGAGGCCTATGTTCAGCAGTGGACGTCTTCAGGCTGTTAATGATGATGATGATGATGAGGCAACATAATAAAAAATCATCAAAATCAGACCAAATTTAAAGGTGCAAAAGCGTTGATATTTTGTGTAAGGACAAGAGGGGTGTATAATGGGGCCAATTTTAAAGGCTTTAGTAGACTGATCTAAAGCTCCTAAAACAGTTGCTGTCCTTGTCAAATAGACGGCAATGTAAAAGACGGAAATATTTTTAACATTTTTAAAACTGTCAACTAAAGCCTTCAAAATTAGGCTTACTGTACCTATACGTTTCTCTTAATAAACGTGGAGTAGTTTTAGATTAGTTAAACGGCTTGTGTCTTATTCGATCCAGTTCGATATTCCAATGACAAAAAAAGACAAAAGTTGGAGTAACTAATCCAAAGCTACGCGTTTATTAATAAGGGCTTAGGGCGATTTTACCATTGCATAATAACTTTTATTTCAAGCTACTGGTTACTCTCGGATAACTGGAGGAATAAGCTCAAAATTGTGGCATAAGGGTTATACTCGTGTAACTCGGTTGTTCTCGAAAAGTTACTTTGAATAAAATTTATTCTACTATGGTGTAATCGGGTCTTAAAGAACTATTTTTAGCGCCGATTTTTCTATGTTAAACTATTGAAATATCGGTACAGTACCTACTACACAACTATATAAATATTTTTAGGATTAGCTGATGATGTGCGATGTAATAGTGCTTAGTATAAGTCGTTGATACATTGATTCATACAGCTTACACGATCTTTTAATAGCTGGAGATAACGTTCTAATGTGACGATCCGCTCCGATGATCTGGTGAAGTTAGGTGGTAAATAGGTAGCAATTTACTGTTAGGTTTGTAGGTAACTTATTATAAAAATATTGTTCTTAACGTTTTTAAATAAATTATTTGAACAATTTTTTACCTGACTTTTTTTTATAAATAATGAAGATTTAACCCACAAAAAGGTGGAAGCTGGAAGTCAATTTTTGTTACTTATTATGAGTCATTTTAATTCTTTTTTTATTTTATACTTGCCTATATTTTGTTTCTGTAACTCTACTAAGTCTTGGAAAAAGCGTATCTGAACCCAAATGTTGTGTAGGTACTAGAGAGCCACAAAATAATTTAATTTTATTATACTGACCTCTATCAGTTAAGATTTGAACTACTTGTTAGAAAGTAGGAAAAGCACAAAATAGGGCAAAAAGCATTGCAACGACGATTAAGTTCTACCAAATCAAGACAGAGGGCGCAAAACAGAACGCCAGTGTTTACGAACGCTAATATTAATAATATTAATATTTGTATGAAAAATTAAAAAGCTTTTCTACTTTCTAGACGTTCCCTACAAATTACAGGTCGTGGTAATACCTATAGGTAATTTTTTTATTAAGTCTTTGTGCGGCCGAGCGGGTTTCGAACAAGGCCGCAAGGTTTGAACGTCGGCTTGAAAGAAGCAATGTGCATCCCTGAGCTACACTAATAAAAAATAATTGCAGACTAGGTAATATAAAAACCACGGAATATAGCGAGTACAAATTAAAAAGCTGTTCACACTGTCCGAAATTTATAATGAACGTTGTCAAAGGCACGAGGTATGAAACTATTAATATTCAACGCTTAGTGCACTGCAAATTGGAAAACTATGCTTTGGGACGCATAAAGCCGTGTTATAAATACAAATAACATTTCTGACAAAGAGAATATACCTAACTGCATTAAGGCGTAACACAGACGAGGGAAAGGTCGTGTGTTGCTGCGACTTATAAGTATTGTTGTTGATGTCTATGGAGTGTATGAAGTTTGACAATTATTTTTTTAACCAAAACCTTATTGTGCTTGTAAAACCAGCCTTGTTTAACCAGTTACTGTTAGAGGTTTTAGACTACACTAAACGGTAGACCGACGCGACCGACGGACTTACAAATCTGGCGGTCTAGCAAAGCTCCCTCACGCTAACGCTATCCCCAAATGCTAACTCCAAAATGTGCTGAAATGACATTTCGGAAATCGCTAACTTTTCCGTAGCGAATGTCATTTCGATACATTTTTGGAGTTAGCGTGAGGCGGTAGCGTTAGCGATTGTGGTCTTTGCTCCATGTATACCGGCGAAGAAAAAAACCATGCCACGCGGTCTTTGATGCTTGCTTTTTGATGCTTGCTCTTTGCTGCATACTGCTGTAGGTACGTATGCAGCAAAGGGAAAGCGACCCTGAAAGGGAAAGCTTTTTTCTTCTTTTGATTTTTTTTTTATAATCATTCCTTTATTTTAAAATAATCCTTCACTATAAAAAGCAGGCAGCCCGCGGATGTTTTTTATTATTGTTTGTTTATTTTTATTACAAATTATTACTCGTCAAAAACAAGTATATTACAAAAATTGGCTTAATCTTTGATTTTGAACTACTTATACGACGCTGGAACACAAAACAAGCCCTGAACGACGCGTCAACGAAAAGTCGCACGACTTTATCATTGTGTGTTTTTAACCTAAGAGTAAAATCTGTGGCTTAGAAATAAGTTTCATTTGGCTTGGTGCAGCAAGTTTACACCGCCAAATGTTGCAGATTGCCCTTGGGTGTGGATTTTCCTTTGTTTACGGTGCTGTGGTGAGAATTTTGAATATTAAACTTTTAATATTGTGTCAACATAACAAGGTGAAACTTATTTATTCCCCGACGAGGACATTACATTTAATTTTGTGGTTTTAATTGATAGTCCGTGACTGAGTTGGTTTAAGTCTTATCTACTTATAATATATTTTGTTTTTTAGTTAGGTGCTCTAAACATCCTATAGACCTATGGTTTCATGCATATAGCTCGATTCATACATTTGCAGTAAACTATCACAGCTAATAGGATACTGCCGAATAATTAATTAAGTGGCTATTACGCAGATAGGCCAGAAGTACCATAGGTATCTATATAGACAGTTGATAATCATCATAGCCCAGACTCTACTACATAATATATATTATACTTATAATTATAATGTATTGCCGCCTATAATAAATAACCCAGCATATGAATTTTAATTCTTTTGGCATCATAATCGGCTTTAGGGCTTTTAACTTTTACGAGTAATTCAGTATTTATAAAAGCTTCAAGAAGATTATGAAAATGCAGACATAAAAAACATTTGACATGAAAATTTCACTGTTCCAAAATACACAATGTGGATTGGAAACGGCAGCCATTTCGAAATTCAATACCGGACGTACATCGTTAATTCCAAAATTCGCAGGTAGCAAATCATAATAAAGATTCTATACATCCCTCTTGAGTATTATAGCTAACGTTAGTCGGAGAGCTAGCGACCAACTTTATTGTCTTTCTTACTTCCTCGTATATTATTAGGGTGGCATTAGTGTCAGAAATAAGAGTAAGTAACAAAGCGCGGCTTAAAAGAAGGAAATAGTTGAAACATTATAACAAAAGGGACGTAAGAACACGCTTTCGTGTCCCTTGAAGCTATAAGATATAAAAAACTTTAGTAGAATGGCACATGACACAAAATTGCCCATTGCGAACCCAAATACATTACAATCTATCAAAACATATAATAAAACTGTAGATATAAAAAAATCTGTAAATGCAAGATATCGAAAAAAAAATCACACAGGTTGGCTTGAAATTTTTTGCTGATCACGTTAGGCTACTTTTTAGACATTTTGTCTGTTTGTTTGTTTGTTTGTTTGTTACGGCACAAGTCCGAAAATACTGAACGGATTTTCATGCGGTTTTCACTAATAAGCTGAGAAAAACCCGGCGCAAAACATAGGATATATTAAATTTTACATATCGTTAATTTTTTTTTGTGATTAAGATTTCGTTATGAAACGGAACGGGATTTTAACAAGATGGCCGCTTCAAGGCCTCAAGGAAAGTTTTTTTTTCTTATATTTTGGCTCCACACTTAGTGTAGGTATTTAGCCAGTGTCAAAAGGTAAGTTATATTTTGGCTACTAACCATAGATGAGAAAAAAAAAATTTTACTCTGCTACACTGCTACTGAAGGTAATTTTATCTCGGGTTAATCCAGATGCACAAATTAAAGAAAAAAACTCTTACTATTATGGCGCGGCTTCATATAAGCCCGAAACTTCGCTGTTGAGTTGGCGCGCAAAAACATCTCTGTTGACTATCCTCGATGTTTTTGTAGCGCCCCAACCCGGACACACAGTCAATTTGTATGCCTGCTGCGCGACCGACGTAGGCTAAATAAAATGGAGGAAGCAGTAGCGTTATATTGCGATGGCGCTGTGTGAAATGTCTACACATATTTATTTATTTTTATTTTATTGCATGTCGGCGAATAAATATGTTTTACAAACTGTGAGAGTATTATTTGCGATTACAAAAATAAATTGTTATAGTTTTAATTTATAATTCCTTATCAATATGAAGTAAAACCAATTTTTTATTTGTCTGTTTATCTGTCCCTTTGAATACGGATCACGGTTGTTATAGCGGCAACAGAAATATATCATCTGTGAAAAATTCAACTGTCTAACTATCACGATTCATGAGTACATCCTGGTGGACAGACCGACAGACAGACGGACAGCGGAGGTTTAGTAATAAGGATTTACTCTTTGAGTACGGAACTCCTATGTTTTTGTATTTCATTCTGAACAATCCCCACTGCACTAAGCAATAAGGAAGTAATTTAATGCATGTTTTACAACAGTAAATAACAATTGGTGCGCCTGCGTTAACGGTACAAAATTTTTACGTCACAATTTTTTTTTATATTTTGGCTTCACACATAGTGTATTTGTCATATGTATTTACATATAGATAAGTTTTTTCGTTAATCTGTGGTCCAAACTAAAAAACAGGATAGGTATGAGAACCTTCTTGAATATGAGCACGACACAGAGAACAAGGAATTTAGAAAACTAAAAACTTCGTGGACTTTTTTTATAAGTTTTAAGGCTTCACGCGATATCATATTTAGCCAATATTGAAACATAACTAAATTATTATTCATGTTTTCGATTTATTGGGTTCTGACGAGGGCAAAATTCTTTATTGGCGATCTGGTATTATGTATTAGTTTCAAAAATCTACTACGCGTTACCATTCAAAATAGCATTTAAAATTGTATTTATAGTACCTGGCTCGTTCTCATTTTTACGATTCTCATCGTCAGTTTCATGTACAATTTTATATTGTGCTTATTTCAAATATTTTTGTACAGTAAATTATAGCGCTTTATAAGACGAGTAAATTAATATATAAGTTAATCAAATAGAAAGTCTTGTTTGGGTGATAAATGGTTTTGAAGTTTTAGAGGCCACGAAAGCGACGCATCGGATCACGAAAATGACTCAGTAACTTTACAGCTATCATTTTCTCACGTTTTGCTACTGTTTATAAGACTAAATGTTCATAAAATAACAACGTAATCTTGTTTTCATAATTAAACTGGCAAACAAATGGTATTAATAACGAAAACTATGTATATTATTATTATCAGTTCGGTCCTGAGTTTGTTCATCCTACGAAATACGAATACTAATCCACTTAACTACATATTATAGGTAATAAGCCTCTGCTGACAAAAAACAGATAGTTATCGTATTAATAGCTTTATTAATTAAGAAGCATCATGAGTATTTAAAAAGTGTATTTATTTATGAGTTGCGTTATTTTTTCAATAGAACAACAACCTTCACTATAATAGAAATAATCTATACTTATATTATAACGATTGATTTATAAAAACAAATCTCACTACAAAAGACAATATCTGGCACATCTTTAGGTACTCTTTTGGATTAGAAACTCCTGATTTCGTGATTTTTCCATAAACTTTTAAATATGAGCTTTACGTGTTCGGAGGCGGGCCTACGAGCAAAATAATTAAAGTATGATTGAAATGTTGGCAGGGGGGACCAAAATGTACCTAATAGGTACCTACCTCCCTACCTAGTACCTATATACGAACTTACGTCAAGAATAGGTAGTATTGTGATATGACGTGACGTTATTAATAATTTTAGAACCTTTTATATATCCGACGGTAAACGTGTGTGGAGAAAAGTGTTCATAGAATGTGAACTTGGGCTATAGGTACCTTTTACCTAGCTACCTACCGGAATCTTCGCAATAGGCTGCTTCTCTCGGAAACCAGAAAAATGGTATGTAACCATAATCTTGTAATCTACTACCTACCAAACGTAGGTACTGTTACTAGCTCTTCCCCTTTATGTACCTATTATTAAACATAATACAATGCTAGTTTCGAAGGAAGGTTCTCCCAACTTGAGAGTTACTAGGCTACCACGGTCCAGATCACCCCTTTTCGCGATAACATGACATACCTACCAATTCGAACTCATCCATTTTTAGGCTATGATTATTAATCACAATGAATGATGAGTGAGTTCGAATTGACCCATCTTTTCTCGATAAAAACACGTTTACATAATTATTCAAAACACTATCTTACATCTGTCATACTACAATAACTAGAATTGTTTCAATAAACTCACACCAGTTGCTACATTTCTAAATAAAAGAATGCATAAAATCAGTTTCATAGACCAAAATCAGTTTCATGACTAAAATGCCACGAAGTTTATGACACGAAACTGACGAAATTATCCCTTTTTTGTAAAATTGCTGCAAAGTTAAGTGTATCGATTTAAATCTAAATACTTCATAAATATCTCGCACATTTTAGGGTTTCGATGAGCTAACTTGGATTTCAATTGCTGAAATACAATGCCCAAAAAATGTAGTGCACGTGTGATCGGTAAACCTGTGAACAAATACAAGCTTACCGATATTATTTTTTTCCGGCACGTTGAGCCACACGTCTTACGTCTGCGATGCCAGTACACGACTGACGTTCGACCGGACCACACTCAGTGTTTGATTGCTGATGTTTTGTTTAACAGGCAGCCGTTATATCACGCGAATTTAAAGAACCCATATCCGCGTGACCGACGCGTATGTTGTTTTAAATTAAAAATAATGATGAAAAGATTTATTTTAGACTATTTAGTGTAAAGTTTATTTAATTACGATAATTTTAGTATATGTTACATACAAACACAGTGAAATTTGGTGAAGTGGTAAGCAAATGTTTTACTGCATCGGAGAGTGTGACACGATGAGAACACGAAAAATTACCCCGTTTTTGACCATTTCGTGTTAATTTAAGGTATTATTTTTGCTTTTATTATGACAAGCTTTATTTCTGTTGTAGCCTAATAGATGTTTCATCATTAAATTCACAAATTCTGTTTGTATCTTAAGCCGTTTAGGAAATATAACCTCGTGACCATCAAATTTGAGCAGCGATGAGAACTACCCACCTATAGGTTAACCTATAGCAGTAACATGTTCAGTAATCTGTGCATATGGTACTTAATTTATTGACCCTTGCTTTTGCTACGCATTGTAAAACCTTTTTTATTTAGACAAAATTTGTATTTAGCCAATGATAGGAAGTATTTTATGAAAACTGTTTAAAAGGATAGGTACTTAGACTTTTTATAATTATTCATAAGGCTTCACGCGATTATCATACTTAGCCAATATTGAAGCTTACATTTTTATTCAAGTTTTCGATTTATAGGGTTTTGGCGGGAGCAATGTTCTTTATTGGCGATCTGGTAAAATGTATTATTTACATGAACTTACTACACGTTACCATTCTAATTAGGTAGATAAAATTATTTTTTCGCTACTGCTACATTCTTGATCGACCCCAAGGAAGTTTTAAGGTACCTGGGGGTCTAGCAAAGATACCAACCACTAACGTTAACGCCAAACGCGCCAAAAAACTCCAAAATGTACTAGGATGAAATTTCGGAAATCGCTTACTTTTCCACAGCTAATGTTATTTCAATACAGTTTTGGAGTTAGGTTAGTGGTTGGTATCTTTGCTAGACCCCCTGTAGTACTTATAGCTATTTAATTTATATACTCTTACCATTGCTACGCATTTTAAAACCTTTTTTATTTTGGCATTAAAGTAAGCCGGGAGGTATTTAGCCAATGATACGAAATATTTGATGAAGAATTTTTAAAAAGGGTAGGTACTTAGATATAATAATATGTAGGTATTCATTATGGCAATAAAATTGTATCCACGAATTAACAACATGGCGCGTAACGTTCGTTTTTGACTGTTTTTGATTTGTTCTTCTTCTTCTTCTTCTTCTTCTTCTTGCATGTTGAAATAAGTCTTTAATAGTTAAAATATTTTAGATCTGTGGGCTTTTAAATAAACCAGGGGAGCAAAAAATGATTAATTACTCTGGATTACTTGGTTACTTATAGTAGGTAAGTAATATATCTTTGGGTGTAAGTAATAATTATGTAATGTCGATTTAACCTACTTCCTCACTTTCATCTCACTAAGTAGGTATGTTGGGAATTGGGAATGAGTCATCGTGGAAAATAGTGGTCATAATAATAATTATAACTGTCGATTCTTTAAGAAGTGGTGGTTTAGTATTAATAATTCCTAATTAGTATTAAAAAAATTAATTATGTACGCGTCGTATAGGTAAATGCATATCTCCAGCAATTTATAAACTTATTATTGACACTGGCTGTAGTTATGTACTTAATTCGTATGTAACCAAACTTAAGGTAAAAAAATGTGTTAAATGGAACAAAAAGCGCGTCGATAATATGTAAAACTGAGCAAAACAGGATCATCGTGTGTGATTCTTCCATATTTTTCTAAACTGTACATGCCTGCTTAGGTATATAACTACTACCTGAACAAAATTTACTGGAACTTCTGTTAAAGACCTGAATGAAGTGATAATGATTTCTTTTTGTTGTAATATGAAGAGGTACTTATAAAATTGTAGTTTTTTGTTTGAAATTTCTTTTACTGTTATAAATCTATATTAGACTTAAAACATTTAATCTAAGGTGATGGCTTAATAGCTTCCACTCACGGCTATGCTTGCGTTATACCTATACCTATGCTAATACAGGTTACTGTGCTCAGCTTCGAAAAGATTTATTGGATTTTATTGTTTGGTACGAAATGCATGATCTATTATTAGACTATAACGTAAAAATAACATAACACAAGCGTGCGAAGCCGCGGGCAAAAGCTAGTAAACAATATAACGAATAGCTCGTCGTCGTCATGGGCGGTCGTGTCGATTAACGTCTGGTAAGGCTAGCTCGTCAAGCCATTCATTCTCATATAAAATACTTTCATACCTACTCCTATAAATGAAAAACCATAAAAAATGCAAGCTTTGATCGCCTGGCTCCTAGTCTACAATTTTAGCACTGTATTGACCTGTTCGATCATACGAAGCATGTTCACGGCTTCGAATCACCCCGCCGGGGGCGCGATTGCTACAATGCTACGAAATTAAATTCAGTTATCGATAATTCCGAACACCGTTCCGGGGGAAGCGAGGGCACGTGAAAAATGACATAAACGTGATGTTTTTTTGTGAAGCATCGAAGAATCTTTTCTCAGGCAAAACAGGCGCTGTGGTTACAGAGAAGTGGGGATAGTTTCAATCAATAAAAGTTATCAAAAATTTCGGTCCCGACTGCTCCTGCGAAGTACCTAAGTTATTTCTTATCTGTCCACTCAGCTTTAACTGAATTTGACGTCATAATTTTCCTTTCTTAACGATATTCATCATCATCATTAACAGCCTGTTGACGTCCACTGCTGAACTCCCCCAGGGAGCGCCACTTTAAGCTACTTAATGATATCAATTTAGTAAAAACATCACATTACTATATAGGCCTTCCGTCATCCATCAGCTCCCCGCTGTTTTGACATTTTCAGCCCACCCATAGCGATGGTCAGACTGGTATACGTCGCGTCTTCCGGTTTAAAAATATTTCTTCCCCATTGTTAGTGAAAACAAAAACTTTACAGAGAGTTTTAAGAGTCTGAAAATTGAAAATGAAATGTAGAAAGTATAACAAGAGTTTCATTTTCCTCGAGCGAGAAACGTTAACTTTACAGTTTCTAAGCTTCACTTGACCTGTTTGTTTGTATAAAAGGCGTCACTTGAAAACTACCCGCCTGAGCCACTGAGCACGTAGAATAAAGAAAATGGAGCAACTTTACAATATTTATTTATTTAGGTTCATTATCATCATCATCATCATCATCATCATCATCATCATCATCATCATCATCATCATCATCATTAACAGCCTGAAGACGTCCACTGCTGAACTTAGGCTTCCCCCAAGGAGCGCCACTTAGATCGGCTGCTCGCCTCCTGCATCCATTGGCTCCCCGCGGCTTTCACCAGGTCGTCGGTCCACCTAGTGGGGGCCGGCCTACGCTGCGTCTTCCAGTTCGTGGTCGCCACTCGAGAACCTTTCTTCCCCATCGGTTGTCAGTTCTACGAGCGATGTGGCCTGCCCATTGCCATTTCAACTTGCTAATCCTAAGAGCTACATCGGTCACTTATTGAGGTTATCATCTGAGAATAGTAATACCCCAGATAATATAATACCTACAGTACAGATGCCTCATTCTATACAACGGAACAACTCGGGCTATTTTACGAAATATTTTATTTCTGCATAACGCAAGATTATCAAGCGACATTTATTGCGTGTTGGCAAAGTATTGGGCCTAGTGAATACACTGAACACTGATTAGTAACGCTGACGACATGATCACTACATTTTTTTCACGTTTGGACTATTTTTCATTTGTACCTAATGGGACCCCATGGTAAAAGGCACTCGTAAATCCACTTATAGAAACACAAAAAGGTTAAAAGCGAAAAGAGAAGCAATGCTGTTTAATTTTTTCGTTTTCTCTTCCTATCTCACTCTCTCGTCTTCAGAAAACCAGGGATGAAAAGTATATTTTTCTTATAGTTTGTTTTATTTTGTTGAATGCAATAGGCAAACAACTGGTCAGTGGCGCTCTAACGGGGAGGCATAATGTTCAGTAATGAATGTCTTCAGGCTGATGATGTCGTTTTATGATGATGATTATGAAGAACTAAAACCATTTATTCAAACGTTTGATGGGCCCGATAGCTCAGTTGGTAGTATCCCTGCCTACTGAACTGAGCGCTGTGGGTTCGATTCCTACCCAGGACAAACATATGTGTGATGAACATAGATGTTTGTTCTGCGTCTGGGTGTTATATTGTATTCTATGTATGTATTTACAAACAAAGAAGTATCTAAGTATTATATCAGTTATCTGTAGGGCGATTATGTAACTTTTATTTCAATCAGTTTCATTAAGAAATATGTATTTATTATAGTTTTGCGATTATGTACGACATTCTGTATCAATCAAAGTCAATAAAAGTTCGATTGCAACAAGTTTGCTACAGAAAAGGATTTGACAGAACAAAAATTTCATCGATATGAACATTTGCGATTACGTACATAGATTTCAGCCGAAATGACGGCAGAAATTACATTCTCCATAGAAACAGGCTAGAGGTTGTTTCTTGCGAACTTTTATTGTTGTTTTTCTTCACATTGAGCATCTTCAAGCAATATAAACGCATAAGTAGTAAATCATAAAATACTTACTTACTATATCCAGTGTGACCATCTAAATTGCAGATTCTGCCCTAAATAGGCTAGAAATCTTCCTCAACAAAGAAATATGCCTCAAGTCTTTTATAATATATTGCTAGTTGACCCAACCCGGCTTGCGCGGGTTAATAATTTTTACGTCTTACCTAACCCTGTTTAAGCGGCTTCAATATTGATCGATTGTTCGTGTTACGTTGGCGCGCAAAAACGTCGTTGGCTGTACGCGATTATCAATAGTTATGTATCCTCCTCTCTTCTAATTTTTGCGTGCCCGACAGGGCCCATGACGTTTATTTTTATGTTTCAGCCCTTTGGGGGCTGACCAATGAATAAAAAAGTAATCATATGCAATTTTTATTTATATCTTAAAAGACAAATAACAGTCAATTAGCGCGCCAGTTTACCGGCAGTAGGATATTGATCGGATGAAAACTATCTTAGTTACATGGTTGCTAGTGAGGCGCTCCCTCTAGTCCGCACGGCAGGTATGGTATTTAGTTTCTTCTAGTTTCAGTGAGGAAGTCTGATGAATGAATTACAAATTAATATTATTAAGTTATTAAAACTAATAAAGAGCTGCAGCTATGAGACCTCCGATTTTTACTTCAAAATATCAATAACCCCCATATCTGCCGAAAGATGCCACGTTTTTAAAATAGTAAACTTGAGAGCTAGTTCTGCCAAATGGCAGAAATCTGCCACAAATGGTCACAATTATTATAACTCTATTTTTTCATTGACAATGACAATGACATTTCCTGTTTCAACAAAAACATAGGCCAAAGAACCGTATAATGCAGCCAAATAAAAATGATTAGTCATTTCAACACGTTTTCTATATAAACCTTGCTTTTTAAATTGGTCGGGTTGGCTGCAACTTCACTTTGGTTGTTATCGATAAAAACCGATTGAAATAGAAATAAAAACCCTTACGTAATCGCAAATTATCGATACACACATGTAGCTATTTCAAATGTGTTTCAATCAACCCAGTGTTTGTAACAGCTTTACATAATCGCTCTACTGGTTCCCATAGTACAAGCTATGCTTAGTTTGGGGCTAGATGACGCTGTGTGAAATGTCCACACATACTTATTTATTTATTTAAACGTTTCATAATTATCTATTATAATTTCATATTATGCAGCATTTTCACACTTTCAATATCCACACGTAATTACTAAGTCTAGATACTCCTTTAAAAAAACGTAGAGTCCATCGTAGTCCATCTGTTAAAGAGGTTTTTCATTAGTAGATGCATTTTCTCTTTCAGTCAGTCACTACAGGGTCTTAAACCCGCGGCGATCTCGTCGCAGTGATATACACGGAACAATTTTAATTATTTGTTGCCAGTTAATGCGTGATAGAATCAAGTATTCTACCTACACACCTCCAAATGGGGAACACCCACAACATAGCACATATAAAGGTATCAAGGCTATTATACAAATGGCGCAGGGTATCATTATGGACCCACCCCGCTGGTCGTCAAGATCCTAGGTATATAGGGATGAGACGGGTACGCTAGGATATCCCATCCTCGGACCTGGGGGTGAAGACCACAAACGCTAACGCTATCGCCAAACGCTAATTTCAAAAATGTATTGAAATGACATTAGCTGCGGAAAAGTTAGCGTTTTCAGAAATGTAATTTCAGTACATTTTGGAGTTAGCGTTTGGCGTTAGCGTGAGTGGTTGGTATCTTTGCTAGACCCCCTGGGGAAGATTCCTTTCCATTAGCGTTAACGCCAAACGATAGCCCCAAAATCCCATACATTTCGAGTTATCGTTTGGTGATAACGCTAATGGAAAGAGATCTTTGCTAGACTCCCTGGGGTCTAGCAAAGATCCCAAACGCTAACGCTACCGCCTAACGCTAATTCCAAAAATGTATTGAAATGAATTTAGCTGCGGTAAAGTAAGCGATTTCCGAAATGTTATTGTCATTGTTAGCTTTTGGAATCTTTGCTAGACCCCCAAGGACTCTAGCAAAGATCTCTTTCCATTAGCACTGACGCCAAACTGGCCCTAAAATGTAGGGAATGAGATTACATGCGGAAAGCGAAATCACGCAGGTAACTGCCATTCCCATGTTTTGCATTTTGGAGTAACCGTTTGGCGTTAACGCTAATGAAAAAGAGATCTTTGCTAGACCTCCAGACCTAACTTTACCTACTGGTTTTGGTAGGTACCATTTTCCTTTTCCTATGTTTTATACAGGTATTGTGTATTTTTACCCTTAGCCCCTTATTGTTTTCACGCGTTGTTGTTCAATTCGAGTTCTCGTAAACCCCTTTGTTTTGAATGCAGGGTAACTGAACAATGACGTTAAAATTTTGCGATCTTTTTTAAGTTTTCAGTGCACAATGGACTCTGGCTCTACGGCCATTTTCTTTATGGGAGTTTCGTTTGAAGCATTTTTTTAAGTTATACCTGTAGAGTCTGTACCCTGTAGGTACCTTATTAAATCGGCAAATATTTAAAATAATAAAGGTGTGTTACAAATAGAAAAATAAAAACTGTTGGCACAAAATTATATTAAGTACCTACACGTAATAATGTAAAACACAATCCAAGAACAAAAATATTATTCGCTTAATTTTTTTTAGTAAGCAATGTATGAGCTTTGAGCACGCAGTTAAAGATTAAAATTATCTTAATCTTATCTTGTATCGAAAGCTTTGTGGCACAACTAAAGAAAAACACTGCGGAAATTCTTAAAAATCACGACAGAAAACCAATAAAAATGTGTTCACATTTCAAGCACAGGGGGAATTTCAAAATTCTTTCTACACCGTATCCACTACAGAAATACAGCCACTAACAAATTCGCCCACTACAATCTGACCACGTGCCGTTGGTCAAGCTTTTTCCGCGAAAGTCCTTTGTTTTCAGCTTTTTGTCCAAATAAAGCTCCACTGTGCACTCTACGGGGTTTCAAAGGCTGCATTGGAATACACGTGGAACAGCCTGAATAAAGAAAAGTACTAAAATGTATGTATAAATAAATAAATATGTGTTGACATTTAACACGGCACCATCGTCTAGGGGCCAGGTAACCGATAAACATACAATACCCAGACACAGAACCAGCCCGTTTCATCACACATAAATGTTTGTCGTGGGTGAAAATCGAACACACAACCTATTATATACCAATTCAATAATTCATACATAACTGTAGGCCTAGCACGAATATTTACGCGCGCGTAAGTGAAACGTTAACGCCTGGCAGTTATGTGGGGCGCTGTAGGCCTAGCACGAACATTTACGCGGGAGTAAGTGTAACGTTAACGTAAGCCAGTTGTATGGCATTTGATCAGCGCCCCATACAACTGACTTACGTTAACGTTACACTTACTCCCGCGTAAATGTTCGTGCTAGGCCCTTTGATCAAATGCCATACAACTGCCTTACGTTAACGTTACACTTATACGCGCGCGTGAATATTCGTGCTAGGCCTACTGCACACGGTCAACTGAAAAATGGGTACCAGGATACTATTAATTATTCTGTGACCGTGATTCGTTGAGAGCACTTGTGCGCCTGGTATCGCACAAAGTTGGTTCGATTTAATCCTTTTTGGGAACAACACGTTTTGTTTGTGGAGCGAGCGAAAGGAAAGGAAGACTAAAAAGCCTATCTCGGTCTATTTTGAAAGCTTTGTTACCTGTTATTATTGAAGACCAACACATTAACCTAGGTTTGGGTCTAGGTGCTAAAATTTAGGGCTTTGGCGTGAAATCCATTTTGTTGTTCAGAAAGTTAGGGGTTCCTACTAAAGTATATCCGAGAGGATTCAGTAAGTCTCTTTTGGAAACCTCCGGTCGGTTTTGTCTTAATGTCCACTCCTACAGCGTCTTTTCCCTTAATTGTCACACAGTTTCAAATCCTAATTCAAAAGTGTTTATTCCCCATTCGTCTATTTCTTATTTAGTTCCTTCCTATTCCGTCCACTCATGCAACAATGGCAAGCCGGTGCGATTGGCCCACGTGTTTTTATCTGCCTAGTAATTATAATAATTTAAGTTTAATTTAATTTGACTTGTAAAAGTGCTAAGTATAGCCATGTATAGCTTATTTGCAATAAAACTCGTTGACTTTGACTTTGCCCATAATTCTGGTTTGTTATGATTCTCAAAGTTTAGGATTTTATTGATTTCGACGTTTAAATATCAAGTCCCTCGTGTAGAGTTTCATTGTTTTCGAAGTTTAAATAATACTTCTCTGTAGGTATCACATGTGCATGTTTTGTGCATATTTGCTTTCATCTTTTAAAATCCGATCTTCACCATGTTCCACGGAAGTAATTTCGATATTTCCGATGGAATTACACTTCATTTCCACTGCGCCAGTTCGTGTGGACAAGTTATTAAACTTGCCGCCTGTTGAGAGTAACGGGAACTGTATTTTTTTTCTCTATTTAAAATTGGAATCTTGCTGTTATAGCATTATTACCAATTATTACTCTAAGTTTATTCACCAGTTTTGGTCACAGTTGTTGAGAATCACAAGCAATAAATTAGATTCTAATTTTAAATGTGACTTCGAAGAAAGAGAGTTTGTATTCGCTATTCGAGTACCTAAGTGAGCTTTTTTTATGTATTTTTTACCATATCGCCACCGAATGTGAATCGAATTAGATAATTATCTTCA
This sequence comes from Ennomos erosarius, assembly GCA_963580505.1. Classification (NCBI taxonomy): domain Eukaryota; kingdom Metazoa; phylum Arthropoda; class Insecta; order Lepidoptera; family Geometridae; genus Ennomos; species Ennomos erosarius. Next base: position 2,883,476 of record OY756996.1, on the reverse strand, counting down.
TCCATTCTTCATCATTTTTAATTCTGTTGAGTAGGTATTATATTACTAAGTTTGGGTTTAGTCGACATTGGGCCGGTTCTCATAATGGCCTGTAGTAGTGATGGATTAATTAGCATTCCCATTAATATTTGGCATGTGAAAACTCTATTAGCATTTCGCAAATTAAATGTAGTTGCTAAATACTGTGAAATACGATTTTTTTTTCAATTCATTTAGTTCATTTTGAGTTTAATTTTAAATATAAAGTTTCATTTCATATTTCATTTCAATTTTCATTTCGTTTTTCATGTCATTTTTCTTTTTATTTTTCATTTCAATTTTCATTTCATTTTTCATTTCCATTTCATTTAATTTTAGCAAATAGCATAGCAATAGCAATTAGCATGCTAAGTCTCGTGAATTAGCATGTTTATGAAATTTACGGTATATCGCATTAATTGCCATTGCTATCCTGTAGTCTTACAATTAGGGTCTGTTCACAGTACGTCCACCACCTACCGAAATCATTCGTAAAACTTACTATGTTATGTATTCTGTTTTTTGTGTTATAAAAAACAGAAAATGTAATAGTTTTTCTAAGGTCGGGTACCAAGTTCACATGGCTCACCATTTATTTGTAATTTTGGCCTTAACCACGTAGATACAACTGGGCCTTATTATAACGCAGAATTTCAACTCATAAGGTACACCTCCAAAATCTCAATACCCTTAGAGAACCACTTAATTTCACCAACAGAACTGAACGAGAGTCGTTCTGCACAAAGAATTGAATCGCGAAAGTCGGCGATTACTGCTACATAACTAACCAAACGTCGTCTACAATCCAGCTGGTAGTATGTTTAGTTTTCTTTATAGTGATGGGACACACGGTTACAGAGAATGTCAAACTTTAAATAGGCAGAAATAAATCAATAGTCAGTACGTTTAAATTTAAAAACCACTTTTTCTTCTCCGTTTTGAATTTCTGTCACTTTTTAAAACAACGGTCGGAAACTTTTCAATAAAGGAAGTGTCCCCAAAGATCCATGAGCCCATTGTTCTTAAATTAAGGCAACGATGACGGTGCGGTGGACTAGCGGCCTGAGTAGGTAGGTGTTAGCAACATAACCCATAAATAAATATGAGACTGAGTATTATTACCATTTTATGTGTTTCTAATGAACAATGTAGTTACCAGGTGACCTGACGTACCGAGGCTGCGGACACCTTGGCAAATTCATTCGAACTCTCGATTACATGCAACAAGTAAGCACTTTTTCTTGATCCACTCAATTTCAATTGTAGCGCGCACTGCGAATTTTGTAGGTATACTTAAGCAAAGTTTGCTGAGGTCACTACTCGGATGTATAAGCGTTACTAGAAAAACCAAGTCAAGAGCCTTTGGCCGCATAAGAATTTTGATACTAGGGCTGACCTTAGGGCCTACACGAGATGTCAGCCGGTTTTGCTTGATAAAATCCATGACCATGTGTCACCTTGTTTTCTTCTATTCTTTGCACAGTTGAAAAGTTTCCGTTTTCGCCAGGCCAATTCAGCGTCAAGCTCGTGCAAAACAATCTGTGCAACCAGTTCCAACTTTCTTTCAGCGAAGGTTGACTTGGATTGGGTACATGTTTAATTTAAGTAGCTACTTACGGTGAGTGCGGTTTGCACTTACGCGGATGAGATGAGATTGCAATTGAAATACGTAAATGGCAATTTATTTGACGTTCGAAAACGAGGTTCTATTTGTTTTTTTCTTTTGACAACTGATGGGGAAGAAAGGCTCTCGAGTGACGACCATGAACCGGCCACCTCCACTATGTGGACTGACTGGTCAAAACCTCGGGGAGCTGTTGAATGCAAGAGGCAAAACAACCGGTTACAGTAGAGCTCTATGTGGGAGGCCTATATATGTATATGTATATATACATCAGTAGAGGGTGTTTTCCAGCTAATGATGATGATGATGATGATGACGATGCAGATGATGATGTACTCCAAAAGTACTTAGCAATAGTTACTATAAGTTGTTGTTTTTAGAATCTTCTTCTCGTGTAGGTAAGTGGTCAGCCCAGAACTTTTAGGCCGCCCAAAGGCTTCTGACTTGGCTTAACTGTTTTACGATAGCAGCCGGGACCGACGGCTTAACGTGCCCTCTGAAGCACGATAGTGCTCAGTTGTAAATACCACTTTATGCTGTAGCGGTCACCCATCATAATAGTGACCGCTGCGAACGTTGCCTAACTTTGTCGATCGGAGCTTCCGTATATAACTTGAAAAATAATTGGAAGGCCGAACGAGATTTGAACCAGGGTGCGTTTTATAAGTCACAAGGGCGACGGCTGAGCCACACTAGCTTATATTATTAGTAGGTAAACTACTTTTTTAATATCTGTAGTAGTACCCAAATGCAAGTCAAGCTCCTTACTCGAGGTGCGGCGTCTCAAGTAATATCCATATTTGGCGAACAATTAAAAGTAGTTCAGAGTCTGCTGTCACGAACACACTTCCTCTCTCATATCTGCTAAGTGCATGTATGTTTTATATGTAGGTATCTCCTTTTCGAACAGATTAAAGTTTGTGTTGAAGTTTGTCGGCTTACTTCAAACTGGGAAAGCTTGATGTTGGAACTCAATTCCCACGGCACTATTTAGTTAAGAGACTGGGGAGTGAAAACCATGAGATACTGTATAGGTCGTGTAGAGACGCTAAAATCAGTGCTTTAAAGTCCAAAATTTTGAAATATATATCAATTTTTACGCTCTAAATAAAACCGCTGAATAATGCTACCCTGAAAGGACACGGTCTGCGAACCGATCACCTGTAGTGCTAATCCTTTCTACTAATCCATGACTAATCCTATACTACTAACATTATGTGAAAGTTCATGTGTGTGAATGTTTTTTACCTTTATACACGCAACTACTAAGCTGATTTCGATGAAACTTAAATTGCATATAGCTTATAAATACTGGATTAACACATAGGATACTTTTTATTCGCGGGATAAACCGTGGGGTGCAACTAGTCAGTAATAAGTAAGGGAGAGTACCCTATATTGAACTGGCATTTAAATCCTACAAATTTCTTACAGTAACGATAGTAGATAAAATATCTTAAGTGGCGCCAACCAAGCTTCAAGTTCCAGTCATTAGTCTTAACCTATCTTGACGACACCACCTACTAAAATAAATTCCCGGTATCTTTCTTTATTCCCTAAACCGTTTTATTTACGTTTCACAAGGGCCAGTGGCACGTATGTCGCGTTCTGTAGGAACGATTTACGGCGTAAAGTACGGGACCCCGGCACGTCCGATAGCGAAATCTACCCTTTTTGGAGGGAAAGTTGTGATCGGGGCTTCTTGAATTTTAATAAATTGAGGTTTTATGAAATGTGGTTGTAATTTTAATGAGAAGAATTCCTGAGTGCACCTTTGTATAAATCTTCATAGATTCTATTAGAATTTTTTTTTGTTAAGTCTGCTTTACCACAGACACCTGGGTCCGTGCTCTTTGTTAATTTATCATTTATTGTTATTCATTTTTTATTTTATTGAACAAATATCATACACGAGAGGACAATTAAATACTTAACCTATTTTTTTTTTGTCTTCTTGTTTTTTTGTTTTTCGATTTGTGCATACACCGCGGCTCCCGCAAGCAGCGCTCGTTCACGAGCTTGACGCATCTATTAGAATTTGTTGTTTTTAGTCCTTGATGTAACGGAATATGTGTGTGCAATATTTAGAAACATAAAAATACATAAATCTAAACCACTACCTACTAGGTTGGTGTAAATATTTTTTTATTTTTATTGGTTCCAAATAAATGATTGAATAGAAAACTTAGTTACTCATGCCCAAGCAATCTGTTAGCAACTTGAATTGGATGGTGACCTGTTTGCAATTTGATGCCAGCCTGGTACACCTGTACTAACACAAGGTATCCTTTCACTTATGGTAGGTAGATTTTTTTACTATCCGAATTACACCGTTTTAGGTATTCGTCTTTTATGTACCTAAGTGCTTTTATGAAAACAGTCGTGGTGCTATTGAAATTAATGTTTTCCAGTAGGATACCTCGGGGGTAGACAGTAGATGAGTATAGACGGACACCTAATATAATAATATATTCATAATTAACTGAAACTAAATGTATCGGATTCCTATCGAGTGACGGCGGCGCGTAGAGAAACTCCTGTACAAGCGCAATGCGCCATCGTGGAAAGCAGAGTGTCGGGAGGCATTTAAAAAATTCAGTCGACAAAATTTTACAACCGCACAAGTTAAGAAAATCCTTCCCACAGCCGGCACGTAAGTAAGGGTGCGTTCACACTGACAAGTGAGCCAATAAGACAGCGAGTGCGTTCGAGTGAGGTGTCGCCTGAAGGGGACACAGTATGGTAGAGACAGTAGGGAATCTATCTTGTTGTGTGTGTGTAAGATTTTTGCTTCATAGATTGCGTGTTACGGTTTGAAGGGCATTGTAGTTAGTGAATTTATTGGGCAAATGAGACTTTATGATCTGATTTCACAGTTTAGTCATATTACATATTAGACTGTGTGATGTCTCATGACGTGTACAGTGCCAAGATACGTGAAATATTATAATTTAGAGTTCGAGTGATACTGCAATCTGTTATGGGCAGCCGTGACGCTTAACATCAGGCAAACGACCAGTTCGTCAAGTAATTCGTTAACTTATAAAACACGGCATTTTTATTATTCTAAATTTCTACTGATTTACTTATAAGTACCTATTATATGAACTAGCAATAATAGACTGAGACCATTGGTTTGCACCATTATGGTACAGATTGATTACTGAAAAACAGAAGAAAGTGACCACAGAACTAACTTTTCAATTGAGCAAATTAAATTTATGCTTTTTACCGGACCAACATCAATGACAAATCAATGTAATTAAATGTAATAAAATATCTAAAAAAAAAAAATCTTATACGCTTTCCTATAGATTTATATATCAGGATATGCCCGAAGGAACATTTTATTTTGTCAAAATGGCGTGGGAAAAGTCAGCTAGATTTCGCGTGAACTATGACAAGTTGAGAAAATTAGGTGCCTATCGCTGCCATTATGCCAAGCTTTGGAAGGTAGCAAAGGTAGTGCCCATTTTCAAAGAGGGTGATGAATCTCTGGTCAGTAACTATAGGCCTATATCTATACTGTCCACCTTTTCTAAGGTCTTTGAGTCTATAGTATGCCCCATCATTCAGCTACATTTTAGGCGAAACGCTACTCCATATCAGCATGGTTTTGTTTCCGCTCGGTCTACTGGTACCAATCTTGTTTCGTTTACGGAAATGTTGGCGGAATCAATAGATGCCGGTAGTCAGACTGATGTCATATATACAGACTTTAGTAAAGCGTTTGACCGTGTTTCGCACAGCCTATTAATTTCCAAGCTCTATAGATATGGCTTTGCTGGAAACTTGCTGAAGTGGTTGCAGTCTTATCTCTCAGGTAGGACATTTTTTGTTGTCATGAGCGGATACAATTCTAAATCAAATAGTATATCTTCAAGAGTACCTCAAGGCTCACACTTGGGACCAGTACTATTTAATATCTTTATAAATGACATAACCGACTGCTTTAGAAACTCAACTCCATATTTATATGCTGATGACCTTAAGTTTGCGAGACGGATTGACGCTCACTCAGATATAAGTTTACTTCAGTCTGATCTCGACAAACTCTCTACTTGGTGCGAAACTAACGGAATGTCTTTAAATGAAAAAAAGTGTTTTCACATTAAATTCTCGCGAAAGCTTACTCTCACTCCTTCAAAATATTTCATTTCACAAAAAGACATACAAGAAGTAGACAGCATAAAAGATTTGGGAGTCATCCTAGACAGGAAACTAACATTTGTACCTCACATCGAACATATTAATAAAAGGGCCTCTAAAATGCTAGGATTTGTGATTAGGAATGGAAAGATGTTTCGAAAACTAAAAAAATACTTTACAACACCTTAGTACGCAGTATTTTGGAATATTGTAGTGTAGTTTGGCGTCCACATTACGCGACACATATGCTAAGAATAGAAAGAGTACAGAAAAGGTTCGTTTGGCATCTAGCGCGATACACTAAATTCGCCAGAAGAACTGTCTCATATAATGATAGGCTTAAACATTTCAGAATCGTGTCCTTAGAGAAAAGAAGAGAGTATATTGATTTATCTTTTTTATATAAACTGATAAGAAACGAAATAGATTGCCCCTTGCTTTTAGAAAAAAATTGTTTTAGAGTACCGCGCAGATATCCCAGGTTCAAAATTACTCCTTTAGTGCCCCCCCTTAGGAGAACAGTACTAGGTGCAAACTCCCCTATTCCCCGATTTTGTAAAATATACAACCACAATGACACGTTTGACTTGCATTGCGATAGCCTTCCTAAGCTCCGTCGTTTGTTGATGGGCTCAGTGGATTCATGATATCAATAGAATAATAGTAAGTACATTCCTAACTGTGGCACTTAAGTTTAAAAAGTAAGTATTCAATTATTATTTCTCGCTACACGCACACGGATTGTACAATTAGTATAATTTTAACAGATATGTTATACCTATAAATTAAGGTTAGAATCGTAACAGTACTTAAAATAGTAATTTTGTCAATCTCAGAATAGTGCGCGCTGTGTTTGCCTATAATTGGTTGCGCACATAGTTAATATTTTTAAGCTTAGAAACCGTGTAATCGAAACTGTGTATCAACTGTTGGTGAACCAAATAAATAAAATAAAATAAAATAAAAATAAAATTATGTCCGTCAATGTTTACAATGATTATTCCAAATATATAAAATCGATTATTTTGTTACAAAACAGAGTGTAATATTGAAAATATTGAATTACTTGAGGTAAGAAACTTGGTCTTTCTTTTTACTGCTTTTTTGGGTATAGATTGTGCAACCCTTCACAATCCAACTTGGCATATTTTGCTTGTGACATTCGACCGATGCCTTCTAACTTCCATCACAGACTGAGTGCTAGTGGATGCCAATCTGTGAAATTGGCTCCCACTCTGAAGCGACGTTTTAACCTGTCATTAGGCCTGTCCTTAATATATATGTCTATGCGCTTTCCATAAAAGTTTCATCATCATCATCATCAATAGCCCGTAGACGTCCACTGCTGAACATAGGTCTCCCCCGAGAGTGCCACTTTGAGCAGCTGTTCGCCTCCTGCATCAAAGTTTACGTACTGAATATTTTTCTCTACGACCACTCGTAGGTGTCGTGAAGAGGGCCCGGACGAACGTGCTCCGTGATTGGAATTTTGAATTTTATTACATTCTACGTTTTATTCGGGTATCCGATTTATAAGAGGCTAGGAGGGGCGAGTTCATTTGATGATACGGTCTGTGTGCTTTGCGATTCCTCGATTTTTAAGCCCTTTAATACTGTTTAGAATTTTTATTCTCGTAAAACAGAGTCTTTGCTACTGAAGTAGACTAAGCATATAATAAGGGTATAGCGTGTACCTTTTATAATTGATGAGTAATTAAAAGTAGTATATTGAGAGCACTTGGTTTAATAACGCTAAATCCCCTGACTATAAAACGGGTATACAGAAATAAAAAATAGCTTCGCGAATGTGGTCTGCATAAATTAGGTGAAACGCACGTAATTTGCAGTGTACAGGAAAGAAACGAAATGCGTTTTCAAAATAACAAAATAATATCGCATGGGATCCGATGCAAAAGATATTAGATAGAACTCCGTTTTAAGAGATTCGTAGGGAGCTAGTACTATAGACGTAAGTATGTTAAATAAGATACTTATGGCTAGTTTTTTTGCGAAGTCATGTGTGCAGTAAGTTGACTGAAAAGCAAAATAGCTATACCTAAAAAACAATACCTAGCAAATATCTGTGTATGCAAGTGTCCATGTGTCAAATTTAATATCTGAAACTGCTTAAAGGTTTACGTGGCTTAACGAAGACAGCCGGAAAGCCTTAACGTGCCTTCCAAAGTACGGCAGCGCTGCTTGTAATTTTATAAGGTACCACATTTTGTAGCGGTCACCCATCCAAATTTTACTTACCTTTTGAGAACGACTATTCTAGGTTCGCTATGAGCGCTACGCTAGTAATTAACAATTTTTTTTTTTTTGTTTTTTTTTTAATCTGCTTTACCACAGACACCTGGGTCCGTGCTCTTTGTTAGCTTATCACTTATTGTTATATTTTTATTTTATTTTATTGAACAAAATATTATACTAGAGAGGACAATTAAGTACTTAACCTATTTTTTTTTTTTTTATTTTTTTTTTTATGTTTTTTTTTTTTCGTTTTGTTTTTTTTTTTTTCGATTTGTGCATACACCGCGAGCAGACCAGCTCCCGCAAGCAGCGCCCGTTCACGAGCTTGACGCATGCGCCAGCCATCGCCCTCCTCAACCATTTTTGAGGGAAGAGGACGACCCGACGCACGACGCCGCCGCAAGAAGAAGCTTTTTAGTGAGCGTGAGTGCTCCCGGTGTACACACAATAATCATTTACATTCTAGTACTATTTTCTTCATACGAGCGGGATAATTGACAGGCTCTTTTGAGTCCGTCAATGATCCCGCTCGTACATGTCGTTGTTAATCCACCTTCTCCTCCCGGACCAGGACTTCTGTTACCGCCACGTTTCGATCTTTGATGGCCATCTGCAAGTTGTACTCGCGGATGGCCCTCGGTGATGCAGCCATCGCACGCTGCACGAAACGGCTGATGGCGTCTTCCTCATCGTCGGCGTAGTAAACGAAAGTCCCGGTGTGCCGCGAGACTGCAACCACCGCGTGCGGAACGCTCTCGTGCAGTCTCATCTTGCCCTTAGTCTTGATGACGATGACCGACTCGTATGTCAGTCCCTGTGCTTCATGGATGGTGAGGATGCGCGACCCCGTGCCTCCGCCATAACCCTTGTTGGATAGGGTCTCCTTTTCTTCCTGTGTGTACTAGGAATAGGGTGTTGGGGAGGGTGCTGGATATTTGCGCACCTGTGTACCTTCTCTGCTCCAGGGACTTGACACGTGGGGCCGAGGAATATATACCAGAGTATATTTCTCTCAGCGCGTAAGCGACATCCATGGGATTCCTATGTGTGCATAACAACTCCTGGTTGATGGTGGCCACCAGGTTTGGGCGATTGTATCTTAGCTCGAAGAGGTTCTCTCTGTCGATATAAGGTAACTGGTTGACGTCTCCGATAAGGACTACCTCGCGAGCACCAGCCAGCCGTGCAGCCATTACAATGGCCCCAAAGTGGTTCATAAGAGCTTCGTCTACCATAAGGCGAACGTTGCTCTGACCTCTTCGGATGCCATTTACGAGTACAGAAGCCATGGTGCGCACTTTGGTTTTCACCAAGTCACCTATGCGGTGCGCTAGCTTCTCCCTCAAGTCTTTGGCTGCTTCAGTTGTTGTGGTGATGATCACGTCTTTGTCCACATTGAAGTGTCTGACCACCCATGTTGTCTTCCCACAGCCAGGAACCCCGGCCTCCTCGAGCTTCACCTTTAAGAGGCCTTCGTTTCCCTGCCTAAAGGACTGCAAGATGTTTTTGCAGTTCCTGAGATTGACTACCTTAGTCGCTCTCGTGATGGCAAGAAACTCGAGAAATGCGTTTCTGGCATGGTCTGGTGGCTCCAAGGCCAAGATATAACGGGGCGGACTAACCTGTCCCATGTCGGCTCTCGTCCGGGCTGCCTGCTGTGGCGGCGGCGCTGCCCTAGGAGCCTGCTTTTCTGGGGATGGCTCTTTTTGAGGTGAGACCCGGAACAAGCTCTGCGCTGCTACGCTGAACGCCGTAAGGAAAGTTGAGATAGGGCCTCGGCCTTCCTGTCGACCATCGCTCCGGCGTGATGCGGCTTCCTCGGCAGCTGCTTTCTGCTGGACTCTCTTCGAACCACTGATGGCGGTCGCACATGGGACGGGATGCCCCCAGCTATCTGTTGCATTTATACGGTCGTGTGTGGGAGTCCTAAGATAACTTAAGTTTTCTCCCCTGTCCTCGTACACGACGACCTCATGATGTTCAGAGGCCTTTATGCAACCTAGCCGGTCTTCGGTTTCTCCAGTAAAATGTTCGACCACCATCGCGTCTATGCTTATTACCCTAATGCTAATTAACAATTTTATTTGTAATTAGTTTAATGACCTATTAACCTGTGTTTTGCAGTTACAGCATCGTTTATGAAAACCGCGACATATTGATCAAACCGTACAATTAAGTTTTAATTGCTTTCATTACCATCCGATAATGCGTTGTCCGTACTTCGCTAAAGTGAACATCGATTGTTCGATATATATAAGTATTATATAACACACCTACTATTATCGCTCTATTAAGTACCAATATCAACCTGATAAGACCTATTTACTTTATTATTTGTAGAAAAAGTATGTTGTGTTTTTATTATTCATCATTATCGTCAGCCTGAAGACCTCCACTGCTGAACATAGCCCCCCCCCCCCCCCCCCCAAAGAGCACCACTTTGAGCGGCTGCTTGCCTCCTGCATCAGTACCGGTTCCTCGCGGTTCTGACCTGACAACAGCACCCCTACCATTCTGGAAATGAACATCGCCTGCCATCCTGTACGCGCCAATTTACAAGTTCGTGAGTGCGAGCAGGAGAGCGCACGATTACGATTGCCACCAGACTGGTGAACTACCCCCGCAAAGACGGAGGTGTCAGCTAGTAAGTAATATAATAGTTATGTAATACTAGGTACTACTTATATAAATATAAATATTGTGGACATTTTACACAGCGCCATCTAGCCCCAAACTAAGCAAAGCTTGTACTAGTGGAACCAGATAACTGATATAATACTTAGCTACTTTAATACATACATAGAATACAATATAACACCAAGACACAGAACAAACATCTATGTTCATCGCACAAAATATGTTTGTCCTGGGTAGGAATCGAACCCACAGCCCTCAGTTCAGAAGGCAGGGATAATCTACCTACTGAGCTATAAGCCCGACAAAAATAATTAAAGTTTTTTTTTCGAAAGTTTATATTATGCATGTAACCGACTGAAACGATTGAAGTAAGTAATTTCAAAGAAAATTCGAATGCCTTTCGTTGTGGAAAATAGGGCATGCTGTTAAAACGAATATTTTGCAGTAAGTTGATGTACTGTCTATCGTGTAAACGAACACCGATTGCACGGACATCGGTATAATCGGATTACCGGCGCGCAGATGACGGTGAATTCAGATTTGCATGCATAATGCCGCTAAGTGCACTTTTAGAAAGAGCTATTGTGCTTGTTGAGGGTGCTTAAACAGGATCTATTTCTGAACTTGGCCGTGTTGGTATTCTATTTTAGGCAAATTATACCATCATCGTCTTCAGGATCATCATCATCCTGAAGACGTCCACGTCTAATAATAATTTACTGTGCCTCCCTATAGATTGCCACTTTGAGCTTCTTCTTTTCTTCTTTGAGCTTTGGGTTTCTAATTTTTCCTTTACAAATTAATCTATAGACTTATTTTACTAGGTGGTAGGACTTTTCTGCAAAGTTCGTCTAGGTAGGTACCACCGCTCTGCCAGTTATTCTGCCGCCAAGCAGCAGTGTGCAAGCACTACTGTGTTCCGGTTTGAAGGGCATTGTAGCTAGTGAAATTACTGGGCAAATGAGACTTTATGACCTGATTACACAGTGTAGTAATCTGATTACTAGGCTGTGTGATATCTCAGGATGACGTGCGCAGTGCAGTGTCACACAAAACTTTATTAACAAAAAAATTACGCTGAGCAGGCGCAGGCTATAAAAATCATAAATATTGCCTCTTGCATCCATCCACTCCCCGCGGTTTTCACCAGGTCGTTGGTCTGCCTAGTGGGGGCCAGCCTACGCTTCGTCTTCAGTTTCATGGTCAGGTTTTTAGTTTACCACGGTCTGGTACGAATAAGCGCTATTTCGACCATCCATTCGTCGATATATTATCTTTTTGGTTTTTGTTAGAGAGTTTCTTTGAAATGTGTTTTGTGTCTTTGTTTCTTTTCTTTGTGTTTGTGTCAAAATTTACCGCTTACAACGTCTTTATTACTTACGTACATCTAAAACATGTTGCATAATATGCCATCTATTACTGACAATAATAAAAATGTTCAACCTATAAATCAAATCGGCACCAGGCTTCCCCTTGAAGGGTCATTACGGAACGTGTGGATAATGTCTTCCACTGAGCAGGAGTGCTCTAAAACGGTCGTTCTACAAAACTGGCAACACCAGTTAAATTACGACTCGCTTTTTACTGGCAACACTGTAATAGGCTGTTTGATGCGCTTTAGAGGGCACTTTTTAGATTTGAATGAGCCGGTTTATGTGTTTTGGTTTTAATGCGACGTCGACTTCAATGAAAATGTATGTTCTGGATTAGATGGTATTATTTAGCGTATCACTGAAGATCACGGTATATAAATATGCCTTAATGTGCCCATATAAATAAATACATAAATATAAATATCTGTGGATATTTCACACAGCGCCATCTAGCCCCAAACTAAGCATAGCTTGTACTATGGGAACCAGATAACTGATACAATACTCATATACTTTTTTGTTTGTAAATACATACATAGAATACAATATAACACCCAGACGCAGAACAAACATCTATGTTCATCACACAAATGTTTGTCCTGGGTAGGAATCGAACCCACAGTCCTCAAGGCAGGGATACTACCAACTGAGCTATCGGGCCCGTCGATATATTATCTGTATCAGGACACATGGTTAACAAAAATCAGGAATATACTCCAGCAACAAAAAAATAAAGCAATTAAAGTTTCATAAATCCACAGACTTAGAATAATTTCGTTACCGTAAACCCATTTTTTCAATAGTGATGTTTGTAATTTTTTTATAACCGAATACGTTCGCTTTTGACTGCAATCTTACCTGAATGGAAAGTGACTCCTATTATTATTGTTATTATTATTTTTTATTTACACAGCACCATCTACTGCCAGTTAGTGGTAAAAGTCATTTTTTAGTTATATTATTTTCATATCATTTTACAGTTATTTATTTGTGCTACTGTTTAAGTAGGCGCGATGACTAAATATTTTTTTGCACAAATAAAAAATATTCCTCAAAAGATAAACATTTGTGAAAACAAAAATAAAATATCTCAAAAACGACACAAAGTTACAAGCATTTTAAAAACCGGAATAGAAAGAGATAGCTCAAACGGCCAGTGACGTCAGAGCAATGTTGTCATAGTACCTCATTGCTGTGGTGGCTTTATATACAGTCTCTTTGGCATGTGACGTCACAGGTGAATTTTTCATAGTAACTGTGAAGGCGCTACGTTTCGCAAGAAAGGGACAGGAGATGCCTCCTATAGAAACTTTAAAAGCTTATTACTCCGTGATTTATTTACCGATTTTACTTATTCCTTCAATTATTGCATTCATTTTTTATCTTCTTTATGAAAATAATATTTATTTGTTCATTTTTAATAGTAGTCATCATGCCTATTATACTCGTATCATAATCAACATTCTCTACAAAAAACACCCGTCTTCCCTTCTAAGACCTCTAACCAAATTAATGTACATTCAACAAGATGTAAGCCGACAACCGCTTTAATCCGTTAATCTGCCGCAACTATGTGCTCTAGACTCTAGGGCTTTCCTAGGATATCTAGGATTAGAGATCGTGTACTTAGTTACCTGTACAATGCACTCCATCGTGGAGCTGGTAAAGCTTAGATATCATATTATTATTGTTAGGCAACTATAAATAGGTATTATGCAGTCGACTTAATACGAAGCTCAACTAACGGTTTTATAGGTAAGACCAGTTAAAATAAACTTATTGAAAACATTAAACACAAGCAGGTTAAATTAAAACTTGGATTTTCAATGCTGGATTGTTTAATGTTTGTTTGGGTTAAAACCCCATTTCAAATAGGTAACCTATATTATTATTTTCCTTATACAACACAGTTTTATAACTAAAGCAAAAGCCAGAGCTCACTTTTACGATGTATCTTAATTAAATTACTATTTTGCAATATACTGGTGCCGATTCGGTGGTACACCGACTAAACTAAATTTTCTCTAATTTTAATTTAGTGCTGTCAAACATCACTTTGCTATTCGGACATGACACCTCTAACTAAAATTTAGAGACGATACGTCTAAATTACTCAACTTAGTTTACAAGCATGTTCAAGCTATTCGGCGAACACATTTTAGAGAAGTTTCTGCCTAAAATTTTAAACGTAAAATGTCAAAATAGACGGCACCTAAAATATGGCGATTAAAATTAGATTATTATGAATCCAGTAATTTCTCTGATAAAATGGTTGTTTTGTGATAAGAATGCACAACTAAAATATTGCACAGCCATTGCAGGTAGCGGCTAGTGTTACTAGTCCTGGTTTCTTCAAAGCATCACCAGAAAATACTCATCATCATCATCATCATCATCACCATCATTACCACCACCATAATAATAATAATCATCATCATCATCACCATCATCATCATCATCATCATCATCGTCATCAACAGCCTAAAGACATCCACTGCTGAGCAAATGCCTCCCCCATAGAGCGCCACTTTGAACGGCTGCATCCATCGGCATCGGCTCCCGTGGTTTTCCCCAGATCATCGATCCACCTAACGGGCGGCAGGGCTAGCTCTTTAGGCCTTTATTTAAACTCAATGCAGCAAAATGTATATGGCATATTTATTGGTCAATTTTTACATCCTTAGATAGGTACCAAGTAAGTACCTACGATAAATAAATAACGTTCTTAAATATGTAAATAATTGCGTTATCTGTATATTTTTGTAGATTTACCTTCACCTAGTTACAGCTACTCGACACTAGAGGCGCGAGTGGCGTTACTTCATTTAGGTGCACGACTAAGCAATTCTAAATTAAGTTCGACGTAAATACCGAATGGCTTTTTTGACATCTCGCAGTAGGCTAAAATTAGAGTTCTCTAAAATCACCGAATCGACACCACTAGGTATTTGTATTACGGTTTAGCGCGATTAAGCCCTGTACAAACAAATAACGAATAAAATAATAGCCTACTTTGTGAACTGACATAACCATCGAAATAGACATTAACCTTTGGAAGAATAGGTTCCTAATATACCTATTCCATTAGAAATTCAGAATCAAACCCTTAACCCTTTACGATTAACTCTAGTAGGGTAATAAAAAAAACATACAATACCGACAAATTTTGAATATGGAGGTTATGTTTGAGCTGATAATATACGTATAACCAGAAGGACAACTCCATAGAAACCAGGCAGATAATCGTAGCCGGAACGACTAATGGGGGAGGCCTATGTAACATTGGTCTTTCTAATTCATCATCATCATTAACGGACTTTGCCTGAATATAGGCCTCCCCTGGGGAGCGCCACTTTGAGCGGATCGCCTCCTACATCAATCTGCTCCCCGCGGATTGTCGTCGTGCTCACCAGATCATCGGTCCACGTAGTGGGGGACCGGCCTACGCTGCGTTGCCACTCGAGAACCTTCCTTCCCCATCGGTTGTCAGTTCTACGAACGATGTGGCCTGCCCATTGCCATTTCAACTTGCTAATCCCCCAAAGCCAGCGAAGTCTGCGACCTTTTATTTCACCGATGATGTTTGGCTCAGCCACTAGATCTTCAAGCTCTCTGTTCTCCCTTCTCCGCCACGATCCATATCCTCTCTTTGTGCCCAGAATTTTTCTCCATACCTTTCTTTCCGTAATGAGAAGTTTATTCTCCTCTTTAAGGGCTGTTGGCTGTCCTTGGTATCGCTGGAGTGATAAGGTGGACAAGGACCTGTGCGAGCTCCAGGCCGAAAACTGGCATAAATTAGCTCTGGATAGATCGAAGTGGCGGCTCTTCTTAGTTAGTTAGTTAGTGTAATTCCAGGTTTACACAGTTTTTATTTATAATCAAGCAACCATGATCGTATAGATAATCGCTACGAGGGAGGTATAGGTAATAGATAATAGGGGGATAACCCCACTTTATAAAATTCCTGGTTTAGGGTACTGTGCAGTAATCTTTTTTCATGAAGTTACAGAATTGATTTACTGTATTTCTATTACTTTCGTAAGTCCGTCTGAGAGGACCAAGGGTTCCTCTAAGAGGGCCCATTAGTCAGAGTGTTATTGTGACGCCTACAAGTAAACGAAATTGGAGTTTTGTACTTACCCCATGTCATTAGGGATGAGTATTTATTTGTAGGTGGTCTGGAGATACTGTTAGTACCTTTTGATGTTATATACCTATCCGTATCGACTGTAAGGATGAATGCATGTATTTATTATGAAAATATGGTATACCTATTTAAAATAAAAGGTTACAGTTTCTATTTTTATTAGCAACCAACGGGCTACGAACCCGTGCCTCCCAATTCACCAGATTAGATCAACTAAGATATGCTAGCATTCCCTAGTGTCTGCTGAAACCTTTGAATCTTATACTTTTGTACCGATTAATCAGCCGTAGCGACATCTATAGAACATATGTTAAACGGGGTAAACTATTTGTCTCATATATTATTACTTATTATTAATTTTAATTAAACCCGTCAGAATTTTACCGCATATTAATCAACAGTCAGTAATTGATCCATCTTTTAAGTAAGTATTCAATTTTGAAAATGTTATCTAACTATTAGTATAATAAAATATGCCTTTATAGCTGAAAAGATCCCCCAATAGCCTAGCATTTAAAGTACCAGCTTCATTAACTCGGCCGAATATTGATGACCTCATAAACTTTGATTTTATTGAAAGCATCAGTCCAAACTCCGGCAAAACTTGTCGGACCTAAACGCTGTTTTCAACAAATTATCGCCAAAATTACTTAAAACTCCGCTGGTAATTTTAACGTTCACTTTGACGGTTTTAAAGCATGAATTAGCACATTTTAAAAGAGGTTTCAGCGTCTCTCATTTTGGATGTAAATCCAGTGAGCTTTCGGCGAATTTTCAACTTTGTACTCTCGGCCGGGGTCTAACACCTTTGCCGGGAGCGTAAACTTTTTGTTTAGTTACCTTTCGGTACTCCATGGTATAGGTACCTTATATTTATATCGGTAGGTCTGGTGTACCTATAGGAATAAGAGTTTAAAACAGGTAAAAAGGTTTCAGGGTCAGTGGAATAGGTAATTACTTGTTGATTTTAGTTTCATCATACCGTTTTTAGGAGCAACTGGTTAGCAGCAAAGCCGAGTACCGGGCACAGTGATACTTTGGGAGACGCTTATATCCAGCAGTAGACTATGGTGGTGGTGGTGATGGTGATGATGATGGTGACTCCTGGTAAAGTTTTATCATGGGTGCCGCCCTATTGTTGGTTGTTGTTAGTGCGACATACTAAGTTTTGAATCATCAAAACGCGACAACACTGAGTTGCGAACTACGGTTCAAAATCACGCTAGATTGACACACCATCCGTAGCATAATATTTTTTTTTCTGTTTATGGAAATCATCATTATCACCATCAACAGTCTGAAGACGACCACTGCTGAACATATGCCTCCCCCACAGAGCGCCACTTTGAGCCTGCATCCATCGGGTCCCCACGATTTTCACCGATCCATTTAATGGAGGGCTAGCCTACGCTGCGTCTTCCGGTTCACGGTCGTCACTCGAGAACCTTTCTTCCTCATCAGTTGTCAGTTCTACGAGCGATGTGGCCTGCCCATTGCCATTTCATTTTAAGAGCTTCATCGGTCACTTTAGTTCTCCTGCGGATCTCCTCATTTCGGTTTAAAATAAATACTAAGATGAATTTAACTAGCCGATTGCTAAAAAAATACAGGCCAGGTGAACGACTACCTCGTCGCGTCATTCAAACTTATTAAAACAAAACCAAAAACCGTGCAGTGGATCAATGTACCTACTTAACATTATATTGAGCACGTATTGATCAGGGACACGAAAGATGCTTACTTCTCGAGCTTGGTTTTATAGATAAAGTAGTACAAAGATGGTGTTGGAATGAAGAACAAATCTTATAGGGTGACAGCAGGCCAACCACAACCTCTTATAGCATTATTACTTCAATCAAGTGCAAATACTTGTTCTGTGTCTGGGTGTTGTGGGACCATGACCTTTGTAGTTCCTGGGTCCCTGATACATGGAATCCCAGTTAGGGTTCAGGATCTATGTATGTGATCGTTGGGCGTTATTTATTAATTTTATTTATTTATTTATCATACATTGACAAATGACATAAAAGAAAAAATGAAAAAAGATTAATATATATTTATTATAAGATTTTAAACTTCCATGGTCACTAACATTACTCACATATTGTTTATTAACGGGATATTTACCTTATATTTACATAGTAAATATCCCGTTAATAATCAATATGTGAGTAATACTATAATATTGCAGAGGCAGATCAGTTTTGATGACGTCACGTTGAATCTTTCACTCAAATACGTCATGTTGACACCGACGACGTGCGACATTGATAACGCTATATAAAAACATAAAAATGTAGACGCCTCGTCCTCGCGCAGGAATACTGTATAAGTTCATGGTACGAATTCGAACAATATTATTGTAATGTTGAAGCATTACTGTCAAGAACCATGATGGTTTTGTATTAGTTTGTGGTAAGGGCCCTGCATGGCTAACCTGCACTATTATTGAGACACCAGAAGAAGATGAATTTAGGGGTTTTAGGGCCTTCGCCTTATCGCAAACAGTAAAACATTGATTAACTTTACCTTCAACAAAGCAGTACCCGATCGGAACATCGCCTCCCATAACAGTATCACTACCTAAGGGCCTTGGTCATGGAGTAATAAACCAGTGGAGTACCTACCATCATACTCGTATGAAAGGTCGTAAAAACAGGCACTGGTTGAGGCACTTCAATTAGCACAGTGGAAAATATGACCTTATACTATTAGAAATGAACAAGTAAATATTACTTTCATAAAGAAGATTAAAAATTAATGCAATAATTGAAAAAATAAGCAAAATCGGTAAATAAATCACGGAGTAATAAGCTTTTAAAGTTTCTACAGGAGGCATCTCCTGTCCCTTTCTCGCGAAACAGAGCGCCCCCACAGTTACTATGAATAATCTACTCATGACGTCACATGCCAAAGAGATTGTATGAAAAGCTACCACAGCTTAGTAATAAGGTACCATAATGACCTTCCTCTGACGTCACTGGCCGTTTGAGCTATCTCTTTCTATTCCGGTTTTTAAAATGCTTGTAACTTTGTCATTTTTTGAGATACTTTATTTTTGTTTGCTCAAATATTTATCTTTTGAGAAACATAATTAATTTATCCAAAAAAAAATTTCAATTCATCATGCCTATTGTTATGTTGCAGTAGGCAATTATTTTAATAAATAAATAGATCAAATACCCCACACACATTAAATATCCCGCATCAAAAAAACCCTTTATTTGAGCCCAATGCCTAATTTGATTTAGGCCAAATGATTAGCAGAACCGACAACCGGTTCATGTTCAATAGGCAGGCCACAACGCTCGAAGAATTAACAACCAATGAGGAAAGGTTCTCGAGTGGCGAGTATGAACCGAAAGACGCAACATAGGCCCCTGACTCAGATTGACCAACGACCTAGTCAAAACCACGTGGAGCTGATGGATGCAGGAGGCAAACAGCTACTGAAAGTGCTGCTCTATGGAGGAGGCCTAGATGTTCAGGAGTGAGTCTTCATGCTAAGGTCTATCGACTATATTACTAGAACTTGAAAAATTAATTATTCGGCAAGAAATATTGCTGGTGATGCTGTTGATGATGAACATGAATGCAATATAAAGAAACCGGAATAGGTTCTGGATTTTTCTCTTGTTATATGCAGACTGAAAATAGCATACAATAGGTTTTTTTTTTTTTTTTTAATCTGCTTTACCACAGACACCTGGGTCCGTGCTCTTTGTTAGTTTATCATTTATTGTTATATTTTTTATATATATTTTTATTTTATTGAACAAAATATTATACAAGAGAGGACAATTAAGTACTTAACCTATTTTTTTTTTTGTTTTTTTTTCCGATTTGTGCATACTCCGCGAGCAGACCAGCTCCCGCAAGCAGCGCCCGTTCACGAGCTGGACGCATGCGCCAGCCATCGCCCTCCTCAACCATTTTTGAGGGAAGAGGACGACCCGACGCACGACGCCGCCGCAAGAAGAAGCTTTTTAGTGAGCGTGAGTGCTCCCGGTGTACACACAATAATCATTTACATTCTAGTACTATTTTCTTCATACGAGCGGGATAATTGACAGGCTCTTTTGAGTCCGTCAATGATCCCGCTCGTACATGTCGTTGTTAATCCACCTTCTCCTCCCGGACCAGGACTTCTGTTACCGCCACGTTTCGATCTTTGATGGCCATCTGCAAGTTGTACTCGCGGATGGCCCTCGGTGATGCAGCCATCGCACGCTGCACGAAACGGCTGATGGCGTCTTCCTCATCGTCGGCGTAGTAAACGAAAGTCCCGGTGTGCCGCGAGACTGCAACCACCGCGTGCGGAACGCTCTCGTGCAGTCTCATCTTGCCCTTAGTCTTGATGACGATGACCGACTCGTATGTCAGTCCCTGTGCTTCATGGATGGTGAGGATGCGCGACCCCGTGCCTCCGCCATAACCCTTGTTGGATAGGGTCTCCTTTTCTTCCTGTGTGTACTAGGAATAGGGTGTTGGGGAGGGTGCTGGATATTTGCGCACCTGTGTACCTTCTCTGCTCCAGGGACTTGACACGTGGGGCCGAGGAATATATACCAGAGTATATTTCTCTCAGCGCGTAAGCGACATCCATGGGATTCCTATGTGTGCATAACAACTCCTGGTTGATGGTGGCCACCAGGTTTGGGCGATTGTATCTTAGCTCGAAGAGGTTCTCTCTGTCGATATAAGGTAACTGGTTGACGTCTCCGATAAGGACTACCTCGCGAGCACCAGCCAGCCGTGCAGCCATTACAATGGCCCCAAAGTGGTTCATAAGAGCTTCGTCTACCATAAGGCGAACGTTGCTCTGACCTCTTCGGATGCCATTTACGAGTACAGAAGCCATGGTGCGCACTTTGGTTTTCACCAAGTCACCTATGCGGTGCGCTAGCTTCTCCCTCAAGTCTTTGGCTGCTTCAGTTGTTGTGGTGATGATCACGTCTTTGTCCACGTCGAAGTGTCTGACCACCCATGTTTATTTATTTATTTATTTATTTCCCACAGCCAGGAACCCCGGCCTCCTCGAGCCTCACCTTTAAGAGGCCTTCGTTTCCCTGCCTAAAGGACTGCAAGATGTTTTCGCAGTTCCTGAGATTGACTACCTTAGCCGCTCTCGTGATGGCAAGAAACTCGAGAAATGCGTTTCTGGTATGGTCTGGTGGCTCCGAGGCCAAGATATAACGGGGCGGACTAACCTGTCCCATGTCGGCTCTCGTCCGGGCTGCCTGCTGTGGCGGCGGCGCTGCCCTAGGAGACTGCTTTTCTGGGGATGGCTTTTTGAGGTGAGACCCGGAACAAGCTCTGCGCTGCTACGCTGAACGCCGTAAGGAAAGTTGAGATAGGGCCTTGGCCTTCCTGTCGACCATCGCTCCGGCGTGATGCGGCTTCCTCGGCAGCTGCTTTCTGCTGAACTCTCTCCGAACCACTAATGGCGGTCGCACATGGGACGGGATGCCCCCAGCTATCTGTTGCATTTATACGGTCGTGTGTGGGAGTCCTAAGATAACTTAAGTTTTCTCCCCTGTCCTCGTACACGACGACCTCATGATGTTCAGAGGCCTTTATGCAACCTAGCCAGTCTGCGGTTTCTCCAGTAAAATGTTCGACCACCATCGCGTCTATGCTTATTACCCGGGGGGTGCCGTCTGTACAATCACTCAGCTTTGTAAGCAGCGAGCTTACCTGTGCAAAAGGCGTCTGGGCCGTCCATTCGAACAGTGCAATCGTTTTGTTTTTCGATCGCACTAATCGACAGCGGTGGCCCAGGACCTCCAGCACCGGCATAGCATCGTACGCTTTCCGCTTCATTGTGACTTTGGAAGTACTTCCGTTGAGCAGACTGGCTAATCCAGGTGACAAACGGGCTCGTTTCTTGTTCGGGGGCTTCGGGGCTAAGCAAAAGCTCATTCCGAATCTCTCTTTGTTACCTTCCATGAAGAGAGCCACACCGCGGGTCCTAATCCCTGGCACTCCTCTGACTGCATAAGCTAGAAGGTGTTCAGCTTCTATGCTCTTGGAGGTTACGTGCTGGTGCTGGAGATTGGCGTTGTGTGTGGCGTCTATGAATGGGGGTGCAATAATCGTGGGGCGGGGTATGGTAGAGTTTCTTTTGGTCGCAATACGGAAGGACTTTTCGGTGAAGGACAAAAAATAAGGTCTACAATCCGGATCTGCAAGGATGTTAGAAAGATCTGATTCCATTAGCCTTCTGTCCATCAGGCATTCTAGTTCCCTCCGTGCTGCGATGAAGCGACGGCATTCGAGGAGCACATGCCATACCGTCTCGGGGATGTTCGGGTCGCATTCAATAAGTTGAACTATGCTTTACACAGCAACGTTTTGGTGACTAATAAAAACAGCATTTCCAGTCAAGTGGGATAGTAGCCTTTTGTGTTTGTTTTACACAAGGGACTGAGGGTTGTCCGGAATTACAGCCCCGTTTATCTGTTATGAGCCGAGCAATCTGCGGGGCGGGGGTTTATGGGGGTAATCTATGGCTGCAGCAAGGCTGGCCTGGTTTTCGGTGTAAATGGATAATGCAGGGGCATTCACCTTTTGTGAGAGGTCTCAGGTAACGCTTCAAGTCCTTGATCTTGGTTTTGCTATCACTGGTCGCGGTCTTTGACCTCTGTTCCGCCGGTAACACTGAAAAGGCCGGGAAAGACCAAACTTATACTTCATTGGAAAAGAAACTATCTAGATAAATAAACAAATAATTAGCTCTTTGAATTAAAAAGTTGAAAAGGCAATAGGCAGGCCACATCGCTCGAAGAATTAACAACCGATGAGGAAAGGTACTCGAGTGGTGAGTATGAACCGGAAGGTGCAGTGATGGCCAGCTCCCCACTAGGTGGACTGAAGACCTAGTTAAAACCGCGGGGAGCCGATGGGTGCAGGAGGTAAGCAGTTGCTGAAGGCCTATGTTCAGCAGTGGAGGTCTTCAGGCTGTTGGTTATGATTAATTCAAAACAACTTGTTTAAGTTGTCAATATTTTGTTGTATCCAATAAATATGTGGCATTGACGTAAAGTGGCATGTCTTTAACAGGTTGCACCATGGTGAATGTGCACAAGAACTGCACGATCTGATTCCCCCGTCACTATTCCACCACCGGATCCGGATCACTAGACCCTCGGCTAGGTGTCATCCCTTCATGGTCGAAATAACACCCATCCGCACCAAGTGGTTTGAGTCTACATCTATAATTAGAACTGCTAAGGAATGGAATGCCCTGCCAGCGTCTGTGTTTCCGGCAAAATATGATCCAGGCGTGTTTAAGAGAAGAGTGAATAGGTACTTACTTAGCTAGCATGCTACACCTTCGATCGCATCGTAACATTTCATCAGGTGAGAGCGTAGTCAAATGAATAATCGATCTAGATATTGAAAAACTGTGCTTTAGGATAGCAGAAGTAAGATATTATACTAGAAATATAACATAAAATAAAAACCATTACAAAGAGTTTTGTCGATGAAGGCACCCCTCGACTCCAACGGATTTTTTGCATAAAATTAAGGAGTATTGAAGCTAAAAAAGTGCAGGGGTGGGTATAATGGTGTAATTACGGAAATATTGCGGATTTTCCCATTTAACTGCACTGAAAGGGGCTCACTAAATTACATGCAGAGATAAGGCTATAATAAAAATAAAAGTTACGTTAAACCGCAGGACAGTTAAGATTTTTGTCTCTAAATGAAACGAAAACAGTTCTAAAAGTCTCTAATCAAAAAAGAAGAAAAAACTAATAGTAAAAGCAAATTTACTGACTGGATCTGGTGCAAAAACTAATTTGTTTGGTGTTGGAAAGATTATGGATTGGACAGATTCTTAATACGGCAAAATTCTCTATTCGGCAGATTCGTAGATTGGGCAGATACAGCAGTGTCGTCACTGAAACATCTTTTAGATGCGGGAACGTGCCTCATCTCTCTTTTCATTTGATCTATGATGTGTATTTCTTATATGAATAAATGATCATGACTATGACTATGCGTGGATCTCTTATTTGGTTGTTATAGCTATTTTCGACAAGCAGCGTCCACTGCGGTCACTACTTAGATTAAATGTAAGACCGCTACAAGAAAATGACGTTAGTCTTTGGCTATGATTTTAATGTACCGAGATTGGAACTCTGCTGCACTTTCCCTGGAAAGTATAAGTATATTTATTCCTCTGTCATGCTTTACGGCCACAGCGGGAAGAGAGCTACACACCTACTTACTTTTTAATGTCTAAACTAGTGTAATGGGGTTTTTTGGCGGGAACGCGGAAAAGTTCACGTCGTTGCATTGTATTACTTTCAAAACTTTTGCTTTTTCCAGTGTTAATGTTTAAAATTGGTGGCGATTTACGCATTAAGTGTTGAATTACGAACATGAGTGAGGGCAAGTGATATTATGTGGTGAAACGTGATTTTTCGTGTTGCTTCCAAAACTCCATAGAAGCTTCTAGAAAAGTTGCCACTACTTTGCTGGAGCATGACTTAGACTGGACTATGGCTATCTGACTTAGATTGGACTATGACTATGACTAGGACATGACTTTGCGTGAAATATTTTTTTACACGATGAAAATACTTGACACTGGCTAAATACACTATGTGTGGAGCCAAAATATAAGAAAAAAAAAACTACGAATGATTTGAGTTCGCCGCGTAGATTTTCTTAACGGTAGAGGTGTCACTAACGCATTACTTTCCCTACTATTAAGGCTCTTTCAACCCTTTTATAGCACTCCATATCGTTGCTATACAAAATACCACTAGTTCACTCTTCATCTTGCAGATAAGTAAAGCGTTTCTTATCAAACTTTATAGTGCAAACAGCAAAATGAGTGGAATAACTTGTCGTCGTCCTTGTTTCCAGATATAATAACCTGGGTGTCTTCAAGTCATGAGTGAACAGGTATCTTCTAGGCAAGCATGCACCACCGTAGGCTGCGTCATCACTTATCATCAGGTGAGGCTATGGTAAAATGCTATGGCTATAAATTATAAAAAAAAGAATACTACCTATGTCAAAAAATAAATGAATCGACTTTGGTCTATCATTTAAGTTTACTTTACTCCAGTAAGTCAGTAAGTTAGTCTGTTTACTAACTTAGTCTTAAATACTGCTGCCCTCAACATGGAATACGAAACAAAACTGCCTAGCCCTATTCAAAGCAGCTACTGACCTATACATCCGCAAGCGAAGTCAAATGTTGTTGGTATTCAGCTATTATATTCGTCAAATCGTGCAAAGAGTATGATTGTAGGTAAAGAAGAGACATTTAATGCATGAGTGCAAGAATTTTAGGACGCTGCTTTTGTCTACATCACCGAGCAATAAAAATAATAACACTTAGTGGTTTTTTTATTGAAACGGATAGGAGTGGGAATTATGCGTAGTCTGGGGGTCCGATGCTATTGTATACTTCTTTCCCCCACCGCATGGAAGGTGGATGGGAGTGAGAGTGAAGGGAAGTTGGGAATGAAGGTAAGGGGAGGGAGTGGAGGGAGAGGGGATATGTTATTGACATTCCGTTAAGATAACTTCTATAGAAGAAGCAATCTAATAAAAGGAAATAACTTTTACCCTGGCATCTTTTTAGAGGTAATTGTCTTGTAATTTTCTTCTCGATAACAAACGTATCTGTTCAAAACCAAGCTGTTTATTCTATGTACTCCACCGCAACTGCCTGGAGAGTATGATAGTAACGGACAATAGACGCCACTGGACTGTGAACCAGATAGGACCTTAAATTAATTAATGTACGGGTCAGATAGGAATCTTTTGTTCCCTCAAATAAAGGGCGTAATATTATGACAGTTTGGTATGTGAGAGTTATTGCTGTAAAAGTGACAATAGCTGTATTCAAGAGCTAAATAATGGGATCAACGGATAATAGTTATTTCTGAATAAGTGCCATTAAGGACCTCTAGCGGCTGCCTATTCCTGAAATAATTTGGATGAATATTTTCAGGCAGATAATTCTTACACTATAGCGAAAAAGATATAATTTTATTCCGAAAAATTAATAAATTTCGGATGGAGGAGGAGATGGAGGCACGGGCATATATTGAACAGATTTATTATTGTTTTCGGAAAATAACACTTTCTTGGTTGGAACTTTTTGAATGGACTGGACAAGGAGCACTCTTGTCCATACAAAAATTACCAACGTGTTATTCGGTTTCAATGATTTTTGTATGTTGTTTACATAGACATATAGTATATTAAGGACAGGCCTAATGATAGGTTAAAACGTCGCTTCAAAGTAGGAGCCAATTTCACAGATTGGCATCCACTAGCGCTCAGTCTGTGATGGAAGTTAGAAGGCATCGGTCGAATGTCACAAACAAAATATGCCAAGTTGTATTGTGAAGGGTCGCACAATCTATACTCAAAAGTGCAGTAAAAAGAAAGACCAAGTTTCTTACCTCAAGTAATTCAATATTTTCAATATTACACTCTGTTTTGTAACAAAATAATCGAATTTATATTTGGAATAATCATTGTAAACATAAACATTGACGGACATAATGGCAGCGATAGGCAACTTGTCGTAGTTCACGTGAAATCTAATAGATGGCGCTGACTTTTCCCACGCCATTTTGACAAAATAAAATGTTCCTTCGGGCATATCCTGATATATAAATCTATGGTTGTTTATATCCGATTTTCTTCATTACATTGTGTAAATGTCTACTTGGTGAAAGAACGTAAGTTTTTTTTAGTTTCCACACTCTTCTCTCATCTTTGCAGTTCGCAGTCACAGAATTCCCCCTATTACATAAGTCTTTGTTCGCAGTCATAATTATGAAGTAACGAATGTTTGCCTTAGAATTATAATCACGAAAAGTGACTGTAATTGGTATAAGAAACATATTTTCAAAAAAATCAAAACGGACGTGCGTAAATTATAATCTATCCAAACGATTGACACCAAAAATAAAAGGTTTTCTTAAGATTTAAAGGGTAAAAATAGTTTTTCTCGACACGCCAGAATGTAGGTAAATGCTCTATTATTTCTACACACGCGCAGATATGGCAAAACGACGGCAAAAATCTTAAAATTACCAAGATGATCCTCTTTATCGGACTCAATGCCGGGGCAAAAAACATGCAACGTGTCTACGTTGCATGTTTTTTTACTCTGTGATTCTTACGTAGGTATCTGAATATTTTCAAATAGGAGTTATCATCATCATCATCATCAGCCTGAAGTCGTCCACTGCTGAACATAGGCCTCCCCCAGAGTGCGCCACTTTGAGCGGCTGCTTGCCTCCTGCATCTATCGGCTCCCCAGTTCTGACCAAGTCGTCGGTCCAGCTAGCGGGGGGCGGCCTACGCTGCGTCTTCCAATTCCTGGTTGCCACTGGAGAACCTTTCTTTCCCAACGGATGTCAGTTCTGCGAGCGATGTGGCCCGCCCACTGCCATTTCAACTTGCTAATTCTGAAAGCTATATAGGTGACTTTAGTTCTCGTGCGGAACTCCTCATTGGTTGGAAGTTGGAATTATAGTTCAATCCAACCCTAAAACCCCAGACTACCAACCGTCACATCACACTCGCCACGTCATTCATTCTCATATAAAAAAAATATACAAAATCTACGAAGTTATGATCAATACAAAAGGAGGCAAACAGGGTAGCTTACTTAAAAGCGCCTGTCATAAAAAGACTGCAACCCTAAATAAGGCTAAAACCACAAGTAATTCTTTAGACTAATACAAAATATACACAAAAATATGTTATTACACGGTATTGTTATTTTTATGGGCGTACAGGGGCCTATAAAAGCTCCCTAAAGCCTGCTTAAGTGAAATTTGTGTTAGCCACAAGAATTTCTGCGATAAAGTGATTCTTAGAAAATATTTATTATGTAGGATAGAGCTTGTACCTTGTTCAAAAATGGAATTACCTTACTTCTTTTGTTTTATCAAGATTTTTGGAGTGTTGGTGCATTATGCATTCATCATCATCATAATTAACAGCCTTAAGGAAGATGTCCACTGGCTAAACATAGGCCTGTCCCAGGGAGCCCCACATTGAGCAGCTGCTCGCCTCCTGCTTTCATCGGCTACCCCCACTTCCACCAGATCGTCAGTCCACCTAGTGGGGGCCGGCCTATGCCGCGTCTTCCGGTTCGTGGTCGCTACTCGAGAACCTTTCTTCCCCATCGGTTGTCAGCTCTACGAGAGATGTGGCCTGCCCATTGCTATTTCAACTTGGTAAAGAGCTATATCGGATACTTTAGTTCTCCTGCGGATCTCCTCATTTCGGATCTTATCTCTAAGTAAGAGACCACGTCTCAGTTTCATATTCAACAGTCATCTCTGGCAACACACATTGATTGAAAACTTTTTTTCAGGCTTTGCGGTATGTTTTAATACTAGCTAATATATTGACCAAAACCATTTGATACACTCCGAGACCTCAACGTATTTAAGGCCATAAACTAATACATGATTGAAAACTACTAATAGAACTGCACTTCAGCCGTAGAACCGAGTGAAATGTAGATAACACCCCACCGACTACACGTAAAGGTGCAGTGCGGCCATATAAAAGAACGCCCCGCCATTATGGGCCATTTTGTTAATGCAGCGGTCGCTTGCGGAAGCGGACACGAGCAACCTGTGTCGCAGCCGTACTACAAACTTAATGCCATTCAGAAAACGGCTATAAAGATTTACACTTTTTAGGAGACTGCAAGTTTTACACTTCGAAAACTGCTAGGAATTTTAGACTATTACGGAAACTGTTATGTCCGATACCTTGCTGAAGCGCATTGATGTCAGAAGTTCTTTATTTATGTTAAAGTGAGCAAACTATGCTCAGGATAAAAAGAAATGAGAAACTACTTAAATGTCATCATTATCATCATTAACAGCCTGAAGACGTCCACTGCTGAGCATAGGCCTCCCCCAGGGAGCGCCACTTAGAGCAGCTGCTCGCCTCCTGCATCCATCGGCTCCCCGCGGCTTTCACCAGGTCGTCGATCCACCTAGTGGGGGGCCGTCCTACGCTGCGTCTTCCAGATCGTGGTCGCCACTCGAGAACCTTTCTCCTTCCTTTCTTTTTTCCTTTACTTAAATGTGGTTATATGAAATGCTAGTTTGTGAAAAAGAGCAAAGGTTTTTGAGTGGAAACCAACAACTGGTGACCACGGCGCAGAATGGCCTATGCAGGAGACAGCTGCTGCAGCTGCTCTATGAAGGAGGCCTAGGTATGTGTATCAGTGAACATTTCAGGATAACAATGATGATGATTATGATGATCATGAAAATGCATGATTAATGTAAGATTTCATAGATTATCAAAGCTTTCAAGCAATGAATCTAATGCACAGTTCAGCCACTTCATCATCATCATCATCATTAACAGCCTGAAGACGTCCACTGCTGAACATAGGCCTCCCCCAGGGAGCGCCACTTAGAGCGGCTGCTCGCCTCCTGCATCCATCGGCTCCCCGCGGCTTTCACCAGGTCGTCGGTCCACCTAGTGGGGGGCCGGCCTACGCTGCGTCTTCCAGTTCGTGGTCGCCACTCGAGAACCTTTCTTCCCCATCGGTTGTCAGTTCTACGAGCGATGTGGCCTGCCCATTGCCATTTCAACTTGCCAATCCTAAGAGCTACATCGCCACTTATTTACTTTTAAATTTTCCACAAATTACAGAGAGAGTACTTACCTAAGAGAGTGATGAGGAATGAGTGGTGTGCGTGTGAGTGAGAGTGAGAGGGAGATTTTGGAGTCCCCCAGTGGTACTGCAACTACTATACTGTTATGGGCAGCCGTGATATTAACATAAGATTTTTTTTGCCGCATTTTCATAGTTTCACTGCAACCCAACATGAAAACTAAAAAGGTTTTCGAATTAATTCCTATACGGTTGCTTGAATAATTTATGACGGATTTCATTATCACACTAGTTGTTTTTCCAGGGTGCACCCGAGTGCATTTTTCACTTCATTACCGCGATGGAATATTCCTGCATATTTATAGCACGTCCATTTTTAAAAATTGCATTATATTTAGTTTCCGTTCTTTACGATTCGATTCTCAAAGTTTTAGTACCGTGGATCTGGGGGCCTACCACAACCTCTTATTGCATTATTACTTCAATCATACTTTGAAAAATAACATAAAAGTAAGAATACTGTAATGTTGTTGACGCAGAGCAGTTTTGATGATTTCACGTTAAATCGTTCACTCAAATACATCATGTTGACACCGACATGCGACAGTGATAACACTATATAAAAATGTAGTCGTCTCGTTCTTGCGCAGGAATACTTTATAAGTTCATGGTACGAATTTTAACAATATTATAGTAACCTTGAAGCATTACTGTCACGAACCATGATGGTTTTGTATTAGTTTGTGGTAAAGCCCCTGATGTGCGGTAAACCTACACGGAACTTCACTTCGTGTACGTTATCAAATATGCGAATTCAAAACGCTGAGGCGTTTCCCAAAAGTCCTTTTACCGCTACAAATAAAATGAATTTTAAAACAGTTTAACTTTCAAACCGATAGGTCAGTGTTGCAATAAAAAAAATTATCTATTCATTTTAAACTAGGAATAATTTAGAGAAATGCTCAGCTAAAGGAACGGGAATCCTATAAAATTTATCTCCAAGTAAACTTTTACGGTTTTCCTGGTGTAATAATTGATACGTTGGCTATCGTAAACCGATCCTCTCCGGTCCCGGGCGAATGGAACCGGTGCTATCCGGTTTACTCCGGTGTACTGCAGAGCAATTAGTTAAATATTCCTGTAAGTATCGGTGAATGCGGACCGGAATGAGGTGACTTTATCTTATGTGTATTAGGGTTTATTTCCAAAAGCCTTTATTATGTAGGTAAATCTCCGTATTTCGACAAATAAAAAGAGGATTTTTTTGTTCACGAAAATAAAATATTAAATTAATAATATTAACAAAGAGCACGGATCCCCGTGTCTGTTTTCAATAGTCGTGTTCGTCACATACAAAGTTTCTGTAACCTATGTACACTTTTATAGAACACAAAACATTGTTTTTGCCTGCCGCAGAGTGTAAATCATGGTGTTGACACTGCTATCTGAACAGCTATAGCACAGTTGCAGGCTGCCAGGTAGTTAATTGTTTTTATAGCTCTGGTGAATGTTATGTTAGATTTTACGTGCTTTAACCTGTAGGGGTTTTAAACAGATTTTTGATATAAAAACGATTGACGTGACGAGCTGGTTGTCCGCATGGTGTTAAGCGCCACGGCCGCTCATAACAGTGCAGTGCCTTGAAACAAAATCCAGTATAGGGTTGTCTATGGAAAAAGGTCATGGTAAGTATAAACTAGTATGTAATTGCACTGAAAAAAAGGTTAAATAAGAAAAAAAGAGGGCCAAATTTGGCCTATCAGAATGTCATCGCTCCCAATATAACCCTGCGAAATCAAATAATTGCATGTCTGTTAAATGCACAGGCTTAGGCTACTCATACTAGGTACTATAACGTATTTTACGAAAATTTAAGATTTTAATTTAATTTTTATATACTAAAAAATGCTTTTTATAATGAGAGTACTAGGGACCCTTTCCATAATGCATTCTGTACGATTAACAGTTAAAAAACCTCTTTCTGAAAATGTCTGTTTTAGTCACATGAAAACAAACTAGATGGCGTTAAGAAATAAACATAATTTTCTGAATCGCGCAAACGTTTGTCGCGCGCATTCAGACTGTTAGTCGACGGGGGTTTTGTAACAGCATCATCATCATCTATGCCACAAAAGCTGGACATAGGCCTTTTTTCACTTTTTTATTGTCCTTCATACGCTTGCGTTTTGAGGGATTATTAATATTTAATACAATAATGTAACTATAAACGGAACCATAACTTAAAAATTAGTATCTGTACTGTACACTATACAGTATTTCTCTAATCTCTTATTCAATTTATTCATTGATTATTGTTAATCATAATCAATTTAATAATTATTGTTTTATTTATTAATTATACTTTAAAATAAAATTTAATTTGATACATAATGTTGATCATAATTTATTGTAACTTTTATGAAAGTACTTTATTATGTAACTTGGTTGTTATAAATAACCATTATAAACACTTAGTAAAAATAAAATAAAATATATAAAGTTATGATTAGTCCAAAGTCCAACACATTACTTATAATCATGTAACTAGAAGTAATAGAGCTTTAGGTAAATGTCATAGGTATTAAAATAAATAAATAATAGGTCTAATTTTGAAGGCTTTAGATGACAGTATTTAAAATACTAAAAATATAGCCGTCTCTTACATTCCCGTCTGTTTGACAAGAACAGCAACAGTTTTAGTAGTTTTAGATCTGTCAACTAAAGCCTTTAAAATTGGCCCCAATATTTCTTTAAAAAGTTATAAAGAGTTTGTAATTGGTTTTAGGAAACAATAAATAATTTTCAATATGCCTTTATTACTTCTAAAAAAAAACTCCTACAACAAACGTTTAATAAGCTTGCAAACCCGTGGACTTATTTTAGAGTTCCGTGGGTAATAAAATAAACATTTTGCATTCCTATATTTTGGTGAAGATAGTGATTATTTTTATTAATAACATAAATATAATTGGTACCTGGACATTATGCATAATGAAAAAAGAAATACAATAATGGTGAAAGTGGCGGAGACCATGCACTTAGGTATCAAAGAGAGTTATAATAACCTATATAATAATATTTCGATATTAATTTTATTAAGAAATTATACTAACTAAAAAAATAAACATAATTTATTATTGGCAGATTTTAATTTAATATATGAAAGAGTTTATTCTCTTACACATAAATAAATTTGACGCCATCTATTGATTTAAAAAGGAAGATTGTTTAATACAGCCCATTAAACTTACCGCTTGATAAATCGTTACTATTTTAATAAAGCTACGGAACCTCAATCAACTTTCCATGGCTTTCACTTACCCATATTTTATTCTTCTAGAAAATTTATATTATTTCCCGTTTTACCCCTTCAAAGCCTTTGATGCGGTTCATCCTGCAAAGGATTCCTTCTGGCCAAAGAGTTATGGCTTAAAAATAGATTAAACATAGCCTCGGCTCGCTAAGACGCTATTGGAAGAAAATTGCTTTAAGGATTGCCCTTTGTGTTTTTATTTTTATTTTCCTCAACTAAAATTTTCTCAGAGCAGCCGTGATTCTCATTTCAGAGGGGTTAGTGGGGGAAATTTATCGCTGTTATATTTTAAGACAACACCTGGCGGTTGTTTTAAGTTTAGGCTTCATTGATGAGTTAGACTTCGTTTTAAGTTCAGAGTTAAGCTAAGTGTAAGTGATTGTCCAGATTATTTTATGTGGCGAATTCTAATGCATCAGAAAATCACAGGAATAGAGGAATTTAAAGTAGGTATATAAGTATCAAAGTTATTTAAGTTTTCCTTTGTAATTTTCGTTGTCTTAAGGTGTACAATAAAGAGTTGATCTATTCTATCTATCTATAAAAGTATAAGTATCTAAAATTATAATATTGAGGATCTTTCTGGGTTTATTCCTTCTTACATGAGGTTCTCGTCACGTGGAATGACGATGATGATAATGCATTGCTTAAGTTCATTAGGTATGTATATAATTTTATGTTTACTGAAAGTC
This sequence comes from Ennomos erosarius, assembly GCA_963580505.1. NCBI lineage: Eukaryota > Metazoa > Arthropoda > Insecta > Lepidoptera > Geometridae > Ennomos > Ennomos erosarius. The sequence continues at coordinate 2,849,631 of OY756996.1, read as the reverse complement.
ACAATTTTGCTAATATTTCGATTGTCTGAAAAAGATCGCTTTAAGCAATAAGATCGCCCACACTTGCGTATTGAGATATTGATTACCGGTATTTTATAATAAACAATCTATATATAGATAAATCTTTATAAGCATACATCTGTGGCCATGTGATTACCGTCAATGCCTACACAGCAACAAAGTAAATCCCGGAACTCTTGGCCGGCTGGCAGCGGCCGACATAACTAGATTAGTCTACACAGGTCTGCATAGTTCACCTTTAAGCCTTAGAGCATCTATAAATGGAGATGTTAACGTTATAATCCGCGTTTTCTGCCATTTTCTACGGGGGACGAGGTAGACACGTACAGCACACACGCAAACCGCGCGTGTTAACGCACGCCGCACACCATCTTAAAACACGCACACCGTTATATAAAACAAGCGTAGTTACGCAGTGTCTACACGCACATTATGATATTGTAGATGACCAAGTAGCGCCATATGACCCGCAGAGGGGAACGCCTTGCCTTGCCACCTCCTTTTTTAAATGCTCTAAGCCTTTGAGCACTAATCAATACTACTTGCACACATGTAGAATTAACGTGATCTCATGTGGAGTAGTACATACTAGTGATGGATTAATTAGCATTCACATTCATTTTTAGCATGTGAAAACTCACTTAGCATTTCGCAAATGAAATGCAGTTGCGAAATTCTGTGAAATATGAAATTTCATTTCAATTAATTTAGTACATTTTGAATTTAATTTTTAATATAAAGTGTCATTTCATGTGTCATTTCATTTTTCATTTCATTTTTCGTTTCATTTTCATTTAAATTTTCATTTCATTTTAGCAAATAGCATATAGCAATAGCAATTAGCATGCCGTGAATGTAGCTGAGTTATAGAAGTAAGTATATAGGGAAACTCGCGACATATGATTCATATTTCTCATAGTTTTATGCAGACAACAGTTTAAGTACAAGTACCCGACCCTGTGGTGAGGAGACGATGGGTACAGAACGCAAGCGGCTGCTCAAAGTGGCGTTCTCTGGGGGAGGCATGTTCAGCAGTGGACTTCTTCAGGCTTTTGGTGATGATTATGCAAGTTTGATGGGACTGCGATTAATTGAAGTTTGGGATCGGATGGAAAATTTTTGAAAACTAGGATCTGTTTTGGGGTATCCATTGGGATCCGTCTTCTCTAATCTTGAAAGTCATTTTAAAAAAGACTTTTATTATATCAGACAGTATTAAGCAGAACACCTACAATAAAATATATTTCCTAATCACTATTTATTTATCGTTTACCTGATGATAAGCAATACGGCCGCCCATAACAGTTGCAGTGTCACTCGAACCTTAAAAATAATAAAGTTTCGCGTGACACTGCACTGCGCACGTCATGCTGAGACATCACACAGTCTAGTAATCAGATTACTACACTGTATATCAGGTCATAAAGTCTCATTTGCCCAGTGATTTCACTAGCTACAATGCCCTTCAAACCGGAACACAGTAGTGCTTGCACACTACTGCTTGGCGGCAGAATAACTGGCAAAGCGGTGGTACCTACCTAGATGAACTTTGCAGAAAAGTTTTCGTCTATTAGAGTGAATTTTGCAATACTTAACGGTCTCGGTATAGAGTTGCTTTCACATCCAAAAAAACTAGCGCAAACACAATACCAAAAGTCACGAACATTTTCACGAAAATATTCCCAATTTTATTACGTTCGAATATGATCTCCGTATACGCTCGTACGTACTGAGAAATTTGATTTGTACGTATATTTACCATTGGCTTTATTGAGTTCCAAACTCAATAAGACAATGCAGATGTTACTTGTTTATGTAGTGAAGTTCGAGCGATGTTCTTTAGGAACGTGCTCCATAGCGAGCGATGCTATTGTTTCTTACATAACGACAGCAAATACATTAATGATGATAAATCGGTAAAAAAATCACGGATTAATAAACTTTTAAAGTTTCTACAGGAGGTATCTCCTGTCCCTTTCTCGCGAAACAGAGCGCCTCCACAGTTACTATGAAAAATCTACTCGTGACGTCACATGCCAAAGAGATTGTATGAAAAGCTACGACAACTTAGTAATGAGGTACTATAACGACGTTCCTCTGACGTCACTGGCCGTTTGAACTATCTCGTTCTATTCCGGTTTTTAATATGCTTGTAACTTGGTCATTTTTTGAGATATTTAATTTTTGTTTTTCACAAATGTTTATTTTTTGAAGAATACAATTAATTTATCCAAAAAAATAAATATAGTCATCATGCCTATTGTTCCCAACTCTACGGATCCCCATGTTTTCAGATTCCCATGTCTATAGACGCCCATTTCTACAGATTTCCATGTCTGCACATGCTTATGTCTACAAACTCCCTGTATGTATAAGGTCCGTGCAATAATGGGAACGTATTAGGCTGATGACGATTTAAGATATTTTAAAACTATGTAGGTCTATAGCTACATAAATCTTTAGCACCTACGTTAGTGGTTGACAGGATAATTTTGCATATTACCACACAAGTGCCATACCTAAACGTCTTCGGTTCGCTGCATCTGGCATGATGCACCAAACTTGGAATGAAATTCTCTGATCCATTATTAAAATATCAGAACGATGCAGAAAGAATTTCTGCGTCATGTAATTCGCCTGAAATAAATGTATTTTATTTTATTTTTAAATGCACTGTGCTCTAATGTTCTATCAATCAATGGTTGACGTCAAGATCGCATGGTATTTGAAAATGCTATTGCCGTCGCTCTTCTCTCCACACGTATGATAAAGACAATAGAGCCCATGAGTGAATTTATTATTAGCATTGCGGGTGCCGAGCACCCCTTCTTCATCCTCTATAACTTAACAAAATCTTTTGATTTTGGTGTCATCCGTTTAGATAGATTTTAATTAATTTATTTCATTTTTTTATTTTTTTTTGTTGCATTATTGTTTATTTTACTACATTTTTCGTTTAATTTTGACTACAAAATGTTTAACTACGTAGACTATAAATAAATACAAAGATATTGTAAAAGCTTAAAAATAGTTATTTACTGGACATCAATATCATTTATAAAAAAAACATCGAAATTGGTTAACATTTAGCGATAGAAAGCGTTGGCACTTTTTATGTGGACAAGAGAGGAGTAGACACATAGTAGACACATCTCTTAATTTATGCACTTGTTTTTTTTTTCTTATATTTTGACTCCACACGTAGTGTATTTAGCCAGTGTCAAGTATTAAATTTTCATCGTGTTATAAATATTATAAAGTCATGTCCTAGTCATAGTCATAGTCCAGTCTAAGTCAGGTAGTCATAGTCCAGTCTAAATCTGCTCCAGGAAAGTGGTGGCAACTTTACTAGAAGCTTCTATGGAGTTTTGGAAGCAACACGGAAAATCAAGTTTCACCACATTATATAACGTGCCCTCACTCATGCTCGTAATTCAGCACTTAATGCGTAATACGCCACCAATTTTAAACATTAACACTGGAAAAAGCAAAAGTTTTGAAAAATAATACAATGCAACGACGTGAATTCATACACTTGTTTTATAACATCACGCGGCGTTCCATACATTCTCCAATCAGCGCCATCTAGGGACAATAATTTGCCGTTGTTTGTTTGTTTGTTATTCAACAAAACCCAAGATACTGAACTGATTTTAATGAATGACATGCCAAGCTAACCCACAGACCTCTGTCGTATCTAACAGTTGCAGTACCACTCTGGCAACTCAAAAATATAAAGCTTAGGCTGAGTTGCACCATAATCACGGTTAAAGTTACAGTCAAATTTTGACATTAGCCCGCCCCGCGAAGCGTGGAACGGTTATAGTTAGGGTTAAAGTTAGCGTTAAAGTAAGCTGGTGCAACTCAGCCTTAGTGTTCTTTTTTACGTTTGCTACACCTCGTCACTTCATCATGCGAGCGTTGACGTTTCTGTTCACCGGAAGCAATCATGAATGATCTGCCCAAAATAAATTCATCAACCTTCTTCCATATCAAACCACTCAGCGAAATTGAAAACCTGCGTTATCATAATTAATAAATTTAAATTGCAAAGAACCAAGTGCGGTGCTCCGGTGCTTAATATATTCTAAAAATTTGGCCATAGCCAAAGACATCGGGGAGCTCACAGTCGTTTTAAATAAGGTACCCATCTTGTTTTATTTTTAACGGGCATAGTGGGTTTATAGTGTTGACTAATTACTACTATTATACTTATACCAAATCCATAACTGCACTACCCATTAAATAAAAACCATTTGGACTATATACCTACTAGTGCGATGACCTATAAACAGTCTAAATGCTCCAGCCCACTATTATTCTTTCACTTACTTACAGCTTACGTAGTTTATGCTTTGTTGAGGTGAGTTATTGTATAAAAAAAAAACCAGATTAATTTTGTGAGAAAAATTACAATTATTACTCAGCATTAATTGTGATACATAGTTTCTATAGCACCTATACAAGGTGACCTTGAATTGGTATGTTATCCCAAAATGAGGGACTGGGACCATGATACTCTACAAGTAGTAAGAGCCTTACTTGAAACTGGGTGTTTCAAAATCTGCATGGTACAAAATAAATCCACTCGCAAAACTGCACGTGCGCTCGCTACGAGAGTTAGCATGATACTATAAATTCATTTCTAAACACAGGTCGTTAAACTCATTTATGTGCACTCGGTCAAGGACGAAGTTCAACCACCCAGCTGCGCAAAGGCTATTTTCGAACGTAAATTTTACATGGCATTTCGTCAATGAAAAACTATTAATTTAGTAAAGTCGTAGAAGAAACATTGTGTACATTGGGGGTGTTCTTTCGGGATAACATACTAATTCAAGGTGACCTTGTATACTCACGTTTTAACGTTATCTATTTTTAAAATGACCTACCTTACCTTATTGACAATAACATCGCAATATAAGGATCCTATGTAACAACCTCAATTGCTTGTACATAAGGAAAGTTATAACCTAATTTGTGATTGTGCATAAAGTAACAAGGCCAAGGGTATGATCGCCCTTTCTTTGATTTAACGTACTTTTGCGATAGTATACAATCAATATCTTCAAATTTTTGCTATCGCTCCGCTGACAGCGTCTATTTATCACATCAAAACCGAAAAATATTAAAAGTGATGTAGATGTATAGGTACTTCTTTAAAAAGGCACTTTTTATGTGTGGAAGGCATGAACTTGCCTTTTTGCATTCCAACAAATTGTTTTTTTTTTATTAGTAAGTATGTACTTTGTTTTCGCGTCCAGCTCCTGGACTAGAAAATTTTTGGCCAAAGTAAAAGATGGGGAAAAATTAGTTATCATAAATTTACGTAAACAAGGATCTCACACCGATATGAATAAATGAGATGCGTAATTTAAACATTTGAATTTAGCGGGGATTTTTTGGCGGGAATTTCGGCTTTTGTTTCCTGACTGGGTAATGATAAGGAGATGAGTGTTAATGAACTTTTTGATAAGTATGTCTTATAATGAGAATTTGTTTCTTTCAATATCTGAGAATATGACCAGTAGAGGGTAGTACGCATCGCCTTGCCACCTCCATTTATAAATGTTCTAAGTTCAATATACTTAGGTCAGCGCGGGTGTACCTATAGGTGCAGTCCAAATCTACTTATTAGCTGTTATATATATTATTGTAGTATGAAGGGTGTATTTTTTGGCATGGTTGGATCGATGATCTATATTATATTGTAAAAATTCCTGAACCATCAGTATGACCACTTTTATCTGTTGGTACCTAACCATTGGTAAAAAGGGAGTAAAAAAAGTTTTACTAAGCTGGCAAAGCATATGCAACGTTCGTAGAATGAAAACCGAACTGAAAACAAAAAACAGTTTGGTGGAAAACTTTAAACCAATATAGAAAGTCTAGAGAAAGAATTTTTCAAATCAGTTTACAAATGTTAGGTGTATTCATGATAAAGATTATTATTTTGATGCCGACATTATTAATATCGCCATTTCCTGTCATTTTTCAGCTTCACTAACTTCATTTTGGCATAGTCTCAATTACTAATACTAGTCATTATAAATCATTTATTATTTGTTTTACCGTTTATGAAATACTGGAACTATTATTAGTTAAATTATTTGATCTAATTGTGTAAATAATGTTGAGTTTTCGACTTTGAACGTGCCTGCACTTCCGGGTGATTATCAAGAAAGCGCAGACACGGTTGGAGGGTGGTATTCTTAAGGAAGGCAGCAAGGAAGCAACATGTCTTGGCTATATCGTATTTATGGTTAATTTATGGTTAATAATGATAATAATGGGACGATAATTATAACAGAAAAGGATTGTTAAGGTGGTACGTCACGCTCAGCGCGCCAAATTCAAATTTTCTTGCGTTTTTTGCTAATTACAGCTTAATTACTCAACGCAATTGCATGAAAACTAGTTTGCCGCAAATAAATAGAATGTATCAACAAGTTATGATTAAAAGTATCACCTTAATATCAGTGGTTTAGCAACAATTGGCAATAGACTGAAAAGCCAAGACAAAAATAGTTTTTATACTGTTTTTATAATAGGTGATACTTTTAATCATAACTTGTTGATACATTCTATTTATTTGCGGCAAACTAGTTTTCAAGTAATTGCGTTGAGTAATTAAGCTGTAATTAGCAAAAAACGCAAGAAAATTTGAATTTGGCGCGCTGAGCGTGACGTTCCACCTTAAATGATGGCGGTATGAATCTTGTAAAATGACAGAAATAAATGCTTGAAACGTTGACTGGTGTTTGAACTTTTGGCGATTCGCCAAAACAAAGTAGGTACCGCTCTGGTCGGTTTGGTCCACTTCTTACATTGTCCATTTTTATAATGGACATCTTCCTAATTTGTCTTGATCCTAAGACCTACGTAGTTTAAGGTCACAAACATTAAAAAAAAACATAAAAATGAACGGAAAATCTTTCTTTTATAAGCCAACCGAAAGCATATCTGCGTTGCGTGTGTGTTTGTGAACCAATTCACGCATTAAAGAGTTTGCGAGTTTGCTAGTTTTTCCTAAGTCCAACAATGAACGTGACTGCGCAGTTATTCACTGACACACGGGCAGGAAAGTTGGGAAACATACGGTTCAGAGTACCTATAAAAAAAAACTGAAAAGTTACGTTAAAAATTGTAAGTATACCAAATCCTACATCAACAGTCGGAAGACGTCTACTACTGTAATCAGGCCTCCCCATTCAACACCACTTTGGACGCTTATCATTATGGAAGTTTGCCATAATCACCATCCATGGCAGGCTTTGGTCGCAAAAGATTTTGGTGTACCGAGGAAAATATGTCTACAGATTAATTTGTAAAGGAAAAATTAGACCATGCTGGTTGGGATGATTCTTAAAAATTACTCAATAGATGGCGCTACCAACCCCGTAAGTTGGTTATGAAGGTGAAGGAAAATTTCGGACATGAGACCACTTGTCACGGTAGCTTAAGTAAAGCATATCCTGGCTTGAGGGATGGATGGATGCGGGTTCAATCCCCGCTCGTGATTCTAATTTTTCCTTTACAAATTAATCTGTAGATTACGCTGAGCAGGCGATACTGCTACAAAAATCATAAATATTGAAAATATGTCTTTCGTCTGTCTAACTGTCATTCTGCCACCAGGCTATATATCATGAACCGTGATAGCTAGAGAAATTTCCTGTTGCCACTATAACAACAAATACTATAAACACACAATAAAACATATATTTAAGGGGGCTCCCGTACAACAAACGTGATTTTTTTTTATCGTGTTTATTGATAATGGTGCAGAATTACTTCATGCGCGAGTCCGACTCGCACTTGGCCGGTTATTTATACCTTATTAACACTTAAGTTAGCTAGCTTTTATACGCCCATTATGTTTGCATTCCTTAACAACACTGTGTCCCTTTGCCTTTGATTGGCTTCAAACAAGTAAACAAACTATTTTGAACTTAGTTAGTGTAGGTTAGTATGTTGGAAGAATTGATTGGTTCTAGCCTTGGAAGCAATATATATCTCAGTTATAAATTATACCACTTTTTGTAGCGGTCACCTATTATTATACCTATCGGTTGAAAACTGAGTTGTAAAGAATGTTAAATACTGGGTGTAATTGAATTCATTAGCATCCTTGAAACTAGGTAGCTACTCCTCATACCGGTCACGTGTAGACCAAAATTTTTGAATTCTAACACATTGGTTTGTTAATAATAATAACTCCAAAAAATGGAATAACTTACTTTAATCAAATGTTACAATACAAAATTTAATTAAAATAATGAAGTACTGTTATTAATTAGTACATACAAGGTATAAAAACGTTTAAATGTACCAAAATCGTCCGTGCCAATTGTGTTAGGCGCTGTGGCAATGTTCATAGCTTTCAATAAAACATATTTTTATTTACACTCCTTAGTCCTTAATAATCATCTATAAAAGATGTACAATCATGGGCTCAATTTATGCTAATCAATTAAATTACATCCAGTATAAAATAAAAATAAAATATGTATTAATTACATATTTTTATAATATGAACAAAGCGACAAACATTAATTATCATATAATCTCTCTAGAGTAATTACTCTAGCTTAGTAGCGCTCATAGCGAAGCACGACTGGCCGTTTCTAACCGATCGGTAAAGTTAAGCAACGTTCGCTGCGGTCACTACTATGATGGGTGACCGCTACAGCAAAAAGTTGGTATTTAGAACTGAGCGCTACCGTGCTTCGGAGGGCACGTTAAGCCGTCGGTCCCGGCTGTTGTCGTAAGGCAATAGTCGTTAAGCCAAGTCAGAAGCCTTTGGGCGGCCTGAAAATTCTGACACCAGGGCTGACCTACACGAGAAGAAAAGAAGACTCTAGCTCTTACCTATATACAAACCACATACAAACTGAAAAACTATTGAGATTGTTTTTCTTTTTGCTTTTTATAATTAATATGCATCCACGAATAGCAATACAGTCTTCCATAGAATGAAGAACGTCCGTGGAGGCAAACAACAATTACTTCTTAAATTCGAAAGGTCAAACGCTCTGTCTAAAGTAAAAAAAACTTCATTACGTATTCCAAGTAATTATTAAGTATCTTAAATGTTAATGACGTCACGAGCCTAATTTTCATAAATTCCAATAATATTATAACAATTTTCATAAAAACGTGAGCGTGTCTTCAGAAACCCATTCAATCAAATTGACCTACAATTTTCCCTAATAATGGGAGAAATGGTTTAATACACCGCAAAATTGGGTTCTTTTCCTTCCTATTAGGGAATTGGTGACTTATAATGAGGATTGGGAAGTAATAGTGAGTTACGAAATAGGAGCTTTTATCGTTACGATATTTTATATAGGTACCTAATTAAACCTATGTTTTGGATGTTTTTTACAGATGACTTTATTTAAGAAATGAATTGGTTAGGTTGGGTTTAAGTACAGATTTATTTAGATTTTTATCGAGTTTTTACCAGTGACATCTACGAAGTACTACGATGAACTACGACGTAGAGTGTCTACGGCTTGCTACGAGATATAAACGGATAAAACAAAACGAATCTCATTTTATAAAAGTAGCCATCCAATCCTAAGTTTCAATTTTTCTGAGACGGATAGTACCATCATCAGCGTAAGTGAAACAATACTCTGTTATAGCATATCTGTCTATCTATCTATCTATTTAGATATTCTACCAACATCCTCATTTTTGTTTTCTCAATCTCGAACCTACTTGACAGTAAATATATTTTATCAGTTATAAAAAAGCCTTGTCCATAATAGCCATTCATTGGACCACATAATACAAATAGCGGACATCAACGCAGCATTATGGAGTAGGCTTTTTCTTTATCTCCCGCCTGATATATGGATGGTATTAAGAGATATTAGGCACTAAATGGCGATATTAGACGACGGCGACAGAAATGTGTCGATAGATTGAGGAGAGAAGATTATTTATGTTCGTTTTGAAGAGCTGCAGCCTTACTAATACAAAACCATCATGGTTCGTGACAGTAATGCTTCAAGGTTACAATTATATTATTCGAATTCGTACCATGAACTTATAAAGTATTCCGGCGCGAGAACAAGACGTCTACATTTTTATATAGCGTTATCACTGACGCACGTCGGTGTCAACATGATTAACGGTATGACATGACAGTTTTTTATTTTTTTTTTGTTCTTAGATTATGGCTCCACACATAGTGTATTTAGCCAGTGTCAAGTATTGTAATTTTTCATCGTTATAGAATATTTCACGTAAGTCAAGTCTTAGTCATAGTCATAGTCCAGTCTAAGTCAGGTAGTCAAAGTCCAGTCTAAGTCATCTTCTAGTAAAGTGGTGGCAACTTTACTAGAAGCTTCTATGGAGTTTTGGAAGCAACACGAAAAATCACGTTTCACCACATTATATCACTTGCCCTCACTCATGCTCGTAATTCAGCACTTAATGCGTAAAACGCCACCTATTTTAAACATTAACACTGGAAAAAGCAAAAGTTTTATAAAATAATACAATGCAACGACGTGAACTCTTCCGCGTTCCCACCTAAACTCCGTCAGAAGCCTTTTGGCGGCGTAACAATTCTGACACTAGGTCTAACCACGTGCTTACGCAAGAAAAAGAAGAAGAAGGATATTCTCATCCCAACATTTTTTTAACTTGTTCAGCTTTGTCGTAAAAGCACACTTAGAAGACAAAATATTAAAAACATTTATATCAGAGAATAGACAGATTTAAAGTTAAAATGGGGTTAGAATAATGCATAAATATTAAAAGATTTCCCAAAGAACTATACGGAAAATAAAATAGACATTTTCAGCTCAGCCAAATATAAACTGGCCGCAAAGCATAATAAATAATTCGGGCGAAAAAGTTGGTTCAGTACATTTTGGTTTTAACGGCAGCTTAGTGTGTGGGTACGGCAAAGTTTCTTTATACTGAGGATTACGGCGAAATGAGGTTTTTACGTACGTATAGAGAACCAAATACGGGCGTAGGTTTATTATAATATGCAAGGTATAAGCAGTGCCGTATTGTTTCTATTAACGCTGTGAACCTCTTTCGGAAGCAAAATCACCTTAATTGTTTTCTAAAAATTAAAACCTTAAAATGACAGCGGGTTTGGGTGGACTACATTATTAAGTACGTTTGATCTGTGCTCTTGCTTTTTTTTATTTATCACCCGACTGCTCTAAAAGATGGGTTATGATTATTAAAGTCTCACATAGATTATGTTCCCTCGAATCTCCTCAACTTTAATCGTTTTAGAATACCTCTATTTCGCTATATAACATAAGATATAACAATGAGGCGAAAAAAGGGCGGACAACTTAACAAAAAAGGAGACTGTAGAAAAAAAATTGTAATTACAAAATCAGCACTGCCATAAAATGTCCCTAACATCGTGTCCCAAAAAAGTTCCACAAACGCCCGCATTATCCGTTAATTGTTTTAACGATTGTTTCTCAAAACAAATTCAACTGTTCCCTAATTCTCCTAAATTAATAGCCTACCCTCGTTACTGAAAGAATGTTCATTATGTCACACGATGTGCTCGGAATTACACCACCGGTTTTTGTTTTCGAAAATTGCTTGAGTTATTGAGTGGACCACGGTTTTTTTCTTTTTTAGGGTTAGGGTTCAGGGGCCGTACTGTGAGATCTTAGCGTGATTCAAAACAGAACCTATATTGAATCGTTTGTCAAAATATCCATACAAAAAAAAACAAAGCCATCCAATATAGGCTCTGTTTTTAATCGCGCTAAGAGCTCACAGTACGGCCCCTGTAATCTAAGAGAAAAGCGAACGATCCCTATTAATAAGGCTCCGCTGTCCGTCTGTCTGTATGTAGATCTGTCACCAAGCTGTATCTCATGAACGGTGATAGCTAGTTGAAATTTTCATAGATGATGTATTTCTGTTGCCGCTATAACAACAAATACTAAAAGACAAAATAAATATTTAAGGGGCTTCCATACAATAATCTTTTTTTTTTTAACGGGCTAATGCTGTTGGTCTCTAACGACCTTTACAGCGTCACCGGGCGGGAGGGCAGGCGCTTAAGGCACCCAGCCGACAAAAGTGGGGGGCAACTAGCTCAAGGGCACCCCTGGGGTGCGAGCCTCGGCTTGGGCTGTTGCCGGGATAAGAGGATCGAGAAGGCTACGTCCGCTGGAGGAGTGGACCCTATGGAAAGTCGCGACCATTCTAACTAACCTACGGGGGGTACGTCGACCTCGCCGGCGGGGTCGGTATCTGATTGTGTTACGCTGGTACGCCAGAAGGGCTAGACTGGTCCGGTGATAGGATCTTCCGGGTCGCTCAAGACGTGTCTTGGGCGGCGACGACGGGGTGAAACAACAAACTTGATTATTTTGCTCGCTTTTATAGCAACCCTCGTGCGCGAGTCAACTCGCACTTGACTGGTTTTTTATATATTTTGAAATGATGCGGGGCAAAACCTCACTCCAATCCCATGTCGGTAATGAATAAATCCGGAAGACCCTAAACACGCCTACTAATTATACCTAATTGCTGATTCAAATCAAGAGTCGGTATAGCCAACCATCGATTAAAAGCTAGCAAACTAATTATGCATCCGCATTACGTCGCCTGTTCGGCATTCAGTGCGCGTTAGAACTATCGTCGGTAATTACAGGCGTGTTCCGCCAGTTGTGTTTCCGGTATCTTACGCAAACTATTTCCGACTGTTACACCGTATCGTAATGTGTTGGGACTTTTGTTGGGTATTTTACGTTCTTGACGAGTTGGGCCGTACCGAAATTCGATTAACCGTCGATTTGGAGTAATGTAAATGAATTTATTGGCGTCCTGAAATTTACCCGTTCTTTTATGAGAGCTTTTTATTTTTGATTAGAACCTAGTTAAATAGGTAAACCATCAGTATAACCGCTCTCACCTATTACAATAAACAATAACTAATTGCGCCCTGTGGTTTTACCCACTGATAAAAATCACATGGTGTTAATCCAGCGTATAAGCTATCTGCATTCCAAATTTCATTAAAGTTGGTTAAGCAGTTACCGAGATAGATGGTAATACACATTCACACAAACCTTTGCATTTAAATTTATAATATTCAAACAATAGTAGTAGAATATAAATGAGTCGTCATCAGCCCATTACGTTTCCAGCGAGTGTAGACTTTTAACTGGCAAACTGCAGTAGGCCTAGCACGAATATTTACGCGCGCGTAAGTGTAACGTTAACGTAAGAAAGTTGTATGGGACGCCGATCAAATGCCATACAACCGCCTTACGTTAACGTTACACTTACGCACGCGTAAATATTCGTGCTAGGCCTACTGATAGGTGAAACACACCAAATTTCTCAAAGTTTGTGATTATTCATACTGGTAAACCGTAAGAGAGAGGGCGAGTGAGAGAGTGCAAATATTAATAAATTCTACACATTGTGTTGTATACCTTTGACAAGTCATTGGCACAGGATCAAGTAGAATTCAAACCTTAGTGCATGCATACTGCGTTTTGAAAGTAAAACGGGTTACCTGAGCCACGCTCGGTCTTTTTAAATAATTACCTAGGGCAAAAAAGGAAATCATCACATCGGTGTGACACGCGCCCGGCTAATGTGGGTTGCCATTGTTTTTAATGCTAGTAGCAGTGTTTGGTGTAGCTCTCGCTACACTCATTGTTATTGGTGGTTACGCCTTGTTTTGTTTACTGGCAACATTTTCGTGTCGAAGAGACTGATCTCGATTGCAAAAAAGTACTTTTGGGAAAATACTATACCTGAAATTAATGTAAAATGCACTTGAAATCTTAAATTTTATTGTATTGTCATAACAGTGTTCTTACTCTTCCTATTTTTAGGATTTTTTTACGCGGAGCAGATGTAAAGCAAAGCGAGAAAAATTGTTTTTTTTTTTTTGCAAAAAAGTATAATTTGGTGCTGTGTTTTTAACTTTAAGATTATTCAATAGGCATGATGACAATTTTTTTTTTGGATAAGTTAATTATATTCCTCATAAGATGAAGATTTGTGAAAACAAAAATTAAATATCTCAAAAAATGACCAAGATACAAGCATTTTAAAAACCGGAATAGAAAGAGATAGCAAACGGCCAGTGACGACAGAGGAAGGTCGTTAAAGTACTTCGTTACTAAGCTGTGGTAGCTTTTCATACAATCTCTTTGGCATGTGACGTCACGAGTAGATTTTTCATAGTAACTGTGGGGACGCTCTGTTTCGCGAGAAAGGGACAGGAGATGCCTCCTGTAGAAACTATAAAAGCTTATTACTCCGTGATTTATTTACCGATTTTGCTTATTTTTCAATTATTGCATTCATTTTTAATCTTCTTTATGAAAGTAATATTTACTTGTTCATTTTTAATAGTAGTCATCATGCTTATTCCACTATTTAAACCAGTATTCAAAACAAGGTTTGCCCCGACTCGAAACTTGGACAAGAGTTACCACGAAGTTCAAAACATAAAGCAAACTGGCCACAAAATATACTGAAGTTCTGACTAACAAAGTCCGTTTATCCAGCAGATGGTTTTAATCAGGTGTAAAGCGGGAGTTAGGCTACAGTTACGTTAGAACTATGTTAGCGTAGGCAACTTGCATGAGCTGTGAAGTACAGGGCTTAGATTTAAAAGCTATGTAAGTAGGTACAGTCTATCTTTAGGTACAACTTACATTTTCTCTATATTATGTTCCTATACAATTATTAATTATAGAAGTGGAGCTAGTCTTTGAGTGTGCCTATTATTTGTTTTTGCTAAGAATAACCGGAACCGAATAGTCATGTGAAGTTTTGGTCAATTTAGCTTCTGAATTCAAATTTAGATTCTCTGATCAGAATGCTCTTCGATACACGGCAAGTTAATACCGCCTTTTGGTAATACTTGCCCAAGTAATATAATTAACAGGTGTTAGGTACCTCCGCCTTCTTGGATTTTTACACCCGCCACCAGCTTCTGACAGTTGATGAGGAAGAAAGGTTCTCGAGTGGCGACCACGAACCGGAAGACGCAGTGCAGGCCGGCCCCCACTAGGTATACCGATGATCTGGTGAAAACTGTGGGGAGCCGATGGATGCAGGAGACGAGCAGCCGCTCGTCTCCTGCATCCATGTTCAACGTCTTTAGGCTGTTGATGATGACGACCATCATCTTATCGATCAATTAAACATCATCATCATCATCATCATCAACAGCCTGAAGACGTCCACTTCTGAGCATAGGCCTTCCCCACTGAGCGACACCTTGAGCGGCTGCTCATCTCCTGCATCCATCGGCTCCCCGCGGCTTTCATCAGATCATCGGCCACCTAATAGGGGCAGCCTACGCTGCGCTTTATGGTTCGTGATCGCTACTCGAGAACCTTTTTTCCCCATCGGATCAATTAATAACGTGGCTATGAGCACTAGTTTACTTTCAACTACGTATATTATAATTATGACCAAAATAGACTCCATAATATATTCTAGACAACATAACAATACACTTATACACATTATTATACATTTACCTTCCGTCATTCTCGCCTAGTCAGCAATCTAATTGCGCCATGTCTTGTCACCGAGCGGCGCCGCCTTTTGCTCATTCGCTTTAAGTGGCACGAGCGTGTGTGACAGACCTTAATTAAGTGACGTGTTTTAGAAGCCTCTAAGGCTCTATTATGTGAGTAGGGAAATGTCTGTTAGCTCGAATGCTTAAATCACATAAGCCATTATGAGTTCAGAACAAGGGTTTTGATGTTTTCGTTATTTCGGCGTAGGTTTAGATTTAGACCGTCTGAAGGCGGTCCAAAATAATAAAGCGGAAAATAAGGATAGATAGACCGATTGTGTCGCGAGCGAGAGGTTGTCGTGTCGGCGCATTCGACTACTGACCACGCATTGCGGCGGCCGGACGTGAGCCGCGCTCCTCGCCCCCCGCTCACCCTTTCCACTGCCCCGCACCCTCACAAGCATCTCGGTCGCGCCACCATCCGTTAGCATTATTTTAAACTATTAAAAATACAAAATGTACAGCAAAATATTACAAAAAAACCGAACAGATATTTATGCCGTTAACACCGTCGAAATGAAATCAGGTTTGTTTCTGATACATAAATCCCAGCTCAGAAAATAGCCATAACAGCAACAAATGGCCACAGCCTGAAAAATCAAGATGAAATTTACTTATTGGCATTTGTTGCTAAACTAGTGATATCTAGGTGATACTTTCAATCCAAATTTGTTGATACATTCCATGTACTTGCGCAAAATCAGTTTTCATATAATCACGTTGAGTAATTAAGCTATGATTACCAAAAACCCAAGAAAATTTGAATTTGCCGCGCTTCAGCTATACAAGCAAGTATACTTTCTGGGCGATTGTTTTTTTGTAAACTACCATGTTCCTTGATCTTGCCTTTCTCATGAATATAATTATCATAATTGGAACAAAGTTCACTGGAGAATTTAAATTAAAGTAAAATGCAATTTAAAGATGCAATAGCCTCATTAAAGGCAATTTCAACTTGGGCTGACTCTGACATCTCGATTTGCATCGCTCTAACGCGGACAGGACAGGAGCGGGGTAAGGATTAAAAAGGGGCTTCTAAATGTTTAATATATACGTTAAAGCATAGGGTCTTCCCTACGATTATGACTAGATATTTCACACAATAACTCCAATCATACTCCGGTTTGTGGCAACAGGCAACATTTTTTTGTCGTTAATTGTTTTACTTACTTTGTAAAGCATTGAATTTGTGCCTTTTGTCAGGAATAAATATTTTCTGTTCTATTCTATTCAATATCTCAGATGCTGTAAAAATAAATTAAGAATTATTATTAATTTGCCAGCTTAAAAGTATCTCTAACAAAAATATAGATTACTTAAACCTTATTCATAAACCTATGGTTTATGTTTCATCACCATCCTACCCGCGGTTAAGACCAGGTCGTTGATACACTTGGGTCGTTCGGGGTGTTTAACTGTCTATGCTTAAATGGCCCCAATCCTTTCTTTGCTTAAATGCCCCCCCCCCCCTCCCCCCAACCTTTCTTCCTTGATTAGACCCTGCATTGTAGCTAACTCCAATTTATATCTAGTCTCATCTTACTTATTAACCCTGTCCTCTCAGAGGCCAGGATCTTAGTTTTCATAGTTTCTTTGAGATACGTTAATCACGGTTTTAGCTCTTAGCAAGAGGTAAACGAAATTACAAAGTACTCGAGAACAGTTTTAAGGAAAACAGAAATATAATTATTTTTGGTAAGGATGCGCTGAACATGGATTTTTGGTAGGTATTAGGAGTCGTACCGTTTTGGTTGTGATCATAGAATTTTATACAATTTTATGATTGTGATGTTATAATTATTGCCTGGAAGTGTCTAAATTTTACGTCATCCACATTATGACCCACTTGGTCTATACTAGTTTTTAGGGTTCAATACGCAAAGGGTAAAGTGAACCAAATTACTAAGGCTCCGCTGTCCGTCTGTCTGTCTGTCCATCTGTCACCAGGCTATATATATCGCATGAACCGTGATCGTTAGAAAGTTGAAATTTTCCCAGATGATGTATTTCTATTGCCGCTATAACAATTGACAATTTTTTGCTCTTTTTTATAAACAATGGTACGAAACCCTTCGTGCGCGAGTCCGACTCGCACTTGGCTGGTTATGGTCTTATTTCTCTCTGCCCTTCTATTTCTTCCGTTTCATAAAAGTAGCAAAATATTTTCAAAAATGCGATAATATTTGCTCTGCTTTCACTTTAATACACTTTACTTTAACTGCATACTACAAAGTAAAATTAGAAAACATTGAAGCGGCTTAGACCACAATCGCAAAGTAGGCTGCATGCCAGGCTACCCCAATACATTACACTGTAACTTTAACGCACAATTACTGCTTACACAATTACCTGACAAAGTAGAATTCCCTTAAGGTTTCCTAAGCAGTGGCATCACACCCGGTAAATACTTAATCAAAACGCATCAAGCTTTCGACCATCACCTGTAGGCGTACTTAGTTAAAGTTTATACATTTCACCGTGAATTAATTATTAAACGGGTAAGGGATGGCCAAGCCAAGCAGTACCACCTCTAAATTAACTGTGAAATATTATAGAGCACTTGGTTAGTTGAAAATGTTTGGTGTTTAAGGAATTAGAGGCTTTTTGTAACTAAGGGCTTAATATAAGGAAGGAATAAGAGACGTCTTAAAGAGACATTACGCCTGTTCTAAGTACTTCTTAGTACGATATTGAGGCGATTAATAACGCGTTAACCTATTTTAGGGTTCGGGTTTCGTACCTAACGTAAAGCGAACCCTATAACTAAGGCTTCCCTGTCTGTCTGTCTGTCTATCCGTCTTTGGTAATTAAAGACTGCACGATACTATATATCACTTATTTATTGTCCAAGAGCTTATGAAATATATCCTTGCCGAACCGAAATTTTCGTCGTGATTGCTCTGTCAAAAAGTAAACAACTTTCATTTGTTATTTTTTCTATGTTCTAATTTCGAATGCTCTCGCAGAGAGCATGAAGAAAAGAAATAAAAACTTCTTGCGACGCCACATCACCCCCCCACGGAGAAGGAAAAACTGATTTAGAAAAAAATAAAAATAAACTATAATTACAAGTCAAGCACTTCTCTAAATCTAACCCTCCTACCAGCCCTGGTGGTAACCGGAGCAGGTATTGAGGCAGGAGCTGTGACTACAGCTGGAGCTGGCACGGGCGGAGTAGATGATGCACCACTACTTAATGTTAGACCAGGCTCCAGATGCGCAGGCTTCACCCGATCTACACTAACGGTAGATTCCTTCCCATTTACAACCAAGGTTAATGTCTTATCCGACCTCTTAAGGATCCGATGCGGTCCGGAATATGGAGGCTGTAATGGGCGGCGAACCGTGTCGTCGCGAAGAAATACGTGCGTCGCTGTAGCTAAATCTTTGTAGATAAAATGCGATGGTTCAGCGTGCCGAGAAGCGGGTATGGGACGTAGAGCTTCCATACCACGTCTTAGATCCGTGACAAAATCCGCGATGTCACTAGGACTTGCAGGTACTTCTGGAGGCACTATGAGTTCACCAGGCAAACGGAGTGTCTCCCCATAGACCAACTCAGCAGAAGATAATTTTAAATCCTCTTTGAGGGCCGTCCTCATGCCGAGGAGAACAAGTGGCAACGCTCTTGTCCATGTGTTAGCATGGCACATTAGCGATGCCTTAAGCTGGCGGTGCATGCGCTCCACCATGCCGTTTGCGCAAGGGTGGTAGCTGGTGGTGCGAATTCGTTTTGTGGCGCATACATTTAGGAGACGTTTAAACAACGCGGACTCAAATTGGCGTCCTTGGTCAGTTGTTATAACGCTGGGTACTCCAAAACGAGATATCCAACCGGATACTAACGTCTCTGCCACTTCCTCTGCAGTTATTGACGTCATAGGCCATACCTCAGGCCACCGCGTGTACCTGTCGATAGCGGTGAGACAATAATTGTATCCACCGGAATGCGGTAGCGGTCCTATGATATCAATGTGGATGTGCTTGAATCTGCCAGAAGGTGTACCAAAATGCCCGACAGGCGACGTAATGTGTCGGGTAACCTTACTGCGCTGACATTCAAGACAAGAGCGCGCCCACTTGCTACAGTCCGAGTTAATGTTCGGCCAAACGTAGCGCTCAGTCACCAAGCGAACGGTTGCCCGCACGCCAGGGTGGCTGAGGTTGTGACAGCGGTCAAATGCGGCGCGTCGAAAAGGTAACGTGAGATAGGGACGTGGTCGATCAGTGTATGTGTCACATAAAACGGAAACATTAGTGCCTGGAATTACGATAGGTTCCAGTTTGAGTGAAGAATTGTCGCGCACTTTGGCTAGTTCTTCATCAGTATCTTGAGATTCAGCGAGTGCAGCGTAATCTTCTTCCAGCGAGATTGACTCGATGCGAGACATGGCATCAGCTACGACATTATCAATGCCTTTGATGTGGACTATGTCCGTGGTGAATTGGCTGATAAATGACAGCTGATTCAGCTGTACGGGTGGCAACTTCTCCCGTCGCTGTACAAAAGCATAAATAAGCGGCTTGTGGTCTGTGTATATGGTCGCATGCTGGGCTTCTAAAATGTGCCTAAAATGCTGCACGCTCTCATACACAGCCAAGAGTTCGCGGTAGTATGCGGGCCACTGTGCCTGCTTAGCGTTAAGCTTCTTGCTAAAGTAGGCCAGTGGTTGCCAGTCGTTTTTGTCGTCGATGCGTTGCTGAAGGCATGAACCCACATGAGTGCTCGAGGCGTCTGTGAATAGGCCAAGCGAAGTATTGCAGTCCGGATGAGCTAAGATAGTAGCGGACATTAAGCTCCTCTTGCAGGCTTCAAAACACTCCTCGAGCTCAGGCGTCCATATAAACGGCTTATTGCCCTTGCCTTGTATTGCAGTAACGGCGTCGATTAACGGCGCCTGATACTTAGCTGCATCAGGCAAAAAACGACGATAATAATTTGCCATGCCAATGAACCTGCGCATGCCTTGTACAGTCTTGGGTTGCGGATATTCCACCAGAGCTTGAATTCTGTCCTCTGGTGGACGCGTGCCTGCTGCATTGATGCGATAGCCAAGGAACGAGACTTCTTCTGCTCCAAAAATGCTCTTAGTGACGTTGATGACAACTCCATAGTCGTGCAGCCTCTGGAATAAAATTTCCAGGTGTTCTGCATGCTGTGCTGGACTGCTGGAGTACACTAGGATGTCATCTACGTATGCAAAGCAGAAGTCTAGGCCTCGCACCACTTCATCGATAAATCGCTGAAATGTCTGTCCCGCGTTACGCAACCCAAAGGTCATGTACGGAAATTCGTACAACCCAAACGGTGTAATGATTGCCGTTTTGCAGATGTCACCTGGATGGACTGGGATTTGCTGGTAGGCTTTAACTAGGTCTATTGTGCTAAACACAGTAGAGCCAGCTAAATTGTGCGCAAAATCACCTATATGCCGAACGGGGTAACAATCTGGAATAGTGCGGGCGTTCAACGCACGGTAATCTCCGCAAGGACGCCACGTCGAATCCTTTTTGGGTGCGAGGTGTAATGGAGAGGACCATGAGCTGCTCGAAGGTTGAGCAGTACCAGCGTGAACCATATCCTCGAACTCTTTCTTCGCGATGCGGAGCTTCAAGGGTGCAAGGCGGCGCGGTCGAGCTGTAACGGGGGGACCATCCGTTGTATTAATATAGTGCACGGTGGTATGTTTAGGTTCCCGTGGTGCTCCAGGTGGTCGCGTGATACTTGGGTACCTAGCCAGAATCGCGGTGTATGGCGAGGCAGGCAAGGATACTACCTTGACGCTTGGTTGGTCTGCTGCACGAAGATCTGCGGCAGAAGAAAGTCCAGTCTTGCCATCACGCAGTCTGCCTTGGGTGCAGTCAGGTAGCAAGTGGTAGTGTGACAAAAAATCCGAGCCTATAATGCCGCTCTCTACGTCTGCCACTACGAAACTCCACTTAAACTCGCGCCTAAGCCCTAAACATAGATTTAGCTGCACCAAACCATAAGTGCTAATTTTAGTACCATTTGCAGCAACTAAATCATATGGCTGTGGTTCGTATGTGCGGTTATTAACATACCGACGCGGTATGCAGCATAAGTCCGAACCAGTATCGACCAAAAATTTTTGGTTTGAATACCGGTCGGTTACGAAAAGACGGCGACTTGATGTAGAGCAATCGGCTGTCGCCTCTACCGACCGCTGCTCTGGTTTCCCTGGATGTTAGGTGAAGCACCGGACCAATTGCACGGCGGTACGCACTTGCGTGCTTTGGCTGCAAATCGGTCGTGGTCAAAACACAGTTCTGGGTTGCGTGGACGCGAACGTCTACGGCTATGACTACGGTTGGAGCTGTTGCTACGCGCACGACCATGGTCACTAGTAGTAGCGAGCGATGCAACAATGCGTGTAAGCTCATCCACTTTTTTAACCAGCTGTTGTACTGTGCTGTCACTATCCGCTCGCGGTGGTGTTGAGTTCGCATGACTGGAATAAACCTCCAATGTGGATGGAGTATTAATTTCCATCAAACTGTCTGCTAACTCGCTAAGCTCACCTAATTCCTCCAACCGCTGGGCTGCCAGAACTGTTTGGAGAAAACGTGGTAGCCGGCCCATCCAAATAGTTTTCATAAGCTCATTAGGAAATGTAGGCCCCGCTAAAGATTTAAGGTGCCGCAGGAAAGATGACGGCTTCTTGTCACTAATCTGCTCTTTTTCCAGTACGCGTCTGACCTTTTGTTCGCGAGAGTCGGAAAACCTAGAAATTATCGCGTCTCGTAATTTTGTGTATGGCTGTACCTTCGGTGGCTGTATAATGATGTCTTCTACTTCCCTAGTGCAGTCGGTGTCCAGTTGCGCAATTGCAAAATTAAATTTTGTCAATTCTTGCGTAATATTATTGATACAAAATTGCGCTTCTAGACTAGCAAACCATAACGCCGGACGATCCTTACAAAAAGGAGGGGTGCGGATGGATACCCTATTTACGATCATCCTTTCCATGCCGCTCGTGCCAGGTTGGTCGTGATTCGGCGGTAGTGTAGAAGCAGGCCTAAATTCGTCAACCTCACTATCACTCATATTGTACCACCAAAACCGGTAGGAAAATCAAACGAGAATGTGCACCGAAAAAAAAAAAGCAAAATCAACCCGAAAGAGAGAGAGAAAAAAAATGAGGGTGTGGTGTGCGTGCAAGGTAACATGCGTATATAAAAAAAAGCAAGCATAAAACAGTAACTATAAAATAAGGTCAGTATAAAAGTTGTATAAAAAATAAAATTAATCCGCTCCGCCTTAAGTAAACAATGTACCGTCACCTTAAGTTAGCCTTATCAATGTACAAAAAATCATAAATTTTAATACGGCACAAAAAATATTTGGACAAACACTTTATACCGTGACTGTACTTGTTATCTGTTGTTATCTCAATGTTCGCATGCACGCAAATTATTCCATCACCAACACGAACGAAATAATATCAATGTTCGGTACCTCTTGACATCCAGAAAATGATCGTCGTAGTCCGCGGGTCACCTGGCTCTAGGTAGCGCTGAGTGCAGCTCCAGTTGCACGACCACGGGCGTTATACTGCTCCCCGAAGAAAGCGCTCGCAAGGGGGGCGTCGCACGTCGTCAGCGTTGCACGTCGCGAATTCGCCAGCGCCGTGCAGTGCAGTTGTGCCATGCAGTGCGACGTCACCCGTCAGCCTCGCGCGCTGCTATTATCTCTCAATATGTATAGAGCCTGTGAAATTCCGCAGCGTTTAGGTGCGTTGTACGAAGGAGTCACCGTTTTGGTAACTCAACTTTGGTCACCACTCTGGCCGTGGTAACCACGTTGGTGTGTAGACACGGGCTCCTTCACGTTCCGAGGGTCACCACTTTGGTAATTAAAGACTGCACGATACTATATATCACTTATTTATTGTCCAAGAGCTTATGAAATATATCCTTGCCGAACCGAAATTTTCGTCGTGATTGCTCTGTCAAAAAGTAAACAACTTTCATTTGTTATTTTTTCTATGTTCTAATTTCGAATGCTCTCGCAGAGAGCATGAAGAAAAGAAATAAAAACTTCTTGCGACGCCACACGTCTATCTGTCTGTCACCAGGCTGTATCTCATAAACCGTGATAGCTAGACAGTTAAAATTGTCAAAGATGATGTATTTCTGTTGCCACTACAACTAAAAATATTAAAACAAAATAATATAAAAAATATTTAAGGGTTTCATAAAACAAACGTGATTTGTTTGGTCGTTTTTATAGATAATGGTACGGGACCCTTCGTGCGCGAGTCTGACTCCTATTTGGCCGGTTATTATTAAAGAATATTTATTATGTTATATTATTTACATAGAATTAGTATTCTCACATTACAACAACACGTTCATAAAGTTAATGTCAGACAGCGGCGCTAAAACACATTAAAATGATAACGCATTAAAGATAATACGAATTGCCACAATTAGGGTATACCTTGCCACATTTGGCCATACTTCGCCTCATTTGCCCACACTTTCCTGTCGTTGTCGCATTGATAGTGCCTCTAAAATTTAACAGTTATGGCGTGCTTAAGAGGCCGTGCGATCCCGTTTATGTCTTCATGTACAAGTGTGGTTTTTATTAAGGTTATCTTGAATTTAAGTGCTAATTCTAAAATGTTGGTGTTTCCGTTGGTTTATAACAATTGGCTTTAGGTTTAGTTCAATTACAACTTTCTGAATATTCGCAAACTTGGTGGTAGGACAAACTAGGTGGTAGGTTTTTTCTGCATCCTAGGTGGTAGGACTTTTCTGCAAAGTTCGTCTAGGTAGATACCACCGCTTTGTCAGTTATTCTGCCGCCAAGCATTAGTGTGCAAGCCCTACTGTGTTTCGGGTGAAGGGTATTGTAGCTAGTGAAATTACTGGGCAAATGAGACTTTATGATCTGATCTCATAGTCTAGTAATCTGATTACTAGACTGTGTGATGTCTCAGGATGACGTGCGTAGTGCAGTGTCACGCGAAACTTTTATTTTAAAGGTATTAGTGACACTGCAACTGTTATGGGCAGCCGTGTCGCTGAACCCCAGGTGAACCATTAGCTCATCACGTCAATCAGTCTCATAAAAAATGAAAAAAAAAAAAAAAAAAAAAACTTTTAAGTGTAAGGCGTATGGAACTTACAATAAAATAATTGCGAGTGCGAGTTGGCCTCATTACTAAGCTCAGAGTCGCGCAATGAGCTATGGAGAGAGCAATGCTCGGTGTTCCTGCGAGATAAGATCCGAAATGAGGAGATCCGCAGGAGAACTAAAGTGACCGATGTAGCTCTTAGGATCAGCAAGTTGAAATGGCAGGCCACATCGCTCGTAGAACTGACAACCGATGGGGAAGAAAGGTTCTCGAGTGGCGACCACGAACTGGAAGACGCAGCGTAGGCCGGCCCCCCACTAGGTGGACCGATGACCTGGTGAAAGCCGCGGGGAGCCGATGGATGCAGGAGGCGAGCAGCCGCTCTAAGTGGCGCTCCCGGGGGGAGGCCTATGTTCAGCAGTGGACGTCTTCAGGCTGTTAATGATGATGATGATGAGTGCGAGTCGGATTCGCGCACGAAGTGTTCCGTAAAAACAATCAATAAATCACGTTTGTTGTATGGGAGCCCCCTTAAATATTTATTTTATTCTGTTTTTAGTATTCGTTGTTAAAGCGGCAACAGAAATACAACATCTGTGAAAATATCAACTGTCTATATAAATATCATGGTTCATAAGATAGGTACAGACTGGTTACAGACGAACAGACAGACGGACGGGGTCTTACTAATAGGGTCGGTTTACCCTTTGAGTCTGGTGTTCGCCCACGGCCTCCATTCCAAGACCCGTCGCGTCCAACGGCTTTGGTCCATACGTGATATGTGGCCAGCCTAACTCCACTTCCGTCCCGCAATCACATGAACCACGTCTCTCACCCCTGTTTTCTGCCTTATCCATTCATTTCTCTTGCGGTCGCGCAATGTAATTCCAAGCATAGCTCTTTCCATTGCCACACCAGACCACGAGCCCGCCCACCGAAGCGATGCGTGGACGATATAAAAGGACACATAGGTCATGACTGGATGGCCAAGGCACAAGACCGAAAAGGATGGCAGAAGCAGGGAGAGGCCTATGTCCAGAAATGGACCAAAAAGGCTTATGCATACATAGTATCGGGTCCGGTAGCTTTAACTAATCGTAAAACTGGGACCGATTGTACACACCGACTCTAAAAAAGTGACCAGAGAAGCTGTATACGGCTCACAAACTGCAGAAACAAGATATTCAAATTCAAGATATTATCCCCCTTTGTGTCCTAATGGTCACTTAAACAAGACTTCCTATATCAGAACATGGAATTATAGAAGAAACCGCCCAAAGTCCGCCCTATTTATTCCGCCCACGTTTACAGATCCAACGACAAATCTAAACGGGCAAAAGGTTAGAATTAAAATTCTCTATGCGAAACATTTACCTATTGTCTACACAAAATATCCTTAATTATGTCAGACGGTCTGCTTTTTTGGCTGGGGTTTGAGAGAGAGGTGACAGCGAGTTGAATGATTAATTAATTTAGATAGATTTGTTGTGCCTCCGGTATTAATAAAACAAATAAAGAAATAATAACACTTGCACGAATGATGAGTAAAAAACCAGTTTTGTATCAGCAAAAATAATAAAAATCAATTTTGGCATCACTGAGAGACACGAATACTGTTGCCAACTTAAAAGATTACCTAATTTGTCTCTCCATCCTAGTCTATTAAAGCTCATCTAAAAATTATGTCTATGAATATTTATGGCGTAACTACAGTACAGACAGATACACCTCCCGACGCTATAACTACGCAGAATCTATATGTAAACATCATCGAAACTTAAAAATCAATAATGTAATATGTGACATAATGATTACTGTCATGGGCGGCCATATTGCTTAGCATCAGGTGAACGACTAGCTTGTCTCGTCATTTATTCTAATAAAAAGAAGAAAATTAGCGCGCACAAGTAGCGTTATTTTTATCGTTATAGATCAGCACGACACGGGTAACATCAAAATAATTTCATTCGGATTCTGCAATTTAGGTAAACAAACTCAAATTTAGAAGTAATTAGAACATTCTAGATTCGAATGAGTGGTTACCGATTTTATTTCTTTGTTTTTCCCTCCTCATTCTTATGACTTGCACCACCGGCCTGTGTGTAATCGTTGAACACGTCCGTTCAGGCAGGCCCATTGCCTGCAACGCCCTTAAACGTAATGGATGGCCGTGGTGCTTATGGAATTTTAATTATTGCGAATTGTCACTGACAGCTTTTGGGTTAAGCCCATGTTACTTATTACGTACTTATTACTAGGTAGGGCTTTTCTGCAAAGTTCGTCTAGGTAGGTACCACCGCTTTGCCAGTTATTCTGCCGCCAAGCAGTAGTGTGTAAGCACTACCGTGTTCCGGTTTGAAGGGCATTGTAGCTAGTGAAATTACTGGGCAAATGAGACTTTATGACCTGATTACACAGTGTAGTAATCTGATTACTAGACTGTGTGATGTCTCAGGATGACGTGCGCGGTGCAGTGTCACGCGAAACTTTATTATTTTAAAGTTCCGAGTGACACTGCAACTGTTATGGGCGGCCGTATTGCTTAACATCAGGTGAACGACCAGCACGGCACGTCATTCATTCCCATAAAAAAAAAACTTACCTGTATTATAAAATCATTCTTATCCGCTTCTTATCATGTAGGCAAGTGGTCAGCCCTGGTGTCAGAACTTTAAGGCCGCTAAAAGGCACCTACAAGCTTTGCATAGTTTGGGGTTAGATTGCGCTGTGTGAAATGTCCACACATATTCATTTATTTAAGTATCATCTCACGACAGCAGCCATGGACCGACAATTTAAAATACCCTCCGAAGCACGGTACAGCCATTTTTTGTAGCGGTAATGTACCCAAGTGGTCTTCTTCATCTTTTCTTCTTCTCGTGTGGATAAGTAGTCAGATCAATGTAGTAATGGTAGCACACGGTCTAAGACATTAATTTTTTCTTAACCCCTCTGCCTAAAAGTAAGCTAAGCGCTGCGCGTGAATTATACGAAGGAAACGTCGTAAGTCCGCCTCCGAATGCTTCCAATATCGTTGGCGGTGACTTATGAACGCGTTGGTTTTGCCAACTTTTCCTAAGAGTTAAATCTTAACTTGGGCTTACATTGAGCTGAGATGTAATGGATATGGTTTTTTATAACACCATAGAGCCTCCCAAAGGTTTTAGTTTCAATTCACCCGTTTTTCCCGAACGAAATAAGGAACATAGTTTTTATTATTGTTTAAAGTAGTTAGAATAAGAAATAGTTATACTGTTATAATGATACTTAATTGGCATAATGAATCATTTCTTCAAATTAGCCAGTACTATTTTTTCTGTACCATTTATGAATAATTTTGAATGTCGTGGGGATTGTGAATCAATGGTCCTTTATACATACGTTACCTACTACCTGCATCTTGCCGTAAATAGTTTTTTCATAGATTATCACAGACAGTGGTCAATAATACAAAAGTACACAAAACTAAAAGACGAAGTCAATGGAAATATGAATTTGTTTCCAAAGCGCATCCACGTTTCGTAAATCCGTGTTTCCCCTAGCTCTGACACGGAAGATTTATGTGCAAATTCACTTAATGCACCGACTCCAATTTTATTAGTTTATACTTTTCAATCACACTTGGCAAGATTAAGCCTTTATTTATATGATTTCAAACGTTTATTTACCACATTCAAACACATAAAATCAAGACGGTTAACTACCTAGTCTGCGCCGGTGAGTAGCATTGGTTCATTCTCAGTAGATTCATGGGCCAAATCTATAATAGATCTAGTGAGAATTTATTTTCTCATTGGATCTATTTTCAATGACTTTATCTAAACAATTTTTTTTATTCTCAATAGATCCATTTTTAACACACTAATATTAAAAATTATAAAACGATGGAATATGGTATGACATAATTACGTGTAAAACACACAATTTGCCGTGGAAAAGAAATAATACGTGTCCTGAGCGATAAGAAAACGGTGCAAGTTTTCATTTTTGAATTTCATAATGTCATGGAACTAGTCTTTATTAGTGGCCATCCTTATTTACATCATCATATGCCTGACTACGTCACTGAACATAGGCCTCCCTAATAGAGCACCACTTTGAGCAGCTGCTTATCTCCTGCACCCAACATTTTTAATATTTTTTTTATAAAATATTTTCCCAAAACATACTCTCAAAGCTCTAACAATCTTACCTATTTGCCAAAGAGAAATCCAATCAGACAGCCTACTGTCTGACGGTCAAAGATGTCCGAACCAAATACCAAATGTGATGAAAATAATAAACTAGGTTTTGGCTCAGCAGCGGTCTTATCGCTAAAGCACACACACAGGGCGTCGCCGAATCGAAATGAAAATATAACAGCAAAAGTCAACAAAGCACAAAATTAGTTTTATCCGAAATAGTAAGAAAAAGCAACGGAGCGTAGCGCCGCAGAAATGGAAAATGTTGAGCCGAGTACTGGATTCGCGGTTATGTCGTTAGATTAGAAAGGAGAAAATTAAAAGAACAAAAAGTTATAGCTACACAATTCTACATAACACACACACACACACACACACACACACACACACACACACACACACACACACACACACACACACACACACACACACACACACACACACACACACACACACACACACACACACACACACAACACGTAATCCCACACTGGCTGCAGTATAGGTACATAATTCTATTTATTTTATTCTAAAGGGAAAATTAATCACGAGTGTGATTTAAACACGCGGCCATCGTACTCCAAATAATTTGAATTACTAATTAAATATTCTTACTTGTAACAGTACAAAAATCTATTTCTAATTTTTTTTTCAATTTTTTGTTTTATATTTATCTAGTTGAAACAGCACATCTCAAATAAAATAAATCATCATTCATATTAGTATAAAAATAAACCTATATAACACACAACAAAAAACTACCTGCTAACTACTACTATTATATTTCTAATTAATTTAATTAATTTGATGTTAAAATTATACGGTAGTATCCTTGTCTAGATAGACTAGAAAATTTCAGTCAGTTTCAATTTGTTATTTCAGTTTTTAGTACAGCTACTGGTGTCTGAATAATTATGATCTTCATCATCATCAACAAGAGCTTGAATACGCCCACTGCTGAACATAGCCCACCCCCAGAGAGCGACACCTTGAGCGGCTGTCCGCTTCCTGCATCCATCGGCTCTATAATAATAGGCGTGGGATAGTGGCCAAGCGCAAGCCAATCAAACGTAAAAAAATAAAAAGAAAGAAAAAGGCTACGGTAACTGTTATCCTTACAGGCTGTCAGCTTGTTTCTCTGTCAATATTATGAAAAAAAAAAACTACTATACGGTTAAAAAACAATAAATTAAAGTTACGGTTTGAGTATCAAACCAGAAATCATTAACAAGAGTTTTTTCACAGTACAGCTCGATCCTCTGTCATCTCAATTTGACGGCGAGATGAGGCCGTC
Organism: Ennomos erosarius; assembly: GCA_963580505.1. Taxonomy (NCBI): domain Eukaryota; kingdom Metazoa; phylum Arthropoda; class Insecta; order Lepidoptera; family Geometridae; genus Ennomos; species Ennomos erosarius. Next base: position 2,819,475 of record OY756996.1, on the reverse strand, counting down.
CCGAGGTGACACGCTGTTGTATAGTTTTTAAGGTTTCTGGGGCAATTTCATTACTCAGACCTGGGCCTGGGCCTGTATAGCTTTCGCAAGCTTGAGAGAGCACTCAAGTACAAACTTTCTAATTGCCCGTCAAGTTTTTTCTTAGATTGACCTGGGCGTTTATTCTCTATGGAAACACAGATTCCACACGATACGAAACCACGTCGTTATTGTGTCTTGTTCAAATCATGTCACAGCGTTAGATATACCTTCACTTTACATTAAAGTTATCTTTATTTTGAATAAAATATGTTGACATAAGTGGTCATATCTTTTGATGCGTTGATGTTTCGGAACGCGTCTCGCTAAAACATATGATTTTGGACAATTCAAATCCAAATTTATTTCGCGCGGTTTTGTTTTCGTTTCATAGAGAATAAAATTTTGCAGATTTCTTATGTAAGACAAGGAATTTGCGTGGTTTCGAAGTAAGGAATCGATACGGAATAAGGGCCCTGGGGTTTCGAATCTTAAGAATAAAAATATGGGATCTAAAGTGTAATTCTGATTTAAAGAATAGAAAATACTTAAATAGTTTATAAAATGTTACAATAAGCCAGATTTCAACCCGTTTTTCCAACTTTTGGAACCTCAAATACTGAACGCTCATTGGTTGCCTGTTGAGCATCCGTTTTCATCAACCAATTTAGTGTTAGGTGGTTTGACTTAACACAGTAGTTTGACCAACTCATTAGAAACCGGGGCTAGAGAGATGCGAGAGAGTGCGAATAGGAGCTGTCAAAAGTAGAGAAGTAAAGTTCGTCTAGGTAGCTACCACGGCTTTGCCAGCTATTCTGCCGCCAAGCAGTAGTGTGTAAGCATTATTATGCTCCGGTTTGAAAGGCATTGTAGCTAGTGAAACTACTGGGAAAATGAGACTTATGAACTGATATCACAGTCTAGAAATCCTTTTTAGATGTGATGTGTCAGCATACCTTGGGTACGCTAAGTCTATGATAGTAGGTACTAATCAAAATGTATTTCACATGGAACTTTTTGCTCGTGCATTTTGCAATGTGTCAAACAAAATAATAACGAAAGAGGTTCCAAATAAAAATAAAGTCAATTCTAGCTACTAATAAGGTTCGTTCATTTTTTAAAGGACCTTTTTTTTTGATTGGACAAACAATTTTTCAACTTCTACCTTCTGCAACTATGTCAATTAAACGTTACTTGAAACGGCTACATTAGGCAATCTATATGAACCTATCGTTGACTGTCCTTGATTGGACTCCGTGTGGCTGATTTTTTTATATTATAATTGGTAGGTATTTTTTTCCTTGTTATTATCGTTATCAACCTTAAGAGATTAAGGATATAATACACCATGCAGGCTAAGTTGCGGGTAGGTAGGTTTTTGTTTACGAACTAGCTGATCCGCTCCGGCTTCACACGGGTTTATTTGTTTATGCCTTATCTTAGTCAAAAGGAAGAGAGAATGAAGAAAGAAAAAAATAAAATAAAAGGATGAATGGATGAAAGTGAAAGGAGGCCGTTGCGTGAGTACCTACTTTCATTCGCCGCTTCATTTATTGTGTGCGAGTAGGACACACGATATAGCACGCACGGGAGTAAGCGAGATAGGTCACAGAGCGATTCTGATTTCTGTATAAATATAGGCCTGTGTTGTAAATAAAAGAGTTAGCAATTGGTAGTCGTCTTTGACTCACACCTTCTGACCCCGACGTGATCTGAACACGCAACCTTCTGATCCCGATAGGTCCCCATACTAACATTCCTCCTCTCTTTCCCTAGTAAGATGGGGCTGGCTTTGGACCCAATACTGAAAGTAGGATGTGAATTTTGATTCACAGATTTCACGACCTTGAATTCTTCATCATCATCATTAACAGCCTGAAGACGTCCACTGCTGAACATAGGCCTCCCCCAGGGAGCGCCACTTAGAGCGGCTGCTCGCCTCCTGCATCCATCGGCTCCCCGCGGCTTCCACCAGGTCGTCGGTCTACCTAGTGGGGGGCCGGCCTACGCTGCGTCTTCCAGTTCGTGGTCGCCACTCGAGAACCTTTCTTCCCCATCGGTTGTCAGTTCTACGAGCGATGTGGCCTGCCCATTGCCATTTCAACTTGCTAATCCTAAGAGCTACATCGGTCACTTTATTTCTCCTGCGGATCTCCTCATTTCGGATCTTATCTCGCAGGGAAACACCGAGCATTGCTCTCTCCATAGCTCGTTGCGCGACTTTGAGCTTAGTAATGAGGCCAAAAGTTAGAGACCACGTCTTCGTTCCATAAGTCATCACTGGCAACACACATTGATTGAAAACTTTTACTTTTACTTTTGCCTTGAACTATTTACAGAAAATATTTAAAGTACCCTAACAAAAAAGATTGAAAGAAATCGGACGCAAACTAAGTAGGTAAACATTTTTACTTTCTTCCCTAATCCCGAGGAAACCGTGCTAAATTTCGGGATTAAAAGTATCCTATAACCACCCTGACTCTGTCAAAATAACTTTACGATGGTTACGATTTTGAACTTTCATATAAAAGCCAAAATACTTAAACACAATGACCATCAAATAAAGTATCAAATAAACAAAGGTAGCAAGTTCACCCCCAAATCTCTCTCTATAAACGCACACTACCTGTCTCTTATTTCAGTGACAACCCTGCATTAGCATAGGGTGTTTCAACCCTTGCTTTGGTAACGGGATTCTGCAAAATGTCCGTCATAAAGTCCCCCTTCTGTTTGTACCTAATCTTTGGTTTAATTTGCTTTACTAGGTGGTAAGACTTTTCTGCATAGTTCGTCTAGGTAGGTACCACTACTTTGCTAGGTATTCTGCCGCCAAGCAGTAGTTTGCAAGCACTACTGTGTTCCGTTTTGAAGGGCATTGTAGCTAGTGAAATTACTGGGCGAATGAGACTTCATGACCTGATTATACAGTGCAGTAATCTGATTAGGACTGAGTGATGTCTCAGGATGACGTGCTCAGTGCAGTGTCACGCGAAACTTTATTCTTTTAAAGTTCCGAGTGACACTGCAACTGTTATGGGAGGATATGTTGCTTAATATCAGGTGAACGACTAGCTCGTCACGTCATTAGTCTCATAAAAAAATCGTATGTTTTATCTGCATATAAACGTTACAGGACAGTATTAGATTAACAAGATTGCAAAATGACCACATCGCCTAGCCCTTTCGGTACATGCATAAAGTCCCATAATGTATGCTTCTGAATTTTATGTCAATTGGCCGATTTCTCATTCTGCCAACATTTTATAAAGACTTCTTCTTATAATGACTACTTACCAAAATGACTACAATTTAAAATGATTTTAACTACGACTACAAAGGTTTACTTCATCGTAGGGAGACGCAATCGCAAAATGCATACTTACATGACTAGATAGTATTTCTTAGATTTTCGCGATTTGAACACATAGTTTTACGTTTCACACAAGACTTAATCGACAGGACATTATATATTTACCTCGACGTCGAACGTCGTTTTTAGCGCGATTAAGTCCTGTGTGAAACGTAAAACTATGACTAGATAGGTTCTTAAAATGAACACATCACTAAAATGTCTCTAGATTCATGGTTGTAACAAGAAAATAACATCCATTTTTTAGGTAAATCTATACATATAATAAAACTGTAGAGATAAAAAAATCTGTAAATGCAAGATATCGGAAAAAAAATGACACAGGTTGGCTTGAAATTTTTCGCTGATCACGTTAAGCTACTTTTTAGACATTTTGTCTGTTTGTTTGTTTGTTTGTTTGTTTGTTTGTTTGTTTGTTTGTTTGTTTGTTTGTTTGTTACGGCACAACTCCGAAAATACTGAACGGATTTTCATGCGGTTTTCACTAATAAGCTTAGAAAAACCCGGCGCACAACATAGGATATATTAAATTATAAATAATGTAATTTTTTTTTGGTGAAAATGATTAAGATTTTATTATGAAACGGAACGGAATTTTAACAAGATGGCCGCTTCAAGGCTTCAAGGTAAGTTTTTTTTCTTATATTTTGGTCCACACATAGTGTAGGTATTTAGCCAGTGTCAAAAGGTAAGTTTTATTTTAGCTACTAATCATAGATGAGAGAAAAAAATGTGCTCTGTGCTACTGACGGTAATATTATCTCGGGTTTATCCGGATGCACAGATTAAAGAAACAAAACTCTGTTACTATTATGGCGCGGCTTCATATACGCCCGAACCTTCGCTGTTGAGTTGGCGCTCAAAAACATCTCTGTTGACTATTCTCGATGTTTTTGTAGCGCCCCAACCCGGACACACAGTCAATTTGTTTGCCTGCTGCGCGACCGACGTGGGCTAAATAAAATGGAGGAAGCAGTAGCGTTATATTGCATGTCGGCGAATAAATATGTTTTACTTACTGTAAGAATATTATTTGCAATTACAAAAATGAATTTTAATAGTTTTAATTTATAATTCCTTATCAATATGAAGTAAAACCAATTTTTTTTTATTTATCTGTTTATCTGTCCCTTTGAATACGGGTCACGGTCGTTATAGTGGCAACAGAAATATATCATCTTAGAAAAATTCAACTGTCTAACTATCACGATTCATGAGTACATCCTGGTGTCTGATGGACAGACAGACAGACAGACAGACGGACAGCGGAGGTTTAGTAATAAGGATTTACCCTTTGAGTACGAAACCCCAATCATTTTTATTTCATTCAGAACAATCCCCACTGCACTAAGCAATAAGGATGCATGTGCATGTTTGTATTTATAACATAAATAACAAAAAACAGTAAATATAATTGGCGCGTCTGCATTACCGGCAGTGTATCATGAGTGCATCACACTTTTCGGGCTACGGCGAAATACATCGCGCGTTAACTTCGTCTGCGCTCGATGCAATGCAGATTAGAGAAAAACAATGTGTTAATTATGTAAGTACCTCCCAAGGAAGTCATATGTATTGCATATAGATAAGTTTTTTATCTGTGGTCCAAACTAAAAAAGAGGATAGGTATGAGAACCTTCTTAAATATAAGCACGACACAGAGAACAAGGAATTTCGAAAACTAAAAACTTCTTAGACTTTTTATTATAAGTTATAAGGCTTCACGCGATATCATATTTAGCCACTATTGAAACATAACTAAAATTATTAAAAAAAAAAATATTCATGTTTTCGATTTAACGGGTTCTGGTGAGGGCAAAATTCTTTATTGGCGATCTGGTATTATGTATTAGTTTTCAAAAATCTACTACGCGTTACCATTCGAAATAAGTATTTAAAATTGTATTGTATGGTACCTATAGCTTACCATATTCAGTAATCTGTGCCTATAGGTTCTTCAATTATTGACCCTAGCTTTTGCTACGCATTGTATAACCTTTTTTATTTTGGCATTAGACAAAATTTGTATTTAGCCAATGATAGGAAGTATTTTAAGAAAACTGTTTAAAAGGGTAGGTTCTTAGACTTTTCATAATCATTCATAAGGCTTCACGTGATTATCATACTTAGCCAATATTGAAGCTTACTTAATTAATATTTTTATTCAAGTTTTCGATTTATAAGGTTTTGGTGGGAGCAATGTTCTTTATTGGCGATCTGGTCAAATGTATTATTTACATAAACTTACTACACGTTACCATTCTAAATAGGTAGATAAAATTATTATTGCGCTACTGCTATATTCTTGATCGACCCCAAGGAAGTTTTAAGGTACCAGGGATCTAGCAAAGATACCAACCACTAACATTAACGCAAAACGCTAACTCCAAAATGTACTGCGATGACATTTCGGAAATCGCTTACTTTTCCACAGCTAATGTCATTTCAATACAGTTTTGGAGTTAGCGTTAGGCATTAGCGTTAGTGGTTGGTATCTTAGCTAGACCCCCTGTAGTACTTATAGCTACTTAAGTTATAGACCCTTACCATTGCTACGCATTTTAAAACCTTTTTTATTTTACATATAAGTAAGCCGGAGTGCGATATTTGTATTTAGCCAATGATACAAAATATTTTATGAAAAATGTTTATGGGTAGGTACTTAGATATAATAATATGTAGGTATTCATTATGGCAATTGTATCCTCGAATTAACAACAAAATGGCGCGTAACGTTCGTTTTTAACTGTTTTTTTATTTGTTCTTCTTCTTCTTCTTGCATGTTGAAATAAGTTTTTAATAGTTAGTATATTTTAGATCTGTGGGCTTTTAAATACACCACGGGAGCAAAAAATGATTGATTACTCAGTTACTTCAAGAAAGTTATAGTTATAGTAGGTAAGTAACTATCTTTGTAATGACGATTTTACCTACTTCCTCACTTTCATCACTAGGTAGGTACGTTGAAAGTGCAGTGGGAATGAGACAGCGTGGAAAATAGTAAACATAATAATAATTATAACTGTCGATTCTTTAAGGAGTGGTGGTTTAGTATTAGTAATTCTTAATTAGTATTAAGAAAATTAATTACGTACGCATCGTACAGGTAAATGCATATCTCCAGCAATTTATAAACTTATTATGGACACTGGCTAAGTGTAGGTACTCAATTCGTATGGAGCCAAACTTAAGAATCATCGTGTGTGATTCTTCCATATTTTTCTAAACCGTACCTGACTGCTTAGGTAACTACTACCTAAACAAAATTTACTGAAACTTCTGTTAAAGACCTGAGTGAAGTGATGATGATTTCTTTTTGTTGTAATATGAAGAGGTACTTATAAAATTGTAGTTTTTTGTTTGAAACTTCTTTTACTGTTATAAATCTATATTAGACTCAAAATATTTAAATTTAGGTAATGGCTTAAATAGCGTCCACTCACGGCTATGCTTGCGTTATATCTATACCTATGCTAATACAGGTTACTGTGCTCAGCTTGGAAAAGATTTAGTGGATTTTTTGTTTGGTATGAAATGCATTATCTATTATTAGACTATAACGTAAAAATAACATAACACAAGCGTGCGAAGCCGCGGGCAAAAGCTAGTAACAAATAAACATAGAAAACCTACAGCTGAACGGAAAAGGTTTTTCTAAGTAAGTACATTTAGCCTGGTACTACTTATACCCAAAAATATTAACTCCATGCATGTTAAAATAGTAGGGTAGAATTTAATAAGGACACCAGTAAACTTCGTAACATCTGTGCATTCGTAGTCATGGGGCGGAGTTCGTAAAATTGTAAATACTGCCTTCTTGCCGTCAAAAGTGGTCTTGTGAAAGTGGCATCTGCTCTGAGAATATTTAATTATTTAAGGCAGGGGGTATGTACTATGTAGTATGTACGTATAAACACAGATCTTTTACATGTTTGTATTACATTATGTACATTTTTTTTTATAACATGGACAGACAAACAAGCAGACGGCCCGCCTGATGGAAAGCAGTTACCGTCGCCTATAGACACCTGCAACACCGGGGGCGTTACTCTCATTTCTCATTTTTTAATGGTGTAATACTGTTCTGTACCTACCTTTACAGTGTTCATCATTAACAGCCTTAACACGTCCACGGCTAAATATAGGCATCCCCCAAAGACTGCCACCTTGAGCGGCTGCTCGCTTCCTGCATCCATCGGGTCCCCGCGTTTTTCACCAGATCGTGGTCGGTCCAGCAAGATAGCAAGCATTACTTTGGCAAAAATACAGGTGCATAAAAAGAAGAAGTGCTGGGAGGTTTTCTCGCCACCCCAGTCTTAATGACACAATCCGCCGGGCTTTTGTCAGCGCCAACTGCGCGGCCATTCTGGAACCCAATGGCCTCGTACGCGACGATGGCAAAAGACCTGACGGAATGACCTTGATTCCATGGAAGTTGGGGCGGCCTTTGGTCTGGGACGTAACCTGCGTAGACACTCTCGCACCGTCGCATCTTCCTAGAACACAGGTTGGGGCTGGCGCGGCGGCAGAATCCGCAGAGAACATGAAGAGGCGCAAATATAGTACTCTAGATAGTGGGTACATATTTGCGCCTTTTGGTGTTGAGACGCTGGGACCGTGGGGACCAAGTGCACACAAAATTTATAAAGACCTCTCGGAACGTCTGATCGAGGCAACACGTGACCAAAATGCTGGTCTATATTTGGCGCAAAGGCTAAGCATTGCCATACAACGGGGCAATGCCGCCAGCATTTTGGGTACGTTGCCCACTGGTAGTGGCTTTTTAGATTAAGTTTACTTATTATATAGTTTTTTACTTTAGATTTAGATAAGTAGTTTATTTTAGTTTCGATTAATTTAGTTTTAGTCAATTTATCTACTTACTTTAAATACCCATAGGTAATAATTAAACGTTTTATCTGATGTTGTCATAATTTAAGTTAAATTAAGTCTCAACGCTATTATATTATTATAATTAGGAAGTCCTATGTAGTTGCGAAGAACGCCGGTGCGATGCACGCTGTTGCAAAAATTTTTGTAGATGGGTCGTTAGTTCGAAAATTATACAAATACAAATTTATTTATAATTAAATACAAAGTAATGATGAATCCATAGACTCCCGAACTAGTTGCAACTGTGTTTCAGGAATCAATAGCTTCTCCCACTATTCATTTAACTTAAGTTATGCCATACTGATTAGGTTAGAAAGCTACAAAAAAAAAATCAAAATTACGTAGGTAAAAAGAAAAGAATTAACAGAACATAATCAAAATTTTAGGACTATAATAGTTTATATGTCTCTGCAGGTGTGTTTGTGTAGGCGAGTGATGTGAGTAGGGAGTGTGTGTGTGTGTGTGAATGTGTGTATGTGCATGGGCATACACCCTGTATTAGTGTTTTTATTATAATAAACTAAATATAAAAATAATAAACGTAAATACAATAATGTAATATATCATAATATAATCATATATGTTATGGATGTGTGTATTGGTGTGCCTTTTTATCAAATTCAATCTAATATATACTAATATCATAATTATAACAAACAATAAAGTAAAATTTATTATAACCCTATACTGGGTGTAATTGAATTCATTAGCATCCTTTGAAACTAAGTACCTACTCCTGATACGGGTTACGTCTGGACCAAAATTTTTGAATTCTAACACATTGGTTTAGTAATAATAATAACTCCAAAAAATGGAATAACTTACTTAATCAAATGCTACAATCCAAAATTTAATTAAAATAATGTAGTACTGTTTTTAATTAGTACATACAAGGTGTAAAAACGTTTAAATGTATCAAAATCATCCGTGCCAACTGCGTTAGGCGCCGCGGCAATCTTCACAATTTTCAATAAAAATATTTTCATTTACACACTTTTACTCTTTAATAATCATTTATAAATGATGCACTATCATGGGCTCAATTTATACTAATGAATTAAATTACATCCTGTATAGCATGCGCACCGCGAAAAAACTTTCTGTTATAGTGAGACAAACCAAGGCGCTATTATAGTCTTTGTCACGATCTCTTACGACAATAAGTGTCGAGAAAATGTTGTTGCCTGGCGCACGCTAGGCGGGCTGGGTGTGAGCGTATGCTTGGGCCGTTGCCGGGACAAGATGATCGAAAAGAAGACTACTTACGTCCAGAAGAGCGAGCTGAAAGCCCCCGCACTCTGCACCCGCCGCTTACCTGTTTTCGCACTAGTCTAATTTTTACTACAGGGCACCGTTTCACCCTGACTTCACCGCCATTGAGTTTAAATAGCACTCTAATAATAAATGTGGTCTTCAATCAATCGTTCAATCTACACTTCCCGTCTTCCCAAACTTCATTTCAACAACGTTCCTAAAATGGTCGTCAGAAACGTCTCAATTTCCCCCAAACGAAAGGAACAATAGTGGCCTATTTCGGAAATAAAACTCGATTCAGGAAATTGACATCGCGCGTTCTCTTTTACGCCGCCGTCGTCCCATTTCGGTGATTATCAAGACAAGAATGATTGTGAAGCAAATTGATTTCAACTGATAAACACGAAATAACTGTTTGGCTTTCTGTGTGATAAGGAATTGAGGTAAGGAAAAGAAGAAAAATAAGGGAGCGAATGAAGAGAATGGATAAGACCTACCATCACCTACAGACCTACCTACAGTCAATTGTTTTTTGTTTGATCTGTGGATGATTGTGGATGATTAGGTACGTTACCGCGAATAACACACTGCTAATAACGATAATATGGATGTTCCCAACCACGTTAAAAACCATCAGCTTTATATATTTGCGACGCGCTACAGACCAGAACTTTGAATAGAACTGTGTTGTACATCAAATTTTACACAGTATTTATACCTCTTTGGTGTAAATTGATGATTATAGACAATCCAGGCTGGAGCCTTATCATCAGTGCTGCTGATGCGCGTCTGCTGCTCAACTGTTGTTAAAGTTTATACAATAGGCTAGTGTCCTGCTATGAAAAAAAAAAACCCGGCCACGTGCGAGTCGGACTCGCGAACGAAGAGTTCTGTACGGACAGACAGACGGACAGCGGAGCCTTAGTAATATGCTTCGCTTTACCCTTTGGGTACGGAACCTTATTATTATTAGCAAGTTAATTATTATTTTAATAATTTACCTAGGCTATAAAGATGCAAAAACTGACGTCACTGCATGTTTGAGCTGTCTTTTTCTATTCCTGTATTTTAAAATGCTTGTAATTTTTATAATATTTGAGATAATTATTTTTGTTGTATAAAAAATAGCACGATACTAGCCTATTTTGACAGCTTTAAGCGCCAGACGCAGCGTCAGCAGCACTGCTACATTCATCGTAATATGATTTTGTAAAACTGTTCTAGCCCACATTCAAATCCAAAACACTACAAAAATGTTTCATTTCTGTGTAAAGTAAGCAACAGAGGCGAATGAATTGATAAATGTTTGCAAGCCCTACGTACTTATATAGCGCTGCCGTATATTCAAGCTGTTACGCGATCGAGTTACTTTTCAAACGTTTGTACGCTAACATTGGTATTTACTTTGTTAGGATTTAACAGCAAATATGTTTACAATAAAAACATGAAAAATATAAAAAGGATAGGTGCGTCCTGATACTGAGGCACTACTGATTGGCATATAGATACCTAACTTACTTCTGGTGGTAAGGACGTTTTTTTTCTAATCATAGCTTAATTTCTCACCGTGATTACATGAGAACGAATGTTCCGCAAATACATAGAATGTAGCAACAAATTAGATTTAAAGTATCTTAATATCATTGGTTTAGCAACAAATGGCAATTGACTGAAAACCTAAGACGAATTTCGTTTTTTTGCGGTTTATTGCTAATCCTATGATAATCTAGGTAATACTTTTAATCGTAATTTATTGATACATTCTATTTATTTTCGGAGCTTTAGTTATCATGTAGTCAAGGTGAAAAATTAAGCTATGTTTAGCAAAATTGCGAGAAAATTTGTATTTGGCGTGATGAGTGAAAAGTACCCCTTCACACGAATATAAACTCAAAACCGTGTTCGAAAATGTATCGATACTGGCTCCTGCTCTTTGTAATACCAAAATAACGTGTTGCAAGTGCCAGCATTTCCAAACTCGCGAGATCTTCAAATAGACCGATCACTTCACTGGAGTGGCATCGATCGAGGCTTCAGTGGAATACGAGGGGAAAATTTAAGGTAAAAAGTATTTGATTTTCGAACATTTTTGTTAGAAACATTGCTTACAGCTGTTATAAGTTTTATAGCACGCAAAAGGACTAATTACTTCATCATCACCATCATCGTCAGCCTGAAAACGTCCACTGCTGAACATCGGCCTCCCCCGCCACTTTGAGCGGCTACTTGCCTCTTGCATCCATCGGCTCCCCACGGTTCTGACCAGGTCGTCGGTCCACCTAGTAGGGAGGCGGCCTACGCTTCGTCTTCCAGTTCGTGGTCGCCACTCGAGAACCTTTCTTCCCCAATGGTTGTCAGCGTACTTACTTATTCGGGCGTAATTCGTAAACAAACCTGTCAGCACAGAATACCTTATTTCCTCCACATTAATTTATAGTTGCGGCCAAAAAATTAATGATACAAAGACCTTTACATCAATACAGCCTGAAGACTTCCACTGAACATAGGCCTCAAATATAGAGCGCCATGCACTTTAAGCGGCTGCATGCACCTTCCACTTTGTGTGAACCGGTGGCATATCTTATTAGCTCGCTTGTTCCATAGAAGTTATCTCAACGGGATTCTAACAACATATCCCCTCTACCCCTCCCTCCCATTACATTCATTCCCACCTTGCCTTCATACTTCCATCCACCTTCCATGTGGTGGGGGAAAGAAGTATACAATAGCACCCCCCACACTACAGATAACCTTTACCTATCTCTCCCAAAAAAAACCTGTGGCATACCTAAACGTGTAGGTAATGAACAGAATTTTTACAATGTGCACTAATTAGCGATAATTATTTAATAATCATTACAATAATTGTAATATACCTAAGCCAGATGTTTATTTTCACAGTGATTAATTTTTATTTACTTATTTTAATTAATTTTCTTCAGTCATCTATACCACCTAACTCTGTACTAAACCACTCCACACAAACACAACACTCAAATATTTATAGAACTTACGCGTTGCCGCGTAGATATTTACCTTGGTTATATTCACAGAATTGCCGCCTTATATCTTAAATTCTACAGATATTTAGAGATGTGGTGTAAGTGGTTTACTGTATCTTGAAATGTAACTATTTGCTGGTATTTGCGTAGATTTTTGGTGCACAGGAATGGAAAACTAGTGATAAGTTTAGTTTATAGAACTAAATAGGTACCCACTAACACTACATAAAGGTTGGGAATTTAATATTAGGTACCAAATTAAGTACCTAAATAGAAAAAAAAAACTAACAGAATCAGATAAGTGCGCCTAATCGCAGTAGGTAAGTATACCTAGCTAGATACCTACTTAAATAATAATTTCTGCTCTAGGTAGTAGAAAAAAACGTAGGAACCTACATAGTCAGTAGTTAATCAGGAGTCAACGTACTTATTTTACAGTCATTATGCTTACAGCCACAGATAAAAAACTAGCGTAATCGGCTGCTTAAAAAGCAAAGCGCCTAATATAAAATTGCATCATCCACAACTGGACCGTAAAATGCTTCAACTTTTTGGCAGGCGCCTAGCGTAATTTAATCAGCTTGAAGCACTACTATGCGGAGAAATAGGAGAAATTATTTAACGCGGATTAATTAGCCAACCAATGCACCCGCGCCCCTCACTCTCGCTTACCTCATCATCATTATCATCATTAACAGCCTGAAGACGTCCACTGCTGAACATAGGCCTCCCCCAGGGAGCGCCACTTAGAGCAGTTGCTCGCCTCCTGCTCCCCGCGGCTTTCACCAGGTCGTCGGTCCATCTAGTAGGGCCGCTTACCTCACCGTGGACGGTTATATATTAATCAAACACTACAGATACAACCATAGTACGCTACCCTTTATTGTTGGATGACTTACACTGGAGTTCATAGTCAAGGTGGGGGCTCCTCTAGGGGATGATTCAGACGCTGTGTGGTGAAGTCTAGTTTTATGCATTTCATAAACAAAAATAAGAAGCCCCTGACAACTCCGTCATTGTGAAAGGCAGGATGCTATGATAGTGAAAGAAGAATGATTCAACATTCAACCTTTATGAGAAAAATGAATGATAGATTTTGGGGGTTGGTTCACCCCTTGACTATGAATACCAGTGTTAATATTACTCCAAGAATTGCAGTACCTACCGTGGTATGTGTTCTCTGTGGTTATGTAAACCTAAAAGGCTGCTTTGAAGCTATTTTACGAAATTTAATTTCATGTAGGTGCATTAATTTGGTTTTTGTGAGGGTTTGTGTGTGTGCAAGTGCTTTGATATATACCTGCCTAAATAAATAAGGTGTATGTAGATGTATGAAAGCTCAGCTACTACTATATACTACTGTAATGCTACTACGGTAATGCAGCTGAGCTTAGACGGGAACGACGGGATATTAAAGCGTGGTCTATCTCCCTGTAGGCGCTGCCGCCAGTGGGACAGATGATACTTTTCCCATCTGCCTCCTATAGAGACAGGGTCAGTCCAGACGGTAGACATAAAAGTTATAAGTATTAATATTCACAAAGAAAACTAATAAAGTTTTAGCTTTGTGAGCCTATATCCCCATAAATTGCTTTGATCAAACTTAACTACCTACTTATTTCATTTGGAGCCAGTTCAAGCGAGTTATATCAGAGATTGTCTTTAATTAACTAAACCGCTTAAATCTGAACGTTTACGAGTTATGTATTCTGTGGTGGCGCTTTGACTTGATGTAGTAGAAAACAGAGGTTTTCATGAATGTAGGTTTGGATTAATGCTGCCAATTTTGTTGGTACAAACCACCAAAGTTCTCCACATTTTTTTCTCAAATTTTAGTGCCTTGTCAAATTCGTACACTTATACCTGTGCTTTATTGCTATTAAAATTTGGCAGGTGTATTGATAAGTAAATAGCCCATAATATTAAGGCCGAAATTCGTCGACTGTAAACGGCCGATTAGCAGAGGGTTTAATCAATATTTTTTTCTTTTATCTATTTAATAAATAACTTTGATGGTATTTAAATCAATCTTTTTTATTATGACCGAATTTGTGTTCGTAATAAAAACTGGCGCTATTACAATATTAGTAAGTCTCGATCACCGCCTGTTTTCAACTGCTTGCATGGTTTTGAATTTGTGTTTATAAAAAAAAGAAGTATACTATGCAAGACACTACTAGGTTTTACTAGGTGGTAGGACTTTTCTGCAAAGTTCGTCTAGGTAGGTACCACCGCTTTGCCAGTTATTCTGCCGCCAAGCATTAGTGTGCAAGCACTACTGTGTTCCGGTTTGAAGGGCATTGTAGCTAGTGAAATTACTGGGTAAATGAGACTTTATGACCTGATTACACAGTGTAGTATTAGTAATCTGATTACTAGACTGTGTGATGTCTCAGGATGACGTGCGAAGTGCAGTGTCATGCGGAACTTTATTATTTTAAAGTTCCGAGTGACACTGCAACTGTTATGGGCGGCCGTATTGCTTAACATCGGGTGAACGACCAGCTCGTCATGTAATTTATTCTCATAAAAAAAAATAATCAATTGCAAAAATAAATGTACTCATAGAAAGGAGCCTATAGCGGCTATATTTTAATGTTAACGGTAGCAGGCTTTATGCGATCGAAAATAAACAAACCCATTTGTAATGAAAATAATTATAAAAACAATTTGCAGGATGCAATTTATCTTTCGTGCGGTCTGTTAAAGACTTGTCGATGATTATGGATGATAAGTATTGGCGGTTATCTCTTTGCGAGTTGAACATCTAGGTCTCTCTAGGTATCCCCAATCTCATAAGACCTATAAACTCCATAACTACTTGGGTACGAAGCCAGACACAACAACACCATTTGCAAATAAAACAAAGACGACGACAGCGCTTGGGGCTTAATGAAGAACTAATTAAAAGTTACTTGAATATTATTGTAGCAGAATAACAGTATCATACCTACATTACGAAAAACTAAACTGTTGCAGTTATTCGTAATAATGTACTTGTCACTTTCTATTCGTATCCTATTCCTTCTAAGGGTCACACTATCCTAGGATTAATTAAACTAACTCAAAAATCAAATATAATTATCGAGAGAAAAAAAAAACATTATATTAAAATAATTTATTTTCCTTAGAAAGCCCATTCCCGTTTTCACAGGTTATTTACATGACTGAAAATGTTGGGCAGGAAAACAGCTATAGAATCATTGGTTAAAGGTGGATAGGTACAGTTGCCTAGCTAGAATCTGTAACTGCACTACATTTTCGAAATATTTTCACGTCATTATTTGTACCTGCCCAAAACCAAATTTACACACACTTTAAATATTCTTTAATTTAATTAAATTTACCTCGGTCAAAGACTAAGTTTGGCCATTCAACGAGGTAATGTCGCCAGCTTTTTGAGCACCTTACCCGCAGACAGCGACCTAAACGCGGTTTTTTATTTATAAGTGTATTTTATAAGTTTAGATAAATTTAGTTTTAGATAAGTACCTAATTAGTTTAGATTTAATTTAGTTTTTAGTATTTGTATTTTGTATTTAGTTATTAAATTTGTAAATTTAAAGTTAAAATTAATAGTTATGCAAGTCGGCGCAGAAAATTTATTCGCTTCAATTTCGCTCGCTCCGCTCACTCAGTTAATTATTGTAAATGTCCTTACTGCCCCAACTAGCATGTAAAGCGCAAGCGCTAAGCTTTCCGTCTTGTTGTAATTTGTTGATGCCTCAAAATGAATCATGACTTTCGCTGAAAGTTTATTTAAAACTTTGCTTTGTGTAAATAGATGCGCTTTGGTTCGTTGGGCTGCACCAGGGATTTAGTGGTGACGTTTATGACGTTTAATTATAATTATTTTCACTCAAGTTTAATAATGTGTTTAAACTTTATTCTACTGATCTAATTCATGTGAAATCACCACTCTAATTAATTTCGTTTTTTAGTAATGAAGTTCTAAAGATCTTGAACTTTAATGTAGAGCGAATGCAAGAATTCATCATTGAATGAACAGCCTGAAGACGTCTACTGCTGAACATAGGCCTACCTTAGAGCGGAATTTTAGGCGACTACAGCTGTGTGATTTAGTTGTTGAAAGAAAGTGTAGCTATATAGATAATTCCTTGGTTCAGATTTTATTAAGAAATAGGTATTATTTGGTGTTTTGGTCATAGACATATATATTAAGGACAGGCCTAATGACAGGTTAAAACGTCGCTTCAAAGTGGGAGCCAATTTTACAGATTGGCATCCACTAGCGCTCAGTCTGTGATGGAAGTTAGAAGGCATCGGTGAATGTCACAAACAAAATATGCCAAGTTGTATTGTGAAGGGTTGCACAATCTATACTCAAAAGTGCAGTAAAAAGAAAGACCACGTTTCTTACCTCAAGTAATTCAATATTTTCAATATTACACTCTGTTTTGTTACAAAATAATCGAATTTATATTTGGAATAATCATCGTAAACATAAACATTGACGGAAATAATGGCAGCGATAGGCACCTAATTTTCTCAACTTGTCGTAGTTCACGCAAAATCTAATAGATGGCGCAGACTTTTCCCACGCCATTTTGACAAAATAAAATGTTCCTTCGGGCATATCCTGATATATAAATCTATGGTTTTGGTACATAAAATACTTATTCATATTTATACGCGTACCTATAGGTAATGTTACATGTTTACACGACAATATTTTCAATACCCACTAAGGTGGACCGACGACCTGGTTTAAACTGCGGGGAGTCGATGAATGCAGAAGCCGAGCAGCCGCTCAAAGTGGCGCTCTTTGGGGGAGGCCTATAATTATGTTCAGCAGTGGACATCTTCAGACTGATGGTAATGATGATGATTTAAAACTCATTCGCAATACCACAGTATCTCTTGTCAAGTCACTTTTATTTCCAACTGACTGAGACTGTCTATTCGTCTACTACTAAAAAAGCAAAAAAAGATAATTTAAATCTACAATTTGATTTCCCACTGAAATAACTATTCATAACCAAAAAGCTTTCTTTGGGCCATCTCGTGTTTAAAACATACGTAAGATTTTTTCATCCAAAGCTGAATAGCTCCAAGGAACCGTCCCTTCACACCGCCATATAAAATGGCTCGCAAGGTCGAGCAGAATAATTAAAGGAGCTCCGAAAAATAATAGTTTCCTTTCATTTGCGCTAACATAAAATTCTGAACACGCACCCCATAACGCTGACTGTGTGGAACTTTAGAGTTTGGGACAAGGTAAGAGCAAAAAGCGAGTATATCACTGAGTTTTGTCCGTAGATAGATAGATAGATAGATAGATAGATAGATAGATAAACAAACACTTTATTGACACCAAAATAACAAAAATAAAAATAAAACAGGAAATCTTACAGGTAGGTTACAATGGGCGGTCTTATCGCTAAAAAGCGATCTCTTCCAGACAACCTTTGGATGGACACAGATATATTAATGAGCATGGACGGTGGTGCTATAAGTTCTATTACATATACATAAGTACTAAGATAAATATAAAATAATAAACTACATCAACAATACTTACTATTAAGTATAATAATTATGATACAAATATTTACATAAACTACATAAATAATATATAATATATCAATACTAAGGAAGCAGTGGAAGATTATTTCGGAGTCAAGCTAGAGAGATAGAAGTGTTTAATTTGAGTCTTAAAAGTAGTGAGTGTTTGAGCCTTACGAATGTTGAGAGGAAGTTCGTTCCACAAGCGTACAGCCTGCGCGGTGAAAGAATGGTCGTAGAATGTGGTACGACGTACAGGTGGCTTGAGAAGAAGGTTCTCTGATGACCTGAGAGACATAGTGTTAGAGTGAGAGTCATAAAGAAACTCGAATCGTTCCATCAAATAATGTGGGGTAGATGGATTAAACAATATAATATAGAGAAGAGATAAGATATGAGTATGTAGTGTAATGAAGAAAAAAAAAGATAACTTTCCACAAAGAGTTGATAATGAAACTATTTAATTGGACGTCAATAATATGCTGTTTCCTAGTTTAATTGTAACTTAGGTTTTGTGAATATTTTTCATTTTTTGTAGCCATCTGGCTTCGCCGCGCCACCATAGCACCACCTCATCTGTTCCCGTAGGTGCCGAATCGTAAAACATCCAAAAAAATATATTCCTCGGTATATTAAAACCTGCGATCACCAGTATGCCTGCTAAGCGTGGTATTAATAGCAAATTTTGATAAGCGTCCAAAGTGGAGTTTTTTGGAGTTCAGTAGGCCTAGCACGGACGGTAGACAAATTGTCTTTCCCCGTGTTATGTCACATTCTTCATACAGTTTACTTGTCAAGTGGAGTAAAACAGGGGAATGACAATTTTGTCTACTGTCCGTGCTAACCCTACAGCTGTGTGCGTTTTCTTGCAGATGACGTGATGTGATTGTGGCTGGATTACGATGGTTTAACGGTAATTTCTCTATGATTAGATTTCCGCTTTTCCGATGTAAATTCCATTAGTTTCATTAGTTCAAGACAGGTAAAATCACACTCGATTCCGTTATTTTCTCAAGAGAACACTATAGCTAGGTAGACCAGGGGCCGTACTGTGAGCTCTTAGCGCGATTCATAACAGAGCCTATCTTGGATCGCTTTGTTTTTTGTATGAAGATAATGACAAGCTATCGCTCTGTTTTGGATCGCGCTAAGGGCTCACAGTACGGCCGCTGTTAAACACCCAGTTAGTTATTTATCACTACTAAATAATTTTTTTTGAAATCTGCTTTACCACAGACCCCTGGGTCCGTGCTCTTTATTACTTTATCATAATACCTATTTTTTTTTTTGCTTTTTTTATTATTTTTTTTATTATATTTTGGATTTCGATTTGTGCATACACCGCGAGCAGACCAGCTCCCGCAAGAAGAAGCTTTTTAGTGAGTGTGAGTGCTCCTGAAGTACACACAATAATCATTTACAATCTAGTACTATTTTCTTCATACGAGCGGGATAATTGACAGGCTCTTTTCAGTCCGTCAATGATCCCGCTCGTACATGTCGTTGTTAATCCGCCTTCTCCTCCCGGACCAGGACTTCTGTTACCGCCACGTTTCGATCTTTGATGGCCATCTGCAAGTTGTACTCGCGGATGGCCCTCGGTGATACAGCCATCGCACGCTGCACGAAACGGCTGATGGCGTCTTCCTCATCGTCGGCGTAATAAACAAAAGTCCCGGTGTGCCGCGAGACTGCAACCACCGCGTTCGGAACGCTCTCGTGCAGTCTCATCTTGCCCTTAGTCTTTATGACGATGACCGACTCGTATGTCAGTCCCTGTGCTTCATGGATGGTTAGGATGCGCGACCCCGTGCCTCCGCCATAACTCTTGTTGGACAGGGTCTCCTTTTCTTCCTGAGTGTGTACTAGGAATAGGGTGTTGGGGAGGGTGCTGGATATTTGCGCACCTGTGTATCTTCTCTGCTCCAGGGACTTGACACGTGGGGCCGAAGAATATATACCAGAGTATATTTCTCTCAGCGCGTAAGCGACATCCATGGGATTCCTATGTGTGCATAACAACTCCTGATTGATGGTGGCCTTTTTGTCTTGTACTTAGTACATAAGTCTATTATTTGTGCAAAATTCAGCTTACGATTTGGACCACAAATTCCGCATACGGAAATCCGCAGTTCGCACCTATGTATCAGGAGAACGCTTGGACAGTAACCGCTTCACGTCTCACTCCTAGCCTAGTGATTTAATTACAGTGATGTAATTACATTAATTACAGTCCAACTATCTCGTTAGTTCATCGAAGATGTCTAGTTAAGTCCACATAATGATTTCAGAAAATCTCCAGTTACCAAATTCATTTACATTTTTGCAAAGAAACTTTTACTTTTATATATATTATGGAGAATTGTAACATGCATTAATAATAACGAACCTGTAGCTCAAGCTCTCGGTGATAGTTGCTCGAAGTAATAAGGTTTTTCCTATAAGAAACATTTTTACGAGCAATGTGCCTTTTTTCTTTAAACTGACTACTACCATCAATCATTAAATACTACTACTACTTTGACGGGCCCGATAGCTCAGTTGGTAGTATCCCTGCCTTCTGAACTTAGGGCTGTGGGTTCGATTCCTACCCAGGACAAACATTTGTGTGATGAACATATATGTTTGTTCTGCGTCTGGGTGTTATATTGTATTCTATGTATGTATTTACAAACAAAAAAGTATATAAGTATTGTATCAGTTATCTGGTTCCCATAGTACAAGCTATGCTTAGTTTGGGGCTAGATGGCGATGTGTGAAATGTCCACACATATTTATTTATATTTATTTACTAACTACTAACTGGCGCCGACCTGTGAGCTCTTAGCGCGAATTAAAACAGAGCCTATAGTGGGATCGGTTGGGACCTACCCAAATTATAAAGATTAATCTTTCTAACAAAGCAAACCCATTTTTATTTAAGGAAACAATAAAACATATCACAAATTCAAATACTTAAGCACGAATTTATTTCATCCTCATTAAAATTTGTGTCCGTTAAGTGCATCCTTAGAATAAGGGACATAATGTAAACATAATTAACAAACAAGGCACAAGTGAATTGTTATTTCTCCCAAAAATCCGTTTAAAAGCTTCTCGACATAAATTATTGACGATAAACGTATTCCAAATTAGGACTTGAACAAATAAACAAAAATCTACGTATTAATTAAGAGGGCTGCGTTTGACACCGTAGCTAACTAGCATGAATAAATAATAATATGCAGGCGAGCAGCCGCTCAAAGTGGCGCTCCTTGGGAGGCCTATATTCAGCAGTGGACGTCTTCAGGCTGTTAATAATGATCTTAGGTATAATAGGTAGGTATAACCATTGTACTTGTAAATTTTATTAAAAATTATTAGCATGAATCATAGGCCACCTTAGTGAACTAAGTCTAATAACTTAATTATGGTGTAAGGACATCCACAAAGAATAATAAATAATAATGAATATGTGTGGACATTTCACACAGCGCCATCTAGTCCCAAACTAAGCATAGCTTGTACTATGGGAACCAGATAACGGATATAATACTTAGATACTTTTTGTTTTGTAAATACATACAGAGAATACAATATAACGCCCAGACACAGAATAAACATCTATGTTCATCACACAAATCTTTGTCCTGGGTACACACAGCCCTCAATTCAGAAGGCAGGGTTACTAACCAACTGAGCTATCAGGCCCCTCAAAACATAATAATATAGTTCAATTTTTTTAGTAGGAAGCGAAGGTAGTATTAATTTTTGTACTCATAGCTGCTGTTGTTCTAAATTCTGAGTGCCTTATTCACAAACGCTCTTTAAAGTTAGCCAATGCTTAAAAAATTCTATCAACTTTTGACTGAATTCAAATGTCACGCGCGAAAATCAGACGGAACATTTTAAATACTAGCTAACTTTAAGCAGCAAATAAGGCCCTAGTAGTATAGTAGCTAGTTTAAAAAAAGTAAAAATATTTTTAATATTTACCTATTTATTTATACTCATCCTGTCGAAGGGAGGATAGAAGGGAAAAGGAAAAATATACGGAAAAAGGTTGAATGGATGAGACGGCACCCATCTATAATTGCCGTCCCATCCATTCATCCTTTTCTCCTATATTTTTCTCTTATGCTTCTCTCTTACCCATTAACAGTTAGGACGTAAAACTAATTAACCCGTAAGAAGCCGGGTCAACTAATTAGTAATAAATAATTGAGAATTGAGTATTGAGTAAATATAAACGGTGTAATACGCAGCCCAATATCCAAATTAGACGCAAAGTAAACATTTGGGGTAACAAAGTTTGTACAGACAAGGACCGTACTTATTGGATCATGCTGACATTGAAATCGCGTTTGAAGGAACGTTCACCTTCTCAGCTTAGAATGGGTTGATGTACCTCGGAGGATGGGTTCAGAGGTTATGATCTTTGACACTGAAAGATGTTTTCAAATTTATTTTATTTGTTGAGGCAATACGACGTTTTATTAAAAAGTAACCAAACGTATTGTACATGTGTGTAGTCAATGTCACAGAATACTAAATAGTACAGTAAAACTAGATTCACTCTTGCTACAACTTTAGTTCAAACTTATTATACCTAAAGTATAAGTAGTTTAGAATGCACATCGCTACAAGACCACCCTAAATTAAATAATAGCTGTAGGTGTTATAGTACCTGGGATAATAGTAACTTTTTTGTGATCAGACTTCGCCTTAATGCTCCCATTTTTCTTACGATAATACATTTTCTACCTCTTTATCCTATTTTCTCTTCTGCCATACTCTTCATTTTACCATTTTCTTAGAAATTAAACGTCAAAGCCACCTAAATAAATAATATACCGCCGTTTGATAACTCACGTGAAACCACAGCCTTAAAATAAAAACTCTCAACTCGACAACTTCGCAATTTTCGCGTAATAACTACTGAACAACTTTAACTTAGAATATCTGGGCATATTAGGTACTTTCAGACTGAAGTTCGTACATCGCCTTTGAAACGGTACAGTAATTAGTTTAAAATTCAATTTAGATAGTAGGCTCTGAAGATAGGTACTTGCTCAAAACTTTCCGTGCGTGATCGTAAATTCGGAGGCTGTCTCTTCGTAAACGGGTCGCTGATTGGATAGCGTAAAATCATCGACTATTTATAGAGTCTAGTAAAATAGTCTATGACTAAAAGTTTGACGTACAAATGGAGAATTTTGGCGGGAACGCGGAAAAGTTCATATTGTGCATCAACAAGAACTTTTCAAAACTTGTGTTTTTTTGGCGATTTACGCAGAATTACGAGTGTAGGCAAGTGATATAATGTGGTGAAACGTGGTTTTTCGTATGTTGCTTCCGAAATTCCATAGAAGCTTCTAGTAAAGTTGCCATCACGTTACTAATTAGGGCATATGTTAGACTGGACTATGACTACCTGATTTAGACTGGATCATGACTACCCCGACTGTGACTAAGACTTGAATTTACGTGAAATATTCTATAAAAATTAAAATAAGTATACTTGACACTTGGCTAAAATACACCCAAAAAAAAAATGCAAACGAGCAATTATGCATTTTTAGTCCACCTTGTGCTATTACCAACCCTACCTGTGCTCTTCAGGACAAGCCCATACTTAAACTCCATTCCGCATGGCTAATTGCCCAAAGCTCTATTGCCTACTTAATGTTTGAAAAGCGGAACAATGACGTCATCAGTTGGCTATTAAATAAAAATGGAATTATGAAACATTGCGAAGAGCTCTCGCAAATAAATGGTAATGATGATCGGAAGCAATAAGGAAGTTAAATAGAAGTAGGAATGCGAAGACGACGAGATTATGGATGTGGCTCAAGTAAATAAAAACAACTCCTTTGCCTGAAATGTTTATTGCGTGAGCACGAAGACGTCTACTGCTGGACATAAGCCTTCCCCAGAGAGTGCTGTTTTGACACACACACACACACACACACACACACACACACACACACACACACACACACACACACACACACACACACACACACACACACACACACACACACACACACACACACACACACACACACACACAACACACACACACACACACTATCGGCTCCACGCAGTTTTCATAAGATCTTCAATTCTTCAGTCACCTAGTGGTTGGCCGACCTATGCTGCACCTTCCGGTTCCGGCCACTCGAGGACCTGTCTTCCTCATCGCTCATCGGTTGTCAGTTCTACGAGCGATTTGGCCTGCCCATTGCCATTTCAACTTGCTAATCGCTATATCGGTGAAGTGAGTGCACTTTAGATCTCCTGCGGATCTCCTCATTTCGGGTCTTATCTCGCAGGGAAACTTCAAACATTGCCCTCTCAATAGCTCGTTGCGTGACTTTGAGCTTACTAATGAGACCGACAATAAGAGACCACGTCTCAGCTCCATAAATCATCACTGGCACGTTGATTAAAAACTTTTGTTTAAACTACCAAAATCAACAAAATGACTGAATTTTTTTTTATTTCAAAGGTCAATGATACACTGCGGCTCATCTAGTTAGCTTGTAACAGCAAAATTTATCATCCTTGTAATGAAAGAATAAAGAAATCGCTGAGAAATAATAATTTCTCGCAGGCCATCGGGCGCAGGCATTCGGCGCACGTATTTTTAGACAATGAACATTTTTTCTGTGGCACAATGGAAAATTGAGGCCCGTTGCCACCTTCCGGAGTCGATCTTATTTTCTGAGTGACCTTCATTGAGAAAGGCACAGTCTGTGTGAAAATATCTTATTGTTTTTAGTTTGATGGTTTTTATTAAGCTTAGTACTTGTCAGTGGAATTCAACCACTGCTGAACATAGGCCGTCCCCCTATAAAAATGATCAAAAATCTCTTTTGTTGTATGGGGGGGGGAATATTAATTTTATTCTGTTTTTCCGACCGACCGACTGACCGACAGACGGACAGACGGACAGGCAGACGAATGGACGGGCGGTCGGCTAGACGGCCCGACGGACGGACAGACACAGACGCACTTTAGTAATAGGGTCCGTTTTTCCCTTTGGGTACGGAACCTTAAAAAGGCATATATGACTTCGATGTTATATAAATGAGTAAAAATGTAACTTTGTATTAGGTACATAAGTTTATATCAAACCATTTCAATACGACCAACCGCATCATTGGCAAGCATTAATCAATCCTGGAACAAAGTTAAAATTGAAATCCGTACAAAACGATAATGATTGGCCAATCAATTTCAATTCGATATTGAATTGATTTCGCTTAATACGAGCGTGTGAGAGCATTCCAATAAAGTTAAAAAATCAAACTGACTATGGCTTATATAATTGTAATAAAATAATATAATAATTATCATTATACAAAAGAAGATAAACAGATTGCAGTAATTACCACAGAATACATAATGGCCATGTGCTCCTGGCAGTGTAAGAACTAGAACGGCCCCTCCATCTCTTCCCGCAGGTGCTATAACAGCCGGCCCTGAGGGAATATCCAGAGAATGGGTGACAGCATTATCCTAGGGAAGCCTATGTTATTGTTCAGCAGTGGACGCCTTCACGCTGTTGATGAGTGATAATAATTTAGGTCAATACAAAACTTCACAATTCGGTGTCCTTATTCCGAAAACAGTGTAAAATGTCAAAACAGTGTTGTTAACTCGCAGCGGAGCTCGCTCGCATCGGTGTTTGTCAGCGCTGAAGTGCGACAAATAGCGGCAGCTGCGCTTCGGATGGTGACGGAAATACAACGGAATAGGGATGTGGTATTATCAAAAACTTAACAAAATTATAGTTATAGTAATAATATACAAATATGTCGATAAAATAATGATAAAAATCATGTTACTAATTTATGTTTACTTTTTAGGAAACCTTGGTCCAGTAAACTCTTGCTGCGCCATAAAATAACGATATTATCTAAATATTGGATCAGACAGCCCAGGACAATGTTAGTTTTATATTAAATTTTTATAGTAAATACGAGATCGAGGCTGTGTTTTATAAATCAATTATTGATCATAAGAATAACACCTTTAAAAATGCTTGAAGTAGTTACGAATAAATAAAATTCTTGTCATTTTTGTTTTATTTATTCATTATTTTATGGGTTCTCTGGCATATTGTAGATAAGTAGATTAAGTGATTTTACTGTTTTGTTGTAGTAAGCAGTTGGTAAGCTCTATTTTTTACCTATATGGTACTATCAGTGAAGACGTGGTATCCGATGGGACTATAATTAACTCTCTAACTCCCAGCGACCCAATATTGTACACAATATACATTGTTATTCAATTTTCATCTTAATGCTGGGATTCCAGAGATTAGATATTTGAGATTGGATGGCAATTTATAAAAGATGGGATCCGTTTTGACCTACTCATAATTTTACTTCTTTGTTACTTTCTTAGTACTTATTTTTTTAGTATACTTGTAAATCATAGCGTATTACAAAATCAGTTTTAGTTCAATACACGTTATCTGAAAGATTTAACCAATAAATAAAACTAATTCCAAATGAATGAAAAAATATCTTAATATTATTGATTTCATCGCTATCGATAAAGTCATGTATTGTCCCATCTCTACTGCTATACGAAATGACATAGAGTCATTAAGTCGCGGACTGCAACATCGTCATAATCATAACTCAATTAAATCTTATTATTTATGTGGGTCGTTAAATCATAAAACCGAGGTGCTAATTTAAGGACATTTTACTTTACTGAACCAATAAATCTGATACTTTATTCATTCGCGAGCTTTTTAAATAGATCTTAGTTACGAATCTTGCGAAAACAAAAATAAACTAATAAAAAAAAGATGGCAGGCTCTATTTTCAACTTAACTTAATAAAGTTAGAAAGACTAAGTTTGGCCATTCAACGAGGTAATGTCGCCAGCTTTTTGGGCACCTTACCCGCAGACAGCGACTTAAACGCAGTTTTTTATTTATAAGTGTATATTATAAGTTTAGATAGTTTTAGTTTTAGATAAGTACTTAGTTCAGATTTAATTTAGTTTTTGGTAACCGTATTGTATTGTTTGCTGTTATTTAAATAAGAAAGAAAAAATATTGTTTAATATTTACGCAATCATGCACTTTTTTATTTGATTGTTGTTCTTGGATGTAAGTTGTAACTGTTACAACACCACCCGTAATTTTTGTTTTAATTTCTGTCCATACAAAGGTAGCCTGGAAGAAATCGCTGAATGCGATAAGGCCGCCCGTTGTTCTACCATTCTTTTATAAATTTGTATCTATGTGCATTCTTGTTTATTGGTGTTCAATAAAGTGTTATACTATAATATTGTATTGTAAAGAAAATACAGTTGAAAATGGAACACGAATATTGTGTAGTGATCACAGAACTTTGATAGCATTGCAATGCAAAAGAAGAAATACTCCTAATTAAATAAAAATTATAGTAACCAGGCGCATAAACAACGTATTGACGAAACTATCAAGTTGATACAAATTTATGTTTCTATCGGTTTCAAACAAGTTTCATGATCGCCTGGCTAGTTTGGCTAAGCTGATCATTATAGGCTAGCTATGACGTCGAGCAATGACATATGCAAACGTCATAGATTTATATATCTGTCTATGGCAAACGTACGTACATATTTATACATACACGTGAGTGAAAACACTGACCCTAAATGTCGATTTCTAAATATTATCATTCTACCCGTGCAAAAGTGGACTCACATAAGACAATGAGGCCTAGATATGAAGTCTGAAAATTCCATTGACGTGACCTTAAAGTCCTATTTAATTTATTACTATTGAATCACAGCTCTAATGAAATAAATGTAAACGTAGGTAACCAATTTCTGAAGTCACGAGCCACACTGGAACACAGTTTTGCGGTTAGCGACGCGTCCACTGATATAATTACATACTAAATGGCAATTAGCGAGTGTTGCCAGCTCATTTCGAATGTTGCCCGAAATTCGTGCTTCAACCATTTTCCGTTTGTGACGTATTTTATTAACAAGATAAAGTATTTTTGGAAGGCATATCCCAGCAGTTGTATCGTATTGCAATCATCATCATCATCATCAACAGTCTGAAGATGCCCACTGCTGGACATACGCTTCCCCCAGTGAGAGCCACTTTGAGTGGCTGCTCGCCTGCTGCGTTCATGGGCTCCCTGCAGTTCTGTCGGTCCACCTAGTGGGGGCTGGCATACGCTGCGTCTTCCAGCTCATGGTCACCACTCGACTCGTGGCTTAGTAAAACAGTTATCGAATCTTTTACCAACAATGACATAATCCACACAAAATTAAACCAATTTAACCTATCACTTTTCTGATCTATCAAGTTTAATTTAAACGATAATTATCTATTACTTCCATCAACCGTACTAATTAAAACATTACCCGTTGCGTGTTTTAAAACCGCCCAAATTTAACCAAACGTTTTTATAGCAGCTTGTTTTAATATAAATTTTGATCATTGTAATAGCAACTTGATGATTGGTCAAATTATCTACTGTGACAAGGTTCTGAATGAGTCATTATTAAAGAATCGCGTATTCCCGTATTGGTGGGACAATAACGGGATTTTTGTTGTTAGAGTTTAATTTTAACAAAATTAACTTTAATTTATGATTTAAATGCAAGTGCAGCTGTCAAGGGTTTAAATTACTGTACTAACTAGCACTAACTAACTACGCCTCTCGGTTTTACCCGCAAGGGTAATAATTTAACCTGTCCCATTCAAACCACACATTTTATGGGACAAGAAGTAACTATGCTGTTATTGCCGTTGAGTGTCATGCATTGTTTTACCAGTGCCACTACAGTACTTTTCCAGTGCCATTGCAGTTTTTAGCGGTGCCATCAGTGTTTACCAGTGCCATTGCAGTGTTTTCCAGTAACATTGCAGTGTTTACCAGTGCCATTGCAGTGTTTACCAGTGCACTACAGTGGTTGCCAGTGCCACTACAGGGATTATCAATGCCACTACAGTGTTTTCTCACCATTGTACTATTTCCCCAGTTCAATATAAACCTTTGCCTTTGCAGTTACAGTGTTTTACCAGTGCTATCAATATGTTTTCCTAAGGCCATTACAGACTTACAGTGCTATTAGAGCATCATTACATTACTATGACAATACACATATAAAAGACCTTCATGCCGTGACACTGATAAAAAAATCTTATGGCAAATACGTTAATAAAAAAATACAGTGTACAGTGTAGGTACTTGTATCAGAAAGTCAAGCAATTAACTCAAAAAAGTAATAAAGATCTTGACAAATGATTTCAAAGAAAACATACGAAGTGGCGCTTTACCAGGATTATTTTAGGACTAACCAAACGTCCACCTGGCTACTTATTCGTGAAAACAACTAAACACTGACGCAAATGAGAAACTACATACTCGTTACTTCAAATTATTTATTCGTAAGCTAACTTAATACATTTTGTAGAGCTCTGCTATTATGTTTAGTTACCTATGAGATTAATATATTGAAAGTTAAAAGCAGGAGATCGAATCAATTGATACTCAAAAACACTATGGAAAAATTAACAGAAAAGAGAAATGACATCACTGTATAATTTCTTGGTGTTTCCCCCTAATTTTACAGGTGTTATTGTAATGTGACTCCGCATAGACGTTTGTCTATTTGTCTGTTTGTTGGCTTGAATCATTTACAGCGTTATAGCTTACAAAGTTACTAACATGAGCTCATCAATAGATGAGGAAAAAGTAAACTAAAAAAAAGCAAGGCATACGTTCAATGAGCCCTATAGGTATCTAAACTAAACAAAAATAAACATTTTTTTTTTATTGGAATGAATGACGTGACTAGTTGGTCGTTCACCTGATGTTAAGCAATACGACCGCCCATAACAGTTGCAGTGTCACTCGGAACTTTAAAATAATAAAGTTTTGCGTGACACTGCACTGCGTACGTCATCCTGACACATCACACAGTCTAGTAATCAGATTACTACACTGTGTAATCAGGTCATAGAGTCTCATTTGCCCAGTAATTTCACTAGCTACAATGCCCTTCAAACCGGAACACAGTAGTGCTTGCACACTACTGCTTGGCGGCAGAATAACTGGGAAAGCGGTGGTACCTATCTAGACGAACTTTGCAGAAAAGTCCTACCACCTAGTAAAATTATAGTATTTATAACAGTATGTCATCTCTACGCCGGTTCTCATTTGCGTCACACCATAAAACTGAAAGAGAAAATACTGAAATAAAGCATAATATCAAAGAGAGTGACTTTATATTGCTGATGCTTCTGTGTTCACAAAGAAGTGGCAGGGGTCGTTAATGTGTACTAAATATAAATTGGACCAGCCTCTATAAAGACAATAGGGTTCTATATTGGGTTCTATTCTGAAATCTGTCTTGTGGGTAGATGGAGAATGGGAGGAGTGTTTACTTCCGCACTCTGAAGTATGAATGCGCGAGCGGCACATGAAAAATATTTCTAATATTTTGTACGTGTATATTTCTTACTTATACAAATTAAAACTCCTAATAAAAAAATAAAACTCGTCATCCTCCTAAATTGTATTTGTTAAACTTATTTTGATTAGGTACTTTCATGACTGTAATTAATAAAAAATGCATGCACGTTGAACTGGCAATGGGCTGGCCGCATCGCTCGTAGAACTAACAATCGATGGGGAAGTTCTCAAGTGGCGACCACGAACCGGAAGACGCAACGTAGACCTACGTTGAGTCTACTTAGCGCTACCTAGTGCTACGTACGAGGTGGGCCGACGATCTGGTTAAAATCGCGGGAGCTGATGGATACAGAAGGCCAAGAGCCGCTCAAAGAGAGGGAAGCCTATGTTCAGCAGTGGACGTCTTCAGGCTGGTGATGGTGATTATGTTGATAAATTAAATGAGTGAGGTGATCGAAGTTGCCTACAACAAAGTGATGCTATTTAGCGCGTATAATAAAAATCTTGGAAAACTTTTCAATTAATTCGTAACTATTAATTCCTAATTCCTACAAATATATGGCGCCAAGAATATACCCCGATCTATTTTTAATCATTCACAGTCCAAAGATCGTCACGAGCGTTCAGTGAATTTGAGACAAACTCGTCTTTTACAAATGGCATTCCTCGCGGCGACTGTACGGAGACCCAAGAATTATGGCTTCACGTCTAATTTGATGAATTCGGCCGTACAAACTTGATACACCATCATACTTTGATCCTTTAACCTGATCATTTAAAGAACAAGATGTTCAGAAAGTTTTAATAAGAAGGGATCTTGTTTAAATGGCGGAGAAAGAAATATACCAACCTATTTGGATCTCTCAACTTGTTAATGCCAGAACGATATTGTTGCAAGATATAAGACTTGGCAGATCTAGTTTAAATGGAAGGTTTTGCGTCGCGTTTAGAATGGCATGTCTAGAAGGCCGTTTTGGTTTGAATTTATTTGATTATATGTTAAGGTCTTGGGAAGAAATCTTCGTCATGTCCAATCTTCAGACTAGCAAATGCTTAAAATGAGAAAGACTACTTAGGCCCGATTTTACCGAAGTAGAATAAGGTTTATTCCAAGTATGAAGCTAATTTTTACTCTGATTGAAAATGGAAATGAAGCTTCAAAATTAGTAGTATAAGCGCTTCGTTCTCTATATTCGATCAAAGTTACGATTACCTAAGCCAGTGAGTAATACTGATCGGGACGTAAAGGCGGCGAGTAGTTCTTCCCAGTTTCACGAACGAAAACAGAGTTTCGATCAGCTACTCAGTGGGTAAAAATTTAGGGTGATCTGTAGCAACGTCAACTGTTCATTTCGTTCGTTCAATAGTCACCCTGACTGCTGTCAGTGACGCCATTTTGGGTTTGTTTTTTATTTTTTTGACATTTTTATGTGCCAGCAGCTATATGCTGCGGTGCGGTAGGTGCCCTTCAAAGAGTATTTATTCCCTACCTAAAAACAGTAAGTAGGTAAGGATTTACCTTTACAAAATAGGGTATCAACTAATTAAATTAATGTAATGAGGAATGTAATACGAATTTAGATTACATACCTATAGGTACCTGGAATATGGTTTTATCTTGACGCAATAATAAAAATAAAAACAACACAAAACAAAAATATCATAATATTATATAAGTATTTAAACATATTATAATCGAGCAAAAACTTTTTTTAGTAGTCATCATCATCAGCCTGAAGACGTCTACTGCTGAACATAGGCCTCCTCCAAAGAGCACCACTTTGAGCGGCTGCTAGCTTCCAGTATCCATCGGCTTCCCACGGTTCTGAGCGGACTGTTTTAGTAGTAGTAGTGTTTTAGTAGTCGATGTTTTTATAGCAGTAGCGTAATCAACAGGGTTGGTAGTTTTCAGTCCCGTAGATCTCAGTATTTGTGGCATGCAAACTATAATAATAAAATACAAACACATGCGAGCTTGCAACAAGTTTTGCTATAGCCGTCGGTTAACCGTACTAATCGGCAGCTGATGTGTCCTGTAAGTAGCAGCCGGGTTTACGGGTCGGCTAGCGCTACTCGGACATTCTGAAATTCGTTACTGCAATTAAAAGTGACATTACGTGGTGGCTAGCCAACTCGGAACTTTACTCGAATATAGAGAACGAAGGGCTAAGGATTATATACGTGCAATTCAGTTGTCCTCAGAAAATTATATTTGGAATAACTTTATTCTTCTTTGGTCAAATGGCCCAAGTCACATGTTTCTGAAACGAGTTCAGTGATTGGTCCAAAAAGTAGGTACCTAACCGTGATTGGAAATTTCCTTCAAAACCATTTTGTATGGTTCAATTTCTCTTCAAACTTGGAAAGTACTCAGAAACATTGTTACAAATAAGTATTCTACAATGTATCCATTCAATATCCGTCTTTACGAGTATGTCCTGTGCACCTCAGAGGCCAATTTCCTTGGAACAGCTCGTAATACGTTTATTTTGATGTGGAATTGTTGTTTGTTTATGTAGTAACAATTTATACAACATCATAGAGACGTGTATAACGTTTATAAATACACATCATAGGGTGATAGATATATTATGTAAAATGCTTATTTATACCTAAAGATACAATTATATGGATTATGTAACCTCGGAAGCGGTAACATATTTGAGCCGTTTGGTGTTGAGACTTTGGGCCCGTGGGGACCGGGAGCTCATCGCGTTTTCCAAAGTTAATCAGAGCGCCTGGTCGATGCGACGCGTGACCTAAATGCTGGCACTTATTTGGCTCAACGCATCAGCATTGCAATTCAACGAGGCTATGCTGCCAGCATGTTGAGTACGCTACCTACCGGTAGTGGGCTGGAGCATTTGGACTGTCTATAGGCCATCCTGGCTAGTTTACAGTCCAAATGTTATTTGTAGTAGGTAGTGTAGTAGTAGTTCTAGTTAGTGTAGTAGTTAGTTTGAATAAAAAAGGCACATTGCCCGTTAAAAATAAAATTATATGGAATTCGTTAACAAAAATACGTTTGCACCTATTCAGTCTTTAACAAATGAATGTGGAAGTATCGGAATATTCAGAAGACATTTAGACCCTGCTTGTTACAATTAATTATTTTATTAAGACCATTATTAAGTTTTTTCTGCTCTACTTAAAAACTAGAAATAAGTTTTACCTTCGTATAGCTAGCTAGGCTATTCATCATAGCCCTGTTGGGAAAACGGTGAGTTGGGAAGATGGTTCAAATCCTCTTGGTTGCTAAAGTTCTTAGGAACTATCTTTGTACGTTATTGAATTCATATTCATATTCATTTATTTGGTACAAAAAATACAGGTCAACATTTTTTATTTTAATATTTTTTTGGGGCTAGATTGCGCTGTGTGAAATGTCCACACATATTTTTTTTTTTTTTTACGTAATTATTAAGCACTCTTAGTTAAAAACAAGCTTAAAAAATAATTTTAACTAAATAATATATAAAAATAACATTTATCATTAAAAATATGATGTCCGTTGAATAATAAAGATTAAAAAATACAAGATAATTAATGTCAATTAGTAAGGCCTAATGCGTACAAATTCATCGAACCTATAGAAGGTTTGCTTGATGAGCCAGAGCTTCAGTAGCAGCTTAAAACAATGCGCTCAGCGCCTCTGTGACGTCATCTGGCAGTCAATTGTAAGTACACTATTGTAATAAAAATAGTAATAACAAGTACGCAATCGACTGGGAAAACGTAAACTGAAATAAACAAGCATAGAGTGGAATTCTCATACCAATATTAGATCAAGAAAACAAACTTCAACAAAAAACAATAAAATCAAATCAAGCTTACATGACATAGGTCCTGTCACCAGCAATACAGTCAAATGTGCATGTTAATTAGTAAAGTCAGTTTGTCTGTTTGTTTATGCAGACACATGGCAAAGTTAATGTTCGGCTTAATGATGATTAAAATGCTTGTTTCTGACTAAATTCCGGATTTAATTGGAGCCGTTTCTATTCATGACGTTCGCTGGTTTTCATGGAATACTATGCAGTTAATTTGGGAATACGATTTTCATATAATTATACTCAAATACATAACATAAACAAAGCTATGGAGAGAGCTATGCTTGGTGTTTCCCTGCGAGATCCGAAATGAGGAGACTAAAACTGACAATACTTAGCTCAAAACAATAATAGGCACTACTATTAAAAATGAACAAGTAAATATTACTTTCATAAAGAAGATTAAAAATGAATGCAATAAATGAAAAAGTAAGCAAAATCGGTAAATAAATCACGGAGAAATAAAAAAAAAAAAAATAAAAAAAAAAAAAAAAAAAAAAAAAAAAAAAAAAAAAAGCGTTTAAAGTTTCTACAGGAGGCATCTCCTGTCCCTTTCTCGCGAAACAGAGCGCTCCCACAGTTACTATAAAAATCTACTCGTGACGTCACATGCCAAAGAGATTGTATGAAAAGCTACCACAGCTTAGTAATGAGGTACTATAACAACCTTCCTCTGACGTCACTGGCCGTTTGAGCTATCTGTTTCTATTCCGGTTTTTAAAATGCTTGTAACTTGGTCAGTTTTTGAGATATTTAATTTTTGTTTTTACATATATTTATCTTTTGAGGAATATAATTAATGTATCCAAAAAAAAATTTTGTCATCATGCCTATTAAACTAAGTAGGTACCTGACTATATAAATATTATATTATTTGCATTTGCAATAAATCATTTGACTTTTATCTTTTTACCCAGTGAAAAAAAAATAGTCAAACCCGCCGAAAGGTAAGCCATTTTAAAGCCCAGTTAAACCCTTTTTATTTCCCCGTCTTTGTCCTTTAGTATCCACTAATTAACATCCTCAAGTGAGTATACTGACGGTGAAAACCTCGACCGTCATGTAAACGTTTGTTTGTCTGTCGGTGTCGTTGAATTATGTTCGCAGTATATGCTCGTCAAAGCAGATAAATCATGCCTAAGGCGGCTTATTATTTGTGAGATGAGGGATGCTGGATATGACGTGTGGTACTTGTTTAGTCTGGATCTGGGTTTTAGTAGGCGCTGCTTTTGATTTGTATGTTTTAAGGACTTTATTGGCATTGGCTTTCGTTTGTGGTCGTAAGATTAGTTTTTAGATACGGCAAGTGTTTTATGTACGAATGGTCATTAAGGCATTCATAAAACAGGCTTATTATTTCTTGTAAGATAGCATTAATTTTTAGGGTTCCATACATTAAGGGTATAACGAGCCCTATTATTTTTTTGTTGTTATGAGAATGAATGACGTGACGAGCTGGTCGTTCACCTGATGTTAAGGAATACGGCCGCCCATAACAGTTGCAGTGTAACTCGGAACTTTAAAATAATAAAGTTTGTGCACTGCGCACGTCATCCTGAGACATCACACAGTCTAGTAATCAGATTACTACACTGTGTAATCAGGTCATAAAGTCTCATTTGCCCAGTAATTTCACTAGCTGCAATGCCCTTCAAACCGGAACACAGTAGTGCTAGCACACTACTGCTACTGCAGAATAACTGGCAAAGCGGTGGTACCTACCTAGACGAACTTTGCAGAAAAGTCCTACCACCTAGTTACTAAGGCACTAAGGTAATTAGGTACTAAGGCTCTAATGTCCGTCTGTCCGTCCGTCTGCAAGTCTGTTTGTCTGTCTGTCTGCTGTCGGTCAACAGGCTGTATCTCATGAATCTGTACATTTTTACAGATGATGTATTTCTGTTGCCGCTATAATAACAATGACTTAAAAAAAAACAGAATAAGGGGGGCTACCATACAAAAAACGTAATTTTGCTCGTTTTTATAGATAATGGTACGGATCACTTTGTGCGTGAGTCCGAATTGCACTTGGCCGGTTATTTTTGTTTTGTGTATACTTTATATTTTATTTTCGCACTGGCATACGGAGCTATGGAGAGAGCTATGCTTGATATTTCCCTAAATACCCGAAATGAGGAGATCACAGAAGAAAGGTGACGGTGCACAGGCAGGCAGATGACTTTACTATGAACGAAAATCAAGCCAATGACAAGGTTGCTAAATCATCATCATCATCAACAGCCTGAAAACGTCCATTGCTGAACATAAGCCTACCCCAGAGACCGCCACTTCGAGCGGCTGCTCGCCTCCTGCATCCATTGGTTCCCCGCGGGTTTGTCCCAGATCGTTGGTCCACTT
Organism: Ennomos erosarius; assembly: GCA_963580505.1. Classification (NCBI taxonomy): domain Eukaryota; kingdom Metazoa; phylum Arthropoda; class Insecta; order Lepidoptera; family Geometridae; genus Ennomos; species Ennomos erosarius. The sequence continues at coordinate 2,782,799 of OY756996.1, read as the reverse complement.
AGTAGGGGGCCTGCCTACGCTGCGCTGCTAACCTGTTACCTGGGGCTAACACCAATCTCCTGCCATCAATATTAGGTATACGTGGACCAATGACCCAGTCAAAATTACGGGGCGCCTTTGGATGCAAGATAATCAGTTGTTCAAAATGCCACGTTCAGCAGCAGACATCTTCCGACCAATGAAGACTATGATGACTTTTGTTCTAGAAGATCGATCTTCCCACAAAATCAAAATGACTTCAAAATCAACAGAACTAAAGCCATTTATGAACGTCATTCTTCAAACAAACATTATAAACGGCGTTCATAAACACAAGACGGTCCTGCAAAACGTTATTTCCGTAGCTAGTGAGAGCAACTTCCTTAGCTTCTTATTACCATGTCGCAGTAACTTTATTTTTACTAATTCCAGCATAGTAGAAAGCTTTAACACATTCCTTGTGAAAAGGGACTAAAATGATTCGTCTTAAGAAATGTTATTTCCGTAGCTATTGTATATGCCTGGCGCCGTACTCTGAGCTCTTAGCGCAATTCAAAACAGAGCCTATATTGAATCGCTTGTCAAAATCTTCATACAAAAATATCACAGCGATCGAATATAGGCTCGGTTTTGGATCGCTCTAAGAGCTCATAGTAGGCGCCTGCACTAGTTACGACTCCGTCAAAATAACTGCATTTAGAATGTTTTCTCTCAGAGCAGAAAGTGATAACATATTTAATGCGACAAGGGACTCAAGTGCCAGTTCTAAAGCGGAGTGTACAAGAGACAAGTCTATTTGTATTTGTCTCTGAAGCCAGAGACTCGGCTATTATTAAAAAGTTACGGCACTGAGTATATAAAATATTCCTTTTATGCAGATGTGACACTGCGAAATCTTTGCTAAGGATTTCTGTTGTCATCTCAGTTAGCGGCAATTTTTCTGCAGGTGCTTTTGTTTATAAATGAATGTTCTTTAAATACGTGAATCTTTCATCTTAATGATTATAGTTAGTATAAAACTGACTCCTTTACAAGCATCGTATGCACCTACTACGCGACAGTCGTTCATATATTTGTTGCGCGACCACGCGCAGTCGTGCATTCATGTCTTGCCCTTCTATCAGGGTGATAGTTTTCGAAAAATACTCTACAAAATATAGATAGGTATATCAGTAACGGCAATCTCATTAGGTAGGTAAATAATTTGCTTCGACCACACGTTAAGCTTCTGCTCTTATAAAGGCATTCTCAAATTATTTATTTAATAGCTTTCACCTATAATAATGCAGATAGGCTATCTGCAATATATTTCTCTTCATTTTGTAATAAGCAGGTAGAATAAAAACAATTATTTTCTTAAAAACGTATTTTATTTTTTATTTTATTGTGCTCCTCATATTTTATTAATTGGACTCGCGCCCGGAATTTCATACATACGTGACAATTTTTAATATTAAAACGAAACAAAACGAACATGAATAAATAAACGTAGATTGTAGTACGAAATTTTGAAACAAAACCACCTTTTGGTGAACCTAATAATTACAAAATTTACATTGAAATACGAATTGCTTAATATAAAACATATATAAATACACAAACCGTGTTTAGGCAAGATTTGCTCAGAACAATAATATTGAAATGAAAGCTATTTAGTAAATCACAAAAACAAAAACAAGCGATAATGAATCAAACAACGAAGACCTTGAGTTTGCCGACGAATTTATCAAAGCGAAAAGACCAGTCTAAAAATAATAATTCAAAATGCCATTCACGTAATTGAAAATATATGTACAGAAGATACTAAGCAAACATCTAAAACATGTAAATATTTATTTGTAGGTAATATTTGAAATAAGAATTGATATCAGTTTGACGAACTCAAGGCATTCGACATTGCTTTGAAATTCTTAACTTGAAAATATACAATCGCTGTTAACCAAACTAGTAGGTATGCTACCTCATACGAATTAGAAGAACTAATAAGTTCTATAAACGTTTTGCACGTTTAGTTAAATAAATGCGCATAGGTAATGATACTCTGCAACATGACTTTCTGCAAAATTTTGATTGAATGCGTGTTTTGGTAATATTTTAATTTACTCGAAGAGAGTTATTATAGAAAATTAAATGTGGTCGCATATTGATGTTTATGAGATTTTATCATGAATTGCCTTGACATAATATACAAAAGCCATTAATTTGCAGTACAATAGATGAAAAATAACATTTAATAGCGCACGACTGTCACACGGTGCTTTGTGTTGCGTAAGCATATTTTTGGATAATAAAGTTTCAGTTCAAGGTGCAGTTTACAGTCAACAAACTCGAGGCAGCAAACTCTAGTTAAGTTAATTAACAAACAATTTTACATAGGAAGTATAAATGTGTGTTTCAATGCTAACTTAGCACCCAAGAGGAAGAAAAGTATTACATTATGTAGTAGAAAAAATAGGTGATAGACTTAATCATTACGAACCGTGGGAATAATGATATGATTATAAATTTCAACTTACTATAATTAAATAATTCATTTAGCTAATTTTGTACAGTATCTACAGATTCAAAAAACAATTTACACTTTCATCTTTTTACAAGAGTTTAACCAATTTTGATAATTCACAAAATTGTGATAATTTTATGGACTAGCTCAAAATAACTTACTAGGACGAAATTTCTATTACTACCTAAAATATGGTCACTTGAAATTTGTACAAAATAACTTTACATCCTAAGCTGCTAATGAAAATCATTTCATTGGAAAATACTATTAATTAACGGTTTATAGAACGCTGACAACTTCTACTGTCAATAATAGAGAAACAGGAAATTTTGTAAAAAATTAAACTTAAATTTTTTCCGCTTAAATTCAGCTCATTTAAGTAAATAACAGATTATCACAAGAGATTAAGGACCGACCCAGATTGAAGCCAAGGAAAGCTAATCAACGTTCTTATACCCCATATAAAAGGGACGAAAACCTCCTAAGCGGTTGCCATTTTGTACATTACTAAGATGTCCCTACGAGATCTCGTTAAGGTTCATACATATTCGACAGTAACAAATACTGCTTCACCCAAGAAAATGAGGCTGTTTACTTAGACCGTGGTAAAGAAACTACTAAATGCAAACATGATTATGATTCCACTTCACTGATCTCAACGGAACTGCTATGACACACTTCCAAAGTCAAAAAAGTTCATGACATTGGAATTTCAGCTGATAAACGATGTCTAGACGACGCCCTTGTTCCACAAGTACCGCATGTGTTATTGCTATAACCTGAATCAGATCCGAACGAAGAATCCCCGCTTGGAGGTTTGGGTGAGGCTCTTGGTCCTCTCCAACAGGCAATCCCTGGTAATTCTCCTCCGGGCCATGCACCTCCAGCTCCAACAGGAATGGGACCATGAGGCCTTGCTTCAACAGTCCCGACTTGAGGATACAATCTCAGCAAAGCATCCAGTAACACACCTTCGTGGAATTCTGAAGGATCAGGCGGATGGATATGCCGTGGCATTCTTTGATGCGCTCGTCGTCTTTCCAAAGACTTAGGTCTTCGATCTAAACGTTGTGGCCTAGGCCTGTGTGGAAGCGATTGGGGGCCTGGAGGTCTGGAGCACGTCCGACATGGCGCCGCTTCTCCGACAAGGCTAAGTTCATCTTCTGCAAAGTGGTCGTCGCTGTGAAGGGAGTCATCGGACCTGTGAGGCAGCTCTTCGTATAGAGGAGCACCACAAGTGTCTCCCCCACAGGAATTGCCTCCCCGCCATGTTCCTCCTGATCCACAAACGAAGACACGGCCAGGACAGTTTGGCCTTTTTGCTTCCACCATCTGTAAAAACCAAATAGTATTATTAGTATCATATTACTTGGCACAATTTGCCTAAAATTATTTAGCGCCCCAGCATATTTACTTATGAAAATTTCTAAGGACACAGACGCTCAATAAATTCGAAAGTTAGTTAAAGATATCACGAATGAATAGAGTCTAGACTGAAGTACAAACAGATTTACATTGGATAAACAAGAAAGTTTGCACAAAATTATTTAGGCAATTACATCAAAATAATTAAAGGACTTACAACATTTTGCTTTCGTTTGGGGTCTAATCTAATTTTGGGAAAGTTTACGAGACATCTGTCTAACCGTGAAAGATTTAAGGCACAAATAAAAGCACAATAATGGGCCCCTATTTGATAAATGCTCGAATGAATTTCATTAATTATACTGTTAAATCTAAATCTAAAACAGTCATGGGTTGAGTCATTTGAAGCGATTAGTTTATTTTTCAATTTTCAAATTTGTCATCGCTTAAATAGATCATGAACTTATCTACATTGTCGGAACTAATCTAATGACACTTATTCAATTTGACAAATTACTGCCTGTGCCTGCCTACTAAATTGTTTTTTATTCAAGGTTATTTAAGTTATCGTAAAATATCTTAAGACACTTCTTCAAAACTAAATGCGGTATTTATTTGGATATTGTGATCACATCGAATAATTTAGCCTCATTTGGGTAACAATATCAATCAATGTAATATGGTGAAAATGATATTATATGTGCTAGAATGTATGTTGAGACGACATCTGATACAAATTAGTGAAAGATAAACATGCTGCGCCAACCTTATTAAAATATGGACATGGAGGAATGCATAAGAATAAACAGAAGATGATGATGATGATGATTAGGTAATCAAAGTTGACTTTTGTAAAGTAAAACCCAAACAACTATATTTATCTTATCAAACTCTCTATAATAATGAAATAGATAAAAACAGTAATACTTATTAACAACAACAAAAACATTCTAAACAAGATACGGCACTTCAAAGGGGTTGGGTAGGTAGTATATAGATGGATAAAATGTCAGAGGAACTTTATACCAGCGTTTTTGTCTCTAAATATAGCTACTAATAAACTGGCAGTTTTCAAGAGAAGAGTTAACAGGGATCTAGTAAAGATCCTTTTCCAATTGACCAAACAAAATTGGCTAACTCCAAAATGTATTGGAATGACATTAGCTGCGGAAAAGTAAGCGATTTCCAAAATGTCATTTCCATAGTTAAGAAATTGTATTCTTTTCCTAATAGAAAGTTATCTTAGCTAGACCCCCTGATTTCTTAATGGTGAGCATGCTACATCATAGAATATCGCAAGCAAAATGTGCCAAGAAATGTCAAACACTAGTTCTAGTGTAAAAAAAAGATCCGTACTTCCAGCTGTGGTTCAAGTTCTGGTCGATGCGGGAGCGGTGGTCTTCTAGGCAGGTCTTGCAGGTCTTCGTACAGAGGAGCTGGAGGAGGAGCCCGTCTGGTGGAACCTCCGCTCTGTGCTGGGGCTGATGACTTTGACGGCAGGAGGTTTGTCACTTTCCTTTTGTGTCTGTTGGAAGGAGAGAAAAGATGTTATTGGTTTTATAGGGTTATAATGCATTGGTGACCAACCAGAAGATGCAGCGCAGGCTTGCAACTACTCAGATGCTCTACCGTGCATGCAGATTCGAATTGATTATTGATTTGCCATAAATACTTTTGAATAGTAGGCAACTACATTGATAAATAAAAAATGGTTCCGCCGGTGCTTCAGTACCTTCTCCTATTTACTTGTATTACAAAGTGCGGCAAACGAATTTCCTGTGATCCTCGTAATAATATTGTATTTAATAACCCATGATACCTTTCTACACAATAGATTTCGGATTATTATAAAGACATTATGCACGCTTACTTTAAAATATCCCTAAAGCAGATGTTCAAATAAATTTGAAAAGGGCAGGTCGGTTTTATTAAAAAATCAGGTAGCCGCAAAAGCTGGTTATATTATATTTGACGAAATAATGATGGCAAAATTTTAATAGGTATAATTATATTGCTATCGGTTATTATGATCTTGAGATAAAAATTGTTGGACCAAGTTTTTTTAAATGGTTTTACTGATTTCATATTTTATGTTGATTAAAATTAAAGTTTTGCTAGCGTCTGGCTGCCATAGCAGTCTGTTGCAGTAGCAGTGAAGTCTCTTGCAGTAGTAATGTAGTCTTGCATCTTGAACACAGCACTGCATACATCATTCTTAGGCATCAGTACTCTACTTAGCATTAATTTCGCCTATGTACTTGATTTTTTCTTGTGCAATAAAGCGTTTTCTATCTATCTATCTATCTATCTATCAGTACTGCCTTATAGTACCTAAATTGATGTTTAGACCATAGTCTGATATTAAGCCCAGTAAATTTACTAGTTATAGTGCTCTTCAAACTGAGCACAGTGGTTTTTGAAGTCTCTGAATGGAGGCAGAAAGTCTGGCAAAGACGTGGTACCTGCTTAGACGAACTCTTGGAAAAATTGTGTAATTCTATTTTTATTTCAAGTTTATTAAAAGGTCTCGACATGAACGTCATGTTCTCAGACAAAAAGGTGGTGGGCGAAGTGCAGTAAACTTAACGTACCTAACCTCCACCCATCCCCTTTAAGTTTATGTCACTTAAAGCTAGCTAGAATGGAGCGCTTTTACGAGCTGTGACTTCTTTTTTCATCCTATTCCCACTAACACTTGACGATCCTTTAATTCCATCGCTTTACTTTGTATGAATTTGAAGGGATTTCGGTGAAATTCTAGTTTATTAGTAGGTAGAGCAGAAATAATAAATAAATAAACCCCTACTATAGGTGGTATAGGTGTAGGTGGACCGACGATCTGGTGAAAACCGCGGGGAGCCTATGGCTGCAGGAGGCGAGTAGCCGCTCAAAGTGGCGGTCTATGGTGAAGGTCTATGTTCAGCAGTGGACGTCTTCAGGCTGTTGATGATGATGATGATGATGATGATGATGATGATGATGAGTAGAGCATAAACTCATAAAGGATCAAGCCAAGACTCTTTTCACTTAGAGATACTAATCACAAAAACACCAGATAAAGTGTCCACAAAAATTCGATGAGAATAAATGACGTGACGAGCTAGTCGTTCACCTGATGTTAAGCAATACGGCCGCCCTTAACAGTTGCAGTGTCACTCGGAACTTTAAAATAATAAAGTTTCACGTGACACTGCACTGCGCACGTCATCCTGAGACATCACACAGTCTAGTAATCAGTGGGGTGATTACGTAACTTTGACAGCAATGCAACAGGAGAAATTTCATTCCGAATATGAAAATTTTTATAGTAACTATGCACATAAACTGCGTATTGAAACTGTCAAATCCATACATTTTTGTGTTTCTATTGGTTGCAATCAAGTTACATAATCGCCTAGCAGATTACTACACTGTGTAATCAGGTCATAAAGTCTCATTTGCCCAGTAATTTCACTAGCTACAATGCCCTTCAAACCGGAACACAGTAGTGCTTGCACACTACTGCTTGGCGGCAGAATAACTGGCAACGCAGTGGTACCTACCTAGACGAACTTTGCAGAAAAGTACTACCACCTAGTAATAAATAATAGACTTTGCATACACAATATATTTTGACTTTTCAATCCTGTATTGTGCTATTGTAATTTTTATTCTAATTTATCCCATTTATTCTATAAAACAGGCGTTCTGAACACGTAGGCGAAAAGAGAAACGGCGGCGGCGGCGCGACGGTACGACCACCCACTGACGTGGTCTTATGCCAGCGGATGCGGGATCAGATGGGGTTCACGCGAATTGGTGTCTTTGTCACAGCAGATGACAGGGCATGGGCAATTTTTGTAAAGGTCAATATAATTATCAAACACGAAAATTCTGGTGGATTCCCTTTATTTTGTCAGTTTTATATCCTTGAAATGCCAAAATTGTGCTTGTAGGTAACATTAATATATCAGCAGCATCAGCAAATTAAAAATATTATAAAAGGCTGTTAATTTGTACTTTTTGATTTTAATATTAGAAACTGTTTTCATAGGAATTCTCACTTACTTTTTAGTGGACCTAGAAGGATCCTTAGCATACACATTTATATCGTGGTTAGCAACTTCAATAAACAATAAACTTAAAGTTAACTTTTAATGTCACAAAGGCCAATCCATTGAAATCTGACTACACTCGCCATACACACTAATTCTGGTTTCTTATCTACTATCTCATTTTTTAAAGATAAGCCATACTTTATTTCACTAATCCCAAATTAACTGAATCAAGCCTTATTAGGATTTATATAGACTACTTAATCCATCGACCAGTTACTGTTGACTTACGACTTTTATCCACTTTTAGTGTTGGGAAAAACTTTCTGTCTCTTGTCGATATAAGTAATAAGATAAATCAAGTTAATTCTGAGTGACGGGTGCCACAAAACTTTCCTTGTAAATAGTAATAATTCGATTTGGTATAAAGATTGGGGAGAAGTCGATAAAGTAGGAGAAATAAATTAATGGGCATAATTTCTCATTTATTCTAATCACTGCGGCCCGATCGTTTGTAAGCTTTTATCTCGTTATCGATTAATAAATTATGACATAGTTTATCGATTCGATTAATTATACGGACGAGAATGCAAGAAGGAATTTGAAAAGAGCATGTTGGTAAGCAGTTCAGTATTTAAAATAGGAAGTTCAAAAAATTACCCACATAAATTATCGAACAGAAGTTAAAAACTACAAAATCGATTAAAAATGTGTATTTAATTTGACTGATACTATAAAAGTGATTAAAACCGGTCGATGATCAAACATTTCTAATTTTTGCCCTTTTCTAATTTTAAATAATACTTAGATGTTTTTGTTTGGAATTTTCTCTGAATTATACTTAAATGTAATTCAAAAATTGTTTATGTTTCTTTATAGTTTATGTTGCCTGTAAAAATCATAATTACATACAAAAAATAAATAAATAAAATTAAATAGACCTGATACGACTTGATAGTAAACTACGCCAGTTACAAAACATTGATCGGTGCGGATTTTAAATGCGCCCACGCAAACGATCGACGTATACTTACCGCATTTTGTACATAACCGCAGAAAGCAAACCTACCAACAACGTAATAACAGTATGCAGTGTTCGACATAAAGTAATTACGGGTTTTTTGTCTATCTTGCTACAATATAATAATTAAGTAGGTATTTATTGTTAAAATTGCGGAAAAATTGATTTATTTTTTGCTGTTTTGATCTTGCTTTTGTAGCTATAGTAGGTATAGATAACTAGACGGGCCCGATAGCTCAGTTGGTAGTACCCCTGCCTTCTGAACTGAGGGCTGTGGGTTCGATTCCTACCCGGGACAAATATTTGTGTGATGAACACAGATGTTTGTTCTGCGTCTGGGTGTTATATTGTATTCTATGTATGTATTTACAAACAAAAAAGTATCTAAGTATTGTATCAGTTATCTGGTTCGCATAGTACAAGCTATGCTTAGTTTGGGGCTAGATGGCGCTGTGTGAAATGTCCGCACATATTTATTTATATTTATTTATTTATTTATAACTATTGTATGGCAATGACAATCGTGTAGAGTGGAGTCCCCAATCTTTTAAATTTAGTAAAAGCTGCTAACTCAGGGAATATTAATAAATAGGTAGGAGCACTCATCATATATCATTTATTGTATGTACAACATTAGAAATTATTTTACTGGGTGTTAGGACTTTTCTGCAAAGTTCGTCTAGGTAGGTACCACCGCTTTGCCAGTTATTCTGCCGCCAGCAGTAGTGTGCAAGCACTACTGTGTTCCGGTTTGAAGGGCGTCGTAGCTAGTGAAATTACTGGGCAAATGAGACGTTATGACCTGATTACACAGTGTAGTAATCTGATTACTAGACTGTGTGATGTCTCAGGATGACGTGCGCGGTGCACAAACTTTATTATTTTAAAGTTCCGAGTGACACTGCAACTGTTATGGGTGGCCGTATTGCTTAACATCAGTTGAATGACTAGCTCGTCACATCATTCATTCTCAGTCTTTATACTAAATAAATAAATTTCTATTTCTATTTCCATTTCTATTCTTCTCGGTACATTAGAATGTTGTGCGATAACCAACCAAGACGCCACCGTGGCGTGGTGACTTTGGGAAGCGTGTGAAGTAGCGCTTTATTGGGAGGCCTATGTTCAGAAGTGGATGTTTCCCCGCTGACGCTAAAAACATCCATCATCGACTTCTTTCTTCTTCTTCTTCTTTCTTAGATTATGGCTCCACACATAGTGTATTTAGCCAGTGTCAAGTATTGTAATTTTTCATCGTTATAGAATATTTCACGTAAGTCAAGTCATAGTTATAGTCCAGTCTAAGTCAGGTAGTCAAAGTCCAGTCTAAGTCATCTTCTAGTAAAGTGGTGGCAACTTTACTAGAAGCTTCTATGGAATTTTGGAAGCAACACGAAAAACCACGTTTCACCACATTATATCACTTGCCCACACTCATGCTCGTAGTTCAGCACATAATGCGTAAAACGCCACCAATTTTAAACATTAACACTGGAAAAAGCACAAGTTTTGATAAATAATACAATGCAACTACGTGAACTTTTCCGCGTTCCCGCCAAAACTCATCGACTTCTTTTCTTTTTTCCTATTTATTGCTGTCATTATGACAGCCATTACGCTATAAAAATATCTTGTTGCACTTGTCGTACTCTCCATACTGTTCACGCAAAGATAGGTGTCGTATTTCTACTCGATAGTTCAACTCTAATTTAGCGGCTCGTCACTAATAAGTAGAGACACGCGGAGAGATTGATTGGCACTTATCGATATGGTTGTCGATGTTTTACGTGTTATAATATACAAGGCGAGTCCGGTGCGGTTTGTAACACTTGTGTTTGGCTTAATTACTTGTGACTTAGTGACCCGATTGGTGAAAAAGAACATGCAAGATTACTTGTAATAGTAATATTAATATATTAATTTGTTAAATTTTAAATTATATCAACGTATTCGTTCTAGCAATAATAAATGTGTTGTAGGTGTATGGCATTATATATTATTTTTATTGATTTAGTAATGTAATCAATACAGTTTGTAAATAATGTCGAAATAAAATAAGCATTACCTATAAATTTTTAGGGTTCCGTACCCAAATTGTAAAACTGACTTTATTACTAAGGTCTCCCCTGTCCGTCTCTCTATCTAGGTATCTGTCTGTCTGTCACCAGATTTGTATCTCATGATCCGCGATAGTTATAAACAGTTGAAATTTTCACAGATAATGTAGGTATTTCTGTTGCAGCTATAACAACTAATACTAAAGATAACCGGCCAAGTGCGAATCGGCCTCGCGCACGAAGGGTACCGTACCTTTAACTATGTATAAAAACGAGCAATAGGTAAATCACGTTTGTTGTATGGGAGCCCCCTTAAACATTTCTTTTTATTGTACGTTTTACTAAGTATTTAACTATCACGGTTCATGAGATACAGCCTGGTGACAGACAGACAGACGGAAAGCGGAGTCTTAGTAATCTGTTTTAGCCTTTGGATACGGAACCCTAAAAACCCCACCGAAAACTAATGAAGCCATAAAAAAGCCACAGAACACTTTAAAAAGAAAAAAACTTAGATTACAATAAAGACTAGTCCGTAATACTAGAACATCACAAGATCAAGAACTACCAACCAAATATTAAAAAGGCTGAACCACAAAACAAGTCGAACACTTCTATCAAGGAGGTGGTCTAATTAGTTCAACACCAATAACAATACAGTTGAGCGAACACGCCTTATGTGGCGCCTGTGAGAAAGAAGGCCGTGGTTACGTGTGGTGATAGCAATAGGAATTATAGTCCTCTCTCATACAAAGCCACTGCTATGAACACAAAACAAGTAACATTTAACCCATTTCTATGTAAACAATTTAGTTTTAATGTGTGATCGATCAGTTGATCACGCAAAGTTGTCTATAAGTACGATGTATACCTAGTGTTAGCGATTTTCAATAGTTTACTTTGGAATCGAATGCTGCCGCGCTTTTGTGCTGTCAAAGTGACCGACGGATGACGTAAGACTTGCGAGCCGGCAAGGGCCAAGACATCGAATATAAAAAAAGAAACAACAGAAGAACGCAACATGGAGCGGGGAAGATTGATCATCATTATTATGGAATTAGCAAGTAGTAATATTATGGGAAGCTTCCTACAATATTGATGAAGACATTGAAGATGTTTGCAAGGAGGTCACGCCATGTCGTTTGTTAACGATAGTTGCCTATATCGGCCCTGGATTAAAAAGATGTTGATCAGTGATACAGCCGTGTTTTAATATCTCTGAAGTGGAACATCTACGCCCATAATCTGGTGAGTTCTTCTATAAATTACGACAATACAGCATTCACTATGTCTGAGAAACAGCCGAGTCGAAGTTCACCTTAGATAGACGTAAATAAAAGAAGAAAGTTCATCATGTTACATACCTAACCTACCCATATGTCGAAAAAGGTAGTAGAATGCCCAAATGTCGGATTAAAAGTGACATTGTGTATAAATATAGGTAGATACTTACCTAGGTACTATCATGAAAGTTGTGTATAATCAGTTGAATGATTACATTTGCATGATAAATAATCACCCAACAATTCATTAACACTCCATAAATTAAGTCAAGTTCCTATGGTTGTGAAAATAAATAGAGTAAGAAAGATACAAGTAGGTACCTAATGGGTATGTGTCGCAGTACACCTCTAATTAATACAAAGAATATAATAAACTGAGGCGAGAAGCATTCTCATTCAGCGAGACAATGCCTGCTGATAAAAGGATGTGCAGTGGTGGTAGATACCTAGGCTGTAAATAATGTTGTCTGTTATGTCTGGATAGGTTCACTTATATTTTAATAGTATTAAAGCGCAAACTTGTTAAGTTGGTTACTTGGTACAGATACATTGTTAGCACTCAATCATCATGATATGCAAATTTTTGGTTGTAAGTACCATGTGGATTAGGCACCTAGCATACTCTGTGTCTGGAAAAGTGGTATGCTTATTTGTGCCTACCTATCTTCTCAATTTGTTGCAGTTGTTCATTGAAATTAAATTCTTTATTTGCTAGAAAACTGAAAAAATAATGAAGATAACAGGTGCCTATCAAAATCTAAATAAAATATGGAATAAGCTGATAAGGCGGAGTAGCATCTACTGATATTGTTTACATATTATATGCAATATATCAGATAGGTGTTCTCCTCCTACCAATGTGATATTATGATGGGATACAATAATAAACAATGGTTTAACATAAGTCCACAAGTTAAGTAATACCTACTATGTAGGTAAGTAAAAGAAGATTATCACAATGGATGGTCGCTCTTACCCCAACAGCAATCTCTTCCTTTTGTTCCATAATTATTAACTACCCCATTTACTTAATGCAAAGCCTTTAAGGTGACGGGTACAGCAATCAAGGCGTTTTCTTTTCTGGCAAGTTTCCTGACGAAATTAGAGCATGTGGAGTTTTGAATTGAATATATCATGTAATTCGTTTCAATAACTTGTTTGTGATGAACGCAAATACAAGATAAATAAATTCAGTCCTTTAGAAAAACCTCGCAGACATACCTCAAAATTTGGTTGTTCCTATCTTATACAGCTTCTATCGAATATATCTTTACAAAAAAATATTTGTGTATGCCCAACAAACATTCACATAATGCGATGAATTAATAATTTTAAAAAATATTATACTAACATGGATATTAAAAACCTCCAAAATCAGTTTTGTGGGTTGCCTTTGTCGTAAGCGCCACACGGAAGTTCAGACTGAATTAATTTTTAAGTCTATGATGTTAAGGTCGATGTTTCTTTGAACCTGCTCAGCTGGGTCTACCCATCGTCTTAATTAAATTAATGTATATTTTTAATAAAGCTAGTACTCTATTCAATAGATAGATACAATACATAATCATTATGCTGCAGTACCAAAAAGGTGTTATATGAAAAAGAGATGCATTTATAGTTCTTTATCACACAAACATCAATAGTAGGTCCCTACTTAGGCAAACATAATAAATAAAGCACTATCTTTCAGTTGACTCCGGTGTATTGTGGAAGTGTTTTATGTGATAGTGCAGTATTGAAGGAATATAAAAAGTATTTAAGTATGTCTACAACAACTTAATAACTATTTCTCTAACTGATAAAAGTATAAAATCACATCAAATAGATAAAAAAAAATATGATTCATAATAATACCAATCATAATAATGTACCTAAGTATAACTAGATTCATAGGTGTATATTTATTATGCTGGTGTGGTGTTATAATAAACTTTGGGTTGAGGTTTTAGACACAGTAATTAATAATATTAATTAATCATGGTCTCCTATGTGGTATAAATACCAGGACCTCTGACTAGAAGACTAAGGAATAGGTTTTAAGTACCTGTGTGTGTATTATTATTTTTAACATAATATAATATACACATAGTATAATACACTTTTGACTGGCCTGATAGCTCAGTTGACAATGGCTCTGGCTTCTGAACTATAGGGCGTAGGATCGATTCCTACCCAGTATGAGCATCTGTGTTATGAACATAGGGGTTTGTTCTAAATCTGAGTGTTATATTGTATTACGTCAATTTTCTTCCCTATGTACCTATAAGCATTTATTTACAAAATAAAGATTCCAGGTATTCATTCAGTTGTCTAGAGGTGTCTAGTTCCCATGGTAGGTACAAGCTATGCCTAGTTTGGGACTGGATGACGCCCTGTTAAATGCCCACACATATTATATCTATGTACAACGTTGTTAAGTAGGTACTAGGTGGGTGTGTTATAAAGGTAGTGTGGGTATAATTTAATAAATAATAGGACCTATTAAACGAATCATGTTTAGACTTGATCAAGTTTTTCATTAGAAAATTAATATGTTAAACATGGCAAACAAAAAATACAACCCCATTGTGAACTTCCCCTTATTTATTTTTTCCTGAAATAATCAACAAAGTTTAAAACTCAAGTCAAACCTTAGACTAGGGGTTAAACAAGAGGTTTAACATTGTAACCATTTTATTGATCTGACAATTACCTAATGATCATTTAAAAAAAAAAATGCTGTAATCGTTGCTTTCAATTGTTTTTCTGTAATTTTTGGGTTGACTTGAGTACCTACTCATTTGTTTACAGAGAACGAATAACATTATCGTTAATTGGAATAGGTACTACTTACCTGATTGTCACCCTGTAACTTTGACAGAGCACTGTCATGATGGGACTATAAAGTTAGTAAATCAGAGTTTTAGTGAATCGTAGACGGATTATCCTCTTGTCTGTGAAGAGAATACTCGGTAGTAAATATAATATCGTAATGAAAATATTATTTATTATTTTAGTGGTAATAAGTATCTAGTATCTACCATTTCTTGCGCTTTCTCTAGCGGAGTGAACCGAACTCCTTGATCATACCTAATAACTATGAATAGCTTAAGATTGGTGTACATTAATTTTCAAATGATAAGTATTTAAAAGGGACTTAAGTACATGAAAGAATGAATGGAACGAGTAGGTACGACCTTGGTGTGGTCACATATAGTAAACATTGTATCCAGATTGAACAGGTTGAACTGACAGTCGAGATGTTAACGCTGTACCTACCTAAAATTCCATGCTAAGAATAAAACAACCTTGATTGCTGCCTAAACTGCAACACGTTATTACTATAAGAAAATGCCTGCGCCTAAGTAAACAGAACAACTGACTTCTACCTACTGGAGAGACGCGGATCACATCATTGTATTTTTATATATTTTTGTTACTTGCGGGAAAACGCGTTGTTCGCAGTTATGGATGATGATGATGATGATGATGATGATCATCATGATAATGATGAAGTATTTCGGTATAACACTGCCGTGTGCTGAACTATCTATTCTTGCCTTATTATGTAATGTGTCTTCAAGCACATATTTTGTTAAATTCTCTGCAATATTTGGAATATTTTACCTCAGATTTGTCAAAAAGGAGGTAAAGCGGGGTGTAGGATGCAATTTAGAAAAAAAAAAGTGTATTATTAATTAGTCAATATATTTCAGGGAATGTTCGGGGACTTAGATAACTGTATTTTGATTATGTTTCTTCGAATTCTCCGAAGTCATGCTGGTACCTAATTACTATAAACAGCCCTAAACTAGAAAAGTGGTCCTGCGTCTTTGTCGGTACCTACCATTGGACTGCAGGTGGGATTGTGATTGGCTGATCGATGTTCATTTATAATACCTACATAGTTTTTTTTTATTATGGTGTAATAATTTATTGAAATAAAGCTGTTGATATCACATGAATGACGAATACTATAAAATATATAAATGGTACATATTCAACACAGTACTATTATGCTCAATAATTTACAATAATTTGAATCAAGTATTATGAGTACCTAATCGCATTGACTTTTAAAAGTGCTATGAACAGCCTAATTTGCCAATTTAGAATATTAAAGAACGAGCATCGGGGACGTCACTACAAAATAGATATACATTCAAGCTGAGATAGAATGGGACAGAGCATATTGATCTTGCATCGCGAAACCCATTTTGTGCTGTCACAAAGTCAAACTCTGTGGTAAAAAGTACGTGAGCTGTCATGACGATTGGTAGTGATTAGTTGTTACTTAAAAGTTTTGCTATCTAAAAGGGGCACGCGGAAACTACTACGGAGTGAATATTCTAAGCTAATTGCGATAAACACTTTGATTTTCATTTCACAATTTGATTTTTTTACTTTTTGATGTTGAATGCAAGGATGATTAATTAGTCTGTCCCTTTAGACTGTTTGTGGAAGTGGATGGCAGATGTCAAGGAGGTTCTTATTCCCGTATTTAAGGCGTGTTGCTAGCCTTGCTAGAATTATTACATACTGAAAGGTCTCCAACTTGGCTGTTATGCTGCGACGTAAACAGGCGTCAAAGATTTGTGTTTAGTAGCCAAGTTCTTCCAATTCTATTCTATCTACACCAAGAGTATAATAGAATAGAATAAACTTTAATGTATAAAAACTGTGTACATGCAAAGGTCTTATAATATAATATATTATTATAAAATTGTCACAACAGTATTATCCATCCCGGACGAACAATAGAAGTGGGCATGGGAAAATTTGCGCACATGAAACGTTAACTATTATTGTTCACTATTGAAGATTTCGTTTACATTTTATTAAGCCTTACCTATCAACCACTCTTTGAGACTATGTTTAAATTGATTACCGTTGAGAGATTTTAAATGTGAGATAGATTGTTAATTACTACTGCACACGCGAAAGAGCTTTTATAAAACATGGTGTTATTACTTTGGGGAATACACATGTCAATTTATGTTTATTAAGACTACCCGTATTGAATTGATTGTATGGCAAAGAAAATTCGGTACTATTTTTGGCAAAGGCACAAATTTCTAGCAATAAATTCCTGTAAGAGTAAGTAATCGTAACGGTAAGAGTAATTAAGCATATAAAAGAAAAATCATTTATTGACAAATATAGTCACAGAATAAGTAATAGTTGGTTTAACAGAGCGGTTGACTACATGTAGACTGCTAGTATCTGTTCTGGGAGATCTTTTAACTAAAATAGCTATCGAGTTGAACGGTAAAGGCTCGGGTATAGACCATAGTCGACCAGACATCTATCCAATATTGTAACTTGATTAAACAGACAAAATATTGAGCTTGTGAGCATCTCGATTATGTAAAATTAATCGGGTTGAGCCTGAGTTGAACCGGTTGAGCTGCTGTATGTGGAAATGCAGCTATTGAATGAGGACATTCCAATAAACAGGATGGCCGGAGGATGCATCATTATAAATGAAGTATAATAGCTCAAAAAAAAAAAAAAAAGTTGATTCAGATGTCTATTATGAAATTATGAGTTGAAAGCTGGTAGATAAAGTTGAAATAATTTAAGTGGGTCTAAAGGTTGTTGATATTACTATATTGGAAAGTGGAGTCAGATGTCTATTATGAAATGATGAGTCAATAATGTAGATAGATAAAGTTGAAATAATTTAAGTGGGTCTTAAGGTTGTTGATATTACTAAAACGGAGTCAGAT
Organism: Ennomos erosarius; assembly: GCA_963580505.1. Classification (NCBI taxonomy): domain Eukaryota; kingdom Metazoa; phylum Arthropoda; class Insecta; order Lepidoptera; family Geometridae; genus Ennomos; species Ennomos erosarius. The sequence continues at coordinate 2,764,849 of OY756996.1, read as the reverse complement.
GTCTATTATGAAATTATGAGTTGATAACGTTGGTACATAAAGATGGTATAATATAAGAGGGTTCTTAAAGTTATTGATATTTCTAATAGGAAGGTTGAGTCAGATGGTTATTTTGAATGATGAGTTGATAATGTGGGTAGATGAAGTTGGAATAATTTAAGTGGTTCCTAAAGTTATTGATGTTATTATTACTACATATGAATGATGGTTCAGATGTCTATTATGAATTAAAGTTGAAGATGTTACGAGTTGAAGATGTTGGTAAATAAAGTTGGAATAATTAAGGAGTTCTTAAAGTTGTTGATATTAGGTACTAAATACGAAAGTTCATTCTGATGTCTAATATGAATTGAAGTTGAAGATGTTGGTAAATAAAGTTGTAATAATTCAGGAGTTCTTAAAGTTGTTGACATTAGGTACTAAATACGAAAGTTCATTCTGATGTCTAATATGAATCGAAGTTGAAGATGTTGGTAAATAAAGTTGTAATAATTAAGGAGTTCTTAAAGTTGTTGATATTAGGTACTAAATACGAAAGTTGATTCAGATGTCTATTATGAATTGAAGTTGAAGATGTTGGTAAATAATATTGGAATAATTAAGGAGTTCTTAGAGTTGTTGATATTAGGTACTATATACGAAAGTTCATTCTGATGTCTAATATGAATTGAAGTTGAAGATGTTGGTAAATAAAGTTGGAATAATTAAGGAGTTCTTAAAGTTGTTGACATTAGGTACTAAATACGAAAGTTCATTCTGATGTCTAATATGAATTGAAGTTGAAGATGTTGGTAAATAAAGTTGTAATAATTAAGGAGTTCTTAAAGTTGTTGATATTAGGTACTAAATACGAAAGTTGATTCAGATGTCTATTATGAATTGAAGTTGAAGATGTTGGTAAATAATATTGGAATAATTAAGGAGTTCTTAGAGTTGTTGATATTAGGTACTATATACGAAAGTTCATTCTGATGTCTAATATGAATTGAAGTTGAAGATGTTGGTAAATAAAGTTGGAATAATTAAGGAGTTCTTAAAGTTGTTGATATTAGGTACTAAATACGAAAGTTGAGTCAGATGTTTACAATGAATTGTGAGTTGATAATGCGGTACATGAAGTGAATTATTCAAGTTTATTCAGATATCTATTTCGAACAATGAGTTTATGTTGTTGGTTGATAATGTTAAATACTAAATGAGTAAAGTAAAAGAAAGTTATTGATGCTGGTTGGTATAAAGCGAATTGTTATTTTAAATGAAAAAATTTATAATGTTGGTTAAGTTAATCATAGTAAAAAAAAATATCGATGAGTTCGTTTTAATGCTGGAAAATGGGAAAAGTATGTGAATTCGTCGAATAAAATTGTTAAATCACAACAATAATAATAATAATAATAATAACAAGTTGTTGACTTAATTTTGACAAAATTGATTAAAAGTTAATTATAAATTCAATTAAGTCAATGGAATTGATGACATTGATAATTTAAAATGATGAAACCAACAGTTGAATGAGATTAGTAAAGATTAGGTAGGTAGTTGAAAGTAGGTAAAAGTTGGTGAACTTGAAAACAATAAGCTGGATCAGTTGATGACGGCGATGCAAAGTTGTTTACGATTTACGACGTTGTTGTCAATACTCCGAAGCCAACTACCTACTTGAGGTCGACTAGAAGAGGAGACAGTAAACTAGAAGTTGGGTCTACGGTCGGCACATTGTGATCTGGGGAGTATATAACAAATGTGACGATCTAAATATTATAAGTAGTTTATGTTAGATCTATTGTTTCTGACGTAGCTTTTATTCTGTGTGTTGTAGATACAAAGCTGTTCACGACGAAGGTTTCAACACTCCGAAGCCGATTGATTACTTGAGATGCAAAAATGTTTACGACGATGTAATCAACACAGAAGCAGACTTCTTGAGGCTATTGGTAGAGATGCAGTCGTTTACGACGAAGTTGTCAACACTCTGAGGCCGATTACTTGATGTCGACTGTTGTATGAGACGGCAAAACAATTGTGACCATATTGCGATCTGTTTTTGTTTTGCCCTTTATAGATGAAGTTGACGAGTTGAGTTGAGTTGTTGGATGTTGTCGACGCTCAGGGGCTGACTACTTGAGGCTGTCGGTAACAGGGGTGACATTGAACTAGGAGCTGGGTCTGCAGTCGGCTTGGCCCGAAAGAAGCTCGGGATGGCGTTGCTTCAACCAAAACAAGTCTCGGAGTTGACCGACGATGACAAAGTACCTAATAACAATATATAGTACTATGCTGAGTTGTACGAGGCTTGCCATACACGTACATTGTTGCCTGATCTGTTGAGAAAGTCCGTTACAATGGTGGATTACTAAAAGAGGATGGCGAATGACTATAGTTTGGCCTAACGTGAAGCAGTGTAGGCACAAGTATTGGAGTCACCGCTTGGAAGTGGTTATCATAATAAACTGGATGGATCAAGCCAAACCCGACACAGCTACGTTGCTCGGATATTGATGACTAGAATGAAAAGAAACAAGACTGAAGACAGCTGAGAAGGTTTATGTCTGCGATGCCATAATATATTTGACCAATGCAGTAAGCTAATGTGTACCTACTACATACTCTAAAAATAAACTGATGTAAAGGGCAATGGCAATAACAATCACCATCACAAAATACACGTTCTTTTGGGGTACATGTCTGAGGACAGACATTGTTATCAGAATGGCCGAATGTTAGCGATTTTCAATAGTTTACTTTGGAATCGAATGCTGCCGCGCTTTTGTGCTGTCAAAGTGACCGACGGATGACGTAAGACTTGCGAGCCGGCAAGGGCCAAGACATCGAATATAAAAAAAGAAACAACAGAAGAACGCAACATGGAGCGGGGAAGATTGATCATCATTATTATGGAATTAGCAAGTAGTAATATTATGGGAAGCTTCCTACAATATTGATGAAGACATTGAAGATGTTTGCAAGGAGGTCACGCCATGTCGTTTGTTAACGATAGTTGCCTATATCGGCCCTGGATTAAAAAGATGTTGATCAGTGATACAGCCGTGTTTTAATACTAGTATAACATTTTACAAGAACCTATATTACCTTGTATATACTTAGCTGCAAAAAGATATGTAGTTACTTACAGATGTTTTCCGGTGTGTAATAATAATAAACATTGTTTTATCAAAAATCCCTCGCACTGAAATCTGTTGGAAATAATAAATGAAATAAGTATCGAATTTATTTATATTTTTATGAATATTTATTTTTCATGATGTTTTTGTCAACATAATAAGATAGCTAATGGAAATGCAATGACTAATCACAATAAGAAATAAGGTTGCATAATTTTAATATGCTAAATTGCCAGTTCTTGAGCTGCATACGTAAAAAATCTCATTTAGCTTGAAATGGTTAGTATTTTTTGCAGTTACGACCACCGAATTGTTCCGTTTAATATAATCACTTTAGAATTTACATGACTACATTTCTTAATTTCTATTAGCTGCTATCTTAATATCTCACAGCCGATACGTAATAAGGCACCGGAAGGTGTCAAAATACCTGCGCCTCGAGGTGTCCAACTGACGAAGGGTTCCCTACAAAAGAGGATCAAATTACTTACGTGATACCCGATGTGATGATGAACTGTGGTATTTTAAAACCTCCACACAACTTTATCACACCATTAAGACGAGAAATAAATGATTATTGCAAATGCAATCAAAGGCTTGTGTTTAATGTAGGTCGGTATTATTTGGTGCCTTGGGGGGTATTGGATACAGGAGGCGGGCAGCTGCTCAAAGTGCTGCTCTTTGGGGGACGCCTATGTTCAGCAGTGGACGTCTACAGACGATGATTATCATCGTTGACATCTGCGACACAGCCTTGTACTTCTGCAGACATCGGTCTTTATTTGTTTGTATTTAATAATGTTTTGGGTCTTAATAAAGATTTTTATTATTTTTGTTTAATGAAACTACTTAAAGCATAAATACATAGAGCGTATTTAGAAGATTAGAGAGGACTTTATCAAGCAGTAGACCACAGAATAAATGCACTACGTAAGGTACAGAAGAATCATTTCGCTAATGTAGCGCTCATGGCGAAGCACGACTAGCCGTTCCTAACCGATCTGTAAAGTTAAGCAACGTTCGCTGCGGTCACTACTATGATGGGTGACCGCTACAGCAAATAGTTGGTATTTACAAATGAGCGCTACCGTGCTTCGGAGGGCACGTTAAGCCGTCGGTCCCGGCTGTTGTTGTAAGACAATAGTCGTTAAGTCAGAAGCCTTCGGGCGGCTTAAAAATTCTGACACCAGGGCTGACCCCTTGCCTACACGAGAAGAAGAAGAAGATTTCGCTAAGACATTTATATGAATAAACTCTTGTGCCACGTTATAAAGTACTAATTTGGGCAAAGACCTACCTACATGTTTGAAATTTTTAGTTGTTCTCTCAATCTGTCTCTTTTAATCGCGTGTCTCGTTCCCTCTCCTTCCTTTTCCCCTATATTTTTCCTTTTATCTTCCATCTCCTTATAAACAGGGTTAGAACGTAAAACTAATTAACCCGTGCAGATATACGGGTCATGCAGATAGTCTAGTTATATGATTAGAGAGCTAACTTCACTTTGTTAAATATAAGTGACCCTAAAATTAGGGCCATATTGAATAATAGTATGGAGTACTGATATCAGTTTGGGTTCTGAGCTCAATATACCCAGATTGTAAAAGTTGCCTATCATAACAAACTGTAGTTACACATAGGTTGAGTAACAGTTACTGCACGTGAAACCCCGATTTCGTCGTAAATATGAATTTCAATTACTAACTTCGACGGTACACTATAGACCCTAATTTGGAAAGGTCTTAATTAGTGAAGGGACTGGCGTTGTTTTGGCCGAATAAAATGAAGACTATCCGGCAAACTATAGCCGGATTATTATAATATTCAGATATAATCTGTATTTGGATGCAGCCCTACTCCTTATATAATAAATAATAATAGAAAGTGTTCGATAGAAGAATATCGTTCTGTTATTTTACACACCAAGTCAAAGCCCTCTGCTAGTAATTATTATTTTTAAGGGTGGTTTTATGATATGCATAACATAAACAAAGGGTGAAGGTACCTATGTATATTTTATCAGTGATTCATTTCTATAATTTGTTAATGAGGTAATCTTAGTTTTAATTTTAATATATAACTAAGTTTTATTTATCCATCTATTCTAACTTTGAATATAAAAGCCGGATGCCAGAAAACATCGGATATTCCTTACCCTATTCCTAATCCAGTACAAATTGATTAAAGGACCCTATCACAGTTCCAAACTGAAATTTAAGACCCTGTTTACGGGAAACGGTTGGAAAGTTTGAATCAATTAGTCAAATAAATGTAACATTTACCCTTGCGAGCGATCCGAGTTGATTACCAACTCTATTAAACAAATATTGCGAGATATGATCTCGGAATCTTCAGGAAATTGATTGCGTGGGTTTAGATGTGTTTGGTGGTAGGTTGACAATGGAACTTATTAATTCTAGGTATAATCTGAGTTTGGAAACGTAAATAAGATTTATAAATTTATTTTATTTTTATAATTCTTATTAAACGTTTGTTCTCTCATTCGCCGACGTTGTAAAAGTCTTTAAAGAAAAAACTCGTTTTAAACCTTAACTATATTTAACAAGTAAAATCAAGTTCTGTGCCTATATACAAATATTTAGCTATATACCTATTAAAAAATGAAAAAAATTGCATGATTATCGTAAACATAAGTTATGTCAAAGGATGTCCAAACACACAGTATAGTAACTGTGTTTGTACATTGTATATAACCTACAACGTTTTCTTTTATACCATCCAAGACTGCAATTTTAAAATCATATTAGCTATTATAATAAAAGATAGTACAGGTGTAACAACTTTTTAAAGGATAAAGTTATCCACAATCTTAAAACATCGTAAACTTTCAAAACTTAAATAACGGAGACACCAAAAGCCACGCCAAGTCCAAACCATTACTAGTCATCATAGCTATATCCAGTCTGTAAACTTTTACAGTTGCAGCGAATCGAAGTTTTTCAACTTTGCAACGTAACTTATTTACTATTTTCGTTAAAGTTTTAAAAGAACTTTTGTTTTGTTTATAAGCATTAGTTTGGATTTTAGTTTACTCTTAAGAAAATTATGGTAATGCTAACAATTACAACAATTTTGTTATACGAAATGATTTCTAAATTTTTCGGGCGATGTTACCATAATGGTGGTGGGAAATGATGATTGAGTCAAAAGTAAAATTAAGTAATTTAGCAATCTTGGGACTTGAGCCAATCACTCTGGCAACTTAAAAATTCTAACAAAAGGACTGAAAACCAGAACGAGAAAAGAGAAAGATTTTATGTTTAAGTTGCAGATATAATTTTGATCCTTCCAGTCTTGCTCTCTGTCGATATTATCTTAATCAACGGCCATCATAGCTATAACATCTACTAAACAAAGGCACAATTCACTACATATCTCTAATACGATAGCATCTATTGATACAAGATCTCGATCATCTTCTATTTCGTCATTCACAGTTGCAGATTTAGCCATAGCTTTGTCCATAGCTCCATTCCTAACAATGTTGCAACTAATGCTATCAGCATAGCTGATCCTACTTATGGGGTAACGTGTAGAACGTCTTTATTAAGCCTCTATTGTCTCTCTCTAATTATGGTAAAGGAATTGAACGCTGATTTTCGAATGCAATGCTTATTATCTGAGATCTGCATACAATCGGACATTTGCATAATATCTTCATTCGTTCTTGGTTCGAACTGATTTGAATAGTTGATGCCAGGGACGGATAAGGACTTGAATTTGGGGGAAAAAGTTAAAAATGTAAAGTATATTAGCAACAGTTTTACCTTGAAAGCTTGTACAAAAAGAAGATAAGTTACTGTTTTGGTTGTATTTCTTTTATATTTCTGACGCAACTGCTGTCTATGTTAGCTGATATTTCTTTTAAGAAGTATTATTATTCCTATACATTTTGGTTTTGTCGGTGTATTATATATTATTGGACTCTGCATCATTCCCCCCGCCCTAGATCAGGCCCTGACTTCACGCAAGGCTTATTAGCTTCGTGCACATGACGAAGCAGGTAAGCTAGGAATCCTTATTTACAATTGTGCATCGTGACTGGAGTGGGAACATTTCAACAAACAGTTTATCATTATTTAATCATCTCGTAAAAATATGTGTAGCTTTGAGTTAGTCCCGATCGGTCACCGACCCATAAAAACGTCCATAAAAAAACTAGTAGGTACCGGTAGTTACACTTTTCCATAAGTACCAAAAGAACAGCCACTGACACTATATAAATAAGCTATTATTGTTTGGTGGGAATGTATCGAAAGTATAAATTTATTAAATATGTTCTTAGCATAGTGAGTGGCTGTTTCCTGGAATATTATTTAAGTAGTTTACATTTCCAAGCATTAAATTGCGTTTGGCCTGAATATCCCGTGCGTCACCAACCTAAGAAGTTGAAGAACTTAAAGCCCTAAAAACAAAATTTGTACTTACACAGAATATTTTTTTTTAAATATTTTTTTTTACAACATTATTTTTTCATAATAAAAGCGCACAAATCCCGTCCTACTTAGCCCGATGCCCCATAGTGCTAAGAACTCTCCAATCCAGACAAAAGGCCTGCTAAATAGTGTTTTGTTCGAGCTCGCGGTGTTGAAACTCGAGGGCCCACTGTGCGGAGCTCGAGGGCCCCAACGAGTTCCTGTGATTTTTAAGTTCAACCCTGGTTTCTAGAGCTCTTGTAGGCACACTTTGGTTTGGATTCGAAACCAAACTTTGAGGAGTTTAAGGTACTTAACTAGTATTTTCAAATTGTTATTTGTTTGGCCTATTTTAATAGCTATTAAGTTCTTTTTAACTAGGCTGAAAAGATTTCTCTATTTTCAATTGAGTAGGTAGGAAAATTATTTCAATTTGTAAGACTGGTATTTGATATTTTCTTTTTACCAAACCTATTCAGTAGTTGAAAAGTAGGTGCTTTGTGTAAAATAATAACGACCGTTTAATTAATTAATGAACCCGTTGAAAAACGTGCCTGCCTATCAACAAAAAACCCTACTTAATAAATAATTTATAATTCCCTACAAACAAATGGCGTCACGGATCACCTAAAAAAAAACTCGAAACAATAGATCTGAATATTCATACCGGGAGCTAGTCACACGCGAAAATGTGTCTAGATCGTGCGCTGGAGTGGCCCGCCCTACGCGCCGATTGGCCGTCCAATTTTAAATCAGCCAATAGGAGCGCGGCGGAAAACGTTCAGTATAATTTTGGCGTAATTAGTCATGCTTTGAAATAATGAGGTGGAGGAATGGCAACTTTTTGCAGCTTGACAATTCTGTTGTTTTAGGGCTGAGTAATTATTCGCTCTGTTAGTTTTACTACTTTTTAGGTGCTTTTGAGTTCTTTGACAAACGAGTTCGCAAAGCAGACAAGATCATAATCGGCTTCAAATTTATGAAAATGTGGGTTCAAACTGACTCATGTGATGACGAATTAGCTTTATGGTAGTGAAACTTTGGTTACCTACATACAAAGGTAGGTAGGTATTCTATAGAGAAAACCTCGATTTTACCCTTAGTTACTTTGAGTTTAGTTGAGATTTTGCCAATGATTATAACAATAAGTATACAATTACTTTTTTAATATCAAAGATTGAAGCTGGACTAGTTCGAATATAAAATTTTGTAGGTTAATTCTGCAAAAAACACACTCGCACTTATTTGTTTTCCTGCTCATGGGTTTGGCATAGAAGCTTATTTATATTAGTTTCAACTAAACAGTTATAAATGAATTTTGTGCATTCACGGAAACTAACATAATTTAGAATCCATAAACGCACAAAATTTAAAGACCTGGGACCAAATTAGACATTCAAAGTGCTCGATTTAACACTAAGGCCTTCGTTCTCTATATCCGAGTAAAGTTCCGAGTTTGCTGGCCAGTGAGTAATACTGATCAGGACGTAAAGGCGTCGAGTAGTTCTTTTCAGTTTCACGAACGAAAACAGAGTTTCGATCAGCTACTCAGTGAGTAAAAATTTAGGATGATCTGTAGCAACGTCAATTGTTCATTATGTTCATTCAATAGTCACTCCAACTGCTGTCAGTGACGTCATTTTAGGTTCGTTTTTTATTTATTTTTTGACATTTCTACGTGCCAGCTATATGCTGCGGTGCGGTAGGTGCCTGCAAAGAGTATTTTACCTACTTAAAAACAGTAAGTAAGGAGTTACCTTTACAAAAAGGGGTATCAACTAAATAAATTAATGTAACGAGGAATGTAATACGAATTTAGATTACATTGTTTAGTTCAACGGGAAATATAATAAGTACTTAATACCTATAGGTACCTGAAATATGGTTTTATCTTGACGCAATAAAAAAAATTAAAATAACACAAAACAAAAATATCATAATATTATATAAGTATTTAACATATTATAATTGAACAAAAACTCTTTTAGTAGTCATCGTCATCATAATCATCAGCCTGAAGACGTCCACTGCTGAACATAGGCCTCCTCCAAAGAGCATCACTTTGAGCGGCTGCTAGCGTCCAGTATCCATCGTCTTTCCACGGTTATGATCAGACTGTTTTAGTAATTAAATACAATGATTTCTATATTCATAAGTATCTGATCTCGAAATAGAAACAGGAATAGACGATGTTTTTATAGCAGTAGCGTAATCAACAGGGTTGGTAGTTTACAGTTCCGTAGATCTCAGTACTTGTGGCATGCAAACTATAATAATAAATTACAAACACATGCGAGCTTGCAACAAGTTTTGCTATAGCCGTCGGTTAACCGTAGGTACTAATCGGCAGCTGATGTGTCCTGTAAGTAGCAGCCTGGTATACGGGTCGGCTAGCGCTACTCGGACATTCTGAAATTCGTTACTGCAGTTACAAGTGACATTACGTGGTGGCTAGTCAACTCGGAACATTACTCGGATATAGAGAACGAAGGCCTAACCAACTTTAACTTATTCATTAAGTAACACCCTATTAGATAGATAATTCAATAACTTCCCTAATAAATCCAGCCTACGTCAAGTAACATAACTTAAGTAATGTTATCTTTAAGATTAAGGAGACCAAACAGCGGGGTACCGATTTAGCTGGTAATATTGACTTTCTAGATGATTTATGTACGATAAACACGCTCTGTGCCACCATATTGTTCTAAAATAGGTTAGGGTTATGGCTTACTGGGGTATATTATATGGGGGATAGTGTTGTAATAATTTTGACTAGACTTATTAAAGTAGTAGGTAATGATAATGGACAACATTAGGTTAGGCAAGCTAACTGGTAGTGGATCATTCAGATTGTATAGGCCATCTTGGCCAGTATACAAGGTGACCTTGAATTAGTATGTAATCCTGAAAGGGAGTATATCTACACCCCAAGGTAGACAATGCTTGTTCTACGACTTTACTAAATTAATAGTTTTTCATTGAAGAAATGCCATGTAAAGTTTACGTTCGAAAATAGCCTTAGCGCAGCTGGGTGGTTGAACTTCGTCCTTGACCGAGTGCACATAAACGAGTTTAACGACCCGTGTTTAGAAATGATTTTATAGTATCTTTTTTTTATCTTTCATTTTTTAGGTACCTTGAGTCGCTTTGCGACTATGCCGGCACCATTGTGTACATTCACTATTTCAATTCTTAAGCAAATCATACACCATTTTATACAGCGCTCTTGCTGCTTCACAATGTGGAGCGGACAAGACCGCTTGAACTGCACCGACATCGAGAAAGTTGCATCCGTATTAAGTGAGCATATACCTTCTAATTGATTGGCTCCGCACACATTCCACCAGGACATGATGACCTCTGTGACTCCATAACCACCATCACTTGTTAACTCTCGTAGCGATCGCACGTGCAATTTTGCGAGTGGATTTATTTTTTACCATGGTCATAATAATAATTGTATATTTATGCATAGAACTTGCACCAAGATAAAAGTAGATATAATACATTTTAAAATTAGAATTCAGTTGTTTTTCTCAAATGGAATTAACTGACTTCACTTTACATATAAAAAGGTGAAACCAAAGCATCTGTACAAAATCAAAACCTATACAAATATAATCAGTATCCAGAGGGTTCAATACAGCTGATATTTGTCTGGCCGTCATCGAAGCGAGACTCTAATCAAAAGCGCCCTTTGTAAGAGGGAAGCCATGCGAGACTGGTCTGGGCCCTATCGTGACTCCTGACCCTGGCATGGTTGGCTGCTTGTTTATTCACGATGCTAATAACTTTGTTTCAGACTTTAGATACGATGCTTATAATGCTTCAGACTAGATATTCAATACTACAGGCATGATGACTACTATTAAAAATGAACAAGTACCTAAATATTACTTTCATAAAGAAGATTAAAAATGAATGTAATAATTTAAAAAAATAAACAAACTCGGTAAATAAATCACGGAGTAATAAGCTTCTTAAGTTTCTACAGGAGGAATCTCCTGTCCTTTTCTCGCGAAACAGAGTGCCCCCCCCAGTTACTATGAAAAATTCACTCGTGACGTCACATGCCAAAGAGATTGTATGAACAGCTACCACAGCTTAGTAATGAGGTACTATGAACGACCTTCCTCTGACGTCACTGGCCGTTTGAGCTATCTCTTTCTATTCCGGTTCTTAAAATGCTTGTAACTTGGTCATTTTTTGAGATATCTAATTTTTGTTTTCACAAATGTTTGCCTTTTGAGGAATATTATTAATTTATCTAAATAAAAATTTTATTCATCATACTTATTGCAGCTTGCCAGTTTTCCTAGAAAAATATTCATCATCATCATCATCATCATCAACAGGCTGGCCAGTAGGTGGACCAGCGACCTGGTGAAAACCGTGGGGAGCCGATGGATGCAGGAGGCGAGCAGCCCCTAAAGGTGGCGCTCTCTGGGGGAGGCCTATGTTCAGCAGTGGAGAGAAATATTGTTTCAGGATAAATAGTGTTTTAAAGTTTTTATGTGATTAGTTTAAACAGTTGCTCTGAAAAATTTCATCGCAATAAGATGCATCGCATGATTTTTGTTGAGAAGAAAGTTGCATCTCTATTATTTATAATAATCTAGTTTAATATGTAGGAATTGGTATAAAAAGTTAACAATTATAATGCATGCATGTTTATTTCGTATATTTTATTTCAAGTTACATTTACCTATGATTCGGCCTCTACTCTCTAGTTTAGTTATTGTACTTTTTGATATTATCTCCTCTCAGAGTTTACAGCTGTTTAATTAATGAGTAATTATTTTTGTATTGATGTTCAATACATTACAATTTTATATCGACTTCTAATAGCAATATACCAAGGACTCGGTATACACCAATCTTTTCTCAAACGCTTGCCGACGCTACAGACATGCGTCCGGCCCCAATTTCCGGCCTTTTTTTATTTGTTTAATTTGCTCCAATGTCTTTTGGATTGCGTGTTTATAAACAACTGACCGCTGTGCGTGGGCGTGACATATCACTTCTCTTTTTCTATCTGATAGCTAAAGACAGAGACGGAGATATGCAGTTTAACGTTCGTGAGAATGTGAGATTCCTTGTTACGTTTGAAAAGTTTACTTTTAAGTTCTGGTAGTAGAGGCGTTATGACTTCGATATCCAATAGAGTAGATTTAAAAACGGCTGTAGATCGTAACATTTTATACCTAGATCGAAATTATTTGGATGTTGATGTTGTTTTATGTGCAAACATTGTTTTTTAGAATGTTCATTCAAATTCAACGGTAGTTTGGGTTTAACATGAGACTTTTATCTTGTTTACAATGAAATCTGTATTTACGTGTTGTAGCTGACCTCTAAACAGCTTTGGTTATTAATCATTATGGAATTGGATTTGGATATTTATAATTTTTTCTATTTGATCGGAAGTTATTCTCGAAAATTAATTAATTAATTAAGTATTTCAAATTAATTAATAAGTTTTACTTGGGACTAATTATCTAGATTCTAGTAATTCTAGACTTTTGGTTCAAATCAAAACTTATTATGTAGAATGTAGATGATTGGTTCCAAATAAAACTAACTTAACATAATTCTATATGCTAGAAAATTAATATGTGCGGATATTTCACACAGCGCCATCTAGTCCCAAACTAAGCACAGCTACGGGATACATACTACGGGAACAAGATAACGTATATAATACTTAGATACTTTTTACATACAATATAACACCCAGATACAGAACAAACATTTATGTTCATAACACAAATGTTTGTCCTGGGTAGGAATCGCCCCCCACAGCCCTCAGTTCAGAAGACAGGGTTACTACCAACTGAGCTATCGGGCCCGTTATTCAATTCTATAAATCATACAGCAATACATAATTTTCTTACTGAACCAAATTACCCTTACATACTTTGCTATCAACACTGAGTTAAGCTTGGACACATATATCTCTCAATATCCCCTACGATCCCTTTAACATCTTATTAACAGAATATAAATCCAGTGAGCTACTTATCAAGGTAACCGGCATCCAGTTTCTAAATCCGAAGTGTCAAACTGTCCGTGACAATGTGAAGAGAATATTGTGACACTTCTAATTATTTCAGCGGAACGGGCCGAGTGATGAGAGGCGAGCGGAGACTTACCTACACCATAATAATATCTATTCTGTGCCTACACTATTGTTTACGGCAGTAATGCAAATCATAGGTAGATAGATAGATTGAGAGCTTTTTACTGACTCACCAACATATAAGCATAAAATATAAAATAGTTTATTCGAGTGGTAGGCGTAGATTTTTTAGATCCATGTTATCGAAAATTAAAAAGGATAAATAGATGAATACTGTAATGTCTATTTAAAAAAAAAACCAAAGTAACTTTCGGAATCTACCAATACGATCTTATGTTATGTCTGTAATCATTTTTTGACTTTCGTTGCTTAAAAGTATCTGTTCACTAAATCCCACAGACTCAGGGTACCCTACCGTAGGAGCTAGTGACCTTCAATTTGTTACCATTTGTTTGTACAAATAAATAGCTTTTTTCTTTTTCTTTCTTTTCTTTCTTTTGTGTACTAGGTAACTAGGCAACCATGATGATTACCTACGTTAGTTAATTTGTTCAATAATGGGTGATGATTTTAATAGGTGGGTTATCAAGATGTAATCAAAACACAGCAATAACAGAACTGTTCCTCCCTTCCTTTCAGACCTTTCGTTTAATTATTACATAATAAACTACTGAATCTTATTACTAACCATGACACTTTGTGTCACTTCATAAAACCCGCTGCCGCCTGTCACTTACTTTGCATAATTAACCACAGGATTAAATCTTGACTAGGTGACAGGCACACTAATCAACTTTCTCGAGCCATTGCCTCGAATGTGAGGAATATACGATTATGTACGAATGTGATGACGGTTTGAGAGCCGATTAAAGTGTCGACCCGATGAAATTGTCGGGTGCCAGATGAAACTGTCGGGTGCTAAGTTGGATGAATAATTCGGCAATGACGTTTTGATTATCAAATGCTTTGCTGGTTTGTTTGAATTTAATAGATTTTGGCCCATGACTTCGTTTAACTGTGGATTAATGTTTAACAGCTAATTTCACTTTATGGTTATTTATTACAGTAATATTTTAAGGCTAATTACAAGTTGATTTTTTTAGATTGTGTGGTATTAATAAGTGTTGGTAAATTTTAGTCTAAATTATTCAGCAAACTAACGAATAAGTGCTTTAGATTTGACAAATGTCTTGTCCTAAAATGTCTTGATCAAATATAGAATAGATTTAGACAAAATTTCAGTTGTTTATACAAATGTGAGATTGATAACAATGATACTATACCTATTATGATTGCAATTTGTCTTATCATAAAGGAAAATACAGGTAAAAACCACTTACTTCCAAACAAGGATGGCACCGACGAGGATGCCTATGATGAGGACGATGGAACAGAGCGCGATGACTGCCGACGTCTGCAGGGAAGGACCGCTGTGGTTGTACGCGTCTATCTTCTGCAAAGAAAAGAAAACTCACTTTTAGTCATAACTTGTATGAGAAAGAAAAGGGAAGGAATGAAAACGCAGGAAAGTCTTTATCTAACAGTAGGAAGGACGAGTCTGTAATGATAATGAGTAACAATACCTATCATTTATGATAATTCTGAAAATACAATTAAGTAATCAATAAATAGATTCAAAAGTAACATTGTCTGTATGTTTGTTTGTTTGTTTGCTTCCTTTTCGCGACTAAACGGTATGAACAGCTTAATTGTTGATTTCAGTATTGATATAGTACCTGTAATTAATAATTTATTATCAGAGTATGGAGGGTGTGTTGATTTTAATCTTTATAAAACTCTCGTTATAGCATAGTAAACGAATTTAGGAAAAGCGGCAAAACTTTATCCAATAACGCATAAAATTTAAAGCTGCAAAATTTTAAGGCCATCGCAAACCATTTAATTTGAGAGATAGTGGAAAATATGAAATCCTTGCACATTTGCATAATTGAATATCTAGCAGAAATAAAATCTTCAGTAAACACAAAACGGAATAGACGCGAGATAAAATCGTCGAGATAAAAGAAGAGATTTGAGCGAACTGAACCAACAATCAAAGTGAGCACGTCAATGATCGTTCGTGATTGAGCTGAAGACACTTGGACATGGTCCAAGAAGAAGGCGCCTTACAATAGCTAATTCAGCAAAAATGTGTCTTAATGATAATATGAGTATATCAGACGCCGTCTTCACAGTTTTTTGGCACTATTTGCTCAATATAGTTTTGATATTCTATATGATATTTGCTTAGAATAGAAAACTTCTCACTTGGACGCATGTACAGTGTGCGTAACAATGAATATGTAACCTTATGATGAGTGATTGCGTTATCAATAACGTGTTTCCCGTTTAGTAAAGCTATACTTCTTATTTTTGTACACCAATCATTACCTAAAAAGTGAACGCAACGCTCCATCTTCAGCCTTTAGATACAATTACTACTTTATAACAATAGACATATCACTAATACGTTGTTTATCCAATACGGCACTATTATTTTAACCAAACGGACCAAGGTTTGGACCAAAATTAGCTATGACTGTAATTATTTCAAAATCTTCCTTAAAAATCTCCCTCACAGAAACTATTTCTACAGCGGAATCTCTTGACACGATCTTTGCATTAGTAAAATTAAATTTTCATATTATTTCCTGACGTAACATTAGCGTATAAAAGTGATTCAGATTTTAATTTCACATTTAGAGTTACGCTACAGGGGCTTAATGTTTTTTTTTATATCTTTTGTTACTCAACGCCATGTTGCTAGAATAATTATGTTAAATGAGTTTTAGGAGGGCTAAAATGCGGTTAGGAGGTGTGTCTAGTTTCAAATGAGGGGATGGGAATTGCAGTTATTATTTTTGTGACGCATTGTGTGTGTATTGTTTATTCATATAAATTATGGTATCAGGAATGTTGGTTGAGTAATTAGATTTTATTATGACGTGTCAAAGAGTCTATGATGTACCGAGGCAAAACAAACGGACTCACATTAGTGTTATTTAAATACCTATGTACCTTCAAATACTTAATCGTAGATAGGTATGTATTTATTTAGGTATCTCATTCTCTATTGTGAAGAAAGTACATAACCCTGTCTGTCTTTGTTATTGGATAATCAAAACTTAAGTTTATTTTCATCAGTTTTCAGTAACTACAGTAATGACTGGCAGATTTTGATAAGTTTGTTATGAAGAACTGAAGCCTACGTAAGGACCTAATTTAAGACTTTTCATTGCATTAAACTCTTCAGTTTATCTGTCATGGACAAAGCGATTGGTGTCTAGAAAATAAATAAAAAAGTAAAACCCAAGGCAGGTCAGCAAGATTTAAATAAGCTAAAATAAAATAAACAAACGCAGATTTCAGTACCCATATCTCGGCACTAAAACAAAATGTTCTCACAAAAAGTAACATTACGTCTAAAACCAGCTTAATAGCAATACGTGAGGCTCTCACCTTTCTTTTTCCAGAGAAAAAAAATAATGCAGCCACTCAGAGGGTCGCCGGGGTGAAATGAAGGGAAGTTAAAAAAAGCTTTGTGTCAAAATGACTTTTTTTCTTTTTTTGGCATATAGGTGTTGCGTGACGGGTGTTATGTATAATATTTATTTTAACAAGCTGTTCTCCGTGGGACCACCCGTTTGGCTTATTTGTAGAAAACTGCTTTGAGAATAAAAACGAATTATCTGTTGGACCGTCTCTTTTCTGAAAGCATCTCTGTTGGTGAAAAAATGTAATAAGTAAGTTCAACGTTTTTGTGTTTCGGAGAGCATGTGTAATGAAGTAAAAAGAGCATATATGGTAGCTATACCTAACTTTTATTTGCCATTAAAAAAACATAAAAATATCAAATACACACACATGCACAGAGATCACAAATACCTACCGAAACTGCAAGAAGTAGAGATACAGTTATAGTATAGACGAATGGAACCAAAACATTATTATAGAAACTGTTAGCTGAGATTCTAAACAGTTTTTAAACTATGACATAATTATACGCTACCGCAACATTGTAGAGACATTTTTCATCACTGCCACAAATAAAACAAAAACTGGTAGTACATCTGCATTTGACCACAAACTAGTTTTTATTTGACCTATTTTATCCTCATCATCGCTTCCGATCACGGAAGATGTCACCAAACAGAAACTAATTCAATTCAATCACATTTACGAGCGCACCGCTATGACAATAACAGAAGAAATATGAATGAAATGAATCGCGTTTAAAGATAAAAACGTCAAACTAACTATTCAAGAAGCCCACTTAAATACAACGAACGGAAAATATTTCGTAATCTATACATAAAAGTCAGACGGTCATCGGCATAAAGCCACTTTTTATGATCAAGATAAGCATCTAAGCGCAGACCCTAGCTGGTGGACCCAGAATGTATTAACCTTCGAAGGTAAGTCCATTTGTCAAAATGTGGCATTATCAGAGAAAGAATCCGTCATCGGTAAAAGACGGCAGGACGACAATTTATCGGTCATATCGCACGGGATCTGGGGATGGTATCGGATAGGATCTTTGTTAAATATAATTCAAATTAGTGATCATTAGTGATGCGGCTGCAGGTCTTAGCGCAAAACGCTGTTTAAATTTCAAGAATACATTGATAAATTCATGAATAGAAGATAAATAGCTTTATATAAATTGAAATGAAAAGTTAAAAAGTTAATGATGATAATGACGAGGAGAATGAAGAGAACGAAATGACTAAATGACTTTTTAATAGCTGCAAATAAAAAAAGATCATATTCATGATAATATATTTTATTCAAAAACTTTTATGAACTAACTAATTTTACCGGTAAATTCTATTTAAATTTTCAAGAACATCTGGAAATATAACTTGGTTTATTCAGACGCACCTAATAAACATTATTGAATTACATTTTCTTACTGTTTATGTTTTTGTACCGTAAGTCCAACAAGACAAATAAAAACAAGACTGCACTGGAATGAATATAATTTCCCATCACTACAACGACGTCCCCCAGTCCCAGTTTATCGCCACGTCCATCGCAAGACGGTAGCCGATTTGTCAATGCTCCATCTCTAATTAATAAACGAGACTTCCCATCGAAAAAATTGAATAAAACCTTAATTAATTTGGGTTCTCCCGTAGTGAACTTTCCCTTAAATTACGATTATGGCTGTAAAAGTTTGCCGCGTTCAGAAAATTAAGAAAACCGAAGAAAAGGGATCGTTATTATTAATTTAATGAAGCGTCACATCCCTCTTACGTAATTTAAGCCTTTCATTTGTAAAGATTTTGAGGATCTATCTTTATTAAGGGGGCAATGACTTAGAAGACTAAAGCAAACGGCCAAAATGGCACGTAATTATTTGTCAGTACTAAAATAGGCAAAGTTATATTTGTAAATACTCTGAACAAGATTAGTAGACCCTTGAGCAAAAATTTTGTGACTCTATTAACAGAACAGATCCATTGGCTTTCATCTAAGTATTCAATAGATGAAAGCCAAGCTCAGAAACACATAAACAAAAAGTAATTGTATTATTATTCATCGACATACCCGTCCAACTAATTTGAATAATAAAAAAAACAATAACAGAAATAACTAGGCAAGACAAGTTATGTGCATACTTATGAGGCAGAATTGTCGCATCATCTTTAACAATTAGTCGAAGTAACGTTTTGTTTATGAAATTAGAATGTTTTTTGTTGTTTCGTTTGAAGAAAATATAAGCCCAGAAAAACGTACGTTTTTTTTCATGTTAATTATTTTAAAAGGAATTATGTATACTAATTGTACCATCCACTTCAACATGATAAAATTGGAATAGCCATTAAAGCAGAAAAATAAAAGGTCATCAAAATAAAGCAGTATTTTCAATTTTAGTACTTCTATCTTAAAAAATGAATCCGTCATATTATAATGGATTACTGTCAGTAGTTACTTTACGTTTAACATAGTTATTTTCTCCTTCCTTGTCTTTAGATATGATAAAATCTTATGTATGTGCCGCTCTAATGTAAGAATTTTAAGCTGCCAGAAATCTTTGGGATGCTCTATGAATGTACCTACTAACATGCATCTCGCCACTTTTGTATGAACTACCTACAGTTAATAATTTATTTTAGGTGACCTACCCTACCCTGTTATAATTTTCCATTTAACGGAACCACTAGCAAAAGCTAGTTTTACAAAAGCTATTCCAAAGTTAAGGGTCAAGCTGAGGGTATTCTTGCTAAGTCCCAGACCTTGGAACTTAGTAGAATAGTTAACGAACTTCGCAAGGACAATGGGCCCTTTATAAACCTCTAGTTGTATATTTTATTAGTTACAAATTACTTGTTATAAAGTAGTTGAATTAGTGTTAAGTGCACCTTATTATAACTGGTCTGAATTCTAGTACCTACTGGATTTTCATAGCCAGCCCGGGTAACATGAGATGTAGAAATTGACATACCCCAAGAAAGCCAAGACAGCGTCCAATGATTGATCATGCGGATTGCTTCATAAACACGTTGTTGTTTCAAACTATTTTTGGTCAAAATTGGTCAAACGCTTTTTCGAAAAGACATTATGACAATTTCTGCAGCTCATGCTTCTCGCGCTGAAATATGTTTATGAATTCAAAAAAGCTGACAAATCATCATCCTACAGTTTCATGGTAAAATTTGGTGTGATCATTAGAAAAAAATCGGCCTTCGTGGTTATGTCGATGATCTTAACTTCATAATAAAGAATTGTAATAATCAGCGAATAAATTAAATGTGGTTTGGAGATGTTCACAGAGCTATGAAACAAATGACGCTTCGAGAGGAAGCGTTTTTTTTTGCTCTGTGGAGATGTTTCATCTAACTCAACATTAATGATTTTACAACGATGTAATCGTAACAAAACGTATATCCAAAGAACAACGTTTACTAATTAGATAGTACCTTGTCATTTAAAACAATAGGTATAGCAATTGTTACATGATTGTAAATTGTTTAAAGAACTACAACTGTGACAAGAGGTTAAAGTGTTAACAACACAGTCATTCACAAGTCTGTAGACCACCAAACGTTTCTGGGAAGTATGCAGTGACGAATCAACAAGAATTCTAGAACACCTACTAAGCTCGGACACCGTGCTCTTTCCTTTGAAAAGGTGTCGAGTTTATTGCTATAAACTGTCTGCTTGATAACTTAATATCCTAGTTAAGTTGTGTGAAAACCGCAGGTATTTTATACGCGGTAGGTAAATGAGGTATCGTACTACCTACGAATAATTACTCACGATTAATGAATTGCAAATTAAAATGGTCAAGGTAAAGAACTTGAACATTAAAAATAAAAAATCTTTAAAAATTTACATCGGCGAAACGATTGAGATTTAATTTACTTGCATCTGTGTACTGTGGAGGCTTTTAATTAGTAGGGACTTAGTACCTACCTACCTTGTGATGATAGCTGTAGGTACTCTTAAGCTTCACTCGATAAAATAAATTCATTTAAACACATAAGTGAGATTATAACTCTACATTAGGCGTCTCGCACAC
Organism: Ennomos erosarius; assembly: GCA_963580505.1. Lineage (NCBI taxonomy): Eukaryota > Metazoa > Arthropoda > Insecta > Lepidoptera > Geometridae > Ennomos > Ennomos erosarius. Next base: position 2,743,687 of record OY756996.1, on the reverse strand, counting down.
GACTTTAAAAGATACGGGAGGTTGTAAGTGACAGTCTTCACTTTTTGAAACGAATCGTTGAATTTCTAACTTACTACTTGAAACTACTTTTCCGATTATGATTTTTCGTATTCTAGGTAAACTCCAAAAAGAAATTAAATGTGAGCAAACAACTTAAGTCAAAACAAAAAGAATACAACGGCAAAATATCAAGATTACAGTTTTCCACAAACATTAAAGCACCAAGCTTTTAAAAGCAAACTTAGAGAGCAAAGAGAAAGCTTTGGCCAGCTCGCAAATGTTAGCATTGGGCGGGGACACAAGGTATGCAGATAGCTAGTGGCTTAACTTTGACCTGACTACGTTGCAGAAACATCAATTTCATATGTCATCAAATTCTAAGAGTTGAAGAATGAGTTTATTTACGGGGATAGGTAGCTATTATGGTCAGAAAGGATTTCCAAGCCCTAGGCGTAAGATGGAGATATGTATATTAGAAATGGATGTTTGAAAATTCTACCTTTAAAGGTATAGGGGTCAATTGGCCTGTAAAATAGTGAATGAAATTGCGGATTAAAAACGGGCTATATTAAGTGTACAAGTTATTAAAATAGAAAATATTTACCAATGTTTTAGGATATCCGTTTTAGCTATTACTGATTAAGAAAAAATAAATTAACATTTATAGTTTCAGCTCCAGTATTGTGTCCTATCTCTAATGCTTAAAGTGTTTCAACATAGGAAACAGTTATCTCTCCGACAGATTCATAATTCCAAACAATTTCGGAACAAACAAAACTCGAAAAATGTACTTATAAACTTAAGTCGGGAAACAAACATTGTTTACTGTCTCTAACTTAAACCCACTTGAATGCGGGAGTATCAACGATTTTAAAGTGCCAAAACCAAATAGTATAATTGTGTACTAAAAGTATTTGATTTTAATACCTATTGTCCGTAGAAGAAAAGAATAATCATGGTTAAACTATTCACAATGTTTGCACTGATGGTATGCTAAAATTTTCTGTACCTATTGTGCTGAGTGCCTACTAGGTGGACCGACGACCTGGTCAGGACCGTGGGGAGCCGATGGATGCAAGAGGCAAGCAGCCGCTCAAAGTGGCGTTCTTTGGGGGAAGCCTATGTTCAGCCGTGGACGTCTTCAGGCTGATGGTTATGATGATTGTGCGGAGTCATAAAACATGATACATGTTTACCCTCACTTTTCTTTTACTTTTAGAATGACATACATTATTTTGAAAAATAAATTGAGAACTTTGTTTTTCAATATTATTTCACGTTCATAGGTTTATTTTATGACTTATAATGTACTCTAAATTTAGGGATGACAAATTATTGTATCACTATTTATATTCCCGAAAATTTTACGTTAATCAGAATAAATTATACGCTAAAGCGCGTGCCGATTCTTGACTGCGATACGTTAACAGAATACGACTTCATTAAAGCCCGCATATGTCAAATGTTTGCTGAGTCAGATAAGAAGGGCAAAGCTGTTTGTTCATTACCATTTCTGAGACAAAACGCTAAACTTGCATCATGATTATACTGAGTAGAAAACTGAAATATAGCATTGTTCGATGATAAAAAATTATATACTCAATTCAATGTAATTAGTAGTGTGATTGTAATAGTTTATTAATACTCACAAAATATGCAACTGGACTCTTTGTCCAAATAATGCCAAATTCTATAGTGACATTCACAGAACTCAGATTTGATACCGATAAACTATGAACGCATCATAAGTAGATAATTTATTAATAAGTAATAATAATAACGCCCAACAATCACATACATATATCCTGTATCCTGGACCCAAACTAGGATTCCCTGTATATGGGGACCCAGGAACTACGAGGAACATGGTCCCACAACGCCCAGATACAGCACAAGTAGCAGCGCTTTTTTTTCTGTCTACAAGTACCTGTCCGGGAATCAAACCCGCCAACTCCGGGTTATGAGCGAATCTGCTCAACCACCACACCACAGAGGCTGTCGTTTGCACTTGACTTACTAAATTTTGTTTTTATTGAAAAGATTACAAATGGTTTGATGTAACTGCCACATTAAGCTAGTTTACTTCATGCCCGAATGATGCCCGATATCACTTTACAGTATCTAATCCTCGGCAATTTATGCTATTTTGCGTAAATTTCATAAACATGCTAATGCAGGAGTCTTAGCATGCTAATTGCTATTGCTTTGCTATTTGCTAAAATTTAATGAAATGAAAAATAAAATGAAATAGAAAATGAAAAATGAAATGAAACATTATATTATTAAAAATTAAATTCGAAATGAACTAAATTAATTGAAATGAAATTTCATATTTCATAGAATTTCGCAACTACATTTCATTTGCGAAATGCGAATTGAGTTTTCGCATCCTAAATATTAATGTGAATGCTAATTAATCCATCACTAGTACGCAGCATAAAGCTAAGTGTAAATTATTTGAATTATGAAATCTACTGACTCATACTCAACCGTACTACCACTGGGAACTCAGATTTCGTAATCTTCTTTATTAGCACAAGCTTAGCATAGATTAGAAAACTCAAACAGAATAATACCAGGAATTTCTGGGGCTTTAAATTTTACTGACTTTTATGTTGCAATGTGAAGTTAGGTTATGTAAAGTTTGTGTAGAATTGAGGAAATGACTATGCTATATTTCAAGTTATGATGAAGTAAGTAAACATTTACATTTAGTAGTCCATAATTATTCTTCATTTAACTAGATGTTTATCATAAATATACATATAACAACCCAGGGAACACAGATTGATATTCAATGCTTTGATGAATAAAAAAATCTCCTAAGAAGGCGGAGAAGTTGCCGGCATGGCAATTCAGACAATTTGAAAGTGAAACTAAGTCAAAATATTAAAGGTACATGTAAATTTAGAAGAAAAGCGGTATCAAGTCGATTTTATCAGAAAAGCAATTGCAATTGTGTTATGAGTAAGTTTTATAGATAACGCCTACGCATGCTTCCAAATACGATTTACGATCGTGATAGATAAATTAGGCCCAATTCCGACCGAAACCGCTTCGCTGAATAAATTGCTCTATTGTTTTGTAATACAAATGTTATACTTGGAAAACTTGCCATAATATTATCTATTGTTACCTTTTCAAATATTTTAGCCTGTATAAAAGCGAAGTGATAGTGTTTTTTTTATTGAAATGAATGACGTGACGAGCCAGTCGTTCACCTGATGTTATTCGACATGGCTGCCAATAACAGTTGCAGTGTCACTCGGAACTCTAGAAAATAAAGTTTCGCGTGACACTGCACTGCGCACGTCATCCTGAGACATCACACAGTCTAGTAATCAGATTACTAGACTGTAAGGTCAGGTCATAAAGTCTCATTTGCCCAGTAATTTCACTAGCTACAATGCCCTTCAAACCGGAACACAGTCGTGCTTGCACACGACTGCTTGGTAGCAAAGCGGTGGTACCAACCTAGACGAACTTTGCAGAAAAGTCCTACCACCTACTAACCTATTAAGTACAGGTAAATAAATTACTTACTGGTTCCGTATCGCACGTTTCCAAATCAGGGATAGGGTCGTCACCACAGTAATAATCCGCGTGCAGAAAGGGTGGTCTTGGCGGTGGAGGCAACAGGAACTCAGGAGGTGGTCCGAGGCAGTCACACTCGGTCAAGTCCGTGGGTTCTATCTCCCACATCTCGTACTCTAACTTAACACTACTCACAACCTCACTGATATCACTTAAATATTCACTAGTATCACGTTTGTCGCGCACATTAGTTCTTTTTTTTATCAGTTCTGCTATGTAAAGTTCGTCGTCGACATCGCTCCACACATTCTTTCTAATCTCATCATTTTCTTCCTCTGCTATAACTTCATATTTATATGTGTCCGCTATAATAAACTCATTTCCATCTTGTTTGCTTTTGTTTGTTTCAATATCATTTTCGGGTTCTTTCTTATGGGATTCTAAGGTGATATCTGCCGAATGTTTGTTTTCTTGTTGGACATGTTTGTTTGTCCAGAAAGCGTACGGAGACGCTCGAATAGGACTCCTGTTGTATCTATTGGCCATACGCAGCGTTCTTCTTTAATACCTGTAACAAAATAAATCAGTCGTTAGTACCTACATAAACTAGAAGTTGCAAATAGTCTCAAATTTAATGTACCTAGTTATTAGTCAATCGTCGACCACGACATCACTTACCATCAGATGAGACCGTGGTCAAATGTTAACGATGTTATTAAAGATTTAAAATATGTTGTTGAGGTATAAAATAGCTTAAGAGAAAATACAAATGAATATTTTCCTGCTCTGAAAGTCACTTTATAAATAAATTCGAAAATGGGTACGAATAAGAAATAAGAAGGCGTATGTTAACCCTACCCTCGTTTCACAAAACGCACATAATATATAAGTATACTACTTAACGCTAAATCGGAATTGGAAAAAAAACGGCTCCTAAGTTATTCGACACATGTTTACTTGTACAATGACTTCTACTTTTTTATCTTCTACAACCAACATCGGTCTTATTATTTAATAGAAGAGCTAACACCTCATTTTGCATAACAAAGCCACCGCAATTAGATGGTGCCACGTCTGTAAGTACAAAAGACGCGGAACCCGTATCGATATCATCGGGCGCTACGGTCTATAGAGTAATCTAAACAGTACTATAACTTACATCATTGTGATGTTTGCAATTTTATCGTTGAACTAGGTCTGTCATCTGAGTATTGCAAAAAAATTCTGTCAGAAGGACTTAATATGATTCTGAATTTATGATACATGTCAATCGCAATGCCATTGCCAAATGCCACTTGCAAGTAACATTACCAACATGTTTGTTTTCCGATAAGTACAATCCTCTTCAAGCCGCGAGGTAGCTTCTATGCAAGCATGTACCATCGCTGTCCGCATCGTTACTTTTCATCAGGCGAGATTGCTGTCAAATGCGGGCCTATTAAATTATAAAAAAGTAAAGCTCTAACTAGGTAATGCAGTTTTTGTTAGCACTATTTATTATTGTTCTTCAATCTAGAAAGGTCAAATCATTATGTTCTTTATAATCATAGCCAGCATAGCTAGAGACTAAAAACGTGTGTTTGACAATTGCATCAAGGAAATACTACTGCTCATGCCGAGTTCTTGGACTGACTATATCGTTATGCTTATTTTAATTTGTTTTTTATCGAATGAAATTGAACGGACTGGTTTCTAGCTATGCATTGGACGGTATTTCATTCCTATCACGATGTGCCCGTCAGCCGTTCCGTCTATTTCGAAAGTTTAAAGTTCATCGTTTTTTGATATTTAACGCTGATCTGACTTGAAGAGTCATGTTTAGATTAAGAAAGGAAATAAATTCATGTTTTGCATGATCTTGATACAAAACGGCTGGAATGAATTTTGAAATTGAGTTTACGGGTTGTATTACAATGTAATGTTATTCAGAGATTCAGGGATAAACTGTATATTTTATGAATAGGGCACAATATCTGTGTATCACAATTTATGCTAAACCCTTTTTAAGAAGGCCAGTCTTGATAAAACTGCAAAGAACTGTTTGCGAAATGACTATCAAATTATCAATACAAAGAAAACATTTTATTTCATTATAAACCAATTGCATTATTGTATTATAAGTTTTTGTAAGATTTATATTTCTTCAATAATTACAACACCAGAGTATGCTTTGAAAATATAACTAATCATATAATAAGCTTTATTACGTTTCGTATATCATTCAATTACATACATAAAACCAATAATAAAAATATGATTTGCCGGATAGAGGAATGTCGTGTCCGCAATTATGCATGCGTAAGCTGTTCCTAAGAGTTGGGAGATTGCGAGGTCGAGGGTCAACAGGCGTCAGATAGCTCTTCAGGATGGCTGCGTCGGATAATATATTGAGTGGCGTTACGGCATACAAAGCAGGGTTAGGGATGCTGCATACCGAAAACTAATATAATATCGATAGTTGACGAAATAACTGGAAACTGCACAGAACCGATAACAGTCGAATTTGAGTCCGGTTTTGGTCATTTAGGAGACTTTCGTCTTTCTCGTATAGGCAAGTGGTTAGTTCCAGTATCAGAATTCTTCAACTAAGCTTCTCCTTTGTCTTCTTCTTCTTCTTATCGTGTAAGCAAGTGGTCTGCTTTGGGGTCACAATTTTTGGGCCACCCGGAGGTTTTTTTTGACTTGGGTTAACGCCGAAATCTAATAGCTTAACACATTTATAACCACACATACACATACATACATTATCCCTATGCATGCATATTTCTATCACAAGGTACTATTTTAGTTTCTCGCAAAAGAAGCCACAACTTAACTATTTCAGAGATTAATGAAAAGGTGAATTGTTGTTGTCATTTTGATGTTTTTTTTTTTTTGCATTAAATCTACTAATATAAAAATGATTTTAGTATCGACAATTCTTTTTAACATACCTACACCTCTAGTGAGGATTCGTATGGTTTGAAACACCGTTGTTAGGCGAGGTGTTTAGGACGGGCTGTGATTACGAGATACTGTTATGATGAGAATACTAATTTTATGGGTTGTTAAGAGGTCGAGCTCGGAAGAATTCGGAAGTTATAAATAACATCAGCATACGTTTTATTGTGCCTGTGTCATATTATTTTAATATTGCATACGGTTTCAATTTGATATACAGCTTTGCTAGTTTTGTATAAGTAATGACTTGTCCCTGAAGATTTTTTGGAGATTAGAAGATATGACCAAGATTATGCTAAAATGCTAAAATATACAATTTTCATTGACTACTTCATAATTGATATCTTCAGCTTGATTACTACTTACTTGACACGAATTCGAATGTGATTCTAATAAGTTATTAATATTTGCTTACACTTAAGTATCATGTTTCAAATAATATTTTTAATCATCACCCTTACCATTGCGCGATTTCAAATCATATTCCTTTTCTACTTCATCGCAACCTTTCAATGTGTTCATTTTAACGATCATTAACATTTGGCTTTCCACTTGGTGCTGTCAATCGAGGCTTGACATCAGCACAATGGTTCAAGGGTTCTTGAGGAACTAACGAGGCTATTCTGTAGGTATTTCTCACGTGAATTTATCACGAGTAACGGAATCATTTGCAATTGACATGGAAGAGATGCTGATTAAGGTACTAGTAGGACAGATTTGAATAATAATTGTGGTTATATCAAAATTGGTTTAATATTTCAATAGAGCATGAAATAATCATTATTATTCAAAATGTATATAACTAATATACCTATTGACGGGCCCGATAGCTCAGTTGGTAGTATCCCTGCCTTCTGAACTGAGGGCTGTGGGTTCAACTCCTACCCAGGACAAACATTTGTGTGATGAACATAGATGTTTGTTCTGCGTCTGGGTGTTATATTGTATTCTATGTATGTATTTACAAACAAAAAAGTATATAAGTATTGTATCAGTTATCTGGTTCCCATAGTACAAGCTATGCTTAGTTTGGGGCTAGATGGCGCTGTGTGAAATGTCCACAGATATTTATTTTATTATTTATTTATTTACCTATATTAGTTATTTAAGTATATTAGTTATATTTAGCTTTTTTAAGCGAATGAACAAAGTCAATCATTAACTTATTTTACAATATGTTGAATTGAAATGAATATATTTCTCAAAGACCCCTTATTGTATCCCCAAATCAAATCATGCCTAAAACTAATAAGCGTAACCACATAACACCGAAACAATCAAATAAATTAAACCAAAAGCAAACAACATAACAAAATTAAACACAGCTCAGTTAGATATAACAGAAACAATTTCGAGTTATAATCGGCCATCAAATAAACAATTAATTCTGTGGCTGTACAAACGCAGATAACGAATAATTGGTGGTTTTATATACAAGTATATAAAGTAAACGGATCTGAAGAATTTGCTTGGCGCTCTCAATAACTTTGCTCAACGCAAAATTGGATTTTCAAAGGAATACTTAATAAACTGCGAGACACTTATTGTTTCATAATTCTCCAAATTATTATTTTACAAGTATAACTTTCAGTAAACTTATTTCAATTAATAGGATCGAGTTCACTTTGAGTTGATATGAAATTAGCATTAACATACGTAGTATCCATTTTATGTAGACCTATAGAATATCATACAACCTAACCTTTTGTTTCAAGAACTATGATAATTCTAAACATTCTAGATTAGATATACCTACGAGCACACTCACAAACCATCTAAAACTATTCCAAAGCGAATTATATCCACACAATTATAATTATAAGTCAATATCACAGCTGACACGCGGTACGTTAGTTCTATTACGTCTAAACGCGAGGGTTTACCCTATTTGTCTTGGCTGTAGGGTTCCCATTCAATTGTTTTCTACTGTCTAATGTCTATTAACCTTATACTTATTTAACTGTATTATCCATAGATTAAGGACGTACTTAGAGTAACGAAAATATTCTAGATCGGTGGTGTTACCATTAAATTTCTTCGCGTTGTTGAAATAATAAGTCACCAAGTAACAGATATTGCACTGCTGAATGTCACCTTTGTGTGAGAAGGTAGAATGACGATGCATTGGTAACATGCGTATGTATGGAATCAGTACCAGCCAGAATAGATGATGAAACAGCATGTTCTCCTGCATCCGGCAATTTTGCGAAATTTGAATGGGTTGTGAGCAATGGGAAGCTAACGAAAACAAAGAGTAGGTATCTCTAGATTAGGTAGTAACTTTAAATACAACCAAATTTCCAGAAACATGTCATTGTGAGATCGGTAAAACTAACATTCTTCTTACATAGAAGTTCTGCAAGCAGACATGCATGTAAGTACCTGATTTATAGAGTTATATTGCTCACTTTTTGACAATCCATTTGTTTAAATACGTGAATTGACATTCATGACATAAAATAATATTTTACAGTAATATTATTAATCTCTAATTTTCCTCATCGTCTCCTTTCTTAGCATTACTTGAATCAGTTGTGCTCCTAATGCTATCTTTCGATCGTTATCGTTTCTAATTACATTTCTTATTCTACCCAAAAAAGGATTGATGGCAACCCTAATACGTAATAACATTAATCCGTGGTGTGTTCGTGATCTGTTAATTAGTTTCCTCTTATGAAGATTTGCTTTTAGCATACTATTCTACCCTTTAAACCTTTTACTCGATATTCTACCTTATCGCCTTGTAATAGAGTTAGAATTAGTACAGAAACATTTTGGTTATTACACAAAGCAGCTGTTAACATAGGAACGTGTTTTGGGCTACATTGTTTGTATTAATATAGGTCTCATTATTTCTGTAAGATTTGCTATAATATAAGTTATAAGTGGCATTCGTAACTTAAGATTAACTGTTACAGAAATATTTAAGTATATACCAATAAAAGAAAGAACGTCAAAAAAGAAAATAAAATATCTATGCGCATCAACTATTTACTTAGAATGTGATCTATAGTTCTAGCTTTTAACTTCTTTTAAACACATATTCCTCCAACACGTTGCTGGAAAAAAAAGCTATAAGTTATAAGAATTATAGTCACAAGAGGCAAAGAGGTAAATAACACAGTGCCGTTGAAGTGCAGTTGAAGAAAGTCTTTCAAAACACGTCTAACACTACAGTCAATATACAATTAAAGGGCAATAAATATCCAATACCTATAGGTAAGACGTCAAAGGAACCGCCAAGTAGGTGGTCCCGAGGTTTTTGTAAAAGTTCTTTCGAAGCGTAACCCGCATCTCGAGTGTTATTGCTTGCAGTTAGCACAGAAGTTAAGGACTCACAGTTTAAATATATTCAGTAGTGTAAGTTCTGAAATATGTGTAATTTAGTGTAGCAACGATCTGTTTGTTAGTAGAGATTTTTTGTTTGATAATTATGTCAGATTATTTTATACTTAGCTGAGAATTTAACATAACAATCTATTTCTATATATAATAATGATATATCTATAATTAATTGAATTCTCACCGAACGGTTTTGTTTTATTTGTGACGAAGTAGCCTCATAATATCGTGCAGCAGGTCAATTCTAGATTGTTAATGCCAATTCTAATCAGCAATGTTGCCAATCCATTATGAAGTACATACACTAAGAGGCTGCCAGTATGTTATAACTGCGCTGCGATGGCATGCCAACCACAGAATAGAGAAAAGTGAACATACTGATTTTTCGTGATATCAACAATGAAGCTGAAGTATTTGGACTGTCTATCAATAAATAACCTAAGCAAAATACCAAAAAGAAAGGCAATATTCATAATTTTGTAACGATAACTTTGTCTACTGCTCTAGCCTATGCTACAGCCATATCTACCGAAGAACAAGGGGACCGCCACCGGTCCCATTATCCAGTCCCCGGCTAACACCAGTGCAAACATGTAAACATGCTTTACCCACTTACTGAGCTTACACTGTGTGCACATCGATAGCCGATTGGAGGAAGTTCTTGTGATGGGATAAGTCAGGGATAGGTACTTCTTTTTATATTTACTACGGTTTTGAGTAGTTTTCCTCTTTAGGAAGCAACGTACATTTTCTTTATACTATCTTTAACACCCCATTCGACACTAGAGTATGAGGCAATTTATAAACAAAACAATGATGAGGGGATTAGTCAATAGTCATGGCTTTTGAGTATAGTTTTGACACTAGTTCAGGAGTTTATAGATTTAAAAGATAAAAATGATGTCACCCTTTTTTAATACTTATACCTGTACGCCATACAATTTTAATGCTCTTCGAATATCAAGTTTCTACGAGGTTTTGCTGAGCTGATATTCTGTCAGTCAGTAAGTAAATATTTTTGTGTTTTTTTTTGTTTTATGAGAATGAATGACGTGACGAGCTGGTCGTTGACCTGATGTTAAGCAATACGGCCGCCCATAACAGTTGCAGTGTCACTCGGAACTTAAAATAATAAAGTTTTGCGTGACACTGCACTGCGCACGTCATCCTGAGACATCACACTGTCTAGTAATCAGATTACTACACTGTGTAATCAGGTCATAAAGTCTCATTTGCCCAGTAATTTCACTAGCTACAATGCCCATCAAACCGGAACACAGTAGTGCTTGCACACTACTGCTTGGCGGCAGAATAACTGGCAAAGCGGTGGTACCTACCTAGACGAACTTTACAGAAAAGTCCTACCACCTAGTAAATGTGTAATGTATTTTATCTCTTTTATTGGTATTACGATACCTATCGTCGAAATAAAAACTGAAAAAATTTTTACCAGCAAAAACACAGACTGTTTTAAAACCAAACAATGATGGAGTACGTAAAAGTAGAATCGATATGACCTTAAAAATTCAAGCTCATTCCAACGAAGCACATCAAAAATGTAACGTAATTCTCCATTCTCATACCAAGGCACGTCAAAACCTCGCATATACAGAGCGAAATGAATAAGATTTGCAAAGAAATGTCAGTGATGTAAAAACTGGAAAGATACCGATATATTTGGCACGCTACTCATCTCGTCTCTCAAACAAAACGTTGAACTCAATATGCGAGAGACCTGAATTGCTGCCAAGACACCCTTCAGCAGGGTTGCCTGTTCATTTCAAAATGTAATATTTTATTTGTATTCCATCTATAACGCTAAAAATATATCACACATCCCTTTTCTACCCGCTATATTATCTGGTACATGCCATCGTCATTTCTGATATATTGGTCACAATTTTTTGGGTTTTATTGTAGAAACTTATGAGTAATACCGTAAGTAGGTAGATCCCATATTGAAAGTTAAACGTTGTCTGTTTGTTTGTGTAACCTTCACGTTAAAATAGCAGAAAAAACTTCCATGATCTTTGCGTAGGTACGAATTGCTAATGTTACCAGAGTCAATCACTCAATCTTCTTTTTCTTCTCGTGGCGAAGGCAAGTGGCCAGCCCTGGTGTCAGAATTTTTTAAGCCGCTCAAAGGCTTCTGACATGGCTTAACGACTGTTGTCTTACAACAACAGCCGGGACCGACGGTTTAACAACTAAAATATAGAATAGGTACTTTTTATCATCAAAAACTAAGAGTTCTAAAGAAATGTAATGTAGTTTTTTAAGGCATACTCCTGAGCAGTTCCTTTAATTTCTATGATTAAAACATCAGGAACCGCGTAATTCTTCATGTTCCTTACGTGTAGCGGGGATTAGGGTTTAATGAAAATTATAATGTAAGTAATTAACTACATTCTAATAATGTGCCCAAGCTCAAATAAGAAATGGTATAAAACAAAGACAAAGTATAACCGGAATCGGCTTGTCAGCACACAGCAAGTACTCCAATCTTCCCCCAAAACTATTACTTTCCGATCTAAAGGAAGAAATATTAGCAACACCCCTATCCCCACCCTCGACGCTACGTACAAGACTTGTGCCAGAGTTTGGCAGGGGACACTTGGCACCGGCAGTAACGGATATGCACCTACTTGGAACGGCAACCGTTCGAGAGCTCACCCTATGTACAAAAATTGGGTTACACTTCTTTTGTGACACTGAAAAGTGGTTTATGACCTTTAAAAATCTCCTCAAGATTTAAATCTAGGCCAAGCAAACTTAACCAGGCAAAACCTAGGACTAAGTGACTCAATCTGCAATCTGTTATGACGCAACACCAAGTATGTCATTCCTTTACATAAAAAATCTCTCTGGGCTTTCGAAGGCATGAGCAATAAGAAAATAAAGTAGTTGGCAAAAGAGATAGGTAGGTTGGCCTGGCTGAGGCCTATGTTCAGAAACGTCTTAAAACATCACTGATGACTGGATGATTATCATATGAGGGTTTGCGACAATCTAGCTTGGAAGGCATCTCGGTAAAACTTGGATAGTGGTGTCAACTTGCAGAATAGATCAGCGTTAGGGCCGAGCCGTTTTCAGGTCAAGTGAGCTTTATGAGAGCCGGTGCCGTTCGGGTTCCAGGCAGTTTGTTCATGGACGTTAGGCTGCAGTCAAATTGTTACAGTAGCTGTTTTGTAATTTAATAATGAAATTATAATTACTTACTATGGGAACATTAAATGTACCGATCCTTCAGAGAACAGACTGGTGAAACAGGTAGTGTATAATGTTTTATTTGGCGAATAATAAAATTAAAGATGTGTAATAATACTTGCACTTTTGATTCCAGCAATGTTAATTCCAATCGTGATCCTAAACTTCACGTCACCGTGCTAAATTAAGGGGTTTTGTTATTTCAGTTTTGGTAATATCATAAAGATTCTTGGCTTAAATTTCTTCAAAACAGCCAGTAACTTTCAACTTTTGAAAATATGAACTAAACAACCCCTTTGCAACGGTTAGTCAAATTATTAAAAACCCAGAGATTGTTTTCTGTTTTAAAACGTAAAACAATAAACATTCTTCTGAGTAGAAAGCAGAAGAGTTCCGCTATTTTATTCGCTTCATAATCGCCCATTACCCTTTTGCATTCTTTTACATCAAAGTGGGAATAAAGGCGAAGTCTTTGGATAAATACTTTGTATTTTTTCCTTTGGACGCTGAGGGACTATTTACATTAAGATCTTGACTTGTGAAGGTATTTTTACTTTCTTGCTACTTCCAAGGTGCTGGACTGGTAGACTTGAACTTGGTAATATAATTTTTCGATATCTGCACTTATTGAATCGCCAACCCCAGAGTATACATAAGTTAAGAGTAACATAGTTAACCACCCTTAGAAGGTTATGTAGCGTACATCGCCGGCCAAAATTATTAATATGCTCATTTGGTCATGAGACAAACAAAACTACAATATCTATTGCTGATAAACTAGTGCTCGTGCAGGTAGAGCTGACTTTTGTTCAAACACGCAACGTGTCGCGTTTTATATAAGTTTTAACGGGGTGTACAGAAATCACTCTTGAGAGTCCTAATTTTGTAAAAGATTGAAAACCAAACATTGACGTCAAAATGCTATCAAACCCGAAAGCGTTTGAAGAAACGTGAAAGACTTGCTTGAATGGCTTTTTTGTATTTATTTGTTTGCGTAACATGCGATAGTTGAACATAAGAATGTGTTTACGTAAGTACCAATGCAATATTGATTGGTCAAGTGATAATGCGCATGCTGAAATATCTAACCAATCAAACGCACCCAGTCAGTGGATTAGGTTGCGACATTTAAATCACAAATTCCAGATATAAGCTGAAAGCCCTAGTTACAAAGCCAAATTGATCAAACTAGTCTAAAGACCTGTTACCTCGACAGCTACACTTCGCATGCCACATGGCGAGCACAGAACGTGTGTTGTTGAAGTATTCCCCCTGTTAGTCCTAGTTTCAAACGTACACGAAGACGTTGACAATGATCCTACTTAAAAGAACATTTGATTTTATCCTCATCATCTGAAAGACGTTCACATACTGATCATAGGCCTCCTCCATAGATAGAACATCACTTTGACGGTTACTTACACAATGCATCCAACGGCTCCCCATCAGTAGGCCTAGCACGAACATTTACGTGGGAGTAAGTGTAACGTTAACGTAAGTTAGTTGTATGGGGCGCTGATCAAATGCCATACAACTGGCTTACGTTAACGTTACACTTACTCCCGCGTAAATGTTCGTGCTAGGCCCTCAGGTCATTGGTCCATCTAGTGGGAGGCCGACATAGCAACAAGCCTCCAGTAATTAAATAAATATAAATAAAATAAATAAATAATTATGATGATAAGATTAGGAGTCACACGATTTACGAAAACCGCATTGCACTGCCTTAACATTTTTTTGCAAATGGGCCCAAAAAGTGACATTCCACCAATGAGAGTTTATACTTTTTTTTGCTTCACTATAGGTTCTTCCTCGATGTTATACCGACTTGCTACAGAGAAGTCAATATAATATGAAACTGACGATTCAACAAAGAGAGCAAAACCAAAAACTAGATCTTTGAAACATATTCTGCCTCAGAGTTAAACAAGTTCGTACTTCGACAGGCGGCTCTTGGCTCAACGTCTCTAAAAACTGAAGCGACTTAATTAAGATCTCAAACGATGCCAATTTACAAGGAATCTTGTACGTGACTGCAGAGCAAGGAAGCTATTAGAAATGAGTGGCAAAAACGCTTGCAACCGATTGGAGTCTAATTTCCAGCTGACTCAAAATTTACCCGCAAATTGGTCTAATGAACTTTTCACACTGGAATAGATTAAGTGAAGTAACCATCTTGAATGCTAGAAACTTCTACTAATTACTGAAAATTCCGTTTGACACTATTAGTGCAGCTGAACCATTAGTATTTGCATATTTTAGGACCAGATAAATTCAGTAACCAGAAACTGGGATTGTCTGTGATGTTGTCAAAGTTAAAAAATCCTAGTTCTACCATAAAGACATGGTTATTTATGAGATATATATGTATATCCGGGCATCCTAACCTTCAGAGTAGTCAAAGTGACTGAAGACTTGGCGACATTTCATAAGCCTAATCTCATTAGCTCATTACGTTGATTTGTCATGAACACGTTCCAAACTTCTCACAAGTATGAGCTCCATAATTGCGTACGTGGTTTGATCCAAATGCATCCCGTTGGAAACCCAACGGCGTATTGTGCCAGAAGTTGGATGTTTGTGTTCAAAACTCGGAGCTTCGTAGATTGGCGTTGTTGAGTAGAATATTAATGGATTATTGAACTAATTATGACGATTCAGAACTTCGGATTGGGGATTGGAAACAAGTAAACTTGGTGATCATGATTGTATCGAGACTGATATTGGGTCTATCGCGGTTATTTGCCTACTGGCGACTTGATAAAGTTTGAACAATTGAAATTAAACTCTATTCCTTCAAATAATTTTAAATACTATACTTAATTGAGCAAAGGCTTTAAAAATCACTACTTGTAAGGAAAGCTTAAGTGTGGTTTATTTACTCTTCAAAATTATCCCCATGAATCACTGCTTGTGCAGAATTTGGCTTAGTATATAAAACTGCTCCAGTATTTTCCTGTGTATGGAAGGCGTAAGAGCCGACTAAGGGATAAATTATCCAAATAACCACACCGGTGGCGGTCATTTCACCAACGATGACTTTCGAAGAAGGTTTATGTCAGGCAGGGATGGTCGTAAAAATCTGAATCTATTCTGCAGCATGGCCAGAAAAATCTTGCACTGACCCCACGTAGGATAGCACGGGATATAATAATAATCGATAGTGGTAATTCAAGAAATCACGTAAGTTGCTAAAAACCAATATTCTTAAAAATTTTTTAGGATCTTTCTCTCATATAAATATTGTAAAAACTTTGTGTAAAGTGTGATCTCCTGGTATTTTTTTTTCTTTTCTTTATGAGAATGAATGACGTGACGAGCTAGTCGTTCACCTGATGTTAAGCAACACGGCCGCCCATAACAGTTACATTGTCACTCGAAACTTTAAAATAATAAAGTTTCGCGTGACACTGCACTGCGCGCGTCATCCTGAGACATCACACAGTCTAGTAATCAGATTACCACACTGTGTAATCAGGTCATAAAGTCTCATTTGCCCAGTAATTTCACTCGCTACAATGCCTTTCAAACCGGAACACAGTAGTGCTTGCACATTACTGCTTGGCGGCAGAATAACTGGCAAAGCGGTGGTACCTACCTAGACGAACTTTGCAGAAAAGTACTACCACCTAGTAGTTATTTTTTTTTTCTTTGAACATTCAGGGCCTTACAAACGTTAAAGTTAATCAATGCTCCTGTTTTTTACACTTAATGTTTATATACTTCACGTCAGCGAGGAATCAATAGGACATTTTAAGCACTGATTAATTAGTATAATAAAGATTTAAATTATGTTACAGTTCATAAAATATTATGAGGTACAATAAAATATTGCTATTTGTCCTAAATTTGAAAAAATGGCACTGACATTGCCTTATAATAATAAGATGTGTAGTCATACAGACAGAGTCGAATTACAGTCTTGTTTATAGAGTTACAAAAGGAAATAATACTTAAAGAAAGTTAATTCAGCAAACAGCCCACATACGTTAACAATTCCCAGTCTATTCATTCCAAGGCACACACACCATTATTTATGTCGTCAATAAAACTTCGCGCATCGCGCGGGGAGTCTTTGTATAAACATCAGTAGAAAATAGTCTGCCTGTTCTTTTTGCCACACTGGGCGATATGAGTCTTCGGCATCTTTGAATAAATTGAACAATTTAATTTTGGTCATTAAGCTACACTGTTTTTTTAATATTTAGTGTTCTTATAATTTTTTTACTTTTAAAATACTTATACTTTTTGTGATCATCATCGTCATCATCACCATCATCATTTTTATCATCATCATCATCATCATCATCAACAGCCTGAAGACGTCCAATTGACTGCTAAACATAGACAGGCCACCCGCACAAGGCGTCACTTTGAGTGGCTTTGAATGGCTCCTGAATCCATCGGCTCCCCGCGGTTTTCACCAGGGCCATTATTCTCTATGAAAACATAGATTCCACACGATACGAAACCACGTCGTTATCGTATCTTGTTCAAATCGTATCACAGCGTTAGGAATACCTTCACTTTACATTCAGTTATATATATTTTGAATAAAATACACATAAGTGGTGGTAAATTTAGATGTGTTGATGTTTCGAAACGCATCTCAGTAAAACATGTGATTTTTGACAGTTTAAATCGCGCCAATTCCAAATTCATTTCGCGCGGTTTTGTTTTTGTTTCATAGAGAATAAAGTTTTGCAGATTTCTTATGTAAGACAAGGAATTCGCGTGGTTTCGAAGTAAGGAATCGATAGAGAATAACCGCCGACAGTCCACCTAGTGGGGGTGACGCTAGGTTTAAAATATTATCGAAGCCAATAAATGATAATAAAATAAAATCCCATAAATTTTCGTTTTCTTTTTAAATAATATTTAACCGACATGAAATACAATACTAAAATAGTACGTTTTGTTTTTAGAACCCTCTTAACTATTTCGTAACCGTGTTCAAAAACAACTAAGCCATTTTTTCCTCAAAATTTATAAGTAAAGGCGAACTACTACTACTACTTTATAGCTGTGTCTCTGTTAGGCTTTTCTTTTATTCTACTCTGCTAAAAGGCCTGAGATCCAGCTCGGCTCTAAACCGTAGGTACATTTTATTATTATTTCGTTTGCGGCGTCGCACAGGGACTTTACTCACATAAACTCGTATGAAAATAGTCACCGTAAAAAAATAAGGCTATGTATGTCCTCTCCATTACTTTTTTAGTTTGCCGCATCGTATGAAACGGAATGAATGAAATTGGGTTTTCTTACACTTGAATACGGGGTTTCGTTCGAATGATAGAGAGAATGGAATAGACAAGTGAAATAACAATACTTAATAATGAGAAGAATGGAATAGACAAGTGAAATAACAATAATAAGAAAAGGAGAGGTCTTCTAATTTTGTGATTCTTGAACATGCCGTTTCAACTTTTCATCGTTGTAAGATTGCGTGCAAATCCCTCTCATAACTTAAAAACCTATCGGTGTAGGGCCGAACAGGATTCGGACCAAGGTTTTTCAGTTTGAAAGCCGCACAGGCAACCGCTGAGCCACGCACTCTCACAATATATCCTTATTACATTCAATTTTCAATTTACCTATAACATAAACTCAGTTTATTAGCCTTACCTACTTATGTGTTTCAACGTCTAATTTGATCACATCTTTATCTAGTAAATAACTTAGGTACAAAACTAGAAATCATATTCAAATAAACAGCCAACACAGATACTAGCTAATTTATAAAGTGTCAGTTAAATAAACAGAACGATAATGTATGTTAACAAGACTGTGAGCAAACGGGGCAAAACGAAGTATCCTGCCCACCATTCAATATTTTGTAGCTGCAGTAACATAACTCCTAATGATTTGCATCAGCATGAGAGGTAATGCTATTAGTTATCTATTGTTAATGCTTTATGCTATTGTAAATGCTATAGACAGCCTCCGTGGTGTGGTGGTTGAGCAGGTCGGCTCATAACCCGGAGGCGGCGGGATCGATTCCCGCGACAGGACAAGTATTTGTGCACAGAAAAAAAAACGCAAACACTTGTTCTGTGTCTCGGTATTGTGGGACCATGGTCCTCGTAGTTCCTGGGTCCCTAGATACAGGGAATCCTAGTTAGAGTCCAGTCCGGTAGTAAAGCATATCCCGGCTTGAGGGATGGATGGATGCGGGTTCAATCCCCGCTCGTGATTCTAATTTTTCCTTTACAAATTAATCTGTAGATTACGCTGAGCAGGCGATACTGCTTTAAAAATCATAAATATTAATAAGTAAGTAAGTAAGTAAAGTTTATTTATTTTATTTAGTTATTTATTATCCAGAGAAACGCTATAGTCGGGCGTAGTCGAGTAACTGTTTATATTGCATGGAATGTATAAGGAGTTAGACCTGCAAATTGGCGCCCTAAGCGCTATTTTAGTTTCCGACTCTTAAATTAACGTCGATGTTGTGTTGTGAGGTGTTTTGAGCAAATTGGTACGTTTTATACGAAGTTAATTAGTTGTTACTGCCTTGAACATATTAATCTTGCATGCAAAATGGATTATTCCCAATTTTACAGATTTTCAATTCTACAGATTCCCAATTCTACAGATTCCCATGTCTGCAGATTCCCATATTTACAGACTCCCATTTCTACAGATTCTCATGTCTGCAGATTCCCATATTTACAGACTCCGATTTCTACAGATTTTCATTTTAACAGATGAGTTTGCCATGTTCATCGAGATCTGTTTTGAGAAAAGTTGTGTACAATGCAATGAAGGGTTTTTTTGCTATTTTAATTAATAAGTTTAGATTTTATTTAGATTCAATAACTACGCAGTAAAATGACTTCATTTCAAAAGTATCAAGTAAGTAGTAAATTATTTTGACTGGCTTGATAGCTTAGTTGGTATAGTAGCTTTGCCTGCTGAAATAAGATAAATATGTGTGGACATTTCACACAGCGCCATCTAGCCCCAAACTAATCAAAGCTTGTGCTATGGGAAGCAGGTAACTGATGCAATACTTAGATACTTCTTTTTTTGTATGTAAATACATGCATACAATACAATAAACCTAGACACAGAACAAACATCGATGTTCATCACACAAATGTTTGTCCTGAGTGGGAATCGAACCCACAACCTATAGTTCAGAAGGCAGAACTACTACCAACTGAACTAACAGGCCAGTCCCAAAATAGAAAAATAAACAATGAAGCTCATGCTACAGAAATAAATAGGTAACTATGTAGGTAAGTATCAATACTAAAGACTGTACCACCCACTAAGCTCCACACGCTGTCACCTATATTCGTTCATATCCATGACAAGAAAACAATATACAAAACAATTCGGTCCTTTGATATCGCTAAACGAATGACAAAACACGAGACAAACGGCTTCGTGACAATCGCAAGCTTCAAGGCGAAGTGTTGAATAATTTCTGAAGGATCAGACAGCATTTCAAATGTCTATTAGGTTGTGAGTTTGTGACGTGTGTAGATAAAGGATGACTGAGTACTTACTTTAGTGAATATAAGGTGGAAAAAATATACTGCGATAATGTAAAGGCACAGAATATTTATAAAAGTACTACGTAGAAAAGCCAGTAGTACATTTTAAATGTTTTAAGTAAGATTATATTATTGTATTGTATATAAATACGTAACTGTTATTTAATGCATTGGCACTGATTTTATTTAGGTAAGTATGTAAGTAATTATTTGCTATCGATAATAATGATATTGATAATGACGAGTGTCACAAGACGATAGTGGTGAAGCTGATGATGATTGTGGTCACGATAGTGGTGGTGATGATGATGATGATGTTGATAATTATAATGACCATAATGATAATGGTGATGATGGTAATGATAAAGGTGATAATGATGATGCTGTATTAAGCATAACTATTTTACGAAATTAGTAACCAACATATTTAATGTTTCTATATCTACGCTGTAAACTAGACAGCAGTATTTTTTTGAACATGAAATGAAATGTCATGACCCAGAAAGGGAAAAAATGCACGCGCCAGCCTCAAAAAAAGCGTCAATGAAAACAACTTTTTACCGAAAAACTAACATAGAAGTGACAAAAAGGTGACTTTTTACGCTTCAAGCACCGAGCACTAGATTACGACATCAAACCACATCGCCTGTTAACTCTCAACGGATTTTAAACGCACGTACAGTTTGATCGAATTCGTGATTCGGAAAAAGTGGTCTTTTTGACGGTAGTTAGTACCCATGTTTTGGAGCAAAGAGATGAAACGATGAAGAAATATTCAAGATAGAGAAAGATGGATGATGACATAGTTGTTGTTTGATCTTGTTCATTTTGATGTTCTACTTCGAACTCTGAATCGCAGTTCGATAAATCAGGAAACCAATCCATTTGCCATTTTCAAACCTGTTTAACACACCAACTGAAAACGGTACAACAGGGCTTTTTACAATAAAGAACTAAATCTCGACTTCTTTCGTGGTATTTACAACTGGGATTCTTCGAGGGATAAGTTAAGCCATCGGGCCCAGCTGTTGTTATAAGACAATAGGGTCAGAACATTGAATATCTAGGGCTTTGTAAGCATTGGGTCAGTAGCCTTTGAGTGGTCTAAAAATTCTGACACAAGGGGGTCTAGCAAAGATACTAACCATTAACGCTAACGTCAAACGCTAACTCCAAAAATGTATAGAAATGACATTCATAGCGGAAAAGTTAGCGATTTCCAAAATTGTTTGTTTGCGATCTTTGCTAAATCCCCAGGACTCACTACACGACAAGAAAATATAAGAGTTTTACATGAAATATCGACCGTGCTTGTGTTTGTGACTGAACCGATTTCAATGAAATGTTGCACAGAGTTTTACCTGCGGGGTGATCACGTAAACTTGACAGCAATGCAACAGGGCAAATTTTATTCCAAATTTGAAAATTTTGACAGTAACTATGCACATAACCTAAAATATTAGGTACGTTTCATTTTCTCTTCACCTTTAGTGTTTAACTACGTAGTACAGTATATTACACATTTTATACAAGTTATATTATAGGTGCATGCGGTGTCTGCCTGTAATTGGTTGAGCGTGTAGTTTAGATATCCTAAGTGACTTTCATTAGCATAAGTTCATGTTTTAACTGTTGGCGGAACTAAATAAATAAATAAGCTGCCTATTGAAACTGTAAAATCCATACATTTTTCTGTTTCTAATGGTTGCAATAATCACCTAGCTGGATACTTATTAAGTAGATAAGTATCTAAACTTAGGTTGAAACCACAGTAATTGTACTTTCAAAGTTTTCTCCGCAGCCACAATAAACTTTTGATCAGCCAAAACTAAAATATTTCTCCTCATTACGAGGTAATAATTTAAGCCAACACAAAAACTTTTAGGAGAGCGTTAAAGTTTGATTTGGTGCAGGTTAGGAGAACTAGCGTGAACTCTGTTTTCGAGCTGCTGGACCCTGCTTACCTTAGTACCTGCTTACGCGTTGCGTCTTAAAAGGAGGTGTACGATTATGTAGCATTTTACACAACATTATTGTCAAAACTAAAATATTTTTCCAATGTATATTGCTAATAACATGAAAAAGATTTTTATATATTTAGATAGTTCATGTAAGCCCCAACCAAAATCAAAGTATTAAACCACTTTAAAAAAATCTATGGAACGAATTTTGTATCTGAAATAACTGATTTAAAATACAAACAAAATTTGAAATCCGTCTATAAATTATGACGGATATAAAATTATGCGATAACGAGCACAAATTATAAAAAATAATAACTACATAAAATTGTGTCCTATTCCTAATATGAATGCGGTTGAAAATGCAATTTTGTCAGGTTGGTGTTTCTTTGAACGAATTTCGACCTGCTTATCTGGCTCTACTCTTCGTTTTAATTTTTTTTTTACGGGCAATATGCCTTTATTACTCAAGCTAACTACTACAATAATAAAAACTAAACTAAACTAAAACTAACTACACTATACACTAACTAGCTATACTATACCTACTACAAAGAACATATGGACTGTATAATAGACCGCGATGGCCTATAGACAGTCCAAATGCTCCAGCCCACTGCGGGTAGGTAGCGTACTCAACATGCTGGCAGCATAGCCTCGTTGAATTGCAATGGTGATGCGTTGAGCCAATTAAGTGCCAGCATTTTGGTCACGCGTCGCAAGCTCGCAAGCCATTCTCGAACCGAATGGTCTCATGCGTGACGATGGTAAAAGACCTGACGGAATGACTTTGGTTCCCTGGAAGATGGGGCGGCCTTTAGTGTGGGACGCTACTTGCGTCGACACTATGGCGCCGTCACACCTTCCCGAGACGCACGTTAGGGCCGGCACCGCGGCTAATTCGGCTGAGCAGCTAAAGCGGCGCAAATACAGTAACCTCAGTAGCGGTTATATATTTGAGCCGTTTGGCGTTGAGACCCTGGGTCCGTGGGGACCGAGAGCTCACCGCGTTTTCCAAAGTCTATCAGAGCGCCTGGTCGATGCGACGTTTTAACTAGAGTTCAAAAGTTAATTTAAAAAAAAATCTACAATTAATATAATACCTAATCTTAAAAGCGTATCCCATGCACCAAAAGCGCGCAAACTTTTTATGCCGAAACATGCCTACAGATTTTCCAGCTCGGATCGCGGGTCGGTATTACCGCAAAAACAAACCGAGTGGATCGTAAATTGTGGATGAACGCTTTTGGGGTTTTTCTTAAGTTCTCCAAATTGAGTTTGAACAGAATAGGGGTCTTGGGAGGTTGAGCTTCATTTTGGATGGATATACAAGGTACTCATCTCATAGTCAAGAGGCATTCATGAGAAGCTTTCCAGCTATGTTCAAGATTTAGGTAGATATTGCTTAGTGATACTATGGTAATGTTATGAGGCCATGAGCAAGTCTTTCACCTGATGTTAAGCGTCACGACTGTCCATCATCATCAACAGCCTGAACACCACCTCAAAATAGAAAACTATCACAACATCATAATTAAACACTCTTAGATTTTGTTGTGGAAACAAAACAATTGCTTTAATAAAAAGAAAACAGCGGCAATCGTCCAAATAATATTTTATCAGCACAAATAAGCACTATAGACCTATAAAATCGAAACAAAATACCATAAACGGTTATTATGCCGACGACAAAGCAAAAACACTTACAAACTTCTCTATAAAGAGATGAAGTAAAACATATCCAACCTCTAAATTGGCAACTGTATCTTTAAAAAGGCATTCCGAAATCCCGAAAGCGTTAAAAGCGTGGCTTTCTCCACCGAAAGATCGCGGGTCTGCTGTCGTAAATCTTGGAGTTTTTCTCGAGGAAATTCGGGACCTCCACGGAGTTTTGAATAAAGGTGCACCTGCTTTGAAGTTGAATAAAATTAATGGTTGCCAACTTGGTTTCCGATGCACCGTCCTGTTCGCGTCTGATTGAAATTAAGCGCGTTCTGGGCTTTGCTGAGATTTTTGCAGCTGCTGTAATGTGTGGTACTTTTGAAGCGGATTTATTAAAATTTATTCCTGTATACATTTTTCGACAAAGGAAATTGTTATGCAATGAGTATAATCTCTCTTCAACCATTCTTACCAGTTATAACATTAGTTGATGATGGTTTATTTATTTATTAAAAACAGGTTGTGTTTTCATTATTACTTGCCCAGTATTGTTATTCTTATTTTGTTAATTGAGTTCTTTCCTGAATAATAAGCAAATGCGGTATCATAAACCTTACAGCATCTATAAATGGAGATGTTAACGTTATAATCCGCAATCACCATTTTTCTGCCATTTTCTACGGGGGACGAGGTAGACACGTACAGCACACGCGCAAACCGTGCGTGTAAACGCACGCTGCACACCATCTTGTAACACGCACACCGTTATATAAACTAGCATAGTTACGCAGTATCTACAAGCACATTATGATATTGTAGATGACCAAGTAGCGCCATATGACCAACAGAGGGGAACGCCTTGCCTTGCCACCTCCTTTTTTAAATGCTCTCTAAGTCATAAATAGACTACCATCTAACTTACAATTTAAAACTACATTCTAACTAGCACACAAATTCATTATGTTGTAGTCCTTTAGAGAATTCAGCCATTTATAAAGAACTTTGTCTTAGCAAGACACCAATTTTAACAAGCTCATTTAAATAGAAAAATATGTTCTGTCTCTCCTCCAATCACTAAAACATCCCCAAGAAAAGCTTCGCAGTGTCTTATCTCGGCTGCTCCACTTTTCTCAATCAAAAGCTCACCAGGTCGTTTCCATCTGTCTCCAGCCCCATCAATCGCGTTCGCAAATGTTTGAGCCGATTCGTTTTTTCCTGTCTTCACCCCATTATCCGGAACAATTACTGTGTCATTTGTCAACGCAATTCCTTCTACTTCGAGTTTGATTTCTTTAGTAGGGATTACGATTGATTGATTAGGTGTTTTTGTTCTTTCCTCACGCAAAAGTATCTTTGGATTGGTGACGGTGTCAGTTGGATTTAGGATTAGGATAGGATTCGTTAAATTTAAGCGATCAACAGCAATGCTGAGTCTTTAGAGCGTTTAACTTAGTTTTTGTTGGATTTCAGTATCAGATCATTAAACTTGAGGTTTGAGTCAATTCGTTTCTATACGAACGAGGTTACAAATGTTACTGTAGTTATTGAAAAAAAAAAAAAAAATAACCTGGTAATCACAGGTTTGTTCTTTCTAGTAAATAGACTTGGTGTCAGAATGATTACTCGCTTAGCTTAGCTTATGACTGTCATCTAACAACAACTAAGACTGAACTTATAACTTTATGTGCCCTCTAACGGACGTTAAGTCCTAGATTTAAAATAAAACAAAAAATCAAAGCCCAAAAATCCAAATCCTTATCCAAAAAATTATGATTCACACAGCTCAAGTGGGCTTATAAAAAGAACAGACAAATCCCTGTTTGGCTCAGCCAGTTCAATTTCAACGGAAAAAAGTCTCCACGGAAAACGAGAAAGTCTCCATTTAATCACAACCATCATCTTGGTTATTATTAATTACCGTGTACAAGTAAAAATGAATCTTAATAGCTGGTATCATAGTACAAAAGCCGGCAGAAATGTACACGACAGCATCTAAGGTTGCTACATTTGAAGCCAAATAAATTAAAATGCAGTACTTAGATTTAAATTTCAAATAACATTATACTTTTCGTAAACTCATAACTTTATTAGTTTATTCTTAGTTCTTATCTTTCATAATATATTGTGATTCTTTCAGCAAAATAAATTCTCACTGTTATATTGCTCGTATTATATTTGAATGTTCTCTTGGTCCTATATGACCAACATTTTACCAAGATAATGAAAATTCACAGTAGATTTTTGATAAAATATTTTCCTGTAATTAAAGATAAAAAAAAGTTAGAAAATAACGGTTAAAATTAACAAGATTGACAACCCTAAGTACCGACAGCCCGCAAAAAGGAAAGACAGGCAAGGTTAATTTGAATCCTCGCGTTTGTAAGCCGAACAATAAATTGGATTTGGACGTCCCAGTTGACAGTTCATTTCGCTGTTTTGTCCCTTGACATATTCCGTTAAGATTATGAAATGTAGGGATGAGGTCTATCCGGTTGCCGGCTCACCCGAACACTCTTGAAAATCGTATGGTACTACATTTTTGTAAAAAAAAAACAATAATAAATAGAACATAAAATGTTTTGATTGCATTCTTATTATACTATCACTCCCTAATAATTATTATATTAGTTTTTAAGTTATGAACTTAATAATTTACCAATATTAGTTTCATGATAAATAAACCACACCTTACACGACATGCCAACTTCATGCAAAACATCCTAGAAGAAATGGTAGAAGGAAAGAGAGGAAGAGGCAGTCCTAGAAGCGCATACAGCTGGGTTACCACAAACTAATACAAAACCATCATGTTTCATGGCATTATTATTTCAAGGTTACAATAATATTGTTCGAATTCGACCATGAACTTATAAGTATTCCTGCGTGTGAACGAGACGTCTACATTTTTATATGACGTCATCACTCTCGCACGTCAGTGTCAACATGATGTAAAGGTATGACATGACAGTTGTATTTGAGTACACGATATAACGCGTCATCAAAAATGCTCTGGCTCTGCAACATCAAAGTATTCTTACTGTTATGTCATTTGTCAATGTATGATTGAAGTAATATTGAAGTAATAATGCTATAAGACGTTGTGGTTGCCCCCCAGATCAAATAAAACAAAAGATGGTGACGATGAAAAAAGTGATCACTCCACAGACAAAAGCAGGGATCTAAAAAGAAGAAGAAGATAGAGGTACTTTCAAAGTGATATTAGTTCTACTTATCTTAAGCCGGTTATCGTAATAATTTGCCACCGGCAAGACCAAACTCATTCTCACTACTATTGAGGATTATGAAAAGTCATTCCCAAAGATCCTCCGTCTAATTTGGATAAGAGGCAATTACACCAAGTTTTTCTTCAAGTTACGCTAACACAATCCCAGACTGATTTATGTTTTAATTAACAATTTATTCTAACTTCACAACCAAGTACGTCAATTAGGCACTTTTAATTGTCTCTCCGAATTCCGAAAAGTTTTGTTCCCATAAACAAACAACGCAAGACAAGTAATTATGTAATTATTCAGGACGTATTCAACGTAACTTGTCAGGATGGCAAAAACCGGGATCGACTGAACAGTGAACAACAGTTTTTGTTGAATAACAACAAGTGCGGGTAAAAACAGCGGCATCAAGATGTATGACACTCGGTCTGCCTTCCCCCTGTCAGTTTTTGTGTGAAAATAAAAACTTGGGGAGCATCTCGTTTGTCGCAGATAAAAATCAACACATCTGATGCGATAACTGTACTATTGTGGTTTATTCCTAAATCGTTATCCTTATTTTAGTCATTCATATTCACCAATGCTTTACAATAAAGACACAGACCTCCTAAAAGCTTCGTGGAAAGAAATTTGTCGGAATCGAAAATAATGGTCAGTGTAAGTTTAATATCTTCATCATCATCATCATCATCTTCATCATCATCTCCCCCAAAGAGCGCCACTTTACGCGGATGGTTGCCTAATTATCTATTTAGAAAAGTATATAAATAATAATATTAATTTGCAAATCAGATTAATAAAAAGAAAAAACTTACAGGCATTACTTTGCTGTGTTGTCAAAGTAAATATCAATAACCTAACCACTCGCAATTCAGATAAGTTTTTGATTGAAGATCATCAAAGCCATAGTACAGACAGCCAGAGCATTGGGAAAGGTAAGCTCATTAGCAGTAATGGCACTCATTTTGGAGATGCTTGCATTATACTTATCTACTGATAAGTGATTAGAGTCTTATCATGATTAAACTAATACATATATAATATGAATATTTTTTTTAACATAATCGGGCCCAGTATGCCTTTATTACTCAAGCTAACTACTACAATAATAAAAACTAAACTAAACTAAACTAAAACTAACTACACTATACACTAACTAGCTATACTATACCTACTACAAAGAACATATGGACTGTATAATAGACCGCGATGGCCTATAGACAGTCCAAATGCTCCAGCCCACTGCCGGTAGGTAGCGTACCCAACATGCTGGCAGCATTGCCTCGTTGAATTGCAATATTAATATCTATTGACGGGCCCGATAGCTCAATTGGTAGTAACCATTGCCTTCTGAACTAAGGGTTGTGGGTTCGATTCTTACCCAGGACAAATTAATGTTTGTGTGATTGTGTGATGAACATAGATGTTTGTTCTGTGTCTGCGTGTTATATTGTATTCTATCAATTCTATGTATGTATTTACAATCAAAAAAGTATCTAAGTAATATAATCAGTTATCTTGGTTCTATGCTTAGTTTGGGGCTAGATGGCGCTGTGTGAAATGTCCACACATATTTATTTATTTATTTAATATGTATTCTGTGTACAAATATTACTAAAGACGTGGTTGAGTAGTACTCTCGCTGATTTAGCTTTCTATGATGGTTCACTTCAGCGACATTTAAACACTGGAGCTTATCAGGCTTAAGTGATTCTCGGCGTACTAAGTTGTTGAGCTTGCGAAAAGTTTTATTGCTTGGGCTTAATTGTTTCGTTATTTTTTCTTTCCTTTTGTAGATAATTATTATTTCTTTGTTTTTTTATGAGAATTTTGATGTAATGTGAAATTGAATGACACTATTATGGTACATCTACTAAAAGATTTTTTTTTATTGAAAAGCATAATATCGATTAAAGCAGTAAATCTCTAGTCGTGGAAGTTGGGGTTGAAATATTTGTGGACTGGGACAAGGTATGAGCGAATTAGCATTAAAATTAAAACAAACAATTTGCAGCAGTAAATTAATAATCCAAAAACATAAATTATAATTTATCTACGTATGATGTGACTATGTTTATTTATATAATACCATATAATTATCTACAGACATTGTAACTTATAGTTTCTGTTTTCTAATAATGATAAGTTCAACACCACAAACTCATGTGGTAACTTACATACACTCATGGTTTGATCAATGCTTGACAAATGATTTATTAGAAAACAAACTCTGTGTTGAAAGAACAAATGACTTATGTCGATAATTTATCTGCGTTGAATATATCAAAACACCTCTGCGTTGATAAGAAAAGAGAAAATAAATAATGAATTTTCGAAATCGTCTGTGAAACCTCACAGTAAAAAATAATAATTTAGGCAAGTTACTTATGAGGACTTTTTAAACTTATTGTAGTGTTTAAATTACTGCATACTCCATTATTAAGATTTCTATGAATTCATTATCGAAAGAGTGCGAATTGTATTTCACCTATACTATTGCAATATTCCACACTAATCACAGTTTAGAATTTTCAATATCATAGCAAAATTAATCTAAACTGCCAGAAAATGCAAAACAAATTCCTAAACAAACATCTCGATTAAAGTAAAATTCTCCAAACGAATCTCGTTTTAGAGCTCTCGGGACGTGAAAAGTTGCGACGGAAATAATCCAATCGCAGTCAATAAGCGAGAGCAAAGGGAAATTAATACCAGTGACGGTAACAAACTTGATCTTGTTCGACCTGACAGATGTCTCGAAGGTGAAATATTACGTCTACACGATGAAAAAAATCAAGCACTGTCGACTCCTGTCGAAAGAGACACTCCACTCAGTCGAATATTTTTACAAACCAGTTGAAGATGCTTTGGTGATTCAAATGTTACTAAAATACCCAAACAGTTATTTCAGTCTATGTATAGAAAATAAACACAGAAAGAAAAACACACATCAAGTGTTTATTAGACCAAGAATCACGTCTAGCCAGTATACGTTATATGGCCACCCAAGATGAACAATGTTTTAAATATTCCCCTATCGTAAAATCACGTTTTTATCACAACCATGCTCGTTTAGGCGTAAGAGAATCAGAAAAAGATTTAACACCCACTCCGGCGCAATCGAGAGGTTTACAACCGTAATAATCAAACACTAAGTGTATCTTTGCTTAAGAAATTATTGCAAAATTTACTACTAATCGTAATGTGTTTGTGATCGTTAAGACGTTAATGGCTTGATTCGATTTACCTTATGAATTTCTATGCTTTTTGCGAAACATACACCCAATTAACTTCAGTTCCGTTCTATGAGTTAACAATTTCTATAAATAATTTTGCAGTGGCTTAGATATTCGTTGTAAATGTCTCACTTGAGATGTTTATTTAATTTATACCAATAATTCTCTGTAAATTATGAGCGTGGGCAGGAAGACGGTGTTAGATCGGATATTTATTGTGAAACAGCTCGTCCATTTACAGACGATTTATAGTCGGTTTGGAGGGAATCACGTGCTTTCGGTGACTTTTGGAAGACCTATCGTCTCCAAAACCAGCAAATTGCGACGGAACTGGACCGATACGGAATGTCAATTAATTGGAAACTGTATAGATTAAGTCAATTTTGGTACTTATTTTACGTGTAGATTTAAAAAAAAATACAATTTATAACTTTAATAAATACGAAATGCTTAAGAAATGATTTTTTCTTATAAACATTGGTCAAAAGTGGGAAGACTTCGATCACATAAAATTTCCTTTAAGCCTTGAACCACGTCAGTCATAAAACTGAACAATAAAAAGTTTACTACTGGTGAAACATCAAAAGGGATTAAATTTATTTGCTGCAGAGAATGCCATCAAAGTTTTTGTTTGAACAATCAAATTAACTGAAAGTACTGAAACTTTGAGCATCTAATTAGACAGCATTGACAAAGCAATTAACCATGAAATTGAACGCAGTGAATACTATACTTACATAAAATTAACTACGAAGTGACGTTATGTACACGCACTAATTGACGGTACAATAGATTCGTGACGAGTAAAATTAGCAACATTATTGAGCTCTCATTCTATTGATTACCGCCTGCCAATTGCACAGCCAAATTCTACCAACAACAATTTATATCAAAAGACGCGATTCTAGCTTCTAAATCACGGGCACAAGCAACAAAATTGCTTGTTACTTTTCCAGCGATAAAGCATCATGTTGTCCTTTATTAGTGGACGTATTGACAGAACGAGAACAACTAACGACATCGACAGAATTGGAGCAAATATTTGGTTGCTCAATTAAACAAATGAAATCCGATGTGAAGCAACACTTGCAAACGAATTTTAGGGGAGAATAGAAAAACGAATAAACAAACAGTCAAACATGAATGTTTTGACATATGCCAACTGCGAAATATATTTTAACAATAACAAAGAATAGCAACCACAAGTGGGTGAAGGTTTTATGAGCTGCCGGTGCTTTATATATATCAAAAGTATCGAAAAAAAGATAAAAACAGTGAACAATTTATGTAATCTCGTTCCGAATCATAAAGTAGACGAAGGATATGAAGCCATAATTCAAAATTACACTAGCGAGGCGCGTACACGTATCGAGCTTATATAGTCATTACCAATTTCTAAGCTCATTACCTGTTATGGGACCGCACCAATCTATAACGGTCGGTCACTGCCCACTCTTCCACAAAAAATAACAAAACACGACAGCTGTAGAGGTATGAGGCTAATAATAAAGTAGAAATTTCGTCGGACATTATCCATTATCTTAATTTTGATACGGTTTACAAAAGAGCGTTAACTCAAGCGACATATGTGTTGTTGGGGTTATTTTAACAACGGTCGGGAGCAGGATTAGGGAGATAGCATTTATCATTTCACCTTTTAAAATGTTCTATGCTCCGTTTAAAGTAAAGTTAAGATGATTATTGTAAGCAGATAAGGCTATTTTTAATAATAACTGACTTGTTTTAAATTATTTGTGAACCCAATTTGTGACAATGACGTATTGAAACGTCACTAACACAATTGATTTGAATAAGTTGAATTTGTTGATGCGGTAATATAAAAGAGCCCTTATGATGTGGATGTAGCAGATAAATTGTTCGGTGACAAAAGAAAATTTATTGTCAGTAACAAAACTCGCGTTGACAGCGATCGGTGGCTATTGATAATCCACCGTCTCTCTGACGCATGACGACATGTGGGTGCTCAATGACAATCCGAAGGATACGGGAAAAAAACACAACAGGTACCCAACCTTCGTTAGCGGTACCGGTACAAAGCGAAAAGCAGATAAGCATCAGTTTTCGAAGAACTCATCGAGTTGAACCGATGAAAATGTATGTCTTTGCTGCATAATTTAGCCCTAACTGTTCACACTTTATGAACTCGAAAATTGAGTAAAGAATGAGATGTCAAGTTATGTGCGTCCAAACCTGTCTAGATTGAAGATAATTTGTGAATTATAGTTCAAATACGAATGCGGGAATGCGACACGGCGAATGGTCACCAATGAGCCATGCAAGATATAATCTGAAAATTCCACCAAATTATCAGAGTCGAAATATATTTGAAGACGGCAAACATAAAAGCTATGATGGAGACATAAATATAGAACGTTTGATAATAATTGAGTTACGAACTTTTGTCGCTTCGCCCTGGAGTATTTCCAAGAACAAATTGATTCCTTTAGAGCAGCAGAGGTTGTAAAGTCGACTTCATAAATTGAGATGTCTTACTATTTCACCCTCCTGTTAGTATTGTCACCTTTTTTTCTTAACCTTTTATTCCTCAGGTAAAAACCCTTCGGCACAAGGTAAATTGCGTTTCTTATAAAAATCATTGATGAAAGTTTAAGTGATTGATTTTTCACATCAATGATTTCTACAAAAATGAATCATTAGGTGCTGATGACTGGTTTAAACATAAAAAATACGTAAAAGAATGTTTTGAAAGTAGATGCAGAATCGTAAAAACAGAATTTTATGACGCAGCCTTAATGGAATGGAATAAGTCCGTATTTACTGCTATTATTTTGAAATCGACAGTAACTTCGCTCTCAGAATAATTGTGTTTAAAAAATTGAAAGTTTCAATAAAACTCCTGTTTTATGACGATATGTTTTGGGTTCTTTACGTAATGCAGCAATCATTTCTGGCTGCGTATGGACAATGATTTTATACAATGGATCAGATGGTGCATCTGATATATTTGTGAGTGAATTATTCTTATTGTTGGTATTTTATGACTCTTTTGACTTGTATTTGGTGATCCCCAGTGGCATATTCAATTTTAAACTTTCATTGTGCACTTAAATTCTTATAGTCCATCCTTTTATTGTTATCATAAGCGTTTAGCTTTTGTTGTTTTTGTTGTTTAGGCGTAGTTCGACAATAACAGCGTTTTCATGTTTATTTTGAAATATAAAAACCACTTGCAATGTATAACAAAAAAAATTATTTTGTATTTTACACATCGTTACAATGTGAACAGTTCTAAAATACGGTAGGAACTTTTTATGGTCCCTTTTACAATACTAATAAACTAAAAATAAAATTTTAAATATTATGCTTATCGTATTTAACTTCATTTTTGACATAATAATTCATTGTCATAATAAAAGCTACATAATCTACAAAGCTAGGAATTCTATTATTACCATAACCTTTCCAAAACTGACATATGTTAGCTAATGATCCTAAAAAACACCTAATCTCAGAACCCTCCATCGGCAACCCTTCAAACGAATAATAAAGCATGTTTCTTTCGGTAGCAGTCGTATTCTTATAGTCATCCTGACAAGTGGTAAACAGACTTTACGATTTAGAGTGTACATTTTTACTATTCCCTCCATTTAAGGGTTTTTTGTTGTATCGTAAACGGATAGAGAGTTTTAGTGGCATATGTGTGGCGCCATGGGACCTAAAACAATAATGTTAAGCGCCATATGATGCTAAATGTCCATGAAGTTTATGGCGCCTTGAATTATTGTCTCTTTTTTGACGCAATTTTTTTCAACAGAGAAATAAACTTCATTTTAATTTCATTCGTAAAATGTATTTCCATTATTGTATTTTAGTTTTGTTATAAGTTTTATATTGTATTGTATTTAAGAGCTGTGGATTTTGTTACAGAAATAAATATATATATATATATATATATTATTAATATAAATAAATATTTTTTTTTATCTAATGAGTGACAAACAAACAGGCGGCCCACCTGATGGTAAGTGGTCACCGCTGCCTATGGACATCGGCAACACCAAGGGCATTGCCGATGCGTTGCCTACCTTAAATTACTATTGGTATAGTAGGTACTGTACGTGTAATTTTATCGTTGATTTATTTAAATACTTAATAAAAATTAAAAAACATGCTTGTCATAATAGGGTGTCTATATTAGTGGGAAGTAGAGTAGGATAGTGCCTAATTTAGGTATATATAGATGTATATATATTTTAACTAAATCCATGAAAATATTGCTTATAATATAATAATATAAAGTAATTGAGTTATGTTCTGCAATAATATTTAAGGTTCAAAATAAAAAAAAAAAATTGTATAAATGTTAAATAATTATAATAAAAAACTTAGTCAATTCAAAATTCATTAAAATGAATTCCATTAATTAGTAGTAAAGTTGCACCCCTGCAACTTTCAATTGCATTATTTATGCGTCGCGGTAGATTTTATTAATGCAATTTTATTGATAATCTTACGAAGGTAACATAAAAACAACTTTCGCACAGAATCGCACAAAAACGAACAAATCGCTCTATTATGACTATGAGCATTATGACCACGTCTACCGTTCGGTATGCTTTATATTATTAGGCCAAGCCGGTTTAAGCCTTATAGCTCAGAAAATAGAGTACAGGTTGGAACGGTTAGATATCAGCGAGCTTTATTTGTTGATTTTGTATAGTATGAAAATAAAATATTGGAACACAATGGAAATACAAATGTGGGGTAGGTTGGTACATTTGACCATCTGTCGTTGGATTCTGTTTGGGAGGTGACATTTGCAAGTAAGAGTTAATATTTAATTTAATATCAAGATATTAATTATTGTAAATGGCTTTTTACATATATTATGGAAATAATCATTTTTATGAGAATTTTCTACTTAGGTACCAAAGACTTTGTATCTGTAATAGGGGTAATTCAGTGTTAGGTACATTATTTAACTAAAATTATCCTAAAAATATGAATTTACTAAGTTTGTAACAATTTTTAAATAATAATTATGCTAAAGAATGACATGCTGAGCTAGTCGTTCAACTGATGTTAAGAGCAGCCCACAAGAAAAATAAATTGTAAAAATAATAATGATTATTAATTCAAAGTTATGTTCGCTACTTAATTAAATACGTAACGTTGGTGGTAATTTCAAGTGAAGTATTTAATTAATTTACAATAATATTTTTTTACATATGACTTTAATCTAGCATTTGGCCACGCTCTCTACTGATGGGAAGTAAATATTCTAAAAGCGAGAGCTTTCTAATCTTTAAATTTCCAATATTAAAAAAATATAATTCATAATAATATATTAAAAATACAAAATGCAACCTTACCAAAATTTAAACTTCGAAAAACACGCAGCGCATCCCACAAAACTTTTAAAACCCTCAACTTTCACGCACAGTCCACAAAACACAGAACCTTTCAACTAAAAAACACTGTTTAAGTATCTTAAATTCACTGTTCAATCCAATAAATTATTTTCCAGGGAATATCCTAACCCACTCAACGGGATCACGGAATTTATTTTGTTACACGCCATTCGCGTGGTGCAAGCCACCGGGACGGACCGCGACTGAATAAAACATGGCTTGTGATGCGGTGATGCTTCCCCATTCACCATATCAACAGTAGATTAAATCGGGCGGTTTTTCGAAATAACTTCTTCTTGAAATTGACTGACTGCTAAAATAAGAAGAAGAAAACTTGTATATTTGCCTAACTTATCAGTGAAGATATTGTGATCTTCTTATGCACGAACAAAGCTGCACCTGTAGGTATACAATAAACGGCTTCTGGTACGTTTGTTAAAGTTAAAATCCTGTCAATTATAAAATACTGGACGTCATTGGTTGAAGACAGCCGATGATCAACAGGCAACCAATGAGCGAGCATTCCCTATATTTATTTTGACATGAGCTTAATTTCAACAACGGTACTGGGCCCGAAGTCAGCTATTGGAGTTTTGGCGGGACGCTGAAAAGTTCACGTCGTTGAATTGTATTATTTTTCAAAACTTTTGCTTTTTCCAGTGTTAATGTTTAAAATTGGTGGCGTTTTACGCAATAAGTGCCGAATTACGAGCATAAGTGAGGGCAAGTGATATAATGTGGTGAAACGTGGTTTTTCGTGTTGCTTCCAAAACTCCATAAAAGCTTCTAGTAAAGTTGCCACCACTTTGCTGGAGCATGACTTAGACTGGACTATGACTATGACTAGGACATGACTTTGCGTGAAATATATTATAAATACTTGACACTGGCTAAATACACTATGTGTAGAGCCAAAATATAAGAAGAAAAAAAGTCAGCTATTTCAATTGTGTCATAATGGTTCATGAATGGTGCCATTATGACAGATTTTGACACTAATGTTAGTCTACTTATGGTTTGTAGACTAACATTAGTGTCAAAATCTGTCATTATGGTACCATTCATGAGCCATTATGACACAATTACACATGACGCAAATAGCAAATAGCAGCCTTCGGGCCCTGGAAACCTGGGTAAGAGTAATAGAGTAGAACTTTGCGACACTGAATTCGTCATCTGTGGCTTTATAAAGGGTGACATTTGTGCAGGTGGGAGCATGAGGGGCACACATAGTAAATGGGAAATCGTTTGAATGGTGAACCTGTAGTCACATAGAGTTTGAGATGTTTTGGTAAATTGTTATGTTATTACCCTTTCTCTCTCTATCTCTATTACCCCAGATAATATAATACCTACAGTGCAGATGCCTCATCCCATACAACGGAATAACGCGGGCTGTTTTACGAATTATTTTATTTCAGCATAACGCAAGATTATCAAGCGACATTTATTGCGTGTTGGCGAAATATTGGGCCAAATGAATACACTGGACAGTAACTAGTAACTCTCTAGATACGATTATTACATTTTCAAGTTCAGGCTATTTGTCGTTACCTTATGGGACCCCATTCTATTACTAACTCCTATTGGAGCCGAGAAGCGAACCAACCAATTTTTGTAACTCAATCACTCAATCAAAGATTACTTACTTCTTAACTACTGTAGTTAGGTGTAGTTAGGTTGTGACAAAGATAACATACTGTCTTTATTCTACACTGCAGCATATGCCTTCCGTAGTCGGTCCCACAAAAACTATCCAAAAATTTATAACACGTCAAATCTTCAGAGAAATGGTTTCCTTTAATAGAGACGTTACGTTTATATAAAATTAATTGTTCGGACTTTTGGGGAGCATCTGCCGGTGCCATTGTCCTTTTTTTTAAACGTAGTAGTTTTTTTGGACTTTGCTTGTGGTTTGGTCAGCTCCTGAATATAATTTAAAGTCAGGTATCTTTATTATGGGTTTTGTGTTGAGTAGGAAATTCAGTTTTCAGTCAGGTACCACCTATATTATGGGGTTTGTGTTGAGTAGGAAAGTCAGTTTCCAGTATGGTAGATTAGGTACTGTATTGTAGACTTTGTGTTGAGTAGAAAAGTCAGTTTTCAAACAGTTACCTTCTATACTTATTTAGTGGTTTGTGTTGAGTAGGAAACTCAATTTTCTATCAGGTACTTACCTCCTATACTTATTAAAGGGCTTGAGTTGAGTAGAAAACTCAGTTTCCAATCAGGTACCTCCTATACTTATTAAGGGCTCAGTTGGACACCATAAGTCTACCTATATATTTATGTATGTATATGTCACCGTATTTTTGTAAAAGCCGTCTTTTTATAATAAAACGCGGTTATTTATAAACTGTCGATTTATTGCAAACGGGCAATGTGTCTCACAATAATACGGTCGATATTTCGGTAATTTATAATTAATCGGCATTAATTCGTTAATTGTAATTGTGTTCTTTTAGTGTGGCCTAACCTAACACTCCTCCTCGCTTCGCCCGTCGTCGTAACCTACAAAAACTGGTGCATTCATTAGGGTTTGTTTACAATTAAAAGCTGCTAAAACTTGTTTTTGACAGTTTATAAATAAACAGTTTTATGTTCGTTTTTTTTATAAACAAACGGTTTTTACAAAAAGACGGTGACATTATATAGGTAAGTACTGCGGTTAAATAGACTCTATGAAGATACTATCAAAATCTAACAAAGAAGTTTTTAATTTAATGTGATTGTATGGTCTACAAATTAAAGCTGCACCCAAATAATAGGTATAGGTACCGCAAGTAAATCGAAAAAACAGAATAATATTATTGTATTCTATGTATATACTTACAAACAAAAAAGTATATAAGTATTATATCAGTTATCTGGTTCCCATAGTACAAGCTATGCTTAGTTTGGGGCTAGATGGCGCTGTGTGAAATGTCCACACACATATTTATTTATTAATTTATTTTATTTATTAATTGCGGTAATATTGAAATTGACAATTTATTAAAGGAATATATAAACAAACTCCATCAAGCTCACGTTAATAATAGGATCGTAAAATGAAATTTCACATGCATGGCAACACTACACAATATACACAAGCATTTTCAAACAAGGAAAGGCAAGTTTCAATTTTAATTGCTCTAAGTTTACATACCTATCCTGGAGATTACGACAGCCTCGTTTTACGATCGCTCATTAACTTCACCGTAATCAATACTGGCCTTATCATAATTATTCGACGCTCAACTCGAATATATTCGAAAATCGAATACACAACAACACCGTGTCTGTCAGAAAATCGTGTTCTCGATACCATCACCGTAAACCAACCGATAACAAAACCAAAATCGAAATGCTTATATTACATTTCAATTACCATATAAAATGTTCGTACAAGACGTCCCGAGATCGCGTCCATCGCGATAATCATCTAATCAGTGATCATTCAATAACTTTTATTTCAAACCGATCGATTCAAGTTACAATCGGATTAGAGCCTTAATCGATCATGAATACAGATGAGAGTAAACTTACCGGATCGACTGAAACATTGCATTGGATCTTGCGTGTTATCTCGAAACTCATTTCATTTCCAACGTATCATGGGTCGTTTGATCAAGCCTGCCAAATTTAAACCCTAATAAGATTGGGGTTTGATTTCATTTGTTACCGGCGTGGTTTGTATGACGTTTTATGTTTGGAGAGGTTGAATTTCAGTTGGACATTCGAAACATAAAATGTACTTCGGATGTCCATGTTCATGTAGCGATGTTGTTGGGTTGAAATGTCAGGCTTAAAATGAAAAGTTCTCGTAAAATACATGTTAGCCTCTTTGCAGTCTTTGTCTGCGATAACACTAAAAGACATGTCTGTTGTTTTGTCGTCCGTTTTCTTCACTGCCTATCTAAATCTCAATAGTATAGGTACAATTTATTTTTACAAGAGACAGTGTGTGTCGGATTCTATGCAACACATCTTTTTAGCTAACATTTGACGGGCCCGATAGCTCAGTTGGTAGTATCCCTGCCTTCTGAACTGAGGGCTGTGGGTTCGATTCCTACCCGGGACAAACATTTGTGTGATGAGTTAGATGTTTGTTCTGCGTCTGGGTGTTATATTGTATTCTATGTATGTATTTACAAACAAAAAAGTATATAAGTATTGTATCAGTCATCTGGTTCCCATAGTACAAGCTATGCTTAGTTTGGGGCTAGATGGCGCTGTGTGAAATGTCCACACATATTTATTATTATATATTATTATTATTATTATTATTTGAGGGGCTAAATTATCTTTTCTTTTCCAAACTAACTAGGTACTACTTCAATCATTATGAACCTTACAAAATAGGTTACCTACTTTTATTAATATTTGGATTGGATACTTAAACATAATTCCAAAAAAATGTTAATGCAGTGGGTACATTAGTATTTGTGAACATCGCTGTCGGATAGACGATCAAAATATTAATAAATACAGAAAGTATAGTGTCTGTAGTAAAATACAGCGCTTTATTAAAATACAGTAGCTGTTCTACAGTAAATTCTGCTTAGACCCAGAATCTTTGGGTATGCGGACGATAGCACCGTTGTAGAGAGATATGTATCTGATGCACGAGCTGGGGGTGCAGATGTCCAGTCTCTCAGGGAAGACATGATTGAGCGCATGAGTTTGGCTTTACAGGCAGTCTCTGATTGGGGAAATGCCAATCTTGTTAAATTCAATGCGTCTAAAACACAGGCGTGTATATTCACCGCAAAACGCAGTTCATTTCCATTTACTCCTACTTTCCGGGGTGTAGCAGTACCGATAACTAACGACCTAGAGCTGTTAGGTGTATCTTTAACATCGAATCTTAACTTTGGCACGTACATCGAGGGAAGGGCTGAATTGGCTGCGCAGAAGCTGGGCATCCTTGGGAAGGTTAGACAGTATTTCACATCAGGACAGATCTTAGATCTATACCAGGCACAAGTCCGGTCATGTGTGGAATACTGCAGCCATCTCTGGGATGGTTCGGCTAAATATCAGCTTGATGCCCTAGACTCAATACAAAAATGGGCTATAAAGCTCATTGGCGACAATAAACTAGTAAAGGCTAAACTCCAAAGCCTTGAACATCGGCGTAAGGTTGCCAGCTTATCGGTTTTTTACAAGCTGCACTTCGGAAAGTGTGCAACGGAATTGCACAACTTAATTCCCCCATTCCTTTTTACCATCGTACAACTAGACGCACGGAAACACGGCACCCGTATAACGTAGAGATTCCTAGAATACGTACAAAGCGTTTTGATTCCTCGTTTATAATTCGGACAGCTAAGGAATGGAACACCTTACCAGCGTCATTGTTTCCTGACAAATATAATCTGGGAGTTTTTAAGGCCAGAGTGAACCGGTATGTTCTAGGCAAGCATGCTCCATCGTCGACCGCGTCGTCACTTACCATCAGGTAAGACCGTGGTCAAATGTAAGCCTATCGTTGATAAAAAAAATACAGTACACACAATAAAATACAATAACTACTACTGCATTACTTGGACTTGGTGGGCCACTACAAAAAGTGGCACTAATAATAAACCATAGTGAGACAATATTAAGCAGCTTGAAAATTCTGAATTTATCCTGCCTAATACTAGAAAGAAGGTAGCGTTCAAAAACTTACTATAATATAGACATCTTTATCATCGTAGGTACAACATAAAAAAGCCGTGATTTACAACCGGCAATTTAAAACAAATTAACCATTCTTCATCGATAGCTCGCGGACAAAACGATTTTTTAAGTATATAAAACTTGAACAACATCAGTTCATCGAAACAACGTTCCCTTGATGACGACAATAGGTATAAAAAGTTTACAGCTTAATTACGTACATCTGTTAAAGTCGGGCACAAAATAAAAGTCGGAACCCGATTTATAATGCACCTTTGTGCTGCTATAAAATCGG
Organism: Ennomos erosarius; assembly: GCA_963580505.1. NCBI lineage: Eukaryota > Metazoa > Arthropoda > Insecta > Lepidoptera > Geometridae > Ennomos > Ennomos erosarius. Next base: position 2,701,736 of record OY756996.1, on the reverse strand, counting down.
GGGATTTGAAGTTTTGCGGTCGCGAACAAAAAATATAATAAACTAACTTCTGACCGCGAGCTTATCCTTGAGATAGCAGCACCTCATTTTTTTGTTTACTTAACAAGTCATTTACTTTGTAAGGTTTTGTGAATGAACACAGGATTCTATTATTTTTTATTATTAGAAATTTATAAATTAAACTTTTAATAATTATTTGATTTTATTTACTGTTGTAAATTTTCACGGCTTTTATCGGTTTCAAAAAGGATTCTAATCACTATAAATATCCTATTAGTACTATTTAAAACGTTTTATATTAGTTTTTGTTATTAGACTTTATAATCGTTTGACTACATTACAGGGATAATATGGCTAATATGCTGTACCTAGATTAAATTGGCAATTTTCTTTCATAATTATTATCCCAAAAGATTACATAATCACGATATAGAGAGAGAGAGAGAGCTCTATTTCTCTTTTCTCTCACTCTCTACTCTATTTTTTAATCTCTTATGGGTTTCTTTCCCACCGATAAGAAGTACCTCTGGGTAATTTATTTTGTTTTACTTTATTAATCTTAAAAGAAGTAAAGTACAATATTTAGCTGTTTAATTTACAATATTTAATTTAATTAGGTTAATAATTATTCAATGGCATAAAATGAAGTAATCCTCAAAAACTTATCAAAGCCATAAACTCAAAAACTATAATCAACACACCTACCCCATTTCAATATTAACAACTTTATTTTCTACAGGTAAAAAAGTGGTCGAAGAAAACAAAACGCATAGTGAATTAAATAACATAATAAGTCAGACACCTGCGGAAATAAATAAACGTCTTCATTAAAATGAGATAGGTCGACAGGTGCGGGGTTGGAAGCTGAACGGTTCAAATCGAGAATGGTTGATGGATAGTTAGGTGCATCGATTTTGTATCGAATCAGCATCGGGATGAGACAGATTCGAATACGACTATTTTTTGAATCTAGAATAATACCACATTTACTGATTGTTCTGGTTACTGATTTTTGGTTATTCTGCCGCCAAGCAGTAATGTGCAAGCACTACTGTGTTCCGGTTTGAAGGGCATTGTAGCTAGTGAAATTACTGGGCAAATGAGACTTTAGGATCTGAACAGTGTAGTAATCTGATTACTAGACTGCGTGATGTATCGGAATGACGTGCGAAGTGCAGTGTCGCGCGAAACTTCTTTTACAGTTCCGAGTGACACTGCAACTGTTATAGGCAGCCGTGTCGCTTAACATCAGGTGAACGACAAGCTCGTCACGTCATTCATTTTCATTAAATAAAAACTAGTGATTATTTTACTGAATATGTTGCTAATGGTATTTGGACTTCATTATAATTAATTTGCTTATTTGGTTGATGGATATTATATCTGCGTCGCGTCGAGTTTATGTCGTGTTAGCATTGGGACAAAATACTACTGTTTTTTTTATTTAAAATACGAAATGCCTCGACTTCAATATATTTTACTTATTTGGTTGATGGATAGCCGCCTCGATTTTGGTTATACAAGGTGACCTTGAATTGGTATGTTATCCTGAAAGGGGGTAAAACTACACCCCAAGGTAGACAATGTTTCTTCGACGACTTAATTAGTAGTTTTTCATTGAGGAAATGCCATGTAAAGTTTACGTTCGAAAACAGCCTTAGCGCAGCTGGCTGGTTGAACTTCGTCCTTGACCGAGTGCACATAACTGAGTTTAACGATCTGTGTTGAAATGAATCAAAGTTAACAAGATAACTCTCGTAGCGATCGCACGTGCAATTTTGCGAGTGGATTTATTTTTTACTATGGAAGTTTGGAAACACCCAGTTTCAAGTAAGGCTCTCACAACATGTAGGGTATCATGGTCCCAGTCCCCCCATTTCGGGATAACATACCAATTCAAGGTCACATTGTAGATAGATGATCAAGTTTGCCAGGATATAAAAAATATTTAATGAATACTTGTTTACTTATAACAAGTATTATTATTTTATACCTTTTTTATTATAGTGTAGCCAGAACTAATAAAATATAAAAGAAATAACATCTTACTTCCAGCAACATTGTGTAAATAAAACTGCTAGACGCCACTCCGTCAGCACTCAGCAGCTCTCCCTAGGTGTTTATTTTCTCTAAACTGTTAAAACAATCTATCTCAAATTACAACATCTTCTAATTTAAAATGTTTACAAAGCTATACGATGCCGGTAATCATTTGCTGTTCCAAAAGCACTAAGACTTTTTATGCTAGAACCTTGTCACTGTTCACTGTAAGAAATATTATTTGCTATGCTTAATAATTACAATAATTTATGATGATAATATATCACACATCATATCATCAGTTGGGAGATTTCTGAACATAGGCCTCCCCCATATAGAACACCAATTTGATTTGGACGGCTACTTATTAAAGTTGCACCGATCGGTCACAGGCCCGTTCTGTCATAGACGTCATAGTTTTGCAAACGCATACAACGTTTGATGATCACAATATGCATATTCTCTTAGCTGGCACAGGAAGAAATGGGGTGGTCCTTTTCTCTCATTGGGACCACACGGCAAATTATATTTGATATTTTTGTAACATTATTCACCCACTACAAAATTTTATCAGTAATTTATCGGAATGTATAATAAATATAGTATTTTACGTTGATTTTGGTAGTATTTACAATCTGTATGCAGGCATTTCATCTACATCGTTATTAATTAGTTAGTTGTAAATGTAAGTAGGATTTGACTGTGAAAAAGTACAAAAGGTACAGAATTTTAAGCGTTTGAATCTTCCGTTGACAAGCACCCCGGGATGTAGTGATTGGCGAAAAAAATGAAAAAGGCGTGTGACCTCGGCTGACCTTTTGCCAAAGGAAGGTGAAACATCTGTTTTTACCTGTCTGACCCGGCTGGCAGTTAACTGCCATACTAACATAATAACGCGTTCCATTTTCAAATAAAAAGAACAATGCGAATATGATTTTCACTCAAGAAACCAGCGAGCATTCTATTTAAAGCTCCAATGATTTAAAGAAAATATTGTGATTCCGAGTTTCTAAATTACCGTTCCACTTTTAAATCATTCTTTGACGTTTCCATTTACAAAAACAGTTTATTTTGGTTTAATAGGGTTGTCGATTCCCGGAATATTGATCCTTACGACACGTAATCCATAAAAACGCTGTCACCAGCTTTTTGTTTGCTAAATTAATATCGGTAAAGCTAAGCCCGCAACCACATGGACTGAGACGTCATCGTCGCGCGTCGTGTCGGCAATCAGTAATGTCATAGCAAAAACATAAAATATGGCTTTTAGAAAAAATGTGTGAGACAAATTATAAATATTTGTGTCTATAGGGCATAAATCTTAGTGTGTTTGAAGCGATAGGTGATGATATTCGTATATCCATAACGTATTGAGCTTCAAAGTATTGCAAACCCCCAGATCTCTATATAAAAAGTTAGGTAATATTTATATTTACACAAATCTATCTAATTTATGGGCCAAAGTGTAGACGTGACACGCTATCTGCCGAAATACTATCTAGAAAATTCAGTCTGTGTCTGTAATTAATCACAAATCAACACATCACAGATTAAAACATCAATATTATTGTCAAATGCCTTAATATTATGTTAGTGCAAAAAAAACTAGTAAGCTAGACACAGAAAAAACCAGTCGTTTTGTAAGTGCCATTGTTATAATTTGTTTGTAAAATAATGCGCAAAATACACGTTCGGGACCAACCACCGACCAAGGTCATATTTGTCTCACCTTGGTCGGGTTGGTGTAAAATCCGACCATGTGGATGGTGGTTGGTGACTTCATTCGGTCGCCAACCACCATCCACACGGTCGGATTTTACACCAACCCGACCAAATGTGAGACAAATGTGACCTTGGTCGGTGGTTGGTCCCGATCGTGTATTTGGCTTTTAAACCATGAAGTAATACAAAAGAACATTATGGACGGCGCCAGAGGCGCGCAATTTCCGTCAGCCTTGCCGGTTGCCCAAATATTCAGTCTTGAGGTAAAAAGAACAATACAAAAGGTGTAAAGAAACTGAACTACGAATCTTGTGAGTCCAAGTGAATTTGGCTATGCCAGCTATGCGATCATCGCGGGCTTTCATAACACATTTATGATCTAATAATAATTATAATGCTACCCTTAGAATAATTACCTAATTTTTATTCTATCTATGATGCTAACATTTTACGAATAAAGATTTTCGTGAATGTCAGGAATAAAATTGATATTTTTACTAAAAAAATGCACTAAGTAGGTAACGCAAAAATAAAAGCCTATTTTTGCGATACCTACTTTGTCTTTATCTATTATCTTCTAAGCACTCTTTTAGTAGGTACTGATATAGACAAAAGTGCCCCGAGTAGATGTTTTGTGCCGTTTCTACCGCTCCGCTGAGGGGAAGTGGAAAACCATTGGGTGAGGGGGAGGGTGTTTGGTTCTACCGCAATGTCGTCACCAGCATAGTTTAAGTGCAAGTTGATGGAATTATAATTATTTAAAATTAAATAATAGTTTTACATTAGCTTATTAGATTAGAAAGTTTTATAATTATTTTTGCAATAAGTATATATTATAGATCATTAAATCTGGTATAAAAGGCCACTCGTATGTCCTATACTTATCATTGCTGTGAAGTGCACACTTACCAAAAGCTTGCCTTGTCTACGTTTGACTACTGTGGTGCTAAGAACAATTCAGGAAAAATGGAGGTATGTAATTTTGTTTTTTTTATTTAAATATTACAATTTTGTGTTACAATATTTTACCTAATCGCTCCTAATATTATCATAAAATATTATTATTCAGGTTACAAATATGACAATATCTTTTTCCTTTTTTTCAGTATGCAAATCTAATCAGCGATGAAGTACAACATGATGAAGTGGATGATGTACAGTTCAAGAATTTACAAAACCACTTGAAACAATTTTATATTAAATTAAAAAGCTAGTAATCTGCAAATTAGATACCTTCTGTACATATATTTAGGGTTTTCCGCTAGAGACTTAGTTATTTTAAATATTATATTATCACAATCTTGTTTTATTTCATTAGAACTGGTAGTAACATATTTTATTCGAACATCAGCGTGCTTCCATTGGTCGGTTTGTGGAATTTCTCTAATTTTCTTTAAATCATACATCTCAATTTTTATAAGATGAGTATTTGTACTGGGATCTTCTGGGACTGATATATACGCTATGCCATCATCTTGTCCTCGTCCCACACTTGAAATTACAGTTTTCTTCTTCAAGTTCATCTTTTTCTTTTTATTGAAGAACATATCGATGGATTCCTTAGTTTTATAAGAGTTTACATGTTCAACTTTAATCTTTTTTTTATTATTGGTTTGATAGTCTCCTCTTCTGGCATTATAATCTATGTTTTGCGTAAAATAGTATGGATCCAATAAGTTCTTCGTCACATTAGGTTCTAAACTAAATAATAATGGTATCTATCAGCATTACTTGATAACTATATGTACAGAAGGTATCTAATTTGCAGATCACCAGCTTTTTAATTTAATATAAAATTGTTTCAAGTGGTTTTGTAAATTCTTGAACTGTACATCATCCACTTCATCATGTTGTACTTCATCGCTGATTAGATTTGCATACTGAAAAAAAGGAAAAAGATATTGTCATATTTGTAACCTAAATAATAATATTTTATGATAATATTAGGAGCGATTAGGTAAAATATTGTAACACAAAATTGTAATATTTAAATAAAAAAAACAAAATTACATACCTCCATTTTTCCTGAATTGTTCTTAGCACCACAGTAGTCAAACGTAGACAAGGCAAGCTTTTGGTAAGTGTGCACTTCACAGCAATGATAAGTATAGGACATACGAGTGGCCTTTTATACCAGATTTAATGATCTATAATATATACTTATTGCAAAAATAATTATAAAACTTTCTAATCTAATAAGCTAATGTAAAACTATTATTTAATTTTAAATAATTATAATTCCATCAACTTGCACTTAAACTATGCTGGTGACGACATTGCGGTAGAACCAAACACCCTCCCCCTCACCCAATGGTTTTCCACTTCCCCTCAGCGGTGCGGTAGAAACGGCACAAAACATCTACTGCCCCGTATATTTATTCAGATTTTTTAAAAGGGTTATGAACAATTATTTATTATTAAATGTTAATTAGACAACCCTATTTGCTTTTTTACAACGCATAGCGCAGTGTAGAACTGAAAGCAATAAAATTATAAACTTGATATTGACAACACAGTATTTTGTAAAAGAAACTAACTTTTCTGAGGCAGAGTTTGAGTTAAAGTACTGGCAACATTGCTCTCACCATTCTTTGGGGTAACTTTGATTGTACATCACTGGGCTTATTTACAACAGTCGTTACCATGTCAAAAAGATTATTCATAAATTATGTTCATTATGTTGTTAAATTGTTGGGCGGAATGTCGGGGATGGATAGAATTTTATGCATTATACTGGTATTATTGAGCTACGGTAAGCAGTTATGAATTGCAATATGGGGAGTTTTAACACAATGGTTGGTAGGTACTGGTATTTCTGAAATAATATTATTAGAGCCATATTTATTTTATTAAGGTATATTTTATTTATTTATTTCCGTATCATGGAGAAAGAGGGGTAAAATATTAAGTTTGCATTGACTAGATTAAGGGTGACTATTATTCCAGTAAACACGCACTGGCGAGAGTTCTGCTCGGAATTTCCATGCGAGGTAAGATCCAAAATGAGAAGATCCGCAAGAGAACTAAAGTCACCGATATAGCTCTTAGAATTAGCAAGTTGAAGCGGTAATAGGCAGGCCACATCGCTCGTGGAACTGATAACCGATGGGGTAGAAAGATTCTCGAGTAGCGATCACGAACTTGAAGACGCGGCGTAGGCCGGCCTTCCACTTAGTGGACCCGTTGGTCCACCAAGTGAATGGCCGGCCTACGCTGACCTGGGAACCAGAAGGGGGTCTAGCAAAGACCTTTCCTTTTATTAGCGTTAACGCCAAACGATAACTCAAAATGTATGGCAATGACAGCCCCTGCGGAAAACTTTTCCGCAGCTAATGTCAAAGTTAATGTCATTCTCCATACATTTTGGGGCTATCGTTTGGTTATAACGCTAATAGAAAGGAATCTTTGCTAGACCCCCTGGAACGCTAATGGAAAGGGATCTTTGCTACGTCAGCAACGCAGGGTGCCGATGGATGCAGGAGACAAGCAGCCGATTAAATTGGCTTTCTATGGGAGAGGCCTATATTCAGCAGTAGACGTCTTCAGGCTATTGATATTTATCGTTCAAATGGTATCGATAATTAATAAATTATGACTGCTATGTTTTTTTTATTTGGCAGAGCAGTTGTATTAGGTAATCACATTTATTTACCTTTTTACAACTATTACCAACCTCTACAATTATGTTTATTATATATTGAATAAAACATTTAATTTTTAACAACCTCGTTGTTGGATATCTCGTCAAACAATGTTTTCAAGCGTTCGATCAGAATAAAAAAACGTTGTTTACTTTAACGAACCTTTTTAATGAGGTATCCCGAATCACGACGGCATCTGAAAAGAGAAAAAAACACCTGAGTACTTGCTTTTACGATGTTGGGTTATGAAATCTAAGTTTGAAGGCAAAAAGTAGTAAAAAGCTTTGCCTCGACCAACGAAATTGTAACTTAGAAGTAATCATACACAACTTAGGACGATCTAATAACCACATTAGAGAAATCGTAGACTATAATCCACAATGCTGGCCAAGCGCGGGTAGATGAGACATATTCTCTCTTGAACATAAACATGCCAGTTCATTGTTTTTCTTCATCGTTTTCATCATCATCATCAACAATAGCTTGAAGACGTCCACTGCTGAATATAGTTCCCCTGGCACCACTTTGTCCGGCTCGCCCTATACGTACATCAGCTCCCTGCGGACCTTCTATTAGTGTCATATAAAATCGTATTTTGACCCCAAATGTATAAGTCTACTATTTTAATATTTGTGGTATAAGTAAGAACTGTAGTCATTTGATAAGATTACCAAATGTATTTCTAACAATCTAAACCCAGCGTAACACTCAACCTAAGTAGTTCAATAACACTCAAAAAAGCTCAACATTTTTGTTCGGTTTCTATATAATTTACAGCTGCTACGGCGGACGCCTTCTCACAAATTACGATTCAAAATAACACATCGGCCGACGGAACATCGACCATAATACGAGAGAATCGAAATTAAACATAATTGCTTAATTCAGAACGCATGATGCCGCAAAGGGTAATAACGAAAGAGAAGAAGATGCTGACGTTAACGAGAAAGAGAGAGATGGAAATGTTAAGATTGGCGCCAAAGTTGCATCGAAAGGTAACTTCCAGGTAATGGAACGTGTGAAGCGAGCTCAAGTGGTTATCATTAGATATTTTTTTGTTCTGGTTTCGAATCTTGCTGGATCACCGTTAGGAATAATGTCTCTTGTTATAAAGCTTATTGGAGGTAATGGTACAGTGAAAAGAAGTAAAAAACTCACTGTGGTAAGTTTTTTAGTCGTAAATGAAAAAAGAAAACATGTGGAAGATAAATTTTATTCACAGGATCATGAAGGATAGAACGTTTATAATTAAGATAGACGTATAGCGGTAAACGCTGGTTACTAAAAGCGAAAAAATAAGGCCTTAGGGTATGGTAACAAAGTTCAAAGCTCTTAATTATAATAACGAAAGCTTTTGACGATCAACTTCTTTCAGCTGTCGTACCTTGTAAATTTTGAGTTTGCAGTACCAATGATAGTGATAGTTGACCTAATAGCTAGTTGATCTTAGCTCTCATAATATGATTAAAATTTTTGTAATGGTAATGTGGTACAAACTCTTAAAAACAAAATAAAGTCCAGTATATTAGTATTACTGGCGTTTATTTTAATGAAGTTCTGCTGAATCGTTTTCGTAATAAATGTTGAAGCTAATGTTGAATATGTTGTAGTGCTTCTCTTTCTACCAGATACTTAATAATAAACGTGCTTGTTAATTAAAATTTCAATTTATCTTAATTAAAAAGCTTAAGCCTCAAACCTCACTATTCTCTCACCACAACAATAGAAAAAAATACATATGAAAATAAAATTAACAATTATATCACCGGAAATTCGAACCGATATGCATCTATGTATGCTTTTTAATTACAGCTATAGGCCCCGCCTAACACAGTAATTTATATGGAAACGTCCAATCAAATTAGGCAACGATGACGTGAAGTGTCATACTGGCAACTCCGGGAATATTAATCATCTTTATTTGAAATTGGAACGCGTTAAACTTTTTCTGGTGTATTCGTTTGAACATTTGAATGTTCGAAATGTAATTCAAAGAGACAGTATTTAATGCTCGAATGCACTGAGATTGATAGAGACAAGGTTTTGGTTGTGTTGTTTTTTGATTGATCCCTGATAAAGTGACTGCCTTCACACTTATGGTAAAAAAGTTTTTCTATGCCTAGATGACAAAAAAGACATGGAAAATTATAAAGATTAGAAGTAATAACTGAAAACGCTAGCATAATAATAGTACAGCTACGTACTGTTTTACTAGATATAAATTCGTATTGAATTAATGAAGAACGTTTATATTATTCTCTACACACTGACAGTGGAATAGTAAACTTGGCGTTCCAGTTTGTCTTTGCCACCGTCAACATACATCATCATAATTAATATTAATTAGGAGCATTATACCTTCCTTCCCTTGACGTCAAGACAACGTGTATAAGTATGTATATAACTCCTGTGTCGAAATAGCATATGTAACTCTAAACGGAACATGTTTACCTACGTTATAGTTAAACGGACAGTATTTGATATTCTCTGTATCTTTACGTATTTGTATGCTCATATTATTATGTGTTGTTTGCAGGACCTCTAGGTCATATTAAAATTTCATATTGAGACATCTTATCACGTGTTTTAAACATAAAATTCGAGCTCGTTGGAATACTCATACTCACTATCATAATCATCTGTGAACCCACTTTTCATTGCTTCATTTGTTTTTTTTATATTCATTACATTTAATGGGCTCTTGGTCACCTTTGGTTTCTTACATTTCATTTTATATGAGATTTTGGTGTCAACTTCCTGATCCCTAGAATGATTGTATTTAGAGTACTGTTAGGATTAACGAGTCTTCCAGTACCTTCAAGACATGGCAAATAGCTTATCTTGACACGTTTTTGTCCGTCTTGATCTCATTTTCTTTGGCAAATCTCCAACATGTATCATTGACTACTAAAAGATAGTAGTCGATCATAAAATCTTTCCTTTAGTCTTTGGTTGAAAAGACTTGTTTAAAGTTGTTTTGTAGATTTGATTCAGCGAGAGATTGGACTTAGCACTTTCAATAATAATAGTATTAAAGTTAATGTCGACCGGTAAAATATTGCAATAAACTGAGAAACTGTACTACCTCACTAAAATAACGAACAATTTATGACATTGTTTGTCATTAACATCATCGCTACATGTCATATCATAATATCATTATCATCAATGGCCTGTATACTTAATATTACATGGCCAACGTCAGATCAGGCTTTACAGAGGGAGAACCGACATTTGTCTGAGACCTAGGTGTTGTGGGACGCCACCATATACTTATGTAAATAAAAACACAGCTTCTAAATCACGACATTCATTACTTCACGTACGTTAGAAAGCTTTGAGTTCCACTACTGCCTTCCCCATTCTACTACTAAACGGGCCCTGTAAGTGAAGTAATGTAATATAACACGTATGTAACGCGTAATATAATACAAGCGCGCATGTCACAAGTCACAACACGGCGTTATCGCGTCTTGATGAATTATCGCTGTTATAGCTCACTGTTTGTATGGGGCAAGGATTGAGAGCACTGCGATTATTAGCTAAAAGTTCACTTGATTTTAGTGTGAGATTTACTATTTTTTTTTATTAAAACAATCTTTATTTGCAGTGATATCTACAAAATAATTATTATTACAAAACTTAACGGAAGCTCAAAAATTTATTTATAAATTTTTATTTTATGTAGTGAAGTTCTTTGTTTCTATTTCTCTGTTAATAAGTATTTTTTTTCGGTCTGTTCCATGGCAGATAGTAAATTAATTATTAAGGTAGCTCTATTTTAATGTTAAATGAGATCCCAGTCGTAACTATAACAAAATCTGAAATTAAACTTATTAGTAATAAAAATAACGTTTGAAGTATCATAAATTGTAAAAACACTAAATATTTGAAACTCTTATTATATTTTTTATAATAAAAACCCATACATGGCCTACAATACAGACATCATCATAATTCACTTGAAATAACCGCTACCACTTTTATTTTGAGCCCCAGTGCTACCCAAACGATGCGGGCGAGCTAATATGGCTAAATTTCTGTCTCCCCCCGCAGAACATTAGCCAGTATCGGGGTCCTCCGAGAGACCGTTTGAAATGCAAATGCCGATGCTCAGGTATATTAGTTGACGGTTTATTGGTTCCATACCAGCTAGGTATAAGCTGTGAGTAAACGAACTAGAACAGGTAGCTGTAGATACTATTTTTAACCTTATTTCCACAAGTTTAGGACATATATTGGCAGAAGGGAAATTAGTAGTAGGTTTTAAGATTAAAGTGTTAGTACCTACTTAACACTAACGCAAAAAAAGGTACAATATCCTTAACTCACATCTAATCTACGCCATTTCAATGAAAGTCAGATGGGCACTGAAGTTAGTAACTGTTACTTTACCAATTTTTACTTAAGGAAAATGCGTTGGCCCGGGCGATCTAAGAATCTAAGGGTGGGTTGCACCAGCTTACTTTAGCAATAACAATCATGGGCATTTCAGTTAAAGTACCGGTTAGGCAAAAAATTAGTTGCACCATCTGATAATTGTTAAATGACGTCATAACTTTAGGTAACTGCTAACTGTAACCGCCCACGGTTCACCGGTTAGTGTTATTTATTGTATATGTCAAATAACTGTCATACCATAGAGGAACTACGCTAGCGTTATTCTTCTATGTATCATACGCATAAAATATAATCGCGGAATCAAGTATTCTGAAGACAAAAGTCTGTCTGTCAATTATGATGGTGCAACACAAGCTAGCTAAACTCCATGATTAAGGTCAAAGTTATAGTTAATTTAAACCGTAACAGTAGCTCTAACTGTGATTATGGTGCAACTCAGCCTAAGAATAAATTAGTAATTAGTGATCACCAATAAATAAAAAATGAAATAGAAAGTATTTCTCCAGAAGTTTACAAAAAAGTCCATAGACTACTGGCCATGATAGATAGAAAACTGATGTTATTACCTATCGGTTTTGTTGCCAGTAGCACTTATGTTTACTTATTTAGGGTTTTCGGCATAGAAACACGTAAGCGGAATGTGAAACATATGTCAGAAAATTAACATTTTTGAGCTCTCTGCTGAATAAGGTGTTTCATTATTAATTTTTCACAGGCGAGCACACTGCTCTGTGTAGTTAGTATAAGCTAGAAAGTATGGTAATGGATTAAATATGGTTAGGTAGTTAGTTAATTCTTTGCTTTAAAACGAATTTTAGTATTACGGACCTTGCCAAAACTCATAAGTTTTAACGTCATCTGCAAACACCTTGGTTGTTTAAGATTTGTCTATAATATCGCCAACCGCGTGTGACTCTCCAAAATATGGACGTTGCAGTGAAACTACTAAAGTGGGTTACTAAAGCTTATGAGTCCACGCACTTTTTTACTTTGAATCCTTACATAATATCTTTTGCAGTTTGCCACCCTTATTTTGTCCCCATGCAAAGTATACTTGACAAGCCCAAGGGCCCAATACTTTGATGCAAAACATGGTTACGAATTTTCTCTGTAAGTAATACCTATTTGTGAATATTTTGCCATGTTTTGCCCCTTTACATTATCTTTTATGTCTCCCAATGGATAGCTTTTATTGAAGATGCTTACATCTGAGTTCTAGTACTCATTATCCGTCAATTATTTGTTGTTGCTTTTATTATTTGGTGGTCACTGAAGCTCAGGATCTGGAGGACCTCTCGGCATCTTGCAACGTCTATACAGATGGTTCAAAAACCAAGACAGGTGCAGGCTGTGGTTTCTATTCATCGGAACTGGGCCTAGCGCTTAACAAAACTGCAACAGTGTTACAAGCAGAAGCTATGGGCCTCCTGCTAGCTGCAGGAGCAATCGCATCTTCCGATGTGGCGCAAGTGCAGCGGATACAAAAGGAGGGGGGAACCATAGTTTTTACCACAGACAGTGCGGCTATCATCTACGCACTAAGACGACCTGTGACCAGATCAAGGGTCATTTTAGAGTGTCATAGGGCCCTGCAAAAGTTAGCAGAGAACTACAGAACAATAGTAAAATGGACGAAGAGCCATGGAGTGCAAGAGTGTCAGCCGCGATATTTCCCTGACACGAGTCAGGGAAATATCGCGGCTGACACTCTTGCCAAAGAAGGAGCCAAAAAAGCGATGGTTGAAGACCCATTGGGGCTATGTAAACCATCAGCGATGGAGGTGCGAGATCTTTTGAATCGTCACACGGAAAAAGAACAGCAAAAGCTATGGGATAGGAGAACTGATTGCAGACATGCTAGGTCAGCTTTTCCTACTCTCAATCGAAAAGTGACGAATAACTTACTACGGCTTAAGCGGCATGACCTCCGCCTAATCACAGGCCTTATTACGGGTCATTGCAACTTAAATTATCATTTGAATAAAACTGGAGCAACAGACAGTCCGCTTTGTAGGGGCTGCCTGCAGGAGGACGAGACCGTAGAGCATGTGATGTTTCACTGCGAGGCTACGGAAGATATAAGAATTAAAACCGGAATGCGTGAGCAAGCGCATAAACCTTGTAACCACTCATCATCGCCACCATCTGCGACGCCAACACTGGAGCAGTTGTGCCAGCACCCCAAAGCCGCACTCCGTTACTTCAAGGAGCTGGGCTGGCTTGGGTAGATGCTGGAGGGGGAAATGCACAATACACCCCAAGCGGGACGTCAGTGCAGGCCTTACCGCCCCCATTCCAAATTAGAATTAGAATTATTTGGTGTATACTTACAATGAAATGTTAATCATCATAAAATGCTGTAGAGCAGACGTGTCAAGCATGCGGCCTGCGAGCCGCATGCGGCCCTTAATGCATTTGTTAGCGGCCCGATCCACTTTTAATAATAGCTTCCTTTCAGAAGAATTAAGCGTCCCAATTTCAAATAACAAGTAAATACCGATAAAATGAGAAGACTTCAGGCAGAGTTTGAAATGCATTTGTTAGATTTTAAGATCCAAGAAGATAATTTTCGTTGTTTACGGGTCTTTTCAAACCAAATTTCTTTTTGCGTTTTGCGGTCCACGCGGTTTCTTGTTCTACGGTCCATAATGCATGCGGCCCATCAATGACTTTCAGTTTGACATGCATGCAGTAGAGACTGTAGAGGTAACATGGATTTCGCACAAGTTAAAGTTTCATCTACCCTACGTTATTTATTATACAGTTTCATACAAAAACACAATAAGTGTCACAGTCGCACGTCACGTCTTAGCAACAGTTGCGGGTAATTTATGTCGTCGTCTCCGAGTAATCTCGGATTTGCGGAGGATAAGTGTATCGAGAAAGTTGTTTAGTTCATTTAACAGTTACTATGTAGTTCTCAGCTCGTTTCTCTAAGTAAGTTCTGGTTTCTCAACTCTGTTTATCAGTGTGTTTAGATATATTCACTTCAAAGATTACCTTTGATTTAGGTACTTTATTTACAAGTGCAGTAATTGCAGTAATTATTTCATTGTCAACAAAGAAGCTATTAAAAATCAAATATCACATTCCTCTAAAATCTATCAGACCTATTGTTATAAATTACTTTCATGAAATGAAGGTGGTAAAATAAAAATTGATAATATTAAAATGCTATAGAGATAGAAATTATTCACTACATTAATAATACACGTAGTAGCCTAAAGCTATATTTCGAAATTTGAATTTGTAATTCAGGCCACCTAAACATCAATTCAAACCGCATAATAGACCTTCAGCGGTAAACGAATACCATCTACCATCATCAGTAGCGAGACTCTGTCACGACCGACACACTCTACAATTGTGTCTTTTTAAACTTTTTTACCATTCCCATTTGTTCCGTTTATTTTTTCAACTTTACTTGTTGGTTTTGTTAAGAATGCAAAGGAATTGACGTCTCCATCACGATTCGTCACGGTTTAACGTCTTGGAGTATGACGCTGCGATTTTTTCCGCCATTAAAAGTTACTCACTTTAACGGATCCATTACAATCTCCATTCCATTGTATCAAGGTACGTTTTCCTTTGGAAATACTTAAGGGTATGCATAGTTAAAATATGTGTAGTAGCATGGAGACCTCGCATAGTCAGATGTGATGACTTCATTTCAGCCGCTCATTTGCTACGCGTGTAGGGTTTGCACATGCTTGTGGCACATTACATATTGCGAGAGGTATTTGTAAGTACGCTTATAATACATCGAACTAAAAGCTACTGCAGAGTGGATTTTGACGTGAATACTTTTTGCATTTTGTTTATACAAAAACCACAGACAACCCGATTAAATGCGCCTATTTGGTTCATCCACGATATAACCTTTTCACCGTTGCGTCTGAATTAAAAAAAATTAAGTGCATTAGGTATTTCAATGCAGTGTGTTAAAAATCTCAAGTATTATTTTTAAATTCATGCAATCCTATATTTTTTTACGTCCTCAATGTATAAAATGTTATTCGCTACCATAACTTTAATGATATCCTAGCTTTTGTGTCCTTCAGTCTTCAAAGTAACATTTACATTTCACCACACTATCGTTGCTGTATTTTTCATAGTTACATTTACATCTTGTTTAAGACCCGTTCCACGTGAGGCGAAACGTCCATCGATTGAGACGTTACGACCTGTAGGGTCCACTTGTTTTGTTTTACTGCGGAGTCCCTAATGATTGTTTTTATTTGCTCTTTTAAAGATCCTGCAGTGCAAGTTCTGTGGTGAAGCTCTGATGTAGACATCGGATTATTATTCTTAAAGTCAGTCTGTGAAGTTATGAAAAGTTTATTGCTGGATTTCGTTTTAACATTATATTGGTACTAAAAATTACAATAATTTGAATAAGCCTAATGAATGCGGTAGGCACCTACTTAATAAATGTATTTTTTTTGTTTCTTTCTTAGTTTTTTGTGTCATTTTTTAATGTAAATGTATTTAATTTATTTACTTCAAATGTTTAGTAATCTACTTATATTTTGTCTTTTTAAACTGTTCTACATATCACTTTAGACATGAAAATTTATTATATTATCCGCTTACATTGACTGTATACTGACCTTGATAGAATTGACTTTCACCCAATTTATAAATGATATCGAGATTTTCAAAGGGTTTCATATACAGAGAGATCTACTCGACAAAATAGGTTAATATCAGTGCAAACAACGCTACTGGGAAGTGCATGCCCAATATTTGGCTTGCCAGTATTTATGTTTTCGACCAGGCAGTAATCGAAGAGATAGTAATCATGATCATGATTAACCATTATACAATCGAACACGTTTGGGAGCACGCCCCAGCGTAGCGGCTTGATTGAGATTGAGAGATAAAAAAATTAATAGTCAAGTGAGAATTGCACGAAGAAAAATTGAGGGCCTATCTATACCAAATAATAGAAACATCGAAAACAAAGTTGAATCCCTAAAATTAATTCCAGCAGGTCATGATTTTGATTAGGGTTATTATTAAAACATGTATCCATAGTGACGACACACAAGTCAGCGTGGCTCATAAAAGCGATATTTGAAATAAGGGGCATTAAAATAATTGTTATTGACAAGTGGCTCCCCACTTAATCTAAAGGAAGCACCAATCAACAATCTGACTGAAAGCAGACATGGGTTTCCTTCTTAAAAATACGGTACCCTAAAAAGGGGACGTCCAAACGCCAGCGGGTGTAAGGTATATAGTAATTATTGTTAGACAGGCACACTCAAAAACGCCGACATAACAACACGTATAATCAACACACACATACAAATCAAATGCGCGTACGCATCTCACTCACACATCGTTGCTTTTATTCGCGTTCCTTTAGGGCTGGCACACACGCGTGTGTTAAACATCATAATTAAGGGGGTCAGCGGCGTGTGTCGAGTTGTAACGAACCTAAACAAAATGGCGGTCAATTTTATTTGTATACAGCAAAGGTGCAGGTTTGATAAGTTGATATTTGAATGATGGATTCGAAAGGATAAAACGGTTGGTAGCGTTTTGTAGACACGGTGCATGGTGCTGAACTTTTGATAAGATTAAGTATGTTTCAAATTCCCTTGCTGTTGTTATTTTATCAACAATTAATGTATCTTTGAAACAAGTCGAGTTCAGTTTTTATTTCTTCCACCTCATGATTGCCCTGAGTTTATGTTAAGCACTCCCATTGTTTCCAGTTTAAATATTCTCAAAACCATTTTTATTGTAGCTTCTGTCCAGTCAAATTAAAGTTGCATATCAACAATTTTGAATGTAGTATTCTAAGAGGCAATTTTATTGTCATAAAACCAACATTTGCATATACATATTCAATGAACATAATAAGCAAGACAATAATAAAAATAAATAATGCTACGCATAATGCTATTAAAATATCCAGTGAATATAATAGTGGAAATGAGAAAGCCCGTCAGCCTACACAGACCCTGTTATATGATAATGAAGTTATTATGAATTAAATTCCTTTGGGTATAGTCAATTTTTCTTACGGTAGCGGGAAACATTTAAACATGAGTTAGTTAATGATTAATATTTATTAGCGAGCTGAGCACGGTAGACCTCCATTTTGAAATGAGCTTACGCAATGGGATTCTAAAAATGTTAATTTTGTGAATGAATTTGGATTCAAAATGAAGAAGTTGGAATACAATTTTGATGGCAAATATAAAGTCGTAAAATATATAGAGTTTATGTTAAACATATACAAAATATGCCTTATTAGTGATGAAAGTTATGGGTCTACAAATTGGAATCCGATCTGAATAAGTATAATTTTATGATTTAATCATAGCCTTTATGCTGTAGATAAGGTTCTCATTAGATCTCATTTTTATCGGATGAGAATATTTGATGCGGTCGATTATGTTTGTCATAAAGGTGCATGATTTGATGATAATCTAAGTATCCTAAGATTTTATACTTTGACTATACTTTGTGATATTAAAAGGTAAAATGAAGTAAAATTATTGAAGTTATGTATAAGAGGACGCCTAATCAGAAACCTTGAAATATTTGGACAATGGTACACGAGGCATTCGTTCTACTTTCTCAACAATGAAACGAAAAAAACATTTATCATTTTCAATAACTAGACCAAATGTCGTTATTCGCAAAATAAGCGGAATATAATCGTATGAAAAATAATGCGCATCATAATAGCGTAAGCTGTTAACTGCATAAAAATTTTTGGAAGCACACCAAGTAGTTCAATTCACAAAACAACCGAAGCTACATAGTAGAATGTATAAAATAAAACGACTATCTTCCTAGAAGCTCTCCCTCCGATCCCTTTCAAGATAAAGTCGACGAAGAAAAATCACGAGAATTAAACATTCCTAAAAGAGTTGTCAAGCAACCAAATTAAGTCTAACGGGCACCAAAGAAAAATAACATACAAATAGAAGATCAAGATTGTGGGAACAGAAATAAGTGAGTAATTATTAAAACAAGATTATTATCGAAATCGCTATAAGTCTTGTAAGTTTAAAACTAGTTTCGAATAGATTAATAAATGGACGTGAGCCATTAACGCTTCTAACAGTAATTGCCTGGCACTATTATGATGGATCGTAAGGTTTTTGTAAGTATTTTCTCACCGTACACTTTTTAACGCTTCAAGGGATCTACTCAAATTACTGTGCTTTGACTAGCTGTTACGTCATTAGCTTAATTAGCTTCAAAATTTTCAATAGAAAGAACGCCTCTCAAATTAATTTTGTCCCAAGTTCCAACGTCGAAGTTCCAGAGACAATTAGTCCGAGTATATGATAATGCGGTCGCAAATAAAATACCCCTTATGTTACAAGCTAATTTGTTTACAAAAACTGACAGAGACACAAAAGAACTTAAGCCCTGTCTTATTTAAATTAGGCACTAAAATAAATACGGTACGTTCGGCTGGCTAGAAAAGCTGAGGGGTTTTACAATCTCTGCCTTCCTCGGACGGAGGACGCTCTTAACCAAATTGTATTATTTTGCATTCATTTTTGACAAAGTATACTTTGAAAAGAATTTGATTACAGTTTTTATGTAAAAGTTTTCCATGTTTGTGCAATAGTTTTGCTGTTCCTTTTAACTTTATAGTCTTTTCACTTGAATTGTAAACTTTATTATAGGTAGTTAAGGAAATTCGATTCAGAAAGTGAGAATGATGTCAGGCCTGATAGCTCAGTTGGTAGTAGCCCTGCCTTCTAACTGAGACGGTGGGCTGTGGGTTCAATTCCTACCCAGGACAAACATTTGTGTGATAAACGCAGACGTTTGTACTGTGGCTGGGTGTTATATTGTATTCCATTTTACAAACAAAAAGTTCCCATAGTACAAGCTTTGCTTAGTTTGGGGCTAGATGGCATTGTGTGAAATGAACACACATATTATTTATTTATATTAACACATATGTTTTAAAATGCATCTTACACCCAGTATTTATTTAGAGGGGTAACTAACACCATTGAGGTATGCTACAGATAATGTATTTCTTTATTTCAATTAAAGAAAAAAGAAACATTTTGTTATTCGTCGAATAAGGATTGCAAAGGGCGTATAATATCTACATATTCTGACTTTAAAAACCACTTTTTCACGAACTCAAATAGCGACATAGCAATAAGAAGCTCAAAATCTCATACGCATTGCAGAGATATGAATAAACCAAATACTCAAAATTACCGCATGGCTGCATCAAGCGTCATTTGACGACGAATGAGTCGTCAGCGATTCAGCTCTTTGAAATTGCACATCATTAATTGAGACGTCAGGATCGTGAAGGGGCAGAGTAAAAAAAGGATAGGCCTGTCTCCATACTAATTTAGATATCAAGCCAACGAGACCGACAAATTGTTAGCCGTTAGTATACGCTTCGTGGAATTAAGATCCGTCGGCCGCTTTGTTCGCGGGAGTTATTTTTGGTGAGCGGTTTCAATCGAAAATGGTCAAAGTTCGAAGTTGAGCGGTTTTTGTTATAGAATAGTTTGGATGGTCCGATCTGGCTTCAGAATCTGTACACAAAATTCGGGTGATTGAATTTTAGGAATGAGGAGATTATAAATGTATCGGAATGTTTTAATGTGTTCCACCTTTGATCTAAATGATCATTTTCACTGAGAAAAGTTTGTATACAAAAAGTGTTATAAATTGAACTCCAAATTACAGTACATAATAATGTTCATTGCGGCATTGACAATGTGAAAAAAATGATTTAAATAAAGCTTTAAAAGTCTTGAACAAATTTTATATGGAAATATATAACTTGAATCGGGCTAGCACTAATTAGCACGATAAACTAAAATACACTAATACTTATAATTTACGATTTCATAATACAATATGTAAATCTCACGATAGACGAGGGTTAATGGATGTTATCAATAAATAACACAGATATATAAATCAGCATTGAATGAAAAAGCAATTTTACACCTGCTTAATAGGAAAAGAAAAATCAATTCCAACTGATTGGATATACACAATTGTGTGATAAATTTTCAAATTGACAGATACATGAGTTTTAGTAATTATAGCATATTATTAAGCAGTTTTAACATTTTCTGTAAATTTATAGCAATATTATGGAGATTTTAATTGCGAAAATTTATAAAACAGACCTAGTCGCTATATATTTACAAGAATAAAATAAGAACCTATTTTCTATCAAAAACAGAATCACGTTCCCTACTTTGATTCAGTAACGGTAAGAAGTAGTCTGATTCGTAATTTTCTACATCAGTACATTTAAGTTCATGTCTTACGACCGAAAGAACTGGACCGAAATAATGCTCGTATAATTTCTATATTTTTCCTACCTATCTTTGCTTAGCTTCATGAAAGCCACATAATATTATACTTGTATTGGAAACCTGAGTTTAAAGCTTTTAGCTCCACTCTAATAAATAGTTATGTAAACTCCATAATTATTATGATTATTTAACTTTAACACTACTACGTACTACTTTCTCCAATCGAAATTGGAACAAATTATAATAGACAGGTCGACCCATTTCACTCTTTCTTCTCCCTTTCCCCCTCTTTTTCTCTCCCAAAGTTTCAGTAATAAAACGTAAATGAGTTTTGGCGAAAAGTTCACGTCGTTGCATTGTATTATTTTTCAAAACTTGTGCTTTTTTCAGTGTTAATGTTTAAAATAAGTGGCGATTTACGCATTAATTACTGAATTACGAGCATGAGTGAGGGCATGTGATATAATGTGGTGAAACGTGATTTTTCTTGTTGCTTCCAAAACTCCATAGAAGCTTCTAGTTAAGTTGCCACCACTTTGCTGGAGCATGACTTAGACTGGACTATAACTATGACTATTAGGAAATGACTGCGTGAAATATTTTATAACACGATGAAAATTATAATACTTGACACTGATGATGTCTCAATAATAATTATATGGATCCCAAAAACAATATCATTAAATATGTATCTTCCAGCATTAGCAACCCTGTTGTCTAACTTGAACGCTCGATACTCGCGTGACTAAAGCCCCTTAATAAGAACAAAACGCTCGCTTAGAAGACATTAGTGTCGCTTTATTTTAATAGCGCAGCCTATAAGGAAGTAAGTGATGAAGGAAAGGTAGATCTAGATTGTATGGGCGCACCGGTTTGCACGAGTAATGTGATAGTTGCTAGCTCCAGTAGCCAGCATCATAATTATGGTATACTATGAATATGATAATCTTTGACGACGATGTGGTAGGCCGAAACAAGTTAGTGGGAAGAGACTGACTCCTACATGATAGAATGGTTTATGAAGTAATAAACAAACAGAGTGACGCGGCCAGTGTAAAATCTGCAAAACTTTATCTAACTCGAATTACCCGGATTTTTTCTATGCTCTAACAGTCAGATCATAGAAAAATATCGTAAACGTTAGATTTTACCTATAATCTTACTACTTAGATCGATCTAGTGATGAAGCTTCAATGAATGTGTAAGGTGGAGTGATTGTCAATGAATTTTGTTTTTAACGTAGTCGAATGAACAGCATTACGAGCTACAACAAAAATTTTCCAAAAATATCCTACTGGCAAAATTATTTTAATTCAGACTTCGGCTATATTTAAATGAAAATATTGTTGAAAAGTTTCTTTAAAATTGTTGACATACATGTTGTTGCTTGTTATTGTTGTTTGAACCCTCGCTATTCTTCATCATTATCGTTTATCGTCACAGTAGTATCTGCACATATTGATTATAGTTTCTGGTTTCTGTTACTCTTCCTTGCTGGATGTCACAGTTACATATTAAATTGTCATCTTATAACTAATGTCTACGTGGTAAATGCTAATAATCTCAGACGTTAATGCTCTGTAACCGTTCATGAATGCACATTATCAACTATTAATCATCTGCTGCGCTAACAAAAGCGAGACAGGGATCAATGTTCAATTTAAATAAGGTTCTACCATAACTTAATATACTGGGTGATATAAAAATCTCAAATGAACTTAAAAAAAAATGAACTCGAACCAATTACACACGTTTCACGAATAAAAAAATAGTCATGCATATTTATAATTCGCAAAAATGATACAATAAAATTATTAAGAGCCGACTTAATAAGCTGTACAAGTCCATAAAACTTTAAACCGATTTAATGAGCGAAGCGTTTTTCAGAAGCAATAACAGAGGTCCATAAAATTAAACAGCTGATATTCAATCCCAGATATAAAGACAAAGATATAAAAGGGTATAATCTTTATGATAAAGGTACCATCAACAGGCAATGGTCGTTACATAAATAACTGAAAGGTTTCATCTTACAAGGCACTTGGTGACGTGTAAAATATTGTTATCGATAATAAAACAACTATAACTCAACCCAATGACTTTATACAGAGAATTGCATCACGTATTGAGGAATCTGAGAACACCATGTAAGACGATCTGGTTGAAAATAAAGGAATAATTTACGAATAAATTATGGCAATGTAAAGTATGATAAACGATAGTAACGATTGTAATGGAACGGCGAGGTGTACAGTTGGCAAAGAAACTTTTGATGGTAACCTTTACAATGATGCAAGAGTAGCATGTAGTAGTGGTATCCCAACTTGTGTGGGTAATTGTAAAGCACCTCACATCAAGCGCAGCGGGTGGCTCTGACAAGTAAACTAGTATCTCGCAGTGAGGGTAACGTAATAATCTAAGTATATCACGACCAGACTACCTAGACACTTTAATAATTCAAAACTTAACACTGACAGGAACAAAGAAGATCATTATAAGGTGGTAGTAATATTAATACTGATGTTCAATGAACACTCACGTTTCGAATAATTATGATGCTACGAATAATTAAAGTTCTGACGTTTTTAGAGCAGGTTAAATGTTAATAGAAGTAAAAGTTTATAACCTTCTGGAATGAGCAGAGCTGATATTTTTAATTGAGAAACATATTTATTAGTTTGTGGCTACTATGTACACCATAAAGCTTTACAAACCAGAGTTTGAGCTTGAACGTTTTTAAAATGTTTAGTAAAGAAATATAAATAAAAAGTAAAGTTAATGTAGAGCAACGAACACACAGAGTACCGTAGAGTATAGAGGATTTCGCATCAACATGTCTTGATTTGCTACAGACTTACGATGTGTGCATATATTATTAGAAATCCGTTTATGATTTTTAAGAGTATTCTCTTTTCCTTTACTGAAGAAACAAGTACAAAAGTAAATTGTCAGCGTCATTTCCTCCCTTAGACAATAAAAAGTACTTAAATATAACGTTCAGAGAATTCAAAGTGACACAATAAATTTGTCCTATACTTGACAGAGATTCAGACTTACCCGAGGTCGTAATCAACAAGTCAGACGAGAAGAAATCTAGATTGACTCGTTACTTATTGAGCCCTTCAGCAGGATCCGAGAGCTAATTGCGATCAAAATAGGTATACATTAATGGTAATCCTATGTAACGCTTATTCATAATCATAATATCTTGTTAATACCTGTGCCGGTTTGATCACAATTTTACAAAGTTTAGAAGTAGAGCCGCAGATTTTTTTACGTGGTGTTATTAGATTATATTAGTATATTAGATTACTTTGGAAAAAAATGTTAATCATCACTATCATCAGCAGCAATAAGGACGGCCTATACGCAATTTGTTTTATTGCTAGGTTAAGTATAAGTAAAGGTGACACAAATCTATGAATCATCACCAAACTATCATATTGTAGCTGAGAAAGTTTAACAAAAATCTAACAAAATTAGATCTGGATACGTAAGTAATCAACGAAATGGCCCCGTAAATGCTCAAGAAATAAAGCCACCTTTTACTAGGTGGTAGGACTTTTCTGCAAAGTTCATCTAAGTAGGCAACTACCACCGCTTTGCCAGTAATTCTGCAACCAAGCAGGTAGTGTGCAAGCATTACTGTGTTCCGGTTTAAAGGGCATTATTAGTGAAATTACCGGGCAAATGTGAATTTATGACCTGACCTCACAGTCTAGTAATCTGATAACTAGATTGTGTAATAACTCAAGATGACGTGCGCTTGCGCAGGGCAGTGCAGCACACTTTACTGTTTTAAAGATCCGAATGATACTGCAATTGTTATGGGTGGCCGTATCGCTTAACGTCAGGAGACCGAAAAGCTCGTCAAGTCGTCATGTCATTCATTCACATAAAAAAACCTTCAAAACTCACATATACACATTAAAAACACGGATTCATATTACTCAAAAGCATCTCACATTAAACGTAATACCGGAGGGAAGGCAGGTGACAAAAACTGTTATGAATGCCGGGAGCAGATCCCCAGTTTTTGCTTTAAACCCGTTCTGAAAGGGCCAACACTCAAGAATGCAGCAAGACGGCGATGATATGTGAAGCGGGCTTTAGAATGGGGCTGCTAAAATAGCGAGGGCATGTTTTGCTATTTCGCTTTGCTTCTAGGCAGTAGGATTTCATATTGACTCGATTTTCTACGTCTAAACTACAATTAATTAATCTTTTTCAAAGTGTTTCTACATTTCGTACACTGTATTGCATTTAAAAAAATTACGTTTACGTTATATCACACTACCCGGTACAATATCGTTGTCGGACATTTCCAATATTATCACTAATCGTGCCCAGAATGCTGGCTGCATTGCCACGTTGTATAGCAATGCTTACTTTCTCAGCAAAAAAAGAGCCAGCCCTATGGTCACCAGTCGCCTCCACCAAAAGCTTTGCCAAGTCCCTATAAATTTCGAGTGCACCTGGTCCCCACGGTCCCATTGTTTCAACCCCAAACGGCACAAACATATAACCTCTGTCGAGGTGTCCATATTTGCGCTGTTTGAGGTTTTCAGCCTTAGTAGCAGCGCTGCCAGCGTCGTTTTTTGTTTCAGGAAGATGAGGCGGCGCCATGGTATCAACGCAAGTTGCGTCCCATACCAAAGGCCGTCCCATCTTCCAAGGTATTAGAGTCATTCCGTCGGGCCTCTTGCCGTCATCGCGCATAAATCCGTTAGGTTCGAGCACGAACGGTACGCCGGCACTGACAAAGACGTCCAGCGCTTCTGCTACACGCTAAACCGTGGTGGCCAAGGCAATCGACCATATCATCACAATGGCATAGGGGGACCTGGCAAGCAGCTCCTAAACGCAAGGATACGCCCAAACGGAATGTGTTATTATCTAAAAGGTTCCCTATATTTGATTTCCCATCCAATTGCCTCTGCGAAAGGGGAGCCTTAGGCAAAGGCTGGCTTGGACAGGCTGCTTTCCATGAATTGACGGCCTCAGCCATGTAAGCTATGTCAAAGTGAGCCAAACTGGGTGATAAAATAGAATTTACTAGTTTTTCGGTATTATGGACTGAGGACAGGAAAGCAGGCAATGAAACACTAGAAATTTTGCGGAAGTAAGCATTGCTATACAACGTGGCAATGCAGCCAGCATTCTGGGCACTCTCCCCTCCACCAAAGGTCTTTTTGATTACACTTAGTTTTTAGTTGTAAATATTTTTTTTTTAATAATTTTTAATTTAGTTCTTAGTGTAGTTTAATTTAATAATAATTTCTCTAATTGTTGTTCAGTTTTGAGAATGAAATTCTTTATCAGTTCCCATATCCCATAGCGTTTTATCGTCAGCCTTGTCAAACCCTTATTGTCTAAAAGAGACAAGTGTTGCAGTTACATCGGAACAAAAATGTCGGATTCTATCAGAGAATTTAAAAATATTATTTTGTGATGCGTCTTAGTGAGAATTTGTTTAGATATTTATTTATTTCCGCTTCTGTATTTAGTATAGTTGAGGTAGGTACATATTTCATGCTAGGACATTTTTCGTTATCTCCATGACTTCTAAACTCATTAGAACAAATTCGAATTAAAATTGGTTGGGCATTTTACTAATATCTGCACAGTGGTGTAAATTGTACTAGTCATTATAGCATTTTTTTTGCAGTAAAATAAGTGACAGATCTATGGCCCAACAAGCAAGTGTGATATGAACAAACATGCAAGCGCTCGCAATATTGTCAGCGTTCAACTTCTGATTACTCGTTGTTACTGTTTATTTAAACAAAAGTAATGAGTTTAATTATTTTCCTTTTAAAGTTTCATCTTGGCATTACGCGATTTTTTTCTTTTTTGCAAGAAAACTACGATTCCATTACTTTTTTATGGTTCCGTACCCAAATGGTAAATAAAGCGAACCCTATTACTGTCCGCTGTCCGTCTGTCTGTCCGTCTGTCCGTCTGTAACCAGGCTGTATCACATAAACTGTGATAGTTAGACAGTTAGAATTTTCACAGATGAGGTATTTCTGTTGCCGCTATAACAAAAAAAAAAACAGAATAAAATAAATATAAGGGGGCTCCCACACAACGTGATTTTTTTGCTCGATTTTATAGATAATGGTACAGAACCTTCGTGCGCGAGTCCGACTCGCACTTGGCCGATTATTATTATTGCTTCTGTTTTGTATAGTTTTACAAAAGAAGTTTTAGATGAAAAGAAAGTCAGTATTATTGTAATGAAGTGCAAGATTTTTTTTATCTTATGTCACTCAGATGCACAATTTAACTCATTTCACCAAGTAAATAAATTAAACTGCAAAATTATGTTTTCAAAATTAACACAGCTCCATTTGAAGCATCGTTATGCCGAATGCAAAGAACTCCGAAAGGTGTAATTGCGCCGTCGGATGTACAACGATTCCATTCTGACTTTGCCAGCAGGATACCTCTTAATTTGCGCCTGAGGTCGTTTCTTTTCAATCCTATGGTGGAACAAGTTGATTTAAAGCTGGATGCTATAAACGCAGTATCTGAAGTTACGACTTTTCAAATATACTTATAGTTTTCTTGGCTACGGATTAGAGTATGGTTACATAATCTTTTTCTGTCACAGAAAAAGCTAAATTTTCCAGAAACAGTTAAAGCTTATAATATATCTAAGAAATAGTTTGATGGGGTTATTTATACTTTTTTAAATGACTACCTACAAAACAAATGTAAAATTAAAAATTAAGAATTCATCTTTATAATTATTTGGCTGTATATTATTTTCAACAGCGTCGTCAAGCAGCATTCACGAATGACACAACTAATTAGCTGCTATACTATGGTTATATTTCTATTTCTATTAAGTAGCAAATTTAGCATAGAATACTAAGTACCTAGGTAGTATAGTATATTATTAAGTATAGTAAGTAGTATTTATTGTGGGGAAAGGCCTCAGTTGGTGAGCAATGGACTGCTTCTTGCGTTATGTAGTTGGATTAAAACACTCTGGAGCGGTTTAACTGAATTTATTATAATATTAGAAAAGTTACAATAGGAGCCACACCTTGGTGGCCCGAACGTCAAGCCTATCAATCTATCTAAAGTTGCCCGTATCAAACTAACAAAATATCCCTAATTATAAATGTTGGCAAAACAAACGTTGTTGTCAACATTTATTATTGCTCTCATAATAGTTCAAGACAAAAGTCTTAGCAAAACATTTCATGTTCATATTAAAAATTATGTAGATATTGTAGCCTCGTTTATGTTAATTTAGCTTAGAACTTTTCATTCACTAAATATACGCATATCATCTGATTTTGTATTAGTGAGCTGTTGAAAGTTGATGTGTGCGTAACTTGCACCAAATCGTTTGTACTGAATGTTGAGTATTGGTGTGGCACGAACGATTTACTGTGCAAACCTTAATTATCTTTAATTATGCTCAGCGTTCTTACATACAATTGGTTGTAATTAATGTCAGTAAGCGAGTTAATGATAGTTTTATCACTATCTCGTTGTACCTCATGATTAATGGAACGTTCTAGTCATTAAATTCTGCAAAAATGTAAATTGCCTAGTGATTAATAATCTGTGTCAACAGAGTAATTTTGATGTTTTTTATTACAACATGGTTAACGCAAGTACATTATACAAAGTGATCTTGAATTGATTTGTTATCCCGAAAGGGGGTAAGTCTACACCCCAAGGTAGACAATGTTTCTTCTACGACTTTACTAAATTAATAGTTTTTCATTGAAGAAATACCATGTAAAGTTTACGTTCAAAAATAGCTTTAGCGCAGCTGGGTGGTTAAACTTCGTCCTTGACCGAGTGTACATAAATGAGTTTAACCACCTGTCTATAAATGAATTTATAGTATCGTATTAACTCTCGTAGCATCTCACGTGCAGTTCTGCGAGTGGATTTATTTTTTACCATGGAAGTTTGGAAACACCCAGTTTCAAGTATGGCTGTCACAACTGGTAGGGTATCATGGTCTCAGTCCCCCCATTTCGGGGTAACTTACTAATTCAAGGTCACCTTGTATACTGTGTTACATGTTTTTGTAAGAAGAATAACGTACTAAGCGATGATATCAACATTCACCACTAAATCTAAAGATTGTTGAAATAAATTTTTACGAACCAAAAATGTAAGAACGTAGTTTGACTTATCTGTAACTAGATGGCGCCCAACGATTGCACTCACAATTCATCAATTTTTCAACGAGCCCTTCCAACTCTTTAGTATAAAAGTTATTCTACGTTGATCTCAAACGTGTAACCAATTTATGTGTAAAGTTACATCCAAATCAATTAACCCGTTGTGGAGTTTAAGCCACACAAACAAAAGTAAAACGTTCACTTTTATACATTAGTAGGGATAGGAAAATCCATTTGTACAACAAGATTTTTCCTCTAAGTATAGTTTCTTCAATTACCTCTTCATCGTCGTCCTCTGTTAATTAATTCACCTCTGGACCTTCCAACCTACCCTCTTTTACTTTTCTTTTCCTAAGCAAGTTTTCAAGATTATTAACCGAAACGCATCGACCGATGCAATTAAGTACATTGTTATGTTAATCAGATTTCTTATTGAGATGCTTCGGTGCGATGATGTGAGATAAATATCTTCTTATTGCTTGTTTGCCTACAAGATTAATGTTCGCGCAATGTTCTTTATTTACAATGCTCATCGTCGATTTAAATTAAAAAATCAACAGTTATAATTATATGTTACTGCAAAATACCGGAAACGACTGGCATGTCTTGGTAAAACCTAAGACACGCTAAAATAAGGTGGTAAAAGTAATTGATCTAAAAGAAGTTGCTTGATGTTTGGTTTTTCATAATGTGAAAAACCAAACTTCCTAAATTTTGCGACTCTATTTTTATCAGGTGGATAAGTACACAGAGCAAAAACATGCTTCATTCTAGGTGCAAAGCGTCATTTGTTTCAATGCTCTGGTAGGGTAGGTGGATACCTTGAAGACGTTTGTAGCTATTCGGAAAAGCTTAGTGGGAGAGATACCATTTAACATTTTGAATTTAAAAATGTAATAACATGAAAAAATTGACTTTGATGAAACATTTTCTATTGAACTACCTGATGAAAGAAACCGAAACCCCTTTGAAGTAAAAAAACTCAAATCATGACGTTTCATCCATCAAAAAAATCACCCTTGTTTACGTAGATTGTCATAATAAATACTGAAGAATCTCCGCCGACGAGTTACGAAAATAATCATGTATCATCCACATTTGTTCCCAATTATACCGTTGAAATATACACTGAGAATCGTTTCTTGGGTCGGATTTCTGACTGACTGGTAATTAATATCACTTGAGAGTGAGGACTGAATAACCTAAATACATTGAGTAAGAAACATTACGTTTTTATTCACAGAGAACGCGGTGTAGAACTTAATTTCTACCAAACAATATTTTCTATTCTAAAAACCTTGAAAACCTTGTGTTAAAAATGTGGTTGCCAATTTTGTGTGCTTATTATTTGCGGTTAACCCAAAAGCAGTTAATTTAATTTTATTGGGCTGAAAGAGCCTTAAATAATATAGGTACATATTATACAGTTTTAACAAAGAAACATTTATTAAGTCAACATAATAAAGTTTACAATAGTACCTACACTAATTAAGTATGAAAAGATAAGATAATAGTACCGGTAATAATAAATCGTTAAAATACCGCTTTACTTGCAGGAACCGCTTCGAGGTCTAACCTGAAGTTCTTTCAACACATGTTGTGGAGTCATCTTCCAGATTTATTGCATAATTATTGTTTATTCGAGTTTTGATAATGTGTTAAGTGGACCGTATATGGAACAATTTTAACCAAAGATAAAGGGTGTAGTTTACGCTATACTTATGTTAATTTTTAATGGAGTTTATCTTCTAACGTTTATTACACGAGATAGAAGAATGAATTCGTGGATAGTTACTAGTTTAACGGGAATGAGGCTGTGATCATATCATCATATCATCGTCATTGCTCTATTAACAGATGATACTATTCTGTACGTAACTCTCTTATTATATATTCTGTACTTGTTATTATTCTATGCTTGTTAGGTGCATGAACTAAAAATTCCTAAGGTACGTTCATAAAATGTACCTATTGAAAAAACATGTTTACTAAAAGCAGACACGTAGTTAAAAATGCATAATATATTGCTGATAAAACAGAATAAATGTTAAAGGAAACAGATAATGAAGTCTGGAATTTTAGTTTTCTTATACGATTAGGCAAGTTGCCAGCAAGAAAAATACAAGTTCCTGTGAATGAAAATAAAACGAAATTCTCTTGTTTTAACGGTAAAGCTGAACCCAGCAACACAGATGGTTAAAACACATAAAAGGTCCCTTTTAGCAACGTCCACGTGAAATTTGATAACCCCACTGTCCATTTTAATTACAAATGCCCCACACCTTTTAATATCCGTACAATACAAACACAGACATAAAAACAAACACAAACGTTTTAGAAGGGCGACACACTGAGCGTTATCAATGCTTGGACCGACGTCACGCTCCCACCAGATAATAGCCAGTCAATATTTGAAAACCCATCAGTGACAACGTCAAAATGACTTCTTCACTTTACTAACGCAACTTTGACATTACCAACAACGAAATCTAAACTCATCCTTATAATGTAATGGTTAAGGATGAAAACATAGTTGGAAATATAAAACAGAATGGTGTTTTGTCTCTACTTGATCCATTAGGCATCCCTTTGAGTATCAAAAATAAAAGAAATGGTATGGAAGATGTCATAGGTAATGATGACATTAGTGTTGTTATAATAGAGCTTATACGTAGTGTAAGTAGCACATTAAAGTATAGTAATAATTAAAAATGGGTATCGATACCAATACCAATTTGAATTGTATAGAGCTCAATTTGATTTTTATTCCAAATAATTATGTAGATTACCCAAATGTTTGAACGTAATTCTATTATTAGTGTAAATTATAATATGTTACCTAAGTCATAAAATAGAATAGGAAATACATAAGGATATTATGACAAAATATACGTACACGTACAGTAAAGAGTTCTTAGTACTAAACTAACTTATTTCACTTAACTTTAGAGGCTTGTCAAAGTAATAAATTTCAATACAAAACAAAGATGATTTCCTATAAATGAAATCATACTTAAGTAGCTTATTTCAAGTTTGTTTCAAATAGTAACGAAACATTATCCTTCAACTCTGCCAAGGCAGAATACAAACTTTATCCGGCTCATTAAAACTTGAACAATAAATTCCTAAAAACAAAATTGTCTGCACCGACATCCCAGTAAATAAAGATTAAAGTATTTAATCAGTTGTTTCTAGCTTTCTTGCTCCCCGGCTTGTTTAAAGGAAAGTTTTGACGTGACTTATATCTTGCCAACTTTAGGAAGAACGTGTTGAGAAAGAAAACAAATTAAAGCAGGTGAAGATGACATACTTTCGAATTTACGTCTTAATTCACAAAGGTAACTTACTTTAGATCGTTAATGATGTCACACGTACCTGTAAACAAAATAGAATTGTCAAAGATCCATTAGGATATGGTGATATAAAATATTCCTTTCTAACCATTACCATTGGTTACATTAAAATTTGACAGTACATTAGTATTAAATTGGTAGGATATTACTTTATAAATGTGTGTGTGGGTGTGGGATCAAAGAAGATGCGTTCCGGCTTACCATTTCAAGATAAAAGCGTGCTATGGAGACGCCTATACGGTGCGGTTAGAGATTACAATTTTATTTACTACTCCAAAACGTTCGATAATCTATGTCTTAATTAACCAAGCGAGAGGAATGCCGGCACCATGATACTCTTACTTTTAAATCTAAACAATTTTAAATTTCGTCACGGTTATTCTAATTTCAACCTTATTCATTGTACAAAAAGAGTTATTCTAACAGCTATTGGATTAATGGAAAAGACCGTAAAGGAATCGTAACAGTATCGCTTCGAGTTCATTAGTATTGGGTGCTTTACATGTGTTTTGTCGGAAACCAATATCCATTTGCTTGGGGCTGATTTGATTGGAATTATTTTCGTAAGCAATAACGACATGTTTTATTCTGTTACACACAAATGGTTACTTACTTTGTTTCTATTAAATGGTAATCACTATACATTGGTTTGGTTTCTTGGTGTTAAATATTTTATTATTGTTTGACAATCAATCTTTCCACATAATTTACTCACAAACCTCAATTTATGTCCAATTTGTAACTTAAAAGCTTTAGAACTACATCTACTTACCTATTTTTTTTCCAGAAAATTGGGTCTAATTTTTTCAATATTATTTTGCTTAGAAAAAGTTTCTAAAGAAACCCCTCTGACCTCAATTTTCCGATTGATGGATTACCTAAAACGGGGTCAAAAAACCCTTCGTAAATCTTCAAATTTGTCTGTCAAATAAATTTCATTTTAATAAGCACTCCTTTATCTGCTGTGATCAACGCAATAAACTCGAATTTGAGGGTCCACTTTAATACCGAAACATAAAACAAACTGGCTGACAAAGTTGCTGTAGTAGTAATCCTAACAGAAATTTATTAAGAGGAACTCGAATCAATCACAAAACGTAATCCTGTAAGGCTATAAACAATCTGAGACAAACGCCGATAAAGCCTGTTTTACGATCTGCCACCTCGTTTATATCCGAAAGCGTTGGAGCAAAACAAAACGTAGAATATGGTAACAAAACGGGACCACTCAGTGGTATTGTTACATCTACAGATTTACGATGATCCTTGGTGCTATACTATTGGTTTATCATTAAAGTGTTCGATCCCAGAAGGTTCTGGATTTGTTTATGACGTTGATGGGATTTATTATTTTTTTGATTGAAATTGTTTAGTTTTTTTGAGTAAAGTGATTTAAAGTCTCTTTTTAGTTCTCAGATTATTGTATTTACTCGTTATTTTTAATTTCACCGTATCGTCATTACATGGTTCTCCCACAGCAAGAAGATATTTAATATTATTCCATACACTAAAGTGTTAGTTAACACATGCATGACCCCTGACCTGCATAGCCCGCAGTCACTGACTATGATTCATGCCCTTAAGGGCGATTATTGCAAATCCATGACAGTGGATTTATGTACCGTTGACCCAGTGATAATTTGAAGATGATTCCATTGAAAGTGAATATAAAATACCAATGGTAACTGAAAACTTTTTGAATGATGCCTTGTATAATTCTATGGTTGAAACAAAGTTAACATCATCGTTATCCAGTTTATTAAAGATAGCCTCTATTATTAAGGCTTTCCACTTTACCC
Source organism: Ennomos erosarius (assembly GCA_963580505.1). Lineage (NCBI taxonomy): Eukaryota > Metazoa > Arthropoda > Insecta > Lepidoptera > Geometridae > Ennomos > Ennomos erosarius. The sequence goes on along the minus strand of OY756996.1, from coordinate 2,667,343 downwards.
TTTTTTCAATCGCCTGGTTTTAGTTAGTGGTCAGATATTGTTAAGTAGGTACACAATTCAATATCTCCAGGACATAGGTGTCCTGGAGATATTGAATTGTGTTTGGGGTTAGAGGGTTGCTTGTCGTAGAACAGTCTCTAGACTGTGTTCTACGACAAGCTTCAGCAAAAAGCAGCGCAAATATAGTAATCTCGGTAGCGGTTATAATAATAAATGCTCGTTGTAGTAGGTGGTGTAGCTAGTTTAGTTCTTATTATTGTAGTAGTTTGCTTGAGTAATAAGGGCATATTACCCATAAGTAAAAAAAGCTTCAACTTACCTGTTGTAATACATTTTTAATACTTTAAAAAACTTAAGGATCTATATTTTATCAAGTCATGTTGGAAATGGTATGTTAATGAGTTTTGTATTAAATAAAACTCATTGCTCGTATTAAATCAACATTAATTATTTGTGTATTGGTATTGTCAGTTACTCCCGAAAAATTGTGATCCACGTTCTGTCAATTCGACTATTATCAGATCCGAGAATTCGGAAAATCAAAGAGCTTCTCGCCTCAGCTTAGCAAGTCCAACATCAATCTTGTTAGGTAGGTGGCCACGAGTAACCTTGTCAGTTGTTCACGTCTCTGCCTGCCCCGTGACAGCTCCGTCGTGATTCAGATATCGTTCTGTTTCATTTGTGATGTTTTTATCTGGTTTAGTGTTGCGTTTGTAGTGGTGAGGTGCTGGGAGATCTATTTTATGAGCTGTTTTTGTGCACTTCTTTAGATCTCACAGATTGAGACATCTATTTTAGTTACGTTTACTGTTTTTGTTAATTGTAGGTGCAACATAAATCAAACTAAGATCACTCTTTTGCTACCCAATAACATTTACACAACCAATTTTTATGTTTCAATAGACAAACAAAAATATAGTGTCCATGAATTTCCATTTCACACCTTTGAGCTAGCTGTCCTCCAAGTAAAAGTTACGTATGATTCATAGCTATACCCTAAGGCACTCACAATTCCATTTACAATACTAAAGAGTAGAGTTTGAACCTTATAGTAATGCTAAAAATGCTCAATAATTCAATTCTGATATACTTTAGATTTCTCATTTAGAGGTATCGCTTAAAGTTCTTTTGTGATGATTTGCTTTTATATAAGCCTAGATTTAACTATTGATTCTTTAATCATATATTCATGGATTGTATTTATTTAAGCTTATTAAAGTTATTTTACACGAATGCTTAAGAATATCAGAAACCTCGAAATCTGTAGGCTTGTATATAAAAGCTCACTTTCATGCTATGTTCTGTCTTTTCTAAACGAATATTATTTCTATTAAGATATCTGACAAAGGTTCTATAATTTAATAAAGGTTCGTCAACTGTCTTATCATCTTAAAAGTTGAGATTCTTGTCAAAATGAATAGCGTCTGGGTTATGGAAGAAAATTAATTATTTTGGCCTTATTTTAATGGAATGCTTGGTTTCATGCTTTATTTAATAAAGGTAGCCTTTAATTATAATCCAAAATTTTGACGAGCGCTTCATTCAACCAAATTATCTATTTTGTATCGTTCTTGACATGATACTACTAGGTATGACCATGCGTTTTAATATTTCGTTCTAAAAGCAATAACTAGGACAAAAAACATTGAAACATAATCACATAATAGATTGATAATTATAATTTAGCGTAGATAATGATGAGTAAACATTTCACGTACTTTAAATATTTTATTCATCTTTGCTCGTTTACAGTTAGTAAAATCATAATGACTCTGAATTATACGAAGCGTGGTCTTGTACAATAAATACAAAACTATAGGTAATATCACCATGACTGTATACCAAATATATAAAATTAGTACTTATATAAGTAGCTTTTGATTTAGGGATTATTTAATCAGAAACGACTTCCTTATTTAAAACAATAGTGGCATCAACGACGAATAGATATATTTGCTCCCCGATATATTTGCTCGTTTTCTGATGGACGTTAGTCTTCCAATCTCTATCAGTCTCCCGACCAATAGATCGGAATAAAATTGGCCAAGTTCACGTCAGATTATTAAGTGTTTTTTATTGATTTGATTTGATAGCTTGATTGAATTGCATAGAGCCATTTGTGATAATTATGACAAATTTTATGCAGCTCATTGGGACCAATGGACCAACAAGAGGGTTTAAGGAAACTATGGAATTCCGAGAAATGGCTGCTGACTGTGGTAACATAATTATCCATATCCTTGGTTTAACAAGATTCGTAAGTACTCAAATTAATTAGAGTGCAGTTGTTTTATCTCTGTGACAATTCGACAGAATCACGAAACTCGCTTACAACAAAATGAAGAAATTAACCCGAAATCGGTGAAACAGCGGGAAGATAACTTAATCGTGCGCCTCAGAACCGGTATTTTTTCCCGAGGTCAGAGCACGGCTTGGTTTGTCTGTTTGTTATGCCGACGCTGATTGTTTTGGTACTTTCTTGTGCTGTGTCTTTGTTTTTAAGGTAATGTTTCATTTCTATCTTTTATAAGTCTTGTGTCATTACGTTTTTCTTATAATATGTTATATTCCAAAATAATTATAATGACAATAATAATTATTCATTATTATCAGCCCAATTTATTCTCACTGCTGATACAGGACAATTTCCTTAAATGAAATAGGTGCGGCCATAATGACTGCTAGGCAAGAGCAAGTTTGTGGAAAAACCACAAACACACTTACTCACATAAGTATAGGTATTGTAATTATTGTTCATCCTCAACATACCCTAGTACATACATACTTCATAATATGGCATCCAATCATTTATTTTCAAATTATTTACTTCCATCGTCTCTTCTAAGTTTCGTGCTAGCAACTGGATCAGGAATAAGATTTATGCTAGCAACAGGATTTGCAACATTGCAACTACAGCTAAACATTCTCGTGGAAGGCTGGCGGCGGTCTCTCAGCAGTATATAAGGGCGCACCACCCGGTTGGTCCCTGGATCACGAACGCGTTTTGTTGGGTGGTACAGGTGTTAAGCTTAAGCTGTTGAATTTCTTTTAAGCCAAATTATCTACAGTCTAAGCTATTAGAAGTTCCGAAATGTTGTTCCTTACAATCGGTTCTTCGTCATTTTTATTTACTCATTATCTTACCAATGTGTATTAATTTCATCAAAACTAAAGTCGTTAGTCAAATTAACTAATTTTGTCTTGGTTATCAACAACCTGAAGACGTCTACAGATGAACATAGTCCTCCCACCCTTGGCCGCCACTTTTGGCAGCTATTCGTCGCCTCCTGCATTTATCGGCTGCTCGAGGTTTTGTCCAGATCGTCAGTCCACCTAGTGGGGGGCCAGTCTACGCTGTGTTTGTAGTCACCACTCGAGAGAAATTTTCTTCCCTCAATTCTTTCGTGGAGACATGACATTTCGTTTTTTGTTTTAAGTTTAAAACAAATAAAGTCATTAATATAAAAAGCTGTTTCTCAATGCTTGGACAGTAATGCCCAAGATAAATTATTATTTTTATAGTACCATTCTCAGATAGATTGTCTGTGATTCAAGGCTTTTAGGATTTCGGCGTCGAGAATGTGGCGTTGGGCTCATTAGGGAAGGTACAGATACGTCTTCATCTGTGACTTTGTTTTCTTTGGGATCTGTTGTTTTATTAGCTTGACCACAGTGTATCTAATAGGCATTATAGTATAGTATGGCTTCAGTCTAATTTGGTATGAAAAACCTTTGATATAGGATTTTAGAAATGTTTGCACCATCCCTCACAATCAACATAACAATTAAGAGGGAAGACTATAGAACATTTTAAAACTGTAAAAATAGAGTAAATTAAAATATCTAATTGTCTTTCATATTGACATAATCAATCTTTTCATTTTTATTACTCTACATTTGGCTTGGCACAAAATTTTTAGATTGTTTAGTAGGACAATCCAATTTTTATAATTGTTTTTCACCTTCTGCTCTCATCACCACCACTGATTAGTAGTCATACAAAAAACTTAATAACATTGTATTTCCAAAAAAATACTGACAAACCGATATCTTCTTACCAATCGATCACCCTATCAACCCACGCATGTAATCCATTACACGCTTCCAGTTAATAAAGTCCCTGTGTATTTACAAATTGATAAAACCTGGTGCTGGCTACTATGTGGTGACACCAGGATGATAAGAGTTATGATTGAGCGTATCAAAGGTTGGAGTCGTTTATTTGGGGAAATTACCGCACTCAAGTTTTATAAATTGTTACCAGGTATAATTAAAAAAAATATAATTTAGACGCTTGTATCTTGTAATTAGAGGAAAAAAGATTTTTGATTGGTAGTCGACCTGGGCTTAGAGATGGTGATGGATTGACAATTTAATGTAACAGAAAGCCATTAGATGCTATTGGTTTTGTTGGATCTCTATCGTACTTTACAGTAACAGTATCACTGACCGGGGAGTGGGAGTATACCTAAGGCGCCTAGCCATTAAAGGTGTGATATATAGCTCAAAAAACCCCTGTAGTGAGAGCCTCGACTTGGGACATTTCCGGGACAAGGTGATTAAGAAGATTACGTCCACTGAAAACGTAAAACTAAATGTATGCCCAACTACCGGAGATTTTGGTGTTCAAAAAAAACGTCTATTTATATTGAGTCAAGAACGTCTTCCAGTGATGCATACTAAGTTCTGCTTCATTTTCCATTCCTGGAGTTTGACAGCTTTTGATTATTCTTATTGTTTATTAGGTAGACTATTGTTGCCATTACTATGATGACTATCTCAAGATTTCACTAATAGAGATATCTACAATTGGGCGAATTGGTCTGCATTATACATCGCTGGCCCAGTACGAGTTGAGGCGTTAAGTCGTTATGGTCAAGTGCTGAAGTAGATGACGTTTATGTTTCTAGGTTCTTCGTACTGTTTCCCTTCCTGGATTTCAAGTATTGGCAAATCTGACAACGTCTTTTTATTAAGCACCATGTCGAGATCGGAAACAAATTTCATTTCAAGATTGAAAGGCGTAAGTGCTCCTTTTAGCCATCATCATTTTATGAATCAGTATATTCAGTATGAACTATGAGTTCCGTTAAAGAATAAGTGGTCTCAATCTAGATTGACACTCTTGTGGATGGCGTAAGTGGAGTGACCTATTTTGAACCCGCAGTTCTGTCAGTTACGGTAGTTAGTACTACTCAACATACTCAACTGAGCACTTATCATTATTGGTCTCTTTAGTTCACATCACAATAGTTTAGGTAATACTTTAGGAAATATACGTACAAGTTCTTATTATTCTTTTTTGTTTCTGATAGTTTTATGTCAAAATGGCTGTAAGTACACCTGGTGCTTTGGATGAATCTTAGGCTTTTTCTCTTTTCCACATCTATTTCAGTTTCGGCCATCCATGATCATTTCATACATTGAAATCTTGCTACGATATCTTTTACATACCTTAACTAGCATAGTGCCTTGAGCAAAATGCTGGCACTTATTTAGCACATTGCATGTTCAACGAGGCAATGCTGCCAGCATGTTGGACACGCTACCTATGGGCAAAAGCATTACAATTTGGATTGTTCATCGCGGATAGTGTACGTCCAAACCAAATTGAGATTAGCAAATTCTAGCTCTGTGGTCCAAACTTCTTTTTGTAGTACCTATAGATATATGTAGTGTGCCTTAAAAGTTAGGTTAAAGAACAAAAGCACTTTGCCCGTAAAAAAAACTATATCCAGGCTATGAGGCTAAACGGATATGGCTTGTATACAAAGCCCATTGACAAATTGATAAGCCTAAGTGAGCCTACTTCCAACCATGATGACATCATTGTTGATAACAGTTTGCCTGCGTGTGATAAGAAACAGGGGAGAGTCATATCGAACGATAAGGTAGGTCGTGATGACAAAGAAAAACCGGCCAAGCGCGGGTTAGACTGGCGTACCGAGATGTTCAGTACTTATTTATAAAAGAAATAAAAATACGTCAGTGGTAATAAAATAGGCACATAACACTAAATGAAAATAGGTTGCTGGTTTTATTTTAGATTTATTTTTTTATTTATAATTTAGCTGGTGGTTTATTATTTTCTATACACTTTAATCGGCGGGTTTTGATTATTTCAACACGAGGGTTTCAATCTAAGGTGATTTTTAATAGGATCAAATCTTGCCAACTGCTATATCTACCCCGTAATTTAAAAAAAAAACATTTGGACCCTTTACTCTATAAATGATGTAATATCGAGTACTCAATAATTTATGCTAATGAATTCAAGTGCACTTGTATGTGTAGGTTGGTATAGATAGTTCTCAATGGAAGTAATTAAGCCTCAGCTCTGTATATCTTCGTCAGATTGCACGAATCCTGAAATACACGTTCCTTGCAATAATTACAGCTAAAGACATTTCAAAGGAACATTATAGTTGAGAAAAACCGATGGATTTTATAAGATAGGAAGTTACGCAAATACCTACATAATTAAAAGAAAAAAGTTGCAGGTGTGTTCTTGGACCTATCTAAAGCTTTTGTTCCGTCAACCACCAACTTTTTTTAAAGAAGCTTGAGGTCTACGGAATCAGAGGCAAAAACCTGGAACTCATTAGCTCTTTTCTTGCAAACAGAGAACAAACAGTAGAGATTAAAATAGATTCTAAGCTCGTTAGATCAGCACCCCAAAAAATTACCATAGGTATACCTCAAGGTTCTTCACTCGGAAATGTACTATTTCTCGTTTTCCTTAATGATTTGGCTGACCTAAATATAAATGGCAAAACTGTGCAGTATGCAGATGATACAACTATTGTTTTAACAGCAGACAAAATAGATACTCTTGAACTTATTATTAAAGACATAATGCATAAATTAAGCGACTGGTTTAGAATTAACGGTCTCTTGTTGAACTCCGATAAAACTAGAGTTATGTTATTTAACACGATGTCATCCAAACAAAAAGATTACTCTTTGATACTGCACGATGGGACCACTTGCTTGCTCTTCGAATATAGTGAAATTATTCTATTCCATTCTATTCCATTCTATTCCATTCTATTCCATTCTATTCCATTCCATTCCATTCCATTCTATTCCATTCCATTCCATTCTATTATCGATACTAATACCTACTTGGAGAAATTATAGACAATATATTATTTCTTTTATAGGGTTCCGTACTCAACTAGTAAAAACTGTGCCTGTCGGTCTATTTGATCTATACTGGCTGTATGTTTGAACCATATTTCACAAAAGATATGTGTGGTGTGGTGGTGGACATTTCACACAGCGCCATCTAGCCCCAAACTAAGCATAGCTTGTACTATGGGAACCAGATACTGATATAATACTTATATACTTTTTTTGTTTGTAAATACATACATAGAATACAATATAACACCCAGACGCAGAACAAACATCTATGTTTATCACACAAATATTTGTCCCGGGTAGGAATCGAACCCACGGCCCTCAGTTCAGAAGGCAGGGATACTACCAACTGAGCTATCGGGCCCGTAGATTCATCATCAATCATCATCAGCCTTCACCACGAGAATCTTTCTTCCCTATCGGTTGTCAGTTTTACGAGTGATGTGGGCTCACTGCCACTTCAACTTGCTATTTTTAAGAGCTATATCGATGACTTAAGTTCTCGTGCAGATGTTCCTATTTCGGATCATTCTTGCTAAGAAACTCCAAGCATAGCTATTTCCAGACATGGCAGACTCACCTAATAAAAAAAAAACAAAAATGTCTTAGTACAAATTTTTGTCTCGTTAATATGAAATAGCACAGTAAATAATTATAATATTTTAATACATTCACCACTTTCACCACTACCTATTCTGTGAATCTACTAAGACTGCAAAACAAAGCAGATGGAAACTAAAAGTGTCACTCGATCTATAAAATCCCACGCGTTAGTTAATTAAGTTCAGTTGAACGTCCCCTCAGAGTTCTTATTACTACATCTGAGGAAAGCGACTGTTGTCACGCACCTAACTGAAATAAAGTAGAAAGAAGTCAGGCAGAAAAGGACTATAGAAAGAAGCCAGGCAGAAACGGACTTTCAGTTGTGTAAGCTAAGCTAAGCGAAACTTTACTACATTTGTAAAATTTCAGCCTGGGGAATGGAAAATAAAAAGTCTATTTACCTAAAAAAATTTAAGGTATAGGTTTATTTAATTATACAATGGTATAGGTTAGGTTAGGTTAGGAATTCGATATTATAGCCGTGTCGATAAAAACGAAATTTTAATAGAACACAGTTTTCTAAAAAGTCTGACTCGTATGCTTTAGAAATCTTAAAGTTAGATCATTTAAGTTAACGATAAAATTTTGCTATTCAAATAACAACCAAATAACAATGGTGTTATTTTTTATACAAATCATCATCGTCATCATCATTAACAGCCCGAAGACGTCTACTGCTGAACATAGGCCTTCCCCAAAGACCGCCACCTTGAGCAGCTACTCGCCTCCTGCATCCATCGGCTCCCCGCGGTTTTCACCAGATTGTCGGTCCACCGAGGGCCTACGCTGCGTCTTCCGGTCACAAACACAAACACACAATCACAATCGTTTTATACAATAAGTATGCAATATTGATTTACTTAGTCAACTAAAATAAGTTTTACCTTATAATAAAAAAAAAACACTCAACCGACTAAAATTACTGCCATAAATAATTGATGGATTTTAACCGACATTAAACTATTGTTATAGTTGTTGAGAAAGCGCCTCAATTCTTTGTGTTATTATTATATTTTACTATATAAATATGCCTCTTTTATACATTATTCCTAATTTATTCGCATTGCTATGCAAGTATTGCCAGTGTTGGTGGAATATTACCATAATAGAAATAAAGTGCCGTCTTGAGCTCGTCGCGAACGGAATACATCCTCCTAGCGACGGCACTTGCAAAAATTAATATCTGCGTTATGTAACAATATTAACTCTGTATGTTGTGAACTTTGTGTGATGTAAATATTGTATGTTAAACGGTTCACCTAAGTGTCATATACCTAAATGATATCGCAAAATTGGTTAACAAAATAATGACCCTATAAAACTAGAGATAATTTAGCGTATACATAAGCATGGTATGTATACTCTAAGGTAGGCAATTAATTATTAAATAAGTTATAATAATTGTTATTTAAAATGTATTTGCTCTATGTAAAAAATCACATACTTTTTTGTCTATTGTATTTTTATGTCGGTTTTTGTGATTTTTTCTGTTTTGTTACTATCGAGTCAATCCTGAAAAGTCTTAACTTTATAGTCATTTTCGAATTCTATACAATGTTCTGTAGTTTCAGTGATGACACTTCGATATGAAGCTTTCTCATCTCTATTTTGGAAACTTTTTGTTTAAATATTCGAAATAAAGCAAGAGAGGTTAGTTCTTTAAAGACCTTGTATAATCGTCTTCTTTATGTAGGCTAGATTCATATGGTCGGAAATTCAGGCCACCCTAAGGCAACTGACTTAAGAGAAGAACTATATTAAATATTGTCTTATAATACGACATCAACCAGGGGGTCTAGCAAAGATCACAATCGCTAACGCTAACGCCTCACGCTAACTCCAAAAATGTATCGAAACGACATTCGCTACGGAAAAGTTAGCGATTTCCGAAATGTCATTTCAGAACATTTTGGAGTTAGCGTTTGGCGTTAGCGTTAGCGGTTGGTATCTTTGCTAGACCCCCAGGACCGACGGCTTAGCACGCCCTCCGAAGCACGGTAGCGCTCAGTACTCCGCCGTTCTAAATAACACTTTTTGGTGTAGCGGTCACCCATCATCGATTAGAAACTGCTAGTCGTGCTCTGCTATGTATAATTGAATATACCTTATAGCATTTAGTAAGCTAAATGGCCAATAAGACTTTATTACTGCCGTTTTAATATACATTTTTAGTAAGTTACCTATTAACTGATATTCAAACAACAAAATTTAATTTTAATGGAACAACTAACAAATATAACATACACATATCAAATGCATCAACGTTGTTATTCTGCGGCGATCAACAAAGAGTCGGTCGCAATTTAAGCATACAGTTTTAAATTTAAATACTATACCAATTAAAATTTAAATATCACAAATTGAATTAACAAAATACGCTGTCATTTTGCTCTTTCGGTTTGTTGAAACAAATCAAGTAGATTGATAAAATAATGCTAATGAATGCAATAATCTGGGGATTGGGATTACCAATCGGTAATTACGAATATTGATGCAAGCTGGTATACATTTTGATGAGTATAAGTAAACTGTATAATAATAAGTATTTTTGAATAAAATTATAATGATTATCATAACTTTAATTATGAAAAAGCTCCCTGCGGCTTTTCGTGGTACCATGACTTGATTAGGTAAGTATACCCACCTATATGCGTTTCTAGGGTAACTAGCATCAAAATCTTAGCAGGTGATTTTTTAACAAGCAGGTATAGTGTATTTTTGAACTAAAAACAGAACAAACACAAGCAAAAAAATGAAAAGAAGAACGAAAAGGTCAGAAAAAAATAATTTGCTAATAATAATAACAGGGAATAAAACAGAAAGAGAGAAATAGAGATAAAAAGAATCAACGCAAAATTCTAAACAATGATGAGAAAGACGAAGAGCAAGAGGATAGAGAAATGTGAAAGATTTTCCAAACAAATAGTAGTCATGATTATTATTTATACGCTGATGATTACTTATCAGTTATTATTGCAAAAACCATTAACAATTAGAATTATATGCTAACCAATTCTTATTAGGTCCTGCATGTTAACCAAAACGTTTTTCTTTTTAATTATATTTTATGGCATGACCAATATACAATTTAATGCCTCTCTTTCAAAAGTACATTCCACAAATTTCTAAAGTCAAGGTATTTGATTTGCAGCATAAGGGGATTGAATGTTATAGAGTTCAGTTAAATAGGTTTAGTTCAAATATTTGTACGAGCGGTGACTGGAAGCCTGGAAGCTGATCAAATAGTGGCCACATTGCCTACGGTACTGGCCACAATTGAATTTTCTACATTTATAATGCGAGATTCTACTGCACAAATTCCTACGTCATCAAGTACCTCAATAGGCTAAAACATGTAAAAAAACAGGTCCGCCAATCCTGGGTCATGGAAATCCAACTTCAAATGCTTTGAACAATAACTTCCGGCAAGTTTAGACCTGACAGACCTTTTAAACTATTATCAGGGGCATCTTGGCTATTAATGGGCATAGGTTTAATCGGGGTACTCGATGAGGTAATTAAATCGTGTGAAGGGCACTTCATAAGGATTGTCAGGCACTTCCGGCACAGTGTGCAAGCGCAGACCAACTTTCTTATACATAATTACTTAATGGTTAATTGCTGCCAGCATTTTCATAAGTATCTTATGACGTAATTTTTAAAATAAAAATAATGTCAAAGAAATTCGAGGATTTCCATGACCCGGCAGGGTCGGAATTCGGAACTGGCAGACCTGGTATTTTTTACATGTTTAAGAGTCTGTTTACGATTTACAGATAGCCTATTGAGGTACTCGATGACGTAGGTATTTGTGCAGTGGGATCTCGCACCATTTTATTACGGTACTGCAGAAACATGTGTACTTAGACAAGCAGATCTTATCTATATGTGTAAATATCCAGTTAATAAACAATTTATTTTAGATTGTGTAGAACGACAAGCAAGTTTGATGTAAACGAATGACGTGATGAGCTAGTCGTTCACCTGGTGTTAAGCGTCACGGCCGCCCATAACAGATTGCAGTGTCATTCGGAACTCAATAATACCATAGTTTAGTGACACTGCGCACTGCGCAAGTCATATTAAAACATCACACATTCTAAAAAAAATTTATAGACTGTGAGATCAGTACGTAAGTCTCATTTACCCAGTAATTTCACTAGCTACAATGCCCTTCAAACTAGAACACAGTGCTTTTACACCACTGCTTGGCGGCAAAATATGTGGCATAGCAGTGGTAACTAGGTACCTAGACGAACTATGCAGAAAATATCTAAACCACAACCACCACCTAGTAAAATATGGCATTTTTAAAAAGTTATGTAAGTAGGTAATAGTTTAATAAATATTTTATGCTATTTCAATTTATCCACCTACATACCTAAACAGAACTACAATTTCACGTATTCACGCATTTACAGATACTCCAGTTTGATTGAGCACGCAAGGGATACTATTGACAGTTTTATCAGACTTTACTATCACTTTTCGATCCGTTTTACTCCTCGAAGGAATTTCTTTTGGGATAATGTATAGCCTACCTTAGCTTGACCCTCGTTTTTTTGAATTCTCGTAATAGTTTCGTTGGAGTTGTTTTCTTTACCTATGTTAGTTCAAATTTATGAGATGTTACCTATGTATTCGAGTTACAGAAATACAATGTTTAGCTTTTATTTATTACAGAAAATGTAATAAAAAATCTTCATCTTGTCTGATTGTGCATAATGAGCACTAACTATTCATTATTATTTCCTTGGATCATTTTTTATTGTCTTGCTACAAAAATACGTACTACATTATCCTAAAAGCTTTTACACAGTACTTCCTTATTATATCAGGCTGGAATTCCGTCTCAGCGGTGTTTCACGTATTTGTATGTTTTTTTCTTTGTTTCACTAGCATCAGCATTGTGCGAGATTTTATCTGGCAGACACTTCTGTGATGCTGGGAAATTAGGTTAAAACCAGAACTGTGGCTGTTTTAGGCGCTAGCTGTTTCTGGCAACACAGCTCACGTTGTGTGGTGCTATGATGCGGAAAATTATAATTCTGAAAGCATTTCCTTTTGTATTTTTTTAACTTTCGTTTATTGCTTGTGTAGAGTAGTATAGGACGGTACCAAATCTTTATTACGGTCGAGTCTTGACATCACAAATACAACTATTTCTGCGTTCAATGGTTTATTTATTCATTAAGTAATTACATAATTTCCGAAAGGTACTTAAAGTTTCAAATAATAGTGAGTTATAAAAAAAATCGAAAAATAAATAATTCATAATAGGACCATAAAAAAATCTCATGTATTTTTTTTTTATGAGAATGAATGACGTAACGAGCTGGTCTGGTCGTGGTTTTGGTCTAATCAAAATCCTTCACACATGGTTTAAATTGTTTAAATTTAGCACGAGATCCTGTTCTGAGTAGCGGCCTCTATAATAAGGATTATCGTAATGATAGCTGACTTACTATGGTAGAATATGGCACGATAAAAAGAAACAAAAAAAAAAACAACGTTTCTGATTCTTTGTGTGAAGCAAGACTAATTTTTACCTGAAATCCATATCTATCATTTCGATGCCAACTCAAAATAGATCATGCGTCAAAATGTCAACGAAATGAGTAGGGGCAGAAAAAAATCGAATCCCCGGACCGCCTTGACAATTTGCTTCGGTCAGAATGGGTGACATTCGTAATCGATTGCCATCGCCTGCTGCTTTCCACACGGTTAGCCAGAGATGACGTGTGAGATGAGGCAGCTGCGATGCTACTTTATAACAAGATTGTTAACCGAATTTAAAAGGAGGAGGTTCTCAATTCAGTTGCGTTTTTTTTTCTTTTATTTATTTTTGCTACCTCATAATTAATATTTTTAGATAAGTATGACTAAAATATAAATTAAGACATTAATATACACATACCGGTTTTTATAACATACGTTTGTTTGTACACTCATCACACAAATGTTTGTCCTGGGTGGGAATCGAACCCACATACCTAAGGTTCAAAAGGCAGCTCTATTCCCAACTAAGCTATCAGGCCACCCAAAAATGAGACATTATACCTTCTACTGTAGAATTATGTTGATATCCTAGCCTCAATGTCAGTAACTTTAATATAAACCATGATGATATGAGTAAAAGGTGTTCTCACCTGCAACAAGAAAAAAATATATTGTTACCAATATAAATAATAATAAAAAAAAAACAAAATTTCAAATTGCAAACAACACATGGGGAATAAAGGTTCTCGAGTGGCGACCACGAACCGGAAGGCGTAGCGTAGGACGACCCCCCACTAGGTGGACCGACAATCTGGTGAAACCGCGGGGACCCGATGGTCACAGGAGGCGAGCAGCCGCTCAAAGTGCAGCAGCGGACATCTTCAGGCTATTCATGATGATGATGAAATAATAAATATTTTAACCAAATAGTTACAATAGTACAAGAACACTTATAGATAAAAGAAAGACGTATCGACAACGAAGATCATAAAACGAAAGATTAAAAACTTCAAGTGCATTCGTTTAACAAGACCGCCGACCATTTAAGAGCCTAAACGCATCTGTTACGGACCCACTTGAAACCTATAGAGATGCCGTAAGATATCCATAAATCAAACCTAAATAGGATCTGCTACCTTAAGCACGTCTACTGTCAAAGCAGGTGGTTGAATTGCGATCTGAGATAGCTAACACTCATCAACAACCTACTGACATCCACTGCTGAACACAGTTTGTGACACAGGGCCCAATTGAGGCCCATTGCCTCAAATTGAGCGGCTCATCATCATCTTTAACAGCCTGAAGACGTCCACTGCTGAACATGGCCTCCCCCAAGGAGCGCCACTTCGAGCAGCCCGCCTCCTGCTTCCATCGGCTCCCCGCGGCTTTCACCAGATCATCGGTCCACCTATTGCGGGGCCGGCCTACAATGCGTCTTCCGGTCCGTGGCCGCCACTAGAGAACCTTTCTTTGGACATCGGTTCTCAGTTCTACGAGCGATGTGGAATTGAGCGGCTGCTTGCCTATAATAACACCTATCTATAATACTTAATATACGCGTTAGCGTGTTCAGACTAATTATTGGTAACTAATTGTCTGAATTTGGAAATAAAGGACTGACGGATCATCAACAGCCTGAAGACATCTACTGCTGATCATAGGCCTCCCCCAGAGAGCGCAATTTTGAGTAGCTGCTCGACTCCTGCATTCATCGGCTTTCACCAGATCCTCGGTTCATGTGTGGGGGACCGACGATCAGGAGAAAGTTGCCTATCTAATTAATAATTTAAACAGGAAAGCAAAGTTCAGTGGTATTTTATTGCAATTTAGAATGTTGATGCACTTAGTAGGTCTCATTATCATGCAAAATTATGAAAGCCAACATGTTAATCGAAATGAATATGATTTTTATCAACACAAAGCTCTGATGTAGATAATAATAATTAAAATATTAGCTACTTTTTAAACTAAAACAAAACAAATGACAAACCACAATAATACAATATTATTGCTTCTAAACATAATAGTTTTCAATTATTTTGCTGCATCGCTAAGACATGAAAAGGATTTATAGACATTTTACGACTTCGGTTCTTCTCAAGTCGATTTAGGTCCATTCATAAGCTAATAGACGGGTGAGATTTATTTGTAGAGATAAATACTTTCCCATGGTCATGTATAAAATTTGTTTTGATAGCTGTTTCGTAAGTTTGAGCTTCGTTGTTCGGAGTTTCAACATGATTGCTTAGTTTTCTTTACAAACATGTTTGTAATTTCACAAAGACGTATGATCTAACTAATCTGTCGTCTACGGTTTTTAGTCCAGTATATTATTTCTTATCTATTGATTTTACCTTAATCATTTTACATTTAGTTGCACTTTTCGAATCTGCAGCTTCAACAGCTACCTGTGAACGTATTGCATGTAACTGTACCAAAATATTGGGAACTCAGAAATGATTCCAATCACGGTAAACATCTCGTAAGTACGTACTTACAAAATGTGAGAGCGTGATGCAAAAAACTTCAGATTATTATGGCACTCATCTCATTTTAGACTATTTGTGATCTCTTAAGCAGTGAAAGTAAAACTAAGAGGGCACCTAAATATTCTATTTTCGAGTTGATTTTACACGTTTTCAAAATTATATACTCGTGTTTTTTCCTATAAAAGTTATGTTATTCATTATATTATTGGTTCTAGGTTAGTTAATGTATCAAAATATCACATGAAATACACAAAAAATTGTGCGTAAAAAAGATTGTAGCAGAAACGTTTCTTTGACGACAAATCTGCCTATACAAAAAGTTTATAAACCTATTGATATAAATCTATCAAAGAAAAAGCAACAAAAAGATGGAAAGGAAGCACAGATATTTATACAAACGAGCTAAGCTTGTATCTAACATGGGTGTGTTCCTGTTGGCTCCATTCATATCATTCCTATTGTATTCTCGTCAATATATGTATATGGGACAGGCACTATTTGTTGTCGTTTATATTTTATGCGAATATCGGAGGTGACGGTAAAGATGCGTCGACTTCCGGACTATTGTGATAGAATAGAAATGGTTCCAGATTGTCGTGTAGTTTAGCGACCGCAAACAGTTTGTAAAGAAAAGAATTGTCACTGACAGGGTTTATTGTAGTAATTCATTGTTATTACGGTCATTAAATTGACGTCAATCAAAAATATAAAAAAACTCACGATATTTTAAAAAGTAGCATCTTTTGTTTAATTTGCACAAGGTAATTTTCCGTAAGGTATAAAAGGTTTAATATTGTTCAAGCTGAATTGGTTTATTCGCATTTAAAATGTGTAAGGTCGTACAAAAATCAATTATATTAGGCATTTGAAAAAAATGTTGGTCATGATAGTATCAATCACTTCGACATTTTGTTTTGTGAATCAATTAGATCCTAAATCAGCTCTATGTAATTTTTTGATGCTATGTAAGTAAAGAACGCGTTAGTTTCATTAAATATATTGGTAAGAATAATCAATCTATTGTTTTGTGAAGGTCCATATAAAGTGATAGATGATATGGATTGTAATGAAAACGGAAGTAGTACATAAAAATTGTACTAAGCATTATATTATGCCAACATAATTTTAAGGATTTATATAAGTAATTAGCTTTTTAAAATATAGTAGTAGTAGTAAATCTATGTATACAAAAAAAGGAAAAATATGTTTTTGTTTTCTTTTTTCTCTTTTTGGTGGAAGATGTAGTGTAGGAATAGACATATAAGTATGCACTCGATATTATTACTGTATAATTAATAAACAGTCTTAAGCACGGATTCGTGGCTTTCACTCGTTCTCCAACGACTCCTATTGCAGTTTAGCTTCATTGGCTATTTTGATATACTGAAACGCTAATGTGATTGTATATTATGATCATAAAGCAAAATAAAGAAGGGTTCTTTCATGAGCATAATAAGCGAAGTAATGACTCGACACATGTAACCCGATTCCGCAGTATCATCCTGTTTATTTGCGAGGGGACCATCTTTTGTCTCCTTTTAAGAGACCTTGTAGAGAAGGGGCGTAGTCTTGGTCTTCTATTTTTAAGTTATTATCAAAAAAATTATCATCTGCTACATTCTGGTACCTATGGAAATTAAACTAAATTTGTTACTTTATTTTTTTGTGTTTTGTACTGACGGTTTTATAGAAAAAAAAATACTATTTTATAGTCTTTTAACTTTAAATTTAATCATTTATCTTTCAACTTTTAAATCCTCGCAAAAAATATAAAAATATTACCTAAATATTTTTATTATTTTTATCTGGCATACAATTCAAAACATTACGAACAAAGCTTTGTTCGCAAAAACGTAAGCTGAGTATCAAGATATTTTATTCAGCCCGTGCTTTTATCCCCTAAATATGATACCCACCGAGTGGATTGCCAACAAAAGGCCATTTTGATTTTGTTTTGACTAAAACCGAGAGAAACTGAGATATCGGGTTTCGCTAAATCTGTTTGCTTTGATACATAATGTATTATTAGTTTCCTTTATAGTTGGGGATGGATGGACGATCGTGTAGTTAAGGTCCCGGATTATCAACATATACATGGAAAAGTATGTTTTTGATACTCTTAAAATTGTTTTTTTTTTGGTAGCAAGATATCGGGAAAAGCTGATAAAGTCCACATTTTCATCTTTTTTCAGTGGCAAAGAAGCAGACGGTATACCTGATGGCAAGTGATCAATGTTATGCTGCCGACTATAGACATCACTGTAGCCCCTGCACGACGTGCATTGCCGGTGCGTTGAGTACCCTTAAAAAAAGGGCGCCCTCAACACCAAGAGCATTGCTAGTGTATTAACTACTTTTGGAGAAATGCTCTACAAGAAAATAGTGTTAGTTAGGCAATAGGTAATGATGAATATTAACCAACTAACTTGATAGACACTGATGATGGCTGTTTAATAAACAATAAATTGACTGATGGAACAAAATATCTTAATTCATAAGTAAACAACATACAACGTAATAGTACGCTACAAAAATATATTCTCATCTTTAAACGATAGCTCCGATAGCTCAGTTGGTAGTATCCCTGCCTTCTGAACTAAGGGCTGTGGGTTCGATTCCTACCCAGGACAAACATTTGTGTGATGAACATAGATGTTTGTTCTGCGTCTGGGTGTTATATTGTATTCTATGTATGTATTTACAAACAAAAAAGTATCTATGTATTATATCAGTTATCTGGTACAAGTACAAGCTATGCTTAGTTTGGGGCTAGATGGCGTTGTGTGAAATGTCCACACATATTTATTTATTTAAAAAAAAAAAAAAAAAAAAAAAAACAGATTTTTCAGATACTTTGTAACGTATAGGTACTTAAATTAGTAGGATCATGCGTAACGTGTATTACTTATAATATAACTTGTATAACATAATTAAGTCGCACAAGCTGAACCAAGACACACACACCTTCTGACTACTACAGCTACAGTTTCTGAATACTAAACCGTCCCATAAAAAAACTAGCGAAAATCGCATAAACATTTTTTATTAAGTTTATAACCTTCCAAAACTTAATCTTCTCATAAATAGTTTCCCGTACGGGGTCTCAGGTAACCAACAGTTTTTTTACGACCCCTTTTTAGAACCGACTGAGGGTTAAATTCGCTTTCACGGTAAATCGGTTCGCGAAAGGACCCCTTTGAATTAGTATAAAAAAGATTTTCTTGTTTCTCGCTGACCTGAGAACGATTTAGAAAAGGTTTATCGAATTAAGCGTGAGCCTCTACCGAGACAACATAATCTCATTAATTTGTTTTTGAGAAGATTACTTCTTATTGAGTTATCAACAATGGTTCGGGGTTGCTAAGTAAGAACGGAGAAGGAATGGGAAATTTATCACCGTGAAATATTAAAACATAAATTATGGACAAAGCTTGTAATTCCCAACTCAGCTAGGGTCTGCTCTTGCCATGAAATAAATAATAATTATGTAGGACCTACAATTTTTTTGACTGTTTTCCAAAGTTCTGTGTTAGGTATGTTTTAGTTCATCAATTTTCATAAACATGATGGTCTTAAATAATAACTATTTCTGACATAGATATGTGTCAAAAATAGGTATTATCAGTAAAGCTATCCTAACGTGGTGTAGTGGTGTCCTCAATGAATATTATTTTCATGATTTCCATACCTATGACTACAATAAAGACTGCTTGGACAGGTTGTTGGCTAACTCGTCCACACAAAGAAAAATAAAACTTTTATGAAACCACGTAAAAAACATTTATCTTGTATTATAACCTAAATCATTTTTTTTTAGAATTATAATTTAAGCTCTTCAATATACCGTTCTACAAACATCATGGTGTAAATCGTGATCAGAATCACAATCATCGAATAAACGGGCAGCGGCAAAAAACATAACGACTCAATACGGTAGAAGATTAACCATAATAAATTCATTACACAGGTAAAAATCAAAGAAAAGACAGTAGTTAAAGTTACAATAGATTTGGTTCTTGAAGAGATCATGACCAAACTCCAAAGCCACTAATACGGGAAGTAGGAGAATTCCAACATTTAGTTGCTAATTGAAATGATACTATTACTAGTTTTAGATACTAGCACTAAACGCTTTCTTTTCTTTTTCATATTTCGGAAATTTTATTAGTTCTGTTAAAGCATTATATTAGTTGAAATGGAAATGGGCAGACCACATCGCTGTAGAACTGATAACCGATGGGGAAGAAAGGTTCTCGAGTAGAAACCACGTACTGAAAGACGCAGCGTAGGCTGGGCGCCACTAGGTGGACCGACAATCTGGTGAACGCTGCGGGGAGGCGATGGATGCAGGAGGCGAGCAACTACTCAAAGTACCGCTCCCTGGGGGCCTGTGTTCAGCAGTGAATGTCTTCAAGCTGTTAATGATGATGATGATGATGATGATAACGATTATGAGCTTGCTGGACTGATACCGGTAATATTTGAGGTAGGATGAATATATAGCAAGTCAACACCATGGAGGCTCTAAATTTCATCCGTTTCAGTGAGCAAACAAATTATACAGATCTCATTCACTGCTTTACATACATTCACGATGCTGTAGTGAAACTCGTGATAAATTAACTGGGGAACGGTCACGAAGCTGAATTTATTAACCGTATTCCTAAAACAGTTTAAATAATCATTGATGGTGAGCTGGTGAGACGACAGATCATCAGGTGGTTTGATTTGAAATCACACTACAATATGACTAAATTAAAAGCCGATATAAGAAAGAAATCACTAACCTTAATAAAATGATATAATTTGGATTTTAATGAAAGACCTTTTTATTGATGATATCGTATGTATTAGTCTAGATAAAGAAGATTTTCTTTAACATTCCTTCCTCTAACATCTTCATATTTTATGATTTTCAATAAGTATTTTTTGACAGTCAAATGTTAACATATTTGACTGTCAAAACACATTCCTCGTACTCGTACATTATAATTTGCATATGTTTGAGCATAATAATGAGTTGACAGTAATAAAATATTAATGACACCATGGTACAAAATAATAATAGAAATATATTAATAGTATTATCATCTAATTCCCATTTCAACACGGTGTCAAAGCACCTCAACATCGGTCACGTATCTGAGAATAACGGTTTAGTACAATATGGAGACTTGAGAAATGTTGACCACTCGCTGAGAGCTCTTTGTATTGCTTATTGTCTTTGTAACATCGGGCACAAAAGTCTCAATGGCCCTCGAATGTACAACCTTTCTTATAACTTCCTTTGAACCTTTCATCATTGCATTTTAATCTTTATTCACTTTGGATACAGTCGTAACTTAGCTGGGATTGACCGTATTGTCTGTATTTCTAACGTTGTTGAATACACTTGTAACTTGTCATAGTTGTCTGTTAATTTGGATTGTTCGGTTGCCTTCAATACGCAGAAAAGGTATTCGAAAGTCGTCTTGTAAAAAATCTTAAGCATCCGCCCGTGTCTTTATTGCATTGATTGGCGCTTTGTTTTATAAATTCTTCTTATTGTTTGTTAATGTGTTAACGACAGACAGTTGCAAAAACTGGTCGGGTTTAATGTTTCATCATCAATCATCTTCAACTATTTGACTTTTTTGTTGATGAACATGGCCAGTTATTTCAAGTACATGCACTTAAAGCTATTGATTGAGCTTTTTATTTTTTTATAATTTTAATTTAGTTTATAGTTTTTAATAGTACTTACGGGTACTTACTCAAAAATGATTCTAATTATTACCGTAAAGATCTCGTAAGTACTATTAAAAACGTGTTTTATTCTAGTCCTTAATTCACATTTTAGAACAAATTTAATTTAAACTAGGAAATCTGAGACATGATTCACATTAATTGATTTACGAACACCTTTCCCACCAATAAAGTAAGATCTACCTCCAACACCGAGCGAATATATTAACTGCTATCCAAATTAAATCTACTTTGAAAGCACGTATCTGCTCCATATATTATCGATACAAATCTCAACCGGAGTACCCCTAAAGTTTGTTCAGCATACTAATAAGCCGTTAAAGGGAACCCTGGTTTCAGCATCAAAGGATATGGCTCCGGAGCATGGGAAACTAAAACTCAAATGTTTTAAACTTTCCTCGTTCGGTGCAAGGACTGAATTTCCTGAAAGTATCGATATGTGAATCATGACTCATGACAATCTTTTTTAAATCAGTTACATAACTTTCTTTTAATCTATAAAATTAAAATCATTTAGCAAATGTAACGTTGTCTATTTCATCATTTTCTCATTGGTTAATGGTAACATTTTAAATGAGCCACAGAATTCAGTTTTGGTACAATTTCAATTGTTAGATATCTTAAAATGTATTAGATAGTGCCATAATTTTAATTTAAGAAGACTGGTGAATTACTGGATTTTAAAACTTATCTTAATTTATGAATGTATAAAACATAATAATTCGTAGAATAGATGAATAAAAGATGAAATGAGTTAAAATAAATGGAATAAGCTAAATACTTTATACCGGTTTCAAAACATACTATAGAATTCATTCCTTAATCAAAGTTTGTTCGTTCAGTCATAGATTACTGAATATGTTACTACTGTCTGCCGGTCATATGGCCCTACTTGGTCATATAAACTATCATAGCGTGCTCTGCGTGTTTACCTCGCTCCCCGCAAAAATCGGAAGATAATAATATTTGCGGAGTAGAACGTTAAAGGGTGAAGTCGCAGGACGCCGCTAGTTTTCTATTAATAACCCCATTATTGTTTATCTACCAGATGCCCACCAACACATTATTTCCAAAGGTTATACAGAATCAATTGACCGGCGAGTAATGAAGACATTACTGTCTATTCCGCAGATATCTATCTTGAGATCTCTCGTAATCGCCGTATCACGATCTTGGGGTACAATCGCGAAGAAAAGTGCCTTCACATAGGAAATACATACATATTTGCGGTTTTGGTCATCATCATCATCATCATCATCATCAGCCTGAAGACGTCCACTGCCATTTTGAGCAGCTGCTTGCCTCTTGCATCCATCAGCTCCCAGCGGTTCTGACCATGTCGTCGGTCTACCTAGTGGCGGGCCGGCCTACACTGCGTTTTTCGGTTCGTGGCCACCACTCGAGTACCTTTCTTTCCCATCATGGGTTGTCAGTTTGGTCATCACTACATATTTTTAGTCACTTTCTATAAGTACCAACTTGTGATAGTTCAATTCAATTCAATTCAATTCTTTATTGATCTTTAGACATATTTACATGTACTTAGATAAGTCAGTCGTAACATTGTTTTACTATAAAATAATTACAAAAGGAGTGCAAAATACTTATATGGCAAAAAAGAGTAAAAATAATAGTTGGTGTCTGCAATAGCATCGTCAAAAAGTTACAAATTATACTAATGTTGATACATTAAAATATGGTTTTAAGCAATAAAAATGTAAATATACAATTTGGTAAATAAATAATAATAATTTAAGATGTACAGTCTAGCGCTCGAAATATATTTCGGTCGGCAATAGCCTCTGTAATATTATAATAACTCTTTTCCATAAGACACTTTTTAACATAGCTTAAAGTATCAACATTGCCGTTATTTTTGATACAGTCAGGGATCTTATTATAAAACTTAATACCTAAACAGTAAAAGCTTTTTGCTATCTAGTGTAGGGAACAATTATTTGATGTTTATATCTAGTTTTATAATTATGTACATCTTTAGTCGTAGTCATATCTTCTAAATTTTCTATTACATACAGTATACTTTGATATATATATTCACATGTCATTGTCATTATATTCAATTCTTTAAATTTGTATCTGCACGAGTCTAAGTGTTTAAGTCCCAATATGTACCGTACAGCTCTTTTTTGTAAAATAAACACCCGACTAGAATCAGCAGCTGTCCCCCAAAATAGTATTCCATAGGTCATTAAAGAATGGAAGTAAGCGAAATAAACATCACGAGCTGCTTTCATACCTGCCGATTCTTTTATTTTTTTAATAGCGTATGTTGCAGAGCTTAGCTTTTTAGACAATTCTTCTATATGAAATGACCATGTTAACTTGCCATCTAACCAAACGCCCAAGAACTTGACTCTATTTGTCGTAGATACGTTTAAACCCTGAAGAGTTTTTTTAAGACATCCACCAGGTTGATTATTAGCTTTGGATCCTATGGCGAAGTTAACTATATGAGTTTTATCAACGTTTAGTAACATATTGTTGGCTGAAAACCACATCTTCATTTGATCTATGGTAGCTTTTAGTTTATGACAAACACCATTCTCGGTCTTGTCTTTTATCACTAAACTAGTGTTATCTGCAAATAACACTACATCTACATCCCCAGTTACTACAGATATGTCATTTACATATATTAAAAACAACAAGGGCCCTAAAATAGATCCTTGTGGGACTCTCGTATGAAGTTCATTGATATTAGATCTGCATTGATTTAGTTCTGTCACTTGTACTCTGTTATTTAATATGATTTTAATAAGTTAGATTCTTTAGATCGAATCCCATAATGTTGCAGTTTGGCAATTAGAATATCATGTGAAACACAATCAAACGCCTTCGAGAGATCGCAAAATACACCATAGGTTTTTTGCGATCTCTCAAGGCCCGAGTAGATGTCTTTAATTAGCCTAGAAATGGCATGCTTACAAGATTTCGCTTTTTGGAATCCAAATTGTCTCATGTTAAGTAGATTTTGTTCAAGCATATACAACATAAGTTCTTCGGCAATATACTTTTCAAAAATTTTACTTAAACTAGGTAGAATCGATATGGGACGGTAGTTATTGCAGTTCTTTATGTCGCCTTTTTTGAAGATTGGGACTACCTTAGCGACTTTCATTTCATCAGGGAAAGATCCACTGCTAATGCAATTATTTATAATATTCATAATTGGAATCGTGATTTCGGTTTCTAGACGTTTTAAAAGGTATGGCGATATATACCAAAGATCATTTGATCTTTTAGGTTTCATTTGTCTAATTATTTTGACTACTCGACTAAAATTTATAGGTTTCAATATAAAATTTGAATTTTGACTGCATACATAGTTATTAAGAAATGTCAGTGACAGAGCAATGCAAATTATTTGTGAGGTTGTTAGCAATGTTAACAAAATAGTCATTAAATATATTACAGATTTCAGTTTTATCATCGATACATTTACCATCACTATTAAGAACTTTATCACAGATTGATTCCCAATTCGGATTTTTGACAGTTTCTTCTTTAATGATTTGCCAAGCACATTTAATTTTGTTCTCAGCCTTTTCAACTTTGCGGCTTAAATGCATTTTTTTGGCAGTCAAGCACACTTTTTTAAACAATTTACTATACTTTGTAAGATAGGATCTAGATATGACATTACCTTCTCCGTATAAGGCATATAAGTCAAACAACCTCTTCTTGGATATCAAAAAGTTGGACTTCCTCTTAGAAATTGTAACAAGAGTCGATTATTTCATAATAAATTACTTAGGCCTTCGATCAGCTATTCAGTGGGTAAAAATTTAGGGTGATCTGTAGCAACGTCAACTGTTCATTTCGTTCAATAATTTCGTTCGTTCAATAGTCACCTTGACTGCTGTCAGTGACGCCATTTTGGGTTCGTTTTTTTTTTTGACATGTGTATGTCAAATAAAATAAATAAATAAATAACCAGCCATATGCTATATGCTGCGGTGCGGTACCCTTCAAAGAGTATTTATTCCCTATCTAAAAACAGTGAGTAGGTAAGGATTTACCTTTACAAAAAAAGGTATCAGCTAATTAAATTAATGTAATGAGGAATGTAATACGAATTTAGATTACATTGTTTAGTTCAACGGAAAATGTAATAAGTAATACCTATAGGCACCTGAAATATGGTTTTATCTTGACGCAATAATAATAATTAAAACAATACAAAACAAAAATATCATAATATTATATAAGTATTTAACATATTATAATTGAACATAAACTTTTTAGTAGTCATCATCATAAATAAATAAAAAAATAAAATAAATATGTGCGGACATTTCACACAGCGCCATCTAGCCCCAAACTAAGCATAGCTTGTACTATGGGAACCAGATAACTGATACAATACTTAGATACTTTTTGTTTGTAAATACATACATAGAATACAATATAACACCCAGACACAGAACAAACATCTATGTTCATCACACAAATGTTTGTCCTGGGTAGGATCGCACCCACAGCTCTCAGTGTAGGGCTACTACCAACTGAGCTATCGGGTCCATATAATTATAAATGTATAAAATTCTGCCAATTAGTTAAAACGTGAGCAACCATTAGCATAATTTATGCTGACGGATGCCTGATTTTATTAACATTTGCAGTATGGTAGCCGATAGATTACCTACATAATACTTTTATGTTACCATGTAAAATGAAAATACAAAACATACTTATAGGTAAATTTAAAATATTTAATAGGAGAAAAAAGTTTGGTTATCTAAAAACAGCATTTATAGAAATATTATTGTCTAAGCATAGAGTCCAATACAGATTTCTAAATGACTTTCCTTGCCATCTGTACATCGAATTTCTTGGAACACTTTTTGCGAGAAGTTTATAGCGGTGGCGTCTCAATATTTTTCTACCTTAATTAACAATTTCGTTGATACAGATCTCAGGGGAAAAATAAGTCTACTGGATAAAACGTTCTATCAGATATATTTTTTCAGAATAAAGCACCAGTGGCGGGATTCTAGAAAGAAAATTAGGACGGAATTGAAGAAAATTGTGATTTTATTTTACCCTATTTTCTTACAGACTTGTAATTGGATGTTAGAACATTGATATTACTTGTCTACAGAAATGAACTCTAAGTATTTGATATTGCAGTAGGTACCTAATACCTATCCCTATACCTAATGAGGTACTTAAAGATGTGGAAAGTACATCGTTCCCATTAAACTCATAAATTAATCCAATTTTTTTAAGAAAGTATATAATATGCTTATTAATTTTTATAAAAAAATAAAATAAATAAACATGTGTAGACATTTCACACAACGCCATTTAGCTCCAAAGTGTTTGTAAATACATACAAAGAATACAATATAACACCCAGACGCAGAACAAACATCTATGTTCATCACACAAATGTTTGTCCTGGGTAGGAATCGAACCCACAGCCCTCAGTTCAGAAGGCAGAGATGCTACCAACTGAGCTAACGGGCCCGTTATGACTTTTATAGGTATCGCTTGTAAGGGTCGGATGTATGCGGGTTCAAATCCCGTTCGTGGGGAACAATTTTTCCTTTATAAATTATTGAATAAACGATTTTTGCTCTTTAAAGGCATTTTGATTAAGGACCGCTTAACATCTTAACTAAATAAATTATTTACAAAAATTATAAGAAATGGATTTCACAATTATCGATCAAACTCCCGCACTAGGTGGACCGACGCTCTGATGAAACCCGCGGGGAGCCGATGGATGCAGGAGGCGAGCAGCTGCTCAAAGTGGCACTCCCTGGGGAAGGTCCATGTTCAGCAGTTGACGTCAACAGGCTGATAATTTCCTAATTATCGATCAAACTTCGTTGCACCAGTTCATCCAAGTACATTAGCATCCACAAGATATATATGCCGCTTTCACATTGCATTCATTTCATAGTATCAATGCAACTATGTCGAGAGTTTCGGCATCATTCGTCTATTAATACGCTGTCAAATTGTATGTCCAGTACGTGATATTAGACAATTCATTAAACGTAATTGTTGAGAATGACTCAGCAACGTTACCTTAGAAATAACTTTAGGTGCATTGCTCTATCTTAAGATGTTTAAGTTACTTCCTTGTTTGAGAATTTTTCTATCAAATTTCGTCAAAATAATTTATAACTGAATTTACGTTACAAGTCAAGAGGAGAGAAGAGACGTTATGTTATCGGTACCTATGATATGAAATTTTGAGATGGTTTTCTGACTATGGTCACAGAATTAATAATAGTACCTACCTAACCTACTAGTTAAGTATGGTCGATTATGCGATGAAATAAGCAGATCAGGGGCCGTACTGTGAGCTCTTAGCGCGATTCAAAACAGAGCCTATATTGGATCGCTAAGAGCTCACAGTACGGCCCCAGGTGAGATTGCCGTCATATCATATTCAGTGAAAAAAAAATACATACTCAAAACATTTAAGTTGTGCTACATAGTGCCAATGAAAACCACTTCAAATTTTGATAGTAAGCAGTTACTTATATTGAATTAAAATACGGCAGCTAGAAATCAAGATAAAAGAAAAAAAAAACGTTCGGCTTGAATAAGTATTACCTACCTACAAAAATACTCGCTTACTCATACAGATAACCCTCAACTTACTCATATATGTGGCATTTCCGCTAATTGACAATGGCTTTACTGGAAACGCTAATGAGGACTAGGTATTAGTAATTTGTGAACAAATTACTTAACAGTGATGACAACTCAAATGGCCAAATAATGAACACAGAAAAACTGTTCAAGGTAAACTGGATGATTTTTGAGAAATAATTTTAGTATATTTATAAAAGTAATTCCATTGATCTTAGATTGTGTGTACGAGTCATGAAGTACGCATCCCTAAAAATAATTCTTGCACTTCATAAAGTTGACGTTTCATACGAAAATAAAAACGCTACTATTTTAGACACTTATCACATGGGGTTGCCATATTCACAATAAGTGTTCGCAAATTTTAATGTATGTTCTATGTACCGAAGAGAATCCTGCTGCTTATTCTGGCATCCACGGGAAGAGATGGGGTGATCCTATTCGCAACCCAGGACCAATCTGAGTTTATTTAGGTGATATATTCATAATTAAAGGTTGTGGATCTTCTTTTTGTCTATTTCCTAGAGCATCCATTTAAATAAGCACACTACTAATATTACGATCTAGCCATCTTTTGGCTAATAAGTAATTTAAATTTAACCTAAACTTCTAGAAACCTTACTATCTAAGAATGTGTCCAATAATTAGGTTGTGGAATACTTAGTTCAAAAATCAAAACTTTAATCTCAGCGATGAAATAATGTAAATTATTTTGACAAAATACAGCATGTACGAATTTAATCATTAGGCCATCTTATCTCTGTTATCTACAGATTCTCAGAGACTGTCAACAGGTTAACAAATAGCTACCATTATCCAAACCCACTCGAAAGACGAAAGTAAATCCGATGCTAAGTCCAATGCAAATCAGTCGACCTTTTTCAATCCAGTGAGCGTTAACTTTCAACGCGAGGCAACGAGAGCCTCTTATTGAGTTAGTATTAGTAAAGCTGAAGATTTATTCAAAACAGTACAGCAGTTTACGGGGGCGATGGCGTCCATACAAATGAATGTAGTTATTGAGAGCCGGAATTTTCCTAGCCTTCATTTTCGGGTTCACTCGGATTTTTGTTTGACACTCGAATTTGCATTTTTAACGCGATTTTGTGATTTTCTCTCTTGCTCAGCGCTGGTGTTACTTTTATTTCATCGTTGATTTGATCTTTTATTTTATTGTTACGTTTACTTTTTTCTACATCAGACCATTCAACAAATCCATTCTTTTTACCAGCATTCCCAAGATAATAATTAAGTTTGGAAACTTAATGTTGTATTTATCAAAGTACAAACCAGTGTTTATATACTGAAAAAGGGTTAAATTTTTTTTGTGATATTCTAAACCATTGCTGACCCCAACGTTGTTTAACCACAAAGAGATCCATTATTATTTAAATCATCATTAACAAACTAAGCTGCTCCTACCATCAACATTACATTCGTAGAATCGTATGCATTATTATCTGAATATTCGAGAATAGAAACTAAAAAAAGTATTAGTCACAGGCCGCTATGGGAGGCAGCACCGTTCCGACAGCCTTTAGAAAGCGCTCGCTTAGTATTCAACAAGCATGTGCTTCATAATTCCCTTGCTGCTTAATACGGCATCACACTCGACCACCGTAGTTCAAAACCACACCATAGAACCCGCCTCTCCTCCCGCAGCTTTTCAAAAACTGGACGCTTCAGAAGCAAACCCCCAACAAGTCGCAGGTCAAGATAAAATGGACGTGTTATCTGGTACTTGCTCTCATCTCTTTGTTTCACGAAAACGTGATATAAAAGATTAACTTATTAGTATTCGAGGGATGGCCGAGATCGGAAGGTTCAGACGTTGAAGACCGTGATGTTATTTGAGTTACAAGCGGTAAAAATTACATTCTTTGAGTATGATTAGTTTGAGACTTGCAAACATATGGCTACCGTGTGAACTGAAGATTTATATGTTATTTAGAATGTATCTAGTAATGCCTCTGTTCTTTTAACTAACTATTACAACTATAAACGTGATCAGCACAACCGAAATGCAACAGCTTTGGTCTAAACTTTAGATCGTAAATTTAGAGTACCTAGCATGCTGACTGAGGCAGACCAAGTCTCATCTGGTCTTCCTAACTGTTCTCTGTTAGGAACCGATTACGCAACTTACGGAATGTCATCTTATTTAAACAGCTTTTACTGGATTTATCCACATATATCATCATACCCCAAGCAAACGAAGTCATTTGCTCGAGTAAACAAAATATAATAATACATTACTCCACTGGCGCAAGATTAAAAAAAAATAAAAGAAAACAAAACGATGCGAGTATTTGCTAAATTAACTTTCACACCTTAAGAGAACATAAAAGCCAATATAACACCAGCGGTTTTCCCAGAACCCAAAGACCTTTCTATAAACTTAAAAACCCGTACATCAAAGAACGTTGTATTAATTGAATTAACACTTACCTCGGAAGTGGGATATACAAAGTAGGTATGGCTTAAGAGCCGAAGCTCAAATGTAAATAAAACTGTTAACATTGGACTTTCGTTGTAGTTTAATGAAAGAAATAAAGCAAGTTAATTGCATCCGCGAGATGAAAGAGAGAATCTGATAGGTAGTGATGGGCTTAAGAATAGCTGGACCGGTCTTGGTGGACGTTTGTTTTTCATAGGATAAAAAGTTAGTTCTATTTTGTAGCAACTTCTATATAAATTATGTGTGGTTTGAAGTTACTGGGCATATTAATTTAAGATCTAATCTTACAGACTACAGTCATATTGCTGGGCTGTGAAAATGTCTGAGAATGACGAGTGCAAGTGCACTGTGTCACTTTGTAACGTGACTATAGCTAGTCATATCAATTACTTACATAATATAAACGCAAATTGCTGCTTAAATGTATTTTTATTTTATGACTCTCTTCGATACATCCAAAACCCTATCGCAAAAATGTGCATATTAGTTTGTTCAGTTTCCAGCAGCTGACTTAACTAAAAATATGATGCCTATCTGCAAAATAAACAATAAGCGAAACCTCGCGATGATCTTTAAAACATGTTCCATAACAATGTTCCAGCAAGCAAAATAAAAAACTTAACAGACTTGATATTTTTCATTTACAATAATTTATGAATCTCATAGTCCGATCTTGTTTTCTCACTAACGTTTTCAATTTACACACAAAGGTTGAGGAGTCTTGCAAAAAAATGAGACTGGTTTTGCCCGTCACTAGTAATGTAAGTAGATATTATTTACTTGGGATCCCAATAACTCATTCAGAATATCTTTTAAGTTAACGTTATATTTGTAAAAGATATATTATGCATATTTTCAAGATGTTGGTTTTATGTACCTATTCATAAATTTTAAGTTACGTAACTCTTTATTGTAGTACAAAATATCTATCAAATTATCTTTCCGTAGCTCAAATACAAGAAAATCTTGACATGATTGTCTATTGTATATGTATATACCTATAGCTCTACTAGTCTTCACCCAGCAACCAAATGCTAACCGTGGATACCTAAAAACGTCTGGATGCGTCCAAATCGGGCTCTGTTGGGGAAACGTAGCGGTACGGGTAATTTCATGGGCCATTATGGAGCCTGCCCCATCGCCAGAAGCGGCGTACGTTCTAGTGCCGTCACGACTTAACATCGATATTTTAATTGGCTGGATGTGACATGTAATAATATAGCCGCGTTATATGTAAAAATTAAGGATTTCAATGGGTCTTACTCACTAGTGGAACGTCGAAACCTAAATAATGGATTTAATGTGATTTTGGTGCGTCTCTATTTATAAACATTAGATAAATTTTGAACTGGAGTTTTGTAGCTTTTATAGCCTCCTTTTAGCTATTGTTACTTATCAAAAACGATCACATATTAATAAATTAATATTTTTAATTTTTTTATATCTCAGTTTTCTGAAACCAATAATATGATGAATATAGTTTTTGCACGTGACATTTCATGTAAACGTTAAAAATTGAGAAGACTATGAGAGTGATTGCTAAATATAATTTATCTACTTAACCAAGTAAGGTATACATTTTGTTACATGTTTGTTACTCTACACACTATATTTTACGTAGCCGATACAAAAAAAAAATACGAGTCGCACGTTGAAACCGTATCTAGAAAATTTAACTCCTTGATAAATTTCTGTCTTTGACACGACAATCTACGAATAATTATGTTATTATTATATTACTTGTAATTTACGCGTAAAATTTTCTAAAAGTCTAACGTTTTACTAAATTGTTAAATGTATGCTGTGTAGGTAAAAGTAAATTACCAATGTATGTTATTATTGACTTATATGATTTTGTGTGCGGTATATATGTAACTGTGTTATGTCGAACAAGGCGATCGCAAAACTTTTCTCGCTGTGTAGGTAAAAGTAAATTACCAATGTATGTTATTATTGACTTATATGATTTTGTGTGCGGTATATATGTAACTGTGTTATGTCGAACAAGGCGATCGCAAAACTTTTCTCGTACAAAAATAAAATACAGTATAACTTAATTATGGTTATGATTTATTTATTTATCTGTGTCCACTCAAATTTTTTCTTATAATTCACTGTTTAATAATTTATACAAAATAATTGAGTACAATGTGCACGTCATATATTATAGGTTTGGGCTCTAAATATTAATACACAAATGGGAATACTTCAGTTACTACTACATCGAAACCATTTCAAGATCAATCGATCATCTGTTCTCCAAAGATCAAACAATATTGAAACACCAAGATTGAGGTAATAACGAATTTCCAAACTTATCTCAAACCATTATGAAAACCTTATTCACAGCGAATGCTTCTAAAAAGGAATAATTAATGAAATGTCCGTCATAAATTGATCTCCAATCGCTCGTTTATTAATCCTCGAGTGTAAAAGATAGAGGGGTCAATGGAAATTGGTTAATGTAAGATGATTATCAGTAGATTTTAATTGAAACCTGATACCAGTATCTGTTCTGCTTTTTAAGACATAGCTTGTTTATGTAGGCGAAGGAGTTTTGATAAAAAAATGGTTATTATTGTTTTATTTCTGGATTATCATGTTTTTAGAAGAGCCATAAGTTGTGCTCCATGTGCTCTTACTTGATGGTTAATTATCGCCCAACATACATAAGTAACAGATAAATACAGATGTCCCACGGCTAATTATGTCACGCGGAAGAAACGTACCTTCCTACTTTAAATATTGTGGATAGGGTTATTTTTAAAGAAGAGATAATTTTGATTTTAAAATGGGTTGAACTGCATTTAATTCTCTTTTTAAAAATTTTTTGCGTAAACAATGTATAAACTGTAGGTATAATCATCTCAAATAAAATACCATGAAATTATACATTAAAGAATAGAGAGGTTATTTTGGTGTCTAGTGCTAGTACGAAGCTTTTGAGTGGCTTCGAAATTCTTGCACTAAGGCTGGCCTTTAGCTATACGAAAAGGAATAAATTTACCTGGGAGATGAGGTAGAAGGGTAGAGAGTAGAGAGGTCTGGATGGATCATGGATTAATATTAGAGAATAATAATCATTTATTTAATTTAACGATGACATAATTTTTATTATGATTGTAAAAATGTTATTTTCAAGTCGATAACATCTAACAAGACCACCTCGGTTTTGGGTGGAAAGATATCTCATATATCTGGAGAGAACTAAAAATAATACTTATAGATAATATTTACGTTTATCATAATTTCTAAAGCTATAAAAGCGATTTATGCCTAAAGATACAATCGGAATTTACTTACATTTCGTTGAAATTGTCCTCTAGGATACTTTTAACGCTTGGTGGAAAACAGCTTCTTTTGACGCACGTATATGATAACACCCTTATACAGATTAAGGCAGACAAAATGTATGGATAAATAGTTTTAAATGATCCTCTTGCAGACCAAATAAAGATTTATACATAACTTACCTATAGCTGTGCTTTACTATAGGCATTTAGACAAATACGCGATATTTTAATTTTGAAAAACACCGGCCTACGTATCTACTACTACGTATTTAGCAAATTAAGAATACAAGCTCCATAGCACGATTTGATAAAAATAATTTACTCTATAGCTTACTTAAACGAATAATTATATATGGTTAGATTAGTTAGATGTAGATGTAGATGGCAAAATGGTTGGATACCTAATCTAAAACAAAACTCTTTGACTAATCAGCGATAGGTGCATACCACCTAAAGACCTATGTTTCTGTCAAACTCCCATTATTTGTTCAATTATTAATTTTAGATTTTATTTTCTATTATTGGCCGTAGGGCCAAAGTGCGCAGAAAATTTACAAAAAAATAACTAACTTTAAATTTTTTTCCTTTCCGAACGTCTAACCGAGGCGACATGGCCTAAACTCATTTTGGCGCAAAAATTAAGCATTGCCTAAGGAGGGGTTAGTACTCCAATAATGCTTATTCCTCACTACGCTACCGTGTCAAGCTGTGTTTCCATTGAACTGGATGTAATTTCTTGAATTACTTACACGCAAGAGTTAATTTACACGCGAGAAATATTAATCTATACATATAATAAAACTGTAGAGATAAAAAAATCTGTAAATGCAAGATATCGAAAAAAAAATGACACAGGTTGGCTTGAAATTTTTCGCTGATCACGTTAAGCTACTTTTTAGACATTTTGTCTGTCTGTTTGTTTGTTTGTTTGTTTGTTTGTTTGTTTGTTTGTTTGTTTGTTTGTTTGTTTGTTTGTTACGGCACAACTCCGAAAATACTGAAGGGATTTGCATGCGGTTTTCACTAATAAGCTTAGAAAAACCCGGCGCACAACATAGGATATATTAAATTTTAAATAGTGAAACTTTTTTTTTTGGTGAAAATGATTAAGATTTCATTATAAAACGGAACGGGATTTTAACAAGATGGCCGCTTCAAGGCTTCAAGGTAAGTTTTTTTTCTTATATTTTGGTCCACACATAGTGTAGGTATTTAGCCAGTGTCAAAAGGTAAGTTTTATTTTAGCTACTAATCATAGATGAGAGAAAAAAATGTGCTCTGTGCTACTGACGGTAATTTTATCTCGGGTTTATCCGGATGCACAGATTAAAGAAACAAAACTCTGTTACTATTATGGCGCGGCTTCATATACGCCCGAACCTTTGCTGTTGAGTTGGCGCACAAAAACCGCTTTGTTGACTATCCTCGATGTTTTTGTAGCGCCCCAACCCGGACATACAGTTAATTTGTTTGCCTGCTGCGCGACCGACGTGGGCTAAATAAAATGGAGGAAGCAGTAGCTTTATATTGCATGTCGGCGAATAAATATGTTTTACTAACTGTGAGAATATTATTTGCGATTACAAAAATAAATTTTAATAGTTTTAATTTATAATTCCTTATCAATATGAAGTAAAACCAATTTTTTTTTTATTTGTCTGTTTATCTGTCTCTTTGAATACGGATCATGGTTGTTATAGTGGCAACAGAAATATATCATCTGTGAAAAATTCAACTGTCTAACTATCACGATTCATGAGTACATCCTGGTGTCTGATGGACAGACAGACAGACAGACGGACAGCGGAGGTTTAGTAATAAGGATTTACCCTTTGAGTACGGAATCCCAATCATTTTTATTTCATTCTGAACAATCCCCACTGCACTAAGCAATAAGGAAGTAATGTAATGCATGTTTGTATTTATAACATAAAAAACAAAAAACAGTAAATAACAATTGGCGCGCCTGCATTACCGGCAGTGTATCATGAGTGCATCACACTTTTCGGGCTACGGCAAAATACATCGCGCGATAACTTCGTCTGCGCTCGATGCAATGCAGATTAGAGAAAAACAATGTGTTCATTATGTAAGTACCTATACCCAAGGAAGTCATATGTATTGCATATAGATAAGTTTTTTCGTTAATCTGTGGTCCAAACTAAAAAAGAGGATAGGTATCAGAATCTTCTTAAATATGAGCACGACACAGAGAACAAGGAATTTCGAAAACTAAAAACTTCTTAGACTTTTTATTATAAGATATAAGGCTTCACGCGATATCATATTTAGCCAATATTGAAACATAACTAAAATTATTATTCATGTTTTCGATTTAATGGGGTTTGGCGAGGGAAAAATTCTTTATTGGCGCTCTGGTATTATGTATTAGTTTTCAAAAATCTACTACGCGCTACCATTCGAAATAAGTATTTATTATATTCAGTAATCTGTGCCTATAGATAGGTTCTTCATTTATTGACCCTAGCTTTTGCTACGCATTGTAAAACCTTTTTTATTTTGGCATTAGACAAAATTTGTATTTAGCCAATGATAGGAAGTATTTTATGAAAACTGTTTAAAAGGGTGGGTTCTTGGATTTTTTATAATCATTAATAAGGCTTCACGCAATTATCATACTTAGCCAATATTGAAGCTTACTTAATTAATATTTTTATTCAAGTTTTCGATTTATAAGGTTTTGGCGGGAGCAATGTTCTTTATTGGCGATCTGGTCAAATTTATTATTTACATAAACTTACTACACTTTACCATTCTAATTAGGTAGATAAAATTATTATTGCGCTACTGCTATATTTTTGATCGACCCCAAGGAAGTTTTAAGGTACCAGGGGTCTAGCAAAGATACCAACCACTAACGTTAACGCCAAACGCTAACCATAGAGTAACTTTTTATACTGGAAGACTGACGCTAACTCCAAAATGTACTGCGATGACATTTCGGAAATCGCTTACTTTTCCACAGCTACTGTCATTTCAATACAGTTTTGGAGTTAGCGTTAGGCGTTAGCGTTAGTGGTTGGTATCTTAGCTAGACCCCCTGTAGTAGCTAATTAAGTTATAGACCCTTACCATTGCTACGCATTTTAAAACCTTTTTTATTTTGGCATTAAAGTAAGCCGGAGTGCGATATTTGTATTTAGCCAATGATACGAAATATTTTATGAAAATTGTTTATGGGTAGGTATTTAGATATAATAATATGTAGGTATTCATTATGGCAATTGTATCCTCGAATTAACAACAACATGGCGCGTAACGTTCGTTTTTGACTGTTTTTTTTTTTTTTTTTTTTTATTCGTTCTTCTTCTTCTTCTTTTTCTTGCATGTTGAAATAAGTTTTTAATAGTTAAAATATTTTAGATCTGTGGGCTTTTAAATACACCACGGGAGCAAAAAATGATTTATTACTCAGTTATTTCAAGAAGGTTATAGTTATAGTAGGTAAGTAACACAGAGCAAAAAAAAAACGCTTCCCCTATATAGGCGAAGTGTCATTTGTTTCATAGCTCTGTGGTAAGTAACTATCTTTGTAATGACGATTTTACCTACTTCCTCACTTTCATCACTAGGTAGGTACGTTGAAAGTGCAGTGGGAATGAGACAGCGTGGAAAATAGTGGACATAATAATAATTATATCTTTCGATTCTTTAGGGAGTGGTGGTTTAGTATTAGTAATTCCTAATTAGTATTAAGAAAATTAATTATGTACGCATCGTACAGGTAAATGCATATCTCCAGCAATTTATAAACTTATTATGGACACTGGCTAAGTGTAGGTACTCAATCCGTATGGAGCCAAACTTAAGAATCATCGTGTGTGATTCATCCATATTTTTCTAAACCGTAGGTACCTGACTTCTTAGGTAACTACTACCTAAACAAAATTTACTGAAACATCTGTTAAAGACCTGAGTGAAGTGATGATGATTTCTTTTTGTTGTAATAAGAAGAGGTACTTATAAAATTGTAGTTTTTTGTTTGAAACTTCTGTTACTGTTATTAAATCTATATTAGACTCAAAACATTTAAATTTAGGTAATGGCTTAAATAGCTTCCATTCCACATACAGGTTACTGTGCTCAGCTTCGAAAAGATTTAGTGGGTTTTTTGTTTGGTACGAAATTTATTATCTATTATTAGACTATAACGTAAAAATAACATAACACAAGCGTGCAAAGCCGCGGGCAAAAGCTAGTTACAATATAATATCACTAACCTAATAAGTATGATGTACGTGCCTAACCTACTATATACATAATATATTTTTCTAGCGTATATTCAGACATTGTTAACTAATTTTAATAGACATTAGCAGGTCGACTTGATAGGTTTATGTTTTTATTGAATGCTGCGTAATAAATACACAAAGATAACTAATATTATGTACTCATAGTACAAGCTATGCGTAATTTGGAGCTAGATAGCGCTGTGTGGAATGTTCACACCACAAACATCTAATACTATATTAAATGTCTGAGGTCCACAAATATTTATTTATTCATCTTACCAATCGAAGCCGCAAAACAAAGCAGATACGTAAAGTAAGATAATAATCTCATCACAAAATTCAATTAGTACTTCATTACTAAATTGTTTTGAATGGTTTAGAAAAACAAAATAAATAAAGGCCGACTTCAATTTAACGGATAGTATATTCTCATGTTAAAACTTGTGTGAATTTAACTAAGTATAAATTTTGTAAACTGTTAACCTATAACTCAGGCACATCAGGTGAGACGGTGGTCAAATGCTAAGCCTATAAATTATTTAAAAAAAATCTGTTATTAAGAAATAGATGATAATGATGATGATATAAGTATCTAAGTGAATAATAAAATACTGTAGGTATTATATTGTAGCGACACATTTATGATTATCTAAGCATTTCTGTAGAGCGACTGTCCGTGCACCCCCCCGGCCGGCATTCGTCTCCATAGCGTACTCGCTAACGCCCGTGGCATGTATCCAGTGGTAATTAAACCGATTATTTAAGACACAGTTTTTGAGTTTTGAGTTTCTTCTCCCAAAAGTAGATCGCGCTGCCAAGGAGGTCATACTAGTATTATAGGGTAGGGTCCAACCAGCGCGACAATAATATTATCTGGGACAATAAGTAAGTAGTATTTTAAAAATCCGTTACTTGGTTCTGAAATTAAAAAAATTAAAAATTGTTAATGGTAAGTTTTTGAGCAATGACATTCAGTGCGGTCACTTTGGCATTACCTAGGCCTGTCTGTCTATCCGTATATGCCACCCTTAGCACAATTCTATGGACGCCCTTTTAACGATACCCTTTACCATTATTTCACCCTTCTACTTCACATGAAATGTTCTGGAATCCTGTTTAGTCATAACCCCAATCCAAATAGTCTCCACGCCATTAATACACGAAACTAAAATCACAGCAGCCACAATAAACTAACGCGTTAGTTAGTTCCATTTAAGCCTCGCTTACCTAATACCTAATTCACTGATAAACTAAGTAAAAACCAGTCCCAGAGTTATAAATTCACCACTTAGCTATCGCTGGTACTTTAATGAACGAGCATTGGAGTAATGGTGCAATTAAGGAGCTGTTTTGCATAAAACCTCGTGGCTGATGCATTAGGAAATAAATATGGAAATACAGTGTGCGAAATGTGTTGTGGGATTACTTAGGCTTGTGCTACGTCGCCTTTTTGGGTTTGCTTTAGCAGGATTAATAGCGGGTACAGACAGGTAAAATGTAGCCATATTGCATCGGCATGTTGGTAAGCAGAATTTTTTGAGTATTTATCCTATTTGGTTTCAATTAGGTGTGATTAATTCACATGAACAGGTTCCTACCGGTGCATGCGAGTAAATCATACCTAACTGAACTGAGGAGATAATAATAAAAAGACTTCAAACCGTGTCCATATATTTTGATGGTACTTCATTATTTTTGGTTCCCTAGCAGGGAATTCTAGAAAAAGATGACGTAGTATGCATACCTTCATTAACCGAATTATACCAGCGAGAATAGAAACAAGAAGAGGAAAGATAATTAGCCATTAGCCACCTTATACGCCATGACATTTTCGTAAAAACCATCATAGAATGGTAAGTAAAGAGGAAGGAAGGTAAACAAAGAGAGGCCTAGAAGTCGAAGCATTGGCGGAAGATAGAAAATGTTTCCAAATAGCTATAATCTGGGCGATTTCAAAAGGAGAGTGAAAAGGTTTCCTATATACGAGCGTGCTACCTTGAAGAGACGCGAACAATACAATACAAGATCTGAGAGTCAAAACATTTAAGTATAAAGTGTTATCAAATTTCAAAACCACCTGTGTTAACAAACCCAGTATAGTTGATTAATATGAGTGCTACCTACTATGATTTTAGTAGGTACCTTAATAGTCACTCTGATATTCAAAAGTCAGGAAAGAAAGTGGGTAACTTAGGTAATGGACGAGATAAAAAGAGGACTAATCAGGAAGTGATCAAGTTTGTATGTGGCGGCTTTGGAAATTGACGAGTAAGGATCCAGGCAAATTAGGAAGATGACAATTTAAGCAGATACCAAACCGATTGGGGGGAAAAAAAATTGCAAATTGCATGCTCGAAGTAAATCAAAATGAATAATATCATCGCACTATTAACAATTCGAATCTACCCAAATTCCATCTTCATCCAACACATATCAATATAAACCTCCGATAAAAACTGAAATTCAATCCTAGCACTCCAAAAATTACCATAAATGCTTCTCATACTCGATCCGACTGCAACGAAATCTTGGCAATCACGAAATTGGCGAAAACAATTCGGCTAATAGAAAACCTTCATAATGCCCGTTGTTTACACTTGAGCCAGTGACGATCCGATACAAGGAAACGCTTTGAGATGTACTTACTAACATGGAATGGCAATTGGAAACGGGACACTGAATTTTGTAAACAGTTGCTAAATTCTCTAAGTATATTACTAAAATTATTATGTTTTCGTATAACTGAATAAAATGAACATTTAATAAACATTGAAAACTGAGTCCAAGACACAATACCTGTACCTGTTTACTTTTAATTGCTCTTCTGAAACCTCACGCCACGCCATTCATAATGACAATACAGTACTTGATGTTCGAGGGAGACAGCTAGCCAAAAGAGCACTAGAAAATGATCCATCACAAAACTATGGTCTCATCGCGATGTTTTCTTCATAAAAAGCTAAAACTCATTGCAGGATTTGAACCCACAACCCATGGGATGCTAGTCAACTTCACTACCAAGTAAGCTATCATCAGACGCCACTGATGACTCCTAATTTATGAGAAAAACCCAGAAAGTAATTAAAAGCATAATGGTATCAGCTGCAACTTACTTAATGGTTAATCAAGATGAGGACTAATATTAACAAGAGCCGAAACATTTCACAGATTCGCCTTCAAAGTCCTCAGTTCCTTTAGAAACGAGCTAGATACACATCCAATCAACTTACACCCAGAAAAGGAAGCTATCACTTCGTTTTAAAGCCAAAACGCCGGCAACACGAGGGTCGTTTCCTAAAACATTGTCATGTGAGCGGAGTAGGTAGCTAACGTATCGATAAACCTTTGTGAAAGCCATTCCAGCTTCCCGCCCTTGCGAGTTCCCCCAATAGCGGTATAAGGGTACCTATAAAGTGAATTGCACATCCTTATCTGCTTCGATATGAGTACTCTCAGAAGCTTCGAAGAATCGGATTTGGTAGAAATGCCTGGGCTATTTCGAGTGGCAATTGTTTTTTTACGAGAAAAATAAAACATATCTTAGAATGTGCAACAAAGCAACAACATTTAACTGCTAATGCAAATAACTTGAGGTAAATAGTTACGCATAAATATTATATTAAACTTTAAGACGACCGTCAAACAAAAAACAAAATAAAAAGACCAACTTTTATTATGTGAATAATAAAAATTCTGAAATAGTTATTTTTATGCTATGACTGAAGATGCTCTAAGTTTCAAAAACATTTTCATGACTGTAGCAATAAAGTAAGTAATATGTAAATATAACTAAGCCTTACCCACATCAACATACTTTTTATCTTGGAAAATGAAGAGCTCCCGCGGATAAACGTTAATTTACCCGTAGTGCTACTAAAAAGAGTAAAATATATCAATCTTCTTTCTAATTGTGTTTTTATTGATATGAACTATTTTATAAAATACTAGCTGGATTTGCAGGGACTCCTCCCTATTTAAAGTAAAAATAAGAAGTAGCATATTTGACACCCGGGGATAGTGTAGCTTCCCAACAGTGGAAGAATTTTTCAAATTGGTTCTGTAGTTTCGGAGCCTATTCAATGCAAACAAACAAACAATCAAATCTTTCCGCTTTATAATATTGTATGTATAGATAAAAAAGATGTATAGATTTCAAACTTTCTCATATTTTGTAACATTCTCCGACTCCGAGCAATAACCGATGAACTCATAAAAATCCCGTTATCAGATCCTAATATTCGAATCCGCAGTCTTATGACTTCCATAATTTATCCATTGTATAGAACTCAGCGTTTATTGTTTTATTTCACTTCTCATGTTTCATTAGCAACTTGTATGCGTGCTAACAGCTGAACAACGATAACACAAGGGCTCTTTCACACTGTGTTTGATCTTCGCTCGGTGAATAATAAAAAAAATATTCTTTATAAGCAACTAGTCTCTCGTGATGGAAAAAGACGACGCAGTCTACGATCGCAGTTTACGATGGTACATGCTTGCCTAGAAGATACCTGTTCACTCTAGACTCCGAATCATTGCTGTTGTCAGTTCATCATAGAGCGATTGTGAATCAGCAGGAGCCCGTGCGACTTACAAACCAAAACACTGGTTGAATCCTGCTTGACCCTTCACCAATGGCTTGACAATTAATGTAAGCAATCTGAACTTGCTCTTACAACGGTGAGAAAAAACATCGTGAAGAATCACAAAATTCGAAGATATTACGTAATCTAAGAACCCACATTTGGGCTAGTATGGTGTGGTGGATGGTATGAATAATGATCTTGGTACACTTTCTTTCTTCAATAGATGGCTCATGCTCATCTCACACACGTGTTGCATAGCACGCGTCGCAATCAATAAACTCACTTTTCGCTTTTTTAATATTTTGTCCTGGTATTTTACTGGTTCTAACGCTTTGCTAGAGACAGGTTTAACACAAATTCCAAAACCAAAGTGGGTGGAAACAGAATCAATTATAATATATTTTTAAGTGTGGGTGGAAAATGTGGGTTGTAAGCCAATGCCGCCGCAGTTTGCAGATGTGTCCACAGATCATTTATTTTATGTGAAATGCTTTATATTTATGGAGTGAAAAGTGAATCTGGAATGAGTTTCTATAATCAGTTCACCATCAGCCCGTTGTTATCGACTACTGAACATAGTCCTTCCCCATAGAGCGCCATTTTGAGCATCTGTTTTTCATTTGTATTCTTTTCGCTTCGTTGTTTTAATTAAGTAGTTCCGATAACGATTAACATAAATCTACTAACAGTACTTTAATTAATATATACCTAACGACAGTAATTTGAACAAGAAAAAGACAAAATTGATAACACCAAAATAGTAATTATTGGCTTTGCTCTTATTTACTTTCGATGGATTCTTTTGACTAAGTACGTCTCATGGTACTTAAGTGAAGATGAGTTTGAAGGTCTCATCTAAAAATCGCTTATAACTTTCAAAATGTGAAAACGTCCTTACAAAAATAACACACTATTAGACTCTACTATTCCCGTTACTCGATTTCGAAATACAATTCGAGATTTAACGGCAATTTTACTGAATCCCAATTTGTTTAATTGTTGATACTAATATCTTTAATCGAGTGTTAGTTTTAATTGACGGTGTAAAGTTTCAGACGCAATATTTTCAACACAGTAACACAACTCTTTAGTTTTAAACAGGTTTTGGAACAACGGAAATATTATGATTTAAATATATTTAATCAAAAAATGCGACAGGCTCATCATGATAAATATCTTACTGAATATCTATTTCATCTATTTAGGCAACGTTTTTAACAGACACAAGTTGGATAACTACAGTCTTGTTTTCCTTCTAATACGTCATTATGTCTAATTATGTTTTTTCGTATCTACCACACTGAGATTCTGCAATCTTTTATACTGTGTTTGTGATACAGGTATAGGCAAATTAGATCAATATTTACGGGCAATCTGCCGCATTGCAATATCGGTTAACGGCTTTTCCCACATGTATGCCGAGTAGGTATCGATTAGCCAATTATCTACCTATTACTATAGATTTTAACTATCATAAAATAATAAGTATAATATGTTTTATAATAGTAAGTGCTGAAAACAAAATGAAGTTTGTTATTTATAAAACGTCCATTACAGATCGAGATGTTATATCAGAACTGAGTTAATAAGCAATAACGTTTAAAAACTCTCCTTACAGACAGAA
The DNA here is from genome assembly GCA_963580505.1 of Ennomos erosarius. Lineage (NCBI taxonomy): Eukaryota > Metazoa > Arthropoda > Insecta > Lepidoptera > Geometridae > Ennomos > Ennomos erosarius. The sequence continues at coordinate 2,623,020 of OY756996.1, read as the reverse complement.
ACCAAATAAATAAAGTAGTAGTTTAGTTGAATTTTTGCTGAAACAGTACAAACGTCAAACCACAAACCAATTAAAAAATGGAACTAAATAAAATCTCAAACAAATCACTGACTTGAGGAACAAAAACACTAATGACTTAAAAGTAGCCATCTGAAACAAAAACAAACGAACTACACTAAAAAAGTACTCGAGCAAACATTCAAAACACGGAAACAGAAAATCGAATTAAAAGGCCCCGATGTTTTACGTAAAGCAAGGAAGTTTCCATTAACGCCCTCATTAGCATTAATGAAAAGGCCACTCAATAAAATTCCAGAGAATAAGTGAATGAAAAGGGCTCTAGCGGTGAGCACGTTTCCTGTTCTAAATTGTTTTACAGCTACAAAGAAGTGCTCAATAGCAGACGCGCTTTTTTCTCCATCTTCCTAACCTATGGGTGGTACAGCACAAAAGAGAACACTTGTGTTCACTGTTCAAACTTTATTTTTATTGACGCTTCAACTTCAAGTGCTGTCACCCTTACAATTGTGTTGCATTGTAACTTCGTACTCAGTACCTTTATTTTTTCAAGTTCAAAACTCAAGTTTAAGACCACCATACATTTCTGTATCAACTTCGAAAGACTTAATTAAGTTAATTAAGGGATAATTAACCGAAGAATTGTTAATAAAATGTTCTTAAGAAATTGTAACTTCTTTCTCTTAGTAGTTCAAGTTTTAATTAATGTGAAGATTTATTTGGGAAGGAAATGGAATGTAACGAATAGAATTAAACCCAAATGTTGTAAATTAATTAATTTATTGGGTAAGCCGTGAGTAAGTCTCGATTTATTAGGATTGAACGTCGTAAAACACTTTGTAAGCAGAATGTTTCTCGCAAGTTGCCTCGCACATTATTAAGCGAAACTTCAGCAAAGTATTTCATAATAAATGTTCATAAAATAAAAGTTTATATTCGAGGAACCGGCACACGCATGATTACATTTAAAGCTGGCTCGAACAGACAAAGTATCCCAAGTTTCACATCCACATTATTACGAAGATGGACGAGTAATTCTCAAACTTCCAAAGTTTCAAACGAATACACTTAAAACTTTGCATCGTTTAATGAATCAACATTTGGGAAGTGTATTTTTTCTCTTATTGACAGTTTTACGTCTCCCTCGATTCCGTTACACCGCAAAATTCGAGATTTGGTGTTGAAAATATTTTAATATAGCTCGGGATTGCCATCGTCTAGCAAACTTGCGACGTCAACTGTGGTGACAAGATGGGGAAACTTTTTTAATAAAATATGTACCGAGGGAAGAACAAGACCCGCCCGACCCGTTCTTTACGACGCTATCATGATTTTATTATGCTAAATTCGTAATTATGTCATATTCTCATACAACTCTCGTTTATGGCTGCGTTTGGGTTCATTAAAATTTCGATACTGTAAATCAATTTAATATATTTACAGTATATCATTCATTTACGACCATAATTGCTTACGGTTACGTCAGAGTTTCTCTTTAAAGTTGTTTATGATGGCCATATTTTAATCAGGATTGAATTATAATGGGAGAATATTCAAATAGAGACTGGATACCATAAAATGCTCTTTACGACAAATTCTGTAATGTATTTGGTTCATAAATCACCAGTATGATCTGTTTTCCTTTTCTGAACGTAAGTTTAAATTGTTGTATGCGTTGAACGGGACCTGTATATATGAAAAGCTTTTGGATGTGTCTGCTTGTGACATATAAATAACTCTTAATCGTTAAAAATAATATCTTCGGTAAGTTTAGTTATAAAAATAGATAGTCCGTCTTGTGTGTCATAAATTCTAAACGACTAAATTTAATATAATGAAACGTTGTTTGTTATAGAGGATCCATCAGGTCTCTTCCTTCCATAAACTGTTTTAGTGATTATAAACATAATTTGGATTAAAATAACAAATGTACTCAATTTTTTGTTACAAAATGTATTATAATTTTAAATTTACTTTCTCATATAAATACAAGATTTACTTAGAATGTTATCTCACCGTCTATTATTTTCTGACTTATGATACCAAATCCTAGTAAAATTCTATTCCGTTTAAAAACCAATAACACATTACGATGGTCCATTAGTGAACCAAATGATCACATGGAGATCAAACAAACTATATATAGTTTCAAAGTAAAAACACCGGTCGGTACTAAATGTTTTAGGAAATTGTTTGTAAACACCATCAATTTGATTATTGCTTGCGCATGAAATTTTTTACGACCGGAACAGCTGAAATATATTGATGTGTGATCGTCATTTTATTTGCTTTATACACACGTGTGTGTTTAATAAAGTTTTTTATTCGTTTTATGAATAACTATTGAATATGATTTATGTTCACATAAATGCTGGTTCAATTGGTTCAACCCACCTTTTATTTGTTGCAGCATTAGAAATTCGATAAACAGCTTAGCTAGTGCAATCAAGTAATTTATTATATATGACATCAAATATCAATACATTAAACGGTGGAATTTTAATTTAAGATTAGTTTGATATAATTTCGCTGTAATTAGTATTTCGGACTTGTATATTGTAATAGCCGAAAACCTAACTTAAACGATAATCCAGTAAAAAATCTCTAAGGAACAAAAAACTAAGCTGAGAGCAAATCCCATTTCGAAATAGTGCGTAATGCCCTGGGTATATCTTGGCATCATCATAATATCGCAAATTTTCATTATGGGATAACTGAGTAATGTTCAACTTAATACAAATGTATCAAAACCTATGTGTAATGTGTGTGTGTGTACATTTCAAAATCGCACCCACCTAGAAACTCAAACCTAGAAAAATAAATTACAAAAGTCTCATCTCAAGTTAAGATCTTTCTAATGACGCTTCTCACTGAAGCATCATTATCTTAGACACGGGCAATAATAGGCATTATCTCTGAGAGAGGTGATGGCGCAAATGTCGTGATTTATCCGATCCTACAAAGCTAGACCACTTCAGAAAACTAGGTGGCTAGGTAGCGTTAGAACATTAGTTGGGATATATGCTTTTATAAAATGGATGTAAGGAAAGACTTTTGGCAAATACAAGTTGAAGACCCGCAGAAGGTAGAAAAGGTCAGATTAAGATGTCGATTAACTGTATCAGTTGCTAAAAGTTCTTTTGGATCTCTACACTGTCCTAGTTTATTTTGGATGAGTTTAAGATAAATGAGTACATCATACACTAAATAGACGACTTACAACAAAAATATTTTATGTAACAGACATAAAGCGTTTTCAATTTCTTCGACGTTGACCAATTTGTCTCTAGATGATAATATTTTGAGCTATTGATTTTATTACCATAAAATACTGGCAGTTTAAAATATGGTTCTCCAGTTAACGTTCTTTAAAGATCTCCTAATAATGCTAACTTCAATTGCACCACTAGGATATTCTTGTCAACATATCAACAACTTTATCAACGCATATTCAACGACACTTAAATCTTTCCAAACTTTCCACAAAGTAGCAAGAGCATTTTTAAAGAGACTCGTTTTATTATAAGGGTGTTAGAAGTTTATCGATAAACCGATGTGTGACTACAAATAACTAAATGATTTTGATAAATGAAGACACTACAATCTCAACCTACATTAGGTATAATTATGATGTAGTTTTTATTAGTTTTCTGCTCGTATTAAAAAGAAGCAACACTGAATGTTTGTTTGCTAAGTACAACTATTTCAATACATAAATTTATAGCATAAACAGATAATCCAAAAAATACAAATAGGTACAAAGTAGGTAAATGTTTCCCGCAATATTCACAATTATGTTATTTTTTATAATGAAGTTTAGAATGAAAGCTTTTCAAATACTACTAAATTACTTGTTATGATTATGTGAAATTTCAATATTTACATAAAAGACAAGCGCTTGTATATCGATAGAAATATTAAACATCCCTATTCCTGTATCACAGACTTGAAAATACGGCTAAGATTTATATGGAGTGAGCTTGCTGTCTGTAAAGTCGTGCCAGATCTCCCGGTTAGGATAAATGTAGCGACACGTTTTGAATAACATTAAGTTACTTAAACTTGGTTAGATCGAGTCCGATTACAACCCAGTGGGAATTTAAATCCAATACAAACGTAAAGTAAGAACTAGAGCAAAACTCAGAGATCGTATCAAAATAATTAAGCAAAGTTATTAAAGCCTCAAAGTTCGAGGTTAAGCAACGAAGGCGTTCTTTATTTTATTTTTTCTCTGAAACTCTAATGATCTTTAATGAAAAGAAGCTGAGCCGATACAGATTTTTCCTTTCTTGCCGTCGTACTTTGAATGTTTCATTTCAAGATGGCGCCCTATTATGTATAGTTGAGTGGTTCTGAATAAAATATCGGAGAATTCCTTAAGGCTCAGATTTGGCAGGATAGTACCTGTGGCGGGTGAAATAAGTACGTGCTAGGAAAAACAATATGTTCAAAACATAATTGTAGCAGAAATACATATGAAATTGAACGAGTGCTTTTAAGTAGGTTATTAAAACGTGTCTGTATTACAAACGTACATAATAGGCTACAGTGATATTGATATATTATAAGCAATTATATATGATCTTAAACAATAAACCATAGTTATCACTATAGAAGAAGAAAGATACAAGTATTTTACTAAGACGGTACAAAAAGGCGCGAAATCGGTGCAATCAGATGATTCGCAATGCCAAGCGACGTTTTATCTTCGGTACTATTACTGCTGGGACCCCAAACAACATGTGGAAGCTTCTTCATAGTCTTGGGTTCGGCAGATGTAAGAACTCTGGTAATATTTCAGTAGATGTCAACGACCTCAACAAGCATTTTTCTACAGTTACTTGCTATGTGGACAATGTCACGAAAGAGCACACTATTGCTGAATTGGGAAACCTCACAAAACTCAACTTCACACCTTTCTCTTTTTGCTCAGTGGGAGAAGACGAAATACGGCAGATTATATCTAGTATATCAAGCAAAGCAGTGGGACAAGATGGCATTGGCCGTGATCTCATTATCCCTATTCTTGATTTCCTTCTCCCTTGGATCACTCACATCATTAACTTTTCCCTGTCCACCGGTTCCTTTCCAGCAATCTGGAAAAAAGCGCACATTATTCCTATCCCTAAAAAATCTGACACCTCTGAATTAAAGGTCTTTCGTCCCATCTCTATACTCCCTTTTCTTTCTAAGGTTTTGGAGCGTGTTGCGTACCGACAGTTTTCCCAATATCTGCAATCACACTCACTATTAAATACTTTTCAGTCCGGTTTTCGGCCAGCACATAGTACTAGTACAGCACTCACTAAGATTACTGAGGATATCAGGTCTGCTATGGATAGTAAGCAACTTTCTCTTCTCAATCTCCTAGATTTTTCTAATGCCTTTAATTGTGTTGACCACTCCATACTATTATCAGTACTACGTTCTTTAAATATATCCCTAGCTGTGTCTGACTGGTTCGGTTCTTACCTTAGTGGTCGCCAGCAACGGGTACAAGTCAATGATACTCATTCAAACTGGTGTGACGTAGTCGCTGGTGTTCCACAGGGGGAGTCTTCTCTCCTCTTATTTTTTCCGTATTTATTAATACCATAGTCTCAGTTCTTCGTTTCTCTTCTTTTCATCTATATGCTGACGATGTTCAGTTATACCTTTCATTTAAGCCTGACGACATTCTCAGTGCTGTGAATTTGCTGACTCAGGATCTGAATGCGGTCTATTTATGGACACAAAAGTTTGGTCTTCTAGTCAACGCAAGTAAAACCCAAGTGATGATCACAGGGAGTAACACTTTTATAGCTAGACTTGACTTAAACTCTCTCACCTCTGTTTTATTTAATGGTGTCCCGCTGACCTATTGCTCCGAGGTGAAGAACTTTGGGCTGATTATCACTCAGAACCTATCTTGGGATCGTCATATTGCTGAAATCAGCCGGAAGATGTATGGAACTATGCATGCTCTAAAGCGCATGCAAAATTTTCTCCCTCTGTCTGCTAAAATTACTCTCGTGAACTGAGTGGCAGTAGGAGAGCCTACTGCCCCTCCTGGATTATGCGGATGTCTGCTACCCCGACGTGACCGAAGAGCAGCTTAACAAATTAGAGCGGCTATTAAACCTCTGTATAAGATATATTTATGGACTGCGTAAGTATGACCATGTCTCATATTACCGCTCTCAGCTTAAATGGCTCAAAATCCGATACCGTCGTGATACCCATATTCTCTGTCTTCTTTTTAACATTCTCAATAACCCTTTTTCTCCTGAGTACCTCAGAGAACGTTTTGTTCTTTTCTCATCGCGTGGTCGCTCTATGCGCAGCTGCTATCATCTTGAACTCTCCATTCCCCAGCATAATACTAACTTTTACACATATTCTTTCACTGTCACTGCTATTCGTCTTTAGAACTCACTACCAGTGGAAATCCGGAGAGCCTCATCAAATCAAATCCAAATTATATCAACACTTCATATCCATTCAAAACAGTCAGAAAAATTGAGCACTTAAAATAGTTATTAAATGAGTAGGTCCTGGTTTATTATGTAAGTATTTTATTCTAATTAGCAATAAGTTTAATATAAAATATGCAAGATATTAATATGTATTATTTGTTTAAAACCTTATCTATCTAAACTCATATTATTATCTATTGCTACTTCTTATGATTATTTTATTTGGGTAATTCTTTTTCTTATTTTTTTCAACCAGCACTACAACTCGTTCCACACTACACAAAGGTTAACTGGAAGAAAATGCTACTTAGCATTAAGTTCGCCTATGTACTTGATTTACTCTTGTGCAATAAAGCATTTTCTATCTATCTATCTATCTATCTATAAAAATTATCAAAAAAATATATCTTCTATCATGCATGCGACCCCGCATAGGCAGATACTCTTAGTGTAATGTACAACTTTGGAATTAAAGAAAAGAGTAGGTAAAATAGAAAGATACGATAGTAAAAGTTTAGTTGAAATAACTATGAACAAATCACCGCTAATTTTAAATTCCGTTAATATTATCATTACCTATTAGTCCGACAGGAAATACATCCACAATCAGGGCAAAGCATACAAGAATACTGAAGAATTGTGAGCCAGTGAATGTTATTGTAGACAACGCAAAAATAGATTCAAGAATACTATATTAAGTAATGACTAAGTATATTTTCATGTCCATATGGGTTTCAATCAAAAGGTATATTTTCACGGTAAAAGAAATTTCGACTTGCGTACGTCTAAGTAAAGTGAAGTGAAGTACGAATGATGAAATTTCTTTTACAAAGCAATTACGAGAAGAGAATAACACAAGGAAAATATCCTACCAATCTAAATTAAAATCTTGTATGAATTGTTACTTACTTGATATTTTTGTGAATTCTGCATTCCCTGATCTCTCACAGAAATTCGAGCAGTTCCACAATTCACTGAATACGTTTATGTTTTAGTTTATTTTTTGTAAACTGTTTTATTTTATCAGTTTATTGTCTGCAACTCGTCTGTCGAAAATAATGTGGTTTATATCTATGATTTCATGTATTTATTAGTCTGTTTTAAATTATGTGTAAGATCTGTTTGATTGTAGCAATTAAATATATTATCAGGTCTTTTTAAAATATTTAAAAATGTTGTGGTACCAAAGCTACTCCAAAATTTATTACACTAATTAAACATTATCTTTTAGATAACTTCTAAAGACTGTCATACAAGTCAGTTCCATTAAACGTCAATAACTTTATGACCATTTGATACAGAATAAAGACTATAAAGTCCACATCTTAAAATGCCCGGTTTTAATTTTTATCTATCTATATTATTATGATGTGTCTAAATTCATTTTTTTTTTATTTCAAAATTATGATCAATTTGTAGCAGAGTTAGAATTCGTTACATTGTACCTACCTACTTAAATCATCAATGGATCAATTAAACTCATGTTGTATTGTTCTGCCCACTGATTTATTCAACATGAACAAACAAAATTAATTTAACAAAACATAAACAATACACTATTGTAATGATTTGTTTTGTTTATGCGTTACACATATGCCTCAAACTGCTATATCATTGTACCTTTTATTCCACCCACGTGTTTATTAATAAAGGCATTCATTATTAAATCAACCGATTCATATTCATCTTTTTCATTCAAAGTCTAATTGGAATCGCAATAAACAGCTACTTTCCCCATTCTGAATTTATCATTTTGCATCTAAGTCCTGCCTATTGTAAATTATAAGTACAATAGAAGATTTTTGTTTATGACGTTCCACATTTTTACAGTGGACACTACTAACTGAGAGTTTAGTACTCTAATTTCTTCAAAATCAATTTTAGATGCGTAACTTAACTAATTTCCACGTAACAAATTAGTCGTTACAACCATCAATTTGCGCTAACAAAACCCTTCCGCTTAAGTAATATAATAATCTTCACAGAACATTGCTAAAGCTCGTTTCGCTGAAACTAAATCATTTTCACATTTCCGCTCTACTGTTACCGTTTATGCTTTCACTACATCCATTAAACTGTTTCCAGTCATCATTCGAGTCGGCAACATCGCTCTAATATTTACATCTGTCATGTTCATGTTTACTTTTGCCAATCAAACAGATCTCACTGCATTAGCCGCATCCGCTAGTTGCAACATCAAAAGTCAAAACTGACCATTAAACGTCGCACTTTCACATCGAGTCCGCACTGAGTCCCACGGATCCTGATAGGGTTTGTAGGGCGCACTATCTCGGAACAAACATCCCTATACAAACAAGATGCACTGCGATGTTTCGGACGCGGCGGCGATAAGCGACAGCGATACGTCGTCTCCTCCGCCGGTCGGGAAGCGACTGGCTGAAATTATGTTTAGCCACGGAGCACACCGGCTATTGCATCCGAGTATACACGAAAACGACCGAATCTGATTTTGAGGTGCAAACGAGATGGGAGAGGGATGAGAGAGGAGGGAAAAGGATGGAAGCTCAGGTGGAGTGGGAACAGGGCTGCATTACGGGTTGAGCTTTGGGTTCCGTTTACGGGTCGACATTGCATTCGGGCGCAAGACGCCGACAACTAGAGAATCCCTTGCGGCAACAGCTAAGCCTATCATTTTGTACTATTAATGAATTGATGACTTAACTGACCTGAATTGCGGCCAATTTTATTTAATTGTTGGTACGACGATAAAGCAATTTTATGATAAATTGGTTTGGAATTGAGATAATTGTTTTATGTGGGCAGATGGAGCTCTGTACGATTGCAATGGTGATATATTTTGGTTCATCGTTGTAATTACAGAGCTCAACCAACCAATTACTGATTTTTAAATTTAATAGGTGATTGGCGCTATAAAAAATTTTAGCTAACTGGTAACATTTATCGTAAAAACATATACCAAATAGAGAATATTTGTTAACTTCTCACAAAGTTCCAAAAACAAATCATTCTGTTACGAATAATTTTCTTAGAGGAAATGCTTGCTCAGACGGAATTGTATTTATGGAGTGGGTCCTAAATCCTATGATCCCAGGAACTTAAGACGCAAAAACCCACAGTTTACGCATTCAAACACCACTGTATTACCGCGCTCTGATAAAATATTTTATTCTGAGATGCTATAAAAAGCAGGATAATCTCATTTCTCATAAAAGGTATGCGTACGGGAGTTGGAGCGGAGAGCTGCACGCCATATTATGTAAGGTGTAAATTAGCTTAGTTATGTAGTCTTGATAGAAGCAAGCAGCAATTTAAGATGGACAAGAAACTTATACAATTGTGGACGTGTGCCGTCTGCTTTCGGGCCAGTGTGTAAGTATTAAATTTGCCTCAGTTATGATTATTATTAAACTTACGTATGTTTGAGCATTCAGCTAGAGAGAGAGACATAGATAAGGTAACTACATAATAAAATTATACACAAGGATTTGGATCAATTTTGCTAGGCTATTATAATACTTACCTTAAAATTAATAAAGCGACCGTAAATGTTTATAAGCTTTTATATTTCTGTTCATTAATCATCATCAATTCAATACTAATAATAAAACTGTAACTGGGCTAAATCTGTACAATGAATATTTTTGAAAATTTTGACTGGTTCACACTTTTAAGTCGATATAAAAATATAAACAACTTTTTTGTCTGTCTGTCTGTCTTTCTGTCAGTCTGTCTGTCTGTCTGTCCCTTTGAACACGCATCACGCTGGAACTACTGAACGGATTTTGCTGAAATTTGGTATGGTTATAGCTGATTATGCAGAATAACATTAAGAGTACTTTTTGTTTTCTAAAACGGCCAAGTGCGGGTTGCCCAAGCAATAAGGATGTAGTTTTTAATTCAAGATTTTTTTGTTAGTATATTATAATTATAGTTGTTTATCAATTTTAATTCCAATCGGATACCAGGGGTGACCACTTGCCTACACGACAAGAAGAGAAGAATTTTAATTTCAATAAAAAAATAAAAAATTTAAAAGAGATCAATAAAAAAATTTACTTACCCTGTCTTTCGACAGCGAGATAGAACGGAAAGGTAAAAATATAGGGGAAAGGATGAATGGTTGGGACGGTTGCGCCTACCTCCCTTCTATTACCGTCCCATCCATTCATCCTTTTCCCCTATTTTTTTACCTTTCCCTTCTCTCTTACCCATAAACAGAGTTAATACTTAAAACTAATTAACCCGTGCGAAGCCGGGGCGGGTCAGCTAGTAATATATAAATTGAAAAATGCCTTATGATTAAATTACCTTACAAGTAAGTATAGACACGGCCAGCTCTCTTACTATAATTCGAATACAATATAGCATTCTTAGACGATCTCCCGACGGACTGGCAGCCTTTTACTACAAGGTGTTAAATAATAATATTCAGTAGGTACCTAAATAATATATTATAGTACGAATTGTAGTATCTACTTAAGGAATTTCTTACGTGCAAAAATACAATACAAATGAAATATGGAGTAAGACGATACGAGGGAGACGGACGAGATAGAGGTTCTTTCACATTTCAGTTTGTAATGAATCAAAAAGCAAATGTGGTTCGGAAAAAGACTGCAGTGGAAGCTTTCTTAGATAATTTTGTTGCACTGGACTCTGCAGGCCTCATGACTTTCATGCTGCCTCCTTGCCTGACTGCCTGTCTACCTGCCTGTCATTGCCAGTCCACCTACTTGTCTCTGAGTTATTAATTTGGCATTACCGTACCTACCTATAGAAATCACTGAAGAAATAACTTAACACTGTCCATTCCCATATGAAATAATTAATTGTCAAAGTTAACTTGGGAGTTGTTTTCATACAGCGTGCATCAAAAAACAATGATAAGTTTTTCGAGTTGTTATATATTTCCACTACTTTTTGGATAGTTATGTTGTATGTAGCACTAAAACCCTCAGAAGGAGAGTCATCAGTTTAAGCGAATCTTCATTAACAGTCTGAAGACGTCTACTGCTGAATATAGCCTTTCTCAGAGAGCGGCTCCCTGTGGTTTTCAGCAGATAGTCGGTCACTTTAAGCGAATTCTTCTCATATTTTTTTAATGTTAACTCACTACTTGAAAGGGGACTACAAAAAGGGGTATTTACAACTAATTAGTGCTACCGAGTTCCAGAGGGCACGCACGTTAAGCTGTCAGTCCCGGCTGTTGTCGTAAGACAATAGTCGTTAAGCCAATTCAGAGGCCTTTGGGCGTCCTAAAAATTCTGACACCAGGGCTGATCATTTGCCTATACGAGAAGAAGATGAAGGAGAATGCCAAATAATTTTACCATCAGGTATTGTCAGGGCGCCGTTTTGCTCATAAATATAGCATTTAAGAGACTCCTAATCAGGATGCATTTTTTGTCAAAAGTACCTACTTACGTAAAAAAAAAACTAAAAAGCGTCATCTTTCCTCTGAATCAAAAACATGAAAGACGCGACAAGCAATTAAATTGCCTGCCTTTTGTAATATTTACTGCCTATTTTGCGGTGTCTTGAAGAGAAATGGGTTAAAGTCAGTTAATTCATTGTGACAGAGCAATTTAGTCTATACTCATACTTCAGTTAGAACCTAGAAGGTTTTGGTAAAAGGTGTTTGTTTGTTTGTTTGTTTGTTTGTTTGTTTGTTTGTTTGTTTGTTTGTTTGTTTGTTTGTTTGTACGTTTGTAACAGGTAATTTCTGGAACTACTTATCTGAAGAGATTTCATTGGGATAGCTCTACGATATTTAGTGACATTGGCCTATATCACATTATAATGCCTTAGAATACGATATTCTATGTATAATACTGATTTACGACCATCGTGTAATAACGCTCGTGTTATGAACTGCTAAGCTGTGTAATTAATTATCTGCAAGTTCTTCAGTTTTTCTCTAATCATGATGCTTTCAAACGCCCTGATTAATAAATATTTTTTTTAATAATTTTGGTAATCCCTGGTAATAACCTGAAAAAATTGCCAAAAAATACAAAAAATTATAGTAGGTACTTGGGTAAAAAAGGAGTGAATTTAAAACTTAATCATACTATTATAAAAAACATCAGTCTAGTTTTGATAAAATGTCCAAGCTACAGAAATACAAGTGTGGTAGCAAAACCAACTATCCATAAAATTAGGTTTCTTGTCACAGCAGAAACTTATAACAGCAGTCCTTGTCAGAACAAAATAGCACTTTACTGGAAGAAACTGCCGACTCGCAGTTTTTTTGGCAGCAAACAATAAACACGTTCGTAATATCCGCAGGAAAGCAGATCTACAAAAGTGAATTAACATTTTAGTATCTTGTCCAACCCAAATGTTACGACGGTATCCTCGCAAACCGAAGAATTTTATATTTATTCTTATTGAGGAAAGGTACTAAAACACTAACATTCTTGTAGTCAATAGTACAAGGAAAAAATTTAGTGCGTTATCAAGTGTTCAATAAAACTCTTGACCATATTCTACAAAGTGTTAGGACACGGTGTGAAACGTGCAGTGGGGTGGGGCCAAGTTGTAGCGGGAATTTAAAATTAATAGTATAAGTATCTACTCGAGAAAGAATGAGGAAGAAGACAAATTAGGTAAAGATTACCTAAAACCTTTGCGTTGTGTAGATTTCTTGCAGATTGGAGATTGGAGATCAAAGATTGGATTTCTTGAAAATGAAGATAAAAAAAAGTAGAAAATGGGCGGTAGAGATCATCACAATGATGAAAGAGGGAAATGGAGGAGAAAAAAAGGGGAGGCTACAAACCGCTTGACTTCACTCAATGCATTATTATGTTATGATAACACGGTTTCATCATAAATGAAAAATAAAATCATTCCTTATGGCATAAAAATAACAAAGCCGTGTAAAGCCATCACAGTTCAGTAATTTGACGGTTTCAAGTAAAGGAGCTTCGAATAAAATTCTAACTTTTATCCTTGGTAATTCGTCGTGAATTTTAGAGACTCCAAGGTCCAAGAAACAAATTCTTTTAATGTAGTGCCTACCTCTTTATTAATAAAGAAATATTTGTACCTACTATTATTTGGTACTGTTGAAGGATAATCATATTCCCTCCCGCTTACAATGCAACCGCGCCTATCCCACCCACGCCTCTTCGAAGATGTTTGCACGAATGTGCGAGAGGCACCGTGGGCGCAATCCTGATTTTATTGGTTTACTTGTATAGTTTACTCCATATTATTACAAATACACCGTGTATTACTTTAATAAAAGAGCGTAATCAGCTTACAAGTATTCCGTTTTATTTGTTAAAGTTATGTTGTAAAACGTACTTAGAAATCTCGGCAAAATAATATGCGTAGCTCATAATCGATTGAACGTCAGCGCACTGTTGAATAATGGTTATTCATAACATGAAAACTATATAGGTATGTCACTATATAGATAGGTGTGTAGGTATGCTATATAGATGTTCCGTATTTTGCTTTAATTTTTTCAATTTTGTAGATGTCGAAAATGCATATGTTCATGCCAAATTGCAAGTTTCTAAGCACTTGGAATCTCATCATCACATCAGACGTTACACCAGAGTATTTTCAGCGATCTTTTGCAGAAGAATTCTTTCGTGAAACTAGTAAAAGCAACCGTCAATAATGAGGTTTTTTAATATTTTTTTTATATATTTTGGCTCCACACATTGTGTATTTAGCCAGTGTCAAGTATTGTATATTTTCATCGAGTTTTAGAATATTTTACGAGTCAAGTCTTAGTCATGGTCACAGTCCAGTCTAAGTCGGGTCATAGTCCAGTCAAAGTTATGCTCTAGTATAGTGGTGGCAACTTTACAAGAAGCTTCTATGGAATTTTGGAAGCAACACGAAAAACCACGTTACACCACATTATATCACTTGCCCACACTCATGCTCGTAATTCAGCACCTAATGCATAAAACGCCACCAATTTTAAACATTAACACTGGAAAAAGCACAAGTTTTGAGATATAATATAATGCAACGACGTGAACTTTTTCACGTTCCCGCCAAAACTCTTAATAATAAGGTTATTTTGGAGATATTTCTACGTTTTCATAAAAGGAACTTGCGACAAAGAACGCAGCCGATAATGCATTCTAGATATCTTCAGATTAGTAGTCACCGCTCAAGAACTTTTCTTCGCTATCGGTTGTCGGTTCTGCAAGCGGTAGCCTATTTGCCATTTTTGACTTACTAAAAACCCTGGACATCATGACTTCTAATTGTTTGAAATGAGTGAATGCAAAAACTAAAATACCTGCATTTTTTATGATTTTATTTTTTGATAAAATAACTGTGGTTTTAATTCATAAGATGGTACTATTGTGTTTATGCTAATTATTCGCTTCCGCTCGTAACTTGTATGGTCATAAAAGATGCCGTCAGAAGTTGGTTGTTTACTGGCGTGTTGCTGTCCACGCATAGGCCAGCCTGATATCGCAGTTACTAACTATTGTTTACGCTCTATAGTCCATTGCTATAGACCGGAATCTAGGGGTTGTTTGTCAAGCATGACTTTGTTGATTCTATGCGCATCAGGCACTGGACGATCATCATCATCATCATCACCATCATCATCATCATCATCATCACCATCATTATCACCATCACCATCATCATCATCATCATCATCATTATCATCAACAGACTGAAGACGTCGACTGCTGAACATAGGCCTCTTCCACAGAGCGCCACTTTGAGCGGCTGCTTTCCTCCCGCATCTACGGCTCTCTGCAGACTAGACCTTAAAAACAAAAAACAAATCGGCATTGCAATTTAACGGGATGGAACAATATGGGCATGTTGCCAATCAGCAGCGGTGATATTTGTACTTACTGTCTTTAGGTCAGTAGGTGGTCAATTATTAGTTTCATGATTACATTTTAATGAGCTGTAATATATTGGAGCTACAGAATTCAGCCTATTTACGTAACATGCTATACAAAAATATACATGGAAAAAGCTTTGAACTCAAAGAAAAGTTTGTCTCAATATTCCTCTGTAGTGGTAGAGTTTTATTGACATTAAAGTATACTTACCGATTGACTAACCGACTGACAAGAAGATAAGCGAGCGGGCAAACGGAACATAAGTAGAAGTAGATTGGGCTTAAGATTAAACAAGCAGTTCAGCAGACTGTGCAAATGAGCTGATGCGTAGAAGAGCAGGGTGTAACTTGTTGGAAAATGTAGGGTTTTTGGGCCTAATGAACACCTTAATAAAGCAACCTTCACCAATCATAGATAATTAACGCAGAGTTATTCTTGTAGTATCATATAAAATGTAACAAATGCCCACAATTATGTAGTGTATGAACACGCCCGACCTACATAGTTTAGCCGACGTAGCATTAAGTTAGTACTAAGAAATAGAAGCCGGACAATACACTCGTGCACGCAACTTTCATTGCCATCATGGCCTACCATCAACCTTAGGAGTTACCAGCTCACCACCAGAACTTGCACCCTCACCTACTATATTACATGGCTGATGGCAACCTGCCAGAAGACCACACCTTCACATGACGACCATGCCAGTGCGGCCTTAAGAAGAAAGAAGAATAATTTTAAGAAGAATAATATTGATTTTTTATTTTTGAAGAAAGATCAGGGCTCTGTGTTATCGCCTACGCTTTTTATCTTGCATATCAATGACATGCTGCTTACTAGTAACATGCATTGTTATGCAGATGACAGCACCGGTGATGCACAATATGCCGGGCGTGCGAACACTCCTCGGGCCGCAGTTGAAGAGAGCAGAAACAAACTTGTGTCCGAAGTTGAGGCCTCTCTTGTCCAGGTCTCGGATTGGGGAAAACAAAATTTGGTGCAGTTTAACCCAACGAAGACACAAGTTTGCGCATTCACCGCGAAAAAAGCTCCATTCGTTGTAGCTCCCCGGTTTCAAGACGTTCCCCTTACGGTATCAGAGAGTATAGGGATTTTGGGTGTCGACATTTCTGCCAATGTAGAGTTCCGTGGTCATATAGCGAGCAAAGCTAAACTTGCATCCAAAAAACTTGGTGTGCTCAATAAGGCGAAGCGGTACTTCACGCCAGGTCAAAGACTTTTGCTTTACAAAGCGCAAGTTCGACCTCACGTGGAGTACTGCTCTCACCTTTGGAACGGAGCACCCAAGTATCAAGTTCAGCCTCTTGACTCGATACAACGTCGAGCTGTCAGAATCGTCGGCAATCCCAAGCTTACCGAACACTTGGAGCCTCTCAAAATACGCAGAGATATTGAATCTCTTTGTATATTTTACCGTATTTACAATGGGGAACGCTCTGAAGAATTATTTGACCTAATACCGGCATCGCATTTTTACCATCGCACCTCTCGCCACCGTGAAAAAGCTCATCCACACATTATTGAGTCGTGGAAGTCGCATACGACTCGGTTTATGCGCACTTTCTTACCGTACACCTGTAAGATGTGGAATGAGCTTCCACCAGCGGTCTTTCCCCAGAGCTACAACATGCAGCAATTTAAAAGGAGGGTCAAAAGAGTATTATCACAGGGTAAGCAACGCATCAGTGGCACGTCTAGTGTTACAGATGTCCATAGGCTACGGTGACCTCTTCCCATCAGGAGGGCCGTATGCTTGTTTGCTACCTATAGCATAAAAAAAAAAGAAAAAAAAAAGAAGATTAATTTTATGAAGATTAGTTATGAAGAATGAAGATGAATAATAAGAAGAAAAATTGTGAATAAAGAAGAAAACTATATATGAATAATGGAGCTAATTAATTATGAAGAATAAATATTTTAAGAAGAAAGAAGAGATTTTACGTATTTGGGTTTTGAAGAAATATATTATGAAGAGTTTGAATAATGAAGAATAATAATTTATGAAGAGAGAAACAGTTACGTTAAAGAACTACGCATAAACTATTCATTATTATAATTACTAACAGTAGTCTCTATAAAAAAAACCCTCGAACCATCAACTCAATCACCCCTATCAATATTCTCCACAGATTAGTCAATAGTCACCACCTTCTCTGACCCAAATCAAGCGAAAATTCGGACTAACGAAAGATCCTGGTAATTAGTAACTGTATCTATTATTTACGCTCTGGGACTGGCCTCTACATAATAGATAGCTGTTTCTTGGGCTCGATGGAATGGACATGTACTTTTTAGGAATCAATTAGTAGGTTAGTTGAGGTCATTCGTAGATACCCATATAGCTCTTAGAATTAGCAGGTTGAAATGGCAATGGACAGGCCACATCACTCGTAGAGCTGACAACCGATGTGGAAGAAAGGTTCTCGAGTGGCCAACATGAACCGGAAAACGCAGCGTAGGTGGACCGACGATCTGGTGAACACCATGGGGAGCCGATGGATGCAGGAAGCGAGCAGCCGCTCAAGGTGGCACTCTATGAGAGAGGCCTGTGCAGCAGTGGACGTCTTCGGGCTGTGCATGATGATGATGAATCTTAGAGAGATTATTGGCACGTCTTAGTTCGAGTATAATATTGAATCTGATACTAAATCTACAAGGGTGCTTTGCTCAGGGTTTAATGAGGGGATTCGTAGTGAGCAGAACTAAAGTTACTGACACAGCTTTCAGAATTAGCAGATTGACAGGTTTGGCAGACCACAGCACTCGCAGAACCATCAACTAATGGGATAGAAAGGTTCTCAAGTGGTGACAATGATTCGA
The DNA here is from genome assembly GCA_963580505.1 of Ennomos erosarius. Taxonomy (NCBI): domain Eukaryota; kingdom Metazoa; phylum Arthropoda; class Insecta; order Lepidoptera; family Geometridae; genus Ennomos; species Ennomos erosarius. The sequence continues at coordinate 2,604,884 of OY756996.1, read as the reverse complement.
AAGACTTGTTAGCGTAGGCCGGCCTCGCACTATTTGGTGTAAGTTACGAAATTCATTTGCTAAGGCTTTCTGATCAACCTGGACAAACCACGTGAAACCGTTGGATGCAAGAGGTAAATAGGGAGGCCTATGTTCAGCAGTAAAGGTCTTCCGGCAGATGATGAGGATGATGGCGATGACCAATCCATACTATTGTAAACTAAGGGCATCCGGCGTTTTTAACCGTCCGCTCTCTCGAGGACTGTAAAATAGTATCGTAGTATTGGAAGCAATCTATGCAAATGCAACGTTTCATCAAAATTGTTTCTGCTATTTAATTGTGAATCTACACAAACAAATAAAGAAATAACATAAATAGGAGCATAAAATGGCTTTTAAAAGGTTTTTTCCCCATTCGTTTATTTTGTAGTAGCACAAACTCTACCAATCTTAATTTTGAAATGGCAACAATTTTACAGAGAACTTATTTAAAAGAAACAAAGCAGTTGAGTCACCTTATTGTCTTCAGCACGTAAAGATGTCAGCGGAGAATTTACTGCTCATTCTGAGTCTTGCATATTGCTACCTGAAAAATTTTAACTGTCTTAAAATGCGAGTCGTTTCACCAAAATGGATACAAGTTTTTAAACATGATTTACGCAGATGTTCAATTTCTGTAATAGGTCTGTGAATAGTTTATGCTAGATATTGATGAGTATATTAGTCATGTTGTACTTTTTGTAATCAGAAAGATAGCATGCGAGATGCGAGCGATGCGAGATGCGAGCGAAGCGAGCTCGAAAATTAAGTGGTTTTATTAAAGCCTTCTAATGAGGGCCCAATTCATCATGAAACTTCAGCTACTAGGTAAGCACACAAACCTAACGCCAAAAATTCAGGCCTTGTACGAATACATAATTAAGATCCTAGATAGGTAGCTAATTATCTTCAACTATAACATCTGTGTGATAAGATCTGGATGTTTTATTCATATGACACGCGATACAATAAAGAAATAACTGAAAAGAGCAAACGTTTCTATTGCTGTTTCACTTCCACTACACTTAAACACAATAGTGGAAGAGGGAAAACAATAGTTTTTTGTTTGCGCCAGAGTTATTAAAGTTATTATTATTTAATGAAATGCGTTCTACCCACAAAATTCGCCCTATTTAAAATGTTCTACTAAAACATTTTTCAAAGACATTTCCGTACCTGTGTGTAGCACGGTAATCGCGCAATCAGAGCAAGGAAATTACCAACGTAAACAAATCACAAACTAGTCTAGACCCACTAAATGTATGAGAGTACGGCCTGCGTAATGACCATTGATGATTTACACGCCAATAACTCTTGACAAGATCCGGAGTTGAGGGCCTACTTTTGTAATGGACAAATGATGTCTTTTTTTAGTGATGCTGTGGTTTCTGGTGGACTTTGCAGAATCCGTATCTCAATTCAAGGAACACATATTGCTCTAGGTTGTAGTTTCATGAAAAAATCTCTACTTATATTCAACCATCAAAGAAATTTTTATCGTTATTTATTCAATGAGATATTCATTTTACTAATATTATAATAGGAGAAGTATACGAAACATTTATACGGAATAGAATAATTAACTGCAAAACCTAATAACCAAAATAAATTATATTTTATGAGAGTGCAAATTTATTACGGGTAGTTTTAAGCCTGTAAGTACAGGCTTAATTTATGATCATGATGATGAAGTCATAGTTCACGTGCGTTATTTTAGAAAAGCAATAGGTATCTATACCATTTAACTTAAAATTTTAGTCAACTAAAAACATGCCTAGTCGTCAATACAGAGATTATTCTCATAAAATAAAATGCTAACCACAAATAAATGTCGTTTCAAAAAACTCAAAAGCCTTAGTAGACCCCAAGACGAGTCCGGTCTAGTTGCAGATAGTCGATTTTACACGCGGCGACACAATAGTGCGGACATAATGGCTTAGCATGCGCACCGCGAGAATATTTTGTCGTCGCTGTTAGAGCGAGACGCACTTAGGCGCTCCCATAGTCATGTAACGGTCTCACACGAGATAAAGTGTCGAGAAAATATTGTCGTGGTGCGCATGCTAGCCCGGATAGTCTTATTTTATTGCTATTGTGAATGAGGACTTATGAACCTCTTAGTCTTCGTTTTGTGGGTACTAGGATTTTTTAAATATATTATGGGTTTTTACATAAATCCTGTAGATAAAAACAGTCATTAACGTTTCTGCAAATAATGATGTGGATGCTGCTTAGATTCGACTCTTTGTCATCATAATTTTATGAACACTCTTTTTCATTTTTGATAGAGGACAAAAAAATCGCGATCTATTTATTAGATCATATTAACAACCTTACCTCAAAATACCCGATTTAAAAAAGTCTTTACTTGTATTAGCTGACACTATGACATCCAAAACCCAAAATGACTTTAAAAGCTTAAATACAAGCTCTATTTAAATTGTATACCTCACAAAGCTAGAATTCGTTACTATGATATACTTACCTTATACCTAATTTTTTTTTTGTTACTAGCCGAGTCATTATTTGTGTTAAAATAGTTGTTTATTCTGACGGAACTGACACCTACATACTATATAATATTATATTATTTAGAATACTTTGAAATCTATAATTATTGTCCTTTGAAACCATGCTCTAGAACCGAAAATAACTGATTTAAATTACAAAGTTTTTATTTAAATCCGCAAAAATAACACCCACATACCCCACTGGAATATATTTTTGTAGTGAAAGCAGCCAGTTGTCTCAACCGTTTAAACTTATATTCTATTTTACCGTAACAAGGTAGAAATTTGTTTGCTACATAATTAAATGTATAAGAGAATCAACACCTACGCATTTCACGAATGAGATCATCATGCGGTCAGTACAAAAGGCATTAAGGGACCTCGGTGTTTAAGCACTCGTGTGAAATCATATAATTTCGAATGCCCTCGGAAGGTGGCGGACGGTTGGACTGCATAGAGGCGTCGTTTAACACTCATTGTGGTTGGGAACAAAAGACTAAGCAAAAAGACAGAAGTTTGAAAATCTTGGAACTGGCTTGGCAGATAGACCGGAGTCTGAAACTGTTGGATTGAAACTGACTTGGGAGATAGACCAGAATCTGGAAATTGTGGAACTGGTTTGATGCTAAGCTATTGATATGAAACCATAACAGCATGATCATTTATTAATAGGCACGCCTAGTGGTACATTTCCTGTACTCACACCAACTGTCGTAAAAGGTATTCATCAGTGTGGTCCCATAGCTTTGCTTGGGATTCAGTTTCCTATCCAGGCAAGGTGTGCGTCTAGTTATAGCGTGTTCCTTAGCTTCATGTGACCTACAAAGCAATTTTTCAAACACAGGAAAATTATACTTAACCTATCAGTCAAAACCAACAGACCTCATAGATTAAAACTATTCACGACTCTGTACAAACATTCTTAGAATATACAGATTAATTTGTAAAGGAAAAATTTGAATCACGAGCACGAGATACTGCTATAAAAATCACAAATATTCTTAGAATATGTTCATCGTCACTTGATAACCAATATCATTTTATAATTATACTCTACTCAAATTGTTTTCAGAATTAGATTCAGAATCAGATTTTTAGGTTACCGATTTGTGACAGATTATTCAGTGCCTTTATTTTGTGCATATCTAATTTTTCTATTACAAATGAATGAATGAATGAATGAATTTTCCTTTAGTTCTTTCTTTTCTTCTATCTACTCTGTGTTCACCTTCACACCTAATAACATCGGCCACCATGACATAATCCAGTGTCTCTACATCCGCGTAATCGTTTGATCCCCAACAAAAGATTTTCATATTATACCGCCCTAAGGACGCCTAAAGAAGCCTTATCCGGAAGATGCCACTTGTAATGTAAATACTCCATTGTGTTACCGAGTTTCTGCTCTACTGGTCTCGAATGCGATTGTTTATATCTATGTAAATATTGCATTTATAGGTTATTTATGTATAGGTGTAAATCTTCGTGCCTTTTTGGTAAATGTCGTATTTCCTATGGGAAAGCGCGGGAAGGAAAAATGGCTGGAAATGCGTGATCGGGACAGTATTGAGAATATTGCGTTTTTTCACAAGGTTTTATTAAGGTTTTCTTTTTATCTTTGCCTATTGAGATTTCATTTCAACTTTAAGTTACTCCATATTATAGTGCGATGCAAACAAACTTAAAACTTACATGTTCATGATAATAATTCTGAGACTCAATAAGCTGATTCTGTAGCAACAATAGCGCTAACTTTGCTACGATGTGTTGTGTATAGAATAAACGGAACTTATCTTCATACAAAAGCTCCTTTTCCAGAAACAATGAAAGGTTACTTTGTAAAAATGGTGACGATAACAATATGTCCTAAAGCTTTATTTGTTTAGATATTTGTTAATTACAATAAAGCAATCATATATATTTTAGTACCGCTAAATGCAACTGTGAATCATCATCAACAGCTTGAAAATACGCCTCCCTTATAGAGCGCCACTTTAAGTGGCTGCTTGCCTCTTGCATCCATCAGTTCCCCGTGGTTTTAACAAGATCGTCGGTCTACCTAGTGGGGTCCTACGCTGCGTCTTTTAGTTCGTGTTTGCAACTTGGACCTTTTTCCCCCATCGGCAGGCGTAACCAAACATTTTGACTATTAATATTGTGGCTATGGTATGATAACCTAATAATTATAAACAGTCAATTCCACTTCTTTACAAGACAAAAATAGAATTCTTCTTAGAATTGGCATCATGGTGTACCAATCCAACGTTGCTATGAAACAACATGGTAAATTCATAAAAGATCACAAAAAGACCTGTGGTATCAAGCATTTCAAAACCAATTTCACACCACCTCTATAGATTTGTTCACCGCCAATCATTTCGCAATTTCTACAATTTGTAAGCATCCAAAACTCAGACCATCCCATACATATTTATCATTACGGGAATACGTAAGGCTGACTCAGCGTCTTTTGGGGCCATTAAGGGCATCACAAAAGGCCCCGAGATACAAACGCAAAATGGGAAGGAAACAGAAAGATCATCCCCGTATCGGATGATGAATGATTTTAAAACGATTCCTTGATGGTCAGGCTTTGTGCCGTGAAGGTGTTTTTGAATGTGGTATTTTTTAACGGCTACTATAACTAAGTGGTCTGGTTTTTTTGTGTTTGAGTTATGAACTTGCTGGCGTTCCGTTGCATTAGTCAAATATTTTTATGATCCCATTTTTTGTCTGTGCATTGGTTTAGCTATTCATTTTTATGCTTGTCTATCTGTCTGTCTATTCGTCTCCGTATGTCTCTATAACTGCCTCAGTATATCCTGTCAGATGATTAACTATTTTGTGTGGAGCTAATTTGTTCTCCTGTATAAATAATAGAATCTGCTTGTCCATTTCAGAATTGGTTCATCTCATCATCATCATTATCATTAACGGCCTGAACAAATCCATTGCTGAACATAGGCCTTCCGCAGAGAGTGCCACCTTAAGCGGCTTCTAGCCTCCTGCATCCATCGGCTACCCTCGGTTTTCACCAGATCGATTCATCAGATTGGTTCATCTAGTTGCATATTAAAAAAAATACAACAGAATGTAGAACCTACTCCTGCAGTCGGTTGAAAACACAGAGCAAGAAAATGAAATACGGTCTAGGTGGTAAATGGTTTTTATGGAATAATATTTTCATTTTTAAATAAGTCAAGATACAAAATAACAAACTTCCTAAACAGAAGAAGATTAGTTCGTCCAAGAAGAAAATACTTTGAGTTACTTTAAAACACTTTTGTACATCCAAAACATTTATCATACAGCTGTGTAATAAATTTGCGGGTCACCTCGAGAGGATAAGGATGAAACTTCGTAGGTGTACCGGTTTTTGTTTAAGAAATTTTGGGACCAAGTATAAATTATTACTCTCTGTTTTAAGTTTTGGTAAAAATGATAAGGTTTATAAAATTTGTATAGAGATTAATGTCGAAACTCCGTTTTACACTGTTTTAATTTTATCTGTAGAAGGTCCTAAGTGTCTTTAATTTGAAGCGTTCTTCTGATTATCTGAGCTTTTTCTATATACTTATTTTTTAATTTTAATCGGCTATTAACTATATTTTATATGTTACTCACAGAGCTTTGAAAAATATGGCACTTTCGCACTTGTTTTTTCTCTGTGGGTATATTACCTATAGGCAAATCTGAGCCACCGCTTTCAATAAAGAAAGAGGTTTTTTGATGAGAATAAATGGCTTGACGAGCTAGTCGTTCATCTGATGTTAAGCGATGCAGCCGACCACAATAGTTGCAGTATCACTCGGAACTTTGAAGTTAAACCACTGAAATTACGCGAAATTACCGTTTTGTTTTTAATAACTTTTATTGTAAGCATATTTTCCTTTTAAACATAGGGATCAATCCTACTAATAAAATTATAAATATTAATTTATTAGATTTTAACCATCTAGAAACCTTATGCTGTCTTGATGGGGTAACCATCAAGACAGCCGAATACCGCTACGCTTTGAAGCTCCTTCCAAAGCGTAGCACACATAGTTCTAAAAATTTCAATCGTTTACATCAAAATAAGATATTTGTTTTCCTCAAAAAGAACAAATAAATAACCCTTTCTGTACGTTATAAATAAAGTTGACTTAAGGAGCACCCTGGCTGGATATATTTGAATAGGCCAGGGCTGTTCGTGTCAAGCCGTAAAGGGAATTTTACAATGGTGAGTAAAATTATGTAAAATGAATGAGTAGTGTGAATGTAGAATTAGAGAATACCTTAACTGCCAAATAAATTTGAAATTATACAAAACAACGTAGAACCGACGACCGCTGGGGCAAACGTGTTCTTGAGTGGAGATCGCGACTCGGCAAACGTAGTGTAGGACGCCCTTCGACTAGGTGGAGCGACGATATACGCAGAGTGGCTGGCGGCAGCTCTCGTTGCTGAGCGTGGTGAACGCCATGCTCGACAGCGAGAGAGCGTGGCAGGCAACGTTCTCCTTTTGCGAGGTGATGATGTCGCAAAAGGAGGCTGCGGAGCGGGTCAGGGAGGACGATGCCAACTCTGACCCCCTCCGGCGCAGACGGAGAGGGGGACGGAGGAGGCGCTTCGGGCGCCTTCTTCGTGGGGCCGGCAGCGGAGAGTCGGGGGACACTCCGCTGCGCTCACACGGCCCCACACGTCTGGTGGGTAACTGAGGTGGAACGTTACCCACCCACTGGCGCAGAGGCCCGGAAGGGCCTACCGCTGGGGCGAGATAATGAATGCCAGCGCGACCCTATCTCGCCCCGTCCCGGCGGCAGACGGATCACGGGGGAGTTTTAGTGGGTTCGAGTCCCACATACCCCCTGCCATCAACCCCGTGTTGGCAGGGAAGAGTGTGGGCATTTCCCCCCCTAAAAAAAAAAAAAGATCGGGCTAAGTGGCGTGCATTAGGAGAGGCCTATGTCCGGCAGTGGACTGATACGGGCTGATGATGATGATGATGAACGCAATGCTAAGTATCCAACTCATCACATCGCATCGCAACGCAATGCAATGCAATACAGAAAAATACAATAAAAAAGAAAGTGGCGCCCTGTGAGGGAGGCCTATGGTCAGCAGTGGACGTCTTCAGGCTGTTGATGATGATGATGATGATGAAAAACCAAAAAAATAACATAAACCACTCTTAAAATCAAGAGAATTAGTAGCTCGTCACGTTATTCATTTACATAAAAAAAAAGTCAAGGCATCAATGAAAATAGGTAAGAAGTAGTTCAATATAAACGTAGCTTTAGTCTAACAACAAAATTGTGCCCAAAAGATGCCATTCCAACTGGACAGGCGTAGGTCACGAGTTTAAGGGACGATCCCGGGTTATATTAACTGAGTGATTTAAATAGGCTAGAAGTACACGAACAAAATGTTCACTCGTCATATAAAATAAATAATCCTTGTATAAAAGCAAAAAAAGAGTAGTTATACTAAAAAGTTCAAGATTTGATACTGGAAGCGTAAGGAAAGAATAAGCTGTATTGAAAAGAATAACAACAAGGAAGATTTAGACATGGTAGAAGAAAAAAGAACGTTACGCACCATCACCATCATAGAATTCAGAAGGGAAGATGTTTTGCCACTTGGTACGACGTGACGAATTAATAAAATCCATCGTGGAAGAAACGGTATGACAACACAAAGCACAGTAGGAACCGCTCAACATTCAACAACTTCAACTGAAAAAAAGAGCGGCAATGCTGACTGAAAACTCTAAATGATGGATGGAGTTTATATTCCATTCTTAATTGCGTAATGTTGAACTTTGATTCAAATTTAAATACAAATTAATATTTTCTATAGCGCCTGGAAAATGTAATACCTAAATACAATGACAAAACACAACAACACACAACACAACAACATACAGAATATTACCAACAAAACAACAACAAAAGAAACAAATATACAAAAAAAAGCAAAAATATGCAGCAAATATTATGCTAATGTAGCATAATATTTGCTGCATATTTTTTGTTGGTTGAAATAACTATGGGAACATTTTTGTAGTAAATATACGGGCTTTTGGCTCCCAGCCTACAATGGATCTGCACCGAAATGGAAAGTGAACACTGTGGTTTCCAAACGATTCGGGTTAGACAAAGACCCTCGGAGTCACTGTTCACAAAAATTACAAATCTCATATTGGACTTTTGATTGTTGGTGAATAACATTGACCCTGAGGAAAAGGACTATTATTCAAAGAAAATAATGAATTGAAATGAAATGAAATTAATTTTTCTCAACAATAATAATAATTAGACATTACTAGGTGGTAGGACTTTTCTGCTTTTTCGTCTAGGTAGGTACCACCGCTTTGCCAGTTGTTCTGCCGCCAAGCAATAGTGTGCAAGCACTACTGTGTTCCGGTTCGAAGGGCATTGTAGCTAGTGAAATTACTGGGCAAATGAGACTTTATGACCTGATTACGCAGTGTAGTAATATGATTACTAGACTGTGTGATGTCTCAGGATGACGTGCGCAGTGCAGTGTCACGCGAAACTTTATTATTTTAAAGTTACGAGTGACATTGCAACTGTTATGGGCGGCCGTATTGCTTAACATTAGGTGAACGACCAGCTCGTAACGTCATTCATTCTCATAAAAAATAAGACAGTGGTAAAGTAGGTTCCATAATTGGACAATTACATATAGTGGGCATAGGTGCATGTTAATAGGAAAAACCGTGGTCACAATTCGATCCCAACTCAGCAGCAAATGCTAGTTCTGCTGAACCAGTGCTGATCTTCCGCAGTGGACCGGTGCAGGCTATTGATATGTGGCATGCGTTGGTACATCAATACATACTGGATATTTGAATAACTAGACCTATATATTTCATGAGGTGATTTACATGTCTCCAACTTTCCCTTCATCAAGAAGAGATGATCTTCAACCGGCTGAGGAAATTTCCTTGTATTACATTGCAGCTAAAACTATCGATAAACCACCTTTCAAACAATACAATCTAAATTGGAAAAACATTTGGGAGCAGCGAAGCCACAGGCAGACATAGATATACATACACGTTAAACTTAAAACACCCCTCCGTTTAGTTGGGTGTAAAAACGCATCATAGAATGCTAACAAACTTCAACTAAAAAGGTACAGAGAAAGTTACGTAACTCTCTGTTATTACATCAAAAATAACACCTTAGAGAGAGACCGCGTATCGCCACGGGCACCTCGTTATACAGGACGTTTGAAAAATTTATTGTTAGTTGCCTTGTACGAGTTGGCTGACTACCTAGTTACTAGTTTTAAGACTAGCTTGCTTCCGTGGGTTGGCCTGCACGCAGTTTTTTTGCCTCCGCCGGCGCCGTCTGTTACCACGGTCTTGAACCGTGATACTCAGACAGTTGAAATTCTCACAGATTATGTTATGTATTTTGGTTGCCGCTATAACAATATTATACTAAAAAAAAAACAGAATAAAGTAAATACTTAAGGGGGCTCCCATACAACAAATGTTTTTTTCTTGTTTTTATAAATAATGTCACGGAACCTTTTTTGCGCGAGTCTGATTCGCACTTAGCCGTTTATTATTGGTATTTTAGATGATTTTAGCAAGAAAATAAATAGTTTAATAGTGCAATGTTATTCCAGAACTCTTATGCTGCTTTTCAGTAGGCCTAGCACGAATATTTACGCGTGCGTAAGTGTAATGTTAACGTAAGACAGTTGTATGGCATTTGATCAGCGCCCCATACAACTGCAGTTAACGTTACGTTAACGTTACACTTACGCGCGCGTAAATATTCGTGCTAGGCCTACCGACATGTTGTGCTGTTTGATAAGGTTCTCCTAATTAAATAAGAAGACTATTTCTTACTTTAAAGTACTTGTTTAGTAATTAAAAGCTTAAACTTGTAAAAATTCAAACCAACTTAGTTTTCAGTATTGGAGCGTAGACTAGCTGGGCTACCGGTGATGCCCTGAATGCGCGTGTTTTATGCAGAGTGCATGGGGAGTTGTGGTCAGGTTAGCCGTTGTTGGGTTTGTGATTCGGAATGTTTTACTCGTTGTTCGTTGAGCAGGGGTATTTGATTTTGAATTTTTTATAAACTCTCAACGTAGGAGCGGCTGTAACTTTTTATGTCCGTTCAAAATTGGTGTTTGGCTAACTGTTACGTTACAGATATACTGACATAATACATTTAAGATCGCAATTTAAAATTAAGTTAAGAATTTGCATCAGCAGTTAATTACTATGATTTAATGTTAACAGTATTCTGTATTCCGTAAATGGGATAGTTTGTTAGTGTGTGTTTGTTCCCATTTTATTTTGGTTTCAATAAGCCATCAATAATTTAATACCGAAACATTTAGTGATATCTGTGACATAGATATCGATTAAGTAGATCATAGGTTATTTATTAATAAAATTGGAAAACTGTTTTAATGACCCTCATTGCATCTCATCATCAATAACAGCCTGAAGACGTCCACTGCTGAACATATGCCTCCCCCAGGTACCACCACTTTGAGCGGCTGCTCGCCTCCTGCATCAATCGGCTCCCCGCGGCTTTCACTAGAATTTGAACATATTTTATCCAAATAAAAATAATCTGCAGTTTTGTTCTAGTGAACTAGTATCATGCTGTATATGTAAAGCGTAAGCGTTATATGAAGGAGCAACCAATCCGCCGATAAAGCGAGATAGGCGATTTTATTCAGTACTCCAACTTGATTTATATCTTTATTGTGAGGTCCAAGTGGACCCATGCTGTATAAAATATAATATGAGATATCGGACGGAAACCTGTTCGATAACATTGGAATGGAGGATAAATGACGGTTATGTTTGCATCCTTTGTATTGTTCTATGAGATAGTAGAAGAAAGCTGTGATTTTTGATGTGGTTACTGATAATCGGCTATGATAAGTAGGATTCTTCTATAGACGTTAAGAGGTATATTTCAACAAGTAATTACCTAGTTTTACATAACACAAACCTCGCGAGCACAAACGTATTTTCGACCACACGGTACTTATGATGTTTACATCCTGAACTCAAACCTCACGGTCTTACCTATGGCCAATTTTGTTCATATTTGAAGTCGGTACTAGGGCCAAATTATTTTGAAGGCATTAGTTGACAGATTTAAATGTTCTGAAACCTGAAACTGTTGTTGTTCTTGTTAAATAGACGATGTAAGAGACGGATATATTTTTAGTATTTTAAGAACAGTCAACTAAAACCTTCAAAATAAGCCTTGTTATTTATAACTGAGCACCCAATGCTTATGCTTATGGCGGATATTTATTAAAAAAATTGATTTATGATTGGTGCACCAGTCAAAAATCGCCGACGACAAAAACTGTAGAACCGAGCTTGTAGACCTGAATGACTAAAATTTTTTACTTGGATAAATGAAAAATATTCCTTAAAAGATAAGCATTTTGTGAAAACAAAAATTAAATGTCTCAAAAAATGACCAAGCTACAAGCATTTTAAAAACCGGAATAGAAAGAGAGCTCAAACGGCCAGTGACGTCAGAGGAAGGTCGTTCATAGTTCCTCATTATTAAGCTGTGGTAGCTTTTCATACAATCTCTTTGGCTTGTGACTTCACGAGTGGGTTTTTCATAGTCACTGTGGGGGCGCTCTGTTTCGCGAGAAAGGGACAGGAGAAACTTTAAAAGCTTTATTACTCAGTGATTTATTTACCGATTTTGCTTATTTTTTCAATTTTTGCATTCATTTTTAATCTTCTTTATGAAAGTAATATTTACTTGTTTATTTTTAATAGTGTTCATCATGCCTATTATACCAAGATAGATATACAGATAGATAGATAAACTCTTCATTGAAACACCACACCACAAATAATTAAAAGCTAACAAACAACAAAATTAACAAAAGTGTATCAATTGGCGGTCTTATCGCTTAAAGCGATCTCTTCCAGACAACCTTGTTTCATCAAGATTCGTTGAAAAAATGCGATCTGTACGCGAGTACGTATATACATCCAGACACAGATGAAAAAAAAGTCGAGGTGAAGCAGACTATCGCTCACTTAGGATCGTACGCTTGGTCAAAAATATTTACATTATTTACTCAATGTTTTATGTCCAGTACAATAAATAGAGATAAAGGATAGTCACAGGCATGAGGTTAGAGTGAGAGAAGGAATACATATATTTCCATCTCAGTTTTACAACTGCCTCACTTTCCAATCAATCCCACAGCGTGACTTTCCTCTATTCATCGCATTTTTCCGATTGGTTCCAACTTCCTAACAGAGTTTGATTGAAAATTGTTGTACGGATTGTTTCAAAAGTTATTTTATTTCGTGTTTTCGCAAACATTGACAAATAGGAGCGGGGCACCGGTTCGAGACAATTGCAAAATTTCGGAGCAAAAGTTCAGCTTAATTTTTTCCTGCTTTGTACTTTTCAGAATCGATGGGGTCCGCGATTGTGATTGGATGCTTTCATTAATTAATTGAATAAAGTAAGCACAACAGGATTTCGTTCTTTACTTTTAAATATAAAGAAAAAAATTGTAGTATCAGACTTAAGGTACGAAGTGGCAACAAATACATTGAACCAGACTCTCTAGATGTCTAGTTATCAGACTCTCTTTCTATCTCTCTATATCCCTCTTTATCGATATCTCTTTCTATCTATCTCTCTATCTATCTCTCTACCTATTTTTCTACCTATTTTTCACCTCGCTATCCAAATCCATCTCTGCTTAAATATATTTCTATCTATTTGTACCCCCCTCTATCTACATAGAGTAACTTTTGTGCATCTGTCTCTCTAGTTATATGTATATCTGTCTATCTGTCTCTTTATCTAGATCTCTCTTTCTCTCTGTATCTACCTTTCATCTTTCTATAAATATATCTCTCTATTGTCTGTATAAAACATATCAGAACAAGGAAGTTTCTTGTTCTAACCTCATCGTTAATACAAATGATACTTTTTTGCGATAAAGTGTATGTATCAAATTAAAGCAGCAGCCACCAGTATCTATTCTGTGCCAACAGTTTATAAAGCTATACTTAATAAGCATAAATTCCAAGCTCTTTTACCTTCAAGTACCGTAAAAGTTCATTAAACGAAATCAAGCGCGTAAATAAGATGGTAATCAAAGATTGAATTTTACCTCCCACGCGACCAATCGAACTTTTTATGCAAAATTAAGGAAGAAGGAGGTCTCATTAGCATCGTTTCAGGTTCCTTTTAACGTCTTCATTTGAATCAGGAGGCGATAAAAGGTTGCAGATATAATCAGCGGTGTTATTCTGGTTATTGGAATTGAATATTGAAGTATAAGGAGGGCATTTCCGAACGAAAAAAATGAGGTTCTCACTTACTTGATAGGTGGCGCTGAAGACTTTTCTGTTAAAAACATTAATTTATTAAGGTGAGTTACATAGAGAAAAATCAATTGGCTTGCTGGTAATATTCTTATTTAGACGACCTATTCGAAACCGCGGTAGCAGATAGATGCAGGAAGCAAGTAGACAGTCAAAGTGGCACTCTTTGGGGTAGACCTATGGTCAGCGGTCTTCCGGCTGATAATGATGATAAAATATAGTTAGCTACTCCAATTAAATAACGTTGTCAACTTGACAGAGACAGGTCGAGTTCTTTTATTTTAAAAAAGATGGCGTAAAATCTCTGTTTGCTTATTGTTATGTTATCCTCCATTATTATGCTTAGGTATTATATCACTTATTTTACACTTAAAGAAAGCCTTTATTACATAACTTGTATTAGGTACTTAAGGCACGCTCGGCGCCATACTTAACATGAAGAATATTGGTAAGAAAACAAAACTGTAAACAACAAACCAGAATAAGTCTCCTCATTGAAACTGGTTGCAATGATCAGCGTTCATTAAACCAAAAAAGCTAATAGGCATTTTAATTTAGCGAATTTGGTGGCACCTTTTTTAATGGCAATTAAAACTGATACATTTTGGTTTGTATTAACTGCAGAGCAAGTGTGTATTTCAGCGGTAGCACGTGCACCTTTCAAATCGATACTCAGGTTCAAATGCCGGTCAGACCTGCACTAAATTATATACTATTTCTGTTGGATTTGCACTCACTCTATCTATCTATATGTGTGGACCAAGAAATACATTCAACTTCCTTCGTTTTGACATTTAATTTTCACACAGCGCCATCTAGCCCCAAACTAAGCATAGCTTGTACTATGGGAACCAGATAACTGATACAATACTACTACATAGTTCGACTATTATGGACAGCCGCGTCGCTTAACACTAGGTGAACGATTAGCTCGTCACGTCATTCATTCTCATAAAAAAAAAAACAAAAAAACATCCAAACACAGAACTAACATCGATGTTCATTACAAAAATGTTTGTCCCAGCTGGGAATCGAACCCACAACCTATAGTTCAGAAGGCAGAGCTACTATCGACTGAGCTATCAGGCAAGTCAAAAAACAATAGAAACCTTAATATAATTTTTACAAACAATACAATATAAGTATTGTCATTGCCATATAAGTACTGATCTGTCTGTTCCATAGACTAAGGTATTGGATAATCTGGATTATCATTGCCTTTCCTCCTTCTTGAGTAGGTAGGTACGTATAGGCATGATCATGATGGCTGCCTTGGTGTTAGAATTTTGAAGCCTCTCGAAGGCTTCAGACATAGCTTGTCGATTGTTTTCTTAAAGCAACGTATTCTCCGAAGCCGCCGAAGCAACAGCTAGTTAAAATATCCAACTTTTTCATGTAGGTTCTGTAAAGCGACAGAACTCACCAATTAATTACAGAATAGCCATCGTGATAGCTGCTCGCTATTAATCAGATAGCGATCAATCAGATAGCAGCGGTGAGACGCTGGCTTCCACACAATGCGGGGATATTTCACCCGGGGCGGTGTTAACGTCGCCGGTGATGAATAAGGGAATTATGAGGACGTTTTTATTGAAAAATGTTACAATAGGTACTTAATTGGTACTTGGTATCTGGTACTTGGTACTGCATATTATTATACCGGAAGACGGTAGCGTAGGCCTCCTGCTAGTTGGACTGAAATCGTCACCTGGAGCGCCGATGGTTGCAAGAGGCAAGCAGCTGCTCAAAGGCGTTCTATGGGGAGGCCTATATTAATGCATGTCAATGACGATGATGACTTGTTACTAACACTTGGTTCCTGTTCTTTTATCTAAATTTATATTAGCTTGCATTTGACCTCTCTCTTACTACTTGGTACTTTGTACTCGGTACTCGGAACATGGACTTACCTCGGTAGCCTCATCGTCGCCGCCCAAGAAACGTCTTGAGCGACCCGGAAGAACCTATAGCAGCCGTTGTTTCTGCTGCGCTAGGATCACCGGACCAGTCTAGCCCTCCTAGCTCAGGTACCGTATTCGGCACCGGTATAGGATACCAGCGTAACACAATCAGACACCGACCTCACCGGCGAGGTCGACGTACCCCCCGTAGGTTAGCTAAAATGGTCGCGACTTTCCATAGGGTCCACTCCTCCAGCGGACGTAGCCTTCTCGATCCTCTTATCCCGGCAACAGCCCAAGCCGAGGCTCGCACCCCAGGGGTGCCCTTGAGGTAGTTGCCCCCCACTTTTGTCGGCTGGGTGCCTTAAGCACCGAGCGGGACGATGACGCTGTAAAGGTCGGTAGAGACCAACAGCATTAGCCCGTTCAAAAAAAAAACGGACCTCGGTCCTCGATTATATTTAGTTCTCAATACTCAATTGTCGGAACTTGGCACCTACCTACTTGATGCTTGGTGCTTGGTACTTTGCATGCAGGCTCCATGCCACCTTTTTCGCAACGAGCCACCTGTCGTCTAGGAAAGCACAATAATTTGGCTCAGGCGTCCTGGTTTCAGACCCGGAATCCTGAGAAACCCCGTTCGCTGCTTATCCACGCAGCACTGCTGCACTCCAGCAGAACAACCTACACGGCTATTTTTTTCACCCAAATTCTATCTTTAAACAGGGAGCTGTCTTTTTAAAGTAAGCACTGAAATCCTATGTCCAGCAGAGGACTAATTATTATAAGCTTATAATGATGACGACGATTATGATGATGAACAGTAGGTGATAAAATACTTTTGGGTTGATAACTCTTTTGTTTATGGGTTAAAATATTATTACCAGTCCACCTACCAGATCAGTTGAATAATCAAGGACTGACAGATTGCAATAACAACGAGAGTGGCTTTATAGCGTGTTCTAGTTTCAAGGCTTCTAGTATTACGTAACAGTATTAGGTGCTCTACATCTCAAGCTTTGTCGTAACCCTAAACCCATTATCTACAACCGATGCATCGAGATACCGGTAATCGAATCGGAGTTAGATTTAAATTGAAGCAGCTCCCGACCATTGTTTGCAGCGATTTATTAGTGAGACAAGTTGTAGAATTGATTTTGTTATAATGATAATTCATATCGAACGCTTTGTGCAACCGATTTTAATACTTAAAACTTTACTCTAATATACTATTTTTCGGCAAATCTCAGACATTTATTTAGTCTTTTCAAGCAATGTTTAATTACTTTCGACCATTTTATAGCATCTTTATCCAAACCTTCTCAAGTCTTTCTTTTACATTTCTCACGCCCGCAAAAGGAGCAAAACGCGCGTTATCGCGACCGTGCGGCAGCGGCGCGGCGGTGCGTTTTTATTTTTGACAAGTGCCATCGATACTCACCGCCACCATTGTTCCGCTGCGCCGTCATTGCTTGTTACAATAGCATATTCTACAATAGTCGCAAAGTTTTTACTTCCAACTTCTTAATTGCTGTAGGACCATGCTTGTTTACAGTGTGTGCAAACTGCAACCACGCTTTGTAAGTCTCTTTATCTAAACGGTGCAAAAGATGGTCGCAAAATAAAAAATATAATGCTGACGTTCCATAAAAAATTGAGGTGTAATTACGTGGTTTAGTATAAGCTTATAAAGTTATAGCTGAGGTTTACATTATAATTGTAGAGAAATTAACCACGGTCCTTATTCGTCTTAGGTAGGGTACTTATGAGGGTATTCAAAGTAAAAACTTGAGCAATTTAGACGTTCTTGGTTTTAAAGGTATTAAAATACCTAATAGAACCAATATCAAAAGGTTTCAAAAATCTGTATACCATTTTACAGTTCCACAAAAATATAGGTGCGTTTTCTTATAATTTCACACCATAAAAAAACACTATGTAAATACTTATTCAAGGAATTATAATTAATAAATAAGCCTATGTGTCATCAATTGAAAATAGCATCACTAAAAAAGCTATTTCCCACTCAAATGAAACCACTGTAGAGATCCCAGATCTGAGCCAATGGCGATCGCGTTTCAGTGGAATATATTTTGATGTGTTCGAATTTCGTAAATTTTTGTCTTTTTTTTTTGTTTCCGCGCACGAGTCGAGGACAATGCGGTGTGGGGCGTAACGAATAACTTGATTTATAAAATCGAATGTGAGCCGCCAGCCTTATATGAAATGCTGTTGTAAAAAATCTAAACGAAATTAAAAAAAAATACTAAAACATGGTTTTCATTTTAACATGCCTATTTTTGAAAATATTGGGTTTTTTAGGAATTTACATTTTAAATAAACATCAATATATTTTGTTGTATTTACTCTTAAATAACTAAAGCTTTTACAATAGAGTAAGTACCTATTTTGTTAGGAGGCCTTGTCCGGGTTTTATTAGGAAGTCTTTGTTCAGGGCCTAAAATAAAAAAAAAAACAATAAATGAATTACAAAATGTCAGCCATCATTATTATCATATCTATTATTTTTAATACGAACACTTCATCCCGATAACGCTTTCCGTATTGGAACTATGTCTTATTTAGATAATTCTTGTACGAATGTATACGTACCTTGTCTTGTCAACTGGCCCCAGTAGAATAGTCAATAGGTAAATTAATATTTTCCTATATCGACAAGCTTTCTAGACATTTCATAAAACAACGGATAAACAATGAGTGCAACTGCAACACATCTCTTATACAGTCGCGAGCAAAATTGGTAAGCATTGAGTGTTGAATACAAAGGTTACATTATAAATTTAAAACGGACTGCTCGTTAAAATATCAAGTTTTCCATTTTGTTTATTTGTCCGCCATCTTGTTTTCTTGTCTGTGACACGGAATAGTGATGGGTAAGTTTTTGTGGATTGACAAAAATTGGCGCATTATGACAACAAACGCCGTAAAGCCGTTTTTGTAATCATAAATGTATTTTTATCATAAAGATGTCAGAATTAAGAGACAAAACAGTTTTAGAGGAAATCGAATGAGTTCATTCAGGAGTGCTGACAACAAAAACTCAACTCTTTAAACTGAACATGACATTGTTACTTTTTTAGAAAGAGTGCGAGTATAGGTACTTTAAAAATATAAAAAAAAACAAATGTAGGTACAGATTTATACATTTTGTGTAGGTAGGTGATAAATGTCAAATTATGTAATAATTAAATATTGGATAGGAGTTTTGGCGGGAACGCGAACAAGTTCACGTTGTTGGCTCGTATTATTTTTCAAAACGTGTGCTTTTTCCAGTGTTAATGTTTAAAATTGGTGGTGTTTTACGCATTCAGTACTGAATTACGAGCATGAGTGAGGGCAAGTGATATAATGTTGTGATTTTTCGTGTTGCTTCCGAAACTCCATAGAAGCTTCTAGTAAAGTTGCCACCACTTTGCTGGAGCATGACTTAGACTGGACTATGTCTATGACTAGGACATAAATTTGCCTGAAATATTTTATAACACGATGAAAATTATAATACTTGACACTGGCTAAATATATTATGTGTGGAGCTAAAATATAAAAATAATATTGCATACCACGCGAATAGATAAAAAATAAGGCTGCTTAATTTGCTTCTAAAATGTATGTAGTGGTGTATAATAAATATAATTGTAGTCAGAAAACGTCTACTGCTGAACGTAGGACTCCTACAAAGAGTGCGACTTTGAGCAGCTGCTCGGCACCAGCATCCATCAGCTCCCCGTGGCTTTCACCAGATCGTAGGTCCACCTAGTGGGGGGCTGACCTACGCTGTGATTCCGGTTCGTGGTTGCTACTCGAGAACCTTCCTTTTAGTTTGAATAGAACAAATTAAAAAAGATGCCAATTTTTATACGGTTCACAATATTTTGTGAGGAATTATCAAATTCTAATACCTAAAGTTTACAACTTTGGGTTTTGGGTTCACGTTTGGTTTTACCTACCTATATTATTATTGCATGTACGTTAGTGTTTTTACTACTCTACCAAATCTTGAATTCTGTCATCAGCCAAAAGCCTTATTTCGATCATCATCGAAACAAGTAATATAATGACATTTTTGTGCAAATCACGAGAATTTATTCTGATTTAATATAAGCATCGTATGCCAAATAATAATGCTTTTGTAAGTCGCAGGCAGGCTTTTAAAAGTTTGAGTCTTATTTTGGCGGATACGATGAATGATATCTGTTTTTCGTTACAATCGGGCAGAAAAGCGTTTAGATTATAGTTTTAAATTTTATAAATTATTAATTTCATTAGCGGTCGAATAAATTAATTAGGAGATATTAAACACCATTCAACATAAATCCTGCCATGCCACTGATTGAGAAAGCACACTAAAAAATTCTATTAAAGTAATTTTGAGTATAAGGTATAAATTTCTTTTTTTTAATTTATTTTTATACCGTGTAAATTTCATCCAATATCAAGAAAACAGCTGTAGTATCAAAATTATTTTTTTATAAGAGATTTTAAATTTAGTGGTTGTCCTGCATAAGTGACCGACTGACTGACAAGACAACTAAAGGCAAACATCGCTGGAGATACTAAACTTGATGATTTGGTGTATTCTTTTTATTGCTTGCATTAAAAGAGTTATTCGAAATTCAAACCAACTTCAAGGTAAGAGAGCCCAGTGGATGCAGTGACTGTCTCTCATATCATAATTATTATACTACACTTCTCCACCCGCCAGTACTCAGCACGCGGTGGGCAGAATCGGTATAATGCGAACCGGTTTCGGCCCACCAATGCGTATTCAATGCCCCTGTGAACCGCAATAACATATGCTTACAGCACAAAAACCTCACTAGCTACCACCTTACAAGTTATTACACCAACTGGGAAACTTCACGGAAATATCTACTGTAGTGCGAAATGGTAGAGATGAAAATCGTGTAGACAATTCAAAGGTAGTTACGATTATTGCGCAGCATTGTATGATACTCGGCTCTCGTGATAGCATCTTCATCACCTTTATAGGCTATTGTAGACTTTTTTACCATTTATACATGGATTAAAATGCTGTGCAGTTATTGTTTTATTAAGGAATGCTCGTTAGGGGAATTTTTCACGTTTAGTTATTGATATGTAATATCCCTACCCGGGTTTACATTTCACATTGTTTTGGATATGTCATACAATGAAAGTGTTACCACAGATATTGAAATTGTAGGGTGTTACATAATTATTAGTGGCTATAGCTACTTCCCTGTAAGAAGTTAAAAAGTTGGCACTACATAGTATGTAGTTAGATTATGTACGTGTTAACCTAATTTAAATCACCGCGATTCTTACATACCAAACAAATAGTGGGTTCACAATAAAACAGACTTAAACAATTGAATATAATGTACTCATATCATTCTATGGTAGAGAGTTTCAAAATCGTTTCTGGACGATTATCCCTTACAATTCAGTATCATCAGGGAGTCTAGCAAAGATCCCTTTCCATTGGCGTTAATGCTTAACGCTAACGCCAAAATGTATGGAGATGACAGTCCCTGCGGATAAGCGACATCGGGTCACGCTAACTCGGTCGCAAACATCATCGTGGATAACGCCCACGGCGGTAGCGTGATGTGTTGAGGCTTAAATTTTGACAAACGCTATCGCTAATTTTGTCGTAGTCGTTCACGCTCCCTGCGTGTCCGCCCGAACTCATGCATGTCATGTTAAAGTTCGCTACTCAAACCTGTCGATCGATAACTTGTTGGATTTCGTAATTTCGTGAAGCAAATCTACATCAATTTTGTGTTAAAGTTGTTGAGATAAGGTAAAATCTGGCTATTGCCCCAGTTAATATAATACCTACAGTAAAGATGCCTCATCCCATACAACGGAATAACGCGGGCTATTTTACGAATTATTTTATTTCTGCATAACGCAAGATTATCAAGCGACATTTATTGCGTGTTGGTGAAGTATTGGGCTCCTATAGGACAGTTATTATACTCTTTGGTATTGGGTAAAATGAATTCACTGGATACTAACTAGTAACGCCCACGACATGATCACTACATTTATTTCACGTTCGGGTTATTTTCTATTTAAGTTATTAATGTTATTATGCTCTGGTTGTGGGCCTGTTGCCACTCTATCAGTGGTAAAAATGAGAATCCCCTTCTCATCAAATTGTTGTGGGACAGACTTGCACATGGTCTATCCATCTAAAATACAATAAAATAAAAGTTATTCTACTAAGTTTGCTTTACTTTCGTAAAAATAAATAGGTATCATGGATGAAATTTTTTAATAGATCCATGTGTGATATCCGTAATATCACATAAAACTTCTTATTTCCATTTTACAACTTTGCTTGCAATCAGCATTTAGAACAATATTATGAAAATAATAAAAAAGCAGTTTTTTATTGTACCATTCAACTTTTGGAGCTATATCATATCAAATCACACAGAATTCTCCCTATTTTCAAATTATCGCCGCCATTGTTGTTCAGTTTTTACTTTTTTATTTAGAGCTCACGCTCAGTCCATAGACAATCGAGCGTTTTCCGTACGGCGCTGCGGATTAGACGTCTGGCGTGACCTATGCCATTTTGCTACCATTTTGGTCACGCTACGGCTATTTCCGTAGCGTGTGCGGAAAAACGAGCGTGTGTATCTTTGCTAGACCCCCAGATCACTTTAGCTCATCAACTGAACTAATAGAAAAAATGTTTCAGTAGTTTAGTCAACAGAACTGGTAATATAAACTATCGGGAAGACTCCTTCTACTTCGGTGTCCACTTCTACTTCAGTTTCCACTACTATTTCAGTGCCCACTTCTTCTTCAGTGTCCACTTCTACTTCAGCATCCACTTCTACTACAGTGTCCACTTCTACTTCAGTGTCCACTACCACTTCACTGTCCACTTCATTTCAGTGGGCGTAGTCTTCAGTCCTCTTCTCCCTATTAACCGAGGTTTGCACCTAGGGATCCTTCGAGCTAATATACTAAAAAACTCCCTGGACTTAGATGAAACATCTCAAATACCTAAGCAAAATAAGTAAAACTTCCGTACCTACTCTTTAATTCCTAACATTATCCATTACAATAACTTTTCAAGACTAACCTTTAGAACGCACTTCCATTGAAGTCCTACGCGTACCTTCCTTACCAGGTGGTACCTAACATATTCGTGCCAAGTAACCAGTTCTTTCTGACCCGTTTATCCCATACAAAATGTTACGATTGGCCTATTGGTTTAAAGATCTGGATAAATTGGAAGGTTCATAGGAATAAAATGTAGAAGATACAGGATAGGTGGCGACAATACATGTTTGGAATTTAAAATTGAGTGTAAAATTTAGAATTGGACTTGGACAGAAAGTAAAATGTGTTCTATGTATTTGTATACAATATTGTTTTCATAAAATGTTATCTAGTATATTTTTAGACATGTTATAGATGTCACGCAAAACCGACTAAACTTATTTACATTAATTTTGTTATAATGCCCAGCTGTCACATACATAGATCCTGGACTGTTACTAGGATTGCCTGTATCTAGGCACCCAGGAACTACGAGAACCATGCTCCCACAACACTCAGCAGACATAATTAGGTGCGCTTTTTTTGTGCACAATTACTTGTCGTTTCGCGGTAATCGAATCCGCCGCCTCCAGGTTATGAACTGACCTGCTCAACCACCACAACACGTAGGCTGTCGCTTTACTCTTCAATCGCTTATGTTTACATAAGGTATGCATGTACTTATATCCCGGAAAATTAACAGCTCCCACGGGCGTTCAAATTTTAACTGAAACCTAAATCTGTTAAAAATACATACACAACTGTGTAAAACTTTTTCACACAGTATAGTCCCAACCTGTTCTGCAGATCTTTCAACGATTTCAGGGGGAGCATCATCAATTTAGTCTGGACATCTAGTTACAGAAACTATAGTGCATTGGGAATGGTTGTCATAAATCAATAGGTAATCAGTGACGCAGCATCAAAGTGAACCACAGGAGAGGTTTAATAATAATTATTATTCTGTGATACGAACCACGAAGAAACTGGAAGTGTGTAGAATGAATATAGGTATCCCTATCCCTACATATAATAAATGTGTAATTCTGATGCGCTACGGAACACACACATAATGATGTCAAATCTAATTTATCCCATAGGTTATATTGTTCAAAAAATATCGTAACCGCGATGCAGGACTATAAGGCTTTTTGCCCTTCTCCATACATTTTCTAATTTATCGTATCTAACGCCATCTAGAGACAATAATTTGTAGCTGTTTGTTTGTTTGTTATTGAACAAATCCCTAGATACTGAACTGATTTTCATGCGGGTTGCACTAATATGCTTAGAAATAACCAGCGCACAACATAGGATATATTAAAATACAAATATCATTAAAAATTTTTGGTCAAAATTATTAAATATCATTACGAAACCGGACGGAATTTTATACAACATGGCCGCTTCATGGTGAATTTTTTTGGCTACTGACGGTTAGTTTGTGTCACAGTAATTTTTTTTATAATGTTTTATGGCTCCACATATAGTGTATTTAGCCAGTGTTAAGTATAGTAATTTTTCGTCGTGTTGTTATTGAATATTTCACATGTTTCACGTATAGTCCATCTGGAGGCACAGATTAAAGAAAAAAAAAACGTGTGTAAGGCCATGAACAAAGAGTAATAGGAGTTAATTTCGGTAGTAAATATGCATTAAACAGTGGAATGAAATTTTACAATTTATTAGATTTGATTAACCATTACTAGTTTTTCTATTTAAGCCCTTGCAGGTTGTTTGGGGGTTTTGGAGTAAAATAGATATACCATCAAATAATATGTAAGTAGTATGAATCGATTGCATTCAAGATACAAACATGTTAATTATACTTAAGTGCCCGCAGATTAGAGAAATAACCGGCCAAGTGCGAGTTAGGCTCGCGCACGAAGGGTTCCGTATCTATAAAAACTAGCAAAAAACGTTTGATGTATGAGAGAGAAAAAATACTAAAATACAGAATAAAATAAGTATTTAAGGGGTTAAATACTTATTTTATTCTGTATTTTTTGTAATAGCGGCAACAAAAATATATTTATCATCTGTGAAGATTTCAGCTGTCTAACTATCACGGTTCATGAGATACAGCCTGATGGTGACAGACGGACAGACGGACAGCGAAGCCTTAGTAATAGGGTTCCGTACCCAAAACGGACTGACGCCGTCTGTCAGGCTGTCTATCCGTCTGTCACCAGGCTGTATCTCATGAACCGTGATAGTTAGAGCATCTCGACCCTTGCTACGTCTATTTTTGGCATTACATGACGTTTATGTTTGGCCCACAGGTCTGAGGGCCAATGCATACTATTACCACCATAGGCTAATGCAGTGGGCCAATGAAACTCTTACGTTACGTATAAATTATATACTCTTTGAATGATATAGAAGTATAATAATACTCTTTGGAATGATACGAAGTAGATTTTTTTCTCTAATCTGTGTACGAAACATGTTATGTAAAATGCCCTGGGGGTCTAGCAAAGATACCAACCGCTAACGCTAACGCCTCACGCTAACTCCAAAAATGTATCGAAATGACATTCGCTACGGAAAAGTTAGCGATTTCCGAAACGTCATTTCAGTACATTTTGGAGTTAGCGTTTGGCGTTAGCGTTAGCGGTTGGTATCTTTGCTAGACCCCCAGACTTTGCCCTATTGTAAAAAGGTTTTGAAAGACTAGATTTTAATATAATATAGGTTTTAATTAATCATGAGTTCGATGATACTTATCGAAATATCATCGAAAATTTTTCTATAGTTAAGTAGCCATGAGTGGAGATTTCATCAATATTGGTCCAGGAATATCAAGGATAATAATTAGCGTACCTACGCTGTTTTGGAAAATATTATAATCAATTATTTCATCCATGATTAAGACATGTCATTTTTACTTCGTGGAAGTGATTATACGAGCAGAAAACTCAGTGTGGCTGATAGAAAATCAGTTTTTAAAAATACAGCCATTACCCAAACCGAAACCTGAAAAGTAATGTAGTCCACGCGTGGCAACGCCGCGGGCAGTAGCTAGTTAGGAATAAAAAGAAAGAAAATAAGTGCCTTAAGTAATTTTCTCCACTGACCACCGTGATTTGTAGGATTTTAATTTCGTGCAGGGCTTAGCTTTGCACCACAAGGATATAAAATTGTTAATGACGATGACATACCGCAGCATGTTAGGTAGTCGTAGATTCGCTGCAATGAAGCTGAGCTTTTTATTAAAAAAAATAATACTATAACAAAAGCTAACTGCACTGTAATAGCTACTGGTGGCAAGCAATTTTAATTTAGAGAATGTTGTCTATGTTTGTTCTGAGTTTGACATTTCCACTTAATGTTTCGTCACTTCGTCAGGTAAAAAACCGACAGTGACATGCTACCATGCCAAATTATGAAAAATATGCAATTCCACAGATTGCAAAATACTATCCAGCACTAAATTTATCATAAATTACATCCAAGACTTGCTAGCATAAACCATCAACTATCATTGTCTTCATTTAAAATATCTGTTAATACGATTCCCTCTCAGAATGATCGATAGTCCCAGTTTCAAGTAGCTTTTGCTACTAAATTATTACTTGCAGTTTATCTTCACCCAAGCTAAAATCAACCATAACATCTTCAGAATAAAGTCTCATAAATCTTAGCTATTTCAAAAGGATTTTATGCATTGAACACTCTGACAACTCTATGGATGATACATCAATAGTTAATCGCTTGCGTAGATTTTATCTTTCAGAGAGCTGAGATTTTATCTTTCTTGAAAGGTTTTGCTGTTTACCCAGATATAAATGAAATAGAGCATCAAAATATTCTAATGGAAAGCAGTACTTTAGTGTAGATGACTTGACTAAAACTGTCGTGTATATGTTATATTCATCTACCATTTGTGTCTATAATATTTATACAGCAAATTTTCCAGTCTATCTAGTTTTCTGTAAAGTTTATGTAGGACAGATTCTTTTCCACAGATATATTTCTGTGACTATATCAGCAGTAGTGTACAAGCACTGCCAAGCAGGTACAAGATTTATCTATCGGTATTCCGCGGAATCATTACGTAACTCGCAATCAGTTTGCAACAGGCCCAAATTGCGCAATCATTGCAGTCAAACGTCACTTTGACAGAGCAGAAAGAGATCGAGCGCTGGATTTCCGACTGTCGGACAATCGATGAACTAAAACTTACATTATTTTGTTTCCATCTATTGCTGTTCTGTTGCTAGTGGCGCTAGTGTCTAAGGCCAAAGTACATTCAGCGACAGGTGTGCAAACGGTGGACATCTTGCGACCGATTGCTAGGTGTTTGGTGTCACATTGCTACTGCTGTTGTTTTGCTACTGCTGTTGCAATTTTTACGTAATACAGTTGCCGATTTGATTTCCGAAATGCATTAATGTACAGTGTACAATAGCTTGAGTGAAATTACTGCGTTAATGAGTCTTTATGACTTGATCTCACAGCCTAGTATCAAATATTATTTTTGAATCACGATGACGTGCGCACTGCGCAGTGCAGTTCACAGCATGAACATCATGGCTCGCTTGTAGTTTTTGTATTAATATTAGCACACACTTTGAAATATTTTTAGAACCATGGATGTATTTTATTACCTGACAAAATAGCGGAGTAAGCTGTGAAACATTCTATAAATCTGCAAAAATATTCAAACATAAACACTGGAGCGAGGCTTTGGTGATGGAGCGAATATTTGAATTCAATGATGAAACTGTGAATAATGGATGTGGCAGCTTTGAAACCAAACAGAATTTCACAATCAATGAGGTTTTTGCGAGGCTTTATGTTAGTTGGGTAATACTGAGCCAGCCTCGCGAGGATAACTCACCACTTTTGTCACAGCAGCTAATAAAATTAAATGATGCTGAGCATTGCGAGTGGCAGCGTGCCATGTAGGGTTACTACTACCAGGACCACGATCCCCGAGGCCCACGTCCCGGAGAACCAATATTTATTTTATCGTCATAAACTCAATTAAAAGTCAGTTTACCTTAAAAGTAACGTTAGCAGAAGGCTTGCTCACAATTTTCATAATAATCATTCTCCTATTTTTATTACTATATATATATACATATAGATATATATTCTATATATCTATATATCTCCTAATTATACTTACTGCCGAGACTTGCGCTTAAGGAGAGAATATAAGTACCGCAACGCTTGTAAAATGGGGATTGGTTGCTAGAATTGTTATATGAATTGTGACTGCATTTTCCGTACATAAATGGACAGCTGTCGACTCTGTATGTATAAGACAGAACTAAAACATTTCCATCTTTCATCAGAACAGTACCGCTATACTTTAAGTTTAGTTTAATCGTAATAGCATTTTAGCAATGCGCATAGAATTGACACACGGTTCAGCCACGTCTACACTATCACAATTTTCTCAATCATTTTTTTATTTCTTGCTTCTGCCACATCCATCGTAGGTACCATCATCTGCCAACATTCTTCCATCAACGGTGGCGCGACAAACTTTCGCTCGAGATCGCGAATTATTTGCATAAGTTCTTACACCAGCAACCAAGTGATCGCTATATCGCCCCAAGTCAATAATGCCACTTTTAGAATAAATATTTGGCCACTGAGTGATTTCAAATGATTTGTATGATAAAAACGTAACGCTAATATTACTTTAGAAGATATTATTGTAGTTTTTTGCTGACTTTAGATAGATAATATTATAATAGTTTTTTTTATGAGATACAATTGCGGTCGTTCACCTGATGTTAAGCGATACGGCCGCCCATAACAGTTGCAGTGTCACTCGGAACTTTAAATTAATAATTCGCGTGACAACCTGAGACATCACACAGTAATCAGATTACTACACTGTGTAATCTGTTCATAAAGTCTCATTTGCCCAGTAATTTCACTAGCTACAACGCCCTTCAAACCAGAACACAGTAGTGCTTGCACACTACTGCTTGGCGGCAGAATAACTGGCAAACTGGCAAATTTTGCAGAAAGTCCTACCACCTTGTAAATACCTAGAAGATACTTATAGATTTTACCGGTGCGAGCATAGAATTGTATAAGGCTAAACTATCCTAGAGTTCTAAAAAATCTACAGTATTCCTGAGAATAGTTGCTCACTGAATATATTTTTACCTCATTGTGTGCAAAAACGAAAACCATCTTCTACGCTCTATTACTTTTTAAGAGGCCTCCCTCACAGAGCGTCACTTTGAGCGGCTAATCGCCTTCTGCATCCAGCGGATTCTTTGGCTTTCACCTAATCGTCGGTCCAACTAGGGGGGTTGGCCTACTCTGCGTCTTCCGTTTCGTGGTCGAGAACCCGAAAGCAGGTTAAAGTAAGTGCAAAATTGCAAACACTCTTTTCATTATAGATTTATGTAATCAAGTTCGTGGCAATATGACTTTTGGTGCGACAACAACCAAACCAATCTAATTACAAGAATTCGAAACACGCAAAATGGCGTGTTCTCACGAACTTGCATCCGAAGTTAATATTGCAAATGGATTTTGGTACGGAATCCTTTTTGTTTCGGGATTTCATTTGATTAGTGCAGTCAGCGTTGCAACCATTGTTTTGATTGTGTTTCAGTGTTGTTGGAATTTTGATGGAAGATATAAAAGTTGGATTTGAAATTAAAATTCTCAGTGCGCCCCGAGATCAGAGGTATTTATTATAAGTTCAAGTTCTGTCCATTAAACTATGAATCAAATTAAATTTATTCCATTTCTGCAGCTTTTTATGTCCATAGTTTGGTGTGGACTCACGGAAACATCAATCTCTACAAAATTAGTATATAGTTGTTTTTTTTTGTTACATATTTTGTTCTTGAATCAGACAAAATCGACATTATCGACAAAATCGCAAAGATGTTGATGATTTATTTTCTTGGGAAAGTTAGTTGCTAAATAATAAAATTTTTATATTCTAAAACACTAAGTAGTAAGTATAATGAAAACTATTAAAGTTTAACGAAACCTAAATTGAAATGAAAACTATGAACAAATTTTGCATAAAACAATCAGACTTTCGTTTTCATTATTTATATTTTGAGGATGAAAGTGGCTGGTTTAAAAACTTATAATGGATTTTCATGGATTTAATGTTTAAAATTATGCACATAAAATTTAGATCTTAGCGAAAAATATTTCGACAGATGGAAAATTATTAATTGCAATGTAAATTGTAAGCAGCAAAACCTTTCAAAACCTGAATTGAACGCATTTATATCGTGTTGAAATAGGAGTTTTTAAATTTCTTGGCAAATATAGCGTATGATGATGATGATGATGATGATGATAATACCCGACGGTGACGCTGTATTATACCTGAATCACAGAGTTCTTTGTTATGTATTTAGGTAGGGAAAACCGGAATTTCCTGACGAGATGGATCACAAGTTTTAGTCTATCCGTTCAACCTATATTGCTAGTAGTTATGCCCAGTGCATGGTTTCATAAAAAGTATCCTATGTGTGAACCCAGCGTATAAGCTATCTGCAATCCTAATTTCATCAAAATTGGTTCAGGAGTCACACAGACACATGTAAACTTTTTTAAATAATAAGTATTTAGTAAAAATATACTTAGTAGGATTTTAAAGCGCTAAAATTTACATCATGTACCTACGTGATATTCTCTGGAATTACTAAACTGATTCTAAAACAAATAATCAATAGAAAGCCATGCTATTCTAGAGTGACATAAATAAAGGATATAGTTTATTAAAAAAATAAATAAATTATGATACGAGTTTCCGTTAACGGCTGTACTCTTGAAAAGTCGGTGCATGCCAGCAGTTTCTAATAAAAAAACAGCCCACAAAATTCAAATCAAAAGTTTTCAAGAAAATACCGGAAATATTCTACGAAAATAATAGTTAACATAGTTTCAGTAAACATCCCGATAATTCCAGTGAGTCCTCACAATCTTGGAAACTGTTCTATTTAAGTCTGAGATTATTACGTGTTAGGCTTGTTACAGACTTACGACAGCTTTGAAATGAAATTAAATGAATTGTTTAATTAGTTTTTCAATGTTTATTCAGGTTTGAACATACAAGCGTAATTTTGTAAATAAATTAGAATTCTTTATTTATGCCAATATTTTTGACAACAACTAACAATTCCATTTTTTTCATTAATATTTTACGACGTAGCACTAATCCGTCGTTCAATTGAAATCAGCGTGAGCTGGAATGAGCTTCAGCTCACTTTATACATAGATACCAATTTTTAATACCTGAAGTACCGCTGCGTAGTTCGGCCCTGCTCTAGGCGAACCGCCACGCTGACCCGTAGTGGGAAGCCGATGGATGCAAGAGACTAGCAGCCACTCAAAGTAACGCTCTATGGAGAAGGCCTATGTCCAGCAGTGAACGTCTTCAGTCTGTCGTTGCTGAATGTAAAAGAATATGGATTTTGTTTGTTAGTACCTACTGATAATTTTGATTTTGTAATGTATTATTACCATCACTTGTAAATTTACAAAATTTTACTTAAAAATTAACTATTTATTTAGTATTTAGCTAATCATCGGACTAGCAGAATGATAGGTAGCTTTCAGTGAAGATTGAGCAAAAACCTATATCTCTCGTAACGGAAAAATCTTTTAAAGCCAATTGCTCGCCAAAAAGTCGTAAGTCTGTAGCAAGCTTTAGCACCAACGACGTGACAACTGCACGTAAACGTCGCCGCGTCTAAACTGGTCTGATTTATTTTATTGTGCCGATAAATGAGTGTGCCCTGGCGCGACTATTTAACGCCAAATAAATTGCCGTAAGATTTATTCTTCTACGTAATATGAAAATGTAGTAATAATTATCAAGTTGATTTAAACAGCTACGTAGCGTAGCGTTAAGCTTACTAACATTTTAGTTTCAAGAAGAGATTCACAAACCGCAAAGATTCATGGTCAGTTGTCCGAAAAATAAGTTATAGTTTTTTTTAATTTAAACGAATGACGTTACTAGCTAGTTGTTTGGCTGATATTAATAGCCTGATTACACCTGCCGAGTATAACAGCGAGGGAGTGCTTTCGTTGTAAACACACGTCGAGTGCTTGGCCGGGCACTCGACCTAGCAACAGGCCGAGAGAGCCACTTGGACCCTGTTCTATTTCCTAGGCCGAGTGGGTACTCTCCACTTCTCCGCACCGTCTCGCTCGCTCATTTGGTGGGTCTGAACACGCGCACTCGGCGACCAGGCGCCACTCGCTACTTTTTCCTGCGCATTTTCACTCGTACGAAACGTAAAACAATGGCTGTCTCGCCGCAATTCTAAAAATATGTGTAAACACTTACTTGGCCATATCACTGGCTCGGCCCACTGACATTTTGATGTATCTCCGTTCTACTCGGTAGGTGTAATCAGGCTATAAACATCACGGCTGCCTGATACTGTCGCAGTCTTTTTGAGAATTCTCTCTCTTTCTTTCCCTCTTTCTGTGTAGTACTGCTATTAGGACAAAATTTCAATTTTTTTTAAAGGCGGTAATGCTAATTACTGTATGTATGGGGGATAATTATGGCAACTCCCCCACAGCCCGCTTGGCGACGGCTTTATGATGGCATAACATTTTCATGTACCAAGGAGAATGCAAATTCTCTTACGGCACCTACAACCGACATGAAAAAGAGATCACACTGCCACGGCCAAATTTAGTATGTTGGTATGAAAAACAGCAATTCAAACATAAAATGCGTTCCTTTTAAAACTAAAAATCAACTAGCACCAAACGTTGGCAGCAACACCGTGTCAACTGCACGTAAAAGTGGTCGCCGCGTCTAAACCGGGCTGATTTATTTTATTGTGCCGATAGATGAGTGTGCCGCGTTACGATAAATGGCAAACAGAGGTCTCATACGTCTCTTAGACTAGACCAAGAATTATTAAAGAGTTAGCATTCCAAACTAGAAAAACAAAATAATATTCCTTAAAACAAGGATTAAATTGACTCTTTTATTGAATCTGTTCAGTTATTTTTTGACTTTAAAACTATAAGCGCCGGGATCCGTGGACAATTCAATCTGATTCCGGTATCGGTGGATACAAACCCCCCTAATGTTGCTGATATTTGTATGGGACCAATCTGAAAATAATATCTATATTACCGTTTAGTACTAACTAAAATGCGAGTAGGTAAACCTTTTCTTCTTTTACTCATGCTGTATCAGTGTTGCCAACCCTACTGTTTTAACAGTAGATTTGCTGTTTTTTGATTAGCAACCCTGTTTTCTGTTTTAGGTACAAATTCTACTGTTTTTCTATAATTTTAGGGCCATCTGATACAAATTGCAATAAACATACAACATAGCGCATAGAAAAGTTGCTGCTTCATAATAACTTACTCTACATTATTATACGGCAAGAGCATTATTATTTTGTAAATCATTATTTTTATATCTCTGTTTTCGGCAAGTTGAAGCAAGTACAACTATTTTGTTTATTACGTATTTTCGAAAGTGGAACCATTTTAAAATAATGAGTAGTGATTTATCTTGTGACCAATTCCTCCTAAACAGAAATAAAAGGATTAAATACGAACTAAAGTCCAAAAATCATAAAATCCTAAACAAATAGCAAAAGAAATTGAAGTCTAAATGGCTTGCTTTATGGCTGAGCATAATATAATATCTTTGAATACCTATCACTGCTTACTTTCGAAAGAAGATTAAAAATGTAATTAATTTCTTTGAGCACTTTTTAAATTTTCTTTGGAATAAAAATAATGTATGATGTAGATTGTACATTTAACACCGTTTCTATGAATTTCGACGTGTTTTAGTCAAACAGTAGATCTATTGCCTTGAATGAACATGTTTACTGTTTTTTACTGTTTTTTTTAGGCTGTCGTACTGTTTTTTTGGCTGTTAGGGTTGGCAACACTGTGCTGTATGTAGACAAGTTTCATTTTCCAGGTTGTCTAAAGGCAACTGACTTGACTTGACTTAACGACTATTCTCTTAAAACAATATAGCTGGGATCGACGGCTTATGGGCTCTCTGAAGCACAATAGCGCTCATTCCTAAATAGCATTTTTTGTAGTGGTCACCCATCCAAAATATAAATCACAGCATGTCGGCTATGAGCGCTACAAAAAAGAAAAATACCAAGAGAATTATGATTTAGCGATTAGTTTTAGATTATTTTTTTGGCTTTACTTTATTGGTCTATATTTTTCTGTTAGTCTGAGATACTGCCATAGAAATTATAATGTCACATCCACACCCAAGTGCAAAATAAATCGAAGCCATCTTCCGTCCCATTGGGCAGTGTCGGGTCGATAGGCGTCTATAGCATTCAGACGGTATTACCATATGAATGATACAGGCTAAAAAAGCCCCCCAGGTGGCGTGTCCGGAGCGGAAATAGGTTCTAGCGAGTCGGGGTAAGCTTAGTTGTAGAACTTAACCTTTCGCGTTTCGTTTACGTATTTTTGGTGATATTAGAAACAATGAAGAAGTTTTGTCAGATATAAACTGACTGGTTAATTTGTAATTTGATGGGGCAATACCACTAGCATTTTGGGCACGTTGCCTAACAGAACTGTCATCCACATCATCACCAGCCAGTATGAAGACATTCACTGCTAAATATAGACCTCTTCCACACTTCCACAGTATCACTTAAGCGCCTGGTTGCCTCCTGCATAGGCGCCCCTCGGATTTGACCAAATCGTTGGTCCACCTTTTTTATCATCAATAGGGTAACATTTGACCATGGTCTCACCTGATGGTAAGTGATGACGCGGTCGATGATGGAGTATGCTTGCCTAATACATTCCGGTCCACTCCAGCCATAAAAACTCCCAGATTAACATTTGTCAAGAAACAATGACGCTGGTAAGGTGTTCCATTCCTTCGCTGCATGGGGGGCCAGCCTACGCTGCATCTTACGGTTTGTGGTCGCCACTCGAGAAACTTTCTTGAAGAAGTTTCTCGAGTGATGTTTATATTATATGTTATTATCACTAGCGAGCCAAAGAATTGAAAGAATGAGGGGAGAGATTATAAGAGACTGACCGTGCTTTTCTTGCACAACTACCCGACTCCTCTTTCATCAACTTGAAAAAGAAAGAATTGTACCAATTTAATTTCAAAAAGGTAGGTAGGTTGTAGGTATTGTTTATTATCGGGATATTTACCATGTAATTTATTTGTTTTCAGTTGCCGATATTTTGGTACTGTTACAAGCACCATTATCAAGAACGAACTGAAAATTTTGGGGGTAGAATAAGTATCCCGTTAATAAATAATTTATGTGAATAATGTTATTGACCATGGAAGTTTAAAATCTTATAATAGGTACCAATATAAACTTATAAGCTTCATAATTTTAATTTTAATTTTGAATTAGTTTTTAACTTAATTTAATGTGTTTTCTTTATATTTTAATTCTAATTTTATTTTCTTTAAGTTATGAATTGATTTTCGTACCTAATAATTGTTTCTGAAATAAATGTATGTTACCTCAAATTTCAATTTAATTGAAGTATCGTAAAAATGTCGCATAACTTCATTAAACAAAACAAATTAATCGCTTCAAATTTAGACCAAACAGGAACAAACAGTAGGAACATGCGAAGCACGTCCAACCCGGAACGGCGCGACGGGGCGCTGATTCCACTCTTTCACTCTTTTTACTCCCCCAATGATAGATAGAGCCGATTCTTTTATTAGGAGGTAGTACTCTTTTAACGGACTCCTTTTGTTGCGGTATCGACGAGCTATTTAAACGCCTATTCAAACCAGCACGATATTCGCTACCATTGCGGGTAGTGGTAAACACACCACGCGGTATTATGTATGAAGTTCCGCGGCTTGTGGCTTTCATGTAAATGGAAATGGAATGAAAATCGGAAAAATATACCGAAACCCATGGCGGAATACCGCGCGGTATATTACTACCCACAGCAGGGCCATTATTCCGTATCGATTCCTTACTTCGAAACCACGCGAATTCCTTGTCTTACATAAGAAATCTGCAAAACTGTATTCTATATGAAACGAAAACAAAACCGCGCGAAATGAATATGAAATTGGCGCGATTTGAACTGTCAAAAATCGTATGTTTTACCGAGACGCGTTCCGAAACATCAACACATCACAAGAT
Organism: Ennomos erosarius; assembly: GCA_963580505.1. Taxonomy (NCBI): domain Eukaryota; kingdom Metazoa; phylum Arthropoda; class Insecta; order Lepidoptera; family Geometridae; genus Ennomos; species Ennomos erosarius. The sequence goes on along the minus strand of OY756996.1, from coordinate 2,568,916 downwards.
TTGACCACTTATGTCAATATATTTTATTCAAAATAAAGATAACTTTAATGTAAAGTGAAGGTATATCTGACACTGTGACACGATTTGAACAAGACACGATAACGACGTGGTTTTGTATCGTGTGGAATCTGTGTTTCCATAGAGAATAACCACCCTGTACTGTAGCAAATAACGAGCTCGTGTGAATAAGCCTTAAAGCATTGGGTCCACCGCGCGTCTTCAAAGCGATAGCGTCAACAACGTGAAACTTTTCGGTATCCATCACTGCCCGCGGCGTACTCAGCGTGGCCGTGTCTACGAACACGGGCAGCCATGGATGCCAAATGGCCGATTTTAATTTATTTATTTTGACGCACTAACACCACTTAACGCACCAGTGTGGCTGAATCTTTACTCTCCCATTGATAGATAGAGTCGATTCTTTTATTAGGAGGTGGGTACTCTTTCAACGGACTCCTTTTGTTGCGGTATCGATGAGGTGTTTTATTTTTCAGATTTTCCGGATTGAGTTCCATTGTAGAGTCGGGTAGTCTGACTTGAAAATAGTTTCGTTTATTGAATATAAGTTTGGTTCTTTTGTGAACGTGGATTGTGGCTTTGTATCACGTAGGTTGAAGTGCTGTTTGTGGTGCATTGATATAATTTTAACCGTGTTTTATCGTGGCCTTATTTTTGGTAGCCGTGTGGTCTTGGTGTGTGAATAGGACCACTCCATCTCTTCCCGTAGATGCCGTAAAAGCCGCCTAAGAAGCATGCATTTTCTCGGTATGTTAAAACCTGCGATTACCAAGCCTCCTGCCCAGCTTGGTGATTATGCCAAATCCCCTAAAATAAACGTCCAAAGTGCCGTTTTACGGGGGAGGCCTATGTTCAACAGTGAACGTCTTTCGGCTGATGATGTATAAAATAAATACTCACACTCATTTGACTCGAAAACCTCTTTCTTTCTGAAAAAACTTGTCAACTTGTTTATTAACATAAACAAATAAATGCCAGCTACTTTAACCAGCAATCGTAGTTCCATAAATAAAACACATAATCCCATCCCGTTTCAACTCAGTTTATTCCCAATATAAACATATAAAATTAAAATATTCCAGATTATTTAATCCTATCTAAATACCGGATCATATACGAAACAGGGTCCAGTAATCCGCTTTTACCACCGTTTAGTGTTTAACTTGACGCGTGTAACCGCTTGTTGCCGTAAAGTTGCTGTAAAGTTGCCGTAATGTTGCCATAAGTTGCCGGTAGTCGCCACCCACAGATTTTCATAAATAATAATAGATTAGTCATTGACAGAGATCAAGAAGCAGTTCGGAGTACGCAGTGGTTTAATAATGCAAGTAGGCCGTCGTGTGTAGAGTAGAAATGTTCAAAGATTGCATTTAAATCGATTGTAATTATGATAATATATCACAACATAGTTTTTTTACTGAGTCATCATCATCATCAACAGCCCAAAGACGTCTACTGCTAAACATAAGCCTCCCCCACAGAGCGCCACTACGCAATCGGCTCCTTGCGGTTTTAACCAGATCGTCATCGGTATACTTATTGTGTGTCTTCCGATTCGTGGTCGCTACTCGATAAGCGAGTTGTCAGTTCTATAAGTAATGGGGGCTCGATTTAGTTGTTACTTATTATAATTTGAATATTTCACAAATTTTTTACGGTGGAGTAGGTGTTTTTTCTACATACGTGATATGTTAGGTAGAGACGCTATACTACAACATTCAAAACAAAATAAAAATGTCATATTTACTACAGTCTCTGCATGCGTTCTACTCTACGTTACTTAAGCCCGTGGAACGCAAATAGGGCTGTTAATGTGTTTACTAGACACTGATTTAAAATGCTGCTTGAGTAAACATACCTAATGGCACTGCATGGGGCAATGCCAAGTGGAGCTATGTGGGGCAAGGCCTCAACAAAAAAAGGACTAAAAAAATACATACCTACAGGTATGTAAATCTGAAAATGGTAACTTTTCATAATAAGTCGGTACTTTTCCACTGCTATACAAATGCTAATGCCATCGCGTGCGGAGACCATCCAATGGAAGACGACTCCTGTGATTTCAAGCTTCGATATTTCAGGGAGTGTTTGGGGTGTGAACGCTTTTGAAATGGCTCTTTCAGTAAAAGATTATAAATGATGCTTTTGAAAACATATAGGTTTGGTGGTATTTGAATTTTTTTATTACTGTATATGCCCACATTGGACCACGGATTCTCCTGATAGAAAGTGATGGCGTGGACCATACGTGCAAATGGACTGACCATCACTCAGAATCTCTGCTTCTTACAATAGAATTCTTCGTGAGATGAAAAGTGCGGGTTCAACTTTAATTTGCAAATTTTTTAGACAACATAATAGTCTAATGAAACACCCTATTTTAAATTTTATACTAACCTCTTTTTTTGTTTATCTTAGCTATCAGCTAATCGTCAGCCTCGGTGGTGGTGGCTTCGGCTCATAACCCGCGGCGGCGGGTTTGATTCCCGCGTCTGGACAAGTATTTGTGCACAGAAAAGGAAAGCGTAAATACTTGTTCTATGTCTGGGTGTTCTGGGAGCATGGTCCTCGTAGTTCTTGGATCCCTAGATACAGGGAATCCTAGTAAGGGTCCAGGATCTATGTAAACAAATAATATCATATTAAAAAATAGGCAATTAACTAAACATAGAGTTACATAATATGTCAACCTATACAGTCGATTGAAGCAGAAACGCTCAAATATCTAGCAATGTCTACTTACCAGTGGTCACCGCAAATCTGCATGAAACTGTACATAAGACAATCACTTACTCTAAGTAATTGGTAAGCATTAAGCAACGTTGGTCATCCAATCAAAGGCTTGCGGTAGCTGTGATCTCGTAATATTAAATTGATGTTTTAGACCTTAACGCTTTACGATAAGACTTGGTTTAGGTTAGACAGGCAGAAGAGCATTGGCAATTTTGGAATGGGAACCAAGTGCTGGAGGATATCGCACAGTAAAGTAGTATAAAAGCAGGACAAAACCGTTTTGCAGCTTGAATTTTCTATGACGGAAATTTTGCCTTAAAAATAAAATCTTAATAAACGCCTTTTTTGTTTTGTTTTTAAGTATAATAATTCCTAACAGATCCGCTTTTTTTGATGTTTCATCGTATAGCTTTCACTCGTAAACCAGGTTTTCACTACCAAGAAAACTTCTGAAAGAAGTAGTGTTCGACCATGTATTAGACTGTAGCTTGCAAATATAAACTAGTGTAAACTCTAACCCCTAACCAATTAACCCTGCATAATATTAGTGAAACAATTTATTTCTTAAGTTATCAAATGATTATCATACCTAATATTACTTATTTTATTTTTCATTGGCTCGTCTAGTACAGTATATAACTAATATTTCACTGCAAAGTATTTGATATTTCGCTTATTATGTTATTAACAAGTCTACGTGATTACTGCTTTGCTATTAATGGTGTTATATTTTAATGTTTAACCTACCTACTAACTAATATATATTGTTTTCGCGCCGCACTGTTTTTAGTAACTAAATCTTATATGTACTTACTCCGTATGTACTTACCTACCTCGAGCCAAGTCATTTTTTCTTTTTTGCCTATATTCATCAATTTGTTATCATTAATTTGTTTTTCATTTAGTACCTAAGTTACCTAGCTTCTCCTAATTGGCTGTAAATTATGTCCAAAATACAAAATGTAGATTCGATTTGGCATAAGTTCAGCATAGTATATAACTGTATTATAGTGGAAATAGTAATAAGCTGTGAATCTTAGATAGATAAATAAATAAATAAATAAATAAATACAGTGAAGTAGCTATTCAAAGTTTTCTTTTGTTTTATCTTTGTCCATTTAAAACTCAACTGAGAGAGCCATTATTCATCCGTTACACAATGTTTATTAGTAGGTAATAGTTTATACTTTCAAGCTACATTCGGATAGACGGTCAGACACTTATTGAAGGCGGAAATTGAGAGATTGGTCGTTTTTTCCACTGAATTTTTCGTGCTCAACCATCTGACTCTGTCTCATCTAATCATGCGCACGCCAGTGTTGCCAACCAGAAAAGACAAAAAAACGAAAAATACGAATAAGGTAATGAAATGATGATAATGATGATGAGTAGGCCATTTTTATCGTTTTGACAAAACACTTGTTCAAGTCATGCCTTAAAATAATATGTTGATACTTTTGCCAACGTATACCTTAGCTTACCTTATTAGCTCATTTTCTCACTTTTTATTTTTTTTATTTCCTTCTATTATTATTTTTTCTTGATGATCAACGTAGCAGTTTTCATACAAAATCTGCATTGTAACTGCTTAAAAATATACTAGATAGTTAATATTAATACGTCTTCATTATTATTATTATAACTGTTTGAAGATAACGTACTTATCTTCTCTACAGAGTTCTAACTGGTTAATTGAATATCAGGAACGATGACCCAGATATGACGGACGATCCTCGATGAAGGTTACCGTCTTGGTTATAATATTCGACTGCTCTGATAGTCATTTTTGTTTGAATCTATAATCATAATATTATAATTATTAAAAATTATAGAGATAAAACTAGTCTAATCTAAAACATGTTAAATATAAAACTCTAGGCTGGACACGTCTTTTTGAACTGATCACTTGACACATACCAACATGACAGTTCAAATTTTGTACTTCAAAAGTGTACCAACCGTATAAGATGAAAAGGTCAGCGTTTGAAAACCTGGCAAAGCGGACGTCAGTTACACAAATACGGGGGTTGAGTGCCTCCTTACAAGTAAAAATCTATTGTGCGCTTACCCTAATGTACGAAGATACAACTTTATTTGGATGTGCCAACTTGACAATTAATATGAATAATCATTGCAAGAACGCGGAAGTAATAACAAAGTATTGGAAGTTCGAAGAGGGATAAGTTTGAACTTAGGAGCTGTCAAACTTAGACGGACATACGTAACTCACAGAACTGACAACCGATGGGGAAGAAAGGATCTCGAGTGATGACCACAAACCGGAAGACACAACGTAGCGTAATACCCCACTTGCTGAACCGACGATCTGGTAAAAACCGCAGGTAGCAGATGGATGCAGTAGACGAGCAGCCGCTTGAGGTGGTGCTTTCTGGGTCAGGCCTATGCTCAGCATAGACGTTATCAGGCTGTTGATAATGACGATAATGGGATGGAATGCCTTTTTAAATTTAGTAATACCACATCCATTGTTACTACTCTGGACTCCACTCCAGTTTTAAAGCTAGTAGAATCCATTGTCGAGAGTCCAACTCTCAGTGAACAAACAAAATGCGATTTTAATAGGTCCCAATACATTGTTCGACTAACGATTTAATAATTGAATTGTGTGCGAGAGGGGACGGTGGCGTTGACCCTTAATTAATTTAGAAAATAATACGGTTTTAGTTTAATAGATTTTTTTTTATGTTAAAAAAAGACGTGACGAGATAAAAACTGTTCACCTGAAACGTCACGGCTAGCCATAACAGTTGCAGTGCCTCTTGGAACTCTAAAATATTTAAAATGATCGCTTGAGCTTGATACTACACTGCGCAGACGCACGTCATCTTGAGACATCATCGCAGACTAGAATGTGAGTGAGTCATAAAGTCTCAGCCAAATACCCATTTCAGTATACTTATTTTTTTATAATTGAGAAATGAGGTTTAATATTATAGGTTCAGTATTGGGGTATTCCTATATTATTGATTGTTTCAAAGTCAACGTTTTTTATCCCTGATATTAAAAGCATATAATAAAACAACAACGATTCAAACAATGTAATAAAATGCACGTGTATTAGCCATTAAATTTGTAACAATAGCATGTTTGTAAGCAAACATTGTAAAATAATTGTGGGAAATTGTTGATTGGCTCTAATAAGGTGGCATGATCAACTGCCATTAGACCTACTGTGTTATTAATGTTTGTATAGTTCACTATATTATATTATTAACTCTATTACATCTGCAAGAGAACTATAGTGACTGATATAGCTCTTAGTATTAGCAAGCTCAAAGTCACGCAATGAGCTGTGGACAGAGCTGTGTTCGGCGTTTCCCTGCGACAAGATCCGCATGAGAACTAAGTATAAAGACTGATATAGCTCTAGATATATAGCAGGATGAAATGGCAATGGGCAGGCCACATAGCTAGTAGAGTTGACAACCGATGGGGAAGAAAGGTTCTCGAGTGGCGACCACGAACTGGAAGACGCAGCGTAGGATTTGATGAATACAGGAAGCGTGCAGCCGTTCTAAGTAACGCTCTATGGGGAAAAAAGAGTAAGAGAATATTTTTCTCTCTCTGTTAGTTTCTTTGTGTAATTTTTAATACAATATTATTGGTATGAATTATAATGAGAAAACACTAGAAAAGTTCATCATTATCATCATCAACAGCCTGAAGACATCCACTGCTAAACATAGGCCTCCCTCAAACAGCGCCACTTTGGCTCTGGCATCCATCGGCTCCAACTGTTTTCACCAGGTCCACCTAATGGGGGGTCTGTCTACGCTGCGCCTTCCGGTTCGTGGTACCTCAAGAACCTTTGTTCCCCATCGGTTGTCAGTAAAAAGTTATTACCTACTAAATGAGTACGAACAACCAAGTGCAGGGTGGAAGGCCATTCGACAGAAACGATTGATTGGACTGCGTGAACGATTATGTATATTCATTGTACTGCTTGTATAACACGAATGAGTTGGATTGGTCTACTAACGCTTACCTAGATGCATTTTTGCATTTTTCAATTCAATTTCATCAATACCAGATTTCAATTCGAATTTTTAGTAACACTGTTGTTGCGCTTGTTTGTTATTTTCAATTCGATTAGCTATTTTAAAGAGAGAAAGCAAGAAAGAAAGAATTAAAGAAAAAAAGAGTTTATAGGTAGATCGCATTTCAGTCCTTCCGTTGTCATAAAATTAAATATAAACATTCAGTTATAAATAATTTCGACTACTATATAGCTCCTGCAATTCGGATTTAAACGTTTTGCGCATTTTTTATCAAAATGGGATCTACAACCAATCTAGTGTAAGAAAACTGGCCAAGTACGGACTGCGAAAGCGGTACCTACGTACCATTTATCAATAAAAATGAGCAAAATTAAATCACGTATGTTGCATGGAAGCTCCTTAAATATTTATTTTATCTGCTTTTTAGTATTTGCTGTTATGGCGGCAACAGAAATACATCGTCTGTGTAATTTTAACTTTCTAACTGTATTTGTTCATGAGATACAGCCTGGTGGCAGACGGATAGCGGAGCCTTAATAGGGTTCGCTTTAGCTTGTGGGTACGGTACCCATAAAATAAAGTAGGTATTTAATGCTTTTTTTTGGAGTAAAAAAAATTTATAATGAACAAACGTTAAAATGACTTACTATTTATAATTTTGACGACATCTCTAAAACAAATAGCAATATTCGTTCTAACAAATAGCAATATTTCCACGACTCCAAAAGCCAGTTGCCATAACAAAACGTTATTAAATATCGCCGTAAACACGTGTACGAGCAGTAAACGTCATCGGCGAGCACTAAAATGTGTTATTGAAGGGTAAAGTTACTTTTGTAGCGGTGTTAAAAGAGCGTTGGCATTAGCACAGGTAAATACAGAAGGTAAACTAAGAGTTAATAGCATTTTATTATCATAAACACTCCATACTTGCACAAAACCTGGTCTTTGCTGTTGGCCTAATGAGTGAGCTCAAAGAAGCGCAGCAAGCTATGGAGAGAGCTATGTTCAGTGTTTTCTTGCGAGACAAGATAAATGAGGAGATCCGCAAGAGAACTAAATTCACCGTTATAGCTTTCGGAATTAGCAAGTTGGTGGCAATGGGCGGGCCACATCGTTCGTAGAACTGACAACCGATGGGGAAGAAAGGTTCTCGAGTGGCGACCACGAACCGGATGCCTAGGTGGACCGAGTACTTGGTCAGAACCACGGGGAGCCGATGGATGCAAGAGGCAAGCAGTTGCTTAAAGTGGCAGTCTTTGGCCTATGTTCAGCAGTGGACGTCTTCAGGATGATGATGAAAATGATGATGATGATGATGATGATGATGCATAAATTATAGAGTTATAGTATTTTAATTGCTCGATGTAATGCATTTTATTTAGACCAATTCTCCCCATTCGCACTATAGTGATTGATCCATTATTGATAAGAAGTGCTCTTATTCCGTTTGTAATTGATCGACGCTTTGATATGCCCAGCATTAATGTTGTTTTTTTGTTGACGCTACGTTTTTTGGTATCATGCGATGTTGAGACTAGCTGGTGCTAGTGACTTCACTTGAGACTTGTCTAAGTATTTCATCTCATACACCTAACAGCCTTGTTAAAACTGTTTAGATCGACTTTTAAGTTCAAGCTAAGAAATGGGCTTGGATAGTATTTTTAAATTTTTTTTTAAACCAAAATACTGAACCTATTCGGTTTAAAAAAAAATATAAGATGAATCTAAAAGTAGGATGTCGTTTCATTTCAAATAAATAAAAACAGTATCAATGATTTCTGAGGAGTCTTTCGGTCATAGGCCCGTAATGTCACAGCTTTGCAATCCCGATCATAGATCTAAGATTTATTTTCCTATGTCTATGTCTATAGGTCATACTTTCAGGTAACAAAAATAATTCTTGATAATATTTTTAAATAATACAGGTGTTACCAACAAAAGTAGAACTTCTTACCAAACGTTCGTGCCAAAGCTACCATAGTGTTATAAAAGTCTGTAGAGAATAGAAAAGGGAAAAAAGTATTTTTATCTTGATAGATACACCCACCTTACTATCAGTTATTATTAGACTCGAATAACATCGGACAAACAATACCATTAATAAATTATCGGCTAAACATCTGTATATTTGGCCGTGAGTTGGCGTATTTTGTACGTACCTATCATTGGGTGTTGCACCTTGTGGGTTTCGACCCTCTAATGATTTGTATCTTATAATCTAACTAAGTAGACATAATAAACTACGGGATTTTACTAAGTTCAGGCCCAAAGTAAGAATCAGTCCAACCAATTGAATCTCTACTCGTGAGTGCCGTATAAGCTGGCTAAAAGAATATCCAGGAAACGGACAGCAGCATTGCACCGGAAGAAGCAGCGTAGGCAGGTCCCCTACTAGGTGGATCAAGGCGGTTATTCTCTATGAAAACACAGATTCCACACGATACGAAACCACGTCGTTATCGTGTCTTGTTCAAATCGTGTCACAGCGTTAGATATACCTTTACTTTACATCAAAGTCTACATTAAATCTTTATTTTGAATAAAATATATTCATATCTTTTGATGTGTTGATGTTTCTGAACGCGTCTCGGTATTATTATCTTTGACTTATGTAGCGTGTTATTTGTGTTATTATGATTGTATGTAACTAATATTTCGACACAACTAATAATATTTTTGAAATAAATGAAATAAAAAAATGAATATGATTTTTGACAGTTCAAAATTCATTTCGCGCGGTTTTGTTTTCGTTTCATAGAGAATAGAGTTTTGCAGATTTCTTATACAAGACAAGGAATTCACGTGTTTTTTAGTTTCGTGGTTTGAATTGATACAGAATAATGACCCTGGTGAAAACCGTGGGGAGCCGATGGATGCAGGAGGCGAGCAGCCTGTCGCGGCGGCGTTCTCTGGGGGAAGCCTATGTTCAGTAGTCAACGTCTTCAGGCTGTTGATGAGGGGCAGCAGCATTTTTCCTTGGTCTGCTTTATATACTACTATAATCACCAATGCTAAGCGTTGTGATTATGCATGAGAAAACGTTTTCCATGTGATGATGACTGTGTTGACGTGATATCAACAAAAGGGCACAGATCAACACCCTTACCGCGTAACCGTTCTGGTAATGAACATCACTTGCCATCCCGCACGCGCCAATTTACAAGTCCGTGAGTGTGAGCAAGAGATCACACGGTTATGATAGCCACCAGACTTACGCAGGTAGTGGATACCGCAAAAGGGGATCTGATGTTGGTGAATGTTTTGAAAATAGTCTATCAAAACTTATCTAATGTCAATAAAACATAGGTTTTACTTCCATTGTCGATACGCAAAGCACCATTAATAACTCCAAGCCGATATTGCAAGCAAAGAAACAAACGGTCGAAGCCGGCTACAAAGTACAATTTCAATTTGCAATGTCTGTATACAAAAACTAGACAACAAAACACCGTTCTCCCATATTTGGGGCTCGGTTGCAAACAAAGTGACAATAAAATATGTGCTTGTGGATTTTAACTTGGACAGTACATGAAGTTGCGACTCGTGATGATTCAGCTGAACCTGCAGTTATAAATTGTAGCGTGGCTACTACCGAAGTAGCAGCGCACAAAGTAGGTACAGCGCGATAGTATTACCATATTTTTTTACTTTTATATCACAACAATCTGTATGTTTATTGTTCTACTTCTTCTTCGTCTGCTTTCTATTGCTTTTTAGCAATAATTCTGCTAATGCCAAGTGAGTAAGTACGGTTATGTCAAGTCAAAACGCCATCAGTAAAATGGTGGATAATTTACAAAAGGCCGTTGAAGCGAAAATGAAAATGCGTCTAAAAGCAAATAAATGGTGAGCGACCAGCTCGTCACGTCATTCATTCTCATAAAAAAAAAAACAAAAATAAAAAAAAATTGTCTAAAATGGCGCACACATTTATTTACCCATTTGTTTTATTACTGACTTTATTTATTTTGGTGCAAATTAGTCACTGTCTCCGTGTATAGAGGGGCATATAGGTACGCAAAAGCAAATTTATCGGAAACCACGAAACGGGCCATGGTCGTATGCATGTCGAAACATTCGTTTGACTGGGATGCTACTACAGTATACAAAAATGTTAATATCCTTAAGAAATATAATATGTGTGGACATTTCTCACACCGCCATCTAGCCCCAAACTAAGCATAGCTTGTACTATGGGAACCAGTTAACTGATAGAATACTTAGATACTTTTTTGTTTGTAAATACATGATTACAATTTAACACCCAAACATTCATCACACAAATTTTTATCCTTGGTGGGAATCGAACCCACAGCCTACAGCTCAAGAGGCAGATTACCAACTGAGCTATCGGGCCAAGGCTTAGTTTTAAATCACAAAAGAAAAGTGGACAATCACCATCGACAGAATTCGGCTAAACTCATGTTTTCAAAAGATCATCATCATCATCAGCCCGTAGATGTCCACTGCTGAACATAGGCCTCCTCCAGAGAGTGCCACTCTGAGCGCCTACTCGCCTCCTGCATCCATCGGCTCTCCGCGATTTTCACCAGGTCGTGGGCGCTAGATTTTTTTATAATAATATATTGAGTGTATATTTTCAAGTCTCAAAATTAATTAAATTAAAACATAAGTACCAATTTATAACGTAATCGTTTTTCAATGCAATAGATCCATTATCAACATAATAATTTTATTATTCATGTTCGTTTTAGTCAAACAGAAAAATATTACAATAGTGAAATATTTCGAGTACCTAGCTTGTCCAAAATCAAAATTCAATTACATTCACGCAGGCGATAATTGTGAAAATGTATAGTACCTACCTTAGTAATTTACGGATAAAACAAACAAAATTGTACATTATACTCAAAACAGTAAAGTTTAGAATAGAATAAAGCGGAATTGTATTTCACACATCAAAAAATCTAGATACACGGGAGAGCGGTGGAAATAATTAATTTTCAGCACATCCATTACCATTGAGTGCTTTTGAAACTGTTAGCTTAAACAATAATTTGTATTTTTTGTTATACAATCTGAGTTTGAATTGGTATAATATTATTATCCCGAAAGGGGGTGAATGAACCCCTAGGTATATTAGTTCTACGCAACTTTTCTAAATTCATAGATTTTCATTGAAAAAATGCCAGCATGCAAAGTTTACATTGTACTTTTATGTGAACGCTTCTGAGATAGCCCTATTAGCAGCTGTTTTAAGTTGAACTTCGTCCTTGACTAAAACACTTCATCATCATCAGCCTGAAAACGTCCACTGGTGAACATAGGCCTCCCCAAAGAGCGCTACTTTGAGCTGCTTGCCTCTTGCATCCATCAGCTTCCGATGGTTCTGACCAGGTCATCGGTCCACCTAGACCAAAACCACTTACCTAAATGAAAATATCAACCAGAAAAGACAAACACTTTTGGGCGATACCTTACCTACCTACCTACTATACGCTTAACTACCCATATATCTATCTACCGGAACCCTCTTAGGGTTACTACGTACAACGCTAGGTCAATTTCCACAGAAGGTTCTCTCAACTTTCAGCTATCATGGTCACGACCCGGGACCCCCCTCTTCCGAGATAACCTACCAATTCAAATTCATTCTGTATAGACGTACTTACTTTCATATTATGTTGTCTATTTTGTATTGTGATCCCTACATATAATAAATGTGTAATTCTGATGCGCTACGGAACACACACATAATGATGTCAAATCTAATTTATCCCATAGGTTCTATTGTTCAAAAAATATCGTAACCGCGATGCAGGACTACAAGGCTTTTTACCCTTCTCCATACATTTTCTAATTTATCGTATCTAACGCCATCTAGGGACAATAATTTGTAGCTGTTTGTTTGTTTGTTTGTTTGTTATTGAACAAATCCCTAGGTACTGAACTGATTTTCATGCGGGTTGCACTAATATGCTTAGAAATAACCAGCGCACAACATAGGATATATTAAAATACAAATATCATTAAAAAAATTTGGTCAAAATTATTAAATATCATTACGAAACCGGACGGAATTTTATACAACATGGCCGCTTCATGGTGAATTTTTTTGGCTACTGACGGTTAGTTTGTGTCACAGTAATTTTTTTTATGTTGTATTATGGCTCCACACATGGTGTATTTAGCCAGTGTTAAGTATAGTAATTTTTCGTCGTGTTGTTATTGAATATTTCACATGTTTCACGTAAAGTCCATCTGGAGGCACAAACACAAATAAAACACGTGTGTAAGGCCATGAACAAAGAGTAATAGAAGTTAATTTCGGTAGTAATATGCATTAAACAGTGGAATGAAATTTTACAATTTATTAGATTTGATTAACCATTATTAGTTTTTCTATTTAAGCCCTTGCAGGTTGTTTGGGGTTTTTGGAGTAAAATAGATATACCATCAAATAATATGTAAGTAGTATGAATCGATTGCATTCAAGATACAAACATGTTAATTATACTTAGTGCCCGCAGATTAGAGAAATAATCGGCCAAGTGCGAGTTGGGCTCGCGCACGAAGGGTTCCGTATCATTATCTATAAAAACTAGCAAAAAAACGTTTGATGTATGAGAGAGAAAAAATACTAAAATACAGAATAAAATAAGTATTTAAGGGGTTAAATACTTATTTTTTTCTGTATTTTTTGTAATAGCGGCAACAAAAATATATCATCTGTGAAGATTTCAGCTGTCTAACTATCACGGTTCATGAGATACAGCCTGATGGTGACAGACGGACAGACGGACAGCGGAGCCTTAGTGATAGGGTTCCGTACCCAAAACGGACTGACGACGTCTGTCAGGCTGTCTATCTGTCTGTCACCAGGCTGTATCTCATGAACCGTGATAGTTAGAGCTTTACCCTTGGGAGTATAATCTTGACCCTTGCTACGCCTATTTTTGGCATTACATGACGTTTATGTTTGGCCCACAGGTCTGAGGGCCAATGCATACTATTACCACCATAGGCTAATGCAGTGGGCCAATGATACTCTTACGTTACGTATAAATTATATACTCTTTGAATGATACAGAAGTATAATAATACTCTTTGGAATGATACGAAGTAGATTTTTTCTCTAATCTGTGTACGAAACATGTTATGTAAAATGCCCTGGGGGTCTAGCAAAGATCACAATCACTAACGCTAACGCCTCACGCTAACTCCAAAAATGTATTGAAATGACATTCGCTACGGAAAAGTTAGCGATTTCCGAAACGTCATTTCAGTACATTTTGGAGTTAGTATTTGGCGTTAACGTTAGCGGTTGGTATCTTTGCTAGACTTTGCCCTATTGTGAAAATGTTTTGAAAGCCTAGATTTTAATTTAATATAGGTTTTAATTAATCATGAGTTCGATGATACTTATCGAAATATCATCGAAATTTCTATATTTAAGTAGCCATGAGTGGAGATTTCATCAAAATTGGTCCAGGAATATCAAGGATAATAATTAGCGTAATAGCCATATATAATGTAGTCCACGCGTGGCAACGCCGCGGGTAGTAGCTAGTCCATAATAAAACCATCTCGCTTCTAAGACCGTCAGTAAATAGTACTGCTTCTGCGATTAAAGCTTAGAATGTTTCTATTGACCAAGATTCTAATACAGCATGTGAAGACTTGCCGCCGGCCACTACGTTGTGTGGATGGAGTTATGGGAGATGAAGCGGTATTTGGAAAATTATAGGTTTTGGTGGCAAATATTGCACAATGCTCTAAAGAGGAAGCTGATTTCGAAGCTAACCCGGTTACGAATAGGACCACCCCATCTCTTACCGTGGGTGCCATAGAAAGCGTCTATTAAAAGTGGCGCGGTTTGGAGGAGGATAGTAAGTGCTCAGCCGTGGACGTCTTCAAGCTGATGATCGTTTCTGCAACTGGGTTCAGAGGGAGATAATCGGCTATTGTGGTTTTGTATAAGCTTTGTATAGAATCGTCGTTGTCACTCAGGACAGGGGTGACGTTATATCAATCTGGTACTCGGTGTGATAAAGACGACACATGCGACGACGGTGAAATTATTAGACTATACTTTTGATACGAACCCGCTAGTTATTGACGACCATAACAGTCATCATCATCATCATCATCATCATCATCTACAACTGAAGACGTCCACTGCTGAACATACTTCTCCTATGGCGCCACTTTGAGCGATTGCTAGCCTCTGGTGTCTTACTCTTGCGTCTAAGATAATAAATAACAGTATTTTTGGGATAACTGTGAAAGAATTTTTTATTAAACTATTGAGTGATATTTGAATATTAAATTTAAGAGACAACAGCTTAACAGCTTTAAATTAGCCTGATTCCTGGCTGTATCTTGCATACCCCGATCCAGGCACCAAAGCCTCGTGTCCGAGGTTATCTCGATCTTTGAGCCGCGAGCCCAAAAGTGTTCTGTGCGCGAGCCTCAGGCGAACAGCACGGATTCCTCCAACCCTCTCTACATTTCAGTTTATACACTCACAGCTACTCACAACGATTCCGGAAGTACCTACACGCTGCTTTTACTATGTGAATAGATCGATGAGCTGAATGCGATCTTATTTTGTTTCTATTCAGCCGATTTCAAAACTAGGAAGAGTTTTTCAATTCGGTTGTAATTTGTATTGTGGTCTTGGCTTGTCATTTTATAAAGCGATTTGGACTTATCGATTGCTGTTTCAGATTAGTACCATAGCATTTTTATCAAAATCAGCTTAGTAGTTTGGTTTTGAAATCAAAATAAACCGGAAAAGGAAAAGCATGTGACCATGATAGTATTATCCAAGTTACCCGTGTTTCTCAGTATGAAGGAAAAATGATTGACGTCAGTTTAAACCCTATTCAAAATAAAATCATCATCACCATTATCACCAACATCGTCATCATCATCATTATCATTATTATCATTAACAGCCTAAAGAATTTTAAAGGATGTTTGTCATAAAACAACAACAACTTTGTCTTAGAAGGATGATACGACTTTGTTATTACCACAATATTCTTATCAGTAAATATTAATGTTATTACTTTACAAGTAGAGAAAGGGAGCGCTAAAAAGACGATGATATAAAACAAATTGTTTTTCTTAAAATTTATAATTTTCTATACAAATGTAACTTAGAAAAAGTCCGAGATATATTTTATCTATAACTGCTTAGAATAATATTTATCATAATCAACTAATTTAGCCGATTACATTTTTTTCTGATAAAATTAATAATCGTCTAGCCATTAGGATTAGTGTTTATTATAATGATAATTAAGCAAGATAAAATAATCGGCCAAGTGCTAGTCAGGCTCGTGCACGAAGGGTACGGTCGATAAGAACATTTTTAAATTTTGTTCCTTTTTTCATTTTACTGTTGTTATAGCGGCAACAGTAATACATCTCCTGTGAAAAGTTCAACTAACTATAACGGTTCATGCGAGAGTTTTGGCGGGAACGCGAAAATATTCACGTCATTGTATTGTATTATTTCTCAAAACTTGTGCTTTTTCCAGTATTAATGTTTAAAATTGGTGGCGTTTTACGCATTAATTGCTGAATTACGAGCATGAGTGTGGGCAAGTGATGTAATGTGGTGAAACGTGAGTTTTCGTGTTGCTTCCAAAATTCCATAGAAGCTTCTAGTAAAGTTGCCACCACTTTACTGGAGCATGACTTAGACTGGACTTCGACTATCTGACTTAGACTGGACTATGACTATGACTAAGACTTGACTTTACGTGATATATTCTTTAACGATGAATAATTACAATACTTGACACTGGCTAAATACACTATGTGTGGAGCCAAAATATAAGAAAAAAAACAAACGGTTCATGCAATACATCCAGCCCAGCTAGCATGCGCACCGCGACAAAATTTTCTCGACACTTTATCTCGTGAAAAACCGTGACAAGACTATGGAAGGGCCTAAGTGTGTCTCACTCTAACCGTGCGGCTACACCTAAAGGTAAACGGCGATCGTGTAGCAGCACGGTAACAACAACGACAAGTTTTCTTGTGGTGTGCATGCTGGGGGGTCTGGTGATAGACAAACGGCCGGACAGACAGCGGAGCCTTAGTAATAATTATTAGGGTTTGAAACCCTTCAAAATTGACTAGAACACTATTAAAAGACTAGAATAACAAAACAGCGACTACCGAAACCACCATCAATAACGACGTTGTCAACATATTTCCACCGCTGATGACACCAAATCTTCTTCCTTGATGGATTAGCTCCAGAACTGAGTCCAAAGTTTCTTCTCCACTTGGCCGGATCTGTTCTGCTGGTAGCAGGAATCCGTACTCTCCTCGATCGCGAAGCTCGTAGCAGTAGACCAGGGGAACATGGAGCTGTTCCTTTACCCATTCGTCGCTTCCTCCTGTTGCCATATCTGGTTGAAAGTTTCACAAAATATTATTTGCTTCGGATTTTTGAATAGAGCATACAGTCGCTAAGCGTACATCCCTATCAAGGATGTCCAAAATGACATTATGTGTAACGATAAAATTGTAGATCTGTGTGATTGTGTAAATAAGTTATGGTTATACTATAGTCTGGGTTTGTAAAATTCTATGTATTCAAAATGTTTTGGTTGCAGAATCACTACGTAGGCAAAACATCTTAATTGTAAAATTACATTTATGCTATAAATAAGCTATCTGCTACCCGCTTTATCGCAATATATCACATTCCATCGTCAACCCTTTTGGGTCACTGTTGGATATAAGCTTCCCTCATCAAGGACCGAAGAGAACGCTGCTGCCCATTCCCTGGTTATTATTCCCATAGCCGGTTCTTGGGCACCCATGAGGTAGTCATCATAATAAAATTATTTTCTATCGTTTTCTTGATCGAACTATCTTTATTCTATTTTAATCAGGATTGATATTCATGAAAAGGTAATAAATACAATGATAAACAGCTTTGTCTCATGATAATATGTCTCTTACGAACCAATTACAAATTTAACAGTCATAATTAAATTGCAATAGCTGTATCGTTGGGTAAGCATCTCTTCGAAAATTAATATAATATAATAGAAAAAGGCTTGAAAGAGCTTAAACGATTTTATAACTATGTCATACTCACAAATAGCTTCAGCAATGTTGCCAGTTATATACTGAGTTCCGTATCTGACGGATAAAGCTCCCATGGCACGTCTGCCCACATTCATCTAAAACATTCGAACACCGATAAGTACCTACTGGTAACTACGATATAAGTTAGTATAAATTATTCATTAAGTATTAATTAGCTTTTGTAGTAAGTACGTGCTAGTATCGTTGACCCCGACATTTCAGGGTTTATTGACTAGAAGTATTTTTAAAGTACATTGATTTTTAGTGAAATTCACCTTCTAAATATTTTTATACTCACAGCCTCGTGATAGTTTGCCAACGGCTCCGTGGTATTACCAAAAGGTATCAAAAGTAACTGGCTGTAGGAATGGATGGATAGGTAGATATCAATTCGATCTCCCAAATTTCTAATGAATGTAGACAGGTGTCTGGTTTCGGGCTCTGAGAATGGGCCTGGTCCAGCAAAGGTATCAGATGCTGGGTTTGAACTGGCGCCATGTTCTGTAAGTAATTAGAATTATCCTGGTAATTTATGTAGATATTTAGTAGAAAAAATGACAGAAAAGCAAAAAAGATTTTAGAGATGCTCCCATCAGATATTATAGGAATCCCGTTTTGATGGGAAAGTGGTATTAGGCACAAGTATTTGTAAACTAACATATTTATTGACTGCTATTGACTATTCTTTTAATAAATGTTGTATATCTACATGGCAAATGGTGGAGTGCACTTTCTGCACGCAATTTTATTTTTTATTTATTTTTTGACAGCCTCCGTGGTGTGGTGGTTGAGCAGGTCGGCTCGTAACCCGGAGGCGGCGGGTTTGATTCCCGCAACAGGACAAGTATTGTCCTGTTGCGGGTGCAAATAAAAAGTGCAAATACTTGTTCTGTGTCTGGGTGTTGTGGGACCATGGTCCTCGTAGTTACTGAGTCCCTAGATACAGGGAATCGTAGTTAGGGTCCAGGATCTAAGTGTGTGATCGTTGGGCGTTAATATTATTATTATTTTTCAATGACGAAAGCGTTTGACCACCATCTCAACTGACACCAGGGGGGTTATTCTCTATGGAAACACAGATTCCACACGATTCGAAACCACGTCGTTATCGTGTCTTGTTCAAATCGTGTCACAGCGTCAGATATACCTTTACGTTACATTAAAGTTATATTTATTTTGTATAAAATATATTGACATAAGTGGTCATATCTTTTGATGTGTTGATGTTTCGGAACGCGTCTCGGTAAAACATACGATTTTTGACAGTTCAAATCGCACCAATTCCAAATTCATTTCGCGCGGTTTTGTTTTCGTTTCATAGAGAATACAGTTTTGCAGATTTCTTATGTAAGACAAGGAATTTGCGTGGTTTCGAAGTAAGGAATCGATACGGAATATTATAATGGCCCTGATGGGAAGCGTTGTGGTCTAAGGTGTAGCACGCTGGTCTAGTAAATAACTATTCACTCTTTGATTTGAACAACCCTGGGTTTTATTTCGGGGAAAAAAAAACAGGGCAAGGCATTCCACACTTTTGCAGTTCTTATTAAAGAAGCATGTGCATTGAATAACGATTTAACCGTTGCCATGTCTGTTCCACTGCCACTAGGTTTTGACCACACCGTTCTTACCAAGTACCATCGCAGGCATTTTGACTCAAACCACTTACCAACTAGCCTAAAGTTTAAGTACCTACACTTATTTAATAAAGTTCTGGTATGGCCGATGATTATGAATATAAAAGTTCATGAACAAGCTTATAAACCCTGTAACCACTCATCATCGCCACCATCTGCGACGCCAACACTGGAGCAGTTGTGCCAGCACCCCAAAGCCGTAACTCCGTTACTTCAAGGAGCTGGGCTGGCTTGGGTAGATGCTGGAGGGGGAAATGCATAATACACCCCAAGCGGGACGTCAGTGCAGGCCTTACCGCCCCCATTCCAAATTAGAATTAGAATTAGAAAAGTTCATGTAAGTTAATAAAGAAAAACTAACCCAACCAATTGCTGTTCCAGTTTCTGTTGAGATCGACGCCAAAGTTGATGCCAAAAGGACGCCTGTTCTTGCGCCAGAACCTGAACTGAATAAAACTAAAGTTATGAATAGCTACAGGTAAACATTTGTAATCAAAAAATTAAGGCGATTTTGTTTTCGTTCTATTTCTAAAAATCCGTTCAGGTTGTGGTAGTGTTTGCCGTTGTCGTATACCGAAAAAAGTGATACGATATGCAGGGATGTTCATTCCTAGAAGGCATGCACGGATGTTTATTCCTAAAATGGTATGGGATTAAGTATAAATTATAGATACTATTTCAGTTTAAATCTTTTTGTCGCATTTGTTCATATTTATTACCTATGATGTTTTTAGATCATCATTATCGTCATCATAAACAGCCTGAAGAAGTCCACTGAAAAAATATGGGCCTCCCCAAGAGAGCGCCACTTTAAGCGGCTGCTCACCTCCTGAGCATCGGCTCTCCGCGGTTCTGGCCAGGTCGTCGCTTTACAGTCGACTGGCCTACGCTGTCTCCGGATCGTGGTCGCCACTCGAGAAACTTTCTGTCATATCGGTGGTCAGTTCCAAAAGCAAGCGATTTTTAGATCAGCAATAAATTTTTTTTTTCTCAAATGTCATTTTGTAATTACTTGATAATTAAACTTCCATAATGAAATATAGGCAAACGTAAAACTTACAGAATCATGACTCCAAATATATCCATCAGGATTGGTCACAGGAAAGATGTACCAATCATACTCCTTTGCGTAGTATTGAACATCTGGATCTTCGCTTGTGAGCAGCTCATTCGCAATAAAACATGTTGTCGCTGGAGAGATCCATTCTCTTGAATGAATTCCAGCTTCTAGAAAGATGATTCTTTTCCCAGGCCCGTGAGATATCCTGATGCCTGTGATATTACGTCCCTCGTAAGATACTCCTCCGACTAATGGGGTGACAATTTCAGGGTATGTCTCAACCAGGTCATCCAGCCATGCGTTTATGTCGTCATTGGTATGATAAGCATCCCAAGCCATAGATCTGAGGCTGCCTCGGGTATATTGCTTGACCGTTTCTTTGTCGATCTGTCTGTTAGGAGTAAATTAGTACTACAATTATTATTATTATGAAAAAAATAATATTATTTTAAGTACAATTGTACATCTCTCATGAAATTTGTATTATTATATGAGGTAGACCATTATTGCATTATTTTGTTAACGTAAACTAAAATCATTGCAGTCTTATTACCTTCTATTATTATGAACTATTCACTTCAATCCTTTGAACCAACTTAAAAAAGAAGGAGAATTCAGTTGAATTTTATTCATATCAGTAAGTTGTACAAATATGTTAAAAATTAATTGTTAATTTAGGTACTTACTCTTGGACGTTAGACATCGAAATTTCATAGTTGATATTGTTGCCATTGAGTAAATTTTCTAGATCAATTTTATTCGTAGGGCTTGATAAAATGTTAACGAATTCTACAGCTTGCACGGGATCAGTCCAAAAATCGTATCTCAAGTCATTGTCTTGAAGATTTCTAAGTATTCCAATATGTTCTTTGCCATTTGGAAGAACTTTGTAAAGAGTGTAGTTATCAAATCTGAATTTGGCGTTCACTGCGCACAGTATATGTAAAAGTATGAAATATTTCATTTTGTCAAATTATCACTGATCGAATAAAACGCGCTAATTTTTGAGCATGATACTGTAAAATGTGTGGTGCATAAGTGTGACGATGACTGACAAAATGTTTCGAACTAAATTACTAAATAAGCCGATAATGAAAATGATAAGATAAACATAGATAAGTATAATACGTATTAATGCATGTCTGGCGTGGCATAACACATTTTTTTTACATACGATTATCATAGTTATTACGTTTCTGCAGGTAGGTACTTTTTTAATATATATTTCATTTGTCAGTGAGCGAGTGTTACATCTAGATTCATCATAAAACTGGATAGCCTGGTTATTGTAAAGTATATAAGATACAGGGATAGCTTGTGCAACTACCTATACTTTGCACTCATTTTACAACGCTGAAAGAAATCCCCATGAGGAAACTGTATGTATACTGTGTATGTTCTAGAATTACAAAATTCAAATACTTGGTGTCACTTGTCCATCGTGGTGGACTATTATGGCCTACACTAGCTCACTGTCCAGCAGTGAGAACGTATTGGGTCGATGATATTGCTAGTACAGTAACTAATAATAATAGTGTGTTTACTGTCCTACCCCATACCTCCAATTCTCAAGATATGTGTACTTTTTGTTGTTGTTGAAATGGTGTTAATAAAAGAATATCATGTCACAATAAAACTCCTATTTAATAATCATTTTATTTAAGAACGAAAATCAAAAACGGCACCCTCGGCTAAGGGTACATTTAAAACACTTTTATCTATGCTTAATACCTACCTAATTCAACTATTCTGTACAGACATTGTAATTTATTTGACAAGAGTGCAGCTACAAAATCCTTAAATAACCCCAAATCGTTTCGCTTGATAGATAAGCTCAATTACAGAGTCCATAGTCTCTTCACCACTAGGCAAGATCTGGTCGGTGGGGAGAAGAAATCCAAAGGTGCCTCGGTCCCGAAGTTCATAGCAGTAGACGATGGGAACTCGAAGGTGCTCTTTCACCCAGTCAATACTACCGCCTGTAGCTTGATCTGTGATAAAGGAAATACAACTTGTTTTAAGCAGATCTCTGAAAGGATTAATCTAAGAGAGTCTGAAGAAGTAAAGTAAAATAGTCCAGGCTAAAAAAATAAGGCTTAGCGAATTTTCACTATTGCTTTCAAAGCGGAATGTATGTTCAGTAGTACCCCAGATAATATAAGTAGTAGTTGTGCGTAGTTATAGCCTAAGAGTCAATTTCCGATCCAGGTGCAGCATGGCGCCACGTTTAGACCCTTTGGATTTGTATTGTTGCTTCACAAAATATGGGCACACGTTAACATAGAATTATTATTTACAGCAGTATCGCCTGCTAATAGATAAATTTTGATGTCGGGAAAAATTTGAATCTTTTTAAAGACAAATCATGCTTTTTTTAAGCTATCGTGTTAAGTAATATCATGTCTTTATTCTTCACCTTTACTTATGGGGTTAGTACTTATCTCTTGAGAATTAGCTTAACAACGATGACGTATATCAAAACAAACGATACAGTTCGTGACTCGAATGCTTCACAAACGTTAAAATTTTAAAATTACTATTTAGTAACTCACAAATTGCTTCAGCAATATTTCCTGTGACATACTGCGTTCCGTATCTCACTGAAAGAGCTCCCATAGCGCGTCTACCTATATTGATCTGAAATGTATGAATTTTGTCATTGATTTTTATTTGTTTTCGGTCAATTTGTTCTCATTTAGGTACTAACTTTCTACTTACAGCTTCATGATAGTTTGCAAGAGGCTCCGTTGTATTTCCAAAAGGTAATAGTAGTAGCTGGCTAAAGGAGTGGAAAGATAAGTAGATGTCTATTTGGTCTCCAATAGATCTGATGTAGCTGGAGAGATCTCTAGTTTCGGGTTCCGAAAATGGTCCAATACCAGCGTAAGTATCAGACGCGGGGTTTGTGCTGGCTCCAGAAACTGGTTTACAAGAAATGAATTAAAGATTTTATGCACTTAATTAATACTTAAATGTTATCATATTTTCATGCTTTTTGAATGATTCCAGTGAAATAAGCGTCAATTTTAAACTTATGAGAATAAGAGAGAGAGAGAGAAGGCATGTTCACATCTTAGATACAAAACGTAGTACCCTAAATATTTTCAGCTTAAAAGACTTACCAAGCCAGTTATTGTTCCAGTTTCTGTTGAGGTCAGTACCAAAGTTGTTACCGATGGGACGCCTGTTTTTACGCCACATTCTGAACTAAAAAAAAACAAATAGGTACAATTATTAATAATATCAAATAATGCATAGTTTAAAATAATTGTGTTTCTAATCGTGGATAGCAAGAACTATATTGATACCTACTGATTCATGACTCCAAATGTAACCATCAGGGTTAGTCACAGGGAAGATGTACCAATCGTATTCCGCTGCATATTTCTTAATCTCTTCATCATCACTCGTAAGCAGCTGTGTTGTGATATAGCAAACCACTGCTGGAGAGATCCACTCTCTTGAATGTATACCACCTTCTAGGAAAATCGCTCTTCTGCCTACACCACTCCCAAAAATTTTAAGTCCTCTGATTGGTCGACCTTCATAAGAAGTACCTCCGATTAACGTCACGACTTTATCTGGATATGTAGCTGCTAAGTCATCAATCCAGCTGTTAATTTGATCATTGGTGTAATAACCGTCCCAGGTCATGGTTTTGAAGTTGCCTCTGGTGTAAGTGTTTACTTTTTCCTTATCCATAGCTCTGTAAAAAAAAAATTATGCTAGTTTAAGAAAGATGACTAATTATAATTATACGAGGGCGCTCAGAATGAGTAAATCTGTATCCTACAAAAACAATTTGTAATTTATTGTCAAAGTGATGGCGTACCACAAACGTATTTGCCGTTGGTATGAATAATAATGAATTTTAAGCTAATGAAATAATACGCTTAGAGCTTAGAGTATAATTTTTATTAAAAAGACATGTCATGATTCAATCCGTTTTTAAATTCAAGTCGAACTTGAAGTTACTTGAACATTCACGACTGAATAATAGAAAAATAGAGTTCACTCTAGCTATAGTTGTTTTAAAGTCCAAATTTATTTTGAATTCAAAGCATCAAAGTATTTTCAATAGATAAAATGAGAAAGCAAAACTTACTCTTGAATATTTGACATCGGAATTTCAAATTTTAGCCCATTCCCATTGAGAAGATTTTCCAAGTCTGCCTTATTCTGAGGGCTTGATAGAATGTTGACGAAATCTGCAGACGGTACGGGATCAGTCCAAAAGTCATAACGAATGTCAGTTTCTTGAAGATTTTGGAGTAATTTTATTTCATTGGCATTTTTCGTAAGGATTTTGTATAGCGTGTAATTATCGAACCTAAATTTAGCACAGTTTATTAAACTAAACAAAGACAAAACTAACAATAATTTTAACATTTTGTTATTTTATCGCTGATGATGATGATGCTATAGTATAACGTCCTGTTTGAAGTAACTGTAGTTATAAAGTAATTTAGTTAGCCGATAATTAAATTATCGGCTATTAAACACAATAAATAACTTAGTGAACCATTTACAATGTACATTTATGGCAAGGATAAGTGGTTAAGATAAGCGTAAGAAAAGTAGTCCTACAGAATTAAAAGAGATTAGATTATTTTAAAGTATGTGTAATTATTGTCACCGTTGTTTTTATTTGACCTTAATTGTAAGTGGGCAATCAAGGTTACATAAATGGGTATAGATAACTCTTTATTTTTATTGGGGAGCCGATGGATGCTGAGGTAAGCAGCCGCTCTAAGTGGCACTCTTTGGCGAAGCTGATGTTCAGCAGTAAGTAGACGTCTTCATGCTAACGACAATGATTCCTTTATTAAGTTGGACTGCAAAAATATTAAAACAATAATGAATAATTTCTAATGCCAGTTTCAGTGAACGCAAAAATCAGTATCACATGAAAAATTGACAGAAAAAATATAATCTAATTATTTGTAGTATTTTGTAGAACTCAATATTGCTATTCCACATTTTTTAACAACATAAATTGTCTGAAATTCCCGTATATCGGGCAATATTAATTTGTACACAATTTCCGGTAAACTTTAATGGACACCTGAATAATTAATTAATGAAAAACCACAGCCGCAGCTCGCTTAATAGTTTAATGGTCCGCTTTAGTGCACTTCATTTATTAATTCTTTTGAAAACATTAAAATTATAAAAGGATGTATCATTTCGTTCTGTGTATTTTTTTATTGAAATGCTGCTATTTGTATTTAAAAATTGCTGAAAAAATATTCACAACTTAAAACACTGAGATACTTACTACATTGGAAACGATAGGTTCAAACTTTCAAACCCAATATGTAAATACACAACCATGCAAGGATTTGCATGCTAAAATTGTTGTCAGAGGCATGTCAGTAAAATACCTTACTGGTTTTGTTTTTTATTTATTAATGAAATAATTATTTATTGTGGTATGTCTACAGCATGGCCAGTATACAATTCAAATATTTTGTGGTAATTAGGTAGTGCTGCCAGTTTTTATTATGATTGCAGTAGTAGTTAGATTATAAAAGGCACTTTACACAAAATAGGATACTATTGCCAGTACTAGCATCAAAACTGAAGCTCTCACGCCTGCTCCACTGTTCATGTATCCAAATCTCTTGGCTTGATGGATCATCTCAAGCATCGAATCCCAGGTTTCTTCACCAGATGGTATGATCTGTTCTGGGGGTAGGAGGAAATGGTACTCTCCTGTGTCACGAAGCTCGTAACAGTAGACCAGTGGGACATTGAGGTGGTCTTTTACCCAGTCTATGCTGGTGCCAGCAGCGTGATCTGTAAATTTGTTAAGAACTTGTTTGTTCCGTTTGATACAATGGAATTAAATAGTTAACCAACCATAACCATTAAAAATTATCGTATCCGTATCTCTAGTAACTTTTATCTTTTTATACTTAAAATATATATTATAAAAAAATATTACGTAAAATTTAAAAACAATTTTTTTGGGATTTTTTTACTTACAAATGGCCTCAGCAATGTTTCCAGTAACATACTGTGTGCCGTATCTTACTGATAAAGCTCCCATAGCTCGTCTCCCAATGTTTATCTGAAAATATACAAGGTCAAAACTCACCATCACCATCACCATCAACAGCCTGAAGGAGTCCACTGCTGAATATAGGCCTCCCCCAGGGAGCACTATGCGTGTCATGCTAAGGAGAATAATATGGCTGAAAAGTGAAGAAGTGAAAGTAGCGTAGCATAGTAACATCTAGATTGGGAACTGCTTCTCAAATAGGGCTATTGGAAAACAATGGTAAATGCTAGGTGACAGATCTGTTTTTAAAAAGGTCAGATAAACAAAGAAACTTAAAAATAGCCAATAAGAATTTATTTATTAATCCAAGTACTCACCGCATCATAGTAGTTGGCTAAAGGTTCAGTAGTATTTCCATAAGGTATCAACAGCAACTGACCAGCAGAATGAAAAGAAATGTATAACTCGATTCTATCTCCAACGCTGCTGATGAATTCAGATAGAGACCTTGTTTCTGGTTCAGAGAACGGACCAACACCTGCATAGGTGTTTGAAGATGGGTCTGTACTGGCTCCAATCACTGAAAATAAAATAAAATATGAGCTTTTAGATTTGTTTTTTATCGTCCTGTTTATAATTTGTATTACTTAAGTAATTACTTAGTTTGTTTTTAATATCTTACCGAGCCAATTTTGATTCCAGTTTCTATTTAAATCAATTCCGTATTCACTTCCGACAGGACGTCTGTTCTTGCGCCAAAGCCTGAACTAAAATTCATAAATATCTATGAAGATCTTTAATTTATCAACCAACGTATGCACCGTATCGTCTTATAGCATAATAACATGATAATAGAGTTTAATTAACATAAATTTCTATTACCGATTCATGAGTCCAAATGTAGCCATCAGGGTTAGTCACAGGAAAGATGTACCAATCAAATTCCTTTGCAACAGCTTGCGTTTCTTCATCATTACTGGTCAGTAGCTCGTTAATGATATAAATCACTGTAGCTGGTGAAATCCACTCTCGAGCATGAATACCAGCTTCAATAAAGACTATTTTTTTACCTTCTCCGTGTGATATTCTAAGACCTCTAATTTCGCGACCTTCGTAAGATATTCCTCCTACCAACGGAGTGACTACGTCAGAGTAAGTGGCAGCTAGATCATCGATCCAATCATTGATTTGCTCATTAGTATGATAAGCATTAAGTGCCATGCTCTTGAGATCACCTCGATTGTAAGGCTTGACTGTTTGTCTGTCGATGATTCTGAAAATATCAAGTTTGGATTTCAATTTAAAAACTGAAGTCGGTAATTTAAAAATTGTCAACAGTTTAGTATTTGTACTTACTCCTGAATATTTGAAAATGCGATTCCAAACTCGATATCCATACTCTTGAAATACTCTTCAAGAGAACTCCTGTCACTAGGGCTTGATAAAATGCTTATAGATTCAGCATTTGGTACAGGATCACTCCAGAAATCAAAACGAGCATCACTATCTTGAAGATTTTGTAGGAGTTTTACTTGATCAGCATTTTTAGGGATTGTTTTGTATAATGTGTAGTTATCGAACCGAAACTGTACACTTAATGCTGTATGCAATATAAATATTGCGGGGACTAATATTTTTAACGTCATTTTACGTATATTCTAAAGCGATTTGTTGCGTTAACTGAAGTTATATTAATGACACGATATATTTTATACAATCGGTTGATCAATAGCGATAAAATAAGTTATAAAAAATTATTGTGATGTCGTAAAGCTTTAGGGTGTTTGATAACTAATACTCTAAAAGGTTTGTAATAAACCCTAAACAAACTCAATAATGATTAGTAAAATAAACAAAGTATGACTACTGGATATTCTGACGGTCCAACGATCTGTGAAAATTGAGAACCGTGGGGAGTCGATGGCTGCAGAAGGCGAGCAGCTGCTTACGGTGGCACTCTCTGCGGAAGGTCTATGTTCAGCAGTGGACGTCTTTGGGCTGTTGATGATGACTATACTGATAATATTAACTACAATGTTCTTAGTTCTCAGCTTTTTGTCAATGTTACTGTAATTCGACAACGTACATGCTATATAAATCATCTTCATCATTCATTCATCATCATTGAGTATTTTTAGCCTTTTATAGTACAGATCTTCTCCTGTAGGCAAGTGGTAGATCCTGGTATCAGAATATTTAGACCACCCGAGAGCTTCTGTATTGGCTTGATGTTTCTTGTCTTCTGACAGATACAGCCAGGACCAGTGCCTTGCGAAGCACGGTACTTAGCGCTTAGTTGAAAATACCATTTTTTGTAGTGTGGTCGTGGTCACCTATCTAAATAGTAGCAGTGAACGATTAAGAATGCCTAGTCAAGTTTCGGTATAAATACTACAAGTGGGTATACAAGGTAACCTTGAATTAGTATGTTATCCCAAAAGGGGGTAAATCTACACTCCAAGATAGACAATGTTTCTTCTACAACTTTACGTTTTTCATTGAAGAAATGCCATGTAAAGTTTACGTTCGAAAATAGCCTTAGCGCAGTTGGGTGGTTGAACTTTGTCCTTGACCACGTGCACATAAATGAGTTTAACGACCTGTGTTTACAAATGAATTTATAGTATCTTATTAACTCTCGTAGCGATAGCAAATGCAATTTTGCGAGTGGATTAATTTTTTACCATGGAAGTTTGGAAACACTCAGTTTCAAGTAAGACTCTCACAACTTGTAGGGTATCATGGTCCCAGTCCCCCCATTTCATGATCACCTTATATACAAATATGAGGCTGATAATGATGAATGAGATTTGCAATAGTTTTCAATGTTTCCATGACGGAAGCAATATCTGGACCCGAAATAGTTAAGTAAAATATGAGCCATAAAACTTTTACCAACTCTTGTATCTTTATGGCTAGCTTTATTGATAAGTTTTATTAGCTTCTTCTATTTGTTTTATTTTTCAGTTTTGTCGCAAAAATTGTTTTGTTCTGATAATCTGCTGGCCTGGTTACTTTAATAATAAGCAGTATGTAAAGTTCTTGAGTTATTGTTGATTAACAGCCTATGCTTAGTTTGGGGCTAGATGGCGCTGTTTGAAATGTCCATACATATTTATTTATTTATTTAATTACATTAACCATCGACCACTTAAAAACTCAGGCCATATTTAAGATAGCAACTTAAGGTAAGTATTATAAAATAAAATATAATATTGTTATTTGATATTTCCATACATTTTGAGTTCTCGTTTTGTGTTAACGTTGATGGAATGGGATCTTTGCTAGACCCCCTGGTCAGAAACGTTTGGGTAGCCTAAAAATTTCACACCAGTAACCTAGTACGAGTTTTCCAAAACGTGTATACGCGCGAATCCATTAAAAATTTGTAGTGCCATTTTTAGTTCATCAACGTGTCCGATAGGGGCGCTGCACAGAAATGTATGGGAGAAAAGGGAGAATACGTAAACGAATCAAGTTTTAGTAAACTATCAAAACTCTAGGGGTACTGGGCGTAGAATATAATCAGTACCTACTACCTGCAAAGTTGAACATATCAAACACTACCACGGAAAGAAAGAAAGGGATATCAATAAAAATGAAACGCGTTCAGTTTGTTTGTTCGGCATTCATACCTAAACGGCTCAATCGATTTGGATTTATGCACGTAGATTTCTAATACTACCAAGAAGATCAATTACTAAGAATTAAGACATGCGGTAGCGTATCAAGATAATTATGTACATTAAATTTAACCCAGAAAATCTAAACGGGTGAAACCGCAGGGCATTGAAGTTTCATAGTTATGATTAAAAAAATATGTAATCTCGTTCAATACTATAATAGTAGAACCGACGTTGGCTCAAAACTTAAATAACATTAATCAATCTGGCTTCTCTAAGAATAGCCATTAGAGAGTCGTAAGTTTCCTCACAAGATGGCAGCACTTGCGACACTGGTAGAGTGTAGCCCCATGCACCTTGGTCTCGGAGGTAGTAAGTCGCTGCGATGGGAGGGTTGAAGCGGTATTTGACCCAGTCGGTGACATGACCAGTAGCGCCATCTAAAAAAGTGAAACAAAATTACAGATTGATTTGACTATTTATAAGCTAACCCCAGTATGTTATAAAAAAGTAAAGTAAGTTTTAACATGTAAAGAAGTAATTCAATTCAATTCAATTTTTTTATTTGCGTGAACATGGGTTATATACAAAGATGAATAACATAATAATAATAATAAAAGCTCTTCACATTCTACCGGAATGGCATGCAAAAATGATTACATAAGTATAATATATACAACACGTGTTAAGTAGGTAACTTAAATTTAAACAACAAACCAAAAACTAAAACTCAGCACATTACATAGCTTTAAGCACTTATTAAATTATTACGTACATTATTATGTCAAATAAAAAAAAATACATATTAGTCAATCAATTAAGTAATAATAATAAAATATCCCCAGAATCATATAAATTGTAATTACATTTGTTTGTCATTTAAATATTCATTACATGTATTAATATTATTTAAATAATATTAATACATGTATTATTTAATTAATTAAATAATTTATTTTTAAAGATTGTCACACTCTCTGCCTCAATTATTGGCTTCGGCAAATGGTTGTAGATTCTAGGCGCCATACTAAATACACTTTTGTCAAATAGTGCTGTTCTGTGAGACGGCATGCAAATTTTATTTTTATGTCTTAAACTTCTCAGAAAATCATGCATCTGCAAGTTAGAGTTAGTAAGAGAATAAAGAATACAATTCTTAGCTCACCTAAAACATCTTTAGATGTCCCAACAAGATATTGAGTGTTGTATTTGACGGCCAAAGAGCCCATAGCTCTTCTACCTATGGTGATCTGAAATGAAAGAAAACAATTTCTAAAAGATCGACCCAGAAATACATTTTACTACTAAATATTGGGAAATTAAAATCAAATTTTGAAATTCTCGGACCTACACATAGGTACACACACAGTTGGCATTGTGCCTAAACCGTTTTAGTATCGTAGACTGAACGGTAGTAGTCACAGGTTCAAATTTGGAGAGCTTGACAAAAATCGAGATGAAATCACGGCTTAGTAGAGCTTTGACCACTTGCACACTGTGCTGCTTTTAGTCACCTGGATAAGCTACTAAACTCTTTAATCTTTGTTGAAACCTTAGTATGCCTACCTCACGTTAGTTATTTTAGGTAAGCTGTGAGCAAACGAAACAACATAGTGTAGCGTTTATCTTTCCGTCACTTGATGAAATAATTGCAGGACACTGTCCTGCATGACTGGGTCTTCACACGCCCTAACATTATAATTATCATCAAATGACAGAAAGATAAACGCTACCCTGTCTATCTATTTCAATAAAAGCAATTACTAGGATTCAAGAAATATCGAAAATATGGTATAAATTCTCAAATGTTACCATTTCATTGTAGTTGTACTGATTATTTTCAGCAGCAGTGAGGTGAGCAAATGGGATCACCAGTCTTTGTCCAAAAGATCTGAACGAGAGGAACCCAGCGAGTCGCGTGGCAACACTCTCTATATACCGGGAGACGTGTCTGGTTTCTGGCTCTGTGAACGGTCCATGCCCGATGTAGTTGTTAGCTGATGGTGTGAAGCTTCCTCCACTTACTATAACAAACAAACATTTATGTTACTAACTATTCATTTTTATAGTCTCACTTGTAGATGTAGCTATTATATTATTATCTGGGGTCTCACCAAGTCCCTTTTGCAAGAGTCGGATAGAATAAATCACCTATGTGCTTGGGAAGTTTTGCTTTCCAGCACAATCTCTATTCACCTAACATCTTACTAAAAAACAAATTTTAATCGTACCTGCCCATTGTGAGTTCCAGTTTTTCGTCAAATCAACGCCGATTGCTGACGAGGTAATCGGTCTTCTGTTTTTGACCCAAAGTCTGACCTGGATAACAAAGAATGGTTTGTTTTATGACATTATCATTATTTTGTGTAAGTATGCATTATTTACCAAATTCCAAGATAACGTCAGCTATAATTGACGATCAATCATAAACGTTATTTAGTTATGAGAATCAGTTATTTTATCTTCTTCTAGCGTCGATTCAGTCTAATTTGTCTATATTTTTGCTACTTACAGAGTCTTGAGTGAACCGATGCCCGTCAGGATTCACAACGGGAAATATATGCCATTCATAATCTTCCGAAGCTCTAAATGCTTCAAGATCTTCACCTTTCACTAATTGGTCAACAATGTACGTAAGGACAGTAGGAGACAGCCAATCAGCTCCAACTTGACCACCTTCGAGTACAAAGACTCTGCCGCTGTTTCCTCTTGATATCTTGATGCCAGTGATGTTTCTACCTGAAAAAGTTATGAAACATTGTTATACAGATTCAGATTCAGATTCAGATTTTTATTGCTTCCATAGTATACATACAATAGGTGGAATATAAAATTAAGTCTAGTTTCATATGGACCCCGTCGGGCGCAGAATCATTGCTCATGTCAGTGAGCGAAGATTTGAAAAAATTCAATAGAATTAAAAAAACGACTTTGGCTCAATTAGGATGTCGCCGTCGCGCAAACGGATATTCTAATACCAAGATGAGTGTTGAGGAAAATTATTAATTAAATAAAAAGACAATGTTTGACCAATAACTGTTTTATGCTATAGCATACGAGCATTACGACCCTCTTTCTGGGAAGAAGTTTAGTCACCAAAAGCCAATGGATAGACATCTAACAAAAGAATTGCATTATGTTGTGATATTACTCTGTAGAACCTCCTTTTAAATTGTTGCATATTGTAGGCCCGCTCCTTATTATTTGGACTGACGATCTGGTGAAAACTGCGGAGAGCCGATGGTTGCAAGAGGCGAGTAGCCGCTCAGAGTGATGCACTGTGAGGGAGGCATATCATGTTCATCAGTGGACGTCTTCAGGCTGTTATTGATGATGATAATGATGTATTAAGGAAATATTGCTGATTGAAGGTCACAAATTATACTGTTTCTTAATATTTGTATCCTGTTGTTGTTGACAAAAGTACCGACACATTTATAACAGTTTGAATATATTAGAAATAAAACTAATAATGGCCTATTTGAAATTATTACCTTCATGAGAGGCCCCAGCGTTTATCAAGGATACAACATTGCCATGAGTTTCAACTAAATAGTTGAACCAGTCATAGATGTCTTCTATGGTTTGATAGTTGGTCCAGTGGAGATTGCGGGCTTCACGCTTCTTTCTGAAATATAGCTGCGCGTCAAATGCTCTGAAAAAGAAATTGATGAACATAATTATTTCACAATGGTTATATTATTTCAAAACGTTTAGTAGACGAGTATCACGAAGCTTATCAATTAAGTTGTTACTGAGAAGGAAATGTTTAGTAAACTCTTACTCCACTCTAGACTTCGTATTTATATTTGAGTTGTTCACAATTCAGTTAAAATTCAGTAGTATATTTTACTTTATTTATAACGCAAAAGGTAATAAATAAAATGTACTTTACTTACGTTCTAAAAAATACAATACAATTACTAAAAACTAAATTAAATCTAAACTAAGTACTTATCTAAAACTAAAACTATCTTAACTTATAATATACACTTATAAATAAAAAACTTTACTTACTCTTGAATGTTTTCCAACGTGAGTTCAGAGGAGATACCTCTCTTCTTCAACGAATGCTCAAATTCTTCTCTCTTTTCTGGCGGCGATACTACACTCACATATTGACCGGCTTTACTAGGTGGCAGCCAGAAATCTAAGCTATCATCCGAATCATACAAATCTTTGAGATATTTAACATGTTCTTCATTTTTAGGATGAACTTTATACAAAGCATGGTTATCGTATCTAACTTTTTCTGTTACAACAACAACACTTATAACACTAAATAATAATAAATTGAGTAACATTATGAGTTTTATTACTTAAGCTACGTTTTCGGGACTGAAATGAATTAGTATCTTATCGATTAAAAACAATTTCAGGTTATCTCCTATTTATCATTATCAAAAATACATTTGCCATTACCATTCAGTTTAAAGCTACTACAATAGAAGCTAAAATCCTTTGAATGAGTGGGAATTGAAAATTTGTTAACATTAGCTAATCTAAACCTGAAACTATGTTAATAATCCGATATCTAAAATATTTCTTGATTAGAATGTATAGATTGCTTCTAAACTGGAGGTTAATTGTACAAACTTACCTATTTTGCATCACCTCTTATCATAGATAACATTAATAGATAACATAATAATTATTATATTAACACGATTATTATTTTAATAGGATGTAGATTAGCTAATTTGTATCTAAACGGGTTTGACTTTAGTAAAGCAATTTTTTATCTACCTAAATAGGAGATACCTATTTTAAATGACCCTTAGACACCGCTTGATCCAATGATTCTTCTTATATTATAACAAAATATGATAAAAGTGTATAGTTTACGTTTGTTACCGTATTTTGTTCGTATGTTTATTTTTTAACCATTTTATTTACCTCACAAGCATACAATATGGAGCTCAGTTCATTATTTTTACCTCTACCGTCATAACTTCAAAGAGTTTATGAAGTTCCTAAAATTTTTAGCAACCAGCGAGATAAGGATCGGGCTTCAACTTCTTTGCTTCACAATACCCTCACACTCAACATGCCTGTCATTCACATGTGAGACCAACTGAAGCGTACCCTTTAGGAATATAATTGCAAAATAAACGGCATCTGGCATCACGAAGCATTAGCGTAAATCTTTCAACGTCCATCAGCAATTACCGCAGTGCGGGTACGACAATTAATTGTTGTTTTCATGCACTGTGCTTATGAGCTTGACTGTCCAATGGCACAGATTATCTAAGTTATGTATTTTTTTTATAAATTAGACTAATCTAGCATTTATCCACTCTCCTGTTTAAGTAGGGAGTTATTTGTTAACATGGGGCTTTTTCGCGCTAAAACATAATTTATTATTTACCTCGACATAAGTTACACTTGGCATAGCATATTAGTAGGTGAGTACATAATAATATTAGGTGTCATCTGATGGAAATATCTTCCTTCCACAGTTTTCAGTAGGTAAATTTCGTCCCAAAAGTCCACGATTTGAAAAGACCATTTTCATAATGACCAT
Source organism: Ennomos erosarius (assembly GCA_963580505.1). Taxonomy (NCBI): domain Eukaryota; kingdom Metazoa; phylum Arthropoda; class Insecta; order Lepidoptera; family Geometridae; genus Ennomos; species Ennomos erosarius. The sequence goes on along the minus strand of OY756996.1, from coordinate 2,533,216 downwards.
TTCCTATTATCCATCCTAGACCGTTACTCTCGCATTTAAAAAGCAAGCAAGTTGAAATAGCAATGGGCAGGCCACATAGCTCGTAGAACTGACAACCGAAGAAGGTTCTCAAGTGGCGACCACGAACCGGAAGATGCAGCGTATGATGGCCCCCACTACGTGGACCGACGATCTGGTGAAAGCCGCCGGGAGCCGATTGGTGCAGGAGACGAGCAGCCGCTTATAGTGGCGCTTTTTTTATGCTGAACATGGGCTTCTTTCTAAAGCCCATGTTTAGCAGTAGACGCCTTCAGGCAGTTGATAATGATGATGATTATGGAAGTTTCGGATAAGATAAAAATTATAAGTTAAACTTTTATTTTTAAACTTAATGTAATCGATCCTAAAGTTTACAATAAACTTAGCTTACGTTTTCATCGCCTTCAACTTTACAGGGGAAACGTAAACTTTGATAACCAACTTGTTAAGTTTTTCTTTCAACTTAGAACCTACTTTCTTAAGTGAAAATCTAAGTTAGCTATGTTGGTGTTGTAAAAGCATCATGATGATCATCTCACATTTTTAAACAATTGTTAATTGTTTGTGGCTTATTAATGATGAAATTTATGCTAGATTTTCAACTACGATAATTGTTGTGATTGTCAACTGTTTCTGTAGCTTATTAATACAAACAACTACTACAGGCCATTCTATTTCATCATCATCATTATTTTGGATTCGAACTTTTTAACATTTTCCGAGTGACGCAAGTTCCGAGTGACACTGCAACCAACTGGGCGGTTATTCTCTATCGATTCCTTACTTTGAAACCACGCGAATTTCTTGTCTTACATAAGAGATCTGGAAAAGTCTATTCTCTACTAGCTTTTGCCCGCGGCTTCGCACGCTTGTGTTATGTTATTTTTACGTTATAGTCTGATAATAGATCATGCATTTCGTACCAAACAACTAAATCCAATAAATCTTTTCGAAGCTGAGCACAGTAACCTGTATTAGCATAGGTATAGGTATAACGCAAGCATAGCCGTGAGTGGAAGCTATTTAAGCCATTACCTAAAATTAAATGTTTTGAGTCTAATATAGATTTATAACAGTAAAAGAAGTTTCAAACAAAAAACTACAATTTTATAAGTGTCGAAGCCTCGACCGCCGCGCGCCCACGCACACCATGATGAATAACAGATCTAACCAATGGACCCGCAGTGGATGACGTCAATGGCGCAAGAGCCAATCCCTGGTGCTGTACATCACGCGATGGCCAGCTCGCCCCTCGCAGACAGCGTGGCGCCGCCGTGCCTCACCCCCGCATTCAAACACTTACCACCACGCGCTTCTCGCAACCACACCTATTTTTAATATATTCATAAGCAGCACGTGTAAAATTACTCTGTGTCTTTGGACCATTAAAAAAATGGTATAAGTCTAATCTTTTGTTCACTTATTTCCCGAACAATAACTACCTCTTCATATTACAACAAAAAGAAATCATCATCACTTCACTCAGGTCTAACAGAAGTTTCAGTAAATTTTGTTTAGGTAGTAGTTACCTAAGCAGGCAAGCAGGTACAGTTTAGAAAAATATGGAAGAATCACACACGATGATCCTGTTTTGCTCATTTTTACATACTATCCGCGCGCTTTTTGTTGCATTTACCACATTTTTTTACCTTCTTAAGTTTGGTTCCATACGAATTGAGTACCTAACTACCTACAAATAAGATAGTTACTACTTACCTACTACAACTATAACCTTCTTGAAGTAACCGAGTAATCTATCATTTTCTGCTCCCGTGGTTTATTTAAAAGCCCACAGATCTAAAATATTTTAACTATTAAAAACTTATTTCAACATGCAAGAAGAAGAAGAAGAACAAATCATAAACAGTCAAAAACGAACGTTACGCGCCATGTTGTTAATTCGAGGATACAAATTTATTGCCATAATGATTACCTACATATTATTATATCTAAGTAGGTACCTACCCTTTTTAAACATTTTTCATCAAATATTTCGTATCGTTGGCTAAATACAAATAATAGCACCTCCGGCTTAATTTAATGCCAAAATAAAAAAGATTTTAAAATACGTAGCAATGGTAAGGGTATATAACTTAAGTAGCTATAGCAGGTACCTTAAAACTTCCTTGGGGTCGATCAAGAATGTAGCAGTAGCGCAAACATAATTTTATCTACCTAATTAGAATGGTAACGTGAAGAAGTTTATGTAAATAATACATTTTACCAGATCGCCAATAAAGAACATTGCTCCCGCCAAAACCCTATAAATCGAAAACTTGAATAAAAATGTAAGCTTCAATATTGGCTAAGTATATGATAATCGCGTGAAGCCTTATGAATAATTATAAAAAGTCTAAGTACCTACCCTTTTAAACAGTTTTCATAAAATACTGCCTATTGGCTAAATACAAATTTTGTCTAATGCCAAATTAAAAAGGGTTTACAATGCGTAGCAAAAGCAAGGGTCAATAGGCACAGATAACTGAATATGTTACTACTAAAGGTTAAGCTATAGGTACTATAAATACAATTTTAAATACTTATTTCGAATGGTAACGCGTAGTAGATTTTTGAAAACTAATCCATAATACCAGATCGCAAAAAAAGAATTTTGCCCTCGCCAGAACCCAATAAATCGAAAACATGAATAATAATTTAGTTATGTTTCAATATTGGCTAAATATGACATCGCGTGAAGCCTTAAAACTTATAAAAAAGTCTAAGAAGTTTTTATTTTTCTAAATTCCTTGTTCTCTGTGTCGTGCTCATATTCAAGAAGGTTCTCATACCTATCCTCTTTTTTAGTTTGGACCACAGATTAACTAAAAACTTCCTTTTAATATATGACTTCCTTGGGTATAGGTACTTACATAATGAACACATTGTTTTTCTCTAATCTGTATTGCATCGAGCGCAGACGAAGTTATCGCGCGATGTATTTCGCCGTAGCCCGAAAAGTGTGATACACTGCCGGTAATGCAGGCGCGCCAATTGTCATTTACTGTTTTTTGTCTTTTAAGTTATAAATAAAAACATGCATTAAATTACTTCCTTATTGCTTAATGCAGTGGGGATTGTTCAGAATGAAATAAAAATGACTGGGGTTCCGTACTCAAAGGGTAAATCCTTATTACTAAACCTCCGCTGTCCGTCTGTCTGTCTGTCTGTCTGTCCATCAGTCACCAGGATGGACTCATGAATCGTTATAGTTAGACAGTTGAATTTTGCACAGATGATATATTTCTGTTGCCACTATAACAACCGTGATCCGTATTCAAAACGACAGATAAGCAGACAAATAAAAAATATTGGGTTTACTTATTTTGATAAGAAATTATAAATTAAAACTATTAAAATTTATTTTTGTAATCGCAAATAATACTCTCACAGTTTGTAAAACATATTTATTCGCCGACATGCAATATAACGCTACTGCTTCCTCAATTTTATTTAGCCCACGTCGGTCGCGCAGCAGGCAAACAAATTGACTGTGTGTCCAGGTTGGGGTGCTACCAAAATATCGAGGATAGTCAACAGAGATATTTTTCCGCGCCAACTCAACAGCGAAAGTTCGGGCTTATATGAAGCCGCGCCATAACAGAGTTTTTTCTTTAATCTGTGCATCCGGATAAACCCGAGATAAAATTACCGTCAGTAGCAGTGTAGCAGAGTAACATTTTTCTCTCTCATCTATGGTTAGTAGCCAAAATATAAGAAAAAAACTTACCTTGAGGCTTTCAAGCGGCCATCTTGTTAAAATCCGGTTCCGTTTCATAATGAAATCTTAATCATTTTCACAAAAAAAAATATTAACGATATTTAAAATTTAATATATCCTATGTTTTGCGCCGGGTTTTTCTAAGCTTATTAGTGAAAACCGCATGAAAATCCGTTCAGTATTTTCGGACTTGTGCCGTAACAAACAAACAAACAAACAAACAAACAAACAAACAAACAAACAAACAAACAAACAAACAAACAAACAAACAAACAAACAAACAAACAAACAAACAAACAAACAAACAAACAAACAAACTAACAAACAAACAGACAAAATGTCTAAAAAGTAGCTTAACGTGATCAGCGAAAAATTTCAAGCCAACCTATGTAATTTTTTTTTCGATATCTTGTATTTACAGATTTTTTTATCTCTACAGTTTTATTATATGTATAGATGAAACGAAAACAAAACCGCGCGAAATGAATTTGGAATTGGCGCGATTAGAACTGTCAAAAATCATATGTTTTACCGAGACGCGTTCCGAAACATCAACACATCAGATATGACCACCTATGTCAATATATTTTATTCAAAATAAAGATAACTTTAATATAAAGTGAAGGTATATCTAAAGCTGTGACACGATTTGAACAAGACACGATAACGACGTGGTTTCGTATCGTGTGGAATCTGTGTTTCCATAGAGAATAACCGCCATATGGACGGCCATGTCGCTTAACGGCAGGTGAACGACTAGCATGTCACGTCATTCATTGTCATGAAAAAGCGACTTTTGGCCTCGGTATACCTAATGGTACCTACTACCTATATTAAACAACGGTACGGTACGGATACAGGGACGAAGTAACGGACAAACTGATGTGAAACAAAATCCTTTCCTTTTAAATATTAAGGGGTGATTTTTTAAGTGTCTGTACTGGCAATGTGCTCTGCCCACTTTTACTACAAAAGGTGAGGCTGACCAACGATGGCTGGATAACATCAAGCGACACGAAGGGAACGAATGCAACGGAGGAATAGAAACGGAGGGAAGGGATCCAAGACTGATGTTAATTGATTGCAACGATTGAAACATAAATGTATGGATTTACCAGTTTCAATACGCAGTTTATGTGCACGGGACAATCTGGAGCTCTTCAAGTCGCGAGTGAATAGGTATCTTCTAGGCAAGCATGTACCACCGTAGACCGCATCGTCACTTTCCATCAGGTGAGATTGTGGTCAAATGCGGGCCTATTCAGTTTTAAAAACACAGTTACCAACGAAATTTTCAAATTTGGAATGAAGTTGGTCCTGTTGCATCAAACAACATGTTACATGATCATTGATTACCCCGCAGGCCTCTACGATGGTGACTATGATAAAAGGTAACTATCTATTAAATATGGATAATGTAACATTGTCTAAAATCATCATACATTATTTATTTGATGTAATTATTATTATCATAATGCATAATACAGACTTCGAAATACAAAATTATTATAAAGTCCACACTAGCACTAAAGAGCGTTCCAGACGGGCGACCGCGTCGCGTGGTCATCGCTAATTGTGATAAATGGTAGTTCGGTGGTAGCGCAGTCGTTTGTCTTGCACGTCGTATCGCGACAGACAGTTTACTTTTCAGTATGACATCAAGGATTGCAGACGGGCGTATGATTTTTGTAGGTAAAATTCAGAATTATAAAAGGGTAGAGAGGTTCCCAGATGACCAATTATTCAGTTGTGTTATTAACCCAAATTGAGCCTAGCGAGCGTGTTACTCACAATCAGTTATAAAATAAAGCGTAAACACATAACTAAATCAAAAAGCAAAATTACCGTTTCTTAATTTGATTAAAGGCCAAGGGGTCGTATCGTAGTTCAATCGTATTTAGAAACAAAAATATTATGAGTAACAATACTTACAGTAAAATATAGAGTAAAAAAACTCGTAGATAGAATTTCATCATAAAAAATTTCCATTTTTTTTATTATTTTAAATTAGATAAAAAATTTACAACTTGCCTAAAAACACCAATAAAACCAAATAAGGTTTGTCTCTGGTGTTGTATTAGTCTTGGTAATTAATGTAGATGGTTATGCGTTAACAAAAAATAATAAGTAAACATTTCTACAGTCGCTCGTCTGAAATCCCTAAACCGCAATGAAGCTAAATCCACCGCGTAAACCGCGCAATTATAGCCAACCGCGCGGTTCGACGGTTTAAACTAAAATAATGCGTTCAAACACAAAATAAATGCGTTTGAAATACGAAATAAACGGTTACATCGTCAAAAACGTTTTGGTACAGCATTTTGTCGACGTTGCTATAACATTTTGCGGTTTTGTGGGTAGTCAGAAATTTTTGGTTGTTCTAATGACTTACCCTACGTGTTTCGAATAATAGTTAGGTACTAAATTACCAATTGAAATATAATATGGCGTGGTGATATATAAATGGTTGCTCCTGCGACTTTCAATACAACGTACCATGGTTGGCTTCGGATCCCGCTCAACCCTTACCTATGAAGGAGTAGGTAGCTATTAGCAACGTTCGCTGCGGTCACTACTATGATGGGTGACCGCTACAGCAAAAAGTTGGTATTTAGAACTGAGCGCTAAAATGTATACCTATATACAGTGTGAATTTTACAAGTGGGCGTGGTAGGTCAAATTCAAAACTATGAGGAATATCAAAAAGTACTCAAAGGAGTCAGGGGCCCAACTTTGACGTAAACTAAAACTAGAACATTCGCTCTCTCGGATTTGGCTTGCCACGCCCAAGAGAAAAATTCACCCTGTGTAGGTAGGTACTCCAAGCATGTAAATATGTGTGTGTGTGTGTGTGGACATTTCACACATCGCCATCTAGCCCTAAACTAAGCAAAGCTTGTACTATGGGAACCAGATAACTGATATAATACTTAGATACTTTTTTGTTTTGTAAATACATACATAGAATACAATATAACACCCAGACGCAGAACAAACATCTATGTTCATCACACTAATATTTGTCCCAGGTAGGAATCGAACCCACAGCCCTCAGTTCAGAAGGCAGGGGTACTTACAATTGAGCTATCGGGCCCGTCATGTGCTCTACAGGTAGGGCAGTAGAGCTATGACTTTCTAAAAGCAATATTGAAAACTTTTAAAAGCTTAATTCAATACTATTGTAATTTTGTTTTGTTTCAAATTATTTTGAACTTTCTCAGTTATGATAGTTTTACATAAAATATTTTCAACTTTTGAGACCGAACAATGCAATTATTCCAATACAAGTTTAAGTCTAATTGTTTTCTGATTTATTGTTTCCAGACATAGTTAAATTGGTTGGAGCTACCAAATTGTAATAGACTTTTTAATTAGTCGGAATTTTACATTATTTTCATCTTAATTTTTTTCTAACAAGTATCCGAGCAACAGCGTAAGATATAACAGTTTATTAAGAATCAGTACATTTATATCACACGTCGAACTAAACAAATCACCGTGAAATAAAACCCCTTTGCCCTTGACTCGTCTTTTTGCCAAATAAATCTGTAACACAAGACAATTCCTAACAAAAACGCATGTGTAAATTACACTGAACATTTATCACGGGCGTCTCCCGCCACAATAATACGGTTGACTTCATCTTCAAATAATTCCCTTTGTTCCTTGCAGTCGGCGTGTGCGGATTTTTTCATGTGGCGCAAGTGTAAGACGTCGCGATTAACTGGGCTCGTCATGGTGGTTATGTCGTGGTGGTTAGGTCATAGTAGTTACGTCATGGTGGTTATGTCATGGTGGTTACGTCATGGTGGTAATGTCGCGGTGTTGTCATGGTATTATGTAGCATCCTTGTTTGAGTCCTCGCTTGTAGTACACTGTTGTTCCAAATCTGCTGATGTTCTCCGCTCTAATGTAATACGAGGCCCACTTAGAATTTGGCATGAACTTGTAATTACAGTAGTGGTATTTTTCCACCTTTTATACTGATATTATATGGAAGTTTCACACGACGTGATTCTTGCACTTGTAATAATTTTCCTTCTGGACTTTTTTTGCTTAAATAATAGGTACCTGCATACCTAACAGTATAGGGAGCTTCAAGGTGTAACAATAAAAGAGTATTTTCTAATGAAAATAAATGCACCGGCAATGCCGTTGGTGTTGCAAAAGTCCGTAGGCGGCAGTGACCACTTTTTTGCCACATAATTCACAAAAAATGTACTATACCTGTATTTAGTTTCATGTGTATAGGTATAGGTGGTCATGGTGGGTGGGACCCAATATATTTGGCATTTTAGCGTATAAATCATAGAAACAAACAAAATATAATTTTGTTTCATAAGACTAACTTATGCGATCTATTATAACCAATCTTTTAACCCTTCCTCTTTATTTCATTTTGGATTAAGGAGGAGGGGATAAAAGATTGCCCGCTACCTCTTACACCTTGCACCACTCCCGACCGTCCATCACGGCGTGTCGTTAAGGGCAGGAGGTGGAGCGATATATCAGGGCGCGTCGTCTACGCAGTCCGCTGCAGCGGCTAATGCATGCCGCATGCGAGCCGTAATGAATGAGATCACATTGACGATTGCTGGTCGGTCCTTCAGAACCTTCTACTCATACGTCTAATTCTATTCCTATATCGGGACTATAAAAACCTGCACAGATATTCGGCATGGAGTACTCAGTGCCAGCCTATAGTATGTGAACGGGTGCTACTCTCTAATATCTATACTTAGATGAAATTTATTAAAAGCGCACCATTATGGTCCACAAATATAAAGGGCCTACTTATATAATGTCACTATAAGAAATACAATGTATTAAATATTTTTACTAATGTATTCTTACAGTATTGTTAATTGTTAATCATGTTGTGTACACATGTTTTGGGGTATAATCTGACTCATAATGTATGTTATTTTTTTATCTTGTTATTGTATTTGGTTATATTATGTTTTGTGTGCCAAATAAAATAAAATAAAATAAATATATCTTAGTTATATTGACTAACAATTATACGTAACGTTTATAAAAATGTAATAGCATTTGAGTACACTTAACTAAGTTATATAAAATGCTTAACTATATACAGCGTGCCGACTCCAAAGTGGATGCACTACAACGGCCTGAGAAGGGTACTCTAGCTTTGGCAAGAATTCTGCTGTATCTTTAAAACGTCGCTTTGTCCACGAGAGCTCTGAAGTCATTATTAAACTTAACGAGGGTTTTGTTTGGTTTAAAAATGGTTTTGTATAGTTACGTAATGTAGGTTAAATTTTTCAAGTGGGCGTGAGAGACCGAATTCGAAGCTATGGGAAATAGCGAAAAGTAGGTACTGAGACGTGGTCTCTAACTGTTGGCCTCATTAATAAGCTCAAAGTCGCGCAACGAGCTATGGAGAGAGCAATGCTCGGTGTTTCCCTGCGAGATAGGATCCGAAATGAGGAGATCCGCAGGAGAACTAAAGTGACCGATGTAGCTCTTAGGATTGGCAAGTTGAAATGGCAATGGGCAGGCCACATCGCTCGTAGAACTGACAACCGATGGGGAAGAAAGGTTCTCGAGTGGCGACCACGAACTGGAAGACGCAGCGTAGGCCAGCCCCCCACTAGGTGGACCGACGACCTGGTGAAAGCCGCGGGGAGCCGATGGATGCAGGAGGCGAGCGGCCGCTCTGAGTGGCGCTCCCTGGGGGAGGCCTATGTTCAGCAGTGGACGTCTTCAGGCTGTTAATGATGATGATGATGATGAGGTACTGAAAGGAGACTCAGGCCCGGTTTCAAAGTTTGAACTGCGAGGATAGGTCAAAAGTACTCCTTCGAGTACTTTTTGTACATAGTTTTGGACTTTGCCGACCACGCCCACTTGAAAAATTCACGCTGTATAGGTATATTAAGTGCATCCACTCTCTACACACGCACCCTAGAAAATTTTAAATCATATCCATAAGCAACAGTACCTAACTGTTTATAACACAAGTACCATCATTTGGCCTGTCCATTTGTTTGTCTGTTCATGTTACAAAAATAGTTTTCAAAGTATTATCTGAGTAAGTACCTATGTCCGCTGTACCGCAATTTTAATCTATCCAATGGTGCATTCATCTGATGCAGCTCAATCTAACGAACGGTTGTTTTGACCACGTCGCTGGCACAGAGCCAATTGTAGCTTTAATTGGGTACTAGCACCGCTTAGTGAAATGATAATTTTTTCTCTAATTCAATACAAGAAGTACAAAAAACAAAGTTCTCTTCTCTATTCTTAGTAGGGATGATAAAAGGAATGAAGTTCACATTAAAGAATGAAGTCAACATTCTTGAATCCAAAACTATCTCTGAACATGACTGGCTCGGAGCTGTGTTTACTATAAGCCGAGCTGGCTAAAGCCCAAAATTAGTAAATTTAATTGGGACACTGGGACAGTCTTAAGATTTAGGTGTTTCTTTCATTTTAGTTAATTCAACGAAGCAAATGTTATAAGAACTGAAGATATTATTGCTGGGAATTTAAATTCCCAAGGGCGTGCTGTCATTGACGAGACTGTTGCGAGAATTCAAATTCCCAACGTCCCTTTTGGAGATATTTTAGGTATAGATGTTGATGGTGTGGAATACACCGGTCTTTAGGTGCCAATAATCTTGTTTAGTAACAATACAGTTATTATAATAGTATTACAACAATGTTATCTCTTTCATCAACGAAATAAAACTAAAGCTCACGCATTTTTTCCTTCTATGGAAGCAAAAGTTATAGTTTTAATAAGTGGGATGGCGAGGGTATATTCTTCTCCAGGCAACCCGATTGAGCCAAACAAAACTGGATTCTCAGATATCTACAGAAATTCAGAGAAAGGCTATTCATTGGTTTAATGTGTCAGTTATTACTTTTGTAAGTAATAACAACATAACAAGACCTTAACGAGAAACATTTTTTGTCTGAACCTCAAGTTTAGTGAGATTTTAAAGTACTTATTTCGGAATAATTATGTAGGCTATGGTTTAGTACTTGGCTTTTTGGCTTCTCTAAACTAATTAAACCAATTTGCCTAAAAAGATTTAAAATTAAGACACGAACCACACTCCAATCAACAGAAGTAAAGCATTAAGCGATTAATTTTAATACAAAAGAAGATGCAACGCCCTAAACGTAACTGCTACTTATAGTGATAATTGGGTAGTGACCCAAAATGAAGCTACGACTACTGTAAATAAGACAGAAAATCGTTTAGCAAAAGCTATATTCATTTCTAAGCTTAACCATATATTATCCAGTGAAGGCAGACCCATTCCTGCAGCTAAACCTAATAGAAGTGTGTAAGGACCCGATGGGTCAGCAAAACTGGTTGATGGTGCCAAAATAAATGACAGTTAGTCACGTGATCCGACAATTTGTCGTGACGGCTAAACGATTATTCGGATCATTAGTCATATTACCACCTCTGATAACATCATTTTTGGTCTTTCACTAGTGAATTTATGTGCTACCGGTGAAATTCTTTGTGACTATATCCGTGGGAGCATTTGTGAAATTAAGGTGCTTCCTAAAACATAGGTAGAATAGAATAGAATAGAATAGAATATCGTTTATTCAACTTCACAAAGGTAAGGTACACAATACGCAATAACAAAAGCACAAGAATTTAACTTAATTAATTACTTTTATGTTACCATGCATACATAAGTATAAAAACAATTTGTGAACAAAGTGGTGAAGCTGAAAGGGCGTTCAGCTCAGCATAAATGTCAAATACCGACCCTCGGTACCGGACGCTGATTTTCAGCTGAAACCCTGCGGGTGGATAAAATATTATAAACACTGACTAATAAACTTTAAAATGATTATAATATTCCAAATACATACTAACTTAAATATATTTACATATATATACAGGGTTACAGGAAAAATTGTGCTAGATCCGCTAAGGGCGTGGAGTTCCCACCATTTCTAATTTATTTCACTATGAAACACCCTAGCCTAAACTTATAATATTATTTTTAGATATCCGTTAGAAAAAAATACAGATTCAAATATTTTTTTATTTCTTTCACTTGTCTACTATAGTCTATTAAATTATGTACTATTTTATTGATTGACGTCCCAAAGCATCTTATTACACATGTAAAAATGCAATAATAATAATAATAAGACACACAAAATATTTAAAAAAAAAAATTAATAGTCGAATATTTCGAAAAGGGTTAAGTTTAGGCTAGGGTGTTTCATAGTGAAATAAGTCAGAAATGATGAGTACTCCACGCCCTTAACGGATCTAGCACGATTTTTCCTGTAACCCTGTATATATATAATATTTATACATATACATATATACACATAACTCTAATACGATAAGTATAAAATAATAGTTAGAAACGTTCAAATACAAGCTGGATTCGATAGGTACATATTAATAACAAATTAACAATGGATAGGTACACAAGCAAAAATAAAGGGAAACAATAATAAAATATGTTGCTACCAATAAAATGTCAAGAAGGTAATAATCATAAGGGATTACACTGCAGTCACTCGCCTTATTATATGAAGGACCGATCATAAATAATATTGCCATGTTTTACTTGTTCGTCAATTAAATATTTTTTAAGCATGATTCTAAAACCGTCCACACTTTTCAACTCTCTAATTTGCGGCGGAATATTGTTCCAGCACTTAGAAGCAGCATAACGAAAGCCACCCCTAAATGCCTCCGTACGGTGCCTTGGTATGGACAGTTGGTTAGAGCCATGCCTGTTCGAATGCTGTCTGGTGTTACAAGTCCACTTGAGTTTTTCATGCAGATACAAAGGAATCCCGTAATTTGCTACACCAAACAGTAGGCAGGACAGATGTAACTTGTAACGTGATTTCATTTTCAGAACAAGATGGTTATTTAAAAATGGCGTAACGTGACTTCTTGGCGGTATTGCAAAGCAGAACCTCGCGCATGCATTTTGCACTCGCTGCAGTAAACGTTGCGTTCGAACCAACAAACGAGGCCCATACACGGTATCGGCATAGTTCAATTTCGACAAAACTAACGACTCAACGAGCTGATTTCGCAATTCCTGGGATAAATAGGGTCTAATCTTATAAAGAGTTTTGAGTCGAAAGAAACAGCTTCGCACCAAGTCAGCAACGTGCTTCTCAAATCTTAATTGCACATCGATATACAATCCTAGATTTCGCGCCTCGTAAACCCGTTCTATTGTTTCACCTAACAGCGAGATGTTGATTACAGGTGGAAGAGATGATAACTGGTGTTTGCTACCTAGTATCATAAACTTAGTTTTATTTGGATTGAGTAGGAGACAATTATCAGACGACCAGGTAGCAATCCTGCATAGATCTTCCGTAACATCTTGTATTGCTGATTCAATATCCTTAGGATGAAACGACAAATAGACTTGTATATCATCAGCGTATATATGATATCTGCATTTTTTAAACGAGCTTATGATATCAGCGGTGTACAGGATAAATAGAACGGGACCAAGTATGGACCCTTGAGGAAAACCTCTGCTGACCTCCGTTAGAGCTGAGGAAACAGTGGCACCGGACGTTCCACGCAGCTCAACGTATTGTTGTCGGTTACTGAGGTAACTATCAAACCAACTTATCGCAGATGAATCAAATCCATAGTACCTCAGTTTGGAAAGGAGTAAATTGACATTGATAGCATCAAATGCGCGGGAAAAATCAAGCAACACCAGCAAAGTGCACTTTCCCTCATCCTGGGAGGCTAGGATATTGTCTGTGACATCTAATAGCGCCGTTGCTGTACTCCGACCCTTCCTAAAACCAGATTGGAAGTGAGGAAGAATGTGATGTTTTTCAAGAAATGCCGTTAATTGTTCACAAACAACTTTTTCCATAATTTTAGACATGCACGGAAGTATACTGATTGGCCTGAGGTCCTTGAACGTCACCGGGTTATTAATTTTTGGAAGTGGGCGCACTGCAGCGATTTTCCATACATCGGGAAAAGTGGAGGTGCAGATAGACATGTTTAATAGGGTAGTAAGGGCTTCAAGAGAATTCGGCAAGGTCATAAGCAACATTTTTAAAGTTATATGATCAAACCCTTCGGCATTCGACTTAAGGCTTTTAATTGTTTTGAATACGGTTTTTGGATTAACTGTTGTTATAGTGAAAGTATTATCACTATTGAAACAATGAAATTCAAAAAAACTAAGTTGTGATAAGGTAACTGAAATCCGACCGGGTACATTCAGAAAATGACTGTTTATAGCGTCTGCATCCATAAAGTGTGTCGGAAGCTCAGTATGCGAAGAAGAATGTAACAGAGTATTTTTTAAGTTGTTCCACAGTTTCTTTGGGTCGTTTAATTTATTGTTAATATTATACTTGTGATATGCCACCTTTTCAAAAAACAAAGATTTATTTACCAGTGTTTTTAGACTTTTATAGTATTCTAACTTAGCGCTTGATTTTGTAAGCCTGTATGTAGACGGAGCTTCGTTTCGAAGCTGCATCATTAATTTTACATTATCTGTAATCCACGGATAATTATTTTGATCTCTAATAACAGCTGTCTTTACTGGCGCATGTATATCAAATAAAATTATAAGAGCGTAGTTAAAGAAATTAACCATTTCATTAACATCGGTTAAGCTTGAGATTAAATCCCAGCGTATTGTGTTAAGGCTTTCAGTGAAAGTTTCTATACAGATAGAGTTTATAGGACGATAAGAAACTGTGTAAGGTGTAAACTTGTCCTTCTTGACATTAAATTCACAGATCACAAAAGAGTGACCACGCGATAGAGCACCAACTGGCTCAACAGAAACATGCCTTGCGTTTAAGTCAGAAAGACTACGTCAATAAGTGACTGACTATTATCTGTGAAATGTGTTGGAGCAGCTACAATTTGGGATAAATTTAGACAGCTCATTGTGGTGGTAAGCTTTCTGGTTTTGATACGTACAATAGATAAATATACCTAGTAAGTAATAAAATGAAGTACTTACATAAGTATGTAAGTAAATATAACGTAAAAAATAATAATCGCTTGTTTGCAATAATTCTGCCAATGTCAAGTGAGTAAAATTTGTACGGTTATGTCAAGTCAAAGTCATATTTTGTCAGTCAAAACGCCAACAGTAAAATGGAGGATATTTTACTGAAGGCTCTAAAAAAGGCCGTTGAAGCAAAAACGAAAATGCATGTTTCTATAATCTTAAAACCATTTTCCAAAGCTCGTGCACGTTCACGAACACTTAACGGAAGCGTTTTGACTGACAAAATATGACTTTGACTTGACATAACCGAACAAATTTTACTCATTTGACATTGGCAGAATTATTACAAACAAGCGATAGAAAGCCATTAAAGAAGAAGAAGAAGAAGAAAGCAAAGTACTTACAAAGAACAAAGAAAAACACAATATTTTTAGATTTTTACAACCCACCTTATAACAAGATAAAGAAAATGAATGTTGGCAGCTATGGCTGACAGTAAAAAACGATAAAAAACGACGTTCCGAGTTTACCCTGCTATACTTAATATAAACCCATAAAGATAACTCGAGACGTTCGAAACTGACCAGAAAAATCTATACATATAATAAAACTGTAGAGATAAAAACTGAACGGATTTTCATGCGGTTTTCACTAATAAGCTTAGAAAAACCCGGCGCACAACATAGGATATATTAAATTTTAAATATTGTAAATTTTTTTTTTGTGAAAATGATTAAGATTTCATTATGAAACGGAACGGGATTTTCACAAGATGGCCGCTTCAAGGCTTCAAGGTAAATTCTTTTTCTTATATTTTGGTCCACACATAGTGTAGGTATTTAGCCATTGTCAAAAAGTAAGTTTTGTTTTGGCTACTAATCATAGATGAGTGAAAAAATAATGTGCTCTGTGCTACTGACGGTAATAATATCTCGGGTTTATCCAGATGCACAGATTAAAGAAAAAAACTCTGTTACTATTATGGCGCGGTTTCATATACGCCCGAACCTTCGCTGTTGAGTTGGCGCGCAAAAACATCTCTGTTGACTATCCTCGATGTTATTGTAGCGCCCCAACCCGGACACATAGTCAATTTGTTTGCCTGCTGCGCGACTGACGTGGGCTAAATAAAATGGAGGAAGCAGTAGCGTTATATTGCATGTCAGCGAATAAATTTGTTTTACAAACTGTGAGAGTATTATTTGCGATTACAAAAATAAATTTTAATAGTTTTAATTTATAATTCCTTATCAATATGAAGTAAAATCATTTTTTTTTCATTTGTCTGTTTATCTGTCCCTTTGAATACGGATCACGGTTGTTATAGTGGCAACAGAAATATATCATCTGTGAAAAATTCAACTGTCTAACTATCACGATTCATGAGTACATCCTGGTGTTTGATGGACAGACAGACAGACAGACGGGGAGCGGAGGTTTACTAATAAGGATTTACCCTTTGAGTACGGAACCCCAATCATTTTTATTTCATTCTGAACAATCCCCACTGCACTAAGCAATAAGGAAGTAATTTAATGCATGTTTTTATTTATTATAACATAAAATACAAAAAACAGTAAATAACAATTGGCGCGCCTGCATTACCGGCAGCGTATCACACTTTTCGGGCTACGGCGAAATACATCGCGCGATTACTCGATGCAGTGCAGATTAGAGAAAAACAATCAATGAAGTCATATGTATTTTTTCCTCTAATCTGTGGTATTACTAAAGATAAGTTTTTTCGTTAATCTGTGGTCCAAACTAAAATAGAGGATAGGTATAAGAACCTTCTTGAATATGAGCACGACAAAGAGAACAAGGAATTTCGAAAACTAAGAACTTCTTAGACTTTTT
Organism: Ennomos erosarius; assembly: GCA_963580505.1. Lineage (NCBI taxonomy): Eukaryota > Metazoa > Arthropoda > Insecta > Lepidoptera > Geometridae > Ennomos > Ennomos erosarius. Next base: position 2,516,641 of record OY756996.1, on the reverse strand, counting down.
ATTATAAGTTTTAAGGCTTCACGCGATATCATATTTAGCCAATATTGAAACATAACTAAAATTATTATTCATGTTTTCGATTTATTGGGTCCTGGCGAGGGCAAAATTCTTTATTGGCAATCTGGTATTATGTATTAGTTTTCAAAAATCTACTACGCGTTACCATTCGAAATAAGTATTGTATTATTGTATTTATAGTACCTATAGCTTAACCTATAGTAGTAACTTGTTCAGTAATCTGTGCCTATAGGTACTTAATTTATTGACCCTCGCTTTTGCTACGCATTGTATAACCTTTTTTATCATGGCATTAGACAAAATTTGTATTTAGCCAATGATAGGAAGTATTTTATGAAAACTGTTTAAAAGGGTAGGTTCTTAGACTTTTTATAATCATTGATAAGGCTTCACGCGATTATCATACTTAGCCAATATTGAAGCTTACTTAATTAACATTTTCATTCAAGTTTTTGATTTATAGGGTTTTGGCGGGAGAAATGTTCTTTATTGGCGATCTGGTCAAATGTATTATTTACATAAACTTACTACGCGTTACGATTATAATTAGGTAGATAAAATTATTTTTGCGCAACTGCTAAATTCTTGATCAACCCCAAAGAAGTTTTAAGGTACCAGGAGGTCTAGCAAAGATACCAACCACTAACGCTAACGCCTCACGCTAATTCCAAAAATGTATTGAAATGACATTCGCTGCGGAAAAGTAAGCGATTTCAGAAATGCCATTTCAGTACCTTTTGGAGTTAGCGTTTGGCGTTAGCGTTAGTGGTAGGTATTGTATAGTGATACCAACCACTAACGCTAACTCCAAAATGTAATAGGATGACATTTTGGAAATCGCTTACTTTTCCACAGCTAATGTCATTTCAATACAGTTTTGGAGTTAGCGTTTGGCGTTAGCGTTAGTGGTTGGTATCTTTGCTAGACTTATACCTACTTAAGTTATAGACCCTTACCATTGCTACGCATTTTAAAACCTTTTTTATTTTGGCATTAAAGTAAGACGGAGTGCTTGCTATTATTTGTAAGCCAATGATACGAAATATTTTATGAAAAATGTTTAAAAAGGGTATGTACTTAGATATAATAATATGTAGGTATTCATTATGGTAATTGTATCCTCGAATTAACAACAACATGGCGCGTAACGTTCAATTTTGACTGTTTTTTATTTGTTCTTCTTCTTCTTCTTGCATGTTGATATAAGTTTTTAATAGTTAAAATATTTTAGATCTGTGGGCTTTTAAATAAACCACGGGAGCAAAAAATGATTGATTACTCGGTTACTTCAAGAAGGTTATAGTTATAGTAGGTAATTAACTATCTTTGGGTGTAAGTAATAATTATGTAATGACGATTTAACTTACTTCCTCACTTTCATCACTAGGTAGGTATGTTGAAAGTGCAGTGGGAATGAGACAGCGTGGAAAATAGTGGACATAATAATAATTATAACTGTCAATTCTTTAAGGAGTGGTGGTTTAGTATTTGTAATTCCTAATTAGTATTAAGAAAATTAATTATATACGCATCGTACAGGTAAATGCATATCTCCAGCAATTTATAAACTTATTATTGACACTGGCTAAGTGTAGGTACTCAATTCGTATGGAGCCAAACTTAAGAAGGTAAAAAAATGTGGTAAATGGAACAAAAAGCGCGCGGATAATGAGCAAAACAGCATCATCGTGTGTGATTATTCCATATTTTCTAAACTGTACCTGCCTGCTTAGGTAATTACTAAACAAAATTTACTGAAACTTCTGTTAAAGACCTGAGTGAAGTGATGATGATTTCTTTTTGTTGTAATATGAAGAGGTACTTATAAAATTGTAGTTTTTTGTTTGAAACTTCTTTTACTGTTATAAATCAATATTAGACTCAAAACATTTAATTTTAGGTAATGGCTTAAATAGCTTATGCTCACGGCTATACTTGCGTTATACCTATACCTATGCTAATACAGGTTACTGTGCTCGGCTTCGAAAAGATTTAGTGGATTTTGTTGTTTGGTACGAAATGCATGATCTATTATTAGACTAAACGTAAAAATAACATAACACACGCGTGCGAAGCCGCGGGCAAAAGCTAGTAATAAATAAAACTATAACGAATGCAACTATTTCTTGGTGACGACTGGGCGCTTGGACCTCGAGTAGGCTGGTGCTGTTACCGCCACCTCCTCGCCGGCGACTGGCACCACCTTCTTGGCTGCTGGTGGAGGTTTTGAGATCACCGCCTTCGTAATTTTCTCAATATCCGCAATGCAAGCGATTCGGTGGCGGGTCCCATCAGCCCCAATTCCGAAAACAGTCCCATCTCTCGTCCAGCACTTAGCTACGCCCAGCTTTTGGCGTGCTGCTACGAAGACCTCGTGGCGGGCCTTTGTGAGGAATTCTGACAGAGCAAAACCAGTGCCCTTTAGACCACTCTTGGATGCCCAAATCTGGCTGCGTATGGCCTCATCACGTACCTTAAACAGAACCGGACGCGGCTTGTCCACACTTGATGCCTGGCCCATCCTATGACATCTACTGATGTTGTTTGCAGTGAAGCTTGTAATTTTCAAGCGCTCAGTCAGTAACTTTGCAATAATTTCAGGAACGTTCTCATTTTTCTCTTCACGAAGGCCATGCAGTAGAAGAATCTTACGTCTACTTCTCATCTCCTGCTGATCCACTTGCATGGCAACAACCTCAATCTGGCTCTGAAGGGCCCTCAGTGATGCAACAACAAATGATTTGAAAGCTGCATAGTCGAAAGAGAGAGATTCACTGTCTGTGGAAGGAGCTCCTGGTTTAGAAGCTTGCCGCTCTTCAAAAGCATTCATCCGCTGTCCAAACACATGGATCATCTGGTTCAAACTTTCCTGTATGGCCTCCATTTTACGAAATGTTGCAGAGCAAGATGAAGTGAAATAGTGCTCAATAAAGTGTGTGGTTTTTAGTTTTGGAAATAACACTTACTGGCAGGCGTGGTATGTAAACACTACTTTTAACACATATTATATAGACTTAAAAGTATTTACTATATTTTAAATTTAATAATAAAACGAGAGACATTAAATTTTGATGTTGTTTCTTAGACGCCTACCCGCGTTTTTCTGTAATATATAATATATAATAAATAATATGTGTAATTATATTACTGATTAGTTTAATTTTATTATGTTGTTTTGAATCGGTGATTGTCGAATGTTCAGGAGCAATTTCATTGTACTCAGTATGAGTACAATGAAATTTGTTGCTAAACACGAAATATCAATTCACGGTTTCGCTAAAAACGCTGTACCTAAGAACTAGAAGTATTTCTACAGCACGCCATTGGCATGAGATCCATATGGGTTCAATCCAGCTCGAGTGTGTTTGGGAGTTTCTTTCCAAACACATCGTGTAATAAATAGGTCAAACAGAAACAGATTTCGATTGAAACTCCGTATAGAGTTAGCGAATTTTAAGCAACTTCCACCGTGGTAGCACAGCATAACCATGTTATAGTCCTTGTACGAGCAAACCGCATATTGCAAGTAACTGCGGTTAACCCAAACCCAACTCTTAAAACGAATCAGATTAACGAATGATGTATTAAACAGGGATAAGAAAAACACATTCTAATAAAACTTTCAACTGAGCATTACATGTATAGTTTACTAGCCGGCCAGCCCAGTCCAATTGGTTCCCGCAATTGATACCTATATATTATCGGGTTCGACTCCTTAGGTCAAACTCGCTGTAAGTCAAGTTGTTATTATGTCAAGCCCTTTTTTCGACAAATTACAATTTTTGCCAAATTCTCTTTTCGCCAAGTCTTCCATTCGTCAAGTTACTCCTACGTCTATCCATTTATATACAGTCAAGAACACAAAGCAAACATTACATTAACACCCATGCAGTTACTGACTGACTGATTGAACACAGCTTTCAGAAGTGATGAGTCAATACTGGGCCGTGTATGACTGAAATTGTGAAAATTGCGATCACAGTACCTAAAAATGTGACCAAGGGTGTCAAATTTTTAACTTTTCCGAAAAATGTCTATAATCGCTTGACTAAGTGACATAGATTTTTTTCTTATTATTTCATAACTGGTATACCTTGGCCTCTCGCCCGGTACCAGGTTATCGTTGAGTTTTGGGACACCTGTATATAACAAGGAAAAAGGAAGTAAAATTCAGACATTCAAAAAAATTCATGTAATTACCCAAACCGCACTATAACGAACCATATAACATTACAAACAAGCACAATTTTATCCAAAAATGTGCTCTCCTGACCTGCAGCCATCTGCTCATTTTGCACCATATTCTCCCCCCTCTGCAAGCGGGTAGATAGCAAGGAGGTCACAGCTTCCATAGTTTCTAAACATGTGGGTAAGATCTGATTTGGTGGCAATGCAAAACCATATCTGCCCGAGTCTCGAAGCTCAAAGGTGCATACGTATCTGAAAGAAAAATCCTTATAGCTTTTTGAATAACGTGGAGAATCGGTAAACACTACTTAAGAATACACATAGGATGCCATCTTTGAATAGCAATAGATGGAGAACTAAAAGTGTCATACAAATAACAGTGGAGAGATATAAAAGTTGAGGCTTAAATTGCAACCATCAGTTCGTTACAGCTTACAGTAAGAAAAGCATTCGTACAACAGAAGTAGTGCGCTTTTGGCTGATTATAGTAAAAGTAATGTTGTTGGGACTAAACCAGCGATCTGATGAAAACCACTGGGAGCCGATGGATGCGGGAGGCTAGCAGTGGAGGTCTTTAGGTTGTTGAAGATGATGAATGTTGTTTACGACCATTTGCCTGTACAATTTATATTTTAATGGTTATACTCACGGTATTTTAAAAGTGGACTTTACCCAATCCCCACTGATTCCGGTAGTTGTATACCCTATAATAAAAAAGTAATCAATGATATGTAAATTATTATAATGGCTCGATTATAAATCATAATTATGTTTCGCCTCACCTATGAAACATAATGATGAGAAAAAGATTAAAACAAAAGAATCTAAAATAAAAGCCAATGTAAATTCAAAGATTATGAAATTGAGAGAGAGATGGAGAGAACGAGAAGAAGAGAGAAAGAAGTATAGAGAAAGAGGGATGAAGGTAGAGAAAGAAGGCAATGCACCGGCAAAGCCCGCAGATGTCCATAGACGACGGTAGCCACTTACCATCAGGTGGGCCACAATCAGGTATTGCAAAGGTTTACCTTCTTACCAACAGTATCAAACGCAGTTCCGACAGTATATTTAGTTTTGTATTTTGAGTATAGCTTTTGAGCTGCTTCTGTACCCATTGCATACTATAAAAAAGAATGAAACCTTAGGTATAGTTATAACATGTAAAAATTAAATAGGTGCATTAATTTGCTGTATGTGATAAATCTTCATCATTGAGAATGACAGACACCAATGAAAAATATAGTTTTTGTTCGTAATTTAAAATCACTTTGGTTTCAACATCATCTTCATCCACATTTTCACCCTCATTATTGTATTTGGCTCTTAGCTCCAAGGCAGTTTATTATGTTACATCCTAGACCGCATCGTCACTTTGCATCAGGTGAGATAGTGGTGAAACGCAAGCCTATCAAATAAAAAAAATATTAAACGGCATTATCTTTGTTCTACGTTACATCTCACTCATCATCATCATCATTAACAGCCCGAAGACGTCCACTGCTGATCATAGACCTCCCCCAGAAAGAGCCACTTTGAACGGGTGCTCTCCTCCTGCATCCATCGGCTGTCTACGGCTTTCGCCGGGTCCACCTAGTGGGGGGCCGGCCTACGCAGCCTGTTTCGGTTCTCGGTCGCCACTCGAGAACCTCTCTTCCCCATCAGTTGTCAGTTCTATGAGCGATATGGCGATATGGTATGCTGTAACTGAGATATCTTATTACCATTTCATCAAAGTTTTCTTTATGAAATTTAGAATCAGCATACGGAATGATCATGTATTGTCCATATGCATGAAAACTCATATAATATTGCAAATTTTGTAAGTTTTCTCGAACAAAATTACTCATGGCTTCCGTTTCAGGTTCAGAAAACGCTGACTCTCCACAATATATTTCCGAAGTTGGATCACGACTCACTCCATTAGCTGCAGAAAGAAAATTATTCCATTTAAACGTAAGCATTATTGTTACTTTAAAAAAATATTGCTTTGTAATAAGTTAATCTTATTTTTATTTATGCTTATTAATTTGTTTAGATGTGATAGAGTGATACTCTGTTACAAAGAGGTGCATTATAAGGTACGGGACTTACTGCCAAATTTATATTCAAAGTTACGATTTAGGTCCACTCCAGAGTTTCCATTGCGACGATTTTTTCTCCACATTCGATCCTGTAGAGCAAGAAATCAACTTAGATGATATTTATTATTGATTTGATGTTTCAAGCATAGATAATGCTCACGATTGATCAAGCGGGCAAAGCGACTGAAGTGTACTTCAACAACTCCAGGAATTTGATTTCATCTGTCTTGATGTCCGTTGGTACCCCTTAGCTTAGCTTAGTTTGGTTGGTGTTGGTTGGTACCGTATCTTCAGGCCGTATTAATGAAACTCTTGTACAGGCGCAGAGCGCCATCATGGGAAAGCGGCGTACCGGAAAGTATTCATTTCTGATTGGAGGTGTATTTTTTAAATTATTCAACTGAGAGATATGATTTTACCTTAGCATGAGTATATTCATAGCCATCTGGATTTAAAACTGGCACGAAGTACCACTCGTACATGTAAGCAACTCGCTTCAAGTCAAAATTATTAGAGGTGGCCGCGTGGCAAACTGCGTTTATCATGTACGTGACGAACGCTGTCGATATCCACTCCCTTGCGTGGATCCCACCTTCCAATATGACTTTCTTCTTGTTCTTTGTACTGTATTTTCTTCTAAAAATCAAAACTTCATTCATCATCAGTCTGAACACGTCCACTGCTGAACATAGGTCTCCCCCAAAGAGCGCCACTTTGCGCGGCTGCTTGCCTCTTGCATTCATCGGCTCCCCACGGTTCTGACCAGGTCGTCGGTCCACCTAGTGGGAGGTTGGCCTATGCTGTGTCTTCCGGTTCGTGGTCGCCACTCGAGAACCTTTCTTCCCTACCGGAGAAACAAAACGTCATTGATTGTAGAGTATTGTACTGTTAATCTTAATATACTCTTTAGTAGGTACTTGCAATTCATGGGATCAGAGATTTGGTATAGAATGCATTGAGGTTAAAATACTTATGTTTATATCGGCAGTGTCCGCAGATAATGGATTTCAGCCAAATATATCTAGTAGTTTTTTGCGTGAAAACCACACAAACAAACAGACTTTAATATATTAGTAGAGATAGAGATTATTTATAAATGTAGTAATTCAGCTTTATTTGCTTTATAAATTAAGACATACCGTGTCCTCGGATCCTTAAGAATGATAGACACAGCCCATATTTCCCTGCCTTCAGAAGTCTTTCCAATGGTTATAATCTTCATAATATTTGGGTGAACGGCAGAGAGATCGTTCAGCCAGCTGTATATGTCTTCGACCTTGTAGTAGTTGTCCCAGCCGAATGAGCTTGTACGCCGTCCAATGTAAGACTTTACGGTTTGCAAGTCAAAAGCTCTATAAGGGACAATCTATTTGAAAATAAAGTAAAATATGAATTCAAACAACGATTGCTGAAATGAAATTGTATTTCTTTCTTCGAAGTCCATGATTAGCTGTTTAAAACTGAAGTTGACGGAGAATATGCGGTGTAAAAAAAAAAATTCATGTAGGGTATTGATATATAGCCAGTTTTTAAGAAAATAATAAGAGAGCCAGAAAGAAAAATAACTATAACTAAAGTTGGGAAAAATCTAATATGCAGATCAGCACAATCATAATAATATATAAACATCCAGTAGCCGCTATACAGCTTCGCAGGCGTAGGTTTTTTTTATTGGAGTGGAAATTATGCTTAGTGTGGGGGTCCGATGCTATTGTATACTTTGGGTTGGGAAGGTCTATGTTCAGCAGTGAACATCTACGGGCTGTTGATGATGATGATGATGATGAACTAAATAAAAGTTGATCTTACTGTTGAACATTCTCCAGGATAGTCGTCAGGTACAAACCATTTTCTGATGCTTCTTTTTCGAAAGATAACTTTTCTGATGGGCTTATTACAAATTCTACTGACTTATTCAACATTCCAGGCTCTCTCCAGAAGTTGACATCATATGTTTTTTGCAGATCTTGGAGGAAACCCAACTGGTATTCATCTAATGGAATTGCTCTGTACAATGTATAGTTGTCGTACCTTTTACCGAAACTCTCATGAAGGAATAGTGAAAATATAAATAGAATCATGCGTCCTATCATTTTTCTAAATTTTGCATTGTTATTTTGTTAATTTTAATTTCGAGACCATGCTGAACTTGGTAAAATCTATGAAATTTATATGTCAAAACAAAAATGAAGTTTTATTGTCAAAAGGTTCACAGATAAGAGGAAAAAATACAGATTATCGGAAAAAGTTACGTACTTGCTGTTTGCGGCTTTGCACGCGTGCTGTTTTGTACTTAGAGCATTTAAAAAAGGAGGTGGCAAGGCAAGGCGTTCCCCTCAGCCTTTCAGTTTTTACCAATGTACTTTGTGCCTCTGCCGGTCATATGACGCTCCTTGGTCACCTAGAATATCATAATGTGCGTGTAGACACTGTGTAACTACGCTAGTTCATATAACGGTGTGCTTGTATTAAGATGGTGTGCGGCGTGCGTTTACACGCGCCCGCGCCGTTTGCCCATGTGCTGTACGTGTCAACCTCGTCCCCCGTAGAAAATGGCAGAAAAATTGTGATTGTGGATTATAACGTTAACATCTCCATTTATAGATGCTCTAAGTGTTTTGTATTATACCTTCGCAAGGTCCATACTATCTAAATTACATTGGGTAAACAAAATATTAAATACCTAGAGAGACTCCTCCATTTTAAAGTCGGCTGAAAGAGGGTTCAAGCAGATAGATTGACCCCCGTATTCCAAAACATTTCTCCAAAAATCCTTCACTTGACTTCTACTTAACTTTGAGAGAAACTCAAAATACATCGCAACGTACCTTGAGTTGACAGTTGCTTCGCTTCTCTCGTTTGAGACTTGACTTCTTGGTTTATGGCTTTAGTGCCTAGTTTGAGAAAAATTGACGCAGAAATGTCAAGTTGATTATTTATTGTCAACTAAAAATACCAAAACACAAAAATGAGGTCAATTCGAGGTTGAGTCGAGTGGAGTATTCTCTAGGTAACGTCTTAGAATATGGGGGTTAATCAGATTAACTAATTCATTGGATAAAATCCAGAAATTCAGGTGTTAGATCGAAATTGTAGGCATATGGTTAGAGCTGTGTTAGTCAAATTGTAGTCATTTGCTCTAAATTATTAGTCCTGTCAGATACTAGAGGCACCAATTAATTTACAGAAGACACAGTAAACAGCAGCTGTGACCACTTGACAACATCTAGGACTAAATTAACCGACCGCCTTAGCCGCCTCTTGGACACTAACCAAATTGTGGTGTCTTGAACGAAACGGCAATCGAGATTCACTACCTACATCCATTGATTTGTTACAAAGAAAACCTGCACACTGAAGTCTCTTTGTAATAAACGTTTGTTTATAAAAAAAAACTAAAATAACACCGGTTATTTATAAACTGTCGATTTATTGCAAACTGATAGTTTGTATTAAAATAACACGGATGATTTGTCGATTATTTATAAACGGTCTGTGAGTTTATAAAAAAACCGGTTTTAGTAGCGTTTAATTGTGAACAAACCTGTTTTATTGCACCAATTTTTGCTGTAATTTATGTTTTTTTTTTTCGTTGCAATAAATCGACAGTTGTAAATAACCGCGGGTTTTATAATCAAACGGTTTTTACAAAAAGACGGTATACAAGGTGACCTTGAATTGGTATGTTATCCTGAAACGGGGGAACTGGGACCATAATACCCTACAAATTGTGAGTCTTACTTGGAACTGTGTGTTTCCAAACTTCTATGGTAAACAATAGATCCACTCGCAAAATTGCACGTGCAATCGCTACGAGATGTAAAAAGATACTATAAATTCATATCTAAACACAGGTCGTTAAACTCATTTATGTGCACTCAGTCAAGGACGAATTTCAACCACCCAGCTGCGCTAAGGCTATTTTCAAACGTAAACTTTACATGGCATTTCTTCAATGAAAAGCTATTAATTTAGTAAATTCGTAGAAGGAACATTGTCTTTGTCTACCTTGGGATGTAGATTTGCCCCCTTTCAGGATAACATACCAATTCAAGGTCACCTTGTATAGAAAGAGGAATCTGTAAAACTGGAAAACTGTAAGTAGAATGGGGATCTGTTGAATTGGGAATCTGTAATGAAAATCTGTAGAATTGGGAATAATACAGATAATTGATTGAATCAGGCGTGACCTCGCGGAAGTTCATCTTAAATACAAAATGAAACAAGAATATCTAGTGTAATTCCGCTAAAATAAAATTATAAGATTATCTATATTGGGAATGCTGTAAGGGATTGTTGCTGGTAAATGTATGTGAGAAAGAATAAGAAAATTTAATAAAATATTTTTCTTATTCTTTGTCACATACATTTACCAGCAACAATCCCTTACAGCATTCCCAATATAAATAATCTTATAATTTTATTTTAGCGGAATTACACTAGATATTCTAGTTTCATTTTGTATCTAATAATACAGATACCAATTAAATACGGTAGCTCAAAAAATCGTTGAAAAAACACGTTGAAATAAAGTAAAAATTAATGAACTATTTATTTAACTATCAAAAAAATCACCACATTCATCATCAGATATTCCGGTCTTAAGTCTACTGCATCAGATTCTTCAAACATGTCTGCTCTGAGTTGCTTTACTGTTGTAGTCATGATTTCTAGCATACCAGTCAACGCTTCTTGGCAGTTTGGAGTAATTTCTTCTGGCGGAAGGGCATAACCAAAAGTTCCATTGTCACGAAGAAGGAATGTAAATACATACCTGGATGGAAAAATCTAGTCAGTTTATAGCAAAATGCAGCCTAAGTATAATCTTTTGTTTAATTTAATCAATTCTTAAATGTTGCCGTCAACTTCTCACTAACGAGAAAAGTCACGAGCGAAAGCGAGACAAGACATTTTAAACAATCAAAGTAATGTCGTTAGGTAGGCTGATGGGAGGATGTGGTATTAGTTTGATCAGAAAATTTATTTTAATAATTATCATAAAAACTTACGGAGTTTTAAAAGTTTTCTTTACCCAACTGGCGCTATCTCCGGAAATTTTTCGTCCTACACAAACAAAATAAAATAATATTTTGCCTTCTAAAATGAGTAGTAGGTACCTACTATTATTCATTATTGTGTTCATCCATTGCCCATTCTATCATGGATCTGTAGAATGGATCTACTGCATAAAATACTCTTAATAGATCCATAGTTTTAAATAATGTAACCAGTGAGAAAGACTTTTCTCACTAGATCCATTATAATGTACAATATTATTATAAAAATGGATCTAAATAGAATAAAAAATCTCATTGGATACATGTTGCGTTATAGTCTTTGAAAATATATCCAATTAGAAAATAAAATCTCACTAGATCCATCATGGATCCGGCCAATGGATCTACTGAAAATTAACCAAAAACTTTCTATGAAAGGAGATCGTTTACTAAATTATATTTATTAGTGTTTGGTTACCTAGCTTTTGAAAAGCTTTTATGCAAATAATAAACTAACCTAAAGTATCGTAAGTTGTTCCAACGCTGTATTTGACACCGGTAGCTTTATAGATCCTCCGAATTGCTTGTTTCGCATAATTTTCCTGTGATCATAATTATTTTTAAACAATTATTTACACAATTATTATTAATTATTTTCAATTTGGTGTGAAATAAATAGTTGTTGTATTGAATTATATTTTTACAGATGATTTGCTCGATCAGTTTATTTAACTTATAATTTTTTTTAAAGCAATCTAGCCAATCGTCCTTTTGGTTGGGACTGTTACATTATCATTTTTGAAGCACGCTTTTTTAACTTTGAAAAAAGGCTAAAGACATCAAAGGTCATGAGTTCGAAAATTCGTTTTGGGCCTTCAAAACCCCATATATTCTGATGTAAATTGTGATCACATAATATGTTTGCGTACAACTTACCATATCTGAATAATTTTCAACGTGTAAAATTGTGTCACCGTATGGTATTATGATTTTTTGGCCGTACGAGTGAATAGAAAAGTAGAATTTGAGATGTTTAGATTTGCGTCTGATATATTCAGAAAATAATTCCGTTTCGGGCTCGGAAAAAGGGTGGGGCCCACAATACGTCTCATCTGCCGGCAAAGAGCTGGTCCCAAATTCTAAAAGGTATTTTTTTTTTGAATTATGTTTAAGGTTAACAAAACACTTAGGTATCATAATAAACATCTATCAATAACATAAATAATTATACTTACTACCAAAGCTGTAATCAAAATTTCTATTCAAATCCACGCCAATTTCTTTGCCAATCAGTCTTCTGTTCTTTCTCCATAGACGATCCTGAATAAACAAGAAACCTGTGTCATTAAGATCTTCCTCATCTTCTAGCACAATAGCTTTGAATAACGAAATATAGATTAACATAAAATTACATTATATATTGCTCATCATACTTTGTCAAATCGAATTCTTCGGGACATACTGACAAATAGAGAGATAATAATAATAATAGTGTTATATTTACCTAAAATACACAAAAAAACACAACTTCTGTATGAAGAATGCCTGAGGGCTACGTATACCCGCTTAAAACATTTTATGGGATACCTTCAGATTTTTACAATTTGAGGTCATTTGGTAGTCAACACTTACCGTAGTGTGACTGTACTCATAACCATCAGGATTGACAACTGGGATCAGAATCCACTGAAATCGCATAGCCACATCTTTTAACCGTCGTTCACTAGACGAATTAATATGAAGCAGCGCATTAGCCAAAAACATGACGAACTCTGTCGTGATCCACTCATTTCCGTGCATACCACCTTCAACTATCGCCGTCTCTTTGGCAGTGTTCGACATTTTTATATTAAGAGCGGTGATATCACGTCCTTCAGCTGAAACTCCAATTGTTTCTAATTCTGCAGTCGTGGGGAACTTTAGAATGATGTCAGAGAGCCATTGTTGGATATCAATTAGAGAGTGATACAGATCCCACGTGTATGATTCAGTACTTAGTCGAATGTAGTTTTTGGCAACGGTTTGAGTGTCGAATAACCTGTAATAATATTTCTTTCAGCAAAGAAATAGTCTTGGTATGTTTATGTCTGTGAACGGTTTTGATAAAGACGGTTGAACTTATTCAAATGTTATCTTTATTTACTTCTGAAATACCTTGCATTTGAGATGACAATAGTAGAATAATAACAATGTATGCGTGTTCGATATCGAGTCACTGGGAGTTTGAGAGCAATAAAAAGGCTTTCCCTTGAGTGACAGACTTAATGACAATCAAAGTACGGTCTAAATCGCTCCCTAGACCTAGGGAGTTCTGGAGATGTACTTTTTTTATGACGTTAAGGTTTACCTACTAAGAACTGGGTTTTAAAGACTCATCCCTTATGGGTGTCAAATATTATAAAATAAAAAGGAACGCGGGGGCAATGCGTGATACTTCAGTTTCCTATATCTTAGATTATTATTAAACTACCGAGAGAAATGCCTAATTTTGTCTCAAAAAATTAAGAAAACACACACAACAAAAATAACATAACTGTGAAGCGTATGAATTTAGACTTTAATTATGTCTTACAACAGAGGAAAAGTAAAAATAAATACTTACTCCTGGACATTGTTATTCATTAGCTCTGCGTGCACTCCAAAATGATTTACTCTTTCCTGAAATGATTCTAAGTCTCTAGGGCCAATGATGAATTGTACTTCCTCATACAATTTCGAAGGCTTTTTCCAAAAAACAACATCAATATATCTCTGGGTATCAAGGTTCTGTAAGAACTTCAAATGCTCCTTTTCATTTGGGTACACGCGGAACAGCCTATAATTGTCGTATCGCTTCCCCTGGCATAGCCTAAAGTTTGTCACGAAAATAACTATCACAACAAGAATTCTGGCATTCATTTTGTTTTTTCATAAAAACACAGTAAGTTTTGATAAAAATATCTGAAGACTGTTTTTTGTGAATTTTCGCTGTCAATTTTAGTCATAGAGTAAAGTGAAGATAGGAGATGAGGTAGAGGTTGCTCGTCTTTGTTATGAAAGTTTAATTATGTTATAACAAAAAGTTTTATGGCGGTACTGTATGACCATGTAACCTTATTGCTTTTGTATTAAAAACAATGATTCAAATATTGTTCGGTGACAGGCGAGTTTTGATCGCGGCTGTCAGAGAAAAAATAGAGTCAGAATTTTTCATGGATACCACAGATTCCAAATGTATTATTTTAATTTTATGTAAAATTAATAATATCAACGGACCTTCTGCTGTTGGTGGTGGGCGATAATTCCCACCTGTAGGCGTCCAATAAACGCATGTGAGAAGTACACTAGTTGAGAAACCCACTGTAACGCGTATCACCTGCCAAGAATAAACCAAGATAATGAGCTAAGTATTCCCTGTTTTCATTTCTACGACGCCCCCGCATTTCCGTCAGGAGAAGTAACGAGTGGAGGTTTCCAGTGGGGAAATAGTTTACCCCACGAACCGAACGAGTCGCGACGGGACCTCCACCATCTTTACAGTTTTATAAGAAAGATAATAATGTTTATCCCACAGACATCTAATATTTTACAGCAAGGATTATCACGCAAAACGAATGTATATAGCATTACGAGAGCAGTGACCAAATGGTAACCAAATTGCTATATAAAAGGCTGCGCGTTCCGTCTACGGTTTATTTCAGACAGTCTTCATATCATAACATATAACCACAGATATTAAAATAGGATATAACACAAACCACAAATAAAACCATAGACTTAGCACGACCAGACCAACAATAAAAGTTTGAAAATGGGACAAAATACTAACCTAAGTCTGTAGCTGTAGGTATTATATTATCTGGGCCTAAGTATATTAACATGTATCTTTTGAAGATCGGTTGGTACTTGGTTTCCTTTTCAACGACATAAGTTTTGAGACAAACGGTCGAAAACAAGATACCCCAGATCCATTAGTATAATTAACTGAAAGATGCAATCTTCTTGAAGCAGACGGAAACTACGGCGGCGGAGTTGGCGCTCATTAAAAGTTAACTATAACGACAAAGAAACTATGGAATTAATAACTGCTTTTGAAAGGATTAAATTGGATTTTCTATGAAAGGGATTCATTTGTAAAATTTTTGTCCTGATTTGTGAAAAGATTTTTTTCATTGGAAGTTGGATCATTACGTAATGAGTCCATTAGAAAAAATTTAAAAGCGTTAATTTATTACTATTTTGCCTTAAAATTTAAGCAGTGGGTGTAGTAAATAAAAATGTATTTATGCTATAGAAATAATAATTGCACATTTTCTTAAAACTAATAAAACGGCACGTGGGTAGGTATGCACAGTTTATAAGTACTTACTTTAGGACAAAATAATGTACCAGGAAGAGAAGCATTATCTACCACTCAGTTTGAACATGTATTTATATCATCATCATCATCATCATCAGCCCGTATCAGTCCACTGCTGGACATAGGCCTCTCCTAATGCACGCCACTTAGCCCGATCCTCCGCTAATCTCCGCTAATGCATTTATATAGAGCCAATAAATACTAGAACTCATTCTACATTTTAAAAAAATCTTGAAAATCTTCAAAATTTTAGGAAATTTGAGTTAAGTTATGAAAAATTAAGAGAAAAAATTCCTTTCCAATTACGTACCAAGAAAAACAGTAAAAAAATCTCTATACCACGCCTAATAAAATATAAACATTGCCATCAAATTATGACGGCTTATTAGATATTTTTCATGATATTAAATGGGAGAGAAAAGGTTGAATTTATTGCGCGCCCATAAATCCAGCGTTTTGGGAAATTCGGATACATGCCCTGCCACTTTAGGGATTGGGCATAATTTAATGGACTTAAATTCAAACTATAGCAATGTTCTCGATGCAAGTGCTTGTTTAGTAAGACTGCTTTAATATGTTTTTCAAGTTAATAATACTTTTCAAGTTATGTGCAGAAATTGCACATGGTGATGACGGTGGTGTGTGTTGGTTTAGGTGATAGTAGCGCTGATGTGGTGATGGTGGTGGTGTAGTGGTGGTGGGTGTGGTGGTGGGTCTGGTGATGATAGTTATCTCTACTTTTGATTCCATTGAAATAATACGTTTAAGCCTAACACGAATATTTACGTGCAAGTAAGTGTGACGTTAAAGTAAAGCAGGCATTTGATAAGCGCCCCATGCAACTGACTTACCTTAACGTTACACTTACTTGCGCGTAAATATTCGTGCTAGGCCTACTGGAAAACTTGTAAGTAGTTACGTTACTTTGAAACCATGGGGTGCTTTTAGTAAAATTATAGATAAAAATAGGATATTTAAATGAAAGAAATATAATAATTCTGTGTCACAGAACCGCCACATTTTATTATGAGATCCACTCAGCATTGTTCCGCTAATGCAAAAAATCACTTTTTGGCGACATTTTCTACTTGCTTTTTGCCTTCGGGCACAAGGACGAGATTTTCACATCCTACTTCTCATCTTTCACTTAACATCAGATAAAAACGGCTAAAGAGTGAGTTGAAATCACGCACCGAGGGTTCCGTATTATCACTATTTAAACATTTTAGCCCAATTCTGACTCTTGCTGTGAGGGAAATGTTTTATAGTAAAACAACTTTTATCAACCATAATAATTAAATAAAAAACAATGCCCAATTAGTCAAGTTCATAAACGTCTTTTAGGGCGTGTACAGACGAGTAATCAAAAACAATGCATTGTACGAGAAGTGATGAACGTGATTTGTCATGTCTGCCGCGCCCCTATAAACTAACAGGGTGACGTTGTAGCCGTTGTAGGCTAACTGGCATAGTCAAACTGGAACATAATTTTTAGGGTTCCGTACCCCCAAGGGTACCTACAACGGACCCTAACACTAAGACTCCGCTATCTGTCTGTTTGCCTGTATGTCTGTCAGTCTATCACAAGGAGGAGGCTCCCACCACAAACGTGATTTTTTCACCCGTTTTTATAGATAATGGTACGGGACCCTTCATGTGCGAGTCCGACTCGCACTTGGCCGGTTACTCATAGTACTTACGGGATCTAAAATATTATCAGAATCATTTCTGAGGTAATAGTATCTGTGGAAAAATGGCAACAAGGTTAGTAAATAAATAAATAAAATAAATAATTTCTTTATTTAATACCATTTCAACTACAAAATATAGTAGCTACTCATAACTAGAGAATTTGAAAATTAAATGAATTAAGCTTAAATTATCAGGTATGTATTATTATGAAAAGCCTAAACAAAATAAACCTCATAAATAAACTTAAACAATATCATCCAATATAGAAACAAGATTCCCGCAACAACTTTCTAATTAATTGTCACAAGAAACTTCTAAGAATACAAGATATTTCAGAAATTGCTGAAATTCTAAAACAATGTTTTTGTTCTATCGAATAATTTCTTTGCAAATAGCAATATTTTACAAAAACAAAATTACAGTGTCTTCCTCTAAGAAAGTGTTCTTAGTGACGTGATTGGTTTAATCAAAAGGTTACCAACATAAATTAAATATTACTCACATATTGTTTATTAACGGGATATTTACCATGTAATTTATTTGTTTCGAGTTGCCGATATTTCGGTACTGTTGCAAGCACCATGGTCACGGACGAACTGAAGATCTTGCGGGTGGATGATAATAAGTTATGGGCAAACGTAGCGGTCTACCCTCCTTCGCACTCGTTTACTACGCGTCGCACCAGTACTATTGTCCCTATTCTCACTGTCCACTCGATCTTGACACACAACACTTACAATGTCACAGTTTGTACTTGGAGCCGAAATATTTCGGTGTTTACACAACCGTACCACTGGATTCCAGATACTCGAAAGCTTAAACCCATCCTCGCGATTGAAATTTGTGAACTTCGTAATTTCAATCGCTTCCCTAACCATTCTCGGTATGTAGTGACGCTCTGTCGCAAGTATCTGAGGGTTGTGTAACTCAATCCAGTGATTCGTACCCGACTCCAGAAGATGTTGAGCAATGGCAGATTTCTATGAGTCATTGTTTTTGACCGCCCTGATATGCTCCTTGATCCGGCACGACACTGATTCAAGAGCTTTTAGGTGATGTGCAGACTTACAAGAAAGTAAATTACAACCCGACGGCTAGGACGAACCGTAGTACTCGGAAATTAGTTCAGGAGTGTAAACATGCGATTGGGGAAGAAACAACTAAGTACTTACTTCGACCACGTAATTTACAACCTCCAAAACTATATGGCTTACCAAAGGTTCACAAACTGAACGTCCCTTTACGACCAATTGTGAGTGAGATTGACTCTCCAACATATGATCTGGCAAAACATGTAGCCAGTGTCCTACAGCCATTGGTTGGGGGTACGTCCTCTTTCGTGAAGGACTCTCGACATTTTGTTTTCTTGTACGTCGTGGCAGCATTTTGTGTCGTTTATATCCGTTTCTCTGTAGGACGCCACTCAGGTGTTGTAATTCTTCCTGTAAATGCTCCTCGTCACATAAGTCGTATGCGCGGTTGGTCAACGACGTCACTACAGAGTTCGACTGACGTGGGTGATGATGGGAGTTAGCCTGCAGGTATCGGTCTGTGTGAGTAGGTTTTCTATAAACGGAGTGACTAAGGAAACCATCGTCTCGAACTCTTATCCTTACATCCAGGAAAGCAATGCATCTGTCCCTTTCCATTTCATATGTGAAGTTGATTTTGGTATGAATACTGTTAAGATGATCGACACAGGTTTTCACATCATGCTCGTTTCCTTCAAGTATGGCAAATACATCATCCACGTATCTCTTCCACAGTTTAATTGAAAAAGGCGCAGTTCTAATAGCTATTTGTTCAAAATGTTCCATCCATAAGTTGGCAACAACCGGAGCTACGGGACTACCCATGGCTACGCCATCAATTTGAAGGTAGTATTCATTTTGGTATATGAAGTAATTGGTGGACAAACAATGATGTACTAGGCCTGCATACTCCATAGGGACATCATGCTGCTGGATCTTGTACTTGATGACCTCCATGCAATCAGCAATAGGGACATTCGTGAATAGTGAATCTACGTCAAAACTGACCATCACTTCATTCACGCCAATCTTACTGAGCCGCAGGATATCAACAAAATGTCGAGAGTCCTTCACGAAAGAGGACGTACCCCCAACCAATGGCTGTAGGACACTGGCTACATGTTTTGCCAGATCATATGTTGGAGAGTCAATCTGACTCACAATTGGTCGTAAAGGGACGTTCAGTTTGTGAACCTTTGGTAAGCCATATAGTTTTGGAGGTAGTAAATTACGTGGTCGAAGTAAGTACTTAGTTGTTTCTTCCCCAATCGCATGTTTACACTCCTGAACTAATTTTCGAGTACTACGGTTCGTCCTAGCCGTCGGGTTGTAATTTACTTTCTTGTATGTCTGCACTTCACCTAAAAGCTCTTGAATCAGTGTCGTGCCGGATCAAGGAGCATATCAGGGCGGTCAAAAACAATGACTCACAGAAATCTGCCATTGCTCAACATCTTCTGGAGTCGGGTACGAATCACTGGATTGAGTTACACAACCCTCAGATACTTGCGACAGAGCGTCACTACATACCGAGAATGGTTAGGGAAGCGATTGAAATTACGAAGTTCACAAATTTCAATCGCGAGGATGGGTTTAAGCTTTCGAGTATCTGGAATCCAGTGGTACGGTTGTGTAAACACCGAAATATTTCGGCTCCAAGTACAAACTGTGACATTGTAAGTGTTGTGTGTCAAGATTGAGTGGACAGTGAGAATAGGGACAATAGTACTGGTGCGACGCGTAGTAAACGAGTGCGAAGGAGGGTAGACCGCTACGTTTGCCCATAACTTATTATCATCCACCCGCAAGATCTTCAGTTCGTCCGTGACCATGGTGCTTGCAACAGTACCGAAATATCGGCAACTCGAAACAAATAAATTACATGGTAAATATCCCGTTAATAAACAATATGTGAGTAATGTTAGTGACCATGGAAGTTTGAAATCTTATATAAATTAAATATCTTTAAAACAATCATAAATTAAACTTACATCGAATAAAAACCTGGGTTCATAAGTAAATAAATAAATAAATAAAATAAATGAGCCTGTTTTTAAATCGTCGCCTGACGTAAATAATTTATCAGTATTAATAATTAACAAATATTCTGATTCAAAAGGGCTCTAAAAATAGCCTATTTGCCATAAATTATTTTACATACATATTAGTCTGTCAAGAAGGAAACTGAACAGTTTATTATAGATGAGCGTGCTAAAAATACACAAATAACGTAATATAATGTAATATAGAATTACATTTTTCAAACACTATATACCTATAAAACGTTTGAAATCCTATGTAAAAAACACATTTGTAGATTATATTTTTACCTTTAAATAAGTGCCCGTGTACCTGCCGATACCCATAGATTAAATAATTTATGTAATACCTATATATCGTTTGTCAATCTCTATCATAATTCGTACAGATTACAGAGGCTTTATTACTATCGAGGATTATTTCAAAATTGTGCGAGATTAAGTGATACCATCATGATATTGCGAGTATTCGACGGGTTTTTTAGGTATTAGATAAATAAAATCAATCGAAAACTTGTGCCATAAAAAAGTTTAACTCAAAAGTTTTCATGAATTTACAGTAGTTAGAATTCACAAACGGAAGACTCGGCGTACGCTGGATAGCCGATGAATGCAGGAAGCGAGCAGTCGCACGATGCGTCCCTCACTCACGAGTCGCTTTAATATTCAATTCTATACCTAATACTATTTTGAATATTATATTTTTTGACACGCACTGTGCACACATACTTCCCCACACGCAGATAAAACATGATCACCTTACATTTCTATTGCTGGGATATAAATTTTACTATACAAGATTTTATCTCACAATGAAACAGTGTAGTGGCCAAGTGGGGGTTCGTGCTTATCTATCTGCGTCTAACTGATGTAATAGAAAAATCAAGCTCATATTTGATCGTCTTGTAATTCGCAGTAAAAATCTTTGTTATAATTTTCGCAATCACAATAAGAACAGTTTGCCAGAGTTTCTTCAGAAACTTGTTTGAGTAAGTTCATTCTGCATAACACCGTCCTGTTTAGCATGATAAGGGGCCAGCAGAAGTTGTGCGAGTCGCGGCTGACTCGAGCTGGCGATTGTTCACGAAAACTTGGCTGTGTTTTGTATGAACACTGCTTTTCTTATTCTTAGATAGTAATAAATTATTTTATTGTTTTATAGTCATTATAAGAATTAAGGCAGATATAAAAAACAATATTCATCATCATCATCTGCCGGAAGACGTCACCTGCTGAACAATTATAGGTCTCCCCAAAGAGCGCCACTTTGAGTGGCTGCTTGCCTCCAAAAAAGCTCTCATGAAACCTAGTAGCTATTTATCTAATTGTGTATTGTGTAGTTGGGCCTCGTAATTACACGTATGTCAAATAGATGTCTCTCGTCAACCAGACTAAACCTAGAATAGCTGTCCCTAACAAAACCACTCCTATTCTGGGCAAGACATTCAAAAGCGCAATTATTATCTACAAAAGTACTCGCTCAACCCAGTTCCAAAACACAACAAACTCCACAAGAAATTCAATCAAAAACCACCTTTACTCATGAAGATTAGCTTACGTGCTAAGGAGTAGTTTTCCCTGAAAAGGAATTGGCATATTTCTCGTTCCGCTTTCGGTTTCTAATAATGACAGTAATAAATCATATGGATCGTTAACGCGCCCCTGTCCCGGGTTCGATTCCCAGCCGAAATGGCATCATCTGTCAATGGATGGTGACTTGACATGACTCGCTAATGGAGTAGTGGTGTTTTGGGACAATCGTACGAGCATTTGTTAGGGCATAATTTGATAGGATGTGCGAAGTTTCGATGCATTGCATCATTTTGTGTGGGAAATTCGGCAGCTTTTCCTTCAAACTTGATATTCGGGAATGGTTTGAGGCAAGATTTGACATAAATGCTGCCTACTCGTTTGCTATGGCGATGACTATGTACGTGAGAAGTTGTTTTGTGGCTAAAAGCCTGCCTAATGCTTGATAGCACCATGGGGTCCCATCAGGTACAAACGAAAAATAGCCCGAACGTGAAAAAAATGTAGTGATCGTATCGTGAGCGTTACTACTTAGTTAGTATTCATTTAGCCCAATACTTCGCCAATATGCAATAAATTTCGCTTGATAATCTTGCGTTATGCAGAAATAAAATAATTCGTAAAATAGCCCGAATTATTCCGTTGTAAGGGATGAGGCATCTGTACTGTAGGTATTATTATTATCTGGGGTAGCACTAAATTATTAGTAAGTATGTTGCCACCGCTACATCGAGCAACCCACCCATTATGTTTTCGTTGATCGATGTACCGCTGCCATCTATAATCAAACGCAGCCAGCGTTTGCACACTATTTTATTTTATTTTATTTTATTAGGAACAGTAAACAGCTGTATTACAAAAAATATAGAGTTAAAATAATACATAAACTTAACAGTAATGCAGCCTACGACACTATTCACAAATTAACATACAAAGTTATATAAAACAAGCACGCTAAAAGCTGCTGACTAACAAAGAGATCAGATAATTTATAATCACTATATTATAAACATATGAAGATAATCTAAAAGGTATGTAATACGAATTAATAGTGAACAACAATCACATAGAAAGAGAATTCCTAGTAAGAAAGGGTTAACCTTAAACAAAGTTGGCTATTATTTATTATGAACTATTTATTATATAGGATAAAAACATAAAAATCTTTGGAAAACTAAGATTAAGCTGAAGTTGAACATGGATATAGTGGCAAGATACAGGAAGTTACTCAGAGAGTTTGCACAAAACTGCGCTTTTAAATTCAAATAGATTACAATTAAACAAATCAAATTCAGTAAAATTAAGGTTGTAGCACTCTGCCATTCTTCGAGTAGGAATTCCGAGTCCAGTGTTTGTGCGACATGTACCAAGAGCAAACAAGGCATTAGCACCACGTGCTTCGCGCCTATGAACAGTTCTGGGCACACTGTAACCCAGACTTCCTACTAGTTCAATACAGTCAAATTTGTTATTAATAATTTTAAACAAAGTCATTACTTCTAAATATTTTCGTCTGGCTTCAAGAGTAAGCATATCGTACCTGCTGAGCAAATCAGTGTAGGACAAGTAACTTTTTTGACACCTATAGTGCATAGAGCGCATAAATTTACGTTGGACTTTCTCAACAGCTTCAGTATACTTATTGTAGTACGGGTTCCAAATAGGTACAGCGTATTCTAATTGTGAGCGTATTAGAGTTTTATATAAATGTAAATATGTTGAAACACGTTTAAAGTTGACCGATGACCGCATCACAAACCCATACATTTTGAAGGCCCTATTGACTATGTTATTGATGTGCGTGTCTAGGCATAATTTCGCATCCAATTGTACGCCCAAGTCTCTCAACGAGGTCACTTTCTTTAAATATACAGTCTCTGCCATACTATGGCAGAGACTGTAGTTGAAATTAATTATATTTTTATTTTTAGTAAAATTTATATAGTTGCATTTAGGTATACTAAAATGGAGTTTAGTAATGTAACAGTATGCAGTCAAACGGTCGAGATCTTGTTGAAACAGAATGCAATCATTTCTATTCTTGACAGTTTTATAAGCTTTAAGGTCATCGGCATATAGTTGAAACTTCGAATTCCTAAAACACTGTTACACTATTAAACTTAAAAATACCTTGGGTTTATCCTGAACCTTATATATAATATAACCAGCAACAAATTTAAAAATGAATAATCCAATTTCCTTCCAACTTAAACTCTTTCAAACTGAAATATTATATCTGTAACTTTTTAGAGACAGATAAACGAACATTAGTAAAACTATTATTGAAATAATAAACTACACTAAAAAGCTTTCAAAATACACAGCCAAATAGAAAACAGCCGTCAAGAGTTCAAACTCTTCGCTTTTACATCTTACGACTTATATAGTCCCGATACCTTAAGTAGGTACTTGTGCCATGCCACCGTACTTTGTGTATGAAATGATGCAGGAGGCGAGCAGCCGCTCAGTGGCGCTCCCTGGGGGAGATCTATTTTCAGTAGTGAACGGCTTCAGGCTGTTAATGATGATGATGATGACGACGATGATGATAATGATGATAATGATGATGATGATGATGATGATGATAATTGTATTGACAGCCTCTATGGTGTGAAGGATGAGCACTTGAGCTGGTCGGCTCATAACCCGTAGGCGGCGGGCTCGATTCCCGCTACAGGACATGTATTTGTGCACAGGGAAACATTGCGCGAAAACTTGTTCTGTGTTTGGATGTTGTGGATCATCACATGGTCCTCGTAGTTCCTGGGTCCCTGATACAGAGAATCCTAGTTAAGGTCCAGGATCTATGTATGTGATTTTTGGGCGTTATTTATTTAATTTTAATTGTGTTACAAATAGAATATCTACCTAGTAGATTTCCCACTACATTTTCCGATAAAATATACGAAGAGCTTATCTATTCATCTATATATTATATCCATCTATAAACTAGTTATTATACTTAAGTACCTAAGTATACATACTTTTTGTTGCTCTTGCAATATAACATCCACAATTACTGTAGCTATTTATGCATCTTTTAAAGTGCAATTAGACCAAAAATAAATATATAGTATTATTGATTTTTTTACTCCAATACAACCAAAATCGTAACTTCTTCTTCTTTAATGGCTTTCTATCGCTTTTTTGCAATAATTCTGCCAATGTCAAGTGAGTAAAATTTGTACGGTTATGTCAAGTCAAAGTCATATTTTGTCAGTCAGTCAAAACGCCAACAGTAAAATGGTGGATATTCTACTGAAGGCTCTAAAACGGCCGTTGAAGCAAAAACGAAAATGCAAGTTTCTAGAATCTTGAAATCATTTGCCAACACTCGTGCACGTTCACGAACACTTAACGGATAATAATCCATCCTTATTACACATTAAAATTCAGAATACACAGGTTTTAAAAAATAAATTCATAATTCGCAACCGCCATTGTCGGAGTTTCTTCAAAGACCAAATCGTAACTTGTAAATAGTCTTTTTGAAACGTCATCTCAGATGTCATCGTTTGTGGACAGCTGACGAAACGCCACGTCGCTTCCTCATCAATTATCTCCGTGTTAGTCTTGTTGCTTTGACGGTAGCGGCTTCCGGTTTCAGAATAGGTATGAAGGTGTAAAGAATTTTTTATCTCTTTTTCAGTTTATGTTAGGTAGTGCTTTAATAGGTTTGACTTGTATCGCGGTGTTCTTTTTAGCAGGCTATTGAATTATTAAAAACAATATTGATGTTCAGTGGATTCCATCATCAACATTTTTAAGGCGTCCACTGCTGAAGATAGGCCTAAAGAACGCCATGAGTGGCTGCTCGCCATCTGCGTCCAGTGATTTTTACCAGATCGTCGGTCCACCTAGTGGGGGTCGATCTACGCTGCGTTGTCCAGTTCGTGGTCATCACTCGAAAACCTTTCTTCCCCATTGGTGGTCAGTTCTGCGAGGGATGTAACCTGCTCATTGCCTTTGCAACTTGCTAATTCTAAGAGCTATATATCAGTCACTTTAGACTTCCTGCAGACTTGCTTCTGCTAGTTCAGTACATTTAAAATGGAATAATTAGCTATTCATCATCAGCGGGAAGCTCGGAAGACGTCCATTGCTGAATATTAAGCCTTCCCAAGAAAACGCCACTTTGGACGTTTATCAGGCCATTCGCCATAATCAGCACGCTTGGCAGGCAACATGGTGATCGCAAAAAATATTTTATAAACCGAGATAGGTGCTGCTTACTGACTATTCACTGGATATTCTCTTACGGTAGTTATCATCATCATCATCATCATCAACAGCCCGCAAACGTCCACTGCTGAACATAGGCCACTTTGTTCGTCTGCTCGCTTCTTGCATCCATCGGCTCCCCACGGTTTTCGCCAGGTTGTTTTTTCCACCTAGTGAGGGGTCTACCTCCGCTGGCACTTCCGATTCCTGGTAAATTATAATAACAACTAAACTCATATCACATCTACTAAAAGGATGAGACGATTTTAATTTATTGTTTAACAATGTCTTGGAGGTCCCCCCAAAGCTTCTTCCCGGTAGCTCAGAAGGGGAGGACACTCACGGGAATACGTAGGTACTAGAGGGAAATCCGGAGCTTTTAGAATGAAATTGTAGATCTCGGTGAACTAGGTTTATTTTCAAATGTAACAGCAATTTAGAACTTTAAACAGCCTGAAAGGTAAAATAACCGAACTTGTTCCAACTGGGACGTTGCGGAACGATAAGTAGATATAACTGAAGGAAGAAATAACACTTTAAACTGTTAGTAACAGATATCTTATAAAAATTGGTTAAGCACAAACGAGGACTGTCCGCCTCGGTGGTTGAACGAAGAATGACCAAAATGTATGGAAAATGAAAAGAATGCGAGTAATGTTCTAATTTAGAATTTAAATCTAGATTATGTGAGGCCAATATTTGATGCGAAACTAAGAAAGCAGGTGAATAGCTGAAATAATGATGAAGGAGGATGACATCGTCACAACAATAGGTATGATTCGAGATTATCAACTCTTTTCTAGACGATGAAGGGGGTTGCGGGAATTACAAAATTTGTATCAATGTGTATTATACTTTGTCATTCAAATTCCTTGCACGTCGACACTTGTGGATTGAATAAGAGCAATTCACAAATGCGATCTTGCTAAATAGTTCCAAATTAATAAAGGATGACCATCCCAACTATTTGCTAGCACCATTGGAACGGGTTTTCACCAGAATTACTACAAAGTTTTCGAATCTAAATAGTTTGTGGTCGAAGAAGTTCGCCTTGATTCGAATGAAATAGCATTTAAGCGCACAACTATTACCAAAATAAATTTGGTTTGCTTGAGAATTAAATAATAACTGAGGATTTAAGCCACAACTTATAGTTTTTCGTTGTATTCTCATTTAGCACCAACTTCAAGGATAAATATAAATTATAGAGCATCAGGAGTATTCCTAAAAGAGCTACCAATTTAATTACTACCAAATTAGGTAGCTATAATTAGGTACTAGTTTTAGTACGTACTTTGTAGGTCCTTAAAGCGCTGAATGCTCCCAAATCGACTATTTTGAACGTGATTATCTCAAAACCTAATACCATTTACAGGATTGAAAAAAATGCACGTTAATACTGGTCATATCTTCTTTCCATCTGCCGAAACCGAAACACGTTTACAAAAAGTTTCTCGACAGAAAAAAATCGTGAAGTGACCTCTAAAAAATCATTCAAACGCCCTAAAATGTTAGATTATAATAAGAAACCCCATTGAAATAAATCATAGTGATAAGGTATGTTTCAATGCATCCGTCTGTAAGCTTATTTTTTTCATAATAATAAGCATTTCTTTTATAACCAATTATTTGTACTGAAACATGGAAAAGTCGAAGTGCAACGCAACGTAATCGCCATATTTTTGCTATGCATAAAGCGACCCTATAAGGTACAAAATAAGTTTCAAGTTTGTCTGCTGTAATAAACGTGCTCGCATTGGGTCTTGCCAGGGCCTTAATGTCTATGGAGTAGTCTTACTTTGTACGTTTTTGTTAGGATTCTCAAAGGCTATAAGGATTACCTATTTTTATAACTAGAGCTAAATAGATAACAAGTCAATTTCGCTAATTCCACGTTGGTAATGCGCACGCGCACGTTATTTATAGATTATATTATCTAGACTAATAGGTAGGTATACTTAAGTCATAGGAAGTACTTAAGTTGCTCATGCACTGTAATAGTAGAAGTTTTTTTAAATAAATAGGATAAATTCATAAAATTTTAGTTAAAATTTTGATGAAACTGAACAGAAACTGCATAAAAACGCCTTTGAACTGCTAACGATCAGCACTAATTTACTCAACTAATTAACAGGGAAGAGAACAGCGAGATCCAAAGAATTCTCCACAAAAACTATTTGGTGGCGGTGGAAGTCACAACTTCTACGTAATTACGGCAAAGCGCCATTTTATGGGTCCCCAAACGTAGTAAGAATTCGAGAAAAAAGTTTTAAGTCTCTCTATTCCCTCTCCTTTGCACATGTTTGAAGCGCTTGGTGATAAGCGGAGCGATAAGAGAAGCGATAAGCGGGAGAAATATTTTCCGTTTTGTATAAAAGCACACAGGCAAGGACTTCAACATTAATTTTATTCATATTTACTATAACAGTTTATTTGACACAGCCTTTACAATTATCAATGGAAATGGGCAGGCCACATTGCTCGAAAAACTGATAACCGATGGGGAAGACATAGATGTATATGTACTCCGTACTAGAGCAGCTATACGGAGCAGAAACCGTTGCCATTTTTTATATGTCTTAACTAGGCGTGAGGCGTATTTATCGTCACAGGTAAAAGTCACTGATAAAAGAAAGTCACAGTCAATCACAGCGACAAAATACTTCCGGGAGCAGCGACACTGTGACTTGCGCGCGAATCTATGAGAGCGTGCTAAAGTAATAGGTGCATCCTTTTCTCACAAAGGCGTCTGTAGCGTGCCAGAGAGGGACAAACCTAGTATTTTTTTCACAGGAGCTGTGACAGCGACATGTTTTGCCAGCCGTCAATTCAAAAGTAATAGGTGCATCCTTTTCTCACGAAGGCGTCTGTAGCGTGTCAGAGAGGGACAAACCTAGTATTTTTTTCACAGGAGCTGTGACAGCGACATGTTTTGCCAGGCGTTAATTCAAAAGTAATAGGTGCATCCTTTTCTCACGAAGGCGTCTGTAGCGTGCCAGAGAGGGACAAACCTAGTATTTTTTTCACAGGAGCTGTGACAGCGACATGTTTTGCCAGCCGTCAATTCAAAAGTAATAGGTGCATCCTTTTTCCACATAGGCGTCAGAGAAAGACACACCTATTATATATCTACATCCAGTAACCGTGACTTGTGCCGCGAGTAAAAAATACTCGCTAGTATTTATTCACAGGTATTTGTCACAGGTTAGGCTGAGTAACAGTCACAGAGTCACCTAGTATCTCGATTTACCTAGTACGACCCACCTCTACTCTTAACCAAAAAACGATGCAGCGTTTTACGAGATCAAGTAGTCGCACTAAAACGAATTACCGTCTATTACCGCCGGATTGCAATCCCTATACTAGTCGCGTCGCAGCGTGAAGCACGTGTAGTTGCTGCGAGTGCTCAGCTTTGAATGAGCGCGAATAAGCCCATGGGCTTCTTTGTAGTGGCCGACAATCCCAATTAGAGATGTCCCGTCTAGTGTATAAATAAATAAAATATTTTTAATTTTTTTTAAGAGATAAAATGACGTGACGAGCTTGTCGTTCACCTGATGTTAAGCGACACGGCCGCCCATAACAATTACAATGTCACCCGGAACTTTGAAATAATAAAGTTTCGCGTAACACTGCACTGCGCACGTCATCCTGAGACATCACACAGTCACTAGACTGAGATTATGTCATATAGTCTCATTTGCCCAGTAATTTCACTAGATACAATGCCCTTCGAACCGGAACACAGTAGTGCTTGCACACTATTGCTTGGCGGCAGAACAACTGGCAAAGCGGTGGTACCTACCTAGGCGAAAAAGCAGAAAAGTCCTGCCACCTAGTAAACATTTACGTATGTTTACTACCTACATAATTCCTGGCATTTTGCAGGTGATACCGCGTTACGCCTCTAGTTTTGAAGCAACTAAACAATCCCTATATTCTGCCCTCAGACCATAGCCTTGGAACCAGCGTTGACATGATAAATGCAATGGGCGGTTCTGTCAATAACTTACGAGGAGATTTCAAACGAGGAATCTTCAGTCAACACATTGGTACGAAGTTTTGATATATT
This sequence comes from Ennomos erosarius, assembly GCA_963580505.1. Lineage (NCBI taxonomy): Eukaryota > Metazoa > Arthropoda > Insecta > Lepidoptera > Geometridae > Ennomos > Ennomos erosarius. The sequence continues at coordinate 2,486,433 of OY756996.1, read as the reverse complement.
TATGTGCAGTTCACACCTCCCGTTTAATTTTAATAGTCACATGGTCTCGATAATATTTTTAAGAGCAGTGGCAGTTTTATTTTTATGTTCGGTATACATGCCTACTGTATACCTACAATAATTACAGTAGTTTCAAGTTATTTGTTAAATGCCTTTAAAATCGATGATTGCACAATATCACGATCATTCAACCCCGCAGACTTTAAATACTGGATAACTCAACCCTGGACAACCCAACAAGGAATTTTATTTTAAATCCAAAAGGGTAGGTTGTTAGGAAGGCAAAACGTTAAAATAACAAAAACATCGACTGACATCAGGTATCTTCTAGGCCAGCATGCACCATCGTAGGCCGCGTCATCACTTACTATCAGGTGAGGCAGTGGTCAAATGCTATGCCCATATATTATAAAAAAGTATATCTGGAAGAGATTGTTTGAGCTATGACATCGCCCATTGTAACATTAGCTCGTAGGATTTCTGTTATAGGTGTACATGTACCTAACACGAACTTTATCAGTTAAGGCACTGAATGCGCCCAAATTGACTATTTTGAACGTGATTATCTCAAAACGTATACCATTTACAGGATTGAAAAAATCGGCCGAAACCGAAACACGTTTACGAAAAGTTTCTCGGTAGAAAAAATCGTGAAGTGACCTCTAAAAAATCATTCAAACGTCCTAAAATGTTACATTATAATAAGACACCCCATTGAAATAAATCATAGTGATAAGTTATGTTTCAATGCATCCGTCTATAAGCTTATTTTTTTTATAATAATAAGCATTTCTTTTATAACCAATTATTTGTACCAAAACATGGAAAAGTCGAAGTGCAACGCAACGTAATCGCCATATTTTTGCTATGCATAAAGCGACCTTATAAGGTACAAAATAAGTTTCAAGTTCGTCTACTGTAATAAACGTGCTTGCATTGGGTCCTGTCAGCATCTTAACACTTACAAACTACAGTCGCTACTGTTTTAATTTATTTTCAACTGCAACCAAAATCTCCACGGAAACACATTCTATACATATCCTAAAAATATGATACCCATTATCTCAATTAAAATCACAGTTCATCATAATAAAACGATGAGATACGCTACAAACAAGATCCGGCGACTCCCAAAACAACTCTTTGACTGCCATCTCACTAATTATTACAAATTACCGCTTTTTAAACAGAAATAGTCTTCTTTTAAACATAAATAGCTATGAAATTCATTTGGGCATTGAATTTTAGAGCCCTCATAAACGGCAGGGCCGGTTGTTTATGGTCATTATAACGTGTTTAGACGTGAATGGCGATCTTTAGCTATTTGAAATGACATTAACACCAGCATAAAGAGATCTCCTACATTGGTGAACTTAAATTGAGATGAGGTTCAAGATACAGTGGTGGTCCAGGCAATTAAATAAAAGGATTATTCATTGCGTTGAGAAAACCTTGCCTATAATATTATAATTTTATCTTATCATTTCAAGATAATAAGCCAATATTAGGTATTAAGGATCTAATTCTTAGATCACGTTTACTTAAAATAATAAATTGCATTGTTCATTTTTCACGTAAAGCATTTTTAAAATACTAGGTAATAAACTAGAGCTAAATTCCATACTTTCGTAGAGCCTTTTATATGAATATATTTGTCACCATGACACCCACCCAAATAATTCATGACCTAGTCTTTTCATAATCATTAAGAAAAGACTAGAAAAGAAGATAGTTAGGACTATCCTAAAATAAATATATAACGTTTGTATTCAATATTTAAGAGGCAATATAAAACAGTTTCCGTGGTATGGTGGTTGAGCAGGCCGGCTCAGCCCGAAGGCGGCGGGTTCGATTCCCGCGATAGGACAAGTAGCTACGTGCACAGGAAAAAAGAAAAGCGCAAATATTTGTTTTGTGACCATAGTCCTCGTAGTTTCTATGGGTCCCTAGATACAGGGAATCCTTGTCAGGCATACCCATGGGCATTATTTCGATGTTGTCAGGGTCCAGGCTCCATGTAGCTAATCGTAAAAAAAATTAGTTAAGGCTACAAAATATGTGCAACAGAAAAAAAAATGAGCCATGCAAGTTGAAATTCAAAAAACATTATTTGTTGCTGATGGGGTGCTCTTAAAATTGGTGCTATCGTAAGAATTCTAATTAGTAAACCAAACATGTGGCTACATTATCAGAACGATTAAATTTTACGCAACGTTAGAAAACAAAATATCATTACAGAAAATATTATCATATAAATTGAAAATGCTCTACAACTGACAGAAAAATGATTCGAGATGTTTTATTCAATTTAATTTCGTTCTAAGTATTTACGCATCAAATTCATCACAATGAAAAAGGCGTATGACAAACGGGTGTACATTTTGCCCTCTCCTTTTGTACATTTTAATTATGGTTTAAAATACAGGTTTTCAAGGTACCTATACGTAGATAGATTCTCGGCTGTCTCTTCAACAATCATCATCATCATCATCATCAACAGCCCGAAGACGTTCATTCTGAACAAGACTCCCCCAGGAAGTGTTTTGAGCGGCTGCCTCCAGAATCCATCGACGGCTTTTTTTCATTGCCATTCTTTTTGATAAATAATTAATTTTAATTCAATCGCTTAATTAATCGACTATGTCAGTCAAAATATAGCCAAGCTATTTTAAACAGACCCGCTCCATATATTTTCTGTTCTTGATGTTATGATTTGTGGTCGTTGAGTGACATTTGATTTCAGTCACGCGCTGTGTTGTCATGGGGTGCTATTATTTATTATTTACCTTTCATGCGCCCTCATCATCCTTTGGTGGAAGGGTGTGTTATTTTTAAAGCGGTCTCATCGTTTATGCTATAATTATCATACAAGCTCTTCATTTGTATATGTCACCGTCTTATTGTAATAACCGCTAGTTTATATAACGCGGTTATTTATAAACTGTCAGTTTATTGCAAACTGGCAATGTGTCTCACAATAAAACGGCTGATGTTTCGGTTCTTTATAATTAATCGGCAACACTTCGTTTTTCCGTAATTGTGTACTTCTAGTGTGGTCAAAACTAACCTAACACTCCTCCTCGCTCCGCTCGTCGTCACAACCTTCTGGTTAGACACTTGTGACTCTAAAAAACAATAATTTACAGCAATAATTAGTGCATTGTTCAAAATTAACCGCTACTTAAAACCTGTTCTGTTATAAACTCACCGCTAGGCACCGAATGTTTTTAATTATTGGAATTATCATCCGTGTTATTGTAAGACAGATTGTCAGTTTGCAATAAATCGACAGTTTATAAATAACCGGTTTTAATTTCGTTTTTTTATAAACCTACGGTTTTTAAATAAGACGGTGACATATATTCCCTGACATAGCTATTAGAGGGTCAGTATCTTAGCCAATGAAGCGTATGCTGTCACAGCTGTAACTGCCTTCGCCAAATATAAAGCGCTTAGAAATTACAGTTGTAGCTCGCAGCTTATTGCAATACTAAGCAAGCATGCTCCATCGCTAACTACGTCGCCACTTACTAAAGCCTATCAACGATAAAAATCAAATACCTACTAAGTGTGTGCCACTTTGTAGTGAATTTGAGCTACTGAAATTATTGTGTGGAAATTATTGGGAAAATTAAAAATTATGACCTCATCTTAGTGTAGATATCTTATAACAGGACTAATAATGTTTTAGGATAAGCGTAAGTGTAAGTGAGTGACTGTGAAGCATCAAACAAACATGTTGTTAGATTCTTCACAAAAAACAGACGTGAAACATCTCTCCATCTGGTCGGAGGTAAAATATAATGTAACTTTTTAAATGAACTTCAAACCATCTCATCCATCTCATGTTGCTATTGAAATTACTGAGCAAATGAGACTTTATGACCTGATTACACAGTGTAGTAATCTGATTACTAGACTGTGTGATGTCTCAGGATGACGTGCGCAGTGCAGTGTCACGCAAAACTTTATTATTTTAAAGTTCCGAGTGACACTGCAACTGTTAAGGGCGGCCGTATTGCTTAACATCAGGTGAACGACCAGCTCGTCACGTCATTCATTCTCATAAAAAAAAAAACTCTTTTTCATAGGCAACCTAAGAAAAGGATGAAACCATAAAAGTCATTGAAAGGTACATAATACGTAGGTAACTACTATTTTAATATTTGTGATAATACATATCCTAGCTTGCAACGTAGCTCGCAATTTCGAAATTCACCAGTGTTTTATACTCTTGTTACAATGTACTTGGTTCCTTTTTTAAATCGAATAAAAGATAATACAAAAGGAATTTACCAAATAATTATTATTCATTAATTGCTATTTACAAAAAGTGTGTGTCATCTTACTGTAACAGTATCAGAAAACCAACGCTGACAACCAAAGACATAACTGAGCCCAAAACAGTATTAGTTCCGGAGTAGTATCCCAGTGCCCTTGTAGTCTTTTCCATTTTAATGAGACAGGCCATGATCTCTTCGTTGTTTGGAATGATCTGTTCAGCTGGTAGAAGGAAACCATATTGCCCAACGTCTCTTAGCTCAAAGAGGAAGGTGATGGGAACCTCGGCAACTCCTTTCACCCAGTCAAAGCTTGAGCCACTGACTTCATCTGAAAGAAAATTAAAACTGGTCAAGTGTTAGTCAGACTCTCGCACCAAGGGTTCTGTACTTACATTTTGTGATACGACTTTGCCAGTTCTTAGTATTTGTTTGGATAAAGTTGTTCGTTGGAAACTTGTTTCATACCTAATGATTATAATACTAGTGATGGTTATATTTCTACTTACATAAAATTTCCTTGGATGTTCCAACAATGTATGGTATTCCATGTGTTGCTTCCAATTGAGCAGCCCCGCGGATGGCAATCTCATACTATAAAATGAAATAATGTCGTATCTAACGAAATACAAAAACCCAAAAATTTAGTAAACAAAATGTAGTATAGGCCTCTTGTTCTATTTTAGCTGATTATGCCGCGAGTCCTTCAAAATGAAAATTCGCCGAAATATTGTTTTTTAACACAATTAATCAAGCTAGAAGAAGACCATGTCAAGAACAAGATCACATAAAAAAAGGCATCTTCTACTTCTTCGTGTGATAACTAAAACAAACATATTATACTATCAAAGCAAAATTTCATTTAAAAGCATTTAATTATTACATCGTAAATATTAATATTTTTGGCATGCTATAGTTAAACATAACTCTCTACTAACACTAACATCAAGATATTCTTACCAGGTCAGCATAATTAGGGACTTGCAAGACCTCAGCACCAGATACATGGCTGAACGGAATGAGGATCATCTGAGAGTAGGAGTGGAATGCGAAGTAGTACATAAAATTGCCCTGGGTCTTTAGACCTAGCACGTAAGAAGACAGAGCCTGAGCTTCGCGCTCCGATGCCGGAACTGGTCCAGCGTATGTCTGGTCACATGGGTTAGCTGAAGCACCAACAGCTAAAAGTGATTTATTCATTTTGTTAATCGACAAAACAAGATGTAATACTGCTTACAAAATATAATCGGTACAAAATATAGTCTTAAAGATTTTTGCAACTGCTTGGCATGCAACCATAGCTCATTTAGAAGAGTTATCTGGTAAGCTGAAAAACGCAGCTTTAAATTTAGCTGATCTCGTAATTTTTAAGGAACTATAATAATAATATATTTTATTTGAAGACATAATAATACAACTTGATTTGATTTTTGCCATTAAACATAAATAGAGAACGATAATCAAGAGGAATCTACATTAGACTCTATTCATATAGAATGTTTTATTTATTTTTTCCACACTCAACAATAATATGGCAGAGTTCGAAATTTCATAGACGGCGCGATGCAATGAGAACATCAACATAATTATATATTTTTTTTATAATTGATGATATCAGCCAGATTATCGAGGATGTATTATATTCTAATGGCCCAAAGTATTATCTGAGATTTAATTAATTTAATTTTAAGTGCTGTGCTAATTAAAATTTATGACAAACGTTATAGATTTTGAACTTACTCATCCAGAGATAGTCAAAATTTCTGTTGAGATCAATGCCATTACCCAAATCAGCATTATTATTGCAGGTGACAAAATTTGCAGGATTTCTATTTTTTCTCCACATACGATCCTATAAAAAACCACAAACATAATATTATTATAATTATTAAAAACGTGCCTAAATATTTATGATAAAATACATTGAACTAAATACATTGAACTAAATAGTTTCCTTTATCTCCAAAAGCTGATTATGGAAATGCTATAATAGTAGGTATACATTGATAAAAAATTGGCAAGTTGGTATAAAAATTATTTGCTACTTCCTACTATATTATGAAGTGGTGAGACAGTGGTCAAATGCTTTGCCAATAAATTATAATAAAACCCCATAACCAAAACCAATCTATTGAATGTACTCACTCCGTCAAATGTATAGAAATATCCGTCAGGATTGGTAACAGGAAGAATGTGCCATATGAATGTCTCGGCCATAAACCTAACATCGTGATCATTACTAGTCAGGAACTCTTTTATGATCCAAGTTACGGTTGCAGGCGAGATCCACTCTCTAGAATGGATACCTCCTTCAATCATTCCTATAAGAGGGTTATTTTCTCTCGCACCCGCTTTGAAATCAATAATGACTCCCTTAAGAAGACGACCTTCGAGGGAAGTTCCTATATTGACGACGGTGACGATGCCGGGGTAGAGCTCTACTAATTCATCGAGCCAAGCATGAATTTCTGCAAGGGTATGATACCGGGTCCACGAGAAAGAGCCAAGCGTGGCACTGCGGTCAATGTTTGCAGGTTTGAGTTGGGCGTCAATTAGCCTGAAATCAAAATGTTCAATGAACATAAAAGAGAAAGCTATTCAAAAGTGACTAAGTATTATTAGATACTATTCTACTATTATTGGATATTTTTTTGCGAATAAAATCAAAAGATTAGATGAAGATAAAAATAATAAAGTAATCGATAGAGTGTTTGCCTTGAAAAAGGATTATAATAATAAGTAACTGGACAAAAAGCTAGTGAATAAGGTCTTAGAATTCACCTCCTGAAATTTGATTTATTTGAATATCCATATAGATTATAGTAATTAGAAAAGTGCTAAAACTGACACGGAACCCTAAAGAACGGTTGATAATAGAACAAAGTTGGATTTTGTTTCATTTTGGGAAACGATACTAACTTTTATAAAATTATAGCAAAAATCACGGTCCTAAGTAAAAATATTCAAAAAAGTTAGAATGAAATTAGTTTAGGTTCCTAATTAGTACAGAAAATCTACCTAGCAGTAATTTTTACAAGAACCACTGCAATATTAATCGTATAATAATTATGTCCATGTTTCACTTACTCTTGTACATTAGCTATAGTTAAACTAGCATTTAAACCAGCCGTTTTTGCGTATGTCACAAAATCTTCATCTTGAGCTGGAGACACCATGATCTTCGCATCGTTACCCACAAGAAGAACATCACTCCAAAAGTCGTATTCCTTTTTTAAATCATTGAGCATCTGCACTTGACCTTCCGAAGAAGGTATCACATTGTATACTTTGTATCCTTCATAGCTTTTTGATGCGGAAGTTAAAACGACTATGCTAATTATGCCAATCAATGTTTTAATAATCATTTTCACTATTACAAAGATTTAAAGGTGTGTCCACCTTTAACCACCGTTAGTAGAATGACCAATGTTTCAGCAGCAATCGAGCATAATGTAGATAATCTTCGCCATAAAGATATCAGAATATCAGTTAAATTATAAAATAACGTTCATATAAATATTTGTCTATCGATTAACTTAATCCTCACATAAAATGACGAGGATTTTGATAAACTGCAAAAGCTTTCATACTTATTTTTAATGTGATGATATTCTACATCAATATCTTGATAAGATTAAAATGAAACAGAGCCGTTTACTTCCTTATTAATCTTATTTTTTGAGAAATTTATTGAACTAAGACGCGAGTGAATCGAATGCAATGTTTTCATTCATATACGCAGGGCTTGATATTTTAGTGTTTATAAGTAGCATACTTTGTATACACTGAATTGAGCAAGTTAATTTAAAAAAACGTTGTACTTAAAAATAAAATTGTTAAATATCATAATCTCGATTTTTTTATTATTTTTGTACGTTACATCGTTAAGCCAAATAAACAACATAATTATTACAAAGTTTTTTAATTTAGTATAAGAACTTATTTACAGTGCAAACACAACTGCTAGTATAAATACTAGTATACTCAATCCAAACCGGTTAGCAGACCCTACAGTATAGTACCCTAATTGCCTGGTTACTCTGTCCATTTCAACAAGGCTATCTATGATCTCTTCATTATTTTCGATAATCAGACGAGGGGGTAGAAGGAACCCAAATTCGCCAACGTCACGTAGTTCAAAGAGGTAAACGATTGGGATCCCTTCACTCTTGACCCAGTCAAAACTGCCGCCACTTGTGGGGTCTGAAAAGAAAAGCATGTCCTGAGCCTTTTTCAAGCTGCTCTAGTCCTATACCTTTTGTGGTATCGGCTATTTCATCTTGCCAGCATATATTTTTCACGTTATGTAGAGCTAAAATAACATCGAAAAATTGGTCTTTAACTTTGGTTTAATATTTACCTACATTTTGAAGGGAGAATGTAAACTGTACAATTATTTTGAAAACCATTTTCGCTTAACAACAAAAATTAGTCAACTTAGTTTGGCCTTGTCATGGTCACAGATTATAATAGTAGTGGGTAGTACCTAGTCATGGTAATGATTATAAAGATGACAAATTTTTAAATTCCAATGCAGTTTTTTTTTTGCTCAGATGAGTTAACATAAAAATCAACTAAAACTACCACTTACATAAAATATCTTGTGAAGTCCCAACTTGATAATGGGTGCCGTGTTTTTCTTTCAGCTTATCCATTCCTTTGATGGCAATTTCGAACTAAAAAGTAGATGAACTAATATATGTGAATATTCAAATATGAATGCCCTAGGCAAGGCATGATAAAGATAAGAAAGTAGGATTCACGACTTCAATATGTTTCACAAGAATCAGTCAATTTAAAGTGCATGGACTCATTCGTATTTTCTTTGGCTCCCTAGATATAAATTGTCATAAATAAAATTAAATAGTATAGCAAGTTCTTTGCAATTAATCTGTTTAAACAAGAAAAAAAGGTTCTTTTTATACCTATTAGATTTCGAAGAAATTTCGATAAATTATATGTATTCTCCCTCCCAGTAGAAGAGTAAGTTACCGGAATTTAGGATTATCGTGTCCTGTCCCTATCTTCGGACTTCTGACAATCCCATTACATCCCAGGAGAACTAAAGTGACCGATGTAGCTCTTAGGATTAGCAAGTTGAAATGGCAATGGGCAGGTCACATCGCTCGTAGAACTGACAACCGATGGGGAAGAAAGTTTCTCGAGTGGCGACCACGAACTGGAAGACGCAGCGTAGGCCGGCCCCCCACTAGGTGGACCGACGACCTGGTGAAAGCCGCGGGGAGCCGATGGATGCAGGAGGCGAGCAGCCGCTCTAAGTGGCGTTCCCTGGGGGAGGCCTATGTTCAACAGTGGACGTCTTCAGGCTGTTGATGATGATGACGATGATGATGATGATATGTATTAAGATCGTCTCACCATATCAGCATAGTTAGGAGCTTGCACGAAAATGGCTGTACGGTACCAGAACCATTTGTGAGTATGAATGAAACGCGAAGTAATACACTGGTACGCCCTCATTTCTCATTGCCAGCACGTAGTTGACAATAGCAACTGTCTCTGGTTCGGAAAATGGGACTGGACCGGCAAACGTTTCAGCGCAAGGATTTTGTGATGCTCCAATCGCTGTGGATAGTTGATTGAAATCTGCTTTTATCATTATAAGTACCACGAAGCACCAAAATTTTAAATAACGATTAACTCATCGTGTTTTCTAAAGTTTATCAGAGTGCATGTCGATAAGATGCACACAACTCAACTCGTAACTCAATAAAGTTGAAACACGTTAAAAAAGTTGATATATCTTACTCATCCACAAATATCCGAAGTTCCTGTTAAGATCAATTCCATTACTCATGTCATCACTCAAGCCCCATTGAGAACAAGTAGTGAAGTTAGAGGTGTTTCTGTTTTTCCTCCACATTCTATTCTGAAATTTTATAAATATAGATACGTTAACAAATTGTATGCCTTGAAGGTGCTACAAAGTAAACTATATTAATATATATAAAGTGCTATATCAATTTATTAAAAAAAATATAACTTACATCAGTAAAAGTGTAATGATAACCATCAGGGTTCACCACAGGGAAAATATGCCATACTATGTTATTAGCTAAAGCTCTGACACCGGAGTCTGAACTTTCAAGTAACTCCTTGATGATCCATGTTACTGTGGCAGGAGAGATCCACTCTCTTGCATGAATTCCACCTTCAATAATACCAATAACAGGGTTCACTTTTTTCTGGAAGTCAATTTTTACTCCTCTAATAGGACGGCCTTCTACAGAAGATCCCATGGTAACGATGGTTACCACGTCGGGATGTTTTTCAGCCATGGCATCTAACCATGCGTTGATTTCATCCAGTGTCTGGTAGTAGTTCCAAGAGTAGTCAGCGTTGTTACGACTAATTTCGGATGGACGGCGAAGCTGATCATCTATCAGTCTAGAAGAAACATTTTTCCATAAAAATTTAAAGTCCATCATTTTTATGACATGCTAATTTCAGATTAGATATTTGCTTAACAATTCTTATAAATTTGCATGATGCCAACAGCAAATTATACTATCTCATTTATAGTATTCAGATAGGATTCTCAAATGGAGGTGAGATAGGTAATCATCCGACGTCTACTGCTGAACATTGGCCTCCCTCAAAGAGCGCCACTTTAAGCGGCTACTTAAATCTTTTCCCTTAAACATCAAAACTTACTGTTGAACATCCTGGATAATGACGTTGCTGTTTACACCAACGCTGGTTAAGTGATCTTCAAATTCCTTCTGATCTTCAGGGCTGACCATAATCCTAACATCACCACCAATTTTTATAATATCACTCCAGAAGTACCACCTTCCATCGTCTTGTAAATCACTGATAGCTTTCACATCTTTATCTGATTGAAGAACTATTTTGTAAACCTTAAAGTTTTTAAACTGTAAATATTCTGCATTGATTGCTGCTATAAGAGCAACAAATATAAAAATGTCTCTTAATTTCATTATGCTTGATTGCTTACTGTCTATGAATCAAATAAATGCTTTGTTCCACTAATTATTCGATATTCTAGGTACATGTATATAAGTATTTAAAGGATTAGTTGATAACAATGTATCGTACATCGATAACCATTGGTGTGGTGGGATAACAAGATTGTGTAATATGACGTAGTACATTTCTCATATAAACGTAGACAGAACAATTTTTATAGATAGGTAATGATAAGAAAATGCATATCTGATAACTGAGTCTACTCAGAATTATTTTAACATTGTAACATAACTATTATCATTTTGATATTATTGATCATTATTGCCCTCGTCTAGTTGTAGCGAGTAAAGTAGGATAAAAAAATATTTCTCCATCGCCCATCATAAAAAGTTATAATATTACAGAGCTTTCGCTTGAGCTAAGAATCAAAATTTTAGATTTAGGATTAGGATATACGTTAAACATTTCTTAAAACAATTATAAGATAAGTTACGTACGTAAATATCTACGTATTAAAAATTCTATAATCGGAGTAGAGTAGATAAAAATTCCATGAGAAAATCTACGTTTAGAAGTACACGTCTTCTAGCTGTTGATGATTTGTGCACTAACACTCCGCGCTTTAACTAAAAACTGCACGTTACCAGTATAAGACAAAAATATTATCCCTCGAAATAGTTTGCTAAACAGTAAAGAACAATAAACTTTGATAATTATTGTTTTATTAACTTAAACTCAAAAATAATCACACTAGTATACAGGGTGAAAGTTGATAATAAATAACTAACACTAATTAAATAAACTAATAAGGATGATAGGAAGCGACATAATAATAAAAAAAGATAGGTGAATGAAGAATTGTACATAAATATTTTGAACGCCATTATTATATTAACAATAACTATGATAAAAATGTCAGAACTGGACCTACAAAGGCATTTTTCTATTATTCTATAATCTACTAGTGATTGAATAAAACAAACAAAACCCCAAACAAAATTACAGTTGCAGAGTAAATAGTACTAAACGCTGAGCTCTCGTAATATCCAAGGGTTCTTGCAGCTTTGTCCATTCCTACTAAAGCATCCACAGTTTCTAGTCCAGTTCCCTCAATCTGCCGTGGGGGTAGTAGGAAACCATATTCTCCAAGATCGGGTAGCTCAATGAGGTAGACAATTGGTACATCCACTTCATACTTCACCCAGTCAAAACTGGTGCCACTCATTGGATCTGAAATCAAATTATCGGTTTATAAGAGGAAGTCTTGACTTAGCGGACTGTAAGGTGTTCTTCTTCTTCTTCTCGTGTAGGCAAGTGGTCAGCCCTGGTGTGAGAATTTTTTAAGCCGCCCAAGGGCTTCGTATTTGGCTTTTAATACCTTAATGTAAGGTGTTAAAGTCCATTTGTTCAGTCGTGACTTCACAAAAGTCGATTTGAAATACCAAACAAAAGTGAGAACTGACGGCTAAAAACGTGTTTGAGAAAAAACTAATAAAAGAGGTTCCTTTTGATACACAAGGATAACATCTTATCAAATTCTTTTTAAAGACAAATAGGGGCACTGAAACAAGACCGTTAAGAACAAGAATAATAACCGCTACAAATAATTTTAAAAGATATTAATTTTGATGGACATGAAACACCAAACTGTTGATTCATTTAAAAGCACCAACGATGATAATTAAGGTTCTACTTACACATGACTTCAGCTGACACTCCCACTCTGTATGTAGTTCCAAACCTCTGTGCCAGTGAATCAGAACCTCTGATTGCGATTTCAAACTAAAAAGTAACGAAACTTGATGTAACATAAGAAAATTACTTTCATATTATTTGTATAGCAGATAGAAACCATTTCCCCAAAGATCATTAAGCTTACTTACCATGTCAGCATAGTTACTAGCTCGGCCTTCATCTCCACTATTGCTTAAATGGCTGTACGGTACGATGATAAGCTGAGTGTAAGAATGGAAGGCGATATAGTAAATGATTTTTCCTCTGTTATTCAAACTCAAGACGTAATCAACGATTGCCCTCGTCTCAGGCTCTGAGGCAGGAGAAGGACCTGCGTAAGTGTTAGTGCAGGAATCGTTTGAAGCTCCAACAGCTGAAAGTAAAAAAAAAACTATTATCATCTATTCTTTCTATACATATAATAAAACTGTAGAGATAAAAAAATCTGTAAATGCAAGATATCGAAAAAAAATGACACATGTTGGCTTGAAATTTTTCGCTGATCACGTTAAGCTACTTTTTAAACATTTTGTCTGTTTGTTTGTTTGTTTGTTTGTTACGGCACAACTCCGAAGATACTGAATGGATTTTCATGCGGTTTTCACTAATAAGCTTAGAAAAACCCGGCGCACAACATAGGATATATTAAATTTTATATATCGTTAATTTTTTTTTGGTGAAAATGTGTAAGGTTTCATTATGAAACGGAACGGGATTTTAATAAGATGACCGCTTCAAGGGTTCAAGGTAATTTTTTTTTCTTACATTTTGGCTCCACACATAGTGTAGGTATTTAGCCAGTGTCAAAAGGTAAGTTTTATTTTAGTTACTAATCATAGATGAGAGGAAAAAAAATTTACTCTGTGCTATTGCCGGTAATTTTATTTCGGGTTTATCTGGAGGCACAAGTTAAAGAAAAAAAAAATTCTGTTAGTATTATGGCGCGGCTTCATATACGCCCGAACCTTCGCTGTTGAGTTGGCGCGCAAAAACATCTCTGTTGAATATCCTCGAAGTTTTTATAGCGCCACAACCCGGACACACGGTCAATTTGTTTTCCTGCTGCGCAACCGACGTGGGCTAAATAAAATGGAGGAAGCAGTAGCGTTATATTGCATGTCGGTGAATAAATATGTTTTACAAACTGTGAGAGTATTATTTTCGATTACAAAAATAAATTTTATTAGTTTTAATTTATAATTCCTTATCAATATGAAGTACAACCAATTTTTTTTGTTGTCTGTTTATCTGATCTTTTGAATACGGATCACGGTTGTTATAGTGGCAACAGAAATATATCATTTGTGAAAAATTCAACTGTCTAACTATCACGATTCATCCTGGTGACTGATGGACAGACAGACGGACAGCGGAGGTTTAGTAATAAGAATTTACCCATTCAGGACGAAACCCCAATCATTTTTATTTCATTCTGAACAATCCCCACTGCACTAAGCAATAAGAAAGTAATTTAATGCATGTTTTTATTTATAACTTAAAAAAAACCAGTAAATAACAATTGGCGCGCCTGCATTACCGGCAGTGTATCACACTTTTCGGGCTACGGTGAAATACATCGCGCGATAACTTCGTCTGCGCTCGATGCAATGCAGATTAGAGAAAAACAATCTGTTATTAAATAATTACCTATACCCAAGGAAGTCATAATATTATGTATTCCTTAAAGATTAGTTTTTTTGTTAATCTGTGGTCCAAACTAAAAAAGAGGATAGGTATGAGAACCTTCTTGAATATGAGCACGACACAGAGAACAAGGAATGTCAAAAACTAAAAACTTCTTAGACTTTTTTTTTTATAAGTTTTAAGGCTTCACGCGATATCATATTTAGCCAATATTTAAACATACTTAACAAAAATTTTTATTCATGTTTTCGATTTATTGCGTTCTGGCGGCGGCAAAATTCTTTATTGGCGATCTGTTATTATGTATTAGTATTCAAAAATCTTCTACGCGTTACCATTCGAAATAAGTATTTAAAATTGTATTTATAGTACCTATAGCTTAACCTATAGTAGTAACATATTCAGTAATCTGTGCCTATAGGTACTTAATTTATTGACCCCTTTTTTTTGTTCCTCGCTTGAGGATTGGCGTCGCACGTCTTGTGCATTTGCCAGCTTCATGTTTACTTTTCATCGTCTTCTATTCTATTGCTTCTGCTTCTTCCCAATATTTTCAGAAGTGAAGATTTTCAGACTCCTCTTTTGAGGAATTTATGTATAAACATGTTTTACAGTTGTTTAAAACGGGGAAACCATTTGCTACGCATTGTAAAACCTTTTTTTATTTTGGCATTAGACAAAACATGTATTTAGCCAATGATACGAAGTATTTTATGAAAACTGTTTAAAGGGGAGATTCTTAGACTTTTTATAATCATTCATAAGGCTTCACGTGATTATCATACTTAGCCAATATTGAAGCTTACTTAATTAACATTTTTATTGAAGTTTTCGATTTATACGGTTTTGGCGGGAGCAATGTTCTTTATTGCCAATCTGGTCAAATGTATTATTTACATAAAGTTACTACACGTTACCATTCTAAATATGTAGTTAAAATTATTTTTGCGCTAATGCTACATTCTGTATCGACCCCAAAGAAGTTTTAAGGTACCTGTAGTACTTATAGCTACTTAAGTTATAGACCCTTACCATTGCTACACATTTTAAAACGTTTTTTATTTTGGCATTAAAGTAAGCCGGAGCGCGTGCTATTATTTGTATTTAGCCAATGATACGAAATATTTTATGAAAAATGTTTAAAAAGGGTAGGTACTTAAATATAATTATATGTAGGTATTCATTATGGCCATTGTATCCTCGGATTAACAACAACATGGCGCGTAAGGTTAGTTTTTGGCTGTTTTTGATTTGTTTTTCTTCTTCTTCTTCTTGCATGTTGATTATAGTTAAAATATTTTAGATCTGTGGGCTATTAAAAAACCACGGGTATAAATGATTAGATTACTCGGTTACTCCAAGAAGGTTAAAGTTTTAGTAAGTAACTATCTTTGGGTGTAGCTAATAATTATGTAATGACGATTTAACCTACTTCCTCACTTTCATCACTAGGTACTTAGGTATGTTGAAAGTGCAGTGGGAATGAGACAGCGTGGAAAATAGTGGACATAATAATAATTATAACGGCCGATTCTTTATGGAGTGGTGGTTTAGTATTTGTAATTCCTAATTAGTATTAAGAAAAATTATTTATATAAAATTATTTTATTTAATTATTTATTTTATTTATTTATTTTTATATACACTTATTTTTATATATCTATTGACACTGGTTAAGTGTAGGTAACAATTCGTATGGAGCCAAACTTAAGAAGGTAAAAACAATGTGGTAAATAGAACAAAAAGCGCGTGGATATGTAAAGCTGAGCAAAGCAGCATCATCGTGCGTGTGTGTCATTCTTTCATATTTTTCTAACCTGTACCTGCCTGCTTAGGTAACTACTACCTAAACAAAATTTACTGAAACTTCTGTGAAAGACCTGAGTGAAGTGGTGATGATTTCTTTTTGTTGTAATATGAAGAGGTACTTATAAAATTGTAGTTTTTTGTTTGAAACTTCTTTTCTTTTACTGTTTTATTAATCTATATTTGACTGAAAACATTTAATTTTAGGTAATGGCTTAAATAGCTTCCACTCACGGCTATGCTTGCGTTATACCTATATCTATGCTAATACAGGTTACTGTGCTCAGCTTCGAAAAGATTTGGTGCATATTGTTGTTTGGTACGAAATGAATGATCTATTATTAGACTACTTATAACGTAAAAATAACATAACACAAGCGTGCGAAGCCGCGGGCAATAGCTAGTCAATGAATAAAATTAAATGTAGATTTTCATTCATTAGACATGCGGAGAAGAGGTAAAAGTGTAAGTATAGACAAAGGTAGAGGGTAGAGGTAAACAGAGGGTAGAGGGAAACAGATGGCTATGGTGTTAGATTCTTATTAATTTGTTTGGAAATCTATTGAGATTATGTATTTTAATATTTGTAGGCGTACGGGGAGCCGATGACGCAAGAGGCAAGCAGCGTCTCCAGGCTGATGATGATGATGATAACTACTTAGACTCACACATCCAGAAGAAATTGAAGTTTCTGTTCAGATCAACCCCGTTGCTCATGTCAGAGTTGACTCCTTCGGTACAAACTTGGTAACTAGCAGTGCTTCGATTCTTCCTCCACATACGATTCTGGAAATCCAAGTCAATATTTCTTGAGATGACAGTATTTTTTCACTAGCTCACTCGCCCCGGCTTCGCACGGTTTTATGTTTACGTTTTATCTCATTCTAAAGGAAGAGAGAAGGAAGAGGGAAATAAGAAAAACGGATGGATGAATGTTTCTCCCTCCCTTTTCTCTTTGCCATAGTAGAGAATAGGAGTGGCATAGGAGCTTAACACCACAGAATAGATATAATAATACTGAAGATAGGATGTCTGTAATTTCTGAGCCACAAACCGGACGAAAAATAAAATATAAACATATTTACGGGACAATAATGTAAAGTCGTCGTCCCCCTTAATAATCTGTGGTATGAGTATAACTACAAATTTTAATGATGGTTGGAAGTTATGACATTAATAGGTAAATACTTACATTAGTGAATGTGTAAACATATCCATCTGGGTTGACT
This sequence comes from Ennomos erosarius, assembly GCA_963580505.1. Taxonomy (NCBI): domain Eukaryota; kingdom Metazoa; phylum Arthropoda; class Insecta; order Lepidoptera; family Geometridae; genus Ennomos; species Ennomos erosarius. Next base: position 2,468,789 of record OY756996.1, on the reverse strand, counting down.
ACTGGGAAAATATGCCATTCAAAGTTCTCAGCTAAAGACCTTATTTTTGGATCTTGGCTTGTTAAAAACTCTTTGATAATCCATGTCACTGTTGCTGCTGAGATCCACTCTCTAGCGTGAAGTGTTCCTTCAAGCATACTAATTAGAGTTTGTTCTCTTTCAGGTTTGAAGTTAATTACTATTCCTTTGATTTCGCGGTTTTCTACAGATCTTCCAATAACAACAGTGGAGACAACATCTGGGTAGTTGGCAGCTAGTTCGTCAAGCCAATCGTAGATTACGTCAAGAGGATGGTATTGGTCCCAAGTAAGCGAGAACAAGGACTCAGAACTCCTGATGTTAGATGGATTTAGCTGATCGTTGATTGTTCTGAAATTATGTGAAAATATATTATTTATGTCATAACTATTGCATGGCTAGTTTATTGTAGTAAGTATGGTTAGAAACCGGTTTAGCCAAAACGTGCTACCGTGACCTTGATATACTGTGGGTAGAAATGCCGCACCTGATTCTACGCTTTCCTTTGCATTAAATTTAAACATTAATCTTACCGTTGTAAGTCTCCAATTACTTCAGTTATCTCAATATTAGACATTTTGAACATTTGCAAAAATTCGTCTTGTTTTTCTGGTGCAACCATTACTTTAACCGCATGGTCAACATAAATTTGGTCTTCCCAAAATTCACAGATGGCTGTATTTTGTAAGCCTTCAAGTATTTTCACTTCATCTGCTGTTTTTGGAACCACTTTATATACTTTAAATCCATCATAGCTTGTCTTTACAGCTAAAGAATGTGTAAAAAATGTTATAATTAAAAAAATAACTTTAAAATTCATTTTGCATGCGTATGTATTTTGTATAGCAAGAAATGTAAAGACTTGATTGCGACTTATCGCATAATTAAATTATCATCTTGATTAGGGAATGTAATCGCTAAATTTATCAGATTAATTTGTGTATACTGGTTCTAAACCAGAATTATAATGGACTAGTTGAAAAAGGTGGCTTTGTTTGCATTCAGTTGGTAGGTATTGTTCTGCATATATTTGATGTAGTTCATACTTTCGTACTAATGGCTTACTTAGAAACGTTAGTTTATTGCTTGTCATCTTCTCGCTGACTTAAAATGTCATGTGTGAAAACGAGACAGAGCTATTTAAGGAATGATTTAATTTAAGTGACTGGCCTTAGCATTTGGTAATTTCAACGATAATCGTAAGTGAGCATTATCAAATGTGGCTATAATTATAATGCTTAGAAAAATCAACGTCTAGGCCGGCCTTCATGATTTTTAGCCAATGTAAAATGCCATAGACCGATTCAAAGGTTTTCCGTTTTCTGAAATACATCAATATCTTAGTGACGTTACAATCCGCAATACACGTTTTATCGAAGGAAAGACACGATTCCGTACAATTTATCTTCGCTTATACTATAAACCTTGAAAAGAAGAGATAGGGTTTATTTTTGACCGTGTCGATGGAGATTTTCAAAATGCTAGGATAGCGTTTGCTTGATGTAGCCGTCTTCCTGGACCATTGCTCGTGGAACAACTGTTTGTTAGGTCTCGTTCATATTGACAGAGGTTTTCAAATGATGATTGGATTGATTATGACTGATTATCAATTTTATCTATTAGGTATAGTTAATATAAATATTAAAAATGCTTGTCTAAAAAGTAGGTCTATTATAATCAGATAAGATAACACTGCCCCTACCTCTACTTGTATGGTCTGGCCTAGGTAAGTAAACCAAATCGACTGAAGACCTTCGGCCCAATTTGTTGTCATGAAACTTTAATTATTATTATTTAGCACCATGAGTGATGTTGTATGCTATAAGTAATAATAATGTCACCACCATCATCATCATCATCATAATTATCATCATTAGTACCATAATCAGCCCAACTCGTATAAGGAACACGGGTATTAACGGGTATTTCATATTACTACTGTGACGGTTTTCATTATACCTTCATTAGCCCTAAATCATAACCAAACTTGGGAACATGTACGCTGCATTTTGTTTCTGCATGGACTTGACATCCCATGATTGCGGCATGGCAAACGATGGCCTGTTTGAGGCCAATGCTGGAGTCTAAAGACTCATTTCTGGTTGCATCCAATTCATTCTGTTAAAACGACTAACTACTACTACTACTGTTTAATGCAATGACTGCATTTAGCGAATTGAAAGGAAAATGTACAACCAATATTAAGTTCCAAAATTCAATCTTTCAGGCCTTAATCAAAGTCTACTATGTAAAGAGCCTTACACACTTGCTGCTCCCTGGGTGGGTCACTGCGGCACAATTATGTTTATCGCCATGCAACGCCGTGTCGTCCGTCAACGCATAAATCAGCGCACGTACGTCTCGATACGTCGCGTCGTCGTCGTTCGGCCGTGCGATTGCCGTACTCTGTGGGAATACTCACTTAGAGTTGTTAGATTTTAGTTTGATATCATGAAAATGAGGTCTCAGGATGAAGTTAAAATAAATAAAATAAATAACGCCCAACGATCACATACATAGATCCTGAACCCTAACTAGGATTCCCTGTATCTAGGGACCCAGGAACTACGAGGACCATGGTCCCACGACACCCAGACACAGAAAAAGTATTTGCGCTTTTTTTTTTCGGGCACATATACTTGTCCTGTCGCGGGAATCGAACCCGCCACCTCCGGGTTATGAGCCGACCTGGTCAACCACCACACCACGGAGGCTGTCAAGTTGTAAAGTTATGAAAGAGGGCATTATTATGATCGTTCCGAAATGAGGAGATCCGCAGGAGAACTAAATGTGGCCGATATAACTCTTAAAATTAGTAGGTTGAAATGGGTGGCCATAATCGCTTGTAGGTACAATGTACAACCGATGGGGAAGAAAGGTTGTCAAGTGGCGACCACGAACCGAAAGACGCAGGACCGACGATCTGGTAAAAACCGAGGGGAGCCGATGGATGCAGGAGGAGAGCCGCCGCTAAAAGTGGTGCTCTCTGGGGGAGGCCTATGGTCAGCAGTGGACCTTAAGGCTGACATCAGGCGAATGGCTGGACCATCACGTTTTGTCATTAAATATTCAGCTATGCTGTGATATTTTTAAATATGAGAATGACTGGCTCGTCACAACATCTACTCACATAAAAAAAAATGAATGCAATAGGCATGATAAGTACTATTAAAAATGAACAAGTAAATATTACTTTCATAAAGAAGATTAAAAATAAATGCAATAAATGCAATAATTGAAAAAATAAGTTTCTACAGGAGGCATCTCCTGGCTCTTTCTCGCGAAACAGAGCGCCCCTACAGTTACTATGAAAAACCCACTCGTGACGTCACACCCCAAAAAGAGATTGTATGAAAAGCTACCACAGCTTAGTAATGAGGTACTATGAACAACCTTCCTCTGACGTCACTGGGCGTTTGAGCTATCTCTTTCTATTCCGGTTTTTAAAATGCTTGTAACTTGGTCATTTTTAGAGATATTTAATTTTTGTTTTCACAAATGGTTAATTTTTGAGGAATATTTTTAATTTATCCAAAAAAATAATTTTAGTCATCATGCCTATTGCGCAATAAGTTTGTCAGCTCTTGCGTTTGCGCTTATCCCTCTATAGACTTCGCGCTGCGGGGAGCCGATGGTCGCAGAAGGCGAGCAGCCACTCTAAGTGGCGCTTTGCGGGGGAGGCCTATGTTTAGCAGTGGAGGTCTTCAGGCTGTTGATGATGATGATGACGAATATGACGTACCTTTTGCAGCGTTGTGTATGTCCTAGGGAAGAGATAAGTACCAACTAAAATGTTGTCAGATTTTAGTGACAACGGGCCTAAATATAGGTAATAAATTAATTCATGGCTCTACAGTTTCGTTATTAATTTGTTGAAATTGATAATTAAGTTGCTAGTCGACACTACAACAAGGACACCAGCATTATCAGCGACGATCAATCTCGGTAGGTACAGTGCTGCCACTCGAGAACAAGCAATATGGTGGGATGTGATAGTGAAACTTGTGTGGTGGAAGGTATGGGATTCAGGCAGTTTATTTTATTTTGATGCGAAAACATTTGAGTTAAATCATTAAAGAATTTTTTAAATGTAGGCATTGACGCCGAAAATGGGATACAAATGGGGAACTTACCCAGAAGATACAGTATATTCACAATGCTCTTGATTTACCAAATAAGTATATATTTTTAACATAGTGAACAAAAATAGACGGTAGGCCTAGCACGAATTTTTACGTGCGCGTAAGTGTAACGTTAACGTAAGGCAAATGTATGGGGCGCTGATCAAATGCCATACAACTGCCTTACGTTAACGTTACACTTACGCGCGCGTAGATACTCGTGCTAAGCCTACTGTTTTCAATTGAGCTGTGTTTTTTGGGCTCACAAATCTTCGCTGTATTTGAAATATCGAAGATTCTATTTAAATAAGTAGACTCTTTAAAGTAGTCCCATTTTGGCGAGGAGTTGAAGAAAGAGTACAAGACTGAAACAAACCTCAATGTACGAACAACAAACAAATGAAAGCCTTGCACTTCGGCACATAAACAAAATAAAATGAAATAAATAACACCCAAAGATCACACAACACACACACAAAACTTACATACAACTCACATAAAACTTGGGTCCTGACAAAGATCCCTGTACATAGCGACCCAGGAACTACGACCATGGTTCAAAACACCCACAGACTCAAAACAAGTTGCACTCTTTTGTTTCTGTGCACAAATACTTGTCCTGCCACTGGAATCAAACCCGCCGCCTCCGGGTTGTAAATTAATCTGCTCAACCATCCCACGATAGCTGTTTATACATATATCGCTATCAATCCACAGCTTAAGCCAAGCCGATCGCGATATAGAGACAATGGCACCATTATTCGACTGTTCCACAATGAGCCGAACGCTTGATTAAGCGCTGCACAGTTCTGCGGATGATCGTAAATTATTTTGTACCTAAATGACTCAAGTAGCAATAAGAATAATGCATTTATGTAATGCAATGATGACTTATGTAAATGAGGCGTAGCCTCATTAGTAGCTCAAAGGTCAAACCGAAATATGGAGAGAGCTATGCTCGGTTTTTCCCTGCGAGATAAGATCCGAAATAAGAAGATCCGCAGGAGAACTTAAGTGACCGATATAGCTCTTAGAATTAGCAAATTGAAATGGCAATGAGCAGGCCACATCGCTCGTAGAACTGACAGCTGACAACGCTCAAAGGAAGGTTCTCAAGGGGCGACTACATACCGGAAGAAGCAGCGTAGGTAATACTGCGGTGAGCCGATGGATGCAGGAGGCGAGCAGCCAGTCAAAGTGGCACTTTTTGGGGGACGTCTATGTTCAGCAAAACAAAAAGAAAAAAAGTATAAAATTGGTAATTTATCTCAAGTGGTTACTAGAAATAGTAAATCAGTCAACATTATGAAGATTACGTGCTCGTTTCAATGAAATTGTGTAACAAGCTAACTCAATACTCAATTATTTATTGCAAACATAATTATGTACACATTTTCAACAACAAATTTAAAAAAGGAAACTTTAGAAAATAAAATAACATCACCAATGGAACGAAACGAAAATACTGAAACAAATGAAAGTTTGTGGCGATCTTCTTTTTCATTCTTCATTTGTTTTTCTTCAAAACAACGAGGTGATTTTCATTTAGTTTTTACTCTTCATCTGTAAGTAATTCGTACTTATCATGACCACAAAAAGCATAAACGTAAAAACCAACTCAAAATCATAACACCTTGCAGCAAAACATCTCATTTTATGAAGCTCTCAAAATGAAAATGAAAAAGCTCAGTTTCTTGAATTGCCCTCAGCTTATTTACATTAATTTAATCCTGGATCGAGCAGTATTCACGGGTTTATGGTTTTTATATCTCAGATTATAATTAAAGCCCGTATTTTGTGAAACTCCTTTTGAGTGGAGCTACCATTGAATATACCCAGCTTTTCACCGTTTTGCTCAAGAAGCAGATAAAAATGACGCGCGTCAAGGTTTTCTTCTTATCTGTGGGTATGTCATGCACTCAAGTAATGTGATCCTTAACCATAATAATAACAAATATGAGCCTACAACACAAAACATTCACAAGTTAGGTTGCGTGCCAACAAATTCGAGTACCTTGGTATCTTTTACAAAGTAAAAAGCAAACAAACATCGACGCAATCTACGTAATTTAAATTTAAACAAACAAAATAATTATAATGTTTGATTTTCTATATTCTGTGAAATATTTTATTAATTTATATCAATACAGACTAAATAATAATTGACATGAGTACATTGCATTTTTTTACAGTTATAAATCAATATTTTCTCGCTTACAACTCACAAAACTCTTTCGACAAAGACTGCTAGTAGGTACCCGTTCAGGTGTCAAGCCTTTGAGGATATTACAGACGGCTTGGCTTCATTTTATGACGTCATTGTTGGCTGTAAACGTCATTACCGAGACTAACAAAGCATACAGTAGTTCATCTTTCAGCTTTCCCTATTCTGTAACAATGACTATTAACTATGATTATATAACCCGCCCCGCTTCGTCATTCTAACCCTGTTCAGTGTTCATGAGAAAAGTGATAGGACGGCAATAGCCCATGCATTCATATCTTTTCCTTACCCTTCTCTCTTCCCTTTTACCGACAGTATGAGTATAAATAAATAAATAGGTAAATACAAAACGTCTTGCAAAAAATAAAAATTACATGTTTGTTTCTTCGGGTTGCCCGCACTTGGCCGCTTTAGAAAACCAAAAGTCACAATCTACACAGATTCTCATGTCTACAGATTTTTGTTTCTGGTCAAATTCAGTAGTAAAGCCAAAAATCCTGGCACCTATATTTTTATATATAAAGGCTTAAGAATAAAAATCGAAGTACTTCTCAAAAATATCTACTACTGACTGAATTTCCACAACAGGACCGTTACGAAGCCTCTTGGCTTAAGGTGGCGGAAAATTTAAAGAGAGCAAAAAATGAATCATTTATTTCAAGTAATAGGACGTTGAAATTTACCTTGGTTTATATTATTTCTGTGTTTGATACCCGCTTGCAAGGGGTTGTGATTATAATTATGTCTTCTTCTTGATAATGCAGTTTTTATAAGTTGTTGGCGAAAACAGTTGCAGTGGTACTATTATATTATCTGCATCTACATCTACAATTTGGAGAGAGCTATGCTCGCTATTTCCCTGCGAGATAAGATTAGGAACGAGGAAATCCACAGGACTAAAGTGGCCGATATAGCCCTCAAAATTAGAAAATCTTTTCGCGGTGCGCATGCTAGCCCGGCTGGTGAAAACCGCGAGAGACGATAGATGCAGGAGACGAGCAGCCACTCAAAGAGGCGCTCTCTGGGGGAAGCCTATGTTTAGCAGTGGACGTCGACAGGCTGTTGACGATGATGACGATGATCTACAATATCGCATGATACTGGACTGCGTACGTCATCTTAAGACGTACCTAAGCAGCGTCTAAAAATACTTAATACAGTAATGAGATCATAAAGTCTCATTTATCTAGTATTTGCTCATCTGAAGCGTTGTTAGCCCAGATGCTAATGAGGAAGATTAACCTTTCGTCTAACTATCATAGTTCTTGAGATACAGCTTGGTGACAGACGATCAGACAGAGAGACAGATAGACGGACGAACAGCGGAGCCTTAGTAATAGGGTCCGTTTTACTCTTTGGGTACGAAACCCTAAAAAAACAACTACGTAACTGTGTTTATGAGCAATGTTATTAATGTAGAGAAAATACATAATGGAAACTTTACACTGTTTGAAAGTCGTTTAAAATATCTAGATTCCTCATTGACCTGTGCTGACATACTCTGTCTCTGTCTGTTTACTGTAACTGGAGTTTTAACGAAATAGGCATTATATCTTGCCATCTCGCTCACCGGAAACACAGTACCATCGATTGACAGCACCTAAATTTACGTTCTAAAAATTGCGTATCTTTCAACCATTCATCCAACACGCCCGGATTTCCCTCTGAAATAACCAACACACCCAAACCCGCATTTCATCGCGTTTCATATTTCTCTCTGACGTCATACACCTATCAAAACTAGCCCGAAAAATGGAGTGGATTTTTTTCTCGTACATTGCTTTGTTTAGAGTCGTCGGTACATACACAGCTTAACTGCGAAGGTGCAACAGTAAGGGTTGTACTGCATATAACGTGGTCTTTCTACCCTCATTTTTCCTTCTCAAAAAGGTAGCTCATCATCAACATCATCAACCTGAAGACGTCCACTGCTGAACATAGGCCCCCATAGACCGCCATTTTGAGCAGTTCCTAGTCTCCTGCATCCATCGGCTCCCCGCGGTTTTGACTAGGTCGTTGGTCTACCCTAGTGGGGGCCAACCTACGCTGCTCACTGCTGTTAAATATTTTAAGCCCCCCAAAGAGTGTAGACAAAATTAATACGAAGTACGATATACCATACTAGGTCCGCGAATAGAGAGGTCGAGGTTAGGTATGCGAATAAGACCACCCCATCTCTTTCCTTAAGTGCGTAAGAGCTGGCTAAGGGAATAATATTCAGTAAATGAGCAGCGGCATTCTCTTCGAATATCTCCATTAGGTATAATCTATTAACTAGCCTACTGCGAATACCAGCCCGGCTGCCAAGTGAAGTTATCATGATGTTCAAAGTGGCCGAGCCGAAACTAGCTGATTACTTCTCTACATTGATGTACAAAATTTAATGTCCGTACTGTTATTGGGTAAGCTGCCAAACGAATAACTAACCAGTGAGTGACGGTACTGGCTGGTGTCCTATAGTATGACCTGTATTTCAAATGTTTTTGGGATTCCTATTGTGTATAATTGGCTTCTGTTTGAAGAAATATTGCGAATGGTTTATAATTATATACTTTGAGAACGTTATCGATTCAAAATAACTACTTAGTATGAGATTTTGGAAAAAAATCATACTTAAGATAACTATGATTTATTTGTTTGGATATTTATTTTGTATGCGAGTGGTGTTTGACCACATTTTGATAGAAGTCAAAATGCGATTGCTGACGGTGCATATAGCATAAGAAATGGGTACACTCTCCCGTCGAAAATTTCCAGATAGTAGCTATTCAGAAACAAAAATGCCTTTATTTCAAGTTCTGCGCTAGAAAGATGTATCAAAATTTCATATAGGTACTCGTATCTCGGACTCATAGGTGCGGGCAAAAGTGCAAAGAAAAGCACTCAAGATTTACATGCTAGATTTGCCATTTGTTTTATGAAATAACAACCATGTATTTAGAAGCCAGCTATAGTAAACAGAATTTATAAAACATATACTAATCCGCCAAAGATTTATTTTCTCGTTCACCGGTGCATAGATCAAAGCAGATTATGTTGGAGTTTATAAAATATAATAAAACAACTAAATGTACATAAAATACGTAACCCTGATACGACATCGGGATATGTTTAATATTTTGCCATTTCGCCGTGCTGTTTACGGGTTGTCCACTGCTAGTGATGTAGAGATGTCAGAAATATTATCGATATCGATAATTATTGAAATTGGTTGAAAATTAGCGCTTAAGTTAAGAAGTAATAGGACTTTTTAATGCTCTACAAGTTTATGTTTGTCAATAAGTGGGTACATTTTTTTTTGTTGATGGCAAACTCTCTTTACTATGCTCCGCGTTTTATCCCGTGTTAACGATTTACACAACATCACATCACATCTCTACAGAAACCTCACCGTTTACTGGATTAACAGAATGCTCGCAAAATATCTAACAAAAGTTAAAAGGTCAATTTTATGGAAAATAAATATTAGTAAACTAAGAAGAGAAAACAGATTATGGACCAAAATAAAGCTTAAATTAAAAAGAGCTTAATCTGTTATCGACAACTGGAAGTGTTCTCTTCACTAGCTGGCGATAAGAAGCCACACGGCGAAACAAAAGCGCTATCGACGCGTATTTCAACAATATCCCGCCGCGCGTAAATCACGCGTTCCGCGGCCGTCCGCCGTATTGTTTACCCGCAGTGTTTCGAATGGCGTTCTTTTTTCAAAACGCTGATTTTGTCGATAACTTAGCGAGATGAGTTATGACCGCACTATTTTTAAGATTACATTTAAGTTTAAAACGCAGTTTACTAAGCAAGTCTTTTAAAAGCATTCTGAAACGTGTACTTATTAGCGTTTAGGTTTTTATTTTGTGCATTATTATTGCATGATCCTTATCTATACGATAGGTAGTCAGGTAATATTTAAATAATTTTTGGTTACGAATCATCTTGTAAATTTTAATGTGGCGTAACCTCTCTTTTTATAAATACACTATTATCAAAAAAAAGCTCTATAAGCTCAATAACTCTATTTACCTACCCTGGCTTATTGTATATACCGACTAATACTTTTACAGAATATGTAAAAGGTGAAGCGCGTGCCAAACAATATTATTTATTTTCAATTTATGGCCTTTAATTGCCACAGCAACGTCATGTTTATTCAGTTTTTAATTAATGGAAAAATATTGGCGGAAACCAATTCGTGAATATGAATACACGAATAGAGCAAAGTTTTCAACATATTTTGCAATTTTATTGGATTGCTCGATCAAGGCAAATAATATTAGAGCGGGTTGATTGTACCGGGGTAAATACTTTATGGTTATTTTAGTGGTTTTTTTTTTCTTTTTATTTGTATAAGTTGGCCCATATTTAATTGTATAAGTTGGTGCCTCCGATGTTTGCCAAATTTTGTGATCTAGGCATATCTCTGAAATTGAGAGTGGAAAATGTAGGTTTTTTGACTGTTACATGTAATAAAAATAAATAATTATATTGTTTTCAACACACCTATCATCAGGCCAACCGTTTCCACTCCTGGAACACGGGCCATCTCCCACACAGAGAAAAGTTATATAATGCTATAATCCACCAAGATGTGACCAAGTACGTATTGGTGGGGATGACACGTATCCTCCAATTTCGTGTTTTTTTTTTCAATCGGGCACGCTTGTCCTCTTTTGTTATGATATTATGACATGAAACTAAAAAGCAAAACTTTTTGATTTCAAAGCAGATACTACGGAACAAAGATTATGAAGCCCGTTGATAGTTCGCGAACATAATTTCTCGTACAAACACGACTCACCTACGGGGGCAGGGGGCGAGGTAACAAAAGAGACAAAGTTATACGAAATAACAAAGGACAGAGCAGGATGGAACAAAAGAAACATTGGGTGTCCCGCTTCCTCTCGTAGAACTAGCAGTTGAAATGCACTACTTATTTTCGTACGAGGGGAAGTTGTATCGTTGGTCAACTGGATTTACAGTCAATGCCACGGAAGCTGAAGTTAAGTAGAGTTTTCCATTTCAATTTTCCAAAGCATTAAGTTTCCATATTAAAATGTCACAAAACATGTTCTGCAGTTAAACCTTTTTTCTTATCAAAGCCTATAAAAACGCTACATAGCTACAATAAAAATCCAATAAACATCATCCCTTCGAAATCAAATTATTTTTAATAGTGCATCTACCTATACTGCTGGGAGGGACAGGCGGTGGTATTGAATTTCTCTAGCTCACTATGATGGGCTGGGCGCCTTATAAACTGTTACACGGTACAAAAATGGAAGATAGTTGAAAGAACATTTAATTTTGCGCACATAACAGACCTAGAATATTATCTTTACTTTGATCTGTCTACGTTTTTTTTAATCAAGCTTATATAGGCTAAAGTGGCTAGTATGCAGTCCAAATGTTCTTTGTAGTAGGTAGGTACTTAGATAGTGCGTAGATAGTATGTTTTAGTACATAATATAGTTTTGGATATGTACTCAATCAAATTTATTCACAAAGTTGATCATTTTACCAACTACGAGTTTTTACTTAATGGATATATATTTTTTTTTTGTAGCTGACTGGATTTTTTCAATATTTATTCTAATACAAGGTGACCTTGAATTGGTATGTTTTCCCGAAAGGGGGTAAATCTACACCCCAAGGTAGACAATGTTTCTTCTACGACTTTCCTAATAATAGTTTTTCATTGAAGAAATGCCGTGTAAAGTTTACGTTCGAAAATAGCCTTAGCGCAGCTGGGTGGTTGAACTACGTCCTTAACCGAGTGCACATAAATGAGTTCAAAGTCCTGTATTTATAAATGAATTAATGGTATTTTGTTAACTTTCGTAGCGATCGCACGTGCAATTTTGTGAGTGGATTTATTTTTTATCATGGAGGTTTGGATACACCCAGTTTCAAGTAAGACTCTCACAACTTGTAGTGGACCCAGTCTCCCCATTTCGGGATAACATACCAATTCAAGGTCACCTTGTGTACCTATTTACCACCTATTAAAATATTATCCAGTCTTTACTTCAAACTATATAGAATAGTTTACACCAAACTATTCGATATCAGGAAAAATATTCGCGGAGTTTTTCTCATATCAAGTTAAAATGTTTTAGTCAACAGCTATTTAGTTCGAATTATCGCAGACCGTTAAAACAAAACTCACTTACACCATATCAAAACGCCAAATCTTTGAAACGTCATAACTACAATTGAAATCCCATATCATCTAAGTATCTAAAGACTATTTAATCGCTGAATCATTTTCATGAAATAGCACATTATTTCTTCAAGTGCCATAACTACTGGAAACGCTTTTTTTCTCTTTAATAGTGCATCTGAAGCTCGTTTGAGATCTCAGCCAAACGTTCAAGGTGATAGCCACAACTTTTGTACCGTACAATACCTACACATTGCCACCTCTCCTCTCCCCTGAATGCCTAGTACAGACGTACCATAATCTAATTTCGTAAGCATAGCTGTGATGCACTTAGAGCGGAGTTTTTCTTTTAGTTCTCGTGTAGTGGGAACTTGACTTTACTTTGCAGAAGGAAATTATTTAATTTGCTGGGAACTGCTTCAGTTTTAAAATGCAATGTGTGGTTGTTTTAGGTATTTTTTTTTTAAGTAATAGGTATAATTTAAAGTAGGTATAATTATAATATAGATTAATTATGGAGATGTTTTTTCGACCATATTTTAATTATTTATTAACCTTTATTTAGGAGTCCTGCGTTTGCCCCAATTAACAGTAAGTGCCTCAACTCTTATAATTGACAGTACTAAATGGAGACTGAATCTCTTCTTAGTTGATGCTACCCTGGTACTTCATTAGAGTAGATATAGGTACCTACTAACTTGTATCATCATCATCATCATCATCATCATCATCATCATCATCATCATCATCATCATCATTATTATCATCATCATCAACAGCCTGAAAACGTCCACCGCTGAACATAGCTCCCCGAGAGTTCCACTTTGCTGCTCACCTCTTGCAACCATCGGCTCCCCGCGGGTTTCACCAGATCGTCGGTTCACCTAGTGGGGGCCGCCGCCCGGCCGGCCTACGCTGCGTCTTCCGGTTCACGATCGCCACTCGAGAGCCTTTCTTCTAGTGCTATTTCAACGTGCTAAGTGATGTTACTTGCAACCTAGATCATCTGATTCTCCAAACGTCTGCAAAAGCCAAAACCTAAAGGACATTCGCGTAAATAACAGCAATGTGCCAATAGACATTCATACATCGAGTTACGTCGAACGTTAGTACACTCGCGCCGGCAATACATTCAGCTGATACGTATCTGTGTAACAGGGTGTTAAATCTTCGCGAACTTATTTATGTGCGCGAGTGTACGTGCGTCGGTCTGGAGGTCAATGGTGTCAAAGTAGTATTGAAAGAACGCCTTTAAAGTATACTACAGAGCAAAAAAATGCTTTGCGAAGCATCATTTGTTTCAATTCTTTGTGAAGATTACGATAGGACGGTATAATTACTGTTTTGTTGTTGGAGAAACAATCTTGACTCTTTTCTGGTTTGTATTAAGAACATAATCCTATGTAAACACATTAAAACTATGTAAACAAAAGACTGTAGCTGTACTTTTGGTTTTTCTCTTCCCATATACCCAATTTCATTACCTATGTGTCCTACATTTCGCAGATGTAGTAAGCACTTATTTTAATTAAATCATATTAATGTACCTATAGAATGTAAAATTTAAGTTACCTATTCAATAGGCTGGTATACCACAAATGAGAGAAATAAATATTACGTAATAGAGTCAGTTTCTTTTTCACTGTTTTATTACACAGTTTGACGTACAATGTTCCCACAAACCGTTGACTATTGCAAATCTACTCACCAGTTCAACTAGTGACACATTTTAAAAATGGAATCTGCAACCGCCATTTCGCCAGATTCGAAATTGGAAGCCATAAAGGCGGGAACCAACCGGATGTCGGACTGGGGCTCCATCAGATCCGTATCACGACAGACTCCCGCCAACGGATTCATTTCCGGTAGACGGTTGCATTTTGAATTTTGAATTTCTATTTCTGCCTGAAATGGGTCAGACGCGATGTGATTTTTAGATGTCGATACGGTTGATAGTTTGAGGCTATCTAACTTCTGATGTATTTACTTTTTTAAATTATTACCTATATTAAAATTATCCAGCTTTGTAATCATTGTAACTGGAAATTAATCTGTAGTTCTGGAAGGCTTCATGATCTATTCTATATTTTAGGCCCATAAAAAATCTGCTCTCGGCATTGAAGTCTTGTCCCACATACGTCATCATCGTCATGTGGTGACAGTGGTGACCGCCACAACAAGATAAAAAACACAGATAATAAACCTTCCGGTAAGTTTGGTCTACTTTCCAAAATTGTCTTCTTCCTTATTTAACTACATTTTTTTTCTAAGTTGTCATACTTCAAATCTTAATTCGTCCACTTATTGAAGTATCTGGTCTTTGAAGAAAATCCGACAATGGCGGTTGTGAATTTTGAATTTATTTTTCATACTAATGTATCTTGAAGTTTAATGTGTAAAAAGGGTGGATTATTATCCGTTAAGTGTTCGTGAACGTGCACGAGTGTTGGCAAATAGTTTTAAGATTATAAAACCATGCATTTTTGTTTTTACTTCAACAGCCTTGTTTAGAGTCTTCAGTAAAATATCCTCCATTTTACTGTTGGCGTTTTGACTGACAAAATATGACTTTGACATGACATAACCGTACAAATTTTACTCACTTGACATTGGCAGAATTATTGCAAATAAGCGATAGAAAGCCATTAAAGAAGAAGAAGAAGATTGAAGTATTAATTCCCCATTCGTCCACTTGTCAGGCACCTTTTGATTTTAAATTGATTTGATTTGAAAGTACAGGACTATCTTACTGTTAATAAACACTCATTTAGAAAAAAATACTCATGTTGTGTAAACACTTCTAAATAGGAACTAATAACAGAGAACAGTTTAAACGTAAATATCGCAAACTGAAAAATAAGTTACGAGAGCATTTAAACTTTATTAAATACCTGTCTAAAGTAGTTCCAACATACTTCAACACCGAAACTTTAAGTACCCTTGAGCAAAATCCATCATGTTGTATCGCCTTCAAAGTCTGCACTTACAATATACGACTCTAATTTTAACAAATAATTTCTATTGATACGAAGGCCAATTTAACTGCCATTATAGCAACTGCCCTCTGCTAACTTTATTAATGTCACTCTCTTGTACGAGGTGATCATGGAATCCATAAACTGGACATGGGATTATTTGCTTTCATTGATTTATTTTATTATCAAACAGATCATAACTATAACTATTTTACTAGGTAGTGGAGCTTTTCTGCAAAGTTCGCCTAGGTAGGTACAACCGCTTTGCCAATTGTTCTGCCGCCAAGCAGTAGGGTGCAAGCACTACTGTGTTCCGGTTTAAAGGGCATTGTAGTGAAATTACTGGGCAAATGAGACTTTATGACCTGATTACACGGTGTAGTAATCTGATTACTAGACTGTGTGATGTCTCAGGATGACGTGCTCAGTGCAGTGTCACGCGAAACTTTATTATTTTAAAGTTCCGAGTGACACTGCAACTGTTATGGGTGGCCCTATTGCTTAACATCAGGTGAACGACAAGTTCGCCACGTCATTCATTCTCATAAAAAAAAGTTTATATTGTAGGGTACTGCAGGGAATACATTCAAAACTATTCAAAACTATAAGGTCACACACGGCAATAACTAACGCAAGCGCACGGTGCGCATACTGTAAGCGTGTTAATATTGACAGGAGCTATACGAGCCATATTTAGGTATAAGTAGTTACAAAAAACTTTGTTGCTGTTGCGAAAAACATTATAATGAGCTGATTGTTTGAAAGTTAAAAAAATTGTTCGTATCGAATACTATTGATCGAAAGACACTAGCTCAAAGCATAAAGCCAAAAATTTTATTATCAATAAGTAAGTAAAGCTCACCATAAAGACCACTACTCACACTTCACTAAAATCGTAGTCGTATCGTACCATGTAAATAACCATACCATCCCAAAGGTTATAAAACGTGAACGTAAAATGTTACGTTGATGAGCACGGTTTACGTTTACGTTACGTTCGCGTTAGGTTAAGCTACGTTTTATGAACAGTTAAGGCTAGAACCGCCATTTAGGTGTTGTAGTTAATATTTTGGATTTGACAAGGGATGTTATACCGGTATTATCAAAGTTTTTACTGTGCAACCAGGTGTAACAATAGTTAAGTTCTAATGGAGTTTATAATGATTATGTTAGGAATTTAAAGGTAATGATTAAACTTATATCAGAAGATAAAGGCTCTCAAAAAACGTCGTAAAACATTTGTTCATGTTTCCCTAGCAACTTTTGGAATAAACATTACAAACTATAACGAACGGCCGTGACGCTTAATATTACGTGACGGTCAAGCCCGCCACGATATCAGCTTAAAAAATTAAAACTTTAAAAAAAGCTAAACAGGAATTTCCCCGTTAAAAGTCTACATTCTAAACTTACCTCTTTCGTTAATCAATCCCAATACTTTTTCCAACTCTCCCCTCTATTTAGAGTCAAAGAAACTTATAGGACTCTAGTTGGTCAGCTCATTGACCAAGTTATTCCTAACACTGAACTTTCGAGGCGTTGTCAATTAAACTGATTACAAACTTCCCTGAAACTCTACGGTCGGTCGTTTCAATCCTTCGGGAATGCCAAAGGAAGGTTCTTGGAATGACCATCTGAAACTTGGAAGACTAATTTAATTACCTGCCAATATAATTCAGGTAATATACGTGCGCTATATTTAGCGCACGTATATTACCTGTTATGAATAGTTATAGGATATTTCCTATAACTATTCATAACACAAAGACGTGGACATTGGACGGATTCCAGATCGGACGTTTTCATATGGAACGGATTCTATATTGGATGGATTCGACATTGGACGGATTCTACTTTGGTTGAATTCCATATTGAACAGATTCTACACTGAACAGATTGTACTTTGATCGTATTCCAAATAGGATGGATTCTACATTGAACGGATTCCAGATTGGACGTGTTCCATATTGGACGGATTTTACATTCGTCGGATTCCACATTGGCCTGATTTCACATTGAATGAATTCTACAGAAGGATTCTACACTGGACGGATTTCACATTGGATTGATTCTACTTTGGAAGGATTATCGGACATTATTATCGGTTAGGCAAGCAAACTCGATGGAGTTTGCTAGCCACCCACGCCGTCACTTCCAACCAGCGGGTATGGACATGACCATATGCGTGCTTATCTAAAATTTAAAATAGAAAAGTTAACAAGGTAAGATAGAAGTGAAAACAAAAATCATAATTGACAAAGTTGCTGGGTAGTAAATTAGTAAAGCTAGTATCTAAATAATATAACTTAGACGATACTTGAATCGCTAACTTCAATGAGTAAGTTACCGCTCTACGGACCTTTGGAGACTTACGTGAACTAATTAAATTGATTGGGAAGTTTCCTTGACGCTCTAATCAACTTCAATCCTTTGGGAATGACAACATTAATTGGCGAGAGAAAATACTTCATAGTAATAAAACTTTATTATTTGTAGGGCATTTTTAGTAGGCACTTGTCTGGCTTAGTTTACGCCTTGAAATTAAGCATTATTGCATAGATTTCAAGCATTCACTTGGGAGCTAGTTCCTAAGTTTGTATACTTGTTTAGTCGTATAGCTTTGAATAAAGCCATATTTCAGTCCTAACGGCTAGTTTTGTTTCACTTTTACATTATTATTTTAATTCAACAGAGTGTCTCATTCTCTGAAGGTTTAATCCAACATTATATATTTTAAAGATATCGAAAAATTAAGTCAAAAATATGGAAAAGTCTGAAATAAAAACTTAATAATTGTTTACTTAATTTTTTTATTTCATGTCCATCATAACCAAGACAGCACATTTCATTTTCACACTAATTTTTCCACCTACTGTTTGCGTACCCCCGCGATTCGAGGCTCCGTTTTTGGGGGGTGGTGCCCCCGGAACGAAAGAAAAACACAAAAATAGATCTTAGTGAGAAATAGGTAAAGAATGTAAGCCAACTCACCAGCTAACCAGCTCTGATCCTCGTGAAGACGGTACCGTCCAATTGGTAAGTAGGCACAACAAGCACTACACTCACAGAGGCAGTTTAACAGTGTTCACATAGATCACGAGAGGGAGATTGTCTTCAAAGCAAGAAGAGATGGAGTTTATTATTTTAGCAGCGTTCGTGTTGCGCACAAGGTTGAGACTGACGGGCGTTGCCAGCGAGAGGTAATACAAAACAATATCTACCCTCACTGAGTAAGATTTAAGCAAAATGTAGGTATGTCTACAACAACCTACAATTCAAAAGTCATTAATACCAACAGCCTGGAGACCACCGGCTATACATAAACCTTTGAGAAGCTGCTCGCTTCCTGTTTCCATCGGCTCCCCGTGATTTTAACTAGACAAGTAAAAAGTCATCATCAACAGCCTGAAGACGTCCACTGCTGAACATAGGCTTCCAGCGAGCGCCACTTTGAGCGGCTGCTCAACTTTTGCATCCACCGGCTTTCACCAGATCATCGGTCCACCTAGTCCAGCAAAAAGGAAAAGTAAAGACCACAGACCTAAAATATTTTCGTTACTGTAAAGACACTGCTTCCATCAGTTTATTTTTTGGCATTTTGTTCAGCCCGCATAGAAGTAAAACCGATACCGGACAAGGGCATTATAATTAGGACTTCTTAAAATGCCTTTAGTTTCAAACGTAAATTCATTAAAATAAAGTAACGTTTGAATTTGAAACTAATGCGAGGATGCGTTAAGACTACTTTTAGTTTAGCCTGTCATTATTTGCAAAATACTAAAATCAATACCAAATTCACAAGTCTCGGACACAACAGTATCCAAACCATTCAAATTGAATTCAATTAGTGAATTTCCAATGTTCTCGTGCACGCCAGCTTGTAGCAATTAAATTCTGAACTAATGATTCTAAGTTGTTACGACCACGTTGTTAACTTTGTTTAATCTATACATATAATAAAACTGTAGAGATAAAAAAATCTGTAAATGCAAGATATCGAAAAAAAAATTACACAGGTTGGCTTGAAATTTTTCGCTGATCACGTTAAGCTACTTTTTAGACATTTTGTCTGTTTGTTTGTTTGTTTGTTTGTTTGTTTGTTTGTTTGTTTGTTTGTTTGTTTGTTACGGCACAACTCCGAAAATACTGAACGGATTTTCATGCGGTTTTCACTAATAAGCTTAGAAAAACCCGGCGCAAAACATAGGATATATTAAATTTTAAATATCGTTAAATTTTTTTTTGGTGAAAATGATTAAGATTTCATTATGAAACGAAACGGGATTTTAACAAGATGGCCGCTTCAAGGCTTCAAGGTACGTTTTTTTTTTTCTTATATTTTGGCGCCACACATACTGTAGGTATTTAGCCAGTGTCAAAAAGTAAGTTTTATTTTGGCTACTAATCATAGATGAGAGAAAAAAATATTACTCTGTGCTACTGACGGTAATTTTATCTCTGGTTTATCCAGATGCACAGATTAAAGAAAAAAACTCTGTTACTATTATTGCGCGGCTTCATATACGCCCGAACCTTCGCTGTTTTTGAAATGAAATGAAATGAATGCTGATGCTGATGAGTTGGCGCGCAAAACATCTCTGTTGATTATCCTCGAAGTTTTTGTAGCTCCCCAACCCGGACACACAGTCAATTTGTTTGCCTGCTGCGCGACCGACGTGGGCTAAATAAAATGGAGGAAGCAGTAGCGTTATATTGCATGTCGGCGAATAAATACGTTTTACAAACGTATTATTTGCGATTACAAAAGTAAATTTTAATAGTTTAGTTTAGTAGTTTTAGTTTAGTAGTTAGTAGTTTTAATTTATAATTCCTTATCAATATGAAGTAAAACCAATGTTTTTTTATTTGTCTGTTTATCTGTTCCTGAATACGGATCACGGTTGTTATAGTGGCAACAGAAATATATCATCTGTGAAAAATTCAACTGTCTAACTATCACGGTTCATGAGTACATCCTGGTGACTGATGGACACACAGACAGACAGACGGACAGCGGAGGTTTAGTAATAAGGATTTACCCTTTGAGTACGGAACCCCAATCATTTTTATTTCATTCTGAACAATCCCCACTGCACTAAGCAATAAGGAAGTAATTTATTTATGCATGTCTTTATTTATAACATAAAAAAACAAAAAACAGTAAATAACAATTGGGGCGCCTGCATTACCGGCAGTGTATCATGAGTGCATCACACTTTTCGGGCTACGGCGAAATACATCGCGCGATAACTTCGTCTGTGCTCGATGCAATGCAGATTAGAGAAAAATAATGTGTTCATTATGTAAGTACCTATACCCAAGGAAGTCATATGTATTACTTATAGATAAGTTTTTTCGTTAATCTGTGGTCCAAACTAAAAAAGAGGATAGGTATGAGAACCTTCTTGAATATGAACACGACACAGAGAACAAGGAATTTCAAAAACTAATAACTTCTTAGACTTTTTATTATAAGTTAAGACTTCACGAGATATCATATTTAGCCAATATTGAAACATAACTAAAATTATTATTCATGTTTTCTATTTATTGGGTTCTGGCGAGGGCAAAACTCTTTATTGGAGAATTGGTATAATGTATTCGTTTTCAAAAATCTACTACGCGTTACCATTCGAAATAAGTATTTAAAATTGTATTTATAGTACCTATAGCTTAACCTATAGTAGTAACATATTCAGTAATCTGTGCCTTTGTATATAGCCAATGATACGAAATATTTTATGAAAAATGTTAATAAGGGTAGGTACTTAGATATAATAATATGTAGGTAGTCATTATAGCAATTGTATCCTCGAATTAACAATAAAATGTCGCGTAACGTTCGTTTTTGACTGTTTTTGATATGTTCTTCTTCTTCTTCTTCTTGCATGTTGAAATGAGTTTCTATAAATTAAAATATTTTAGATCTGTGGACTTTTAAATAAACCACAGGAGCAAAAAATTATTGATTACTCGGTTACTTCAAGGAGGTTATAGTTATAGTAGGTAAGTAACTCATCGTTGGGCGTAAGTAATAATTATGTAATGACGATTTAACCTACTTCCTCACTTTCATCACTAGGTAGGTTTGTTAAAAGTGCAGTGGGAATGAGACAGCGTGGAAAATAGTGGACATAATAATAATTATAACTGTCGATTTTTTAAGGAGTGGTGATTTAGTATTTGTAATTCCTAATTAGTATTAAGAAAATTAATTATGTACGCATCGTACAGGTAAATGCATATCTTCGGCTGTAAAACGTTATGTATTTTTATAAACTTATTATTGACACTGGCTAAGTGTAGGTAACTCAATTCGTATGGAGCCAAACTTAAGAAGGTAAAAAAATGTCGTAAATGGAACTAAAAACGCGCGGATAATATTATCTTTACATATGTAAAACTGAGCAAAACACCATCATCGTGTGTGGTTCTTTCATATTTTTCTAAACTGTACCTGCCTGCTTAGGTAACTACTAAACAAAATTTACTGAAACTTCTGAGTCCTAAGTGAAGTGATGATGATTTATTTTTGTTGTAATATGAAGAGGTACTTATAAAATTGTAGTTTTTTGTTTGAAACTTCTTTTACTATTATAAATCTATATTAGACTCAAAACATTTATTTTAAATAATGGCTTAAATAGCTTCCACTCACGGCTATGCTTGCGTTATACCTATACCTATGCTAATACAGGTTACTGTGCGCAGCTTCGAAAAGATTTAGTGGATTTTGTTGTTTGGTACGAATGATTGATCTATTATTAGACTATACATACATAACACAAGCGTGCGAAGCCGCGGGCAAAAGCTAGTCTCCCTTAAAGTACCTATAAAGCTAGTTCAGCGGTGGACGTCTTCAGACTCTTATTGATGACGATGATGTTGATAATGATGAAACGTTGGGAGAGTCGTGAGACTTAAAATTTTGTTAGGTATCCATTAGTAAGAAATATTAGGTCGAGATATCTGGAAGGATATGGGGGAGACCTTTGCTCATCAGTGGACAGTATAGGTTAAGAAAAAAATGAAGTAGGAAAAGAAGAAAGATTAAAACCGCGACTTTTTCTCTTCTTCTCACTAGAAGAGAAGAAGTGGCTATTTTTTTTATTTTTAAACTTTGGTAGGTACCACTTGTCAATACCACTTTTTGTAGCGGTCACCCATCCAGGGCCCCTGATGTGTTGTTTCATGACAACAATAGGCAACACTTGTTGTTTTATAGCTTTATGAAACGTCTCACTTAATATGTTTTAGTGCTGTTGCCAACTTTTTACTACAAGTACCTACCCGCAAAGACTTGTAGCTTTATAAAACAGGGCCCTGGTAGTTACCTCGGTGAACGTTGCTTAACTTGCCGATCGGTTAAGACTGATATAACGTGATTCAATAAAGAAAAGAACTAAAATGAGCATTGCTATTCCTGTCTCACTCCCTCTGCACTTAAACACAACATTAGAAGAGAGAACCTATGTAAGAATGAACCTGTCTTTGTATCCAAAGAATGGTGACCGATATACACCCGCAGCGCCGAGAAACTGTTTTGTGTGCGCCATACGCTTACTAAATCGGGGAAGTTGACTCATGTCATGGGGCCGACGGTTTACAACAAGCTGCCCGATAGCATCACCTCAGCTCCTAATATTTTCAAAATGAGACTGAAGCGCTGACTTGTGGACCAAACCTTCTACACGTTTGACGAATTCGTAAACACCATGCCAAGTGCTTATTATTTGCAAATTATTTTTGATATTTATCAATGTTATATTATATTCAAATAATTAACTTTTATTTTGATTTAATTATATTACACTATACTGTTTTATGTATATTTTATTATCGATTGTTTATTTGATTGGATTATGAATATTAAGATAGTTTTTTTTTTTAATAGTTGTACAAAATGTACCTCTTATTTGTTTTTATGTGTACCCTATAATTTTATTCATGAATAAATGAGTATCTGAGTATCTGAGTATCTGAGAAAACAGTTTTTCTTGTTTCTGTCAGATTTGTTTCTTTAATGACACGTTGACACGCGTTATATGTAGGATTTATGCCAGTGCATAGATTCTGGTTCATAAAGAAAAAGAAGCAAAATTTCAGAACTTGCCGGTGAAACAGGGTGTAAAGGAGTAGCACGAGTGCAAACGAGAAGTAAATAGGGCCATCCTTTTTACAGCCCGATAGCTCAGTTGGTAGTAGATAGGGTTGTGGGTTCGATTCCTATCCAGGACAAACTTTGTGTGATGAACATAGATGTTTGTTCTGCGTCTGGGTGTTATATTGTATTCTATGTATGTATATTTACAAATAAAAAAGTATCTAAGTATTATCAGTTATCTAGTTCCCATAGTACTAGCCTTGCTTAGTTTGGGGTTAGATGACGCTGTGTGAAATGTCCACACATATTTATTATTTAGGAAGATGCAATACGAAATGTTCTTACGACATTAAAACTCCAACGTGTCTGTGAATGATAAGAGAGCGCCTGAACACTCAAATATTCATGAACTAAAATATGTAAAACCTTGTACGTTCGTGCGCGATGGGAAATGGTTAGCTTTAATTTATTTATGTTAGCAGCAACTTAAATAATACTTTTGCTCCCGCTTTCTCGTAGGTACAATCTCATGTCAAACTGACTCCGTTTCAACTGATAAAACTATAAATGGAGATGTTAACGTTATAATCCACTAGGTGGTAGGACTTTTCTGCAAAGTTCGTCTAGGTAGGTACCACCGCTTTGCCAGTTATTCTGCCGCCAAGCAGTAGTGTGCAAGCACTACTGTGTTCCGGTTTGAAGGGCATTGTAGCTAGTGAAATTACTGGGCAAATGAGACTTTATGACCTGATTACATAGTGTAGTAATCTGATTACTAGACTGTGTGATGTCTCAGGATGACGTGCGCAGTGCAGTGTCACGCGAAACTTTATTATTTTAAAGTTCCGAGTAACACTGCAACTGTTATGGTAACATCAGGTGAACGACCAGCTCGTCACGTCATTCATTCTCATAAAAAAAAAAAAAAACCGCAATCACCATTTTTCTGCCATTTTCTACGGGGAACGAGGTAGACACGTACAGCACACATGTACACGCACGCCGCACACCATCTTAAAACACGCACACTGTTATATAAAGTAGCGTAGTTACGCAGTGTCTACACGTACATTATGATATTGTACATGACCAAGTAGCGCCATATGACCAACAGAGGGGAGCGCCTTGCCACCTCCTCTTTTAAATGCTCTAAGTTGGGTACGGAACCCTACAAACCAGAGGACTTTAGGATAAATTAAGCTAGCATAGCGTTTTCAATCATCAAAAAGATACTAGGTGTACAAATTAAAATAATATTCCATTTTCTAATGTTGCCAGTGTTCCCAGAAAAAAGATACGAACTTTTATTTTTTCACTTTTAGATGAAAACCTTTTCTATTTGCTATTCACGTTATTCTGTGTTAACCTCTAATCTTTCCATTACTTTAATGCTTTTACCATTAAGTAATATGTAGACTACACAATAAGGGATAGCTTTAATACCATGTCGCATTAAATAAAGTTTCGTACCGCTAAAAATTGTAAGGAAATTTTATGAATATTTATTACGTAAAAGTACTACCTAGTCCTTACGTAATTTTACTTCTGCTGTCTCTATATTTTTAGTGGGTATATTACAATACATTATTAAGGCCTTCGTTCTCTATATTCGAGTAAAGTTCCGAGTTGGCTAGCCACCACGTAATGTCACTTTTAACTGCAGTAACGAATTTCAGAATGTCCGAGTAGCGCTAGCCGACCCGTAAACCAGGCTGCTACTTACAGGACACATCAGCTGCCGATTAGTACAGTTAATCGACGGCTATAGCAAAACTTGTTGCAAGCTCGCATGTGTTTGTAATTTATAATTATAGTTTGCATGCCACAAATACTGAGATCTACGGAACTAAAAAGTACCAACCCTGTTGATTACGCTACTGCTATAAAAACATCGACTATTCGTTTCTATTTCGAGATCAGATACTTATGAATATAGAAATCATTGTATTTAATTACTAAAACAGTCCGCTTAGAACCGTGAGAAGCCGATGGATACTGGAAGCTAGCAGCCGCTCAAAGTGGTGCTCTTTGGAGGAGGCCTATGTTCAGCAGTAGACGTCTTCAGACTGATGATTATGATGATGATGACTACTAAAAAAAGTTTTTGTTCAATTTTAATATGTTTAAATACTTATATAATATTATGATATTTTTGTTTTGTGTTGTTTTAATTATTATTATTGCGTCAAGATAAACCCATATTTCAGGTACCTATAGGTATTACTTATTACATTTTCCGTTGAACTAAACAATGTAATCTATATTCGTATTACATTCCTCATTACATTAATTTAATTAGTTGATACCCTTTTTTGTAAAGGTAAATCCTTACCTATTTACTGTTTTTAGGTAGGGAATAAATACTCTTTGAAGGGCATCTACCGCACCGCAGCATATAGCTGGCACATAAACATGTCAAAAAAATATAAAACGAACCCAAAATGGCGTCACTGACAGCAAGCAGGGTGACTATTGAACGAACGAAATGAACAGTTGACGTTGCTACAGATCACCCTAAATTTTTACCCACTGAGTAGCTGATCGAAACTCTGTTTCCGTTCGTGGAACTGGGAAGAACTACTCGACGCCTTTACGTCCCGATCAGTGTTACTCACTGGCCAGCCAACTCGGAACTTTACTCGGATATAGAGAACGAAGCGCTTAGTCTTTTACAGTGCTTTAGTTTGGACTTAGAGATCTCTTATCCCTTGGCCATTCTGTGACCATTCTGTGATCATTCTGTGACAATTTTGTGACAATTCTGTGACCATTGCGTAACCATTTTGTGACAATTCTGTGATCATCATGACCATTCCGTGACCATTCCGCGACCATTCTGAGACCACATTATGTATCCAGTCTGTGGTCATTCTGTGACAACAGAACAACTTTCATGTCCAATTTTGAATGTAATAAACGGTGATAAATAAATGAAAATATTTTTTTTATTTATTATTTAATAGAATCACTGTTTAATAAAATAAAAACACCTTTCTAGTTTCAAAACTTTATCTAATTAATCAAACAAACACGAAAAGCATAACGAAGTATTTTAATAGAGTTTGTTACCTTTCATAACATGTATACAGCATAGAACTCTGTCACATTGAGATTTTCTTTACCCTTTTATTTAATGATTTAAATTTAAAACAGTGTATTACGACAAGGTTCATAAACGTTTTGTGTAGAATTTATCGTAGATTAATTAATTTTATTGAGTTATTTCTAACCGTGATACCTTTAGGCTAGGTAAGAATAGAAGAGATAAATGGTTATAGATAACTTCTATAGGATATTGAAATGTTATTATACCCGATAATCTGTCTGTTTTCGAGAAAAAGTTAGTTTTACTAGTGGCTTTACATGACTTTACTTAAAAAACGGTTAATTACAAAGGGGTGTAAGGGTGTAAGGGGTACAAAGGTACTAAGAAAAGATTTTCGAGCAACATAAAAAAGTTGTTTACAATTCGGTTGTATTTTTTCATTCTTCGTTACTTTAGGAACTCCGTCATTTAGTATTTCTTAGATTTTCGCGATTTGAACACATAGTCATAAATCCTCTCCACAGAACGGTACTACTACTCAAGGATTGTGCGTGAAGCGGTTGAGATTAAGAAGCATAAAAGTTTTAACCGGGAGGATAGTTTTAGGTTAGCTTCGTCGTGGAACCCAGTGTTAGGCAAGTGTTTGCATCGCAGCTTACGTTCGGACAAGTCTGATACTGTTAGTGTTGTATGCCGTGACAATTAATCGTATGTTTACACCATCGAAGCTGAAGTGTGGGTAGTTTTGCATAAACTGTTCGCTCTATTGGCACGGATACCCGCATTCTCCAGTCTTCTCGTGACCACGGCCAATGAAACTTGGCCGAAACGTCGAGGTAAATAAATAATGTTTTTAGCGCGATTAAGTTCCGTCATTTAGTATAACCAATTTTGAAAAACCCTTTTTTATTTGAAACTTAATTTTTTCAGATTGGTCCCATAGAATTTTGGTCAAAATTAGTTAATAAAATTAAGTCAACTGAAGTCGGCTTAACACCTTTTTTTTAAATAGATGGTATTAAAAATTCATCCCCTAAGCCATGTTAAATATATCACTGAAAAGTGATATAAACATGTGTTGAAATAATTTAATACTTATTATAAAAATACCTGGCATAAAATTTGGTAACGCCTATAAGCATTAAGAAATACCAAAACCCAATAAATAAATAAAAACGGTAAACGCAAATTCACACTCACAAAAAACAACCGATCTCTAGAATAAAGCCTTCGCCACACCTACTCACAAAATTAACATGTCAACATTTTATTAATAGACAATATAATTAAGCTATCATCTATAAAGATGTTGCCTTCGCGATAGTCGACCATAAATTATAATGTAGGCGTGATTTGTGGACGGAAATGATAGGTCTACGTGGCGGGTAGAAAGCGGCTACTGTGTGAAGTGTAGAGAGGATCTCGCTTAAGATTTAAGGTGATTTCTCAATAGCTAGATAATAGTCCGGTCATTTTAGACATAAAAATAGTGATCAAATAAAAAAAATTCCGACAGAGCCAAATCTTCGTAGAGACCTTAGGTTTACCACAAGGAATAAAGTGTCAAAAGTCCCCATCAGTCCCATGTGAGCTTAGGGACTTATTCGGGGCCAAAGGTCAAAATTTTAGGTTGTTTGGATTTTTCTCGAAAACGGTAAGCTTTATCGAAAAAGTACCTCAGAGCAAAGTTGTAGATCTTAAAATTTTCTATAAAAATGGTCCCTATGATTTTTTCTTTAAGACCCACTATTTCCCAGATATTGCGCTTGTAAGAATCACGTTCTACATAATATGCACACATTTCCACACCACCTGTGAGGTAGTGTACTCGGCGCGTTTTTTTTAACGTGGTATCCCCGGTAGGCCTATTCCACGAACCTTTATGACGTTATTTTCAGGAACAATAATTATTTAATAGTATGAAGATTATTGATATGGGTTACTGAGTTTAACTGTCGTTCTAATTTTTTTTTTATTACTTTAATCTGACTCATACTCTTCATATTCAACTTCAACAATCATGTTTTCTTCAATTTCTTCTTCTCCTTCCTGTTGATGAACGCTTAGAAATTGTTTAAATGAAGATGAATCAGTTGTCTCTTCATCAAAATCACATGAATCTTCCTCTCTTGTATTTAATTGAACATTTGAGCAAGAGACACCTTGGCAGTTGATACACGCTGGAGAACACTGCAACCCTACTTTTTTACAGCCACATTTGGCACTACAACCTTTCTTGCAATTGCAAAAAATAGTGTTAAGAAGTGTTTCTGGAGCAGGGGGCAGTAAAGTTCGAATCGGTTCCAAAGTATTATTTATCAATTTCCAACCCCAGTCTTCAGGGTTCAGTTCATTGCCTTGCCATGTCTGAACTTGATAGTATACTCGAAACAAATGTTGACTAGCAGATGCCGATGTTGGAGGAAGACAAGATAGCTGTACTTGCTTTTTGTTTTGTGTATTTTTTACAAATGTTAAATATCTGTACGTATTTATGCAATCAATTTTTTTTGGAGCTCCATAAACCGCAAGAAGAAACCGAATTCCTTTAGTAATTAGTATTTGAGGTGAAGAATTAATTTCTGTAAATACTTTTGCGCAGTTAATCAAATCATTTTTTTTCAAATAATTTTAATACTGAATTTTTGCCCCTTCTAAACATTGCTGACGTAGTATCGCATCCGGCTATCGCATGTAAAAATAAAATAAAGTTTTGGCATTTTGGATAAGCTGATAAACTTTTAGAAGAATATATTTCTGTTCTTTGCTGTGCCTTCCCAGGTTTTAAAAAGTAAATAATTTTATCAGATGGAGTCCTTGCAGTGAGTAGTACTAATAAATCAACATCTTCACCCACTACAATAGTTGTATTTCTTGCATTAAATTGTTCTATTGCTGTTTCAATTATGAGGACATCGGCGTCATTCGGAGCTTGTTTCACGGCAATATTTTCAGCTGTTAATCAGCACTAACTTCAATAGTAGACGCTTGTAATAAATACGTATAGTCACTCGAACTGCTCGTTCAACACTAAAAGAAGCAGGTATACGTGAACGACACCACATGGACAAAAGAATAGGCAGATGTTTTTCAAGGCCAGATGTTATTCAAGTAGAGGGGATTCGGTAAGGGACCGGCGGTCATTTTAGAGTAAATTTTCTTAGAATAGTATAATGTATATATAAAAGAGACACGAGTAGGCATTTTTGCTTGCTTGAGTACCTAAATATGTATATACGTGGCATATCCATATGTGTGCATACTATGTAGAACATGATTCTTATAAGCGCAATATCTGGGAAATAGTGGGTCTTAGAGAAAAAATCATAGGGACCATTTTTATAGAAAATTTTAAGATCTACAACTTTGCTCTGAGGTACTTTTTCGATAAAACTTACCGTTTTCGAGAAAAATCCAAAAACCTAAAAGTTTGACCTTTGGCCCCGAATAAGTCCCTAAGCTCACATGGGACTGATGGGGACTTTTGACACTTTATTCCTTGTGGTAAACCTAAGGTCTCTACGAAGATTTGGCTTTGTCGGAATTTTCTTTATTTCAATTGTCTAAAATGACCGGACTATAAAGGATCACCGACCAATAAATTATTAAAAAAATAACCGGCCAAATGCAAGACGGAAGGGTTCCGTACCATTCACTATAAAAACGAGCAAAAAATCACGTTTGTTGTTTGGGAGTAAGGGGTTACATAGATATTTAAGGGGGCTAACAAATAACACTAAATAATAAGGGGGGGGGATAACATAGATATGTTATTCTGTCTTTTTTTGTATTTGCTGTTATATCAGCAACAGAAACTGTGAAAATGTTAACTGTCTAACTATCACGGTTCATGGGATACAGCCTGCCAGGCTAACATGTGCACCGCGACAAAGTTTTCTCGTCACCTGTATCTCGTGAGAGACCGTGACGAGGCTATCGTAGCGCCTAAGTGTGTCTCACTCTAGCAGTGACGATAAGGTTTCTCGTGATGCGCATGTTAGACCATCTGATCACAGACGGACAGATAGACAGATGGACAGCGGAGCCTTAATAAAAGGGTTCACTTTAGCCTTTGGGTACGAAACCCTAAAAACTTAAACGAATACTAAGTTTTTTTTTCTAGGTCTTGTGACCTTGTGTGACCTTGATTATTTGAACATTTGTACGTTTTGACTCTTACCATTTTAACAAGGTTTTTTTTTTACGGGCAATATGCCTTTATTACTCAAGCTAAATACTACAATAATAAAAACTAAACTAAAACACACTAACTACACTACACAGTAGTTACACTATACCTACTACAAAGAACATAATGGACTGTATAATAGACCGCGATGGCCTATAGACAGTCCAAATGCTCCAGCCCACACATACAATCCAACATTTTGACATTGGCACCAAAATAAACGGATAAGTGTGGTGGGCAAATGGGCAGGCCACATCGCTCGTAGAACTGATAACCGATGGAAAAGAAAGGTTCTCGATTGGTGACCATGAACCGGAAGACGCAGCGTAAGCCAGTCCCCCACTAGGTAGACCGACGATTTGGTGAAAACCGTGGGGAGCCGATGGATGCATAGAGTGGCTCTGTCTGAGGTAGGCCTATGCTCAGCAGTGGTATTTTAAACTTTAGCTCTATTAGGTACTGAAAATTAGTCTTCTAGTATGGTATACCTACATCATTTTTACTAGGTGGTAGGACTTTTTTGCAAAGTTCGCCTAGGTAGGTACAACCGCTTTGCCAGTTATTATGCCGCCAAACAGAAGTGTGAAAGCACTACTGTGTTTCGGTTTGAAGGGCATTGTAGCTAGTGAAATACTGGGCAACTGAGACTTTATGACATGATTACACAGTGTAGTAATCTGATTACTAGACTGTGTGATGTCTCAGGATAACGTGCGCAGTGCAGTGTCACGTGAAACTTAATTATTTTAAAGATCCGAGTGACACTGCAACTGTTATGGGCAGCTGTGTTGCGTAACATCAGGTGAACGACTAGCTGGTCATGTCATTCATTATCATAAAAAAAATTGTTAGGGCCAGTCCTATTCATTACACATTGAGTTTTATTGCCCGAACAAAATGAATCCCAAACCATAATATTACCAAATAAAAACAGAAACAAACCAGAAAAACAAAATACTAAAAGGATCAAGATAATGCTCTATACAAAAATAATAATCCAAACAATGTCGTTAAATGTCTTTAATCCGCGAATAGATTACAGAAAACGTATTTCGGAAGTCAATTTATCTTGATTTACCGAAAATGTTCAAGTAATAAGCGAACAGCGTATATGTACAAACCGGCAAAAATACATTTACAATTATTTCATTGTAATAATTTGTTCTGTTAATTTTTAAATTTATATATTTACTATTTTTTAACTTTAAAAGTCGTTTAATTACCAGCACTCCATTAAATTACTAAATATTTCATCGTCGTAGGTATACCTAATTGTTATAAGCGTCCGTGTCGCTTAACATCAGGGTGACGACTAACTCGTCAGTCTCGTCACGTCATTTATTCTCATAAAAAAACTCGAAGAAATCAGAGTCAGAATCGTTTATTGAATAACTGACACAATAATTTAAATGCTAGGTCTAAGTTGCACATGTCGTGAGGTCAGTTTACCCACATCGGGCATTCAATATTATGTATGTAATGTAGGTACTTACTTATTATTATGTATTATAACAATGTCGACAACTTCACAATCATTTACACTAATCATTGACACTCATTCACAACAATCATTAAACAATATAAAATAATTTATAAAATCAAGTTACGCTCTACGGTTTTATCCGAGTGGACACCATCTATGACCTAAAAAAAATATTTATGCTGGTTTTGTGATAATAGCTGCAAAAACGTTTAGTTTAATTTGTACCAGTAAAAATAATAAGACACAAAAAATTATTTAAAAAACAAGGTAAATTCTAAAATTGCTTGCTCTTCTTACTCGGACCCCAAAAACCTGCGTGATAATTTTATTTCCGCACACCCCAAAATCTACGATTATTCAAGGATTTACAGACACGGCCTGCGTTGGGCTTAATTTGAAAATATGTATGGTTTAATTGCCCTCAGCAGAGGTCCATGAGGTCATAAATACAGAGGGGTCTTTATAAGGCTACGTGTTATCCGCTTAGCGATGATAAAGTATTGTTTATTGAGGATTAATGGGTCACTGCTTTCGTGCTTTTAGGTCGTAGACGACGTTTTCGTTTTTGTGAAATTCATGGCTTATTTGAGAAAATTTCACCTTGAAAGTTTTGAAACATTTTGAAAAACTATAGGGGGTTGCCACAACGTCTAATAGCATTATTACTTCAATCATACTTTGAAAAATGACATAAAAGTAAGAATATTGTAATGTGGTTGACGCAGAGCAGTTTTGATGACATCACATTAAATCGTTCACTCAAATACAACTGTCATGTCATACCGTTAATCATGTTGACACCGACGTGTGACAGTGATAACGCTATATAAAAATGTAGACGTCTCGTTCTCGCGCCGGAATTTTCATCAGTTCATGGTACGAATTCGAACAATATTATTGTAACCTTGAAGCATAACTGTCACGAACCATGATGGTTTTGTATTAGTTTGTGGTAGGGCTGCACTAAAGCTACATTTTGAAAAAGTATTTACCTGTACTTTAACAACAATTTGTACAATTTTTTTTTGTTTTGTTTGTGTGCTTATATAGTTTACCTACTATACGTTATCTCCTCCAATTATTACTATTATGGATAACCATTATCATCCTTGTTTTAAGTTATTGCACGTCGTAGCTTTGAGGAAAGATTTGCTGGTCTAGACTCATTCCTCATATTACGGTTGTACGGCAAGAAAAAACGCATGAATGGATGCGTGATTTCTGCGATAACTAAGCTTTTTCTAAATAAAATACAAAGTTGCATGCGATAAAGGTTACGAATTCCTTCCTCCTTTCGAACTGAATACTAAACTTCACATGAGGTTCTTTTTTATTAGTCTTATTTTTATTATATTGTTATACTAGCTGACCCGCCCCGGCTTCGCACGGGTTAATTAGTTTTAATTCCTAATTCTGTTCATGGGTAAGAGAGAAGGGAAAGGTAAAAAAATAGGGAAAAAGGATGAATGGGTGGGACTGGGGATGGGATCCTTCGCCATCCTATACATTCATCCTTTTCCCCAATTTTTTTACCTTTCTCTTCTATCTTCCCTTCCATAGGGTGAATATAAATTTTTTTATTGAACATTTCTTTAAGTTTTTTGTTACTTTTTTGTAATTTTTTCAATTAAAATTAAAATTGATAAACGAATATATAATTACATGCGAAAAAAAAATATTTGAATTAAAATTACATCCTTATTGCTTGAGCAACCCGCACTTGGCTGTTTTTGAAAACAAACAGTATCCTAAATGTTATTCTGCATAATCAGCTATAACCATACCAAATTTCAGCAAAATCCGATCGGTAGTTCCAGCGTGATGCGTGTTCAAAGAGATAGACAGACAGACAAAAATATCAAAAAAAAATTGTTTCTATTTCTATATCGATTATAAGAAGCGCAAAGCAGCCAAAATTTTCCAAAAATATTCAATGTACAGATTTAGCCCAGTTACAGTTTAATCATATTATGTATTGTATAACGGTTAGTTCGCGTCATGCCGAGCGGCATTTTAGTTAGTAAAAAGGAAACTAGATGTCGCTACTGTGCAGGCATACATTCCTGAATCACGCAAGCGTTTGTCTCCGCTAGTTCATTAGGGTGAATGAAAATGTTTGTAGAATTCGAAAATTGGCATAGGGCTAGCGTTGACCCGCCTATTGCAATAATTCGACTTTGTATGGACCACGTTTTTTAATTTGTACCCTGGTTGTACATGTATGATGATGATGATTTAACACGTATATTAGAGGTCGTTGACCCCGTACCGCTATAAAAACTCCGCCTACAATATTTATGAATTCAAAACACGTTATTTTATTTAAATAGTAATTATTAAACACCGTATAGGTAATATTATGTGATTTATGTTTCAAAGTATTAATTCTGAGTTACATTATAGTCTTAACGACGCCATTATAATATGGAATCTCAATTAAACTGATGTCAAAATTGTTATTAATTACTTAAAATGTTGTTTACGTTGTTTTAGTATATATCCATTGAATTAACAGCGTTTGCTTTTATGTAACTAAGAAAATTACTATATGACTTAATACTCTGTCAAAGGTTTTCACGTAAAATATAGAGACTAAGATACTCAGAGGACCTTAAGATACTTTTTTTTTTAAATTTCCTTGCTCTAGAGATTTTCTTGATCCATCATTATCCGACGTTGCTTATAGCCCACATAATATAATACCTACAGCACAGATGCCTCATCGCATATAACGGAATAACTTGGGCTATTTTACGAATTATGCTATTTCTGCAAAACGCAAGATTATCGAGCGATATTTAGCTTGTTGGCGAAGTATTGGGCCAAATGAGTACACTAGACACTAAATAGTAAAGCTCACGGCACGACTACTACATTTTTTTCGCGTTCGGGCTATTTTTGTTTGTACCTGATGGGACCCCGCTGCTGTAGGTATTATATCATGTAGGCTATAAGCAACGTCGGCTTATGATGACTCAAGAAAATCTCTAAAGCAAAGAAATTAAAAAAAAATATCTTAAGGTCCTCTGAGGTGTATATTTTACGTGAAAATCTTTGACAGAGTATTAAGTTATATTGGTTATATTTCCGAATTTAAAAACACTTTTTTATTCGAAACGGGCGCGTCGCCTAATACACTTACTATTAACAACATTCACGTTTTGAATAAAATCAGCTGGTTTCAATAAACGGTCTTTTGTTAGAAACTTGTCTAAACTACGAGGACCATCATGATGGTCCCACAACACCCAAAACACAGAACAAGTATTTAGTGCTGTTTTCGTTCTTCGCAAAAATACTTGTCCTGTCGCGGGAATCAAAATCACCGCCCCCGGGTTATGATCCGACCTGCTCAACCACTAGATCACAGAGGCTGGCATCTCATACCTACATGTTTTGTATAATCTGATTACTAAACTGTGTGATGTTTCAGGATGACGTGCGCAGTGTAGTGTCACGTGAAACTTTATTATTTTAAAGTTTCGAGTGACACTGCAACTGTTATGGGCGGCCGTGTCGCTTAACACCAGGTGGACGACTAGCCCGTCACGTCATTCATTCCCATAACAATAAATGATTTGATGTTAGAAGCTCACGGTAAAACATGAAAGAAGCATCTTGAAATAAATTAAATAATAATATTAATAGTTTAAGTGAAAGCAGAACGATTAGAATATATAACGGGTCACATTTAACTGTTGATCTTGACCCTTTTATTAAAAGCGATGCATAAAAGCTGAATAGTAAAACAGTAAAGTTTGATTGTTCATTCACATTAAACTTGCCATCAAATGGGGATGCCGAGGAATCTTTAGTGTTGTCATGCGTATAGTTTGGATACGGTAGGTGTACGATTTTCTTGATATTAATGGTGGCTTATTTCAAATATTTTTTTATATAAAAATATACATGTATCTATTACAATACGTACTTATAAAACTATTTATCATAATTAATCAGTTTTGATAATGAAAAATACACGAAAATTAAGGGATAACAATTTTTTAATAGTTATTATAGTTTCCTAAAAAAGTTGCCTAAATAAAGTTCTGTATAGACAACATAACTGAGTGGTAAGATCGCCCACTATTTTTGTTCTCTATGATCCTACTACTCGAAATTTAAAAATAAATTGATTGCATATTGTTAAATTATCAAAAATACTTGTTTCTTCAAGTCCAAGTCACATACTAATCTGTAATGGTAATCATGGTATTCTATCAGTTGTTATGCTTCAGTAAAACCATAATAATATACTTTACTGAAAGATTCTGATAAAGAACAGTAAATAAATCTCAATACTAATATCAATATAATTAATTTAAATATTAATTGAAATATAATTAATAAAGAAAAACAAAACAGTCAAATATTCAAGTTTGAAAGCTTTTGGAAACCTTAACTGGCAACACCACTGCGTTATCAAACAATAAATTAAATGACATAACGCCAAGCAATCAATGTCACAGAAATAAAAAGGCTGGACATGTTTTAATAACAATAAAGTTTATGGAACATTTGGTATTTATAGCTACTGCCTTTTTATTTGGTATATTAAATCGATATTGTTAATACATAGAGCGGTTAAAGACGGTATAAGGTGTATTATGAGCCAACAGAGGTTAGGTTATTTTGTATCCATTTCAGTCGGAAATTGCAAGATTTTCAAACTATTAACTTTGAAACGTTGAAGGTTATGTTATGGGTCGTTCTCATTTTTACGATTCTCATCGTCAGTTTCATGTACAATTTGATATTGTGCTTATTTCAAATATTTTTGTACAGTAAATTATAGCGCTTTATAAGACGAGTAAATTAATATATAAGTTAATCAAATAGAAAGTATTGTTTGGGTGATAAATGGTTTTGAAGTTTTAGAGGCCACGAAAGCGACGCATCGGATCACGAAACTGACTCAGTAACTTTACAGCTATCATTTTCTCACGTTTTCCTACTGTTTATAAGACTAAATGTTCATAAAATAACAACGTAGTCTTGTTTTCGTAATTAAACTGGCAAACAAATGGTATTAATATCCAAAACTATGTATATTATTGTTATCAGTTCGGTCCTGAGTTTGTTCATCCTACGAAATACGAATACTAACCCACTTAACTACATATTATAGGTAATAAGCCTCTGCTGACAAAAAACAGATAGTTATCGTATTAATAACTTTATTAATTAAGAAGCATCATGAGTATTTAAAAAGTGTATTAATTTATTAATTTATTTATGAGTTGCGTTATTTTTTCAATAGAACAACAACCTTCACTACAATAGAATTTACTTATATTATAACGATTTATATATAAAAACAAATCTCACTACAAAAGACAATATCTGGCACTTCTTTAGGTACTTAATTTGCTAAATTGCACTTTTAACTTTTAAAAAACAAATAACACAATGTAAAAAAAAATATTCTATAAAAAAATTAACATCCATAACAACAAATCTTACTTCAAAAAATAGTAT
The DNA here is from genome assembly GCA_963580505.1 of Ennomos erosarius. Lineage (NCBI taxonomy): Eukaryota > Metazoa > Arthropoda > Insecta > Lepidoptera > Geometridae > Ennomos > Ennomos erosarius. Next base: position 2,430,994 of record OY756996.1, on the reverse strand, counting down.
CCTCTTCTAATAATAAGCTTTTGAGTTATCAAATTACAATTATAATTTTAATAAGAATGTGAATCATCATCATAACAACTTATTTGTTCGTACTATAAACTTTTTTGAAACGATTTTCTATAATAACAACATATCCCACTACAAAAGAAAACATCTATAACATCTTTAGACACTGCGACATTACACATTTTCCTTTTCAAAAACGAAAACACAAAAAGCGTTATTCTATCAAAAAAAACATACTTAAAATATAGTCTACCTCTTCGAATATTTAAGCTTTTGAGTTAATCAAATATAATCGTTATTCGAATCTAAATCATCATCGAAACAGAGCTTACGTTCCACTTTCTTCTTTAGATTAGAAACATTTTTGTCTAAGGCAGACCGCAAATTTTTGCGTAATTCAAATATATTGTAATTCGAATCCGAATCGTCGTCAAAACAGAAGCTAAGTTCCTCTTTCTCTTTTGGATTAGAAACTGGTGATTTCGTGATTTTTCCATAAACTTTTAAATATGAGCTTTACGTGTTCGGAGTCGGGCCTACGAGCAAAATAATTAAAGTATGATTGAAATGTAGGCAGGGGACCAAAATGTACCTAGTAGGTACCTACCTCCCTACCTAGTACTTATATACGTACTTACGTCAAGAATAGGTAGTATTGTGATATGACGTGACGTTATTAATAATTTCAGAACCTTTAGTGATAGTTCCTAATACCTACATACTTTAGGTGCATAATATCCGACGGTAAACGTGTGTGGAGAAAAGTGTTCATAGAATGTGAACTTGGGCTATAGGAATTTTCGCAATAGGCTGCTTCTCCCGGAAACCAGGAAATAGTATGTAACCATAATCTTTTAATCTACTACCTACCAAACGTAGGTACTGTTACTAGCTCTACCCCTTAGGTACCTATTATTAAACATAATACAATGCTAGTTTCGAAGGAAGGTTCTCCCAACTTGAGAGTTACTAGGCTACCACGGTCCAGATCACCCCTTTTCGCGATAACATGACATACCTACCAATTCGAACTCATCCATTTTTAGGCTATGATTATTAATCACAATGAATGAAAACACGTTTACATAATTATTTAAAACACTATCTTACATCTGTCATACTACAATAACTAGAATTTTTTCAATAAACTCACACCAGTCGCCACATTTCTAAATAAAAGAATGCATAAAATCAGTTTCAAGGCCCAAAATCAGTTTCATGACTAAAATGCCACGAAGTTTATGACACGAAACTGACGAAATTATCCCTTTTTTGTGAAATTGCTGCAAAATTAAGTGTATCAATTTAAATAAAATACTACATAAATATCTCGCACATTTTAGGGTTTCGATGAGCTAACTTTGATTTCAATTGCTGAAATACAATGCCCAAAAAATGTCGTGCACGTGTGATCGGTAAACCTATGAACAAATACAAGCTTACCGATATTTTTTTTTTCGGCACGTTGAGCCATTCTTCTTACGTCTGCAATGCCAGTACACGACTGACGTTCGATCGGACCACACTCAGTGTTTGATAGCTGATATTTTGTTTAACAGGCAGCCGTTATATCACGCGAATTTAAAGAACCCATATCCGCGTGACCGACACGTATGTTGTTTTAAATTGAAAATAATGATGAAAAGATTTATTTTAGACTATTTAGTGCAAAGTTTATTTAATTACGATGATTTTAGTATATGTTACATACAAATACAGTGAAATTTGGTGAAGTGGTAAGCAAATGTTTTACTGCATCGGAGAGTGTGACACGATGAGAACACGAAAAATTACCCCGTTTTTGACCATTTCGTGTTAATTTAAGGTATTATTTTTGCTTTTATTATGACAAGCTTTATTTCTGTTGTAGCCTAATAGATGTTTCATCATTTAATTCACAAATTCTGTTTTTATCTTAAGCCGTTTAGGAAATATAACCTCGTGACCATCAAATTTGAGCATCGATGAGAACTACCCTTATAGGTTCACGTTAAAAAAAGTTTACAATTGAGTTTATTTTGACGCACGAGTAGAGAAAACACAAAAAAATTGTATACATATGTTGATTGAAATCAGGGACTGTATACCGGTATGCATATCTGTACGTAGTAATCTCTAGTCAACTGGCCATATTTAATTCAAATAAAAAAAAAACTAGAAAATAACTAATTTTACATCGTCATACTGAAAAAATATTGTACAGATAATTCAGTCCCTGATTTTAATTAACAAAAATATTTTAAATTATTGTATTTCATCATCATCACCATCAACAGCCTGAAGACGTCCACTGTTGAACATAGGCCTCCCCCAGGGAACGCCACTTAGAGCGGCTGCTCGCCTCCTGCATCCATCGGCTCCCCGCGGCTTTCACCAGGTCGTCGGTCCACCTTGTGGGGGGCCGGCCTACGCTGCGTCTTCCAGTTCGTGGTCGCCACTCGAGAACCTTTCTTCCCCATCGGTTGTCAGTTCTACGAGCGATGTGACCAGCCCATTGCCATTTCAACTTGCTAATCCCAAGAGCTTGAAAACATCCTCCAATGCGTTCGTGAACAGTTTCGGAGAAATAACGTCTCCCTGTCTCACGCCTCTCTGCAATGGGATCTGTTCCGTACTCTGGTCCTGCAGTCGGACTGACATAGTGGCCTTACTGTACAAACACTTCAACACTTCGATATACCTATAGTCAATTTGGCATCGCTGTAAGGACTGCAGCACCGCCCAAGTCGAGAAATTATTGTACTTACGTGATTGTTTTTTGTTTTCTCTACTCGTGCGTCAAAACAAACTCAATAATTGAAAATTTTATCTATATTTACGTTAAAAATAAGACAAGAAAAACTATTCTCTCTAGAACAGATATTAAAACAGTAGTACCTATCTAGTGAATAAAAAAGAAAATCAATACCTTCGTGCCAATTATTTCAGAAGCTATTATTCAAAAATAGAAAAATCTGTTCCTCAATTAATAGCGTCATATGCAACGCTCCTCTCGGTGGGTTATGAAGAAAATTCCAGTGCAGCAGTTAATTAAAATAGCCTTTGGGGTTGACCTATGCTGATAGCGGATAGCGATTACGAAATTATTTTTTACACTTTAAACGAATGGGGTTACTTGTTTTTAATTATTTATCGTCTACGAGCATCGAGGATTCCTTGCTAGGCGATCATGTAACTTGATTGCAACTGTAGACGCAGCGGTCAAATGCGTGCCTATTCAGTCATATAAAAAAATCGATAGAAAGACAAAATGTATCAATTGGACCGTTTCAAGACGCAGTTTATGCGCATAGTTACTATCGAAATTTTCAAATTCGGAATGAAATAGGTATCGCTTGTTGCATTGGAATCAAAGTTCCGCGAATCCACGAACTACGAAGACCATGATCCCACACCATCCTACAGAACAAAATTTGCGCTTTTTAGAATTCAGTTGTAGCCCAAACCATGCCACACAAAGGAAGCGGAAAACAAGAATGAATTCGTAAAAGCTTCTCGCTCTCAACACCGACCTAAATCAAGCATCCAGTGTATAAAAGAACAATATTCATGCGCTATATTGAATTTCTACAAAATTCCTAACACATGCCACCGTCCGGGACAAGTTTTAATTCATAAGAGGAACGTGTGAGCTATGTCCTGTTCGAGAATTTATGGTAGCCGTAAAATGAAGTAATGACTTCATTTTTGATTGGATAACTAGATAACTATTAAAATATTCATGTTTTTGTCCTAATATTATTTTACTCTTTTTAAGGTTCCGTACCCAGAGGGTAAAGCGAACCCTATCACTAAGGCTCCACTGTCCATCTGTCACCAGGCTGTATCTCATGAACCGTGATAGGTAGACAGTTGAAATTTTAGCAGATGATGTATTTCTGTTGCAGCTATAACAACAAATACTAAACATCAGTACTCCTAGTACGAGTTTTCCACTACGTAAATACGCGAGAATCCATTTAAAATGTGTACTGCCATTTTTAGTTCATCAACGTTTCCGCTAGGGGCGCTGCAGAGAAATGTATGGGAGAAAAGGGAGAAAACGTAAATGAATCAAGTTTTAGTAAACTATAGAAACTACTACTAGGGGTACAGAATAAAATAAATATTTAAGGGCGCCGATACAACAGAAGAGGTTTTTTTGTTCGTTTTGTTGGAGTCTCTTCGTGCCCGAGTCCGACTCTTACTTAGCCAGTTATTTTCATTCAATTACGACAACTTTTTGGTACTGGTCAGCCATCCAGGTAAGAAAACGTGAGGCTATCGCATTACTGATGCTGCATGTTTCTCGTTTTATGAAATGACGCTCCTGGGTGATTGAAAATGATAGAACATTAAAAGATACGATTCCATGTCGACAGATCTGGTTCAACACTTACCTATCATCAATAGACTGAACATAGGCCTCCCCCACAGAGCGGCACTTTGAGCGGCTGCTCGCCTCCTTCATCCATCGGCTCCCCTCGGTTTTGACCAAGTCTTCAATCCACCTAGTGATCTAGTCTGGGGCCGACTTCAACCCTTATACATCTTCAAAACATGAAATAGGCCTCTCTAATAAATTGAATTTAAAGCTTAACTTCTATTACTTCGCATCTTACGAACATTGAGAATTATATATACAAACTTCGCTCAAAGGCCTTGTTCTAGATGTAGCATATTATAATCTAAATCCCCAAAATTAACCCCATATATTCCAGCTTTGAACGCGTAATGCGCAAATTAGGGCTGGGTTATGTATTCTGTGTATTGAGTATCCATTGTCCGCGATTCTCAAGCAATTTCACACTGAATTAATATCGTAGTATGCTACAGGCAACTAGCCGATATAATATCGGTTTAGGTCAGGAACTACTGGAGAATTTGATTACTTACTTGCGAAGCTTTTATCAACATCACTTAAAACAACGTTTCACGATTCTGCACTAGCGGAAGATTGTTATTTTCAAGTCATTATACAGAGTAATTGGTTCGTAGAGCGTCTCCTTTCAGGGTGTCCTTAGACAGGTCTTGGGCTATCTTTTAAGCGTCACATTAGTTCAACGATTTATTTTATTTTTGATTTTTAATATATTGTGGAAATTAAGAAAATTCCCCGTTTTTGACCCTTAATCGGTGATTTCTGTAAGTACGGGTATTAACTAATAAGTTTCTTATTTTAAACACATAAAAATACAAAAATCAGTTGAACAACAGTCTGGTCAAGGCAACACGTGACCAAAATGCTGGCCTCTACTTTGGGCAAAGGTTGAGCATTGCCATTCAACGTGGCAATGCTGCCAGCATTTTGGACACTTTGCCTACAGGTAGTGGTTTGCTAGATTAGTTTTGTATTATAGGTATTGTTAATTTTATAGTTTTAGTTTGGTAGTAGTTTAGTTTTATAAATTATTTTAGTTGTTTAATGTAATAGTTTAGTATCTGAGTGTTTTTTATAGTATTTAATGTTATGTTATAAATAAAGTTTTTGTTGAATAATATTTAAAAAAAAAATCTCAATGATTCTACTACCATAGTTTTTAAAAAACGCTTAGAAATAAACAATTAGACAGGACCATTAATAGATTAGATAGATAGATAGTCTTTATTGAAAATACCATAAACATATTGATATCTCTTACGCAAATGTTTTCTTCCACTCCTTCCGGTCTATGGGTTTCAATAGGTACTATAACCGTAAACTACAGTAGCAATATCTTGTACCTAAATAAATACCTAATCTACGGGGTGGTATTAAATTATTTCGGTCATATCGTAAACCCGGTACGATCCTGTACGATACGATATTTATTTTTATTATGTTTGGTTACCCACTGTGTTGGAAAAACGCAGCGTTTGCATGTTTGCTTTAAAGCACAAAATATCATTACTATTACTAATTTTGTAAAATTCGGACAGTATCTGTCTGTTTGTTTATGTGGCTTTCACGCCAAAATGGCTGAACCAATTTAGATAACATTTAGGACCGAGGTCAATATAAGACACTTCTCCAATCAGTGAATGGACCTGACAAACGTTTTTTATTTACATGCCAAATAAATCTACAAAAAAATTACGAGAAAATCTGTGTTTTTACTTTTTTATTTCTTAAAAAATGGCTGCGATATTTACGATCAAAGTGCGTATTTCCGCCCGAAGGTTTTTAAAAATGCGGGCAGGAGATGACGTCAACCCCGTTGTCGTTCGATAGTCGCGCTCTCGTTTGCACGAATAGCATGCCGCGGGTAACCGGACCGAGCGCGGGTGCGACGTCATGATGAGCGCGGCAAATCTCGAAAATTCAAAAAAGAGCTTAAACTTCTCGTCTTTATAACTTCGGAAATACTGCATGTATTGAATTGAAATAGAAACTAATGTAATGTGCATGATCTATGCTCCGATTTAAGATAAATTTGATAGTGATATTTTAATCCATTTGTGTTCTCCATTGGGAGAAGTTGCAGGGTGTCTCTAGTCATAATATTTTTACATTAGCTCTATCATCACGATATCTAAAGACTTTCATGAGAATAAAACTCTTCTTTGCAGATCTGTTACTTTACAGTTAGTTTCTCACACTTTTTCTACAGTAAAATTTAACTATTCGTTCATAATTGCATCAGGAAACAGCGTTCAGTGAAACAAATATTGTAATTAAGCGCTATCGTTCTGCGAAATGCTGTTATTGTCATATGACAAGAGTTTTTTAGAAGTCTTCAGGCTTCATGAAATACTGACGTGGCTTAAAATAATAGCTGAACCAACCACTCGCTTACACGAGAAGGAAAGGAGGTCAGAAAGTTTTCCCCGTTCAGTGCGTAACATTTATTTTTTCATGTCCCGCAACTGTGGTCGTAACAGCAACTAATTGCTTTCGGAAACGCTTTTATGCGATCGTATTTCACCTGAAAAATGATTTATCCTCTTTACTCCGGGAATTCTTTGTCGCATTTTTGTAACAATATTACAAAGCAGTGAGACGTACAACCTGAATTTTATTAAAGACGCAAAACGGTCGGTTTTTAAAGCTCAGTGGGTAAGAAAATGATGAAATTTAAAAGGCGTCGTGGTGGTTTAAAATGTGTTGCTGAAGAAAGTCAAAAGAATAAAAAAGGCGGAAAAAGCATTCGATTTATACAAGTACAATGACACTAATTTATTTGTTAAGATAATTGATTGAATCAGGCGTTACCTCGCGGAAGTTCATCTTAAATACAAAATGAAACAAGAATATCTAGTGTAATTCCGCTAAAATAAAACTATAAGATTATCTATATTGGGAAAGCTGCAAGGGATTGTTGCTGGTAAATGTATGTGACAAAGAATAAGAAAAATATTTGTTATGTTTTTTTTTTGTTATTTGTTGTAATAAAACTGTCATAACAAATATTTTTCTTAGAAATATATTGGGAAAGCTGCAAGGGATTGTTGTTCCCATTTTAGACAGTTAGCGAATATATTTTTTTATAAAAAAAAAATAATTCAACATTCACATATTAACGTTATAAATATGATAATTTTGAAAAATACCATACGAACATAGATATCCATATTATTAATTAAAAACCTCCAAAAACACTTATTTCGTGCGTTGTCTCTGTCGTAAGCGCCACGCGGAAGTTTAGACTGAATTGATATTTAAGTTTACCTAACCTTTTTTTTATCAACGACGTAGCATTGCATTTCAACGACGCACCAGCACGCTACCAGCATATTAGGTACGCTACCTACCGGCAGTAAGCTGGAGCATTTTGAAAGTCTATAGTTATTAGGATAACTGCCTGCCTAATAGCTCAGTTGGTAGTAACCCTGCCTTCTGAACTGAGGGCTATGGGTTCAATACCTACACAGGACAAACATTTGTGTGATTAGCATAGATGTTTGTTCTGTGTCCATCCAAACAAGAATACCTAATTCAATAATAATAAATAATAAGTGAACTAAAGTGACCGTTGTAGCTCTTAGGATTAGCAAGTTGAAATGGCATTGGGCAGGCCACATCGCTCGTAGAACTGACAACCGATGGGGAAGAAAGGTTCTCGAATGGCGACCACGAAACGGAAGACGCAGCGTAGGCCGGCCCCTCACTAGGTGGACCGAGGACCTGGTGAAAGTCGCGGGGAGCCGAAGGAAGCAGCAGGCGAGCAGCCGCTCTAAGTGGCGCTCCCTGGGGGAGGCCTATGTTCAGTAGTGGACGTCTTCAGGCTGTCAATGATGATATATTTACAAACAAAAATGTATCTAAGTATTATATCAGTTATCTGGTTCCCATAGTGCAAGCTTTGCTTACTTTGAGGCTAGATGGCGCTGTGTGAAATGTCTACACATATTTATTTATACTTCTTATTCTTCTCGTGTATGCAAGGGTCGGCTGACCAGCGAATACTTACTATAAATGGTAAACGGTATTGTTACACCGCTGCAAGCAACATTGGTTAATCTACCAGCCATCATCGCACCGTAGAACAATTTGGAAACTGGCCAGTTCCATTACCCTCTACATCGCATCCTATGTATAGTTTCATACAATCTAGTGTAGTAGGCTTAGCTTAGGGTGATTTTCGACTTTAGGGTGAAAAGGGACAATAATCTTATAGTTCTTTTATTGACGTTTAGTTGATCTGCCCCGGCTTCGCACGGAATTAGTTTTACGTCCTCACCCTTGTTTATGGGCAAGAGATGAGGGAAAGGGAAAAATAGAGGGGAAAAGGATGAATGGATGGGACGGCAATAGAAGGACAGGCAAACACCAGCCCTAATTTGTATTTTTTTTGGACAAATATAGCTATGTTAAATATAGAATGGAATAGAGTGAATTAGACATAAACTTTAGGTATAGTTAGTTTACTGCAAACTTCATAAGTTTTGAAATTACGCCAAAACTTTTCGACTTCACGATTATTATAATGGCTTCAATGCTATACCCCTAACCCTCGATGACCTTAAAAACAAAAGACTAGATAACAGATAAGATGTATGTTTCAAGAGGTCGGATTCCTGACATGAAACCTCACTCGGGGTTCCGGAAGCGCGGGAAATGGCGGCGGCTTCCGGTCGGCGGGAGTGTAAAAACCGGCAGGGCGTTAATTTTAGTAGAGTGACTGCTGGTGTTGATATAGAGCTACTTTCTTGAAATAAATAAAGTAACATGTTAGTTGTAGTCTATGATCAGGCTTACAGTAACTCAAGCGTAAAGCATAAAGTATTTATAAAGCTTAGAATTTTGTGTAGCAATTTACGTATTTGTTTGCATAGCTTTTCGTGTAGCATTTTGCGGTGTACTTTGGGTAGTATATAGCATTTTTGTAGTATTTTGCGTAGTGTTTTGCGTAGTATTTTGCGTAGCATTTTGCATAGATTTTGCATAGCATTTTGCGTAGCATGTTGGGTAGCATATTACGTAGCATTTTGCGTAGTATTTCTAATGATTGCTATGCACAAACACTTCTTAGTTTAAATAAAAAACAAATACAAAACCAAATGCTTTCAGACAGCATACTTTAGTACATTTCAGACCACAGGTTAAACCATAGTTACTGCGTAAATGCTACACTCAGTAAAGTCTCAAGTAAAAATAAAACCGCGTTCGCAACGAGAACACTAAGTCACCGGAAATAGCTGAAAATGGCGGCATTTCCGGCACTTACACGGCACCGACTCGAATTAACAGGTACGCTGGCGTGTAATAAATTATTTTCTTGCGGTTTCATGCCTTTGCTGTGAAATTTTAAATAGATATACGTAATTTTGGAGTTAATTAAATGGGTTTTGTTGCTGGTGCTAATTTTGTTCTGGTTAGCTGTGAAAATTCTTAATATGGTGATAAAGCTAGTTTATTGAGTATAAAAAAATAATGCCCGAAGATCACATACATAGATCCTGGACCTTAACAAGGATTACCTGAACCTAAGGACCCAAGAACTACAAGGACCATGGTCCTATAACACCCAGACACAGAACAAATAACTGCGCTTTTTACCCCTGTGCACAGATTTATATTCCTCAAAAGATAAACTTTTGTAAAAACAAAAATTAAATATCTCAAAAAATTACCAAGTTACAAGCATTTTAAAAACGGAATAGAAAGAGATAGCTCAAACGGCCAGTGACATCAGAGGAAGGTCGTTATAGTACCTCATTACTAAGCTGTGGTAGCTTTTCATACAATCTCTTTGGCATGTGACGTCACGAGTGGATTTTTCATAGTAACTGTGGTGGCGCTCTGTTTCGCGAGAAAGCGGCAGGAGATGCTTCCTGTAAAAACTTTAAAAGCTTATTACTCCGTGATTTATTTACCTATTTTGCTTATTTTTTCAATTATTGCATTCATTTTTAATCTTCTTTATGAAAGTAATATTTACTTGTTCATTTTTAATAGTAGTCATCATGCCTATTGTCCTGCCGCGTGAATCGAACCCGCCGCCTCCGGGTTATGAGCTGACCCAACCACCGCACCATGGAGGCTGTCATATATGTTAGCGGTTTAAGCCGCTGTGGCTGCCACTATAATAACCTATAATATGACCCACACTGCAACGCATTTGGGTAAATCCTAGGGAGACACCTATGAACAACTTTAGGAGCTGTCAAGCTTTAGTGCAGATGGGTAATACTTTTTGTTTGTAACACATACTTTTGATACAATTGAACAAACAGAGCACAAACAAAAAACGCTCAATAAAATAAAAATATGCTAACCTGATTCAGCGTATTTTTCACGAAAATAACAATACAGGGCTCAAATCTCTCTCAGGGGTGTGAAATCGAAATTACAGTACATTTCCACCCTCCTATGTCGATTTAAAAAATATGTCCGGAAGTAATTTCGTGTTTTTGGGGTCGTGAAATTTATTGTTCGCTTTTGAGACGTGAGTCTGAAGCTAAATTGGTTAGAAATCATGCCTTTTAAATATTTGTATGTATATACTGGTGTGATATCATTAATAATGAATTCAGAAGCTTTCTGTGTTATTTGAAACACCTATTTTAGCAAAAAAAGTACAAGCCCAAATAATTCTGAAAAAAAAAGTTTTATCATCAACTGGGCTTCTGGGTTCACTGCTGAACAGCCTCTCCCATAAGGTGCCACTTTGACCGGCTACTTACCTCCTGCATCCATAGGCTCTCGCGGTTCTAACCAGATAGTCAGTCTCTTTGCCGGGGGCCGGTCTACGCTGTCTTCTGTTTCGTGGTCGCCACCAGAGAACCTTTCTTGTCCATCAGTTGTCAGTTCTGCGAGCAATGTGGATTGCCTATTGCCATTTCAACTTGCTAATTTTGAAAACATTTTAACAGTCAAAAAAATTTTAACAAAATTACGTAGGTACCTATCAACTATTTCTACAGAGTCTCAACGTTTATGCCAAGTTTTCCCTAGCTGTACTTCTCGTTAGAACTTCGTCCAACGAGAGTTCTAAATTCATTTACTAGCTAAATCTCTCCTAACCACATTTTGACACGTCCCTGTGAAGTGCAGTTTGAAATTACCTGATCATGTCTCTTTGAGGACACCGTCCCATGTTTTATACCAAGTAGGTAGGTAAAGAGACTGTTACTTGTTGTAAACTGTTTTCGTCACGGAGCGAAAGATGTTACACAAATCTCTGGTCTTTAACCGACTTAAAAAGAAGAAGGTTCTATGTTCGATATTTTTATGTATACTATGTTCAATAATATCTCCTAGATTTCTAGATCGAATTCCTTCGGGGGTAGACAATGACAATCTAAAATCCTCAATTTCAAGCTTTTCAAAATATAATAAGGCGATTGAAAGTAAGTAAGGTTTTAATCGGGATGATTTTAAGGGACACATGCACCGCGTTGTTGACAACCATCGGCCTCATATTTTAAATGAAAATTGAAACATACTTTTTATTTATTTATTAAGAGACCAACAGCATTAAGAAAAAACAAGTAAATACAATAAGCAGAATAGAAAATACAGCCAATAAATTATTGGCAATAATAGGTCTCGATTCTAAGTACATGTTTATATGAAAGAGACACAGCTACCACTGAATCTTACGTTTAGGTATGTTGTTACATGTATTGGAGTGTGAGGGTGTGTAATGTTAGTGGAGTTGGGTGTGTATAAGGATATGATTTGAGATAACAAATAAAGATTGCAGTAGTGATGAAGTACTTATCTAAATAATTAATAGTAGTTATTATTATTATGTATTCTTTTACTTAAATGATAGATAAATAACTAGGGGTGTATAGGGGTGTGGTGGTGCGTGTGCGGTAGTAGTAAAGATATAGGTAAAGGTATATTATAACGCCCATTCAATAGGTACTTGTTTTGTGTTTGTTTCTTATTTTTAGTTCATATTATGTAACATTAATATAACATGTTCTGTACCATAGTTTAAGCAAGTATTGAATAAATGTTATTCTATTCTATTCTATAACTTATTCCGTACCTTGTAATTGTAGAAATACCTTTCTTTTGAAGGTATTCTTGGAAGTACTAAAAATGTCGAGGTTCGAAAATTACACTATACATAATACATCATGTTTGGAGCAAATCATGTTTAGAACAAATGTTATAAGACAACACATGTATTTTAGTGTCTACAGACATAGAATCATATAAACAGTAAGGGCATTGCTGCAAAGGTTCTTGCATTAACTATACAAAATCACACACACACTCAAACTCACTGAGGCATTTTATCTACATGTACTTACTCTGTACAGAGAAACCATTGTACCATTATTATCATGGTGGCGATTGATATAATTAATTATTTACCTTACATAATTATGTTTCGCAGTTGATCCTTGCGATTTAACAAGCAGACAGTACCACTTTTTTTTGTATTTAATACCCATACTCTATTTATATTATACTGCAATACCATGCACCAATATCTTTCGGAACATTACCAACAGTTTTATTAGGCCGTTAGTGGAAAATTGTGGGTCTTGTGTGATATATCACCAATACTTACACATTAATAGCCTGCCTTTTTTCAGGAGCTTTGACTTGGTCGCGTCTCTATTGAACAGGTTTAAAGGATATATTAAATTCTTGTTCAAACTAAAATTAATGGTAAATAATAAAGAGTTTACGAAAAAATGTTTAATGATATTCCAACATGCTGAAGCCACTGAAAACTTAGGAACTTCAGTTTCAAATATTTATTTTACTTGGACCGAAAAATACTATCCCTATTATCAAATTTATTTAATTCGAAAGTTACTTTATAGATTGACATACATAGGTGTAATAATTTATCTACGCAGTAAGATCGCGACAGAATTTCCAATTAACTGTGAATTTCGCGTATAATTGTTATGATCATTGTATGTAAGATCCCATACTATGAGTAAATACTACCATAAAATGTTTAAATCAAATCTTTCTCAGAATGTAATGTTTCATACATATTTGATACAAAGCTTTGACTCTCCAACCGCGATACTCCTGAACAACTACTTAAATCCTGTTTTCAATATTCAAAATAGAGTGCTCTAAGCATTCAGTATTCCCTCAAAATGCTCACCACAAACGAAACAGGAAGCACAAAATAAGTAGTTAAATACAGTATCAAAGATCGTGATATACTTTAACAAAAGGGTTCTAAAGATTGAAAACAGCATATTTTTTTAAATAACATAAAGGGAGTCCGAGGGAGTTGCCTACATAGGAGACATTATCCAAGTCGATATTATAATATTCTAGCTGTGCTCGCATTGGACGATCTCAGGAAGAACTTGAACTTGTTTGACTTGAACTTGAGTGATCCATATTATCAGCCAACACTAAGGCTGGATTTTACCAAAGAAGAATAAGTTTTATTCCAAGTATAACGTTAATTGTTACCATCGGATACAGCTGATTGACAAATGAAATGAGGATTAAAAGGATCCTATCCTGATTGTATCCAAGGAAAGAGCTTCATAATTATTGGTGTAATAGTTATATTCAAGTAACTTGGATATTCTCGGAACGTTATACTTGGAATAACGTTATTATTCTTTGGTAAAATCGGACCTAAGGGTAGTAAGGTGGATGTTCGATCCAAATGTGACCAAATAACCTTGTTTTTATCGTCCAAAGGTGAAAGCCATCTTATTTTAATTCCATATATTCGACAAACAAGACAAAGAGTTCCTCGAGTACGCCTAAAATGGGTCAATTAGGTGCACTTAATAACTGACAAAAAGACTTTTCTCATAGAGGGGGAGGAAATGCAGAGTGTGCCACAAGGTACCTAAATTATTTAACCTTGAGTGACGTAGGTACTTTGAATCCCTCGCTACGCTTAGAGTTCTACTCTAGAATCCTTTGCTTCACTTTGGACTCAAACAATCTCTATTGCAATAAATTGATTCAAAACATGATATTTTTCGCTTGTTCATTTTTGGTCATAAATCCTTGATTTTTTAAACAATTTTCTTAAAATTATTTAAAAAGGTACAAATATAATTATGAACTAATCCGCTACCGTCAATACCAATAAATAATAAATATAGTTATTAGTATTAATAAAATATTAGTAGTAATAAATGCAGTTATTAGTAGATTAGTACCAAAAAGTAAATTGAGTGAAGCTATGTATCTGTCTTGTCTTCAACAATGCCAGAGGGAATGGCGATTCCAGACCATTTTCTAAACAGCACTGCCTTGAATTTAGCTCCTATTGCTATGAACTTCAGCGTTTATTGGATAGAACTGAATTGGATTGAAGTTGAGACGGAATGCGGACGTACTAAAATTGAATGCGTTTTTGCGTAACAGAAATGGTTAGATTTTTAGTATTGTTCATTTATTTATTTATTTAGGTTGTTTATACAATTCAGTTATTTATTTTTGAATAGTTTAACTACGCTAGCCAATTTTCACGAAAGACTGGGTTTGAACCGGTGGAACGTCAGCGTGTTGTAAAACAATGGATTTATGAAGTAATTACTTGAGTTTATTAGTTTATTACATAATGCTGTTTAAACATTGCTGTTTGACATTATATAATGCTGTTTAAAAATTTTAAATTAAAAAAAAATACTTGATACAGAAGCATTACAATTATTATGTTATAAATTATAACATTACAGTTACGCACGTAATTAAAAGAAAAAATATATTATGTTAAGTGGAGCGTAGAACTGCTATTAAAATTACATTGTTTCGACAGGGCCCTTATTCCGTATCGATTCCTTACTTCGAAACCAGGCGAATTCCTTGTCTTACATAAGAAATCTGCAAAATTCTACTATAAACGAAAACAAAACCGCGCGAAATAATTTTGGAATTGGCGCGATTTGAACTGCCAAAAATCATATGTTTTACCGAGACGCGTTCCGAAACATAAACACATCAAAAGATTTGACCACTTATGTCAATATATTTAATTTAAAATAAAGATAACTTTAATTTAAAGCGAAGGTATATCTAACGCTGTGACACGATTTGAACAAAACACGATAACGGCGTGGTTTCAAATCGTGTGGAATCTTTGTTTCCATAGAGAATAACCGCCCAGGAGACGATCACGTTAACTTTTTTTACACCGACGGACCCGACGGACGGACGGGCCCGATTGCTCAGTTGGTAGTATCCCTGCCTTCTGAACTGAGGGCTGTGGGTTCGATTCCTACCTAGGACAAACATTTGTGTGATGAACATAGATGTTTGTTCTGCGTCTGGGTGTTATATTGTATCCTATGTATGTATTTACAAACAAAAAAAAAAGTATATAAGTATTGTATCAGTTATCTGGTTCCCATAGTACAAGCTATGCTTAGTTTGGGGCTAGGTGGCGCTGTGTGAAATGTCCACACATATTTATTTATTTTATTTTATTTTTAGTTGGTAAAAAAACAACCTTGATAAATAGTAAGAAAAAAATACCGTACATTTAGGGCGTTTTTTTGTAATAGTTAAAGTAATTTTTTAGAGTTTTTAACCATTGGTTGCCTTAAGGCCCTGACAAGATCCAATGCGAGCACGTTTATTGCAGCAGGCAAACTTGAAACTTATTTTGTACCTTATAGGGTCGCTTTATGCATAGCAAAAATAGGGCGATTACGTTGCGTTGCACTTCGACTTATCCATTTTTCGGTACAAATAATTAGTTATAAAAGAAATGCTTATTGTTAAATAAGCTTATAGACGGATGCATTGAAACATAGCTTATCACTATGATTTATTTCAATGGGGTGTCTTATTATAATGTAACATTTTAGGAGGTTTGAATGATTCTTTTGAGGCCACTTCACGATTTTTTTCCATCGATAAAACTTTTCGTAAACGTGTTTCGGTTTCTGCAGATGGAAAGATGATATGACCAGTATTAACGTGCATTTTTTCAATCCTGTAAATGGTATACGTTTTGAGATAATCACGTTCAAAATAGTCGATTTGGGAGCATTCAGCGCCTTAGCTATTGGTGAAAAAATAATAAAGACCTCCAAAAGAAGTGCAATATCTATTAATTTGAAAATAGAAACAGACAAGTCCGTAGCACTGCACCATCTGGACCACAGATCAATACATATAATAAAACTGTAACTGGGGTAAATCTGTACATTGAATATTTTTTGAAAATTTTGACAGCAGTATGCTTCTTAATCGATATAGAAATAGAAACAATTTTTTTTAATATTTTTTTTGGCTGTCTGTCACTTTGAACACGCATCACGCTGGAACCACTGAATGGATTTTGCTGAAATTTAGTATGGTAATAATACAGAATAACATTTAGGTTACTTTTTATTTCCTAAAACGGCCAAGTGCAGGTTGCCGAAACAATATGGATGTAATTTTTATTCAAGATTTTTTGTTCGCATATTTATTTTATATTTGCATATCAATTTTAATTTAAATAAAAAAATTAAATAAAAACAAACAAAAACAAAAAAAAAACAGAAAAATCAATTAAATAAAATATACTCACCCTGTACCCATAAACAGGGTAAGGACATAAAACTAATTAACCCATGCGAAGCCGGGGCGGATCAGCTAGTCTACAATGTTTCCGTTACTTCTCGTCTGGACATTCTACCGGCCACTCTTTTGCCTTCCTATTACGATGGATCTAGCAGCGATGCAGACGCGCGTCTGCCGCTCAACTGCTGTCAAAATTGTATGAACTTTGACAGAAGTTGAGTGGCAGACGCGCGTCAGCAGCGTTGCTAGATCCATCGTAATAGGGGGCTGTTGTGCAACAACACTTATGTTTGCTCGTTTCCGAGTTGAATGCGAGATTCCTGTCCAGCTGATGGTATGATGCAATATGTACAAATTTCGTTGTTACTTGAATGAGAAAGATTTTGTGGTCAGATAAGTATCTATGAAAGCTAATTTTGGTGACAGCAGTGGAGAAAATAAATAATATGAGGTCATCAAAACTACAACCACGGGGTCCCATCAGATACAAAAAAAAAATAGCCAGAACGTGAAAAAACCGCAGTGATCGTGTCGTGAGCGTCACTAGTTAGTATCCAGTGTATGCATTTGGCCCAATATTTCGCAAACACGCAATAAATATCACTTGGTAATCTTGCGTCATGCAGAAATAAAATAATTTGTAAAATAGCCCGAGTTATTTCGTTGTATGGGATGAGGCATCTGTATTGTAGGTATTATATTATCTGGGCTACTACCTACTTTTTAGTTAGAGCATCAATTATAAGATCACCCAGTGGTCCTAAATGATCTTAACATCATTTTCGTTTTGATAGTTTTGTGAATGAAAACAGCTTTCATTGCAATCAAGGCGTCTCTGCGAGTTCAAATTATGAGATTTCTAACTATAATTGAGTAATATATTACTAAAGAATTAATATACCAATTTAGTACACAAAGGTTTTCAATCAGTGTGTGTTATGCCAGTGATGACATATGGAACTGAAACGTGGTCTCTTACTGTTGGCCTCATTAGTAAGCTCAAAGTCGCGCAACGAGCTATGGAGAGAGCTATGCTCGGTGTTTCCCTGCGAGATAAGATCCGGAACGGGGAAATCTGCAGAAGGACTAAAGTGACCGATATAGCCCTTAAAGTTAGCAAGTTGAAATGGCAATGGGCAGGCCACATCGCTCGCAGAACTGACCACCGATGAGGAAGAAAGGTTCTCGAGTGGCGACTACGAATGCAGGAGGCGAGCAGCCGCTCAAAGTGGCGCTCTCTGGGGGAAGCCTATGTTCAGCAGTGGACACCTTCGGGCTGATGATGATAACTAATTTAGTAGCACATAGAAATATTAAAAACAGTTTTAACCAATTTGGTATTTTTGATCGTCAAAATTACCCAAACGGTCTCCATTTACCGGCCTAAAATATTGTAGATGGCAAAAAAATAAGAAGCAAACGATAAATTTTTCCGCGCGTCAGCATAATACCCCTAAAATTAAGTAGGCATCATAAAATTCAACAATTTTACAACTCATCTAAAAGCGATGAGTGTGCAGTCACCCTAAAACATAAGTATTTGAAACTCTCGGCAGAGGCAACTTCATAAAAGCGAAATGTGTTTAGCATCATCACTCAAAACTTTTGAGGTATTCTCAACAAGAATGTTAAAGGTCTAAATGTAAAATTTTAACAGGACATTTCTTTGTGGGGTCTGATAAAACACCTAAAATTTTATAGCAAAATTATTGTAAGTATACTTTTTGTCCTGATTATTTTACCCATAATCAATGCCATAATTGTGGTACCTAATGCTCATGGTCCTAGTCTCATGCATGATCAGTGCAAAATACATATTAATATAGCATTGATAATACTATTTATACTACTGTTTATACATTGTACATTAAACACCGTTTCTATGAATTTTTATGTGTTTTATTCAAACAGTAGATATATTGTTTTGAAAGAACATTTTTACTGTTTTTTACTGTTTTTTTAGGCTGTCATACTGTTTTTAGGCTGTTGGATTGGCAACACTGGTCAGTAGACACAACGCTCCGGGACTCATTCCGGAGGATCAGACTGATCCCCTATTAGGTAATCATGATTATAACCATAGATTAATATAATAATTTGTAACACCGCGTGGTGAAGGCAACATAGCACGATCATATAAGCACTCTGCACTTGGGTTCTTGCTACAAGTACCTACATGGAACTGATGGCCTCGACTACTGGGCTGGTCCATAACGCATGAGTAAAAAGCTAGCTATGCGAGCTAAACTGCACTTTATTGTGTAATAGCAAGAGTCTATATTTATTTACGTGGCTCCACGGAGTGAGGCTTCTGTACTGTACTCTGTCTTCTGGTTTATAGGTACAAATACCAGCAAAGTTTCTGTAGTAGCTAATCTTTGTCCAAGCTTTGACGCCCAAAGCTGTTCTTTCAACGAAAATGGAAAAAGTTTGATTGTGAGGAATCTTTTTGTCACTCCATGATTTGGACGTTTTTATTTCCAGAAGCACCTACGCGTTTTTTACGAACATCTTTTGTTATATAATTCTGGAGTTTCTTTTGAGGGTACGGTTTCTTTTATTTACTTTTGTATCGAGGTGTTTTGTTTTTATTTTCCTTGTTAAATAAGTTTTGGATTTGGAATCAGTGGCAATGTTTTCAGGTAACTTTAAAATTATGCCTGTTTGTATATCAATTTACATAATTTTTTTGTTTATGTAAATACCATGGTATTGCATCTCTCATGACGCATCAGAAGAGATTAATCAATATTCAGATAAATACGTAGAAATTTAACGAACTAGATAATTTATATAAAAATCTTATTAAATTATGCTGTTCAAACCAATTATTGATTAATTTATAAAGTAAGTAAAGTCAAATTAAAAAAATAACATTATCGATCGATAATTTATTTTAAAAAATTGTACTTCTCACACTTATAACAAAAAGTATAAAAAAGTGTGTTGAAAGGCGTGAGATAACACGTCTGTAAATATTAATTTTTGCATAAAGATGTTTTAATCAGAAAGGTAATTTGCTGTAGAATTGAATATGCCATTTACTTCAGAAAATTCAGATTTCCTAGAGGAATTAAAGAAGACTGTATTCGGTAACCACAGTGTATATAGACTACGTGTACTACTGTGTACTGTGTGTAGTACTGCTACTTGTTAGCGTATCTAAAATTGGTATTTTAAAACGTTTGAAGTAAATAAAATAAAAATACCATTACTTATCACGCCAAAGCTATATTAAAAAAAAACAGTCAAATTTTGCGGGCATTTGGGTGTCAATATAATAAAATTATTCATAGGTACTTCTAAACTTTCTGAAGTTTTATAGAGTAGAACGTCAGAGTATTCATATGGGGATTTAATTTCTGCCCAGGGGGCTATATTTATACCCGTTTTCGCGAGACAATGTTAGTTTTCTGGGGTAAAACGTATCCTATCTCGGTAATATTAACAATCTGTTGCAAAATTTCATACAAATCAGTTCAGCCGTTTTGGTTTAAAACACAAACAAACAGACCACGTTTTGCTTTTATATATTTTATACTAGCTGAACCGGCCCGGCTTTTACGCCGTAACCCTGTTGCGTACATCTTGTATAACTTGGATTACATTATTGGAGTATTAGTAAGAATCCCAAATTTTTTTTAAACATAATATAGCCTTTGTCTCTCGGGGATAGTGTAGCTTCCCAACAGTGAAAGAATTTTTCAAATAGGTTTAGTAGTTTCGGAGCCTATACAATGCAACTTTTTGGTTTTTATAATATTGGTATAGATGGTAGAAAGAAATAGATTAGTGAGTAAAAGAATGGGCTAAGCTTAAAGGATCAAAGCTAATATTTTTCCCACCAACCTTAAATTTTCATATTACTTTCCCAATCTCAAGTAATAACATCTTCAAATTCTCAAAATTCATCCTGCCAACAGCTGAAAGCACCCATAAATATAGCAAAGAGAATCGTAACTGATTTACTAGCCCCAGCGCAATTAAGGAGGCCCATTTAGCTGGAAATTTATTTTAGTAATGAAATGAAAAATCCTCGATCCTCTCGGTAAATTAGCATCGAGGGAGTGTGATGAATGGGGGTTTTGGTATGAAAATTTTAATTTTAGGATTATTTATTGATCGGAGATCGATTTTTAAGGCTAAATCTTTTGAAACCTTTATAAAACTGTTATTAAAGCAATATTATTTTTTAAATAATTTAAAATATGTGTAACGTAAAACTTGAAAATCTCTGGTGAAATTCATTAACTCATTAAATAGCTGTTGTTTTTTTTACCAAGGGTTGCTTATTATAGTCCTTGGAGATGCGTGAAAATATAAATCACATCAGATTTCTTACCTAGGCCTAACTAATCTCAAATAGTGGTGGTGTCAATGGTGGTGGTGGTGCTGGTGATATGGTGGTATGGTATAGTATATAGTTTGGTTAATTATATAGGTACTTAAGGGAAAAGCATTGACATTTTTTCCCTCCTCAAAATAATTTTGTTTTTGAGCTTGATGGCAATCTCTTATCACATCTTTATGCTTAAACATTATCGATCACTTGAGTCATATACCCGATATTTATGCATGATGCTGCTGTAGAAAAAAAAATATTTTAGGAATTCTTGCAAACGAATCGGGGGAACGGGCTCGAACCGGAATATACCGGTTCAAGCCCTTGAAATGATTCCTTGATTCCTTGAGGGATCAAAATTATATAAAAAAGTAATTGTTATTACTCTTTGATAGTACATCAAGGCTTAAGTTGAATTATTTTATTATTTTTTTATTTTATTAGATGTTTTTTGACATAGCTTCTTCGAACGGCGTGTCTCGTGCCAACGGCTTCCTTCCATTGTTATCGATTTGGTCATTAGTTCACCAATATACTTATTCCTCTTTATAATATTTATCATTATAGGGTTCCGTACCCAAAGGGTAAAATGGACCCTATTACTAAGGCTCCGCTGTCCGTCTGTCTGTCTGTCACCAGGTTGTATCTTATGAACCGTGATAGTCAGACAGTTGAAATTTGCACAGATGATGTATTTCCGTTGCCGCTATAACAATAAAATACTAAAAACTTACTTAAAATAAATATTTAAGGAGGCTCCCACACAACAAACGTCATTATTTTCGCTCGTTGCTATGATAATGGTACGAAACCCTTCTTGCTTGAGTCCAACACACACTTGGCCGATTATTTAGTTACACAATAGCTTTCAGTCTAGTAAGCAATCTAGCTGAAAAATCCATTTCAACGGTAAACGTGGAGTTTCGGAACAAACTAATCTAGTAAGTATGCGCACACACAAAAGGCTTTGCTTGCAATCTGCGAGGCTTTGACACGTACACGGGTCTAATTGGAGACAGAAGCTCGGAGTCTGGCAGCCCAGGTCTCTGTGCGAATGGACCGAACGAATGTTTCGAGGTGTTTGAAAATAGGGCATGACGTGATATGGCTGTGCAGTTTAGTTTGAGCATGTACCGACATATACCTATTTGGTATTTTATTTTGGTTTCTTAAAGTAAGTTGAATTGTTTAATGAAATACCTAAAACAATGTAAGATTACAAACGCAGAATGCTAGTGGAATAAGTATCTGTTACCCTTTTGCCGCGGCAGCCGCTGGATGCAGGAGGCGAGCAGGGTTCAGCAGTGGACATTTCAGGCTGTTGATGACTCTACTAAAAATTCACATTATTAAGGATTAGTTTGATTTGGCTGCCCAAATATGCTTCATTCAAGTTAGAAATGCGATGGGAAGTATTACTTCAAAAACTTTGTGCCAAAGCACTCACAAGTCTCTTCCCTTCTATTTCATAGAACAAATGAATAGTCATTAAGAATGTCCACGTATAAAATAGGGTCTATAAAGTATTCTCACTAAGAGATCTAGGGTCCCGCTCCTAAGGGACCAAAGGGTTGCAGTCGGCAAACAAAGAAGGGTGGAAAGAAAGCATTCCGCAAATGAACTTGGTAGGATAAAATTTAAACTTAGTGGTTCAGATGGTCATACTGATAAGAATTGTGATGGTGTTTTGCTGTTGATTGTATTTTTTTGTTTAAAATTTTATTGTTGTCGCCTGGTTTTGTCTAGCCCGGTTTCTCGCGATTAGCGTGTTAAAAACAAAATAAAAAGGAAATGGTTCGGCAAAATTTCATCGAAATCTCGGCACCTATTTTATCGGTCTATTTTATTTCGTTTGAGAACTATTCCAAAAATAACATACAAAGCACGCTATCCCTAAAAGTATCAAGTATCAAATTAAATAGCACAACCCTTTTACTACTTGAAATGGTCACACAGGGCTTTGATGATATCGTGTTTCAATCAATGGATTCAGTTTTAATCAAAACTGTCGACGGTTTAAAATGAAAATATTTAAATCAAATATTTAGCCGTTTAGTTGTGAAAAGGTTTCCTATGAGTAGATATGCAGACAAACAAAAATAGGTAACTCTCGATAACCCGCGTTAAAAAATTAAGTGGTTTTCCTTACGCTGGTATACTACACGAAAGGTGCACTATCTTCCTCGACGAAGGTGAATAGCACGTAAAATAAACGTCAGATATTAGATATTTAAATGAATTATGATGATGATGATGATGATGATGATGGTGGTGGTGGTGGTGGTGGTGATGAATGGCGGGTGATTTTACGACAGTAAAATTATAAGAAAATTGATAAAAATTAGGTCTATATATAGGTGGGTAAAAGATCTGTGTGTTTCAGATATTAGTCTCATTTGAAATCCAATCGTAAATTGTAATTTTTTATTATGCTGACATACATTTTTCGAATATGTGTCATAATTTTGGCATGTATTGTAAGTTGTAAGCAACATTATTAACAACACAAACCTATAAACCTAAAGTGCCCAAAACTTCGTAAACAATATTCTAAGCTACTATATGAACAAGATTTCAAATATAATGGCCTACGCGCCTAATAAATTTGGATTTGGATGTATCTTACACCGTTTTGTACAAACTACAAGCTTACTACCGCATTCGTTTTGAATATCAAATGAACCGTTGATAGAGCAATTTCCAATTACGCTGCATACGTGCGTAGTTTTTTCCCGCTGTGTGATGTAAACAAAGACCTCGTTCTTCTAAACTATGGTTAAGCTGGCTTTGGTGAGAGTGATATGAATTCTACACTTTGACATTAATAGGCCGAGTAACTTCCCTAGTTTACAACAAAATATAAATTATTTATAAAAAAAACAGACGGGCATCATACGTTAGTTGTAGGAATAAATAACTTACGAGGTTTAACTTACGAGAGATGCACAACAACTTAATACAATTTCTAAGCCCCCATATCACCCTCTTTCGAATTTTACAAAACCCATTCTTTAGTACACTCCTACGGCATCATAGGAAGACAACATCCAAAAAAAGTCTTTAGGTCAAGCGATTTGAGCTCTAGGTTGTCTGCCAGTTATTCAGCCAGTCACTCAGGTTAAAAAACATTTTATTAAAATGGAGTCAAATGACCAAGCTTTTCTTTAAAATAAATCTGACTACTTAATCCAGCCATTGACGTATCAGCCCTAAGTAAATTTAACAAAAGTTACGCTACGGTGTAACAGTCATCCACATGACGCAAACGTGTCCCCTTTCATTAGGCTAGTTCAGTTTACAGCTGGCATGAATAATACATACAGAGGGCTCAGCAATTATTAACGAGTTGTTTACAGAAAGGGCTTCCCAGGCATGGGATTGGAAATGCGAATCGTTTGGCTTGGAGAGTTTGATAGAAATAACTACATGTTTCATAGGAACAAGCTCTAGTAGAACAGTTTTTAAGTAATTATTGCAATGTAATTGTTGCAACTTTTCGAAAAGATAAAAAAAAACTATTTTTTATCAGCTGGCGTATTTTTGCTGATTGGTTTAATTAAAACATTCTTATTTTCTTCTAGTAGGTGTTTATTTTGTATGTAAGATAAAATTTATTTAATCATTTAAGTAGGTATTAGGATCAGCATTCATAGTATTTGACATGCAAACCGTAGGCCGCGTCATCACTTACCATCAGGTGAGACAGTGGTCAAATGATATGCCTATTAATTATAAAAAAAAACAAAGTCTGAAGACTTGCTTATGAAAATTCTGAACCCAACTTGCATACACGAGAATTTAGTTTTAGAAAATTAGAAACTATATTAAATACAAAAAAAGAAAACAGTCATACGAAAATTAATGTTTAGAAATGGTTCTGACGCTCTTCAAATTATAACTGAAAAGGTAACGTTATTAATTTAGGCTGGTGCTGGATTAGGTAAGAAAGCCAAAATAAGAACTTACAGCTATTTGTCAGTTAAGTCGGAACAAGCGGAAAATTTAATTTTCTTAATCATCTAAATTGGTTTAGACGATTTAGCGAGTTGGTTGAAGTAATATTATTTTCTGAAGGATTTTGCGTTTTGTTATTTTATAATTTCAATCCCATGAACTTTTTCGAGGTTTTTTACATCTAATGGGTGGACGCAAACTAGTTACAGCTGGAAAAAAGCTATGATCACAGGGCATTAAAAATGACGGTAAAGATCCCGTAACAACTATAAAAACCTATGTGTGGTTGTTAAAAAACATATTATTGTGTTATTCTTAGAAACTGCTATAAGACAAAACAGCAGCCCTACCACAAAGTATACACAAACCATCATGGTTCGTGACAGTAATGCTTAAAGGTTACAATTATATTGTTCGAATTCGTACCATGAACTTATAAAGTATTCTTGCGCGAGAACGAGATGTCTACATTTTTATATAGCGTTATCCCTGTCGCACGTCGCTGTCAACATGATTAACGGTATGACATGACAGTTGTATTTGAGTGAAAGATTTAACGTGACGTCATCAAAACTGCCCTGCGTCAACAACATTACAATATCTTACTTTTATGTCATTTTTCAAAGTATGATTGAAGTAATAATGCTACAAGACCTTGTGGTGACCCCCCTGTACAGCGAAGCTTCTCCATATGCAACCTCTCCAAGGGTTCGGCAAATATCACAAGGGGAAAGTTGACGTATGCCCATGATCTTTATAGGGGTCTTTAGTTAAGTCGAAGGGAAAAATGGATTATAGTTATTTTCCTGTCCCCTTGGGCGGAAATATCTGTGATAACTTCTTATTACTGTAGCTTATGTAAGTGTCCCCGTTTGAGATGCGGTTGAATAGGGATGATGACTACTATTAAAAAAGAACAAGTAAATATTGCTTTCATAAAGATTAAAGATGAATTCAATAATTGAAAAAATAAGTAAAATCGGTAAATAAATCATGGAGTAATAAGCTTTTAAAGTTTATGCAGGAGGCATATCCTGTACCTTTCTCGCGAAACAGAGCGCCCCTACAGTTACTATGAAAAATCTACTCGTGACGTCACATGCCAAAGAGATTGTATGAAAAGCTACCACAGTTTAGTAATGAGGTATTGTGAACGACCTTCCTCTGACGTCGCTGGCCGTTTGAGCTATCTTTTTCTATTCCGGTTTTTAAAACGCTTATAACTTAATAATTTTTTGAGATATTTAATTTTTGTTTTAACAAATATTTATCTTTTGAGAAATATTAGTAATTAATCCAAAAATAAAATTTAGTAACCATTAGCATTAGCATCTTCATAATCATCATCATCCATGAACTAAAAAATGTGGCTCATTTAGAGAACTTATATCGTGCATACCTTCATATCATGTCTAACCCCGCATTCCCTCTCCTGCTTTACAGTTTCTCCTATAAAGCGCCTTCTACACCAGCTTCTTGGTTACTTGGATGCAAGAGGCAATGCAGATGTAATTGGCACTTTATATGGGAGGCGTACGTTCAGTAGTAGACGGCTTCTAAATAATTAAATAAATAAATAAATATGTGTGGACAATTCACACAGCGCCATCTAGCCCCAAACTAAGCAAAACTTGTACTATGGGAACCAGATAACTGATACAATACTTAGATACTTTTTGTTTGTAAATACATATGTACATAGAATACAATATAACACCCAGACGCAGAACAAACATCTATGTTCATTACACAAATGTTTGTCCTGGGTAGGAATCGAACCCACAGCCCTCAGTTCAGAAGGCAGGGATACTACCAACTGAGCTATCGGGCCCGTCATATAGACATAGAAATTTATTTAATTAGTACAAAAACATGATACAATTACATTTTCTAATGTTGTACGTGCAATGATGATGGTGATGAATGATGATGATAGAGTACAGTATTTTTTTTTCTTGTATCCATTGATTATGACAATTAAATTAGCATTTTGTGCATTAGCACATCGAGTGAATAAGCTTATGTTTTTTTGTCATTATAAATTTATTTGCTAATTCAGTGTGTGATTTACACTTTAAAGTGTTTTTTGAAATTATCCGGTATCCTTAGTACGAGCTTGGCTTAGTTTGGGACTGGATGGCGCTGTGGGAAATGTCCACACATTAACTAAAACTAACTACCGTATGACTTTACCCCAGCTCCATAACAAAAACACCAACGAAAACATTTACAAACGCCACTGGCACTTGCGATATGATTTACACGGAGTATTTGCGTGAAACATGTTGTCCAGTAAATCAGGCCAGACGCAAACTTTGGAGACGCGCACTGTCGCAAATAAAGAAATCTGTCTCTTGATTTGAGAAGCAGTTTGAATTTGAATGTGGCAGGATTGTTTGCTCGCAGTTCTGTCACATTCGACATAAATTTGAAATTAAACAAAATTTACGCGCAGCTGACTTTTTACGCTACTGGGGGTCACAAAAAGTATTTAATGTAATAGCAGTGATCTTATAGTAGCCACCGGATTTTGTCTGCTAGCAAACTCGCAAGACCGAACAAAATATAATCTGAAGAAAAAAAACATGCAGTAGATTGAGAACTGTCTCCTATTTTGAAATCGGATGAAAAAGAGGGTCTCGTTTTATTTCAATGTTCATTTTAAAATCATAGCGTTTGTTTTTTTTTTAAGTTAAGAAGTGAATTAGTTCTAACAAACTCTAACTACTAACTCTAAAAAAATAATTTTGTGTGTGTACTTACCTACCTGGTTTTAAAATCGCAAAACATCGCAAACAAATGGTTCTAAATCGTCTCAACTTGCTTTAGAGAAACTGTTACGAAGCTGATTTCGTACGTGGCCAAAACGTTGATCTCCGTAAAGCACAAAGCCAAATATTCCAAAAAAAATGAAAACAATTTTCGTCAATGGTAGCCAATGTCAATGGAGTGTGTGGTGTATCGAGGTATTAGTATACTTATAACTTCCTTGGGTGTATCATAATCAGAGTTGATGAGTTGATTAATCTTAATGGCGGCTTTTAAGATAATGGAGTCCTTAAACTGTAGGTAGGACAACAGTTTAATGGAATATTAAGATTTGAATTCGACTTTAAAAGTTAATGATCGTTGCTGTAATTAGGCGTTAGAGTCCCAATTGCTCATCAACTGGTATTTTGAGCTTAAAGTCTTAGGCTGACATTCAGAGACAATGCATCGAGTTTACTCCGATCGATCTCACGTGAGTTCAAACTCCAGACTCGGCGAGTATACTCCGCGTTGTTAAATTCACAGTCGAGTTCCAAAGTAAACTCCGCCCTCACTCCGCCGAGTAAACTCCGGCCATAGACAAGTGTAGTTTGACATTAGTGAGTTACATGATTTCTTTTTTATTTGGCAGTATTATGCTAAAAAGGGAGAAAAAAAATAGCAAATATTGTATGAATAACTGAAACAGGAGATCAAACTATATAACTATAATAATAGTGATAATTAGAATAGAATAGAATAGAATAGAATAGAATAGAATAGAATAGAATAGAATAGAATATAAATCTTTATTGGCCATATTATAACATTGCATGCTATCATTGGCAGGTCCGATTACAATTTCACTTATATAATATTGTGTTTTAAGTAATTAACTGAATTTGATTAATATAAATATAAATACTGCCTATCATTTACATTCATATATACTCATACTACTAACATACTAATTATATACTCTTGAAGGAGACTTTAAAAAGCGCGCTATTTCTCTTTATTTGTTTTTTTCAATTATTATGACTATTATGTAGTCCTGTGTCGGTCGTTCATTTTCGGAGATCTCGGTCGTTCGTGATTGACTAGCCAAGTGACCGAGTCAAAAGATTCGATCAAAACATCGGTCATCGGTCTCGAGAACCAATGCAGTGCGAAAAAGTACTTTACATGTAAGCAATTAAGGTTGATTTCAGAATAATTGGTATTTAACCGAGTCAAAAGAATCAATCACGTTGATCGGTCATCGGTCTCGAAAACCAATGTAGTGCGAAATAGTACTTTATTTACCAGCGCTTAAGGTTGATTATACAATAAGTGTTATTTAACTTACGTCGTTTAATTTTAAAGTGATACCGCGCCGCTGCTGTGCCGGTCGTTCGGTCAGTCACGGATCGGTCTCCGCGCAGTCAGTCTCACTCAGTCAGTCGGTCCCAAGGCCCGGGTCTTTAATGATTGAACGACTCGGTCGGTCACGAGAGGGCATGATTCGATCATTTTGATTCGATCAATCACGATCGACACAGGGCTACTATTATGAGAGTTGTTATTTACCTAAATAATAAAAAAACGAGTGAAATTAAAACTTACAATGGAAATGGAAATAGCAATGGAAAATAAATCGTCTCTATAGTGTTCACAGTATTTGTTCACAAAATCTGAGGGAGCTAATAGCTCCATACATACAAGTTCTAGAAACTAAATAAAAATAAATGCTTTATTTTAATAATAGAAAAGAAGAACTATGTAGCCAAATTGCAAAGCATTGATGATTTCTTCATATGTGCTTGGTAATTCCGAAAATGTACCATATGGATTGATTTTTATTTAATAAACCTAGACCTACCATTAATTTAAAATTAATTCTATATTATAGGTTGGGTACCTACTCACAAACAACTTAAAAAGGCATGGAATAATGTGAATGTGAAGACACAAGCCGAGGAAGCAAAATCTATAATACAACAAAGAAAAGAAAACACACAGGATCTTCCAGTAAATTACTATTAGAATTTTTTTATTGTTATTTTCATTATAAATAAATCTATGAAGTACCTAATTATATTTCGTAATTCGTTTTATTCAATACAAAATACATTTCTTCACAAAAATCACCTTAAAAATTGATTTTAAGCAGCATTGTTTTTAAAAACATGCGTGATAATAAAGATGGCGGTGCCTGAGCACGGCTCGAGTCACCAATTTCGTGACTCAGCCCGTCTCATTCTCAGATGAGCATATACTCGTACTCCATTATGCTAATCTCGACTGTGAATGCCAATTCGACCGAAGTTTGAGCCTAGACTCCGATTTTGACATAACGGAGTTGGAGTTCGAACTCGAACTCGTCTGTGAATGTCAGCCTTAGAGTCCCAATTGCTTGATACATTTTTAAAAAAGGACGTTTTAGTACAAAGAAATCTATCGTTTTAAGGGTTCCTCTAAATATTCCTTCTGTCCTATTTTCCAAGCTAACCCTCAAGGTCCGACGCCCTTATCAAGCTATTTATTTCAAGTCTTCCACCTTCGCATCATCCTGTCACATTTTTCCTTGGCAAACATGAAATATAATAAATCATTGTCCCAGTGAGTCAATTTAACGCAAGCTCGGGAATCCCATAAAGCTACGGAGTCATTTCCAGGGTCTGTGGTGAGGCGAGTGCACGCCATGGAGGCCATGGCATCACTGTCATTTATCATATCCACACCCCTATTCAGTGGTGAAGGGTGTTATGTGCTGCGGAAATTGGAATTGTAACTATGGTATTTTTTTCGCCATTGGAGTTTTTTTGGATAATATTCTTTTTGACGATCACAATGTCTGGATATTTTAATGCTAAGAAATTTTAGACATTCGATAGTAAAAGTATATTATATCATTGTATAATATACCTACCTACATAAATACATCAATAACTTTTTTTATCGCATTCAAAAGTCTTATTATAGTGCATTTTTTTATGTTTGTTTAAAAAACCCCTGTGAAATATTATAACAAGTGGGACGTACGAACACGCTTTCGTGGGTCTATCAATATATTAATACGGTTTATATGTAATTACAATTAGAGAGAGATTTCCTACTGAGTCAGATTTTGAATTGATTTCTTTATACGACGAAAAATAGTAGCATTAAAAAATAATTTTAGGACGCTCTAAGTGGTTTCATTAGGTATTTTTAGTAAAACTATGCATTACGAATAAAGAAACATTTCTCAAGTTCTTTATCGATCATGAAATCTAAAATTATTCATTTCACTTTGAACTTCTAAATAAATCGATAAAAATAACATAACATTTCTATCAATCCATTCATAGCCAGACAGACTTGAAACTCCAGGAGTCGCGTAGACGTCCCGTAAGCCCTGGCCAGTCGGCCTAAATCCTTCTACGGGAGGCTTTCGAAGTCTAAACCTGGCGAGACTTATCGACCTATCGGAAATAGTTTTCAGTCCGTGTCTGCTTGAAACTTGTTGATTTTTTTTTTCTAAAAGCGGTGCTTTTAGTTTTGGCGGAGTTTTGTTTTTGGTAAAATTTTAGCATAACACTGAGGCCAATTTTAAATATTGACGAATCTAAAACTCGTGAGACTGTTGCTGTTTTTGTCAAACAGATAGAACTGTAAAAGACAGAATAATATTTTTTGTACTTACATATTTTAAGAACTGTCTACTAAAGCCTTCAAAATTAGGCCTTATGTCTAGCTATACTAGATCGACGTCAGCCGTGAATCAGAGACCCCGAAGTATGGTTTTCTTGCTTAAAAATACGGCATTCATTTTCACCCTATATTTTTCAGATTCATTCAAAAGTTTTTTATTCCACTTCAATTTTAAGCCTACCGTATGTGCATATATAGGTATATACGCAGTAGACACAGCAAAGTAACGATAGAAAAAACTATATGAAAAGAGGCAAAGGTTTTTGTGATTGCAAAGTACCAGGCGAGCAGAATTTATTAGCAGAGAAACCAAACCCTAATCTTTTGTGATAGAACTTATGAGATGTAATTCAAAACTGATACGAACTCAAAGTACGTTGAAATTATGACTACCCATAAGGCGGGATAAGCGCGATTTACAACGGTCTGTCCCTACACCATAAGGCGTAGATTATAGGGCATTAAGCCGAATTATTATGACCCCATAATATAGACGTAACAAGGATTTAGACTTTTTTGTACTTACTCGTAAAATAAATACAAGAAAATGTTTACTAATAATTTGTTGCTATAAAAACTTTAATGGCTTATATTACATTGGTAGGTACCATTATTATAGCTTATAGGACCTACTTTTTTTTAATGGGCAGTGTGCCTTTAGTACTTAAACTACTACACTAACTAGAACAACTACTATCTAATACAAATAACATTTGAACTGTAAACTGGCCAGGATGGTCTATAGACAGTCCAAATGCTCCAGCCCACTACCGGTAGGTAGCGTACCCAACATGCTGGCAGCATTGCCTCGTTGAATTGCAATGCAAGTACCTACTTATGGCAGCTGGGCAACTTTGACCTATCTTTTCGTCCAAAATACCGCAGAGCCTGAAAACAACGGTTTTCAATCAGTGTGTGTTGCCAATGATGACAAATGGAACTGAAACGTGGTCTCTTACTGTTGGTTTAGTAAGCTCAAAGTCGCGCAACGAGCTATGGAGAGAGCTATGCTCGGTGTTTCCCTGCGAGATAAGATCCGGAACGAGGAGATCCGCAGAAGGACTAAAGTGACCGATATAGCCCTTAAAATTAGCAAGTTGAAATGACAATGGGCAGGCCACATCGCTCGCAGAACTGACAACCGATGGGGAAGAAAGGTTCTCGAGTGGCGACCACGAGCCGGAAGGCGCAGCGTAGGCAGACCCCTGTGGACCGACGACATGGTGAAAACTGCGGGGAACCGATGGATGCAGGAGGCGAGCAGCCACCGAAAGTGGCGCTCCCTGGGGGAGGCCTATGTTCAGCAGTGGACATCTACGGGCTGATGATGATGATGATTGTTGCGAAGCTAAAGGCGCACGTACTACTTATTTTTATGACATTTCACACATCATGAAGAAATATTATTGTAGAAGAAAGAAAGCCGGCGTGAGAAAATAATATAAAAACCAACAGCTATTATAAAAATAAAGGATTA
The DNA here is from genome assembly GCA_963580505.1 of Ennomos erosarius. Lineage (NCBI taxonomy): Eukaryota > Metazoa > Arthropoda > Insecta > Lepidoptera > Geometridae > Ennomos > Ennomos erosarius. Next base: position 2,397,919 of record OY756996.1, on the reverse strand, counting down.
ATTCAAAATAAAACAGCGGACCATTTTTCAGTTCATATGTCAAGTGCCAAAAAATCCACACTGACGTGTTTTTATTTTCTTTTTAGGGATCTGTATTTAAAAATACAGAACATCCTCCAAACCCCAAGAGAAAATTGAAGTTATCTGCTAACTTAATTTCTAATATACATAAGCCGCAGTTAATTAGAAGTAACACGTCAGTAAAAATGTTTAGGTTAAGTAACAAAACAATAACTATTAACACCTAAAATATTCCTAACATGCTTACACAACACTCTGTTATGAGCAAGATCTATATATCTATCTATCCCTCCCAGCCCGAAAAGCAAGAGAAAATAATTTGTTAAAAGAAATTAATACAAAGTGAAGTAAAATGGTTGGAATGTACATACAGAATCATCAATAAAAACAAAATTAACCAAAAGCATCCATCAGTAATATAACGTCGTGTATGTACCTATATCCCTCAGCTATACAAAATTTTAAAGTTTATACTTACTTGGTATCAATATTCTCCTGCCATATCGTGAGACTTTCACCGGCTCACTAGGAGAGGAAATGGTGGTGTTCTCACCATTCTTCCCTCCGTCTGGATTTTCTGAGCTAAGAATAGTTTCAGATTTCTTACCTTCCTCAGCGCCATGTTTGAGATCAGAGATGCCGAGAGCTTCTAAATCGTCTGATACAACCTCCAAAGAGTACAAACGCTGTATGGGTCGTACCTTTAAACCTGTAGCAGTTCTTATCAGAGCCGTTCTATTAACGCCGTCGTTCCCAGTGTAAATCTTAGTTATAACACCTAAAGGCCACTTAAACCTTTTTTCTTCTGTCTCCACTAATACCACTTGACCTTCCTTCATTTCTTCATACTTAGTTTTATCTTTACCTCTCTGTATCAATTCTGTGAGATACTCTGTCTTAAATCTATGACGAAAGTCGTCTCGTAACTTTTGTAGGTATTTAAGTCGGACATTCAAGCTTTTAGAGTCTATGAGATCTAAATCAGTGGTATCTGAGTTAGGTAGTGGCTGAAGGAAACACGCTGGAGTTAAAGGCTCTAGAGAATCTGCCTTATCGTCTTGAACATAGGTCAGTGGTCTATTATTCATTACAGACTCACATTCACAAAGTAAAGTGTGTAATTCATCATAGGTTACCCGTGATTTACCTAATACTTTGCGTAGTAAATCTTTCATTGTTCTAATAAGTCGCTCGAAAAAACCACCCCACCAAGCACCGGTTGGTGCATTAAGTTTCCATTTAATTCTTGTTGTGCATGTTTCTTGTTGAATTTTGTTCCAGTCTAAGCTATCCAACATATTTTTACTGCCAACTAGGTTGGTGCCATTATCTGAGTAAATTACCCGCACCCTCCCTCGTCTAGCAATGAATCTTCTTAGAGTCCTAAGAAACGCTTCGGTCGAGAGAGACTGTGTGAGTTCTAAATGTACTGCGCGGTAAACTGCACACGTAAATATGACGATCCAGCATTTCTCGCCATTTTTCAAGTAGAGATGACCCGCCAAATCTACTCCTGTCACTTCAAAAGGTAAAGAGCTTTCCATACGATCCACTGGCAAAGGCGCTACAGGTGCCTGCATCTGTTTCACTCTGTACCGTTTGCATATCATGCAATTCATTATTACTGACCTGGCGAGTCTTCGAATCCCAAAGATCCAGTATGATTTTCTAATATTCGCAATCAAACTATTCATACCTGCATGTTGTAAACGCACATGTCTCTGCTCTACCAGCCTGCGAACTATCTCACTCTTGGCTGGCAACAATATAGGACATTTAGTATTCTCAGGCATGCTTGATAGTAAAAGTCTAGTTTTGATTCTCCTCAACTGATCGTCGTCTTGCAAGGTATGTACATTCTTACATTTTAATTCCAAACTATCCTTGTTCTCTTCTTGTAGTAGTAAGAATATTTTCCTTTCAGCTCTTTCATATTCATCAACTGTTATATCCTCTTTTAATATATATTTTTTCTTTTTCAGGCAATTATCTGTGAACCGGAGTAGCCAAGCGACTACGCGTACAATCTTGTCATACTTGGAAAAATAAAGAAGTCTGTCTGAGAAGGTTTCATTCAATAAAAAATTTACGTTACAGGTTGACTTGGCCGTCACTTTCAACTCCTTTTTAGCTTCCGTGTCATCCACCTTGACCGAACTCTTAGGCCAATCTTCTGAGTTATGCCGCAGGAAGTCGGGACCTTCTATCCACCGGTAATCTAGCAGCTGCTTGGCATCGCAGCCTCGTGACGCCAGATCTGCCCAGTTCGAAGATCCTGGAATATGTAACCAATTACCCGTCTTAGTACCTTCTCTTATTTCTTTGACTCGATTGCCTACGAATACATTCCACGATAAATTATTGCATATCCAGTATAATGTAACACTGGAGTCTGTCCAATAGTATTCACTACAGTTATCTAGCTCTAAGCTGTTCCTAGTTTCTACTAGTAGCCTGACACCTATAACTGCAGCCATCAATTCAAGTCGTGGAATAGATATACTTTTAGGAGGCGCCACCCTAGTCTTAGCCGCCACTAACTGAAGAGTAGCTATGTCATCTTTCTCGGCGCGTAAAAATATGCAGGCTGCCATCGCATTCTTGGAAGCATCGCAGAACATGTGTAAGCTCAATCTGCAGTCAGTCAGTTTATTACTCGTAAGTCTCCTAGGTATTTTACAATCACTTAAATAATCTATATTATCGTACCATTTTAAAAATTCTTTAGCAAGATCCTGAGGCAGAGGTTCGTCCCATGTCAGTTTCCGACGCCACATCTCTTGCAGCATAATCCTTGGGGTTATGGTCACAGCACATGTAAATCCTATTGGGTCAAATACCTTCTGGGTCAAAGATAATACTACCCTCTTCGTCAGCTTTTTGATAGTCACAGGTGCAGGCAGCTCAGCAGTGTTACAAGAAAGTTCATCAGAGACCGTGTCCCATCTCAGCCCTAGCACATATACTACATCCTTACCAGCCTCATTAATCAGAAGTGGCGATGTCACCCACATGCGCAGGTCGAATTGAGCTACCTTCATGATTTCTTTGGACTCTTCCATGAAAGTGCGTGTCTCTTCTTCGGTCTCTAAACTTGTAATACAGTTATCTACATAGAAAGACTTCTTAAGAAGTTGAGCTGTCTGTTCGTACTCACCTGAGAATTTATCTAAATGGTGCATTATAGTCGCTGAGCGCAGGAATGGACTTGATGTTAGTCCAAATACAACGCGACAATGTCTATATTCTACAATATTTTGCAGTGACTCATCTTCCCACCACAGAAACTTTAAATACTCTCTGTCTTCAGGCTGTAAGCTAATCTGCAGGAAGGCTTTGGCAATATCAGAAGTTATGCCAATGGCGCCTTTCCGAAATCTGATCAGTAGTTTAGGTATGTTTTCGATATAATTAATACCTTTATCAAGACACCCATTCAAACTAAGTCCATTCCTATCCGGACACGAAGCATCAAAAACAGGTCTGATAGTCGTAGTCAAGCTAGATTCTTTCAGTACCGCTTTATGCGGTAAATAGTGACCAAAATCACGACCACCATTATCGAAGGGTTCTTTTTCAATTATACCTAACCTGAGCCATTCTTTCAGTACCACATCATAATCTTGGTACTTATCGCTAGAAATCAGCCTTTTGGTATTCGATTCAAGCCTCTTTTTCGCTTTATCGTAATTTGATAATAAATCATCAAAACCCACCTTAAAAGGAAGATCCACTTCATATCTTCCATCCGGTAGTGTCTTCACAGTCTCCTTAAAATTGCTCAATGCTTCAGCTTCTCCTTGCGCTCTGGTTTTCATTTCTGCTGGATCATGAATGCCAAGAGTTTCAAACGACCAAAAATCTGTCAAATCACTATTAGTGGACCTAGACATACAAAACATAGACGTTGTAATATTACAAGATGAAATGCTTATCTGTCTACCTTGTATTATCCAACCTAACTTCGTTTTTATTGCTACCAAACCATTTTCCATCACAACAATACTACCTGTCAGCATTAACCCAGCAAAATCAGCCCCTATCAAAATACCTATCTCTTTCAAATTACAGTTGGCATCTGTCAAATAAATTTGATGTCTATTCAGAATTTTACATACGTCATTATTCAAACTCAGCTTTGGAATATTCCCACAAATAGCTGCTTGGCTGAGGGCCTCAATTTGCATTGTAAAATTCGACTCTAAATTCTCTACCGTAACATTATAAACATTATGGCATTCCGACTTAGTAGTTACATTACCAAACAAGCAGTGTATTTGATCTTCCTGTGCTACAGGGGTCAGATTTAGCTTCTTTGCCACATCCTCCCGAATATAACTTCTTTGTGACCCACTGTCAATAATTGCGCGAACAGGCAAGACTCTGTCTGCATTTCTGACGTTAATGACAACCGTCTGAAGTAGCGTTTCAGTGCTGCAGTTTTGTGATGATAGATTCGTCGATGTGGTTGCGTTGCTCGGCTTATTGTCCTGAGGCTTCCCCTCATACTTCCCAGTGCAGAGCGCAGTAGAATGCTTTTTCTTGCATACGAGACACTTCACAAGTGACTTACATGAACGCGGATGATGTCCAATTTTCAAGCAAATAGGACATGCATTCTTTTTCTTCAAAATCTCTCGTCTCTGTTCAACTGTGAGATTATACATCTTATAACAATCCATTTGTGAATGTGTGTTCTTGTCACACCAGATGCAATTTATCATATTATATTGTGGGCTTTTCTTCTTTTCTTGTTGTACTAACAAACAGCTTGCAGTCGCAAGTGTAGCACCACTTTTATCATTCTCAGCATTTTTCATGTTCTTCGTAATTTCAATGCGTTGCATGCTTTCTATTTCTGTCTTTAGAAATTCCATCAATTTTCCTAAAACCTCTTCTGGGCTTCTATTATCTTTCAAAATAACTCCCTTGTTTCTCTCCCATATCTTCAAAATGTCTAAGGGAAGGGCAGATTCTACCAATGGCAGAATAAATGCATGATATTGACTGACGCCTAAAGTCTCAAGTGCACGTAGCTGGGCATTCAGTTTATCATACAGATCGGTCAGGTCAGTCTTGTCTTTCAACACTAATGCAAGTAATTCTCGGACATAAACCTCTATTAATAAATCCTCCCTCGCATATCTCTGTTTCAACTCCTCCATACATTTTCCGTACGAGGTACCAATCGGCGGATAGCTCTCAACTAGGGAGTACACATCGGTGTCTGGTTCAATGTTTTGCATTAGATAGAAAAATTTATCATCGTCATCCAGATTCGGATCTCCATCAATCTTCTTAAATTGTCCCCAAAAGCTTATCCAGTTTTTAATCGAGCCATCAAATTTCTTAAATTTTATTTCAGGCAGTTTGTAATTCCGGTTAGCTTTGGATTTGTCTTCAATATGTCGATCAATTTTTTTCATTATTAAGTCGTATTTCGTTTCAATCATTATATATCGACTTGAGTATTCGTCTGCTGTCATCAACTCCTTCTCAATCAGGGTGTCGGCTGTGGTTTCTAAAATATAATTTTTAATTTTCTCGTCCAGATCAGAAATTTTCGAATAGAGCTGTTCAATTTTCTTAAACTCTGCCCTGAGTTCCGTTTCCTTTGCCTCACCGGCTTGAAAAATGTCTTCAATTTTGTTTGCTGCAGTCGTGAAGAGGCGTCGCAGAACCGCACGTTCCTTACTTTCTTTAGTTTTAATCAATTTTTGTTCAGCCTCCATCTTTTTTTTCCGTTAAATGAAATATTGCTTACCAATTTTATGTTTTATTTTTGCAGGTCGAAATCCTTAGGTCGCCAGATGTAGAAGAAAGAAAGCCGGCGTGAGAAAATAATATAAAAACCAACAGCTATTATAAAAATAAAGGATTAATTCAAAATAAAACAGCGGACCATTTTTCAGTTCATATGTCAAGTGCCAAAAAATCCACACTGACGTGTTTTTATTTTCTTTTTAGGGATCTGTATTTAAAAATACAGAACAATTATTAATTATTTACTATCTCGATTTAAGTCATTACAAAATAACGAAGACAAATAAAAACTTAAAACATACCCAATTTTACCGTTTAGAGATTTTTTTTTCAAGGTGGTACGCACGGTCAGCGGCAAGATATTGGGTCGTCAGCAAGTAAAATATCAATAGTTACATTATGATCAAATGTTGGCAGTGTGGTATCCATAATGTAAAACAACATATGGATGAGACAACAGCATGAGTTAAATACCGTTCTGTCACAGTTTTGCAAACACATAGAATAAGCTCTGATCGGTCACACTTTCAAAATAAATGTTATAGCGAGAATGTAATGTGCATGTGTGCGTATGTCAAACAATGCATTTTATTTAATTGTTCTTACTGTTGGTTGTTTGTGACCGGGAGCGATGCAAATCTAAAATTCATTCGATATGAGGGTAGGGTGCGCCAATTTGCCAATTCAAATATAACGAACTAGGAGTCTTTCAGTTACGGTAGAAAATATAAAGGATATTTTTTTATTAAAATTTAAAGCTCTTTGTGGCTTAGTAATTATGGCTCATCTAAAATTTAGAGAATAAAACAAATACTTATAATTATAAACAAATATTTACAAGGTGGTAGAACTTTTCTGCAAAGTTCGTCTAGGTAGGTACCACCGCTCTGCCAGTTATTCTGCCGCCAAGCAGTAGTGTGCAAGCACTACTGTGTTCCGGTTTGAAGGGCATTGTAGCTAGTGAAATTACTGGGCAAATGAGACTTTATGACCTGATTACACAGTGTAGTAATCTGATTACTAGACTGTGTGATGTCTCAGGATGACGTGCGCAATGCAGTGTCACGCAAAACTTTATTATTTTAAAGTTCCGAGTGACACTGCAACTGTTATGGGTGGCCGTATTGCTTAACATCAGGTGAACGACCAGCTCGTCACGTCAATCATTCTCATAAAAAAAAAATAGTTTGTTAAAAAATTCATTCCGTAATATGTTTAAACACACAAAAATTTGCTTTTGGATATAATAAGAATCAAACTTAAGAACTATAGATCAGTTGCAGATTTAAATCAGCTAATAAGTACTTACATGTTACACAACCAAAATTTTAATAAGCACTCGACTTTTTTGTTGTTAAAACGACACTTAACGGTGACGTTTTTGTTTTTTTATTGGTGTAAGGTAAGCGCTCCTGGGCATCACCTACGGTGATGCGGCCAATTTCTTACCTATTAGTATTTTTATTAATTACAAAAGAAGTACCCAATTCAAAACCTTTATCAAAACTGCCTTCCCGAGACGTTTAGCCTACTGCGTTAGTATAAACAACGTAGGTCAAACCGTCGGTCGCATCGAATATTCATGCACCAAACATGGGCCCGCTCGCTCCTGGTAACTCGGGGCCAGAACTCGGTTTAGGCATCTTGCTTGAGTGAACGTAAACGTAGTGAGGTAAATTGACAGGGTTAGAGGCGATTACTTCTAGAATACTCTAGAAGGCTTATTAATGTTTCTGTAGATGGATAAAAAAATAACTATTTATATTAAAAAAAAAAAAACTAAAAATGCGTACGTCAATAGTTCGAAAAAGGTTAAGGAATAGACATGGGCGATTCGTTGTGTTTCTTTTACTTTAAAATTATTGAGACGATTTTATTAATATTTCATCCCAATCTAGAACCGTACCGTAAACCGAAGTAATTTACTTGAAGTAATTTACTACTAATTTGTTATTCATTTGTCTGATACGCAGCTTATCCATACGCAGTTCGTCCATATGCAGTTCGTCCATACGCAGTTTATCTATGTGCAGTTCGGCCACACGCAGTTCGTCCATACGCAGTTTGGCATGTCCCTGCGGGAACTCTTATAGAAGAGCCTTTATAAGTTAATCGCGGTATGTAAGCAATCAGTGTGCAATTAATCGGAATCAGCTCTGTAATTTTGACGTGGAAGAAACAAGAAACAAACAAACACACACGCTTTACTTTTATTTAGGTACTATTAAAGATAAACTGATCCAATCATCTGGAGCAATCCTACAACTTCCTATTTAAAACTTAAACATTATAACTAGTTTTATAAAATATGAAAGTAAATCTAGCCTCAGTTCAAACTTACCTACCACTAACTTAACCTACATTGCTAACAAGTTAATAAAATTTTCCCAAAGGTTCTAGCCTTATAAAAAGTTGAAAACTTTTTGAGTGCATAAACCAAACAGACTTTTAGTTCTGTAGAAATAAAATGCACCTACCATATTTACGTATTTAGATAGCTTAGATGAGTTTTCTGGCTGCCTCACTTCTCCATAAACAATACAATACAATAACATAATACTTTATTGAACACCAATAAACAAGAATGCACATAGATACAAATTTATAAAAGAATGGTAGAATAACGGGCGGCCTTATCGCATTACGCGATTTCTTCCAGGCTACCTTTGTATGGACATAAACTTAAGACATAAAAAAAGCTATTTATTTAACTTTAATCAGCTACTCGTCTAACTAAATTATTTACTGGAACCAGCTAAAGTGTGGAAGCAGTCGGAGCTCTCTATTCCCTCTATACTTAACTTATTATTAATTTGTCAGATTATTTGTAGTTATAAAACAGCACAAATAGGTAAATAAACTTGAATATTTTTTACCGTTAACAAAACGTATAAAACGCAGTTACAAACACAAACATTTAGAGTTAACAGTTAAAATATACAAAACGATACAAAGCGATCTATGTACTGCCTCACTGACCTGTACGCTGTTCAAGTACGCTGTATTATTAAGAGGTCAGACGGTAACTGCCAAAAGAACTTTTAAAAATGACAAAAAAATCTCTAAATCAGCAGCACAAACATATTCAAATACAAGCATTCACAGTTAACAGTTAAAAATAAATTGTGAATAATTTTAGAGCTAGCTTCCATTCCGCGTTCAAAGTTGATTTACAAAGCATTGTAGTAACTATTAGCTTAAGTAGATTTTCACGCGTTTTCTTCGTCACAGAGGGCGCTTTCCTTTGTGAAGTTACCCTTTGGAAAAAAACAGTTTTTGTTTGGTGTGATTTTGTTTTCTGCATACGGACAAGGGTTTTAAAAGGTGTATTGGTGCCGACATGCTGTTAACATTGTTTTTGTTGCGTTCCGCTTTGTTGGTACTGAAAGCATGTTTGCTTTAGCCAAAACTGTTTTGTATTTTGTTTTTGTCTGATTTGTCTAAAGCAACATATTAATTTATTTTGTTTTGATTTATTTGGTTGTCCAAATAAACATATTGCTTTATTTGATGATAAGCTATAATGGCGTCCATTAACAGCAACAAAATATAGTTTTCTTATTATTGAGATTTTTTAATATTATTATAACTTTTTATGTTTCAGATAATAGACTAACAACGTGTAGCTAATTTTAACTAATTATACTGAGACGGTTGTAGGTACATATTGTCATGACCTCCACATGATGTAAGTAAATTGAAAAATAATTATATTAATATATTCGATAATATTTATTCAAAAATATTATAATATTCAACGACATTTTCATTCTCATTCCATGTCGATGCTCCAATCCGATATCGACTTTAATTTCTCTTATACCATTCAAAATATCCGTGCGAACCAAGCCAGGTGCTAACGTGAACATCCTCGGGATAGCGTGACAGAGTCGTAGGTAAGTTCGCGAACCAACAAATTTTATTTGACTGGCATTGCATTTACTATCTAAGCTTACTCATATTAAACAGTCATTACCATCTAAGCACAAAACTACCACAAAACATTTATATGTTGGCATTTGATGTCTTACAGAAAGTTCAAGACGTCATCAGCCCATCACCAGTTTGTAGGTACTTAGTTGTTTTATTTTTTACTTTTAGGTAGCTATTAATTTGCATTTCTCACACGTCTTTGTACGAGTTCCCAAAAATATCATAGCACATATTAATAAAATACTTGGATAAAAAAATCTATAGGATTTGATTTTGATTTATAAATTACTTACTTTATAAAGGGGGTAAACCTACGAACGGTCACAGTCCTAAAAAGATTTGTTGCTAAGTCCAGGGAAGTATATAAAATTATTACACTGCAGTCACATCATTATTGGACTGTATACTTCACAGTTACATACAGAACCCACAGATTAGAGAAAAAGAAATGTTTACTCTGTGATATAACTTTTTTGAGGTTTTAAATAAAAGCATTTGACTATCTCGCCTAAGTTCTAGCCTAATATTAATTTATTTTTTTATTTTATATAGACGCATTTGCAATGATAACATATTATTTAAGCAATGGCGTAGATGAGACATGCTTCCCTAAAAGGTCAGTTACCTGTCCACTCAAGTCTTAACCTAAGTGCTTTCGTAGTGTGCAATTATTTTTTGCGACGAACATGTTCGCCAGTTAGAAGTCCGACAGTCTGTCACCCACACTTTAGTATCCCTTCTACTTTGAAGATTCTCTTTGCAAAGTATTACAAGTTTAGGAAGAAAAAGTATTTTATTTTTCTCAGTAAAATATTTCAGTTGGAACTCCTTTTAAATTGTTAAAGAATGTTCCTTCGGGTAAGATAAAAGTTAAGTTTCTCAACAATTACACAACTTTAAACCTTTTTAAGATTCTTTACTTCGCACTTAAATACTTGATGCACGTAAATCTTAATTTTTATAAATATAATTTCGAAATAATTTGGGTAAATAGTTTTTGTACGACGCAATATTTGTAGTTGCATTTAAGAATCATTTATCACATGAATTAACAAAATATTGTGAAGGGAAAAAAATTGTGTCTATTTTTTTTTTAAATAATTACACACTTGTCTCATAAAATATTTTGAATGTATAATACTGTTCACAATAAAAAAAACATAAGTAGCTAATGGGTCAAGATTGAAGCCACTAGCGACAACTGCTATCAATGACAAAAATATAATATGATAACGACCAAAGAAGGGATCAGAACCCATTACTTAATTTTTAAACAAATTAATGTTTTCTATATTTAAATCTTAATAATAAATTCATTAATTTTTTTTATGTCAGCTTACATAATATTTTATTTATTGGCTGCAGCCTTCTCTTCGGCTTCTTGTTGTAGCTCTTCCATTCTCTGTAGTGCTTTTTGGCGTCTCTTTTCTAACGGTGTCTTGTACCACCATGCCTCAGCAGCTTGTTCCTTTCAAAAAAGTAATCTTTTTGAAAAAATGGGTTAAATCGACTTAAATCGCCTTAATCTCATATTTTCACAGCGACCTTAAAAACAATGCACATTGGCTCGAATCCAGCACCAATGTTTTTTCAAGTTTTGTGCGGTACCTATTTGTTCTGGCACTAACAAAAAAGTGCAGGAAAATGTCGTATGGAAACTGGGATGTTCAAGAATCATTAAATTTGGAAATGCGTCATACTCCAAACAACAGGATAGAGAAAGTCTCTCCCTATGATAATTATTATTATGCTAGATCTCTACGCAATCCAATCTCAAACGCAAATCAAACTATGAGAAAATCTACGCACTAACTTTAAAGTGATAATAGTGTAACTATCAAAAACAAAAAAAATATTTTGAGCTAAGTTGTATCTTGTTTAACACAAGCATGAATAAATTAATCGCACATACGTGTTCACCATAAACAGGTTCCCTAGAGCTGAGTTGTACCGCAACTTCTTGAGCAGTCAGCGCACGTACTTTCAGTTGAAGCCGTCTCTTCGTCGTCAACACTGAATCCAAGCATGACAATAATGTACCTGATGAAGAAGAAATTGATGTATCAACAAAACAAAAGGAGTTGATTGCCAAATTATCGATTCAGGTGTCCGAGGCTTTTTGTATATAGCTTAACTAAAAGTACCTTACCAAGAGTATAAGAATCAGACACCCTTGAAAGACAAGAAATCTCCAGTCGTGGAGACATGGCACCAGCTTTGTGCAACCTGGTTCTCCACATCAGAGAAATGCTTCCATAGTCAGGTCTCGGTATCTGGATACATTTCTGGTAACATTGGAACAGCAATTTCTGCTCTGCTTCCCATGGAGTGCGGCACGTACCGATGAATATGACTCGATCTTCGTTGCATATACCTGACAGAAGACTTATTTTGATATTTAGATTTTGATGCCATCGAATGATTAATGAAAGATAAGTGATGAATTATAAATATTCTCCATTCATTCAAAATATCACACAAAATAATTATGTTGAGTTGTGTAAAGATAAATAAACACCACCGACAAACACTCCCAAGCAATCAATGTTTTAGAGATAGCTTTATTGCGCTACAACCCACCTTTTATAATTTTAACTAAATCTTTTTTCAGCCTTTTAGGATCAGTTTTGTCAGTTTTGGGAATTTTTTTAACAAACGGCTTGTCTGCATCATCCATCCATATCACCGATGGTTGTAGAAGTCTCGACACCTTCATCACTAAGTGGATAAGCATAATCAAACCAGTCTTTCCTGGATATTTGCCAACAATGTTTGCAGGAGTTAAATCAAACAACATTGCACCGAGTTCGCTACAGATGGCGTGAATCAACATCTTTTTACCGCTCCCTGGTGGACCTTAAATTAGAAATATTGACGTAAAACTGGACGGAAAAAACTTGAAAGTACACACATGTAATAATAGAAACAAACCAGATATAAGGACAGATCTTATCAAAGGAGCACTGTTTCTCACAAGCTCTGATCCCATAGGGAGAATACAGTATTCCTTCACCAGTTGCCTTATGTCTCCTAAGCATGGTTCAGCTTCGCGTCCTTCGTTTCTAAATTCAGAACCAACGTAACATTTTTCTCCAATAAAGTCGTCTATATTTACTAGTGGATATGGTTTGATGATACCATTGGATACCAGTTCTTCAAAAAGAGATTCAGTAGTTCTATCTGGCGTTAGATCTTTCTCTTTCTTCTTTTTGTTTTTCTTGCCTCCTCGCCTCGACTGAAAAGAGGCGTCTGTATCAGTATTTCAAGTACCAAAATGTACCTACTTACTTACATTATTTGTGTAGATTTTTTTGCTAAAATGGAACACTGCATTTATGTTTATGATGTCACCTTTTTCTGGGGCTTTTTTGACTTTTTTCCTTTAAAAGCTCTGTCTTTATCAAAAGCTGCTTGCAAAAGTTCAAGTTCACTTCTCATCATTTCGTCTACTATATTTCTTATTTCTTTTTCCAGATTCACCATTTTTTCTCTCTCGATCATGTCTTTGTAATACCTTTCGTGAGGATTGTCTGGATCATCCTTAAACTTCCAAATATCTTCGAATCTTAAAGTTAAGTAATTCATTATAAAATTAACTATAATTATGTTATTTCGTAACTTATTTATTTATTTATGTTGCCGATGGATACAGGAGGCGAGTGGCCGCTCAAGGTGGCGCTCTTTGGGGGAGGCCTATGTTCAGCATTGGACGTCTTTGGGCTATTGATGATGATGTTATTTTATGTAGGTACACTATGAAGTTACAAGGTAACATACGTTATTTGAAATAACTGAAAAAACTTACTCTTCATTAGAATTAACAATGTCGTCTAAAAATGCAGATTGATTGCATTTATATGTTAAAAAATCTTCACTCTCATCCTTATCTTTTTTATTTTCTTCAGTTTTGCTGCTCTTTTTGTCCTTACTTTCTTTGCTTCTTTTAGATTCTTTTGAAGAGCCAGTAGGAGATGACTTACTCAGTTCACTATCAGCTCCGGTACCTACAAAAATACGTAGTACAGTATCATTACCATTAAATTCTTTATTGATTTTTATCTAGTAAGTATGAGTGTTAATATTCTTTACCTTGCCTGCTGTACATAGCTCTACTACCTCCTGCTTCTTCTGAAGGAAAATCTGGAAATTTTCCAGTCCTTTCATAGTATTCACTTATCCACCTTCTGAGCTCGTCTCCTATCTGTTCATTGATCCTCACACCGTGTTGGGTTTTGAGTTGTTCTTCTATTGTTACTAAAGCTTTTTGGAATTCTTCGTTCCTTTCTTTTTGGAGTTTGCGGCGATAATCTTTAACCTGGGTAATTTACGCATTGTTTTAGAATTGCTATTAATTTTGGTGTTCATTTTGTGGCAATTTTACAATTTGAACTTAGAGCTTATTTTACTTACCACTTCAGCTTTTTTAAGTTCTTCAGATTCTTTGTACGGAGGGAGTTCCATACCGATCAGGAGCTGTTCTTCCTTTTTTCTTTTCTTCGTAGATCTTCTGGCGATGAATCCTCTCCAGACTTTTTGAATAGCAGTGGCTGCTGCTGGCGACATCTCACCCTTTTGATCTCTACCTTTTTCTTTCAATAAACGAATTTCTTTCATAAATTGACCTCTGTAAAAGTTGTTTTCTTAAATGATTGGTTTTAAAACACATTTGTACTTCAAATATGTACAATACCTTAGCCTTCCTTGTCGGGCTCGTTCATGGCTTTGTATGATAAGTACCGCCTGCTGTTCTGTCAAAACTAGTGGTTTTGCCTTTATTGGTTCATGTCCCAGCTTTCTCAATGTTTCAATAACAAAGTTTCTTCTACTTTCAATCTCTTGCTCGCGTTCTCTTAGAAAATATTGAGGAACGCAAGGCTCTGCTTCAAATGGAGTTACTTGAAGTTTTTTGAGAGCCTGTTTCCAAATGAAAAAGCTATTTTGTATTTCTATCATGGGTGATATAAAACTAATCTTATGTTCTAATATTTAAGAGTTAATTAATTCACTAACCTCATCATCATCAAAAGTATAGTCAGAAAGATGAAGCTCAACCAATTCATGCTTGATTTCCACAAGCCTGCCTAAACATGCTTCTAGCAGTCTTCTGACGATTACACGTTTTTGAGGCTGCAGCAACTGGTCGTATATTACGTCTAACCTGAAAGAAGATACGTCGTCAGAATCTATCTATCACAAGACAGTTTTATTACAGGTTGGTTTCTAACTGGTGTCAGCAGTGGCTTCGTGTGACGGCACCAATCCATAAAAAATTGGGCGACCTGATAGCAGATTTTATATTAAAATCGCCCTCTTATTATTTCTCAGTGATGTAATTAATAACCTACCTACAATCTAGTTAATGGTGTTTTATAACTATTTGTGTGCGTCTGTGCGTGTTTAACTTTTCTTTTTTAATTATAGTTTTGCTTTTGTTTTGAAGCAGTGCAACGCTAACCAGCGCAATAACATTAGAAGAAATAGAAACAAATTCTATAACCAATATCATTTAGGTCCACTTTAACGGTTTTAGTAACTGCTGATGGTAATCATTCATTTCATTCTTACCGTCCCAGCAGCACCGTATATCTCACTCTCAATTCAAGCAGTAGAGGTTGTAATGTAGTTCTATCAGTATTTCCAGTTTCAAAAATCGCTTCGTCATCTTGAGTCGCTTCTCCAATGAGCTCTGATGTTTCGACTAATAAGTCGTTATAGGTTTTATTCGCCATGTTTTCGAATTGACTCTATATGTTTCAAGTTTTTCAACCTTAAGTGCTTGGTACACAGATACGCAGAGACTCAGATACACATACGTACAGATACATACAAAATCAAATAGTTAAACATACAGGTAGGTAAGCACATTGTTAAACTGATGACATCTTTGCGTCTACAATAAATTGCTCATAAAACAATTTGTACATAAATATTAATTAACGATACACACATTAAATATAACATTGATTCACAATAACTGAAAGCAAACTCCCTATTGAATAAACAATAAAATATATCCACACAAAAAACGTATTTCACAGTGAGTTATACCCGGCGTACAGCTCACCGACTATCATTTAAACATGTTCCGATTTATCGAACAAACACGGTAACCGTAGCTACGGTCGCTATCAACAGGGTTACGGCTCAGTTCACGTTTTTACTAAATTATCTATCCGAAACTTATTGAACCGAAAACCGTTAAAATGACAACGGTTTTGTATTGCTTTAGTTTGTGTGTAATTTATTAATACGAGAATTGTGTGCTGTGACTCATTTTTAATTTTTCTTTGTGTAGTTTTTCATGTAGTTTCATTGATGAGCGAAGAAAGCTAATATCCCAGCTTTACTTCGTGAATATTGCTTTCATCTGCCTAAATGTATGCACACAAGTCGTTGTATAACAAATCTTGAAGAAACTTGGTCAGGTACAGACTACTTTATAGATTTTTTTGTCCTCGACGATTTTTTATTTGAGGTGTATTTCCGCCAAATGGGAGGAGAGTTTTCTGCAGGTGTGGGTAAAGCCGCGGGAGGCTCTATTATTACTATTTCAGTCATGTTATTAATATAGAAGTCTCTTTCAGTTCACGCCACTACTAAAAGTAAGAAGCTCTGTCTTATTTCATGATTAACCCAGGACCCTGACAGGACCCAATGCGAGCACGTTTATTACAGCAGTTGAACATGAATCGTATCCTGTATAAAATAGGGTCCCTTTATGCGTAGCAAAAATATGCCGTCTTACCACAAAAATAATTTTAAACATCGCTTAGATACATGTTTAGTTAGACAGCGTCTAAAAGTTAAATGCTTTTTAAACGGATGTTTTATTTTTGTCACTACAAAACCATGTTTATACCGTGTTTACTTAAACACTGTTTAACTCGATCCACATTTTTTAAATAAGGTGACATAATACGAATCGTTTCATTCCGCGCAGAACTCATTTTGTAAATCCAATACATGTTAGCGTCATAGCTGTGACCATAGAAAAAACGGAACGTTATTAGCGTGAAGTTTGACTGTGTGTGTTATGGTGACAGCGACAGTTAAACACCTCTTAAACTAAGGGTTGAGTATGTTTAAATTTTAGCACGTGTTTAACGCCCGTTTATCTTAAACGAGTGTTAGGCGCGGATTTGTGGTATGGAATTCATGAAACAACTGTTCAACAAGTGTTTAAGGCGCGTCTAAATCTTTTGTGGTAAGGCGGATGGTGTTTACGCTGCGTTGCACTTCGTCTTTTCCATTTTTCGGTACAAATAATTAGTTATAAAAGAAACGCTTATTGATATAATAAAAATAAGCTTACAGACGGATGTATAGAAACATAACTTATCATTATGATTTATTTCAATGGGGTGTCTAATATATTCTAATGTAACAAGGGCGATTGAATGATTTTTTAGAGGTCACTCCACGATTTTTTTCTATCGAGTAAACTTTTTGTAATCGTGTTTTGGTTTCCGCAGATAGATAGGAGATATGACCAGTATTAACATGCATTTTTTTCAATCCTGTGAATAGTGTACATTTTGAGACAATCATGTTCAAAATAGTCGATTTGGGAGCATTCAGCGCCTTAAACTGCCACATATTATATGCAAGACTTACATAGGCTTTTCCTCAAGGAAATTGTTTGAAACATCGCTAGGAGGCGTCCTGATAACTGCCACTTAGCTGTCGTGTAAGTACAATATTGATGTACTTTGTTGTAGTTTATACCCTGGAGAACTAAATTAAAAAGAATTACAAGGAAGTTTGTCGAACTAAACAATAAAGAGACATTCAAAGGGTTGAATCATTTTAGTCTGTAAGGTAATGTTATTTATGTGTTTTTTTTAATAAACAAATAATCGACGTAACGAGCATGGCGTTTGCCTGAAATTAAACTTCAGAGCTGTCTTTTAAAAATGTTTTCCACTCGGAATTTTTAATTATAAAGTATGTCGGGAAAGATACAGATACAAATACAGACAGAAGACACGTCGTGGTGTCTTCTGTTATTATCTTACGACAGCGTGCAGCGTTTGGAACCTACGACCTATCCTTTTGAAGCAAGGTAGCGTTTAGTTGTAAATACCACTTTTCACCTAAGTGACGATCCCAGCGAATATTTCTTTATGTACTCTGCGTACTTTTCAATCTGTCCGTGATTCCAGCCTTAATCGGTCAAATTGCATCGTGCAGAGGCGTGTTTTGCTCGACCACCTAGCGAATTGCATCGTATGTAGGCGTGTTGCAGCTTCCATTCAACAGATTGGGTCAACAAATCGCGTGACTGATTTTAGAGTATTCGATCCGAACCGATCGTTTAAAAACAGTACTTCTAAAAATCATAATACAAATCATAATGTCGGCATATTATTAAGTCAATAGGTCATTATATACGGCGTTCATTTTATGGATCAATAAACTATTGGAATCGACGACTGTGATCTCACATCGCATAGGGATCTAATAAGATTGAACACTGCTCGCGTAAATTATGGATTGAACTCGCACCGAGCCAATTTGTTCATAGGCTGAGTGTAGACTATAAAAATAATATTCTTACGCGAAGAAGTAAAGAATAACATAGGCGGTACGTCATTTAATTAAATAATAATTCATAATTAATAAGACTGTAATTTATTCATAATTATTATAATAAATAATACAACTAATTTGTGATTTCAATTATTTTAAAATATTTTTTGTATGCTAAAATGGGCATACCTACGTTTGACAACAACTCACCTGATGGTAAGTGACGAAGCTGTCTAAGGTGGAGCACGTTTGCACATGAGATCCCCTCTAGACTTAAAAAGACGTCTACGTCTAATAACTTAATTTTTTTGTCATTTTATGCCTATAATGTTCATCATCATCATCATTAACAGCCTGAAGACATCCACTGCTAAATATAGGCCTCCCCCCGGGAGCGCTACTTAGAGCGGCTGCTCGCCTCCTGCATCCATCGGCTCCCCGCGGATTTCACCAAGTCGTCGGTCCACCTAGTGGGGGGCCGGCCTACGCTGCGTCTTCCGGGTCGTGGTCGCCACTCGAGAACCTTTCTTCCCCATCGGTTGTCAGTTCTACGAGCAATGTGGCCTGCCCATTGCCATAATGTTCATATGGTATGTTCATATTGGACCCTAATTATGAAACCAGTTAAAAGTTAATCAATGATTATAACATCCCCATCTCGATTTTGTTCGAGAAGTTTCACAGCGACAAGTAAAAGATACTTAATATTTTAAAATATTTTAAAAACTTAAGCTTATGAGTTAGGCTGAATATCATATTATTATTCGCCTTATAGGTATGCACCTGGCTTTATAACGAAACCTATCATTACCTCGGCAAGCAGGCGGGAAATCTGACAGAATGAAGCAATTATGCGTTTTTATCTTCCTAGACGTGATTGAGCAATAACCCTGATGGAAGGTCTGCGAAATAGCACACATGTAATCAGGTAGCCGAGACTTTGTTAAAGAAACGGCTTGGAGCTAGAGTGACTTTATTTTGATATCTTGTACTGCTTTCTACAAACTCATGATGTATGGATGGATATCTCAATCATTAGTGGTCCTACATCTTTTAGGTAAGGCAGCATGCCATATCGTAGTCGAATATATTGCTTAATATCACCATCGTCATAATCATTAACAGCCTGAAGACGACACTGCTGCACATAGGCCTCTCCCAGGGAGCTCCACTTTGAGCGGCTGCTCGCCTCCTGCATCCAACCACCTAGTGGTCCACCTAGTAGGGGGTCGGCCTACGCTGCGTCTTTCGGTGTGCCAATACCGGTAGTAGGTAATTGTATAATGTTACAACGTATTTGTTTACCCAAAAATTTTCCTTAATAAAATATTTTTGTCTCCAAAACCGTAATCTCAAAAGATTTACAATCAGTCCCGCGGCTTTGCGGAACAAGGCCATCACAGTAAGGCTTTAGGCCATCGCAATAAGGCCGGTGGCCATTACAATACGGCCGTAGGTAGGCTATTACATGAAAATGGCTCTTCATAATAAAGCCATTACGGGAATAAATGCTAACGACTGTATTTACAACGCGTCTTCGTCCATCATTAGGGTTAGCCTTTTAGCGGACAAGGAATGGTCGACACTGGATAAGTAATCGCCACATTTTATTCATTAGTTTCGTCGTACTCAGATTTAATTATTTAAATATTAACATTGAGCGCTCGGAACTTAAAAATTATTTATTTTTAGAGTTAAGAGTGATACTAGTACAAATCTGTTTGCAGCTGTGACGCTTAACATCAGGCAAATGACTAGTTCGTTACATAAATTCGCTTACTAATAACAAGTTGTAAAAATGTAATCGTTCGTTTCGACAGATAAGAGAGTCAGTGTAAAAATTATTATTAAAATAATGAAAAATACTTATAAAGGGAAGTGCAAACTTAGGAGATTTCAATTCAAACTTTAGTGCAGACTGGTCTTATTAATTTTATTAACCATTCTCTACTGATCCAACGTGGAAAATTAAAATGTTATACTTTAGTTTCATTAGCATTTCCTTTGTTTACTCTTTCGTAGCAAGCCTATACCCATCAGCTATATTGTGTCAATGGGCAATGGGCAGGCCACATCGCTCGTAGAACTGACAACCGATGGGGAAGAAAGGTTCTCGAGTGGCGACCACGAACTGGAAGACGCAGCGTAGGCCGGCCCCCCACTAGGTGGACCGACGACCTGGTCAAAGCCGCGGGGAGTCGATGGATGCAGGAGGCGAGCAGCCGCTCTAAGTGGCGCTCCCTGGGGGAGGCCTATGTTCAGCAGTGGACGTCTTCAGGCTGTTAATGATGATGATGATGATATTATGTCACCATGGGTGTATTTTGTGGCAACATCAAAAGCTTATCGAGCAAGCATCCACAAAAAAGTTCATTAAATTATTATGTACCTCTATAAATTAGTTTATTGGAATAAAAATTTACGTTATTCAGTTTTTATTCCATGCCTAATCATAATATTTGTTAACAAATAAAGTTTTTTTTTTTTATCTATAATTTTTAGGGACTTTGAGTCGTCCAACGACTATGCCAGCCCCATAGTACATCTCTCTTAACTAGTGCTCGTAAGCAGGTTATGTAACATTGTGTATCAGCCTGTACACAGACCGATACAGCAGACTAGCCGCGTTGGATGTTTGCGCGGATAGAATGCATTGAAATACACCCGAATAGATCGTTTCTCATAGAGGCACTCCGAACACACTCCATCAAAAAGTGATATAGGTCATCTTTGACTCCACACAGATCACAATTAGGAAATAAAGTTGAACATTGCCATTCATAGTTACTTTTTAATTAGTAAAAAATTTCAGGGGGCATCCAAAGTTTCTATGTTCTACGTTTACATCGACAAGGTGGCGCGACCGGCGCCTTTGTTTCATATAACGAGCTAAGAGTTAATAGCTCATTCTACACTTTTTGTGATCGTAGGCTCCCAAATGACGGTTTGATGGACAAAAAGATGTGAAGATAAACCCCTTTAGATGTGATGGGAAAAGGATCGCATGAGAGAAGAAAATGGAAAATATAGATAGATAGATAAAATTTTATTGAAACACCACATTTACAGAAAACAATCAATGGATACACAAACTTAAACTAAGTGTCACAATGGGTGGCCTTATCGCTTAAAGCGATCTCTTCCAGACAACCCAGCTGGGTTCAAAAACAACAATTTTATCAAGTGATTAATGTGTAAAAGAAAAATTTCAATTACGATCGGGATTTTGATGAGATCACTTGTCACAAGCATTAAGGACAGATGTATTTGGGTTCAAATCCCGTTTGTGATTCAATTTTAAATTTAAATTAACAGATTAACCCCCGTATTCCAAAACATTTCTCCTTAAATCCTTCACTTGACTTCTACTTAACTTTGAGGGAAACTCAAAATACATCGCGACGTACCTTGAGTTGACAGTTGCTTCGCTTCTCTCGTTTGAGATAAATTGACGCAGAAATGTCAAGTTGGTCAACTAGAAATACCAAAACACAAAAATGAGGTTAATTCGAGATTGAGTCGAGTGGAGTAATCTCGTGGTAACGACTAAGAATATGGGGGGGGGGGTAAGTATCAGCTAAACTATATCGAAAAACGCACCAAGGAGCTCATAGACAATAAATTGTTAGAGACTCGGCTACAGAGCCTCGACCATAAACTCAGAGTTGCCAGCTGATCGGCCTTATATCGAGTTTAAATCGAGCGCGTTCTGTAGTTGCATAACCAGATTCCGCCATCACCGTTCCACCATCGGACAACCAGATGTACGAAAAAGACCACTACATGACATTGCACCTGTACGTACAAAGTGATTTGCTTCCACGTTTATCACGCGAACAGTACAGCCAAAGAGTGGAACGTTAGGTATTTCCCGAAAACTACCTTCAAATCGAGAGTACAGGTATGTTCTAGGTAAGCGTGTTACATCCTAGACCGCATCGTCAACTGCCATCATGTGAAATAGTATGGTCAAGTATAAGCTTATCACAAATCGTAATTTCATTGAGTGCGTTCAGAACTTAAGTAATAGTTTAATTCAAGATTATAAACGCTTCCAACCAGCCCTATAATGATCGTATAATTATTGGCTAGGCCATTATTGAGCGGGTTTGTACTGATTACCGAAACACAATTCTCACGTTTCTTTGATTACAGTCTTGTATACCAATTGCCTTTGATTGGTCATTTAAAACGGTATTCATAAAATTGTGGATCAAGACACTAATAAAGAGCACAAACAGGTTGAATGTAGAACTTGAAGTAGGTATGTAGAGGCATACTCTTAGATAGTTGTTATAACAGAACTATGTAGATTTAGAAAGAACTGCATTCATAGTCTATGTAATCATCATCATCATCATCATCAGCCCGACGTCTACTGCTGATCATAAGCCTCCCCCATTGGGCGGAAGCTTGCCCCCTATATCCAGTTTTTACTAGGTGGTAGGACTTTTCTGTACATTTCGTCTACGTACCACCGCTTTGCTAGTTATGTTGCCGCCAAGTAGTAGTGTGCAAGCACATTCTGTGATCTTATTACTAGACTGTGATGTCTCAGTATGACGTGCGCAGTGCAGTGTCACACGAAAAAGTTCCGAGTAGCACTGCAACTGTTATGGGAGGCCGTGTTACTAGCTCATCACGTCAATAATTCTCATAAAAAAACAGTAATAAAATACTCGCACAATTTTATGGATTTCAGCTATGTACGTAAATTTTCTAACGAGGTATATTAAACCACTCACTTAACATCATTGTGCAAAATTTCTCGTAAAGTTTAACCACTACCCAATATAAACTTAACACAAAAAAACCAGCCAAATCAACGATGAGAAAAAATGCCCTGCTCATCAGAAAGCAACCTTCAACTTTACCCTTCTACGATGGCGTTGAAGGTGCAGTGCAGTGGAAGACAGTGAATCAATTTCAACAAAATACATTGCTTTTCTAATATGTAAATATTGAAATTCAACGGGGCATTTTGCTCGATTTATAAAAAAAATACTATAACTTTGTAGACGTTGTAGCAAAAAACACTGTAGCTAATATGGCGTAAGTTGTGTGTATAATTAATTAATCAAACATTTTTTTAACCAAACTGTGGCAACATATTGTGATCTTGACTGGCTTTACTCGGGCGTGTTCCTATCTATGGTGCTAGAGACTCCAAGGAAACTACGTTTTTCGGGCACAAATAAATATTATATTAAAACGGTATTAATACATATCGGTACTTAATACAAATTAATAAACTATATGACGCGGTACTGGTGAAGAGATGACTGAGGAGCTAGAGCGGCGCGGTAGCCGCGTGGAACAATATCTGCCGCGTTAGCAATTTGTGCCCTCACATAAACCATAGCAACACAGGTTTGGCGAGTCGTTGCATCCCTTTGTCGTGAACGTGCCTCGAGCCCGTACAAAGCGTTTTTCTAGATCTTTCATTATCCGAACAGTAGAGCAGTGGAATGCACTTCCTGCTTCATTGTTTCCGACAAGTTACAATCTGGGTCTCTTCAAATCAACAGTGAATAGTCACCTCATGGGCAAACGTGCTCCAACATAGACTACATCATCACTTTCCATCAGGTGAGATGTTGTCAAACGTGAGAACATTTAAGCATAAAAAAACGCTTATCACTCTCCCTAATGGCTAGTGTTCAGCAGTGGATGTTTTCTCGCTAATTATGTGATATAATAGCAAAATTACGTACTGTCTCTAAAGTAAAGTTGCAAAAAGATCACGTACGCTGCGCTTGCGCACGCCGCGAGTGGATAATGTCTTCATTTGAGATAATTCCCTCGGTTCGCCGGCTCGACTCAACTCTGTTTTTTACATACCGCTAGAGCAGGGTGGGTGATCTGTAGCGATGGAGAAAAAGGTTTCCTTTTTGCTTTCACCATAATTTATGTAGAAAAAAAAAACTTTTTCCCGTCTGCATTTATGTTTGACAGATCTTAAGTTCACACTTATCTCTTTACAACGTACCCAAATGCTTTGTAATATAAGTACGTCAAAAGAAGAATTAGTGTGAACTTGGGACCTGTTCAACTTTAATACAGCTGGGCATGGGATGAACACTGCACTGAAACTAAAAATAATTCCGTAATTTCACTCCATCCAACAACACCCAGACAGACCTAGAACAAGTACTTGCATTTTTTTCCGTGTACAAATACATACCTCATGTCGCGAGAATCCACCCGCCACCTTCAAGTTACGAGCCGACCTGCTCAACCACCATCGTACGGAAGCTGGGAAAATTCACGACATAAGTACCTATTAAGGAAATCTTATTTTATTTCACTAGTTTATAAAAAATTACAGGACTTGAGGGACAAGAATGAGTATATCAGATGTGTGTATAGCTTAAAATTATTCACTCAATATCAATCAACTTTTTGCTGACTGTACTCAAACGATTATGGACCGTTTTTTCTGCAAATGAAAAACAACGCTGTAAAATAAGTCGATGCCAGTGTTTTTACTACCTACTGTTTATTTAAAATAAATGACCAGCGAAGTTTAATCATGATGATTTTTACAGAACACGTTTGTAAAGCTTGTTTTCCTGTCAGCGGTATAATAAGTGTTGTTAAGATTGATTTCGTTTAATAATACAGTTTTATTCACCTGGTGATGTTTATTTAGGGTACGTACGAACTTCATTGACTGCGAAGAAATACATTGTAAGAAACCCGTCATAATTACAGTCATGTCCGTTGTCTGTTCTGACGGCACTCTTATTCTCAGAACCGCTAAA
The DNA here is from genome assembly GCA_963580505.1 of Ennomos erosarius. Lineage (NCBI taxonomy): Eukaryota > Metazoa > Arthropoda > Insecta > Lepidoptera > Geometridae > Ennomos > Ennomos erosarius. The sequence continues at coordinate 2,372,909 of OY756996.1, read as the reverse complement.
GGTTTAAATTGATACAAAATACTAAGATCTACGGCTTGATAGTCATGTTAAACATCTAGGTTTCTAACACAACGTGAAGAGTTCATCTAGATACCGGCGCTTTGCCTGTTACATTCTGTCACCAAGCAGTAGAGTATACAAGCTCTACTGTGTTCCGGTTTGAAGAGCACTGTGTATAGGAAAATTATGGGGCGAATATAAGTAGATATTACGACCAGGATCACCAGGACCAGTCTATACGAAACTTAGACGTCGCAGTAAGGTAATCCAAAGGAAATCCTATGGATTACGCTGCTACCATGCGCGATCGGCAGAGCACTGTGGATTTTCCGGTGGTCATGGCTACAAATACCATAAATACTAGTTGTATCAGAAAAAACAGAGGGGCAGGGGAATGACAGAAATAGGGGTTGGCAGAATGGCGAAAATACGGTCTTGGTTGACAAAACTGGCGGAAAAGGCATTGGCTGGTCATTGGCTGAACCATAAGCTAATCACGATGACTGTCAGATGATTCTGGTAGAATAATATTGAGTTTTAGAGAATTCCCATTGCTCAGCAGAAGCGTTAAGACATATCACGCTAGTTGACTCTGTGTTGAAAGTTTATAGAAGAGACAAGTAATATACAAAATGGGAGAGGTTTCTTTGTGTTTCACTTCTGGCCTAATTTGGCCTCTGGGTACGGTATAAGACACAGTCATGACGTTTCATGTATTGTAAGAATAGAGACCCTGTTTACATACAGTCGCCTCTCACCTGCATAGCAGCCAGACAGTTGGTTTCTGTAATTTCCCTCGGGACTGCGTGTCTTGGCCAGGACCGTGGTTACGTGCTACACCTGTGAATAATTAATATGTTATCATTTTAAGTTATTTGAGAAGGTTTTTCTGTTTTCATGCAATATGATAAGTAATGATTTGTTTCAAAAAGCAGTAAAATTATTTTCATCTTTAGAGAAAAACATGGCTTTTTAAATCAATGTCTTTGTACTTTATATGTTACTTTTACTGAGTTATAAAACTGATATTTATTTATATTTATTTTAATTCGTAGTTGTTGTAAGCGCCGACTGAGTAAGGGTCTGTACATGGATGAAATAAAAAAAAGAAGGATTGAGTTTTGATTGACATCGAACTGAAGCCCAAAATGGCGGACATATTACATATGTGTGTCAGATGAAAGTAGGGCGACCGGCTGCATATGATGTGAGTGTGTGCGTGCCCCGCTAGTACGTACGAAGCGTTCCGGCTTCCTAAGGGTGCTTCAGTTTCGGATCAGACCGGATTCCCTCCTTCTTTTTTTAATAGCTCCATGGGTCTGTAATTATGCTAGCCAGCTCACCTACTGTGCTCAACATGGACAATTAGATACCTACCATCTACTATTAAAATACATAATTACCTACAACCTATGCAAAGTATAAATAATTTTCTATTCCTATGTCTGTAGGCTATCCATTTAACGAATTTCACGCAAATCTACTCAACCATTAACAGAGCTTGTTTCGAAAATCTACTAATTCAACCTTTTATTCACGCACACTTACAAGCTTTCGCATTTAAATATTAGTACAGATTCATACCATACTGTCTTTAATTAACCCCTCAAAACTACAAGCTCCTACATTTTCGTTAATCATCCTGTCTCATTCCGGTCTCAACGCAATGTCCCTTGTATTTAAGGCAAAGAGAGGTATAAAAGAAGCCTCGAAATCCTTAAATACCCACTCGAGCTACGGGTGGTGCTTATTAAACATTTTAAAACCTCGATCCTCAAAATTGTGTGCCACAGTCTAGAAACTACCCCTTGATAACACTTAGAAATTTAACAGAATGAAACTTTTGGGTGTTGCATTTTACTAGGCTGTGTACTCAATAAAGAGAACTTGGTCCCTGAAGAGTGTAAATTGAATGTAACAAGGTGTTGCTTCTAAAATTCCATAGAAGCTTCTAGTAAAGTTGCCACCACTTTACTGGAACATGGCTTAGACTGGACTATGACTACCTGACACTGGACTATGACTTTGACTAAGACTTGACTTTACGCGATATATTCTTTAATGATGAAAAATTACAATACTTGAAACTGGCTAAATACACTATGTGTGGAGCCAAAATATAACAAAAAAATATGGTTTTATAGGTACATCCACGAACCATTATTTGATTTCACTGTCTCTTCTACTTTATCTTAGTCGGGCTTATTACAGAAAATAGAATCTCTCACTTTATTCTGCACCAGTTCAAATTAAATGATGGGTATCGGTACAGAAGCCGTATAAATTACGGGTTTACTGACAACAACACTTTTTCAAACCACCCCAAGGAAGCCAAAGAAATCGGACCCTCTTTCAAAATCATCTTACAATAAAGGGGAAAATTTTCTAAATTACACCCCTCATGACACCCCAATACTTCATCTAAGGGTGTAGCATCCGATCGATTTGGATCCTTAGCTGCTACATACCTAGACAGACAAGAGGAAATACAGTTGTAACCTATGCTCCGGATAGAAGTTGTGCTTGCATCAGTAGTTACTGGGCAAATGAGATTTTACGACCTGATTTTGCAGTCTAGTTTTGATGTCAGGACGTGCGCAGGCAATGTTACACGAAACTTTATTATTTTAAAGTTCCAAGTGACACTGTGTTATTACTGTGTGTTGCTTAACATCAACTGAATGACTAGCTCGTCACGTCATTAATCGTCATAAGAAAGTTAAGAAAGATTATAAATAAAAAAACTCTATATTTTCATACTCATTCATTAATTTACATTCACTGATATACTGTTCTTTTTTTTTTCGATCATGTAGTGCCACCAATTTATCTGTTCTGGTCGATTTTTCGCCATCTCTTTTTAATAGTTCAGGAAAAGGCTTCAATAAAAAAAGACCGAATTATTCGCCGGAATAGATAAGTTGGTGGCACTGTACCAGTGATGGGGTTACGTATAACCATGTTAATTTATTATGTAATTCGAAGCATATATTTAAATTATGTTGATGAACATTCCTTAATAACATACCCCTACACCCTCACAGGAGCAATCTGAATCAAACATTCCCTTTATTTGGTACCCACCGCGTGTTTGTAACCAAAATATTGTCTATGTAACCTATATACAGTATGAGCTAGAAGCCCATTGTAAGATGAAAGTAAAATAATGATTTAGGGCTTTGAAATTGTTAGGGTAAGGGCGTAATAATTATTTGTGCAACAAGAGAGCAAAGTTGATTTTTGCTTCGAGTGCTTATGTTGAATCCCGAGCAAGCGAAGGATTCTATTAGAATCCTGAGCGAGTGAGGGATTCAAAGGTACGAGATGCAAAAACTTTGCTCTCGAGTAGCACATACAACTTTTCACCTCAGCAGTGAGAACATCATTACAGGTAGGTACTTACCACAGAGCTATGAAAAAAATGACGCTTGGCCTATAGAGGAAGCGTTTTTTTTGCTCTGTGGTACTTACGTAGTCACGAAACACTATCGCGTTTCCGCCAAAAGTAAGAATGACAAAGAAAAAAAATCATGTTCTCTCCAAAACTCCATATAAATGTAACCTAAAGCTGGCTAAATACACTAACCGCAAATTCATATTATTAAAAAATTACCTTGTCTCACGCAGTGAGCAAAATATGATTTTGCACACTGTTTTCTCGCAGCAAAGGGTGCCATTTCGAGCTGCTGAGGTGAAAAACTAATTAACCTGTGCCAAGCCATGACGGGCCAGCTTTATTAATAAAATACTAAGGACAAACTTTTTATTTTATCTGTCATTTTGAAACATTAAGAAAGTCTTAATTTATATTTACAAGCTTAAGACACAGTTCTATTCTAACAATTGTTTGAAGCATGAGACTTAAAAAAAATGTGGTATATTTTATACTATTGGAAATAAAACGCACCGTAACGCAACGCACGCACACAAAAGCAACTTAACTTAAAATTCTTTAGTCTTCATTAAGTATACCTGCATCGTGACTTTTTTATAGCAAACCAAAGACTGAGCCTTATCGTTTTTCCTTTCACGCTCTCGTCCAATCACGCCCTAGTCAGTGCTGCCAACTAGAAGAAAACATTTTTAAAAAACAGGAACATACATTCATGACAGTTCGTATACGTGTTAGTGTGAGTAACCCATCTTAAACATGGATTTGGCAAAGTTGTGATACTGTTTATACATCGTGATATTGTCCCCTTACCCTTTGAATATTAACTATGGATCCCTTCTATTTAGTGGTCCCTAAATTATTCCAGTCTCTGCATATTGACCGTCGGAATACCAAATGCATTGATGTCCAATTTGAACAGACCTCCCTCACCTACTTCTTCAAAGATAAGTAGGTAAGGTGGAAAGGCCGGGATAAATTGGCCGATGTATTATGAACGGTGAGCCAAGATTTCAGGTTGTTGACAATATGGCGTGTATTATGGGCCTGAATAGATGTGGTTACATAATTATTGCGGTGTTGGATCAATAGTATTGTTGTATATTGGGTAAGTGAGGTCATTGATATACAAATATACTTTTAATGGTTGGGCGCCGCGAGCTCCAATTGGGAAAGATAGATTTTTAGGACATAAACATTATTCTTCTCGTGTAGGCAAGTGGTCAGCCCTGGTGTGAGAATTTTTAGGCCGCCCAAAGGCTTTTGACCTGGCTTAACGACTATTGTCTTACGACAATAGCCGGGACTGACGGCTTAACGTGCCCTTCGAAACACATACGTGCCCTTCGAAACACGAATAAATTTATGTGAACATTCCACACGGCATTCCATTCGTCTAAATCTTTGATACCTTTTTTGAAAATCGTACTTTAGCGTAAAATAAAGCTCATAAAATGATTTTAAATTTAATCGAATAATCTTCAACTCTCCAGACTAATTGAAACCAACAACATACAAATTAATTCAAATTCTCGTAACTAAATTTTCTCCTGACATGCAGGTTGCACTGCAGAACCCTTTGCCGTAGCTGATGAGGGATGACAAGTTACGGGATAAAGCTTGTAGCAAACTGAAAGCAAATAAAGCGTAGCGAGCATTTTTTTTTACGGTTTTGTTACATATCGGAATATAAACACTATTGTATCTTTATGGTACAAAGCGAGGAATTAGCTATATACATGAGAATAGGCCCGAGCTTTAAGATGTTACGCACAATAAACTGTGTAAAGTTGCATTGGTTCTGTTACATAGCGAAAAACAAATATTTATATATGTATCTTTATACACACAAAGCGAATAAATGACACAAGCCAGAAGCTAGCACTAGCAGAACCACGTTTTGAAGCAAGGAGAGGTGGTAATGGTTGCGTTTTTTTTCCGTCCAAAGTGGCTTTTGTGGAGGAGGCCTATGTTGTGACGTCTTTTCCGGATGACGTGATTGAACCATCCCTAATCTGAATCAAGCTCAATCCAGCTTTAATATGCTTTTTTTAAATGGTTTCGCTTCGTATATGCCGTCGCTACGCCTTTTGCAATCAGTTTGACAAAGGCTTAGGGTAAGGTGGGGATAATTTGAAGTAATCGAGTTGAGCTTACGTCGCCGTCAATGGTGCCTGATTGAGCTCCGTAACGATGTTACTAGTCTGATGAACTTTGTTTCAGACGTGTCGGGGCAGAGGCGTGCAGTTTAGATTGAGCGCATATTATAAACCTATTTTCCAATATTACCTACACAACATCAAAATACGAGTTAATGACCAATAATCATTTTTATCAGTCATCTCATACAATAATAAGATGATAAGAATAAAAACTAAATCATTATTTATTAATGAATGTGATTATTTCGATTTAAAATTACTAGAATTGCACGAGGACTGTTTCATAAAAAGTCATCATCAAAAGCCTGCAGCCGACTGCTGAACATAGGCCTCCCCAGAGAGCGCCGCTTTGAGTGGCTGCTCGCTTCCTGCATCCATGGCTCCCCACAGTTTTCACCAAATCGTTGCCACTCGAAAAATAAAAAAGTCACTCATAAAAATCTGATATGATCAGCAGAAACTTTTTTAGACCCGCTTTTCAAATTTTAGCCTCTGCATTTTAGTCGTTTTGCTATTGTAGTGGTATCTTTGTAGATATTCGCTTCAATACGAATCTTTGTTAAAATAAATGTCGTCTGGAACGATTTATATCTAATGATTTAAAACTGTAAAGATTTAAACCATGGATGTAAATGATATAAACAAATCCTTACACCTCGGAAACCATAAAAAAATATCCAAGATATAAAATAACAATTGTCTATTAAACAGTATTCAAAAAGCCATACATGAGAACAAAACCTCCCTACACTCGAATCAACACTATTGCCAAAACATCCCGCGATAAAATACAATGGCCGTTAGAAAATAAAAATAAACACGGACTGAACAAACTGTGAGGCGTCAAGCCAGGCTTTCGAAACACGGTTAGTGTAGAATTATTGTCAGTAGCTGAGGTTTAACGTGTATAACCTGTACTACAAAAAATAAAACAACCACGATTACCACAACCAAAGCCATAACTACAACCACAACCACAATCACAACCTAAACTACGACCTCGACCACAACCACTTTATTCATGGAGCGATAAGTCCTGCTCTAATGTTCCGATTGTGTGCGTAGACATACTGTCAATTTTTAGTGTCACATTTCATCAAGTAACAGGCATTCCATTCAGATGAACAAGTATGTAAAATCTGTACGCGGGCTCTGAAGCTTCATAACTGTCTTCAATTACACGGTCTTTCTGAGGAGATTTCTCGCAATAAAAATAAAATAAAATGTCCCTTGGCATATTGCATTAGCTGTTTTAGTGGTAAGCAGTTGGTTTGCGTTTTATCGAGCATCGGAATTGACCTGCTTTGGGTTCGGTGTGAAAAGTCCTATGGGAGAGATGGTTTAGTCGTTGATCTGAGGGGAAATATTAACTTTTGAGTATTTACTTCTGTCTTAAATGAGAAGTAAAGGGTCTTTCAACAAGGACGGGCTATTAAACAATGAGATATAAACGTTATTTTTTTTATTCTAAAGGCATATGAATGTCATTATTTATGAAATATGACATCGTTTAAATGTCCACCGCGGCTTCGAACCAGTGTTCGAACGGAACCGGGAGTTTGCTATGTGGCACGTAGCGCCGTCTTACTGGAGGAACCACAATGTCGTCCACGTCCATATCGCTCGTTCAATTCAGGTCAAAAGAAATTGCTTATCATCGACCTGGCCATCACTCAGGTTCAGCTGGATTTATGCAGCAGAGAGCTTTTGCATGCCACGGATTCGAGAGGTTCAATTTTCTGAACCTCTCGAATCTGTGCCACTGACTGTAATTCATAAATAATGACATTAATACAACTTTCGAATAAAGAAAATAGGCATGATTACTAAAATTTTGTGTTTTTTTTGGTAAGTTAATAATATTCCTCAAAATATTTGTGAAAACAAAAATTAAATATCTCAAAAAATGACCAAGTTACAAGCATTTTAAAAACCGGAATAGAAAGAAATAGCTCAAACGGCCAGTGACGTCAGAGGAAGGTCGTTCATAGTACCTCATTACTAAGCTGTGGTAGCTTTTCATACAATCTCTTTGGCATGTGACGTCACAAGTGGACTTTTCATAGTAACTGTGAGGGTGCTCTGTTTCGTGAGAAAGGTACAGAATATGCCTACTGTAGAAACTTTAAAACCCCTTATTACTCCGTGATTTATTTCCCGATTTTTCTTATTTTTTCAATTATTGCATTCATGTTTAATCTTCTTTATGAAAGTAATATTTACGTGTTCATTTTTAATAGTGGTCATCATGCCTATCACCTTTATATTTCACACACTGCTTGTTTTATTCAATTTCAACATTGGCCCGTCCTTGATGAAGGCCGGGTGGGTTCCCTACTTTTAGCGCCAACCAACGGCATATAAAACCATAGAGTGGGCACTCTAAAGAAACAAAGGTGCGCTATTCAAGATTTAACACCATTAATTCTTACCCCAAGAAAACAATGGTAACGGCGATACCTTACCATTTACAAATTAAATTATTAGAGCAATACATTATTAGACAATGGAAGCGTTTCGTGCGTACGAAACCGATTCTATCTTATAATTGATTGCTGCGGTCGATTCGCCATTTGTATTGGACCTACACATTTGTGTCTCCTGAGTTAAGGTGAGTTCCACTTGGAACTTTACCTGTAGGACTGATTTTGCAAACTTAAGCAAAACGATAAATACACCGAGAAAACAATTAATGTGTTGTTGGCCATTCAGACATCCACAGCAGATACACGGTTGTATCTGCTCAAATTGTTATTAAAATAGATATTTCTATTTATAAGCAAAACTATTTCGATACCCTTTTTAGCGGAATTACTAGTACATTTTTTATTCTAAAATCTGTGGGCACACTAGATATTATTATTGTTTCATTTTGTGTTTAAGATGAACTTCCGCAAGGTCACGCCTGACTCAAGCAATTATTTTGACATCTTAAAAAAAGAACCAATCGTTCAGTTTCCGTAGTATAAGTTGATTCGAATGTAAATACATTACTCAAAATGTTTGTAGACAATGGCATAATGGTACAATTGTACACAATAAATTTTACGATATAATAGGCAGCTGCGAAATGCTCAACAAAATACCTAGGAAGAATAAAATAAACGCAAATACTTCACAATCACACAGCACACACAGTGCAGAGCAGTGCCACGCGAAACTTTATTATTTTAAGGCTCCGAACGATACTGCAACTGTTTTGGACGGCCAAGTCACTTAACATCAGGTGAACGACTAGCTCACGCCATTCATTGTTATAAAAAATGTACATTATTATGATAATGTCTTTTTTTTAAGTTTTTCAAAATGAGTTATTTGGAACTTGAATGTGCTCTTATTTGTAATAAATTATTTTACAAGCAAAAAAATTCTAAAACTTTTAAAACTTACCACGGTCTAAGTGGAAGGATCCTACGGAACCGCGTCTGGAGGCAACCGCAGAGCGGGCCGAAATTAATTGCGGACCCCCAATACTCGCTCTAAGATATTGTGAAACGAATTAAGTTTTAATGAGATATTGGTTTATTTTATGAACTAAATAAAAATTATAGAAAAGAATTTAGAGGATACAATTTATTATTATTTTCAGTTTTATCAAAATTTGTTCAGTAGTTTGGTTTTAGAAAGAAATATACAGGATGTTTGGTAGATTCCGATGGTGATGGCCGTATAGGATTGGAAAATTACAAGGATTATTTCGCATAAAAGCCACTACGGATCGAAGGGCGGTGTAAGAACAAAAGCGTTATGTTTTAGTTTTTCCAGAACCAATAGCTTGGAACTTGGTGGTTTGGTATTTTAGGGATCTAAATGCATTGAGTAGACCAAACATACCTACCTACATATGAGACCAAAAGTCATTTAAAAAATTATCAGAAGGTGGCACAAAAAAAATTACAACAATTTATTTTAGAATTTTCCAAAATTCTTCTTTGCTAACTTGTATTTTCCCATATAGTGTGCGACATGTTTAGCTAACTCTATACCAAACATCCTGTATAACATTTTTTATCCCGGAAAATTAAACACTTCTGCGGAAAACGCATAGGTACCTAAAATTCATCTCAATAATTGATTGAATCAGGCGTGACCTCGCGGAAGTTCACCTTAAATACAAAATGAAACAAGAATATCTAGTGTAATTCCGCTAAAATAAAACTATAAGATTATCTATATTGGGAAAGCTGTAAGGGATTGTTGCTGGTAAATGTATTGTAACGGTCTCGCTACTTCCATCCGTCGTCCGTCACTTGTGAAGATCTCGTTTGCAAACCGAACCGCGGCCGTCCAATCGCGAGACGACTTTCAAACTGATTGAGAGGCGAGGCAAGCGGGGCGCAATCTTACTGGCCACAGTGGCCTTTTAGTTATCGTCTCTTTTCTACCTGCCTTAGTTTTCCTCTAATCTATAGGAACTAGGTAGGGTTAACAGCTAGAAGTGCTACAGTATGTGACAAAGAATAAGAAAAATATTTGATATGACAGTTTTATTACAACAATCTGGGAAGGCTAAAATTGGTTCAACATTTGTTGCGCAGGATTAGAAAAAACCCAGAAATACGTAATCAGTCCAATGACAAGTCGGTACACTTATAAACCGCGCGGTTTTAGATATTCTTGTTTCATTTTGTATTCAGCTCAATTATAGTTTAATATATAGTAGGAAGGGTGATGTTAATCACTAAATCATATTATCCCCCAATTAATGAAATTATTCCTAAGATGAAAGGATAATGAATACTAAAGCTCCACAAACCAAATAATATTAAGAACGTCGGAAACTCTGAAAGTAATCTGCTTAAGTTCACGCTAATGTGGCTGGTTTAATTCAATTGGTTTAATTAATTGAACCGCGAACAGGTGTCGTCTTTCCCATGGGGCTTAAGTGATCTTCAAGTTAAGAGAAACTTACAATGTTCAAGTACTAAAATGAGGGTAATATGAATTAGAATAGTCTCGGTCAAAGATTATAAAGCCCGTTGATAGCTCGTGATCATAATTTCTCGTACAAACACGACTCACCTACGGGGGCAGGGAGCGAGGTAACAAAACGAGACAAAGTCATACGAAATTACAAAGGACAGAGCAGGATGGAACAAAAGACACATTGGGTGTCCCGCTTCCTCTCGTAGGGTTAGCAGTTGAAATAAACTACTAATTTTCGTACGAGGGAAAGTTGTATCGTTGGTCAACTGGATTTATAGTCAATGGTCTCGGCGGAATATTTGCCAAAATGTAAAATGTTATGTTAAGAAAACCGTATTCTGTTTTATCTTGTTTACTCTGCTCCGTTGCTTGTTTCAAAATAGGAAATCGATGGATTGATATTCCATCATTGATTCACACCATAATATCGCACCCTTGAGATATGCTCTGTTATAAATAATAAGATCAAAAAAACAAAAACTATTACACAGTAATAAAGTTGGTGGAACTTATAAGGTAAGGTCTATAATTATCACGAAGTTACTGCCTGTTATTATTAATTGTACACTATGTTTTAATTTAACTTTATTTTAATAAAAAATATCTATTCTTTTCTATAGTTATATACTATTTAAAAGTCGCATCTCTGAGTCCTAGGCTACAGGGTTTTGGAATTATCGCTTCAAATGCATTATTGCAGTTTGCAATTGCATTGGGATTTTGACTTGGTCTCATTGACCCCGGTGCCTCTGGGCCTCCATAGAGGTTGACATTTCCATTCAGCCCTTTGTCCAGCACATGATTTTCCATAAAAAGTAGTGATCACAAGTCTAAAATGAAAGATTTCGGACATTATTGTGATCGCTTGTCACCTTTTACAACGAACTTATGGGAGTTAATTTGTTAACAAAATGCTCTCATACGTACCCCGATTGAAAACCGGCCTTTAGCAAAATCCAATAAAAACCAATTTCATTGTCTCCACACATTATTTAGACAACTGAAGTAAATTAAATCAATATCACTAAAGGCATCCTAAAGCCGTAAGGGGTCGCAAAGTGGGTCTGACTTAAAACTTTGTGGGTGCCATCATAATTTCAGTAAAAGCCTCCGTCAGAGCAACCCGATAGATCCTTGCTGACGTTTCAAGAGCCTAAGAAGTGGTTAGATGTGGTAGGTGCCAAAAGTGGGAAACCCGCGGATCGCTAGCCATTCACCTGATATTAAGCACGGCTGCCTATACTATAACAGCTTGCAGTATCACTCGCAACTCTAAATTAATGTAGTTTTGCGAACATAACACTGCACACGTCATTCTCAGACTTCACACAGTCTAGTAATAAGATTATGTATTATGTAAAGAAGAGTTTGATAAAGATTTTAATAATATCAAAAAAATACCCATTTCTATGTCTTTAGCATGTCGTGTCAGATGCTGTGCCTGTGCCTGCTGTTACGAGACCGGAACTTCGTAACCAGATGCAATCAAAGCCTTTTTCATCTATGTACGATACTTCAACCGTTTGGCATTAAAATACATTTTATTTTTACTATACTTCTCCAAGAATTTATGAATTTTAACCACATCCATTTTCACTTACATCTAACTGAAACCTTCTAGAGACAATCATGTTTTTAGCTCGCTGGCCCGATGACGTCGCCATTATGGTCCGTTAATTTGTCACCCACTGACACTTTATTTGCTGCGATTTTAGAATAATGCCCCTTTAACTTTGATGGCTTTCATATTTCCCCCTTTTTAACGGCACTTTGGACCTCTTAGGGCGGCTATTTTAAAGGATATTTTAGGATTTTTTTTTAGATGCCAGGTTTTATCCTCCCAAAAAAGCTCTGAAAGGTTCAAAATCTCACTCAAGAAATAGTAGAGACCCGATATTTTCTTGATTATCTTTAGGACATAAGATTTTTTAATAGATTTGCGATTGCAGCTATATGGTGTTTAGATAATGAGGCATTTAATTTTTTTGTTGATATTATGGCCTTTTGAGAACAACTGATATCTACAAAACACTAGACCATCGTGTCATCTCATGTGAGAGAAGGCCTGAGTCCTAGCAGTGGGAACATTGGGCTGATGACTTAATGTGACAAATGGTGTTTTACTATCATCATTATCACCAGCCCGTAAACGTCCACTGCTGAACATAAGCACCCCCAGAGAGCGCCACTTTGAGCGGCTGCTCGTCTCCTGCTTCCATCGGCTCCCCGCGGTTTACCCCAGGTCGTCGATCCACCTAGTACGGGGTCTGCCTACGCACTACGTCTGCTACTACTACTATACTATAGAGTCATGCTTTTACTTCTTATACATATACGTAGCTATAAATGTATAAAACATAAACACACTTTGAATTCAGCGTTTGAACGACAATGGGGCGAAAATTGGTGTCCCCGTTTTGTGAAGAATAACGAATAAGTTATTTGTCTTTTGCATTGGGAAATACGTTGCGAGAATGTGCTTGGCAGTGTTTCAGGGAAGATTGTGGAATATATTTCTCATTATACATTTTATATCATTATTATATACGGTTTTTCCAAATCTCTGGCAATACGTACCTAATGATTTTATTGTACCTATCGATAATAGGCATGATGACAAAAATTATTTTTTTGGATAAATCAATAATATTCCTCAAAATATAAACATTTGTGAAAACAAAAATAAAATATCTCAAAAAAATTACAAAGTTACAAGCATTTTAAAAACCGGAATAGAAAGAGATAGCTCAAACGGCCAGTGACGTCAGAGCAAGGTCGTTCATAGTACCTCATTACTAAGCTGTGGTAGCTTTACATACAATCTCTGGCATGTTACGTCACAATTGTTATGGTTGGCCGTATCGCTTAACACCAGGTGGACGACAAGCTCGTCACGTCATTTATTCTCATAAAAAAAGCGGATTATTCATAGTAACTGTGGAGGCGCTCTGTTTCGCGAGAAAGGGACAAGAGATGCCCTTACAGAAACTTTAAAAGCTTATTACTCCGTGATTTATTCACCGATTTTACTTATTTTTTCAATTAATGCATTCATTTTTAATCATCTTTATGAAAGTAATATTTACATATTCATTTTAAAAGTAGTCATCATGCCTATTATGATTTTAAATTGTCCTGCTTCTATCTAACTATCACGGTTCATGAGATACAACCTGGTGGGAGACGGCAGCGGAGCCTTAGTAATAGAGTCCGTTTTACCCTTTGGGTACGGAACCCTAAAAAAGAGTTAATAAATCTCATTTATAACAAATGAGATTTTTAACTCTTTTTAGGGTTCCGGGGAGCCCCTTTAAATATTTTGTTTATTGTTTTTTTAGTATTTGTTGTTACCTATAACGGCAACATAAATACATACTGTGAAAGTTTCGTTTAACTATCATGCTTCATGAGATTCAGCCTGGAGACAGACAAACGAACAGACAGACAGATGGATAACGGAAACTTAGTAAAAGGGTCCGTTTTACCCTTTGGGTACAGAAACCTAAAAATGACTAAAGTATTAAATGTTAGCAATAGAAGCTTAGGGGCTGTAAAATTGAAACAATCAATTTAAAATATGCTGCTTCTAAGTGCTGGAACAATATTCCGCCGCCAATTAGAGAGTTGAAAAGTGTGGACGGTTTTAGAATCATGCTTAAAAAATATTTAATTGACGAACAAGTAAAACATGGCAATAATATATATGATCGGTCCTTCATATAATAAGGCGAATGACTGCAGTGTAATTAATCCCTTATAATTATTACCTTCTTGACATTTTATTGGTTGCAACTTATTTTATTATTGTTTCCCTTTATTTTTGCTTGTGTACCTATCCATTGTTAATTTGTTATTAATATGTACCTATCGAATCCAGCTTGTATTTGAACGTTTCTAACTATTATTTTATACTTATCGTATTAGAGTTATGTGTATATATGTATATGTATAAATATTATACATATATATGTAAATATATTTAAGTTAGTATGTATTTGGAATATTATAATCATTTTAAAGTTTATTAGTCAGTGTTTATAATATTTTATCCACCCGCGGGGTTTCAGCTGAAAATCAGCGTCCGGTACCGAGGGTCGGTATTTGACATTTATGCTGAGCTGAACGCCCTTTCAGCTTCACCACTTTGTTCACAAATTGTTTTTATACTTATGTATGCATGGTAACATAAAAGTAATTAATTAAGTTAAATTCTTGTGCTTTTGTTATTGCGTATTGTGTACCTTACCTTTGTGAAGTTGAATAAACGATATTCTATTCTATTCAATTCTAAAATTGAAACTTTGATGCATTGCACTGAAATAAAATGCGCTGATAAATCCTTAAATAATAGACTGTAAGCGGCTTATGCTGCGACAAAGGAGCCCAGGTGCAGCGAAGAGATATTGATAAAATAAACTTGGGAGGATTCTACCTATGCTACCTATGTCGTGGGATCGTTTCGTAAATAAATAACATAATATGTCTATAGTATACTAAACACAGACTACAGTTAAAACCGACTTGGTTTTAATAAAGGTATTATTCGCCAATTTTAATCACGTCAACGTAAACGATTGCATTACAATTGATTAACTTTTGTAAATTACACCATAACTTACATAATTATTCCGAAAAAAACATCAAAATTATTCCTTAAACGACACATATCTAAACAATAATGCAATAAAAAGAACCATTCAGAATCATTCTCTTTTGGTTCGGGAAGCACCCGCACGAGTAAATTTATTAAATAACCGGCCAAGTGCGAATCGGACTGGCGCACGAAGGGTTTCGCACCCTTGTCTATAAAAACGAGCATAACATAACGTTTGTTTTATGGGAGCCCCTTTAAATATTTATTTTATTCTGTTTTTAGCATTTGTTGTTATAGCGGCAACAGAAATATATCATCTGTGAAAATTACAACTGTCTAACTGTCACGGTTCATGAGATACAGCCTAGTGACAGACGGACAGATAGGCGGACAGCGGGGCCTTAGGGTTCACTTTACCCGTTGGGTACGGAACCCTAAAAACTAACTGGAATCCCACCCCCTCAATAACATAGGTACTATTAGGTAACAAGTACAAAAGAATCATTATACAAATTACGAAAAAAATAATTTTCGAAAAAAAAAAATTCCTTCAAAATACCATTAAAAATAACACTCAGTCATATCCAGAACAACCAAAGAATAACGGCAGTCTCCAGATGGCTCAGCGCAAACAAACACCGCGTATTCCTAAGGGTGACATTAGTTGCAGGGAATCGCTATCTCTATTTATTCAGACGCGCAATCCCGCAAATTACTGTGTATTTGGAACAATAAAGAGCTGCAACCGCGCTAATGTATGGGTATTTGTTTGGAATTGAACGAACTTGCGTTTTGATTTATTTGCATTGCGATTGTAGGACCATTGTTGAATAGCCTAGTTTTAGTAATGTAGATTCAATAGTATAGCTGATGTAATAGTGTAGCGGCAACCGGGGGATAGAAGGACTTGCATGCTGCAGGGTTAGCACGGACGGTAGACAAAATTGTCATTCCCCTGTTTTACTCCACTTGACAAGTAAATTGTATAAAGAATGTGACATAACACGGGGAAAGACAATTTTGTCTACCGT
The DNA here is from genome assembly GCA_963580505.1 of Ennomos erosarius. Lineage (NCBI taxonomy): Eukaryota > Metazoa > Arthropoda > Insecta > Lepidoptera > Geometridae > Ennomos > Ennomos erosarius. Next base: position 2,356,805 of record OY756996.1, on the reverse strand, counting down.
CCGTGCTGGCCCCACTGGTGTAATAGTGTAGCGGCAACCGGGGGAAGAAAAGTCTTGAGTGCTGACGACCACGAACAGGAAAACGTAACGTAGACCGGCCCCAACTAGGTGGACTGACGGCTTGCGAAAAGTCCACCAGTAAAAAGACGTCTTTAGGCTGCCCCTAATTAATGAACAGTTTTAGCTAGTTGCGTTTAGCGGTATAGTTGATGCAGTTTATAATCAAGCTACGTCCTTTGTAAATTTGATGATACAGAGAACACACAGGGGTGCAAACATTTTGTGACATGTCATATCTACACACGAACCACCGCCTCCCAGGCATGTGTATTGAACGGGCATATAAATGTGAAAATTATGCAAAATCTGCTGCAAACCTTCCAACTTTTGACTGCAGGGGAAGTACAAAGAGTACTATATGATTCAGGGGCGATATCGATATGTTTTCTAAATGATGGATGAAAAGCTGTGCACTGTTCTGTACCTACGATAAATAACTGCTTAGATGAAGTATTCCGTCTTTGTAAAATATAGGTACCACCAGAAAAAGCCTATTCAACAATAAAACTAAAATTAAACTTATAAAAAAACCCTCGACATAAATTGCTAATATCACCCCCGATGCAGTCTGTGGCTGCAATCGGTCTTCAAACAACCATCTAATGTAACATCGCTAGGATGGTTGTGCCAGTGACCCAAAGCCATGCTCCGCTAATAAGGGAGCTGGGCTGACTTGGGTAAATGCTGGCTGGGCCAAATGCACAATACATCCCATGCGGAACGTCAGTGCAGACCTTACCGCCCCTAGATAAGAAGAATCGTTCTCTCATGCAATCATGCTTTTAACGTAGGTACTACCTACCTCTTTGAAAGGGGGATTGTGTAAAGTACATTATCTAAAATCCAATAAATCCCCCTTTATAATTAGTAAAGTTTCATAACATACCTTTGAACGCATTCATTACGAGCCTAATCTATATGATAGCTTCAGTATTGCCAGCGCAGCCCTACTTATGCAACCCTATTTTACCCCATAGCAGGGTTGCCAGCTACAGATTAGAGGCGCGAACAGTGGGGTGCTTCAAAAGAAGGTCGTTAGAGACACGCTAACGCGCTTTTTGAACACCTTGTACTATAATGGTAGTTGGTCATACAAGCTTTGGAGTTAGGAACAATAATTTTAGCCAAACCTCAGTCCAAGAATTATTCAATGTTTTCTCCCTCAGGCTTTTTCCTTATAGAACGGGGGACCAACCGCTCAGTCACGAAAAAATCTTTTAGATCCGTGTCGTAACGTCTCCACAGATAATGCCAGGCTTCTCAAAGTTTCTGTGTACGTTATTTTGGTTACAGGCTCTCTTACCCTCTTTTAACACTGGTAACCTTTTAGGTCCGACTGATTTTCTTTTATCTATCTGCTGTATGACCCATAGCTGCCAGTGCCGTATTGCAATTGACCAGCTTGGTCATCATGGTCTCTCGTGCTCAAAAAGGGACGAATTTTCTACTACGCCAGCTTTTATGATATCATTTTGCAGGCTTTGACTGTTGTTGTTTGCTGTCTGGTGATGACGTAAGTATGACGTAGACCTTACACAAACCAATGGCTCTATACTTAAAAATAAAAAAGTTTAGTGTTGAAGTATAGTGTGTGCAGTATTTCAAAGTTCACACTTTACGTGGTTAACCTCAAATAGTAAAGGCTAGGCAAATTCACAAAGGACCCCGTTTCCGAATTGATTCGCCTCAAAAGATTGAGAGAAAAGGAGTAGGCAAATCGGGGAGCGGTGGATTGCTCTGAAGATTTACGTTGGCGCTATTTGATATTTGATACTTTAGGGGCTCGTAACTCTCGTAAGTCTTGTAACTAAACACGATAAGTACCCCTGATGATATACCCTTGTACCTGCCCTTAGTGCAGTGTTGGGTGATCATTTATTTTAACCACAAGCATAAGACATAAGTAGGTAACGGTTTCTAAAATATCGGGATATTTTTCACGCCATAAGTATATTAAGTAGGCTGCAAGCCTGTATCAAATTAATTTGTGTTGTTTTATTTTGTTTGTTTGCAAATAAATTAGGTAAATACCTACATGGCATATTACCTATATATGCCGTTAATAAATAATATGGGGGAGGCATAAGTTCAGCAGGAGAACTAAAGTTACCGATGTAGCTCTTAGGATTGGCAAGTTGAAATGGCAATGGGCAGGCCACATCGCTCGTAGAACTGACAACCGGTGGGGAAGAAAGGTTCTCGAGTGGCGACCACGAACTGGAAGACGCAGCGTAGGCCGGCCCCCCACTAGGTGGACCGACGACCTGGTGAAAGCCGCGGGGAGCATAGATGCAGGAGGCGAGCAGCCGCTCTAAGTGGCGCTCCCTGGGGGAGGCCTATGTTCAGCAGCGGACGTCTTCAAGGCCATTATTCCGTATCGATTCCTTACTTCGAAACCACGCGAATTCCTTGTCTTACATAAGAAATCTGCGAAACTGTATTCTCTATGAAACGAAAACAAAACCGCGCGAAATGAATTTGGAATTGGCGCGATTTGAACTGTCAAAAATCGTATGTTTTACCGAGACGCGTTCCGAAACATAAACACATCAAAAGATATGACCACTTATGTCAATATATTTTATTCAAAATAAAGATAACTTTAATGTAAAGTGAAGGTATATCTGACGCTGTGACACGATTTGAAAAAGACACGATAACGACGTGATTTCGTATCGTGTGCATGGAATCTGTGTTTCCAGAGAATAACCGCAGGGCGGTTATTCTCTATGGAAACACAGATTTGACACGCTGTTAATGTTGTTGATGATGATCACGTACATAATATAGGTATGTAGGCTAACTGTATCTAATTTATTTGAATTATTTGTTGCAATTAAAATGTATTATGTAAGTACATGGAACATAATGCTACCCAAGCAACGTTTGCAAAATTCACTCAAGAAACATTTCAGAAATTGTTTGCTAGCACGTTTATACCTAAACCATAAACACAGCTGCTGTTTCATTTCCACAGGGCCCATGTGTAAAAACCTTAGCTGTAACTGTGTCTACACATGGGGACAGTGCATCTAAAACTGGGCGAAGTTTGCTCAACTTGTGAGAATTTATACCAACGCCGAAAGTACAATAGTGGTTTCACATTACAGGGGGAATAACTTTGGCGTTTTAAACTTGCACTGGAGTTTTAGCTTCAAACTTTATTACTAAGATAGGAGTTGCCCTGCAGTGAGACAAAGAAGGCTGAAAATAATAATAATTAAGTAATTATTTACCTGATGATGATGATGATGATGATGATGATGATGATGATGATGATGATGATGATGATGAAGTATAATTCGACTGGGCTGATATCTCAGTTGGTAGTAGCTCTGCCTTCTGAACTATTATAGATAGGCTGTGGGTTCGATTCCTACCCAGGACAAACATTTGTTTGATGAACATCGATGTTTGTTCTGTCTGGGTGGTATTTTGTATTCTATGTACCTATATATTTAAACCACGTGGACGTGGCGACCACGAACTGGAAGACGCAGCGAAGACCGGCCCCTCACTAGGTGGACCGACGACCTGGTCAGAACCGTGGGGAGCCGATGGATGCAAGAGGCAAGCAGCCGCTCAAAGTGGCGCTTATTGGGGGAAGCCTATGATCAGCAGTGGACGTTTTCAGGCTGATGATGATGATAGTGATGCTGATAATGATGATGATGATGATTTATTTAAATACAAAAAGATATCTATATATTCCATCAGTTAGCTGGTTCGCATAGTACAAGGTATGCATAGTTTGGGGCTAGAGGACGCTGTGTATAATGTAGACACATTTTTTTAAATTTTAAACCTTCATAAATAACTTCACGTTAAATATTCTAGCTCTCTGCTGTTATTAGGCATTATATATTTTCGTTTATTTCTTCAGCACAAAATTCTTTGTTTTAATAGAAATGGGCGTCAATTTCACCTCAATGTGAAAGCGCATCTCTGTAAAATTACAACGCCCCTGGTCGTTTTGCCCACTATAGCAAACTATACTGCACTTACGAGCAACACGGCTGTTAGAACGTTAACTTGAATTAAACTTGGTAATAAAACTCATCGTTCTTCTTCGGTTTGTGCCCTACTATTTGTTTGAAAGTCACTACTTTCTCGCATCATCTGGATAGAGAAGTGACTTTATAACCGACTTCAATAAAGGAAGGAGCTTTCAATTTGTCAGAATCCTTTTTATGTATGTCTTGCCACTATGGTCACCTAAGTGATATCACTTGGGCTAGGCTGTGTCCTTTGATCACCTGTGAATATAATCACCTTTAAAGGTGATCATAGTCGACTCAGATTAAATTATCAATTTGGTATCCTCACCCAGTAAAAGTACCTAAATAATGAATGTATCTTCCCGATTAGTATTATTAATTAGAGAATTGACATGTTACGTTTAGATTGATGAAAACAGTGTCAAGCGACACTGTTACTTTTATTCCAAACAAACCAGCAGCATCTTTTGTAGTTATCAAATTATTCAAACAGAACAATAATTTGAGAACGCAAACAAAGCGTGTTCAAAATAAGCGATATACTTAAGAACTACTTTACAAGTCTCTCGAATTACTCTTCGACTTTAAGAAATTCGTTTCGTTTAAGGATGAGTTGACACTGAAGGATTTGAAGGTGCTCACTATTTGCGCCCTGTGGTTTCACTCACGGGTAAAAAGTATTGTCCGTCATCTGTATATTTATAATAGCCCTAGGTCCACGCTCAATTTGCTCAAAACGTTTCACTTCATGTTTAATTTTATTGCGCGGACGGCCAAAAAATCGAACAACTTATTAGCGTCTCTGTTACCGGAAAACAATTATAATTTGGGAGTTCAAGGTAAAAAGGAACCTGTTTCTTCTTCTTCTTATTTAAGAGATCTGGTCTTGTCGGTGGAGTCGCCATCTTTCTCTATCTTCAGCCAATGCTTTCTTCCCTTCCCTTCCCGTATCTCCTAGGCAACTATATTCCATCATCGTTGATCGCGTCGTCACTTACCATAAGATGAAACTATGGTCAAATGAAGGCTGTAATAAATATAATCTTTAGTTTTTTTTATCATCATCATCATCATCATCATCATCATCATCATCATCATCATTAACAGCCTGAAAACGTCCACTTCTGAACGTAGGCCTCCCCCAGGGAGCGACAATTTGAGCTGCTGCTCGCTTCCTGCATCCATCGGCTCCCCGCGGTTTTCATCATATCGTCGGTCCATCTACTTAGTTTTTTTTTTTTTGTAGATAATAATTAGTCTTAACCCTCATGTGCTGCCCCCTTTATGTCAGATGCAAATGAGTGCCGCACACGCGCACAAGTTTATAAAGTGATGTCTTGTAAATTAGCGGAACAATGACGAGGACGCCAAGTTTTCGAGAAAGGAAACTCTGTACATAATACATCTACTTTGTCGAGGACATATTCAGCGACAAACTTGCGGGTTTCAAATGGTACGGCGAATGAATGTTTGCTTTAATAAAACCCTTGATAGAAATGCTAGCAACATTAATATTTTTCAAAATAAATGAGAACCACGCTTTTTTTTTGAACGGGCTAACGCTGTTGGTCTCTACCGACCTTTACAGCGTCACCGGGCGGGAGGGCAGGCGCTTAAGGTAAGGGTCATCATCATCATCATAATAGACCACGGGAAGTGCAAGCAATCCGAGATAAAAATGGAAGCAATGAATCTAAATCTGGAAAGAAAACTCTGATAGAAGCTCCAGAAGAAGCATCAAGTAACTTTACATGAGATGTTTTTTAGAGTCCCAAAGGGTAAAACGAATCCTATTATTAAGGCTCTGCTGTCCGTCTATCTGTCGTTCTGTCTGTCTGTCCGTTTTTCATGAGGCTGTATCTCATGAACCGTAATAGTTAGACAGTTGCAATTTTCACTTCTGTTGCCGATATAATAACTTATACTAAAACACAGAATAAAGTAAATATTTATATAGATGTTTGTTCTGCGTCTGGGTGTTTATGTATGTATTTACAAACAAAAGTATATAAGTATTGTATCAGTTATCTGGTTCCCATAGTACAAGCTATGCTTAGTTTGGGGCTAGATGGCGCTGTGTGAAATGTCCACACATATTTATTTATTTAAGGGCACTCCCATACAACAAACGTGATTTTATTGCCCGTTTTTGTAGGTAATAGTACGAAACCTTTCGTGCGCGAGTCCGCACTTTGCTGGTTTTTTGCTATCCTCGTTTCACGATAGGTAACGTTTTGTAATTACGCGATTGTTTCAAGATCCCCCACTACATCAACTACCACAAGTGTTCTCTTGTAAATCAACGAACAATTCAAAGTACCGCCAAGTTTCCGGGAAACTCAACCTACAATGTAAAGAGCACACTCAAACTTGACGCAATATCTCAAATAGCACTTATCACTTTGCACGGTGTTCTGAAGTTGGAATACGAGTAAGATGGTATCTGGCTCATACTGGGTCGTTACTTAGCCAAACTATCTGCCAAACTCATTTGGCTACGAGAAAATGTGATTCAATATCACTACTTCATGGTTTATTATTACACCCTATACCCTGTAAAAAGGCATCGCAATCACCACGGAAAAATGTCGTCTTATGCAGAAGCCAATATCTTTCTAAATAATAGGCATGATGACTAAAATTTTTTTAATTAGATAAATTAATTATATTCCTCCAAAGATAAACACTTGTGAAAACAAAAATTAAATATCTCAAAAAATGACCAAGTTACAAGCATCTTTAAGGAATAGAAAGAGATAGCTCAAACGGCCAGTGACGTCAGGGGAAGGTCGTTATAGTAAGCATTAGTAAGCTGTGGTAGCTTTTCATACAATCTCTTTGGCATGTGACGTCACGAGTAGATTTTTCATAGTAACTGTGGGGGCGCTCTGTTTCGTGAGAAAGGCACAGGAGATGCCTCCTGTAGAAACTTTAAAAGCTTATTACTCCGTGATTTATTTACTGATTTTGCTTATTTTTTCAATTATTGCATTCATTTTTATCTTCTATATGAAAGTAATATTTTTTAATAGTAGTCATCATGCCTATTATATAGGGTTTGTATTTTATAAATAAATAAATATGTGTGGACATTTCACACAGCGCCATCTAGCCCCAACCTAAGCATAGCTTGTACTATGGGAACCAGATAACTGATACAATACTTATATACTTTTCTTTGTTTGTAAATACTTACATAGATTACAATATAACACCCAGACGCAGAACAAACATCTATGTTCATCACACAAATGTTTGTCCTGGGTAGGAATCGAACCCACAGCTCTCAGTTCAGAAGGCAGGGATACTACCAACTGAGCTATCGGGCCCGTCCCATCATCATTTTATCACCTGATGGCAAGTGATGATGCTGCCCACAGAGGTGTATACTTCTATAGCTGTTTGCACTTGACTTGAAGTCAGGTTATAGGAACAAATACGATGGCAAGTTGAAGCAACATTCCTAGTGCACGCGGTCTGTAGGAATAAAGGAAGAGAGGAGGAGGAGAGGAGAGGAGGGCGGGGGGGAAGGGGGGGATTTGGTTTATAACAGAATCTGGATTTGTCAGATTCGTAGTACCCACGGCAGAATTCATAGCACCTAATTGGCAGAATTGTGACAACTAGCCACTGAAGCCATAAACCAAGAAGTCAAGTCAAGTCATAGCACCTAAGGAAGATTTTTGGATAAGACGGATTCGCTATTACAGCAGAATATAAAGAGTTGCGCATACAAACAAGTTTAAATTAAAAAAGATTGTCCGGTCAGATTATCACAAATACGAGGAAGTAAAGTAATTCACCTGTTAAGCTTATTCGTTGCGATTTCTTTTAAACAAATTGTGTTAAAATGACTCTCAATCAAGGAATAAAAATGCCTTTATTACTCAAGCTAACTACTACAATAATAAAAACTAAACTAAAACTAACTACACTACACACTAACTAGCTACACTATACCTACTACAAAGAACATATGGACTGTATAATAGAACGCGATGGTCTATAGACAGTCCAAATGTTCCAGCCCACTGCCAGTAGGTAGCGTACCCAACAAAATAAGTGGTTACGTACTTTTATTTCTTAAATACCAGCTGGATTTGAGGCTTCAAATAAGGCTTCATGACTTACTTACCATTTAAAAAAATATAATTTCTGGGCTGTAAAGTTAAAGCCACAGTGCCGAAATTACGAATTTAAATATATGTACTTATAAAAATCGATACAAAATAACACCCCCTTCTTCCTTTTATCTTAATTTTAATTTTGCTATAAACGTGTAGGTACACTTCGTAAGCAAATGGAGTGCCATTTGGATGAAAGCTACTGATTTCAGCTAAAAGGGTTTCTATTTAATTAACAAAGTAAATGAGTGAGCAAATACGAACAACAAGGAAATTTCATGTAAGTAAATGCAATGACTTTAAATGATACTGAGATTGGTTACGACGTTCATCCTTTCCCCTTCCATAAACAGGGTTATTTTAAATTTAACAAAAACCTTTTAGGGTGTGACTCACATCATTGAAACAAACTATTTTCTATGTACGATTTTTTTTAATAATTTGAATATTTTCGCCAATCTAATGGATTTAGTAATCGGCCAAGGGCAACTCGGACTCGCACACGAAGGGTTTCTTACCATTGCCTATAAAAATGACGAGCTTTTTGTATTGAAGCCCCATTAAATATTTATTTTATCCTGATTTTTAGTATTTTTCAATCAATCAATCAATCAATTAAATCGTTTATTTGCTAAAATACATGTATAGTATAGGTCTTACAAAAAGTTTTGCTCATGTATTTAGTCTGCAAGCAGACGTGCAAATGTTATTTAATAACTAATCACTAATTTTATAATTTATAGGTAAATATTTGTACAGAATTCATTATAATCCTTAACACTATAAAAACAGTTGCATTGAAGCCAGCCAGTTTTTGTCATAGAGCCAACAGAAATACATAATCTGTGAAAATTTCAACTGTCTATCACGCTTTTTGAGATACAGCCTGGTGACAGACGGATGGAACTCTCTCAGTAATAGGGTTCGCTATATATACCCTTTGGGTACAGAACCCAAAACTTATCTATAAAATTTTTCGCCTTCGTCCTTCGAGATCACATGGGTAAAAGCAAGACGAAAAATTTCGTGCAACAAATTATTTTAATTGCACTTTTATGAATAAAAAAAGTAAAAACAGTAAAAAAGAGAAGTTCTTAAATTAATGCAGAGTTAAGAAAGACTTAAGGTTTATTTTAAAAAGAGAAAATAACACAGAAGTTAATGAAAGAGCACTTTGCAGTGGTGTAACTGGATTAACTCTACAGTTTCAGAGGGAATATAAAATTAGAACATTTCTCTTGCATTTGTAACGCAAATTGCTTTGATTGGCTTAGTTTTATTATTTGTTAAATACACAGAATAAATAATAGTGTAGTAGTTTAAATAATGGGAGTTCTCAAAAATGACCGAACCAAACACAGAGCAAAAAAAAACGCTTCCCCTCTAAAGCGTCATTTGTTTCATAGCTCTGTGGAACCAAAGTTTAGTATTTGTTAAAAGAACACCTTAAAAAGTTTCTTATTAAATAAGGAATAGAGTCATAGGTAAAATGCTGGTCTCAAATATTTTTATATATAAAAAAATATCGAAGACACAATAAGTTCAAATTGAGAACGTCCTTTTATGAAAATTAGTCAGAATAACTATTAGATAGTGGCTCACGAAAATTGTTTTCATTGTAAATTGCTTTAAAAAATAGGTAAATAAAAGAGTAAATTGAATCTTTATTAAAACTTAGCTAATAACTTAGACTTAAATATAGCTAAGTGCCTTGTTATTAATTTCAAAGCGCCCCATCGAATATAGTTATTCTATAGCAAACCAACATCTGTCTCGTTCTTGTGTTATTAGAGATCTTGGTGTATTTATTGATAGCAAGCTCACTTATGAGAACCATATCGATCATATTGCGAAAAAGGCCTCCTCAGCTGGGGTTCGTTATGCGTAATGCCGGTTCCTGTAAATCGATGAAAACCGTAAAGATATTATACTGTGCTTATGTCCGTAGCCACCTCGAATATGCGTGTCAAGAATGAATCCTAATTATACAGTATACTCTTTTAGGCTAGAAAGGATTCAAAAAACTTCACAATGTATTTAGGCTATAAATTTAAGATACCACGAGTAACTTATGAAAATCGTTGCACTCGCTTCCATCTCCATCAGCTTGCAGTTCGCAGAAACATAGCAGATAATTAAGCTATTTGTTGAAATTGGTACAGTCTAAGTAGTAGTAGACTGCCCTGAATTGGTCTCTAAAATCTCTCTGAATGTTCCACATCGACACTCACGTCCTAGAAACTTGCTGCATGTCCCATTTGCACGCACTGTTCATCGCCGAAACTCTTATATCTTAAGATCCTGTACTTCCTTCAACAAGCTCATGAAGTCTGATTTTTCGTTAATAGACCTTTTCACAAGTAGTGTAGCGTCGGTGAGCAAGGCACTTTCCCCTAAAAACGAGTGTGATGCACGGCAACCGTAAATGTTATAAATTACTTAAGTTAGTTTAATTTCGTGTTAGGCTATTGCATGAACGTTTATTTTTATAACTAGTTGTGGAGGCTTTTAATTGGCTCTCTATGTTTGTTTTGATGCTTAATATGTTATGTTAGATGTAAGCCAAAAAAAAAAACTACGGTTTTCACCATCGTAGATATAGCTACGCCGTAGCAAATTCATCGCCTACAGCGTAGCAATTTCGTAGCTCAAAAACCGAGAAATCGTACCGTTTAATAACCGGTCGATATTAAAATAGTATTTTTGCTCAAGAGTCGAAGAGAACGGTTAGATTAGCATATTTATTGAGAACCCAGAGCCTCCCCAGGTATTAATATTGCCAGGTATCCTGCACTATTTTCCTCCAAAATAATTTTTCCCTGAAAAAATGTACGTATTCATTAATTCATAAGATTTATATGCTTTCAACTTACCGTATAAAACTATAAATAATAATTATCAACACGTTTTATGTAAATTTCGTTATTTTGACACGTTCATTAATTAAACATTTTAATAACATTTATAGTTATTTTTACAATAAGTATTTACAATATGTAAATAGCTTAAAAACTGCATAGAAAAAAACCAAAGGGGCTTAAGAGGCTTTATTCAACATTTCAGAGCGCGTCGTTGTGGAAAATAGTGACATTTTAAAGAATCACAAAATTCAGGGATATAATTTATTTGTTATCCACCTACCCGCACTTGATCGGCATGGTGAATTATAACCTGCTGGGCTACCACAAGCTAATACAAAACTATCATGTTTCATGGCATTATTATTTCAAGGTTACAATAATATTGTTCGAATTCGTACCATGAACTTATAAAGTATTCCTGCGTGTGAACGAGACGTCTGCATTTTTATACGGCGTGATTTAAGTGAACGATTTGACGCAACATTGAAGTATTCTTACTTTAATGTCATTAGTCAATGTATGATTGAAGTAATATTGAAGTAATAATGCTATAAAACATTGTGGTGCCCCCTGCTCTTCTTTTTGGGAGAAACCTCATCTCCTAGCAGTAAGACCGTATCAGCCGATATTGACATTAGTTATATTTTTTTTCTTTCTAACTGAATTTTTCTCACAATTTAGCGAAAATTTTGACCCTGGCAACACTCGAACTCTATTCAGGTGACACACCCCAGGCTGGTATAATGCGATTTGAAGTCGACTCTGTTATTAACAGGCCAATTTGCCGCGGAGTTGTTTGTGAAAGTACGCGAGAATTCTCGAGCCGTTAATACACAAATAGCTCCAATGGAAGATTAAGATAACCCGAGTCATCACTTTGGTGCTAAAATAGAATTCCCCCATCAAAATTCTAATTCAAAATTATTTATTTATTTTTAAAAGCGGTATTACGGCTCTCATCATCATTAACAGTCTAAAGACGTCCACTGCTGAACATAGGCCTCCCCCCACGGAGCGCCACTTTGAGCAGCTGCTTTCTTCCTGCATCCATCGCCCCCCGCGATTTTTACCAGACCGTCGGTCCACCTAGTGGGGTTTACGCTGCATCTTCCGGTTCGTGGTCGCCACTCGAGAACCTTTATTCTCCATCGGTCAGTTCTACGAGCGATGTGGCCTGCCCATTACCATTTCAACTTGCTAATCCTACGAGCTACATCGGTCACTTTAGTTCTCTTGCGGATCTCTTCATTTCGGATTTTATCTCGCAGGGAAACACCGAGCATTGGACCACTACATCACAAGAGCTTTTCAAAATTACGCCAAAAATCAGTACCTACGTCATCATTATTCAGAGTTAACATCAATATTTATAAGCAAGGGTTAATGACTTATTGGAGGGTGAAGTGAAAAGGGGTGGGTATAAGGGTGTCAAGTCAATGATTGTGTCAATTGTTTATTAATGGTAGAACATAGCAAAGCTTTCAACAGGTGCCCTACGACAGGGTGTAAATAATTCAGTAGTTTGAAAGGAACATACTGCTTTATTTAGAAGTGATTGAGCTTTAAGACTATTCATCATCATCATCATTAGGGTAGTTCTCATCGATGCTCAAATTTGATGGTCACGAGGTTATATTTCCTAAATGGCTTAAGATACAAACAGAATTTGTGAATTAAATGATGAAACATCTATTAGGCTACAACAGAAATAAAGCTTGTCAAAATAAAAACAAAAATAATACCTTAAATTAACACGAAATGGTCAAAAACGGGGTAATTTTTCGTGTTCTCATCGTGTCACACTCTCCGATGCAGTAAAACATTTGCTTACCACTTCACCAAATTTCACTGTATTTGTATGTAACATATACTAAAATTATCGTAATTAAATAAACTTTACACTAAATAGTTTAAAACAAATCTTTTCATCATTATTTTCAATTTAAAACAACATACGCGTCGGTCACGCGGATATGGGTTCTTTAAATTCGCGTGATATAACGGCTGCCTGTTAAACAAAACATCAGCAATCAAACACTGAGTGTGGTCCGGTCGAACGTCAGTCGTGTACTGGCATCGCAGACGTAAGACGTGTGGCTCAACGTGCCGGAAAAAAAAAATATCGGTAAGCTTGTATTTGTTCATAGATTTACCGATCACACGTGCACTACATTTTTTGGGCATTGTATTTCAGCAATTGAAATCAAAGTTAGCTCATCGAAACCCTAAAATGTGCGAGATATTTATGTAGTATTTGATTTAAATCGATACACTTAACTTTGCAGCAATTTTACAAAAAAGGGATAATTTCGTCAGTTTCGTTTCATAAACTTCGTGGTATTTTAGTCATGAAACTGATTTTGGTACATGAAACTGATTTTATGCATTCTTTTATTTAGAAATGTAGCGACTAGTGTGAGTTTATTGAAACAATTCTAGTTATTGTAGTATGACAGATGTAAGATAGTGTTTTGAATAATTATGTAAACGTGTTTTTATCGTGTTTTAAGATGGGTCGATTCGAACTCACTCATCATTCATTGTGATTAATCATCATAGCCTAAAAATGGATGAGTTCGAATTGGTAGGTATGTCATGTTATCGCGAAAAGGGGTGATCTGGACCGTGGTAGCCTAGTAACTCTCAAGTTGGGAGAACCTTCCTTCGAAACTAGCATTGTATTATGTTTAATAATAGGTACCTAAAGGGGAAGAGCTAGTAACAGTACCTACGTTTGGTAGGTAGTAGATTAAAAGATTATGGTTACATACCATTTTTCTGGTTTCCGGGAGAAGCATCCTATTGCGAAGATTCCGGTAGGTAGCTAGGTAAAAGGTACCAAGTTCACATTCTATGAACACTTTTCTCCACACACGTTTACCGTCGGATATTATGTACCTAAAGTATGTAGGTATTAGGAACTATCACCAAAAGGTTCTGAAATTATTAATAACGTCACGTCATATCACAACACTACCTATTCTTGACGTAAGTACGTATATAGGTACTAGGTAGGGAGGTAGGTACCTACTAGGTACATTTTGGTCCCCGCCTGCCAACATTTCAATCATACTTTAATTATTTTGCTCGTAGGCTCGACTCCGAACACGTAAAGCTCATATTTAAAAGTTTATGGAAAAATCACGAAATCAGGAGTTTCTAATCCAAAAGAGTACCTAAAGATGTGCCAGATATTGTCTTTTGTAGTGAGATTTGTTTTTATAGATAAATCGTTATAATATAAGTATAGATTATTTCTATTGTAGTGAAGGTTGTTGTTCTATTGAAAAAGTAACACAACTCATAAATAAATACACTTTTTAAATACTCATGATGCTTCTTAATTAATAAAGCTATTAATACGATAACTATCTGTTTTTTTGTCAGCGAGGCTTATTACCTATAATATGTAGTTAAGTGGATTAGTATTCGTATTTCGTAGGATGAACAAACTCAGGACCGAACTGATAATAATAATATACATAGTTTTGGTTATTAATACCATTTGTTTGCCAGTTTAATTATGAAAACCAGATTACGATGTTATTTTATGAACATTTAGTCTTATAAACAGTGGCAAAATGTGAGAAAATGATAGCTGTAAAGTTACTGAGTCATTTTCGTGATCCGATGCGTCGCTTTCGTGGCCTCTAAAACTTCAAAACCATTTATCACCCAAACAAGACTTTCTATTTGATTAACTTATATATTAATTTACTCGTCTTATAAAGCGCTATAATTTATTGTACAAAAATATTTGAAATAAGAACAATATAAAATTGTACATGAAACTGACGATGAGAATCGTAAAAATGAGAACGAGCCATTAACAGCCCGACTACATGAAGACTATTAAGACTATTACTAGTGTTTGTTGTATGTATTTATGCCTACTCTGGAGTTCGTGATGTCATGACTAAGGGTTCCGCCTGAAAATCAGTTGATTAAGGTCACTTGCTGACCTAAATCATTATGCTGAGTCGGGACCTGGGTCATGACATCACGTTACATTTTTTGTTTTTGTAGTGTAATTATTATTTTTAGTGTGTTTCCTATAATGTAATGTTGTGTGATGTCCTGAATAAATGTTGTTTTCTTTCTTTCTTCTTTCTATTACAGGAGTTAAACTACCACTTAAATAAGCTGAGATCGCCTGTCCCTTTCTCGGAGAAGAGTTATGTAGTAGCTGTCGAGATGTCCACAGCTACTATGTAACTTCAGGATATGACGTCACATGCCGAAGAGATTGTATGTAAATCTGCCACAGCTTATTAATGAGGTACTATGAAGGTGGAAGAACTGAACTGTCTCTTTCTGTTCCTGTATTTTAAATTGATTGTAACAGTAATTTTTTGAGATATTTAATTTTTGTTTTCACAATTGTTCTTTTTTTGAGGAATATTATTATTTTTGCAATAAGAAATTGCAAGTCACAAGCCTATTGTTTGTGTATTTGTATAAATTTAGTTGGTACAATTGTTCCTTAAACTTAGGTCTAACTAAGCTATTATCAATCCCAAATAAACTAAACCCGTACCATTAAATCAAGAACCGAAAAATTAAACTCATTCTTAAATCCCCAACAATGGTCCCGCTAGCTCCCCTTTTGATGAACAAATGCGATCATTATAGGCACAAGGGCTGACAAGTGCTGTTATTGTGTACAACCCTATCCCTAGGGAATCTGGGGGTAGGTATGCGAGGGTTGAATTTCGGATGGACTTCAATGGATGTTTTGAATGTTTTCTAGATTAAATTTGATGGTTCAGTGCTTGAATGGAATGTGACAAGGTTTGGATTTATTATTTCCTTTTTTGTGTTGTGTATAAAAATAATATTAACTGGTTGGCTATCGTCACATTTGAATTCGAGGAAATAACAGCTTGGTGTACCTAATTAGACACAATATTTAGATTTTGGTCGTAACGTTGACACCGTCGTTCCTGACAATATAAACCTATTTAATTAAATGTATTAAATACGTTATCCTATAATAAATTCGATTTGAATACCAATCAAGTAAAATAAACATTAAAAAGCATTTAAAATCATTAAATTATCATAATAGTATTTGGACTAATTATTTTATAAGTTGCCTGTTATGAATTTTAAACGCATTATCATCATCAACAGCCTGTAGACGTTTACTGCTGAAAATCCCTAACGAACACCTAGTTCCCCAAAGAGCGCCACTTTGAGCGGCTGCTCGTTTCCTGCATCCATCGGCTCCCCGAGGTTTTCACTAGGTCGTCGGTCCATTTAGTGGGGGGGAAACGCATTATAGTGTGGCATATTATATTCCTTTACAAAGAGTACATACCTCTCTACCCCTAAATATTTGTATAAGTTGGTAATAGGGTATTTTTTTATTAGATAACTTATCAAATAAGGCTAGATGCTTCCAAAATATTCCACAAATAATATTTACTAATTGGGCCCTCACTCATGTTTGAGCGTAGAGTTTGCTAACGGTTATAGCTGCAGAATACAATATTGGCAACGCCAGAGTCATGATTAGTCACTTATTGTTTTATTTGTAAGGTTTTCTGTTTGTCCGTTGAATATCCAAAAAGTTTGTAATAGGAGAGTTCCCTGGTTGGGCCATGTAGTGGAGAAGAAGCTCGGGTGGATTTTGTGACAACATGGTAGCGGTAGTGGGATGGCTATCTAAGTTTGGTGAGCTGGACTGGAGGTGATGAGTGGAAGAGGTAGTCGGTGGTACTGGACTGGAGTATATTTGAAATAACTACAGGCGTGAGCTTGTCTTATACTGTTGGGTCGTTCTAACAAGTAGTTCGTATGCATGTTACGGGTAATAATGGGATGTGGCGGTGCAAGTTGGAATTGACACACTATAGCAATGCCTGCTAACTTTTCGGCTAAACATTCATTCGATCAGAAGTAAAAGTATCAAAGTTCATTTGACAAAAAAAAATTACTATGTTCGATCAATAAAAGTCAATTAAAGAATAATATAGTTCTAAATTTAAGCAACCAGCGGGATTTGAACCCGTGCTCCAACTCACCGGATTGGACTCTCTACCAATCAGTCAATTAAACTTAGATCTTCAGTGGTATACCCAATTTACACAAAACACCTAAGAGAATTTAGCTACCGTTTAGTGGATCTGGCAAGTGTGGTTTGTGTATAAGAATAAAACCTTTTCTTCCCGTAGGTGCCATAAGAACCCGCTAAGGGAAATCCAGAGAAAATATAGCAGCATTATCCTCAGTACCTACGTCAAAATATTGTACGATCACCAAGACGCCTGCTAAACGTGGGGGTTTTCAGCAGTGGCCGTTTTTCCGCGGTTGATGTACACCAAGTGGATAGCATCTGAACATTTAGCATTTAACGGTATCAATCGATCTCGAATGACCTCTATTATACTTCTCGAAATATTTGGTACTTGATATATTTGGTGCTCGATATAATTTGCCAAAGTGGCATGCAAGCATAGCCGGGGCTTTTGCAGTAGCTCTACTAATGAAGCAAACTTACGTCGAACTGTTTGTTGCCGTATTCGGCGGTCTGAATGTTAATAGTGCATTGCATCTCTAAGGAATAATCAATGAGTATATTTTATTTGTTCATAGAAAAGGAATTGATTGGCTTTCAGGCCTAATATTATTCAATAGTTAATCGTATACGCATACGTAAGGAAAATTGCTTGAACACTGCTTTAAACTGGCAATTTATACGTGATATATTAACAGCTTAAATAAATGTTATTGATCTAAAGTTCTTAGATAGAAAGGTTCACCCAAAAACAGTATTATTTATTTACTCGCTATCTCACAGTCTAAAAGAAGAGAGATGGAGAAGCAAAAAGATGAACTTTTCACTTTCCCTATTTTACAGAATAGGAGCGGTTTCGGACTTAATACTGAAAGTATTATCAATGAAGACAACATAATTTTTTGTTTAATTCGTATGATAGTTTTTTTTAACAATAGAATTAGAGCCATGCATACGCCTTTCTAGAAACTTTTAACATTGAAACGAGAACATTTTCCTTCAACAGGTAGTCGGGTTAAAAACTTTAAAAACTTCTAATTGAGTCCAAAAACTAACAGGGAACTATTCTATTTTCAAGTCTGTACAAAGAAGCTTCAAATTTAACCCCGTCTTAAAACTGAGCTATCTTAAAATTCCACTTACGATGTCCTTTTCCATTTAATATTCTCAAACTCCGTGCCGTAACCTCGGAAACTTCCAGAAATGGCTTAAACATTTAAAACCTAGAACATAACCGATTTTACGATGGAGTTTTGAACTAGAATGCATTTTCCATATTACAAAGTAGTCAACGGTTCCTTTTTATCGCTTTCTTGTAATTTAATTAGCAGTAATAAGTAATAGTAGTTCTGAGAACAGCACACCTTGCAAGCAACTTTTTTGCAACAGTTGTGTTCAGTTTGTAGTTGCATCATGTACCTATAATAGTACTGTAGGTATTATATTGTCGTGGATAAGTACCATCTCAAAGCAGTATACGTTTATTCCCAGAAGTTCCGTAAAGGAACTATTGATATCTTTTTCTCTAACAGTTCTGTGAACGGTAGTAGATTAGTGGATTTAGTAGTGTCCACTTTAATGCAATAATTGTGAATAAAATTATAGGCTAATACAAAGCTTAAAGTGATCATGTCAGTCTTGTAACTGAAACTTCATGGCCGTACTTCTTCTTGCCCCCTGCATCCATCGACCCCCGTGGCTTTCACCAGATTGTCGGTCCACCTAGTGGGGGACCGGCCTACGCTGCGTCTTCTGGTTTGGTGGTCGCCCTTCGTAAATCTTTCTTCCCCATCGGTTCTTCGATGAGTATGTCAAAAATATTTTAAAATCGATCACACTCAGAATTTTAATACTAAAATTACTAAACATTTTAACTTTATCTTTTGAAATGGCTACTACTCTGCTTAGTCTTATTTTTGAAATGATTTAGCGTATTCCTTAGACGTTACAACGGGTGCACCTTATGTTGATAAAATATGAAGCAAACCCCGAAAGTGGCGTTGCCTAAATTATCGGCGCCATGTTCGTTCAGCGCTCCATCAACAGTTTAAACATGGAAACAGTACTTCAACTTCAAGAAAATAAAATTTGTACCTATTAGGTTGTAACTGAGTGTGATCATTTAAGTTCATAGATCCTTGGCAAACTATGTCACTCTAGTTCACTATGAGCTAAGCTTCAACGCAACTGGGATCTAATTCCCGTAGTTCACCTATTTATGTACAAATATGCATAGACGAACGGAGGCCGCTCTTGTGACTATTATCTATCCTACTCTACTATACAAGAATAAAACTCCTTCATTATGCCCGAAGTACATACTTACAACATAATTAATGTAGAACGTTATGATAAGAGACTACTTTTACAAAAATGTCGATAAATGTTTTTTGTTTAATTTATTATTCTGCTATTATCCACGTGTGGGCTACACACTGTATATCGCATTATCAGTAGGTAAACTGATTCTTTCCATAGAGCGTAATCTATCTCCATACCGAATTTCATCAAGATTAATTCAGCCATTTATTCCTTAAACATTTCATAAAAACGTAGAAACATACGGATTTTTAAATTCATACTGGTTTTACCACTTGCCATAAGAAAAAGTTAAGTTTTTTATGGGAATTAATGACGTAACAAGCTAGTCGTTCATCTGATGTTAAGCAACACGGCCGCCCATAACAGTTGCAGTGTCACTCGGAACTTTAAAATAATAAAGTTTCGTGTGACACTGCACTGCGCACGTCATCCTGAGACATCACACAATCTAGTAATCAAATCTCTACACTGTGTTATCAGGTCATTGTCTCATTTGCCCAAACATTTCACTAGCTACAATGCCCTTCAAACCGGAACACAGTAGTGCTTGCACACTACTTGGCGGCTAAACTACTACTGCTATTTCGTACAAATCTTAATCACTGTCCACCCCTATATTGTCGCCTAATACACCCCTGGTAGAGCCAGGACAAGGGCGCAAACTTTCTACCACCGGCTGTCGCCATGATATGACAACTGAGAGGAAGTTTCCAATTGCAACCTTAGACTTGAATAATGAAATAGACGTGCATGGTAGAACGAGATTTTTTTAATACCTAACAGTAAAATAGAACTCATTGTAAATAAATTTCTCTTAGCAGATCATCATGAGCCTAAAGACACATAGGCCTCCCCATAGAGGGCCTATGAGCGCCTCTTGCAGGTTGCAAGTTGCAGCTATTGTTTCCCGCAGTTTTGACCACGTCATTGGTCTACCTAGGGTCTACGCTACATTTTCCATTTCATGGTCGCCACTCAAGAATCTTTCCGTCTCATATTTTTTTTTTTAACACATGAGTTAATTATCAATACGTATCAATGTTAAAAAATTCAAAGTTATAAAACTAAAAATAAAAAAAACACCAAACAATTCTTTATGAGAATGACTGACATGACAAGTTAGTCTATCACATGTTAATTAGACGTCACTCCTAATTACGGCTCTACACGGCAAACTAAATGGTATGACTTTGATATTTCTTTAGATGGTTACTATTCCTGCTCCATAGCACTATCTACTTTATTTTTTAGTCTGAGATTGCAATGTTCCCTTAAACGTTGTTATTCGAACTAAATGGGGAGCTACTTAGTAACTTTCTTGGTTTTAATGAAGGGGTGGCTGTCATCTGTCAAGTTTATGTGAGGTGTTGTTTAATGTTGCTATTAATAAACGTCTGATGTGCTCAAGGATTAATGTTGTAATAGCTTAAAACAACACTTGTGAGCAAAGGTGCTTTTACAATACTTGCCAAGAGCACATTATAACGTTTGGCGAAACACAAAACATAATTATAAGAGCTCTATAATTATGTTGGTGATTTTAGTTCTCCTGCAGAACTCCTCTTTTTGTTCCTTTCTATAGCTCATTTCGCGACTTTAAGTTTACTAATGAGAACCATATCTCAGTAGTAGGTATTAGTAGAATCCCAAAATAAAATAGTTGCTTGAAGTTCGACTAAAGAGCCTCGAACATAGACGAAAGGTTGCCAGTTTGTCGGTCTTTTATCGTGTTTATTTTGGGGACTACGCACTGGAGTTGCATAATCTGATTCCGCCATCACGGTTCCACCATCGGACAACCACATGTACAAATAACGCCACCGTTACATGGTTAACATCCCACATGTGCTTCCATGTTTATTATGCGAACAGCAAAGGAGTGGAACGCTTTGCCAGCATTTTTATTTCTCTAAATACAACCTTGGATTCTTCAAACCGAGAATGAACAGGTATCTTCAAGGCAAGCGTGTAACATCCTAGACCGCATCGTCACGTGAAATAGTGGTCAAATGCAAGGGTAAAAAATCAATATAAGTAATTGAAAAAATTCTGAACCTTCTCTCTAAATCCGATACTAAAACAATTCCCGAACTACTCTCATAAAATATTCAAATGATAAAAAAATAGGCAACGCGTAAATCACTTCTAAACACCCATCCTAAAGACACCTCTATAACTCAAGTTCTAGACACTTGGTGACAGAACCTGTCCCGATGCAGAAGGGTGCCGGATTGAACGATAAATTTAGAAAGGATTGATACCAGAGATTCCAGGAGAACGTGTGACAGGAATGGTAAATTCTCTCTCCAAATCTGATAGCTTCCGTGGTGTGGTGGTTGAGCAGGTTGGCTCATAACCCGGAGGCGGCGGGTTCGATTCCCGCGACAGGACAAATATTTGTGCGTCCTGTAACTGGGTGTTGTGGGACCATGGTCCTCGTAGTTCCTAGGTTCCTATATACCTACAGGGAATCTTGGTCCAGGATCTATATAATATGTGTTCGTTAGTCGTTATTTTTTTTAAATTGGCGTGGTAAATTGTTCGTCAAGTACCAGGGTACCATAAATTAAGAAGAGGTTCAAGCTCCATGGGAACTAGATGGAGCTGGACCTCTTTTTAATTGATGCTACCCTGGTTATTATTACGAACAAGCACCTATTTTATAAGTCAAAGAATGATAGTGTGACTTGGAAAAGTAAATTGTAAAGATTTTTCTTCATTCTTCGTCACACCAGTGTATAACTATGAAGAAAAAACTCTTTTGTCCACACTGGTGAGACAAAATGGTGTGCCGGTGAGTCTGCCCTTAACTATTTAAAGCCGTGGTATATTCCCTTGTTTTAGACTTCCATAAGGTCCCGGACTAAACATAGTACCTACCGCCCTCTCTCAGCCTGCGAGTACCACAAGAGTCGACTGGGAATATACAGAGAACGGGCAGCAGGCTTCTCGCATTTCACTCTACTGCAATATTGCAAACTACGCCCCATATACAATTCAACGAAGCAATACTGCCAGCATGTTGGGTACGCTACCTACCGGTAGTGGTCTGGAGCATTTGGACTGTCTATAGGCCATCCTGGTCAGTTTACAGTCCAAATGTTATTTGTAGTAGGTAGTGTAGTAGTAGTTCTAGTTAGTGTAGTAGTTAGTTTGAGTAATAAAGGCACATTGCCTATTTTAAAAAAACGCCCCATATTATATTTCTTATTTTATAAAAAAATTGATACCACAAACCTTTTCTATAACTATCATAACCAATTTAATAATATGGTGTACAAGTACATATAGGTGGTGGCTCCAATATGTTTTTAGGACATGACTTTTCAGCTTACATACTGCTTGGTGTAACCTAGACACAAACAAACAAAGTAACACTAAATAGACATTTTCTACCGTGTCCCGGCATATAATATTTATGCTAGCAATAATCCTGAGTGGACTGCTTTTACTGAAACAGTGGCGCAGTTTTCCAGTTCTGTGGATGCAATAAAACACCTTCAGTCAACTGAAACAAAATGTAGGTATGCCCTCGGTGTTGCAGATGTCCATAGGCAGCAGTGACCACTTACCATCAGGTGGGCCGCCTGCTTGTTTGTCAATCATTACATAACAAAAAAAAAAAAATTTTTGACCATTGGTTAGAATTTGTTAGAGTTATTAACCATCAGCGCTGGCTGAATTTCATATAGGTAGGTAAATATTCCACAAAGCTCGATAGCGGTTACCACGCACCGTATTTTTTTGTTTAGTGTTAGATTTAGAATCATTTTAATTGTACAAGTATTAACGATTTAGTTTTGAGTGGTTTGTAAAGTTAAATATTGAGTGGATGCCTATTATTCGTTTTTAGCTCTAAATCATAAATAATGCTTAATTATTGTGTTAATTATAATTATATAGTGAAATGAAAATGCATAGGCAGTCGCTCGCGTCGCTATTTACTTTTTACACTGCTCAACCAGGGCCTTTATTCCGTATCGATTCCTTACTTCGAAACCACGCAAATTCATTGTCTTACATAAGAAAACTGCAAAACTCTATTTTCTGTGAAACGAAAACAAAACCGCGCGACATGAATTTGGAATTAGCGCGATTTGAACTGTCCAAAATCACATGTTTTACCGAGATGTGTACCGAAACATCAATACATATAAATTTACCACCACTTGTGTCAATATATTTTATTCAAAATAAAAATAACTTAACGTAAGGTGAAGGTATTCCTAACGCTGTGATACGATTAGAACAAGACACGATAACGACGTGGTTTCGTATTGTGTGGAATCTGTGTTTTCATAGAGAATAACCGCCCAGGCAACAGTCAATATTATGTATACTGGAATATTAAAGGAGCATCTCTAGCACGAAATATCAGAGTCAAGATATTTTTCATACCATATTACGTTGCACGGAGTTTAAACTTCAACTCTTTACCTCTTCTCCAGAGGGATTTAGCCAATTTTCGCAGTAGCTTGAGTCTTGAGTAAGTTGATAAAGAGTCCAGTTGTGACTTTTTCATAATTTTATAGGTTTTCTATCTACTGGTGTTCAGGATATACCTTTGTATATTGTATATACTTTTGTATTTGTAGGATAGTCATATCTCCCGAACAATAAATAAATAAATAAATAATAATAGCTAATGCAGTCGGAATAGTATAATTGTGTTATTTCGTTTTCTTTTTCTTGTCTTCTTTTTCTAGTGTGTCGACTTTACTTTTCTTTTAGCCTAAGTAATAATCATAACAACGATCTATGCAGCGATAAACTCGAATATAATTTCACGGTGGGTTAACTTAGTCACCAATAACGATGACGAAATATTCTTGGTACAATGGAATAACTCTATTTCATATTGCTACCGTGGTGCGTTTGGAGTGGGACAGTAACTTGGCCCAGTAAGTATCCAAGATTAAGGTGTACTTTTATATGACTCTGCATTTACTCACCATTGTTGGATTTGGGTATTGGGGATCTAATAAAGAGTAAGTAGGTTTTGCTTAGTCTGTGTGTTTTAAGCTTTGACCACATACCTACATACATGGTTTGATGAATATGTATTCAAAGGTATTGTACGTTTATTCAGAGTGAACATTGGCCTTTCATAATGAACGGTATTGGGACCAATTTTTACGTTCAAAAGAGGCCATAAAAGAAATATCTAGATATTCCCTTATTCGGCACCTAATACGGGATAAGATGTGGCGATCCTATTTTACGTTACAGACAATGTTTAAGATTAAAAATTAAACCGATTTTAAGCACTCTACAATTGAATTGTTTTTTCGCAGATTTAATTCGGTACTAATTCTAAAAATGCTACTTCCTTCCATTTATTACTTGCACTAGGCATCTAGGCAATCAATAATTGAGTCTTGTAGCAGTAACTGGCAATAGTGCATGGAAGAAAGCACTCACATCCAGTTCTTAGTGCGCGCTAGTTGCGCCTCGTGGTTTCATCCACAGATAAAATGTAGTGTCAATCTAGCATATAAAAGCTTATACGCTAGATTCAAAATTTCATCTAAATCGGTTCAGTAGTAACCGAGATTACCTAATGGTAACAAACCGTCTCACACACAAACTTTCGCATTTATGTGATACTAGTGGAATGTCATCATACAATACTCAATACTCAATTGTTTTTATACACTGGAGGAATATTTTGATAGTAAATTTATATAGGTTTTAAACAAATATTATATAGGTACAAATATAATTAAACAAAATGAACTAAATAATCGTATTATAATGATATTGACTAATTTTATAATAATAGGAAAAGGTAATAATAGAACAATGTAAATAAACGTAGAAATGTATTGCTTTAGACTGTTAAGTACTTAATGACATAATTATTAATTAACAATGTATGACGTTCGATATTGGCTTGAATAAAATCAAGCCAGTCATCCCAACATTTTGCATGCCACAATGGCATGTCACAGATAGGACTAATTTTAATTTAGCAATAAGACCAGCTTTGTAACTCAGTGGCAGCAATAAATGAATGAATTATGAATTAAATACTGGTATACCAATTTCTAGACTGGATCAAGTAACTGGACTGAGTGCAATTCGAAATAAATTATCTTTTTTCTACTGTCACTGGAATGATAGTAGGATAATCCGCATCCTGTTTAATTTATCGGAAAATTGCTATCCAGCGTACAATTGCAGTAGTTTTTATTGGATATTGATATTGCTCTTTATTATAATGATGCATAAAGCTTATATTGTAGATAGATCAATTTTATCACACCACTATTACCACTAGGAGTGTTACGAACAAAAAATTAATAGTACCTAGATATTGCAATAGTTATGGCAAATGTACCTCTCAATACTTAATTCCTCACCTAATTAATTCACTTCCCATTGACACTCGTAATAAAATAACAACAATTAACATCAAACGTATTCTTAAACTATACTTTTTGAATATTCTCTCACAATAATAATATGGAGCACCCTATAGTTGTGGCGCGGCGTAACCCTGTCACTGTGCTGCATGCGGCGCGTATTGTCTCGCTCGCGCGCAGATCTTGTTTTGTTTTGACGTTTGACCACCTTGTAGTTGAGGAGACACTGCGCGTTGAGTGCAGTGATGCGTGTTGCGCTGTCGGTGTTTTTGTCGTCGTTTTTGCCGACATTTGCCTAACTAAAATTTAGAGACGACACGTCTAAATTACTCAACTTAGTTTACAAGCATGTTTAAGCTATTCGGCAAACACATTTTAGAGAAGTTTCTGCCTAAAATTTTAAACGTAAAATGTCAAAATAGACGGCACCTAAAATATGACGATTAAAATTAGATTAATATGAATCCAGTAATTCTCTGATAAAATGGTTGTTTTGTGATAAGAATGCACAACTAAAATATTGCACAGCCGTTGCAGGTAGCGGCTAGTGTTACTAGTCCTGGTTTCTTCAAAGCATCACCAGAAAATACTCATCATCATCATCATCATCATCACCATCATTACCACCACCATAATAATAATCATCATCATCATCATCACCATCATCACCATCATCACCATCATCATCATCATCATCATTATCATCAACAGCCTAAAGACATCCACTGCTGAGTAAATGCCTCCCCCATAGAGCGTCACTTTGAACGGCTGCTCGCGTGCTGCATCCATCGGCATCGGCTCCCGTGGTTTTCCCCATATCATCGATCCACCTAACGGGCGGCAGGGCTAGCTCTTTACGCCTTTACTAAAACTCAATGCAGCAAAATGTATATGGCATATTTATTGGTCAATTTTTACATCCTTAGATAGGTACGTACCTACTATAAATAAATAACGTTCTTTAAATATGTAATAATTGCGTTATCTGTATATTATTGTAGATTTTTTATCACCTAGTTACAGCTACTCGACACTAGAGGCGCGAGTGGCGTTACTTCATTTAAGTGCACGACTAAGCAATCCTAAATTAAGTTAGACGTAAATACCGAATGGCTTTTGTGACATCTCGCACCTAAACTAAGATTTTAAAGTAGGCTAAAATTAGAGTTCTCTAAAATCACCGAATCGACACCAATAGCTTATGTTTACCACTGTGTTATTGTACACTTACTTGCACAAGTGAGTGTATAGTAGCATGGTAAGAAATTAATGTCATAGGTTGTATTTACTTTTGTCTAGCTTTTAGAGGACCCCTAGTGCCAAGACAAACCTTTGCGAGGTTTACCGGCCCTAGTATGGAATCCCATGTAAAACTTTGTACGAAATAAATGAATAATAATAATAATAATATTATACAAAATAGTTATATCAATATGCCAACATGTAAGAAAGAAATATGTAAAACACGGTCACATTGTCTCTGGTCCTCGCCGAAATGCAAACCATCGACGTCAGGTCCAGGGATAGTGTGACCGTATTATTTGTATCCAAAAAGGCCTCTTGGTGTTAGCTTCGGCCCCACCAATGCCTCTCAAATGTCCGGGCTAGACCCGAGAATGGAAATGGATAAGAAAATAATAATATTATGTAATGTATAATAGTATTATGCAAGTCATCACCTGCCTCAAACATTTTGATATGAGACAAAATAGGCAGGTGCCGTTCTCTCATTCCATAACCCAATGTCACCATCCATCCAAAAGTTTACCATAATAGCCCAGATTTATTTTATACCTATACGAAAAACTGTCTATAATAATGCCAAACAATGCCTTGTCTGTTGTAATAATTAATCATGTATTCAAAAGGGCCTCTTGGTGTTAGCTTCGGCCCCACCAATGCCTTCCAAATGTCCGGGCTAGACCCGAGAGTCTAAAGACATAAAAGATAATAATAATAATAATATTATTATAGACCGAGTGGTTAAGCGGCTGCTCATGCACCTTTTAATTCAACACGCGATAGTTCCCGCTTTTGCACTAACCACTCAAGGTAAGTGTGGAGAGCGCACCAGCTTTTTAGGGCCCCGTACCTATGTAGGATAAGGTTCCGAACCTTAATATTAAGCCTCCGGTGTCTGTTTCGCCTATGAACTGTTATACATCTTTAAAACCGTATTATATAGGTAGCTGGTTGATGTTTTACAAAATAAGCGTCAGGTAGTTTATAATTCCTACTTATGTATTATACCATAAGGGCATAGATTTTTTTTAAATAATAATATTGTGATCTAAATTCTAATTAACTTAAATTGTATTATGTGTGTTATGAAGTATTTATTCTTTGTAACTCTGAAAAAAGTGCGTTGTATACAGTCAACAAATAAAAAAATTATAAAAACATGAATTAAAGGGTTTGGTTTTATTACACGAATAAACGGTGTATGCTCGCTGTTTCCCCCTTTCTAGATTTTTTTATTTATTCTCTAAGGTATTTTTTAATATTTATATTATTTATTTATGTTACCGGAAGACGCCCCCATTAGGTGGACTGACGATCTGGTGAAAGCCGCGGGGAGCATAGATGCAAGGGGCGAGCAGCCGCTCTAAGTGGCGCTCCCTGGGGGAGGCCTATGTTCAGTAGTGGACGTCTTCAGGCTGTTAATGATGATGATATTATTTATTATTTCTTTTGTCTTTTGTAATCGGTTTCTTCATTGATAATTTGTCAAAATAGCTACGTCTTGCAGGTTTCTCCCCTACACCAATATTACTTATTTATCAAGCTTTTTCAATTTGCCTTTCAAGGAAGTTCCGTCAAACCCCCGAGGCATTTCAACTATGCACATTTTTCTTTCCGTCAAGTAATTAATTTCCATGTCAGAAACTCAAACAAATTGAGGACTTCGATGAAAAAATGCGAGCAAAATGATTAAGTGTTAATTAATACATGAGTACTTCCTTATAATTAATTTTTGAGGTTGGTAGTGACGTGTTGGGGTATAAATTGTAATAAGACAGAACTTTTAGTCCTACAAACAAAACCACAGAGCAAAAAAAAATAAACGCTTCCCGAAGCGTCATTTGTTTCATAGCTCTGTGAACAAAACCGTATTTACGGTTTATCGTCACCATGAAATATTTTGCCTATTAGAGTACTTTTTTAAAAGCAGCTCTGTTATTCAATAAATATGATTGAGGCATGAGAAAATTAAAAGTCAGTATTTCTTAGAATATTTTTGAGTTGGAAAACTAGCTCTGCTTAACACTTTTCTTCTCTATCAAATTACACCTATGTGCGTATTGTGCTATTTCTTTTAGACTTCGTAAAGTTACGTGCGTTGCACTTAATTCTAATGAACCTCTTTCAAAACCTTAACTAAAAATAAGGCGAATTAATTTTAACTAAAAGAGCCAAATTCAAATTCTTTCCAAATTTGCTGCGCCCGACGGGGTCCATATGAAACTAGACTTAATTTTATATTCCACATATTGTACACTATGGAAGCAATAAAAATCTGAATCTGAATCTGAGATAAATCATTCGTCCCTCTTTTATTTATTTTATAATTATTTGGAATAGATTGAAGCTGTTTGAGCTTCAAAAACTGTGACAAATCTGTATAAGTAGATTTTACCCATCTATACGTACTCTATTCTGTGCCACCAGTAAGAACTAACACATAAATAGATAAATAACATTTTTTTTATTCTAGGCAAGCATAGGCCGCGTTGTCACTTTCCGTCAAGCGACATCGGGCAATTGTAGTAATTTCTATAGGTCTTATCCACAGTATAGTATTAGATGTATGTGCATGGAGCTAATAAAAAAAGAAGGAGGGAATCCCGTCTGATCCGAAACTGAAGCACCCTTAGGAAGCCGGAACGTTTCGTACGTACGACAGGGGCACGCACACACTCACATCATATGCAGCCGGTCGCCCTACTTTCATCTGACACACATATGTAATATGTCCGCCATTTTGGGCTTCAGTTCGATGTCAATCAAAACTCAATCCTTCTTTTTTTATTTCATCCATGTGTATGTGGTCTAATCTTGGAACAACTTTTAATATCTGAAGGAGGCAAAAGGAACCCAAATAAAGAATCAGTTATAATTTATAGAACCATTCAATGTCAGATTAAAGTTGCTTAAGTAACAAAGACTTTGTGGTAACTTAGTGTAATACCTTAACGATATCAATAGCTTTTTCCAACAAACCCATCACTCTATCTAAACTGTAAAATATCAGAATTTTTACTACCCGCAAAATAAAATTTGACCAAAAATGCACCTTAAATTAAAAACGCTACGGTCCAAAAAAAAAAATTTTCAATGGAAATATAATCCGGTTTATTGAAACCCATATATCATTGACAATGATTGAATTCAGGTGGTTTTGATTTATCACCGTTTTCTTTGATTTGGTGATCGATGGGGTTGAGGACGATGATTTTACTCAGGAGCTTTTGAAATGTTAATGCTGTTCATAATGAAGGCTGACTCCTACGTTGACTGAAAGGAAATATGTCAATCTAAATTGAAAACCTCTATTATTGAAATTGGCTGGCAATTGGAATAAGTTTATCAACCTGCAAGCGCATTTCCACCTTGACATCTCAGCGCAAATACGAGGTCGCACCTTATTTCTCTAGAGGACGCTACTCATAAGCTACCTGTTCGTGGCGTGTTGTGGTCTTTGTGACGTAGAGCTCTATTGTTGCTTTCCTCATCCTTTTCCTTCATCTTTTTCCCTCTTCCTTTTCTTTTCTTTTAGACTGAGATAGGGTGTAAAATTAATAAATCCGTGCGAAGCCAGGGCAGGTCAGCTATAGTATATAACCAGTAGGTACCTATAACGAAAATGTTCTAGCTCTGTGGTATGAAAAGTGTTGAGAGAGGCGTCTCTTTCGGGGTGTTTTTGTCCTGCTCGGTTTAATGTGATCCGTGTAGGCAAGTGGTCACCCTGGTGTCCTATTGCCCTTTTGTCTTACGACAACAGCCGGGATCGACGGCTTAACGTGCCCTCCGAAGTACGGTAGCACTCAGTTGCAAAGACCACTTTTTGCTGTAGAGGTCACCCGTAATAGTAGTGACCGCAGCGAACGTTGCTTAACTTTATCTAGCAGTTAGGAACGGCTGGTCGTGCTTCGCTGTGAGCGCTACAAAGTGATATTATATTGTTAAGAGCATGACAGCTGCCTGCATACATAAAGCAGAAAACCGAACATAAATCAACATGTTTAATTAGCATCATCGCACAGTATTTGTGGGAATTTTCCAATAATGGTTACATTAAAATGCGCACGTATAATTAAATTTAGTTTGCATAATACTGGAATACTGGGAGCGGATGTCGGGTGGTGTTATGCTAAATTCGGTATGTGCAACAACATCACAATGACAATAACTAGTATACAGTTGAGATATTGTTTTTTTTTTAATGAATAATTTGACGAACTTGGCTGTTGTCCAATATCAAGCGTCACGCTCGCCTACGGCCTATAATATAACAGGTGCAGTATCACTCGGAACTGTTTAAAGTTTAACGTGACACTACACTGCGCACATCATTCTAAGACATCAGTAGGTACAGCAGTCTAGAATTTGTTAGCCATATTTTGTGAGACTGTCATATTTTTACACTTCCTCTAAATTATTTTTGATAATTTAGAATTTAAATTATAATTGCGGACTTATTTAATTATTCTACTTCCGAGCTGTTTATAAATTGGAGTGTTGGATAACCTAATCCTTTTACTAGACTGTACTCAGTGTGTCTGAATCTCTGTAGATTCGGGCATAAAGCCCAGTAATTGCACTATCAACAGAGGCCTTGAACTTTAAACCGGAACACAATACTGCTGGCACACTACTGCTTCACGGCAGAATAATTGCCAAAACGGTGGTACCTATCTAGACGAACTTTACTGAAGAGCCCTACCCCACCCAATGGATGGTGGTGGTATTTGGTATCTCTTTTGTTATTAACGGCCTTCATTATGCAGTAGGTATCTATACAATAAGCAGTATGGTCTGTGTGTCTTTACAAACCTGCGCCATGATTGATGACGTATTTTTGCAAGACCCCCCGAGATGGGCTGATTCAATTTTCGAAAAGGCGTTCCATTTATAAATTGAGTGTTGACGTTTGAATATTCTGATTTGTGAATTGGTCTCATTACGATTTTCTTCTTCTTTTCAGTTTGTAGGTCAGTGTTTTAGCATAGTTTTAGCGTATTATTTGTCATCACAATAACTAATAAATAAATAAATAACGCCCAAGGATCACATACATAGATCCTGGACCCTAACTAGGATTTCCTGTATCTAGGGACCCAGGAACTACGAGGGCCATGGTCACACAACACCCAGACACAGAACAAGTATTTGCGCTTTTTTTTTCGGGCACAAATACTTGTTCTGTCGCGGGAATCGAACCCGTTCGTTTTTTTGTCGTTATAAAACGCTATTTAATTTAGCCTCAAACTTAAAGAAATCTCTTCATCTCTTCTTGAAAACCTTCTGATTAAAATTGGTTTTGAAACACAAATATACGCATTACCAAAGTAAATACATTCATCTTCCTTGGCATTTTACCATACAATTTTTTTAGTTAATTTTAGATATACCTATTTTGGGTCCCAAATGAGTAGTTCCCAGTTTTACTAAGAAATATTTGATTACATCGCTCAAAGAACTGACAACCGATGGGGAAGAAAGGTTCTCGAGTGGCGACGACGAACAGGAAACGCAGCGTAGGCCAGCCTCCGCACTCGGTGGACCGACGATCTGGTGAAAGCCGCGGGGAGCCGATGGATGCAGGAGGCGAGTGGCCGCTCAAGGTGGCGCTCTTTGTGGGAGGCCTATGTTCAGCAGAGGACGTTTTCGGGCTATTAATGATGGATGATAAAAATGTTTAATTAAGTACCACAATTTATTATTTGGAATATGCCTAAATCAAATCGTTTTTGATTTGTACCTACTTTAGATTCAATGGAGCCAATCATTATTATCAACAGCCTGATAACATCTACTGCTGAACATAGGCCTCCCAACAAAGCGCCACTTTGAGCGGCTGCTTGCCTTCTGTATCTATCGGCTCACCGTGGTTTTGGCCAGATCATCGATCCACCTGATCATCATCATCAGCTCTGCAGACATCCACTGCTACACATAGGCCTCCTCTATTGAGCGCCACTATGAGCTGCTACTTGCCACCGGATCCACTTAGAGTAAAAATTGCTTAATTGATCATAAGTAATTAATATTCCTAATAACTTTAAGTTAATTATAACACATCACTTACTGTACTCTACCATTTCAGATGTAGATGTTATGGCTAAAATCCAAAGACCGGTTACGCCTTAAAAAAAGTACTTACTCTAAGGGCCTAGTTTAGCTAGCTAGAACATTTAGGTGCAGCTGTTCAGCGGTGGTTAAACTTAGATTTATCCTACTAACATCGAACAGCGTTTCACTTTTCAAAAACTCTCTACATTTCTCCCAAAAATAAACAAAGACACCCTCTTTTTCAGCCCATCAAATCCTGTGAAGCAACCTCGGTAACCTTTTGAAGAGGTTTCCAAAGAATCGAGTTAAGTAAACGGTTGGCATGCGTTAAAAGCATTAAACTTTTTGTTGCGTACCCTCACAGTCGCAGTCAAATTAGGCGTGAACGGCGTATAAGGTTGGAGAGGGATGAAAGATATGGTGGATGTGGGATAGAAGGTTTTTGTCCTATTTGTGCATATTGAGACGTGACTGCTTATTTTTATTATTTCGTAAGATAATCATCATGCTTGAGGTGATTCAAAATGTATAACGCGTGTCATTAAACAAACGAATCGAAGGCAAATATGAAACCATTGTTTCCCTCTTCCACTAATTTGTGAGAGTGAGACAGTAATAAAATGTTTGGTCTCTTCAGTTCTGGGTTCAGGTCTGCTAAAGTGACCAATGTAGTATTATGTTTTTGTAAAAAACTTCCAAATCAATATCCTTATTCTAAGATGATACCGCATCGTTTTTTTTCGCAGTTCCCTCCCCAAACCTCCTATGTAGAAAATAATAAAAGAGACAGCGTAAATAAGGTCTGCTACCTCTTTATTACTATTACATATTCTGCGCCTCAAGCGTCTGTAAGCGTTTAAAGCGTAGGTACTCCGCGTTATTCACTTCAGACTCTCTATCCAGTTGAGTAAATAAATTATTATCAGTTCTTCGAGAAATTATGTTTTTCATTATAGTTACTTACCTACTAGATACTAGTAGTGCAAGCTGCGTCTTCGAATAATAAACAAGAGTCAGTAGAGTCTGCTAAATGGCTTGAAAATTATTTATCTTTTTTACTAGGCAAGCGTTGCATCATAGGCTGCACGATGCACGTTAGTGACCAAATGTGAAAGTGGTCAATTAAAAAAACCTTTTTGAAACGTACATTATTTGCTAAGTAGGTATATTTTTTGAATAATTTCGTGTGGATCTTCAAGTCCATGGATAAATCAAGTCAGTTGATTACTGTTATGCTCTATTATTGGCTATTCTCTAGCTATGTTTAAAATGGTGATAGTCTGTGGTGTGGTGGATACGCAGGTCGGCTTATAACCTGGAATCTGCGGGTTAGATCCCGCGACAGGACAAGTGCATTCTGCACAGAAAAAAGTGTAACTACTTGGTCTGTGTCAAGGTATTGTGGGACCATGTGATGGTACTCGTAGTTTTTGGATGCCTAGATACAATTAATCTTAGTTAGAGTCCAGGATATACGTAAAGAGATGTACCTATGCAATAATCCTAAAAAAAAAAACAAATGAAACACATAGCCCACCCTTATCCAAACACCTCACACTTGCAACTAATAGCAACCCCAAACAACAATCAAGAAACAAGAACAAAGCTGCCCCATTCTTACTTGACCGACCATCGAATAAATTTAACTAGGATCACGACCTAACGCACCTGAAGTTAACTTCACCTTACGGCTGTGACTGTGAGATATTTACGAGTTGAATGTAATTAAATTCTAGAACAGTTTTCTCGGGAAGCAAAGGATATTTCACCTGGCATAGGTTGTCTGAATGGAACTGTGTAATTCCGGTATTCTAGGGTTAAATTTGTAGTTTCAATTCTTCATTGTTCTAGAATTCCTCTTAAGTTTGCTTTAAAATAATCAGTCACAATAATGTTTTTAATAGTGACGCTCTATGGCTTGGCTTGGACTGACGTCTTTGATGATGACTGTGATGATAATGCATCACATCATCATCGCACATCATTTAGCGTCCACTACTGAACACAAGTTAGCAAGTTGAAATGGCAATGGGCAGGCCACATCGCTCGCAGAACTAACAACCGATGGGGAAAAAAGGATCTCGATTGGCGACCACGAACTCGAAGACGCAGCGTAGGCCGGCCCCCCACTAGGTGGACCGACGACCTGATGAAAGCCGCGGGGAGCCGATGGATGCAGGAGGCGAGCAGCCGCTCTAAGTGGCGCTCCCTGGGGGAGGCCAATGTTCAGCAGTGGACGTCTTCAGGCTGTTAATGATGATGATGATGACAGAACACAGGTCTCCTCCATAAAACGCCACTTTGGACGCTTATCGTAGGAGGGGTTTTTATAATCACCATACTTAACAGGCGTTTTGGGGATCGCAGAAGATTTTAATATACCGAGGGAAGTGCTGCTGCCGATTCCCTGGATATTACCTTATCTGACTCTTACAGCATCCACAGGAAAAGATTTACGGGTTCTATTTTCTAATCGAGCTATGGAGAGAGCTATGTTAGGTATTTCCCTGCGAGATAAGATCCGCAATGAGGAGATCCGCAGGAGAACTAAAGTGACCGATATAGCACCCAGAATTAGCAAGTTGAAATGGCAGTGGGCAGGCCATATCGCTCGCAGAACTGACAACCGATGGGGAAGAAAGGTTCTCGAGTGGCGACCACGAACCGGAAGACGCAGCGCAGGCCGGCACCCCACTCGGTGAACCGACGATCTGGTGAAAACCGTGGGGAGCTGATGCAGAAGGCGAGTGGCCGCTCAAGGTGGTGCTCTTTGGGGTGAGGCGTATGTTCAGCAGTGGACGTCTCCAGGCTGTTAATGATGATTCTCTAAACATTGCAGTACCACATGGTAATGATGCTACGTATGATATTATTTTACCGTTTCAGCAAAGCTACCTGATGTGCATCATAAACAAATGGACAGATTCTATCACCATCGATTCGTCCCGCAGAAGTCCCGACTCCTTACTATCCCGTCGACTTCTCAAGCGTCGCCGATGGCACACCAATTTGGATCTGTTGAAAACATACGGTTAGGCGTTTTGAACGGGAGCTGACGTTCAAGAACTTGACGAGACAAATGGTTGGAGAGTGAATCGTGTAGCAATGTCTTGACGTGTGTGTGTCTTGGAATCCAGCTGTAGACAAAATTATCTCTCCCCTGTTTTACTCCACTTGACAAGCAAGCAAGTATGAAGAAAGTGACATAAAACGGAGAAAGACAATTTTCTCTACCGCCCGTGCTAGGCAGGCTGCTGGGTTAGCACGGACAGTAGACAAAATTATCCCTCTGTGTTCTGTTGTTTGTGTTGTTGGTGACGTGCTCCTGGCAGCATCTAGGTACCCAAGCGAACCCAGCTTCTTCATGTAGCAGAGTACGACTTTAGGTCACTGGCATAGATATTCTTTGCCTCCTTCTCAGCATAGATAGATAAATTTTCAAAAAAAGATAATAAGGCATAATATTACGTCCAATGGCTTTCAGGCGTTCTTCTTAGCAGGTTAAAATGTGATAATAGTTGATAGAATTTCTTCTTTAACTGGGAAAAAATCTTAAGGGAGTTTGTGTTGTAGGAGTTCTGTGAATAAAGATATTATCAGTTTAGTGTGCGGCCATTAATTTTTAGTTTGCAATAATGAATCTATTTCTCTTTTTTTATAGGTAGCAAACAAGCATACGGGGCTCTGATGGGAAAGGGTCACCTGTTACACCATACCACTAATGCATTCTTGACTCAATGATAAT
The DNA here is from genome assembly GCA_963580505.1 of Ennomos erosarius. Classification (NCBI taxonomy): domain Eukaryota; kingdom Metazoa; phylum Arthropoda; class Insecta; order Lepidoptera; family Geometridae; genus Ennomos; species Ennomos erosarius. Next base: position 2,320,018 of record OY756996.1, on the reverse strand, counting down.
ATTACTTTTCTGATCCTTCTTTTAAGATGCTGCATATTGGAAAGAAATAATAATAATTAATAAATCATCAAAATAAACTTAAGGTCCTTATTGATTTGTCGTAGTTGGGTAAAAACGCCAACTTTGATACTTTTTTACAGAGATATAAAATTTTGTCTACTGCGGGTACGTACAGAAAATCAACCCGTATAAAACACAGGCTGATGTTTGATTTGACAAATTGCATCCTTTGTCGGCTGAGCTGTCGATAACCCCGCACTATTTGTACTACGGGACCCGCTAAACGGTTTGATTCTTGCCGTCAACTTGACGGAACCCTGTTTTTGTTGGTTTTCAGAAGAGGCTTTTTTATTTGAAAGCTTTTGTACCTACGATTGGAAGTCTTTAAATATCGGTAAAGTGTTTTTTCTAATCTGATTTTTAAGGGGCTTTTATAACAAAGTTATCTATACATATAATAAAACTGTAGAGATAAAAAAATCTGTAAATGAAAGATATCGAAAAAAAAATGACACAGGTGGGCTTGAAATTTTTCGCTGATCACGTTAAGCTACTTCTTAGACATTTTGTCTGTTTGTCTGTCTGTTTGTTTGTTTGTTTGTTTGTTTGTTTGTTTGTTTGTTTGTTTGTTTGTTATGGCACAAGTCCGAAAATACTGAACAGATTTTCATGCGGTTTTCACTAATAAGCTTAGAAAAACCCGGCGCACAACATAGGATATATTAAATTTTATATATCGTAAATTTTTTTTTTTGGTGAAAATGTGTAAGATTTCATTATGAAACGGAACGGGCTTTTAACAAGATGGCCGCTTCAAGGGTTCAAGGTAAATTTTTTTTTCTTACAATTTGGCTCCACACATAGTGTAGGTATTTAGTCAGAGTCAAAAGGTAAGTTTTATTTTACCTACTAATCATAGATGAGAGAAAAAAAATTTTACTCTGTGCTATTGACGGTAATTTTATTTCGGGTTTATCTGGTGCACAGGTTAAAGAAAAAAATTTCTGTTAGTATTATGGTGCGGCTTCATATACGCCCGAACCTTCGCTGTCGAGTTGGCGCGCAAAAACATCACTGTTGACTATCCTCGAACTTTTTATAGCGCCACAACCCGGACACACAGTCAATTTGTTTGCCTGCTGCGCAACCGACGTGGGCTAAATAAAATGGAGGAAGCAGTAGCGTTATATATCATGTCGGCGAATAAATATGTTTTACAAACTGTGAGAGTATTATTTGCGATTACAAAAATAAATTTTAGTAGTTTTAATTTATAATTCCTTATCAATATGAAGTAAAACCAATTTTTTTTATCATGGTTGTTATAGTGGCAACAGAACTATATCATCTGTGAAAAGTTCAATTGTCTAACTATCACAATTCATCCTGGTGACTGATGGACAGACAGACGGACAGCGGAGGTTTAGTAATAAGAATTTACCCATTCAGGACGGAACCCCAATCATTTTTATTTCATTCTGAACAATCCCCACTGCACTAAGCAATAAGAAAGTAATTTAATGCATATTTTTATTTATAACTTTAAAAAAAAAACAGTAAATAACAATTGGCGCGCCTGAATTACCGGCAGTGTATCACACTTCGGGCTACGGCGAAATACATCGCGCGATAACTTCGTCTGCGCTCGATGCAATGCAGATTAGAGAAAAACAATCTGTTATTATGTAATTACCTATACCCAAGGAAGTCATAATATGTATTCCTTAAAGATTAGTTTTTTCGTTAATCTGTGGTCCAAACTAAAAAAGAGGATAGGTATGAGAACCTTCTTGAATATGAGCACGACACAGAGAAAAAGGAATTTTGAAAACTAAAAACTTCTTAGACTTTTTATTATAAGTTTTAAGGCTTCACACGATATCATATTTAGCCAATATTGTAACATAACTAAAATTATTATTCATGTTTTCGATTTATTGGGTTCTGGCGAGGGCAAAATTCTTTATTGGCGATCTGTTATTATGTATTAGTATTCGAAAAATCTACTACGCGTTATCATTCGAAATAAGTATTTCAAATTGTATTTATAGTACCTATAGCTTAACCTATAGTAGTAAAATATTCAGTAATCTGTGCCTATAGGTTCTTCATTTATTGACCCTAGCTTTTGCTACGCATTGTAAAACCTTTTTTATTTTGGCATTAGACAAAACATGTAATTAGCCAATGATACGAAGTATTTTATGAAAACTGTTTAAAGGGGAGATTCTTAGACTTTTTATTACGCTTCATGCTATTATCATACGTAGGCAATATTGAAGCTTACTTAATTAACATTTTTATTAAAGTTTTCGATTTATAGGGTTTTGGCGGGAGCAATGTTCTTTATTGTGGCGATCTGGTCAAATGCATTATTTACATAAAGTTACTACACGTTACCATTCTAAATATGTAGTTAAAATTATTTTTGCCCTAATGCTACATTCTGTATCGACCCCAAAGAAGTTTTAAGGTACCTGTAGTAATTATAGCTACTTAAGTTATAGACTCTTACCATTGCTACACATTTTAAAACCTTTTTTATTTTGGCATTAAAGTAAGCCGGAGCGCGTGCTATTATTTATATTTAGCCAATGATACGAAATATTTTATGAAAAATGTTTAAAAAGGGTAGGTACTTAGATATAATAATATGTAGGTATTCATTATGGCAATTGTATCCTCGAATTAACAACAGCATGGCGCGTAAGGTTCGTTTTTGACTGTTTTTGATTTGTTCTTCTTCTTGCATGTTGATAATAGTTAAAATATTTTAGATCTGTGGGCTATTAAAAAAACCACGGGTAAAAATGATTAGATTACTCGGTTACTCCAAGAAGGTTAAAGTTTTAGTAAGTAACTATCTTTGTAACTAATAATTATGTAATGACGATTTAACCTACTTCCTCACTTTCATCACTAGGTAGGTATGTTGAAAGTGCAGTGGGAATGAAACAGCGTGGAAAATAGTGGACATAATAATAATTATAACGGTCGATTCTTTAAGGAGTGGTGGTTTAGTATTTGTAATTCCTAATTAGTATTAAGTAAAATTAATTATTTATTTTATTTATTTATTTTTATATACACTTATTTTTATATATCTATTTACACTGGCAAAGCGTAGGTACCAATTCGTATGGAGCCAAACTTAAGAAGGTAAAAACAATGTGGTAAATGGAACAAAAAGCGCGCGGATATGTAAAACTGAGCAAAGCAGCATCATCGTGCGTGTGTGTCATTCTTTCATATATTTCTAAACTGTACCTGCCTGCTTAGGTATCTACTGCCTAAACAAAATTTACTGAAACATCTGTGAAAGACCTGAGTGAAGTGATGATGATTTCTTTTTGTTGTAATATGAAGAGGTAGTTATAAAATTGTAGTTTTTTGTTTGAAACTTCTTTTCTTTTACTGTTTTATAAATCTATATTTGACTCAAAACATTTAATTTTAGGTAATGGCTTAAATAACTTCCACTCACGGCTATGCTTGCGTTATACCTATATCTATGCTAATACAGGTTACTGTGCTCAGCTTCGAAAAGATTTAGTGCATATTGTTGTTTGGTACGAAATGAATGATCTATTATTAGACTACTTATAACGTAAAAATAACATAACACAAGCGTGCGAAGCCGCGGGCAAAAGCTAGTAATAAAATAAACGATGTGTTATATTGCCAACGTTACAATGTTACCTGCTAGCTAGAGTAAATCATCATCGTCATCATCAACAACAGCCTGAAGTCGTCCACTGCTGAACATAGCCCCTCCGAGCGGCACTTTGAGTGGTTGCTTGCCTCCTGCATCCATCGCATTCCCGCGGTTTGAATTGGATCAACGGTCTATCTAGTGGGCCTAGTGGTAGAGCATTTATGAAAATGACTTTTAATAGGTGTTCTCTATAAGCCTACAATTATTGATCTATGGGATCAATTTTTTTTATTATTGATTGGTTTGGGTTCCCCATGGGATCTACCTAAATAACATCTGCCTCATCTGTAACGAGATGAAGCGAGCTGTTTAAATTGTATATAAAATAGCCAATACTCAAATAATATCCGAACAAGCCAATACAAACTAGTGAGAAGCGTCTCAAAGAACGCGAAGGCACAAAGCGCACTTTCTTATTTCCCTGAGGAAAATAGCAAGATTTATAGCGTCAAAGCGGTTGCCTGCAATTCGCGATCGTCAATCGGAATGAAGGTAAATAATGAGGAACACAATCCTTTCGTTCTTGTTTAAGTATTCAGAATGAAAAAGAAAAACGTAAGATATTGAAACTGAACTTACATACGACGGGCCCGATAGCTCAGTTGGTAGTATCCCTGCCTTCTGAACTGAGGGCCGTGGGTTCGATTCCTACCCGGGACAAACATTTGTGTGATGAACATAGATGTTTGTTCTGCGTCTGGGTGTTATATTGTATTCTATGTATGTATGTATTTACAAACAAAAAAGTATATAAGTGTTATATAAGTTATCTGGTTCCCATAGTACAAGCTATGCTTAGTTTGGGACTAGATGGCGCTGTGTGAAATGTCCACACATATTTATTATTAATTATATTTATTATTATACATAGATCCTGGACCCTAACTAGGATCCCCTATACAGAGGGACCCAGCAACTACGAGGACCATCACATGGTCCCACAATACCGAGGCACAGAACAAGTCAAAGATTATTAGTCAATCGAACAAGTATTTGCGCTGTTTTCCAGTGCACAAATACTTGCCCTGTCGCGGGAATCGAACCCGCCGCCTCCGGGTTATGAGCCGACCTGCTCAACCACCACACCACGGAGGCTGTCCCGCAATGTAGACGTTATGTTTTAACCTTCGTTGTTAACCTTGACATCCATTAATTTTAAACCAAGTCAGAAGTCTTTGGGAAGCCTAAAAATTCTGACACTAGGGCTGACCACTTGCCTACACGAGAAAAAAAAAAGAAAACGACCACATCCATAGGCCTCCCCCAGGGAGCGCCACTTAGAGCGGCTGCTCGCCTCTTGCATCCATCGGCTCCCCGCGGCTTTCACCAGGTCCACCTAGTGGGGGGCCGGCCTACGCTGCGTCTTCCAGTTCGTGGTCGCCACTCGAGAACCTTTCTTCCCCATCGGTTGTCAGTTCTACGAGCGATGTGGCCTGCCCATTGCCATTTCAACTTGCTAATCTTAAGAGCTACATCGGTCACTTTAGTTCTCCTGTGGATCTCCTCATTTCGGATCTTATCTCGCAGGGAAACACCGAGCATTGCTCCCTCCATAGCTCGTTGCGCGACTCTGAGCTTAGTAATGAGTTAGAGAAACAGTTAGTTGACCACATACATACCCGTATTTTACCATACACCAAGCTATTCTCGATGAAGATTAATAAACCTAACTGCCATCCTGGGCGGTTATTCTCTATGGAAACACAGATTCCACACGATACGAAACCACGTCGTTATCGTGTCTTGTTCAAATCGTGTCACAGCGTCAAATATACCTTCACTTTACATTAAAGTTATCTTTTTTTGTCTTATATTTTGGCTCCACACATAGTGTATTTAGCCAGTGTCAAGTATTGTATATTTTTATCGAGATTTAGAATATTTTATTACGTAGTCAAGTCATAGTCATAGTCCAGTCTAAGTCAAGTCATAGTTCAGTCTAAGTCATGCTCTAGTAAAGTGGTGGCAACTTTACTAGTAGCCTCTATGGAATTTTAGAAGCAACACGAAAAACCACGTTACACCACATTATATCACTTAATCACACTCATGCTCGCAATTCAGCACTTAATGCGTAAAACGCCACCAATTTTAAACATTAACACTGGAAAAAGCACAAGTTTTGAGAAATAATACAATGCAACGACGTAAACTTTTTCACGTTCACGCCAAAACTCCCAAAAAGTTATCTTTATTTTGAATAAAATATATTGACATAAGTGGTTATATCTTTTGATGTGTTTATGTTTCGGGACGCGTCTCGGTAAACAGTTCAAATCGCGCCAATTCCAAATTCATTTCGAGCGGTTTTGTTTTCGTTTCATAGAGAATACAGTATTGCAGATTTCTTATGTAAGACAAGGAATTCGCGTGGTTTCGAAGTAAGGAATCGATACGGAATAATGGCCCTGCTATATTAATTAGACCGTAATTAATTTAGTTTAGGCCAAGATTGTAGGCCTAACATCAGTCAGCGTATTAAGTAGACTTGGTAATTTGTTGACGCCGCCCGTCCTTGACAAGACGCGAAATTAATTGATGGCTGATACAGCCCTAACTTGTAATTTAGGAAGCTGAATTACAGCTAACTAAATAATAATTAGGATACTATAAAATACTAGGAGCGCACCCTACTACATGTCACTCGCATTTTAAAGGTGAACCTGCACCTAATAGACATATCGCCCTAGACAACCCATACAACGAAATAACTCGTGCTATTTTACAAATTATTTTTTTACTGCACAACGCAAGATTATCAAGCGACATTTGTTGCGTGTTGGCCATGTGTTGGCGAAGTATTGGGCCAAAGGAATACACTGGACACTAACTAGTAACGCTCGCGACACGATCACTACATTTTTTCGCGTTCGGGCTATTTTTCGTTTGTACCGGATGAGATGTATATCGCAGAACATGCACACGTCGGGTCACCACATTTTATTAATCGTCTAGTTTTTGGCTATAGGTAAAAAACACGAAATGTTACCTATAAAGCCCTAACCCTATAAAGCGAACCCTATTACTAAGGCTCCGCTGTCCGTCTGTATATATATCCGTACGTCTGCCCGTCTTTCTCCAGGCTGTATCTCATTAACCGTGATACTAAGATAGTTGAAATGTTCACATAAAATATGACGTACTTCTGTTGCCGCTACAGGAACAAATATTAAAAAAAAAAAAAAAAATTATTTAAGGGGCTCCAATACAACAAACGTGAACTTTTGCTTTTTTATACATAATGGTACTGAACCGTTCGTGGGTGAGTCTGACTTGAACTTGGCCGGTTATTATTTTACAAGGTGACCTTGAATTGGTATGTTATCCCGAAATGGGGGGACTGGGACCATGATACCCTACAAGTTATTTATTTATTTTAAAAAAAGTTGTGAGAGTCTTACTTGAAACTGGGTGTTTCTAAACTTCCATGGTAAAAAATAAATCCACTCGCAAAATTGCATGTGCGATCACTACGATAGTTAACAAGATACTATTCATTCATTTCTAAACACAAATCATTAAACTTATTTATGTGCACTCGGTCAAGGACGAAGTTCAACCACCCAGCTGCGCTAAGGCTATCTTTGAACGTAAACTTTACATAGCACTTCTTCAATGAAAAACTATTAATTTAGTAAAGTCGTAGAAGAAACATTGTCTAAGTTGGGGTGTAGATTTACCCCCTTTCGGGATAACATACTAATTCAAGGTCACCTTGTATGTAACTGAGGATGTCAATTTATAGATATAGAGCGGTCGTAAAAATTTCTGCATAAATTAAACTTCGTTGTGATTAGATATTATATTATCTGGGCTGTGAAGATAATAATATCTTACCAAATTAATAACGCGCTCAATTAATAATATAGATGGCGTTACTGTCGCACCTGTGTGTAATTGTAACTTTGACGCACGCTTGGTGTGGCTTTACTACTGCTTTTAGGTACTCTGGTTTATGACTCCGAATTTGCCCCAAAAGATCATGCGAGTATTAGTAAGTAGTTTAAAAACACTCATAATTTTTTTTGTTGCAATATAATTTAATTATTATTCAACAATTCACGGAACTTATGGGCTACGTTATAATATTCCATACTAATGAAAAGTTAAAATAAATAAATAAATGACAAAAAAACTCAAGAATATGCAAAATTTTTTTTAAATACTTATGACCATCACGGAATCTATTTTTAAAGTGAAAACCATACTTAATTTATAGATTTAGGCACATGATCCCAAACATTTTCGCAGCTGGCGGCTATGTAACCATAGCTCAGTTGGTAGAGCGTCTAATCTAGTGAGTTGGAAGGTGCGGGTCCCAATCCCGCTGGTTACTAAAATTTCAAGGACTATAATACCTAATCTTTATGAACTACAACCATTGTCTTAGCTGAGTGTTGAATACGGCATCATCGACTAGAATTCTCAGCCAGGAAGTGCGGGTAGTTTGAAACTAGCCCAACTTGTATAATTGGCGCCCGGTCCGCGGCACTTATTGAATTTAATAACTCGGTACTTGGAGATATTAATACAGTACTATAAATACGAGCCCGGAAAGTTGCTTTCATTATTTACTACTGTTTCGTATTAGTTTTGACTGCGGCTGTGCCTTTAGTATAGAAACCACAATTTGTAGAATATCCGCAGGATACGCAGGGTGAAAATTAAATCTGCTACTCGCCCATAGATTTATATATCAGGATATGCCCGAAGGAACATTTTATTTTGTCAAAATGGCGTGGGAAAAGTCAGCGCCATCTATTAGATTTCGCGTGAACTACGACAAGATGAGAAAATTAGGTGCCTATCGCTGCCATTATGTCCGTCAATGTTTATGTTTACAATGATTATTCCAAATATAAATTCGATTATTTTGTTACAAAACAAAGTGTAATATTGAAAATATTACCTTTGCCTTCTAACTTCCATCACAGACTGAGCGCGAGTGGATGCTAATCTGTGAAATTGGCTCCCACTTTGAAGCGACGTTTTTACCAGTCATTAGGCCTGTCCTTAATATATATGTCTATGTACTCGCTGCTAAATACGCGTGGATGTTCAAATTCGATTCTTTGGGGTCAGTTCAAGGCTGGGCAGTTTCCTCAACTTTGAAATAAGAAGTTATTTGAAGAAAATGGTTTGTTAAAATAAGCAGTAAAAACTTTTCACGATGGTCATCTCAAGAAACAATGCAGGAACTACTTCTTGTCGTGTATAACAGGTGGAACTATAGTACGATATCGGTGTGACCTGCCCCTTGCATTCTAATGCGTCAAATAGACGATCGGGACCAACCACCGACCAAGGTCATATTTGTCTCACCTTGGTCGGGTTGGTCTAAAATCCGACCGTGTGGATGCTGGTTGGCGACCGAATGAAGTGGTGGTTGGTCCGGATCGTGTAAATGAGCTTTAAGATTTGCTATGAGTGCGTCAGTAGGTAGGTATATGTACCCACAATGCCCAATTTTAAGAGCGTCAATTAAAAGTGCGTAGAAGTTTGCCTATGCTATTTGCTATAAGTGTTATGATGGGTGGGAAGTCATCCTTGAACACGGAAAAAGGGAAACAAGACCCAAAATGAAACAAAAAACAAAAAAGAAAGTAAAGCAAAAACAATAAAAGAAAGATTGTAATAAAATACATGATCCACAAAAATTGGTGTGAGACGTAAATAAATTTATAAATTGCCGGTCATGTCGTTAATAAAAAGACTCTGAAGAAAAAATTAAACATAGTTTTCCTTCTATCAGGTTTAATGCGGAAGACTGACCCCCGTATTCTAAAACATTTCAACAAAAATTCTTCACTTGACTTCTACTTAACTTTGAGGGAAACTCAAAATACATCGCGACGTACCTTGAGTTGACAGTTGCTTCGCTTCTCTCGTTTCTTCTTCTTCTTCTTTAATGGCTTTCTATCGCTGTTTTGGAATAATTCTGCCAATGTCAAGTGAGTAAAATTTGTACGGTTATGTCAAGTCAAAGTCATATTTTGTCAGTCAAAACGCCAACAGTAAAATGGTGGATATTTTACTGAAGGCTCTAAAAAAGGCCGTTGAAGCAAAAACGAAAATGAATGGTTTTATGATCTTGAAACCATTTGCCAACACTCGTGCCCATTTATGAACACTTAACGGAAAATAATCCACCCTTATTACACATTAAAGTTCAAGATACACTAGTTTTGAAAAATAAATTCAAAATTCACAACCGCCATTGTCAGATTTTCTTCAACGACCCTTCTCTCGTTTAAGAAAAGTTGACGCAAAATTAAATGTCAAGTTGATTATAATATATTGTCAACTAAAAATACCAAAACACAAAAATGAGGTTAATTCAAGGTTGAGTCGAGTGGAGTAATCTCGTGGTAACGACAAACCCCCATATTCTAAGTCGTTACCACGAGATTACTCCACTTGACTCAACCTCGCATTAACCTCATTTTTGTGTTTTGGTATTTTTAAATGACAATAATAATCAACTTGACATTTCTGCGTAAATTTTTCTCAAACGAGGGAAGCGAAGCAACTGTCAACTCAAGGTACGTCGCGATGTACCTTGAGTTTCCCTCAAAGTTAAGTGGAAGTTAAGTGAAGGGTTTTTGGTGAAATGTTTTAGAATACGGGGGTAAGAATATGGGGGTGAGACAGGTATAGAAATACCTCCTTTTTCTTATTGCATTTTATTGGAACGCGTTAACACAGATTAATTTTGACTTAACAAAAGGGTGAAATTAAAACGAAAATAATTAAACCATTTTTATACTGCAACCTAAAACCGGCTAAAATAAAAGCCTCGTCTTTTCAATTACCCTTACACTCAACCTTAGAATTGCCTTCACAAAAATTCGGTCACAAAAGAGTTTGTTCTTATCTCGTTTGTTTACCATTTCATGTTTACGAGACGTCGTAAAGTTAATACCTACCTTTTGTCCTTATCCCTCTGAGGAATATAAAAATGCTTGTAAAAATACCTAAAAGTGGGGATAGGTAGAAATGTAGCCTTTTTATGGAATGAGCAGACCCGTTGGAGCACTGGGGTTTGACGTTTGGCGTTTTATCGGACGGGTGCATGCTGCTAAAATGAAGCACGAGTGGAAGGACAAGGAACATGCACAATTGCATATTGATGTCATCTAAACTTCTCCTAGGATGGCATTTCAAGTGACAAAAATATATAGGACAAGAAGGCAGGAAAAAAATAACAGAAAAAAGCCTATAAAGCCTGGAGAATTAAACCTTTTTATGATCTGGTTTTTACCTACCGTCCACCTACTGAGAGCACCTGGGTGAACCATTAAAAGTTTTTTTTTTAGTAAAAGTTAGTAGTATGCTCTAAATGCATGATAATAATAAATTCAATAACAACTTTGGTCTTATCGTGAAATAAAACTTAACATAAATAAATACACAATTATACTAAATAATAATGGATAATAGATAATGGATCGGGTTACAACGGAGAAGAATAACGTGATTAACACAACCCACATTGGCGGCGTAGCGGATACGCCTATACACTCTCTGTGAGAAAGGCCCGAGTCCCAGCAGTAGCACATAATCGAGCCGATGCGATGACTAGGATGAGTAGAACTCATGTTCGATAAAGAAGAAGGATAAATTGTATAGAATATTTAATTCCTTCAATCCATTATTGAATCATTTCCATTAACAAAGACAGAGTTTTAGTTTTCCTCATCCTCGTAAAAGGGGACAAACATTAAACTAGATTCATGTAAATCCCCTGCAGCTGACAAAGACTTCTATAGTATTAAAAGTCTTCGGACTGATTCAATTTGATCATAATTTGTTTGAGAGCAGCCAGAAGCAGTCGTGTTTGACAATGAAGTGTATATTTATGTTGGCTGTTGTGTTGGTTGCAGTTAGCTCGGTACAGAGTCAAGGTTTTCCTACGAGTAAGTTAAAATAGATGAGTTTGAGATCTACCAAAGGCTATATCGTCTATACCATCAACAGCTACCACTCCTGTATCCATCGGCTCCCTGCAATTTTTACAAAATCGTCGGCCCAGTCCACCTAATGGGGGCTGGCCTACGCTGCGTCTTCCGATTCATGATCGCCACTTCAGAACCTTTCTTTCTCATCGGTGGTCAATTTTATGAACGATGTGGTCTGTCTATTGCCTTGCCACTTCAACTTGCTAATTGTAAGAGCTATATCGTCAAATCTAAATGTGGTCTACACAGATAAAAGCATACGATTCAATGTACATTACTTCACTTGTAGATGTTCTGGAATTTTGCAATTTGTATCCATTGAAACTGTCGGGCTGAAGCTCGATGATGGAGGTTTATGAGGAAGAACATTAAAAAAAGAAAAACATTACAACTGAATTGACAACTTCCTCCTCTCTCAATGACGGTTAATTAAGCCTTTTTTATATTCATCTTCTTTCAGAAACATGCCCACCTGGAGAGCACTCGGTGCTCTACTGTCCACGAATGGACGAACCTTCGTGTACCAACCCGACAATCCATGCGAATACCGGTCCAGCCGCTTGTGGTATCCCTGACTGCTTCTGCAATAACCCCAATGTCAGGAACCTGAAGACTGGGAAGTGTGTTCCACTTAGCGATTGTTAATTTAAAACAAAGTTAATAAGAATTAAAAAAATATTGCATTTAAAGACAATTCCAACGCGAATGATTTAATTTTTTCGTGTGTCGAATTCTAACCGAAACTGAATTGAGTTAGCAAGTTACATTATTGCGATTTATCGAAGAATTTGAACTGACTATGTAGTACTTAGTACTTTGTACTATGACCATGTCTCGTGTTAGAATTATGATGGGAAGCTATAGGTTATGTCTTAACAAACCAACATAACCATAATATTAATAATTTAATTAATTTATTTCGCAACTTCTGCACCCCTCTTTCAAGTTATTCGTCGAAAAGGCCGGGCCTAAAAATGCGCGGAAGTCGCCATCCAACTTTCTTGTGATTTCTCGTCCCGCATTCAACATAAACAAATAAAATAAATGGGTAGTTCTCATCGATGCTCAAATTTGATGGTCACGAGGTTATATTTCCTAAACGGCTTAAGATACAAACAGAATTTGTGAATTAAATGATGAAACATCTATTAGGCTACAACAGAAATAAAGCTTGTCATAATAAAAGCAAAAATAATACCTTAAGTTAACACGAAATGGTCAAAAACGGGGTAATTTTTCGTGTTCTCATCGTGTCACACTCTCCGATGCAGTAAAACATTTGCTTACCACTTCACCAAATTTCACTGTATTTGTATGTAACATATACTAAAATTATCGTAATTAAATACACTTTACACTAAATAGTTTAAAACAAATCTTTTCATCATTATTTTCAATTTAAAACAACATACGCGTCGGTCACGCGGATATGGGTTCTTTAAATTCGCGTGATATAACGGCTGCCTGTTAAACAAAACATCAGCAATCAAACACTGAGTGTGGTCCGGTCGAACGTCAGTCGTGTACTGGCATCGCAGACGTAAGACGTGTGGCTCAACGTGCCAGGAAAAAAAAATATCGGTAAGCTTGTATTTGTTCATAGATTTACCGATCACACGTGCACTACATTTTTTGGGCATTGTATTTCAGCAATTGAAATCAAAGTTAGCTCATCGAAACCCTAAAATGTGCGAGATATTTATGTAGTATTTGATTTAAATCGATACACTTAACTTTGCAGCAATTTTACAAAAAAGGGATAATTTCGTCAGTTTCGTTTCATAAACTTCGTGGCATTTTAGTCATGAAACTGATTTTGGTACATGAAACTGATTTTATGCATTCTTTTATTTAGAAATGTAGCGACTAGTGTGAGTTTATTGAAACAATTGTAGTTATTGTAGTATGACAGATGTAAGATAGTGTTTTGAATAATTATGTAAACGTGTTTTTATCGAGAAAAGATGGGTCGATTCGAACTCACTCATCATTCATTGTGATTAATAATCATAGCCTAAAAATGGATGAGTTCGAATTGGTAGGTATGTCATGTTATCGCGAAAAGGGGTGATCTGGACCGTGGTAGCCTAGTAACTTTCAAGTTGGGAGAACCTTCCTTCGAAACTAGCATTGTATTATGTTTAATAATAGGTACCTAAAGGGGAAGAGCTAGTAACAGTACCTACGTTTGGTAGGTAGTAGATTAAAAGATTATGGTTACATACCATTTTTCTGGTTTCCGGGAAAAGCATCCTATTGCGAAGATTCCGGTAGGTAGCTAGGTAAAAGGTACCTACATAGCCCAAGTTCACATTCTATGAACACTTTTCTCCACACACGTTTACCGTCGGATATTATGTACCTAAAGTATGTAGGTATTAGGAACTATCACCAAAAGGTTCTGAAATTATTAATAACGTCACGTCATATCACAATACTACCTATTCTTGACGTAAGTACGTATATAGGTACTAGGTAGGGAGGTAGGTACCTACTAGGTACATTTTGGTCCCCGCCTGCCAACATTTCAATCATACTTTAATTATTTTGCTCGTAGGCTCGACTCCGAACACGTAAAGCTCATATTTAAAAGTTTATGGAAAAATCACGAAATCAGGAGTTTCTAATCCAAAAGAGTACCTAAAGATGTGCCAGATATTGTCTTTTGTAGTGAGATTTGTTTTTATAGATAAATCGTTATAATATAAGTATAGATTATTTCTATTGTAGTGAAGGTTGTTGTTCTATTGAAAAAGTAACACAACTCATAAATAAATACACTTTTTAAATACTCATGATGCTTCTTAATTAATAAAGCTATTAATACGATAACTATCTGTTTTTTTGTCAGCGAGGCTTATTACCTATAATATGTAGTTAAGTGGATTAGTATTCGTATTTCGTAGGATGAACAAACTCAGGACCGAACTGATAATAATAATATACATAGTTTTGGTTATTGGCAAGCCTTATTCTGCTGTTTTGCGTAGTTCAGTGCAAGTGTTTTGGGTTTGTATACCTACCAACTATGAGTGGATTTTTAGTAAAGTTTTGTTTTCGGGTAGGTACTTTTATTTTGTTTTCTTTTATTTTATTTTATTTTTATTTTATTTTATTATTAATTTAGAGTAATTGTAAAACAGTGTATTAGGCTAAGTTTTTTCGCAAATAAACTCATTCATTCACTCATTCACTATTAATACCATTTGTTTGCCAGTTTAATTATGAAAACAAGATTACGATGTTATTTTATGAACATTTAGTCTTATAAACAGTGGCAAAACGTGAGAAAATGATAGCTGTAAAGTTACTGAGTCATTTTCGTGATCCGATGCGTCGCTTTCGTGGCCTCTAAAACTTCAAAACCATTTATCACCCAAACAAGACTTTCTATTTGATTAACTTATATATTAATTTACTCGTCTTATAAAGCGCTATAATTTATTGTACAAAAATATTTGAAATAAGAACAATATAAAATTGTACATGAAACTGACGATGAGAATCGTAAAAATGAGAACGAGCCAAATACGTGTGGACATTTCACTCAGCGTCATCTAGCCCCAAACTAAGCATATTCAGCAATCGATGTCGGTCCTTTCTGCTTTGTGTTTTTAGCCTCTATTCTTGTGATACTTTTAATCATAATTTGTTGATAAATTCTATTTATTTGCGGATAACTAGTTTTCATGTAATTGTATTGAGTAACTAAGCTGTAATTAGCAAAACAAGCAAGAAAATTTGAATTTGGCGCGCTGAGCGTGACGTTCCACCTCAAGAGGGCTGGTTGCCCTTGCCGATGGCGTAATCGCCATCTTTCTCTATCATAATTTATTTAGCCCTCTTAAATAATAAGAAGAATTGAGTATTATTCAATTCAACAGAATTTAATTCCTTAAAGTATCTCGACTATAACAAGCTGCTGGATTGACTTAACAGCTTCTCACTGCGTTTATTATCTTTTAAGCAGGCATTTCAAGACGTTTTATGATGCGTTTTAAGATAGGTTTAATAGGTAATATTATTTTGATGCATTCATGAGAGATGAAATTTACAGCGCGCCTACTGGTTTTACGATGGCAACGCGTTCAATGATAAATAAAATGGGGTTTCTAAAGACGCACCTTACATGAAAACGTGGCTTTGGATTGCCGTCAAATTAACTACCTACCTATTTATTTATTTTATCAGAATTAATGACGTGACATTCACCTGATGTTAAGCGACACGACCGCCCATAACAGTTGCAGTGTCGTTCGGAACTTTAAAACAATAAAGTTACGCGTGACACTGGCGCACGTCATCCTGAGACCATCAGCCTAAAGGCGTCCACTGCTAAACATAGGCCTCTCCTATAGAACGACCAGGTGGACTAAGCAGGTGGACCACGGGCAATACCCGGATCAAATCAATTTTAATTTCAAAAATCTTTATTCATCATGAAGAAATCTTAAGTACATGACTTAGTGTCCATTTTAATCCTAGATATGACTGAGATTAATAATTTATACATTTTTAAAGTGATTTACTTATAATACCTATAGAACGCCACTTTGATCGGCTGCTTGCCTCCTGCATCCATCGGCTCGCGCGCTTTTCTGGAATAATCATGTCGAATGCTGACGATTGGTCAATAAATGATGACTAATAATTTAAAAAGGGTTCAAGTGGCGTACATCCGACATTCAGTTGAGCACTCTCAGTCCTGACCTTTCAACATCCTGTCAAACACAAGAAGAAAAATTTAAATCTGTTCATCCATTTGATTGTTTATCTGCGACATGCTACTGACACAGACAGACAGGACAGACACACAAATACACATATTTTTATAATACCGTGTACTTATAGCTCCAATCAAACTTTAAATATTTACCTCCAAGGTTGTCTGGAAGAGATCGGTTTAAGTGATAAGACCGCCCATTATACTAGCACTATAAAACAATTTAAATTTGTTTGTTTTAAATTTGTTTGGTGTACAATAAAGAGTTTATCTAGAAAACTTTTAAAATTCCTATCCGAAATATCCATCAAAAAACCTTATTGTTCTAGTTCGAATAATCCAGAAGTTCAAACAACGCACAGAAATAAAACAATACAAAGACCTATTCAGTCTATAGGTACAATAAACTCTCCGGTTAGTGGTCGAATACAATAGATAAGCGATAAACAACTATAATAAACTTCGGCTCGCTTCAGATGCAAATAACATACTAATGGAACTTTTAGGTACCTATCAAATAAATAAGGAATGTGTTTTACCCAAAATTAACTCCAAAATATAGGTCACTAGAGAGCTAATCTAATGTTGTACTTGTTAAGTACAGTTTTTGTACTTCGCTGACACTTTACCCAACGATCACTTATACAAGGTGCATTTGAATTGGTATGTTATCCCGAAAGGGGGTAAATCGACACCTCAAGGTAGACAATGTTTCTTCTACGACTTTACTAAATTAATAGTTTATCATTAAAGAAATGCCACGTAAAGTTTACGTTCGAAAATAGCCTTAGCGCAGCTGGGTGGCTTAACTTCGTCCTTGACCGAGTGCACATAAATAAGTTAACCGACCTGTGTTTAGAAATGAATTTATAGTAACTTGTTAATTGTTAACTCTCGTAGCGATCGCAGGTGCAATTTTGCAAGTGGAATTATTTTTTACCATAGAAGTTTGGAAACACCCAGTTTCAAGTAAGGCTCTCACAACTTGTAGGATGTCATGGTCCCAGTCCCGCCCATTT
The DNA here is from genome assembly GCA_963580505.1 of Ennomos erosarius. Classification (NCBI taxonomy): domain Eukaryota; kingdom Metazoa; phylum Arthropoda; class Insecta; order Lepidoptera; family Geometridae; genus Ennomos; species Ennomos erosarius. The sequence continues at coordinate 2,302,603 of OY756996.1, read as the reverse complement.
CGGGATAACATACCAATTCAGGGTCACCTTGTGTAGATACCTAGATCCAGGTATTTTTTTTAATAATTAGGCCTATGTGGCTCATTGTCTTATAGCACCCATCAGACACGATTTAAGTAGGTACTTGCACTTTTTAAACACTATATTTGTTTTACATGTCATGGTGAACGTGGAGTAGTTTTGGATTAGTTAAACCGGCTCATCTTTTTCGATCGAGTTCGATATTCCAATGACTAAAAAAAGACAGAAGTTAGAGTAAAGTCAAAGTTACTACGCATTTATTATTAAGGCCGTTTGAAACTTAGAATAGAATAGAATAGAATAGTTTATTAGCCGTATAACTGTGTTTGTGTGGGCACGTCAATTTTACAATCAAAAGGTATTACGCATCTATACAAGAAAGAGAGAGAAAATAAAATACAATGTCATAATGAGTAATTAAAATGAATAAAATTCAATTTCATATACCTACCTATACTAATTTTGATTCTCATACTGGAATGAAGATTCTGTGAGACGCATTTCCATAAATTCATTTAAGGAGTAGGACGGTGTCTTTTCAAAGAATATTTTGAGTCTACGTTTAAATTCGTTTGTATGTAACTGCGTAATAGCCAATGGTAATTTATTATGCATGCATATTTTATTGTATATTCCTTGCTTTTGGACCTTGGTTAATCTTATTTTTGGTTGATGCAATTTATCTTTGTTACGTGTGTCGATCTTTATTTTTCGTTACTGAACCATCAATCAAAATCGTATCACCTACTACCTTTTAGATAGAGTTACGAATAAACAGTCTCCATAAACAAAAGCTAAGTGAAAATAGGTGAACCTCAGACAAAGCTTGTTCCCTGGTTCCGCATAAACCAATTCTCGGTATTCCAAAGGCTACATCCGTAAAGTGGGAAACACACTTACGCTCTCACGGTGCCGCTGCCGGAAGGTGTTTGGAGAATAGCGTTTTGACTGTTTCTAGTATTTCAGAGAAACTGGGTTAACGTTTATATTTATTTACGAACGTACGAAAGGTAATTTTGTTTTTTATGCTATTTCATAGTTGAGCAATTACCAGTTGAGCTGTCGGTATTACCCACTGCTCAACTTGATGCAGTTGAGCAATTTAGTTGAGCAGTGGGGAAGTAGTGGTTTGGTAATACAAACTATGTCCTATTGCTCAACTGCTCAACTAATTGAGCAGTGGGTAACAATTTTAGTTGAGCAGTGGGTATTAGTCACTGCTCAACTATTCATAGTTGTGCAATTTCCAGTTGAGCTGTCGGTATTACCCACTGCTCAACTTGATGCAGTTGAGCAATTTAGTTGAGCAGTGGGGAAGTAGTGAACTAGGGTCTAAAACAAACGACTTGAGCGGAACCCTGATGAAAAAGGCCGCTGCAGTAGGTATAATATGAACATCTGTAACACGCTAGATGCGCCACTGCACTAATTCATTTATACAATAATAGAAAAATTAGCATCACTCATCTCAGCATAAGTTTTTTCGTGATTTTTAAACTAGAAATAGATAGGTACATGTGAAATATACTGTACTGAAACGTGGTCTCTTACTGTTGGCCTCATTAGTAAGCTCAAAGTCGCGCAACGAGCTATGGAGAGAGCTATGCTTGGTGTTTTCCTGCGAGATAAGATCCGGAACGAGGAAATCCACAGAAGGACTAAAGTGACCGATATAGCCCTTAAAGTTAGCAAGTTGAAATGGCAATAGGCAGGCCACATCGCTCGCAGAACTGACAACTGATGGGGAAGAAAGGTTCTCGAGTGGCGACCACGAACCGGAATGCGCAGCGTAGGCAGACCCCCACTAGGTGGACCAACGACCTGGTGAAAACCACGGGGAGCCGATGGATGCAGGAGGCGAGCAGCCGCTCAAAGTGGCGCTCTCTGGGGGAGGCCTATGGTCAGCAGTGAACATCTACGGGCTGATGATGATATGTTTAAAAAATTAGGATCCCCAGCCTGCTGAATTTGGACCTGTTATTTGCTCTAATGATCAGAATTTCCTCAACAAATACAGGTATACTTACTGTTTTAAACTTTTACCTTTGCTTTTTTAATCATTAAACAAAGTAATCAAATAGCGCTTGTCATACTGCCTTTACTTTTTTTTAATACTCAATTTTATCTGAAGGGCTACAGATCAGTTAAAAAATGATGTGGGAGTAAAAATAGAGGCAATTGACTGCAAATCATCTCTTCCCGTTGATACCGTATAAGAGCCTGCTGAGGGAATATCCAGAGAATGGTCAACTGCATTCCCAATGCCAATCGTGGTCACTATAACACCCCCTCTCTCTATGATAAGGGCCCAAAGTGGGGTTTGATGAAAAAGGCCTATGTTCAGCAAATGGACGACTTCCTACTGATGATGTGTGATGTGTGATATAATACCTACTAATAAAGTTTAGTTTAAAAACCAATTCTGCACAAAACTCACCTTCCTAACCTACAACACACACAACCGCTCAATGTCCCGACCACATATTTTTTTTCTAAGTCTATGGTCCCGACAGAGTAGTAGCTCATGTAAGCAGTGAACTGCTAAACACAAATAATATCTACCACTAGACAGCAGCAAGGGGAAACAGGATATTTTATGCACAGTGCTACACGAAAACCTACTAAACCAAACGTAGGTACCTAGATACTTCGTCTAAAGACCGCGCCGGTGCTTTTAGATATTCCGACACGATTTATGTCTGTTTCAGGTTAAATTAAAGTTTATTCTATGAGGAATCGTAGAAACGATGCACCTACGTTGGACTGTAAAATCTGGCTAAGCTATCTTGCGCGTTGATGTGGAACCAAGTTCGTGACTTGGTAGTTTTATGGGCAGAGAGCGGATAAGGGATAATATTTTCAAATAGTTATTACCAACTTATAATTAAAATATCAACAGTTTGGGAGAAGAAAACTGATAAATGAAGCAAAAACTTTTTTAATACGGGCAATGTGCCTTTGTTACTCAAACTAACTAGAACTACTACTACACTACCGTGTACCTACTACAAATGTTATTTGTAGTAGGTAGTGCCAGCAAAAACTGACAATGGGCAGAGAATCGACAACCGTTGAGGAAGAAAGGTTACTGGGTGACCGGATGATACAGCTTAGGAAAGCCCCCACGTCCTCTCTGCGACTCTGCGACTCTCACAGACTCTGCGACCCCCTAGGTGGACCGACGACCTGCACGTAACTGTTCTGCTAATGGTCAGAGCCTGCCATCCTGCACATGCCAATTTACAAGCCCGTTAGTGCGAGCAAGAGAGTACAGGCTCGCCATCTCCATCAGACTTACGCAATAAAGTCCCTGGTCAAAACGAAGGAGCCGCGTTTAGAATTGCTCTATAAGCAAGCCATTAGGTATGTTCGGTAGTTTACGTCTTCCGACTGTTGATGAAGCATAAAAATTAATTTTTCCAATTTTCAAATCATCTGGTCTTGTAAAATACTACATAGCACTTGCCTGCCGGACACCGCCATTGCACCCTCGCTGGATATCTTATGGTAATATTTCTCACGAGCTCCGTGGCTCGCGATTTCACGCCAAATATTTTTTTATTTGCAGCCTTTTATATGTATTTTTGATTTAGTTACGTCTTGCTGAAGCTTTTTATTTGAAGTTTTTTTATTCAGGCCGTCGTCAACATACTTATGCTAGCAGCATTACTGCCCCGTTGATATGCAATTCATTGTACCAAATTAACATCATTATTGTCAGGCATATCTTCAACCATGCTCTCTGAACAACTAAACTGGTTCTAAAAATTCTTTCACTGATAGAAAGTTAATATTATTTTGACTGTTATAGGCAATTGGATTATATTCATAGCCACGTACAGAATTTATGATACTACGTAGATTCCACCACGGTCACATAGGTGATATAATATTTTTGGTAACACTATTACATTTTCAAACTCACAGGCTTAATGAGAATTGTTTCTCATCGGTCCCAACATCACCAAGTTCAATTGGGTGACCCGACACCTTTGGAATACCAGCGTTAAGATGACAATAGAATAACAATGCATGTCGGGTTCGCTGGTAGTCCCCCAACTATTTCGAATGTTGGATTGGGTGACCCAACATTAACATTACAGATTAAACCATAGAAGACAGTACATTGATATTTTTGATATTATAGTATAATATTTTGTCATCATTATCCACGGGTAATAACTAGTTCAAATAAATCAAAATAATTTTAGCTGTACGATGCATGCGTCAAGATAGATAAAGCTACAGCTAAATCTAGACCGATCTAATATATTATCTTTGATTAACTTTTAATTCACTATCACTCCAAATGTAATTACATACGTGGCCGAACCCAATTAGATTATTCTTCAACTTACATAATATCAGAGTATTTGTAACAAGAATACATTATAAACATTATATATACGAAAAGTGAGAACGTGACTGCTTGTTTGTAGGTCCCATCCCAAACACGAATCATCATCAGCCATTATAATGATCACAGGTGGTTTAGAACATTTATCTGTGGCAGCTTGTACTGCAAGTTGGTAGACACAGAAAAGGATAGTTACGTGAACATAAAACTATAAAATAACCAGCCAAGTGCGAGTTGGACTGGTGCACGAAGGGTTCCGTACCATTACCTATAAAAACGAGCAAAAAATAACGTTTGGTGTATGGGAGGGAGACCCCTTCTTGTTGTTGTTATAGCAGCAACTGAAATACATCATCTTTGAAAATTTCAACTATCTAACTATCACGGTTCATGAGATACAGCCTGGTGACAGACGGACAGATAGACAGATGAACAGCGGATTAGTAATAGGGTTCACTTTTTAAACAAACAAAAAATATAGCATAGGTATTATTATGGCATAAAAAACTATAACTCTGCGTGCAGAAACCATTATTCTTCATACCAGCTCTAAAATAAATATGCAAATACGCAGGACAGTGCTACTATATCCAATTGATACCATATCTATCATATCAGTAAGCAGCAGCTGAAAAATATTTCACTATTTATCAACACTGCATGGAGTTATTATAACAATCAATACTTAATTCAGATTTTCAAAGCAACAAATATGTTGCGTGTACTTCTATTTGGACTAAGTTTAATAGTTTTTAGTGCTAATGGAGAGCAGAAAGAAGATCTTAGAAAAGTACGCATAGAAGGACTTGGGAATGTTCTGGGGTTGAAATTTTGGGATGGAGAATTTTATGAATTCTTTGGCATTCCTTATGCTACTATACCGAAAGGAAGAGATAGATTCAAGGTTAGTAATTAGCTTGTTATTTAGATTAAATATCTATTTGACTATTACCTTCTAGTTATGATGTGTTTTTGTGTTTTATTGATTGTAAAAATTACTAGCTACCATGGCGCAGTGACCCAAAATAAGCCTTGGCTTCTGATATGAGAGCCACCACTTCAATCTGTCCTGTATGTCCTCACTGCTGCGACTTTTAGCTTTAGTATTTTTTTATAAGAACGTCAATCAAACAGGTGACCCAGCTGATAGTAAGCAGTCACCATCACCCATTGATATCCGCATTCACGAAGGCACTGATGATTCGTTGCGAGATAAGTTTTGAAAAGAATCTAATCATATATTAATCCTAGTCCTGAAGACCAAGATCAGCACTGAGTGGTAGGTATCTGCCATTAATGGACGGAGGCCTTATATCTAGTGGGCTAATATAAGCTGGTACTGATAATAATGATGAGTGGAAGTAGGATAGAAAATATAATACTTAAAAAATATACAATGAAAATCTGTAATAGGTATTGTTACCTTTATAATACCATGACGTAATTAGTGTAACATATTATACGTTATTACTTTTCAGCCACCTCTACCGCCACAGCCATGGAAGGAAGATTTTAGAGCCAACAGAGGCGTCCTTCTTTGTCATCAAGTCTACGAATCAGACCAAGAGGGTGAAGAAGAAGATCTACTTTACGGTGAAGAAAACTGCCTAGTCACCAATTTTATGGTTCCAAAGATAGCCAGTAAGACCAATCTAGTCCCTGTTATCGTCTTCATTCATAGTGGTGCATACTCCGGAGGCAATGGTAACATGGCTAAATTTCATTATCTTGCTAGACAAGATGTAATAGTAGCTAGCCTAAATTACAGACTGGGAGCAATTGGTTTTGCTTGTCTTGGAACAGAAGAAATCCCTGGGAATGCAGGTCTAAAAGACATTGTAGCTGCACTGAAGTTTATTAAAAAACACGTGAAGAGTTTCGGTGGAGACCCAGACAATATAACACTTGCTGGGTTTAGCATAGGCGCAAGCTTAGCAGAAATTGTTGCATTATCAAAAGAAAGTCGCGGATTATTTTACAAACTAGCTCTTGATAGTAGTTCCGCTTTAAATCCTTTTGCTGTGAACAGAAACCCAATAGACACAGCGAAAAATATTGCCCTTTCTATTGGCTACGAAGATACAGGTAAACTCGAAGATTTGAATGAATTCCTTATTGATGCTGATACTCAAGACATATTATCTGTCAGTAGGCACTTTTTCTTGAAAAATAGTACCTTTGGTTTTACGCCTTGTATTGAAAATCCTAATAACCCCGGAGCGGTTCTAATTGAGTCACCTCTTGAGACCATGAAGAAAGGAAACTACGGTGATTTTGCTCTGTTAGTTGGCTTTGCTAACATGGAAGGTATAAGTCGCACTAGCATGTTCGATGAGTGGAAGCCATTAATGAATGAAAATTTAGCAGAATTCTTACCAGCTGACTTAGTTTTTAAGAATGATAAAGAAAAAGACGAATTTGTAACAGAATTGAAGCAGTATTACTTCGATGGGAAACCAATAACTCTTGACTCCGTTCAAGGGTATATCGACTATTTCTCTGACTCTATGTTCAAGTATGCAATAATGAAATCAGTTAAACTGCACGCTGAACATTTGAAGAGATCTATTTATTTGTATGAATTTACTTATGTGGGAAAACTTAATACTAAACACGCGTATATGGATAGAATAAGAGGCGCGAGCCACAGGGACGCTTCTGCTTATATTTTGGATTTCTACGATTGGACAAGAAATTATACAGATATGGACAGGAGAGATCTTATGGTCACCATGTGGGCTGATTTTCTGAGGTTTGAGTAAGTATTTCAATATTTTACTTTTTCTACGTCTGAATTATCATTATCTGATGGGGAATGACGAAACAAACATTATATTTTACTTGATCAATTTATGTTCATCAACTAATTAACAAAAAGTAGATGATAATTTGATTATGTACAAAACAGTTCAATATTTTTTAATGAAAAAATCTTTTCAGAAACCCAACAGCTTACGAAAGTTCTCTACTGAAAATGAAGTGGCTGAAATACACAAACAAAGAACCATACTACTTGGATCTCGGTGACGAACTGGCAATGAAGAAGGATCTTTTCTCAAAGGGATACCAGTTTTGGGATAAAGCTTATAAGACTAATTACTGGAATCCCACTGTTGTGGATCCTGCTGCTTGGCAAGCAAAAGAAAATCTCAAGGTAAAGAGTGCTCCGAAAAAGAAACAAGTGGGAATAAAACCAGCTCCTGAAACTCCAGCTCCTCCCAAGCCAGCTCAAGAGCCTGAAGCTGTTAATCCTGCAGTTGTTGAGTCTACTAATGAAAAACCAGCTGCATCCAAGCCAAGTAGTCCTCCAGCATCCCCAAATCCTTCCACTAAGTCTAACACTGAACCTGAAGCTAAAGTATCCAAAACTGAAACTGCTAAACAGAAACCTATTGTAACTGAACCTAATTCTCAAAAGTAGGAATGCTTAGTTGCATAAGACGTAGGGGTGGCGAAGGACAGTACATAAATAAATAAATAAATTGTTTTTAGTCCTTTATGATTTTTATTATTACCGAATGTTGTTTGACCTTTTATAAAACAGGTGTATCAGCGAGTCTATTCTATTGCTCAAAAAACACATTAAAAATAACAAGTAACTCGAAAAATTTTATGTACTCACGTACATATGAAATTCGTTGGTGTATAAAGGTTTTTGGTAAACTTTAAACGTTCTCAAAGCAATTTATTGAAAGAAATGTGCATTTGCTATTCAAACTAGAGTAAACTTGGGCACCCCTAGGGGTGAAAAAATATTTCCAATAGGAATTTATTGCACCAAAATCGCGAGAAACTCACAAAGGATTAGGGAGGCTTCTTGTTTAGAGGTGTCAGTCACAGTGAATCTGTGCAAGTGATAACAGATAAGCGACAGAAAAATGTTGATTTTTACTTAAATCTGTAGGTATGTATTGTATTATAGGTAATTCGCATTATATGAAGGAGAACATCGGATTGAACCATGTTTGCGCTGATTAAAAAAACCTCACATCGCTTTTACTATTTATTCAGTGATATTATTATTATTATTATCAAAAATTTGAGTTTTATTCTATTTTATTTTACCATTGTATTCTATGTATGTATTTTACAAACAAAAAAGTATATAAGTATTGCATCCGTTATCTGGTTCCCATAGTACAAGCTATGCTTAGTTTGGGGCTAGATGGCGTTGTGTGAAATGTCCACACATATTTATTTATTTTATTTATTTTATTATTGAACGAACTGAAAACAATCGCTAATAAATACACAATAATTCTTTAGTTTTAACAAATCTAAATTTTTATCGGGGTGGTAAAAAACTGTAGGTTACATGGGATGGATTTAAGCTTAGGTAGGTTAGGTTTTAATTTGATAAAAATGTATAACTTATACCACAACCCTAAAAAGCATTTGTATAGGAGGGGTTAAGTGTCTCACCTTTATATTTTTTTATAAACCGCGAATTGGAAAAAAGCCTGACATTGACAGACTTTGTACCTATACTATCAAGCGTTATGATGGTAGTGTAATCAGTATATATTTTTCATCATTTTATGATATTAAAATGATGAAAAATATACCTACCCAAGAGTCCTTCTTCATCCATCTATTCTTTACTTGTTTCCTAATAAAAAAAATTTATGAGAATGAATGACGTTACGAGATAGTCGTTCGCCTGATGTTGAGCGACACGGTCGCCCTCAGTTGCAGTGTAACTCGGAACTTTAAAATAATAAAGTTTCGCGTGACACTACACTGCGTACGTCATCCTGAGACATCACACAGTAGTAATCAGGTTACTAGATTGTGTGATCAGGTGTGAATTATCTATAACCTGGACACGTTCGAAGCTACAGTGAATTATAATTATATAGGTACGTTCTAGATTTCCGTACTACAATTTCGGGTAAACCACCGCTTATCATCACGTGAGTTGGTGGTTAACATACATAATATTCACCGTATCACTCATAGCACAAGCTGTGCTTAGTTTGGGGCTATATGACGCTGTATGAAATGTCCACCCCTATTTATTTATTATTTATTAAAGAATCACCGTAAGCGATAATAATCAAAAAGCAGGTTCTCTACGCCAATTCCAAAAGTTACTGATGTTGATATAAATATGGAACGTTCGACATCTTCTAATTGTAGACCGTATATGGTTTACAATTAGGTTTTTTTTTTTTTTCTCTATGTGTTTTACAAACAAAACCTATCCCTACATTACTCTTCCTAAGTCTATGGTTATTTTTGTGCCCTTCGTACGTACTACTTCTTTTTCAAGAGTACCGTTTTATTTTTGAATGTGCATACATTATTAGGATGCGGTATCCGGAAAATATTAGGGATCCCCGCGAAGAATCCCACGGGGTGCAACTAGCTAAAATTACAGCCGTCATCAATTATTACCTATTGGTTTCTCGATAATTAAAGACAACTATAACCTAATAATCGATTTGATCAGTCACCACTCAATTAAAGCAAGCTCAGGCTGTGAGGAATGCCAGACGCGCCACGGCAACCGCACCGCCATGTTGTTATTCGGCGACATTCGCCATCCGATATTGACGTAACGCCGTACTCCAGGCATGTCTCGAATGCCTCAGGAGCTTGAGAATACAGGATGTGAGAATTTAGTCAGGGATTTTTTTTTTATGTTTTGATGGACAAACAAGCAAGCTGCCCACCTGATGGTAAGTGGTCGCCGCCGCCTATGGACATCTGCAACACTAAGGGCATTGCCGGTGCGTTGCCTACCCTTAGAGAGGACTCTTTTAACACGTTTCCTGAAGTTCCCCTTATTTATCCTGCAAAATTCCTGCCGTGCTAGCATTGATGCTGCGAGATAATTCTGTCGTTGCTTTATCTTGACAATGCCAAATCTAGAAAGAAATTGCAGACCAAGACAGTGCGAAAACAAAATTATGCCGGGGATCCTAGCCCAGCTGGATAATCTACAAACTTTGTAAATCCCTGCTAATATTTTTGTGTAGAGAAACATTGTCTGTTTTAGGGCTCCCAAAGAGTCTGTCCGCTTGTCTGTCTGTGCACCAGGCTGTATCTCATGGACCGTCATAATAGAAGTTGAAATTTTCACAGGCGCTGTATTGCTGTTCTTATTCTTCTCGTGTAGGCATGTGGTCAGACCTAGTGTCACAATTTTTATAGGCCACCCAAAGGCTTCCGACTTGGCTTGTATCTATTTCTGTTGCCGCTATAACATTAAATGCTAAAAAACAATAAAATAAATATCTCTGGTAGCACCCATACAACAAACATAATTTTTTGATTGTTCCGATAGAACGGTACGGAACCCTTCGGGCACAAATCCGGGTACTTTTCCCATATTGGCTAAGCAACCCGTGCAGTAGTGGGATGTAAAACATAACAGATGAAGTTGATGGTGATAATTTTTTCTCATAAAAACGCAAACAAAATAAATAAATAAATAATAACACATTCACACAGCGCCATCTAGCACCAAACTAAGCATAGCTTGTACTATGGGAACCAGATAACTGATATAATACTTAGATACTTTTTGTTTGTAAATACATACATAGAATACAATATAACACCCAGCCACAGAACAAACATCGATGTTCATCACACAAATGTTTGTCCTGGGTAGGAATCGAACCCACAGCCCCCGATTCAGAAGGCAGGGTTACTACCAACTGAACTATCGGGCCCGTCGACAAAATTGGGACAGTTTAACTTTAAGCGCCTGACGTTTACTGGGTTCTTTCCTCGATGGTTTTGTTAAACTTTCAGAATCTCTGAGTATCTCTTTTTATATACGTGACGAGCTTGCGTTCGTCAGATCTCAAGCGTTACTACCTACCATCAACTATTTCGGCCTCCTTCATCTATCAAATAACCGATAACTATTTGTCTACATCCTGTACACCGTTGATTGTCGCATTCCAGCGACGTAGCAGACACTGCTCTATGCAAATCAAAGCCTATGTTATGATTGTATTGCAAGAGTAACAGAGAATACCTATGCATCTTAAGGCATTTGAAATCGCATACGATGAAAACTAATATGATATTCAAAAGTATAAATCTTTTCGTGATTAGAATAATAATAATAAGATATTCAAAAAATATCCGTTTCCGTGTATATTCCGTGTGCGAATAAGATCTTCGCATCTCCCATGAGGCCATAATAGCCGGCCAAAGCAATATAAATAAATAAATCGATATGTGTGGACATTTCACACAGTGCCATCTAGCCCCAAACTAAGCATAGCTTGTACTATGGTAACCAGATAACTGATACAATACTTAGATAATTTTTTGTTTGTAAATACATACAAAGAATACAATATAACACCCAGACACAGAACAAACATCTATGTTCATTACACAAATGTTTGTCCTGGGTAGGAATCGAACCAACACACCTCAGTTCAGAAGGCAGGGCTACTACCAACTGATCTATTGGGCCCGTTGTATTTTATATCCAGGTAATGGGCAGAATTCTTCTCGGTACATTCAAATCTGCAATCACCAAGCTGCCTGCCAAGTGTCGTTATATGATAGGTGTACAAAAAAAAATTCAATATTAAAAAACTTGTTTGCGTTAGACTGAAAACTATTTCAAATTATTTTGTTTGCGTCTTCAAACTCATTTAACAAACATAAGTAATTCATTCTAACACCACAATTTTTCAAAGATTACCAACATTTTTTTCAAAGCCCCTACATAAATCTAAAGCGACCACAGTTCTTCCCCTAAAACTCCGGATGACTTTGCAATTATCAATATCTAAGCAAGTATCTTTTCTATACCAATAACACTCCATTATAGAACCTTTTCAAAATAAACTTTACCAAATTTCCTTAGACAATTCAAAGGCACAGTATTATAATGTTACTTCGACTGAGTGATATAGCCTGTTTGGATATTTACAGAGTTGATGGTACAGGCTCGACTTGCGGAAAATTTCTATTCGAGATCTATAAATCAGTTTTTCGTTTATTAAAACTCCCCTTGACACCTTCGATCTCGAATCACCCTTGCATTGGTGGGGTATTCGTTATCCTGTAGTTTGCGAATAGTTATATTTATATTTTATTTTTCAATATTTTTGTCAAGTAGGCAGGTGCAGTGCAACATTATAGTATATGTTACACAGTTTACTTAAGCCACCGATTTTTTTTTGTGTACCTTCGAACGTTATGTTTCCTGTCCATGCATATTACACTTGTTTAGCTATTCGTAATTCCAAATAATAACTCAGATCTAAATAGTATTTTTCTACATTTAACATTTTGCTATGACAGTATACTTTGATAAAGCCATTAATAAAATAATTAAATTAATAGCCGTACATCCCGCAGCCGTAAGCTTCCTGTTACACGGTGTCATCTGATTGGTTATAGACACGTTTGCGATTTGCTAGAAATATGTGATTAAAATATAATTTAATTATTAGTTTTTGATTAAGCAAAAATCATAATTTGTTTTTAAGGGGCCTGATATCGAATAATACCTATAATTATTGATAGGATAATCCAGCATGTCAATGACTTTTTATGGTTTAGAAATTTCCCTAGTGTGGGGCAGACATAGTTTTTGGACGACTCAAAGCCACTAATAAAAATATAGAATAGCAAAAAAAGAATAAAATATTCCAATGGAACTCTCTTTTGCCAGAATTGGTTTGAAAGCAAAAAGTGAAGTGTAAAAGTCATTTCATTTTCTTTTGTTCTTACCCTCAAAACCCAAGACACTTGGTGACACCGGAAACAATTAAGAGCTTGTTCAGAATACCCCTGCTCCCCCACTGAGGGCGTGTTGTGTTCTTTTTAATCTGGTATCCCCTCTCTACCCCTGTAACAGGGGTGTAGGCAGGGGATTATTTTAGGTACTTTAATTTAACTTATGACAAAAAGTTGATTTCTAAGTTGAGTTCTTATTTGTCTAAAATAACCATATTTATAAAGCAACATTCAATCACATTCATTCTAAAATTGCGCCTTTCATTGTAGGTAGGTACCTACTTCTGCTTAGAAAACCGACCTCTAAAGATCTTGGTCCCACTCTGACTTCAACCCCTGTGTAATCTCTGCCGCGATGTCGGGACATCGTTGTAAACATTGTTTAATGTTGTTTAAAAAAAGTATTACCAAGATAAGCACGAATTATTAATAGCTATAATTTTAAAAGCCCAAAAGTCGGGTGCAGTCGCTGATAAGTAATTTAATAGAAAAGTCCCAGAAAATTTAAAGATTTACAAGCTCTAGAGTTAAAAATTTTAGAAACGGTATAGAGTATTACATAGAGATTTGAAAAATATGACGCTTTCGGCTTTTTTTGCTCTGTGGAGTATTATAATATCAGTGGTATAAAGTAAGAATAAAGTTTACAGTATGCTTATACGAGGCTACGAAGTCATTAATAAATACTAAATAATAATTTCCAATTTTTTTAAAAGCTGTCAAAAATGTTATGTGCGTTCATCATTAAAAATCTATGTGATGATTCATTTGGCGGAATGAAAATTTTGATTAATTAATTATTATTAATATTAAGTTCAGTTTCAATGGAAATGTATAATAACTTTACTGCGTAGACATATTTTATCAAATAGCTTCATGTCATAATCATCAGTCTGAAAATATCCACTAAGTATTGGCCTCCCCCTAGAGCGCCAATGATCAGCTTCTGCATTCAATGTCTTCCCGTGGATTTCACTAGGTCATCGGTTTACTTAGTGGGGGCCACCTATGCTGCAAGGGAGGCGTTGCTGTAATCACAGGCAGGCATTTTATTAGAACATTTACTATTTGGTCTTAGTGAAAGTGATTGTAATGTAGGAAGATCAAGGATAACGCTGCTACCCTAGTGGCTAACTTTCACTTACGAGTACTAGTGTACTCGTAAGTAAAAGTTGATCCTGTGCACTGAACTGAAATAGGGTGGTCCTATTCTTATAATAATAATTATATTTCCGCCAAAACCACACGGGAGTGAGGAGATCCGCAGGAGAACTGTAATGACCGAATAGCTTTTAGGATTAGCAAGTTGAAATGGTAATGGGCAGGCCACATCGCTCGCAGAACTGACAACTGATGGGGGAAGAAAGGTTCTCAAGTGGCGACCACGAAAACGCAGCGACTGGCCCGATAGAGGATTACGATCTGGTGAAAGCAGCGGAGAGCCGATGGAAGCGGGAAGCGAGCAGCCGTTCAAAGTGGCATGAACGTTTTCAGGCTGTTAATGATGATAGATAGATAGATAGATAGAAAATGCTTTATTGCACAAGAGTAAATCAAGTACATAGGCGAACTTAATGCTGATGACGATGACGATATGCGAGTGTTATGTGATTCAGTGCCTGATTGTACAATATCTGCAATCTTTTTTTCACTGATTTCGATATTGTTAATTTTTCCAAAAAGCTACGCTCAAAATGTAACTACATTTTAAAAACAACTCAATAACCACCCCTCCGTTGAAACTCCATTATTGGCTTTCATACGGGAGCTGAAAATTACCACCACAATGCTGGACTGAAATTAAATAACGCTTGTTCAGCACAAAAGGGACTGATTGAGGGCTAAGGGCAGCGCTATTTATAGTAAGGGCGCTTGTATGGTTAGCGTTGACAGATGACATTCCAGTTGACACATCCTTTTGTTTCAATTGAAACACGGAAAATTGCCACCTCATTACAATTTATCAACAATCAACTCCTTGTGTGTTGTTTCATGCAGAAACTGCTAACAGTTTCTGCACTTTACAGAGACACACAGTTTTTTTTTAAATAGCTATATTATGTCTGTATTGTTACTAAATACATTTTTCATAAATTCAATTGTTTTTTTTTAATGGGAAGTCACCGTTTGGCCATGAACTCGATTTACTCGGCTTTAATTTTGAAAAATTAAAAATCCAGAAAAAACTGAGCTATACCATCTTTTTTGTACTTGTTTAAGGTGAACTATCAAGGTCGACCCCGAGTCATCCAATTCTTTTTATTTCATCGATATTTGACCACGGTCTCGCCTAATGGCGAGTGACGATGCGACTGACGATGGAGCATGCTTACCTAGAAGATACTGGTTCACTCTAGCCTTAAAAACTCCCAGATTTATAATTTCCGTATAATTATACTTTCATTTCGAATACAATATCTTTATGCGGAGCCTTCTTCTAAAACTCTCCTAATTACAAAATAACAGACGCGTCCTTACTCCAACCATTTTGTATGTTAAAGCTAAGGGACCGATGGCACTTAAAAAGCTTTCAATTATCCAACTGTCAAACACAACACATGAACGGAAACACAATGGAAAAAAACCATACCAAATAATAAGTCTTATAAATGCTGTTAATGACACATCGTGTGAGTAGAATATAAAATATTGTGTAGGGTTTTTTTAAGCTCAACTTTCAAACCCAGGTTCAATTACCGCTTGGCACCAATGGACTTTTTGGACAATAAGGTAGTGAGCAATACAGATTATTCCATTTTTATTCTAGGTAAGGAGTTTAATTACGTTAACCAATTGATCAATAATCAAAAATTTAGGTTTTGGTGAAACTTTGAAAACCCACATCTATTTTTATTAAGATGCTGTAAACACACACGCCTGTGTGTGTTTACAGCAGCTAAATAGGCAACCAGATTTCAATCTTTAACAGCTCTTTAAATCCCTGTACTTAACTTAAATAAAGATAATAAGTAAAAAGGCATAAAATACTGCAGTGTTTTTATAAAACTTACGCGTGGTTGTCTACCAAAGCCAAGAAAAATTATAAGCGCGGTCCTTGTCGCCCTTTGCAGATTTTTTTAATGTTTTAATAGAAAAATGCAGTGCATTAATGAAAAGGAGTCTTTTTGAGAGCATCAAAGGGTTTCACGTTTACGTAATCCTTGAATTTACAACAAAAAAAAACTATGAATTAAAGTAGCTCGGTTTAACAACTTACCTATACATTTTTTGAAAATATTAACAACATAATGAAACATTAAATATTTGGGTCATATATATTTTATTTTAACAATATAAGTAGCTACGTTACGTATTGAGTCTACCTAACAATAAAATATAAGCCGTTCTGATATTACAGTTTATTTTATTACATTTTAGAAGTTAATAATATTTTTTACAATTTAAGTAAAGTACCTAAGTGTAAAAGCTTTTTTTTCCTAAGAAAAAGGCTAGAATGCAGAAAACTTAAAACTAGACTATATTGCACTAAAAGTACAAAAGGAGGACTTAATTAATACTTAAGTACTAAGAAATAGAAAAATCGTATAATGTGGAAAATCCCGAATATGCAACTTACGCCGACACCCTTTTAAAAGACGTCGATTTTCATTATATTTATTTAAGTTCTATTTGTATGTTGTTTTTGAATCATCCTACGTCAGATTTAATCAAAAGTTTACCAAAATTAAAACTTTCGTTTCATAATTTTCTCATAATTAGATTAAGATCGTCACCAACGTCATAATTATTAATTTCGACGTTGCTTTCATCCCAAATTTGTTTTTAATTCGCAGCAATCACGAAGACTCCGTCCTATGAGTTAATATCTTAAAATTTAATTAAATTAAGACAAGTATTAATAAGTTAATATTATATATGAGATGTAATAAGCAGCAAAAGTTAATTTCCCGTGAGCTTCGAGGTGATGCTCTTGTTAAAGGCACAGAATATAAATAAAAGTACTTTTGTAATAAAGACAAGATTAAAGTTTTTGGTGAAAGTTGTTCAATAATGAACTGATACAAAATTTCAAGTAATATAAACTAATCTAATGTGAAATAAAGCCTGATTTACTATAATCAGCCAACATACAATGTATGACTTTCCACTGCTGTGGTAGGACTAGTAACTTTACCCAGAGTTCGTCTAGATGGCTACCTAATACCTATATACCTATACCTACCACCGTTTCACCAGATGTTCGGTTGCTATTGCACTTATAGATAGCCAATCAAAATTACTGGGCAAATAAAACTTAGTCTCACAGCTTAGGAACCTTAATGCTGTGGCAGTAGGTATACCTAACCTAGGAAGGACACGAACACGGCACGAACCGGAAGGCGCAGTGTAGGCAGAACCCCCACTAGGTGGACCGACGACCTGGTAAAAATCACGGGGAGCCGATGGATGCAGGATGCGAGCAGCCGCTCAAAGTGGCGCTTGCTGGAGGAGGCCTATGTTCAACAATGGACGACTACGGGCTGTTAATGACGAGGTGAGTTAGATAAGGTAGATGGCATATCTTGTCTCAGCCAGCACGACGAGCGCAGAGAAGTGTAACGCGTAGTGAACCTATATATTTTAGAGCTGCATCTGGTAAGTATGGGAAGCCGTGACGGTTAATATCAAGCGAATGACTAGCTCACTGACACCAGTCATTTAAGTATAAGTACATAAAAAGACTATCGACCTATCTTTTCGTCCAAAAAACCGCAGAGCCTGAAAACAAAGGTTTTCAATCAGTGTGTGTTGCCAGTGATGACATATGGAACTGAAACGTGCTCTCTTAACTGTTGGCCTCATTAGTAAGCTCAAAGTCGCGCAACGAGCTATGGAGAGAGCTATGCTCGGTGTTTCGCTGCGTGATAAGATCCGGAACGAGGAAATCCGCAGAAGGACTAAAGTGACCGATATAGCCCTTAAAGTGAGCAAGTTGAAATGGCAATGGGCAGGCCATATCGCTCGCAGAACTGACAACCGATGGGGAAGAAAGGTTCTCGAGTGGTGACCACGAACCGGAAGGCGCAGAAGGCGCTGACCTGGTGAAAACCACGGGGAGCCGATGGATGCAGAAGGCGAGCAGCCGCTCAAAGTGGCGCTCTCTGGGGGAGGCTTTTGTTCAGCAGTGGACATCTACGGGCTGATGATGATGATGATTAGGTACATAAAAAGCCGTATTAATCGATTCTATCCATTTGCGAGCTATTTCTAAACAAAAGTTATAAAGCTCCCATTTTACTTTCCATGCAAAAGGAAACAGCAGATGCACCTGTCCGTACCTTCGCCAAAACAATACCCGATAAGTCCAATTCGGTGTGGAATAGTGTGAGCTGGAAAAGAGAATAAAAGTTTCGCAGACTGCAGGGATCGTCTAGACGCCCGGCTGGTGACATCTGGTTGGAAACTTTTCGAGTGCTCGCGATTATGTCACGTTATTAGACCCTGTTAGAAATAATTATATTATTGCATACTGTCTCCCTCTACTCTACGGGCAAATAGTAATAGAATGGGGACAGACTACTTTACTTTGTCAAGGGTCAAGTTCAGTCAGCGGCATCATATAATGTTTTAGCTTTTTAGAGAGCACACTGACATGTAGTCTGTTAGGTTCCCGTTAAGTAGATCTGTCTACTTAGTGAAAACGTAATGGTTTGTGTGCTATCCAAAAACTTCTAATTGCCTACTTATTACCGCTAATTAACACTGTTACAGGACCAGTAAGGAAATGAACCGTTTTGGGAGTGGTGGTTTTAGGAATTGGTGGGTTAGTATCGAAGACAAGTTTGGAAGAGGATCATTATGTAAATGGACAATTTAAGAAGTGAAACAAACTGACTTGAGTCCTTTAAAATCTAATCATATGTCTAAGTAAAATTTCTGATAGTACCCTTAGGTTTAGGTCATCAAATCAAAATTTAAATTTTTAATCTTTGCATAAAATTAAAGACTAATTTATTTTCATTGGTATAACTTTGATTACATTTTGATTGCCAATGATGAAATCGGAATTTCCCATTTCACATTTCAATTTTCAGAGCATTACAGCGAGTCACAGAGCCATGAAACAAATGACGCTTCGCACTTAGAGAGAAAGCGTTTTTTTTTGCTCTGTGCAGCGAGTAAATGACCAACGATGTTCACAAATCAGCAAAGAGGTTGAATCTCGACACCTTTCTCCGACTACCCTCGCATCCTCCAGCCATCAGCTTACTAATAAATATTCAGACAGAACGTCGAATATACGACTTTTAATTGAAAACCGACGATTATCCCGCGCCCTGTTGCATATTGATGGTAGCTATTATATTTTTAATGGATCCAACCGGCCGTTGATGGCTGTAGTTGGCAGATTTTGGAATGATTATTTCTTAATCCTAACCGATGTGAAGCTAGGCGAAATTCGCATTGATTAATTTCATCTACCTATAACCTTATCCCATCACCATGGAGTAAGTCTTCGTGCAACATTACCTCTTAAAAAATCATGGCTGCTCAAAACAATTGCCTTTATTTTACGACCAGCCATAGTCCCCTAGGCCTGACATCAACTCTTCCAGGCAGTGAGGGGTGGACGGACCTCAATGCTTCCAGGGAATCTTCGTTAATGAACCGCCACCATTTGGTTATTTGTGGGTTTTGGGCCATAATTGATTGCTTAGCCAGGTCTTATGACATCCACAAAGGTGAAGTAATCTAATTCTATAAAAACGGCCTTAAGTACTTAATAAATTAGGTCATCGCGACAGTTTGTATTTAGATAATAGGTTCCTATACCTACTCTTTTTATTGTTATTTTTAACCTCCCTTATACTAAGAAATTCGCTTACCGCCCCAGGTGCCGCTGGCTTGACGAAGTCACGAAGGACTTGCTCGAGCACCAGGTGGATTACCGGCAAAAGATGGCGCAGGACAGACCGTACTGGCGACTTTTATCATTGAAGGCCAAGACTCACTTTGGGTCATTGCGCCATCAACTTGCAATACACAAAACCAAGATTCTACCTTAATTATTAATTGTTTATTCTCTGGATAATTGAAATTCAGTGAAATAAAAGCCAATACAGATTTATTTGCACTATCAGTTGTATACGACGTGCCCGTAATTCTGTCTCATAAAACCGGATATCCGAAAACAATCTGCACCATCCGGATACGTAGTGATGTTCAATTAATCGCAGTTCCGGGCTACGATCACGGCTCCGTACCAGTACGGCACTATGAATATTTATGTCCGGTTCCCTCACTACGTTCTGAGCACTGGTTCAATTTACTGGTTAATTTACAAGTCTACAAGTACGCGATGGTAGAATCTCAAATTGTATTTTTCTGTTGATAAATGTGTTGCAAACTTTTTTTTTTCTCAATTATTATCATACTTCAAATCTGTTCTCATTATAGGTACTGAATTATGCAGTACCTAATGTTTTGGTGATCCATAAGCGGGTTTAATATTCTTCTTTATTGCCTATTAAATAATTGTTCAGACTTATTGTCTAATATAGTTTAAAAAATCTATAGACCCAGCGTTCGATCTAATACTAGTAAGTAATAGTTCCTACCAATTAAACTGAAGTACCTAAGTATTTATAAAGGCATATAAATCAACAAAACACCATTCAAATAAAATTATAAATCGTGCGATTAAGTTTTAAACCAAGCAGATTTTTCACTTCGTCAAAAATTAAGGCACACGGGTTTTAATAGAGTAAATATTGTGAAGTTTTTTTACCTATATAGGTCAAGGAAAGCTTTCTTACCAGCGCATGTATCGTAAGTAGGTATATAACGAGTTGAAAATTTCGATAACCCAAATGTTCATACTTTGACAATGACACAATGATAATAGGTACTTGTATACTTGCATTGCAATTTGTAACAGTTCGGCAAATAGGGCCTTAATGAAATTTCGGTAGCAGATCTTTGAGTTTTAGGTAAGTGCATGCTGACAAGATTAGGAGATCGGATGCAAGCTGTAGAATGGGGGATGCGTTTATGGAAGTTGTAGTTAAGAATATATTACCACAATATTAGCTAAGTTTTGGGAAACTTGCATTGGATGTATTGCTTAACGTCTGCGGTAAAGCTACGTAGATATAGGTACCTACTTCTTCTTCTCGTGTAGGCAAGTGGTCAGCCCTGGGTGTCAGAATTTATAGGCCACCCATAGGCTTCTGGCACAGGTACCTACTAAGTACAACATGCATTCAAGATATTTTCATGTATCATTTAATTTAGCCTACACACACTCGTATCTAACTTTCACATGTAAAATACGAAGTAATAGGTATGATTATAATATGTCAATGTGTAAAATACTAATGTGTTTCTCAAACCCCAATTTTCAAAGTGACAAGATGTATCAAAGCTATATATTAAAGTAACTTCTCCATCTCTGAGATTTCATTGATACTAATTCCTTAGACATTTTATAGATTTTTATGTTTTCTGCTTAATTCTCGTATAATATCGACTTTATTCTTTCGCTCACGTCACAGAGCTATGAAACAAAAAGCGTATTTTTTGCTCTGTGATTCACGTGCTCGGCTAATATATAGGTCTTTGGGTATAGATGTTAGATATTTTACTCTGCCAACAACGCGTTTTTTTTTTTACTACCAATATTTTAGAACGTCCGCTTTTTGACGCCACAATTTTAACGTTGACCCGTATAAATCAACGGGCTACTCGGTCAGCTCTTGGCAACGTAGCGTACACTTGCATGCAAGATTTTCGCCCACCCTTTTATTATTTCCGCCGCTACTGTTATGGGCAGCCATGACCATTAACATCAGGTGAACGATTAGCTCGGCATGCCATATTTAGATAAATCTAGTTATAAAATCTAGTTGTCATCCTATGTTGAGATAAGCCAGTGTTCACATTAGGCCGGGTGTAGGTACTAAGGGTGTGACCAAATTCACACTTGACGGGAAGCGGCTATAAAGACACATAATAGTCAATACAGAAACGTAAGAAATTGGATAGAAAAACACTCACTTTTAGGCCCTGATGCAAACAGTGATACAATTTTAACATGTGGGTGTATGCTTGCGTATTTGTGTGGCTCTGGCATCGTATCACTCCCAAAGTAAATAAATGATTTTATTTATTTTTTATTTGAAAGGTGACTTGATGGTTAATCCCAGGATTTTCTTTGCTATTACTGGTTTACCGTCTTTTTTAAAGTTTTTCCTGAACAAGCCATTGTCACAGAAAATGAGTTCATAACTGCATCGTTCATTCAATCTTCGCTACCTACAACTTTTGGCCAGCAGTGTAATCATTGACCGAGGACGTGCTGACATAGAAGGGTCTACGTATTAAGAGCCCTTTAAAATGCAAAGTTCAATATTATAATGTGTTTCGAACCCCGATAATGTATTGGAAAATGGATAATCCGGTAAGCTTCCTGATTTTAATGATGTAAAGCCTTTTCTGGTGGATACAAATTATATACAGGGTTACAGGAAAAATTGTGCTAGATCCGTTAAGGGCGTGGAGTACCCATCATTTCTGACTTATTTCACTATGAAACAACCTAGCCTCAACTTAATATTTTATTTAGATATTCCTTAGAGAAAAATAATACAGTTTCTAATATTTTTTGTATTTTTTAACTTTCACTTGTCTACTACGGTCTATTCAATTAACTTATGTACTATTTTAATGATTGCCGTCCTAAAACATCTTAATACACATGTAAAAATGCAATAATCATAATAATAAGACACACAAAATAAACAAAATTAAATTTTGTAGCCTAAAAATCGGCAATTTTCACAAAAAATATTAAAAGTCGAATATCTCGAAAAGGGTTAAGTTTAGGCTAGGGTGTTACATAGTGAAATAAGTCAGAAATGATGGGTACTCCACGCCCTTAACGGACGATTTTCCCTGTAACCCTGTATACACCTATTATATTGCCCTTGCAGCTAAATAATTATAATAATTGGAACATTGATTCAATGAACTTTGCCCCGATAATCGTTTCGGCGAAATATAATGTATCTTTGATCTTATGATTGCCTTTCAAACTCGCAACGAACAGACGAATTTAAACAAATGAGGGAGACCTTTGCCCAGCCGTAGGACATAATAAAAAATGTAAACTGTGGCTTGACGACACCAAAACGGTCCCAACGGAAGACCAGTTCTGGTTGTATGACCAACAATATGCTAGCTAGGACCGTTAGTGGCAACGGGAACAACAAATTAATGTTATGCATTACTTACCTACTTAATTCTAACGGGAATAAACGTAACTTTCAATATTACAGCATTACTATTTTTGGGTAGGTCACATCGCTCTTAGAGCTGACAACCCATGGGATTAAAGAAAGGTTTCGAGTGGCGACCACGAACCGGAAGACCAGCCTGCCCCCAATAGGCGAACCGACGATCTGGTTAAAACTGCGGAGAGCTGAGGTTGCAGTAGGCAAGCAGCCGCTCAAAGCGGCATTCTGTGGCGTATGTTAAGCTGTAGGCGTCTGCAGTCTATTGGTGATGTTGATGACCTTTTCTTTTACACCAAAATAGCGAAGGTAGCGCTCATAACGAAGCACGACTAGCCGTTCCTAACCGATCTGTAAAGTTAAGCAACGTTCGCTGCGGTCACTACTATGATGGGTGACCGCTGCAGCAAATAGTTGGTATTTACAAATGAGCGCTACCGTGCTTCGGAGGGCACGTTAAGCCGTCGGTCCCGGCTGTTGTCGTAAGACAATAGTCGTTATGGCAAGTCAGAAGCCTTCGGCTTAAAAATTCTGACATCAAGGCTGACCACTTGCCTACACGAGAAGAAGAAGATGATACCAAAATAAGCATTGTGCTTAATTAGCTATACAATTCTGCAATACGGTTCGTTTCTATTGCCTAAAATTTTAATGCCATTTTATAGACAGCAACAAATTCGCCATGGCCTCGTAAACTCTCATTAACGCTTCTCTCAAGAGTTTCATTTCAACAATTCGTATTCTACGACAATGCTGTCGCAAACGTGAACCGACACAAAGGTACAGAGCGTATATTTGGTTTGGGTAACTAATTCACAACGAATGCATTATTTAAAGCCTTCAAATGCTACCTTAACATGTATCAAGCATGACTGATAACTTCGTTTACTTAGAGTAGGTATTTCAACTAAAAGATTGATGAATAAAATAATATATAAAAGGAATTTATTATTAAGAAACAAAACACTTACGAGAACAAAGATCTCGAGTGGTTACTCAACCGTTATTCTAGTTTTTTTGTTTTTTGTAAATAGTGGCAAATGAGCAGGCGGCCCACCTGATGGTAAGTGGTCAACACCGCCTAGTTACCTATCTGCGGGGATAAAGGCTCTGCTATTGTACCTGTACCTAGTCATGTTAGTTTCTATAATAAAGGGAATTATAATCCTGTTCATCCCACTGGTAGACCACATTATTTCGTCTTTTTAGATGTCCGTGGTCTTTTCCCACTCTTAGGTTCTATAATCACTAATTATTAACAACTTAGTAAATGGCTATTTCGTTTCATTTTAATTTTAATAGTATAATTATATCCACTCAAATAAATAGTGAGACAAATAGAATTAAGTCCCCATTAAACTAATAATTAGACATTAGACAAGTCCAATTAATTAATCTTTAGGTTCATTAAAATTGTATTTGTGCTTTGGCGCCTGAAAATTATATATATATAATATGGTTTTCGATCTTTTTGAACATCTGTGTCATAAGAATGTGCTACCTATCTATTATAAGTAGAGGTACCTACTTCGTACAAATGGTGATCATAACATTCATAACGCATTATGTAAAAAAAATTAATGTGAGTATTTTATTTTTCTGTTTTAATGCAGTTTACGAACAATGTTTGTAGATCTGTATAAAATTCAGCTGTGCAGTTTCAAATAAGCGACCTGCCATAGAAGTTTTAAAACGATCGTAAAAATAAACAGAAACGTTTAGTTACAATGTCCAAAGGATCTCTTATTATTTGCCGCTGTTAAGATTTTATCGCTAACTTCGATACTACCTACCTACATACTTACCTACATAAACCCCCTACTATTGGATAGAGAAACTCGGAAGGGATAAATATTTTACAGAAACTGTAAGAACCTAGTTTATGAAGAATTTAGGTAATAGTATAGACGCGTTCGGCGGTACACATGTTTTCCTGAGGTAATTTGAATGTTTCTGGGTTAAAAGTACCTTTTTGATTTCGGCGAGTGCCAAATTACATCTCAATCAATTGAGTTATTTATGCGTGAAATCCTTATCATAAATCTAAACCCTGCCTTATGCAACATAGTTTAATAACTAAAGTAAAAGGCAGAGCTCACTTTTATCATGTAACATAATTACTGTTTTACAATAAACTATTTGTATTTTGTATTTAGATCTTTTCCCAGAGTTAGTAGCGCCTTAGAATAAGTTATTCTAAAGTGCACACTATTTTTCAGTGGAAAACGAAAAAAATCGGATCGTTTTTGACAGCTTTGTTAGGTTTGAATAACTACTAAAATAGCTTTTTTAGAACTGCTAAGAGGAGGACTAATTGTAAACTTCATAAACAAATGGCCCACCTAAGGGATAGAGTTGAGGGACAGAAGGTAATAACTCACAGAACTGCTTGAGAATCTACAAAGCCGTTCTCAGACAATTCAGCAGTTTCCTGGGTAGATATACATACATATCTATCATGACTTTAACGCACGGGTGAATAAGAAAAAGTCTTGCTCAAATCTTACAAGTATAGGCACTTACAATCCCTCTTTGTATTCATCTAAGGGTTGGTTTTTAATCCATAGTTAAAGTAACTAATGGTTAAAAATTCCAACAAATTTTGACCATTCATTGGTTAGAATTTGTTAAAGTTCTCAACCAATGGGTTACCTTAACTAGGAATCAAAAACTCACCCTAAGTAAACGTTACCTTCAGTCACTATACAGTTACCAGTAGTATGGGATTAACAAAGGTGTCTTGGCTACCAAGTTGCAAGGGTCCTTTGCTTTAGCATTTAAATAGGTATAGTAACAAAATAGCGAAAGGGTATGGGAACAAAGGGAAAGAAAAAAACAGTGTTTGATGATGAGGGGTCACGAATCACATCACGGCTTATTATTTTTTCATCCCTTCTACGCGGAAAGACGTGATTGGGTCCTTGATAAGTGCGCCTAAAAAAGTCATTTAGGTACCCTTAAAACAGTGACAAAATGACTTCACTTGAAATGTATAAATAAATAAACAAATATCACATACATAGATCCTGGACCCTAACTAAGATATCTTGTATCTAGGGACCCAGGAACCACGAGGACCCCATGGTCCTCATGGGGACCATTCTTCATTACGCACAACATAGAACAAGTATATTTGCGCTTTTTTTCTATGCACAAAGCACTGGAACCCGCCGCCTCCCAGTTATGAGCCGACTTGCTCACCTACCACACCACGGAGGCTGTTAAATAAATACATGTGCTAGTTTTTGCGACAACCACGTATGTTGAGACTTAAGTTGTTGAGTAACTAGTTAGGTATACCTACCATAATTTGCCCTAACATTAAAAGGGCCCCACTGTCGTGCGAATAACAGTGGTTTGCCTACTTCTAAAACTTGTGTAGACTTCAATTTATTCGCACATAATAATCGCTTGCAAATTTTCAAGGTAAACATCGTTAATTTAAAAATATTATGATCATAATATTTTGAGAGAAAGCTTTATAAATCTGACACGCTTAACCCCTTAAACCAGGGAGGGTCGACACAAAAACTTCATCAGTAATTCAGGGGGGCTCAGGTGGTAGGATAGTCGCTTGGGACAAGACATAAGCGATTTGCTTTTTCTAGTAAGCGTCAAACCACAAGTCGCCCACGCCGCGCCGCGCCATTAGACTATAAATATGCTTAACTCAAAACTCACTGCAACTGCAGGGGTAGAAATGAGCCGTAGAAATGGACATAGTCTCTTCTCTCAAGATGATGATGATTATGATGATGTCGTAGCGATTTCGGCCACGGCGACTGCATTTTGGCTGATATTGTCAATCTTTCTTGTGAAGACCCCTGCACATTCAGGGCTCGTGAGCACAGCGTTTTTTGTTATTTGCTTTTCAATTCGTTTTCATTGATCTAATCACAGAGTGTATTTTTTTCTCTAATCTGTGATCACAGAGCATTGAAACAAGTGACGCTTCGCACGTAGAAAGCGTTTTTTTGCTCTCTGGGTCTAATGCTTCCTCGAGAGGAGAGATAATGCCGATTTCTACTGATCATGCTATCCGTGACGCTAAAATTAATCTACAGCAGATTATTTTCACACTGTTTCGATTTCAAACCAACCCAATACATAGGTAACAATAAAACCACCTGTTTTTCTGTTTGTATTAACCATTGCCGAACATAGGCCCTCTCCCATAGAGCACTACTTTCACTGGCTATTTTTCTCCTGCATCCACCCTGCTCGTGGTCACCCCTCAAGAACCTTTCTTCCCCATCGGTTATCGGGTCTGCGAGCGATGTGGCCTGCCCATTGACATTTCAACTTGTTAATTTTAAAAGGTATGTCAGTGACCTTAGTTCCCCTGCAGATCATCTCATGAATCAGTTTATGACTTGCTCCAATCACACAAATCAAATCCCAGATCCAAACCGTGACAGATCCTGACAGAGGTCTGGCACTGTTCATGCGAATCGACACGTTTTGACAGGTGCCCCTGTCTGAATGTCAGAGGGACGGAACGACAACGATGTGATAAGCTAAGCTAACAGGATAAGAATACCTTTCTATTGTTGTAAATGGTAGCTAAGTGGGCATTAATAATTCAAACATTTATTAGCAAGTTCCCAATTAAGAGGCTAGGTATTTGTGATATCCAGAAATTGTTTAAAAGGGTTTTAGGTAGATATCTTTTCTAGAAGGTAGATAATGGAAGCGTTTTGGTTATTACACTATTCGATAGTACTTATGAAGTATCGTTGCTCTGAATGCGATATAAATACTAACCGAGTCAAAGCTAAAGCTGTGCCTGAAATCGTGTAAGTAATTACCTATACAAGGTGACCTTGAATTGGTATGTTATCCCGAAATACGGGGACAGGGACCATGACACCCTACAAGTTGTGAGAGTCTTACTTGAAACTGAATGTTTCAAAACCTCCATGGTAAAAACTAAATCCACTTGCAAAATTGCACGTACGATCGCTACGAGAGTTAACAAGATACTATAAATTCATTTCTAGGTCGTTAAACTCATTTATGTGCACTCGGTCAAGGACGAAGTTCAACCACCCAGCTGCAATAAGACTATTTTCGAACGTAAACTTTACATGGCATTTCTTCAATGAAAAACTATTAATTAAGTAAAGTCGTAGAAGAAAGATTGTCTACCTTGGGGGTAGATTTACCTCCTTTCGGGATAACATACCAATTCAAGGTCAACTTGCATTGAGACCAATTTTAAGAACTATTATGTTGGGTTACGATTTATTTTTATAATTGTGTTTGATGTTTTCTAGTTCTAAATATTTGTGTAGAACGTATTTGGTGTAGGTACTCTCGACTCATCAAGATTCAACGCTATCATTGCCGTAGGTAGGTCTTTCCCTACCAAGTTTTGACATTACAAAGTCACGCGCACAGTAGGTATAATACATTGCTTTGTAATGAGCCTGCACACTTATCTAACATCTAGATCTTGTATAACATTTATATCTAATCACGTGAGAAGGATATTAATTACCTGCTTTAGATATGAAGATAGAATTGACTTTGAACTTGTTTCTGTTGTTTTTAAAAACTTCAGCGTCTAGTCTGATTAGAGTCTTAGAACAAATTGTGTGGAGTCCAAAATGAAGATTTTAGTTCTTGTGATTGTTTTTGTAGTCGGATTCACTTATTCTCAATTCGGTATGTATTCTTATGTTCTAAATTAACTGCTGTCACGTCAGCCAGCATTTGTTTAATGTTTTGGCCGGTTATTTAAGCATTTGTTTAAATAACCGGCCAAATGCGAGTCGAACTCGCGCACTTTGCTTAGGGTTCCGTACCATTATCTATAAACACGAGCAAAAAATCACGTTTGCTTTATGGGAGCCCCCTTAAATATTTATTTTATTCTGTTTTTAGTATTCGTTGTTATAGCAGCCACAGAAATACATCATCTGTGAAAATTTTAGCTGTCTATCACGGTTCATGAGATACAGCCTTGTGAGTGGTGACAGACGGACAGAAAGACAGACAGACAGACGGACAGTGGAGCCTTAGTAATATGGTATGCTTTATCTATAATATATTACAAAATGTGACTATCATTACCACATTTCTTCATCATGGCGCATTTTTTTTTTTTCAGTAAACAATGTGCGTCTCGTCGATCACACCGCCTACATGATCCAAGTTCTACAAGAAGTAGTCTCCGAGGTAGAACATAGAGAATGGTGTAATTTAAAAGTACCAGATATCACTGGTAATGTGAAGTAAGTGTAGTAATTAATTAATAGATACTTTAATAGATAACTTTAATAGATACTAATAGATAGGTTTGTAACGTTTAACTATTGGTCAAGTCTATGCACCTACAGTCGATGAAAACCGAAGGAACCCTGCACGAAATTACAAAATATTGTGGCTCTTTGGAAAATGAGCTAAACTCCAGATAATATAATACCTACAGTACCGATGCCCCATCCCATACAATGGAATAACGCGGGCTATTTTACCAAATATATTTATTTCTGCATAAAGCAAGATTATGAAGCGACATTTATTGCGTGTTGGCGAACTATTGAGCCAAGTAAATACATTGGACACTAAAGCTCGCGACACTATATCACTACATGTTTTTTACGTTCGGGCTATTTATCATTTGTGTCTGATGGGACCCCATGGCTAAACCATAGTGTAATAAATACTAATAAACCAAGTATTTATTAATTTCTAAATAGTGATCCAGCAAAATTTTTGTAAAACTCTATTGAGAGTATTGAGATGAGAGTATTGGAAACAATCTTCAAATTTCATTTATTAGTGTTAACTTTTGACCGCACGATCCTGGTTTGCAAATAGGACCACCTCATTCTTCCCGTGGGTGCCATGAGAGCCAGTTATGGGAATATTCAGGGAATGGGATGCAGCAGTCAGCAACTTTAAAATCTTCTGCGATCACCAAACCACCTGCCAAGCGTGCCGGTTATGGTAAAATGTCTATGAATGTAATGTCTAGTCCAAAGTAGGGTTTTATGGAGGAGGCCTATGTTTAGCAGTAGACGACTTCCTTCTTGATGGTGGTGTATGTGTTCATTTTCAGCGAAACAGTCCTAGATCGACACTACGTTGGCACAATCACATATTCGAATGGCTTCCTAGAAAGCATGCAGCAAGTCGACATAAGACGTGAAGGGTTAGACCAGGTGTGGACGTGGAATAACACCGATGATACTGGAACAGTCCTTGTAAGAGGAACCTTGAGAATGCATGACGTGGCTCTTGGGTACGATGCCGTGGCAGACTTAGAAGACGGCCATCATCGGTATACCTTAACAGTGACGTATCCTCTAGTTATGTTTACTTTTAATGTAAGTAATTTTTCTGTTCTGGTTTCATTATCATTTAGTCCCTAACCATCTCTATATTATTTTATAGCTCCCTTATTTTTTTCTTCTGGTTGTGCTATTACTGCATAATATCTCAAAATTCAAAATTCTCAAAATCTCGAAATTGCGAAAAGATAAACAGTCACGAGGGCATTTTTACTTGGAATACCCAGTTACGATGCCCTTGACTTTGCCCTCTCGACTCATAATAATAAGACGTCTTCAGGATGTTGACGATAATCCATAACAGTGGTTGTTCTCAGTGAAGTCAGCTGGAATTTAGTACAAATGAGTTATGTAAGTAGTTCACCGCACGATACAAGATTTTTTAGAATGAGGCTAGAGGCATTAGAGGATACTGCGTAGAATGTCCAACAATATTTCCTAAGTGTTTCAAATGCTATACTTTTTCAAAGTCGTAGGTACTTTTTTATGCTTGAATGGGCTCACGTTTGACAACATCTCACTTGATGGAAAGTAATGATGCGGTCTATGTTGGAGCAAGTTTTCCCATGAGGTGCTTATTCACTCTTGATTTGAAGAGACCCAGATTGTAACCTGTCGGAAACGATGAAGCAAGAAGTGCATTCCACTCCTCTGCTGTTCGGATAGTTAAAGATCTAGAAAACACTTTGTACGGGCTCGAGACATGTACAGCTTCACTTCTACTTCAGTTACCTACTCGTTTCCTTTCAGATACGTAAAAATGTAAACACTGAAGATGTGGCAGTGGAAGTTGTAGGCGTGATAACTACAACAGCCACTGTAAATAGAATCAAGTTTCTGCCAGTTGACAACACAGCTGACGTTCTTACAACTATGGTACGTTTTCACCTTTTCATTGTTATTGCTAGATATCTCTGGATTAGCCACTATGGCGCGGTGCGGCGGGCGTAGGTAGGTCCCAAAGCGCTCCTTAAATAGCGAGGTATGGTTTTGCATATTTACGATTTATACGAATAAACTAAGCAGTGTTTTAAAATTTCAAAACTAGTTTTGATAAGTAGCATTACTTGGCTTTCTAAACAAATGCATTTTTACGTGTGTTGTAGTATAAAAACACACACACAATAACACTACACATAATAATTGACGCTCCGCCGTACCTAAAGGAAATTACTCCGTCGCCGGCGCGCGCCGGCTCGGCGCGAGATGCAATTTAGACTGAGGCGTTTTTTTTTCTCCTGAACTATAGATACTTTTACTTTATTCGATAGTGACGTTCAACTAGTTTCAATTTTAGTCGATTTATAACGAGTGACACCTCTAAAAATTGATTGCCATCCCTAGTAGCGCAATCAGCTGTGAGCCACAAATGTGGTGGGGAGCGGTCCACGTTGCGCGATGCCGGCTGCACATGTGGTTGAAGCGCCTGAGCGGCTAAATACCAGTGCACCTAAGTATACATACATAGGCATATAGTTACCTATATCATGAGAAAATCGTCATACTCAAGAATGACACCATACAAACCACAGAGCTATGAAACAAATGATGCTTCGCCTATAGATAGAGACGAAATTAATCATATTATTGCTGCCAAACTTCGGTACGGGGTACTCTTCTGTGTCAGTTTGATATTATAGGGTAATTTCGCTAGTTTCCGACCACTTAGTGGAGTTGTCAAGTTTAGGTTGCATAATAAAATGTACCAGTATCATTTTTTGACTTGATGCTACTAAGCTACGTTTCAAATATTATACTCTATATTTTTATCAGATTATCAATCATTTTTTATAATAACCGACCCTTTTATAAATATCTAAACCAAAGGCTAATAGTAACTATTTTGCTAGTTTTCGATCACTAAATTATGTTTACGACCACTTTTTCGCTAGTTTCCTACCACTATAAATTGAAAGACGTAGGTGCCTGACTGCTTGTGGTAAATAATTGATAGAAACAATGATCAGAAAGGCTTCTTTAGATCCTCTGTCTTGTATTTTCATGATTTCTCCAGCTTTGAGGCACTTACTTATATAAAAAAGCATGATCTTTTTTCTTACTGAGACCGCCAAAAATTATTTAAGGATATGGCTAAAATATCAGCTATAACAAAAAAAAAATTGGCTAACGTAGTTTATAAACATAGTTATGTTTACAAGCTAAATACGCTACTTTTTTTGTAATAAAGCCAGCCCACATTAGACCCTGGGCGAGAAATATTCAATGATGGTTCGATCAGTTGGTCACGCCTATTTTGCGACCACCAGCATTAATCGTTTTTTTTAAATCGTGTCTGGTCTAATTAGTTAAACTTACAAAGTAATCGACTATTTATGTACTTTTATATGTAAATAAATACATATTTATAATGTTTTTGATATAGTTTGCTTTTGCGGTCGAATAGCATTTTTCTGCAGCTGGATTAGTTTTCGACCACGAGCGATTTTGGGTATCTGTAGTTTTTAAACCAGATGGTGGATAAACGTGGTCGAAAACTGGCAGTTAAAAAGTATGTGCTTTTAAGTTTCAAAGCTTTAAAATAGAATTGGGGATTTCTCGTATAATATTTGTTACAAAACTGAACCTATTGGACATAAGATGTGTTCACCGCAAGCTTTTTATTTTTTGTATTTTTTCATCAAATGTACATTAAACGGTCGGATATAGGAAGTGGTCGCAAAACCGGCGAACTTACCCTATGGCAGAAGTACCGATAGTGATGTAATGCGTTGGTTAACCTATAATTATCGACACATCGATAGTTTCTATTATGCCATCCGGAAATTTGTTACAATAAGTTTTAAATGTTTTCAATTTATTTTGTGGTTAGATTGACTTCTACTAATTAAACTTTTAATATCTTTTATGTTTATTAGGTTTCCTACAGATCCTAATATAAAAGATAAATAGATATTCGCAACTGGACAGTGCAATTGGTTTCCTCAAAAACATGATACGGTTTGCTCTCAGCATTTTGAAGCTGAATGTTTTATGAAAATGTCTAACCATATACGTTTATATTTTGACGCTATTCCCACATTGAAACTCTATCCTATTTTTAACGAGGTACTAGGTGGACCGATGACCTGGTGAAAACCACGGGGAGCCGGTGGATGCAGGAGGCGAGCAGCCGTTCAAAGTGGCGCTTTCTGGGGGAGGCTTATGTTCAGCTGTGGACATCTACGGGCTGATGATGATGACTATAATTTCTCTTATACACATTTATTATTTGATGAGGACATATATTATAATGATGTGGCGTGCTCGCCCATGAAAGAGTTTTCATGTAGCCTCCATGGAGCTATTAAAAAAAGAAGGAGGGAATCCCGTCTGATCCGAAACTGAAGCTCCCTTAGGAAGCCGGTCGCCCTACTTTCAGCTGACACACATATGTAATATGTCCGCCATTTTGGGCTTCAGTTCGATGTCAATCAAAACTCAATCCTTCTTTTTTTTATTTCATCCATGGTAGCCTCATAGAAAACCATTGCTCTTGGTTGCTAAAGACAACTGATCTCGTTGATTCTACGGAAGAATCTACGTCTTAGTCGATATTGAATGAAAAAATTCACTTGCTTTTTATTTTGTAAACAGCTGTAAATTAAAATATACATCGCATGGTGAGCTGAAAAATTACCTTTATTTACTGCCAAACTAAGGACCTCCTTCTATTAAATAAGTGTTTACCTACAACACCTCAATGATACTCAATATTATTATTATTTTTCCTAAAAATTCATCTGAAAATTGTATTTTCAGATGAATTCTATCAAAAAGAAACATGACGCAACAATACTGATGAATCATCAGCAAAACATGTTACCTATGTATTTGGAGTTTTAATATATTATTTCGTTTTATAACTTGTTATGTTTCTTCTATTTCAAACTTTAGTTTAAAGATATAATAATACTATCACACATCATCAGCCGGCAGACGTCTACTGCTAAACATTGCCTCCCCCATAAAACCTCACTTTGGACGCCTATCGGATTTGCTTATAAACTTAATCTTTATAACCATAAACTGACGATAAACTACCTCTATACTTACACACATTACATTTGCCATAAAATAGGTGAGGTGGACTGTATATCCGTGACGCGAACATGACGTACCTACCAATACCAATACATTCAATTTTATTTATTTTAGATTTATACCGGTATGTTTATCGGCTGGCCATTGTTGACCCGGAATAGAGTATAATAGAATAAAATAACACTATTACACATAGAAATACGCACAAAAGGCACAAAAGATATAGGTAGGTACTAAAGTGTATCTAATGATACAATCAGGTAAGAGGTACCTTACCGCGTACTTAACTCATATCAAACTATCGATAAAAATATATCGACTCAACCCACAGCACGTTTTGCTGACAGCAGTGGCACTAATGACAAGACAATTGCTATATATGTCATCTGCGCAGGTAAACCATAGAGGTTTCATTGTAATACCTGACACGCTTGAATTGTATGAGAAGTGTCGAAAAGGCGCCTCTATGTAGAGGGAAGCGTTTTTTTTTTTTTGCTCTGTGATACAAACCCTTCTTCTCTAGAAGTTAAGCATCCTACTTGTCCCGGAAGTGGAAACATGGTCCCTACTAATTATTATACTTATGATGTGTACCTCTTCATTTCAGTTTAACGTCAGACTTCCAGAGGATGGCATCAGAGCGTGGGGAAACGACATATTTGCACCGATCACGATGAACGTTTACAACAATAAAGTCGAATTTCCTACCATTTGCTACAATTGTCCTATTACAGCAACATAAAATAAACGATTTATTGCTCTTTTAATGTCTGTTATTGGATTACCTTCATCTTAATAGACTTCAAAGACCGTTTTCTAGGTAGGCCATTTTTCAGTTTGTTTGTTATGAAACAGATAAAATCATTGTACTTGAAACTGGAATCGGAGTATTTGGAGTGCCTGATGGTTAAACAAAAGGTGTTCAGAAGTTATAAAATGTAAGCAACAATTCAAAATTGATACCTGATAGGATTTAATTAACTCATTGTCGTAGTCAGTAGTCACACTCTTACTGAAAAATGAATCACAGTTGACCGTTGGAACGAATTATACCGATGGTGAGAGCTCTTCTTGTTTTACGCTAGTTGTGTTCTACGACTCTTGGCTGCCTTAGTCAGCTGATCACCATTCAGTCAGATGAGTCTATCTACCAAATACAATTGATGTTTTCTCAGAATCCTCTACATAGTTCATAACACTTTGCCTCTTTGCCTAATCATTTCTCGCTCATCAACAGCGGTGGGATAGCTGCTGGTACGCACATTGCCAATCCCAATGCAATTATATGCACGCCCACCAACCACCTTAGTTTGCTAATTCATCTGGCAATCTTCGTAGTTCTTATATGAAAAATTCTAGGTCTGTGGTTCTAATTAATAGGTCATAATCATCATCATCATCATCAGCCTGAAGACGTCCACTGCTAAGCATAGGCCTCCCCCAAAGAGCGCCACTTTGAATGGTTGCTTGCCTCTTGTATCCATCAGCTCCCCACGGTTTTGACCAGGTCGTCGGTCTGCCTAGTGAGGGGCCGGCCTACGCTGCATCTTCCAGTTCGTGGTAGTCACTCGAGAACTTTTCTTCCCCATCGGTTGTCAGTTCTACGAGCGATGTGGCCCGCCCACTGCCACTTCAATTTACTAATTCTGAAAGCTATATCGATAACTTTAGTTCTCTTGCGGATTTCCTCATTTCGGATCTTCTCTCGCAAGGAAACACCGAGCATAGCTCTCTCTATATATACTCATCAGGCCAACAGTAAGAGACCACGTCTCAGTGCCATAAGTCATCACTGGCAACACACACTGGTTACTGATAGGTACTATCACTTAATTTTTCTCATTTAGAACTGCATGCTTTCATGACATGTGAAAGTCATTACCTACTTAGACGTACCTAATTAGGTAATTATCTAGTTTACATTGTAGTATATTATCATTATTAACGTAAGTACGTAGAGTCATACTTCAAAGTCTAGATTATTATTAATCTTATCGCTCAATTACTTATGTCCTCTACAGGTAGCTATCATAGAAAAATTTTCAACGTTCTAATATATAAATGATTTGTACTAAGCCTCAATTTTCTTTGGCTCATTCTAGATTTGTCATCCATTGAAGTTAGCGATAGCACTTTTAACGTGAAAGATTAGTTACAACATGAGTTGTCAATGAATAGTAGGATTAGAATCATTTGTTCCAGGGTTGATGAAAGTTGGTTCAAATTGCTAGCAGATAAAAATCAAGCTAAAATCTATGCCAATCGCTTGGATTTGCACCTAATAAATTTATTGTTTTTCTATCAGTGACTTCAACGATGCTGAAGAGTTTTATTGTTTTGATTATTGTCGTAGCCGCGGCTTCTGGACAAACTTGGGGTGAGTATCTATAATATACCTACATAGCTAAAGCTGTCGTGTTACTTCTTCAAGTTTTTTTTCATCCGCAGTTAGTAGAGCCCGGTTGAATAACTTTATGGATTATTGGCATACCCTCATGCAAGACCTGGTTAACGAACTGGAAAGGAGAGAGTGGTGTAACCTGAAGTTAAATGACATTCAACAGACGGTTGAGTACGTAGCTTTTCTCGTTTATTTTTATTATTAACTAGCTGACCCAGGCTTCGTCATGGGTTACCTAAACCATGTAGGTAGGGGGCAAATGGACTCAAAACTGCACGAAAAAAGTGACTGAACCGTTTAGGAAGAGTTCAGAAAGAAACATGCAAGGAAGTTATACGTAAAATACACGTCATGTAGAAAAGGAACACATACGTACCTAAGTAATTAAAAATAGATGCAGATCCACTAGCAAATTATCCGTTTCCGCTGAATTATTTCCTTTAACTTTTTTACTTTGTATTTTCCTGCTTTTTATTAATTTTTCCTATAGATTAATATTAATCTGTAGGCTGACTATTAAAATCCGCAGAATATCGACATCTGACATTCTTTGGATAGATATTAATTGGTTCAAACAAGTGGTGGTGGACTTACCTAATGGTGAGTGACGTCGCGGACGATGGAACATAGCCTAAAATAATAAATAATAATAATAATAATAATAAATTCGTTTATTTCAGACCTACTTAATTCATATTCTTCATCTCCATGTTACAGTGATAATCTATTCAACATGCGAGTAAATGGAACCGTAAGATACACCAACGGCTTTGTTGTGTCCATCCAGAAGATCGAACTAGTGGACATCCAGCAACTCATCACTTCGAGAACCATTGACGGGGTCGCTGTACCGTTCGGGACTGTCAGAGGGAGGCTTAATTTTAGGGACGTCGTGGTTGGATTTGACGTCGACGCAGATCTAGTTAGTCCAGAAGGACACTATAGAAGCACCGGGACTTTCTGGCATGCGTTGGTTCAGCTACAGTTAGATGTAAGTTTAGATAAAGACTTGGAATGTATCTACAGCAAAAACAATAAGTATATTGACCTCATAAAATGTTACTGACACAGTAGGTATTTAATCAGTGGACTCAGGACCGAGTACTGCAGGGATAGCATGAGCTGTAGAAATTGCTATTATCACTTCTCTCGCGAAAGGATTTGACTTATTCGAAAATTCGAAGACATGTTGTGTCATTCATCAAACCCGCACTTGGCCAGCATGGTAGATTATAGCCTGCAATCTCTCCCTGTGATAAAAGGTCCGTGTCCCAGCTGTGGGAACGTAATCGATTGATGGTGAGGACATTATTATGAGTATGTACATATACCTACTACCTAGGTACTGTAAAAAATAACATCGCAATATACGTACTACTAGTACTAGTAGTACGTAACGTGAAGATGGAATCATTTGCGCAAAGAAATATATACCCTATAACGAGTCTCGAGACCCTGTAACGAATAGGCCCCCTACTGGGGGAGGCCTATGTTCAGCAGTGGACGTCTTCAGGCTGTTGATGATGATGATGGTGGTGGTGGTGGTGGCGGTAATGATGCTGATGGTGGTGGTGATGGTGATGATGATGATGAGCGAGTCTCATCTCATATTAGCGTTGTTGAAAATTCCAGGTAACTCAGAACCTTGTCACCAAAGAGACCACCACCAGCCCGTTTGCGGTCAGTGCCTCAGGTGGTACTGGTATCCGGATGCAGTACATGCCGTCAAGTCAGGTTATGGAAGGCTTAGGCCGACGAGTAAGTTGGAAGCAAAACAGAACCTCATTTTAGTAGAAGAGCTGTAGAGCCCATCCGCTCACTAGGTGGACCGACGATCTGGTCAAACTCGACGGTGGTAGAGGCGGCGGTCTATTAGGGGAAGCCGATTTTTTTTTTGTTCAGTAGTTGACGTTTTCAGGCTATTGATCATCATTTCATCATCATTAACAGCCTGAAGACGTCCACTGCTGAACATAGGCCTCTCCCAGGGAGCGCCACTTAGAGCGGCTGCTCGCCTCCTGCATCCATCGGCTTCCCGCGGCTTTCACCAGGTCGTCGGTCCACCTAGTGGGGGGCCGGCCTACGCTGCGTCTTCCAGTTCGTGGTCGCCACTCGAGAACACGACTCGAGAGGCTATTGATAGTGACGTAAAATAATCACAAAATGATAATAGAATAGTCATGAATGAGCTGAGCACTGAATAATAGGTAGGATTCTATTGATAATAGGCAGGTGATTCTACAGGAGCTAGGAAGGTGCCTCGACCTCGATAGCTAAGTACACGAATAATGTTCAAAAAGAAAAGTGTCCAAAAGCTAAATAATATCCAAATGGAAAAACGTCTAATCAGAAAATCATCCAAGTATATAAGAGAAACGTCTAAAAACGTCTAACTAGAAAAATGTCCAACTATACAAGGTGACCTTGAGTTGGTATGTTATCCCGAAATGGGGTAAATCTACACCCCAATGTAGACTGTTAAATAATTTGCAAACACGATTACATTCAATCCATTTATTTTCTCAATATGACATATTAGGTATTTCTTTCTTTTAAAATAGACACTCCACGAAGTTTGTATATGACAGCCCTCCACCACCAATTCCAGCTGTCTACGGTACCAGGGGCGCCGGCAGGAGCTGGTCTACATGTTTTTTCCTTACGGTACCATCATCGGTTTGGACCATGTAGTGTAGACGGCCTAACCGACTCAGGATTCTGCCAAACTCCCGTCTTCTGTTGGAAACTGAGTAGCTTCGCGCTTGTACTCTATCACCGATCGCAAACTCTCTAATTTGCCCAGACAGAGGATTTGATGTACGGGTTGAAGTTGATTTGTGGAACATAACATGCAACTTCGTTCGGACGTCTCGACCGAATATCATTTGGTAGGGTGACACTCCATTTGGACCTGGCGTGCGTCTAAGTCTACTTAATACGGTGTTAATTTTATCAGTCAGACTACCTCTCTCCCCCTCCATTGCATGTAAAGCTCTCTTAATAGTTTGCACGAATCTTTCTGCTTGTCCGTTAGTTGCAGGATGGTAAGGGGCTGACGTTCTATGTGTAATTCCACAATCACTGAGGTAATCTTCGAACTCTTGCGAAATGAATTGTCGCCCATTGTCTGATACTAACATATTCGGTAACCCAAACGTGCAGAATAATTCTTTAAGTTTCTGTATGCACCAAGAGCTTGTAGTGGTTTTTGTTGCAATGATTTCAACCCACTTGGTGAATGAATCCACCAAAATAAATAAAGAATATCCAAAAATCGGTCCAGCAAAGTCTATATGTACTCTTTTCCATGGCAGTGTTGTATTTTCCCAATGATGTAAAAGTACTCTTTCCGGGTTATTCTGTTGTAGACGACACGCTCTACAAGATTTCACCTTGTTTTCAATATCTTGATCAATATTCTTCCAGTAAACGTAACTTCTAGCTAATTGTTTCATTTTTAGAATGCCAATATGTCCGGCATGTAGTTCATTAAGTACACGAGTGCGTAAATTTTGTGGTATCATTATTCTAGTGCCTCGTAAAATGCATTCATTCTGCAGAGTTAATTCATTATCTTTGTAACCCAGTTCTCGTAATGATCTACCTGTTTGTAAAAATTGTAATAACCGCTGTAGTTCCGGGTCATCTTTTGTCTCTTCGGCTATTGTCTTAGGACAAACCTCTAAAATATTAATCAGCTGTAGTTGAAATGCGCAATGTTGGTCAATAGAATTTTCTTTAGAACTTTCTACCGGGAATCTTGATAGATAATCTGCATTTGAATGTTGTAGCGATCTTCTATATTCTATTTGATAATCGAATCCAGACAAAAAATGGGCGTAGTGGAATAATCTCATTGTACTCAGCGCAGGTAGAGTCTGATGAGGATGGAAAATCGATGTAAGTGGCTTGTGATCAGTAACAAGAGTAAATTTTCGGCCGTAACAGTAATGAAAGAATTTCTTAAGGCCCCAATAGATTGATGTAGCTTCTTTATCAATCTGGCTGTACTTCTTTTCACTGTTGGTCAAAGATCTCGACGCAAAAGCTATGGGTCGCTCTGATCCGTCTGGAAGCCTATGTGACAAAACAGCTCCCAAGCCTGTAGGTGACGCATCTGTAGCCAAAATCAATGGTTTCGAAGCATCAAAGTGAGTCAGAACTCTTTCACTAAGAATTTCTTTTTTTATTTGATTAAAACTTCTTTCGCACTTGGGAGACCATACAAATTTGGTGCCTTTTTTTAGTAAGCTGTTTAATGGGCTCGTAATAGACGATAAATTAGGTATGAATTTATTATAGTAGTTTGCCATACCTAAGAATGTTCGGAGTTCGTTCAGATTCGTAGGACGTAATGTATTAGTGATTGCTACTACTTTTTCCTTGTTCTTGTGGAGACCGTTCTTGTCAATTGTGTGTCCAAGATAGTTAATACTCTGCTTGAAGAAGTGGCATTTGTCTTTATTTACGCGAAGGTTACTTTCTTTAAGTTTCTGAAGTACTTGTTTTAGTCGTAATAATGACTCATTTTCTGAAGATCCTTGTATTATAATGTCATCAAAAAAACATTTGACGCCTTCTATTCCTTGTAATAAACTATCCATGAATTTCTGCCAAAGACTTGGCGCTACTTTTACTCCAAACATAAGTCTGTTAACTTTATACATTCCTTTGTGTGTACTCAACGTTTGTAGCATTGCGCTCTCATCATCCATCACCATATTCAGGTAAGCTTGGCTAATATCTAGCGTACTGAATAGTTGACCTCCATTCATTTCTGCAAATATGTCTTCAATAATGGGAATCGGATAATGTTCATCCTTGATAACCTTATTCAATGTAATCTTGTAATCTGCACAAAGACGTATACTTCCATTTGGTTTTACAATTGGTACGATTGGTGTTCCCCATTCGGAATGGTCTACCTTGGTAATTACCCTCTTTGTGCAAAGACGTTCAATTTCTTCATTTACTTGCGGTTTTAAAGCGTATGGAATACGTCTCGGTTTAATGAATATTGGCTTGGCATTTTCTTGTAGTTGCAGATGAGCTTTGAAATCAGGTATTTGTCCAAGGTCGTTGCTAAATACGGTTGATGAATATTCATTTAATAATTCCTCCAATTTTGTTGGTTTCGTAGTTTGAGTTTGTAATGTTTTGACATCTGCCAATTGTACATTTATTTCGTTCATCCAGCTTCTGCCAAATATCGGGTCGACATCTTGGTTAATTATGTAGAGTTTTCCGTAAAAAGGTTGGTTTCTGTATTTACATTTGACGTATATTGCTCCGGTCGGTCTAATAATCTCCCCAGTGTAAGTCTTAAGTTTCATATCTGTTTTAAATATTTTTTTATTTGAATTTAATTTTCTGTAGTCTTTTAAGGACATAGAAGATAGCGCAGCACCCGTATCGAACTCCATTTTTACTATTTTCTCTTCTAACGAGACTGTAATTAAATATCTCTCTGAAATTTCATTTTTGACAAGGTTGATTTCTGCTGTACTGTCGGCTGAAATATCACTGGATGTATCGTCAACTTTGTTGGTGTTGTTATTTCGCTTTAAGAAAACCCGAGCTAGATGACCCTCTTTGTGACAATTTCTACAAGTTGAATGTATTGCACCGCATTCATTAGCTCGGTGATCTGGTTTGCCACAGCGAAAGCATTTCCCTTTTAACTCTTTTATTGTAAGTGGTGGCCCGTTACTTAGGTGCGGTTGTGTTCTTTGAGTATTCATTTGTTTACTCGTCGAAGGTGCAACTTTGTATACCATATCAGTCTTTCTGTTCAATTCGGAAGAAATGTTCAAATTTTCTGATTTTCCCATTTCCATTGTTATTGCGATTTGTATTAACTTCGAAAATGTATGTATTTCTCGGTTTTGAAGCATTTTCGTCCGAATATCGCCATCTTTTAGACTTCTTATGAATTGTAAGGATAAAAGTTTTCCATGGTAGACTTTTTACAATGTTGACATTTAAATTCGCAGTTCGAGCATAATCTCTTAAGTTCGGTTGCGTATGTAGCTACCGATTCATCTGGAGACTGTAAACGCGAAATGAATTTGTGTTGTTGTGCCCACACACTAGGCTTGGGGTCTATGTATTCATCTAGCAAGCTTGTAAGTTCTTCAAATTCTTTGTCGAGTGGATCGTCTGGAGAACATAGGTCATATATCTTTTGATGCAGCTCTGGGCTTAGTGTCGATAGTAATACGTATACCTTAGACTGTGGGTCATTTACCTTGTTCATTAAGAAGTATAAGGTCAGCCTCTTAATGAAATTTTGGAACGTTTCATTGTCGTGTAAAGGTTGAAATCTTATTTTTGGATATGATTCCTGTTGACTGTAATTTACGCAGCTTGTGTAATCTGTTGTAGTAGCTGTTTGTGCCGGAATTTCATTGGTTTTTCTTGATTTCATTAGTTTGCATTTGATGCTGGTGTAGAATTCTTCAAAATCATACCTGTACTCAGTTTCTGCCTCCAGCTCATTCTCGTCCGTTTCTATTTCAATTTCAGTTTGTATTTCTTGAAATTTCTGTATAGTTTCTTGTAATGATTGGATTCTGATGTCAATTTCTTCTGTAGAGAGTTCAATATTCGTATTTAAATAGTTTTCGATTCTTGTAAGGGTGCCCCGTAATGAGGCGTGTACTCGTTTTAGTTTTTTAATGTCGTGGGTAGGCATCGTCGCCAATTTGTTAAATAATTTGCAAACACGATTACATTCAATCCATTTATTTTCTCAATATGACATATTAGGTATTTCTTTCTTTTAAAATAGACACTCCACGAAGTTTGTATATGACATAGACAATGTTTCTTTTACGACTTTACTAAATTAATAGTTTTTGATTGAAAAAATGCCATGTAAAGTTTACGTTCTAAAATAGCCTTAGCGCAGCTGGGTGGTTGAACTTCGTCCTTGACCGAGTATATAAATGAGTTTAACGACCTGTGTTTAGAAATGAATTTATAGTGTCTTGTTAACTCTCGTAGCGATCGCACGTGCAATTTTACGAGTGGATTTATTTTTTACCATGGAGATTTTGAAACACCCAGTTTCAAGTAAAACTCTCACAACTTCTAGGGTATCATGGTCCCAGTCCCCCCATTTCGGGATAACATACCAATTCAAGGTCACCTTGTAGAAACACCCCACCATAAAAATGACCATGTATAGTTAGAAACGTCCAACTATACAGACATGACACAATATTTAGCAAGGCACCTTGCGTTCTCACCAGGGGGTAGGTTGGTAGTGGTAGTAGGAACCCTACTTTTAAGGTTACCTACTTAAGGATGTAAGATGTATGTAGGTACATAAGTTAGTATAGGTAATAAGTAGTACCTATAAAA
Source organism: Ennomos erosarius (assembly GCA_963580505.1). NCBI lineage: Eukaryota > Metazoa > Arthropoda > Insecta > Lepidoptera > Geometridae > Ennomos > Ennomos erosarius. Next base: position 2,258,170 of record OY756996.1, on the reverse strand, counting down.
CTGCGCCAAACTCAATGGCGGCTGTGAAGTGTGCTACACGCACATTTAATACTTAATACTGCGCAGCGTTTCGCGCCGACTTCACTTGGCGGCACAGAGCTATGAAACAAATGACGCTTCGTAGAGGGGAAGCGTTTTTTTTTACTCTGTGGTTGGCGGAGACACCTACCTATCTTACGTTGATCCGTTGACCAATCTGTGAAAACACGCAAAAATTTTATTTTTTCAGTTTTTCGCCAACACTTTGGCTAGCGCTGGTAACTGGGCCAGAAGTATCATCGCTCCGATCATGCTGGATCTAGCCACCAACAAAATCGAGTTTCCAACCATCTGCTTCAATAACTGTTCTTGAATCATGCATGCTACTCATTAAACGTACCTACATAGAAAATCTAATTACCACTGGCTGTGACTTAGATAATAATAATTACAATAAAAAAATAAATTTGGGGCCGTTACTATCCCGCCCAAACATTTTCCTTAGTTTTAGGTTTAAATCCACTCCTTTCTCCTATCTTTTAGGTACTTACTATGGGAAAGAGAAAAGGGTGGGGGATAAAGATAAGCACCTGCCTCCATTCACCGATTCATCCTGTTCCCTTATTTTTTTCCCTTATCCTTCTCTCTTTCTTTAGATTGAGATAAGGCGTAAAACTAACAAACCCGTGCAAAACCAGAGCGGGTCAGTAGTTTTGTAAATACTTACAACAAAATACTTATAAAAAATTAACAATCCCCACTGCGCTAATTATAATATAGGAAGTACTTACCTAATTTAATGCATTTTTTATTAAATAATTATATTATCTTAACTAGCTGACCCACCCCGGCTTCGCACTAGGGTTTACGGAACCGGTGCTTATTTTGAGAACCGGGATTTCCGGTACTGGCCTGTAATGGAACCGGGATTTCCCGGTTCTGCGGTACTTTTCGGTACTGGCTATTTTTTTGTTTTTTTAATAGTATAAAACTTAATGGAACACGGATTGATACATAATTCTGAAGAATCTAAACTAGTTAGGAGCCAATAAAGTAAAAATAGAAGATGTTGTACATAATTTTACTTGTGAAAATGTCTATGTGCTTAGCTGAAGGTTGAAGCTAATCACTTGAATTTGACTTACGTTTTCTAGAAATGTTTTTTAAATAAATGGAATGAAATTCATATAAGACACATAATAGGTATGTACTTTGACTTTTTTTTTTTTTTGACAAAACCTCTGAACTATTGTTAATTCACGTACTTTGTATCTCAAAGAAATAATAGAATAATGGCCGTACATTTATGTATTTTAAAATAACAATAGGCATGATGACTAAAATTATTTTTTTGCATAAGTATATTAAAAATATTCCTCAAAAGATAAACATTTTGAAATGTGAGGCTAGAGGAAATAGCCTTGAGTTCCCCAAACAGCATAAAAAACCAAGAAGTCTTTATTCCAACAGCGTCAGGTAGAAAAGATGCCTTGTGTGTACAATACAATGCCTCTCTCAGATTATGAATTGCACGTAAATCTGCTGGTTTATCATGGGCCTTGGAACAGTAGATGACTTTTAATATGAATTAAGAGGTATTGTACATACAATTAAAATTAAACATTCGCAGTAAATACCTTAATCGTGTTATGTTAAGTATTATACCATTAAAAAAACATAAAATAGCCAGTATCGAAAGAACCGAAAAGAACCGGGACAAGATTATAAATTCCCGGTTCTTTTTGATGTCAAAAGAACCGGGAAATTAGAAATAATCCTGTTTTTCTTTTGTACTTGCTTAGAATAAGTTATTATCGTTGTTTGTCACTGTGTACAGGTTGTACAAATAAAGCATTATCATTCTTAATTTCGTCTTTCTAAATAAAAAAACAGTAAAAATCAATTTTGGTAATTAAAGACTAAACGATACTATATATCACTTATTTATTGTCCAAGAGCTTATGAAATATATCCTTGCCGAACCGAAATTTTCGTCGTGATTCTATGTCAAAAAGTAAACAACTTTCATTTGTTATTTTTTCTATGTTCTAATTTCGAATGCTCTCGCAGAGAGCACGAAGAAAAGAAATAAAAACTTCTTGCGACGCCACATCACCCCCCCACGGAGAAGGAAAAACTGATTTAGAAAAAAATAAAAATAAACTATAATTACAAGTCAAGCACTTCTCTAAATCTAACCCTCCTACCAGCCCTGGTGGTAACCGGAGCAGGTGTTGAGGCAGGAGCTGCGACTACAGCTGGAGCTGGCACGGGCGGAGTAGATGATGCACCACTACTTAATGTTAGACCAGGATCCAGATGCGCAGGCTTCACCCGATCTACACTAACGGTAGATTCCTTCCCATTTACAACCAAGGTTAATGTCTTATCCGACCTCTTAAGGATCCGATGCGGTCCGGAATATGGAGGCTGTAATGGGCGGCGAACCGTGTCGTCGCGAAGAAATACGTGCGTCGCTGTAGCTATATCTTTGTAGATAAAATGCGATGGTTCAGCGTGCCGAGAAGCGGGTATGGGACGTAGAGCTTCCATACCACGTCTTAGATCCGTGACAAAATCCGCGATGTCACTAGGACTTGCAGGTACTTCTGGAGGCACTATGAGTTGACCAGGCAAACGGAGTGTCTCCCCATAGACCAGCTCAGCAGAAGATAATTTTAAATCCTCCTTGAGGGCCGTCCTCATGCCGAGGAGAACAAGTGGCAACGCTCTTGTCCATGTGTTAGCATGGCACATTAGCGATGCCTTAAGCTGGCGGTGCATGCGCTCCACCATGCCGTTTGCGCAAGGGTGGTAGCTGGTGGTGCGAATTCGTTTTGTGGCGCATACATTTAGGAGACGTTTAAACAACGCGGACTCAAATTGGCGTCCTTGGTCAGTTGTTATAACGCTGGGTACTCCAAAACGAGATATCCAACCGGATACTAACGTCTCTGCCACTTCCTCTGCAGTTATTGACGTCATAGGCCATACTTCAGGCCACCGCGTGTACCTGTCGATAGCGGTGAGACAATAATTATATCCACAGGAATGCGGTAGCGGTCCTATGATATCAATGTGGATGTGCTTGAATCTGCCAGAAGGTGTACCAAAATGCCCGACAGGCGACGTAATGTGTCGGGTAACCTTACTGCGCTGACAGTCAAGACAAGAGCGCGCCCACTTGCTACAGTCCGAGTTAATGTTTGGCCAGACGTAGCGCTCAGTCACCAAGCGAACGGTTGCCCGCACGCCAGGGTGGCTGAGGTTGTGACAGCGGTCAAATGCGGCGCGTCGAAAAGGTAACGTGAGATAGGGACGTGGTCGATCAGTGGATGTGTCACATAAAACGGAAACATTAGTGCCTGGAATTACGATAGGTTCCAGTTTGAGTGAAGAATTGTCGCGCACTTTGGCTAGTTCTTCATCAGTATCTTGAGATTCAGCGAGTGCAGGGTAATCTTCTTCCAGCGAGAATGACTCGATGCGAGACATGGCATCAGCTACGACATTATCAATGCCTTTGATGTGGACTATGTCCGTAGTGAATTGGCTGATAAATGACAGCTGATTCAGCTGTACGGGTGGCAACTTCTCCCGTCGCTGTACAAAAGCATAAGTAAGCGGCTTATGATCTGTGTATATGGTCGCATGCTGGGCTTCTAAAATGTGCCTAAAATGCTGCACGCTCTCATACACAGCCAAGAGTTCGCGGTAGTACGCGGGCCACTGTGCCTGCTTAGCGTTAAGCTTCCTGCTAAAGTAGGCCAGTGGTTGCCAGTCGTTTTTGTCGTCGATGCGTTGCTGAAGGCATGAACCCACATGAGTGCTCGAGGCGTCTGTGAATAGGCCAAGCGAAGCATTGCAGTCCGGATGAGCTAAGATAGTAGCGGATATTAAGCTCCTCTTGCAGGCTTCAAAACACTCCTCGAGCTCAGGCGTCCATATGAACGGCTTATTGCCTTTGCCTTGTATTGCAGTAACGGCGTCGATTAACGGCGCCTGATACTTGGCTGCATCGGGCAAAAAACGACGATAATAATTCGCCATGCCAATGAACCTGCGCATGCCTTGTACAGTCTTGGGTTGCGGATATTCCACCAGAGCTTGAATTCTGTCCTCTGGTGGACGTGTGCCTGCTGCATTGATGTGATAGCCAAGGAACGAGACTTCTTCTGCTCCAAAAATGCTCTTAGTGACGTTGATGACAACTCCATACTCGTGCAGCCTCTGGAATAAAATTTCCAGGTGTTCTGCATGTTGTGCTGGACTGCTGGAGTACACTAGGATGTCATCTACGTATGCAAAGCAGAAGTCTAGGCCTCGCACCACTTCATCGATAAATCGCTGAAATGTCTGTCCCGCGTTACGCAACCCAAAGGTCATGTACGGAAATTCGTACAACCCAAACGGTGTAATGATTGCCGTTTTGCAGATGTCACCTGGATGGACTGGGATTTGCTGGTAGGCTTTAACTAGGTCTATTGTGCTAAACACAGTAGAGCCAGCTAAATTGTGCGCATCAGCTATATGCCGAACGGGGTAACAATCTGGAATAGTGCGGGCGTTCAACGCACGGTAATCTCCGCAAGGACGCCACGTGGAATCCTTTTTGGGTGCGAGGTGTAATGGAGAGGACCATGAGCTGCTCGAAGGTTGAGCAGTACCAGCGTGAACCATATCCTCGAACTCTTTCTTCGCGATGCGGAGCTTCAAGGGTGCAAGGCGGCGCGGTCGAGCTGTAACGACCATCCGTTGTATTAATGTAGTGCACGGTGGTATGTTTAGGTTCCCGTGGTGCTCCAGGTGGTCGCGTGATACTTGGGTACCTAGCCAGAATCGCGGTGTATGGCGAGTCAGGCAAGGATACTACCTTGACGCTTGGTTGGTCTGCTGCACGAAGATCTGCGGCAGAAGAAAGTCCAGTCTTGCCATCACGCAGTCTGCCTTGGGTGCAGTCAGGTAGCAAGTGGTAATGTGACAAAAAATCCGAGCCTATAATGCCGCTCTCTACGTCTGCCACTACGAAACTCCACTTAAACTCGCGCCTAAGCCCTAAACATAGATTTAGCTGCACCAAACCATAAGTGCTAATTTTAGTACCATTGGCAGCAACTAAGTCATATGGCTGTGGTTCGTATGTGCGGTTATTAACATACCGACGCGGTATGCAGCATAAGTCCGAACCAGTATCGACCAAAAATTTTTGGTTTGAATACCGGTCGGTTACGAAAAGACGGCGACTTGATGTAGAGCAATCGGCTGTCGCCTCTACCGACCGCTGCTCTGGTTTCCCTGGATGTTAGGTGAAGCACCGGACCAATTGCACGGTGGTACGCACTTGCGTGCTTTGGCTGCAAATCGGTCGTGGTAAAAACACAGTTCCGGGTTGCGTGGACGCGAACGTCTACGGCTATGACTACGGTTGGAGCTGATGCTACGCGCACGACCATGGTCACTAGTAGTAGCGAGCGATGCAACAATGCGTGTAAGCTCATCCACTTTTTTAACCAGCTGTTGTACTGTGCTGTCATTATCCGCTCGCGGTGGTGTTGAGTTCGCATGACTGGAATAAACCTCCAATGTGGGTGGAGCATTAATTTCCATCAAACTGTCAGCTAACTCGCTGAGCTCTCCTAATTCCTCCAACCGCTGGGCTGCCAGAACTGTTTGGAGAAAACGTGGTAGCCGGCCCATCCAAATAGTTTTCATAAGCTCAACAGGAAATGTAGGCCCCGCTAAAGATTTAAGGTGCCGCAGGAAAGATGACGGCTTCCTGTCACCAATCTGCTCTTTTTCCAGTACGCGTCTGACCTTTTGTTCGCGAGAGTCGGAAAACCTAGAAATTATCGCGTCTCGTAGTTTTGTATATGGCAGTACCTTCGGTGGCTGTATAATGATGTCTTCTACTTCCCTAGTGCAGTTGGTGTCCAGATGCGCAATTGCAAAATTAAATTTTGTCACTTCTTGCGTGATATTATTGATACTAAATTGAGCTTCTAAGCTAGCAAACCATAACGCAGGACGGTCCTTACAAAAAGGAGGGGTGCGGATGGATACCCTATTTACGATCATCCTTTCCATGCCGCTCGTGCCAGGTTGGTCGTGATTCGGTGGTAGTGTAGAAGCAGGCCTAAATTCGTCAACCTCACTATCACTCATGCTGTACCACCAAAATCGGTAGGAAAGTCAAACGACAATGTGCACCGAAAAAAAGCAAAATCAACCCGAAAGAGAGAGAAAAAAAAATGAGGGTGTGGTGTGCGTGCAAGGTAACATGCGTTTATAAAAAGGTAAGCATAAAACAGTAACTATAAAATAAGGTCAGTATAAAAGTTGTATAAAAAATAAAATTAATCCGCTCCGCCTTAAATAAACAATGTACCGTCACCTTAAGTAAGCCTTATCAATGTACAAAAAATCATAAATTTTAATACGGCACAAAAAATATTTGGACAAACACTTTATACCGTGACTGTACTTGTTATCTGTTGTTATCTCAATGTTCGCATGCACGCAAATTATTCCATCATTAACACGAACGAAACAATCTCAAAGTTCGGTACCTCTTGACATCCAGAAATATGATCGTCGTAGTCCGCGGGTCACCTGGCTCTAGTTAGCGCTGAGTGCAGCTCCAGTTGCACGACCACGGGCGTTATACTGCTCCCCGAAGAAAGCGCTCGCAAGGGGGGCGTCGCACGTCGTCAGCGTTGCACGTCGCGAATTCGCCAGCGCCGTGCAGTGCAGTTGTGCCATGCAGTGCGACGTCACTCGTTAGCCTCGCGCGCTGCTATTATCTCCCAATATGTATAGAGCCTGTGAAATTCCGCAGTGTTTAGGTGCGTTGTACGAAGGAGTCACCGCTTTGGTAACTCAACTTTGGTCACCACTCTGGCCGTGGTAACCACGTTGGTGTGTAGACACGGGCTCCTTCACGTTCCGAGGGTCACCACTTTGGTGATTAAAGACTGCACGATACTATATATCACTTATTTATTGTCCAAGAGCTTATGAAATATATCCTTGCCGAACCGAAATTTTCGTCGTGATTCTATGTCAAAAAGTAAACAACTTTCATTTGTTATTTTTTCTATGTTCTAATTTCGAATGCTCTCGCAGAGAGCACGAAGAAAAGAAATAAAAACTTCTTGCGACGCCACACAATTTAGCGCGCCAGTTTCACCGGCTGTGTGTCACACTTGTGGGGTACGGCGAATACATCGCGCGATAACTTTCTGCGCCCGATTCGTTGCTGTATCCGGCACATCAGCGTTCAACAACGAATATTCGCTATTGCCCCGCTTGTCTGAGCAAGGAATAAGGAATAAGGAATAAGGATATCACTGGAATCGTCACTGCCTCAAGCTTCTTGCATTGTAACACAAATTCAATCAAACACGGTCTTGCTTGGCAAAGCATTCATTTTTTGGACCAATTTTGAATTAATGTGATGGCAGCACTATATTCGTTCAAATGTCAACTGTCAGTCAATCAATGATTCACTGTCACTGTCAGATTACGGTTTGTCCCAAAAAAGTAGTGGTGTGCCAATTCGATCATATCGATAAGAATTTTATAACAATCGATTATTTAGACGATTATTCTAATTTTTTAAAATGCATTTTTGATAAACTAAATGAAAGACCATACCTAATTAAAAAGATCTTGTATAACGACGCGATGGTTGAAAATGGTAAACAATCCTTATACATTGAATAAACACTGGCTTGAACATTCATTACTATCGAATAAAATAGAAGTGTCTATTAGGCAGGAGGCGAGGAGCTACTCAAAGTGGCGTTCTCTAGGGGACACCTATGTTCAGCAGTGGACATCTACGGGCTGATGGCGATGATGAGGATGATGATGATCTATAGTTCAGGAGAAAATGAATGTCTCAGTACGAATTGCAATATTTCGTTTGTTTCTTATAGGTGCAGTGGAGAGTATGTAGGTAGTGTTATTGTGTGAGTGTATTTTTTATACCACAACATACACGTACAAATGTAATTGTACCTACATAAGTACCTTTGCATTTCTTCACCTTCACCTGGTTTGCAATGTTTTGGGTTAGTAAACAACTTGGTCTTCTTATTCATCCGTAGTCCAAACTCATGGCTGAAGAGGATAAGAGCGCGATATTTTCGGCAAAACTTATCAAACATTGATAGGTATTTGATTTAGGAATTAGCTTTTTACATAGAAGGAAAAATGAGTAATACGCCAACATAATATTTTATTGGATTTCCCGATTTTATTATTGTGTAAATAGTTAGGCCGTGGCTATAATTTTTTACATAATTAGTATTTAGTTTAGTCTTCATTGTTATTTGTAGTTTTTTAGGGAAGAAAAAATTTAAAATTGGTGTATAATATCTAAGTAAAACCCGATCATTATCGATTATCTGGATGGGAATGATTACACTCGACTACCTAAATAATCAATTACGCACATCACTACAAAAAACAGCCACAAATGTTGAGTTGAAAGAACAAAAAAAAAAAAAATTTTGGAAGTACTAAACGAGGCGTAGGCGACAATAATAATTTTGCTTTATTCGCCAGTCCCCTAATTTTCTAACATAAAAACCTGTTGGCTGCAACATTACAAAATGCGTGTTTTGTTTATGTAGATTTAATATCATTATGTGCGACGAAACGAACGAAGAGCGGCAGGACAACGAGCTAGCCGCACTTCAGGTGAGATATTATTTTAACTATTTTGAAATTACATCAAATAATAGTCTTGGACTTTTAAAAACTCAAAGCAAAGAAAAAGCCTTTTCTCCATGCACTGGTTAAGTATATTGCTCGCTATTTGTTCCTATTAAAGTTCAAAGAAGAAAGAAGAATGGTTTAGATTTCTCATAGTGTATTCTATTGGTCCATAAAAAATTGTTAAAATTGTTTATTTTTTAGGCTATCTATGGTGATGAAGTGGTGGACAACCGCAAGAATACAGCATGGAACGTTTGGAAACCTCTGGACCTGCTCCTGACATTGATTCCACTGCACAACTCTGATATACAAGGCATACATTGTTCCATAACGCTGCATTTCAAATGTTGCAATAATTATCCTGATAAGTAAGTTTTTCTTGCTACCTACTGTAAGAAAATGTTCTATTATCACATAGATTGATGTTTTATTGAGAAAATCACAGTCTTACCCCCGTATTCTAAAACGTTTCACCAAAAATCCTTCACTTTACTTCTACTTAACTTTGAGGGAAACTCAAAATACATCGCGACGTACCTTGAGTTGACAGTTGCTTCGCTTCTCTCATTTAAGAAAAATTGACGCAATAATGTCAAGTTGATTATATATTGTCTACTAAAAATACCAAAACACAAAAATGAGGTTGAGTCGAGTGGAGTCATCTCGTGGTAACGACTTACCCCCGTATTCTAAAACGTTTCACCAAAAATCCTTCACTTGACTTCTACTTAACTTTGAGGGAAACTCAAAATACATCGAGACGTACCTTGAGTTGACAGTTGCTTCGCTTCTCTCGTTTAAGAAAAATTGACGCAGAAATGTCAAGTTGATTATATATTGTCCACTAAAAATACCAAAACACAAAAATGAAGTTAATTCGAGGTTGAGTCGAGTGGAGTAATCTCGTGATAACGACTTAGAATATGGGGGTTAGAATATGGGGGTCAGTTTTATTATAATTGAGTAAAATTAACCTAGTATGGAGGTTTACCTAATGAATAATTACCTACTACCGTTTTTGGTGGAATAACCATTTAGGTATTTCAAGAATATTTTCGTGGCAGCATGCCATGTGATTCTATACTCTTTAGTATTAACATTTATTTTCCTAGCAAAATTTAAATCAAATCAAAAATTCATAATAAAAAGAAAAAATTTGAAACAACTGTTTAGCTTACCTACCGAGAAATCATTACATATTATCAGGTGAGTAATTGAGTATATAACTTATTATTCTGTAATTTTTCCAGGCCTCCATCGTTAGCCATCAACAAGATGCGTGGACTGTCAACGGACAATGCAACAAAATTGCTAGCAGAACTGGAAAGCTTAGCTTCCCAGTTGTGCGGAGAAGTTATGATATTTCAACTGGCAACTCATGCTCAGGTCAGTTGCAGATAAAATAGTAATAGGCATGATGACTACTACTAAAAATGAACAAGCAAATAATACTTTCATAAAAAAGATTAAAAATGAATGCAATAATTGAATAAATGAGTAAAATTGGTAAATAAATCACAGAGTAATAAGCTTTTTAAGTTTCTACAGGAGGCATCTCCTATCCCTTTCTCACGAAACAGAGCGCCTCCACAGTTACTATGAAAAATCCACCTGTGACGTCACATGCCAAAGATATTGTATGTAAAGCTACCACAGCTTAGTAATGAGTTATTATGATGACATTGCTCTGACGTCGTTGGCCGTTTGAGCTATACTATCTCTTTCTATTCCGGTTTTTAAAATGCTTGTAACTTTTTCATTTTGTTTTCACATATGTTTATCTTTTGTGAAACATTTTTAATTTATGCAAAAAAAAATTTAGTCATCCTGCCTATTCACAACACTAGAGGGATGACATCCACTGTTAAACACAGCCCTCCCCCATTAATAATAATAAATGAATTGGTGATCACAGATTTTTTTGGATCGATACCCAAAGAGTAAAGCGAAACTATAACTAAGGCTCTGCTGTCCATCTGTCCATCTGTTTATACATAATATATGCTAAAGAGAATACCAATTCCCTTTGTTAACTCCTGCAGCACCAATGGGAAGACATGGGGTAGTCCTATTCTTACACCGCTGGGACCAAACAGCAATATTAATTAAAATTGTAGTATCAAATCTAAACAAAAACACAAAAATATGTATGTCACAAACTTGATATTCTTATTCTACATGGGGTGTATTGTGAACATTCCCCCCTGCCAGCATCTACCAGAGCCACCCCAACTCCTTAAAATAACGGAGTGTGGCTTTAGGCTGCTGGCACAACTGCTCCAGTGGCACTGATGTTGGGTGTGGGAGTGAAACTTGATATTCTTACAAGTAACTTCTTTTCCAGCAATTCCTTCACGACCACAACCGGCCAACCCTCTCTTGCTACGAAGAAATGCTAAAACAGAAGAATGATTTAGAAAAACTGAAGCTCCATGATATGCAAGTCAAGGAAAATGAAGAGGTATGTCCTTTTCCTAAATTAAAACTCCAATAGATATACAAGATGACCTTGAATTGGTACCCGAAATGGGGGGACTGGGACCATGATACCTTACATGTTGTGAGAGCCTTACTTGAAACTGGGTGTATCGTAATCGTATATTCGATACTATTCAAATCGATATTATTTTTCCTCTGTTACATTTCTTAGCGATTGCAAATTAAACACGCTCTGTTCGTTAAGTAATGGAAAGAACGACAAGCGCAATGAAAGACTTGTGCTAGCAGGCTTCCTGGGGTGAGCTTAGGGACCTCAAGAAACCACTGATGAGGAATCTTCATCACCAAACACTAATCGATTGCCCGCCAATAATCGATTCGCGCCAACATCGTGTCGCGCGCCTAGTCTGTGCGCGGACGCATCTCAGTCAATACTAGTCTGTGGCTGTACAATAACAACTGTGCCGGTGCTGTTCCAAAAATCATTTATAATCGAATTAGCTAGAAAATACATTAGAAAAGTGTTTGAACTCTTTGCGTGGTGTTAGCTACGCATCCATCGTTGCTGGGACCTATTTAGGTAAGTCTGCTTGTGTTGTCTAATTTCTTTTATTCGACGAACAAGTGTGGGCTCTGCAATCGCTTTGAAATCACAGATTTTGATTTCATCCCTCGTGTTACAAGGGAACTAACCCTTCCCCTAACATTTTTATGGTGCCGAAACCAGGGAACTTAGATTTCTCTCAAGTATATGAACAATCCGTTAGTATTCATCATCTAGCTTACATTTGTATATTAACTTTTGTTCCAAACGTAATTTTTATGAAGAAACTTATAAACATTCCAATCCGTTCACCTAAGATAATTTCCATAACTACCGGCCATTTTTTCTTAGATATTCATACGTTGTTTATTACTGCATTTGGACAGCCCGCGCATATTTATTGTCAGTTCTATTCATATTCAGTGATTTGTATTATTCTATTCAGAATTGTTGTTCCGTACGTTGTTAGTACATGCAAATTATCGTATTATTCAGTGCGTGTATTAACGAGTACAATTTAACGTCACAACAATTAAAGTTGTAGGTAACTACCTATTCATCCGTATTCGTGTAGGTACAAATCAATTCAATTCGTTATCTCTTAACATTTTTATCAAGCGTAACTTTGTTTTAATAATCGTAACGTAACTTTTAGGGTACCGTAAACAAAACAGTACGATTCAGTCGGTAATTTTTATTTTTGATATCGATTTTTATTGTTTTGAATATCGATTCTAAACATGTCGTTCGTACCTAAACGTGGTCTTCTTTCCAAGAAAACTAAGACAAAATCTATTGAGACTAGTGGTCTATCGGATACCGACTTGCCGGTTTTACGCCGTAAGCGAACTTTAGCACTAAACCGACTTCGTAAAACATTGGAGGTTGCTCGAAAGGCGGAAGCGGATACTTCTTGCGTAGACGAGTTTCTTGCTTATCATTCGACGCTAAAGAAAAATACGGATAATTTTAAAAAGGCGCATCTAGATATTTTGTCTATTATCGACGCGGACTCTGACGCGGATGACGAAGATTCTATTCGTTGTACTTTCGATGATATTCTATTTAAAATAATCGCTATTCATCGAACGCTTGTTCCGTCTTCGTCTAGCCATGCGGCTTCCTCCACGATGCAGCCAGCGTCAGTGGCGTCAACTATCCAACTACCGAAAATCGATCCGCCGAAGTTTTCCGGCAATATTAAAGAGTGGCCTATGTTTTACGACGCGTTCAATTCGCTCATTCATTTGAATGAATCTCTCTCGGACTCGGATCGGATGCACTATCTTCGAGCGAGTTTATTCGGGGACGCGTTGGGACTTATTCGCACTTTTCCGATTCAAGGCGTGTATTATCAGGAAGCGTATAAGACACTAGTAGCTCGTTATCAAGATAAACGTGAACTCGCCTTCACTTGTTGGCGAGAAATGCAAAACATTAACTTGAAAGTGAACTCACCTACCGAATTTAGACGCGTTTTAGATCTTTTTAATGAAAACTTAATTATTCTTAAAGGTCTTAACTTACCGACTGACCACTGGGACTTTGTACTCTGTTACCACTTGTTATCGAAACTAGATTCGAAGACGCGCTGTGCTTTCGAACAAGCGCATTCGTCATCGGAATTACCTCGCTACAAAGACCTAAAAGTTTTTCTGGAATCGCAATGTGATGCACTCGTACGAGATACCCACTTTTCGGGTAATCGTGATACGCGACCGTGTACTACTAGTCATAGTAATCAAAATCAGTATGTCAAGTCAAACAATAACAATAACAAAAAAGTTACGTCGTCGTTGTTATCGAACTCGGAGAAGACAACCACTCAACCGGAAGTGAAGAAATCGTCTTCGACTTCAAACGCTGTGCCAGGTGTGGCTACTAAGTGCCCTTTCTGTTCAGAAGTTCATTCGATTTCGCATTGCGGTTCTTTTGCGGCCAAGTCTGTTCAGGAAAGACATGATTTCGCTAAGAGAAACCGTTGGTGTTTTAACTGCTTGAAACCTTCGCATATTCTTCGCGATTGTAAATCGGTCTTCACTTGTCAGAAGTGCCGTCAGAAACATCATACGCTCCTTCATCAGGACAACGAAGCGAACCCTTCGGAACAAAAACCTCCGGTCAATGAATCCGTCCGCGTTTTGACAAACATTGGTGATAACTCGGTTGTTCTTCTCTCTACTGCCGTTATAAATATTCGTGACTCGTCGGGCAACTACCAGCCCTTCCGTGCTGTTATCGATACTGGTAGTCAAGCTCATTTCATTTCAGAACGTGCAGTAAACCGACTAGGACTTGACAAACGTGTGACTTCTCGCCAAGTGCGTGGCGTAGGTCAATCGTCAGCCTCCATTTCTGGAGCTGTTCAACTTCAGATAGGTATTAAAGGTCAAGTGGCTTTCAAGGTTGAAGCATTGAAAATACCTAACATTTGCGGAAACATGCCGAGCGTAAGGCTCAACAAATCGTCTTGGCTTCATATTCGTGGTCTCAATTTGGCTGATCCAGATTGTGATAAACCTGGTCCGATCGATATCCTTCTCGGTGCTGAGATTTTCCCCTCTCTTATTCTACCCGGAAGTGTGAGTGGAGGCCCGCAGCAACCGTCGGCGTTGAACTCTGTGTTCGGCTGGCTTCTCTTAGGAAGTGTTGGCGAGAACCAGGCAGAGGACAACATAAATTCGTTTTTCGTCTCAAATGATCAGCTTTTTCAAGAAGTCAAGAAGCTCTGGGAGTTAGATGATCTTCCGTGCGTCAATAAAATGACTGCAGCGGATAACCGATGCGAACAAATTTATTGTGATACTACGACTCGTGATTCCACCGGACGTTACAGCGTCGCTTTGCCGTTCAAGGAAGACAAAGAGCCTGTATTGTTAGGATCGCGAAATACGGCCTTACGGCGTTTTCATTCGTTAGAGCGTAAACTTTCCACCGATTCGGTTCTTCAAGAACAATACTCGAGCTTCATGGCCGAGTATCTTCAGTGTGGTCACATGAGTCCTGTGCCCACAAAGGATTTACACAACGGAAAGTATTACATCCCACATCATTGTGTTCTTCGACCTGACAGCGTAAGCACGAAACTACGTGTAGTGTTCGACGCATCGCACAAGGATACCCTCACTGGCGAATCCTTGAACGAGACTTTACTGATCGGTCCAAAGTTGCAGGCCAACATTTTAGAAATTCTGTTAAGGTTTCGTGTTCATGCGGTGGTGTTTTCTGCTGACGTTTGCAAAATGTATCGTCAGATTTTGGTGAACGAAGAACATCGTGACTATCAGAGAATTTTCTGGAGATTTCATCCATCGCAACCGATTCTAGAATACCGACTGAACACGGTCACCTACGGTGTCTCATCCGCTCCTTTCCTCGCATGTCGTACCGTCAAACAACTCGCTGATGACGAAGGCAGTGATCTACCTCTCGCCAAATCCGTTTTAACGACTGATGTGTACATCGATGACGTTGTAACAGGATGTTCTGACATAAATCGAGCTTCTCGAACAATGGCAGAAGTTATCGAACTTCTTCAGCGAGGTCACATGGAGTTGCGTAAATGGGCTAGCAACGAACCAACATTACTCGCTGGTCTTCCTCCGGAGCACTGTCTCACAGACAATGTTTCGATGGACGTTGAGAAATCCAATACTCTTAAAATATTGGGTTTGAAATGGGAATCTCATTCCGACCAATTCGTATTCGAAGTGAAGCCCCAGGAACGTGTTTGTAGCAAACGTAACGTCCTTAGTGAACTCGCACGTGTCTATGACCCTCTCGGTTTCCTTTCCCCCCTGACCTTCTTCGCCAAATATCTGGTTCAGAGGCTATGGGTACTAGGAGTTTCCTGGGATGAAGATCCTCCAGAAGATATCAAACGGGAATGGAGTCGCTACACCAACGAGCTACCTGTGATTCAGGACCTAAGAATTCCGCGTTATCTATCCGTTTCGCAAATCAAATCGTGCGAAATTCATGGGTTTGCCGATAGCTCCATGCGTGGTTTTGGCGGTGTGGTGTACCTACGCGTTCTTGACATTCATCACAATGTCAAGGTTTTCTTTGTGATGTCAAAAGCTAGGGTCGCTCCTATCAAGGTCGTGTCCCTACCCAGACTTGAGCTTTGTGCTGCCGTTCTTTTGGCAGACCTACTCAAATTCGTCAACAAGGTTTACCGACCTCTTCTCCCCATTTCAGCTGTGACTGCGTGGTCAGATTCAACTGTCACGCTTTCATGGATTCGATCGCCTTCAGCTCGCTGGAAGACGTTCGTAGCGAACCGTGTAAGTCACATTCAGGATGCCATTCCTGGTGCGACTTGGCGTCATGTGCCGTCAGCTGACAACCCAGCAGACATTGCTTCACGTGGTCAAACACCAGTGGAACTTGTCAACAATGCGTTATGGTGGGCGGGGCCTGACTGGCTTTCTCAAGACGCTCAGTCTTGGCCGTCCTACCTTTCAGATCCTTCTGAGGAGGAACTTCGTGCCGAAGAGAAGGTACAAGTTCTTCTCACAAGCGATACACCGTCGCATCCTATCGATCTTCTTATGACTCGGTTCTCATCGATTCGTAAAATTCAACGTATTATCGGATTATGTAATCGTTATATCAATAATCTGCGAAATAAATTAAACCGCCGTTCTGACTTGCCCTTAAATCGTGCAGAACTTCATGACGCGTTATTGGTAATCGTGAAGCGTACGCAGACGCTTTACTTTTCTGACGAAATTAAACGTTTGAAAGAAGGTAAACTTCTCTCAAAACAAATGCGAAAGTTAAACCCTTTCATCGATAGCTTCGGGGTTCTCAGAGTAGGAGGTAGGCTTTCGAGATCCGGATTGGAATACTCTCATAAGCATCCCGCTTTGCTCCCCCAACAATCTTCGTTGACTTACATGATTATCGACGCGATTCACCGTGAAAACTGTCACCCTGGAATCAACACGCTACAATACCTAGTTAGTCAACAATTCTGGATTCTTTCCGCAAAGCGAGCGATTCGACATCGTGTTTCGAAGTGTCTGAGATGCTTCAAAACAAATCCAAGCCCACTTGAGCCGTTTATGAGTGACTTGCCTTCAATTCGCGTCAATCAAGTCAAACCGTTCAGCGTTGTCGGTGTGGACTATGCTGGCCCTTTCCGCATTAAATCAGGCAAGCATCGTGGCGCTAAGATTAGCAAAGCTTATCTTTGCCTTTTCGTTTGCTTTACGACTAAAGCAGTTCACTTAGAAGTAGCTGCCGATCTAACTTCTGACGCGTTTATCGCCGCCCTACGACGCTTCGTCGGTCGCCGTGGTCGTGTTTCTACCATTTGTTCCGATCGCGGTACAAACTTTATCGGCGCTCATCGTGAGCTTTCTTCGTTTATGCAAGATGCCTCGCGTAGCGAACAAATCAAATTTAAATTTAATCCGCCCTCAAGCCCACACTTCGGTGGTGTTTGGGAAATACAAGTGAAGGCAGTCAAGTCACTTCTTTACCGTGTCGTTGGCAGCCAATCGTTAACGTTGGACGAACTCTTCACGTTGTTCGTACAAATTGAATCGATTCTTAATTCGAGACCACTTTACCCGTTGAGTTCAGATCCGAATGACTTCGCGGTTCTTACACCGGGTCATTTTATAACTTTAGAGCCTTTAACGTCCGTTCCCGATGAGGATCTCTCCTCTGTTAAGATAACGCGTTTGGGACGATGGCAGCTTATCCAACGTTTTCAACAAGATTTCTGGAAACGCTGGAAGAATGAATATCTCCAATCGTTGACTCAGCGTGCAAAGTGGACTAAACACTCGCGACCACTGGACGTCGGTTCTGTGGTTTTGATCAAATCCGCAACCCCTCCATTGCATTGGCCTATAGCTCGTGTCGAAAAGCTACACAGCAGTCCAGATGGAGTGGTACGCATCGTGAACCTACGTTTACCAAACGGTTCTTTTCTCACGCGGCCTTTGACAAAGGTTTGTCCTTTGCCAAATCAAACGGATTGACATGTAGTAAACATTCTTCTGTTTATTTTTAGGTTAGTTATAAATCGGAAGTACGTTTGTTTTTTAGATAAATCGTTTTGTTGTTCATATACTTAGAATTATCGTGCCTTTTGGCTTCTGTTTAATTTAACGTTAGTTTAATTCAGCATGCTTGGGCATTTCCTCTAAGGTTCTTTGCATTAAATTCGCATGCCCTAAGCATACCGTTATCTTTTAGATCTTAGAACTTTATTTCGAGTATTTTGCGTAAATACAACTACCGTGTATTTTGGTGGGCGGTTATGTATCGTAATCGTATATTCGATACTATTCAAATCGATATTATTTTTCCTCTGTTACATTTCTTAGCGATTGCAAATTAAACACGCTCTGTTCGTTAAGTAATGGAAAGAACGACAAGCGCAATGAAAGACTTGTGCTAGCAGGCTTCCTGGGGTGAGCTTAGGGACCTCAAGAAACCACTGATGAGGAATCTTCATCACCAAACACTAATCGATTGCCCGCCAATAATCGATTCGCGCCAACATCGTGTCGCGCGCCTAGTCTGTGCGCGGACGCATCTCAGTCAATACTAGTCTGTGGCTGTACAATAACAACTGTGCCGGTGCTGTTCCAAAAATCATTTATAATCGAATTAGCTAGAAAATACATTAGAAAAGTGTTTGAACTCTTTGCGTGGTGTTAGCTACGCATCCATCGTTGCTGGGACCTATTTAGGTAAGTCTGCTTGTGTTGTCTAATTTCTTTTATTCGACGAACAAGTGTGGGCTCTGCAATCGCTTTGAAATCACAGATTTTGATTTCATCCCTCGTGTTACAAGGGAACTAACCCTTCCCCTAACACTGGGTGTATCCAAACCGCCCTGGTAAAAAATAAATCCACTCGCAAAATTGCACGTGCGATCGCTACGAGAGTTAATAAGATACCATGAATTTATTTCTAAACACAGGTCGTTAAACTTATTTATGTGTACTCGGTCAAGGACGAAGTTCATCCACCTAGCTGCGTCAAGGCTATTTTCGAACGTAAACTTTACATGGCATTTCATCAATGAAAAGCGATTAATTTAGTAAAGTCGTAGAAGAAACATTGTTTACCTTGGGGTGTAGATTCACACCCTTTCGGGATAACATACTAATTCAAGGTCACCTTGTATTGATACTACAAATAAAGCAAATTCATTGATTTAGGCAGTACCACCACTGATCATTTGGTACATAAAAACTTGCAGTAAAAAACAGAAAAACTACATCATTCATTAACACAGATGGGGAAGAAAGGTTCTCTAGTGGCAACCACGAACCAGAAGACGCTCCATAGCTCGGCCCTACTAGGAACGACGATGAAAACCGCGGGGAGCCGATGGATGCAGTAGGCGAGCTAGCCGCTCAAAGTGGCGCTCTGTGGGGGAGGCCTATGTTCAGCAGTGGACGTTTTTAGGCTGTTGTTGATGATGATGATGATGATGATGATGATGATGATCCATTATCACTTAACATAAACAAACTTTTTTCATCTGATTTATCTTGCATTTGGCCACGTTCTTACCTGATGGAAAGTAACGATGCGATCGAAGGTGTAGCATGACAGCTAAGTAAAAATGTGGCCAAAATCATAATTTTGTAGGAATTATAATAAAAAAATGTTGTTCCAGCGACAAAAAATAAAGGTCGAGATCCAGAGGCGCCAAGAGATGCTGCGTGTTGCGGGGAAACAACGCGTGCACAGATCCAGTATTAGTCAGGAGAACAGCGGAGAAGGGAATGGCGATGCACCAGAATTACTTTAGTGAGTATTACTTGTTTTGGAACATAAGATATACAGGAAAATACGGTATAGAAGAATCACTCCACTGCTTCAAACGTTTACAAACGGAGATGGCAAGGCAAGACGTACCCCTCTGCTGGTCACATGGGGCTAATTTGTCATATACATGATCACTGCTGTATTATACAGGATGTAATTTAATTCACTAGCATAACTTGAGCCCATGATAGTACATCATTTATAGATGATTATTAAAGAGTAAATGAAATAATTTTTATTGAAAATTATGAAGATTGCCTCGGCACCTAACGTAGTTGGCACGGATGATTTTGATACATTTAAACGTTTTTATACATTTTATGTACTAATTAAAAACAGTAATTCATTATTTTAATTAAATTTTGTATTGTAGCATTTGATTAAGTAAGTTATTCCATTTTTGGGGTTATTATTATTACCAAACCAATGTGTTAGAATTCAAAAATTTTGGTCCACACGTGACCGGTATCAGGAGTAGGTATCTAGATTCAAAGGATGCTAATGAATTCAATTACACCCAGTATACCTGTGTGCGTATTTTAAGATGGTGTGCGGCGTGCGCACAGATAACCCCCAAGGCGGGTGTTTACATGCGTGATTCGCGGGTGTGCTATGCGTGTTTACCTCGTCCCACGTAAAAATCGGAAGAAAATATTTTTCCCGGAGTAGAACGTTAACATTTCCGCTGGTTAAACGCTGGAAGCTATACAGACATTTCAGGGCCTTGCTACTTAAAGTTAGCCAATGCTTAAAATCTTCTGTCAACTTTTGACTGATTTGAAATGTCACGCGTGAAAACGTGACGAACATTTTAAACACTGGTTAACTTTAAGCGGTGTTTATAAGTAAGGCCCTCAATGAATAACGAGTTATGTTCCGACACAGTAAAGTGCAATTTCCCTTGCACGCACATTCCATATCATTTCTTCATCACAACGGCTGAAAGATATCCATTGACGAACATAGACTTTCCCGATAAAACGCCACTTGGATGCGCGTCATAAATCATAGGGGGATGGGGTATGCCACAGGCACCACGCCTGGCAGGTGGCTTGGTGAGAGCAGTAGATTATAATAAAGACTGGGAGTTTTGGCGGGAACGCGGAAAAATTCACGTCGTTGCATTGTATTATTTTTCAAAACTTTTGCTTTTTCTAGTGTTAATGTTTAAAATTGGTGGCGTTTTACGCATTAAGTGCTGAATTACGAGCATGAGTCGAGAGAGGGCAAGTGATATAATTTGGTGAAACGTGATTTTTCGTGTTACTTCCAAAACTCCATAGAAGCTTCTAGTAAAGTTGCCACCACTTTGCTGGAGCATGACTTAGACTGGACTATGACTACCTGACTTAAACTGGACTATGACTATGACTAGGATATGACTGCGTGAAATATTTTATAACACTATGAAAATATATTACTTGACACTGGCTAAATACACTATGTGTGGAGCCAAAATATAAGAAAATAAATAAATAAATAAAGACTGAGAAGAATGTTGCTGGCCATTCCCTGGATATTCCCATAGCCGGCTTCTTACGAGTATGACACCTTCGGTGATAGATAATATTAGATACAGTAATCCTATCCTATCTATTCCTACAACGGGACCAGACGCTTTTTCAATAATGAAGCGATAATAAATATATTAAGTGAAATTTGTCAGTGGTTGTATATTTGTTACTAGTCTATAGTTTTTTTATTATGTTTTCCCCAGTTACGCTGACGATAAAATGTCGCCAGCGAAGAACTCGTCGCGAAATCGCGCCGAAGTGCCTTGCACTTGCGATACAAAAGGAGTGCAAGTACTAAGAGTTACACAGAAGAACAATAAGAAGGTTTTCATTGGAAACTGTTTAGGTAAGTCAAAACACTTGTACAGCGTGTTTATGTTTTTGATTGTGGGCCTAAAAGTGGGGTAATAAGATCCACTTTGCAAGCAAGTATGATGAAAACTAGGTGGTAGGACTTTTCTGCAAAGTTCGTCTAGGTAGGTACCACCGCTTTGCCAGTTATTCTGCCGCCAAACAGTAGTGTGCAAGCACTACTGTGTTCCGGTTTGAAGGGCATTGTAGCTAGTGAAATTACTGGGCAAATGAGACTTTATGACCTGATTACACTGTTTAGTAATCTGATTACTAGACTGTGTGATGTCTCAAGATGACGTGCGCAGTGCAGTGTCACGCGAAACTTTATTATTTTAAAGTTCCGAGTGACACTGCAACTGTTATGGGCGGCCGTATTGCTTAACATCAGGTGATCGACCAGCTCGTCACGTCATTCATTCTCATAAAAAAAATATATTATATTTATATTGAGTAACAGAGACGACGACGCTCTGCGAAGCCGATAATAACCGATTATATACCTCTAGCTCCATTATTATTTTTCTTTTATGCTAAAATGGGATTTGTGTGGCAACAACTCAGCTGGGTAAGTGACGAAGATGTCTAAAGTGGAGCACGTGTACCCATGAGATGCCCGTTCACTCCAAGACAAGCAAGAGTCATGAGACTTGAAATGACCTAGGTTATACCTAGGTGGAAATACTGTTTGCTGGAAGCGTTCCTTGGCCGTTTATTTATTTTATTTTCTTTATTTATTTATTCCACAGCTCTTATCTTAATAAACACAATAAACCAATTATTACTTAAATTTACAGCCAAAAAAAGGAACACCTTTTATGAAAAAATAATCGCGCATAGTGATGCAATCTCAGTTCGTATGTAGGGTACATTAAAAATGCCAGCTAAGCCAAAATTTGGTTTATTTAAAAAAATATTTGTTAAAAGCTTTTGCTTAAAAATTATTAAAAGGGTGTTTTTTTTCACCAGGTCATTCCTTCAATGGCTCCACAACCTACCTAGCAATAGACGAAGACACGGGCGAGCGTGTCATCACCAAAAAATGGGTCATACCAACACCTAGCGACTACCAAACCCGCAGCAAACAACTCACCAATCTCCAACAAGACTTAAAAGCCATGTGCCGGCTCAAACACCCATCACTTGTACCCTACTTAGCTCTAGAAATGTGCAAGGAAACCAACAAACGAACATTAAAACAGTGTGTCTATATCTTCCGAAGTTTTGTCCTAGGTAGTTCTTTGAAATATATAAGGAACAGGCTGAACCTGATCGGTGATCCTTATGAGTCACTGCGGCTCTTAAGACATGTTGGTTTAGGGGTGCTGAGTGCTTTGAAAGAGTTGCATAGTGTAAGCATTGTGCATAGGGATGTGCGCAGTGAAAACGTGTATTTAGATGACTGGGGAGGTGTGAAATTAGTTGGGGCTGCGCTGGATTCGAGGCTTTGCGAGATTATGGAAGGCGATAATTACTGTGACAGGTAAGTGGATATTCAAATTGTTTGATAAATGAAGTAAGAGAGAAAAGGATGCAGGTACGCAACATAGCTACATCCTTTTCTATTCAAAGGTAAATGATTTGATCAATTTATACTGGATGTGGACAAATCAAATTATGTATCTGTGCATGACGGATTTCAAACAAAACTGCTATTTTAGGATTTTTATAGCAGTATCGCCTGCTCAGCGTATTTTTTCTTTACAAATTAATCTGTAGATTTCGCTGAGCAGGCGATACTGCTATAAAAATCATAAATATTGATTTGGAAGGCGTTATCTTTACAGCATTTGTATTGATGTAACTTGACCATGCTGGTTGGGATGATTCTCAAGAATCACTCAATAGGTGGCGCTACCAACCGCGTAAGTTGGTTGAAATGGTGAAGGAAAAATTCGGAATCGGACATGAGACCACTTGTCACGGTAGCTTAAGTAAAGCATATCCCGGCTTGAGGGATGGATGGATGCGGGTTCAATCCCACTCGTGATTCAATTTAATGACGAAGTAATTTCGTATCGTGTAGAATCTGCGTTTCCATAGAGAATAACCGCCCAGGTGTCAAAATTTTCAGGCCACCCAAAGGCTTCTGACTTGGCTTACCGACTATGTCTTACGACAACAGCCGGGTCTTCCAACTAATGATGCAACTTAATTCTTTTCATTTCATAATTTAAGAGGAATTCCTCTATTTCCGTGATATCCTTCCTACCCCATCACACAGGCAGACAGCGGCGCAAGATATCTACAGTACGGGTCACCTGCTATTATCGATAGTGGCGCCGGAACGGACCTACTTGGAAATACCGCCGGAACTGCCTAGCTCTGCTAAAGATTTCTTTGCTAGGTAAGTTTGCACCCGTTCTATAATAATAAAACGTAACTGTAGTTACTACTGTTGTAACTGTAGTTACAAAGACGTTTTCAAGACGAGAGTGAACCTTATTTTCCCGTTAATAATGTTCAAATTCATGTTTCGATCTAGTCTCAAAATCATCAATGCCACACAAAATGCAGTTTGAATCGATCCGGTACCGATTTTCTAATTAAAATATATCTGTCTTTTTACCTGGTGAATGAGGGTGTTGTTGGTGCCGGCGTGGTGCCGTAGGTATATACCTACTTACGGTTGGTAGTACAAGAACAAATCCAATTCCACAATAGCACAAATAGTTTATTACACCCACACAATTTAAGTTGGAAGGATAAGAAGGAGAGAAAAGTCACAAGCACAAGTTAGGCACAGAATAGAAAAAGGAAGTTTGGTGAAAACACTTAACATAAAACAAATAACAATACGGCAAATGATCGCGAGTAAATGGCGGAGCGTCGAGAGGCGTGCGCTTCGCAGCAAATGATGGTCTCGACTGGCGGGCGTGGTTCTGCGGCGCGGCGATCGGCCGCGAGCCGTGCGCGGGCGCTGCGTATAGTTATACGTAGGTATAGCCCAGCGCATACTACGGGTATCGCCCGACTATGCTCGCCGATTTAATATTAATTAATGTTTAGTGTGATGAATGTCTGAAGTATGAGTGTTATGTGTGTTAGTATGTTATATAATATACTTAAATAGTAATACTGAATATATGTTATGTATTTATGTGTGGTGTGATATATTAAATAAATATATGATAATGTAGGTCGGCTACATCACTCCCTTCCAGAGACCGTGTCTACGGGCGATAGTAGTCTGGAAAGCGAACTTTCCTCCCCGAACGTGTGGTACGTGTCGCTGGAGGGCTGTGTGGTGGTGGTGGAGGGGGATCAGGTGGATCCCGGATGCGTCGTGGTGGTGTGGCATCGTCGGACAGTAAGTAGGCTGGCTTAAGGCGGTCTATGCTAACTGTCACGTCCTTACCTTTGACGCGAATTTTAAAGTACTTAGCACCTCTCTTGAGTACTTCGTGTGGCCCCGTGTAAGCAGGCTGAAGTGAGCCACGCAACGCGTCTTCCCTAAGGAATACGTGGCTGCTTGTGGCGAGATCTTTGAACACGAAGACTCTGTGTTTGGAGTGGTGCTGAGGTGGGACTGGTCGTATGTTCTCGGCAAAGGACTTCATACGGGCTGAGAAATCGGTGATATCGGTGGTGTAGGTCGCAACATTGTGGCCGAAAAATTCACCAGGGAGGCGAAGCGGCTCACCGTACACCAGCTCAGCCGATGAAGTTTGGAGGTCTTCTTTGAAGGCACTCCTTATGCCGAGAAGAACGAGTGGTAACGACTCAATCCAGTTGGCGTCAGCATGGCAGGTTATGGCTGCTTTCAGCTGCCGGTGAAAGCGCTCAACCAAACCGTTGCACTGTGGGTGGTATGCGGTTGTCCTGCGATGGTCGAAACCGATGGACTTGGACAGCTGCTGAAACAGCGCTGACTGAAATTGTCCTCCGCGGTCGGTTACGATCTCAGCAGGGCAACCGTAGCGTGATACCCAGCAGGATATGAACGCTTTGGCCACTGTTTCTGCGGTGATATCGGTGATCGGTACAACTTCAGGCCATCGCGTGAAGCGATCGACGGCTGTAAGGCAATACCGATATTCACCAGCAGGGGGCAATGGGCCGATCAGGTCTATATGGACATGTTTGAATCGCGCTGAAGGTAAATCATGCGTACCTAATGGTGACGCGACGTGTCGGTTTACCTTCGTGCGCTGGCAGGTCAAACATGCCTTAGACCATTCACGGCAGTTTTTGCGCATCAGTGGCCAAACGAAGCGTTGTACAACGAGTTGGGCTGTGGCGTTAGCACCAGGGTGGCTGAGTGAGTGGAGGCTGTTGAAAACCTGCTGACGCAACTCTTTAGGTACGAATGGCCTGGGAGTCGGCGTACTGACGTCGCAGTACATCTCAGTACGACTACCAGGTACGTCCATTTTGGTAAGGCGCAGTGAAGTTTCGCCTTGAAGGTGTTCAGCGAGCTCTGGGTCTGTGGCTTGGAGTTTGGCCATCACTTCTAGGTCGACTGGCATCTGCAGTTCATCCACGCTGCGCGATAGCGCATCTGCGACAGTATTGTCCTTTCCAGCGATGTGCTGGATATCCGTGGTGAACTGAGATATGAAGTCGAGGTGTCTATACTGACGCGGCGAACAGTTACTTTTCCGTTCGTGGAAAGCGTAACAAATTGGCTTGTGGTCAGTATAGACTGTGAAGTGAGTGGCCTCTAGCATATGACGGAAGTAGCGAATGCTCTCGTAGATCGCAAGGAGCTCACGATCGTATGGCGAATATTTCGCTTGCGATGGGCTCAACTTGCGAGAGAAGAATGCTAGAGGCTGCCAAGCTCCATCCTTACGCTGCTGTAGGACCCCACCTATCGCCGTATCAGAGGCGTCAGTGACCAGTCCTAGCTTAGCTTGCGTGTCGGGATGAGCCAATAGAGCCGCATTGCAAAGGCTCTGTTTGCAATCTTCGAACGCCTTCAACGAATTTCCTTTTATGTCGACAGGGTGGCTCGCTTTAACCGATCCGGTCAGCAAGGCGTTAAGTGGAGCTTGAATTTGTGCAGCGTTGGGCAGAAATCGCCTATAAAAGTTTACCATGCCCAAAAATCGCCTAAGCTCCCTTACCGTTTTCGGCAAAGCAAACTTCGTGATTGCTTCTACCTTGCTGTCCAGTGGTTTAGTGCCCTTTTCGGAGATTTGATAGCCGAGAAATGTTACCTCGGAAGCGCCGAAGACACATTTTGCGGTGTTGATGAGAACGCCGTAGTTTCTCATACGGGTGAAAAGTTGGCGCAAGTGGTCTTCGTGCTCCTCAGCGGTCTTACTGCTTACCAGGAAATCGTCCAAATAAGGGTAACAGAATTCGAGGCCGCGCGTCATTTCGTCAACAAATCTCTGAAAAGTTTGACCTGCGTTACGTAGACCAAACGTCATAAAAGGAAATTCATATAATCCGAATGGTGTCGTGATGGCTGTCTTGGGTATATCCTCCTCAGAAACAGGCAATTGATTATAGGCTTTAACCAGATCTATTACTGAGAAGAATTTACAGCCAGAAAGACAGTGCGAAAAATCATGTATGTGACGAATCGGATACATGTCTGGAATAGTTCTCGCGTTAAGTTGCCTATAGTCACCACACGGTCGCCAGCCATTGTCCTTCTTCGAAGCAAGGTGGAGGGGTGAGGCCCACTGACTGTCAGACGGACGGGCTGTCCCATTTGCTAACATAGCATCAAACTCTTGTTTGGCAATCTTGAGTTTGTCGGGAGCCAGCCGTCGCGGTGAGCAAGAGACAGGTGGACCTGGTGTCGTGCGAATGTGGTGAGTGGTGTTGTGTTTGACGAAACCCGGAGTACCAGCTGGGCGTGTTATTTCCGGATATTCGGACAAAATATCATGGTACCTACCACTACCACCAGTCGAAATTTTTACACTCGAGACAAGACAATCTTTTTTACATATAGATGTTATTGTGCTAACATTGGTTAAGCTATCGACTAATTGTTGTTTGCTAACGTCAACGATGAGGCGATAAAATGAAAGAAAATCTACACCGATGATAGCTTTCGTGACGTCAGCAACAACAAAACGCCATGGGAAATTTCGGCGTAACCCTAGATTTAGGTTTAATTCTAGGTAGCCGTATGTGTCGATAGCCGTACCATTGGCAGCACACAATTGATAGGTAGTTTTACAACGGCGCTCACGGAGAGCGGAAACGGGGTACACACAAATATCGCTTCCGGTATCAATTAAAAATTCCGTTTTCGTTGCACGGTCCGTGATGAATAGGCGACCCGTTGTGTTGTGGCAGTCGTTAGTCGCCATCACTGACTGCCTGGGTGGTTTTCCGCCTTGAAGTCGCACGGCTTGACGCACTTGTTCGCCTTTGTCCCGTGCCGGCTGTGGTACCAGCAGATGGGGTACCTCCGGTAATTGGACTGCGACCGGGTCGATGATGATCGGCTACGCTGTCCTCGTCCTCGGTCACGTTCGCGTTCTCTGGTGCGTGGGCGGTTGACTTGCGCTGTGAGAGCGCTCACTTGCCGGGTCAACTCCGCTACCTGACGCGTCAGCTCGTCGATCGGTGATGATGACGAGGTAGCTGCAACGTGCTGTGCTGGTGTCGCGATGTCGTGGATCCGGTCGGCGAGTTCTGCTAGGGCGTCCAGTGATAGCGTCGGCTGTGACGCGACGATAGGCTGCATCCCTGCAGGCAGGCGGCTCGTCCAGATCGTCTTCAAAAAATCCTGAGGGATCTCAGGTCCGGCGAGGTGTTGCAGATGGCGCAGGAATTGTGAAGGCTTGCGATCGCCGAGCTGCTCGTGCATCAGCAGCTGCTTCACTTTATTTTCGCGTGACACCGACAATCGCTTAATCAGCTCCGTCTTGAGGCGATCATAGTCAGGTGGCCCGATGAGGATGTCCTCAACTTCTGCTGCAGACTGCCTGTCCAGTGTGGCCGTAATGTGATAAAATTTGGTCGCGCCGTCAGTGACTCTCATTATAGCGAACTGGCCTTCCACTTGCGTGAACCAAATTGCCGGTTTTTCCGGCCAAAACGGTGGAATCCGCATGGTCATGGGCGGATTGGGCGGTGATGGCGGGATTTCGCTATCCACAGCGCGTGCGGCCATTTTGGAGGGCTTGCGCCGCCGCATAGTTACGTGCGCCGGCTGTGATTCAGCTGTGCTACTCGAGTCACTTCCACTTGCCATAGACATGACTCTCACTTCTTCGTGTGCTCGTAAGAACGGCGGTCACCAGTTTGAGGGTGTTGTTGGTGCCGGCGTGGTGCCGTAGGTATATACCTACTTACGGTTGGTAGTACAAGAACAAATCCAATTCCACAATAGCACAAATAGTTTATTACACCCACACAATTTAAGTTGGAAGGATAAGAAGGAGAGAAAAGTCACAAGCACAAGTTAGGCACAGAATAGAAAAAGGAAGTTTGGTGAAAACACTTAACATAAAACAAATAACAATACGGCAAATGATCGCGAGTAAATGGCGGAGCGTCGAGAGGCGTGCGCTTCGCAGCAAATGATGGTCTCGACTGGCGGGCGTGGTTCTGCGGCGCGGCGATCGGCCGCGAGCCGTGCGCGGGCGCTGCGTATAGTTATACGTAGGTATAGCCCAGCGCATACTACGGGTATCGCCCGACTATGCTCGCCGATTTAATATTAATTAATGTTTAGTGTGATGAATGTCTGAAGTATGAGTGTTATGTGTGTTAGTATGTTATATAATATACTTAAATAGTAATACTGAATATATGTTATGTATTTATGTGTGGTGTGATATATTAAATAAATATATGATAATGTAGGTCGGCTACAGTGAAAGCCGCGGGGAGCCGATGGATGCAGAAGGCGAGCAGCCGCTCTGAGTGGCGCTCCCGGGGGGAGGCCTATGTTCAGCAGTGGACGTCTTCAGGCTGTTAATGATGATGATGATGATGTCTTTTTCATTTTCCCTTCGTCGAAAGAGTGCCGCTATACATTTAGAAAACCTTTAAAAATTCGATGTAATATTGATATCACCATCTCAAGGAGCTCAGCTGTTATGCGTACGACAGTGGTACAATTTTAATTATTATCATTTCATCTGGAATGGAAGACTGCCCTTGATCATACAATCGTACGTAGAAAATGATAGATAATTACTTAATTATTACTTTGCAGATGTCTAACAGAAGACGAACACTCGCAATGGACTGCGGAACAGCTGGTCAATCACGTATTCCTCACAAACATTCCTAGCAAAGCGGTAAGCGGTAAACAGAACAACGAAGAAGAAGAGTCAGAAGTACGTATAATGTGAAAAAGGTGATGTAAGGTAACGAATATTGTTTTCTCGCTTCCATCTCAGCGCAGGCAGGATGGATAGCGGTAGAAATTATTGCTCTATTTAGAACTTTAATGGAGGTAGTAACTCAGACGTAGTATATTATATTATCTTGCCTGTGGCATTACTTATATGACCAACTCTTAAGTATCGTCCGTATCAGTGAAAACTTGGGTTTTTTTATTCACCGGGCCCGATAGCTCAGTTGGTAGTAACCCTGCCTTCTGAACTGAGGGCTGTGGGTTCGATTCCTACCCAGAACAAACATTTTGTGTGATGAACATCGATGTTTGTTCTGCGTCTGGGTGTTATATTGTATTCTATGTTTGTATTTACAAACAAAAAGTATCTAAGTATTGTATCAGTTATCTGGTTCCCATAGTACAAGCTTTGCTTAGTTTGGGGCTAGATGGCGCTGTGTGAAATGTCCACACCTTTATTTATATTCTTATTATTTTATAGATTTGTGTTCTCTGAGACAATCGAAGTGTTGGCAGCGATTTATGCAGCATAAAAAGAGACGAATTTCTTTAAACTAATTTCACCATCTCTAAATGTGCAAGCTCTTTGTCTTTTATCTTATTGGCAAAAACTTTTTTACTTAACGTCTTTATTTCAGGATGAGGACGCAAAGAAAATTCCTCATAGTAGTTTGGCTTCAAACGGCCATTCGCGGCTAAACGCAGAGTTCGAATTACTCATGTGGCTTGGTAAAGGCGCATTTGGTGATGTTGTAAAGGTAATACATTCAGTGTTGTTTTTATCAGCTATCTGTTACTGATCCCATTTGCTTAGTTTGTAACTAGATGGCGCTGTGTGAAGTTCCTATTACCAATGTGTTTGATTGGCGAATCAGTCATACAGTGGTGAAGGAAGACATCGTAAGGAAACCGGCATGTTTAAGAATCACGATATTTGAGTGCTGTCTTCCACGAACTCCCAATGTGCAAGTGTCTTATAATATTTACTGTGTAGAAGTAGTATCTGCGTGCCCCTTTCAGATCGCAATAGTTTTACAAAAATAGTACAAAAATTTAATTTGCTAACCGATCACTGTGACAGCTCACGTACATTTTGTGTTCAAACTTTGTGACATGCACAATATGGGTTACGCGTAAGGGATGCAAGATCAATATGCTCTCTCCCATTCTATCTCAACCTAAGTTGTATATTGCTCGTTCTTCCTTCTTGTAGTGACGTCAACGATGCTCCTTTCATATTCTATGCCCATGTATGTTTTAAATGTACGTTAGTTTGATAAACGTATGAAAAACCAGTGGTTTTTAGGTTGGAAGCAATTCAACGGAATTTAGGGTGGCCAATATTAGCACAGGGAATCTGTACAGATTGTCTGTTGGGCACTTGGAACCCTATAATGCGCTCGCACAGGCTGTGTCCGTTTGACACCTAAGAGTTAACGGACCTTTTTAACATGAACAGAACATTACAGGTAAAGAACAAGCTAGACGGCGGTTTTTACGCCATAAAACGCATCAAGCTCAACCCAGAAAGCGTACAACTCAACAAGAAGATTACCCGAGAGGTCAAACTCCTGTCAAGATTGAACCATGAGAACGTAGTAAGGTACTACAATGCATGGATTGAGAGCACTACGGAACAAGATGTAGAGGAGGACAGCGTTATGAGCTCAACTAAAAGTCCGACAAAGAAGGGTGATAGTTTGGAAGGTAAGACTTATATTGGTGTGCATTGCCTTCTGAATCGTAGGTTGTGGGTTCGATACCCACCCAGCCCACGACAAACATTTGTGTGATTGTGACTAATTTATTTATCATTTATACATTAGGTATAAGTTGGTGAACATAAACTTTGCTTTGGGTCTAGATGGTGCAGTGTGAAATGTCCACAGGTATTTTAATTCATTTATTAATTCATATTTTTTATTTATTTATTATTTACATTTACTTATTACATTATCAATTCGTATTACATTAACTTCAAGCAACAGTACAAGCAAAAAAATGCCAACAAACATGATGGCGTTTTTTGACTTGGAAAAAGAAAAAGTAGGTACTTAGTTTAGGTTTGGAGCTAACGAAAACAAAATGTTTGGAGTTTCACTCATTGCATGTTGTGTACAATAGTCACATTCCTTAATAACCATTTTAAGTTGGCCTCTAATGGTTTCTTTTAGGCATTGTCGCTAAACTAGGACAAGAGGTAAAAGTAGAGTGGTCGATGTCCGAAGGGCCGGCTCAGAAGAATTCTGACACAGATAGCGAGGAGAGCGAAGACGATGACGATGAACAAGATCCTTGGTTCAATATCATCAGGTAAGATGCACCCATCTCTTCCCGTGGGTACCATAAGAACCGGTTAAGAGAATATCCAGGGAATGGGCGGACGCTTTCTTCTCGGTACATTAAAATCTGTGATCACTAAGCTGCATGCTAAAATGATGGATGCAGACGGGCCCAATAGCTCAGTTGGTAGTATCCCTGCCTTCTGAACTGAGGGCTGTGGGTTCGATTCCTACCCAGGACAAACATTTGTGTGATGAACATAGATGTTTGTTCTGCGTCTGGGTGTTATATTGTATATTATGTACGTGTTAGCGACGCGATATTTAATATTTGTATTTTGTTACCTTTTAAATATATTAATAAAAGCAAGGAATGCGATCGCGGGCTTCGTGTGTGAAGTAGCTAACGAATCAGGGACAGGGGTAGAAGCAAGGGGCGCGGGAGGGGTAGGTAGGCTCTCGAAAACTTCACCTCGCTAGTCATCCGCCAACTACATACGCGCACCACACGTCGCTCGCTCGCAAAACTTTGATTTGTTCCAAATACCTATCTTCTCCTTTATTTTCACCCCATCCCCTACAAAACTGGTCTTCGAACCGGATCCTGAATCCAATCACCTATGTTTACCACTCCGCCGCGAAAAATGGTGAACACGAGAAGTACCGTCAAGAAACAGGAAGAAGAACTTTCACAGATGAGATTGTTGGATCTGGAACAAGAAAGTACAGTGGAGTTTTCTAAGCCGAAAGACAAGTGTAAAAGTGATGCTGAATTGCAAACAATTTCAAAAACAGTCTTGGATAAAACATTTTTAAATGCAAATGTGGGTAGTGCGAGAACAACGAAATCAGAAAATGTTCTGGAGTTTCCCACGACATCAGCGTTTCGAAAGGACTTCGAAACAATGAAAACTGCTCCATTACCGAAATCCAAGGCATCAGCTTCGTCTTCTGTGTTGGCTCGAAAAAAGAAGTTAGAGCTGGAAGCGGCACAAGCGAAAGCACGTATTCAGATGGAGCTCATAGATAAAAAGCTAGAGGCGGATATGGCGGAGATTGATGATAAATACAGTTCACGATCTAGAAGAAGTGAAGTTAGCATGCAGAGCCAAGTAGAAAAGTGGATAGATCGCAGTCAACAGGAGCTGAAAGGGCAGCCCTGCCCACTAGATGGTAACGAGAAGGGCGAGGCGTGTCCTCCACTGCCACCAGCACCCGGTGATGACGGCCGTGAGGCTGATGTGAAATTGCTGGTGAGCGCGATTAAGGACCTGACCGCTGCGACTGCTTCTGCTGCTACTAAAGGATCTGACGCCAAGATGCTAAGCCGCTTATGTACGCCGAGAGACTTACCTTCGTTCTCCGGTGACCCTTTGGACTGGCTTCAATTTAAGCAGGCGTACCAAGAATCAACGCTAGTATGCAACTTCAACGAGAGAGAAAACCTGTGGAGGCTTAGAAAATGTCTTCATGGACCAGCTAAAGAAGCAGTGACGTCTCTGTTGATCAGTGCCACCACGCCTGACGTAATTATGTCAACACTGGACCTTCAGTTTGGAAATCCTGACATAATCATAGCCAAGATTATGCAGGACATCACTTCACTACAACCGTTATCAGAGCAATAACATCGGGACATTATACCATTCTCTGTGAAAGTGAAGAACTATGTGGCTGCCGTACTCGCGATCGGTCAAAATGAGTACCTAAGTGCGATGAACTTAGTATCGGTGGTTTTATCTAAATTACCTACTATTCTCATCTCTAAGTGGGCCGACTTCAGCTACCCTTACTTCAACCAAGGCTGTAAGTCAAAACTCGTGATTTTATCCGAGTTCCTAGATGGAGAAGCTGTGAAGATATCACGGACTGCAGTTAACTTAACTTACGCTCAAAGTGAACTATCAGTGAAACGTACTAAAAACTATAACATCCAAAATCGCGCGCAAACTGTTCTTGTACAAAGTGAAAATAATAACGACGATAAGTGCCGGTTTTGTCGTGTTTCAAATCATAAGCTACCAGACTGTAAAAAGTTCAAAAAGTCGCTGCGTAAAGATAGGTGGTTCTATGTGAAACGAAATAGACTATGTTACAAGTGTTTAGTGTCAACGCATAACAAAGAGAACTGCACGGCACCCGCGTGTGATGACGATAACTGTGGACAGCCGCACCATCGCTTGTTGCACTACGGTACGAACAATAATATTACGCAACAACAACAAGACAGTGTTAATTTAACGGAGTTACAGGACACTAACAGTGAGAACAGTGACTTGCCGGTTGAAACAGTTTCGCATATAAATGTAAACAGTTCACGGGTGTTATTAAAAACTGTGCCTATCAATATACACGGACCTAACGGTATAGTCAGCTGTGTCGCGTTGCTCGATGACGGCTCGACCGTCTCATTGATAAGCTCTGCGCTGGCGGCGCGCGTAGGGGTGCACGGACATAAACAAACTATGCGTGTGTGCGGTGCATGGGATTCGACCCATCTAGTGTGCGAAAGTGAAGTCGTGGATTTGAACGTGTCAAATAGAGATGAAACCATGTTTACATTTCGTGCGCGCAGTGTTGATAAATTAGACTTACCAGTGCAAACATTATCACCTAATCTCACGAACTTGAAGTGTTTACCTGAAATAAAAAATTACCTGTGCGATGGACATGCTAAACCGGAACTGTTGATAGGTCAGGACAATTATCATTTGATGTTACCTTCAAAAATAATTAATGGTGCGTCTGGTCAGTTGTACGCCACTCGTACTCCACTGGGTTGGTGTGTACACGGCTGTGTGCGCACCTCGCTAAGGGCTGCTGATGGACGCAGTGGTGCGCTGCATTCCACGCTGTTCATCTCCGAAGACACGAACCCGACGACGTCAGACAGCGACCGCAGACTGCATGACCTGCAAGAGGAAGTACGACGCTCCTTCACGATCGAGTCGATGGGTATCAGCTGCAAACCTCGAAAAAACGCTGATGATGAACGAGCTATTGAGCACCTCGAGCGAACATCTTCTTTGGTTGACGGAAGTTGGCACGTCGGACTACCTTGGAAAGATGTCAACTGCAAAATGCCTGATTCATATCCTAACGCTGAAAAGAGGCTAAGGGGTGTGCTAAAGAAAATTAAAGCAGATGAAGGCTATTCCCTACGATACAAAGATCGGATCGACCACCTGCTACAAAACGACTACGCGACGGAGATCACCGACACTGAAACTCCACCAAAGACATGGTACCTCCCACATTTTGGAGTCGACAACCCTAATAAAAAAAAGCTTCGTCTCGTATTTGATGCGGCTGCTAAAAGTGAAGGGTTATGTTTAAATGATTACCTTTTGACGGGTCCCGATCTACTGGTATCGCTATTTGGCATTATGCTTCGATTCCGTGAACATAAAATTGCTATAACTGGGGATATACGAGACATGTTCTTGAGAGTGAAAATCATACCGGAAGATCAAAATGCACTGAGGTTCCTGTGGAGATCACTCGATGATAAAATAAAAACCTACGCGATGACATCCCTAATCTTTGGAGCTAATTGTTCCCCATTCGTAGCGCAATTTATTAAAAACAAAAACGCGCAACGCTATGAGTCATCGATGCCGGCCGCCGTGGAAGCTATACGTACCCAGCATTACATGGACGACTACATAGACAGTTTGGAAAGCGAAGATACGGCTATCAAACAGGCAATTGACATTGCGCACATTCATTCTAAAGGCAGTTTTGACATTAGAAACTGGACCTGCAACAATGAAGCCGTTATCAACAGCTTACCAAAAGAAAACTTGGGATCCACTGCTATAAAGTTCAAAATCGGACAGCAATATGACGGCGAACGCACCCTCGGCTTAATCTGGTTTCCGGAAGAAGATACGCTAGGCTTTGATTTATCTCTGAAAAGAATTCCTGAAAAAATAATTAGTGGTGAAAGAAGACCTACTAAAAGAGAAATGCTCCGACTAATCATGTCTATCTTCGACGTTTACGGTTTCCTGGCACCATTCACCATAAAAGGAAAAATAATGCTACAAGAAACCTGGAAACTTAATCTCGGCTGGGACGAAATGATAACAGATAACGTGTTTACGAAATGGATGGAATGGCTGCAAATGCTAAAGCGCGTGAGTCACATACGTATGCCTAGATACTATAGCACAGCAGCGGCAGGTGAGACGGGAGATGCACCGGCGGCGGTAAGTGTAGCTGCACTCAACAGCGCGCAGTGGCCGCAAGCCACGCCCACCTCGTCCGGTCTCGGCGCGCAGGTAGGCGCTGGTTATAGCAACCTACAGCTACATATATTTTGTGACTCGTCAACACAAGCGATGTGCTCCGTAGCTTATTTACGCTGGAAAGATAATTATAATGGCCAGATAAAAGTTGCGTTTGTAGCGAGTAAATGCCGAGTCGCCCCAATAAAACATGTTTCTGTGCCTCGTCTGGAGCTGCAGGCCGCTGTATTAGCTGCAAGATTATCAGAGACAATTATCAAAGAGCATAGAATTCCAATACATAAGAAGTACTTCTGGTGTGACTCCTCTACGGTGCTGCATTGGATACGTAACAACACGCGTACCTATAAAGTGTACATAGCTCACCGTCTCGGCGAAATAGATGAACTCACACAGATAAATGACTGGCGTTACATACCTACAAAACAGAACGTAGCCGACATTGCTACCAGAGAACATTGTGAGCTTTCAGTATTGGAGAATGAATGGTTCCGCGGCCCTGAATTTTTAAAAGGAGATGAGAGTACCTGGCCTCGCGAAGTACAGCCGCAGAACATATCAGACGTGGACCTGGAATGTGTGGCAACTCTTCACGTCACCACTGAAAACTTACCTGCTGTACCGGATCCAGAGAGGTTTTCATCCTGGCTGCGCTTACTGAAAACAACATGTCGAGTATTATCGTTTGTAGAAAAATGCAGAAAACTTACCGGCGTGATAGACGGTGATATGATGGTGAGAGCCGAGCGCCTGCTGATGAGATACTCACAAGCCCAGTCGTTTCCCGAAGACCTCGCCAACCTGAAACATAAAAATGGATTAGATAAAAGAAGTAAATTACTTACCTTGTCCCCGTTCCTGGACGAGTATGGAGTGCTCCGGGTCGGTGGCCGCATCAACGCCGCACCTGGAATATCACAAGAGGTGAAACAGCCGGTGATACTGGATGGCCGCCACCACGTCACGATGTTGATCGCCCGCCACTACCACGTCAAAGCCGCCCATGGAAACCGGGAGATGGTGGTGAATGAGCTGAAACAAAAATTTTGGATTATTCGTATCAGACCTACAGTGAAAACGGTAACTTCGAAGTGCATGCTATGTCGCATCAAAAAAGCAATGCCAGCACCGCCCAGAATGGGTGACTTGCCGGAAGCTCGCCTGGCCCATCACCAACGGCCTTTTACGTTCTGTGGCGTGGATTTGTTTGGACCGATGGAAGTAGCTGTATGCAGACGGCGCGAAAAGCGATATGGCGTTTTGTTTACTTGCCTTACTGTACGTGCAATTCACATAGAAATTGTTCATAAACTTACATCAGACTCCTTGATTATGGCTCTGCGACGGATGGCCGCTAGACGAGGCTGGCCGCAGCACCTTTACTCAGACAACGGCACAAACCTAAGAGGTGCAGATAATGAGCTGAGGAAGTCCATTCTGGAGCTGAATGAGGACGTGTTGAAGAGCGAGGCCGTCAACTACGGCACAACTTGGACTTTTATCCCCCCAGCCAGTCCACACTGGGGTGGGGCGTGGGAGCGGCTTATCAGGAGTGTAAAGACTTCACTTTACTCCACGCTGAACGAACGTGCCCCAAGAGATGAGGTACTCAGCACGCTGATGGCAGAAGTGGAACAGATGGTCAATAGCCGCCCCCTCACGCACGTTACAGTGGAACCTGATACCAGTGAGTCATTAACACCCAATCATTTTCTTCTTGGTACTTCTTCAAACTTGCCAGTGCTCGGAGAGTTTAGCGAATGTGACATGTACCTGCGCAAACAATGGCGAATGTCGCAAAACTTGGCTGATATATTCTGGAGGCGATGGGTGAAGGAAGTGCTGCCGGAATTGAGACTAAGAACTAAGTGGTTGAGTGAAGAGAGACCCTTGCAAGTGGGAGATCTTGTCCTAATAGTAGACCCTGCCTCTCCTCGGAACGTGTGGCCCAAAGGCTTGATACACGCTGTGTTGCCTGGCAGAGATGGGCGTGTCAGAGTACTTGACGTCAAGACGTCAAGAGGGCTGCTTCGGCGATCCGCGGCACGCGTCGCACGAATTCCTACGGGGGATGAGTGCTAACGCACTGGGGTGGGGTGTGTTAGCGACGCGATATTTAATATTTGTATTTTGTTACCTTTTAAATATATTAATAAAAGCAAGGAATGCGATCGCGGGCTTCGTGTGTGAAGTAGCTAACGAATCAGGGACAGTGGTAGAAGCAAGGGGCGCGGGAGGGGTAGGTAGGCTCTCGAAAACTTCACCTCGCTAGTCATCCGCCAACTACATACGCGCACCACACGTCGCTCGCTCGCAAAACTTTGATTTGTTCCAAATACCTATCTTCTCCTTTATTTTCACCCCATCCCCTACAGTACGTATTTAAAAAAAATTATATAGGTATTGTATCAGTTATTTTGTTCCCATAGTACAAGCTATGCTTAGTTTGGGGCTAGATGGCGCTGTGTTAAATGTCCGCACATATTGATTTAATTTAATTTAATTTAATGCCCATGTTGAGTAGTAGATGCTTTGTGGCTGTTGATTTGCACAATTGTAAAGGCTGTGACGACAGAACTTTTTAATGTAAATAAATGGCCTGTTAGATTGCATTGTATTGTATGTCGACAGCAATACAGCTGCTCGAAATATCAAATCAAATATGTACATAAGGGTGATTACAGGATTTTTATTGGTCCTTGGACTCCCGAACTAGTGACACACCCGAAGTCCCGAACTCTGTATTTCAGGGTCCAATGCTTTTACCATATCTAGATTTAAACATTATATTACTTTAATCTTTATTGAACAAAGCAAAGAAAATCAGCCCCGCTATTTCGAGGAATCTAGCAGCGCTACTGATGCGTTTCTGCCGCTCAACTGCTGTCAAAGTTAATAAAATTTTGACAGTAGTCGAGCGTCATAATATGGTTTTGGAATCTTTTGATGATTTTGATGACTTTCCATTTCATAGCCCAGAAGACGAAGAGTCAAGCATTGCGATAGAATTCGAGCAAGATTCGGATAACCAATCGCGGACCCTACCTTCAGAAGACGTTGTGGACGGCCCTAGGCCTCACTCGGCCAAGCTCAATCAAGTACTTTACATACAGATGGAGTTCTGCGAGAAAAATACACTTAGGTAAGTGATTTTTTTGTGTTTCTTTTCTTTGATGTTACACCAAATGTACCAGACAAACTGCGCAAACTCATTGAAGTCATCAAATCATCTTCGACAGCCTGAAGAGCTCCACTGCTGAACGTAATGTTAATCTAATGAAAGGCCCATTATTTATTTTTATTCGTGTATCTAAAAATTCAAACGATGACATATCTTATCAAGATATGTCATCAACATATAAAACCAGCCCTAAAACCACGATGCAATCGATTCCAAATTCACGTCACCGATTTCAGACAAGCCATAGACAACGGCCTATATCAAGAACATTTCCGATGCTGGCGTCTATTCCGCGAGATTGTCGAAGGTTTAGCTCACGTGCACCAAAGGGGCATGATCCATAGAGATTTGAAACCTGTGAACATATTCTTGGATTCCAACGATCATGTGAAGATTGGAGACTTTGGACTGGCTACTAAGGCTTTTACAGGCATGCCAGTTGATGGTAAGACCAATCCATTTTTACATAGACTTTTTTTGATTAAATAAAATTAAATGTAAGTACGTTTAAACATGTTGTTTTAAAAGACCATCCCAAAAATTGTCTTTACTTTGCAGATAAATCAAAACAGGAAGAAATAGGTGGATCTCTCACTGGCCAGGTAAGAACATAATAGGTTTAGCTGAGCTTTCGAGAAATGTCAGCAGTCGTCAGTAAACTAACCAGTTACTTTTAGTAAAAAGTTAAAACTCTAACCTCTCTCTTACTAATATTATAAATGCGAAAGTTTGTAAGAACATAATCTGACTATTGGAACGTTGGCCCGAAATAACACAAGAGCCCACAACATTTTTTTGGTAATTTATAACTTCCTTTACTACTTGTAGGTATATACGCATTTTGTCTTATAGGCCTTCGAATTTCGACATTTGAATGTATGTCCCTAGATCGGCACAGCCCTCTATGTAGCGCCAGAGCTCCTCCAATCAGCATCCAAGGTCATCTACAATCAGAAAGTAGACATCTACTCGTTAGGAATCATACTGTTCGAGATGTTCCATCCATTAGAGACGGCTATGGAAAGGATGGCTGTGTTAACGCAACTTCGGTCGCCAGCTGTGACGCTGCCGAAGATGTTTCTGGTTGAAGATAATGCGAAGCAGATACATGTTATAAGGTATGTTCTTCGTAAATTATGGGTGCCTGGTTTGGCTTGGCGTAATTATAAGTACGTTTTTAGGTAATTGAACAAACGGTCTACTTAACGGTTGCTGTTTTTGTCAGATAGACGGTCATGTAATATGTAAAAGACTATATTTTTCGTAACTTAAAGACTGTCAACTAAGGCCTTCTAAATCAGGCACATTGACCATGCATTTTTTTTATGGGATAGAATGACGTGACGAGCTAGTCGTTCACCTGATGTTAAGCGAAACGGCCGCTCTTAACAGTTGCAGTGTCGCTCGGCACTAATAAATAATAAAATGACGCGTGACACTGCACTGCGCACGTCATCCTGAGACATCACACAGTCTAGCAATCAGATTACTACACTGTAATCAGGTCATAAAGTCTCATTTGCCCAGTAATTTCACTAGCTACAGTGCCCTTCAAACCAGAACACAGTAGTGCTTGCACACTACTGCTTTGCGGCAGAATAACTGGCTAAGCGGTGGTACCTACCTAGACGAACTTTGCAGAAAAGTCCTACCACCTAGTAAAATAAACATAATAAACTATCAAATACCGTTCCCCAGATGGTTGCTAGATCACGAGCCAAGCCTCCGTCCCACTTGCGCTGAGCTATTAGCAAGCGAACACGTGCCTCGGCCGGTACCAGAAGGGGCTCTATCTGGCTTACTCTCTCATGCGCTAAGCGATAGAGGCGCAAGAGGCTACCAGAGGCTTATAGCTGCTTGTCTAGATCAAAAGCAGTCCGCGGCTGAGGATTACACCTATCATAACGATATGAGAACGAAGCCTGTTGATGTGCTGTCGTCTTTGAAAGATGCTGTTATTAAGGTGTGGTGGTTTTAGACTATTTTTACCTGATAAAGTTTTTTTTTAATCTACAAACTTTTGTCACAAGAACTAAAGCTTAAACCAAATCTATTTCAGGTATTTCGTAGTCATGGAGCTACAGAATTCGCTCCGCCGTTGTTAACACCGCGTGTAAAAGCATGGGATCAACACCCCAATGCCGTTAAAGTGATGACAGCTTCAGGTTCTGTTTGCCATTTGCCGCACGATTTGAGACTGCCTTTTGCAAGGTAATACGGAAATGGGAACCTACATTGGGCCAGCGTAGTCAATAACTATAGAAGTTATGTTCTATCTGAGAGTTCTATAAAAGTTCTACCTTGTCTCCACTAACTCTTCACTCATTATGTCTATCTCTCTCTCCCTCTCCTCACGGTCGTATTAGTATTTTAGGGTAAGTATTCCAATCTAAATGAAAAGGACTGCATAAACCTGGCCTATACCTTTAGAAGTGTCAATATTACTGATTGAAGTTTACGTGAATACAATATGAATTTTAGGCATACTGCTTATTCGGACATCAAACACATGCGCCGTTACTGCGTAGATCGCGTGTATAGAGAGAGGCATGTCTCGGGGTTCCATCCGAGGGAAATATTGGAATGCGCGTTTGATATCGTTACTCCGAAAACTGGTAAGTTATCATAAACTACTTACTATGTGAACTCTTTGAACTGTCCGTCTACGACGTACCAGCTGAATGGAATTTGATCAATCTTGGTATGGTGTGTAAATACTGAGATACTTTAGGTTCTGGGACCGTATAAGACGTGTGAGCACAATAGACGATGAGCATTGGTTGGATCCGCAGGAGGCCTAAAGACTCCGACATAGCTCCTATAGTTAACAAGTCGAAATGGCAATGGGCAGGCCATATCGGTAGAACTGACAAGAATGATGGCCACGAGCCCAAAAACAACGCAGCCCCATAAGCAGGTTGTTTTGGTTTATTTTGCATTTGGACATAAGTAGGTCTTACTTTGGCCTCATTAGTAAGCTCAAAGTCGCGCAACGAGCTATGGAAAGAGCTATGCTCGGTGTTTCCCTGCGAGATAAGATCCGGAACGAGGAGATCCGCAGAATGACTAAAGTGACCGATATAGCCCTTAAAGTTAGCAAGTTGAAATGGCAATGGGCAGGCCACGTCGCTCGCAGAACTGACAACCGATGGGGAAGAAAGGTTCTCGAGTGGCGACCACGAACCACTAGGTGGAACGATGATGTGGTTAAAACCGCGGGGAGCCGATGGATGCAGGAAGCTAGCAGCCGCTTAAAGTAGCGCTCTCTGGGGGAGGCCTACATTCAGCAGTGGACATCTACGGGCTGACGATGATGATGATGATGATGAGGTATCTAATAAAATTACTGTATTAGATGGACCGACAATCTGGTTAAAACTGGGGAGCGATGGATGCAAGATGCAAGCAGCCGCTCAAAGTAACGCACTCTGAGGAGGCCCATGTGCAGCAGTGATTATCTTTAGGCTGCCGATGATGATGGTTATTGGTTGACGAACAAATCCAGAGAAGCGTCTGATGATGAACCATCTGACACTTTCAGATTCCCTCTGGCCTGACGCAGAACTCCTTGTGGTAGCGAGTCGTGCAGCCTCAGAATGTTCACTCAAGGTGTCGGTGCAGTTGAACCATACGGAACTTCTGAGAACTTTGTTAGTGTCATGCGGCGTGCCTTTGGACAAGCATGGGGACATTTACCCTGTTCTTGTGGATGTTAGTCTCGGTAAGGATAATAGGACCGTTTTTGATGGCGTTAGTTGATAATCCTTAACTTAAAAATATATCCGTCTCTTATGTTGCCGTATTTGACAAGAACAGCAACAGTTTTTCTATTTTTACTTAATATAGGGCTATATTGCCGTGTGACCATGGTGTGAGAATAGGACCACAC
The DNA here is from genome assembly GCA_963580505.1 of Ennomos erosarius. Classification (NCBI taxonomy): domain Eukaryota; kingdom Metazoa; phylum Arthropoda; class Insecta; order Lepidoptera; family Geometridae; genus Ennomos; species Ennomos erosarius. The sequence continues at coordinate 2,214,939 of OY756996.1, read as the reverse complement.
CATCTCTTCCCGTAAGAGGCTGGGTAAGGAAATATCCAAGGAATAGGCAGCAGTGCTCCCTTCGGTACATTGACGTCTTGCCGAGCTGCCTTCCAAGTGTGGTGATTATGGCAAAACCCGATAAGCGTCCAAAGTGGCCTCATATGGGGAAGGCCTATGTTCAGCAGCTGATGTCCGCCGGCAGTTGATATGAGCTAGATTGAGGTATTGTAAATGAATATTTATTTTAATCTTCAGGGCGAATAACAAACTTCCAACTGCAAACCCACCTAACTTCACTCTGCGTGACGCGGCGTGACATCGCCAATTTACTCCGTCTAATGGAAGCCGACGTGCCAGTTCACGAGTTGAAGGAACTTGTCACGCCGTTAGTGAAGCAAGCCAAATGGGGGAAACGTGTCACGCATGCAGTGCACGATTTGCAAGCACTATGTCGTGATGCTAAAGCGTTAGGATGTGAGGTTAGTCAATGAATAGTGTTAGTTAAGTCCTATATAGTTATTGGCCAGGCAGTTCTCGAGTTGAAAGAACTTGTCACGTTGTTCTTTATTCCATTACTGGTGCGAGCATGACGATGGATGCAGCAGGCGAGAAGCCACTCAAAGCGCTCTTTGGGAGATTTCTATGGTCAGCAGTGGACGTTTTCAGGCAGTTGATGATGATGGCGATGATACAAGCAATCTGGCACAATGCAGAAAAAAGCGAACCTGGAGCTTGGATTACACTTTGTAAAGAAGAAACAACACGAAATAATCATCCGATACGATAAACTTAATTTTACTAGGTGGTAGGACTTTTCTGCAAAGTTCGTCTAGGTAGGTACCACCGCTTTGCCAATTATTCTGCCGCCAAGCAGTAGTGTGCAAGCACTACTGTGTTCCGGTTTGAAGGGCATTGTAGCTAGTGAAATTACTGGGCAAATGAGACTTTATGACCTGATTACACAGTGTAGTTATCTGATTACTAGACAGTGTGATGTCTCAGGATGACGTGCGCAGTGCAGTGTCACGCAAAACTTTATTATTTTAAGTTCCGAGTGACACTGCAACTGTTATGGGCGGCCGTATTGCTTAACATCAGGTGAACGACCAGCTCGTCACGTCATTCATTCTCATAAATTAAAAAAAAAAACGTGACTTATTTTTTAGCAAACCTGCTGCTTCGTTGCTATGCTTATAAATGGTAAGTGTGCGAGTCCGACTCTCATATGGCCGGTTTTGTAGTAGCATGCTGTATTCCAGACTTTATTTTGTATTGATTCCCAGTGTCCTGTAACAGTGGCGCCATTTCTGGCATACAACGCAACGCAACACAACGGCGTATTCTGGCAGATGTCGGTCATCCGCGACGATCACAAGGCGAAAGGGAAACGGCGATCCGGAGATCTCATTGCGGCTGGTGGGAGGTAAAATGGCTCAGTACATTATTAAAAAAAAAACACTAATGGTATATGGAGACATGGTGACACCAAAAAAACTTTACTTCCTCGGATGGTATACATCGAAAGGTTAACTGGCAGAATATCGGTCTCAGAAATGGTTGTAAAGATTTAATTATAAACTACATACTTACAAATAAGATACGTGAAAAAATATTTTGTTTCTCATTATTCATAACACTTCATCAAGTTTAAAAGATTCATTCATTCAGGCAGTCAGGAGAAATCATTTTTTTTTTTTTTTTTCAATATACACCTTTGTCGTTCGAAGATAACATGCCGATTCATGTTTGTTTAGATTGTATGTTATCGAACACTCTTTCGACTGATTACCGACGTTTTTTGCACATCCGTATTGGTACTTATAAGTATCTAGTATAGAAATAAAAACTACACAGGGTATTATCTATGGAAATTATGGACATCGATAAAAATAAGGAAACTCCCCCATAGGTATGATGCTTTAGTGGAACAGTTCTGGAAGGTGGCTCGAACAGAAAAGGATCAAGACAACTCTGAACTAAAGTCGAGTTCCTTTGGATTCTCGATGTCTCTGGAGCGTATGGCGGCCATTTTTAAAAAGATGGAGTTTGAATTGCCCCTGCCTTCCGCGAATAATATAGAGGTAATTTTATTTTTCATTGCATCTCAATACTGTTATTTTGTTCCCTAGTTCGCCGCGTTTTAATAGTGTATAATTTAGTTGTTAATCGTGCAGCCTGGACATTGACACCAAATAACGTAAAAAAAACAGGTGAGACAGGGATCTCGCAGAAATTCATCTTCATCACCATCATTAACAGCCCGAAGACGTCCACTGCTGAACATAGGCCTCCCCCAAAGAGCGCCACCTTGAGGGGCCACTCGCCTCCTGTATCCATCGGCTCCCCACGGTTTCCACCAGATCGTCGGTCCACCGCAGCTATGCTACGCTGCGTCTTCCGGTTCGTGGTCGCCACTCGAGAACCTTTCTTCCCCATCGGTTGTCAGTTCAGTGAGCGATGCGGCCTGCCCATTGTCATTTCAACTTGCTAATTCTGAGAGCTATACCGGTCACTTTAGTTCTCCTGCGGATCTCCTCATTGCGGATCTTATCTCGCCGGGAAACACCTAGCATAGCTCTCTTCATAGCTCGTTGCGCAAGTTCATCTTAAATACAAAAATATCTAAGGTAATTCCGCTAAAAAACTCAAACTATTTTTACTAAAAATGGCTATTTTTGATGGTTACTTTTACCGGAGTTACACCAGCTCTGAAACCTCATTGAACCGTTAGGCTCGATGACATTTCGCCATTTCTTAGTGTCTGGTTTCAAGTTGCAACCTTTCGCCGCCCAAATTATCCACCACAGCGTATAAAACGTGCTAAATATAGCACTCAATTAAATTTTATATTTTACTCTACACATATATTCTTGTTTCTTTTTGTACAATACAATGACACTTTTACCATCCCTTGGTACCTTCCAGTCAACCCTAATCTGCATCTGTGTTTGGGGTACGGTTGGCAGCGGCCGCGATGGCATTGCCGCGGCGCAGCGAGCTCAGCTTGCGAAAGAACTGTGGGCGGCAGGATATACTGTGTGCGCTTGGCCTTCTCATACTGCGGACATTCATGAACTGAGGCGGCCGTGTGTCGTCCTCACTCAGGATGCTACGAGCATACGAGCCGTGTGTGATGATACTAGAAGGTAGGTAGCACTAGCGATGTAGATAATAGATACAGGGTAGGTACAGATCCTAGAAGAGAGTTGCTGATACTAGGAGCGACAGTCATAGGAAAAGGTAGATACGAGTACTAGCAGACTGACAGAGATACAAATACTGGGAGGTAGATGAATTTTACATAATGATACTGATAAGTAATACAGTAAAAGATACTAATAGGATAATTTGAGCGTAGCTATATATACTAGGAGGTAGTTAGGAATGTAAAATTGTTGACTTAATTTTACCTAGTCTTTCAGAAATTCAAGTAATTTCTCATTTATATTGCAGTGTTCGAGAGCACAAAGTCCCATACATTGATGTACTAGACTTTATCAAACAACAACTACATCCAGAAACGAATCGTTATCCAGAAGGTATGAAATAGAACATAAAACTATTGTAAATAAAACATTTTAATCTTGTATTTTTTTATGCTTTTCACTTGTAAACCAGACTATAAAAACTGCTCGATATTCCATCAAATTTTACTGACTCACGATCTCGTTCAATTAACCACCAGCCAGTGTTGCCCACCAGAAAAGATAGTTATTCCAACGTAAAAATCCCTTTTACAAATAAAAATTGTAATGCGGAGAAATATTTAAGTAATTATTTTGTTTTTAGTTTAAATTAGGGAAAGATAACCCAAGTGACAATACTGAGTAGCTATTCGACTTTTATCCACAGTACTAGTACACCACACCACAGTACTTTCATTTAGTCCTTATTAGTTAAGGAGTATTAGGCCTTTTGTGAAATAAAAAATGATTACACTATTCGTGCATTTCAACAGGTGCAAACAGGTCAATAAGTTGGAACGAATGCGATAAACCGAACAGTCCCATAATCTCAGTCACGTTTATAACGGCCAGTGAACGGATGACCAAAAACTCGAAACGAACGTGCGAGTGTCTGGTAAGAAAAAAGAATTTGTTATTTAAACTTATTTTTGTTGATTCACTTACTCATCTTAATTATTTTGTCTAAGAATGTACACGGTTTGAGATTTAAATAATAATATTTGCTATCCACATAAGAAATTATAGGCCTATACATCTAAAGTTGTGTGTGTTTGTATCAATATTTGAAAAAGTGGTCCATGACACATGGTCCCGGATTTTTGAGAGGGAGGTCCACTTCAACTATTGAATTGTTACTGTTGGCATGGATATTGGTGGCCCGGTTGATGCTATTTATATTGACCACAGTAAGGCTTTCGATTAAGTTGGCTACGCGATTTAATTGCGCGCGTCTCCTGGCTCAGCTCCATGCAGCTGGGATTCGTACAGATAGTTTACGTCGTACATCACTGATCGATGCCAAATCGTGACCATAAATGGTTTTGCGTTATCTTTATTGTTAATTCTGTTTAGTGTGCCTCAGGGGTCCATTTTTGCTCCACGACTATTCATCCTTTTACTAATAACATAAAATTAAGGGATATATTTACCTTAAGAATATTCAAAGTGAGAGAATTCATTCATTCGCTTCCTTTAAAGGATTAAATCATATTTCGTGACGGAGTTTTTTTTTATGCTATAGGTAGCAAACAAGCATACGGCCCTCCAGGGCGGTTATTTTCTATAGAAACACAGATTCCACACGATACGAAACCACGTCGTTATCGTGTCTTGTTCAAATCGTGCCACAGCGTCAGATATACCTTCACTTTACATTAAAGTTATCTTTATTTTGAATAAAATATATTGACATAAGTGGTCATACCTTTTGATGTGTTGATGTTTCGGAATGCGTTTCGGTACATACGATTTTTGACAGTTCAAATCGCGCCAATTCCAAATACATTTCGCGCGGCTTTGTGTTCGTTTCATAGAGAATACAGTTACGCAGATTTCTTATGTAAGACAAGGAATTCACGTGGTTTCGAAGTAAGGAATCGATACGGAATAATGGCCCTGATGGGAAGAGGTCACCGTAGCCTATGGACATCTGTAACACTAGACGTGCCACTGATGCGTTGCTTACCCTAAAAGTGTAACATATTTAATAGAAGGTGGTCGTCGCCCGTAGATAACGAGCAAGATAACGTCGACGCTCGTGAGGCTCGGGCTGCAGCCGGTGCTGCCCCGCGTGCGCGCGCACGTGGTGGCGCTGGCGTGCGAGGGCGCGTGCGTGGCGGCGCTGGCGGGGCAGCTCGCCGCGCCGCCGCGCGCGCACGACCTGCCGCCCGCCGCGCGACACGCCGCGCTACTGTAAGTCCACCTCACCACGCCTGTCTACTAGTACGCATCATCATCATCATCATCATCATCATTAACAGCCTGAAGACGTCCACTGTTGAACATAGGCCTCCCCCAGGGAGCGCCACTTAGAGCGGCTGCTCGCCTCCTGCATCCATCGGCTCCCCGCGGCTTTCACCAGGTCGTCGGTCCACCTAGTGGGGGGCCGGCCTACGCTGCGTCTTCCAGTTCGTGGTCGCCACTCGAGAACCTTTCTTCCCCATCGGTTGTCAGTTCTACGAGCGATGTGGCCTGCCCATTGCCATTTCAACTTGCTAATCCTAAGAGCTACATCGGTCACTTTAGTTCTCCTGCGGGTCTCCTCATTACGGATCTTATCTCGCAGGGAAACACCGAGCATTGCTCTCTCCATAGCCCGTTGTGCGACTCTAAGCTTAGTAATGAGGCCAACAGTTAGAGACCACGTTTCAGTTCCATAAGTCATCACTGGCAACACACATTGAACACACAAAACGCATGATGACTACTATTCAAATTGAACAAGTAAATATTACTTTCATGAAGAAAATTAAAAATGAATGCAACAATTAAAAAAATAAGTAAAATCGGTAAATAAATCACGGAGTAATAAGTTTTAAAAGTTTCTGTCAGGGCATCTCCTGTCCCTTTCTCGCGAAACAGAGCGCCCCCACAGTTATTATAGTATGGCAAATCTAACTCTGCAGTGCCTTCAAATTGGTGTAATATAAAATCTTGTTTATGGTTGCACAGTACATACTTCAAAAAACTTTTAACGCTTTTAATTGGTTCTCGAAAATACAACCAATCAGAAAATACAGATTGTTTTTTGTTTTTTTGTATATTTTGGCTCCACACATAGTGTATTTAGCCAGTGTCAAGTATTATATTTTCATCGTGTTATAAAATATTTCACGCAAAGTCATGTCCTAGTCATAGTTATAGTCCAGTTTAAGTCAGGTAGTCATAGTCCAGTCTAAGTCATGCTCCAGCAAAGTGGTGGTAACTTTACATTTTCTATGGAGTTTTGTAAGCAACACAAAAAATCTCGTTTGACCACATTATATCACTTGCCCTCACTCATGCTCGTAATTTAGCACTTAATGCGTAAAACGCCACCAAATCTAAACATTGACACTGGAAAAAGCAAAAGTTTAGAAAAATAATACGATGCAACGACGTGAATTTTTCCGCGTTCCCGCCAAAACTCATTCAGATTGTATAATCCACTGACATGTTATGAAATTGACAGGTAATGACATAAAAAACTGATTGCTGTATGAAAGCGTTTTTTGGGTTCCAAAATATTTCACTGCAGAGTTAGCTTTGCCAAACCATATGAAATATCCACTCGTGACGTCACATGCCCAAAGAGATTGTATATAAAGCTACCACAGCTTAGTAATGAGGTACTATGAACGACTTTGCTCTGACGTCACTGGCCGTTTGAGCTATTTCTTTTTATTCCGGTTTTCAAAATGCTTGTAACTTTGTCATTTTTTTTGATATTTTATTTTTGTTTTCACATATGTTTATCTTTTGAAAAATATTATTAGTTTATGCAAAAAAATAATTTTAGTCATCATACCTATTACAATAATAACAACGCTCAACGATCACTTACATAGATTCTCGACCCTAACTAGGATTCCCTGTATCTAGGGGCCCAGGAACTGCTAGGACCATGCTCCATGTCCAAATCTAGGGGGGGGGGAAACAGAGATACGGGTACTCCAAACTCAAAATTATTGGCATGTAATAAAGAACATATACAGCAAAAAAGTCCATCATCATCATCATCATTAACAGCCTGAAGACGTCCACTGCTGAACATTGGCCTCCCCCAGGGAGCGCCACTTAGAGCGGCTGCTCGCCTCCTGCTTCCATCGGCTCCCCGCGGCTTTCACCAGGTCGTCGGTCCACCTAGTGGGGGGCCGGCCTACGCTGCGTCTTCCAGTTCGTGGTCGCCACTCGACAACCTTTCTTCCCCATCGGTTGTCAGTTCTACGAGCGATGTGGCCTGCCCATTGCCATTTCAACTTGCCAATCCTAAGAGCTACATCGGTCACTTTAGTTCTCCTGCGGATCTCCTCATTTCGGATCCTGTCTCGCAGGGAAACACCGAGCATTGCTCTCTCCATAGCTCGTTGCGCGACTTTGAGCTTAGTAATGAGGCCAACAGTTAGAGACCACGTCTCAGTTCCATAAGTCATCACTGGCAACACACATTGATTGAAAACTTTTGTTTTCAGGCTTTGTGGTATTTTGAACGAAAAGATAGGTCGAAGCTTCCCGAACGCTGCCCAGCCGAGTTGGATTCTTCGGGTAACCTCTTTGTCGAAGTTGGACCTACCAAATTGGACTGTCTGCCCTAGATAGACGTATTTGTCGACAACTTCGAGAGTATCGTTCCCAACAATTACCGGTATAGGTGGAACATTTGACATGATTTTCGTCTTGTCCATGTTCATCTTAAGACCAACCTGTCGGGAGACTCTACTGAGGTCGTTGAGCATGGTGCTGAGATCATCGAGCGACTCCGCCATTATGAGTATATCATCGGCAAAACGAAGGTTAGTGATATACTCGCCATTTATGTTGATGCCACATCTTTTCCACTCCAAGAGCTTGAAAACATCCTCCAATGCGTTTGTGAACAGTTTCGGAGAAATAACGTCTCCCTGTCTCACGCCTCTCTGCAATGGGATCTGTTCCGTACTCTGGTCCTGTAGTCGGACTGACATAGTGGCCTTACTGTACAAACACTTCAACACTTCGATAAACCTATAGTCAATTTGGTATCGCTGTAAGGACTGCAGCACTGCCCAAGTCTCGATTGAATCGAAGGCTTTCTCATAGTCCACAAACGCTAGGCATAGCGGCCGATTATACTCTTCGGTCTTCTGTATAATCTGGCGTAGCGTATGGATGTGGTCTATGGTGCTAAAGCCTTTTCGGAAACCGGCTTGTTCGGGAGGCTGGAATTCATCAAACCTGCGTGCGAGACGATTCGTAATGACCCTCGAAAACAGCTTATACACATGACTCAAGAGCGAAATGGGCCTATAGTTCTTCAATAAGGTGTTATCACCTTTTTTGAAGAAGAGCACCACCACGCTCTTGTGCCATGCCTCCGGCGTTGTACCTTCAAGGATGACAGAATTGAATAACTTCTGGAGGACCGGTACTTATAGTACCGGTCTACCACCCGCTCTCAGAAGTTCGGTCGTAATTCCATCCTCACCTGGCGCCTTGTTGTTTTTAAGCTGTTTGAGGGCCATTCTAATCTCGTACAGGCTGACGTCCGGGATATCTTCGGTATAGTGTCGGACTAACTTGGCTCTGGTGTCCTTAGCTGTGTTAGTAGCGGGCTCACGTGTCGAGGTGTATAACTGTCCATAGAAGTTCTCAATCTCTCTCAGGATCTCAGGCTTGGATGAAATGACACTACCATTCTCGGTCTTCAGTTTTGTCATTTGGCTTTGCCCAATAGACGAATCTTTTGCGAATACCTTAGAGCCTTGGTTCTGCTCAATTGCGGCCTCAATACGTGAAGTACTAAAAGCACGCAAGTCGTGTCGCATGGAACTCCAGATATGTCTATTGAGTTCACCGTAGGCTGACATATCAACTGAAGACTGTAGTTTCATTTCGCTCCGGTCTGCCATTAATTTAAGAGTGTTTCCTGAGAGTTTCTGAGTCCTCTTTCGGCGTTGGGTCTTGAAGAACTCAGCTCCAACAGCTTGGACAGTTTCCACCAACCCGTTGTTCAACTCGTCCACTGTGTTGCAATCGGCAAGGCACTGGAAGCGATTTTGGAGTTCCAGCTGAAAGCCTTCGGGGTTTTGGATTTGGACAGGGTTTGGACGGAGCGTAGACCTCACCAGACGCGACCTTTCAAGCTTGACATTGATATTCAATGTGCCTCTTACAATACGGTGATCGCTACCGGTTTTCACCTTGCTGATCACAGAGACATCATCGAATATTCGCTTCTTGGTCGTCATCATGAAATCTATCTCATTTTTCGTGGAACCGTCGGGGCTTATCCACGTCCACTTCCTGGATGGCCGCTTCTTGTAGAAGGAGTTCATCATAAAGAGGCCCTCCTTCTCCATGAAGTCAGCCAGCCTTTGTCCCCGAGGGTTCCGCTGCCCGTATCCCCACTCTCAGCTCATCGCCATTCCTTGTGCCCAACTTCGCATTAAAGTCTCCCATCACAACGGTGAAGTATGTTTCGGAAGTATGCATGGCTTCGGATATATCCTCATACATAGCTTCTACTTCATCGTCGGAGTGTGCCGAGGTCGGTGCGTATACCTGGATGACCTTCAACGAATACCGTTTGGTTATTCTGAGTATCAGGCACGCTACCCTGGTCGACACACTGTCGACTTTGATCACGTTGTTGACGAGAGACTTGCGGACGAGGAACCCGACACCACCTTGGGAAAGTTGGTCTCCCTCCCGGTAGAAGAATAAGTTACCGGAATTTAGGATTATCGTTTCCTGTCCCTGTTTTCGGACTTCTGACAATCCCATTACATCCCAGCGTAACTTACTCATCTCCTCCTCCAATTCGACCATCCTTTCGTCAGCCCTCAACGTGCGCACGTTATAAGTTGCCAGGGCCAGGGGTCGTGTTTGGTGGGGTTGGTAGCCGGGCGTCTTCCGGTGATTCTTCGCACCCCCTGCCCTGCCGTTACCGTGACCGCTACCGGAGCCACGGGATAGCAGAGCCGCCGGGGACTGGGGGCCGTTATTGTTTGTGCTTGTCATTAGGGGGGGGGGGTTGCCATAATCACCACGCTTGGCAGGCGGCTTGGTGATCGCAGTAGATTATGATGGTGGAGACCAAGGAGAATGCTGCAGCCCATTCCCTGGATGTTCCCTTAGCCGACTTTTACGGCACCCACGGGAAGAGATGGGGTGGTCCTATTCGTAACCGGGACCACACGGTTCTAATTTGATTAGTTTTGTAAATTATATTTCTCCTGCTCTTGATGAGAGAGTAGAGTGGACCACTTATTTGTTTGTTTATACAGATTTTAACAAAGCATTTGACTTCGTTGATCATAGTAGTCTTGCTAGAAAAGTAATTAGCAATGGGAATTCATACGTCACTATTCAGATGATGTAAGTCTTTTTTTGGTAAATACACTTGGGTGCAAAAAATTCGCACATGTATAAATTTTCATCAAATTTTCAAAAATAAAAAAAAAACATGTTTGTTTTTATTTTTTTGGTATCTAATATTAAAGTTTATTTCAAAACCTATCCAGCAGTACCTTTTTTGTCCTTATACCACGTCTACTTAGTGAGTTTTGGGTAAATGTCTGAAGTACCTGTTTTTTGTGTATTTATAACATAAAAGTTAGGGGTTGAAATTAAATTAAAAACATGAAAATCAGCATAAAAACTTTTTTATTAATAAGGGGTGTTCCCTCCCCTAGCCCGAATGACTGCTTCCATGCGTTTTTTCATTGACTGAACTAAAGTTTTTATAAAATCTTGCGGTATGGCCTCCCATTCTTCTTCAATCGCATGTTGCAGCTCCTGGAGACTCGTTGGGGCAGTGTCTCTGGCCCGAACTCGTTTTTTTAGCTCGTCCCATAAATGTTCAATCGGATTGAGGTCCGGGCTGCGAGCTGGCCACTCCATGACAGGCACCGCAACCTCTTCAAGGTACTGGTACACAATACGAGCCGTATGCGATCTTGCATGAAGATGAAGTGTTCTCCAATATATCCCGCAAATGGTACAACGTGGTCCTGGAGTACTTCCTCAATGTACCTTTGAGAAGTGAATCCCCTTGATCGGCGGCCAGGATTCGCTCCGGAGATGAAAATAAGTTCAGTCTTTGCCTCCAGTGATATGCCTCCCCAGAACATGCGTGATCCACCGCCGTAAGAGACTCGTTCTTCGATGCAGCATTGTTGAAATCGCTCGCCTGGCCTTCGGTAGACTCTTCCTCTTCCATCGTTGCCATGTAGGCACATCCTGCACTCGTCAGAGAACAGAACTGCGCTCCATTGGTCTTCAGTCCATTCCAAAAGCTCTCGAGCGAATTGAAGGTGGGTTTATCGGTGGGCTGGGGTCAGTTTCGGTCCATTTGCTGGTCTGTGCGCAGTCAGATTCCCTTCCCGTAGTCGTCTTCTAACTGTCCATCGGCTGACATCGATTTCCCGTGTTTCTTGGAGACGCTGTCCCAATTGAACTGCATTCAAACGCCGATTGCGCAATGTAGTCTTCACAATAAAGCGGTCGTCACGCCTTGTTGTGGCACGGGGTCGGCCAGATCCTTGGCGCCGTTTGAAGCCGCCAGTCTCTTGATACCTCTGCCATACTCGACGGACAGAGAACCGGCTTAGATTCAGTTGTCTTGCCACTTCAATTTGGTTTTTCCCTGCTTGAAGTAGGGCCACCACTTGAGCGGCTATTTCTGGTGTGGTACTCATTTTTTAATTTTGGGTTACGATGTTATCAATTGACGACTGTTCAAAGAAAAGGTTGATGTGCGAATGAGGTCACTACCCTTAAAATGCACCATTTTATACCTGTGACATATAGTGCGAGCGTCTCTACCTGTAACGAGCGATTTCGGGTTTAGCTATTGTATTGTTGTTTTTGTATTGTTTATAGAGGTTGATGGTCACTCGATGTGTCACTTAAAAGCCTACGTATGCATTTTGTTTTAATGGTAGTAACATATTGCAGTACCGTTAAAATCGCAAAAATAAAAATGCAGCGGAAGTCAAAATGTTGCATACGTGCGAATTTTTTTCACCCAAGTTTAGATATCAATTAGTAATGATACGTGGATAAATGTCACTTTCTCAAATAAGTGTACCAGCGTACCACAAGGTTCACCCTTAGGCCCATCTTTTTTTATAATATTTATAAATGGTTGACTTATATTCTAAATTACCTCTTCAAAATGTATGCAGATGATTTTAAGCCGACTATATCCCTGTGATATTTATATTCATATTCATTTATTTGGTATAAAAAATACAGGTCAACAATAATTTTACGTGCTTACATAATTGGTAGGTACTCGTAGGTAAAAACGTACGTTCTTAAATAAATTAAATTTATCTAAGTAAATAATAATATAAAAATAACATTTATCATTAAAAATATAATGTCCATTGAAGAATAAAGATTAAGATACTTATATTAAAATCCAAGATAATTAATGTCAAATTAGTAAGGCCTAATGCCTACAAATTCATCGAAGCTATAGAAGGTTTGCTCGATGAGCCAGCGTTTCAGTCGCAGCTTAAAACAATTAAGGATCAGCTCCTCTGTGACGTCAACTGGCAGTCGATTGTACACTTCCGGACCCATGACATGCGTCAGCTTCGTTGACTTATTTAACTTACAGGATATGTAAGCTAACTTTCCTGAGCTTCGCGTGATTCAACCGATTACCTCGATGTCCATTATTAACCGTACCATTAGGCCTGATTTTAAAAGCTTTTTACGGCAGACCTTAAAATACTTACAATATATCCGTCTTTTACATTTCCGTATATTTGACAAGAACAGCAACAGTATTTGGATTTCTAGATCAGTGAACGAAATCCTGTAAAATTGGCTCCATTGTCTAAGAGAAAATATAAAAATATGTTTTATTTCACATTTTATTTTCTCTTTCAGATACCCCAAACGGCAGAACATCATAGAAGAGGCGATTTTAGAGCTATCCAACATTGTGAAGCAAAACAACTCGTGTCGGTCCACAGATGAAATACACCTGTACGCCCTTTACTCTATACCCGATTCGTTATGTCGACTTATTACCTGACATGAAGCTGGAATAGTTTTACGAATAAATAAATGATATTTATTATATTATCGTCTGGAATATTCCCACGATGCTTCAATATTGATTTTTAAAGAGAATCAAAATAACCGGCCACGTGAGAGTCGGTCTCGCGCACGAAGGGGTTCGCACCATTACCTTTAAAAACGGGCAAAAAATCACGTTTAACGCCCCCTCAAATATTTATTTTATTCTGTTTTTTTCATAACTTCCTATTATTTGTCTGTAATATACTGCCACGCATTTGAGTACGTCGGAGAGATACGTCTGAACCTAAGTGCTGACCAACTTAAGTGCCATTAAGCTCATATAAATAAAATATAGGTATCCGTGATATGACCTTGAGATCCCGTTCTAATCGTAACTCGTGACTATAATACATGAATTGGCATAGTGATCCAGCTAGGCCTATAAAAAATGACAAAAAATGCAAATCAATCAGTTAATAATAAAGCGTCGCGACGGTGCTGACCGGTTTTGAGACGACTGATTAATTTATTCAACAAAAAAATATTTCCTAATTTTTTAAGGTCATAAGCATAATGTAGTGTAAATCTCAGCCTATTTTTACAAATTCAAATGACAATTTTATGGATAGCTTGTTTTTTTATTGCAAGATTTTTAGCCTATATAGAATAATACAATATATAATATTTTTTACAAAAATGTGTCAGGTGCTATTTTTCAATGGCTCGATAAATTGTTATCCAACTAAAACAAAAGTACATAATTTTTTCAGTGTTCGGTATACAAGATTCACTTTTTATTTTCACTGGCTTCGTTTTATCCAATGAATAACTTTTATCGGATTATTGAAAAACCGCGGATTAAAGATTTATTTATTCCAATAACTGTACTTTTGATTTTCAGTAAGTAGTAGGTACTAGAGGCCCTCACATTAGTTAGCCGTGCGTGTCTATCTCTTGAGTCCCTTAGGACCGTGTTATAATTCACAACTATGACGAACTTTTGATATTTTTTAATAATGTACTTACGTGACATTGGTGTATGATGAGGTCATCAAGATGAAGCTAGACCAAACAATTTTTTTTTTCGTTTATTGCTTTACCCACAAATCTAAGAATGCCTTTTGTTTTATCTATATCCAAGCAAACACTTTTGTCTACAGTTTATAACCTTTGTATTTATAGAAGAATCGTCTTAATCCATAACGTTGCGTTTTTGCATTAATGCCATTTGTACAAACTAATTACAGCAGAGCGATTATGTAAAGCTGTTACAAACACTGGGTTGATCGAAACACATTTGAAATAGCTACATGTGTGTATCGATAATTTGCGATTACGTAAGGGTTTTTATTTCTATTTCAATCGGTTTTTATCGATAACAACCAAAGTGAAATTGCAGCCAACCCGACCAATTTAAAAAGCAAGGTTTATATAGAAAACGTGTTGAAATGACTAATCATTTTTATATGGCTGCATTATACGGTTCTTTGGCCTATGTTTTTGTTGAAACAGGAAATGTCATTGTCATTGTCAATGAAAAATAGAGTTATAATAATTGTGACCATTTGTGGCAGATTTCTGCCATTTGGCAGAACTAGCTCTCAAGTTTACTGTTTTAAAAACGTGGCATCTTTCGGCAAATATGGGGGTTATTGATATTTTGAAGTAAAAATCGGAGGTCTCATAGCTCTTTATTAGTTTTAATAACTTAATAATATTAATTTGTAATTCATTCATCAGACTTCCTCACTGAAACTAGAAGAAACTAAATACCATACCTGCCGTGCGGACTAGAGGGAGCGCCTCACTAGCAACCATGTAACTAAGATAGTTTTCATCCGATCAATATCCTACTGCCGGTAAACTGGCGCGCTAATTGATTTTATACTGTTATTTGTCTTTTAAGATATTGCATAAAATTGCATATTATTACTTTTTTATTCATTGGTCAGCCCCCAAAGGGCCGTTCTTGAAAACATAAACGTCATGGGCCCTGTCAGGCACGCAAAAATTAGAAGAGATGGGGATACATAACTATTGATAATCGCGTAAGGCCAACGACGTTTTTGCGCGCCATCGTAACACGAATAATCGATCAATATTGAAGCCGCTTTATTACCCATAAACAGGGTTAGGTAAGACGTAAAAATTATTAACCCGCGCGAGCCGGGTTGGGTCAACTAGCAATATATTATAAAAGACTTGAGGCATATTTCTTTGTTGAGGAAGATTTCTAGCCTATTTAAGGCACAATCTGCAATTTAGATGGTCACACTGGATAGTAAGTATTTTATGATTTACTACTTATGCGTTTACATTGCTTGAAGATGCTCAATGTGAAGAAAAACAACAATAAAATTTCGCAAGAAACAACCCCTAGCCCGTTTCTATGGAGAATGTAATTTCTGCCGTCATTTCGGCTGAAATCTATGTACGTAATGGCAAATGTTCATATCGATGAAATTTTTGTTATGTCAAATTCTTTTCTGTAGCAAACTTGTTGCAATCGAACTTTTATTGACTTTGATTGATACAGAATGTCGTACATAATCGCAAAACTATAATAAATACATATTTCTTAATGAAACTGATTGAAATAAAAGTTACATAATCGCCCTGCAGAATCCTATAAAATATGTAAATAAATAAATATGCACGTTTAACAACTTAAGTTTTATTATAGATCCAGCATCCCTCATCATAATTATCATCAGCCTGAAGACTGAAGACGTCTACTGCTGAACATAGGCCTCCCCCAAAGAGCTCTACTTTGAGCGGCTGCTCGCCTCTTGCATCCATTGACCACCGCGGCTGTTACTAGATCGTCGGCACCTAGTAGGGGGCTGGCCTACGCTGCGTCTTCCGGTTCGTAGTCGCCACTCGAGAACCTTTTCTTCCCCATCGGTATTCAGTTCTACGAGCGAAGTAACCAGCCCATTCCCATTTCAACTTGCTAACAGTAGACCTAGCGCGAATATTTACGCGCGCGTAAGTGTAACGTTAACGTAAAACCCCCCTATTACGACTGCGTCTGCCGCTCAACTGCTGTCAAAGTTCAAACAATTTTGACAGCAGTTGAGCGGCAAACGCGCGTCCGCATCGCTGCTAGCTCAATCGTAATAAGGGGGCAGATCAAATGCCAACTGGCTTACGTTAACGTTACACTTACGCGCGCGTAAATATTCATGCCGACTGCTATATCCGTCACTTACCTGAGCCTATATTGAAATTATTTTATTTAATAAAACCAAAAATGATTTGCATATTTTATACGAATATTTGCGTGCGCTATATTTAGGTGGTGCAGAAAACCGGCCTAATCGTTGGTTCTCGCCTTGACCTTTTCTTCTTCCGCGTGAGAATTTGTAATTCTAATTGGTAGGTATATTAGGTGCACTAGACTACGTTATTATTATTAATATTAGCCTTTGTTATCCGGCTTCTCTTGATTTTGTTTTCTATATTTATAGCTCTGATACGTTACACATACTCTACTTACTATCTACGTCATAATCGAACAGGTGCCTAGGTAATGTCTGCGGCAAATTCAATGGCGGCTGTGAAGTCGGCGCGAAACGCTGCGGAGTAGCAAAAATAAGATTTGCGCGGGAAGAGAAGAGGTAAGCCGTGTGCGCAGCGTGCGGGGCTTGCAGCGCACTTCACAGCCGCTATTATTGAGTTTGACGCGGACTCTGGCTACGTTGTTTCTACATAAGTACCTATATAATAAGCAGTAGCAAAACAACAGAAAATAAAAAAATAAAAACTGCTGTAGTAAATTTTAACACTTATTTAGATGTCTGCACGAAAATTGCTAGTAAAAGACATAGTGATACTTTTTATCCCGGATAGTACCTACCTAATACCTAAGTAGGTATAAGGTAAGTGGCCTAACTGGGTACCTATGTAGGTAATCATTCTATCAATAATTCATAATCATTTATTCATTTTACAAATGGAGAGACCGTTTACTTATTACTAGCTTTTTCTTTCTTTTATTCTTTCTTACTTTCCCTACCCTGGAAAATGAGTTTCCACAGAAAATTGATGAAATGCGGATGAAAAAAGAACAAGTTAGGTATAATAATGCGCATTAGCGCATCACAAAAGCATGGTAAGCATCAACTTAGTAGGTAAGACTTAACTTATTAGATAGGTAGGTACCTACCTACTACAAGGCGTAAGTACCTATCACTAATCGATGCATACGGCTTATGCCGTGTTACTAATAATTAAGTCAAACATCTATTAACAATAATGACTAACTAATTAAGTATTAAATGATTTATTTGCAATCAGTCGTTATCGAGCAGGTCGCCCGGTCGGTCATCTACACGCATTGTGTCGGCTGCTGTTTACTTATTCCTTTTAGTATTAATAACTTAATAATCATTATTATTCAGTGTCATGTGAGTGTTTGATAGTGTTGTGATTTCCACTATTAGTGGTATTATTAAACCAAGAATTATTTATTTTGTGATCATTGAAAAATGAAATTAATGGATCTTGAAAGACAGCCGTTGCTGAACGGAGTATTAAAGAAGCCAGTTTTGAAACCTATTCCCAGATTCAGGTTTGTATGCAGTTTTTATGGTTTAATTGAATGTTTTGTTCTATTTATTTTTAATTTTTTGTAAGTCCATTTTTTGTGGGTGCCACGAATCCCCGGCAGATGCCTGGCTACGCACCCCAACCACGACGTAGTGAGGCTAGCCCCCCACTAGGGATCCGACGGGCATGCACTAACTTTTCGAATTATGTGCGGAATTCGCACTCTCTCATACAACGGTGAATGAATTAAATAAATAAATAAATAAATAAATAACGCCCAACGATCACATACATAATTAATCGTGAGGAAACGGCCATGTTCCAGAATTACAATTCGAGAACAATGTAATACCTACTTAATGCATTGATATTACCTGTGTTTGATAAAGTAATACCTAATTGATATTACTTTATCAAACACAGAATCCTACCACTTCCGTCGCTCTACATTTTTGAAGTAGCTCTATTTGTAAGAGGTAGCCCTGGCCTATTCCCATGGTTATCAGATGGTGTGAAGCGGAATAGGCGTCACGATGAATTGCGTTTACACCGCGCCAAGACAACACTGATGCATAAAAGTGTTTTATGCATGGCTCCTACCATATATAACAAAATTCCAAAATATATAAAAGATGAATACGCCACTATTTAAAAGGACACTGAAAGGTTTATTAATTGATAAATGCTATTACTCCATTAATGACTTTTTGAATGACAAGTTTTAATCAGCACGGTATAATATAATATAATATAATATAATATAATATAATATAATATAATATAATATAATATAATATAATATAATATAATATAATATAATATAATATAATATAATATAATATAATATAATATAATATAATATAATATAATATAATATAATATAATATAATATAATATAATATAATATAATATAATATAATATGCCCCCCTAAATCCAACCCAAACGCCCGAGTCGAACACCTGACTCACGTGGGGGGCGGGCAACGCGTACAAATAAAACTTACGCGGCTAATCTGGGCAAGGGTAACCCAGCAGAATGGAGGATCGTAATAATGTTGAACGTATAGGGCCGCTTCCCGGGGGCGATCGCCGGGGCACGTCTGGAGCTGGCGCTGGACGTCACAGCATGCAAACCGTCAGCGGCTCTCTGCTGAACAGGCGGGCGAGAGCCGGGGAACCCGAAGCTACTACAGCCGACCAACGGGGTGGGGAGGGGGCGGATGACGCTTTGCAGAATAGGGCTTCGCCCACAGATTCTGCCGGCTCATCTGCAACGACCACGAATTACGCAGTAAATGATGATAGACGAAGAAAGTGGTCAACAGAAGAATTACAAGAATTAATGTTTTGCTATTTCAAAGCAAGATCAGAAGGACCAGGATATATAGGAAGATTAGAGGCGCTGTTCACCGAGCGAAACCCTGATAACCCTAAAATACATAAGTTTAACGGAAACACTTTGTCAAATCAGGCTCGAAGGGTCATAAAACAAAATGTCATATCTCAAGAACTACTGGACCGACTACAAAAACAGGCAGAAGGTATAATACCGACTGAAACCCCTGAACTGATTCCGAACGAGACTGAGAACCATGACACAACACCAACACAGACACTACATATCACAAAGCAGACCCCTGAACAAGTAGAGACAATAGACCAACTGACAAACAATATAGAAGTAAACGAAGATCAGGACCCGCTAATTTTACACTTCCTTCAAGTATTAGCTGAAACAAAAGAGACCCCACTTGCAGAACGCTTAGTCCTGCCTAAAGCCAAAATAAATAAACATTTTATAGAAAACCTAAACACCTTGAATAAATACTTGCCTAACCTACTAATTACCAACAATAGTCTACACGAAATAAATAATATAATATACGCGACCGCCAAAACTGTAATAATAAATAATAACCAAACACCTTTCACACCAAAAACCACCATAAAACCGAAAAGTGATCCACCTTGGAAAAAACGAATACAAACCAAAATAGAAAAATTCCGGAAAGAACTAGGGCACTTAGTTGAAATACAAAGAGGAACTAACACACGTAGAATGAGGAAAATTAAAGACAAAATATACAGTAAATATAGTATTCAAAACGAAAATGACCACAACAACATCACAGAAACCATAAAACAAAAAGTCAAAGCTCTGGCAGGCAGGATTAAGAGATATGAAGAGATAAACACTAGAAAAGAGCAAAACAAGCTATTTGGTGAAAATGAACATCGATTATACAGAAGTTTGGGTAGTAAAAGCAATAGCGAAATTAAAATACCAAGTAAAGAAGGAGTAGAAGAATTCTGGAAATCAATACTGTCAAACCCTGAAGAGTACAATACTGACGCTAAATGGATTACAGAAGTGGAAAGCTCATCTAGTGAAGTGAATACAGCAGATATAGAAGAGATTACAGAAGACCAAGTAAAACATGCCATAAGAAAACTACTGAACTGGAAAGCACCGGGAATCGATAAAATACAAAATTATTACTTGAAATATCTCACCAGCGTCCACAAATATTTAGCGGCACTATTCACAAACATTGTAGCAGGTAGAGAAACGTTAGAGGAATGGTTCACCACAGGTCAGGTTATACTAATACCCAAAAACGAAAACACTGAAGATCCGAGAAACTGGAGACCAATAGCTTGCTTGCCAAGTATGTACAAATTACTAACGTCCGTGTTAGCCAATATATTATATAGTCATTGCCATGAGAACAACATCATGGCTGTTGAACAGCGGGGATGTCGTCGTGGTGCCCGGGGATGTAAAGATCATTTAATGGTCAATAAAGCCATATTGGAGGATGCACACGAGTCCCAGAAGAATCTAAGCATGGCATGGATAGATTATCAAAAAGCCTTCGACAGTGTGTCACATGAATGGCTTCTTAAAATTCTTGATGTCTATAAATGCCCAGCTCTGATCAAAAGATTCCTTCTAATGGCGATGCCGTCGTGGAGAGTAATAATGACAGCTCGTGGCTCCCAAGATTCAATAACTACTGAACCGATTTATATAAGACGCGGAATATTCCAGGGCGATTCCCTATCACCGTTACTGTTTTGTCTGGCTATCAACCCTCTTTCATTCATACTGAATAAGTATGAAATGAAAGGATATAAGCTTAAAGATAGTTTCTGGATCAATCACCTGTTATACATGGATGACTTAAAGGTTTATGCAAATAACAGAACTAATTTAAAAGTATTGCTGGACAGCGTAGAGGTATTTACAAGCGACATAGGGATGCGGTTCGGATTAGATAAATGCAATACAATACATATTAGTGCAGGACATAGAAGCAACGTAACGGGAGAAGGACATATACTATTAAGTGGGGAAACCATCAACCAACTTGCAATAGGAGATAGATACAAATATTTAGGGGTACACGAATCAGGGAAAATAGAACACAGCATAATTAGGGAACAAATAACCAAAGAATATTTTAAAAGAGTGAAAAAACTAATGAACACGCATCTGAACTCGCGAAATCTTGTAAAAGGCATAAATACTTACGCAGTTCCGGTCTTGCTCTATTCATTCGGTGTTATAAATTACAAAAACAGTGATCTGAAGAAAATAGACGTTAAAACAAGAAAACTATTAGCAATAAAAAAGGCTCATCAGCAGAAGGCGGAAGTGGAAAGGCTATACTTGCCGGTCAATCAAGGAGGAAGAGGCCTATTGAACGTAGAATACATGTACAAAACACAAATAGTCAAATATAAACAATATCTTAAACCAAAAAGTGACCATCTCATTGAAGCAATAGTACAGCACGATACACATAGGGATAAATACTCAATCATGAAAGAAGCTCAAGAAATAGAAACGGAATTACAATTAGCAGTTGATAGCCCTCACACCGACGCAGAAATTAAAAAAGCAATAGTTAAAAAGCACAATGAAGCATGGAGAAATAAACAGTTACATGGACAATTCCCTAAAAAAGTACTAGATCAAGCCAACATAGATAAGGAACTCTCGTTCAAGTGGATAAAAAAGCAACAGATAAGTCCGGGTATAGAATCGTCAATATTCGCAATACAGGATCAAGCAGTCATGACACGACAACATCAACGCGACATACTGAAAGAATCAGTTGACGGAAAATGCCGCCTATGTGCCTGTAAAGATGAGACCACGCAGCACATCATATCTGGTTGTGAAAAACTCGCGGGGACCTACTATGTTAAGCGTCATAATAATCTTGTCCAGTACGTCTACTGGTGTCTAGCCAAAAAACATAAAATAGATGTTGCTAATCTATGGTGGAAAGAAACACTCGTGCAACCTCAGGTAAAAGAAAATGAGTCAGCAAAAATTCTATGGGAAATCCCTATTCAAACTGATGTCACCGTAACGCACAATAGACCAGATTTAATATGCATAGACAAAACAAACAATAGAACTTTTTTAATAGACATTACAGTTCCGTCAGATTATAATATAGGAGCTAAGGAGATTGAAAAATTAAGCAAATACCATCTACTGAAAACTGAAATCAGTCGGTTGTGGCATACACAAGCGACTGTCATACCGATAGTAATAGGTGCAACAGGGACAGTAGCTAAAAGCATTCAAAAGTACATAGATAAATTAGACACCCCCATAGACATTAGCATTCTTCAAAAACAAGCAGCCATACACACAACAACTATACTCAGTAAAGTACTAGGAGATACAGTATTCGTACACAACACACAGACCGACATAAATAGTACGCAACAATCATCAACAACACAACAGTCAACTAACACACCAGATCCATCCAACGTAACTCAAAGATCGAGCACACAACAAACCACACAACAGTCACCTGATACGCAAGGATCGTCTAGCACAACTCAAACATCGGACACACAACAACCGTCAACCACACAGCAGCCATCTGATACACCGGACTCATCCAACACAACTCAAGCGTCAAATACACAACAAAGAAGAGAACAAGGACTAGGTAGAGGTAGGAGAAGAAGTAGGAGAAACACATAATATTGGGAACATAAATACCTTTTTTCCTGTGGGCTACGGGACGAGGTATTTATTAAAACCGACGTAAAGTCGAGAATTGTGTTAACACAAACGTATAATATAATATAATATAATATAATATAATATAATATAATATAATATAATATGCCCCCCTAAATCCAACCCAAACGCCCGAGTCGAACACCTGACTCACGTGGGGGGCGGGCAACGCGTACAAATAAAACTTACGCGGCTAATCTGGGCAAGGGTAACCCAGCAGAATGGAGGATCGTAATAATGTTGAACGTATAGGGCCGCTTCCCGGGGGCGATCGCCGGGGCACGTCTGGAGCTGGCGCTGGACGTCACAGCATGCAAACCGTCAGCGGCTCTCTGCTGAACAGGCGGGCGAGAGTCGGGGAACCCGAAGCTACTACAGCCGACCAACGGGGTGGGGAGGGGGCGGATGACGCTTTGCAGAATAGGGCTTCGCCCACAGATTCTGCCGGCTCATCTGCAACGACCACGAATTACGCAGTAAATGATGATAGACGAAGAAAGTGGTCAACAGAAGAATTACAAGAATTAATGTTTTGCTATTTCAAAGCAAGATCAGAAGGACCAGGATATATAGGAAGATTAGAGGCGCTGTTCACCGAGCGAAACCCTGATAACCCTAAAATACATAAGTTTAACGGAAACACTTTGTCAAATCAGGCTCGAAGGGTCATAAAACAAAATGTCATATCTCAAGAACTACTGGACCGACTACAAAAACAGGCAGAAGGTATAATACCGACTGAAACCCCTGAACTGATTCCGAACGAGACTGAGAACCATGACACAACACCAACACAGACACTACATATCACAAAGCAGACCCCTGAACAAGTAGAGACAATAGACCAACTGACAAACAATATAGAAGTAAACGAAGATCAGGACCCGCTAATTTTACACTTCCTTCAAGTATTAGCTGAAACAAAAGAGACCCCACTTGCAGAACGCTTAGTCCTGCCTAAAGCCAAAATAAATAAACATTTTATAGAAAACCTAAACACCTTGAATAAATACTTGCCTAACCTACTAATTACCAACAATAGTCTACACGAAATAAATAATATAATATACGCGACCGCCAAAACTGTAATAATAAATAATAACCAAACACCTTTCACACCAAAAACCACCATAAAACCGAAAAGTGATCCACCTTGGAAAAAACGAATACAAACCAAAATAGAAAAATTCCGGAAAGAACTAGGGCACTTAGTTGAAATACAAAGAGGAACTAACACACGTAGAATGAGGAAAATTAAAGACAAAATATACAGTAAATATAGTATTCAAAACGAAAATGACCACAACAACATCACAGAAACCATAAAACAAAAAGTCAAAGCTCTGGCAGGCAGGATTAAGAGATATGAAGAGATAAACACTAGAAAAGAGCAAAACAAGCTATTTGGTGAAAATGAACATCGATTATACAGAAGTTTGGGTAGTAAAAGCAATAGCGAAATTAAAATACCAAGTAAAGAAGGAGTAGAAGAATTCTGGAAATCAATACTGTCAAACCCTGAAGAGTACAATACTGACGCTAAATGGATTACAGAAGTGGAAAGCTCATCTAGTGAAGTGAATACAGCAGATATAGAAGAGATTACAGAAGACCAAGTAAAACATGCCATAAGAAAACTACTGAACTGGAAAGCACCGGGAATCGATAAAATACAAAATTATTACTTGAAATATCTCACCAGCGTCCACAAATATTTAGCGGCACTATTCACAAACATTGTAGCAGGTAGAGAAACGTTAGAGGAATGGTTCACCACAGGTCAGGTTATACTAATACCCAAAAACGAAAACACTGAAGATCCGAAAAACTGGAGACCAATAGCTTGCTTGCCAAGTATGTACAAATTACTAACGTCCGTGTTAGCCAATATATTATATAGTCATTGCCATGAGAACAACATCATGGCTGTTGAACAGCGGGGATGTCGTCGTGGTGCCCGGGGATGTAAAGATCATTTAATGGTCAATAAAGCCATATTGGAGGATGCACACGAGTCCCAGAAGAATCTAAGCATGGCATGGATAGATTATCAAAAAGCCTTCGACAGTGTGTCACATGAATGGCTTCTTAAAATTCTTGATGTCTATAAATGCCCAGCTCTGATCAAAAGATTCCTTCTAATGGCGATGCCGTCGTGGAGAGTAATAATGACAGCACGTGGCTCCCAAGATTCAATAACTACTGAACCGATTTATATAAGACGCGGAATATTCCAGGGCGATTCCCTATCACCGTTACTGTTTTGTCTGGCTATCAACCCTCTTTCATTCATACTGAATAAGTATGAAATGAAAGGATATAAGCTCAAAGATAGTTTCTGGATCAATCACCTGTTATACATGGATGACTTAAAGGTTTATGCAAATAACAGAACTAATTTAAAAGTATTGCTGGACAGCGTAGAGGTATTCACAAGCGACATAGGGATGCGGTTCGGATTAGATAAATGCAATACAATACATATTAGTGCAGGACATAGAAGCAACGTAACGGGAGAAGGACACATACTATTAAGTGGGGAAACCATCAACCAACTTGCAATAGGAGATAGATACAAATATTTAGGGGTACACGAATCAGGGAAAATAGAACACAGCATAATTAGGGAACAAATAACTAAAGAATATTTTAAAAGAGTGAAAAAACTAATGAACACGCATCTGAACTCGCGAAATCTTGTAAAAGGCATAAATACTTACGCAGTTCCGGTCTTGCTCTATTCATTCGGTGTTATAAATTACAAAAACAATGATCTGAAGAAAATAGACGTTAAAACAAGAAAACTATTAGCAATAAAAAAGGCTCATCAGCAGAAGGCGGAAGTGGAAAGGCTATACTTGCCGGTCAATCAAGGAGGAAGAGGCCTATTGAACGTAGAATACATGTACAAAACACAAATAGTCAAATATAAACAATATCTTAAACCAAAAAGTGACCATCTCATTGAAGCAATAGTACAGCACGATACACATAGGGATAAATACTCAATCATGAAAGAAGCTCAAGAAATAGAAACGGAATTACAATTAGCAGTTGATAGCCCTCACACCGACGCAGAAATTAAAAAAGCAATAGTTAAAAAGCACAATGAAGCATGGAGAAATAAACAGTTACATGGACAATTCCCTAAAAAAGTACTAGATCAAGCCAACATAGATAAGGAACTCTCGTTCAAGTGGATAAAAAAGCAACAGATAAGTCCGGGTATAGAATCGTCAATATTCGCAATACAGGATCAAGCAGTCATGACACGACAACATCAACGCGACATACTGAAAGAATCAGTTGACGGAAAATGCCGCCTATGTGCCTGTAAAGATGAGACCACGCAGCACATCATATCTGGTTGTGAAAAACTCGCGGGGACCTACTATGTTAAGCGTCATAATAATCTTGTCCAGTACGTCTACTGGTGTCTAGCCAAAAAACATAAAATAGATGTTGCTAATCTATGGTGGAAAGAAACACTCGTGCAACCTCAGGTAAAAGAAAATGAGTCAGCAAAAATTCTATGGGAAATCCCTATTCAAACTGATGTCACCGTAACGCACAATAGACCAGATTTAATATACATAGACAAAACAAACAATAGAACTTTTTTAATAGACATTACAGTTCCGTCAGATTATAATATAGGAGCTAAGGAGATTGAAAAATTAAGCAAATACCATCTACTGAAAACTGAAATCAGTCGGTTGTGGCATACACAAGCGACTGTCATACCGATAGTAATAGGTGCAACAGGGACAGTAGCTAAAAGCATTCAAAAGTACATAGATAAATTAGACACCCCCATAGACATTAGCATTCTTCAAAAACAAGCAGCCATACACACAACAACTATACTCAGTAAAGTACTAGGAGATACAGTATTCGTACACAACACACAGACCGACATAAATAGTACGCAACAATCATCAACAACACAACAGTCAACTAACACACCAGATCCATCCAACGTAACTCAAAGATCGAGCACACAACAAACCACACAACAGTCACCTGACACGCAAGGCTCGTCTAGCACAACTCAAACATCGGACACACAACAACCGTCAACCACACAGCAGCCATCTGATACACCGGACTCATCCAACACAACTCAAGCGTCAAATACACAACAAAGAAGAGAACAAGGACTAGGTAGAGGTAGGAGAAGAAGTAGGAGAAACACATAATATTGGGAACATAAATACCTTTTTTCCTGTGGGCTACGGGACGAGGTATTTATTAAAACCGACGTAAAGTCGAGAATTGTGTTAACACAAACGTATAATATAATATAATATAATATAATATGCCCCCCTAAATCCAACCCAAACGCCCGAGTCGAACACCTGACTCACGTGGGGGGCGGGCAACGCGTACAAATAAAACTTACGCGGCTAATCTGGGCAAGGGTAACCCAGCAGAATGGAGGATCGTAATAATGTTGAACGTATAGGGCCGCTTCCCGGGGGCGATCGCCGGGGCACGTCTGGAGCTGGCGCTGGACGTCACAGCATGCAAACCGTCAGCGGCTCTCTGCTGAACAGGCGGGCGAGAGCCGGGGAACCCGAAGATACTACAGCCGACCAACGGGGTGGGGAGGGGGCGGATGACGCTTTGCAGAATAGGGCTTCGCCCACAGATTCTGCCGGCTCATCTGCAACGACCACGAATTACGCAGTAAATGATGATAGACGAAGAAAGTGGTCAACAGAAGAATTACAAGAATTAATGTTTTGCTATTTCAAAGCAAGATCAGAAGGACCAGGATATATAGGAAGATTAGAGGCGCTGTTCACCGAGCGAAACCCTGATAACCCTAAAATACATAAGTTTAACGGAAACACTTTGTCAAATCAGGCTCGAAGGGTCATAAAACAAAATGTCATATCTCAAGAACTACTGGACCGACTACAAAAACAGGCAGAAGGTATAATACCGACTGAAACCCCTGAACTGATTCCGAACGAGACTGAGAACCGTGACACAACACCAACACAGACACTACATATCACACAGCAGACCCCTGAACAAGTAGAGACAATAGACCAACTGACAAACAATATAGAAGTAAACGAAGATCAGGACCCGCTAATTTTACACTTCCTTCAAGTATTAGCTGAAACAAAAGAGACCCCACTTGCAGAACGCTTAGTCCTGCCTAAAGCCAAAATAAATAAACATTTTATAGAAAACCTAAACACCTTGAATAAATACTTGCCTAACCTACTAATTACCAACAATAGTCTACACGAAATAAATAATATAATATACGCGACCGCCAAAACTGTAATAATAAATAATAACCAAACACCTTTCACACCAAAAACCACCATAAAACCGAAAAGTGATCCACCTTGGAAAAAACGAATACAAACCAAAATAGAAAAATTCCGGAAAGAACTAGGGCACTTAGTTGAAATACAAAGAGGAACTAACACACGTAGAATGAGGAAAATTAAAGACAAAATATACAGTAAATATAGTATTCAAAACGAAAATGACCACAACAACATCACAGAAACCATAAAACAAAAAGTCAAAGCTCTGGCAGGCAGGATTAAGAGATATGAAGAGATAAACACTAGAAAAGAGCAAAACAAGCTATTTGGTGAAAATGAACATCGATTATACAGAAGTTTGGGTAGTAAAAGCAATAGCGAAATTAAAATACCAAGTAAAGAAGGAGTAGAAGAATTCTGGAAATCAATACTGTCAAACCCTGAAGAGTACAATACTGACGCTAAATGGATTACAGAAATGGAAAGCTCATCTAGTGAAGTGAATACAGCAGATATAGAAGAGATTACAGAAGACCAAGTAAAACATGCCATAAGAAAACTACTGAACTGGAAAGCACCGGGAATCGATAAAATACAAAATTATTACTTGAAATATCTCACCAGCGTCCACAAATATTTAGCGGCACTATTCACAAACATTGTAGCAGGTAGAGAAACGTTAGAGGAATGGTTCACCACAGGTCAGGTTATACTAATACCCAAAAACGAAAACACTGAAGATCCGAGAAACTGGAGACCAATAGCTTGCTTGCCAAGTATGTACAAATTACTAACGTCCGTGTTAGCCAATATATTATATAGTCATTGCCATGAGAACAACATCATGGCTGTTGAACAGCGGGGATGTCGTCGTGGTGCCCGGGGATGTAAAGATCATTTAATGGTCAATAAAGCCATATTGGAGGATGCACACGAGTCCCAGAAGAATCTAAGCATGGCATGGATAGATTATCAAAAAGCCTTCGACAGTGTGTCACATGAATGGCTTCTTAAAATTCTTGATGTCTATAAATGCCCAGCTCTGATCAAAAGATTCCTTCTAATGGCGATGCCGTCGTGGAGAGTAATAATGACAGCTCGTGGCTCCCAAGATTCAATAACTACTGAACCGATTTATATAAGACGCGGAATATTCCAGGGCGATTCCCTATCACCGTTACTGTTTTGTCTGGCTATCAACCCTCTTTCATTCATACTGAATAAGTATGAAATGAAAGGATATAAGCTTAAAGATAGTTTCTGGATCAATCACCTGTTATACATGGATGACTTAAAGGTTTATGCAAATAACAGAACTAATTTAAAAGTATTGCTGGACAGCGTAGAGGTATTTACAAGCGACATAGGGATGCGGTTCGGATTAGATAAATGCAATACAATACATATTAGTGCAGGACATAGAAGCAACGTAACGGGAGAAGGACATATACTATTAAGTGGGGAAACCATCAACCAACTTGCAATAGGAGATAGATACAAATATTTAGGGGTACACGAATCAGGGAAAATAGAACACAGCATAATTAGGGAACAAATAACCAAAGAATATTTTAAAAGAGTGAAAAAACTAATGAACACGCATCTGAACTCGCGAAATCTTGTAAAAGGCATAAATACTTACGCAGTTCCGGTCTTGCTCTATTCATTCGGTGTTATAAATTACAAAAACAGTGATCTGAAGAAAATAGACGTTAAAACAAGAAAACTATTAGCAATAAAAAAGGCTCATCAGCAGAAGGCGGAAGTGGAAAGGCTATACTTGCCGGTCAATCAAGGAGGAAGAGGCCTATTGAACGTAGAATACATGTACAAAACACAAATAGTCAAATATAAACAATATCTTAAACCAAAAAGTGACCATCTCATTGAAGCAATAGTACAGCACGATACACATAGGGATAAATACTCAATCATGAAAGAAGCTCAAGAAATAGAAACGGAATTACAATTAGCAGTTGATAGCCCTCACACCGACGCAGAAATTAAAAAAGCAATAGTTAAAAAGCACAATGAAGCATGGAGAAATAAACAGTTACATGGACAATTCCCTAAAAAAGTACTAGATCAAGCCAACATAGATAAGGAACTCTCGTTCAAGTGGATAAAAAAGCAACAGATAAGTCCGGGTATAGAATCGTCAATATTCGCAATACAGGATCAAGCAGTCATGACACGACAACATCAACGCGACATACTGAAAGAATCAGTTGACGGAAAATGCCGCCTATGTGCCTGTAAAGATGAGACCACGCAGCACATCATATCTGGTTGTGAAAAACTCGCGGGGACCTACTATGTTAAGCGTCATAATAATCTTGTCCAGTACGTCTACTGGTGTCTAGCCAAAAAACATAAAATAGATGTTGCTAATCTATGGTGGAAAGAAACACTCGTGCAACCTCAGGTAAAAGAAAATGAGTCAGCAAAAATTCTATGGGAAATCCCTATTCAAACTGATGTCACCGTAACGCACAATAGACCAGATTTAATATGCATAGACAAAACAAACAATAGAACTTTTTTAATAGACATTACAGTTCCGTCAGATTATAATATAGGAGCTAAGGAGATTGAAAAATTAAGCAAATACCATCTACTGAAAACTGAAATCAGTCGGTTGTGGCATACACAAGCGACTGTCATACCGATAGTAATAGGTGCAACAGGGACAGTAGCTAAAAGCATTCAAAAGTACATAGATAAATTAGACACCCCCATAGACATTAGCATTCTTCAAAAACAAGCAGCCATACACACAACAACTATACTCAGTAAAGTACTAGGAGATACAGTATTCGTACACAACACACAGACCGACATAAATAGTACGCAACAATCATCAACAACACAACAGTCAACTAACACACCAGATCCATCCAACGTAACTCAAAGATCGAGCACACAACAAACCACACAACAGTCACCTGATACGCAAGGATCGTCTAGCACAACTCAAACATCGGACACACAACAACCGTCAACCACACAGCAGCCATCTGATACACCGGACTCATCCAACACAACTCAAGCGTCAAATACACAACAAAGAAGAGAACAAGGACTAGGTAGAGGTAGGAGAAGAAGTAGGAGAAACACATAATATTGGGAACATAAATACCTTTTTTCCTGTGGGCTACGGGACGAGGTATTTATTAAAACCGACGTAAAGTCGAGAATTGTGTTAACACAAACGTATAATATAATATAATATAATATAATATAATATGCCCCCCTAAATCCAACCCAAACGCCCGAGTCGAACACCTGACTCACGTGGGGGGCGGGCAACGCGTACAAATAAAACTTACGCGGCTAATCTGGGCAAGGGTAACCCAGCAGAATGGAGGATCGTAATAATGTTGAACGTATAGGGCCGCTTCCCGGGGGCGATCGCCGGGGCACGTCTGGAGCTGGCGCTGGACGTCACAGCATGCAAACCGTCAGCGGCTCTCTGCTGAACAGGCGGGCGAGAGCCGGGGAACCCGAAGATACTACAGCCGACCAACGGGGTGGGGAGGGGGCGGATGACGCTTTGCAGAATAGGGCTTCGCCCACAGATTCTGCCGGCTCATCTGCAACGACCACGAATTACGCAGTAAATGATGATAGACGAAGAAAGTGGTCAACAGAAGAATTACAAGAATTAATGTTTTGCTATTTCAAAGCAAGATCAGAAGGACCAGGATATATAGGAAGATTAGAGGCGCTGTTCACCGAGCGAAACCCTGATAACCCTAAAATACATAAGTTTAACGGAAACACTTTGTCAAATCAGGCTCGAAGGGTCATAAAACAAAATGTCATATCTCAAGAACTACTGGACCGACTACAAAAACAGGCAGAAGGTATAATACCGACTGAAACCCCTGAACTGATTCCGAACGAGACTGAGAACCGTGACACAACACCAACACAGACACTACATATCACACAGCAGACCCCTGAACAAGTAGAGACAATAGACCAACTGACAAACAATATAGAAGTAAACGAAGATCAGGACCCGCTAATTTTACACTTCCTTCAAGTATTAGCTGAAACAAAAGAGACCCCACTTGCAGAACGCTTAGTCCTGCCTAAAGCCAAAATAAATAAACATTTTATAGAAAACCTAAACACCTTGAATAAATACTTGCCTAACCTACTAATTACCAACAATAGTCTACACGAAATAAATAATATAATATACGCGACCGCCAAAACTGTAATAATAAATAATAACCAAACACCTTTCACACCAAAAACCACCATAAAACCGAAAAGTGATCCACCTTGGAAAAAACGAATACAAACCAAAATAGAAAAATTCCGGAAAGAACTAGGGCACTTAGTTGAAATACAAAGAGGAACTAACACACGTAGAATGAGGAAAATTAAAGACAAAATATACAGTAAATATAGTATTCAAAACGAAAATGACCACAACAACATCACAGAAACCATAAAACAAAAAGTCAAAGCTCTGGCAGGCAGGATTAAGAGATATGAAGAGATAAACACTAGAAAAGAGCAAAACAAGCTATTTGGTGAAAATGAACATCGATTATACAGAAGTTTGGGTAGTAAAAGCAATAGCGAAATTAAAATACCAAGTAAAGAAGGAGTAGAAGAATTCTGGAAATCAATACTGTCAAACCCTGAAGAGTACAATACTGACGCTAAATGGATTACAGAAATGGAAAGCTCATCTAGTGAAGTGAATACAGCAGATATAGAAGAGATTACAGAAGACCAAGTAAAACATGCCATAAGAAAACTACTGAACTGGAAAGCACCGGGAATCGATAAAATACAAAATTATTACTTGAAATATCTCACCAGCGTCCACAAATATTTAGCGGCACTATTCACAAACATTGTAGCAGGTAGAGAAACGTTAGAGGAATGGTTCACCACAGGTCAGGTTATACTAATACCCAAAAACGAAAACACTGAAGATCCGAGAAACTGGAGACCAATAGCTTGCTTGCCAAGTATGTACAAATTACTAACGTCCGTGTTAGCCAATATATTATATAGTCATTGCCATGAGAACAACATCATGGCTGTTGAACAGCGGGGATGTCGTCGTGGTGCCCGGGGATGTAAAGATCATTTAATGGTCAATAAAGCCATATTGGAGGATGCACACGAGTCCCAGAAGAATCTAAGCATGGCATGGATAGATTATCAAAAAGCCTTCGACAGTGTGTCACATGAATGGCTTCTTAAAATTCTTGATGTCTATAAATGCCCAGCTCTGATCAAAAGATTCCTTCTAATGGCGATGCCGTCGTGGAGAGTAATAATGACAGCTCGTGGCTCCCAAGATTCAATAACTACTGAACCGATTTATATAAGACGCGGAATATTCCAGGGCGATTCCCTATCACCGTTACTGTTTTGTCTGGCTATCAACCCTCTTTCATTCATACTGAATAAGTATGAAATGAAAGGATATAAGCTTAAAGATAGTTTCTGGATCAATCACCTGTTATACATGGATGACTTAAAGGTTTATGCAAATAACAGAACTAATTTAAAAGTATTGCTGGACAGCGTAGAGGTATTTACAAGCGACATAGGGATGCGGTTCGGATTAGATAAATGCAATACAATACATATTAGTGCAGGACATAGAAGCAACGTAACGGGAGAAGGACATATACTATTAAGTGGGGAAACCATCAACCAACTTGCAATAGGAGATAGATACAAATATTTAGGGGTACACGAATCAGGGAAAATAGAACACAGCATAATTAGGGAACAAATAACCAAAGAATATTTTAAAAGAGTGAAAAAACTAATGAACACGCATCTGAACTCGCGAAATCTTGTAAAAGGCATAAATACTTACGCAGTTCCGGTCTTGCTCTATTCATTCGGTGTTATAAATTACAAAAACAGTGATCTGAAGAAAATAGACGTTAAAACAAGAAAACTATTAGCAATAAAAAAGGCTCATCAGCAGAAGGCGGAAGTGGAAAGGCTATACTTGCCGGTCAATCAAGGAGGAAGAGGCCTATTGAACGTAGAATACATGTACAAAACACAAATAGTCAAATATAAACAATATCTTAAACCAAAAAGTGACCATCTCATTGAAGCAATAGTACAGCACGATACACATAGGGATAAATACTCAATCATGAAAGAAGCTCAAGAAATAGAAACGGAATTACAATTAGCAGTTGATAGCCCTCACACCGACGCAGAAATTAAAAAAGCAATAGTTAAAAAGCACAATGAAGCATGGAGAAATAAACAGTTACATGGACAATTCCCTAAAAAAGTACTAGATCAAGCCAACATAGATAAGGAACTCTCGTTCAAGTGGATAAAAAAGCAACAGATAAGTCCGGGTATAGAATCGTCAATATTCGCAATACAGGATCAAGCAGTCATGACACGACAACATCAACGCGACATACTGAAAGAATCAGTTGACGGAAAATGCCGCCTATGTGCCTGTAAAGATGAGACCACGCAGCACATCATATCTGGTTGTGAAAAACTCGCGGGGACCTACTATGTTAAGCGTCATAATAATCTTGTCCAGTACGTCTACTGGTGTCTAGCCAAAAAACATAAAATAGATGTTGCTAATCTATGGTGGAAAGAAACACTCGTGCAACCTCAGGTAAAAGAAAATGAGTCAGCAAAAATTCTATGGGAAATCCCTATTCAAACTGATGTCACCGTAACGCACAATAGACCAGATTTAATATGCATAGACAAAACAAACAATAGAACTTTTTTAATAGACATTACAGTTCCGTCAGATTATAATATAGGAGCTAAGGAGATTGAAAAATTAAGCAAATACCATCTACTGAAAACTGAAATCAGTCGGTTGTGGCATACACAAGCGACTGTCATACCGATAGTAATAGGTGCAACAGGGACAGTAGCTAAAAGCATTCAAAAGTACATAGATAAATTAGACACCCCCATAGACATTAGCATTCTTCAAAAACAAGCAGCCATACACACAACAACTATACTCAGTAAAGTACTAGGAGATACAGTATTCGTACACAACACACAGACCGACATAAATAGTACGCAACAATCATCAACAACACAACAGTCAACTAACACACCAGATCCATCCAACGTAACTCAAAGATCGAGCACACAACAAACCACACAACAGTCACCTGATACGCAAGGATCGTCTAGCACAACTCAAACATCGGACACACAACAACCGTCAACCACACAGCAGCCATCTGATACACCGGACTCATCCAACACAACTCAAGCGTCAAATACACAACAAAGAAGAGAACAAGGACTAGGTAGAGGTAGGAGAAGAAGTAGGAGAAACACATAATATTGGGAACATAAATACCTTTTTTCCTGTGGGCTACGGGACGAGGTATTTATTAAAACCGACGTAAAGTCGAGAATTGTGTTAACACAAACGTATAATATAATATAATAGAAATCCCTATTCAAACTGATGTCACCGTAACGCACAATAGACCAGATTTAATATACATAGACAAAACAAACAATAGAACTTTTTTAATAGACATTACAGTTCCGTCAGATTATAATATAGGAGCTAAGCAGATTGAAAAATTAAGCAAATACCATCTACTGAAAACTGAAATCAGTCGGTTGTGGCATACACAAGCGACTGTCATACCGATAGTAATAGGTGCAACAGGGACAGTAGCTAAAAGCATTCAAAAGTACATAGATAAATTAGACACCCCCATAGACATTAGCATTCTTCAAAAACAAGCAGCCATACACACAACAACTATACTCAGTAAAGTACTAGGAGATACAGTATTCGTACACAACACACAGACCGACATAAATAGTACGCAACAATCATCAACAACACAACAGTCAACTAACACACCAGATCCATCCAACGTAACTCAAAGATCGAGCACACAACAAACCACACAACAGTCACCTGACACGCAAGGCTCGTCTAGCACAACTCAAACATCGGACACACAACAACCGTCAACCACACAGCAGCCATCTGATACACCGGACTCATCCAACACAACTCAAGCGTCAAATACACAACAAAGAAGAGAACAAGGACTAGGTAGAGGTAGGAGAAGAAGTAGGAGAAACACATAATATTGGGAACATAAATACCTTTTTTCCTGTGGGCTACGGGACGAGGTATTTATTAAAACCGACGTAAAGTCGAGAATTGTGTTAACACAAACGTATAATATAATATAATATAATATAATATAATATGCCCCCCTAAATCCAACCCAAACGCCCGAGTCGAACACCTGACTCACGTGGGGGGCGGGCAACGCGTACAAATAAAACTTACGCGGCTAATCTGGGCAAGGGTAACCCAGCAGAATGGAGGATCGTAATAATGTTGAACGTATAGGGCCGCTTCCCGGGGGCGATCGCCGGGGCACGTCTGGAGCTGGCGCTGGACGTCACAGCATGCAAACCGTCAGCGGCTCTCTGCTGAACAGGCGGGCGAGAGTCGGGGAACCCGAAGCTACTACAGCCGACCAACGGGGTGGGGAGGGGGCGGATGACGCTTTGCAGAATAGGGCTTCGCCCACAGATTCTGCCGGCTCATCTGCAACGACCACGAATTACGCAGTAAATGATGATAGACGAAGAAAGTGGTCAACAGAAGAATTACAAGAATTAATGTTTTGCTATTTCAAAGCAAGATCAGAAGGACCAGGATATATAGGAAGATTAGAGGCGCTGTTCACCGAGCGAAACCCTGATAACCCTAAAATACATAAGTTTAACGGAAACACTTTGTCAAATCAGGCTCGAAGGGTCATAAAACAAAATGTCATATCTCAAGAACTACTGGACCGACTACAAAAACAGGCAGAAGGTATAATACCGACTGAAACCCCTGAACTGATTCCGAACGAGACTGAGAACCATGACACAACACCAACACAGACACTACATATCACAAAGCAGACCCCTGAACAAGTAGAGACAATAGACCAACTGACAAACAATATAGAAGTAAACGAAGATCAGGACCCGCTAATTTTACACTTCCTTCAAGTATTAGCTGAAACAAAAGAGACCCCACTTGCAGAACGCTTAGTCCTGCCTAAAGCCAAAATAAATAAACATTTTATAGAAAACCTAAACACCTTGAATAAATACTTGCCTAACCTACTAATTACCAACAATAGTCTACACGAAATAAATAATATAATATACGCGACCGCCAAAACTGTAATAATAAATAATAACCAAACACCTTTCACACCAAAAACCACCATAAAACCGAAAAGTGATCCACCTTGGAAAAAACGAATACAAACCAAAATAGAAAAATTCCGGAAAGAACTAGGGCACTTAGTTGAAATACAAAGAGGAACTAACACACGTAGAATGAGGAAAATTAAAGACAAAATATACAGTAAATATAGTATTCAAAACGAAAATGACCACAACAACATCACAGAAACCATAAAACAAAAAGTCAAAGCTCTGGCAGGCAGGATTAAGAGATATGAAGAGATAAACACTAGAAAAGAGCAAAACAAGCTATTTGGTGAAAATGAACATCGATTATACAGAAGTTTGGGTAGTAAAAGCAATAGCGAAATTAAAATACCAAGTAAAGAAGGAGTAGAAGAATTCTGGAAATCAATACTGTCAAACCCTGAAGAGTACAATACTGACGCTAAATGGATTACAGAAGTGGAAAGCTCATCTAGTGAAGTGAATACAGCAGATATAGAAGAGATTACAGAAGACCAAGTAAAACATGCCATAAGAAAACTACTGAACTGGAAAGCACCGGGAATCGATAAAATACAAAATTATTACTTGAAATATCTCACCAGCGTCCACAAATATTTAGCGGCACTATTCACAAACATTGTAGCAGGTAGAGAAACGTTAGAGGAATGGTTCACCACAGGTCAGGTTATACTAATACCCAAAAACGAAAACACTGAAGATCCGAAAAACTGGAGACCAATAGCTTGCTTGCCAAGTATGTACAAATTACTAACGTCCGTGTTAGCCAATATATTATATAGTCATTGCCATGAGAACAACATCATGGCTGTTGAACAGCGGGGATGTCGTCGTGGTGCCCGGGGATGTAAAGATCATTTAATGGTCAATAAAGCCATATTGGAGGATGCACACGAGTCCCAGAAGAATCTAAGCATGGCATG
Source organism: Ennomos erosarius (assembly GCA_963580505.1). Taxonomy (NCBI): domain Eukaryota; kingdom Metazoa; phylum Arthropoda; class Insecta; order Lepidoptera; family Geometridae; genus Ennomos; species Ennomos erosarius. The sequence goes on along the minus strand of OY756996.1, from coordinate 2,176,709 downwards.
GATAGATTATCAAAAAGCCTTCGACAGTGTGTCACATGAATGGCTTCTTAAAATTCTTGATGTCTATAAATGCCCAGCTCTGATCAAAAGATTCCTTCTAATGGCGATGCCGTCGTGGAGAGTAATAATGACAGCACGTGGCTCCCAAGATTCAATAACTACTGAACCGATTTATATAAGACGCGGAATATTCCAGGGCGATTCCCTATCACCGTTACTGTTTTGTCTGGCTATCAACCCTCTTTCATTCATACTGAATAAGTATGAAATGAAAGGATATAAGCTCAAAGATAGTTTCTGGATCAATCACCTGTTATACATGGATGACTTAAAGGTTTATGCAAATAACAGAACTAATTTAAAAGTATTGCTGGACAGCGTAGAGGTATTCACAAGCGACATAGGGATGCGGTTCGGATTAGATAAATGCAATACAATACATATTAGTGCAGGACATAGAAGCAACGTAACGGGAGAAGGACACATACTATTAAGTGGGGAAACCATCAACCAACTTGCAATAGGAGATAGATACAAATATTTAGGGGTACACGAATCAGGGAAAATAGAACACAGCATAATTAGGGAACAAATAACTAAAGAATATTTTAAAAGAGTGAAAAAACTAATGAACACGCATCTGAACTCGCGAAATCTTGTAAAAGGCATAAATACTTACGCAGTTCCGGTCTTGCTCTATTCATTCGGTGTTATAAATTACAAAAACAATGATCTGAAGAAAATAGACGTTAAAACAAGAAAACTATTAGCAATAAAAAAGGCTCATCAGCAGAAGGCGGAAGTGGAAAGGCTATACTTGCCGGTCAATCAAGGAGGAAGAGGCCTATTGAACGTAGAATACATGTACAAAACACAAATAGTCAAATATAAACAATATCTTAAACCAAAAAGTGACCATCTCATTGAAGCAATAGTACAGCACGATACACATAGGGATAAATACTCAATCATGAAAGAAGCTCAAGAAATAGAAACGGAATTACAATTAGCAGTTGATAGCCCACACACCGACGCAGAAATTAAAAAAGCAATAGTTAAAAAGCACAATGAAGCATGGAGAAATAAACAGTTACATGGACAATTCCCTAAAAAAGTACTAGATCAAGCCAACATAGATAAGGAACTCTCGTTCAAGTGGATAAAAAAGCAACAGATAAGTCCGGGTATAGAATCGTCAATATTCGCAATACAGGATCAAGCAGTCAGGACACGACAACATCAACGCGACATACTGAAAGAATCAGTTGACGGAAAATGCCGCCTATGTGCTTGTAAAGATGAGACCACGCAGCACATCATATCTGGTTGTGAAAAACTCGCGGGGACCTACTATGTTAAGCGTCATAATAATCTTGTCCAGTACGTCTACTGGTGTCTAGCCAAAAAACATAAAATAGATGTTGCTAATCTATGGTGGAAAGAAACACTCGTGCAACCTCAGGTAAAAGAAAATGAGACAGCAAAAATTCTATGGGAAATCTCTATTCAAACTGATGTCACCGTAACGCACAATAGACCAGATTTAATATACATAGACAAAACAAACAATAGAACTTTTTTAATAGACATTACAGTTCCGTCAGATTATAATATAGGAGCTAAGGAGATTGAAAAATTAAGCAAATACCATCTACTGAAAACTGAAATCAGTCGGTTGTGGCATACACAAGCGACTGTCATACCCATAGTAATAGGTGCAACAGGGACAGTAGCTAAAAGCATTCAAAAGTACATAGATAAATTAGACACCCCCATAGACATTAGCATTCTTCAAAAACAAGCAGCCATACACACAACAACTATACTCAGTAAAGTACTAGGAGATACAGTATTCGTACACAACACACAGACCGACATAAATAGTACGCAACAATCATCAACAACACAACAGTCAACTAACACACCAGATCCATCCAACGTAACTCAAAGATCGAGCACACAACAAACCACACAACAGTCACCTGACACGCAAGGATCGTCTAGCACAACTCAAACATCGGACACACAACAACCGTCAACCACACAGCAGCCATCTGATACACCGGACTCATCCAACACAACTCAAGCGTCAAATACACAACAAAGAAGAGAACAAGGACTAGGTAGAGGTAGGAGAAGAAGTAGGAGAAACACATAATATTGGGAACATAAATACCTTTTTTCCTGTGGGCTACGGGACGAGGTATTTATTAAAACCGACGTAAAGTCGAGAATTGTGTTAACACAAACGTATAATATAATATAATGTACAAAAACTAGACTTATTTCATGGACTTATGTCCACTGTTTCTTCGCACCACAGGGCAGGCCACATCGCTCGTAGAACTGACAACCGATGGGGAAGAAAGGTTCTCGAGTGGCGACCACGAACTGGAAGACGCAGCGTAGGCCGGCCCCCCACTAGGTGGACCGACGACCTGGTGAAAGCCGCGGGGAGCCGATGGATGCAGGAGGCGAGCAGCCGCTCTGAGTGGCGCTCCCGGGGGGAGGCCTATGTTCAGCAGTGGACGTCTTCAGGCTGTTAATGATGATGATGATGATGTCCACTGTTAGATAAATAATTAATTGACATACTATTTATAACCTCATAGGCATAGGGCGCTTTATCATGATTACCATTTCAATTTCTTTTTAAAATCTTACTTATATGACATTTTTATTTTAACATTGTTGACATCTCTATCAATTTAATATATCAAATATCATCATCAATTCTTATAATTATGGATTTCTTTTTTAATTAATTTCTTATTTACTTGTGGAGTTATGGCGTGTATTTTATTTATTTTATTTTTCTTTAATCTGTGGTTTCATTCAACTCACATGATGTTTATTATTTTATTTCTGCATGGCCATATTGACCAATGTTTATTGTATGCCAAATCAGGCCAAACATGTGCGCTACATTTATAAACTCTATACCACCTTCATTTGCAAAAATGTATTATTACCATGTTTAACAATAAAATAATCTTTATCTTTATCTTTATCTTTACCTAAGTTAGTTACCTATACCAGGAACGTAACCAAAAGGGATGAAAAAATACGCTCAACTTGTGTCTTCAAATCAAGAGCAAATAGGTTACTTCTGGGTAAGCTTGAGGTGGACCAGGGGAAAAAAAAACTTCCCGTGGTCCACCCAGGTGGACTAAGCAGGTGGACCACGGGCAATACCCGGCGTGCTCCACCTTCGACCTCATCGACACTTACCATCAGGGCCCGAAGTCTGCTATTTTATGTTATGTGTGATTGTGCCATAATGGTTCATGTATGGTAGGTGTAGGTCATTACCAATGTACTCTGTGGTGTAGGTACCATAATGACGAATTTTGACACTAATGTTAGTCTACAAACCATAAGTAGACTATCATTAGTGTCAAAATCTATCACGATGACAGATTTTTGACAACAATAGGAGTCTACAAACCATAAGTCGACTACCTTTAGTGTAAATCTGCCATTACGGCACCATTCATGAACCATTATGACACAATTGAAATAGGTAGCAGACTTCGGGCCTTCGGGTGAGATAATGTTGTCAAACGCAAACTCCTTTGTAAGTAAAAAAGGTGCTTTGGACTTAAAACAATCTTTTCTAACTTTCAGGCCACTGACTCCACATGAAGTGCTCGAGTTCCGACACAAAACAAGCTGGCGCCGCGCCCGATACCTCCTACTCTTTACATTCTGGTCTCTCATAGCCCTGTCCCTCGCCGTAATCACTTGTTTCCTATTAAATGCTCCACCCTGTATAGACACAGGGCTTGATGATATGCCTACAGTACCCCCTGTACACATGAGCTTAGCCCCTTTACTATATACTGGAAGAAAGAGTTATATAACGGACTAGGGGAACCTTCCCCCTACTCTATTAGGTTTTTGAACCTATTTCTGTGTATATTAGAAAGAAATGGTTTGATCTCAGAAAATATCCAAAGTGTAGTAGACATACGTACCTAATTGTCGCAGGGGGCGTAGAAAGTCTGCTGTCTTGTGAGTTTATCGATTAAGTTGGTGATTAAAATAATAAAATCATCTTAAATAAAATTATGTGTTGTTAACTTATTATTTAATTTATGTAAGTAAGTTATTCCTGGTCAGAAGTGCGGGGAGTGATAGATGCAGGAGGAAAGCAGCCTGAAGCAGCCGCGGAAAGCTGCTCTCTTCAGTTGAGGCCTATGTTCAGTAGTGATTCTGAAACTTACCTCCGACGAATGTTTCTCTGCCGAATGATCCGCTGACAGAATTGGACGTCTTGAGCCTGATGATGATGTACTTACCTAAGTACTTAATTAAGTAAGTACCTATACCTAAGTATAGTAGGTAGGTGATTCTATGAATGCGTCCACTAGGTAGATACCACTTTTCTGAACGTCACTGGTAAGGGATAGGCACCTTGTTCATATGTTTTTAAATTAGGTATTAACCCTCGTTGTAATTGAATATCGCCGTTGTAAGGATTTGTGAAATTGGATCCTATTGGTGGCTTACGATAGGTGAGTTCATCAGTCAATATTATAATAACACCTGGGGCCATTCCTTATCAGTCATGTTAAACATTTTATTTAAACCACAGAGCAACAAAAAACGCTTCCTATAGACAAAGCGTCATTTGTTTCATAGCTCTGTCATTTAAACAAGGTACCTACTTATTATTTTCTTGAGTTTTGGTACTTATGCTTGTAACTGATAGAGACAATGCTCTTTGAAGCCGACTATACTCTGTCAACCTTGTACAGTGACGACGTTTCCAAACCGATTATCTCGGTGTGCATTACAGCCAGGGTTGTTCCCTGTCACCCTGTGTTGCCTATGTAGGTACCTACATACTACATTCTTTTTTTTTAATTTGACTAAGCCAGCGTTTGACCACAATCTCACCTGATGGGAAGCGACGATGTGGTCTAAGATATAGCACGCTGGGCTAGTAAATACCTATTCACTCTTGATTTGAACAACCCCGGGTTGTATTTTTCGGGAAACACCGACCAGGGTAAGGCATTCCACACTTTTGCAGTTCTAATTAAAAAAGTAGAGTCGAAACGGTTAGTACGTATTGGAGGTATTTCGACCATGAGAGGGTGTCGCTTGGCCGAACGCCTGGTGGTTTTATAATGGAAAGGTGCTGCAGGAATTAGGTCATGCAGTTCTTGTGCACACTCTCCATAGTGCAATCTATAAAATACTGAAAGGCTAGCGACTTCCCGTCGGTGCGCCAGGGTCTGGAGCCTAGTGTTCACCAAGACATCGTCACCGATAATCCGCTTAGCACGCCGCTCAATGGCATCCAAAGCTGCCAGTTGGTACTTTGCCGACCCACCCCAGAGGTGGCAACAGTACTCCATACACGACCGGACCTGCGCTTGGTAGAGGGTCAGAAGCTGTCCCGGTGTGAAGGAACGTCTAACCTTGGACAATATGCCAAGTTTTTTGGCAGCTACTTTCGCCTTGGATTCAATAAAAGAGCCGAAGTTAAGATTGGACGTCAGTGTGACACCCAAAAGCTCTAGATGGTCGCCTATCGGTAAAGATACACCACGGAAAGTAGGAGATAAGTTGAATGGGCTCTTTTTCGTGGAGAACAAGCACGCCTGCGTTTTAGCAGTGTTAAACTTTACTAAGTTAGCATCCCCCCAATCGGATACGGCTTCCAAAGCTAAGTTCAATCGCTCTACCATGTCTTCTCTCCGAAGGAGAGTATCTTCACTCTTATCACGGGCACTGGATATAAATCTCTCAACAACAGTACTGTCGTCTGCATACCCAAAGGTGCCGGGCTTGAGCAGGTCATTTATGTGCAGTAAAAATAGTGTTGCTGAGAGAACAGACCCCTGAAGTACACCAGCATTAATAGCCATTAGATCGGACGAGCAGCCATCAAGAACTACTCGAAGCGATCGTTCCCTCAGAAAGTCTGATATCCAGTTGCGCAGGCCAGAGGGGAGCCCATAGGAGGAGAGCTTGCTTAGAAGGCCGTCGTGCCAAACCCGGTCAAACGCCTTCGAGATGTCAAAAGAGACCGCAAGCGCCTCTCCATGTAACTCAACGGCTTCGCTCAAGATGTGAGTGGCATACGCTAGGAGATCACCAGTAGACCGATTTCGGCGAAACCCATATTGCCGGTCACTGAAAAGATCGTTATCCTCTAGGTATGCCAAGAGTTTGTTGTTGATAACTCTCCATACTCTTGCAGAGCAGAGACGTTATCGAGATGGGTCTATAGTTTGAGGGTTCAGCACGACTCCCCTTCTACGGTACTGGTTGTACGTTAGCGAGCTTCCAACTCCCGGGGACTTTGCCTGTGTCAAGAGAGAGGCGAAACAGACGAGTTAGGATGGGAGACAACTCAGGTGCATAGTTCTTAAGCACAATTGCAGGTATACCATCTGGACCACTGGCTTTGTTCACGTCTAAGGCACGAAGCGTTTTGAGGACCTCTTTTTGGTGAATACGTATTTCGGGCATGTATATCCCGCAATGAGGTAACTCAGGAGGTGTGCTGCCTGTAGTGTCTAGACGTGACGCTTCTGCGAAGAGATTTGCAAATAAATTTGCCTTCTCCTCAGCAGTGTGAGCCAATGTTCCATCTGGTTTAAATAATGGAGGCAATGAAGAACGGCAGAAGTTCGCTTCAACCGACTTTGCCAAGGACCAAAATGCTTTGCTACCCGCAGGGTAAGAAGCTAGTTTGGTTCCTAGTCGGTTTATGTGGTCGAAGCGAGACTTCCTTAAAGTCTTCTTGCAGTTCTTAGCGGCAACATTGTAGTTTCTCTTCATAATCCGAGTGTCTGAAGATTTGCGCTTTCGAGCATCAGCCCAAGCTAGGTAAGCCTCTTGTTTTTTCGCTTTTGCGGTTAAACATTCAGCACCAAACCAAGGCCGAGTTCTGCTAGTGAGTGGTCTATCAGAGAATGGGATATAATATTCCATTGCCTGACATACCACCTGTGTTATAGCAGTAGCGCAAGTTGACGGGTCCTTAGAAGTGAAACACATTTGCCGCCAAGGATATGAAGCAAGAAACTGCCGCATCTCGTCCCAATCCGCCGATTTGTACTTCCACACGCGCCTGTTACCCTTTGGGCTAGAATCAGGAGGGGAGTATACAGAGACGGACGAAATCAGACAGTGATCGGAGCCACCAAGTGGTGAAGAAACCGTCACGGAATATCGGTCTGGCTCAGTCGTCATCAGCAGATCAAGACAGTTAGCTGTGTGGCCATCAACATCGGGTACCCTTGTCGGTTCCTGAACTAACTGGGAAAGATTTAACGCTAAAGCAAGTTTTCGCGTCTCTCTCCCTGCATGGCCGGCATTCTATACTTATAATGTAGTTAGGTAGGCCTACTTAGTCATTTTTACAACCACCAAGAATGCTGGCCCTTGATTGACAATTAGGTCATCTAATTCGCAGACTGTCCAATTAGGTAGGTCCAACTTAACAAAGAGGTTGCACGAACAATCTGACTAGGCTGGGCAGCGTTCAGGAAGCTTCGACCTAGGTAATATTTTCGGCGACAATACCGCAAAGCCTGAAAACAAAGGTTTTCAGTCAATGTGTGTTGCCAGTGATGACTTATGGAACTGAGACGTGGTCTCTTGCTGTTGGTCTCATTTGTAAGCTGAAAGTCACGCAACGAGCTATCGAGAGAGCAATGCTCGGTGTTTCCCTGCGAGATAAGATGCGAAATGACGAGATCCGCAAGAGAACTAAAGTGACCGATTAAGTAATTCTTAGAATTATCAAGTTCAAATGGCAATGGGCAAGCCACATTGCTCGTAGAACTGACCACCGATGGGGAAGAAAAGTTCTCGAATGGCAACCACGAAACGGAAGACGCAGTGTATCATCGGTCGGCCGGCCCCCTACTACCGATGATCTTGTAAAAACCGCGGGGAGCCGATGGGTGCAGGAGGCGAGCAGCTGCTCAAAGTGGCGCTCTCCGGGAAGCTCTGGCTCTTAAATTGGTGGAAGTCTTCAGGCTGCGTTGACGATGATAATGATGATGAAAAAAATTACTTAAGATGCCTACTTTTTTACAATATTCTTGCAATCACTAGTTCAATCTGTCTAGAATACCTAATAATTCGATACATAAGCATAGTGCAAAAATTGAACGTAGACGGTAACAACGTAAAGTAAGTGTCAAATAAAAAACAAAAAGATGCTGCACGCAAGGAACTTATACGTACCTATACTATGATTGGCTGCACGCTGCACGTGACTAGAGTGAAATAAATTTAAAAAGGAGCCCATATTTCGCGCGGAATTGGGATGGTAACGATAAAAAAAATTAACCACATTTACACCCTGAATAGATAAGGTAAGTCGGTGATACACAATAATAGTTCCAAAAGTTGTGCCTGTGGAGTAATATATGGATTAAATTCCCGCACGCGTGCCGGCGACGCGCATTGCGGCTGCGTTCTTAGTGAAATTGAAAGCGATAAGTTTAAAGTACCTAGTGGTTTAGATTCTGTGTCTTTACTAGGCGAACAGTGAGCGGGTCACTGTTTGGCACTTTTTTTTTCTTATGTTTTGGCTCCACACATAGTGTATTTAGCCAGTGTCAAGTATTATATTTTAATCGTGGTATAAAATATTTAACGCAAAGTCATGTCCTAGTCATAGTCATAGTCCAGTCTTATTCAGGTAGTCATAGTCCAGTCTATGTCATGCTCCAGCAAAATGGTGGCAACTTTACTAGAAGCTTCTATGGAGTTTTGGAAGCAACACGAAAAATCACGTTTCACCACATATGTCACTTGGCCTCACTCATGCTCGTAATTCAGGACTTAATGCTTAGAACGCCACCAATTTTAAACATTAACACTGAAAAAAGCAAAAGTTTTGAAAAAATAATACAATGCAACGACGCGACGTGAACTTTTCCGCGTTCCCGCCAAAAAACTCGTTTGGCCCTTTGCCTTTAAATTTTAAAGTAACTTTGTGTTTGTATTTCGCTAAATTGCAAACTGAATTAGTGAGCGCCTGATTCGCAGCAAAATAAATACGCGCGTGACGCAGTCGGCAGCGATTTGTTCGCTACCTGCAGTACCCCTAAGTACGAGTTTCGATAGTTTACTAAAACTTGATTCGTTTAAGTTTTCTCCCTTTTCTCCCATACATTTCTCTGCAGCTCCCCTAGCAGACACATTGATGAACTAAATATGGCAGTACAAATTTTAAATGGATTCGCGCGTATTCACGTATTGGAAAACTCGTACTAGGGGTACTGGTGAAGTATCGAAGTAAAAAGTACCTATTAGGTATATTTTGTCTTTTACCTCATGAAAAGTAGAATAAAACCCAAACCCCTTGTAAGTAAAAAATAAATAAATAAAGTTAAACTTAAGCTCATACTACTTAATTTTTATTTTAATGATGCTTTACAACCTATCACGCTATTTTTACCATACCGTAAACCTAAAAATTCGGGACTCGCTTCCGCTCCTACTGACCTTAGCACGAACGGGCCAAAATAATATAAACTTACGCGAGATAGAACGAGCAGTAAATTGCTCGCGCCCTCAAGGGCGTTGTGGCGTTGTATTATCAACAAAGGACGACCATCCTATCCTTGAACAAATGTTTGGTGAAATTTTCTTTACAAAATCTTCGGATAAAATTAGTGGTTTATTCGATTGGGGCCTGGGGAACGCGTAAGAAGGAGTTAAGGGTGAACTGGCTATAGTTATTTTTTATTCTTCGTGAAAATCTCTAGCTAAATTATATTTTGAAATTCATGCTCCGTGATCCACAGTAGATACCTACATAATAAGTTATCGCTATAAGTAGGTATTACGTATCTACCCATATAAGGAAATACGCATGCACACTACCTTATTATACTTATGTAGGTTAGGTAGTTGCCGATAACTATAGGATCAATAATTAAATGAAGGATCTTAAGAGTAGAGAAATACTACCTCACTACCAGATAATTATGATAAGCGTCACGGAGAGCTTATCGCCACCAGATCCAGGGCATAATACCTACCTCAGAACATTAACACTTCATTATAGTTTAAGTCATTATAATAACACCACATTAAAGGTAATAATTATTAGGTATAAGTACTTAGCTAGATGACGCTGTGTGAAAGGTCCACACATATTAATTATTTACTATCTATTTTAGTTTAAGTTAACTTCAAAGGAATCGTTTATTTATTCTAGTCTCCAATCGCTTGTCAAATTATCGTTTCCAGTGAACGACATAAACTTGAATGATTCATGCCATCGCCTGTGTATATAGGTAGGTATATTGTGACGCCCTTTGTTTGAAAAATTATTTATCGTGAGTATGCGATGCGGTTTAATAAAATTGACCGTTTCTTTTGAGGGAAGGCTGGAGTTGTCTCTATAATTATTTTGACTGCTAGAGTCTACAATACAACACCATGCAACGTGCAGAAAACGTGTAACTTCCCACCGCACCATATAATCGGTGTGTCAAGAAAAACAGGTACCTAATTCAAATTCAAATTCAAATTCAAATGTTTATTGCGTTCCATAATGTAACATTAGATAGTGTAATCAAGCATTGGTATCATTACGGACCCTGTTGGGCACAACAATTGTTATTAGAGGAGAGGACGACAGTATAAATACCTACTTAAAACAAATTCCATAAATTATCAATAATAATCGTCATCAAAATATTCGGCATAATTTTAAACATTATTATTTGTCATTCTCATCATTAGTTATTAAATATACTTAATTTAATTTACAATTTGTCATTAAGATAATCTTGAATTGAATAATAAGTCTTACTAATTAAAAATTCTTATATGTTTTTTACAAACTGTACGTCAGTTTTATGTTTTTTATACACGTCAGGAAGTTTATTAAATATTTTTATTGACATTACGAGAGGACTTGACGAATGTAACTTGAGTCGGGAAATCGGTAATACTAGGTGGTTTTCGTATCGTATTGAGCGGTTTATATTTCTAGGTAAATCTTTTTGTTTTGTATACAAATGCGGATTTTTCCATACAAATTTGCATAGCTCCAGGATATAAATAGAAGGTAATGTCAAAATTTTAAGTTTTTTAAATTGAGGTTTGCAACTGTCTGTCTGTTTAATATTAGTTAATATGCGTATTAGTTTTTTTTGTTGGATGAAGAGGCTCTGTGCTGTTGTGCTATTTCCCCATAAGATAACGCCATAGCTGAGCCATGCAAAAGCGTACGAATAATACGTGGTTAGTGCAGTATCTAGGTCAGTAGTCTTTTTGACTTCACGAAGGGCATACGTGAATGACGATAATTTAGATTTAATCTTGTTTACGTGCGATTCCCAATTGATGTGTGTGTCTACCTACAACCCCGATGGGTTGTTTAAGGCAATAGGGAATTAATTATTAGGCAAGCATTATTATTGTCTCCCCCTCTCTCAGGTTTTTTTTTTATGATGGGCTGATGCTGTTGGTCTCTACCGACCTTTACAGCGTCACCAGGCGGGAGGGCAGGCGCTTAAGGCGCCCAGCTGATAAAAGCAACTAGCTCAAACGCACTCCTGGGGTGCGAGCCTCGGCTTGGGCTATTGTCGGGATAAGAGGATCGAGTAGGCTACGTCCGCTGGAGGAGTGGACCTCACCGGCGGGGTCGGTGTCTAATTGTGTTACGCTGGTATCCTATACCGGTGCCGAAATCAGTACCTGAGCCAGAAAGGCTAGACTCGTCCGGTGATCCTAGCGCAGCCGCTGTTGTACCCCCTCCTGGTGATGATGTGGGATTTGTTGTTAACCCATCCCCTTCGTATCCTGGGTGGAAATCGAATCCACAACCTCGTGTTCAGAAGGCAGGTCTACTTCCAACTACCAACTGGGCATCAAGCCAGTCGATACTAATGCAGTTCTCCAACACTCCACCTCTACTTCGAAGAGTTCGAAGCTTTGTAATATATACCCGTTCCTATTTATCTATATGCCTAAATAATACTAACTCTTGCACCTCTTGGTAATAAAGCTCTATGCTGCTATAACAATGAAAATCAACTGTCCATCAGGCGCTAATAGTGAATTCCATCGCAGTTGGATCGTGGCCGTTCTAATTGCGAGATTCGTGGTAATTTCACCTCTATGTCTACCGCTTTGGTGTGGTGTAGGTTCACCATTATACTCTACATTCCGTGTACCTACCAACCAATAGGCATGATGACTAAAATTTTTTTTTGCATAAATTAAAAATATTCTTCAAAAGATAAACATTTGTGAAAACAAAAATAAAATATCTCAAAAAACGACAAAGTCACAAGCATTTTAAAAACCGGAATAGAAAGAGATAGCTCAAACGGCCAGTGACGTCAGAGGAATGTCGTCATAGTACCTCATTACTAAGCTGTGGTAGCTCATTAACATGTGTACACCCCATTTATGTCAATAAATGATTATTTGATTGATTGATTGAGCTTTACATACATTTCTTTGGCATGTGACGTCACGAGGGGATTTTTCATAGTAAATGTGGAGGCGCTCTGTTTCGCGGGAAAGGGACAGGAGAAGCTTATTATTCCGTGATTTATTTACCGATTTTACTTATTTTTTCAATTATTGCATTCATTTTTAATCTTCTTTATGAAAGTATTATTTACTTGTTCATTTTTAATAGTAGTCATCATGCCTATTACACTAAACAACGGAAGAGAACGTCTTCTGAAGAATTGACATTGGTGGAATTGCCATACAATGTGGAAAGCCCCTAAATACATTTTGAAGTTATAAAGAGACCCCTACCTTCTTGTTTAGGGTTCCGTACCCAAACGGTAAAATGGACCCTATTACTAATGGCTTCGCTGTCCGTCTGTCCGTCTGGCTGTTTGTCCGTCCGACAGTTACAAAATTGAAATATTTCACAGATTGTGTTTTTGTGTACGTATACCTACACGTCTAAAAACTAAACGGTAATAATAATTTGAATAGACGGTGGACGAATATTTGTAAATGCGCTAAGACGATTAGGTTTTGCCTTATAATAAACCTGAAAACTTTTTCAAGTAACTGATGGTTACCCTACAGTTCCAGGATCTTTGCGCTAACAGGAAATAACGGTTATTGTGTAATTAAAATAATAAATAAGGCTTATGACTTCATTACTGCGGTCGTTATTTTGGGAGCAAACCGGACATTTCAGAGGAAAGGGGACATTACAACTTTTTATCACCAAAATTTTACTACAAGTAAGTATTAGGTAGGTGCCTATTTAATTTTATTCTGTGCAAAACATCTTCTTCCTTTTGGTTCTCGCTTGAATCATTTAAAATATAACCAGAAACGGGATATTATTTTATAAAAGGTGTTGGACCCTTTCGTTTCATATACTTGGACGACATTATCATTTTTATATTTTTCTTTGATATTGATTTAAAGTTAAACTACGGAACCGATTTTGATAAAACTTTTACAGGACTATTATAAAAGTATAAGCTTACAAATAGAAAATAATATCCTGAATCGTTTTCTAAATTATGGAGATATGACAGTACCTTTTCAATCCGGCTTTTTAAAGCTACTACGTACCTTGTACCTACCTCCGGCGTACATACCAGTACGTACTACGTACCTTCGAGATTTACGTAAGTACTGCATTTTAAGCAACTCCCATAGACCTAGGAAAAAATAATATAATTAATATATGTATATGCCTAGATAATATATTATAGGTACCTTGATATCTACAACAGAATTGAGAACCTCTTTGAAGGTGGTTTTGTAAAACTACCCCTCTTCTAATTTTTCGAGCAAATACAAATCAACTGTTGATTTACCTTATCAATTAGACAGGTACTATATGTATACCTACCTACTTAGTTAATTCACGACCAAATTGATGTCGTGTCTGACAGGTCACTAACCTCGAAGGCACAACCACTACCGTCTTTACGAGTTTTACGACGTTGATCAGCAAGCCCTACTAATTATTTCATTATCCTATTAAATGAACTAGACCTTTTATTCATGGTATTGGTATGGGACAGTAACCTATAGAGTAAAACCTTGTTAGATTCTACCTATATCTTCTACTTTAGATATAGATATACCTCGTTTATAGTACTTACGGGATATTTACCGCGATTAGAATCATTTTTGAGTTCCCGATATTTCGGCACAGTTACATGCACCATTTTCACGGGTAGACTGAAGATGCGGGTGGATGATAAAAAGTTCGAAATGTTAGGAGCAGACATAAAATGGTGCATGTAGCTGTTCCGAAATATCGGGAACTCAAAAATGATTCTAATCACGGTAAATATCCCGTAAGTACTATTAAAACCGTGGTAAACAACCGTGAAAATTTAAAATAGCCCTATTGTAGACAATTACATACATGACCATGATCTAAAACAATACAAGACCCATATCAGTTCAAGTTGCCAAAAGTCACCCAACAGCATTCGATCATTGTCGTTATTATTTTAATGACGTTAGGTATATTACAACAAGACAAAGTAATATAGAAAGGCTTATTAATCTCATTTATCACGGCAGACGTCCCACGAAGTTATTGTGTCCCTTAGATTTTGGACTACAGTCTAGCATGCCAGTACGGTATCTCTCACGTATTTAGTTGTTTTTGTTGTTTGTACGATATCTTCATACAAAAACCTTGTTAGTAAACTATTTTATAAGAGAATGAATGACGTGACTAGCTACCTTGTCGTTCGCTTGTTGTTGAGCTACACGGTCGCCCGTAACAGTTGTAAGTAATGGCACTGTTTCGCGTGACACTGCACTGCGCACCTGATCCTGAGACATGCCGTAGTCTTAAGTAATAATCAGATTACTAGACTGTGAACCAGGAAATAAAGTCTCCTTTGTCCAGTAATTTCACTAGCTACAATGCCCTTCAAACCGGAATACAGTAGTGCTTGCACACTACTACTTGACGGCAGACTAACTGGGATAGCGGCGGTATCTATAGAATTGCAGAAAAGTCCAATACAACCTAATAATTTAATGTTTGTGGTCGTTTGGTTACAGTGCCATGTAGCCCTTAACTAAGAAAAGATTGTACTATGCCTTGGTATAACACCCTAACATAACCTTGGGAACTTAAGTAAGTGAGGTAAAAAAAAACCCTTCTAATTGAGAGTCTACATACCCCATTGAGGTACGATACCCACACACTATTTACCATGCCTCAATCATTGAAATACTTACATCATCATCATCATCATTAACAGCCTGAAGACGTCCACTGCTCGACATAGGCCTCCCCCAGGGAGCGCCACTTAGAGCGGCTGCTCGCCTTCTGAATCCATCGCATCGGCTCCCCGTGGCTTTCACCAGATTGTTAGTCCACCGAGTGGGGGGCCGGCTTACGCTGCGTCTTCCGGTTCGTGGTCGCTACTCGAGAATCTTTCTTCCCCATCGGTTGTCAGTTCTATGAGCGATTTGGCCTGCCCATTGCCATTTCAACTTGCTAATTCTAGGAGCTACTTCGGTCACTTTAGTTCTCCTGTGGATCTCCTCATTTCGGATCTTATCTCGCAGGGAAACACCGAGCATTGCTCTCTCCATAGCTCGGTTATTATAGGAAATACCTACTTTTTATATGAAAACGATGTCTGCGTGCGTGAAAAAAACCAAAATCTGTATGAAGATCCCTTACTGGTTATTATTTATGGATTCGCTTTATTAAACCCTATTATTGGATTGGGATTTCTCGGCAACGGTTGATATTTTCATAAGGGGAAGAAATGGCTTCGTGACTTTTCACGTATTTTTTGCGGTTTTTATATGAAGAGGTTTTCCTATATTGACATTGTCTTATAAGACCTTATACCAATACTTCTATTCATTTATTTATTTTATAGGGGTTTTTATTTGTTTTTTACTTCTGATTTATTCTGCGAGCCTGCGAGCCTTCTGCATCCATGCACTCCCCGCGGGTTTCGCCAGATCGTCAGTCCATCTAGTGAGAGGATGGCCCACGATGCATCTTCGTTCGTGGTCGCCACACGAGAACATTTCTTCCCCATTGGTTGTCAGTCCTACGAGCGATGTAGTTTGCCCATTCCTATTTCTAATTCTAAGTCCTCCTGCGGCACATACCTAAATACTACTTGATCTGTATAGGTAATGATCGCGCTGACTGTACAAATGTTCCAGTCTACCCTACAATAGGTAAGTAGATAGCGTCCTCAACATGCTGGCAGCATTGCCCCGTTTAATTGAAATACTGATTCGTTTTGCCAATTAAGCGCCAGCAACAGCATTTTGGTCACGCGTCGCAACGATAAGGCGCTTAGTATATAGGTACCTACTTTGAAAAATGCGATGAGCTCCCGGTCCTCACGCCACGGGCTCTGGGTTTTTACATCTCTTTCATTTAAGAGCTAAACTCTAGTCTGTGGAGTTTTTTCTGTTCTTCTCGATTTTCTGCGAACTTTTCAGCTCTTGGTACGACATGGCATTAGCCTTTCCCTTCAGTTGATCCACGAATATTCTTCTCGGTCGCCCTCTTCCTCTCTTTCCCTCTACTTTTCCTTTCGTGATGGTAATAAATAATAACAATAATAATAAATATGTGTGGACATTTCACACAGCGCCATCTAGCCCCAAACTAAGCATAGCTTGTACTATGGGAACCAGATAACTGATTCAATACTTATATACATTTTTGTTTGTAAATACATACATAGAATACAATATAACACCCAGACGCAGAACAAACATCTATGTTCATCACACAAATGATTGTCCCGGGTAGGAATCGAACCCACAGCCCTCAGTTCAGAAGGCAGGGATGCTACCAACTGAGCTATCGGGCCCGTCCGTGGTTTTTATGAATTCTTCATGTCGTGCCAACTGGCCAAACATCTTTCTTCTTCTGACTTCTATGGTACTGTGTAACGTTCTTTCTTCTTGTCTAAAACTTCCTTGGTGGTTTTCTTTTCAGTCCAGCTTATTCTTTCCATACAACTCCAGCATCACGCCTGCCCTCCCGCCTGGTGACGCTGTAAAGGTCGGTAGAGACAAACAGAATTAGCCCGTTCAAAAAAAAAGCTCAAAAGCTTCTTGTACTTATTTCTCTGTATCTCTTGGTCATCGTCGACAGCAAACGTCTCAACAATTATGGTTCATTACCAAAATTCCTGTATTTTCACTGTGCTGCTAAATATTAAATTGCATAGATACTGTTGTGTGTGCTGACTGAGCGTCAGCCTAACATCATTTCCTGCCTCATTTCGCGTCCGCTCAATTTCCGGCCTATTAACACTATTCTCCAACTTCCGCTTGTTTAGATAACCATTTCCGGTACCAACATTCCCCTTGATATTAAGCTTTGACAAAATTAAAAATATTTCGTTAGACATGCTATCCGTTTGTTTCAACGGCCACTGCTAAAAATAGAAACAATGGTTGTATTGGTGACCAAAGTAGATTTTAAGAGTAGGTAATTATAACATGGCAATGGGGCCAATTTTAAAGGCTTTAGTTGACAGATCTAAAACTACTAAAACTGTTGCTGTCCTTGTCAAGCAAACGGAAATGTAAGAGACGGATATACTTTTAGTAGTTTAAATACTGTCAACTAAAGCCTTCAAAAATTAGGCCTATTAAGCGCATTATTGGTAGGTACTTATAAATAAAATAAAAAAATATGTGTGGACATTTCACACAGCGCCATCTAGCGCCACACTAAGCAAAGCTTGTGCTATGGGAACATAGAGCAAATAAAAACGCTTTCTCTCTACAGAAGCGTCATTTGTTCCATAGCTCTGTGTATGGGAACCAGATAACTGATATAATACTTAGATACTTCTTTGTTTTGTAAATAAATACATGAATACAATATATAACACCCAGACGCAGAACAAACATCTATGTTCATCACACAAATATTTGTCCTGGGTCCCACAGCCCTCAGTTCAGCCGTTTATTCCCGTTAGAATATCAAGTTTGGTAACTGGTTACCTAGTGGGAAGAAAAATTCCTGTTTTATTACTGGTTATGAATCAAGAATATATTTTTCTCATTAGACTACTAAGTTTGATAACTGGTTGTCTATTAAAAATCAGCAGGCAGGGCTACTACCAACTGAGCTATCGGGCCAGTCAAACTTACATATAGGTTAGTGCTAAGCATTCTCAACTTGTTTTTCTCTCATTCTTTTAATTTTCGAATTGGGCTCCAGAATTTAAAACTATCCAAATCAGTATACCTAGATTGCTTTTTTTATTAAAAGTCCAAGATTTGAGTGAACTCTTTATTAAAATTTAAAATTATAAAATAAAATTGTTTTGTATAGGTACTTACCTAATAATGTACCTACTTACGGTAGCCTTTTAAGAACTCACATACCCCAAACACGAGCTTAAAGTTATTAGGGTCGCTTGTCAAAACTCATCCCTGTTATGTCGTTTAAGGGGTATTTGCACCATAATTTTCACACAAGATCCAATGATTATGGATAGAGGTCCTTCTCCTTTGTAAAGGTGTTTGCTGAACAGCCCTTAATGGTTTATGGGATTTTAAATAACCGAGGGCTAGGTTATTGATAGGCGGACTATAAGTAGAGTCACCAAATTCAGTTCCAATAATAGTCATGAGTCTTTCAATAGGCATGTATTGATTAATATTGATATTGTGGACATTTCACACAGCGCCATCTAGCCCCAAACTAAGCATAGCTTGTACTATGGGAACCAGATAACTGATACAATACTTAAATACTTTTTTGTTTGTAAATACATACATAGAATACAATATAACACCCAGACGCAGAACAAACATCTATGTTCATCACACAAATGTTTGTCCCAGGTAGGAATCGAACCCACGGCCCTCAGTTCAGAAGGCAGGGGTACTACCAACTGAGCTACCGGGCCCGTCTGTACAACTTTGAAAAAGAAAAATCTATCCATCATCTATCTTCTTCTATAATTATGTATAGGTTTTTTTTTATGAGAAAGAATGACGTGACGAGCTAGTCGTTCACCTGATGTTAAGCAATACGGCCGCCCATTACAGTTGCAGTGTCAGTCGGAACTTTAAAATAATAAAGTTTCGCGTGACACTGCACTGCGCACGTCATCCTGAGACATCACACAGTCTAGTAATCAGATTACCTACTACAGTGTGTAATCAGGTGGTAAAGTCTCATTTGCCCAGTAATTTCACTAACCGGAACACAGTAGTGCTTGCACTCTACTGCTTGGCGGCAGAATAACTGGCAAAGCGGTGGTACCTACCTAGATGAACTTTGCAAAAAGTCCTACCACCTAGTTACACGATGAAACTGTCACTAGCCTAT
Source organism: Ennomos erosarius (assembly GCA_963580505.1). Classification (NCBI taxonomy): domain Eukaryota; kingdom Metazoa; phylum Arthropoda; class Insecta; order Lepidoptera; family Geometridae; genus Ennomos; species Ennomos erosarius. Next base: position 2,157,418 of record OY756996.1, on the reverse strand, counting down.
GGACATCTGTAACGTAGACGTGTCACTAACACATTGCTAACAGAAACTGTATCGTTTTAAAAAGTTTTGTTTTGAGTTTGAAGACGCTTTCTTATAAACGCCGCTTAAAGTTAGTCAGTGTTAAAAATGTTCCGTCTTGTTTTTTTTTTTTTTTTTTTCTTATATTTTGGCTCCACACATAGTGTATTTAGCCAGTGTCAAGTATTGTAGTTTATCATCGTTAATGAATATATCACAAAAGTCAAGTCTTAGTCATAGTCATACTCCAGTCTAAGTCAGGTAGTCATAGTCCAGTCTTAGTCATGCTCCAGTAAAGTGGTAGCAACTTTACTAGAAGCTTCTATGGAATTTTGGAAGCAACACGAAAACTCACGTTTCAACACATTATATCACTTGCCCACACTCATGCTCGTGATTCAGCGCTCAATGCGTAAAACGCCACCAATTTCAAACATTAATACTGAAAAAAGCACAAGTTTTGAGAAATAATACAATGCAACGACGTGAACTTTTCCGCGTTCCCGCCAAAATTCTTCCGTCTTGTTTTCCCGCGTGACATTTCAAATCAGTCAAAAGTTGACAGAAGGTTTTGAGCGTTGGCTAACTTTAAGCAGGGTCTTTGAAGAAAACCCGACAATGGCGGTTGTAAATTTTGAATTTTTTACCAATACCTGTGAATATTTGAATTTTCATGTGTAATAAGGGTGGATTATTATTCGTTAAGTGTTCATAGACGTGCACGAGTGTTGGTTGGCAGATGGTTCCAAGTTTATAAGACCATGCATTGCCGATTTCTCTTCAACGGCTATTTAGAGCCTTCAGTAAGATATCCACCGTACATAACCATAACCGTACAAATCTTTACTAACTTAACATTGCCAGAATTATTGCTAAAAAGCGATAGAAAGCCATTAACGAAGAAGAAGAAGAAGAACTTTAAGCAGCGTTTCTAAGTAAGGCCCACAGCCATTCCCACTGAATAAGGGTTTTCATCACATGCCCGGTAAATAAACCCGTGAAAACCTGCTATTGACCGCAGCGGCCGTGCAGGCAGTTTTCATACAAAACCAACCGTGAAAAGGTTCCTTTTCAGCAGCTTTTAAAGGAATGTGATGGTTTTTCTATTTAAATGCGGGTAGGAAGAGATTTGCATTTAAATCTTGGTATTTAGTTGATAATGTTCGAAAGGTGCAAAGTGCTTCTGATTTTGTAATGGCGATGTAAAAGTTACGTGACTTAGGTTACAACTATAACGATGGGTAATGTGCTCTCTGCAACATGACTATCAATTTTTGCGTATTTACTGCTAAACATAGGCCTCAGAGCCCTCAGAGGCCTATGTTCAGCAGTGGACGCATGGCCTCCTCCATTAATGGTGGGGAGAGGTTACCATTGATCACCACGCTTGTTAGGCGTCTTGGTGATCGCAGTAGATTATAATGCACACCAAAAGAGACCGCTTCTGCCCATTCCCTAAATATTAGCGTGGATCGATCGTGTTTAGCAACGGGGTATGAGAGTCATTCTCTTAGCTGGCTTCTGACGGCACGCACAGGAATAGATGCAGTGTTCCTATTCTAATTATGCCAGGACCACAGAGTAACATGGTAGTATTAAGTAATTGTAAAATGACTATATGGTATTAGACTATATGGTAGACGAATAACTACTTGCATGTATATTAGGGACATTTGTCTTTTTACCAAGACTCACCACGATTTCTTTAAAAAACGAAGCGATGTCTTTACTAGACAAAAAAGATCAAAGTTCGCGAACCTGCTGTACCAACCTCCTTGCCGCAAAGACATTTATAAGAAAAACGTATATAATATATGTATAACTATTTTTAATAATCTACCAAATCAACTCAAATCTTTAGAAGGAAATATGTTTAAAAATCATTTGAGTGACTGGCTTTTAAGCAAATGTTTCTATAGTGTCAAGGAATATGTAACATGTACTAGTAACAAAAATATTTTTTAATATTTGCACGCTTGCTTGCAGGCTGAATCCATGTGTCCACTACTTACTCTATGATCTTGTACCCAAATTAACAGTGTATTCTTGCAAATAAATAAATGATTGATTGATTGATTGATTGATTGATACCTATAGAAGAACTAAAAAAGTGGCGTCCATTGCTGATTAGACAATTTGGATCCCAGACTAAACCAAGAGACTATATAAGTAGGTACCTATTATACCTACTACGTCAGAGAATTGAAAAATTTCATCCCCCAGAGCTCCGAAAGGCACTCGCTCAAGATGAAATTCAATTTATAATTTGGTCCAATTAGACTATTTCATCCCGGGATGATGAGCTGGCTGACAGAGAACGTAAATTGATTACTAAGTTCGTAATTTATATTTATGTTTTTTTAGTCTTTATTAATATGAATTATTTTTGAAATAGAGATGTATTTTATCTACTTTGAGGACTATATTTCTCTGTAGATATATTATTTTCCACATCTGTGATTCCAATAGGATATTTCTCTCTAAGTTTACGTTGAATTATTCTTTTACGCAAACCCATAAATATGAAAATCGTTTTGATGAAACTAGGTGTATCTATTTTACGGAGGCTTGCACAAACTTGTTTAATCTTGAATTAGCGAGAAGATTGAATCGTCAGTTTTCTTTCATAAGTATTCATATGTTGTGCCTACTTAGGTCAAATTGCTCTCATTAAATAAATAAAAAGTTTTTCGTCCCATCTATCCAAAAAGAGGCGAAGGGTTCCTCGATTAAAGCACCTATAATAGATAATTAAGATGTGCTTAAAAACAGTGACAGATCATTTAGGTGCACTAATATTGACAAAATGAGTTTTCTGATAGAGGATGATGAAAAGCAGAGTTTACAAAAAATGATATAACCTCGAGTACTTTGAATTCCTCGCTACGCTTAGGATTCTACTCTAGAATCCTTCGCGTCGCTTTAGATTCAAACACTCGCTTTTAGTTTAAAATATACATACATTGTATTTAATCCCTTGCGACGCAATTAAATTATCTATAAAAGAAAGTGTCATAGATTTATTTTGTACCTACTATTCGCAATCGATTTTTTTTTCTTTTTGCTTACTCTTCCTCCCGTTCTTCCTTCTTCTTGGCTTTATACCGAAGCCTTTTATGTAGGTAATTAAAGTTGAAACAATAAATTTTAAACATAAAAACCACCAAACGCGTCACGTTCTCTATCATCCCAGAATGTAGTGAAGAGAACTCAATTTGTCTCCGCGATATGAATCGACGTCGTATCGCACAGTGATGGATGGCGGGACAGTTTGCTCCCCGGAAATTGCAAAGGACCTACAGAGACTGCGTGCGGATACATTCAACGGGTCATAATAGGTTTGGGCTATTTCCTTTTCAACCCCCGCCCGACGCATATCCTACACCTACATATGGATCTGTCTGATGTAGCCTAACTTCCAAATAGATGAATAGAATTTGATTTGTGAAATGTGATTTAATCAATGTACTTAGCTATTAGAGCAACACAATACTACTGAATAAAATCAATCTTAATAATGTAATATCTTTTCGGGCACTTCTACCTCGAAGAATCTATTACTTATAGTCAATCATATCGCTTTAGGTACTTGTAAACCTAAAACCAACCGGCTAATCATTTCTTCATAGATTTTTTTTGGTCAACCGTCACACCCAACAGCCAGTCAGTGCCGTCAAAAATAGGAATGAATTAATAAATTTAAGTCATACATTGTTAGTCAAGGTCACAAACTAATGTAGAGGATACAAGTGTCAGGGTAATGGTTACCGTCCTTTTCGGTTGCCGTTATTCACCAGCGCGAAAGAAAAATGGAGGGTCTAGGAGACGCGTGGCAGAATGGTTTACGAAACGTGTGATAAGGGATGTAATTTTCTTTTGGGTAACATTATGTGAGTAATATAAAGCATGAGTTATTTTTTGAATTTAAAATGTTTACTTCCACTTTAACTTCACTTTAATTAAACTCAGCTGGTTAGCGTTTGGAAAGCGTCGTCCTCACAGAGCAAGAAAAATATACGCTACGCAAAATGCGAAGCGAATGTTTTTTGCTCTGTGGTCGTCCTATATATCACCCGAAATACCGCACCGCAGAGGTTCAGAACAAAGGTTTTCAACCAGTATGTTTTGCCAGCGATGACTTATGGCATAGAGACGTGTCAAACGTGGTATCTTGCGGAAGCCTCTATTTATTTAAAGTAAATCTACTCCAAGCCTGCAGAAGCCAAGTCCCTTGAAGTAGAAAAAGTTTAACGTTTGTTTTTAAGTTGTTCCAAGATGGCATCGAGCTCAGAGCCCTTACCACAAACTAATACAAAACCATCATGGTTCGTGACAGTAATGCTTCAAGGTTGCAATAATATTGTTCGAATTCGTACCATGAACTTATAGAGTATTCGCGTGAGAACGAGACGTCTATATTTTTATATAGCGTTATCACTCGCACGTCGGTGTCAACATGATTAACGGTTTGACATGACAGTTGTATTTAAGTGGACGATTTAACGGGACGTCTTCAAAGCTGCTCTGCGTCGACAACATTAAAATATGCTTACTTTTATGTCATTTTTCAAAGTATGATTGAAGTAATAATGCTATAAGAGGTTGTGGTCGGCCCCCAGATAAGTGGTCAAGAAGGCACGCGTTGGCTGCAAACTTGCAAACTTCTCTCTATTCGCGAAGTCTCGCGATTTGTTTACGTACTCCCGACGAGCATTAGTTTTGCGCTTTACATGTAGCGTTTATGGCAAAGTTCGACTCCGTTCTTAACCGATCGGTAATGTTAAGCAACCATCATATAGAATGGATTTTACAATGTAACCTGCATGTCTTAAGGACTATAGTCCTAAAGTAAGTACACTTACCATCAGGTTGGCTACCTAGCAAGAGAGACATAGCAATGTATAGACGGTTCTACGGTGACTAAATCATGGTGAACTGGTTTATTTACACTACCGCGCCGGTTTGAATAGGCCTTTGCCTATTTAAACCGGCGCGTTATTCGCTACTGCTGAAGTACCGAGAGAAAGCATCTCCATTAAAAAAAATTACACGTACACCGGCAAAGTCACACGCTGTTATACATAACAATATAAACGAAAACAAAAATCTCATTTCCGACGGGAAGTGATCATAACAGGCTTAGTAACGAGGCGCGAATGAAACGTGATTCTCGCTCCTCACGGCAATATTTCATCGGCAAGCGACAGACAATCGACATGTATGGGCTTGGAAACATACGGGCTGATATAACGAAGCTTCCAGAAACCGTATCTGGGGAATTGTCTAAAAAAAAAACTAAAGGATACTGTAGCCACTGAATTATAAAAAATATTCACCTTCGAATTTGTTTTGATGTTTCAACTCAACTTCGATTATTTTGTCTTTGACCTCGACCTCGACTTCGACCTCGACCTCAACCTGCGGCTATTCCACTTATCCCACAAAGTCTTTCTTTATCCCTATGAGAGAAACGTGTCTTTTATTTTCCACAATTTTGTCTTAGGCTGGATATGTAGAATTATCTATTCCATTAACGACATCGCAAGTCGCATAACCAGGTCAACAGAGTCCGCTTAAAAGTACCGTTCAGGTCACATCCACGTGATACAATCAGTCACAAAACCTTTTCCATGGCTACCTGTCGCACCAATTCTGGTCATCGTTCACCTCTTTACCGCATGACTAAAACTTATAATGATAAATTCAACTGTTTAGATATATTTAACGATCGAGTGGGATGTTTTAAGCGTTCGGTGATAAGCCTGCTGGGTGAGGGCGGTGGGGTTGGCTGCGGTCAGTCATAGTGGGGGTTACTTGTATTCCTCACACTGTCACTGATTTGTTGTCAATCTTAAAATGTCAATCTTTATCTTTATCATTTATTTCTTATGACTTATATTCATTCTTGTTGTCCTTAGCCGGGGCTTATTATTATTTTAGCGAGTAACTGCAAACCAGCCTCACTGTGACACATTATTCACGAACACAACGTTCAGATGCTTACTCGTATTGTGCTTTTGCATTATATAAATACTACATAAGTACATGTATATTATATTGTATCTTGTCGTGATATAAATAAGCATTCAGCTGTTAATATGTGGTCAATGATGTTGGTACACATCTATTTAGATTTTTTAGTATTACTTTTAAGATAAAATATGTATGTGTTACTGTTTATCTGATCCTTGAAAATATACAAAAAAAAAACGAGCTATGGAGAGAGCAATGCTGTGTGTTTCCCTGCGAGATAAGTTTTTTTTTATAAGAATTAATGACGTGACGAGCTGGTCGTTCACCTGATGTTAAGCAATACGGCCGCCCATAACAGTTGCAATGTCACTCGGAACTTTAAAATAATAAAGTTTCGCGTGACACTGCACTGCGCACGTCATCCTGAGACATCACACAGTCTAGTAATCAGATTACTATACTGTGTAATCAGGTCATAAAGTCTCATTTGCCCAGTAATTTCACTAGCTACAATGCCCTTCAAACCGGAACACAATAGTGCTTGCACACTACTGCTTGGCGGCAGAATAACTGGCAAAGCGATGGTACCTAGCTAGACGAACTTTGCAGAAAAGTCCTACCACCTAGTAGAAAGAAGTACCAAAATAAGGAGAACTGCAAGAGAACTAAAGTGACCCATATTACCTATAGCACTTAGAATTTGAAATAGCAAAGGGCAGGCCACGTCGCTCGTAGAACTGACAACCTACGGGGAAGAAAGATTCTCGAGTGATGACCGCGAACTGAAAGATGCACTAGGTGGATCAACGTACTGGGGAAAGCTGCGGGAGCCGATGGACGCAGGAGCCGAGCAGCCGCTCAAAGTGGTACTCTCTGGGGGAGGCCTATGTTCAGCAGTGGACGTCTACAGGCTGTTGATGATGATGATGATGATGATGATGGATATCAACGTGAAAGAAAAAAAATAGAAAAGAGGTACTCTTTAATTTATATTCGTGGTCGTAGCACTAGCATGCTTTCCTACTCGTAGTCAGTTTACAAAAGTTGATCCCAACACTCAGATTAATAACACAACACATAATTATAACACAATTCCTAGATGTATGTTTCCACAGTCACCAACTCCTTTGTCTTAAAGCGTCGATCGTTCAATGGTCCCGTAATTTATAGACTTTGAATCCGGACAAAGAAGCTCTTTCAATTCAATTATCCAGCAGATACGATCGAAAAGTTTGCCTTCAGCCTCTAAAGAGGAATGAATTGCTTGGCCTAAGAGATGCTCATTAAGGATGTACTTATATTGGTAGATATATTGATAGATATATTGGTTGGCCCAGATAATATTTTTTATAGTTATGAATGACGTGACGAGCTAGTCGTTCACCTGATGTTAAGCGAAACGGCCGCCCATAACAGTTGCAGTGTCACTCGGTACTTTAAAATAATAAAGTTTTGCGTGACACTGCAGTTCGCACGTCATCCTGAGACATCACACAGTCTAGTAGTCAGATTACTAAACTGTGTAATCAGGTCATAAAGTCTCATTTGCCCAGTAATTTCACAAAGCTACAATGCCCTTCAAACCGGAACACAGTAAAGCTTGCAATTAAATTAAATTTTGGTTCTTATGACTATCAAGAGCACACTTTTGCTCCTCATGACTCATACCAAGAGTAAAATTTTGCTTCTTATGACTATCAAGAACACACTTTTGCTCCTCATGACTCATACTAAGAGTAAAATTTTGCCTCTTATGACAATCAAGAACACACTTTTGCTCCTCAGGACTCATACCAAGATTAAAATTTTGCTTCTTATGACTATCAAGAGCACACTTTTGCTCCTCATGACTCATACCAAGAGTAAAATTTAGCTTCTTATGACTATCAAGAACACACTTTTGCTCATCATGACTCATACTAAGAGTAAAATTTTGCCTCTTATGACAATCAAGAACACACTTTTGCTCGTCAGGACTCATACCATGATTAAAATTTTGCTTCTTATGACTATCAAGAGCACACTTTTGCTCCTCATGACTCATACCAAGAGTAAAATTTAGCTTCTTATGACTATCAAGAGCACACTTGCTCCTTATGACTATCAAGAGCACACTTGCTCCTCATGACTATCAAGAGCACACTTGCTCCTCATGACTATCAAGAGCACAATTGCTCCTCATGACTATCAAGAGCACACTTGCTCCTTATGGCTATCTAGAGCACACTTTTTCATGTTTCTTTGACGTGATAATGAAGATGGTTATAAAAAATTTCCTACCAAAAATCCGTCTCAAACCTGTAACGGACAAACAGGAACACGGAGTAATAAATAAATAAATCTGTCTGGACATTTCACACATCGCCATCTAGCCCCAAACTAAGCATAGCTGGTACTATGGGAATCAGATAACTGATACAATACTTACATACTTTTTTGTTTTGTAAATACATACATAGAATACAATATAATACCTTTAATAATGCACGTTATGTGAATGTCCCATTCATCATCATCATCATCATCATCATCAGCCTGAAGATGTCCACTGCTGAAGATAGGCCTCCCCCAAAAAGCGCCACTTTGAGTGACTGCTTGCCTCTTGCATCCATCAGCTCCCCACGGCTGAACGTCCCATTATCGTTTAATATTATCCCATTTTATACTTTTCTTTCTTAGAAAGTGTTCCAACTAATTTGTGCTAATGGTTTTCTGACAACATTATTATTTTACGTGCATGAGCGATAATAACAATCGTTCAGTGTAAAAACAGCTTTGCATCGCGTATATTTCACTTGTTTCCTTTCAAAATAATGTTTTCTTTTGAGTGTGAAAAATAAACCTATATAACACACAACAAAAAACTACCTGCTAACTACTACTATTACATATTATATCTACTTAAAAATAAAAATAAATGTCTAAAAAATTCTTTAACGCGTCAATACTTGAACTATCTATAGACTGTGTGAAAAACGAAATGGAACGTAATTTGTGTGTTTATTTATAGACGGGCCCGATAGCTCAGTTGGTAGTATCCCTGCCTTCTGAACTGAGGGCTGTGGGTTCGATTCCTACCCAGGACAAACATTTGTGTGATGAACATAGATGTTTGTTCTGCGTCTGGGTGTTTGTATTCTATGTATGTATTTACAAACAAAAAAAAAGTATATAAGTATTATATCAGTTATCTGGTCCATAGTACAAGCTATGCTTAGTTTGGGGCTAGATGGCGCTGTGTGAAATGTCCACACATATTTATTTATTATTTATTTATTTATTATTTCAAGTTATAATTATTCTAAACAGTAAAACAATTTTAATAATTTGTACACCATTTTGTTTTATTTTTGATATTAATGGTATTACTTGGGGTCACCACAACGTCTTATAGCACTAGTACTTCAATAATACTTTGAAAAATTACATAAAAGTAAGAATATTGTAATGTTGTTGACGCAGAGCAGTTTTGATGACGTCACGTTAAATCTCACTCAAATACAACTGACATGTCATACCGTTAATCATGTTGACACCGACGTGCGACAGTGATAGCGCTATGTAAAAATGTAGACGTCTCGTTCCCGCGCCGGAATACTTTATCAGTTCATGGTACGAATTCGAACAATATTATTGTAACCTTAACCATTACTGTCACGAACCATGATGGTTTTGTATTAGTTTGTGGTAAGGGCTCTGAGCTCGATGCCATCTTGGAACAACTTAATGCTGCTCACTATTATCACTTATTAATGACTATGAAATGAAATGAAAGAGACCAATCTGTTTTTCCTTTGAACTAAAATTTATCTCTTTTAAATTAAATCACTCGGATCTCGTAGCTCCACATAGTAACAATCTCGCAGTGCTACTCCGTAGCTACACCGTAGAGGCGTAGACCGACTCATCGACTCATTTTGATAAAGTTCTTTGATACACGATTCGGATTTCGAATTTTTTTGAGTAACCACAGATATTAAAATAGTAGTAAAATAGTAACTAAATGACTTATATTTTTATAAAAACCTCATTCAAAAATCTACTATAGGCGGGAACGACAAAGTGCTTGTTTTGATTCTCGGTATCAATTTGTCTAAACATTTATTGCAAAATAATGGTAAATTGAAGAGTTTTTAAACACGTATCTTCAAATGATAAACAAATCGTAACAAAAACGTGTCTTTTTGTTTCTCCAAACCTCTATAGAATCATCCAGTAAAGCGTCCACAGTTTTACTTACTAGTATAGCTGCTGTTGGACTTTGGACGTGACTTTGAACCAATTTTGAATAACTCAATAATTTAACTTAAAACTGGCTAAGTACTCTAATAACATGGAGCCAACCTTAAATAAAAAAAGCGACACAAGTCATAATCCATAGGATCTTTTTTCTCTAATCTGTGTCATAATCTCAAATCAGCATCTTTTTCTCAACATGGTAGTATTAAGTAATTGTAAAATGACTATATGGTATTAGACTATATGGTAGACGAATAACTACTTGCATGTATATTAGGGACATTTGTCTTTTTACCAAGACTCACCACGATTTCTTTAAAAAACGAAGCGATGTCTTTACTAGACAAAAAAGATCAAAGTTCGCGAACCTGCTGTACCAACCTCCTTGCCGCAAAGACATTTATAAGAAAAACGTATATAATATATGTATAACTATTTTTAATAATCTACCAAATCAACTCAAATCTTTAGAAGGAAATATGTTTAAAAATCATTTGAGTGACTGGCTTTTAAGCAAATGTTTCTATAGTGTCAAGGAATATGTAACATGTACTAGTAACAAAAATATTTTTTAATATTTGCACGCTTGCTTGCAGGCTGAATCCATGTGTCCACTACTTACTCTATGATCTTGTACCCAAATTAACAGTGTATTCTTGCAAATAAATAAATGATTGATTGATTGATTGATTGATACCTATAGAAGAACTAAAAAAGTGGCGTCCATTGCTGATTAGACAATTTGGATCCCAGACTAAACCAAGAGACTATATAAGTAGGTACCTATTATACCTACTACGTCAGAGAATTGAAAAATTTCATCCCCCAGAGCTCCGAAAGGCACTCGCTCAAGATGAAATTCAATTTATAAATTGGTCCAATTAGACTATTTCATACCGGGATGATGAGCTGGCTGACAGAGAACGTAAATTAATTACTTAGTTCGTAATTTATATTTGTTTTTTTAATCTTTATTAATATGAATTATTTTTGAAATAGAGATGTATTATATCTACTCTGAGGACTATATTTCTCTGTAGATATATTATTTTCCTCATCTGTGATTCCAATAGGATATTTCTCTCTAAGTCTACGTTGAATTATTCTTTTACGCAAACCCATAAATATGAAAATCGTTTTGATGAAAGTAGGTGTATCTATTTTACGGAAGCTTGCACAAACTTGTTTAATCTTGAATTAGCGAGAAGATTGAATCGTCAGTTTTCTTTCATAAGTATTCATATGTTGTGCCTACTTAGGTCAAATTGCTCTCATTAAATAAAAAAAATGTTTTTCGTCCCATCTATCCAAAAAGAGGCGAAGGTTTCCTCGATAAATGCACCTATAATAGATGATTAAAATGCGCTTAACAACAGTGACAGATCATTTAGGTGCACTAATATTGACAAAATGACTTTTCTGATAGAGGATGATGAAAAGCAGAATGTACAAAAAATTATATAACCTCGAGTGACGTACTTTGAATTCCTCGCTACGCTTTGGATTCTACTCTAGAATCCTTCGCGTCGCTTTAGATTCAAACACTCGCTTTTAGTTTAAAATATACATACATTGTATTTGGTCCCTTGCGACGCAATTAAATTATCTATAAAAGGAAGTGTCATAGATTTATTTTGTACCTACTATTCGCAATCGTTTTTCTTTTCTTTTTGCTTACTCTTCCTCCCGTTCTTCCTTCTTCTTGGCTTTATACCGAAGCTCGAAGCCTTTTATGAAGGTAATTAAAGTTGAAACAATAAATTTTAAACATAAAAACCACCAAACGCGTTACGTCCTCTATCATCCCAGAATGTAATGAAGAGAACTCAATTTGTCTCCGCGATATGAATCGACGTCGTATCGCACAGTGATGGATGGCGGGACAGTTTGCTCCCCGGAAATTGCAAAGGACCTACAGAGACTGCGTGCGGATACATTCAACGGGTCATAATAGGTTTGGGCTATTTCCTTTTCAACCCCCGCCCGACGCATATCCTACACCTACATATGGATCTGTCTGATGTAGCCTAACTTCCAAATAGATGAATAGAATTTGATTTGTGAAATGTGATTTAATCAATGTACTTAGCTATTAGAGCAACACAATACTACTGAATAAAATCAACCTTAATAATGTAATATCTTTTCGGGCACTTCTACCTCGAAGAATCTATTACTTATAGTCAATCATATCGCTTTAGGTACTTGTAAACCTAAGACCAACCGGCTAATCATTTCTTCATAGATTTTTTTTGGTCAACCGTCACACACAACAGCCAGTCAGTGCCGTCAAAAATAGGAATGAATTAATAAATTCAAGTCATATATTGTTAGTCAAGGTCACAAACTAAGTAGAGGATACAAGTGTCAGGGTATTGGTTACCGTCCTTTTCGGTTGCCGTTATTCACCAGCGCGAAAGAAAAATGGAGGGTCTAGGAGACGCGTGGCAGAATGGTTTACGAAACGTGTGATAAGGGATGTAATTTTCTTTTGGGTAACATTATGTGAGTAATATAAAGCATGAGTTATTTTTTGAATTTAAAATGTTTACTTCCACTTTAACTTCACTTTAATTAAACTCAGCTGGTTAGCGTTTGGAAAGCGTCGTCCTCACAGAGCAAGAAAAATATACGTTACGCAAAATGCGAAGCGAATGTTTTTTTGCTCTGTGGTCGTCCAAAAAGTTTAACGTTTGTTTTTTAGTTGTTCCAAGATGGCATCGAGCTCAGAGCCCTTACCACAAACTAATACAAAACCATCATAGTTCGTGACAGTAATGCTTCAAGGTTGCAATAATATTGTTCGAATTCGTACCATGAACTTATAGAGTATTCGCGTGAGAACGAGACGTCTATATTTTTATATAGCGTTATCACTCGCACGTCGGTGTCAACATGATTAACGGTTTGACATGACAGTTGTATTTAAGTGGACGATTTAACGGGACGTCTTCAAAGCTGCTCTGCGTCGACAACATTAAAATATGCTTACTTTTATGTCATTTTTCAAAGTATGATTGAAGTAATAATGCTATAAGAGGTTGTGGTCGGCCCCCAGATAAGTGGTCAAGAAGGCACGCGTTGGCTGCAAACTTGCAAACTTCTCTCTATTCGCGAAGTCTCGCGATTTGTTTACGTACTCCCGACGAGCATTAGTTTTGCGCTTTACATGTAGCGTTTATGGCAAAGTTCGACTCCGTTCTTAACCGATCGGTAATGTTAAGCAACCATCATGTAGAATGGATTTTACAATGTAACCTGCATGTCTTAAGGACTATAGTCCTAAAGTAAGTACACTTACCATCAGGTTGGCTACCTAGCAAGAGAGACATAGCAATGTATAGACGGTTCTACGATGATTAAATCATGGTGAACTAGTTTATTTACACTACCGCGCCGGTTTGAATAGGCCTTTGCTGAAGTACCGAGAGAAAGCATCTCCATTAAAAAAAATTACACGTACACCGGCAAAGTCACACGCTGTTATACATAACAATATAAACGAAAACAAAAATCTCATTTCCGACGGGAAGTGATCATAACAGGCTTAGTAACGAGGCGCGAATGAAACGTGATTCTCGCTCCTCACGGCAATATTTCATCGGCAAGCGACAGACAATCGACATGTACGGGCTTGGAAACATACGGGCGGATATAACGAAGCTTCCAGAAACCGAAACTGGGGAATTGTCTAAAAAAAAAAAAACTAAAGGATACTGTAGCCTCTGAATTATAAAAAATATTCACCTTCGAATTTGTTTTGATCTTTCAACTTCGATTATTTTGTCTTTGACCTCGACCTCGACTTCGACCTCGACCTCAACCTGCGGCTATTCTACTTATCCCACAAAGTCTTTCTTTATCCCTATGAGAGAAACGTGTCTTTTCCACTATTTTGTCTTAGGCTGGATATGTAGAATTATCTATTCCATTAACGACATCGCAAGTCGCATAACCAGGTCAACAGGGTTTGCTTAAAAGTACCGTTCAAGTCACATCCACGTGATACAATCAGTCACAAAACCTTTTCCATGGCTAACCTGTCGCACCAATTCTGGTCATCGTTCACCTCTTTACCGCATGACTAAAACTTATAATGATAGATTCAACTGTTTAAATATATTTAACGATCGAGTGGGATGTTTTAAGCGTTCGGTGATAAGCCTGCTGGGTGAGGGCGGTGGGGTTGGCTGCGGTCAGTCATAGTGGGGGTTACTTGTATTCCTCACACTGTCACTGATTTGTTGTCAATCTTAAAATGTCAATCTTTATCTTTATTATTTATTTCTTATGACTTATATTCATTCTTGTTGTCCTTAGCCGGGGCTTATTATTATTTTAGCGAGTAACTGCAAACCAGCCTCACTGTGACACATTATTCACGAACACAACGTTCAGATGCTTACTCGTATTGTGCTTTTGCATTATATAAATACTACATAAGTACATGTATATTATATTGTATCTTGTCGTGATATAAATAAGCATTCAGCTGTTAATATGTGGTCAATGATGTTGGTACACATCTATTTAGATTTTTTAGTATTACTTTTAAGATAAAATATGTATGTGTTACTGTTTATCTGATCCTTGAAAATATACAAAAATAAAAACGAGCTATGGAGAGAGCAATGCTGTGTGTTTCCCTGCAAGATAAGTTTTTTTTTTATAAGAATTAATGACTTGACGAGCTGGTCGTTCACCTGATGTTAAGCAATACGGCCGCCCATAACAGTTGCAGTGTCACTCGGAACTTTAAAATAATAAAGTTTCGCGTGACACTGCACTGCGCACGTCATCCTGAGACATCACACAGTCTAGTAATCAGATTACTATACTGTGTAATCAGGTCATAAAGTCTCATTTGCCCAGTAATTTCACTAGCTACTATGCCCTTCAAACCGGAACACAATAGTGCTTGCACACTACTGCTTGGCGGCAGAATAACTGGCAAAGCGATGGTACCTAGCTAGACGAACTTTGCAGAAAAGTCCTACCACCTAGTAGAAAGAAGTACCGAAATAAGGAGAACTGCAAGAGAACTAAAGTGACCCATATTACCTATAGCACTTAGAATTTGAAATAGCAAAGGGCAGGCCACGTCGCTCGTAGAACTGACAACCTACGGGGAAGAAAGATTCTCGAGTGGTGACCGCGAACTGAAAGATGCACTAGGTGGATCAACGTACTGGGGAAAGCTGCGGGTGCCGATGGACGCAGGAGCCGAGCAGCCGCTCAAAGTGGTACTCTCTGGGGGAGGCCTATGTTCAGCAGTGGACGTCTACAGGCTGTTGATGATGATGATGATGATGATGATGATGATGATGATGGATATCAAAGTGAAAGAAAAAAAATAGAAAAGAGGTACTCTTTAATTTATATTCGTGGTCGTAGCACTAGCATGCTTTCCTACTCGTAGTCGGTTTACAAAACTTGATCCCAACACTCAGATTAATAACACAACACATAATTATAACACAATTCCTAGATGTATGTTTCCACAGTCACCAACTCCTTTGTCTTAAAGCGTCGATCGTTCAATGGTCCCGTAATTTATAGACTTTGAATCCGGACAAAGAAGCTCTTTCAATTCAATTATCCAGCAAATACGAACGAAAAGTTTGCCTTCAGCCTCTAAAGAGGAATGAATTGCTTGGCCTAAGAGATGCTCATTAAGGATGTACTTATTTGAAGGCAGATATATTGGTTGGCCCAGATAATATTTTTTTATAGTTATGAATTACGTGACGAGCTAGTCGTTCACCTGATGTTAAGCGACACGGCCGCCCATAACAGTTGCAGTGTCACTCGGTACTTTAAAATAATAAAGTTTTGCGTGACACTGCAGTTCGCACGTCATCCTGAGACATCACACAGTCTAGTAGTCAGATTACTAAACTGTGTAATCAGGTCATAAAGTCTCATTTGCCCAGTAATTTCACAAAGCTACAATGCCCTTCAAACCGGAACACAGTAAAGCTTGCAATTAAATTAAATTTTGGTTCTTATGACTATCAAGAGCACACTTTTGCTCCTCATGACTCATGCCAAGAGTAAAATTTTGCTTCTTATGACTTCAAGAACACACTTTTGCTCCTCATGACTCATACTAAGAGTAAAATTTTGCCTCTTATGACAATCAAGAACACACTTTTGCTCCTCAGGACTCATACCAAGATTAAAATTTTGCTTCTTATGACTATCAAGAGCACACTTTTGCTCCTCATGACTCATACCAAGAGTAAAATTTAGCTTCTTATGACTATCAAGAACACACTTTTGCTCCTCATGACTCATACTAAGAGTAAAATTTTGCCTCTTATGACAATCAAGAACACACTTTTGCTCGTCAGGACTCATACCAAGATTAAAATTTTGCTTCTTATGACTATCAAGAGCACACTTTTGCTCCTCATGACTCATACCAAGAGTAAAATTTAGCTTCTTATGACTATCAAGAGCACACTTGCTCCTTATGACTATCCCGAGCACACTTGCTCCTCATGACTATCAAGAGCACACTTGCTCCTCATGACTATCAAGAGCACACTTGCTCCTTATGGCTATCTAGAGCACACTTTTTCATGTTTCTTTGACGTGATAATGAAGATGGTTATAAAAAATTTCCTACCAAAAATCCGTCTCAAACCTGTAACGGACAAACAGGAACACGGAGTAATAAATAAATAAATCTGTGTGGACATTTCACACATCGCCATCTAACCCCAAACTAAGCATAGCTGGTACTATGGGAATCAGATAACTGATACAATACTTACATACTTTCTTGTTTTGTAAATACATACATAGAATACAATATAATACCTTTAATAATGCACGTTATGTGAATGTCCCATTCATCATCATCATCAGCCTGAAGATGTCCACTGCTGAAAATAGGCCTCCCCCCAAAAGCGCCACTTTGAGTGACTGCTTGCCTCTTGCATCCATCAGCTCCCCACGGCTGAACGTCCCATTATCGTTTAATATTATCCCATTTTATACTTTTCTTTCTTAGAAAGCGTTCCAACTAATTTGTGCTTATGATTTTCTCACAACATTATTATTTTACGTGCATGAGCGATAATAACAATCGTTCAGTGTAAAAACAGCTTTGCATCGCGTATATTTCACTTGTTTCCTTTCAAAATAATGTTTTCTTTTGAGTGTGAAAAATAAACCTATATAACACACAACAAAAAACTACCTGCTAACTACTACTATTATATATTATATCTACTTAAAAATAAAAATAAATGTCTAAAAAATTCTTGAACGCGTCAATACTTGAACTATCTATAGACTGTGTGAAAAACGAAATGGAACGTAATTTGTGTGTTTATTTCAAGTTATAATTATTCTAAACAGTAAAACAATTTTATTAATTTGTACACCATTTTGTTTTATTTTTGATATTAATGGTATTACTTGGGGTCACCACAACGTCTTATAGCACTAGTACTTCAATGATACTTTGAAAAATTACATAAAAGTAAGAATATTGTAATGTTGTTGACGCAGAGCAGTTTTGATGACGTCACGTTAAATCTCACTCAAATACAACTGACATGTCATTCCGTTAATCATGTTGACAGCGACGTGCGACAGTGATAGCGCTATGTAAAAATGTAGACGTCTCGTTCCCGCGCCGGAATACTTTATCAGTTCATGGTACGAATTCGAACAATATTATTGTAACCTTAACCATTACTGTCACGAACCATGATGGTTTTGTATTAGTTTGTGGTAAGGGCTCTGAGCTCGATGCCATCTTGGAACAACTTAATGCTGCTCACTATTATCACTTATTAATGACTATGAAATGAAATGAAAGAGACCAATCTGTTTTTCCTTTGAACTAAAATTTATCTCTTTTAAATTAAATCACTCGGATCTCGTAGCTCCACATGGTAACAATCTCGTAGTGCTACTCCGTAGCTACACCGTAGAGGCGTAGACGGACTCATCGACTCATTTTGATAAAGTTCTTTGATACACGATTCGGATTTCGAATTTTTTAGAGTAACCACAGATATTAAAATAGTAGTAAAATAGTAATTAAATGACTTATATTTTTATAAAAACCTCATTCAAAAATCTACTATAGGCGGGAACGACAAAGTGCTTGTTTTGATTCTCGGTATCAATTTGTCTAAACATTTATTGCAAAATAATGGTAAATTGAAGAGTTTTTAAACACGTATCTTCAAATGATAAACAAATCGTAACAAAAACGTGTCTTTTTGTTTCTCCAAACCTCTATAGAATCATCCAGTAAAGCGTCCACAGTTTTACTTACTAGTATAGCTGCTGTTGGACTTTGGACGTGACTTTGAACCAATTTTGAATAACTCAATAATTTAACTTAAAACTGGCTAAGTACTCTAATAACATGGAGCCAACCTTAAATAAAAAGCAACACAAGTCATAATCCATAGGATTTTTTTCTCTAATCTCAAATCAGCATCTTTTTCTAACAAGATGTCTATCGAGTTTTTTTGGCGGGAACGAGGAAATGTTCACGTTGTTGCATTGTATTATTTCTCAAAACTTGCGCTTTTTCTAGTATTAATGTTTAAAATTGGTGGCGTTTTACGCATTAACTGCTGAATTACGAGCATGAGTGTGGGCAAGTGATATAATGTGGTGAAACGTGAGTTTTAGTGTTGCTTCCCAAATTCCATAGAAGCTTCTAGTAATGTTGCCATCACTTTACTGGAGCATGACTTAGACTGGACTATGACTATGACTAAGACTTGACTTTACGTGAAATACTCTATTAACATGATGATAAATTAAAATACTTGACACTGGCTAAATACACTATGTGTGGAGCCAAAATATAAGAAAAAAAAGATGTCTATCTGACATTCAAAGTTGGAGGTAAAATAATAAGCAGCGCGGATTTCATTATAATTTTTAGGTTGTATTTTTAATGGCAGTAAGACATTTCCTTGAGGTAACGGAGATTTCTCACCCTTTTTCAACTCAGGGTGATTGAACGAATAAATGAAAAACAAAGGGTAAAGTCAGCGACTTAGCAGAAATTTTGTGTTGTTGAAGGAGTACTAAGTTAAATTCTGTGGATTTTGTGAAATAAATAAAATATAACACCATATGCAAGTTAGGCGTCGTTTTTAGGTATTTGGTTTTTTAGACAGTCTGATGCATAGACCTAGAAGGCAGTATGATCCACAGATCTAGAAGGCATGTCTGATCCATAAACATAGGAGGCAATCTGACCTATGACGAAATAAATTATCCATAGCTGTGGTTTGATTAGAGAGGCTCTAGAAAGCTTTGTTTAAAGTTGAAATAGCAGTTTATAATTTTTAGTTTTCAAACTAGGTTTGAGCTTGAAACTGTATTTCTTTACGGTTTTTTTAGATAGAGTGAAACAGACATATCAAATATTAAAACTACTGGTGATATTATGACACTATCGCTATCTTTATGTCAGATTTGAGTTGGGTCAGATTTAGTTTAAAATCCAATCTGTGCCTCAGTCTAGTCTCAACTAACACATAAAAGTACTTAAAACGTTATTTCTTAGTCTGAATTTTAGGACTAAACGGCTATATAATTTGAATGAATTTTTGCACGTGGGCATGGTCAATAGTTACTTTTTATCCCGGAAAAATTAAAGTTACTCTGGGAAAACGGGTAAAACCACGGCCATCCTCTAGTATTAGATAAAAGTAAAATAAAGGTAAAGAACCATCTCAAATTGTCGTGCATATTAAAAGTCACATTCGCACGGTCGAAGTTTTTTTCACACCCCGTCCACCATTGTCAGACACCTCTGACGGAGGATCTCGAACTTTCTATGCTCAGGCTAAAGGAAAAATAAAGGCTTGACGCTCAGAAGCTCAGCGGTTTCCGGCACAATATATCGATAGATGACAGTTGACACTATCGATCAAAGACGATCGAGGTTGTGATTGAGTTTGTGATCAACTTTGCGTGAGCTTGTGATCGAGTTAGTGATCAAGTTTGTGAACTAGGTTGTGAGAGTTTGTGATCGATTTTGTGATGAACTTTGTGATCGAGTTTGTGATCGAGCTTGTGATCAAGTTAGTGATCAAGTTTATGATCGAGTTAGTGATCAACTTTGTGTGAGTTTGTGATCGAGTTAGTGATCGATTTTGTGATCGATTTTATGATCGAGTTTTTGATTGACCCCTTTTTTTGACGGATGTTATTTTTGGTTCTGAGCACAAGTCTATAGACTTTACCAGTCTGAGTTTCCTGAAACCAACCTCCCACCGCAGCCGAGGGCCTATTCATCAAACTCTGTTATGTTTGATATCAGATACGTATCACGATTGTGTATCACACTTTTCATACATTCCCACTGTTCGGACATTGGCTTTCTCACACATGGAGAGTGTGTCTCGCATGAGATGACTAAGAAAAGAGTAGAAAAAATGCCACTATATTCACTCCACATTAAATATTCATATTATCTGACTTTAGCAAAACGGTTCTAGGTAAACCAATTTCCATGAACTATACTTATTTGAATTTCAATTTGCTCGAAACGATTTCATATTGAATTTTAAAATTAGATACCTAACCAAATTATACTTTCAGCTTGCTTTTTATAATACCTACTTAGACTCAAATACGCCTTATTGATTCCCTCACCATTAATAAGATTTTCGCAGTTGGATACGTAACCGTAGCTTAGTTGGAGGAGCGTTCAATCCAGTGAGTTAGTTGTAAGGTGAAGGTTCGAATCCCGCTGGTCACTAAAATTTTTAGGAAACTTTTATTTATGTCTAGTTTGTAGGTAGATAGGTACCTCGAGTAGGAGTACACACACCAAGGCGGTATTTCTCTCCCGCCCGCGGTAGCGGAACATTCCGCGCGGGATACCGCGCGGTATTCGCCGGGTAGGGCGGAACTTTTACCGCCTAGGTAAGCGAAAAGTTTCGCGGTCGCGCGCGGTACGTTCGCCCGGACGCTGGAGGGTGATTCTGTTAACAAAATACGATTGAATGACCATAGAATGGCTTTTCTTAGGCGATCGTACCCAACAGATTATGTTGTACTCCCGCCAAAACAAACAGGGAGAGTTTAAGCTACTCTGGCTTACCGTGCCGCGACCACTACCAGTCTTGCACTCCGCGAGTGTCCAGCAATTCATCTCTGCTAATTTCATAAAAACATGCTGATAAAATGCCTTCCTGTGTCTTTAGTTAGATACTATTATATCTAAACCACTGCAAGAGACAACAAAAAAGTTTCATTTTCACGTAAGTACGGTACTTTTTATTGAAATAAAAGAAAATAGTGATTGTTTATATCTTAGGCGACTGTTGACACATGGTTGTCACTATGAAGTGGCTGTTGCATTTTGTTTTGTTGATACTCTGGTATAGTGCGCTCAGATCAAATTGATACTTACGCCGTACTTGGGCGTCTTGGTGTGAATTTTTGGACTACGTACTAAGTAACTAACGTTATTGGTCAGCTATTTTGTAAAGATTGAAAGATCCAAGGCCATTATGGAACCCAATGGCCTCGTACGTGACGATGGCAAAAGAGCTCAAAAGAGCTGACGGGATGACCTTGATTCCATGGAAGGTGGGGTGGCCTTTGCTTTAGAACGTAACCTGCGTGGCCACCCTCGCACCGCCGCATCTTCCTAGAACATCCAGGATTCTGCCGCCACGCCAGCCCCAACCTGGGGCTGGCGTGGCGGTAGAATCCGCAGATAACATGAAAACGACTTAATTTGTGTGTTGTGACTGAAATAAAATCACTAGTACAACCAAAAAGTACGCTGAAAGTTCTTCTTCTTCTTCGTTAATGGCTTTCTATCGCTTTTTAGCAATAATTCTGCCAATGTCAAGTGAGTAATGATTTGTACGGTTATGTCAAGTCAAAGTCATATTTTGTCAGGTCAAAACGTCATCAGTAAAATGGTGGATGTTTTACTGAACGCTCTAAAAAACCGTTGAAGAGAAAACGGCAATGCATGGTCTTATAAACTTGGAACCATTTGCCAACCCTCGTGCACGTTCACGAACACTTAACGAATAATAATCCACCCTTATTATACATTTAAATTCAAAAATTCACAGGTTTTGGTCAAAGACTTTTTATCCAGACCACTAATACGAAATTAAAACAGGGCAAAACCATACACACCACTTTGGGTGTGATTGATTCTCAGCTGTCAAAATCAAAATCAGTCGTTACTTGGGTGTGCTTTTGAATACATACCAAAAAAATGCCGTCTTGCGTGATAAAACTGTGCCGAAATCACTCGAGGCACGAATCACAGAAGCACACCATCACAATTCACTTGTAAGTGGTCTTAATCATGTATTTTTATAAGATTATTTTAATTATTTCTATTTGACGAAGAGTTTTCACAATAAAAAGTTGACATGTCAAAATCAGTATTGCCACACGACATCTGAATAATTATCCGATTTCTTTTGTATAGATTTCCAACAGATCCACCCATGTCTAGCTGGGCCCTTATTCCGTATCGATTCCTTACTTCGAAACCACGCGAATTCCTTGTCTTACAAAAGAAATCTGCAAAACTCTATTCTCTATGAAGCGAAAACAAAACCGCGCGAAATGAATTTGGAATTGGAGCGATTAGAACTGTCAAAAATCATATGTTTTACCGAGACGCGTTCCGAAACATCAACACATCAAAAGATTATGACCACTTATGTCAATATATTTTATTCAAAATAAAGATAACTTTAATGTAAAGCGAAGGTACATCTAACGCTGTGACACGATTTGAACAAGACACGATAACGACCTGCGGCCTTACCGCATAAACCCGGTGACAATCGTAATCGTGTGCTCTCTTGCTCGCACTCAAGGGCTTGTACATTGGTGCAAGCAGGATGGCAGGCGATGTTCATTACCAGAGTGCTTACACGGTAGGGCTGCTGGGCGGTTATTCTCTATGGAAACCCAAATTCATATCGATACGAAACCACGTCGTTATCGTGTCTTGTTCAAATCGTGTCACAGCGTCAGATATACCTTCACTTTACATTAAAGTTATCTTTATTTAGAATAAAATATATTGACATAAGTGTCATATCTTTTGATGTGTTGATGTTTCGGAACGCGTCTCGGTAAAACATGCGATTTTTGGCAGTTCAAATCGCGCCAAATCCAAATTCATTTCGCGCGGTTTTGTTTTCGTTTCATAGAGAATACAGTTTCGCAGATTTCTTATGTAAGACAAGGAATTCGCGTGGTTTCGAAGTAAAGAATCGATACGGAATAATGGCCCTGGTTTCATATCGTGTGGAATCTATGTTTCCATAGAGAATAACCGCCCTGATCGTTGGATAAAAGTAGTTCGAAAAAGTCGAAACGAAGATTGGTGGAAACCCTAATACTAGCTCATAGCGCATTTCTATAGTAAAGAACACACAGAACACAGAAGTGCAATTACTGATAATAGTTTTATTGTCAACTATAGGCGTTCCACGCGCCCACTGTTTTCCCATTTTTATGGTTATTTTTTTTATCCTAAAATATGAAACATTATTTTGGTTGAGGCCCAGAGGGTCTAGCAAAGATCACAATCGCTAACGCTAACGCCACACGCCAACTCCAAAAATGTATCGAAATGACATTCGCTACGGAAAAGTTAGCAATTTCCGAAATGTCATTTCAGTACATTTCGGAGTTAGCGTTAGTAGTTGGTATCTTTGCTAGACCCCCTGTACCTACATAACTGTTGTTCTTTAATCCCTTTAACTTGGTAATATTGAAAAACTCGTGAGTTATTAAAAGAAATGTTGAATGAACTGCTGGTTATACTTAATTTGTATCCTTTTTATTAAAAGATTGCATGAGCTATCTATAGACCTTTTTCTTGTCTATAGATAGTAGTATGATGGTAATTAATTTTATTATTTTATATTTTTTTAATGTAGGCGTTATATAATTTTTATTATTTACATTTTACATCTAGCTAGATTTGTATTTAGGGTAATACTATTTATATGGTATGTTGAAAGAGGAACTGACATTAGAAGAAAAAAAAATGTGCTCTATGGTTTGATTCATGTTCAAACAAGGTTAAGTATGGAGACTTCGATTCTGGACCTATGTAATAGGGGGAATTCTGTGTTCTTAGGTAAGTACCTGTAATTATGTCCACTCGAGAGTAAAGTTTTTTCATCTCGTGCCTTTGAATCCCTAGCTCGCTTAGGTTTCTGAGCCCTGTTCAAATATGCGTGGTATTTCTCTACCGCCCGCGGTAGCGAAACATCAGCAGTATGAAAAACCCAATGAATACCTAGAAATCACCAAAAATCGTGCTAAAAACAAAAGAACGACCATTCTGATGTCTGTTGACCAAACAACAAAAAGTATGCTCCGCCAGACTAGCGCCCCTCAAACTTGACCATTCCAACTTTAACTCGTTCCTTGTCGCCTCTAGCGTCTTTCGCTATAAATATTTCGCATGATCGTTCCTTCATCTACAGATTATGTATATTCTATACCCTAGGACCGGTGCTAAGAAAACGCGTGAATGACGTGGACGGGACCTACATTAAATTTTTTACTTTATTCCATACACATGAATTTGGCGCCCTCTAAAGTTTCCGCCCGGGGGCGTGCCCCTATTTTGCTCTCCCCTAGATCCGGGCCTTCGTGGGTCGTTGAAAGTGCCGGGTCCTAGAGAGCCCGCGGCGCCCCCTAGGTCCCGGGCGCCGGGTCCTATGGGGCGCCGAGGACCCCTAGGACCCGGTGCCCGTATGCACCTCACACCCTGCACTTAAGGTAGAGCCTCCCTTGAGAATTCTTGAAATGAAATGAAACGAAACGAAACGAAACGAAACGAAACGAAACGAAACGAAGCGAAGCGAAGCGAAGCGAAGCGAAGCGAAGCGAAGCGAAGCGAAACGAAACGAAACGAAACGAAACGAAACGAAACGAAACGAAACGAAACGAAACGAAACGAAACGAAACGAAACGAAACGAAACGAAACGAAACGAAACGAAACGAAACGAAACGAAACGAAACGAAACGAAACGAAACGAAACGAAACGAAACGAAACGAAACGAAACGAAACGAAACGAAACGAAACGAAACGAAACGAAACGAAATGAAATGAAATGAAATGAAATCTTTATTTGCTCGAATATAGGTTACATAGATGGTCACAACGTCACACGCTTGCTCGGGATTCAACATCAGCAAAAATCAGCTTTGCTCTCTTACAGAGCCAAGAAATAGAAAAAGTAGAAAGCTTGAGTAGCCAAGTCGCACAGAGTTTGGAAGTCATCATCCCGTCGAAGCCTATCCATTCATTATTTTCCCCTATTTTTTTCCCTTTCACTTGCCTCTTCTCATGAACAGGTTTACGGTGTACAACTAATAAACCCGTGCGATGGCAAGGTGGGTCAGCTAGTGTTAAAATAACTTCGTATCAATATTTAGGAAAGCTGTGCCAGCATCTTGGGCATGTTGCCTAGCGGCTAGGTGGATCAGGTTTTGTATAAGTACATGAGTTTTGGTAGCAGTACCTATGATTTGTATATTATTTAAATAATATAGTAGTATTATAATTTAAATACGTATGGGTTCTGTTTTAGATTCATGTTGAGTATCGAGTATTCTGAGAACATGGAGCTAAATAGGAATTTTTAACGCGGTCGATATTTTTTATAGATATAGATAGGATTTGATAATTATTATGCCATTATGATATCGAATGTAATATCGAACACGATATTATATTCGTAAAAGTGTAATATCGAGTTCGATATTATGTCGAACTTCTCGAGAAAAAAAATTATAATGAACGGGGTATTATAATTTTTAACATAACTATTATATAAGGAGCCCAACAGGAATATTTATTCCTGTTATTTATTCCTGTTGGCCCTGCGTGGGGCCCAAGAGGAAAATAAAACCCATTTGGCCCCATGGGGCCGAAACCGTGGGGTCAACAGGAATAACCCTGTAAAAGTTTCGCCCGGGTTTCGCTACCCAAGGCGTTATCCGCGCGTGTGTGAACAGGCGGAATAACGCGTACCCACTCGGATAACGCTACCGCGGGCGGTAGAGGATACCGCCTCGGTGTGTGCACTACTACTATTGCCTATACCCCAGATAATATAATACCTACAGCACAGATGCCTCATCCCATACAACGGAATAACGCGGGCTATTTTACGAATTATTTTATTTCTGCATAACGCAAGATTATCAAGCGACATTTATTGCGTGTTGGCGAAGTATTGGGCAAAATGAATACACTGGACACTAACTAGTAACTCTCTAGACACGATTACTACATTTTTTCAAGTTCGGGCTATTTTTTGTTTGTACCTGATGGGACCCCATGCTTATACTGTTACAAAGAGAACCTTTTTTGAAGGAGTTCCTTAGATTGATCTGATCGGAAATACACAATAAATAGATACTTTTCTACTATATTAAATTAATAAAAAGGTTAAAAAAATTGTAAAAGAAAATGAAAGAGAAATTGGCAAAGGAAAATAAAATATAAACGTCACACTCAGTTGGTTCTTGTATTTCATGTACAACGACAACCTGACAGTACATAAGGTCAATTCAATTCTAACGGAGGATCGATATACACATTAATAATAAATATCTATAACAGTAGATCTACTAACTCAGAGTGTTTTTCCTTGTTTTATCTTTGCTTATTTCAAACTTGATAGAAACAAAACACAAAATAAAAAGTTATTCCTCCCGCCCTTCGCTATGCAGTGTTTATCAAGAAAATTGGAGTCTTACCACTACCTTCAGACCAGGGGTCTCCATATTATTTTTTGCAGCGGTTATCTATCAAATAGTGTGTTTTTACAGCAAACGTAGATAGCTTAGTTAGTCTTAGCTTTACCTTACCGCGCTTACCGATCGGTAAAAAACAGCTAAGTAGTCGAGCTATGTGCGTTATTTTAGAGCATAGCAGCCTCATAATAGGCATGATGACTACTACTATTTTTGCATAAATTCATAAAATTCCTCAAAAGATTCGTGAAAACAAAATTAAAACATCTCAAATAATGACAAAGTTACAAGCATTTTAAAAACTGGAATAGAAAGAGATAGCTCAAACAGCTAGTGACGTCAGAGCTAGGTCGTTCATAGTACTTCATTACTACGCTGTGGTAGCTTTACATTATACAATCGACTAGATCGTCACGTCATTCGTTCTTATAAAAAAAACTCTTTGGCATGTGACGTCACAAGTAGATTTTCATAGTAACTGTGGAGGTGCTCTGTTCCGCGAGAAAGGGCAGGCGATGCCCCCTCCGGAAACTTTAAAAGCTTATTACTCCGTTATTTATTTACCGAATTTACTTATTTTTTCAATGATAGCATTCATTTTTAATCTATTTTATGAAAATAATACTTACTTGTTCATTTTAAATAGTAATAGTCATCATGCCTATTATGGCTTAACCTCTACTACTGTTATCCACTGTGTAAAGTTTTGTGAGCAACCGCGTGGAGAGATAAAAACGCGACTTCGCCCCAGCACCGCTTATCTTGTAGGAATGTCCAATAAAAACGCGGAGGCTGTGCGAACGACGCGCATATTTTAGTTATTTCCCGGTTAGATAAGGAAGCGAAAATATTTGCGGAACAGAACGTTCTGGAACATATTGGGAGTGTAATAGAAACAAATATGCTTTAGCCGATGGTGGCTTCTCTGATTTTCAGGTTGCGATAAAAACTGTCACACTATCACAATCTTTGCGGAAAAGTCCTTATTAACCAAGCCAAGCCTCTAACAGTGGTATTTTTTCTTTAATTACTTACCTAGGCTTTGCAGGTACTAAGTCACTTGTCGCTGATCAACGATATTAAGTTATTCTGTTTTAAAAAATGTTATTCCTTTTTTTGGCTGTAAATTTAAGTAATAATGGGTTTATTGTGTTTATTAAGATAAGAGCTGTGGAATAAATAAATAAATAAAGAAAAAAAAAAAAAAAAATATCATAAACAAAGGTTGAACAAACCCCGAAAATCTATCATTCCACTTTTACCTAGTGATTAAATGCGTAATCATTCTTCTTTCACTTTCATAAACAATCACTGGAGAAACCCCTAACGGAACTGCATTTTAACATTAAATACTTTACGATTTCAACTATCAAAAGTCCGCCATCAGTGGTTCGGAGAGAGTCCAGCAGAAAGCAGCTGCCGAGAAAGCCGCATCACGCCGGAGCGATGGTCGACAGGAAGGCCAAGGCCCTATCTCAACTTTCCTTACGGCGTTCAGCGTAGCAGCGCAGAGCTTGTTCCGGGTCTCACCTCAAAAAGAGCCATCCCCAGAAAAGCAGGCTCCTAGGGCAGCGCCGCCGCCACAGCAGGCAGCCCGGACGAGAGCCGACATGGGACAGGTTAGTCCGCCCCGTTATATCTTGGCCTTGGAGCCACCAGACCATGCCAGAAACGCATTTCTCGAGTTTCTTGCCATCACGAGAGCGACTAAGGTAGTCAATCTCAGGAACTGCAAAAACATCTTGCAGTCCTTTAGGCAGGGAAACGAAGGCCTCTTAAAGGTGAGGCTCGAGGAGGCCGATGCAGCCATATATAACAACGACACCTCCCTCGTGATCAAGGGAACGATGGAGGGTCGATATATGGCAGCATATTGTTCTGGAAGTGGTTTTGTGGCTCTAGATGAGAGCGAAACGGAGCGGACCGGAAAGCCGAAGTATGAGGCACCACCGAACGACCCCATCGTGGTCACCGCCCGGTGTACCAAGATAATGTTAGATGATAGGATCCTAGAAATGGCTAAAACTATTGAAAGGAGCCCTGGAGTCGATGCAAAGTCTTGGGAAAATTGGGAGGTACCTAAGATTCGATGGGTCAACGGGGTTCCTGGCTGTGGAAAGACAACATGAGTGGTCAGACACTTCGATGTGGACAAAGACGTGATCATCACCACAACAACTGAAGCAGCCAAAGACTTGAGGGAGAAGCTAGCGCACCGCATAGGTGACTTGGTGAAAACCAAAGTGCGCACCATGGCTTCTGTACTCGTAAATGGCATCCGAAGAGGTCAGAGCAACGTTCGCCTTATGGTAGACGAAGCTCTTATGAACCACTTTGGGGCCATTGTAATGGCTGCACGGCTGGCTGGTGCTCGCGAGGTAGTCCTTATCGGAGACGTCAACCAGTTACCTTATATCGACAGAGAGAACCTCTTCGAGCTAAGATACAATCGCCCAAACCTGGTGGCCACCCTCAACCAGGAGTTGTTATGCACACATAGGAATCCCATGTATGTCGCTTACGCGCTGAGAGAAATATACTCTGGTATATATTCCTCGGCCCCACGTGTCAAGTCCCTGGAGCAGAGAAGGTACACAGGTGCGCAAATATCCAGCACCCTCCCCAACACCCTATTCCTAGTACACACTCAGGAAGAAAAGGAGACCCTATCCAACAAGGGTTATGGCGGAGGCACGGGGTCGCGCATCCTCACCATCCATGAAGCACAGGGACTGACATACGAGTCGGTCATCGTCATCAAGACTAAGGGCAAGATGAGACTGCACGAGAGCGTTCCGCACGCGGTGGTTGCAGTCTCGCGGCACACCGGGACTTTCGTTTACTACGCCGACGATGAGGAAGACGCCATCAGCCGTTTCGTGCAGCGTGCGATGGCTGCATCACCGAGGGCCATCCGCGATTACAACTTGCAGATGGCCATCAAAGATCGAAACGTGGCGGTAACAGAAGTCCTGGTCCGGGAGGAGAAGGCGGATTAACAACGACATGTACGAGCGGGATCATTGACGGACTCAAAAGAGCCTGTCAATTATCCCGCTCGTATGAAGAAAATAGTACTAGAATGTAAATGATTATTGTGTGTACACCGGGAGCACTCACGCTCACTAAAAAGCTTCTTCTTGCGGCGGCATCGTGCGTCGGGTCGTCCTCTTCCCTCAAAAATGGTTGAGGAGGGCGATGGCTGGCGCATGCGTCAAGCTCGAGAACGGGCGCTGCTTGCGGGAGCTGGTCTGCTCGCGGTGTATGCACAAATCGGAAAAAAAAAACATAAAAAAAAACAAAAAAAAAATAAAAATAAAAAAAAAAAGGTTAAGTACTTAATTGTCCTCTCTAGTATAATATTTTGTTCAATAAAATAAAATAAAAATATAACAATAAGTGATAAACTAACAAAGAGCACGGACCCAGGTGTCTGTGGTAAAGCAGATTAAAAAAAAAAACTATCAAAAGTCCCGCCAAAATGTCACCCGTCACGTAACTCACAAAAAAAAATTAAAAGAAACATTATTTTTGTATATTTTGTGTTAAATATATTATTTTAACTGATAAATGTTGAAGAAACGGTACCGATATACCTTATTCGTATTTTAAATATCACGACACTTCAAAAAATAATAAAATAACAAGAAATGAAAGCAAGTGGACCGATTGGTTGACGAAATTCGGACAATCAGCATTCAGCCTCGGATTATGCCAGATTGGGGGCTGTTTTTGTTTATGAAATGCATAAAGCTAGAATTTGCCGCACAGCGCCTGAATCCCCTCTAGAGGAGCCCCCACCTTGACTATGAATTCCAGTGTTAGTGTTGTGGATAATTTGATTTGTTACTAATATAGATTAAGCCCTACTAACCCATTATAATCCCTGTTGGTTTTTTTTTTTTTATTTTTTTTTATAACTGGATAGGCCCGCATTTGACCGCAATCTCACCTGATGGAAAGCGATGCGGTCTACGGTGGTACATGCTTGCCTAAAAGATACCTATTCACTCGCGACTTGAAGAGCTCCAGATTGTACTTATCGAAATAAAAATCAATTTATTTATTTATTTTATTTATATTTATTAACAGCCGGAAGACTTGTAGACTGCTGAATACAGGCCGGCACGTAAGCAACACTTTATTTGGATTTTATTTGCATCGGCTTAACATTGGGGGATTCGCTATAATCACTATACGCTTCGTGGACCAACGACCTCAGAACCGTGGGGAGCCGATGGATGCAAGAAGCAAGCAGCCACTCAAAGTGGCGCTCTTTGGGGGAGACCTATGTTCAGCAGTGGACGTCTTCAGGCTGATGATTATGATGATGATGGCCACGCTTTAGTCGATTCAAGAAGATTTTAATGTACCGATTAAAACGCTGGTGTCCCTCAATTCAATTCAATTTCAAAATATCTTTATTAAATAAGTAAAAATACAAGGTTATCACACTTCTAGTGTACATTAAAATTCCTAGACGTGACGAAAATAATAAATTAAGACGATCGTTTTGCAGGTTATGCGGCCTATATAAAACTTTTAACATTAAAATTTAGATACAATTGGGTAAAATATTTCCAATAATGGCAGTTACCAAATAAGTTAGTATTTTACATTATGGAAGCTTTAGAAAGAGCAATTGCATTTTTAGAGTAATAATAATAATAATTATAAGATCCGTGCGGTAGGAAACATAAACCAAATTAGCGCCAAGCTGAAGATTGGCGGTATGCAGCAAGCAACAGGAACAACACCCGTTTGGCATGATAACAAATCATGGTGTCCCTGGATGTTCCCTTAGCCGGCTTTTACGGCACCTACGGGAAGAGATGGAGTGGTCCTATATGCAAGCCGAGACCACTCAGCCTGAGCGGTCTCGCCTTGCAAATAGGGCCACCGATAGCTGAGTGACTTAGCTACAAAACTTCTACCACCTAACTAAAATGTTAAACAGCTTTTTCAAAATGAATTTCAATCATTAGCGGTAACATCAAATCTTTGATGAGGGATGTAAGAGGATCGGACACATGGTCACGTGACGTGCGGCACTTTTTCACCACAATATGGTGCCGACTCCGCCCCACTCCGCCCCATTGTTTACTACGTTTGACAGTTGACGCTAGTTAACGACTGACGTACTAGCTCAAAAATACCACTAGAACATGGCGGATTTTTTTTCGCAGGGCGGTCTCAAGTGACGTCAGCAACAAATTATTATTAAAAATGAAAGTTGAAACGGTATACTTGTCTCTTTTTAGCACGTTCAAAATGGTATTTGCTAAAATGAAATGCAACTATTTTTGTTCATTCCTTAACGAAGTGACTTCCTAACTATAACATATTCTATGTTAGCTTTATGCCACGTCCTCTTACTTCCCTCGTCAAAGCCTCAAACACACCTTTAACTAATCAGTTATGTAAAGTATAGAGGCGTGTCACATTTAAAGTAGTTCATAAATTCACAACAGCACACATCAAACATTCAAAGCCTTTCAACGGTCGATTGTTGAACGAATTTTCTGGAATATTCCACACTTTCAGTTCATTTGTCGCGATCAAATAGGCGAGGTTCTATCGGCGGGTGACTGCGATAATGTATTATGCGATGGAATTGATAAATGGGTGGACGGTAAAATGGTCCTGTATTATATTTTTTTTTCTTATATTTTGGCTCCACACATAGTGTATTTAGCCAGTGTCAAGTATTATATTTTCATCGTGTTATAAAATATTTCACGCAAAGTCATGTCCTAGTCATAGTCCAGTCTAAGTCAGGTAGTCATAGTCCAATCTAAGTCATGCTCCAGCAAAGTGGTGGCAACTTTACTAGAAGCTTCTATGGAGTTTTGGAAGCAACACGAAAAATCACGTTTCACCACATAATATCACTTGCCCTCACTCATGCTCGTAATTCAGCACTTAATGCGTAAAACGCCACCAATTTTAAACATTAACACTGGAAAAAGCAAAAGTTTTGAAAAATAATACGATGCAACGACGTGAACTTTTCCGCGTTCCCGCCAAAACTCCCTGTATTATATTATTAATGTGTTATTTTTGTGCCTTTGGGTCTTAGCATAAACTAAGTACCTGTAGAAGATAAGTTTCCAAACAACGCCTTCTTAAAACGCACGCTACATTTATTTTTATTTTAGATGATTTATGCAACTGAATTAGTAGCTTGCCAGTAGAAAGTCACATCACAATACTTACTATGCTGCTTTTCTAATGTGTTGTGGCACGATTTCATTCAAAATAATTTTCTGGGAACTCTATACAGAGATATGAATGTACAAACGTCCGTACTGAATGCTCTTTGGTCCGCATGTTGCCATTATATCGCACCAATTTAACGGCTTACATTTTGCGAATGTACTAAGGTTCTATATAGGTGCTTATTCTAAGCTTTGGGTAAATTTTTGGGGCTTCATCGACATCGGTTGGTATTTCTTGTGGTATTAGGGCGCGCTAAGTTGGTGTAAGCTATTGCAAGTAAAGTGAGAAGCCTTTTAATCCCGCCGGAAGCCGGAAGTATTTTTCTCTAAGTTTTCAATGTTTTACTAAGATATACTTATGTAAGTAAGTTAAGGTGATGTACCAGTAGTAGTGTACACTGATACACACAATGATGTGTGGTATGTCCAATAGGTATTTATGTAAGCTGTCTGTTGCAAATCTGGCCAGCCGTTGCGACGTGAAGAGGTAACAAACACACAATCTTTTGCCTTTATATATATTGTATGAAGCTAAAGTATGAAGTGTAATCTAATGATATGCAAAATTATTTATCAAGTAAAAACAACGCGAGGTAAGTAACCTAATTGGGTTTAAAATTAAAATAAATATTAATTTATTGTTTAAATGCAGGCAGTTTTAATCAATTTTAGAACTCTACAAACATCTAAACTAATCAATGGAAATCAACTTTCCCAAAGTTGTTTTGTATGTTGAACAATTGCTTCAGCTAAATAAACCCCAATCAAGACGTTCCCAAATTGACTGCCAATAAACAAAATCCAACTTTAGAACTCCAAATAGGTACGGAAAATTTTGAAAGAACATTCCAAATTCAAACAAAAGGCGCTGCTGTTACACGAATCCAATTTATTTCCATGTACCCGCGGAACGCTGCCAAGCGCCCGCGGCCGAAAGATGCCGACACGAGCCCGAATTTTTGGTAAATTCGGGCAAATTACCCTCACACGCGATGCGAGTATTTGTTCTGAATTTCACACTTGAGAAACTTTATTGTTTGTGTTGTTTCTCTTCCTGAATTTATAAGGGAGCAATTTTTCACTATTTTCTTCGATTGTTTTGTTTAGCCACTTATTAATCATCATCATCATCAACAGCCTGAAGACTTCCACTGCTGAACGTAGGCTTCCCCTAAACATTGCCACTTTGAGTGGCTGCTTGACTCCTGCATCCATAGACTCCTAGTGGTTTTCACCAGGTTGTCACTCTAGTACCCCTACGAGCTGGCCCACGCTGCGTCTTCCGGTTCGTGGCCGCCACTCGAGAACGCCTTTCCCGTTGATTGTCAGTTCTACGAGAGATGTGGTCTGGCCATTGACATTTCAACTTGATAACTCTGGATTTTTCACTTCACTTTATCAGCCCACCTAGACGAGGCTGACCTTGAGAAATATAGGCACTTCTAATATACTGGGCGTAATTGAATTCATTGGCATCCTTTGTAACTAGGTACCTACTCCTGATACCGGTCACGTGTGGACCAAAATTTTTAGATTTAACACATTGGTTTGCATCGTCGCTTAACATCAGGTGAGTTGCAGTCAAATGTTGGCCTATATATAATTATAATTGCCGCGGCAATCTTCATTATTTTCAATAAAAATATTTTCATTTACACTCTTTACTCTTTGATAATCATCTATAAATGATGTATTATCATGGGCTCAATTTATGCTAGTGAATTAAATTCCTGTATAGCTGATAGCCCAGTTGTTAGTAACCCTGCTACTGAACTAAGGGCTGTGGGTTTGATTCCTACCCAGGGCAAACTTGTGTGATGATCATCAATATTGTATTCTATGTATATTTACAAACAAAAAGTATCTAAGTATTTAATCAGTTATCTGGTTCCCATAGTACAAGCTTTGCTTAGATGGCGCTGTGTGAAATGTCCACACATATTTGACTTTTTGTACGAACAGCTACGTCATTCGCCACGCTTATTGGACAAAGTCCAGAGTAGAACAAAGTTAAACAAGAAGCGTTCATAAACATGCACGAACTCTAATAGAGAGTAATAAACAGTAACTTATTTCATTATAACATAGTAGAAGCTGAGAAGCTACGTTCTAGCCCAAGGCTTGTGGTTTAATAACAGCACCTGCTTTGTCACCTAACTTTATTTTATAAAGCTGTTTTTCTGAGAAAAACAGTTTTTATTTCTTTACTTGATATTATACATTTCTGCATCTTAATTTTTTCATCAGGAAAACTTCATGATATATAAAATGTGATTCAAACTCAATGGCGGCTGTGAACTGCCGCACGCTGTGCTCAGCACTCACCACTTACAGCTTTCTTGCATATAAACTTGAAACGTCATTAAGCCCCAAGATAGCAGACCATGGTCGTAGTATCACAGAGAGATTTATAAAAATAACTTGACTATGTAGGTACATGAACTCGACTGTAATATACACAGAGCAAAAACACTTAGCCTCTATGTGCAAAGCGTCATTTGTTTTAATGCTCTGTGGAATACTTAGTAGAATTTGAACCCAAAAGTTTCACCAAACGCACTAAAAAGTGTCATAATTAATCCCATAAATTCACATTCACCTTCGTAACTTACTATTATTACTTACCCACTAGTCAAACAAAAACTTTTCAACTTAGTCTTGAAGTTAGGATCTTACTAGGTGGTAGGATTTTTTTGAAAAGTTCGTCTAGGTAGGTACCACCGCTTTGCCAGCTATTCTGCCGCCAAGCAGTAGTGTGCAACCACTACTGTGTTCTGGTTTGAAGGGCATTGTAGCTAGTGAAATTACTGGGCAAATGAGACTTTATGACCTGATTACACAGTGTAGTAATCTGATTACTAGACTGTGTGATGTCTCAGAATGACGTGCGCAGTGCAGTGTCTTATTGCTCTTGTGTACAAATCTTGCAGGGGTAGTTTGGAATCTATAAATGGTCACACCAGTATCCAGGGAAAAAATAAATAAAATAATATATAAGGAGCTTAAATACTGTCAAGCAGATTGTACCCCTGAAGTGCTTTCTTTCGTCCGAGAAATTAAAAATGCATTTGAGCCGTTTATGCCTTCTTTCCCCTTGAGACTGAGAGATTATGTAACAGAATTACGTTTTGTAATGCAACGTTAAATATAACCATAATTAACAAGTCATTCATGAAATAAATGCCTTCCATAATACAATTTAGTGTATAAATGAATTTCAATTTTGAACAAAATCCGATCTCGTTCACATAATTCTAGTAAACATTCGAAGAATCCAGTAATCTAGTCCTCATGTTCGAGCATTTTAAAATTAAAATTAAGTAGGTAGGTATTATTTTTATTTACGTAGCTATTTTTCTTTTAGGGTTTTTGATTCTTAGCGGCTGCAAACATAACAACAGCCCGTGTGTTTTCAATTACAGACGAGAAGGAAAACAGAGCGTGAAATGAAGTAGCACCATCAATTACGTCGCCAGGAAACGCAACTTTAGTCTTGTATAGTATATACATCGAGGAAAGCGATGAGTTTATAGAATACAAATGGGATACAAGGAACAAGCATCAAGATCACAGACATCTGATACTATCTGTCTGTGATCAAGATATACTACTTATTGTCATATGTGTAATAAATACCGAGTACACATATGCTCATGCAAATATCATAGACATATATATAAGGACAGATTAAACCGTCGCTTCAAAGAGGGTGTCAATTTCACAGATTGACATCCACTAGCGCCCCGTCTGTGTTGGAAGTGAGAAGATATCGGTCGTGTGTCTCAAAGAAAATATGCCAAGTTGTGTTGTGAAGGGTTGCACAAACTACACTCTAAAGTGCAATAAAAAGAAATACAAAGTTTCTTACCACAAGTAAGTCAATATTTTCAATATTACACTCCGTTTTGTACGAAAATAATCGAATTTATATTTGGGATAATCATTGTAAACATAAACATTGACGGGCATAATGACAGCGATAGGGCCGTTCTCATCGTAGTTCCTGAGTAATCTAAGAGATGGCGCTGACTTTTCCCCACACCATTTTGAGTAAATAAACATCTTCGGGCTGTTGATGATGATGATGATGATGATGACACATGATGTTGGCTTTCTATCGCTTTTTTGCAATGATTCTGCCAATGTCAAGTGAGTAAAATTTGTACGGTTATGTCAAGTCAAAGTCATATTTTGTCAGTCAAAACGCCAACAGTAAAATGGTGGATATTTTACTGAAGGCTCTAAAAAAGGCCGTTGAAACAAAAACGAAAATGCATGTTTCTATAATCTTGAAACCGTTTGCCAACACTCGTGCATGTTCACGAACACTTAACGGATAATAATTCACCCTTAATACACATTAAAGTTCAAGATACACTAGTTTTGAAAAATAAATTCAAAATTCACAACCGCCATTGTCGGATTTTCTTCAAAGACCCCATGCTAGACTTTAGACTGATCTAGTCGGTTGTTATTGGCGCTTAACATCAGATGACAACACGCTTGTCAAGTCATACAATAACATAAAATAGTTATGATGTTGTTTATTAAATCCCTATATAGAACAAATAATATACTTATGCCTAACTTTAGCTTAAAATGACACTTTCGCACTTTTGCCTTTCCAGCGACGATATTTAATCATTATAAGTCATCAAACTGCGTCGTCTCGTTGCAGTTCTCAGTTCAGCGCATAGTTCAGGAAATCCAATTAATTGTTGAGTCGCTTGCTACTGGCACCACGCAAATAAAGCTGACTGGAAACTTACCCCCATATTCTAAGTCGTTACCACGAGATTACTCTACTCGACTCAACCTCGAATTAACCTCATTTTTGTGTTTTGGTATTTTTAGTTGACAATATATGATCAACTTGACATTTCTGCGTCAATTTTTCTTAAACAAGAGAAGCGAAGCAACTGTCAACTCAAGGTACTTACGTCGCGATGTATTTTGAGTTTCCCTCAAAGTTAAGTAGAAGTCAAGTGAAGGATTTTTGGTGAAATGATTTAGAATACGGGGGTTAGTCTGCAGACTCTACTTCGAAATTTCCTTGTCTGTGGCTTTGATATAGAGGATTATTAATGCAATGTCATACTACCTACTTGCTTCGATGTTCAGAATCCAATTATATTCTATCCTTCGGCCAAACCTGCGCGTTAAATACGCAGGAGCGATCGTGAAGCGGGAGCGTTCACATCGCGTCCCCCTTACTA
Organism: Ennomos erosarius; assembly: GCA_963580505.1. Classification (NCBI taxonomy): domain Eukaryota; kingdom Metazoa; phylum Arthropoda; class Insecta; order Lepidoptera; family Geometridae; genus Ennomos; species Ennomos erosarius. Next base: position 2,118,985 of record OY756996.1, on the reverse strand, counting down.
ATAAACGCTGCATAAAAGTGGAATAGCTACCTACTCAGTATTTTCTCTTGTTTTATCATTACCCATTTCCAACTTGACAGAGAAAAAAATAACAGTGAAATATTCATTCGCTACACAATGGTTATTACACAAAAAAATGGTTAATGGTCATTGGGACCACCTGCACGTCTCCAACGTGAACCGCGTAACATCTCGGTACCCCTAGTACGAGTTTCGATAGTTTAGTAAAACTTGATTCGTTTATGTTTTCTCCCATTTCTCCTATACATTTCTCTGCAGCGCCCCTAGCGGACACGTTGATGAACTAAAAATGGCAGTCCAAATTTTAAATAGATTCGCGCGTATTCACGTATTGGAAAACTCGTACTAGGGGTACTGATAATAAGTCATGTGTATCTTGCTGTGTATGCCGACACGACACGTCGCGGTCGCGTAATGGATCAAGGCACCATCGCCATGCCGAAACCGACGCCACCGCGCCGCCGCGTGCCGTCCACGTGACGGCAGCTTCCCGCGCGGCAGTCACTCCCGCTTCGCAGTCGCTATTAGACGCGCAGGTTTAGCAGAAGGTTATCCTATTCCTATACTTTCCTACTAATATAAAAAGTGAAACGTCATCTATTTGTCTATTTATTTGTTTGCTGAGGCACATTATATAGGTGGGTTAAATTGCGGAACCTCAAGTGATTTATCATAATCATCAACATCGTGAAGCGTCCATTGCTGAACATTGGCCTCCCACAGAGAGTGCCACCTTGAGCGGCTGCTCGCATGCTGCATCCATCGGCTCCCCGTATTAATTAATTATCCTTAAAATTAACAATAGTTATTGTTAATAACAATAACTTTTGATTATAAGTAAGATGTCTATGTCTTGTTCACGTATATACCTACTCATTCATATTATTTCATACGGTGTTGTTTGAGTAACTTTGAATCACTTTAGAATTAATCTTTTACCTATCCTTGTCATAGTAGGTAATTAATAGGTTGGCCTCATAAAATAGAATAGGTTTACTAGGTGGTAGGACTTTTTGCAAAGTTCGCCTAGGTAGGTACCACGACTTTGCCATTTATTCTGCCGCCTACTGCAAGCACTACTGTGTTCCAGTTTGAAAGGCATTGTAGCTAGTGAAATTACCGGGCAAATAAGACTTTATGACCTGATTACACAGTGTAGTAATCTGATTACTAGACTGTGTGATGTCCCGCTTGGGCGGCCGTGTCGCTTAACATCAAGTGAACGACTAGCTCGTGATTCTCATAAAAAAGTAATAAATAAATAAATATGTGTGGACATTTCACACAGTGCCATCTAGCCCCAAACTAAGCAGAGCTTGCACTATGGGAACCAGATAATTACTGATATAATACTTAGATACTTTTTTGTTTTTAAATATACATACATAGAATACAATATAACACCCAGACACAGAACAAACATCTATATTCATCTCACAAATTAATGTTTGCCCTGGGTAGAAATCGAACCCACAGCCCTCAATTCAGAACACAGGGCTTACCAACTGAGCTATCGGGCCCGTCCGTAATGAATAGTTTGGTCCCATAAAATAGGATAATACTTATTCGAATTTCTCTTAAATTCTTCGTCGATGGATAGTATATAAATGCCTAGTCCAAGAGAGGTGCTAGGCACGTAATCTCTCCAAAATTGTCTCTCAGGCTTTTGGATCAAGCCATTACGGCTATCAGGGGCCGACAGCGGCTTAGGTTAGGGGTCTGTGACAACTGAGGATCGATTAAGGCTTAGGATCTGTTCTAGCGATGTGATAGAATGGGATAAGTCTTTAAATCTAATGTGTACGAAGAACTTAGAATAGATACCCAAGTTTTATTTTTTTTCAGGCAATTATCTGAGGCTATTTTAATACAAGATTTTTATCATGCCTATATAGAGGCATATAGGTATATGTATTAATAAAACGAGTATTTACGTACTTAACAAACACTTTATTATATAACAATAATTATTTTATCAAAATAACACAATTAATTAGTAACGATCGGTCGGCATGCGATTTTATTTATATCACCTACAAAATAATTTTCCTAAAACAGCATCAAAACTTTAATACGATAATAAATCAATCATAAAAATTTTATTCATTTCTTACTAAAAAAAATATTTCCAATCTTCTTATTATAGGCAGTATTTTTAGTAATACCACAGATTACTGAATATGTTACTAGGAATGCATAGAATAAATAACACAATATATTTACCTTAGAACAAGAACAAGTAGAATAAGCATAATTATAAGAAAATAAATAAATATCAACGATGCGATCTGCGAATAATAATAAAATATGCTTTAAACAATTTCAAATATTTTTAGAAGCCATTTTAATCTAGAAAACCATGCTTTAGGCCTGTAACTAGAATTATTAGAAACCACATAATGAAATAAGGTTTACTGTAAGTATAGGAAATTGTTAATTAAGGCGAAAGAATGTCGGAGCCGAAGTACTTATGATAGACGAATTCGGCAAATATAATAACTTTCATATTTGCCATTAATTACTTACTAAGAACATTAATCTCGGTCGCACATTTAATTTCTGTGTTTTGAATAAAAGCCAAGCAGTTAATATTGTTACAATGTGAAAAAGAGGCTGAATCTGCCGTGCAAGCAATTCAGGCATGCTCCTTTATTGGGCTGGCTTTGGTAGATGCTGGCTGAGGAAATGCACAAAACACCCAAGCGGGATGGACCCACTCCCAATTAGAATGATTAGAACAATAATTATACTAGATGGAGCTTCCAGCACAAATGATCCAGGGCATGTATTCTAGCCCACATCATGAAGTTTCGTATTAAGTCGTATGTGACTCATCGAAAATAGATAGCGCGACTTACGACTCAAATTTGTTCGTCGCTTACTGCTTAAAGTAGTCGCTCTAGAGCGCCTTGAATGGTTGTGTAGTGTAGGTAGTTAGTATTAATTTTTTTTTAACAAAAGTTTTAAATTGTCACATAATTATAACTATCCAGAAATAATTTAAAACAATGTGAAAATATAACTAGTGCAATAAATTGTAAATCGTTATTTTTGAAGCAGGAACAATTTTAATCACAAGTGGAGTTGTAACCCTCATTTATTGTTATGGTAGGCGTCCGGCTATAGGGACGGATTGACATGGGTTAAAATCTTCCTTGTGGCACAAATGTTTCCCGTGGGTAAAAAAGTAATATAGTTAGATACTTTACACAGCAGCTAAAATTGATAAAAATCAAAATCTATCATTTCACATCGAATTCTTAAAATTAAGTAAAAATGAAAAATATAATAATTTATAAAAAAAAAATATTTCAATATTAAAATACAACATCGTATGTACACTGTTAGTTACAGCTACAAGAGCGAATGTTACAATTATTAATGCAAGAGGAATCTAACACGAACAACAATTAGAATTATAAATATTTTTTGATAACACCGCTTTTATGACAAAATAGGTTACTTTTCCAAAGCGGTGATGCTCTTTGGAGGAGGCCTATGTTCAGCAGTAGACGTTTTCAGGCTGATGATGATAATGATGAGATGATGACTACTATTGCGACCAGAGTTTGGCGATCTAGCTTTTTATCCCTGGTCGAAGATCCAGAAGGAAACCCAAGATAAGATGTATTTTTAGTGTAGAAGTATATCAAAACGATGCTAGCAAAAAACGACGTCGAAAAAGAGAAAGGAGCATGAAAGCTGTGTCCATCACCACAAGAGATATTAGGCCTAATTTTGAAGGCTTTAGTTGACAGTTTTAATAGTACTTACGGGATATTTACTGTGACTAGATTCATGCTGCCAGTATTCTGGAAACCTTGCCACGCGGTGGTGAGTTGGATGGCGTGTTTATATTGTAAATTTTGGAAATAACGTTTTAGCTGTAGTTTTTATATGTTTTATTTTTGTCATGTGTGTTAAGTATGATTTCTAGAATCATTTAGTACTATTAAAAACGTAGTAAACAACCGTGAATGTTTAAAACAGTGTTTTAGTTGACAGTAGGCCTAATTTTGAAGGCTTTAGTTGACAGTATTTAAAATACTAAAAATATATCCGTCTCTTACATTGCCGTCTATTTGACAAGAACAGCAACAGTTTTAGTAGTTCTAGATCTGTCAACTAAAGCCTTTAAAATTGGCCCCACTATTTAAAATGCTAAAAATATATCCGTCTCTTACATTCCCGTCTGTTTGACAAGAACAGCAACAGTTTTAGTAGTTTTAGATCTGTCATTTAAAGTCTTTAAAATTGGACCCATCGTATCCAGAAAGAAAGAGAGAGCAGATTATTGTTACAGTATTTCGAGTATAAATGTCCCTATTAATATATTTTATACTGTTTAATTTTAAAAAACGGTGTTGTTAAATATTTTATTGATAAAAGAAATCCTAATTCTTATGCGCTTTAATACCAGCGATTTCATGAATAAAGTTCTCCATCGAATACTGGAGTAGAGCAGATTAGAATTTTTTAATAGGATAATTAGGATTACGAAATAAATGACAACAATACAAATAAATAAATAACGCCCAACGATCACATACATAGATCCTAGACCCTAAGCAGGATCCCCTGTATCTAGGGACCCAGGAACTACGAGGACCATGGTCCCACAACACCCAGACACAGAACAAGTGTTTGCACTTTTTTTTTCGGGCACAAACTCTTGTCCTGTCGCGGGAATCGAACCCGCTACCTCCGGGTTATGAGTCGATCTGCTCAACCACGATACCGCGGAGGCTGTCAATATTAAAGAGTGATTTGTTGAAGTATATGAGGAAATAGTCTTATTTTTTATAAATAAATTTAATATATAATTTTGACTAGTTTAGCGAACGGTTTATGTGTTGCTTTGACGGCGTTTTTCTATCTATATTTTTTTCTTTCTTAAGCTTAGTAGGTAGTAAAATAATTTTTGAAATAATTATTATTTGCGGTCAATACTTTATGCTTTATTACAAGATATCATTTTAATGTTAATTAGAAATTATATTTTTTCAATATTAGTTTAAGCGCGACTACTATAAATACTATAAAAGTCTATAGATATAGAAAATCTACTATAATAGAGAAAGTGGAAAGCTTAGAAAATTCTATTAATAAATAAATTCGAAAAGAAGAATATTGGTCCAAATACAGGCAGAAAATCGTAAAATACATAAATATAAATAGATTAATAATAGTAATAGGTCAGATTTCTTATTTATATTTAATTATAAAAAGGTTGAAGTTATTTTTTCCAATAGTTGTTAGAAAGTTGGCTTTATAAGCTAATTTAAAACGTGAAGGCGCTCTAATGTTTCTTTTGATAAGTAGGTTGGTATACCTACGGTAGGTTGGATCAAAGAGCTTGCTGAGGAGCGTTCGTTGTTTGCGGCATGCCGTGCTAGTTCGTCCCAACTTTTACTAAAATATTATATTATTACCAGCAGGTAAGTAGATTTTAATTTTTTTAAAACATAAAAATTACGTGTTGGATTTAGAAGCCATTTTTAACAATAAAAAATGTTGTACATTTATTTTATTGTAAGTGTATTTTAAGACCGCTAAATCTTAATAAAACCTTTTGGATTTTACAGATACGGCTGTTAAATTTCTATAAATATATATTTTAACGGCACAATAAAAAACACAAGCTATCTAAAAATAAATACCATATCAATGCTTAATGTTTTACGGCAGTAAACGATTTAGTTATTATTACGCCACTGATATACTTAACTCTAGATAATGTTTTTTATAAATTGCGCCTATTTTAAGCCTTAACTACAAGCTACGTAGATCTGCTTTTGTTATATTTTTATTTACAAAATACAACGCTACAAACTATGATATTTAACACTAAACTGTGACTGAATTGCGATAAAATAATATAATATTTTATACAATTAAAATTTATCGGTTTTTGAATCAAAATTGAGCACAAAAGTTCTGAAAGATAATCTACCAAAATATTGATCTATCAATGGTATACCTACCTCCATTAAACTATCGTTATAATTTTATACTTTTATCGTTGAAAATTACTAATTGTGTCAATGATGCAAATAATTATAATGAACTAACTAATTGCGAATTTATAATTATGCCGAATATTTTGATGACGATTATTATTGATAATTTATGGAATTGGTTTTAAGTAGATATTTATACGGTCGTCCTCTCTTCTAATAACAATTGTTGTGCTCAACAGGATCCATAATGATACCAATGCTTGATTACACTACCTAATGTTACATTATGGAACCCAATAAACATTTGTATTTGTAATTATATCATCGCAATAAAGTCACACATTACTATGAATAACTACAGTTTGAACACCGTGATTTAAAATAAAATACGACTATTTAACACCTACTTACATTATATATATCAATATTGTAAAATATACATAAATATTATTATATTAGTACTCTAGCCGATAACGCACAAAATAATTTACTATTTTATATTCACGTCAGCTTCAATTAGCTGACTATAAACTCAAAAATAATTATAATCTAAATAAAATAAAAACCTATTTTACAATTTTCTAATGAAGATGTTAGGAATAAATAACTTGTGTGTGTCATATTTATAGCGCAATAACATAATTATAACTTAAATAAACTGTTATTTATTATAGTTCGTTGTATAGGAAATTAATACACTTTTAAATGAAAAAATACATTAACTTTTATTCGTTATTAATAAAGTAGGGACACTCGCTCTATATTTCATAATCTCTATAAATCTACGATATAGAAGCATAAAATTTCGTTAAAATTTACATATTTTTACTATAATATACTTACCACAGCCTTTAAGGCTAAATTTTAACAATTTATTATCAGCGTTTTAGGAAAATCGAAATACGAGAATTTTAGACATTGACTAAAGATTTTAGAGGAAGAATGATAAATATCGAAGGATGTCATAAATCTGTACATTTGAGCACATAATATTTTACTTCTATCTTTACTCCATGCTTAAAAAAATAAGTCTTATTAAATTAAATATTCTTTAAACATTGCGACTTATTGTTTTTAAGAACGGGAAGTTTTCTTGTTTTTTTTTTTCTTTTTTACTAGCGCATTTATTGAAATTTACTTTTTTTAAATTTAGATTATATCGTTTTATATTTTGCGAATTTTGTAATAATTATACAGCCATTCCGCATATTTTACAAAAAATAATTTTTAATTTTTCCAACCTTCCATCAAAAACATCTTAATTTGCAATAACGTAACTCCCTGATACAGAACTAAGCAGTTTAAAAAAACGTAAGGTAACTATTTTCATACATTTTACTGTTGATCGGGTTCTAATAGTTTCTCAAAATATATAAATTAATAGTTTTCTGTTGCAATTACTAGAACCCTTTAATGAAACCATACGCTTCCAGCGAAGACATCGTGAGGTAGACCAACCATAATGAAAAGAAAAAGCAAGAGGTTATAATCTTGACTCTTCGAGGGCCACCAAGCTCGCCGCCTATGCTCTTCCTCCTTCGGAGCACCAGCACCAGAACTGCAAGGGCTGCTTCTGAGCAATACATCGTCACGCTGAACGCTAGACTGTGAAAAGAGATATCATCTTAATAATTTATTGGTATTATGATAATGACGACGATACTCATCATGATCACAATAATAAGTATCATCATCATCATTAACAGCCTGAAGACGTCCACTGCTGAACATAAGCCTCCCCCAGGGAGCGCCACTTAGTGCGGCTGCTCGCCTCCTGCATCCGTCGGCTCCCCGCGGCTTTCACCAGGTCGTCGGTCCACCTAGTGGGGGGCCAGCCTACGCTGCGTCTTCCAGTTCGTGGTCGCCACTCGAGAACCTTTCTTCCCCATCGGTTGTCGGATGTGGCCTGCCCATTGCCATTTCAACTTGCTAATCCTAAGAGCTACATCGGTCACTTTAGTTCTCCTGCGGATCTTTTCATTACGGATCTTATCTCGCAGGGAAACACCGAGCATTATTAGTATAATATATATAAATAAATACAAATAAAAAAACTCAATAGTCACTATGATCCTAATAACAACCATGGTCACAATAATCATCATAATCCTAAAAGTCACTATGATCCTAATAGTCGTAAAGTCATCATAATCATATTAGCTATCATGATTATGATGCTCATAATGATCAATAGATAGCGCTACCAACCCCGTAACTTGGTTGTAAAGGTGAAGGAAAAATTCGGACATGAGACCATTTGTCACGGTAGCTCAAGTAAAGCATATCCCGGCTTGAGGGCTGGATGGATGCGGGTTCAATCCCCGCTTGTGATTCTAATTTTTCCTTTGCAAATTAATCTGTACAATAGTCATTATGATTCCAATAGTCACTATGATCCTAATATCTATCATGGTCATAATTGTCATCATTATCACAATCATTATTTTATTATAGGAATACAAAGCTCGGTTTTTGACAATTTTTATTATCTTTGTGCTAATTTTGTTTGAATTAACTAATGAATACAAAACCTTAAAATATTCAATAACATCAACTGATTATTTATTCCAATTTATTTTCTCTCTCTCAAAGCGGAAAAATGCGTATGAATAATGTAAATAATATAAACATTTCTGAGGTTTACTTCAAAGGAAAACCACCTCATTTTGCGGGTACGATCATTTTCTTTTATAATCCCAAAAATAATGCTCAATCACGAAACATTTTTAGCCATTATTCATCCCACACAATCTCGAACAATCATTATTTCGAGACAAAAAGTCGTCTGAATTCGTTATTTTCAACCGTCTCAAGCCTTTATATTTATAAGACAAAATTAATATTCCTTCTTTTGACAATTCAATTAATCTATTTTCAGAATATAATTTACATTATAATGTCGTTGTGTTTCTGAAATTTCAGTGCTTTAAGCTTGTTTTGTAGGTATTATAGGGTGAAAACTTGGCAGGAAACATTAGAAAATAATGCCTTAACACCACGCTAATGTTTTCATTACGAGTTTTTCCTTCATCAAAAGTTAAGTCATTAACACTAAGGTCGTTGAACTGAGCCCAAGACTTAAGGTCAATTCAGACAGAGCAGCGAACTGTTCGAGCGCTTTTTAAATGCTATTGAAATATCAACCCTATGTCCAAATAGAACAAGGTGGATATTTCAATATCACTTAAAAAGTACTCAAGCATTTTGCTGCTGAATTGGCCCTTACAAGATGTTAACGTAAGTCAATGTCCTGCCAACTATAGCCCTAGTATACAAGTTTTTCATAAATGTACATTATTGTGTACCCTGTCAGTATCGTAAAATATTTGTATGAAATCACCCACAGAAGTATACTTATGTTCGAAAGCCTTTATACGCTAGTGATGTACTTACTTCCCAGGATCAACCAGGAATCGTTCGCCCTTGCTCCAGTGGACAATGGCGGCCACGGTCCAGGCGACTCCAATGCCAAGGAAGACGTTGACAGCATTGGACCCGGTGACATTCCCCACGGAAGCATCAGCGTACTTATCCTGTATTGCTGCTACTTTGCTTGCGAAGGTATCTGTACAGACAATACACTAACTAATAAATACCTCAACATGGGATTAGTATTAACGGAAAGAATGTTGAGCTGGAAACCCCTAAGGCCGGTTTTTAAACCAGATATCGCAACTAGTTTCAAAAACTAGTTACGAAACTACAGTTTGTCCCAATCCGAACCAAGTATTCGTAACTGACAGGTGTCAAACGCTATCTTGAATATTCTGTCACCAGTAACGAATCTTTAGCTTTGCTTGTACCAAACTTTGGTTTTGTAACTAGGTTTCAAAACTAGTTACGAAACCGAACATGCAAATGAATCAATACGAAGGTGTGAGGCAAGCCATAAAGATTGTTTTTTCTGCTGCGTAACTAGAAGCAGGTCATCACAGTAAAGTTAAATTAATCAAGTAGGTAACTTATCAGGTGCGGCCACGTAGCACATTTTCAGTGCGACTTAGTACGAAGTAGTTAGTCAGTACTCTCATGTTTTAGTCGAAGAAGGCAAAAATAATATATCGAGTTCAGTTTTTAGCTATTATTTATGCAGGAATGTACCGTTTGAAAACATCATCCAAATCGAAAAAGTATAATAAAGAGGTCAATTAAAGTTAGTTTTTTTGTACAAAATATATTTGCTAAGTTCAATAGAGAGTTTTTGGCGGGAACGCGGAAGAGTTCACGACGTTGCATTGTATTATTTTTCAAAACTTTTGCTTTTTCCAGTGTTAATGTTTAAAATAGGTGGCGTTTTACGCATTAAGTGCTGAATTACGAGCATGAGTGAGGGCAAGTGATATAATGTGGTGAAACGTGACTTTTCGTGTTGCTTCCAAAACTCCATAGAAGCTTCTAGTAAAGTTGCCACCATTTTGCTGGAGCATGACTTAGACTGGACTATGACTATGACTAGGACATGACTGCGTGAAATATTTTATAACACGATGAACATATAATACTTGACACTGGCTAAATACACTATGTGTGGAGCCAAAATATATAAAAAAAAAAGTTCAATAGATAATCTGTAAGATTTATAACACTGGGAGTAGCAACTTCGAATTCGCAAACCAAATCACACCATTTATTGTTTCCGTGTCAAGATTATATTTATGTATTGCCCTCCTTGTGTCGTATCATTTTCGCATCAAGAAAGCATTACCATAAAATATTGAACATAAAAATGGAATAATATTTTTTGCGTTCATAAAAAATGGTGGTTGCCTTTTTTTATATTTTATGAGAAAACAATATGACCTACAAAAATTCTGAAACAAATAACTGTACAGAATAGTTTGACGAATTGAATTTTTCACGAAATTACTAGGGATTTGGCGAAAACACGAATAGGTAATTTGATATTGGTGAAGTCATTTCTTAATCTTACTGGAAAAATATAGGGATCATACTTTTCTAAACTTCACTGAATGTTGTTTTTTGGTTTTTTATTTTAATGTTTATTGAGCCGGTAACCCAATAAGTACATTTCAGAAATGTTTTCACAATGGTCAAATTATCCGTGTTCTCGCGGGATTTGCTAAAATTCGGATAATTCAAATAATCATCAAATCGTCCTACGACACATACAAATAGAGAAAGTTCAGTACATAGATAGGTATATATGTATCCAGAATTGATAAGTTTACCAGGTATACTAGTCCCCAACGCCACGAACACTATTGCTGTGACTGAGTCCTTGATGCCGAGGGTACAGCCGAAGTGGGAAGCCACGTCGCCGATGACAGCGGTCACGAGGCCAATGCAGATTATTGACACTACGAAGCATACGTAGCCACCGCCTATGTCTGCACAATAAGCTTTGTTTTACAATCCTTAACTGTGCCTCTACTAATTGTGCGAGATCCCACAGTAGGAATACCTACGTCATCGAGTACCTCAATAGGCTATCTGTAGATCGTTAACCGACACATAAACATGTAAAAAATCAGGTCTGGCAATTCCGTGCCTGCCGGGTCATAGAAATCCGAGAAATTTATTACCGTTTTTTTTTATTTTAAAAATTACGTCATAATGCTCCCCATTGAAAATCCTGGCAATTAACTGTTGACTAATTACGTAACATAAAATTGGTCTGCCATCGCACATCGTGCCGGAAGTACCTGGCAGACCCTTACGAAGTGCCCTTCACACTATTTACCTACCTCAACGAGTACCCCGATGAAACCTATGCCCATTAATAGCCAAGGTGTAGCCCTGATAACAGATTAAAAGGTCTGCCAGGTCTGAACTTGCCGGAACTTAGTGTTCAAAGCATTTGAAGTGGATTTCCACGACCCGGCAGGACCGGAATTGGAGGATCTGATTTTTTTACATGTTTAAGTGTCAGCTAACGGTCTAAAGATAGCCTATTGAGGTACTCGATGACGTAGGTATTTGTATGGATTTATGCTGTCGGATCTCGCACTATAATGCTATGATTGTACTTAAGTGCTTTGTGTCACAAAAAATATCAAGTAAAATAGTACTTTAACAATATGTTTCTAGCCATAGAGATAAAATACTGCCCAAAATGCTGACTCTACTTGACGGGCCAAAGGTTGATTGACCAACGTGTCAGTGCTGCTACTGAGAGTGGTTTGTTATTGTACAGTTTATAGTTTCAGTTTGCTAATAGTTTAATTTTAATATTTATAAATGACATATAAAATGGTGAACACAGACTTGTAATTATTTATCTTGAGTATAAAATACCTGTAGGTGGCACGAAAGCGAAGATAATTTTCCAAAAGAGTGTAACAACATGAAGGACGTAATCTGAGCACGAGGGTGGCTCATCCGGATCGTCTGAACCTGAACAAATACAAACATATTTTTTAGCATTTACTTTACGCAATATATACACACACACCTACATTCACACCCACACTTCGAAACCCCAAACGTATAACTTTTTATTTAATGCGACTTGACTTCAAATAATAGCGCGTCGCAAGAACATTTCAGTGAAATTTAAAAATTTCCCAATAAGCAGTACCTATGATAAATGATAATCCAACAAACAAAACATTAAATCTGGTATTGGTAAAGTATAAGCCTACGGATACGCTGATTCAACCAGCTATTTAACAAGAAATCGCAGTGAAATCGTATGCCTTTCGGAGCTACAAAACCTATACACAGAAATAGATATTATCAAACTGAAATCCTCGTTTCGTTAACGTGGAGGGTGAAAAAACGAACAACATCGTCATAAAATACAGCTCCACAGTCAACCAGGGTAATTTGCAAATACAATTTTCTATAATCACGTAATTGCATTTTCCATCGAAACGATTTATGGCGATGAGCCAAAAATGTCAGCTGCAGTTCCTAGATCTATTGATATCGTTTATTGTGTTAGGTCACCTGACGTGACGTCGTTTCTGAGGTTTATTTTCTTTTGGTTCCATTTGAAGATTTAAAAGAACGTTTGCCAGGTTTTCGCCAACTGATAAGCTAAATCAAACCACCCAAATAACCTTATAATTTACCTGTTAATTTTGGATCAGACTATGACTGATCATGCATTCAAATCTATCAGCCAATCAATCAATCAGTCAGACAGTTATTTCCATAGTAATATTTATAGAGTTTTGGCGGGAACGCGGAAGAGTTCACTTCGTTGCATTGTATTATTTATCAACACTTGTGCTTTTTCCAGTGTTAATGTTTAAAATTGGTGGCGTTTTGCGTATTTAGTGCTGAATTACGAGCATGAGTATAGGCAATGTGGTGGAACGTGGTTTTTCGTGTTGCTTCCAAAATTCCATAGAAGCTTCTAGTAAAGTTGCCACCACTATACTGCCCTGATATGGCAAAAGGCGGCTACGTGCAGAATGTTGATTTCGAGTAAAACGCAAAAAGGTGGGAAACGTGATTTCTTGACCTGTGTGACAGAGAGCGCGAATCGGTCTTTTGAGTTTAGTAGAGGACAAAATCTAGTATTTGTGTACATTGGCTTACATTGATCAACATGTTTCATGACAATTTAAAATGTATTTTTCACGTTTATCTTAGTATTTTTTTTCCCTTGGTTATAATAATAATAGGTATTAACGCCGCTATAAGCACCTTAACCTCCTTCTTGCGTATGAATTTATTTATTAATTTTATTTTCAGATATTTATTTTGGTAATGATACGAAAAATGGCGGTTATGTTGTTTAGCTGCTTTCAAACTTCCGAAATCATATCAAATTAATAACGATAAAATGTAAATAAAGCTGTTAAACTCTATTAGTCGCCTTTTATAGAAGTATCAGATAGATTTTAAGCTATTTAACATTGATAAAACTAAGTAAGAAGGCGGTTAGTTTCGTATGTTTTAATGAGACCGCCTTTTTATTTAGTAATCCTTGAAAAATCCTAATTATTTACTTTAAAGACGGTTAGGATTAAAGAGCATTAACTTATACATATTGAATGGGTGAGATACAAAAAGTATTAAGAATTCAAAATCACCATTTAATCAAATCAAAATAGTAAATAGAAAATAATTATCATAATATTTACTTTGCTATTTATTCAATAATCAACTCACAGGTTCATATATCAGCAGTTATTCAATATAACATCTCTTAATATTTATTAATCATAAAAACTTAAAGAAACAAACAAAAACTATTCCTATAACACAATATTTATCTTATTTACCCATTTCCGTAAATCATTATTACTTACAGATTTCTTAGATATTATTTTGAGATCAATGGACTCATACCTAAGTTATTGCAGTAGGTACAGTTGGAACATTATAACAGAAAATATTATTCTTAAATGTTATAAAACAAAAAACTAATCATAAAACTTAACTTTTTTGCTCAGTTCATTAAATAATTATTACTTACGGATATCTTTGACTATCTATATTCAATTAAAGTTCCGAGTTGGCTAATCACCGCGTAATGTCACTTGTAACTGCAGTAACGAATTTCAGAATGTCCGAGTAGTGCTAACCGACCCGTAAACCAGGACGTAAGTTACAGGCCACATCAGCTGCCGATTAGTACGGTTAACCGACGGCTATAGCAAAACTTGATGTAAGCTCGCATGTGTTTGTAATTTATTATTATAATTTGCATGCCACAAATACTGAGATCTACGGAACTGAAAACTACCAACCCTGTTGATTACGCTACTGCTATAAAAACATCGACTATTCCTGTTTCTATTTCGAGATCAGATACTAATGAATATAGAAATCATTGTATTTAATTACTAGAACAGTCCGCTCAAAACCGTGGGACGCCGATGGATACTGGAAGCTAGCAGCCGCTCAAAGTGGTGCTCTTTGGAAGAGGCCTATGTTCAGCAGTGGACGTCTTCAGGCTGATGATTATGATGATGATGACGAATAAAAAAGTTTTTGTTCAATTATAATATGTTAAATTCCTATATAGTATTATGATGTTTTTGTTTTGTGTTGTTTTAATTTTGATTATTGCGTCAAGATAAAACCATATTTCAGGTACCTATAGGTATTACTTATTACATTTCCCGTTGAACTAAACAATGTAATCTAAATTCGTATTACATTTCTCATTACATTAATTTAATTAGTTGATACCCCTTTTTGTAAAGGTAAATCCTTACCTACTTACTGTTTTTAGGTAGGGAATAAATACTCTTTGAAGGGCACCTACCGCACCGCAGCATATAGCTGGCACATAAAAACGTCCAAAAAATTAAAAACGAACCCAAAATGGCGTCACAGTCAGAGTGACTATTGAACGAACGAAATGAACAGTTGACGTTCCTACAGATCACCCTAAATTTTTACCCACTGAGTAGCTGATCGAAACTCTGTTTTCGTTCGTGAAACTGGGAAGAACTACTCGTCGCCTTTACGTCCCGATCAGTATTACTCACTGGCTAGGTAATCGTTACTTTAATCGAATATAGAGAACGAAGCCCTGAGTCTAGTAGGTAGGACTACTTCTGGCAGTAAAGATGGAACTTTATACCAGAAACTAATTATTCTTTATAGTTTTAACAAATACCTAAACAAAAAATATTCTAAAACTTAACTTATTAATTCAGTTCTTTAATTATTATTAACGAATATCTAAACTATGTTGAGATCCACTAGACTATTCACATTCTAATAAAATTAAAATATAACCTTAAACAGTCGCGATGTTTTGTCAGAATCTTAGTTTGCGTGGTGGTATAAATTTTTGTAGTTTACTCAGAATTGAATCTTTTCTAGATTTGTGTATGCCACATTCTCTTACTCTGTTTGTTTTCACATTAATAGCGTCGTCGAGCCGTCTTACTCCTTCCCCGCACTTCTCGATTGCAGGACACTTGGCCGCTTACATACGTAGTAATAGCGCTTTGCCGTGATAAACGTTATTTTTAAAGTATATAATTCCACATTCATCATACGTTAAAAAGTATTCACTGACTCTTTTTTTAGCATTGAAATATTTTTAAAAGTTATCATACTACGAATAATAGAAGTTAAATATCTTTAACGAACTTTTAACTTATGAATATCTGTTGGCCGCCTTTTTACTTATCAAATATTCTATAAAATGATTAAGGGTTAAAACAGAAATACGCATTATTAAGCCCATAACCGCATAAGTATCTAGTTTGTAGTATTTTGCTGCTGTATAACGTAGGATTGCGCTTCAACATTTTAGAAGACTGTGTAAGTAAAACTGACGTTAAGATACTTTAAAGTATATTTAACCTAAAATTAGCCTGTAACTACTTTTCTTCTTATGGTCCCCCTAAAAAATGTGCATTTAGCCGCTAAATAGCTTACGATATCGCGGGAACGAATAAACTTAAAAATATAATTCCAAGATGGGTAGATGCGCAGTCATTTACTTAGTATACTGGGGTCAATAACACATTTTCGTAAAAATGTCATATAGCCGCCTTCTTCCATATCACGGCAGTATACTAGAAGATCATTTAGACTGAACTTTGACTACCTGACTTAGACTGGACTGTGACTATGACTATGACTAAGACGACTTACGTGAAATATTCTATAACGATGAAAAATTACAATACTTGACACTGGCTAAATACACTACGTGTGGAGCCATAATCTAAGAAAAAAAATTTATAGATAAAACTTTACCTGAACTAGCAGTAAGTGCTTCTGTGAATTGTTCCTTCCATGACGAAGTTCCTATGATTATTGATGCGTTGGCTCTTTGTACTAGTTTATCCACCGTATTCTGAAACAATGGTTTAGCTTTATTAACATCAGCAATATGCTGGCAACTCTTACATAGAATTCTTTTTTTTTATAAAAATTTTCAGTCTAGCCAACAGCTTCTGTTCCTGTATAACAGAAAACTTTGAGAAGTGTACGTAACCAGTAACGTCTGTTAGTAGCGTAATATAGCATAGACATTATTATTTCGCAACTGGTGTCGAACAAATATTTTTTTCAGGTACTACTTACGAAACTCGGTTTGCAATCGCGGTCGAAAGAGTAAGAAGTGGGCATAAAAAAACAATTCCGATGTCCAGTAGTTATGACAACTGGTAGGATTCAAAAAGTTCAGTTTAAAATAATTTTTACCAGAACCAGCGGTACGATATGGTAATGTTTTTTTTTTATTGCGACCGGTACCTTGAACTCTTTGCTCTCCTTTATCCTAAGCTGCGCCCGCGTGATGTCCCCAGCTTTGGGAAGCCCCATCATGGCAACCACAGCTTCTTCCTCAGGCAGTGTTGCCAGGTGGTTGGCTTCATTGTCATCAAGGTTCGGATGGTCGTCTGCGGGGGTAGAAAGGTAGGGATTAGAATAGTAAGGATTATAAATAATTTACATAAATTGTGAGGTATTATTAAAAAAACACTGTTGAATCCATAATTACGAGCACCTCTGGTATCAACTAAAACAGGAACCGATAGTATTTTGTTTCGATAATGTTTGATAATTTGTCTTCGGATTATTTTTGTCGGCGGATTGAATACCGAAACATTTCCAAAAACACCTGGTGTTAAAATGGTCCAGTAAGTCAAAACTTGGTTACGACTGCGACCGAAACTCGTATGAATAAGAAAAAGTACCTATACACACGACTAACTGCGGGCCGAACGACTGCCAGCCGCTCATCTGGTATTCATCAGGTCCATTCGCTTGATGCATTGGCAAGTTGAGCGTGAAAAATTATGCTTAGACATCAGACGGAGCCATAGTAAAAAGATTACAGAAGAGAAACTACGTAATAACGCGTAAGATCTCAGTCTCAGTCTTATTTATCGTGATCTACGGTATTGACAGATAGTAAAAATTTCAAAAAGTGAAAGAGAAGAGGTCCTCAGCGAGTGAGATAACGATAGTGTGGAACAAATAGGTACCTAGATATTAGAAAAGTGGAGTTAAAAATCATGGTTTTTATAGGTACTAGGTCGTAGCAATTGCAGTGCAACGGGAACATTTTAATTCCAAACATGAAATTTTGCTTAGTAACCATGCACATAAAAACTGTATTGAAACTGTTGCTATCGTCTCTAACATATTATTTTATGGAGAATTCCTTCTGCTTTATTTGCACTATGTCTCAAGTATATCTACAGAGAGGTTTAATGGCCCGCCCTTGGAAACTGAGGCTATCTATTCAGCTCACGAGCAGCTCTCTGGAAAATACGCTGCTTTCCAGAAACCAGACGGAAACATTTTTCATTTGAAAGAGATGCATTGAAATGCAAGTACCTACGGGTAGAAAAAGCTTTGCGTACATTTTGATGGTTTGAATGCTTACAATACAATACAAAATTCTTTATTGTACACCAGACATTAAAGATACAGAAAATTACGCACTTAGATCTATATAGTACAATGGGCGGACTTATCACAAGAGCGATCTCTTCCAGTCAACCTTTGGATGGAAAGATTTATTGGAGAGATAGAGGTCGGTGGTGCAAACAAATTAGGTAAATCGAGTTAAATAAAAATTAAATACTACCTACATAAATATTTTATACAACATAATAAATATAAATTAAATATAACAATATAATATACTAGATAATATAATATATATAAAATACATATGTAAATTATACATCCTTACATAACAAATGGTGCTTCGTCGTATGTGAAATAATATACATATATGATCGAGTTTTGACTCAGTTGATTGGAGGGGCTGTGGCTGTTTGTGAATGTTTTAGCTTAGGTACATACGTACCTAAGCGGAAAAACAACATGAATACTTACAGTATTATTCTAAGCATGAATACAAAAACGTGGTACGTTTTTCAAAAACCTACTATATAATATTATATATTATTGACTGAATAAAATTATTAATATCCCTACTACTTAATTAAATATTATTTTCACAAAATGTTTAGGAATAATATACCTAGTTACTTACTATTGTTAGATGATCATATAGTTCTATTTCCACTTAACCCTATTACCCTGGTATAAATAATGTTAATTTATATTTTAGGTCGATAATGAGTTTATTATCGCAGGCTAAAAATAAAAACAAGTCTTCGCTTGGAAGCCGGCCAGGGACGTTAATAATTTAAACTTTTTAATTATTTCAGGTCACGCTGATTTTTTTTAATAACTAATGTTGTCTCTTCAGGTAGAGACACAGAATAGATAATAATAATGAATTATTATCTATTCTGTGTCTATACCTGTTCATATCTGTTACCGAACGGCTTGTTTTAAACTAATAACATGACGAGGTAGTCGTTTTGCTGATGTTAAGGTGCTGAATGCTCCCAAATCGACTATTTAGAATGTGATTATCTCAAAACTTATACCATTTACAGGATTGAAAAAAATGCACGTTAATACTGGTCATGACATCTTTCCATCTGCTAAAACCGAACTCTAAAAAATCATTCAAACGTCCTAAAATGTTACATTATAATAAGACACCCCATTGAAATAAATCATAGTGACAAGCTATGTTTCAATGCATCCGCCTATAAGCTTATTTTTTTTATAACTATAAGCATTTCTTTTATAACTAATTATTTGTTCCGAAAATTGAAAAGTCGAATTGCAACGCAACGTAATCGCCATATTTTTGCTATGCATAAAGCGACCCTATGAGGTACAAAATAAGTTTCAAGTTTGTCTGTTGTAATAAACGTGCTCGCATTGGCTCGTGTCAGGGCCTTAAGCATCACGGTATGCTCAGTGACAGGCGTATTTGACAGCTTGGTCTATGGAGATGACCTATCTTGTGACCTAACGCAGAAACTAATGCAGCTTTATGACAATCGGGATCAGTCCTAAAACCAGACTAAATAACTATCAACAACTATGACATGGTAAAGAAAGAAAAGAAAGGAAAGATGATAATATACCGTACGATAGACCGCAATGACAACCACGCCCTCACAAGGTTTAACCTTGAGCTGCTACGTTCCTATATAGGCAGCAATATAAAGAGATTCAAATATAACTATGTCGAATATCATGATCGAGATTATATTACGGAGTGGGTCCTCGTTCAAACGGGATTACCATTAGCAAGATACACTAATAACTCCATACAGCCAGCGGTACGGCGGTCCTTTATCCGGATTACAGAGTCGAAACCCTCTAACTTTAGTCATCCAATTTCATCTGTCGTGTACAAACATCTGCTTTGGAACTTTGTATAGCCGGATCATAACGATAGTATTTTTGGTTTCATTTTATGAATATATTTTTAGCAGAATATTTTGTTGTTTTTGGACGATGTAATCTGTTTTACGTGCCTACTTTTTGTACCTATGAGTGAATCTTCAGATGAAAAAGAAGTCCGAAGGCAACGAATTGAGAATTATTATAGAGCAGGGTAGGGATAAGCTGTAAATAAAACCGGCCAAGTGCGAGTCGGGACTCGCGCACTAAAGGTTCTGTACCATTGTCTGAAAAACGCAAAAAATCTCGTTTGTTGTATGGGAGCCCACTTAAATTTTTATTTTACTCTGTTTTCTAGTATTTGTTATTACAGCGGCAACAGAATACATCATCTGTGAAAATTTCAACTATCTGAATGGTACGGAACCCTTCATGCGCGAGTCCGGCTCGCACTTGGCCGGTTTTAATGGGATAGGTAAATGTGTCCTGAATAAATGTATTTTCTTTCTACATTTTTAATAAATAGAAGAGATATACAGGATGTAATTTAATTCATTAGCATAAATTGAGCCCATGATAGTACATCATTTATAGATGATTATTAAAGAGTAAAGAGTGTAAATGTAAATATTTCTTATTGAAAATTATGAAGATTGCCGCGGCGCCTATCGCAGTTGGCAAGGATGATTTTGATACATTTAAACGTATTTATACCTTGTGTGTACTAATTAAAATCAGTACTTCCATATTTTAATTAAATTTTGTATTGTAGCATTTAATTAAGTAAGTTATTCCATTTTTTGGAGTTATTATTATTACCAAATCAATGTGTATGGACCAAAACTTTTGAATTCTATTCAAAAATTTTGGTCCACACGTGACCGGTATCAGGAGCAGGTACCTAGTTTCAAAGGATGCTAATGAATACAATTACACCCGGTAGATAGATTTTTTAAACAGTGTTTCATTTTCTTTCGCTCCTTCTTTCTTTATTTATTTGCAAAGAGCACGTATCTAGTACAATTGTCAGCTTTCAAAATCATCGCTAACAATCGCCAATTCAAACAATAAGCCGAAATAGGCCGACATCTAACCCCCATAATCCTATTGGGAGTGCCCAATCCTACTAACACGTTAACGTAATTCTAAATATCCCTATGTTGTATAATTTTACTGGTATGACATTTCATCGCCCACGAAAACTTCTAGTACCTACTTGGCTTACCTAGACAGCATTATTATTATGTAATAACCAATTTATTCGAGAAGGAAATTTTTTAATTGGGCATTTAAGTGTAGAAAAAAATCACGATGTCACGATGACATTTTTGGCCTATAAGTACTTACATTAAAATTAATGTGATGACTACGCTGGCAGGCGGAAAAAACTATAAAATAAATACTTATTTTAAAAAAAATATCATATCAGAAAAGAAATAAATATTTTTAAAAAATATTAAAATACTTAGATCTAGAAAACAAAAACTGATAAACACAAAAATATAAAACGTACCTACCTACTTTAACATATAGTAGGTAACTAAAACGCAACAATAATATGATACAAAAATATCAAACTAGCTTTATTAAAAACCATCCCGGTATTAAAAACATCGGTAACTCTGTATTTTAATGAAAAAGTTCTAATCTACGTAAAGATACTAGGTACTACTGCTAGGTATCCGAGTACTAATATGAATATATTAATTACATCTCACACACACACACACGTTCGCTGGAGAGACGAGCATAATTTATTAAATGTAAAATTATATGAAGTTCTGTTATTGGCCTTTTTTTGTAATTTAACTCGTGTACAATATAACAAATGTATTAGCTGTTGATCTTCTCATAAATAAATAAATAAATAAATAAACAAATAATTATTATTCTAGCGTTCTAGGAATAAGATAACAGAATAGCTTTAAATAATAATAAAGACTATAAAATACACATAATTATTGTGCTAAATGTAACACTAATACTAATACACATTACCACGGTCAATATATTGAAAAGAACTGAAACGATCTTACTTGCCCAATATATAGAAGAAGTAACAATCCACAAAGAAGCAGCAAGAAAATTATATTTAGATAACTAAATAATAAGAATACAGTTAGAGTAAAAATTATAATTGTGAAGACCCCCTTGCAGATGACTTGCATGGATCCCGAAAATTAAATATTTTAATATTAAATATTAGTATAAATACGAGCATACTCAGGAATAAAAGTAGGAAAATGGTCATAGCATACTTTAACTTGATCTTACTGATAAACAACGTAAAGCAGGAAAAATATAAGCGTCCATTTCGCACAAATCATTTCGGAAATTCGTTGATAATCCGCGCATCTAAGAAATGGAACTTGCTTCCTGTGACGGTATTTCCTCCGTCATATAATTATTTATAGGCTTATTCTAGAGCGGAGTAGGTATATTCTTCTGGATAAGCGTGTCCTACTTACGACTTAAGGTGGAACGTCACGCTCAGCGCGCCAAATTCAAATTTTCTTGCGTTTTTTGCTAATTACAGTTTAATTACTCAACGCAATTACATGAAAACTAGTTTCCCGCAAATAAATAGAATGTATCAACAAATTATGATTGAAAGTATCCATTACCTAAATATCATTGGCTTAGCAACAATTGGCAATAGACTGAAAAGCCAAGACAAAATTAGTTTTTTGCGATGTGTTGCTAAACCAATGATACTTAGGTGATACTTTCAATCATAATTTGTTGATACATTCTATTTATTTGCGGTAAACTAGTTTTCATGTTGTTGCCGATCGACCAAACTTTTTTATATTTTGTTTTCTTTTTTATATTTCCACTTTTAAAACTGTTTTTGATATGATTTGGATTTTGTTAGTCAATTGATCGGATAAGCTTCGAGGACGTCTTTTCTATGTTTTGGCTTCATTAATTAATAAAATTATACTGATGATTCTAAGTTTCTGTGTGCTCTTTACCGTGGACCTGCTCACCCTCAACACATGTAATTGCGTTGAGTAATTAAGCTATAATTAGCAAAACAAACAATAAAATTTGAATTTGGCGCGCTGAGCGTGACGTACCACCTTAAATCTTCACTTGCCATGAAATGAAACGATGACCCACGAACAGCAAAAAACAAAATAAAGACTTAATTTGTTTTTCTGCTCTGTGGTGTGGTACCTCTGTCTCTACCTACTTATAGTATTGTAATAATTTTCGAAATAATTATCTTGATTTATTGAAATAAAATATATAAATATGCATGGACATTTCACACAGCGCCATCTAGCCCCAAACTAAGCATAGCTTGTACCATGGGAACTAGTAGATAGCTGATGGAATGAAAGACTTGGGAAAAAAAGTCTACCTCTATCTTCGAAAAAAGTTATCGTTACCGCAGACGATGGGATATAATCAATACCCATAGTTTTACCTAATCAGTCATCATCATCATCATTAACAGCCTGAAGACATCCACTGCTGAACATAGGCCTCCCCCAGGGAGCGCCACTTAGAGCGGCTGCTCGCCTCCTGCATCCATCGGCTCCCCGCGGCTTTCACCAGGTCGCCGGTCCACTTAGTGGGGGGCCGGCCTACGCTGCGTCTTCCAAATCGTGGTCGCCACTCGAGAACCTTTCTTCCCCATCGGTTGACAGTTCTACGAGCGATGTGGCCTGCCCATTGCCATTTCAACTTGCTAATCCTAAGAGCTACATCGGTCACTTTAGTTCTCCTGCGGATCTCCTCATTTCGGATCTTATCTCGCAGGGAAACACCGAGCATTGTTCTCTCCATAGCTCGTTGCGCGACTTTGAGCTTAGTAATGAGGCCAACAGTTAGAGACCACGTCTCAGTTCCATAAGTCATCACCTAATCAGTAAATATTTATTATTATACACGGTGATTTGTTTACTGCGAGACAGAATTTGATTTTTAGTTAAAAGAAAATTAATGGCTTTGAATACTAAAAGAATAACATTATTTTAAGAAGCAAATAGAATACTTAGTTTTAATTTCGTCTATTTGTATCCACGTGAAGCATGGTTCCCGTCTGGAAATCTCTTTTGTAGATTGTCCAAATAAAACTCAGTGCCTTGTAATCTTCAAGAAAGCAAAACGTACGTCTAAATTATTCAGCGGTACGGTTTTGAATAACATGATATTCAAGTTTTATGTTTTTTATTCAGCTTTGATGCCAGCTATGTAGAACCTTATACACCATTTGTTGGTAGGTACAGAACAAGATTACTATACAGATTTTAATTTACTGTATTTAACCTATGTTTAGTATTTTATGAATCGTTTTAAATCTACACTCCTCTTCAACTAGGTTTTAAACTTGTAATAAACTTAAAACTCATGTTAGAAATACTGTTAGGGTTGTTTAGAATTTCAGACGATGTTTTCATATTTTATTCAGACAAAACTGTACTTCAAAATTTCTCCCTCCACATTTTACTAAAGCTCCCAATATTTTTACATTAAAACAGGGATCCGCCGATAAAAATAAAGTATTCAGGGTAACTGCGAAATAGGCCGATTCAAAACGTGGGTCCCGTACAGATTAAGATTTAGGCCGCACTTCTCACTGATTCCTAATTTATTGGTCATTGACCTTCCACACACGGTATAGGGAAAACTCTTCTGTCTCCCCACAGACTACTTGAATAGTAGAGTCGGCGCGAAACGCTGCGCAGTACGTAGCAAAAATTAAATGTACGCGGGAATAGGTAAGCGCAGCGGTGAAACAACATGCGCTTCAGCGCACATCACAGCCGCCATTGACTTTAATTCACACTTTACCGGTTAAGCGATGAATCGCCATCTTCTGCCCGCTCGGTCGTAAGTAGCCAGTCGCATTATAGTAAGAATATCAATGAAGCTGCTGAGCGATAATCTTACTAATTGACTTTTATTGATTGCAGCCATACAATCGCACGCCGGCAGGTGCGTAAACAGCGTAAGGTCCCTGACGTCTGACGTGCTCTAAGTTTGCTATGCAGGATTTGTGAATTTAATGTCAACTTAACTGTGTGTATATTTATATGCAAGGTTTAGTTCTAAGAAAACGTAAGACCTATTTTGAAGACAAAAAAGAGTAAAAGCGTGAAACGTAATAAAATCCTTTTGTCCCTTAAAAAGGTGGGGTCAACCAATCCTTTATTTACTACCAGGAACAATTTCTTCGAAGTAACTTACTAAATCAAGCCGTAAGAGTTTATTTTTATTTAGAACACTTTAATAGTTATTGAAAAGAGTGCCATGAAAAGTTCAGAAAGTTTTTGTTTAAACGGCACCTACCTATTTTATTTTTTATGTTATTCAACCAATAACCAATGTTGCGCGGGAGCAGCAACAGCATTCTGAGAGCTGTTGTAGACAAATTTGATTGTTCCATTCTTCGCCATCATGTTCGGGTGCTAATCAAGTGATTATGTTGTGTGGTGTATATTTATTGTATAATTAAACTTTTACTATTGTGGTTTGAAACTAGTATTGCTATTGCTATTAATATAATATTATTATTTCCCTTGGACGTGATTTGATATGGATAATTAATGAATTAATTTTGAATTGATTATGTGAATTTGTGAATATAATTAAATACTATACTATACTTTACTTATAAATTTTATACTATGGATCTATGTATCTGATGAATAAATGATTATTATTATCATTATTAATAAGAAACAAAGCTCAGAATTAAAATTAATTTTCCTATGACACTTTCTAAATTGTCCTTAAGAATTTCACTAAGCTAAATACTAACATTCCTACACAGAATCAGAAAGTTTCTCATAAATCCGGGGTTTCCCGCTTAAGTACAAACGTTCGTATGCAGCCGGCCGTAACCTTAAATCTGGCCGTATCTAGATATATTTGGATATACCCGGTTATTTCTCTCATAAATTCTTGAGATGTTTTATGCATACCAAGCTTGGCTATAAACATGATGGAAGGGATGATTTTTACTGCGATTTTTAGAGAAATCCGATATCTATCGGCAAGAGCCTTCCAGCACCCCTATTCTGAATCTATCGAAAAAGTTTCGATTCGAAATCTACACTCTCCGTCTTTCATGAAGCATACGGATAGCGTAAGTTTCGAATCGGAGCGTTGTCGATGGATTGGGAATAGGGGTGCAGATTGGAGTATGTTATCCACTAGCCTGATAGCAATTTACTATAAACCACTAGCTTGCCAACTGAAAATAAATTGAGAACCTATCTTTATACAACACGTACACATACAAAGTATTATATCAATAAACTAAAGTAAAAACAGTGTATTGAAATAAAATATAATTAAAATAATTAAGCAGGTCAAATAAAAAGAAACAGTTGTCAAATTATAACACTGGCTTGAACTATTAAAAGATCGAAATCACATTTATGGTACATGCTTGCCTAGAAGATACCTATTCACTCGTGACTTGAAGAGCTCCAGATTGTACTTATCGGAAAACCAAGACGCTGGTTATGTGTTCCATTTTTATCTAATTATATTGCTTATTAATTATAATTTAATTAAAATAAGCAACCTTTTGTTATAACTTAAATCATGAAAGCAAACCCCAATAAGAGTCAATGTCATTAGTAAAATGACGTAATTATATTACCCTGACTTAATTAATGAACTTGAACGGCCTTGGATGTCGAGACGGATAAGGGCGTGATTAGACTGAGCGATAAATACGTTCATTATACCTACTATGTATAGACCCTTACGGCACTAACCGCCCAATGGCTTTGCTGGGGTAAGTATACTATAGAATATTGATATGAAATATAGTAACGTAATGGAGTACGGAAGACGGTTCACAAATACCCAAAGGGTCTGTTGATTATTTACAGATTAGGTAGGATACTGGTTTGGTATATTCTAAAATTAAAAAGGTCTTCTAAAACCAAGACCATAATTATTTTGTCCTGCAAAAATCGACCTTGAATTGTTTTGCTGAGATATCGAATATCGATATGGAATAGTGATGTTACCGAGTATGGAAGAACGTACACATTTCATAGTGTCTATGTATTATTCACTAATTAGGTACCTAGGACAGTTGTCTTGTTCTAATATTAAATCTGTTTTATAACGATTATTTTGTTCTGCAAAAATCGTCCCTAAAACAATGTACCTACACAAAACAACACAAAAGAGAATTTTCACAGGTGAAAATAGAGCTAAAAACCTGAGGTAATAACAGTTTTTTTAAAACTGCCAGTAATGAAAACAAAGTATTCACGGCTTATGTCGTACCATTTACCTTTATTAGACACATACCTCCAATGTCTGGCTAGACGTCGTCCTAGGCATTCTACGACCTTCAAATTTTCGCTGAATCATGAATTTAATTTCTCGTTCCAATGAGGTATTTAATCCTTGGTCTAAATAGACTCTAGATTATTCAGTGTAGAAGGTATTTCCATCTATACGATGGTAAAATAATAATTACTTAGAGGAACTGTTATGGGAGAATGGAAGAAAACATTCTACTATTGTCTATCTTGGTCTGTAATTTTCTCCTTCATTTGTTTAGAATTTTCATTTGCTTTAGGAATACAGTATTATTTCATCAATTCGGAGGGTTTGTGTCATCAAATTTGTGGCTGGTAAAATATTTGATTAGAACTTGAAGTTTAGCTTATTTTGCACCAAAGGTCTCTAAAATTGGCATCATAGCCATGACAGATATTTTGATATTTTTTTAGTTGTATTTTAAAACTGATATTATTTTTAATCATCAAATTTATAAGTAATATTCATTATTTTATTAGACCGTTCCCAAACGGAAAGTGATCCAAACACTAATCAATACGAGATTATCACTAGGTTCTCCAGGATGCGTTCGAACATTGAGTGAATACTTAAACACAAATTTACATACCTTCTGGGAACTGCACAGAGATGCTCGCTGAAGCATCAGGCAGGAATGTTTCAAACACTTCTGGTTTATATCATGCAAAAAAATTAAGCGATGTAACAATCTACTTAGTAAAATAGGTACCTAGACCTAGGTACCTATATTACTAAAGCAAGCGATGTGACACAAACAAGGTTACCTAGTTATAATTTCATTAGTCTGTAATTTCATTCCTATGAGGTAACTTAATTACATAGAGGTTTTTACCGTCTAATTCTTTTAGTCTGTACGGTCTAATTCTAATAGTTTGTACCGATCTTTACAGCGTCACTGGGCAAAATGGCGGACCATATGACACACAGCCGCCAAAAAGTCAACAAGACCGTTTATAAGAGGATAGGATCGACAAGACTACGTCCACTGGAAGCACAGAGCAAAAAAAAACGATTCCTCTCTACCGAAGCATTTGTTTCATAGCTCTATGACTGGAAAAGCTGACGCTATAATGGAAAGATGGATTATAAAGAAAATATATTTAATACTTATATAAATACTACTAGCTGAACCGCCCCGGCTTCGCACGTGCTAATTAGTTTTACGCCGTAACCCTGTTACGTACACCTTGTACACCTTGGGTTACGTTATAGGAGTTTTAGTAAGGATTCCTAATTTTTTGAAAATATAATATAACCTATGTCATCCAGGGATAGTGTAACTTTAGCTTTCCCACAAAGAAAGAATTTTTCAAAAAGTTCAGGTAGTTTCAGAGTCTATTCAATGCAAACAAAGAAATAAAGTAACAATCAAAAGTTAGAAATACCATAACTGAAATATTTACCATGAAGTATAATAGAAATATCGAATATAAATATGTAGATATGTTTTTCTGTCTAGCAAGAGGATATGACAGTATGACTTGGCAAACATTTTTCGTCTTCTTCTTCTTCTCGTGTAGGCAAGTGGTCAGCCCTGGTGTCAGAATTTTTAGGCCGCCCAAAGGCTTCTGATTTGGCTTAACGACTATTGTCTTGCGACAACAGCCGGTGACGTTAATAGTGACCGCAGCGAACGTTGCTTAACTTTACCGGTCGGTTAGGAACGGCTAAAATGATTGAGTCAGAGTCAGCAAAACGACTAATAGGTACACCGGGGTTACCCGTACTATGATCATAAATACAGTCTATCCAGGGTGCTAATTGAAAGCTGTTGCCGAGGGAGGCCATTAAAGCAAGTAAGGCTATTTATGTAGTGTCGTGCGATGGATTACATTTTATCTCTACGATTTTAAGTGTTCGTGTCACATCGCTTACTTTAGATGTAGATAACTACTAAAACTACTTTTAAGATGATTTAGTTACTTCTAAAATAATGACAGTTAAAGGACAACATTATAAAACTTAAAAAGTTATGGGTACGAAGCTTTATTTCAGGGGCCTGTTTCATAAAAATTATTTGCCTGATATTATCAATATTTTCAGTACCGATAATATTATACTAATTTGTTAATAAATATTTTATGGTAAGCATAAATATGTCTACTTGGCATAGAGTTTATCTAAACTTATTCATATTTGTACAAATATTTACAAATTACATTGTTATTTGAATTTATGCGTATTATATATGAGTTATTTTATGACTATTTAATCTAATATCATATAATAAAATTTGTATCATGTACCAATATGATATTAGATGATTTTTTCTCGAGATCAATGCAAGCATCACCACAAAAAGATCACATAGATACATACTACTTAAAATATATAATATAAAATAATACTTAATTTAACGTAGAAATCAGTTTCTGTTCTACAATAAAATGCATAAATATTGTACTTTAACTCCTAAAAACGATGAATATTTTAATAATAAAGTTTACATGTTGTGTCTTACCTAAATGTAGAAAATGAAAGTTTACTAAAGCTTCAGTTTAAAAATGCTTTATAACAAGTTAGAATATTAAAATAGAAGCTCAGACATGCAAAAATAACTAATGAAACATAGCCTGGATTGAACAGTTTAATTTCTATTTTATGGGAATTAAACTAAACTTTATACTTTGATAAATGATGATAGAAATAAAAAAGCTCTGCTCTCTAGTAGCATGCATATTAGAATATTTTTGTAAAGTAAGTAGGTTTAAAATTAGTTGATGGTTACCGCCGGACATTAAAAATGCGTGAGTTAATAAACATTTTATTTGTTCTTACCCCCAAGCAACTCTGGTTCCCCTAGGTTGACGTAAAACAGCATGTCTTTCTCATAGCTGTCCTCTTCAATTATATGAAGCGGGATGAATTTTCTGCAACAATACAAATAAATTATTAATAAATATATCGTGGAATGCATTTAAATCCCAAACCACAAAAACCGTGTGGTGTAAACCACATGTTCTTAAAGTTACATACCAAATATTTTACATAGTTCCTGAAAATTTTAGAAACCAGTTGTAGCTTTTGAACCTGCGCCTTCCATCTTGTCGGATTAGATGCTTTCCCAAATGAGCTATGGTCGCTCGCCCATTAGATATGGCAAAAAATATAAGATAGAAAGTACAGTGCTTTTTTATTATAAATAACATCAACTTCTCTTAAGTTTACCTTAAAGTTGAATTTTATTAGCTTTTTAGGTCCAAGAGATTTATTTGGAAGAGTTAGAAAACATTAAAGTTATGATGACTGATAAAAAAATATAGATTTATTGTGAAAAATGACGTAATACTAATGTGTTGTTGATGTTGTTATATGCATTCACACCGTATCGGCTCACCGATTTGGATGAAATTTTGCACACATATAGATATCAACATAGAATACTTCGTAAAATCAAAAGTTTCGGCTGAGACTACGAAGCGCTTCTTTTAAATATGCCAATAAATTATTGACAATATGCTTCTATATGGAAACTAGAAGGTAATAAATTATTGACAATTATTTTTCTAGACTCTAGAAGGAGCTCTATTAGAAATACTTATTACTTACACCGTATTTTTATGATGTTATATATACTATAGACGCTCCGCAGTCTTACCCACAACGTACCAGTTTTCCCATTTTTCATACATTTCCGGAATTAAAAAGTATCCTATACGTATTGACCCCGGTAAGTAAAAATATAAATGGCACGTGCGCTAAATTTCATCGAAAATTGTTTAACTAATTTACCCACACAAACACACAACTTTTCACTTTTCACCTACATTAATAGAGCAGGAATTTTACTGCAATTTCAAAAGCTGACACCGCTGTTTCGGCTCCAATTATTATCATCAAGTCGCAACCGCCTGCATACTATATGAAACCAACCTAGTTAAAAATCCAGGTTAGCGTAATCGTTCGCGGTGGGTATACTTTGTAATATAGAATCAGTATAACCTGGCCTGCACTTAGAGCCCCAAGGGCCCTAGAGGCCCCATTAACACCATCAGTTATTTTCGAAGTTCGTTTTTGACTCTGCTGTATATTGGCGTATTTATTAGAGCCATTTCCCTGGTTATAATGATGTATTAACATTTTCTTATTTTTCCATACATTGACAGGAAATTACTAATAAATTGCTAAAGCTGCAGCGGCAGGATCTTTTTTTTTATAACTGGATAGGGGCGCATTTGACCGCAATCTCACCTGATGGAAGGTGACGATGCGGTCTACGGTGGTACATGCTTGCCTAGAAGATACCTATTCACTCGCGACTTGAAGAGCTCCAGATTGTACTTATCGGGAAACAAAGACGCTGGTAATGCGTTCCATTCTTTCACTGCTCGGATTATAAATGTAGAGTCGAACCGCTTTGGCTTATAGTATGCCTCATCGCTGGCCACTGCAATTTGAACTACCATCTGTATAACCATCTGTATGACTGGGCCACGGATAGCCCGCTATGTAGAGGGTGGCTGAATGAAAACGAGACTGTGGAACACACAGAGCAAAAAAAATATGCTTGGCCTCTAGAAGCGTCATTTGTTTCAATGCTCTGTGGTGGAACATGTGCTGAGATACTGCCCAGCTACAGAGGAAGCCAGATACACATCAGAAATGTTGACACGAGTAGACACAATATTCTACTCAAGATATTTCGAATGCCTCATCTGCATCAATGCAACACCCAACATCAGCACCACTGGAGCAGCTGTGCCAGCAGCCTAGAGCCACACTCCGATATTTTAAGGATTGGAGTGGCTCGGGTAGATTCTGGCAGGGGGGAATGCACAATACACCACAAGCGGGACGTCAGTGCAGGACATGTTGAATAAGAATAAGAAGAACTCACCTGATGGTAAGTGATGAAGTTGTCGGCGGAGTACGTTTGCCCATGAGATGCCCCTTCACTCTTGACTTAAAAAGAGCCAGATTGTAACCAGAATATAACAATTAATTAATAGTATATTATTTAAATTTGATTGTATTGAGAACGACTCTCCTTTTGTTAAATTCGCGCTAAAATACCAATTTTAATGGTAATTATAATTTAACTTTACGGATCAGATTTTATATAAATAAACAAAACTAAAGTATAATGTTATCCTCGCTGTTGACCTTTTCCATCTGTTTATTGTTGTTTGTAACTAGCTTAGTAAACTGGGTAACTCAATCAAAGTATTGCCTAAACTAAAACTGAGCTAAAACGTGGATATTATAAAGCTGAATAAATTATAGTTGTTTTTAACGAATTTAACAACGAAATATAGATGTGGTTGGCCTACGGCTATTTTCCAATGTTTTTTGTAGTTACTAGAAAGGAGCAAAAGTAACGTAAAAAAAGTAAAACGTAGTAAGTAGTAGTAAAGGTAACGTTGAACTGAATTAAGGTAAATAAGTAACCTAACCAACCTCTTTTGCTTAGGTTATAATTAAATGATCTATTTTTGTATACCTAATGCTTTCAGCGGAAATAAGGAAAATTCAATTGTAACAGGTTTAACCCTCCATGGGCTTAACCCACCCAAGTCCATCGATTAAATCCAGTATTTTCAATAATCTACGTTTTCTAATAAGAGTGGTTCTTACTTTTTGTATAAAAAAGTACAAAATTACAAATAATTATACTCCATCGACGTCTTAATACACAATTCTAGACTCGCGCCACTACCAGGGCTGCTACCAATGCTGCCCTGGTAGTGGCGCGAGTCTAGAACCTCTTTTGCTTAGGTTATAATTAAATGATCTATTTTTGTATACCTAATGCTTTCAGCGGAAATAAGGAAAAGTCAATTGTAACAGGTTTAACCCTCCATGGGCTTAACCCACCCAAGTCCATCGATTAAATCCAGTATTTTCAATGATCTACGTTTTCTAATAAGAGTGGTTCTTACTTTCTGTATAAAAAAGTACAAAATTACAAATAATTAGTACTCCATCGACGTCTTAATACACAATTCTAGACTCGCGCCACTACCAGGGCTGCATTGGTAATGTCCTATCGATTTTACCGCCAAACAAACGCTATCGTTTCTATTTTAGTCGTCCTTCGGCTTATCATTAATATGGAAATAAAGTTAACCGCTTGTGAAGTAGAAGGCGTTGCAGTGGTTTGTTTCCTGAGTTTATAGGTCAAGGTCTCGCTTTACATATCCACCCTCGTAGATTAGCTAGAACGGTCGCGACTTACTACAGAGTCAACTTTTTTGTGACCGTAGGTAGTCTGCTCGAACCTTGCAGGAACGGCCCAAGTGTGGTGCCCTTGAACTATTTGCCTGCCACTTACTACACCTTATGCCCTTATGCCCTTAGTTTAACAACTCTTGCCCTTATCTCTCTAGGGCGTACCTACCCAAAAGCGTTGCAGAGGTACGCCATTAGAGGGATAAGAGCGAACTTATAAGAGGTGTGGCAGAGAGGTGTAACCGGCCATTATGCTAACTGGTGGGCAACTGTATGCAACCGTCTCTCACCCTGTAACACTGTAAAGGTCGGGAGAGACCAACACCATTATCCTGATAACAGAAGCCTTTACCTATCCCCGTTTTTTCGTTTTACAAAAAAACGTTGTCAATCGAAATCTAAATTAAAAAATAGAAGTCAACAGGGGGGCAACCACAACGTCTTATAGCATTATTACTTCAATATTACTTCAATCATACATTGACAAAAGACATAAATGTAAGAATACTTTAATGTTGCAGAGCCAGAGCAGTTTTGATGACGTCACGTTAAATCGTTCACTCAAATACAACTGTCATGTCATAACCTTTACATCATGTTGACACTGACGTGCGACAGTGATAACGCCGTATAAAAAAGTAGACGTCTTGTTCACACGCAGGAATACTTTATAAGTTCATGGTACGAATTCGAACAATATTGTTGTAACCTTGAAATAATAAAACATGAAACATGATGGTTTCGTATTAGTTTGTGGTAGCCCAGCTACCGTACCTACTACAGTAACCATAAAAAGTTCGTAGAATATTTCTTCAAACTTTTTACTGACAAAATTGCTTAATCTTTTCTTGAAAATATTGATTTCAGCCTCTTGCCTATTTGATTATTATTATCATTTGTGTCGTTGATGGACCTGAACATACTGTTATCTGTACTGATTTTAAACGGGTGGCGGGGCCCTAAAGCTAAGCTATCCGGGCCCCTAGCGCCCAGTCCGATGATTATAGGTATATCCATAGAGAGAGGATGTAACCGAATTCTAGCTCTGTGGGGTGGGTCCTATATTGTATTTAAGTACTACCACAGAAAAAATATATAGTAGGTACTATGTAGGTACTACACATGTCATTGGCCCTTTACATAAACATAATTACTGTATTATTATCTCTTCATTATGTACCAGGTACTGTTCGTGTATTACTATCAAAGACCAATACAACTCCCTCGAAAATAGAATACACATTAATCTAAAACTACCCGACAATACATGGTCACATATACAGTAAAGTTGGCGGCAATCCAAATCCTACATCTTCCTGTCGTACCTATTTCTCTCGACTCTACTTGAATAAAGTGATAGTGAAGTCGACGTTACATTTGCGATGAGACAATGAAATATACAGGCTTTCGGGTAGAATCATGTACAGGCAGCGACAGAAGTCGGTGAGCATTTCAAAGCGCCTCTATCCGTATTTTGTATATGTAGGCACGTATGAATTTGAATTTCTTAGTTCAGACCAGTTATATATGTCGTGAATCTTAGTTTTTGTACCTGTATTATGTGGATAGAATTAAAACAAGACAATTTATAGGTAAGAACTATCATCATCATCATCATCGACAACAGCTGAAGACATCCACTGCTGAACATAGGCCCACAGAGCGTCTGCTTTCGGATGCTCGCCTCCTGCACCCATCGGCTCCCGTGGTTTTCACCAGATCGTCGGTCTACCTAGTGAGGAGCTTACGCTGCGTCTTCAGGGTCGTGATCGCCACTCGAGAACCTTTCTTCCCCATCGGTTGTCAGTTCTATGAGTGATGTGATCGCCCATTGCTTGTGTACATTCTATGGAGCTCTCGAACAAAAATACGAAGAAATGTTATCCCAGATCTATGTGAAATTTCTTGGGACCTTAATTACTGTGCTCCACTGTACTTCACGGCGCCAGGTAATCGGCCTTATTACGCCAAATTACGCCAAACAAACATGAAATTCGGACGTTCTGTGAGTACGGCTCATTATTTACGTGAAATAGCCGCTGGCAAAATAAGTTTCCTATTTTTGGTAATGATGTTGGTATTTGGAATGCTATTTTAAAGAAAATAAAGTAGATTTTTACTAGCTAGGTGCTTTGTTTTAAACACAAAACATGTCAAAACAGCAATAACAGAAAATCATTTCCGTCCTTCTCAGTACAAAAGATAACCTAAGAGAAACAATATTTTTCCTTCTATCTCTCTCTTTCATTATTTTCAAGAGAATCTTTCGCTTGTAAACTGAAACAAAACATCAATTCAAAGTCTAAACAAAACAGCTCTAGTAACATTTCTACCCGATTTGTCTCCATCCCTTTTAATAGAACGCGATTTTTATTCAAATTCTTCCCGGGGTTTGAGAATGGCAATAAATCTTGCTTGCCCGTAAATCATATGGTGGAAAAAAGGTAAATTAAAAAGATGCGCAAGTCAGCCTTCTGAGATGGCTACCATTTATCAAATGTCAGTGAAGGCTAGTGTAGGTACTAGGGAGTCAGTACCCAAGCTTTGTGAAAATGTGAGAGTTTGCAAAACTGTCACCGAGCGGGCCTGTAGACTTATAAAAGTGCTATTGTACATGTACCTGACCAAATCCTCTATAACTAAATAAAGTTAAAGAAAACAATAATTTAGTTTAAAAAAATTTTGATCCTTAAATTCATATTCCACTTGGGAATTAGGGTTTAGAAAGATTAGATTTCTCACAAGTACCTACACCACAAAGTACCAGGCTTATTTAGAACCTTTAGCTTTAATTAAAATGAAGTGCCCTCGATTTTACCCGCAATTTGCCCACTGATTTTCCCATGAGAACTTAATTACGCGGGATAAAATAAACCCCTTTGCATATTCAAAATATTATAGGATATGCTAGAACTACTTTGTTGCTAACTTGCTTAGTTTGTGGCTAGAATAAAAAACCTCTATATAAAATTGCCAGGCATATTTTCACGTGTCGACGAAGTTCTTGGAATAAATCGAGGTATATTAATACAGGTTACCCCGAGCCCAGAATATCAATATATTTTATTAATAAACGCATAATACACTTCACGATCCATTAACCATGAAGTCATCATCATTATCATTAACAGCCTGAAGACGTCCACTGATGAACATAGGCCTCCCCACAGGAGCGCCACTTAGAGCGGCTGCTCGCCTCCTGCATCCATCGGCTCCCCGCGCCTTATGCGGAGAGCAATGCTCGGTGTTTCCCTGCGAGATGAGATCCGTAATGAGGAGATCCGCAAGAGAACTAAAGTGACCGATATAGCTCTTAGGATTAGCAAGTTGAAATGGCAATGGGCAGGCTACATCGCTCGTAGAACTGACAACCGATCGGGAAGAAAGGTTCTTGAGTGGCGACCATGAACTGGAAGACGCAGCGTAGGCCGGCCCCCCACTAGGTGGACCGACGACCTGGTGAACCATGAAGTATTTTGGCTTAATCGGTAGTTAACATACCACAAGTAAGGGCATTGTTGCACATTGTTCATATTTTGTTATTTGTAAGAAAAGTTATGTTCAATGAAATTTCGCAAATGGTATAAAATTAAAAAAATAATTTTTTTCTCGTAATATAAAACAAATTGAATTTCATCATTAAACTCTGCTTTCAAAACGGGTGATCCGTCACTCATCATCAGCTGGAAAACGTCTACTTCTGAGCTTAGGCCTCCCCCAAAAAATTCCACTTTCGATGCATATCATAAGGAGTTTCCGCTTGACAAGCTTGGGGAATATAGAAGATTTTAATATACCGGGGAGAATGCTGCTGCTAAGATCCTTGGTATGCTCTTATGCAGCTCTTCCGGCACTCTCGGGAACAGATAGTGTGGTAGTTGTTCTCACATTGGGCACATCGGCAATCCCAAACGGACGAACATATCTTAATTTTAAGTTTTTAAGGCGCTGAATGCTCCCAAATCGACTATTTTGAACGTGATTATCTCAAAACATATACCATTTACAGGATTGAAAAAGTGCACGTTAATACTGATCATATCTTCTTTCCATCTGCCGAAACCGAAACAAGTTTACAAAAAGTTTTCTCGATAGAAAAATATCGTAAAGTGACCTCTAAAAAATCATTCAAACGTCCTAAAATGTTACATTGAAATAAGACACCCCATTGAAATAAATCATAGTGATAAGTTATGTTTCAATGCATCCGTCTATAAGCTTGTTTTTTATATAACTATAAGCATTTATTTTATAACTAATTATTTGTACCGAAAAATGGAAAAGTTGAAGAGCAACGCAACGTAATCGCCATATTTTTACTATGCATAAAGCGACCCTATAACGTACAAAAGAAGTTTCAAATTCGTCTGCTGTAATAAACGTGCTCGCATTGGGTCCTGTCAGCACCTTAAGGCGACATGATATACTTGATAGATAGTTTTCTACCGACGATCTGGTGAAAGCCGCGGGGAGCCGATGGATGCAGAGACGAGCAGCTGCTCAAAGTGGCCCTCCCTGGGGGAGGCCTTTGTTCAGCAGTGGACGTCTTCAGGCTGTTAATGATGATGATGATGATGAGACAGTTTTCTTAGCTGTTACAAGTTTTTATGTTAAAAGGACTGGGTAGTTTTGTGGCAAGATATCGGGAAAAGGGTCGTTTTTAATCAGCCAGATCTAAAGTACCTTTCACGTAGAGCCATTAATGCCTGATTGGAAGGAACAGTCCACAAAGCAATCTGGACGGCACTTTATTGGAAGCCGTTTTGCCTTAGTGGAAAACGTACGTCACCGAGAAGCACTTTTATTTTTCGCTCATGTTATAGCCTGTCTTATGCTTTTTTTTTTTCATGTAAACGTGTGACGTGACGAGCTAGTGGTTCGCCTGGTGTTAATCATCACGGCCGCCCATAATAGATGGCAGTGTCACACGGAACTAAAAATTAAAGTTCCACGTGACACTGCGCACTGCGCACGTCACAGAGCTATGAAACAGATGACGCTTCACACTTAGGGAAGCGTTTTTTTTTTTGCTCTGTGGCGCATGTCATCCTAAACAGCCATCACACTGTCTAAAAAAGATTTCTAGACCGTGAGATCAGTGCATAAGTCTCATTTGCCCCGTAGTTTCACTAGCTATATCTATGTCCTTCATACCAGAACACAGTGGCAAAGCGGTGGTACCTACCTAGACGAACCTTGCAGAAAAGTCCTACCACCTAGTAAAAATGCTTGAATGCCGACGTGTTTGACAGACCGACTAAGTTCGACTAAACTTAGTCCGTCTAGCAAACAAGTTGGGTCTGTGGGGTAGCCAAAGCTAACCTCTAAATCATGGCAGCTCTTTTTCCCGTAGACAAAACTAGTTAAACATTCTACCAACCACCTTTCCATTATAGATCGTCCGTCCATACTGTTTCTATACGTAACACGTCAGCAGTAAACACAGCAAGGTAGTCATAATGTTGAGCTCAGGTGGTAGAGATAATGTATAGCGAAGGGAAAGACAGGATTATTTTCATATTCGCTGGATAAAGTGCTCGCAGAATCGGCGATAAACGTGTTTTGGTCTTTGTGGTAAAATGAAATAATGGCGTGTTGAGACCGGAATGTTATAAATGGACGACAGCAAACACATAACCTTTACTTGAAACTTATAACCATGGGTGTCTTCAAGGCCGTCGCTTACTATTACCTATACAATGGACCTGGGGCTCAATTCTGCTTTGAGATATAATCACATATATACCTACATACTACTGATACACTATTGAAATTCCATGAACACCATCGATATTCTGGATCTCATAAATATTCACTCCATTTTAAACACCTTGAGCTAGTAAAGTAACGAAAAAACTAGAATGAAAGTGAAAATACTTTTATTTCACAATGCAAAAAAAACACCATTGTAACTTATATTGAATTGTTTTTACCAATTTTTTTTACCTAATTACTTACGACTTAATTTTAAAACCAATGTTAGACGTATAATTCTAAGACAAATTATCAATGAATAGGCTAGGCTTGGCGAGTCATTGCATCCCTTTGTCGTGAACGTGCCTCGAGCCCGTACAAAGCGTTTTTCTAAATCTTTCATTATCGGAACAGCAGTGGAGTGCAATGCACTTCCTGCTTCATTGTTTCCGACAAGTTACAATCTGGATGTCTTCAAATCAAGAGTGAAAAGACCCTCATGGGCAAACGTGCTCCAACATAGACCACATCATCACTTTCCATCAGGTGAGATGTTGTCAAACGTGAGCCCATTTAAGTATAAAAAAAGTCAGTCCCCCCGCCCTATCATTAACGTCTAAAATATAATTCAATTTACTAAAAATATTTGCACTTAGGTACATTACATGTTACAAATAGCTACATTTGAATAAACTTGCAATTGTAGTACTAAACTAACAGTACAACAGGCAACTTTTTCATTTGAGAAAAAAACAAGATAAAAGTGGCATAAACTCAAATGTTTAGGACCATAGAAAAAAAATAAAAGCTGCAAAGAAAACAAACCCCGTGTTAAATCCCCTCTACACGTAGGGATAGATAGAGACATAAAGGTATACGAGGCGCGCCCTCGACCGGCGTAAACTTGAAATAAAGTGGCGAAAACGGGCCTAGTTAAGGCGAAGACCGTCTTCAAAATATTTTTATCCACTTTATTTTTTATTTCTGCAGCCATGGATTAAAAGACGTTCCACTCACAAACTTGCATATTTTATTTTAATTAAAAATTGCAGGTTCCTGATGAGATAAGAAAATGTTCCATCAAATATTCAAAATTGGAATCAAAATGTATGAAATAATCGGTCAGATTCAGATTCAGATTCAGATTTTTATTGCTTCCATAGTGTACAATAGGTGGTTAAGTCTAGTGCAAGTGCTAGACAGCTACGGTTACCCTTTGGGTACGGAACCATACAAACTTAGCACACATTCACCTTAATACAGCACCATACCCGGTTGCGTCTGTTTACGCTCGCTCGCGGCATTCACACTCTAGTCGGGCCACGTCTATCTGAGCTCTTCTATCCAAGGAACTTATACGTATCTTCTATCTTCACATTTTGACGTACATTTAGGTATAGACGACGCTACAAATAATTTTTCTTTCCATATTATTTTCTACAAAGAGTTCGTTTTCTTTTGCAGTGACCTGTTTAATTTGTCAAAGTCTATTTGCATCCCAGGGGGGTCAACAAGGTCTTATAGCATTATTACTTCAATCATACTTTGAAAAATGACATAAAAGTAAGAATATTGTAATGTTGTTGACGCAGAGCAGTTTTGATGACGTCACGTTAAATCTTTCACTCAAATACAACTGTCATGTCATACCGTTAAACATGTTGACACCGACGTGCGACAGTGATAACGCTATATAAAAATGTAGATGTCTCGTTCATTTGCCGGAATACTTTACAAGTTCATGGTACGAATTTGAACAATATTATTGTAACCTTGAAGCATTACTGTCACGAACCCTGACGGTTTTGTATTAGTTTATGGTAGGGCTGCAGATCTCTTAGATAAATTTCACGCCGAAGCTTTACTGATTCTAAAACATATCTTGGACAAATGTTTCTCTGCTGGATGAGCCGCCGACAGAATGTTTCGTTTATGAGTAGTTCAACGACTAAACCTTTCAACTACGAACGACTCGCCGACAGAACGATTCATCCATGAGCAAATCGACGACCGAGCCTTTCCATTAGAATGATTTGCTGACTGACCGATGCATTCATGAACAAATCGATAAAACTACCTCTTTTCCTTCGTTTAATAGCTTCTTATCGCCTCTTAGCGATCTTCTTCTTCTTATTCTCGTGTAGGCAAGTGGTCAGCCCTGGTGTCAGAATTTTTAGGCCGCCCGAAGGCTTCTGACTTGGCTTGACGACTATTGTCTTACGACAACAGCCGGGACCGACGGTTTAACGTGCCCTCCGAAGCACGGTAGCGTTCAGTTTTAAATACCAACTTCTTAGCGATAATTCTGACAAAGAAAAGTTAGCAAAAATTTGTACAGTTATGTCGTCTCAAAGTCCTATTTTGTCCGTCTAAATCCCTTAGTAAAGTGGTGGATATTTTCACTGGAGGCTCTAGAGAGCATTGAACAGAAAATGAAAACTCTTAGTTTTATGAACTGTGTTTTGTGAATACCTAAAACAAAACGAAATCATAAAGCCCTTATTTGCACATTTTGTAAGCAACACTAACTTCCAAGTTTACTTTCAAGGGTTGTTTATCATTTTAAAGACTGCGTGCTTTGTATTTTATACTGTTTGAGTGGAATAGATTTACAAATTAGCAATCTCAGTGAAAATAAACCAAAGAACTATGTAAATTTAGAGTAAATACTTGGCTTTGTTGAGGCTCAATTAATTTATTGGCGTAATAATTACGAGGTATGAGATTCGGTGACACTATATGGGGAAAGCCATCATCAGCAGTGGACTTGATGATAATGACGATGATGATGATAGTGTTGATGATGATGATGATGATGATGATTTTACATAATTGTGGACTACACTTTAAATCCATTCTAACGTTGAATATTGCTTTTTATTAAAGCGATATCATTATTATAATTGATTCCTACTCCATTATTTCCATGTACAATCACGGTATCTCTCCCGGAATGCGTTTACGTAATAATCTAATTAAAACTCTATGAACAACTAACATGAATTGATTGAGATAATCACGACAGTAGGTCAAATATGTACCGAGTAATGTTTACTTACTGGATACACTTTGGTGTTTGCTTTAGGATTGTGAGCTTAGTATAGATATGATAGAGTTAGTTTTTACTTGTACTTAGTAATTAGATTGTTAAATAAGCCTATTCTTACAGTGGTATTCATAAACAAAGGTTGAAAAACCCCCCAAAATGTATCATTCCATTTTTACGTAGAGGTGAAATGCTGAATCATTCTTCTTTCACTTTCATAAACAATCGCTGGAGAAACCCCTAACTGAAAAGCATTTTAATTAAATACTCTACGATTTCAATCATGTTGTATTTGAAAATTCTGTCGAGTGTCATTTTGACGCGACTTTTGAACTATCAAAAGTTGCGCCAAAACGTCACCCATCATGCCAGATTCGGGGCTGCTTTTGTTTATGAAATGCATAAGGCTAGAATTTGCCGCACAGCGCCTGATTCATCCTCTAGAGGAGCCCCCGCCTCGACTATGAATTCCAGTGTTACCTAAGCGAAATGTTTATGAAATCTGAACCTAGCATGATATACTTACAGTATTAGGTTTTGGGCTCGAAAAAACGAAATTGTGGAATCAATACATCTCAATCACCCGCAAGTCGTTGGGGTTTTGGACTTAACTATTCCCTAAAACCCTGACTGCAGGATTCACGCTTCGCTCAAACATAACAAATTAGTAATTAGTACTATAATAAACGCATTATGTTACATGATATCCATTGATATCTAGTGTTTATGTCAATCTATGTATACTAGCCGCTTCGACTTCGCACAACCCGTGCGTCCGTAACGTAACATTCGTTTTA
The DNA here is from genome assembly GCA_963580505.1 of Ennomos erosarius. Classification (NCBI taxonomy): domain Eukaryota; kingdom Metazoa; phylum Arthropoda; class Insecta; order Lepidoptera; family Geometridae; genus Ennomos; species Ennomos erosarius. Next base: position 2,075,885 of record OY756996.1, on the reverse strand, counting down.
AGTCCTAACCCTGTTTATGGGTAAGAGAGAAGGGAAAGGTTTGAAAGGAAAGGCTTTCTCTTCTTACTTCCCTTCGACAGGGTGAGTATACTTTTTTTATTTAATTTTTTTATTTTTGTTTTTTTTTTGGCATCGAAACTAAAATTGATATCCAAATATAATAATAATATGCGAACAAAAATCTTCAATAAAAATTACATCCTTATTTCTTGGGCAACCCGCACTTGGCCGTTTTAGAAAACAAAAAGTATCCTAAATGTTATTCTGCATAATTAGCAATTACCATACCAAATTTCAGCAAAATCCGTTCAGTGGTTGCAGCATGATGCGTGTTCAAAGGGACAGACAGGCCGATAGACAGACTAAAATTAAAAAAAAAATTGTGTCTATTTCTATATCGATTAAGAAACATACTGCAGTCAACATTTTCCAAAAATATTCAATGTACAGATTTACCCAAGCTACAGTTTTATTATATGTATTGATTAATTGATAAGTAATTAATAAGTGTGGTATTGTTGGAATTATCTGTTTTTACGCCCTCCCTTCGAGCTTCGGTCGCAGTATAGCAAACTGTGAGATTTATAATTTATGCGATTTGTTATCAGTTAAAATATATAATGTTAAATATATCTGAAATAAATGTTAAATTTATTAAATTTTTCTTAAAAAATTATATGATAGGTTTAAGTGCTTACCTAGAAACCTATCTAAAATATTCTAGGTCCGTGCCTAAATCCTAAGTCTATACGGACCAAAAGCTTGATTGCCTAGGGGCTCATTAATCTTATATCCGGCTTTGAAGCAACTCATTATTTTATCTTCAACATCCTTATTTTCTATTTGAAAATTACAAAAGAAGATACAGGTTCAATTCATCAAAATTAATGAAAGCTCGTAAACAAACAGTACCTATCTAAAACAACTCAGAGCACGAGCCGCGAGGTAATCCATCATACAATAAACACGTACTTCATCACGAAATGTCATTGGATTCGTGTCACAGTGTACCCATAATCTGAGCCAAATGATTAATTTACTGTACCTATACCAGGTTTAATACTAAATAGTTAAATACTGGGTACTGTTTCCCCTTGATACTCTAAAACCCTATTCAAACCGGCGCGTAATTTGTACCGCTGTGGGTAGCGGTACATATCGCGCGGGAGGGCAGTATTTTGTATTGAAGTTCCGCGGCTAGAGCGAAACGTGAGCGGATCTTCATACAAAATACGGGTGGGATTCCGCGCGGTATGTACCGCTACGCACCAGCGGCACAAATAACGCGCCGGTTTGAATAGGGCTTAACGCTTTTTATTTTTCTGCAAAATAAACATAGTTATTAAGTCTGCGACATGCTGTTGATATTTTCACGACACTAATAAATACGAAAGCTTTGTGTGTGTTTGTTCCCTTTTCAAGCTGTAACAGCTAAACAAAGAAGATCTATTCTCAGCAGTTCAATTAACAGTTCAATTGATTGAACTACTGAGTTTTTTTATACACACTAGTTCAATTAAATATTTTGATTGAACTACTGCCTTTTATTTATTCACAGTAGTTCAATTAACAGTTCAATTGATTGAAATACATTTTTAGGAATAGATATATTAATCTTGCTTGATGCTCATTGATATAATTCTGTCGATCCAAAAGTTGCCTGGAAGAGATCGCTTTTTAGCGATAAAACCGCACATTGAAACCTACTTATAAGCTTTAGGTACTGTTTTGTATTTCGTTATCTTGGTATCAATAAAAAGTTTATCTACCTATCTAACTTATAAGTAGGTACTCTGGTAAACCTTTATCCGACAGTGCAACCGCAGGGCACTGCTGGTTTGAAAATAAAATTAACCCATCCTATCTTTGTCGCCATGTTTAATAGTTTGACATCGTCAGTTAACCCCTTCTCCTCCTTTACCCTTCATCCCTAGTTATCTGGTATCCCTCACCCCCTGGTAATCTGGGTTAACGTCGTTATCGCTCGGACTCCGCCAGGGTTACCATTTATAATGTTAAAAGAAACAACAAATATCATTTATTTTTTTACAAAATAAAAACAAGATAAGTTTTTTTCTTATATTTTGGCTCCACACTTAGTGTATTTAGCCAGTGTCAAGTATTGTAATTTTTCATCATGTTAATAGAGTATTTCACGTAAAGTCAAGTCTTAGTCATAGTTATAGTCCAGTCTAAGTCATGCTCCAGTAAAGTGATGGCAACTTTACTAGAAGCTTCTATGGAAATTTGGAAGCAACACGAAAAATCACGTTTCACCACATTATATCACTTGCCTACACTCATGCTTGTAATTCAGCACTTAATGCGTAAAACGCCACCAATTTTAAACACGAACACTGGAAAAAGCACAAGTTTTGAGAAATAATACAATGCAACGACGTGAACTTTTCCGCGTTCCCGCCAAAAAACCAAGATAAGATTTAATGCTTATTGTAAGCTACTTCTTAAGGTGGGTTTTTTCATCAAAAACTAATTTACTAGCAAAGTCACCGTTGGTATGAATATTGCAAGCGCTAAATCACGTTGCCGATAAAATTGACTTGTTCGTATGTTCAGTCACTGAATTTAAATTATTAATACTATTTCAATATTGTGTTATAGTTAAGGTGTTAGGTAATTAAAGAAAAGGCAGATCCTTTGTTGTGAGATTGTTTTAATATGTGTGCAGCGCGTTGTTGACTTGAAATTTTTATTTTTATTGGAATTACAGTTTAATCAGATTGACCTTATCGGTTATGTGTGTACTTTTATATTACCTACATTGACTTTACCTATATTTATATTATTACTAAGTATACTTAGATAACTAATTAACAATAATTTTATGTTTTATTTCATTTGTATGCTGACTTACACTATTAAACTGTAATAATAATTGTAATTTGATTTGAACAAATAAATAAATAAATCAATAGTTATAAGTTATGGTAACCATAGCTTACCATAACTAAAAACCTACTCTTAGTTGCGTAATGTAGTCTTTTTACCTATGCAAAAATAAAAAAATAAAATCCAAAAAAAAACAATCAAAAACCAGTAACATAAACGTCAAAAACACAACCGTTCAAAGTTAGTAAACACACAAAATAACACTTCCTATTTTACGGTTAAACAAGCCAGATGGCAACCCTAAACCCGGATGACCGATAACCAGAAAGCCGTTAACCGGCTAACCTAGACACCTAATATGTTATAGGATATCATGTGCTGATAACGAACCGTTAAAATTTTAAACGCCTAAAATTAATTATAGCTTTTTTTATACCTACGTGCCCCGCTCACTAAAAATACCAAGTAATAGACAATCGGTAGAATAAAGCAACGTTCACTATTTTTTATTTATATAACCATAAAAGAATACGGCCTGTTTGGTACAATATTCCTTAAAGCTAGGTTAGGTTTTAACGGATGGGTGACAGCTAGTATAAAGCTATACAACGCTACCGTGCTTTAGGCTAGAAGGAAGGACAGTATCCAAGAGCGTTAGCTGTTTATTAGTTAGAGATTCATGAGTAAAAAATTAAAATATCAGATTAGCCAAAGTCAAAGAATTTATCAATGCACATTTTGAAAATTGTGTGTTATTGGGCCGATGATGCAGGAGGCAAGCAGTCGCTCAAAGTGGCATAGCCCTTTCTCAAATTTTAGCACTTTTTGAAGTCTTAAATACCTAATACCTAAGTACGGTATATATTTCACCGCAACTCAGTATAGCTTTCACCTGGAATTATGTACATTTCCACAAGTATAAAGTTCCCAATGTAATGCGACAGTACCGATACATTCTACCTCTTGTTTACTTGTGTTACTAGTAAAAATTGTACAACAAAAATTAAACCATTATCTTTCTAAATCTAGCTTCAACTTTCAAAATCAATAGATTCCCCACAATATAACACAGTTATTAATTTTAGAAACTATCGCCTAACACGCAAATAATATAATTTCAACAATGTTTCGAAACTCAAACTTCAATGTTACCGAAAATAATAACCTATAATAAATGTATTAGGCTAGTTACAAACCAATAACAGCCTGCCTTCTTCAAGGGCAGTGTGACGCGGTGACGTCACCTTATTAACTTTGCTTGTCCTTTTATATTATTTCTGTACCTTTCATTTCGCGGTTGAAGGTTCTAGGAATTATGATTTTGTAGTGTTACTTATGCCTATTGAATGTCCATCTAATGTAAGTTGACAGTTATAATTAAATATTAAAAATCTGAACGAAAATCGAAAATTCGGATCATTTTTGCTAATAATTCTTTCGGTTGGGTGGTGGATTATACATTAGCTATAATGAAACATTTAAATGTTTTAATACAGTATTCATGACTATTTTATTGTAGCTGTCAAACGCATTCTTACATTAGATGGAGTGTAGTTTTGACTATACAGTAGTCTTTCCTTTTATTTTATTCATTCTAATCAACCAATTCGTAGACTTTTGTAATTTAAATCGTTAATCGTACAGAAAACATGCTTCTATCTCTCTTATGTGTGCACTAAATAAAGGTTGAAATCTCTCAAGTATGCACTTATCTCTGTTGGAAATATCCAAATGCGTTGCAGTAGAGTACGTCATATAGCGATATAAGTGCGAACCTAGAAGCTATAAAATTTTAGTGTAGACGAGGATAAGTCTCATAAAAGTTAAGTTGAGGCTGATGACAATACGTGAAATATCCAAAAACATTCTGGTCTAAAAACAAAACAGTAACAGATAACACATTGATCAAACTTGTTAGACTATCTGACTGATATATAAGGTGATCACTCATCCTTATAATGAATGAAGGTGTTATGAGAAAGCGTCGAAAGCCTGTTATTTTTCCCTTTTTAAGGGTGTAATGGAGACATTACGGATACATTTTCAGAATGGGCGTTGAATTCTTAACGTGAAACAGATCTTGTTAGGTGTGAATGGAGCTTTAATGGCGTGGAAATGTACTTAGGAAAAATCTGTATTTTATATAAGTAAAGCTTCTTCTTCTTCTTCTTCTTTAATGGCTTTCTATCGCTTTTTTGCAATAATTCTGCCAATGTCAAAGTCATATTTTGTCAGTTAAAACGCCAACAGTAAAATGGTGAATATTTTACTGAAGGCTCTAAAAAAGGCCGTTGAAGCAAAAACGAAAATGCATGTTGCTATAATCTTGAAACCATTTGCCAACACTCGTGCACGTTCACGAACACTTAACGGATAATAATCCACCCTTATTACACATTAAATATCAAGATACCGTAGTTTTGAAAAATAAATTCAAAATTCACAACCGCCAATGTCGGATTTTCTTCAAAGAACCCCATAAGTAAAGCTATTTTGTATTTTACGTCTACCGCTGCAAATAATGGCTCGTAACGGGGTGATGAAACTTTGAAAAAAAAGGCGGTAAATCAAGCAAGTAGGCTGCATAGAGGTTGCTATTAAGAACGAGTAAACTATAAGTTTTTCCATGATAAGCTACTTCTCAGTTTCATCAAGATCGGTTCAGCCGCGAGTACTTACGCACCGAGAATAGATGGAAGGTAACTGTCAAAATAGGTGATGGATATTTTATGTATTTTTTATATGACTCAAAATTATCATTTTGCATCTAACTACAAATAGAAAACAAAACCGGATTTTATAAAACATACGATAACAGGGGGCTTACCACAACCTCTTATAGCATTATTACTTCAACCATACATTGAAGAATGACATAAAAGTAAGAATACTTTAATGTTCAAGTGGCAGAGCAGTTTTGATGACGCCACGTTAAATCGTTCACTCAAATACAACTGTCATGTCATACCGTTAATTATGTTGATGCCGGCGTGCAACAGTGATAACGCTATAAAAAAATGAAGACGTCTCGTTCTCACGCAGGAATACTTTATAAGTTTATGGTACGAATTCGAACAATATTATTATAACCTTGAAGCATTACTGTCACGAACCATGGTTTTTTATTAGTTTGTAGTAAGGGCCCAGGGAAATCACATTGCCTCAACAATAAAATTCACCACATATTTTATTTTTTATTATTAGGTATAATCGCCAAAGAGAGCAATATTTGATCACCTTTTTTATTAAGTTTTATGACTGCTTCGCCATTTTAACTGTTGCAGATAATGATTTTAATGGTTTTTTTAATAACCTTTAAGTTTAAATACCTACCTAGTACCTATATATAAAATCTAGCAAATTATTGAAGAACGTTAAGGAATAAATACGCCTTTATAGCAGAAATTAAGGTTGGATTTATGCTGGCAATACCTTTTCAGTCACGATAGCGCCTGATTGACGGTGTAACACAGTGACCTAAATCTGAACACGAATCTTGATTGGCTGTTACAGATCTCGGTATACGTGTGAAGGATTTCTAGTTAAATGAAGCGTATTTTGCTGAAAATGGAACACGGAAAACAGACTTGGTGAGTTTTTTAATGCGAAGGTTCAGACCAAGATAATATCTTCCTAAAAGTTTTTGCTACTAGCGGGATTTCGACTCGCACCTTCCAACAAATCGGATTAAACGCTCCAACTGAACGCTTCATTGATTGCGAAAAGATGGGTAGATATCGCTACGACTGATTAGTCAGTACAAATACATAGTCCTGTAGTAAAGATTTTCCCAATCACTGATAAACCCTTTATTCAAAAGATATATTTGTAAAAAACTTTAGTTCATAAACGAGCTTCTTTTCATTTCACGTATAAGCAGGAATCATTAACACCGTCAAAACCTAGACAAAAAAAAAAATACAAATTTAAAACTTTCACGTGCCTAAGTCAAATGAAACCAAAGCTTAGCTACTGCCACTTTCCTACAAATAACAGTGCTGACAGCACGACACCGCCTAACTAGTGGGCGCGGGTTGACGTCACCCACGTCAGATTATGCCGTGTACAACTGTACACGCAGCTTTACATCACCAATTATGCTTGTGTAGTCAGCGGAAATGTTTGTGCAAATGATTTTATAGAGTTAGAGGTTTGTATATGATTGAAAAGCAATTCGTACTTGTAATTTCATAAACGATAAATTACGCGATTATAAAGCCCGTTGATAGCTCGAGAACATAATTTCTCATCACTTGCGCGGGCAGGGGGCGAAGTAATAAAACGAGACAAATTACAAAGAATAGAGCAGGATGGAATAAAAGACACATTGGGTGTCCCGTTTCCTCTCATAGGATTAGCGGTTGAAATACACCACTAATTTTCGTATGACGGTAAGTTGTTTCATTGGTCAAGTGGATTTATTTCTGATTTTAACCTAAAAAATAACTAACGAAAAACGGACTCCGACTTGAAAGGATTTTAATTTTGTTTTGAAACAAGCCAGGGTGGCCTTGCTTTGAAGTAATGGCCGTTTATTAAGTGGTAGAACTTTTCATCTGAGTTGTAGGTAGGTAATTAGGTATAATAGGTACCTACTTAGATACCACTGCTTGGCTAGAGGCCAAATATTCAGCCGTCAAAGAGGTTGGTAGCGTACAAGCACTAGCTATAATAATAATAATAATAAATATGTGTGGACATTTCACACAGCGCCATCTAGCCCCAAACTAAGCATAGCTTGTACTATGGGAACCAGATAACTGATATAATACTATATACTTTTTTTTTGTTTGTAAATACATACATAGAATACAATATAACACCCAGACGCAGAACAAACATCTATGTTCATCACACAAATGTTTGTCCCGGGTAGGAATCGAACCCACGGCCCTCAGTTCAGAAGGCAGGGATACTACCAACTGAGCTATCGGGCCCGTCATGCTGTGTAATATCTTATTAATGTGTCCTCGGTAATTATTATTATTATCCGTGTGGCAAATATCATCGAGACCGGATAAGTAATTAAGGCGTGACAGCCACATATACAAAACAAGGAAAGAAATACTCGTATTCAAAATATCCCTTATGTATTAATACTAAATTATTACATAGAAGTAAGAGCGAAAGTATAAATAAATAAATAAAATATATATGTGGACATTCCACACAGCGCCATCTAGCCCCAAACTAAGCATAGCTTGTACTATGGGAACCAGATAACTGATATAATACTTAAATACGTTTTGTTTGTAAATACATACATAGAATACAATATAACACCCAGACACAGAACAAACATCGATGTTCATCACACAAATGTTTGTCCTGGGTAGGAATCGAACCCACAGCCCTCAGTTCAGAAGGCAGGGCTATTACCAACTGAGCTATCGGGCCCGTCAAAGTATGACTACTTTTTCTTATTTTTTTATTTGTAACTAGCTGACACACCCCGGCTTCGCACGGGTTATTTAGTTTTAAGTGCTAACTCTGTTTATGGGTAAGAGAGAAGGAAAGGCTTCGCCTGCCTCCCTTCTATTGCCATCCCATCCGTTCATCCTTTCCCCCTATTTTTTATCTTTCTCTTCTATCTTCCCTTCGAAAGGGTTGAGTGTAATGTCTTTGATTTTTTTTAAATTTGTTAAATGTAAATGTTATATGTTGTTTTAATTGATAAAAAATATAATTATAATAAGCAAACAATAAAATTTTGAATATAAGTTACATCTTCATTGCTTGGGCAACCCGCACTTGGCCGTTTAAGACAAACAAAAAGTATCCTAAATGTTATTCTGCATAATCAGCTAAAACCATACCAAATTTCAGCAGAATCCGTTCAGTAGTTCCAGCGTGATGCGTGTTCAAAGGGACAGACAGACGTTCAGACAGACAAAAAATTCAAAAAAAATTGTTTCTATCTCTATATCGATTAAGAAGTGCAATGCAGTCAAAGTTTTCCAAAAATATTCAATGTACCCACAGATTTAGCCGAGTTACAGTTTTATTATATGTGTTGATTGTTTTGTTAACGCTGTTCTTTTACCTTACAATAAACATGTTTCTGCCTTATGCTCCAACACGCATAAAGGGCTGTGATAATCTTTCATGCCTCTAATAAAAAAAACATAATTACAAAAATAAAATGCAAAGCCACAAACATTTTTACTGCTGCACCGGGATTTCATTCCGTATTCAAATTGTAGCTCTCTACCTCAATAAAATGGCCTGAAATTATTGCTTTATCATAACGTACTCGTGTGCGAAATGGATTTTCAATTTACTCGTGTCGTGATTTTTTTAATTTGCTCCTGTTTTTGAAATTAATTTGGTTGATGCAGGAGGTTTAAAATGTGATTTTTTAACAGTAAAGAGTCTTTATAAATATTGTATAATCCTACTCCCTTGTTAGAGTTCCGTACCCAAGGGGTAAAGCGAACCCTATTTTAGTAATAGGGTTCGCTTTACCCTTTGGGCTCTCCTTGGCACCGCTGTCTGCCTGTCTGTCTGTCTGTGTGCCTGTCAGTCTGTCACCAGTACTGTATCTATGAACCGTAATAATTAGAAAGTTGAAATTTACACAGGTTTTTTTTTCTTATATTTTGGCTCCACACACAATGTATTCAGCCAGTGTCAAGTATTGTATATTTTCATCGAGTTTTAGAATATTTTACGTAGCCAAGTCTTAGTCATAGTCATAGTCAAGTCGCAGTCCAGTCTAAGGCTGAGTTGCACCATAATTACGGTTAAAGTTACGGTCAAATTTTGACATTAGCCCGCCCCGCGAAGCGTGGAACGGTTATAGTTAGCGTTAAAGTTAGCGTTAAAGTAAGCTGGTGCAACTCAGCCTAAGGCTGAGTTGCACCATAATCACGGTTAAAGTTACGGTCAAATTTTGACATTAGCCCGCCCTGCGAAGCGTGGAGCGGTTATAGTTAGGGTTAAAGTTAGCGTTAAAGTAAGCTGGTGCAACTCAGCCTAAGTCATGCTCTAGTCAAGAGGTGACAACTTTACTAGAAACTCCTATGGAATTTTGGAAGCAACACAAAAAACCACGTTACACCACATTATATCACTTGCCCACACTCATGTTCGTAATTCAGCACTTAATGCGTAAAACGCCACCAATTTTAAACATTAACTCTGGAAAAAGCACAAGTTTTGAGAAATAATACAATGCAATGACGTGAACTTTTCCGCGTTCCCGCCAAAACTCTTTTCACAGATTATGTATTTCTGTTGCGGCTATAACAACAAGCCCTGGGAGGAATGGCAAAAAATACAGTTTATTGTTATAGGTTGTGACACTGTACCTAAACGTGCATTTGGTAAATGGTAGACCCAGCGATTCGCTACAAAGTTCGCCACTATGTTTCGAACAAAGAACTTTAGGTTACGTAACTCGGTTTCAGACCGAAAGATCGACTTCAATTTGATAGACCACTTCTATCTCGAACACCGACAGCCGCTTGCCGCGTCGGAAAATTCACAGTTGATTGGTTTGAAACAAAAGCTTTGTAAATTCTGATGGAATTGTGAAATCCATCAATCTCAATTCAATTACACAGTCAGAGATTTACGAGTGATCATGAGGTCCAGATACAAAATAGTTTAAAACTTCAATACTATAGCAATACCTATTATGTAGGGATTTAAAAATGTATTCCTGGCGGGACCTGGAGACTTACCACAAACTAATACAACACCATCATGTTTCATGGCATTAATATTTCAAGGTTACAATAATATTGTTTGAATTCGTACCATGAACTTATAAAGTATTCCTGCGTGTGAACGAGACGTCTACAATTTTATATGGCGTTATCACTGTCGCGCGTCAGTGTCAAAATGATGTAAAGATATGACATGACAGTTGTATTTGAGTGAACGATTTAACGTGACGTCATCAAAACTGCTCTGGCTCTGCAACAGTAGAGTATTCTTACTTTTATGTCATTTACCAATGTATGATTGAAGTAATAATGCTATAAGAAGTTGAGGTTGGCCCCCTGGCATATTACAAACAAACAAACACAAACAAACAATCTCATAAATTCTGAAGTAGGTAACAGATCTGTAAATGCATACGTCCAATATTGGACTAGAGAGGGATGATGATGATGATTAATGATGATGATGAAGACGATGATGATGATAAGGTCGCTCTTTATGTATTTGTGAATCACGGCATGCAGATTGAACAACTTTCAATTGAACCAATTCAAATGAAATTGCTATTGATAACTAACGCCCTGCATAAAGGATGTGGGCGCGCACGGAATGGTTTGTACATGATTTTGCACTTCATAGTGAAAGGGAAGTAAAGAAAAGACCAAGAAGGCTATTTAACTATTTATAGTTAAAACATTATATACTCGGTTGAGCGATAACGTGAACAGAATTCTCTAAACCCCGAGTTTATAAAAATATCAGTTCTATGTTCTATTAAGTCACGATATAGTGTAGGGTCTCATAAAGTACAATATAAATAGCCAGAACATGAAAAAAATGTAGTGATCATGACATGAGCGTAACTAGTTAGTGTCTAGTGTATTAATTTGACCCAATACTTCGCCAACACGCAATAAATGTCGCTTGCGTTATGCAGAAATAAATAGCTGAGTTATTCCGTTGTATGAGATGAGGCATCTGTATGGTTTATAATATAAACTGAAGAAACAAGCTGTTTATTCAAACAACCCATCGATCGTGATAGTTTCTAGTACTTATCGAAATTAGCTCCGAAGACTTCGTAAACAAGACACTTCTAAGAAAACGGTACATTGAATATTTGTCTACTCGTTCGCGTAATTTTCCAGGCAAACCGTGGAAGGGGGATGGATAGATGTGTAATGGAGGGGAGGGACGGAGAGAAGCGGAATAAGATTAGGGTGTAAAATTATGACATCATCCGCCACAAGGCATGTTTATAGATCGTGGAGTTAGTGGACTGGAAGAGCGTGGGATTTTAACACATTTTCACGTAATTTGAAGTTTGTACCTATATCATCTTCAGGAAGATGATGAAGATGATGATGACGATGATGATGTTATTTTTAAAAATAAATTCATCATCACATCATCATCAACAGCCTAAAGACGTCCACTGCTCGGCACAGGCTTCCCCCAGAGAGCTTCACTTTGGGCGGCTGCTCGCCTCCTGCATCCATCGGCTTCCCACGGTTTTAACCACCGAAAGAGGGGCCCTCCTGTGCTGCCTCGCCATTCGAACCTTACTTCACATATTTTCTCTACCTTTCATTTAGTGCGTACCTACATTGTCTGTTTGCATTAACAAACAATATTCACATCGGGAGTTTGTGAGCATAACATATACTTTATATGTACAATAAAAAAATATTGCTGAAGAAAACATCAAATATCGATACTCGAAAATAACATCTTCAAGTGTCCTCCAACACAAATGAAACAATAAAAAGCCTAACAAAAATAAAAAGGTCTTCTGAAAAGAAAATTCATAAAGGCAGTAGTACACATAAACTTTTATAGAGAGTAAAACCGCCCAAGTGGATAGTGTAGGGCGCCTGGCGTTAACTTTAATATCCGCACTTAAATTTGTCCTTTACTTTTACTGTAATGCCCGATTTGAGCGAAAGATTTTACATTGTAAAGGCAATCTGTATTGAGCCAGCTTCAATTGGCTGAGTTGCACCAAACTTTGTTACAACAATCAACTACGTTTTAACGAGTTAATATTGTTTTCATCGTCCGCAGTGCAGTGTCACGTAAAACTTTATTATTTTAAAGTTATACTGCAACTGTCATGAGCGGCCGTGCCACTTAACATCCAGGTAAACAACTAGCTCATCACGTCATTCATTCTCATAAAAATGCCAGTTCGTTCATCGGAAAACAATTCTCTTGAATCATAGCACACTCTAGAAATAGATACCGCGCGAAACTAACCTCTGGAATCCCAGAATTGAGATTACAATTGAATAACAATGCATATGTGTATGATATCCACAGAATACTATTACTTCTCCCGAGAAGAATAACGACTCCATAGTAATGAAATGTGATCAAAAAGGAGAGCGCCATCTCTGCGTGGCCCCGCTTGGACAGTTTTAGTATGGCGGGAACTTCAAATTTACCTACTATACATATAGGTACCTATATTATAGGTGCCTACCTATCGTACCTACCTATTTTATTCATAAGAAAAACAAACAAATAAATGATCATAGGATATTTATTTTCAAATAAACTTAATTATTGTAAATCGAATCAACTAAAAACGCAAAAAGCGGCCGGTGAACTCCTCATTTTAGGCACTTTCTATGGTTTTCTTCCATAATGAAAAACAAATTCAGGGTCACTATCTCGTTTTATCACTATTTCACAAACTTTTGTTCGTCACTAACCACTAATACGATGCTCAACCCGAACTACATAATTAAGCAACAGAAAATATCCAAAAATCCAAAGTTTAGTCACAATTAGCAATAAAACTTTGGTACAAGATGAAATGCGTGAGCAAAAACCACGGCAGACATTTTTCTTGTAACTTTTTTTCTTGTGTTACCATATCACAAAATTTCAATCAACGTCACACAAACTCAAGTTTTCTTGTTGCACCGTTATGTCATAAACTAAATTAATATTAATTCTATATTCAAACAAAATATATACTCAATAAAAATATACTTTAACTTAAAATAAATAAAAAAGTTTTTCACATTATTTTTTATCGTATCGTTTATTCTCTACTACGAATATGACCGATACAGAAGATATTTCTATCTCATACAGCTGTGGCCCCTGTGTCATTCTCAACTCCAACCTTAATAGTTGACCGCGCCTGATGATATTGGGTCGATGGGAGTTAAAGAGCTAATAGTCTTGTGATTGCAATACTCCAGTATAAAAAAATTTGGTTAGGTTAGTTGCGATCAAAGACTTTTCGACTTTGTATGAAACTAGTTGCGATCGATGACTTTTTGGCCCTTATGCGAAACCAATATCCAGATCAGATGGGTGATTGGTAGTTATAACTGGTTTTGTATCGATATAATATCATCCTAGTGTCTTTTCTACCTTTAAAACAAAAAAAAAAGGCAAATCATAATCGGTTTAATCGTTTGGGATTTACCATCTAAAGGTACACAAACACATAGATAGGTACATATATAAACCTATAACACCCATGTTTGGTCAGAGAACAACGTGCATAAATTAGCATAGAGATAGGGCACCATAGACCCATGGAGGTATACGTACTACGTACAATTACATAGACCTAATAATATGATAGAATATGTTCACCAGCCGATTGTAACGAGAATAGCTACCTATCCTATATCCTATTCTATCTTATCATACTAAGTTACTGTCTAATCTACTGTTTTATCCTACTGGTATATATGTTCTTAGAATGTGTGTGGTGTGTGGTGTGTGGTGTGTGGTGTGTGGTGTGTGGTGTGTGTGGTGTGTGTGTGTGTGTGTGTGTGAGTGTGTGTGTGCATGGTTAGTTGCCACTTAATGCTGCAACGACTTTAAGGATTTTGATGTTTGGCCGGTAGATACTTTGAATCTTGGAGTACCTAACAAACGATAGATTTATCACGAAATTTTTCGTGATTCCTGTAGATTTGTAGCAGATGTAATATTTTAGTATTGAAATTCTCATGAGTGTGATTCATTTTAAGGTACAGTTGGTTAATTAATAGATAAGATATAATATTATTGTAATCGCGAGGTGCAGCTACTGCTGAAATTGTTTCAATAGGAACATTGCAGATCCAGTTAAAATGGTAATTTTATAAATCTGTGTAACAGACGCGTGTGGTTGACATGACACCCAAAATTCTGCCACCGAGCGCTTTTGTTCAAAGATTTCAACTCGCTTTGAAATATCATTTTGTTAATTTGTTTGTTCTGCCATTTTATTTATCTGTTTATTTTTAGGGTTCCATTTATGTGAAAACCAAGTTGATATGGTTATGATTTCCGCTTGTATGTATATCTAATATTTGTGTCGAACAAACGTAATGGTATAAAAATTTTACTTTGGTGTCATTTTGTATTTGGCAAAAATGAGGTAAATAATAATATTGTTACATACGGCAAGCCAAACCGCGTTGCCCTGTTGAACGAATCCAAAAATCAAACAAATTTCAATTTTTTTAAAATAAAACAAAAAACATATTTATTTTTGGTTAAAATTAATTTAAAAAAAATCAATACAACCCAAGGAGCAAAATTTTTAATAATTTGATGCAATTAACTTGTCTTAATTAAGTTGTCATCAGCCCAATTAATACTCTCCCACCACCATTCCCTCACGTGGAGAGAGTGAGCTTAATTACTTTTGGTTAATTAAACACTATTTATCATAAGCACTTTGAATTTGTAATAGAGCAGTTCTGTGGTAAGACAAAATAACGCAGACTACTGCCAAGGGACTAGTTAAAACAAACATCAACCTATATTAAACGAGTCCATATAAAAGCCGAAACAAAGTTCATACCACAAACTTTGCTTCTACACCAGCTGTTAAACAAGTTTCGTTAGGAACTGACTCAGGAAGTTTATCCAGGGGCACAGGGACTAAATTGTTTAGTGACTGGTCCACGATCATCAATAAAAGGAGCCAACGGTTACGCTATCTTCTTCCTCCCCCGTTTAATTTTACATTAGGTTAAAGACTAGCGATAAAAAATCCTGATAGCCATCTGCACTAAGATTAGACAGTTTCTAAGTTCGCACTATCTTTATAGCACCCGCAACTGTATTACGTAAAAATTGCAACAGTAGTAGCAAAGCAACAGCGGTAGCAATGTGACACCAAACACCTAGCAATCGGTTGCAAGATGTCCGCCGTTTGTACACCTGTCGCTGAATGCACTTTGGCCTTAGACACTAGCGCCACTAGCAACAGAACAGCAACAGATGGAAACAAAATAATGTAAGTTTTAGTTCATCGATTGTCCGACAGTCGGAAATCTAGCGCTTGGTCTCTCTGATCTGTCAAAGTGACGTTTGATAGCAATGATTGCGCAATTTGCGCTTGTTGTGAACTGATTGCGAATTCGTAATAACCCCTCCGCTTTCTTGTACGTTTGTCAAACTAGGGTCAAGTAAATACACTAAAATACTGTATACCGCTCATTGGTTTAATTGGATCAATAGTCAACCAGTGATTGTTCAGTATTTGGTGGGCTAGGCGGACATGAGTTTCCTTGGACATCAGAATTATTTATTGTGATCGTCTTTACTTCACGCCCCCCTATGTACCACCCTAAGTCCGTCCATGGCTGTTATCTGCAATATATTTTAATAAACATAAAGCCTCACCATTCCTCTTTATATTCCAGCTATTTGCTCTGTATTCCCCTTTATATATAACGCTGTTATTTTCAGCTGGAAGACCTTTTTTTATAAACCTTAAAGCCCCTTAAGATGGCCGTTTTAGTGTGGACTTTATTCTCTGCTAGCTACGACCCGCGGCTTAGTACACAAATGTGGACTACAGTTATAGGGTCAAAACTGTCCCACTTTTTTCCCTTCCTTGTCCAACCACTAGGTTTATACTAGGTGGTAGGACTTTTCTGCAAAGTTCGTCTAGGTAGGTACCACCGCTTTGCCAGTTATTCTGCCGCCAAGCAGTAGTGTGCAAGCACTACTGTGTTCCGGTTTGAAGGGCATTGTAGCTAGTGAAATTACTGGGCAAATGAGACTATATGACCTGATAACACAGTGTAGTAATCTGATTACTAGACAGTGTGATGTCTCAGGATGACGTGCGCAGTGCAGTGACACGCGAAACTTTATTATTTTATAGTTCCGAGTGACACTGCAACTGTTATATGCGGCCGTGTTGCTTAACATCAGGTAAACGACTAGCTAGTCACGTCAATCATTCTCATAAAAAAAACCAGTGGGGAAGAAAAAGTCTCGAGTGGTGACCATGAACCAGAAGAAGCGTAGGCTCCGCACTGGCTGGAAATGTGGAGAGCTGTTGGATACAGGAGACAAGTAGGTAGCCACTTTTCGCAGATTATTATGATGACGATGTATTTTCTTAAAGTTAAAATTATCACCATAGAAAATTTCGTCAAAATCCGTTCATCCGTTAAGCCGTTAACAATCGTTCTTCTGCATTGTTTATCATATTCCAAGTAAAATCTTTTTTGAATGAACACCAAAAAATACATTTCAGGTTTTAGATATTCCTAGTAGTTCCTAAAATTTTTGCGAACGGCATGATGACTAATTTTTTTTTTTGATAAATCAATAATATTCCTCAAATGATAAACATTTGTGAAAACAAAAATTAAATATCTTAAAAAATGACCAAGTTACAAGTAATTTAAAAACCGGAATAGAAAGAGATAGCTCAAACGGCCAGTGACGTCAGAGGTAGGTCGTTCATAGTACCACATTACTAAGCTGTGGTAGCTTTTCATACAATCTCTTTGGCATGTGACGTCACGAGTGGATTTTTCATAGTAACTGTGGGGGCACTCTGTTTCGCGAGAAAGAGACAGGAGAGGCCTCCTGTAGAAACTTTAAAAGCTTATTATATACGATTTAACGTGACGTCATCAAAACTGCTCTGGCTCTGTAACATTAAAGTATTCTTATGTCATTCGTTAATGTATGATTGAAGTAATATTGAGGTAATAATGCTATAAGACCTTGTGGTGACTCCCCAGTTCAGTGTTGGGCAGATTCTGGATTAGACAGATTTATAATCACCGTGTTTTTATATAAACTTTCAGGCAATCTCTACAAAGCTCATAAAGCCCGTTTATGGCTTGCAAACAACGTGTCGTGTTTTATTGTGAAGTACATAAAGGTGAGCCACCTGACACGCAATTAGTTTGCTGTGCTTGGAGGTTAATTAACTTGTAAGGACATGCAATCTACACTGAAGACTAACGTAGTTTAATTAAAATGGTACTAGTAATTCCAAATGTTACTAGTAGTTTCATTAAAATAAATATGATACCTTTAAAAATCTAACTCAGTAAAATTAAATGATAAATATGTGAAATAACAAGCATTAAAAAAGAATACTGAATAGGCATGATAAGTAAAATATTTTTTTCGATAAATTAATTATTTTCCTCAAAAGATAAACATGTGTGAAAACAAAAATTAAATATCTCAAAAAATAACCAAGTAGACGTCAGAGGAAGGTCGTTATAGTACCTCATTACTAAGCTGTGGTAGCTTTTCATACAATCTCTTTGGCGTCACGAGTAGATTTTTCATAGTAACTGTGGGAGCGCTCTGTTTCGTGAGAAAGGGACAGGAGATGCCTCCTGTTGAAACTTTAAAAGCTTATTACTCCGTGATTTATTTACCGATTTTGCTTATTTTTTAATTATGGCATTCATTTTTAATCTTCTTTACGAAAGTAATATTTACTTGTTCATTTTTAATAGTAGTCATCATACGTATTGCGAATTTCTTTTTTTGGATTCAGTTGAAACATTTTCTTTTTGTTAACAATTTACTGACCCATTATATATTAGAAAAGATTTAACTTTTGTGACAAGAAGTACCCTAGTTACAAGCAATCAGTGTGCAAAGTTTTATTTTCTATTTTATACATATAACAGGGCGGTTATTCTCTATGAAAACACAGATTCCACACGATACAAAACCACGTCGTTAGCGTGTCTTGTTCAAATCGTATCACAGCGTTAGGAATACCTTCACTTTACATTAAGTTATTTTTATTTTGAATAAAATATATTGACATAAGTGGTCATATCTTTTGATGTGTTGATGTTTCGGAACGCGTCTCGGTAAAACATATGATTTTGACAGTTCAAATCGCGCCAAATCCAAATTCATTTCGCGTGGTTTTGTCTTCGTTTCATAGAGAATAGAGTTTTGCAGATTTCTTATGTAAGACATGGAGTGGTTTCGAAGTAAGAAATCGATACGGAATAAGGGCCCAGGATAGGAATTCGAGTTATTAGGGATTGTTATTAAAGTTTAAATATAAAACAATTGATTTTATAATAACATCAAATAAAATAATAATTAGGTGAATGAATCCGATTATAATATTCGTCTTATAGCATTATTACTTCAATCATACTTTGAAAAATGATATAAAAGTAAGAATATTGTAATGTTGTTGACGCAGAGCAGTTTGATGACGTCACGTTAAATCGTTCACTCAAATACAATTGTCATGTCATACCGTTAATCATGTTGACACCAACATTTGACAGTGATAACACTATATAAAAATGTAGACGTCTCGTTCTTGCGCCGGAATACTTTATAAGTTCATGGTACGAATTCTAATAATATCATTGTAACCTTGAATCATTACTGTCACGAACCATGATGGTTTTGTATTAGTTTGTGGTAGGGCTGCAGTTACATTAATATCATTTTTCCTTGATTTGGGTGTAGCAATAACATTCGTTATCCGTAGCAGTGCTACAAAATCAATTGCTACAAAATGTCACGCGTAGCCCGTAGCGCCGTAGCACATACGTACGTAGACAGCGCGTAGTCGTAAATTCGTTACGTCAGGACTTTTTGCATTTTGTTTTTTGAGCATATTTTAATCAAGTGTTTAAATTTGTGCGGCTGTTTTTGTATGCGCTTCTACCTAAATTAATAATTATACACCCACATCAACTTGACAGGCGGCTTATATTATAATAATAGTTTCGCAGAAGATTTTTATGCACTGACAAAACTGCTGCTACGCATCTCTTGGATATTCCTTTAGCCATCTCTGACGGCACCCACGAGAAGAGAGTAGTCCTATTTGCAAACTGGAACCAAACGGCCAATTAATATGTAACCTATATACGCGTTTGCAAGGTGAATCTAATTTCGCCTCCCTGCCAGCGACCGCGTTAAAAGTCAGTAACCCTAGAGATTATGTACATAGTAACTCACTTTGACTAACTCGATTAGGAGAGGTACGTAGATGGGAAACATTTAGAAATGTCGGTTGTTTTAACGCGAGTTTATCGAACCGAGTGTTGCCAGTTTGACGCTTATCCATTTTGACCATAATACAATTAAGTATTTGGACATTTTGACATGTGTACCAATCCTTTTCTTATTCAACGAGCATGTTCTCAACTCGTGTTTTTTTTTTTAATTGGACGATATATTCAACAAAAAACCAACCTGCAATATTATGTTGCGCCTTTTGCTAGTGCTACGGTGGCCGGCCGTGGCTAGCACCAGGCGAACACCATACAATTACACAAACCCTGAAAAATAAAATATGACAACTTTCATTTTTCTTCTTTTCTAATTCCGTACCATTCCTTATCGCTGATTCTACCTATACTTATATAGACTACAAATATTTTTGTTTGTATAACATAAATACAACTAGAACGAAGGACATAGTTCACAGGCATAGAAAAATAAAGTGCTGCCACAAAAATAACAGACAAGCTATTTGGGTATAACCGCGGAGAGCCGATGGATGCAGGAGGCGAGCAGCCGTTCAAAGTAGCGCTCTATTAGAGGAGGCCTATGTTGAGCAAAGTACGTCTTCAGGTTGTTGATTACGATGACAAAATAAACATCGACAAAATTTATAAAAAACATACAGGCAAACAAAGAACATGCTCCTTTTGCGAAGTCCCATTAAATATGTCCACACATATTTAAAAAAAAAAAAAATTTGATTGCAATAGATGACTAAAAATTTTTTTTAGATAAATTAAATATATTTCTCAAAAGATAAACATTTGTGTAAACTTAAATTAAATATCTCAAAAAATTACCAAGCATTTTAAAAAGCGGAATAGAGAGAGATAGCTCAAATGGCCAGTGACGTCAGAGGAAGGTCGTTATAGTACCTCATTACCAAGCTGTGGTAGCTTTTCATACAATCTCTCTGCTATGTGACGTCACGAGTGGATTTTTCATAGTAACTGTGGGGGCGCTCTGTTTCGCGAGAAAGGGACAGGAGATGCCTCCTGTAGAAACTTTAAAAGCTTATTACTCTGTGATTTATTTATTTATTTTATTTACTTTTTCAATAATTATTGCATTCATTTTTAATCTTTTTTATGAAAGTAATATTTACTTGTTCATTTTTAATAGTAGTTATCATGCCTATTATAAAGCAAGCATGTACCATTGTAGACCGCATCGTCAATAAGGTGAGATTGCGATCAAACGCGCGCCTATTAATTTATAAAAATATCTTCCAAACACTCTTCAAGATTTTAAAGCATTAACTAAGTGTAAGAAAAATATTTTGGAAGCAATGAGACTTCACAACTTCCTAAACATTTTCCTTTGAAAAAAATCCTTCAAACACAATAAACTCAATTTGTTCATCAACTCAAGCACAAAATTGAAAAGGAAGAAGGGATAACCTCAGAAAAGAAAATGTCACATTATGCTCGTATTAACTCTTTCAAATCGAACTGTACCTATACCGACGGTTATTTGTAGTACATGAATAATTTCACAAGGAGCAGGTGAATAATCATATATTTTTTTTAATTACAGTGTAATAATCCCACTTATTGAATCGTGGCTTCGGATTTCATAATACGAGAGTAGTATCAACGGTGAATATCAAAACACGGAATTTTGTTTATGCTTAATTAAACAAACTGAAACCTAGGGACCCTGGTAAGGTAAATTTTTTTGATAAACACTGCACGTGATGTAGCGGTGTACTTTGATCTAGAGAGTAGCGTTGAATTTGTAGCAGGTCGCAACTTTGCTGGGTTGCTCCTAAATCACATCTCTGTTCCTTTTCATAAAGCACCGCCAATCACCATTGATCCTAAATTCATTAGGCGTATGAAAAACCACAGTCTGTGAAAAAGAACAGGTAAAATCACTGTGAAAAAAATAAATCATATGATGAAAAGAAAGTGATTTAAATGTAGCAAACATTTCCATGCCTAATTATTTGAACGGATGAGATTAAATAAAACGCGAACTTTATGACTACTTTAATGATGGTACAACTTTAAAATAAGGTTTCGCGTGCCTTGCACTGCGCACGTCATCCTGAAACATCAAACAGTCTAGTATGATTACTAGACTCTGTAACGCTAATTATAGAGGGGCTGCAGCGGGAGTAATAAAGTAAAACCAGATGATGAACTTTTACCTTTTACTTAAGGTTTTTTACATCTAAACTATAATTAGGTCCTAAAATTAATTATATCTACATATGACATCTACATATGACGCGATCTGTCTCACACTTTTTTCCATGTGTTAGTACATATCTTCTCCATGTGTGCAAATCACGCTGACACGGCGGTGACGATGCTTAGGTAGCGCGATATGCGGTACGTTCGATGTACTTGTCGTTCTACGTAACACGCTCGAGTAGTCAAGATATATATACCATAGAGTCCGTGTTGTCATTTCAATTTTCTTTAGTAAGCAACGCGCGGCCCTAGGCGAGACTCTCAGGAATGGCCTTGGCAGTTTTTTTTAATGTTTGAATGGGCTCACGTTTGACAACATCTCACCTTATGGAAAGTGATGATGCGGTCTATGTTGGAATACGTTTGCCCATGAGGTGCCTCTTCACGCTTGATTTGACGGCTTGATAGCTCAGTTGGTAGTAGCCCTCTTAACCGACGGCTGTGGGTTCGATTCCTACCCAGGATAAACATTTGTGTGATGAACATAGATGTTTGTTCTGTATCTGGGTGTTATATTGTATCCTATGTATGTATTTACAAACAAAAAAGTATCTAAGTATCATATCA
The DNA here is from genome assembly GCA_963580505.1 of Ennomos erosarius. Classification (NCBI taxonomy): domain Eukaryota; kingdom Metazoa; phylum Arthropoda; class Insecta; order Lepidoptera; family Geometridae; genus Ennomos; species Ennomos erosarius. Next base: position 2,053,326 of record OY756996.1, on the reverse strand, counting down.
GTTATCTGGTTCCCATAGTACAAGCTTTGCTTAGTTTGGGGCTAGATGGCGCTGTGTTAAATGTCCACACATATTTATTTATATTTTATTATTATTATTTGAAGAAGTTGCTACCAGTTGCCATACATTTTGATAACTTTGCTCAAAATACCTATTTATATTCAAACACGGCCCCTTCATATACAATTCTATTCCATCAGCAAACGAAGCGTAAAAATCGATAAACAGAAAAAACCTAACCGAGATCAGAATATCAATTCGTGAATACGTTGGTACAAACATTTCTACGTTTTTTTGTTGGTAAATAAAATAATTGAAACTGCGAACAGTGATATGGTTCACTGTTTTAAAATGGTTTTAAACTTTGACGATCGTATAATACATTTTAAAATAAAAATTATACATTATTATTAATTTATTGGATTTTTTTCCTAATCATATTTGTTTAAGTTTCAATCAATAGATAAGTAATATTACATCATGATGCAGCTACCCTAGCCTACTCTACCCTTCGTTATCACTAGAAGATACTATTTTAATATCTGTGCTAAAAGCTTTTTCAGTTTCTTTAGTCTTGCAAGTTAAGCCAAATATCCAATCACAAGGGGAAAATACTCCGCCTTTTCTATTTGCTTCGAATTTCTCGTTGTGAATAGGTTTTCTACGATACTTTTGGTACCGATTAGATATGATACTTTTTACGTAAGTATTTAATACTCGATACTATAAATTGAAGCTGGCTTATTTACCTATTACTCCGTTTATTCAAATGTTTAATACAGTACTCACTAAATAATAGTGGAATATTTATATGATATCCAATATAATGCCACTAGCGGTATGTAAGTAAAAATTTCGTACAAATATGTTTCGATAGACTAAACATACGAATTAATCCGTAATAGGGTACGGTATTTATGTTCGATAGTGACATCAGCCTCTCTAAAAATATTTGCAATATTGGACCCACGGTTTCAAACTTTGAGACTATTTAACCGTTCAGTACAAATTAAGCTGAGTAAGAGCAGGTGTAATTTTCAATGCCCAATACCTAATATTTACAACCATCAATTACTACTATGCTCGCTATAAGAAATATTCATACTCACGTTGAAAGCAGTAATCAGCCTATTTACAATTGTTAGGCTGAGTTGCACCATAATCAAAGTTAAAGTCAGATTTTGACATTAGTTAGCAGTTGAATTAAGCTGGTGCAACCCACCCTTAATATTCAATACTTAAATACCAATACTCAATTACCAAACAAGTATCCGATATTAATACTAGCTACGTCTTGTTTACCTTACTCTATTCGTGAAAGGAAGAGCAAATACGATTAAAAGGAAGTATGTGTATTTTGTCATCGGTTATTTTACGCGCTAGCGAATAGTCTCTCTGATTGGTAATGAAAAGAAAACACTGTTATATTAGTTAAACATACAGAAAGACTGTTGTTCTTTTTGCTTTGTTAATAAAGCTGGTTTTTTCGTGTTTTTTTATTGGTTTTAAACGACATAATGCATTAGCCTTTACGAGGTTTACTTAGCCGTATCGTCCTGGGCCTTAATTAGTGCCGTATGATTGTATTTAGAGAATGACCAGCAGAATATTTAAACTGAAATAATTATTGCAGCTTAAAGAATATCTTTAAGCTGCAATAATTATCTAAACTAACTAAAACAAATACAATTTTTTTCAATGTTTTGGTTTACTAAATTCTTTTTATTTTCACATTGAGTAGTTTGTTATTTTATCCCATGAATATTTTTATCTGGCTATTGTAAAACCCCACCTTAAACTACTAATTAATGCCCACTTATATTTAAATAAGGAACCAAACATTAGATAAATATTAAATACTTGTAAAAAGTTCAAATAATGAAAAAAATTTGAGAACTTTCTCTGGAAAAAATCACAAAGCAAAAAAGAACGCTTTGCCTAGGTCCGAAGCAAGCATCATAAATTATGTTTCAATGCTCATAAGCATCGATCATAAGCATTAAGTACTCATAGTAGGTACTACCCCAGATAATATAATACCTACAGTACAGATGCCTTATCCCATACAACGGAATAACGCGGGCTATTTCACGAATTATTTTATTTCTGCATAACGCAAAAGTATTAAGCGACATTTATTGCATGTTGGCGAAGAATTGGGCCAAATGAATACAATAAAAAAAAAACAGAACTCTCTATACACGAATACTACATTTTTGTCCAGTTGGGGCTATTTTTCATTTGCACCTGATGGGACCCCATGGTACTACATTGTTAATAATTTATTTCGTTCGACGGTAGAAAGTTTTCTCGTCGGCGCCGCGCCGGATGTCCTTCGAAGCGTCATTAGCAACTTTTATCTCGCCGCCTCTCGAACGAACTTTCTCGTCACTAATTACAGTATTATTTAAAACTGGGATTTTCCCAACAAATACGGTTTAAGGTTTTTTTCTGATACCGTGAACCTTCAAAGCTTTCTTTACTTGAAATTGCCTCGAGGAAAAATATTCATTTCAGAAAACATTACGAGATTTATATACGTTAATAATAATTTTAAGGACACCTTAAGTTTCTTTTTTTGAGAATAAACCACGTGACGAGCTAGTCGTTCACCTGATGTTAAGCGACACTGCCACCCATAACAGTAGCAGCGTCACTCGGTTTACACTTTAAAAAATCATTCCCATGTATTCATCTCTGCTAATAAAATGCCTGTTATTTAATTAAGTCTATGGGCCATAACGGTAGGTTCAATATTTAGGAAAAACTAGTCAACTTATCGCAAATATTGACGATCATATTCATCTTCAGTCTATCATTGTCTGTCTTTTATGGTATAACCCTTGTATAACCCTACAATACGGTAGTCATCATCATCGTCATCATCAGCCTGGAGACGTCCACTGCTGAACATAGGCCTCCCCCAAAGAGCGCCGCTGAGAGCGGCTGCTTGCCTTTTGTATCCATCAGCTCCTTCAAGCAATTTTTTATTAGGTGCTTAATGTCTATTAATAAAGTTTCCACAGAGCTTAATAAAGAAAACCTCTGAGAAATAAACAGTAATAATGAAACATTTTAATATTGGTAATAAAATAGAAACGGAACCCATAGCCAAGCAACAGACACTGTAATTTTCTATAAGCATAATTAATTAATCATAAATTTATTATTTGACGTTCATTGCGCCGGTTTTGTTTATTCTAAGGAAGTAGAATTTATAGCATTATCACCTGCTTAGCGTATAATAGATTAACTTTAAAGTAAAGGAAAAAATTGAGTCAGACGGATCCTTGTTTTAAAATTAGCTTGTTTATTTTACTATTTGCATCTATTTTGGTCAAAGAATCAGCCTCGCTAGTCACAGAGAGGCAACGCTGCCAGCATATGGGCATTTTGCCAGATTAAGTGTTTTTTATGGGTATTCAACTACAAACACCCCGTGCTGTTACCCGTATAGATAAAAATCACCCTACCCCACCCTCACCCTAGGAAGTAAACAATCTGTGTGCGAAATCTTGTTCAACATAGTTCATCCATTTTGGCGTGAAAGCCACTAAAGAAAGAAACATTTTACTTTATGTATGAATAGATATATAACGTAAATTATACTGAAAGCGTTCATACGCTTACAAAATAATATTTACGAGCTAATATCGAATAAACCTTCTAACATCCGTTTTAATAAAGTAATTTTAATAAGGTATCTCTGTAATTACGAGGCATAAAGTACCTACTTTTAAATTAATGAATTTGGAGTAGATAGGTACATTATAAATATTATTTACCTGTTTTATGTATTAAATGAAGCTATCGGCCTCACTTCCCCGTTTTATATACATTTCATAAATTGTTAATTATTATTTATTTTTGTCATGAATGTAGTAGCCACAAAGCTTTGAAACATATGACGGTCGCTTCGCATCGGGAGGCGAAGCCATTTTCTTTTTGCTCTGTGGTATTAATTAGCCCACTGAAAATCTGTTAAAGATTTTTTGGAGAATGAAAAGGGTTAATGGTAATGAAAAAGTAATGCAACCACATCGACTAATCGTTTTTGGGCTAACTAGGGCAATACATAATCAATTTAAGTTATTTCTTTCTTTTATGGGATTTTTCTTAATCTTCAATTTAAGTTCTTCCTTTATAACTTAAATTGAAGAGTTCAAAATAAAAAAATTAAATGTTCTATTTTTCTACTGGATTTTGTATAGGTTAAAGCCACTTGTACTAATTTTGGCATACAAATTATAGTTATAGTTGTTTAATTAAAACTTGTATAACAAAATACGTCAATTTAATTTAAAACCTCCGAATAAGTTTGGATCTTTATCTTATTAAAACTTTTCTCCCATCCGTAACGTAGATTCAAGCACCGACTACAGTATCATGACAATATTGGAACTCGGTTATTAAAATTATGTTTGCAAGTTTGGAAGTTTGCGTGGTTTAATTCAGTTTCGGTTCTGAATTTATTAACTTTGCTTTAAAAATATGTTCACTTTCTTTACGATCAGTATAATTAATTTACACAGCCATCCTTTTAATTCTGGATTGAATGAAACACTGCGTAGAGTAAAAAATTAAAAATACAGAACGTCACTACTACTTCACAGTTAAAAATGAATGCAGTTATTTATTTATTAGTCGGAAAATAAACTGCTTATAAACATATAAGTATAGCTCAAAACATGTTAACAAACTAGCCTTTAACAGTTTTCACAGATAGAACAATATTTGCATTCCAGTTGAACTTAATGATTAAATTAATCATTATACAGGATGTAATTTAGCTCATTAGCATAAATTGAGCCCATGATAGTACATCATTTATAGATGATCATTAAAGAGTAAAGAGTGTAAATTATTTCATTTTTATTGAAAATTATGAAGATTGCCGCGGCGCCTAACGCAGTTGGCACGGATGATTTTGATAGATTTAAACGTTTTTGTACCTTGTATGTACTAATTACAAACAGTACTTCATTACTTTAATTAAATTTTGTATTGTAGCATTTGATTAAGTAAGTTATTCCATTTTTCGGAGTTATTATTATTACCAAACCAATGTGTTAGAATTCAAAAATTTTGGTCCACATGTGATTGGTATCAGGTGTAGGTACCTAGTTTCAAAGTGTTAGCAACACCAAGAGAAATCGCAGTCTATGGGGCGGTTGACAGCTGACGTTTTTGAACAAAGTCTCAAGTCTGTGTAGTCTGTGGTTCGTTGGTCAATTTATTTTATTATCTTTGTTAGTGATTCACTTTTGCTCGAGCCCTAGGAATAGACGGTCGTTGTAGGTCATAATAATTTGTTAAAACCTTAATTTTAACTTTAAAGTATTAAAGTTCAGTTTTTGTTGTAACGCTTATATTTTATTTATTTAAATTAACTAGCTACAGTCGTAGTTGATAACATCAGAAGTTGGATCCTATTCCACTCTGACTCTGCTTTCCTGATAGTGCTTGATTTTTACTATTGTTAATTCTGTGGCTTTGGGCTCTAAAGTTGTGTAGGTGTTTCTGAGGGTAGCAAACGTAAAAGTCTTAAGCAAGATTGAACGCCTATTCCTAGTTGTTAAGGCCAGCTTAAAACGATCATAAACAGCTGCGCCGAGCGAGCTGCCGAGCGCCGAGCCATAGAGTTATATTTTGTACTTGATGCCATGCTGCTGTGCCGGTAAGATTGAACCATGTATTGATTTTGAATTTAGATCCATCTGTGCATGATTATTTATGATGTGTGGTCACAAAATAGAAAAGTGATGTAGTGAGATTGATCATATTGTGCGTCATCGTAATGATGGGGCGATCGTGCGTGAGTTTTTAGCACGCACAGGCAGTAATTGTTTCAAGGGTAATATGCGATCGTAGCTTAACAAGTGGGTTGGAAAGGATCGTAGCTGGTCGAATTTCAAGCGTGAATTTAAGTCTTTGTGTCCACCGCCCGCTGATAATGCAAATAAGTATTTCGTTATGAAAACGGATTCATATTTCTATCCTACAATTTTATTATTACGCAGAGCAGGTATGCTACACGTTCTTTGTTTCGGTTACATTAAAGTTAAGAGTTAATTGTTGTCATAATTATAAGAGGTATGTTTGATTGATCCTCAAATTCGTGATCACCAGTTCAACCTTGTAGTGATTTTTTAAAAGGTGGTGATAATGCTGATTATATAGCTATACTTTCTGTGGAGAAACAGGTGATGTGATGTTGATGAAATGATTGAGAACTACGGTGATCCAGGGCTTTCGTGGCGTCCCTATAACGTTGGCACTGTGACAGATAAGCAGTTCAACTATTATACTAAGTTTGTCGGTAAGCATTTTTGATGCGTTCAGCTTCAGACGCCATGTTTTTGAGTTTTACATGGTATAATAGGTAGTCAAGAGGTAGATTTGTACCTATTTGATATTTAAGTAAACGAATGAGTTAGAAAGAAAAGAAAAAAGACGTGATGGTAAGAATGATAAATGCCGGAACGGAACTATGAGTATAAATAGTGTAACTTTGCATAGTATGGTGCATTCAGTCGTAAAAAGATGGTTATGGGTACTCGCCAGAATTGAGGTAGTGAGCTGAAGCAGTCATTTCCTCAGACTAAAGGAATGAACTGGACCAGGCACTAACTTGGATTAGGGTACTTAGTGAGGTAAAATAATAGTGTTAGTGAGCTGAAGCAGTCATTTCTTAAGACTAAAGGAATGAACTGGACCAGGCACTAACTTGGATTAGGGTACTTAGTGAGGTAAAATAATAGTGTTAGTGAGCTGAAGCAGTCATTTCTTAAGACTAAAGAAATGAACTGGACCAGGCACTAACTTGGATTAGGGTACTTAGTGAGCTAAAATAATGGTGTTGTGAGCTGAAGCAGTCATTTCCTAAGACTAAAGGAATGAACTGGACCAGGCACTAACTTGGATTAGGGTACTTAGTGAAGTAAAATAATAGTGTTAGTGAGCTGAAGCAGTCATTTCCTAAGACTAAAGGAATGAACTGGACCAGGCACTAACTTGGATTATGGTACTTAGTGAGCTAAAATAATGGTGTTAGTGAGCTGAAGCAGTCATTTCCTAAGACTAAAGGAATGAACTGGACCAGGCACTAACTTGAATTAACGTGGTGAGGTGAAATAATAGTGTTAGTGAGCTGAAGCAGTAATTTCCTAAGACTAAAGGAATGAACTGGACCAGGCACTAACTTTGGTTAAGGTAGTAGGTAAGCCAAAATAGTAGCGGTAGTGTGTTGGAGTAGTCATTTTCTAAAGGAATAAAATAGATCAGGCATTAAGGGAGTGAGCTAAAATGACAGTGGTAAAAAATGAAGCAGTCATTTCCTAAGACTAAAGGAATGAACTGGATCAGGCACCAACTTGTATTAAGGAGGTGAGCTGAAATAATAGTGTTAGTAATTTCTTAAGACTAAAGGAATGAACTAGACCAGGCACTAAATTTGGTTAAGGTAGTAGGTAAGCTAAAATAGTTACGGTAGTGTGTTGGAGCAGTCATTTTCTAAAGGAATAAAATAGATCAGGCATTAAGGGAGTGAGCTAAAATGACAGTGGTAAAAAATGAAGCAGTCATTTCCTAAGACTAAAGGAATGAACTGGATCAGGCACTAACTTGTATTAAGGTGGTGAGCTGAAATAATAGTGTTAGTAATTTCTTAAGACTAAAGGAATGAACTAGACCAGGCGCTAAATTTGGTTAAGGTAGTAGGTAAGCTAAAATAGTAACGGTAGTGTGTTGGAGAAGTCATTTCCTAAGACTAAGGGAATAAACTAGATCAGGCATTAAGGGAGTGAGCTACAATAACAGTGGTAGTGAGCTGAAGCAGTCATTTCCTAAGACTAAAGGAATGAACTGGACCAGGCACTAACTCGGACTAATGGTGTCAAGTGAGCTAAGATAATGTTCGTGCAAAAATGACTAAGCCTAAAGGAACAGCTCTAGTCGGGTAGTCAAGTATAGTTATGGTAAATGGAGCATAATATATGGTTGCAAAAGTATTTGTAAATCTTCGTAGCCTAAAATAATCGCAACAAGTTCTGTAATACAACTGATGTTAAAGATCCATTGGTCAGGACTTTAAATCGCCGAGTAACTGAAATTCCTAAAAGAAATAAAACGATGAAATGCTGCATATGTGGTCATGTTTAGAGAAATTTCGTGAGTCATGATAGGCCGAGCTTTAGCAGTTTCAACAAACCATTCTAAACTTATGTATGTGCGTTTTCAGATGCGTGACTCATTTGTAGAACTGGGGCTGATATCGGCCTGATTGAGGTGTGCTTGAGGACATGCACGGCGCAGGAGGGCCGTGTTAGCAACACCAAGAGAAATCGCAGTCTATGTTACATCGGGCGGTTGACAGCTGACGTTTTTGAACAAAGTCTCAAGTCTGTGTAGTCTGTGGTTCGTTGGTCAATTTATTTTATTATCTTTGTTAGTGATTCACTTTTGCTCGATCCCTAGGAATAGACGGTCGTTGTAGGTCATAATAATTTGTTGAAACCTTAAGTTTAACTTTAAAGTATTAAAGTTCAGTTTTTGTTGTAACGCTTATATTTTATTTATTTAAATTAACTAGCTACAGTCGTAGTTGATAACAAAAGGATGCCAATGAATTCAATTACACCCGGTATAAGTACATACTTAACATAATATATTGACCGAATAAAAGTGTGATTAGAACTGAGAAAGTCTATACCTACCTACCAAGAACTTGAGAACGAGTTGAGAAAATAACAACCCATAGGTTAGTCATCAAAAAATTCTCTTGTGATATAATTTTTAAAGAAGTCTTGATGCAAATAAATCAACAATCCCAGTGTCACGCGAAACTTTATTATTTTAAAATTCCGAGTGACAATGGGCGGCCGTATTGCTTAACATCAGATGAACGACAAGCTCGCAACGTCATCCATTCTCAAAAAAAAAAGAAAATAGTTACAGTTAATTTTTTTTTATAAACCATAAAATAAGTTTCATTATTTGTAGGTACCTATACAAAGTTACTCCAATGGTTTTCCAGTGGTTTTTTGAAGTTCATTCTTTTGTAGTTTCACTATAGGTTTTCGTCTTATACAAAATAAACAAATCTTACCAAACGAATAACTTACTTTTTTAGTGTCTATTAATAACGACCAAATTTTCTTAAAGATCTCTAAAAATTAATTACCGAAATGGTTAACCTGGTTTTTTAAGGTCGACCAAACTTTCTCAAGACGTCGATATATTCCTACTATACCGATGTATACAGTGACCTACATCGAGTGGCATAATATTTATAGAATAATTAGCGCCATTATCGCAGCGAGGTGAGGACAACAAACTTTTATCGGCAGCTACGTAATAAAACGAGGTCGGTAATGGAAAGGTATTAAGAGCTTAATAAAAATATTTTTATCAAGGTGATTATTATTTTGAATCAGATACTTCTTAACCGCAAAATGGCTTATGCTCATTTGCGCTGAAGTATCACATTGCATTAATTATGACGTACCTATTGAAACGTATTTGGATACGCTCTAAAGAGATAAGTGCGAACTAAAAAGCGGTCAAATATTAGTCCAGGCGGGCATTATTACTTGTAATGACGCCCACGTTGAGCCTAATTCTGAATAAGTTAGCTGTCTAAGTATCTGCGTTGTATATCCCACTCAGAACTGACCCTCGAACCACCTAGGTGGACAAACGACCTGGTCAAAACATTGGAGCCGAAGTCTTTAGGCTGTTGATGATGATGAAGAGGCATTGGTACTTGTTGTGAATACCAACTTAATACCATAAGCTATCGCTGAGAAAAAGAATAGACAAAGAAACCGGCAGATAACAAAGAAATCTTACAAAGGTATCGGTTTTTTTCGGAACCTTATAATGATAAAAAATATCATATTTTAGCTTTCCTCAGAACTGCGTACTTGCAAAGGCCACTACACGAGAGAATATCATCTGACACCTGCATTCCTCGCCACTTAATTATGATTGCATCCTTCGGTCGCACTCATCTAGAAGCCATTCGCCTGTCTACTCCCACATAAAAATAGGGATGGCAGTTCTTTGACACACATTTACCTATTAAAAATAATCTATCTAGCTGCAGCGAGACAGTTTAGATGGTAAATAAACGAATCGCAAGTTTAAATACGATTTGGAAGCTACAATTCAGTTTAAAATAGAACAGAAAATCAGAGTACAAAGGAAATGTTAGCTTTCGATTCGACACAACGCTACACGACCAAACTGCAGATACTGCATGCAGCAGCTGTTCAGTACACGTTAGTATATTTATACATTATAGTATACAGTTCAGCGCAAAGCTCTTTGTACCCTGAAAGTACTTGTTCTAAGTATACTCAGAGCTCTAGTGGGTGTATAAAGTTCTAGGTATTTATGAGCTAGCATTTGTCGTTGTCTATTTCGAGAAATACGTGATGGGAAAATTCTGAACGGATGTAGTCAATTCGGAGCGTTTTCAATTAACCTAAACGTTGCATTTTCGAACTATTATTCAATTTAGGCAGCATTGAAGTCGTCTCGATACATAAACTCACAAATAGTTTTTGATTATGGACAGTGGATTATGGAAGAAAGGTACCGTAAGAATAAAAATGTTGCATATTGGTAATTAATACGTATCATAGCTTTCTTATTAATGAGAATGTTGTCTTCGTTTTATGGCACAGGGGTGCATAGAGCAATTCTTTTAAAAAAATCAGCCCTTTAAAAAGGTGAGTCTAGTTTAATAAAAGAAAAATCATGTTTTATCATACTTGGCGGCAGAATAACTGGCAAAGCGGTGGTACCAAGACGAATTTTGCAGAAAAGTTCTACCACCTAGTCCACCATGTATTCTTATGACAACCCTGATCTTAGAACTCTTGACGTCAATATTGTCAGTGCAATAAACTACGTGAGTCACGATTCCCACGTGGTGACCGCCGTGGGATGCCGTCACGGTAAAAGGAACTGAACTATTTGCGGCCATTCCGAACGTAGGCGACCAATAAACGCAGTGCGGGTGAGGATATTCAGGCTATTTGCCAATGGAATAACTTATAATAATATTGTAGCTGCATCCCACGGTTACACCAGCGGATAAAAAGTGTCTTAAGTATTATAGCCCAGCGTATAATAATATAAGGTATGGAGTTTCGGTGGGAACACGGAAAAGGTCACGTGCCGTTGCATTCTATTATTTTTCAAAAATTGTGGTTTTTCCAGTTTAATGTTAAATTTGGTGGCATTTTACGCATTAAGTGTCACGTTTTTATGATGCTTCCAAAAATCTATAGAAGCTTCTTAGCGTTGCCACTAGTGTCGGTTTGTTTTAAACATAAATCTCGCCACTTTTCCGCTGACTTTACGCAGGAATAACCCAAAAGTTTCAGCTAAACCTGACTAAAACTAGTTCTGACAACAAAGAAAACTTCTCAAAACGGTTCTCAGATGGGAATTTTTCTTTTTCTATATTCTATTGGCGAGTTTTATCAATAGCTTTTAGGCACTCACTTGGTTGAAATAACAGCTACTAATATTATACAGATGGTCTTCAATTGTGCTTATTTAATGCTAAAGTGGGTATACGTTTGCCAACAACTCATCCTGGTGAAAAATAACATTTTTCTTTAAAGTGGGGCTGTAAGTTTGCCTATGAGATATTTTTATGACAAGCGAGTCGTTCGCCTGATGTTAAAGCAACACAGCCGCCCGTAACAGTTGCAGTGTCATTCGGAACTCTGAAATATAGAGTAACGCATGACACTTACTACACTGCGTGCGTGATTCTAAGGGGTTTCGTACTCGATATCGAATACTATTTTGTCGAAGCCCATTTCCTCACGGCCATATCATCGAAAGCCCACATCCTCGAAAGCCTACATCCTCGAAATCATAGTCTCACTTGCCCATAGTAATTTCACTAGCTACAGTGCCAAACCGGAACAAAGAAGTGCTTGCACACTACTGCTTGGTTTTGGTAGAATAACTAGCATAGCGGTGGTAGATTTCCATTTACTCTTAGTTTTTTAATGCTTGATAGGCTTGCGTTTGACCACTTGTTGTTCGCACATGTGGGATGTTAAAGAGACATGCAACGATTGGATGAAGAGTCATTCAACCAGAGTTCAATGTCCATTCAAAATACAGAAACGTGCCATAACTTGTACGTTTTGAGGTGAAAACATCTTTTTCTGTTTCGTGCCAGATCGTAGTTAGATAAAGCTTTCTACAAAGTTTAATGCATTGATATTGTACATATATACATACTCTTTCTGATATTGTACACGCGATTTTAAGTCGTTTTTCAACGAAATACGAGCTTTGACGATAAAGGGTTTCGGAATGAGATCTTTACAGCTTGGTTAATGAAACCACTTATTTTTATTTCGTACTTGGGGTGCGGGTTTAAAGTTTTTTACTATGCACAGTGGCTTTTTAGTATGATTCCGTGATTAAGGGGAGGTTTATTAGTAATCAGATAGGTACATAAGTTATTCAATGTATAAAACAAACATGGACAATATAGTACATTATGATATAAGTGTGGGAAGTTGATCAATTCACACGAATGTCAAACGACGTTTTTCATCACAGTGTGCGAGGAAAAAACAGACTTGTATTACTAAAAAAGTAATACTACGTGTAGTTTCTTATTCTCACGCGCCGTAATTACCTAGTAAACATAGTAGTAACTAAGGGTTATAAGTGGTGAGCGAATCACAGATTAGAGAAAAAAGTTTTGTTTTAGTGGTGCGAACAATATCGATGCAGCCCTAATAAATTAAGAAATATCTAGAATAAATATAATAATGCTAATAACAATGTATTCAGAACATAACTTATTGTGAATAATTCATAAAATTAAAGGTTTACTAAGGAGGTACCTGTCAGTTTTATTTTTTTCTCTGTTCTGTGGTTATACCAGTTACGAAAATATTCTAACACCTATTCTGAACGCATCAAAAACGTTTCAAAACGAAATCTACACTCTCCATCTCTTTCATTCAAAATGTAAATGAAGGAGACGGATAGCGTAAGTTTCGAATCGAAACGTTGTCTATGGATTGAGAATAGGGGTGCAGCCCCCCTATTACGAACGATCTAGCAGCGCTGCTGACGAGCGTCTGCCGCTCAACTGCTGTCACTTTTCATACAATTTTGACAGCAGTTGAGCGGCAGACGCGCGTCAGCAGCGCTGCTAGCTCGTTCGTAATAGGGGGTCAGGTCTGTGGATATTTTGTTTCTCTCTAATCTGTGCCTGTGGGTAATACTTAATCTGTATAAGCCGGGTAAATTAAAAATTCTTCTTTTGTATAGGTATTACTTGAAGCAAGTTACAGAATCGTGTTATCATAATAAACCGCTAGTGGTGTAATGTAAAGGTAAAGTAAAAAGCACACGTTGGAAATTTCTTGGATTATGATTCTAAGGATTATGATAGGATAAGAGCCAATTTACGAGCAACTATGATAAAAAGTTTATTTTATACCAAAAATTACCTTCTTACTTAAAATACATAATTATCTATTACGGCGTTAAACTATGGAATAATAATAAAACACGCTAGTTTTATTTTTATACCATGGCTGTATAGGAATTTAATTGCACTGTTTTCAAAAAAAATTCATAGCTGTTAACGTTTTTTCAGATTTATTTATATATAATAGTAACTTTGCAATATGTCAGAATTCAACAATTTAAAATTACTCGAAATAAAAAATAATATTTATAAAAGTAATAGGTACGTAATCTGGCTTTAAAAAGGACAACAGATAAACCCACAAATCCAATAGACCTTGACCACTAAATCCATCCTTTGTTTCTCTATGATAGATTCCCTTCCCAAACCAATTCAGATATATTTAGGGGTGTATGTAACTCAACGGTTTTGGAAAACTTTTATATGAACAAACAAGTTATCTCATTTTCATGAACCAGCAATGAAATTTTCTTCATTGTCTATTGCGTTATCTCACTTGCATATTCAAAAAATAATAATAACCTTACCTAATGCTTACCTATTGATGTTTTCTTTTTGCCAATTTCAAAATCAATAGAAAGAAACAAAACACGAAATGCTTCAAAAAATAAGTCAAATACGGGATATTTTAAAAATTCTAAAAACCATTTCATATATTACTTACCGACTGTACCTCAAGAATCACACTCATGATAATTTTAATAACAATATTCAAAGCACCGACGAGTTTAAAACACATAATAGGCATAATGACTAATTTTTTTTGCATAAATTAAAAATATTCCTCAAAAGATTAAGATTTGTGAAAACAAAAATAAAATATCTCAAAAAACGACAAAGTTACGAGCATTTTAAAAACCGGAATAGAAAGAGATAGCTCAAACGGCCAGTGACGTCAGAGCAATGTCGTCATAGTACCTCATTACTAAGCTGTGGTAGCTTTACATATAATCTCTTTGGCATGTGACGTCACAGGTGGATTTTTCATAGTAACTGTGGAGGCGCTCTGTTTCGCGAGAAAGGGACAGGAGATGCCTCCTATAGAAACTTTAAAAGCTTATTACTCCGTGATTTATTTACCGATTTTACTTATTTTTTCAATTATTGCATTCATTTTTAATCTTCTTTATGTAACTATTATTTACTTGTTCATTTTTAATAGTAGTCATCATGCCTATTATGTTTTAAAGTTTTCGCCAATTTTACTAAAAAAACCTTTTACAAAACATGTAACAGCAATCTGACAGCAACCCTAACTCGCTCGCGGACCTTTTTACCTCATCCCTAGGGAAATACCCGAATCCTTTCACTGTTGATCGTAAACAATAATATTGTAATTCCAGAGAAAATTGCTGTGTGACAAAATGTCTATAAAGGTACACACTTATTTGTTCGCGATGACCGCGTTACGCTTAGGGTTTTATGATTTTTGTCTTATCCATAATAATAATGGAATTCATAGTCAAGGCTGGGGCTCTTTTTTTTATTTTGGCTCCATACATAGTGTATTTAGCCAGTGTCAAGTATTATATTTTCATCGTGTTATAAAATATTTCACGCAAAGTCATGTCCTAGTCATAGTCATAGTCCAGTCTAAGTCAGGTAGTCATAGTCCAGTCTAAGTCAGGTAGTCATAGTCCAGTCTAAGTCATGCTCCAGCAAAGTGGTGGCAACTTTACTAGAAGCTTCTATGGAGTTTTGGAAGCAACACGAAAAATCACGTTCCACCACATTATATCACTTGCCTTCACTCATGCTCGTAATTCAGCACTTAATGCGTAAAACTGCACCAATTTTAAAGATTAACACTGGAAAAATCAAAAGTTTTGAAAAATAATACAATGCAACGACGTGAACTCTTCCGCGTTCCCGCCAAAACTCAGACGGGGGCTCCTCTAGAGGATGAATCAGGCGCTGTGCGGCAAATTCTAGCTTTATGCATTTCATAAACAAAAGCAGCCCCCAATCTGGCATGATCAGAGGCTGGACGCTGATCGTCCGAATTTCGTCAACCAAACGGTCTCCTTGCTTTCAAATCGTGTTATTTTCAATCAATCAATCAAATCGTTTATTTGCTAAAATACATGTATAGTATAGGTCTTACAAAAAGTTTTGCTCATGTATTCAGTCTGCAAGCAGACGTGCAAATGTTATTTAATTACTAATCACAATTTTTATAATTTACAAGTAAATATTTGTACAGAATTCAGTATTTTATTACTTTATGAAGTGTCGTGATATTTAAAATACGAATAAGGTATATCGGTACCGTTTCTTTAACATTTACCAGTTAAAATAATATATTTAACACAAAATATACAAAAGTAATGTTTTTATTAACTTTTTTGTGAGTGAATGACGGGTGACATATTGGCGCGACTTTTGATAGTTCAAAAGTCGTGTCAAAATGACACTCGACAGAATTTTCAAAGACAACTTGATTGAAATCGTAGAGTATTTAATTAAAATGCTTTTCAGTTAGAGGGTTCTCCAGCGTTTGTTTATGAAAGTGAAAGAAGAATGATACAGCATTTAATCTCGAGGTAAAAGTGGAATGATAGATTTTGGGGGTTTGTTCAACCTTTGTTTATGAATACCACTGAGAAAGCTTAAACCTAAGTCTGTGTCAAACACCCACCAAAGCCAGCCAGAAATTAAAAAAATACCAACCATAAAAAATAACGTTCAAAAAATACATCGTGCAAGGAATAATCCGGTCGCAGCTGCGCTAAACCATCCTTAATCCTAAAGTAAAATCTCCGCCCCCAATGGTAAAATTATTTCGAAGAAATGCGTCTCTGAATTATACGTTATACCTACGGGGAATGAAGGATAATACCATGCGGGAATCTATAAGGGATCAGTAGCAGCCTCACTTGTACAATGTTTTCTTTTACATAAATTATAATGGAAGACAACCATACGGCCCCAGATTAGATAATGTCGTCAACCCAATTTTATTATTTTAAAATTAAAAGTGGTTGTTATGACCATCGTAGTTAAAAAATAGAATAAAGGTAGGTACTATGGAACTTTCTTGGTTCAAAAATACTGCTTTAGTTGGTAGAACTGGCTGAAGAGTACCACACCATGCCACACCACATCACATCACACCACACCACACCACATCACACCACACCACACCACACCACACCACACCACACCACACCACACCACACCACACCACACCACACCACACCACACCACACCACACCACACCACACCACACCACACCAGCTAACACTACCAAACTAAGAACAACACGGAAATAAGAAAACCCAAAATGGTCATGTCTGTCATATTAATCGCTTTAAGCGATAAGACCGCCAATTGTAACACTTCCGTTAAATTTGTACTTTTGTTTATAATTTGTGTGTTACAATAAAGAGTTTATCTATCTATCTATTAATATTGCATTTTTTGGAGTATTTTGGGCGGCAAGGTTTAACAGCAAGCTTTAACTATAGTAATTAGGCACAAAATGACGTAAATTTTACACATACAAATGTGTCCCAAAAACATCATAAGTACCATTCTAAAGTATGCTAATATGGCCCTAATGCGTTTTGAGCCTCACCATTGAGTTTTCTTCATTTCCTTGAGGGTTTTCACTACAGTAATTCGAGACATTTCACAAACCGACTTTGCATTGAAGCCTTGATATTCCATTCCAAACCCTACACTCTATTTAATAAGGGTCATAATAAGATGGGACGGAAACTAATTATGGTAATCATTGGTCTTATATCCGAGCGTTAATTTAGAGATGCCACTAAGGCTTCGCTCTGGATCCATTACGTTATATTAGAAGCGGAAAGACAGTAGAGGCTGAGGCTTCTTCGATTGTGGATGTTAATAAGATTGTACATTTGATTATTTTGTTAGATCTGTCGAGAAGATTATGATGTTTTATTTTTTATTTTATTTTTTTATTTTATTACAATTGGTTCGGTAACAGACAATAGGCTATTAGATACAATATACACCACCAACGTTAACACAGCATTATAAACCCAAAGTCCAATAATAACCGTACACAGCTTATAGACATATTAACACTATGTAACTGCGTTACATTAACTATACAGTAGCGAGTAACTGTGTGTGAGTAAAGAACAGAATTAATTACTTAAATAAACTATTGACAGCAAACTTAAAAGATATAAGACTACACGAAAACATGTCTCTGGGATCGGTTAATCCGTCATATGTGCGACACATCCTAAGTAAAGGATCATTCCGTGAAACGTTGTTGTAGGTAGGTGGCATGTTAAATAGCTGAAAATTACGTACAGAACGTGAGGGTACTTTGAAATTGACATTCATTAAAAGTTCACTACCAAACGTACCATTGACAATTTTGTACAGGGTGCACAAGTCCGTAATATTTCTACGGCTTTCAAGCGTTTTCATCTTGAATTTATCTAGTCTATCCGAGTATTCTTTAAGCTTACGCCTCAAACCGAGTCTAGAGCACAATGACCTCAAAAATTTACGCTGAATAGGCTCGACTCTGTCAACGTGCAAATCGTATATGGGGTACCAAACTAACAAGCAATATTCAAGGATAGACCTTACTATAAGCTATTGTATAAAATAATCCACGAAGCGCTATTTCTAAAAGGTTTCGCTGTGCGCAAGACAAACCCCAACATTCTGTTTGCCCTGTTCGTAATAAAATCATAATGAGGCCTAAAGGAAAGTGCAGAATCAAACATTACTCCCAAATCACGAACAGCACCAACACGACCTAAAACTATTCCATCAAGGTGGTACCTGAAGCAGATGGGTGATTTGCTTTTGGTAAAACTTATTACTTGGCATTTATTCGGGTTGAGTGACATGTGGTTTATTACACACCAGTCATTAATTAAATCAAGTTCTTCCTGGAGCCGTAAACAGTCCAGTCTAGAGGAGACTCGACGAAATATCTTGATATCATCCGCATATGCCAAGAAATTGCCATCTAATTGATCTAAGAGATCATTAATAAATACCAAGAACAGCAAAGGCCCTAGGTTTGAACCCTGAGGCACACCCGACGAAGCCATGAACGGTACTGACTCATATCCATATAACGTCACTAGCTGAGATCTGTTCAGAAGATAAGATCTTAACCATCTATGTAGATTCCCATGAATGCCCAATCGATTTAGCTTTTTTAGTAATATGAGGTGATCAACACGATCAAAAGCTTTAGAAAAATCCGTGTAAATGGCATCAGTCTGTGTGCCGTCCTCAAAGGACTCACAGATGTAAGTAGTGTACTCGAGAAGATTTGTGGCTGTGGATCTGCCCGCGATAAAACCATGCTGATTAGGATTCAATCGGTGTTTTAAATGATTATAAATATGATCATACGCTATACCTTCAAATACCTTAGCGAAACAGTTAAGTATACTAATTGGTCTATAGTTGGCAGCATCCCCTTTATCCCCGGATTTGTATACGGGAGTTATTCTGGCTAATTTCCATAAAGATGGAAACAGATGATATTGTTTTTGCGTCAAAGCCGGTCGTTTAAGATCATGATCAGACTGTATAAATCAAATGTCTATAAAGATAATGTCTAAAAACGATGTTTCAAATTACCTAGACAAACTTTGCAGAAAAGTCCTACTGCCTACTAACACTGGAATTCATAGTCGAGGCGGGGGCTCCTCTAGAAGATGAATCAGGCGCTCCGCGGTAAATTCTAGCTTTATGCATTTCATAAACAAAAGCAGCCCCCAATCTGGCATGATGGGTGACATTTTGGCGCGACTTTTGATAGTACAAAAGTCGCGTCAAAAGACACTCGACAGAATTTTCAAAGACAACTTGATTGAAATCGTAGAGTATTTAATTAAAATGCTTTTCAGTTAGGCGTTTCTCCAGCGATTGTTAATGAAAGTGAAAGAAGAATGATTCAGCATTTCACCTCTAGGTAAAAGTGTAATGATAGATTTTGGGGGTTTTTCAACCTTTGTTTATGAATACCACTGTAAGTTAACGCAGTTAGGTATCTGAGGTAACAAACTAAAAAAAGTACATTTGATTGAAACTATTAACCTTTTCATTTTTTGAATCCTGTTTTAAACGCACTCAATCAACAAAATATTTATGCAACAAATTTCAAAATCAAGTAAAAGTACTTAGTAGGTAGGTACTTTACCTGATCGAGTCCAAACCCATTTCCCAAAACCTACAAAAATCAACAATCGACGCCATCATAATAAATTAGCGTTCTCAAATTGAGTTAACTTGAGTTTGCGAGAGGTTTAATTTAAACTTGCGTTTGTTTGAAGCACCATCGAAAACATCCCCGGAATTTTTGAACAAACTTCCGTCTACGGGGAGCCGAAATAAAAACCAAATCGTGCTCGCCCTCTGATTTATATGCTCTGTATAACTATGTAGAACGTTACGTTTGAGAATATAATTCATGGTAATTTATTGTATCAATGTCACTATATTTTTAACACAGTATGAGATCTCCCCATACTTCTTATAAATCAAGCTGCACACGCTCAGTTTCCTGATTCTGTTTTCAAATTTGTTTACCGAATTTGGAACTCGAATGTACGTAATACGATGAACGAAAGTAACGAATACGAATCGAACGTATGTGGCATGTAAATTGCGTGTAATGTGTCTGTGTGTGTGTATGGGTGTCTGTCTGTATTCAGAAAAATCGACTCAAAATGCTAAGCAAATCTTGTTAAATAAAAACTTCTCAATCAAAACGCGATTATAGACTAACTTAAACTTGAGAATTTTTTTAAGGCTTTTTTTGCTGTCGTGGTTTTAAGGTTACTCATACAAACTTTATGGTAACGCTAGGCTTTTGCTACACTCCTGCTACGCCAATGCTACGCACACATTACGCTATTTCTACGCTGACGCTACCGATAGGGAAAAGCTAATTTCAGATAGCGGATATTGTCAGTTCATAGTATGATGTCATTCTATATCAATGTCAGATTTTTTTCCATAATAAGTAAAACCAGCAAAATGGGCACTATGTTGACGGGCCTGAGTAGCCCTGTCCGCATATTATTTATTTATTTATGTGTTTGGTTTATTACAGCGCTAACACATTGTGTTGTTTGTACCAAGTTTTTCTTAATTTGGCGAGTTGATGTACTGCTATGTTGTATATTGCGTTTATGGTGTACGTAATGGTTGATTAAATTCCAGTGGGCGCGGTATATTTTACCATAGATTCCACCATGGCTGTTAATGTTCCCGGAAGCTTGGGCTTGATTAGGTAGAAAAGCTGATTTTATTTACAAAAGCTGTGGCAGTGGCAAAACATGTTGCAACTAAATAAAACTAGTTAGTAGTTCTGCGAACTGTAGACCTCGCGAGCACAAACGGTTTTGCAGCCACGCACCATTATGTACTTATAGTACGTCCCGAACTCAAACCTCACGGCCTTATATCTCGACAACCTCTTGACTTATTCGGTTCATATTTGAAATACTTGTTTAGAATTAAATACCCAATACTTCTGCCAAATATTATGAAAATTGGTCATTGAAAAATGCGATTTGTACGCGAGTACGTACATCCGGACAGACGAAAGCAAATTTTGGCAAGTTGAAGCAGAGACTTTCGCTTACTTCGTTCGCACGGTCAACTTAATCAATGGATAGCAATTTAACATCTACTGCAATCATTTCTTCCCGTGGTCCTATATTTTACCCACAGAGCATTAAAACAAATATGCTTCATAGCGTCATATTTTTTTAGTGCTCTGCGCTTTTACCCATTTTCCCTTAACTTTAACATGCCCGTAACAATAACAACCAATCTTACGTATCAGAGCGCCTGGTCGATGCGACGCGTGACCAAAATGCTGGCACTTATTTGACTCAACGCATCAGCATTGCGAGGCAATGCTGCCAGCATATTGGGTGCACTACCTACCGGCAGTGGGCTGGAGCATTCGGACTGTCTATAGGCCATCCTGGCTAGTTGACAGTTCAAATGTTATTTGTATTAGGTAGTGTAGTAGTAGTTCTAGTTAGTGTCGCAATTATTTCGAGTAATAAAGGCATCTTACGTACTGTATCACAAGTATACGTTGCAGAGCTGACTCGAACTTGCAGTTTACACCGGGAGCATGTCTTGAATAAAAGATAAGACCTTTTACAGCCTGTATTTAACCAGCCAGCGCTAGTTTGTTACAAACTGCACGACGAGGGCACGTATATAGCTTATGAATTTGTAGCTACACACATTATGTAACTTATAATAATTATTCCTTGTTTAGGCAATTATCCCCAAGTTAAACAATAGAAGCTGGGGCCGTACTGTGAACTCTTAGCGCGACTCAAAACAGACCTAATATTGGATCGCTTTTTTTTCGTATGAGGATTTTGACAGGTCAAGTAGGGTCAATCATAACTGTTAATCCACCGGACTGTCTCTTTTAAAATTATAGCAAAGTCTTTTCATTTGAATTCAATTTCAATAAAATAGCAAAAGGCAGAGCCTAAGAAAAAGTAAACAGGAAAAGTTGAAATAGCTTTCTAGCTTAGATCAAGTTACCAAGTCTCGTCTTATTTTTTCACTGACTAAAGTTACTGCTTTTATATTCTTAGTATTTTTTGCTGGTTTGTCCTCTCATTCTGATTTTAATTAAAAACAGTCTTCTCAATACGTTTAGTCAAATGAAGTTCAGCAGACTGCAAGCAAAATTAAAATTGGGAAAATATATAGTCATACCGCTGAGCTTCCTCTTCCAAGCAAGTTGTGAGCATTAATTGTCTTTGTCATTTTAGACGTGTATTTAGTAGTAAAGTAATAGAGTGAACCGGTATCTTGCTCCATCGTCGACCGCGTCGTCACTTACCATCAGGTGAGACCGTGGTCAAATGTTAGCCTATCGTTGATAAAAACGCGTGGTCCTCTTTTTTGCAATAATGGGGGTGTTTTATTTTTGTTTTCAATTTAATATTGTGCATTCAATTGCATCCTACAGAATCTTAAAACTATAAAACAGCCCATAATGAGATACTTTTCATTGAACCGTGCTACAAAATTGCAGAACGGCGAGGAATTCGGAAATAACGTCGCGTAGAAAAGATTTAATAACGATCTGAGCAATGTAGCACTATACAGGCAGTGTGGACTTTTACCGGATTTTAAAGAGAATTGGCTAAGATAGCATTTGAGTAGATACTTACTAAAAAAATGTCTATACTAGAAAAATTATGGTATTTTCTAAATGATATTGATTTTGGCACCGCGGTATGAATCAGCATTGCTACGAAGCAATCCTGCCAGCATGTTGACCGCACTGCCTACTGTTAGTGCTAGAGCATTTGAATTTTGGTCTCTAAGTCAACGCAGCCAGTATTTCTGCAGTCCATAGGTTTTTATGTAGTAGGTAGTGTAACTAGCAATAAATGGAATAAAATATATGCAGTAGGTAATAGAGAACTATCAAAATGTTTGCATTTACTTGGCACAACCAATGAGCATTGCAAGGAGCATTTGGACTGACTGGTGTCAAGGAGCAAGGAAGAGGTATAGTATACGTAAAACTTCCTTATCTATAGGTCAGCGCGGCTCATAGAACATCTATAAATGGAGATGTTAAAGTTATAATCCGCAAGCACCATTTTTCTGCCAATTTCTACGGGGGACGAGGTAAACACCATCACACATACATACACACGCGCAACGCACGCCGCGCACTATCTCGCACACCGTTATATAAACTATCGTAGTTACGCAGTGTCTTCACGCACATTATGATATTGTAGATGACCAAGTAGCGCCATATGACCGGCAGAGGGGATCGACTTGCCTTGCCCCCTCCTTTTTTAAATGCTCTAATGCGTGGCCAGTAGGTACACAGTTCAAAGTTTTTTTGCAGAATAGTTAAACATACTAAAGTAGGGTATATTCAGTTGGAATGGTTGCAGTAGTTACAAGAAAAAAGGCGCCCTGTTAAAAAATAAATGGTAATAACTTCGGCCTAACCTCGCTCTGGTCATATTTCATTCAAAGATGGTAATTATTTACAGAAATCGATACGATACGATCGCTGCATTCTATTTGCACGCCGCGTCATTGCAACCGAAGTATTTACAAAGAAAATAATACGTTTGGGTCAATACCCAATACCCAATTTTCTTTCAATAAATAATTTAAAGCTATAAGCCGATCGTCCACGCCAGTTAAACTAGTTAGTTTAGATAGTTGAGCCAGTTTTTCATAAATGTGGTATAGTTTGAGATAGACGCACATGTTTGATCGTACACCACTAGGTGGACCGACGATCTGGTGAAAGCCATGGGAAGCCGATGGATGAAGGAGGCGAGCAGCCGCTCAAAGTAGCACTCTCTGCGGAGAGGCCTATGTTCAACAGTGGATGTGTTCAGGCTGTTGATGATGATGATGATGAAGTTGTGGGAAACTTACTAGGCTTTAAGTTCTTTCTTTATAGGTCTTGCTAAGGCATCATTGTCTTAATTTAAAACTTATGTTTATATTTTTTAGCTTTAATCTGTAAAACTGGAAAACTGTAGAATCGGGATCTGTTGAGTTGGGAATCTGTAATGAAAATCTGTATAGAATTGGAAATAATCCCCTTTTACAAAAGAGAGGGCATTGACATCTACGACAGTTGTATTTCTAAAGATGTCATCGATTCTTAGCTTGTAGGTATATTCTCATTGTTTTAGTTCCTAGTTAAAGATTTTTATTACCTTTTTTCTGAGTAACAAGAGAAAACTGAAAAAAATTACTTGACTAAACCTTTTGTCCCCCCTCGCGTATGTTGTTTACGAGTCCTACCCTTCCACAATCCTGGAACTTTTGGAATTAAGTACATAGATTTATGCCACAGATTTCCCTATCTGGACTAGTAATAAGTAGAGCACAGAAATTTTGTGTAAGAATATGTCGATATGTGCGCACTCTTTTTAAATGTTTCTATTTTACAAGTTTCTTTACTGACATTCACTATAGGTGTGTAAGTACTATTAGTGCCAACCAAGCTATTTAAATAATGTTTTCAGTTATGTTTAAGTGAAAAATTATACTGTGAAATGTCAAAATTATTGTGAAAACGTGTAGCCAAAGGAAACAGTTTTGGTATTTTCAATCTTTGTTAATACATTTTCCGGGAATGAACTTTTTCGAGATAAAAGATAACATGTTGATTTTAGTGTAGATTCATACAAACTGTTCCATCGTTTTCACATGAAACCCTTACAAACAAACAAATGAACAAACAGACTACACGCGTATGTAGAGATATGGTTTTATTTTTGTTTTATTTTATTTGCCTAACCGCGTATTAATTATGGATGCATTGAAAACTAAATAGAAACTAATTACACTATCGCGATTTGGAAACATTCTATACTAAGCTATCTAGTTTAGAGTAGCTACGGCAAGCCTCACGTACGGCAAGGTCAGTGAACCCGAAAAAGTCAATTTTACTCCAGACAAAATTAAATTACATTCACGTAACATCTCATCATTTGTATTATATTTACTCCGTTTTACTCTCACCATAACTTAGGTCACAATATGCAAGAGACTTGTGAAATTGGTAAAACATTACGAGGAATTCCACGAAAAAGTCAAAAGCAATTCAATCTCGAAAACTCTGACATAGGTACTGTCACCTCAATCTGCTAGTATTTTCGTATTTTCACATTCACATCACGAAAATGTCCCAAAAACATCTGAGGGTAGACATGAATTTAGAAACAAAATAAACGTAGGTACTCAATTTTGTAGCACGCGACCGGGTTGAAAATTACGGGGATATTGCATCCGTTATGCATACGTAGGGGGTAGGAATCTTTTTTATTTCGGGTTTGAGATTGTACGACGCAAGGGTGTTGAGATTTAGGGCAGTCTGCCTCTGAAAACGGATTGAATGTCTTGAATATTGCGCAGCAAACAGCTGAAAATCTACCAAATCTATTTATCGACGTGGGACATGAAATCGCGATTTTAGGCGTTTTTAGGGATTCCTAGGACTGGTCCGATAGCTCAGTTGGCAGTAGCTCTGCTGAATCTGGCTATGATTTCGATTCCCGAGGACAAACATTTGTGTAATGAAGAACATAGGTGTTTGTTCTATATCGGGTATTCAGTCCTTGATTATTTCAATTACTCTCTCTTAGGTCTATGTTCCTCAGTTACTTATCTGGTTCCCATAGAACAAGCTATATGTTTAGTATCGGGCTAGAGTGCGCTGTGTGTAATATCTATACATATACGAGTAGACCTAGGAGGTACTACGAAAATATTATTCTGTATCCACACATTAAAAAAATTGCTCTGGTCAAGATAGCTTGATTCCAGCTTAGAAGCCGTAGATGCTTCATGGTACGTTGACTTGGCTACTAAGTCTGTTTGTTAATTATGTTCATGTATAGGTACAGTAGATACCTAGTAAGTTCATGGAGCTATAACAGAGCAAGTCAATGAGTGCAAGCATGAAACAGGACTGCAATAGAAGCGGCACTTCTCATCTGGCAAATACTTACTATCTTCCTCGCTAAGGATTTCGTCTCTTTGAACTTGGTGTAAGGCGAGGGCTTTCAACCAAGATCTAGATTCTAGGATCTAGAACCATACTTAGCCTCAAATGAGTGCCCTACGCTAGAACGAAGAACTGGGGTTCGAATCACTACAGTTTGAAATCACGCTGCTTCGACACACGCTAGTTCGACAAAAGTTCGACACGACATTGAACTAGCACGACATCACGCTAGTTCAACACCGTCACTACGTAGTCTGGCATTACAGTTTTGTTATAAATACGTGTTTGTCTTTTTTGTTTTTTTTATCATAGATAGGCTTATATTTGACCACGGTCTCACCTGATGGTAAGTGACGACGCGGTGATCGATGGAGCACAAACCTTGGACTATAGGTTTGGAAATATTGTCAGTAACTGTCAATTTCAACATTTTATGTAGCAGACAGATAATAATGTACATGTCACCGTCTTATAGTTAAACCCGTTTGTTTATAAAAAAAACGAAATTAAACCTTTTATTTATAAACTGTCGATTTATTGCCAACTGACAATCTGTCTTACAATAACACGGATGATATTTCGATTATTTATAAACAGTCGGTGCCTAGCGGTGAGTTTATAAAAAAACGGGTTTTAGTTGCGTTTAGTTGTGAACAATGCACCAATTGCTGTAATTTATTGTTTTTTAGAGTCACTAGTAGCTAACCAGTAGGTTACGACGACGAGCGAAGCGAAAAGTGTTAGGTTAGTTTTAACCACACTAGAAGTACACAATTACGAAAAAACGAAGTCATCATCATCATCATCATTAACAACCTGAAGACGTCCACTCGTAGAACTGACAACCGGTGGGGAAGAAAGGTTCTCGAGTGGTGACCACGAACTGGAAGATGCAGCGTAGGCCGGCCCCCCACTAGGTGGACCGACGACCTGGTGAAAGCCGCGGGGAGCCGATGGATGCAGGAGGCGAGCAGCCGCTCTAAGTGGCGCTCCCTGGGGGAGGCCTATGTTCAGCAGCGATGTGCCCTTCCCATTGCCATTTCAACTTGCTAATCCTAAGAGCTACATCAGTCACTTTAGTTCTCCTGCAGATCTCCTCATTTCGGATCTTATCTCGCAGGGAAACACCGAGCATTGCTCTCTCCATAGCTCGTTGCGCGACTTTGAGCTTAGTAATGAGGCCAACATTACAGTTAGAGACCTGTACGAGATTAGAATGACCCTCAAACAGCTTAAAAACAGCAAGGCGCCAAGTGAGGATGGAATTACGACCGAACTTCTGAAAGCGGGTGGTACACCGGTACTTATAGTCCTCCAGAAGTTATTCAATTCTGTCATCCTTGAAGGTACAATGCCAGTGGCGTGGCACAAGAGCGTGGTGGTGCTCTTCTTCAAAAAAGATGATAACACCTTATTGAAGAACTATAGGCCCATTTCGCTTTTGAGTCATGTGTATAAGCTGTTTTCGAGGGTCATTACGAATAGTTTCGCACGCAGGTTTGATGAATTCCAGCAGAACAAGCCGGTTTCCGACAAAACGAAGTGATGCCGATTAATTATAAATAACCGAAATTTCGACCGTTTTATTGTGAGACACATTGCCAGTTTGCAATAAATCGACAGTTTATAAATAACCGCGTTTTTTATAAACTAACGGTTTTTACAATAAGTGTTAGAATATTGTTTACTTTTGTTGTATTTATGTGATGGAAACTCTAATATATTGATTTATTTTTGTATAAAAGTCTCTCAAGTACCGGGCCAACATTACAAGATGGTGGACCGGAACTTGACCAGAAATGTTTATTGAATTGTTATTATAAATACAAAATCATGCAAATTAAATTTGTACTAGTATAAAATTAAGTTATTTTGAAATAGAAAATGTATCTGAATAGACTGACTCGCCTTCTGGCTGTTACGTATTTCCACGTGATGGTGTTCCCGCGCGGTGGTACTGCTGCGCGGTGGTATTTCCGCGCGGTAGTGTTTCCGCGCGGTGGTACTACTGAGCGATGGTGTTTCCGCGGAGTCAAAAAGTAAGGGAGTTGACAGGCTAACTCCAGGGTAGACCAACAGCCTTAAATACGGAATCAGGGGCGAAGGCGTGTCATTCTGGTTGTTGAATTGGAAGAGTGTGGACAACAATAAATAATTGTCAAACCATCTACTTGTTTCACTTCTGAGCTTTTATATAAGACGGTGACAGACACAACCTACAACTTTATTTCGTACAGTACGTAGCAAGAAATGTATATTCTTGAGTTTAATATGCTTGGTTTGTAAGATTAGACTTCATGTTTATCAAATTTTACGATTCAACCAAACGTGTGGGTTTGTTCAGTCCCGAAACCGACTAATACGCTACACGTTAAAATGAACACATTAAAAGCAAAACTCTGTACTGTACACAGCTGTTTACTTTGGCCGTTGTTGCTAAAATTTGCATAAACCGTAAGTGACTTTATAGAAGGGCTTTTGTTTGTACCTTGTCCTTAGTAAAACTGTAAATAGATGCTTCCTTTCATGGAGTAAGTAGGTATGATGGTAAGCGTTTACCTATTTATGAAAGATCGGACCATTGAACAACCATTTTAGTAAGCGGTCAAGCCTGAAGGGTATATAATATGCAAGTACTTATCGTATCCATTCATATAGTATGTATGTCGTTTATTTACTGATACCATAATAAAATAAGACATCTTTTTAATTTAATAAATAAATATGTGTGGACATTTCACACATTCCCCATAGCTTGATGGGAACCAGAATAAAAAAAAAAATATTTAATTGTATTGTGTAAGTCATCACATGCCTTTTACCTATTATGATTGTACGTTTTAATTTGAGGAACAATTTTATTAAAATCATTAATGAGATGACACCGGTGATAGCTGCTGTGGAAATTTTAAGAACTAGTCCTTCTAAGATAATAGTCATTTTGCGATTTCGTTTCTTGGCGATGAAGTAAACCTATGAGATAATCGCTACGCGATGTCATATTACGATCTAGTCATTCTAGTACTAACCTATATTTTTTTAATAACATTGAAAAAATATATTATTTTATTGCCCTCCTTTTGCTAACATTTTGAATGTGAATGTTTGTAAAGCATATGCTTGAGGGATGGATGAATGCGGGTTCAAGTCCCGATCGTGGTTCAAATTTTTTCTTTACAAATTAATCTGTAAGTTTGTGTATGTTTGAAATAATACCTGCGTGCGCTTTGGAAAGCTGTACTCTACAATAATTGCACTATCATCCTCAAAGGCCATTTGTTTATTTGTGGTATAGCAACATTTCCTAGATTTTTTAATATAAAGTGTGACGTAAACAGTCATTTGCGTACAGGCCGCCGCAAAATTTTCTTGCGTGTAATGTAATAGCGAAGATAAGCACCTTCTGTGGCGTGCGTGAGAATAATTAATTATATACCTTTGCAATTCGAATGTGCCAAAAAGATATGATAGCTATAACGTCTAATGTGATTTTATTTCTTTGAAAATTACGTTATTCTACTAGTACCTAGTAACAAATAAACAAACAAACCATATAAAAAATGAATGTAAAATAAATAATATTAGAGCAAAAATTATTATGTATCATGATAGTTTGATACCTAATTGAGAAGAAATTCAAGAAATAAAAGGCTTTAAAATTTCATCTTTATTTTATTTATTTATATGTGCTATAAGTGTGAAGTTGCTTTAAATGAATACAATTTGATTGATAACTAATTTGAAAGTTCTTTATTGTTCACCAAATAGCATCAAAAGAACATAGAAGCACAATATTGCATGCTAACGACTGGCAAAGCGGTGGTTCCTACCTAGACGCAGACAAGCAAACCCCTTTTTTAATGGATCTATAAGTACCTCTAATTAGTCAGCTAAAAACCTAGCATAATAATTGAACCATATTTTTACTCGATTCTCTATAGCCTTGTATCGGATGAAATCGGTCGTTCAAAAGTAAGCCTAACCTATCATAACATAATCCTAATTTTTTACGGACCGACGAATATTTTGAGATTTGCGCTGGGAAGCTTTCGCCCTTAGCAAGATAAGCACCTAAGCAGCGCTACAAATATATTACATAAATTTATTTTGGCCGACAGATTTACATCCGGAAGCCTCGACCAGTCTGAAGAGGCCCTCTCACCAATAGGCCATTGGATAAAAGTTCAGCTATGTCTTCATTCCCACTAGTACACCCAATCAATTCAACGGTTAGTACTTCGAGTGTATTTGAATAGAATTTACTGCACTCGCTGTCGAGTATCGTAAAATATTTGTATGCCGCGGGACGCTGGATATCATTTGACGTGCCATTCAATTTATGGATATTATTAGCAATACTTGTGATTTGGGTAGGAGAAAAAACATTCAGAATTAAGTATAATGTTAGTCCTTATTATACATCCAATAAAATTGTAGGATATCCACGGTTAATGAGTTAAGTATATCCTTAATATATCATAAAAATATTTATTATCATATTTTTATGATATATTCCCGATGGATCCCACTTCTCCGCCCCATGGGGCCAAATAAACAACAAATATTTCAAGTTCATCTAAAAAGATCGTAAAACGAAAAGTGCCTAGGTTACAACTACACAAGCGCAAAACTGTTTCCTCGAAACACAGCAACACCAAAAACGTCAAGTGTCGATACCAAAGACATGTCTAGATATTAAGATACGTAGACATAAACCAATCCCTAGCCCCTTAATAATAAAGTTGTGTTCGCACGCAAACATGCCTACTTGAACAAGCAGATAAGTACGGGTCCACACTTATCCGAGGGTTAGCTCCTCGGTTCGCGGCGTCCGTCGTTTGTGCGATAACTCTGCTGACTCAACTTCCTCCGCTCACTGGACTAATGCGGTCCTCACTTAGTGGTAGCAGACGAGCAACTATAAAAGTCTGCAAGATTGCAAATGCATCAAGAGTACTTTGTGTTCGTGCTTTATAGCTGCTTATCTCGATTGCACCTGCATCGCGAGTAATTTGTGGACACTTGTGCTTATAGCTGCCAAATTTTCGCCTCGCTCGTACATATGACTTAGTGAGGCCCATAGCTGATTAGCCGCGTAGCGAAGGTTGCCTGGTCGTTCTTAACTGATCGGTAGAGTCAGGCAATCGCTGCGGATACTGCGGTCATCACTTAGATGGATAACCATTTCAAAAACCATTCATAGCTACCGTGTTTACGACTGAGTGCTGTGATGTTAATTAATGTTGAGTTTGCAATTTGATATCTTTAAAGGGAGAGATCGAAAGCATTTCTAAAGAAAAATCTATGCATCCCCGTTATTCTCATTTAAAAGAACATTTTTTAATTATGAAATGGTCTTCCATAAAATACTACTTAGCTACAAGTGTTTCAAGAAGAAACAAAAAACACTGAAGTCGACGACTTCAAGTCGTCCGTCTGTCACCTATAAATATTGGACGAAAGTTTTGTGCTTCTGAATATAAAATCCGGTCAAGCGGCAAAATTCGCGTAAAAGGGATGAACAAAACATGGCTTTGAAAGAGGTTAGCCGCAATTTTGGATCACACAGATAGAAATACGTCCATGCATTTATGGTTGAAATTCTTTCAATAGGCATGATGACTACTATTAAAAATAATTGCAATAATTGAAAAATAAGTAAAATCGGTAAATAAATCACGGAGTAATAAGCTTTTAAATTTTCTGTAGGGGGCATCTCCTGTCCCTTTCTCGCGAAACAGAGCGCACTAACAGTTACTATGAAAAATCCACTCGTGACGTCACATGCGAAAGAGATTGTATGAAAAGATATACCACAGCTTAGTAATGAAGTACTATTAACGACCTTCCTCTGACGTCACTGGCCGTTTGAGCTATCTCTTTCAATTCCGGTTTTTAAAATGCTTGTAACTTGGTCATTTTTTGAGATATTTAATATTTGTTTATACAAATATTTATCTTTTGAGGAATATTTCTAATTTATCCAAAAAAAATATTTAAATACTCTAATACTCAAATACTCATTTATTGGTCAACTCATTTTACAAGTCATTAGTCATCATATTTATTCGTACAAAGCGGTTCGACTCGACATTCATAATCCGAGTAGCGAAAGAATGGAACACAAATTACCAGCGCCTTTGTTTCCCAGGAAGTACAATCTGGAGGAGCGAGTGAACAGGTATCTTTTGACAGCCTCCGTGGTGTGGTGGTTGAGCAAGTCGGCTCATAAACCGGAGGTGGCGGGTTCGATTCCCGCGACAGGACAAGTATTTGTGCCCGAAAAAAAAAAGCGCAAATACTTGTTCTGTGTCTGGGTGTTGTGGGACCCACGGTCCTTGTAGTTCCTGGGTCCCTAGATACAGGGAATCCTAGTTAGGATCCAGGATCTATGTACATGTGATCGTTGGGTTATTTATTTATTTAAAATGCGACCACAGCAATTTAAAAAAAAAAACTTATTATTTTCATTCTGTTTTGTTTTATCTATTGAATAACTTATATCTGATTGTTGTAAAACTACACTGAATAATTATAGTGTCTATCAACTTTTGATGGATCTTGTTTATTTTCCTAACCAATGTTAATTACTAAAATCAAGTTTCAAGGGACTTTCAAAAGACACAAAGACAGCGGTAGCAAGCTGTTTCACAGTAACCGCTTGCTAAAGTTGTCGCAAAGAGAAAAAAGTTGTCCAATTTATCACTTTCGTGTTGATTAAGAGTTAATGAAAGGGTGTAACTTGCCGTTTCAAAGTCGATACTTAAAACAAAATTCTCGGTGTAATAGTCTACTTCAGATAATTACTTTAACTTTTGTAGATATAACTTAAATACATAAAAATCATTGTTTTCTATTGCTTTTAATATATCTAAATGTTTTTTTCTACAGCTAGACGTCTGTCACCTTAGCTTTTTGATAGATGTTTTCTTCTTCTTCTTCTTCTTCTTCTTCTTCTTTAATGGCTTTCTATCACTTTTTTGCAATAATTCTGCCAATGTCAAGTGAGTAAAATTTGTACGGTTATGTCAAGTCAAAGTCATATTTTGTCAGTCAGTCAAAACGCCAACAGTAAAATGGTGGATATTCTACTGAAGGCTCTAAAACGGCCGTTGAAGCAAAAACGAAAATGCAAGTTTCTAGAATCTTGAAATCATTTGCCAACACTCGTGCACGTTCACGAATACTTAACGGATAATAATCCACCCTTATTACACATTAAAATTCAGAATACACAGGTTTTAAAAAATAAATTCATAATTCGCAACCGCCATTGTCGGAGTTTCTTCAAAGACCGATAGATGTTTTCATGGATGAAATAAAAAAAGAAGGATTGAGTTTTGATTGATTTCGAACTGAAGCCTAAAATGCCGGACATATTACATATGTGTGTCCAGCATTTCATATGCAGGCGGCTGCATATGATGTGTGTGCATGCCCCGCTCGTACGTACGAAGCGTTTCGGCTTCTTAAGGGTGCTTCAGTTTTGTATCAGACGGGATTCCCTCCTTCTTTTTTTATTAGCTCCATGGTTGTTTTTATGGTACCATAAAAATAAACTATTAAATACTTTAACGTCAAACTGACGCGTTAAATTGACAGTGCTGGGATCCGTTAGGACCATTTACTATAAATTCAGTTGACCAATAATATATAAGTTCTCCTCATACGAAAAGAGCACTAACCTTTTTGGGCTGTCCAACTGTCCGCCATTTTGAAAAAATCACATAGCCATCGATGAAACTGGTGTCAATCGATAGGAAAAGTACAGGCTACAAAAAGTATTCCATAAAAAATTGCCTAAATGGTATACTTTCTGAGATATTTGTGTTAGAATGTTTTTCTTCATACTTAACTATAATATACTTGTAGTGCAACTGTAGAGTAATGAAGCGGGGATTGAACCGATTGGGATGCGTTATCTGTACAGCATTTGTGTTGATGTAACTTGACCATGCTGGTTGGGATGATTCTTAAATCACTCAATAGATGGCGCTACCAACCCCGTAAGTTGGTTATAAAGGTGAAGGAAAAATTCGGACATGAGACCACTTGTCACGGTAGCTTAAGTAAAGCATATCCCGGCTTGAGGGATGGATGGATGCGGGTTCAATCCCCGCCCGTGATTCTAATTTTTCCTTTACAAATTAATCTGTAGATTACGCTGATTAAAAATCATAAATATTAATGATTATTGTCTTATAACAACAGCCGGGATCGAGGGCTTATTGTGCCCTCCGAAGCACGGTAGCGTTCAGTTGTAAACACCACTTTTTTATCAGTCACCCATCAAAGGAGCGATAGCAGCAAACGTTTCTTAATACCGATTGGTTAGGAATGGCTAGTAGTCCTTCACTATGAGCGCTAGTGTACATTCGCACAGAAATTATAAGTAACGTTTGGTGTAAAAAGTAACGATTTCATTCCCACATATCTCAGAAAGTATATAGTATTATTTATTATTATTATTATTATATCACTTAGGTGATTTTTCACGAAACATTTTATGTTCCTTATAATGTTTTCTATCGATTGACACTAGTTTTATCATTGGCCAATAAATTGTGATTTTTTTAAATGGCGGATAGTGCCAGGCCAAACTCCATACAAAAATGTATGATGCTCTTTGTGGTGTATTTTAACCGCTAACCTTTTGCGAGGAAACAAGACACCCAATGTATCTTTGGTCCCATCCTGCTCTGTTCTTTGTAATCTCGTATGCCTTTATATCGTTTTGTTACCAAAATTTAAGAATATTACATCCAAAACTAGACACAAAATAGAAAATATTCTTTCTCGTTTATGTTCTCAAGTGAAAAGCTTTAGTTTTTATTATTAAGTAATCATATTTTTTTTAAATATTATCTGATTACTAAACTGTCTGATGTCTCAAGATGGCGTGCGCAGTGCAGTGTCACGCGAAACATTATTATTTTAAAGTTCCGAGTGCCAATACAACTGTAATGGGCGGCCGTGTCGCTTAACATTAGGTGAACTTCTAGCTCAAAGCGTCATTAATTCTCATAAAAAATTAAGTAAAAAATAACAATTTACCTAATAGGAAACGAATAAACACGGATCAAAGAGACCACAACCCATTATAAACTTATCCAATTCCAACAGACTTTCATAACATCACCGAAAGTTTGGAGGTGGTAAAACCTCGGATTAGCCAACCCGGATTACCACCAGAGGTCGGATGAAGCGAACTGTGTATAATCGCCGTTCGATACTATTAAGGCTTCGTGAGAAACCCTAGGAACTTCCCTATTTTTTGGTCCGGGGTTTTAATCCAACTTACGCAATTTCCGCTAGGGATTATAATGTAATTATAAAAACTTTTGTATGCACACTTTTGCAGTATTCCCACTCACTCACACATTCGGAGAGCAAGACTGGTAGAGCTCACGCCACGGCATGGCATAATACCCTGAACTCTTCTACTATGTGGACCGACAATCTAATGAAAGCCGTGTAGGCGAGCAGGAAGCGAGCAGCCGCTCAAAGTGGCTTTCCCTGGGGGAGGCCTATGTTCAGCAGTGGGCGTCTGCAGGCTGTTTATGGTGACTTGTAAGTATGCTAGCTTTTATAACAAATCTTAAAGTACTATCCTTTATTAACAGCGGTAAAGTTAAGCAATGTGTATGCAGTCATAATACACAAACAAAAAGCTGTACCCATAGAAATTCCTCTAAGGTCGTATTATACCTATTCACAACTAAGCCCACCATTCTTTGGTGAGCAATTTGCCTACACGACATAGAAATACGGGTTTTTGGTATAACAATACCATTAATTATACGCCCATAATTAATTTACGTCCAGTTATCCTCACTCAATGCTACGATACATTATTGGGCACTATTAGACAAAAGCTTTTACATCCCCGCCGGCATGTTTCAAGAGATGATCTAAGACGTGTGTGACCTAAGCTATTAACTTTCCTAAGTCACAGATTACTGAATATGTTCTAAGGCCATCTTTTGTCTCACCTCGAGTTCCGGTACTTCTGAGTATTTTTTTTCTATTTCTCCTTCGCATCTTCTCCACGTAGCGCAGTAAGAAGCAGTCTTCATTATTATTCAATCAAATATTTGTATAAAAAGCCGTAATTCACAACTGTATATAAATTTTGACGGGCCCGATAGCTCAGTTGGTAACCTTCTGAATTGAGGGCTGTGGGTTCGATTCCTACCCAGGACAAACATTTGTGTGATGAACATAGATGTTTGTTCTGTGTCTGGGTGTTATATTGTATTCTATGTATGTATTTACAAACAAAAAGTATCTAATATAAGATTTTAAACTTCCATGGTCACTAACATTACTCACATATTGTTTATTAACGGGATATTTACCATGTAATTTATTTGTTTCAAGTTGCCGACCATGGTGCTTGCAACAGTACCGAAATATCGGCAACTCAAAACAAATAAATTACATGGTAAATATCCCGTTAATAAACAATATGTGAGAAGTATCTAAGTATTATATCCGTTATCTGGTTCCCATAGCTAATAGCTATGCTTAGTTTGGGGCTAGATGGCGCTGTGTGAAATGTCCACACATATTTATTTATGTATTTATTTTAATTAGTCCGATTCCCCCTTCTCAGATTATATTGGCTTACGGCCCCATTTAGGTACATAAATTTGTAACTTGGTCGATTTTTAAGATCAGTGATCATTAATCTGCATCACTGATGAGTTAAATAAGTAGCTAAAATAATGATTACTTATAAAATGAATCTTGCATATTCTTTTTGCTCCGCTCATCAATATTAATCTTTTCATGCATACTAAATCGCGCGAAATGCTGAAAAAACATCATGAATGAAATACTGAAAATATGCAAAACGTTAAAACACAATTCCTGCAATCAAACGACGGGAGCACATCGAAGATAAATACTTGAACGCAATCTACAATGGACGGGGATTAAATTGCCTTTTCGTTTTTCGTTTCACAACCAGTCACAAAACCAACGCAAATGTAAAACACATTTGCATGGAATCTCAACAAAATTACTTCAGTTTCGTGAAATCGTGAACGTATAAACGTTTTAAGTTTATTCAGAACTTGAATTAATTTGAAGTTTGTAAAAAATACATCAGTGTCAAATACAGTTAGTTTTTATACATAAATCACTGAATACGTTTGAAATTCGTAAAAAAATATCGTCAACCAAATGTTTAATAATTATGTTTAATATTCATATCACGGTTGAAATTAATTAAATAACTTTATAACTAATACTACTTTGTTAACTAATGTAGGCACAACCAACTATTGATTCAGTAAAGAACTTGGATTTGAAGTGCATTGTGCGGCCTCGTAATTTGCTGTCAAGTAATTTCTGAATCTTAAAAATTGCACCTATTGAGTAATAGACACTTTAAAGTATACTCACTCAGTTTCGTTATTCTCGAAGGTGATGCTACCCTGCGCAGGCTCGTACTGGTTACCGCCCTTAGCAGTACCATCTTCAGTCCAATATGGCACCCGGACCTTGCCCCTGGCGCCTGCAGTCCTCACCACGCGAAGGTCATACGTCCCCACAGACTCCGTCAGCTCAAAGTCTCTTTGCGGGAACGCGAACACACCAGAATGATCATCGTCTAAAATTACCACAGTGGCAGTGGATGGTGACGCCAATGACGCCCCTCGAGGAGAAGTCAGCCTGACGTAAAAGTGCTCATCCTCCTCGAAGACATCGTCATCGATGACTTGAACGCTAAAAGTCTTTTCAGTTTCCCCATGTCTGAATATCAGTGAGCCATGGGCTGCAACATAGTCTGACCCAGCTTCAGCTGTTCCATCTTCAGTTGTGTACTGAACAGCAATTTCTCCAGTCAGATCTCCTTGCCTGACTACCCTTACTTCGAATGATCCACAGTTTTCCATGACAGTGTAGTGGGAGGGGTCGAATCTCACGTTGGGTCCTCTTGGTTCAATCGATAATGAGCCAGACTCACGACGCTGTAACTCTGCTTTAACTTCGCTAAGGTCACTTTGCGCTCTTTCCGATATTTTTCTGCTAAAATCTCCACCACCAGTCATCTTTCGCGTTGCAGCTACTCTGTAAAAGGCTCTCGATTTAGGACCCCGTGACATTAACGTCTCTAATGCCATTCTCTCTACCGTTTCTAGATCTTCTTCAGGGTGTTGTCTCCTTAGCTCTCTAAGCACCGTAACGTATTCCTTTCTTGACTTATCTATTTCGCGACCTTCTTCGTCATCTGATGCAAAATCATCGCCACTTGGCTTTAAAGCCATTTCTACTGAGCCATCCCCTTCAGCTTCCACGATTACTCCTCTTTCATTAACTCTATATCCTTTCTTTAAATATTTATAAACTAGAAGTCGACGATCAGCGATATAAGCTGTGAGGACGGTCGCCGGAAAGAACAGAAATGTGATAGCCCCTTCCCACACTTCGACTTCACTTGGTGAGATCACAGCGAGGATGAGGTAGAGCCATACGTATGCGAATATCGACCACGTGGCTGTCACAAGGAATACTCTAAGATGCTTTATCTTCCGCACTTCCCCATCAGGTATCACCGCTACGCAAATTGCGATTATCACAAATAGATTGTAAGCCGCGGACCCAACGATTGTACCGGGTCCCAATTCACCGGCTTCGAAATTTTTCCCGGCTATCTCGATCACAGAAAGCAGGATCTCAGGTGCGCTAGAGCCTAAAGCCATCAGTGTCAAGTTAG
This sequence comes from Ennomos erosarius, assembly GCA_963580505.1. Taxonomy (NCBI): domain Eukaryota; kingdom Metazoa; phylum Arthropoda; class Insecta; order Lepidoptera; family Geometridae; genus Ennomos; species Ennomos erosarius. The sequence goes on along the minus strand of OY756996.1, from coordinate 2,014,620 downwards.
CGACAGTTTCATTCCAAACCCTGACGACGATAATCTGATCGCTGCCGTTTCGCCGCACGCGCACCTCCTTTTCCCGGGAGGTGATGACTTCAATGGCGGCCATGAACCGGTCGGAGACGATGGAGACTCCGATGAAGAGGTACATGAGGGCGATGAAGTAGACGATGCCCCGGAGGGTGATTTCGAGGGTTGGAACATCCTCGAGGGGCATCCACGTGGGGAGGACCAGGCCGTCCGAGCACTGGAGGACGTGGTGGGGGGTGGTGTTGCGCGGAGCGAGGCGCGCAGACGGCAGCTCGGCGCGCGCCACCACGCAGCAGGCCGCCAGCGCGGCGAGCGCGGCCCGCATGCCGCGTTACCTTGCGCGAGACATCCGTGGCGACCGGCGCTGCACGAGGCTGGCGCCCGACTGAGCGTCGCGACGCCGCCTCGCCCGCCAGCCCGCCGCGCCCGACTTCCGCGTTCAAGCTTTCCAAGCAATCGGCGACATCCGCACGTACCTTGCCTACTCACTGATCGAGTTTTATTGCCGTTGCGGACCGTAAAGTTTGCCGAAGTGTTGGGAAAAAGGTTACCTATTAGCTCGACACGTAAGGCCGCAGAACTTATTAAAAGTTAGTTTAGAATTGCGATGGATGCTTGGTAAGTATTCTGGTGCGTAAGGTATTTGTGCGTTATGCTAAGTTAGCGGAACTTTTGTGAAGCTCGAGTATAAAAGGTGTTTTCGTGTTTTCTTTTACAACGTGCTATTAAAGGAAAGGTCTCACCAGACGATTACGCTGAAGTAGGTACCTACTATTGTTACACACACGCAATCAAAGGCACGCTAAATTTTAATGACTGTCCCTTGAGGTTACGTTACAAAGTAAGTTCTGAATCGATTTTTGTTTTGGAAACTAATATAAATACGTAATTTTTTAGGTAGGACTATCCTTTGATGATAATAAATGTCATGACGAGCTAGTCGTTCATCTGATGTTAAGCGTTACAGCCACTCCATAACGACATTAATTTAGAGATGCTACGTTCATTAGTTTATTATTGAACAGTTACCTAAGTTATTTTTATTCACTCTGCTGCACGCGAGAAATGAGATACTGTTTTAAGTTTTGTTTTGGTTTTAAATTAATGTCCTCAGTTCAATTTGTACATCCAAATTATATCTTTTTACCAGCATTGTTAGCCATTTTATCCAAAAAATCATGGAAACACAAATTCTGGAAAATCTTAAACCTTTTTCCAAGCCATTACCCGACCACGGAAAACCAGTTTCCTTTACAACAAAACGGTGTGGACTTCATTAAGTGCGCCGGACACTGAGTAATTAATAAGAGGTAATTAATTACGACTTTATGTCAGGAACAAGTAACTCCATTATCTCGACTCTTTATCATACTGTAGTAGAGCAAACAGAATTAAATAACACCCTCTCCTACCTAATATAATCTTCTTCTTCTTCTCGTGTAGGCAAGTGGTCAGTCTTGGTGTCAGAATTTTCAGGCTGCCCGAAGCCTTCTGACTTGGCTTAACGACTATTGTCTTACGACAACAGCCGGGACCGACGGCTTAACTTGCTCTCCGAAGCACGGTAGCGCTCATCTGTAAATACCAACTTTTTGCTGTAGCGGTCACCCATCATAGTAGTGACCGCAGCGAACGTTGCTTAACTTTACCGATCGGTTAGAAACGGCTAGTCGTGCTTCGCTATGAGCGCTACAGTATATAATAATAACAGATACTTACACGACCTGGAATCCACAACAGAACAAGTATTTTATTTTTATTTAAGTACAAATACTTGTCCTATCAGGAAATAGAACCTGCAGCCTCCGGGTTATGTGCCGATCTGTCAACCACCACACCATAGTGTCTGTGGAATTGTTTGTATTGTCTGATGCGATATATATCTCTGATAGGATTCCGAATGTAAGTCTGTATGGGGTTAACTTCAATTTCCGTTCACTTAACTAGGTCCAACTTGTGGTTTAACTACAGAGCTAGAATTCGTTACCCTCTTTAACTATGTAAGTATATGTCACGGTCTTTTTGTAAAAACCGTTTGTTAATCAAAAAAATCGGTTATTTGTAAACTGTCGATTTATTGCAAACTGACAATCTGTCCTACAATAAAACGGAATGATGCCGATTAATTATAAATAACCGAAAAATCGACCGTTTTATTGTGAGACACTTCCCATTTGCAAAAATCGACTGTTTATAAATAACCGCGTTTATTATAAACAAACGGTTCTTACAAAAATACGGTGAAATATATGTACCTAGTTAGATCTTCCGTAAAGTCATTCAAGGAAATAGAAACAAACCTTCCTTGACAAAAACAAATTCCGTACAGGCTCTACGAGATCGTAGCCTACCCAACACCAAGCGCATACTTATAGTAGGTACTAACTTATAAGGTAAATTACACAACCTACCAACCAACTAACCAACTGATGAGAGTGCAGTGAAGTAATAGAATCGGAGTAACATGACCAGGATTTATCTTGACAGCCTTAGATGTTCTTTTGAACACGAAAATACCGCTTTAAACACACTGTTGTTAGCATGGGGCTCCACACTAATACTGAACTGAGGCACCATTAGGATATCGGAAGCTTACAACTTGGTGAGTAGGACCACGAGGACATGTATATCCTCGTGGTCGTTATCATTATAAAAACCGATAATTGTTATTTATCGTTAGGGTAAATCATGGGTAAGAAAAAGTGCCCGTGGTCCACCTTGGTGAACTGAGCAGGGGGTCTAGCAAAGATACCAAACACCCGCTACGGGGTTAGGTGTTTTTTTTTTAAATCTGCTTTACCACACCTGGGTCCGTGCTCTTTGTTAATTTATCATTTATTGTTATTTATTTTTTATTGTATTAAACAAATATCATACACGAGAGGACAATTAAATACTTAACCTATTTTTTTTTTTGTTTTTCGATTTGTGCATACACCGCAAGCAGACCAGCTCCCGCAAGCAGCGCCGCTTGACGCATGCGCCAGCCATCGCCCTCCTCAACCATTTTTGAGGGAAGAGGACGACCCGACGCACGACGCCGCTGCAAGAAGCTTTTTAGTGAGCGTGAGTGCTCCCGGTGTACACACAATAATCATTTACATTCTAGTACTATTTTGTTCATACGAGCGGGATAATTGACAGGCTCTTTTGAGACCTTCAATGATCCCGCCCGTACATGTCGTTGTTAATCCGCCTTCTCCTCCCGGACCAGGACTTCGTGTTAGGTTAGGAATAAACCAAAATTTAAACGCGGAGAAAAATTTAGAGGCCAATTTTTGGCCTCTAAGTCGTTTCCCCGCGTTTAGTGCGAGTTGAGCTGTCATGTAGGTAATCATAGAACCTGACCCGGTTGCGGGTTAGGTTATGAACGACAAAAAAGTGATTATTTTCATTACTAACGTAACCCTCGTCTAAACCTGTCTCGAAATGATGTAGCTAACCTGACCCAGAACCTGGTTTAGTTAGGAACAGCAAAATGTCGTAGGATTTGAGTGCGTGCTTGCTCGTGCAGTTTTTTATAACTGGATAGACCCGCATTTGACAGCAATCTAACCTGATGGAAAGTGGCGGTCTACGGTGGTACATGCTTACCTAGAAGATACCTATTCACTCGCGACTTGAAGAGCTCCATTTTATAACGTTCCGACTTCCTAAGGGTGGCTCAGTTTACTACCAGTCAGGATTCCGTCCTTCTTTTTTTAGGTTCATGAATATATTGCTAAACTTCTTTGGTTCCCACATCCCTCTGCTAGAATATGGGCCTTCACTTACAGACATAAGAGCGAAAGGATTTGTGTTTGCAGGCCATAATTTACCGCGTCGCCTCCTATTTATTTTGTCTGGCCTAGTGCGAGTTCGTGGATAAACAAATGTCCTCAGTATTTTTTAGAAAAGACTAACTTCTTCGAGGTTTTGATCTTTGCCGTAATGTGAAAGCAACTGCAAATTCCACACATAATTTGAAACGTGATTGGCGCAGACTGAGTAGGATTCAAACCAGGGTGCGTCACCTTGGAAGTTGGAAGTCGCATGTCGCTGAGCCATACCCATTCAACAAGTGCGATGCCAAAAAAATGAAGTGGTTTTCTAATCAGTCTCTTGCTGCATTTTAGGCTTTCTGCTTTGTTATACTTTCTAAGTTTTAGTCTAATAGCTAAAGGCTTTTTGCTTTTTAGGTAGTCTGATCATAAAGGGTTTATTTCAGGCTTTTAATTGTTTTGATAACGTTTGCAATAACATACGGGATCGCAACACAGATAACAAGCCCGTGCACCACAACCACTACGTCGCAGGCGTCTTAGCATTTTTCTTTTAATGTAAAATCTCTGTTTTTTAATGTAAATTACTGTGACTTGTAAAGGTTTTGTTTTTTGAGTAAACTGCAGATGTAATGAAATGTGTATTCTTTGTGATCATCATCATTCACTGGAACGGCATTTTTTTATGTGTGTATGTTTTAGATTTGTCCAATATAGAGCACCAACCTTTTTGTTGGACAGGCCAAACGGCGTTTTTTTTTGTTATTTAAGATTATGGTCAGACCGCCCACGCTACATACAAGAATGTTCGATGCTGTTTCATCAATATCGGTTCAAGAGTTTGGTATTTTTAATTAAGATAACAGGTAAAAATAACTATGTCCTACATGTATTCCTCAGGGGCTACTGATGTCTCAACAACTTTGGCATAACAATTAAATTAAACAATTAATATTCATTTATTCCAAGCTACAATGGACTGATATTCACAAACAATTCATCATCAAGTCAGTCACATTATATAAATACAATTCCATTAAAATTAGATTATTTAGATTATTAGACACTTACATAACATTAAATACATAACAAGGACTTTACATAACAAGGACAGCAATATTTTCTGAAACTATATTGGATATAAAAGTACTTTTAATGTCCATTAAGTAATTAATTAACCCCTATTTCTCGTGCGTTTGTCAAACTCATGTTAACTTACCAAACACGCTTATTGGTTGAAAACAGCTGATGATCACCTGGCATCCAATGAGAGTCCAGTATTTTTAAGTTTACGTGAGTTTAACTTTAACGAACGTAGGTAAGAGAAATCTAAGTTAATGTCAATCGATATACCTACATCAGCATCGAAAGCTCACGCATTTACGATTTAATTAATTTACGCTTGAGCTATTTCGTCTTTAGGGAGTTGACTGACTCGTAACTAACAATGATTTATTGCGACAAGGGTTCTACTCGGAATTTGCAGGTAATCTAGCAATTCGCTAATCATGAATTCTGATGTCTAGAGCCCTCATATGCTTTGAGTAGGGACAGGATATGCAAACTATGTTTACCAGTTTACCTATACTGTTATAAAATCAGTGTCAGAACTTAGGGTTAATTCTCAGTACAATACTTTTTTTTTTTTGACTAACTAGTATGACCACGAGGGAACAGCGAAATGTCCATAGAATAAGCAGCGGCATTCTCCAAAGTAGTGTTTTTTTTTTTTCAAATAATTTATGGGCATGTGTTCTACCAATAAATGTTGGTTCATAAATAGAACAACCAGGAATTATTTTTCCTACTTGTTCTATTAGTAGAACAAATTCGATTTTTTTTAATCAATTTTTGTGTTGGTAGAACATCCGAGAATTATTTTTCCTACTTGTTCTATTAGTAGAACAGGTGGGATTTTTTTTATCCTGTTTGTTCTATTGGTAGAACAAGTAGTAGAACAGATGGGAACGACCCTAGCATTTGACCACTGTCTTACCTGATGGTAAGTGATGACGCGGCCTACGATGGTGCATGCTTGCCTAGAAGATACCTGTTCACTCTTGACTTGAAGAGACCCAGGTTATAGTTATCAGGAAACAAGGATGACGGCAAGGTATTCCACTCATTTGCTGTTCGCACTATAAAGTTTGATGCGAAACGCTTAGTGCGGGCTGCAGGTATTATGGTGTCAGTATTTATTATTGTCATTAGCGTTTCTTTTAAGCAATTAATATCAAAAGATAATATCAAGAGTAGTATATAACGCTTAAAAGATAGACAAAGGTAGAGGACCTGTGCAAGGATGATGCCTATTCATCTTCTTTTAGGTACATTAAAATTGAAGAATACTTTTGTCACAACCTTTATAAAATAATATAATTACTAACTAGATATTGCCTGTTTCCTTCTCATAAACCTCCAATAAACTTACTCGTACCTACGCCTTTGTTCTAGAGTATTCTAGCGCGTCGCCCGCCATGTTTGTTATCTCATTTCCGGTTCCGGTGGCTCGTGGATCGCACTTCCGGTGCTATCTTTCTTGGCTAATTGTCTATGATATCCTACGAAGAATTTTCGAAATAAAACCATGTAATAAATAATAGTTTAGCTTCTATTATAATTGAAGATCTCTACTGAAACATTCATTGTTATTTTATTATTTTTTTATTGAATAGTACTGCACAAAAGGTGTTTAAAACACGTTACAACGTTTTAAGGCTGTACATGATTTAGATGGACAGGCAGACAGATGGACAAGATGAATTTGTAAGTGTTGCTTGTAACACCGCTTAATGAACCCCAAAAATCAAAATCAGAACCACAGAATTCACCCTATTTACATAGATCCAAGGAAGTTAAGTTAAGTAACTTGCATAGATCGGAACCTTTTCCTTCATTTTTGGGAGTTACAGTGCCAAAGACAGCATTATGGTTGGAGTTCAAATTCATTTCTATAAACCGCGACCTATCAAAACCTTTTCAACATAGGTTACTGATTGTCATAAAGCAACTTCTTGGTTATCTTGGTTTATCTTTAGTACCTATCCTTTGAAAGTTATGTGCCTCAATATTTTACATACTCAGTACTACAACCTTCGCCACCGATTTATAATATATCGTAAAGATAGAGCAGCCTCAGCTTTAAGCGTTGGCCACACCAGCGCGCGCGGCGCGTCTACGTAGCGGCGTGAAACTATTTAGTGTAACGTTAACGTAAGTCAGTTGCATGGGGCGCTGATCTGATGCCATACAACTAATTTACGTTTACGTTACGCTTACTTTCGGGTAAAGGTTCGTAATAAGCCTACTTACTGTACCCATCGCAAGTTACGACCAACGATCGCGGCGGACGCAGCCGTCTAAAAAGAAACTAAAAGGGTACACACTATTTTGATCTTTCACGGTTGTTCACTTTTTTTTATGTATAAATAGGCCAACATTTGACTGCAACTCACCTGATGTTAAGCGACGATGCAGCCGAAGGTGTAGCACGTTGGCCCATGAGGAGCCTATTCACTCTAGTCTTAAAGAGACCCAAATTATATTTGTCAGGAAACACAGAAGCCGGGAGCGAGTTCCATTCCCTACATTTTAATAGAACTTACGAGATCTTTACTGTGATTAGAATAATTTCTCAGAAATTATTCTTGTTATGGTAAAGATTCCGTAAGTACTTACATACTACTTATTGAAAATGAAAATGGTTACGTTAACCATTCGTAACAATAGCAGTTTCGTCGCTATCCCTAATATCCCCGTTTCCTTTACTCGTTTCATGCTGTATTTCGACTCTTTCTTTCCCAACTCATCCTACGTGTGTACAATGAATAACAAAATAAAATTCATTAGATTCCCAACATTTTATTACAGTCACTTTAATCTAAAAAAAAATTAACATAAACTTGTCGTAACTAGAAAATAATGATCTGATGACCGTTCGTAAGACCTGGGACACTGACACTGGACGCGCGGGTGTGTCCGAAACTTAAGCCGTATCGTAATCGTGCATGAGTTTAACTGCTTAATATATAATAAACATAACATTGCTGCAGTTGATAGTTTTGCTCGCATCGCAGCTTAGAATTGTGTGGCTTATTTTGTAATTTTATACCCCAGGGTACCCCAGAGTTAGTAAGCTTTTATAATAGCCTGTTTTAGTTAACTTTATAGATATCTGAAACTGCATGCTTTCTAATGCAGGGTAATAATTCCCATCTGCGCCAAAGTTAGACCAAAGTACCCACTTATCCCTCTATGAAGTACCTACTGGAACACATTTGGGGACGTCCTAGATGAGTGCTAACTTGTGAGCTGTCAAACTTTAGTGCAGGCTGACGGGCATAAGGCTCTTCTAAACTATCTAGTACAACTTTTGACTTTCCGACCCTCCTTTATTCCTTACAAATAGCTATATAGGTAGCACTTAGATAGTACTGTCTCAAGTAAAATTTGATTTACGTTTAACATCAAAGACTAAAGGAATTCGCATTTACAGAAAGTACCGAACTCATTACAGTCGCTCACTTTATCTAACTTTGGTTAATGAGATGTTTTGGATAAGGGTCAACATTCGCCAAGCTAAGGTGAGGTATTACAACTTCGAGTTAATAAATTTTCCTGTAAGTAATAAAATACACCCAACTATGTGGACCGCGACCTGCACCCGTATCGCGTAACTATTCGGCACATGGACTTCGCCTGTCATCCTGCACGCGCCAATTGACAAGTCTGCGAGTGCGAGCAAGAGAGCAAGTGATTATGATGACTTACGCGATACCTATATGCTTTTTCATCTCTTTTTATCCACATAGCCACACAAACATTTCAAAAGTTTGTATTTGCGAAGTGTTCTCACTCAAATGACGTCTTTATAATATGTCTATCTATCTACCTACAACCAGCTACGGAACCCACCGTCCTTGTTCTCGGGTATTACCCGTAGTCCACCTGTTCAGTTCACCTGGGTGAACTAAGGGATTTAGCACCCCGTCGTCGCAGCCCAAGAAACGTCTTGAGCAACCCGGAAGATCCTATAGCAGCCGTTGTTTTGGCTGCGCTAGGATCACCGGACCAGTCTAGCCCTTCTGGCTCAGGTACCGATTTCGGCACCGGTATAGGATACCAGCGTAACACAATCAGACACCGACCCCACCGGCGAGATCGACGTACCCCCCCGTAGGTTAGCTAGAATGGTCGCGACTTTCCATAGGGTCCACTCCTCCAGCGGTCGTAGCCTTCTCGATCCTCTTATCCCGGCAACAGCCCAAATCGAGGCTCGCACCCCAGGGGTGGCCTTGAGCTAGTTGCCCCTCACTTTTGCCTTAAGCGCCTGCCCTTCCGCCCGGTGACGCTGTAAAGGTCGGTAGAGACCAACAGCATTAGCCCGTTCAAAAAAGAAACAACAAGGAGATGTTTTTTCGTGTTCCACCTCAATATATCTGGATGTACCGCAGATACTCTTTAGATCTTTAGGGTTGTCTGGAGGAGGTCACTACCGCCCGTTGTGACACTAAGGCTAAGTTGCACCACAACCATAGTTAAAGTTACTGTTACGGTTTCAATTAACTATAGTCTTTGTTAGAGTTTGAACCATGCGTTACCTTAACTTGTGGTGAAATCTCACCTTACTCATAATTTGAACATTTTAATATTTATCGATGGTGTTTTAAGAAAGTATTTATCTATCAACCTATCCCACTATAATATCCCTTTCCAAGCATTGAAATCTCGGTGTATATAGAGCCTTACTTAGGTGATGATGTACTTTGGGTAGGATTAATCGGTGCTCCCTTTCTTTAACGACGACTTTAAAATGAACATTAAACCTCACGATTTCTGCCGATGCAAATTCGTACGTCGTTGATTTGTATAGCGGGTCGTAAGTACTACTTTACAATGTCACTTGTTTTTATTATTCACATTCAATTTGACCGCGGTCTCACACCTCACTGAAGTCTACGATGGTACCTACATGCCTTCCTAGATTATTTATGTGGCTCAGTCTTGTATCAGAATTTTAAGGCAGCCTAAAAGCTTCTGCACATAATAATTATGACTAAATCAGTTTTGGTAAAATTGTTCAGACATTTCATTAATCAAATAAGTGAGCTGAGTAGGTATCGTAGAGCGGATGTGATAAAGTGGATGCAGGCTGCGATACCAGCAAGATGGTAATCCAGTTACAATAAGTATACTTATGGCGAAGGGTAAAGCAAACAAGGTAAGTATTTTTTGGCACGTTTCCTTATGAAATTAGAGCATGTTGAGCTTTGTATTTAATATAATATGTAATTCGTTTCATTAACTTGTTTGTGATGACCGCAAAGACAAGATAAATAAATTCAGCTCTTATAGAAAAAAATCATAAACATACCTCAATAAATTTGGTAGTACCCATTTTATCCAGTTTCTATCGAATATATTTTTACAAATAAAAGTAATAGTGTATGCCCAACAAACATTCACATAATTTGGTGACTTCATAATTTAGAAAAATACTACACAAACAGAGATATTAATTAAAAACCTCCAAAATCAGTAATTTCGTGCGTTGTCTTTTGTCGTAAGCGCCACGCGGAAGTTCAGACTGAATGGATATTTAAGTCTACCGAGTCCGAGATTAAGGTCGATGTTTCTTTGAACGAATTTCAACCTTCTTATCTGGCTCTACCCTACGTCTAAACTAGGCTTTTGCGCGGTACTTTTAGCGTTCAAAATCCTACTTCTGTAGCCCGATTCACAAACTATCAGAAGTCTACGGATCTCCAATTTAATAATAAGTTGTCAACACATGGGGTCCCATCAGGTACAAACGAAAAATAGCCCGAACTAGAAAAAAATTTAGTAATCGTGTCTAGAGAGTTACTAGTTAGTGTCCAGTGTATTCATTTAGCCCAATACTTTGCCAACACGCAATAAATGTCACTATATACTTAATTTTGCGTTATGCAGAAATAAAATAATTCGTAAAATAGTTATTCCGTTGTATGGGATGAGGCATCTGTACTGTAGGTATTATATTATCTGGGGGTCAACATAAAATTTTCCGAGAAAAAGAAGAGGTGTAATATTATAAAATTCACATGTAAAATGGTGAACCACAAAGTTGCGTGGGATGCCGACCGCAGACACCGGTGGCTGACAACCAGGATTTTTTTTTAAATAAAACGTTTTTGCAGGAGAACAAAAAATCTGCCATTTAAAATGTTGTTTTTGAATTTCTGATGTTGTATATTTAATTATGTTCTATATGTTATTAGATAACTAGAAACGCCGCGCGGTTTTACTAACGTATTTCTTATTAGAATTTTGTTTAGAAATTTTCTTCTTTTTTACGAGTTCGTTGTCACGTAAGATTAATAATTGATTCGATATGAAAATTTTATGTTGAGATCATAACATAAATTGGAGCACCCAAAGCGAAGCTCGAGTATAGCCGTTCCCGGTGCAAATAAGATAAACTTATCGTAAGTATAATAAACATAACATCGCATTGGCATTAAAAAAATCAAACCCACAAGTGAATAAACAATGCCACCCTCCGTTTTCATAATTATCACGAATAAATTCCTGTAAACCAGGATTCAAACATTAAACACTGCTCTACACCTAAATCATGTAACGGCAAATAAATTAATTCATTTTCCTTTCCAGTGTCCGGACAAACGGTGACAACTGCCGGCAATAACATAAATATGAATATTAATATGGTACGCATTTCCACCACCGGCGGCAATGCGAAAATTCACTGTTGGAAAACGGATGTGAAGTCTGTGTGAAGCCGAAACGTTCTCTATATAGAAGGGTGATCAACAAACGGTTGCGATCTATGAGCTTGAAAAAAGAAGTTTAATTTTCTACCAATTATCAACCTGCAAGAAAATTTATGTAAGAAGTATTTGTAACAATCTATTAATCAGTAGCTTGCAACTTTCTTTGGTTTAACTGTTTGTGTTATTTATTTATTTATTTATTTATTTACTTAAATCATACCTGAAGTTTGGATATCAATAAAAAACGACAATTTATTTTAAAAATATTTTCCGAAGCGTTCATTTTCCCGTCTGTAAAAATTAGTGAAAACAACTAAAACAATGAGTACCTGTCTAAGTATTATCATTTTGTTTTTCCAAAAACACAATTGTGACAAAAATATTCCCAGTTCGGAAATTTTTAACACCGAAAATGCAGCTTATTCCATAAACTCTACAGAGTCCTCAAACAAAATACGAAATACCTTATCCCCCAACCTAATTTTTTACTATGTATCATACCTAGGTTATAGTTATATGGTCGAATAACTTGGCATTAACAATTACCATCAGCAGTTATTTCGTAAAAAAAATCGCTAATCTACTTAATATCGATCTGCTTGTTAAAAGATTGGACTTAATAGAGCGTACTGTGCCAACGAAACCTTACAACGTCGCGTCGTGTCCAGTCCACACTCCACCCAGATGTTGTTTACTATCCTTAATAGGGAGGTTAATGTGCCCACTACAGTGCTCGTGCACGTTAAGCAGGATAAAATTATACTGATGTGTCTCTGAGCTGTAGACCGCCGTAGAGCCCTCCTTGTCTTTGCATAGCTTAAAGCTGAACAAACATTTTTTTACGTTTTCAAACCTCATGGCTCCCCAATTTTGCATTTTCGAATAGCTGAATCAACAAAATAAACGATAATTATACATATAATTACATCGAACCTGCTCTGAGATAACAGAATTTTTAATTTTTATTATTATTATTTTTATATGTATTTTTAATATTTTTTTAAATCTAACCTGCTTAATAACGTCGCAAAGACCATGTCATTCCACTGACCCTCTTAAAATTTTCGTAAACGCTTTCTTAGTATACCCTTACGCCATAAAAGGTAAAACCCCTTAAAATATCAGTATGTAAATTCAGATGTTTGGGCTGTATGCTGTCTCTCTCAGTCAGTCTTTTAGGTCGTTACGCGGATGATTTGGTGCCTACCTACCGATCTGCAGCCCTACCGCGTAAGCATTCTGGTAATGAACATCGCCTGCCATCCTGCTTGCGCCAATGTACAAGCCCTTGAGTGCGAGCAAGAGAGCACACGATTACGATTGCCACCGGGCTTACGCGGTAAGGCCACTGGTCAAAATCATGGGGGGAGCCGTTATGCAAGAGGCGCTCTATGAAGGCAGCCTATGTTCAGAAGGATGCTTTCAGCGTGATGATAATTATCAACGGCCATTAATGGTAAGATGTGTTGAATTGTAAATCACCCATTGAACAACTATCTACCATCTAGAGGCAAGAGGATCAACATTCAAAGATCTGTGCGTTCAATGGGTAGCAACCTATAAAATCTATCTTTCGCGTCCTGCTACGTACATCTGACGTCCAAAGTCCAAATACCAAACGACAGCAGCTCATATTTCTAATATTTTGAGCCTATTGCCAACCTTCCCAAGTCCCGAGCAGCCATAAAAACACCCTTAGTGAATTAAGCCGTTTACCCCAGTACCCGGGCTGTTTTTGTTTTTATACTGCCCCGCGGTGTATTAACCAAATGTACTGACGCATTAGCAAGTTAGGTCGGGAGGTGATGATCGATTTTGTTACTAGTCGGGTTTTTCTAAGAATTTTATCCCTCTCTCTACATCTCTATCGCTAACGCTATTAAGGACACTGGCAGGAGTGTTCTTTACGAAACTGTTAGGCTGAGTTGCACCACACACTTAAAGTTACTGTCAAATGTTGACATTAGCCCGCCCGCTCTTCGAAGCGTGAACAGTTACCTACTGTTAGCAGTCAAAGGAAGCTGGTGCAACCCACCCTTAGTGAAGTAAGAATCTGTTAATAAAAGTCCTAACGAGTTTTGGCGGGAATGCGGAAAATTTCACGTCGTTGCATTGTAGTATTTCTCAAAACTTGTGCTTTTTTCAGTGTTAACGTTTAAAATTGGTGGCGTTTTACGCATTAAGTGCTGACTTATGAGCATGAGTGAGGGCAAGTGATATAATGTGGTGAAACGTGAGTTTTCGTGTTGCTTCCAAAATTCCATAGAAGCTTCTAGTAAAGTTGCCACCACTTTACTGGAGCATGACTTAGTCTAGACTACGACTACCTGACTTAGACTGGACTATGACTATGACTAAGACTTGACTTTACGTGATATATTCTTTAACGATGAAAAATAACTATACTTGACACTGGCTAAATACACTGTGTGAAGCCAAAATATAAGAAAAAAAAGTCCTAACTTTTTTCTTCTTTTATTCTTCAAACGAGGACGGATGGCACCGTAGTCTAGTGAGTCAGTCTGTGATTGCTTTACGTCAAAACAGCACTTTTACTTGTAAGTATTACTTGCTGCTGTGCGTTGTTGTTGACTACTACCTAATATTAGGACTATCCTATCGGCATGAGTGTCAATTGCCTCAACAGTTAAGACAACGCAATGGAATAGTTAGACCATTGCGAATTGTCTAGTTCCTCAGCTTGCCCTCAAAGCTAGTATTTTTCTTTCAAAATAAAATACTCCCGATGCTCCCTGTCTATAGTGTTTTTGCTTACGGATCGTGACAAACTGCCGATAAAGGGGCCGCCATTTTGTTGTTGCGGGCCCGCGGCCGCAGCCTGGCTGTGACTGCCGTAATTGCACTTTGAAATACCTGACGAGTGAACTAGGCCAAACGAGCAGTGGGAAGCGGATGAATTTTTATTATTTTAGTTTGTACAGTTTTGATCAGCATTTCAACAGGAAGTGCTAAGTGCGCGCCATTTTGCAGTCGCCATTTTGATGACATATACCTAGCCTTTCCGGTTTATGGTCGCCACTCGAAAAACGAATTCATCTCATAAATTTTCAGAGAACTTATGACTTATCCAAGAAGAAAGCGCGTGCCAAATTTTACCTGCGCTATTCTCCACTACCTTCACACGCAGGCCCATTATTCATTTTGTACTCATTAGGCAAACGCGTCGCCTGCCTCGCCTGGGGAAATAACTTAGGACAGAACTTATCGTCCCTTGGTAACCTGATTTACTAACAGAGAGTATTAACTTACGTGGAAATTAAGGTAGAATGAAGTTGGATGACGAAATACAACTAAGTACCTACTTACCTAGATTTACTTATTACTACCTACCGCTCCTTTACCTTCTAACTTACTTATTACTTACCGAAATAAAGATTTCATCACGTACGTACAGCATTTGAACCCGCTTATTTTATTTCATATTTTTTTTCAGTTGTTTTGATTTTAAAACCCTCTCTACTGAACCGATTTTGATGTCTATATGCACAGAGCTATGAAACAAATGACACTTCACGGAAGCATTTTTTTTTTTGCTCTGTGTCTATATGGGACCAATCTAAAAGTGTGAATACCTATTTACTTTAAATAAAATAAAACGTTTTTAAATCGATTTATAAATAAGAGTTCTGAGGTCATAAGCAAACCAAAAATACAACCAAATTGCAAACCTCTACTTTTGAAGTAAAAGCAAGTGCATTAACCCCAGTGGTTGTCTCTATCAGCCCAACAGGGTTATTCGTTATCGTACGTCGTAACTACCCCAATAACGTATCGTTGTGAGCCGGATTTCTGAACGAAGATAACTCAACTAACGAGCCACGCGACGCAAAACTAAGCGGTTGGCCTGTACCTACGTCACATAATGAGTTCGACTTGACTAATGAACCGCTATCACCGACCTAAATTATACGGGTTCCATGACGCCATATATCTTTAGAGAAAAGATGTGAAAAGGACAAACATTTATATTGGTGTCTCACTAGTCCAGCAGTAGGAATAAGACCACTCCATCTCTTCCCGTGGGTGCCATAAAATATAGACTAGCTGTCCCACCCCGGCTTCACACAGGTTAAGCATTTTTCAAGATAAGTTCAAATGTGAGTGGGTTTTGTTGAGGAAGCAATATAAGCACAACCCTAGTTATATGGTACAGCCCTAAAGTTGTATTCCATACTCTATGTAATAAGTCAGTGATTGTCTGTGACGAGTTACATACTCTGTGTTTGGTGTTGATTGAAAATTCCTGTGCGTGCGAGTCGATCTACGATGTACATTTAACTACAAAATAAACCTTTTACGTCTTTCCAAAACCGCTGCGCCCTTTTATTTACTCTGCTGGCCCTAACCTTATCAGGTTATGGGCCCAGAGCACCGCGATAATTAGGAAAGACAGTCGCGCTGTGTTGTGCTGTTGAAGTTCGTCTCGTCGGGCGGCGTCGAACAAAAAAAGATGGAGGCCGGTTGCGTTCCAAGTGGGCACTCCCTAAAGCTGAGCGATAGCAATTACGCCGTGTGGAAATATCAAGTTGGAGTCGTGTTGAAGTCAAAGAAACTATTATCTATAGTTGACGGAAGCCGCCGTAAACCCGAAGTGATTGACGACAAAACAAAGTTGGAGGCATCAAACTGGGAAGAAGATGATGCAAGAGCGCAAGAAATTATTGTGACGAGAGTGCAGGATAGAATCTTGACACACTTATTAACGTGTGGTACAAGTTCAGAGATTTGGGATAAATTGTCAACTTTGTATGAACCCAAGTCAAGAGTGAGTGTGCACTTAATTCAACAGAAATTTTTTAATCTAAAATTTGAAGAGCCTGTGACGTTGTTTATTTCAAAATTAGAAGATTTACGCCACCAGCTAGAAGGCTTAGGTGAGAAAACGTCAGATACTATGTTGACTACTAAAGTTTTGATGACCCTACCTGAGAAGTATAAACACTTTGTGTCTGCATGGGAATCTGTTCCGGAGAGTATGCAGAACTTCCAAAGTTTAGTGTCGCGATTGCTGGTAGAAGAAGAGCGAAGTGGTGTCACAGACCAAGAATCATGTTCGGCGTTTTTGGCTCGAGGTCGTGAACATCCTAAGAAGAATTATGCCAAAGGTGAGAGTGCATTAAAATGTTTTGAGTGCGGTAAAAGTGGTCATTTGCGAAAGGACTGTCGGCAACGGAAGTGTCATTATTGTCATAAAGCGGGACATTTAATTAAAGAATGTAGAGTGATGCAAAATAAACAAAATTTAACCGGAGGTGATATAAATAATAAAAATGCGTTTATTGTATCGCCGTCTGTGAGAGGTGTGGGTACATCTTTTATACTAGATTCTGGTGCTAGCGAGCACATGAGCTACTGTAGAGAGTTGTTCCAATCATTTCACGAATTATGTGACAGATATGTAACTGTAGGCGATGGTAAGAAACTAGAAGTAAAAGGAATAGGTAAAATTGAAGTCATGGCTTACAATGGAAGTGAATATGTACCTACATCTCTGAATGATGTGTTATTTGTCCCGGAATTAAATGCGAATCTGTTTTCGTTAGCATGTGCATTGGATAGAGGTTATACAATGGTATCAACTGTAACGGGGTGTAAATTATTAAAAGAAGGGAGGGTTGTTGCTGTAGCTGACCGTAGTGATAAGATGTATGTCATGAATTTTAAATTGTGTGACCTAGCATTAACAACATTGTCAGTGTGGCATGAGCGTATGGCCCATCAAAATTTCAGATATGTGAAGGAATGTTTAAATTCTAATAATGTAAAATATGAAGGACAGACTGAGCAGTGTCATTCTTGTATTCAAGGGAAACAGCATAGGAACCCTTTCAGCGCAAGTGAGAGTCGTGCGAGCAATCCAGGTGAGTTGGTACACATGGATCTTTGTGGAGAGATGACGCCAGCTTCATTAGGAGGTTCTTCATATTTTCTTTTAATAAAGGACGATTATAGTAGTTATAGATATGTTTATTTTTTGAAGCACAAATCTGAAACCAAAGACAAAATTGTAGAGTTTGTAGAGAGGTTTGAAAATGAGTTCAGCTGTAAAATTAAGAGAGTTAGGTCAGACAATGGGAAGGAATTTTTAAACAGAGATGTGGAGAGATTCTTCAAATCAAAAGGAATTATTCATGAAACAAGTGTTAGCTACACACCAGAACAAAATGGAAGAATTGAGAGGGAGATGAGGACTATAGTAGAGTCGGCAAGAACAATGATAATACAAGCAGAAACAAGTAAGGAGCTGTGGGCTGAGGCGATAAATACTGCTGTATTCACTTTAAATAGAACAGGTGCAAGTAAGGTAAAAGGAAAAACTCCCTATGAGTTGCTGTACAAGCGAAGTTTTGATTTGCAAACCTTGAAGATATTTGGTACGGAGGTGTTTGTACATGTACCTAAAGAAAGAAGAACAAAATGGGACTCGAAGAGTAAGCGTGGAATATTTGTTGGTTATGGAGAACATTGCAAGGGTTATAGAATCTGGTACCCGAATACCAAGAGAGTTGATACATACAGAGATGTTGTGTTTATTGAAAACAAAGATAAGAAAAAGATGGAAGAGAAAACCAATAAACAATTAACAGAAGAGATTTTTATAAATGAAGAAAGAGATAACATACCAGAAGAGAGAGAAAGCAAACCACCACAAGAAAGAGAAGTACCAACTATGATTGTTGAAGAGCAAGAACAGAAAGAAGAAGAAAGTAACATAGACATTTCAGAAATACCAGAAGTTCAGCCAGATAAACAAGATACTGAAAGTGAGATGTGTGAATTAGAAATGTTAGAAGAACATTTAGAAGATGACTTTTATGATGCAGAAGAGAAGCAAGAAAATACAGATGGAACAAGAAGACAAACAAGAAGATCAGTAAAGAAGCCTAGATGGTTAGATGAATATGATACAGTTTTTATGGCACAATCTGAGGGGCAGTTATCATTTAAAGAAGCAATCAGTGGTGAAGATGCAAATAGATGGATGGATGCAATAGAAAAAGAATTAGAAGCATTAAATAAAAGTAATACATGGATAGAGACAAACTTACCAGAAGGGAAGAAACCTATTGAAGCAAAGTGGGTATTTAAGATTAAAAGAGAAGAGGGTGGCAAAAGCCAATATAAAGCTAGATTGGTAGCTCGAGGCTTTCAGCAGAATGAAAAGTTTGATCATGCAGAAATATATGCACCAGTGGCTAAATTAACAACTTTTCGGATTTTAATGGCTATAGCTACCAAATATAATTTATGTGTGAACCAGATGGATGTGAAGAGCGCTTTTCTCTATGGAGATATAGATGAAGAAGTATATCTACTAAAACCAGAAGGATTAGAGCAAGACGGGAGAGTATTAAAACTTAATAAATCACTGTATGGTTTGAAGAAAAGTCCTAGAAAATGGAATGAGAAGTTTAACAGTTTTCTACTGAATGAAGGATTTATAAGAAGTCGCAGTGATTGGTGTCTATACTATAAAGAAGGGACGAAGTTTTATATTCTAGTCTATGCGGAAGATGTACTTTTAATTTCAAATAATCAACAGGAGATAGATAAAATAAAGAGAGTATTGCTAGAGGAGTTTTAGATGAAAGACATGCATGGAGTAACTAAATATTCAGGAATTTACTTATAGAAATTGGGATAGAGTGCAAGGATATACTTATCTTGGAGGATAATCAGTCTGTCATTCATGTTAGTAAAAAAAAAAATCCTGAGAGTCACCAAAGATTGAAACATATTGATTTGAAATATCATTTTGTAAGAGATAAGGTAGAGTGTAAAATTGTAAAATTGCAATATGTTTCAACTGAAGATCAGTTAGCAGATTTTTGTACCAAGCCATTGTCTAGTTCTAAGTTTGAGAAATGTAGAGCTGGGCTGTTATTATTGTAAAAGTTTAGTAATATAAAAATTAGCTATTCTTGTAGAGTATAGATGTGTATTGTGATTGTGTATCTATTGTGTTTAGTTTTGTCTAGCAAGTGTATAATATTTTGAGTAGAGCATTTTTGTTTTTAGAGAGGATGTTGTATACCTATATTAGTTGAGTTTTGTTGTTGTGTTTATATTGAGGGAGGGTGTTGAGGAAGCAATATAAGCACAACCCTAGTTATATGGTACAGCCCTAAAGTTGTATTCCATACTCTATGTAATAAGTCAGTGATTGTCTGTGACGAGTTACATACTCTGTGTTTGGTGTTGATTGAAAATTCCTGTGCGTGCGAGTCGATCTACGATGTACATTTAACTACAAAATAAACCTTTTACGTCTTTCCAAAACCGCTGCGCCCTTTTATTTACTCTGCTGGCCCTAACCTTATCAGGTTTTTGCGGTGTTAAAATAATATGAAAATAAAAAATACCTGCTTACTGCTTGGTGCCACCCGCACTTAGCCATTTTAGAAAATGTGTAAGCATTCTAAATATGATCCTGAAATTTAACTGTAACCACATGGAGCTATTAAAAAAAGAAGGAGGGAATCCGTCTGATCCGAAACTGAAGCACCCTTAGGAAGCCGGAACGCTTCGTACGTACGAGCGGAACACACACACACTCACATCATACGCAGCCGGTCGCCCTACTTTCATCTGACACACATATGTAATATGTCCGCCATTTTGGGCTTCAGTTCGATGTCAATCAAAACTCAATCCTTCTTTTTTTATTTCATCCATGTGTAACCATACCAAATTTCAGCCAAATCCGTTCTGCAGTTTCAGCGCGATGCGTGTTCCAAGGGACAAACAGACCGACAATAAATTCTAAACCGAGTGTCTCTACTCCTACCACCTATATCAATAAAGAAGAGTAATCCAATCAAAGTTTTCAAAAAATGTGCAAACAGATTTAGCTGTTCGTTTTTTTAATACCTAAATGGATGGATGGATGGATGGGATGCAATCTCTTCGTTCTGGAGTATAATCTATCTACTGCGACCACCAAACTAACTAAGGCGCCTGCCAAGCGTATGACAAACCTAATGGCCTATGCTCTCGATCAGCAGTGGACGCTCAAAGTATGATGATATGGTTTTCTATCGCTTTTTCGCTTTGATAAAGAAATGATATTCCATTATCAAAGCTTTTTCGCGATAATTCTGGCTGGGATATTCAGCTTTTCTGATGCTGTCTGTGTCAATACCTATTTTTTTTTTATAATGGCAATTGTTTAGTACATTTTTGCCAGTGTCATGTCAAAAGAGAAAAAAAAATGTCAATGTAAGTGTTGCCACTGCACAGAAGATGACGCGTCATTTTATTATTAGTAGTATTTATTTAATTTACTTGCCTGTCTTTGTATTAACAGAAATATTAAAACAGATGAATACTGATATGTTTTTAACTAAGTTAGAATTAGAGGTGAGTGTGTTGGGGTTCGACCAAAATAAAACAGTTTTTGTTAGTACATTATTTATTACTAGAATATGTGTGATCTAATAAATGATCTTCTAGATCTTCCAAGTCCGACGCAGAACTCTCAGATGGGGTATCACTGCTAGCAAGACATATATTAAAACTTTCTAAGTCGACATCATCATTGTGATATTCAGCTTCTAACCGCTCAACGTGATCGCAATGCGTTTTCCATGTAGCAGCCGTTATAGTCTGAAAAGCATCTTGTGCCAGACCCAATATTTCCGATTTCGATCGACCCAAATTAATTTCTGCCACCTTGCGCTTTACCGACGCCCAAACTAGCTTTATCGGGTTCAGGTCGCAATGATAGGGCGGTAATCTCACAACTTGGTGCCCATGCTGTTTCAACAGTTCGTCTGCTTCAAACACATCAGGTTTTTTGTGCATTTCAATAATTTCATACAATTCAGATTTCTTCATGCTCTCTAAATAAGACAGCCCGTTACTTCTGATCCATTCTTGCATAACCTTCTTTTGGTTTGACATGGTTGGTGGCTTATTTAATTTCACACAATGGTATGGCGCGTTATCCATGACGACGATGGATTGCGATGGTAAATTGGGGATTAATTTTTCAACTAGCCATTTTTTGAAATTTGTGGCATTCATCTCATCGTGGTAATCTCCGCTTTTGGTGTTTGATTTAAAAATTAACAATGCGTTCGGCACAAATCCTTGTTCACTTCCAGCGTGTACAATAATCCATCGCTGTCCTAAAGATTTTTCTTTAATACTGCCAGCAACTTCGTCAGATTGCCAGCATTTGTTGACACCATATGACGAGGGAATGTAAGTCTCATCTAGGTATACAACTGGACGGATTTGCTTTCAATATTCTCAAGTAACGAGACCTCCATGCTGCTATGTCATATCTTTCCATGAGAACTTTTCGTTTTGATTGGCATTTCCGGAATTTAAACCTCAACCTGAAATATTGAGAAGATTTGTTACAATCACATTATTTAAGTTATATCTATAAATAAATAGGCTATGGTTAGTCAAATGCACACTTTCGAAGACCACGTGATTGCTAATCTTATTATTTATTTATACTTATCTATACATATCTAGTCTAGGAGTCCAATAAAGATATTTAGGTAGTTAAAAAACTTTCGTCAAAGCAATGAAAAATTTGAAACCACCATGGAGTGTAACATCAAATTTAAAAATAGTCACCTTAATATAATTTTTCTTAAAGTTTCACGGCTACCTTCAAATTGAATATCATTTCTTAGTTCCACCAAAAGCTTCGGTAATGTCGGAATTTCTTTTTTTACGGTATAAAATTGATGTATCTTTCTCCGAACTACACAAATCAGTCATCCAAATTACACTTGGTTTCCAGCCTTTTTCTTTTTTTTCCTGGTGTAACAATTTTTGACGAGGTAGCTTCCGCTTGTTTCCCTTCTGCAACAATTCTTTGAACAGAACGTTCAGAAACACCTGAAACAAAATATGTATAAATGCAACCATGAAATTAGTTTAGGTAGGCAAATTTATAAAGTTTGCATAGCATTATAATTATAATTCATCATTACCTATACATAACTACATTTTATTTAACCACATATTAGACATAAACATTTCGTTATCCCCACGGGTAATATTTACGTGTAATGTTGACAACACTCACCAGTCATTGCCGCCACCCTTGCATTTACGGATTTTAATGGTATAATCGGTTCGTTCTTTTCAAAATCTTGTGTACAAAACGAATGTACTTTTATAACTGCTTCTCTTGTACCACTTTTTATCACTTTAGGCATGACGATAGCACAGTAGTTAGCAAAATATTCGCAACGATGTTTACTATGAACTCGGAAGTGTCAAAGTGAATTTTCAAGATGGCCGTTTTAGTTCCTCAAATCGCCACCGCCAACTTATACTTGCCGGACTGTAGTTGTTTTTTTGTTTTTCTTATATTTTGGCTCCACACATAGTATATTTAGCCAGTGTCAAGTATAGTTATTTTTCATCGTTAAAGAATATATCACGTAAAGTCAAGTCTTAGTCATAGTCAAGTCATAGTCCAGTCTAAGTCAGGTAGTCGTAGTCCAGACTAAGTCATGCTCCAGTAAAGTGGTGGCAACTTTACTAGAAGCTTCTATGGAATTTTGGAAGCAACACGAAAACTCACGTTTCACCACATTATATCACTTGCCCACACTCATGCTCATAATTCAGCACTTAATGCGTAAAACGCCACCAATTTTAAACATTAAGACTGGAAAAAGCACAAGTTTTGAGAAATAATACAATGCAACGACATGAAATTTTCCGCATTCCCGCCAAAACTCCTGTAATTGTTTATTATAACGGTCTTTGAAGGAAATCACAGAGTACAAAAGGATATCCGACAATGGCGGTTGTGAATTTTGAATTTATTTTTCAAAACTGGTGTATCTTGAACTTTAATGTGTAATAAGGGTGGATTATTATCCGTTAAGTGTTCGTGAACGTGCACGGGTGTTGGCAAGTGGCTTTAAGATTATAAAACCATGCATTTTCGTTTTTGCTTCAACGGCCTTTTTTAGGGCCTTCAGTAAAATATCCACCATTTTACTGTTGGCATTTTGACTGACAGAATATGACTTTGACTTTTTTTTTCTAATATTTTGGCTCCACACATAGTGTATTTAGCCAGTGTCAAGTTTTATATTTTCATCGTGTTATAAAATATTTCACACAAAGTCATGTCCTAGTCATAGTCATAGTCCAGTTTAAGTCAGGTAGTCATAGTCCAGTCTAAGTCATGCTCCAGCAAAGTGGTGGCAACTTTACTGGAAGCTTCTATGGAGTTTTGGAAGCAACACGAAAAATCACGTTTCACCACATTATATCACTTGCCGTCACTCATGCTCGTAATTCAGTACTTAATGCGTAAAACGCCACCAATTTTAAACATTAACACTGGAAAAAGCAAAAGTTTTAAAAAGTAATACAATGCAACGACGTGAATTTTTCCGCGTTCCCGCCAAAACTCGACTTTGACTTGACATTCCCGTACAAATTTTACTCACTTGACATTGGCAGAATTTTTGCAGAAAAGCGATAGAAAGCCATTAAAGAAGAAGAAGAAGAAGAAGAATTAATGAAAACAAAGTGTTTTTTTTCTTCTTATATGTTGGCTCCACACATAGTGTATTTAGCCAGTGTCACGTATTATAATTTTTCAGTGTTATGAATATTTCACGTTAAGTCAAGTCTAAGTCATAGTCCAGTCTAAGTCATGCTCCAGTAAAGTGGTGGCAATTTTACTAGAAGCTTCTACGGAATTTTGGAAGCAACACGAAAAACCACGTTTCACCACATTATATCACTTGCCTACACTCATGCTTGTAATTCAGCACTTAATGCGTAAAACGCCACCAATTTTAAACAATAACACTGGAAAAAGCACAAGTTTTGAGAAATAATACAATGCAACGACGTGAATTTTTCCGCGTTCCCGCCAAAACTCGACTTTGACTTGACATTACCGTACAAATTTTACTCACTTGACATTGGCAGAATTATTGCAGAAAAGCGATAGAAAGCCATTAAAGATGAAGAAGAAGATAAACTAAACGAAAACTCAAAAAAAAACATTTAAAAAATGATGATACTAAGATCAACCAAATTAAGATAGAATAAAACATAAATTTAACTTGCATGGAGCGCGCTAGAGTGTGAGCTATATGCTATATAATATAGGTAGGTACCTATCGACAGATAAAAGTATAACACAGTCATGTTTAGTACAAAGTAGTTTATGATAACTCGTGATAAGTAGGTTTTTGATCAATATTGTGTTTCAAAACTCGTCCTTAATTGTGGTCCTTGATGTAAGTAGTTTATTTGTTACGCGTTATTATTTTATCTACTATTCTATCAAAGCATTTACTTATTTCATTAAATTGTTCTATATACCGTCTATTTTTATTAATAAACCGTTCTAGCACGGAACACGCGCCTACGAGTAAGTATATCATCATCATCATTAACAGCCTGATGACGTCCACTGCTGAACATAGGTTTCCCCTAGGGAGCGCCACTTTGAGCGGTTGCTCGCCTCCTGCATCCATCGGTACGAGTACCTAGGTATATACTATATACGTATGCCATAACAAGTAGATAGGTATTGCTTAAGTACCTACCTACGTACTGAATAGTGAAACCTAAAAATTTCTTTTACATTTAAAGGTTGAAAAGATCGCTATGAGCGATAAGACCGCCCATTCATTGTAATACTTTCATAGGGGTAACTAAGGGCGGGTTCTTTGATCCTTAGTTAGGATGACCAATGGTTAAAATCTCTTTTGACCGTTTGGTTAGAGATTTTTTAAGTTTTTAAACATGGCTTTAACTACGGATCAAAAACCCACCCTAAGTAGGTAAGAATATAAAAGAATCCAATGTATTGGCAAAAAATGTTTTTTAATTTTTATCATTGACATATACCTACTAAATGACTATCAAAACGGATCATTAATATTGATTAATTTATTACAGAGAACATCAAAAGGTCATCATTATATACAACCCGGTTTTACGCACTATTATCTATTCTAGTATATGTAAATATCAACCTCACTAACAAAATGCGGACTCTACTGTTCAGTTGTCTCCTATTTCAATACGTTCTATGCAAAGAATTGCTCAATGATGTTTATTATAAGGACGTGGAGATATATACGGGTGTAGTGAGGGGGTTTCTGGCTGAGGATGGGGATTATTTTGCGTTTCTGGGAATACCGTACGCAGCACCGCCCGTTGGAAATCGCCGATTTAAGGTACCTATAAAAACTTACAAAAATAATAAACTATATATAAGATGTCGCGATGAACGTCAAGGTTCATAAACTTCTATCATAAATTGCTGTCAAGTCAGGGAATATTTTGAATATTTATTCTCAAATTACCTATTTTAAAAAGTGAGCCTGAAAAAAAAGACAAATATCTTTTTTTTCAGGCACCGATGCCTCCACTTTCTTGGGACACACTAATCGCCAACCGCACAGTAAAATGTCCACAACAAGGGCACGGAGATGAAGACTGCCTCATCGTGAACGTGTTCACTCCCACCAAGATTTTAAATGGCCCTCTACCAGTCCTGGTTTACATCCACGGAGGATCATTCTTAATAGGTTCAGGACAGACAAAAGGAGTTTCGCCTTTGATGAAACAAAACACCATCGTGGTAACGTTAAACTACAGATTGGGAGCGTTAGGATTCCTCTGCTTGGGCATCAAGGATGCGCCAGGAAACGCCGGCCTCAAAGACCAAGTGGCAGCCCTGAAATGGGTCAAAAGAAACATTGGCAAGTTCGGTGGAGACCCTAACAATGTTACGATCTATGGAATGAGTGCTGGCGGTGCATCTATTGAAATGCTCGTCAGTTCCAAAATGGCTAACGGCTTATTCCATAGAGCTATCGTAGAGTCAGGAACAGCGACAGCAGTCTGGTCATTAGATGGTGAACCTATAGAAACCGCGAAGAATCTTGCACAAACCTTCTTAGATTTCCACAACAATACCAATAACGTATACGAACTTCTCAAATACTTTCAGAACAAGCCTGCAATAGAATTAACTGAAGCAAATTACAAGTTATACGAAAATGTAACTGATGGTACATTTGGCTTTGTGCCATGTCTTGAAAACAAACTCTTCGGCATAGAACCGTTTCTAACAAACGCTCCGAGTGATAACCTAAGAAAAGGGGACTATAACAAAGTTCCTATGATGTTTATATTTACAACCTTGGAAGGCCTGTTTCTCAGGAGTGATTCGTATTACGACCTAAATTATAAAGACAGAATGAACGCAAATTTCAAGGATTTCATGCCAGCCGATCTTATCTTCGACTCTGAAGATATTAGTAAAGCCATAGCTGATAACGTCAAACTATTCTACTTCGGACATAAGCCTATAGGAGATAGCACATTGACTGCGTATCTTAACTATTTTGGAGATCATCTGATCCTTCACGGCCTTTTGAATTCTGCACTAAGTCATTCTACAAATGGCGATATCGTGTATTTGCTAAATTTCGCCTATAAAGGCAAACTGGGGAGTTTTGATAAGTTTTACGAAAATGTAGACAGTTCTGGCCACGGAGATGCGATAAAGTATGCAATATTGAATAAACAAATTGAGGGCAATGATGATAAATTAATTGTGAATAGGATGTCGCAGATTGTGGCTAATTTTATGAAATATGGGTAAGTGGCATTGCTGCGCTCATTGTTCATCATCATCATCATTGTCAGCCTGAAGACGTCCACTGCTGAACATATGCCTCCCCCAGGAAGCGCCACTTAGAGCGGCTGCTCGCCTCCTGCATCCATCCGCTCCCCGCGGCTTTCACGAGGTCGTCGGTCCACCTAGTGGGGGGCGTCTCCCGGTTCGTGGTCGTCACTCGAGAACTTTTCTTCCCCATCGGTTGTCAGTTCTACGAGCGGTGTGGTAATCTGTTATGGTAATCATAATACAGGTACCTAAGTAGGTAAAATTAATAGAAAACAAAAATCAGTTTAGAGATTTTAGGCCTGTGGCTTAGATGGGTATTATCATGGAATTATAAATAGCTATGACACTATATATAAGAGGTTTTTGTTATGTATGTTTGTACAAGGTAATCTGTAGAACAACTTATCCCAATCAAAAAAATCTCTCACTAATAGGAAGCCACATTATTGTTAAATGATATAGACTATATGTTATCTATGTAGGCGAAACCACTGGGCTCCAATAGTAGGAAACAAAGACTAACAACTTCATCATTTGCAGCGACCCTAGTCCAGTTCGAAGCAATCTGATCCCAATACTCTGGCCAGCAGTGAAGCCTGACCGTGTCTCATATTTACACCTGGACAAGGAACTCCAGGTCTTAGAAGAACCGTTTTGGGACAGAAAAGTCTTCTGGGATAAGCTCTACGATGCGTATAGGAAGCCTTTAAACGCCGTAGATCCTGATCGGTATTGACTTGTGTCTAGAATCTAGATTATGGGCTTCGTTCTCTATATTCGCGTAAAGTTCCGAGTTGGCTAGTCACCACGTAATGTCATTTGTAACTGCAGTAACGAATTTCAGAATGTCCGAGTAGCGCTAACCGACCCGTAAACAATGCTGCTACTTACAGGTCAGCTGCCGATTAGTACGGTTAACCGACGGCTATAGCAAAACTTGTCGCAAGCTCGCATGTGTTTGTATTTTATTATTATATTTTGCATGCTATAAATACTGATATCATCATCAACATCAACCCTGTTGATTACGCTACTGCTATGAAAACATCGACTATTCCTGTTTTAATTACTAAAACAGTTCGCTCAGAACCTTGGAAAGCCGATGGATACTGGATGCTAGCAGCTGCTCAAAGTGGTGCTCTTTGAGGAGGCCTGTGTTCAGCAGTCGACGTCTTCAGGCTGATAATTATAATGATGATGACGACTAAAAAACTTTTTGTTCAATTGTAATATGTTAAAAACTTATATAATATTATGATATTTTTGTTTTGTGTTGTTTTAATTTTTATTATTGCGTCAAGATAAAACCATATGTCAGGTACCTATAGGTATTACTTATTACATTTCCCTTTGAACTAAACAATGTAATCTAAATTCGTATTACATTCCTCATTACATTAATTTAATTAGTCAATACCCCTTTTTGTAAAGATAAATCCTTACCTACTTACTGTTTTTAGGTAGGGAATAAATACTCTTTGAAGGGCACCTACCGCACCGCAACATATAGCTGGCACATAAAAATGTAAAAAAAGAACCCAAAATGGCGTCACTGACTATTGAACAAACGAAATGAACAGTTGACGTTCGTTGCTACAGATCACCCTAAATTTTTACCCACTGAGTAGCTGGTCGAAACTCTGTTTTCGTTCGTGAAATTGGAAAGAACTACTCGCCGCCTTTACGTCCCGATCAGTATTACTCACTGGCTAGGTAATCGTAACTTTAATCGAATATAGAGAACGAAGCCCTATATGTTATAAACACAGAATTCCCCCTATTACATAGAAGTCTTTGGTTATAAAATATTTTGACAATAAACACCAAATTATGTTTATACCCACAATGTTTTGGAAATTGCAATGACTTGTTAAAAAATAAATCAATACCAATCAGAACAGTTTTTTACCTAGGTAAACGCTCATTGGTTGCCTGTTGATCATCGGCTATCTTCAACCAATGAACGTTTAGTATGTTTAAATTGACATGAGTATTTCTCGTACGAAGGTACCTTATGTTAAATTTAAAAAAATAACATACTTACCTACGAGAAATCGGGAGTGAATATGGGTTTTTTGAGCCGTAGTTAAGATAACCAATTGTTAAAAAATGACTAATTCTAACTAATAATGCTGGCCATTACCACAATACTTTTCTATTATACCTGTTCCTCACCGATAGGTGTAGGTACCCTAGGATCTACCTACCTAGTTGCTTATAGATATCTAGTGTTTTCGTTCTTCATCGTTTAAAACACCTATTAGGATATTCGTCAAATTATTTTATGTCAAATCCTAGATTCATCAAATTGTACATTCCTTAAGTTATACCGCAGATATTAAAATAGTAGGTTATACCTACATTATACTGCTGTAAGTAGGTACCAACATAAACTTACCAACCCCTGACTAAAACGTGCTTGATTGCAGTTTTGGTATCAACAGGAGCACATCCTGTATCTTTGTACATCGTACTTTGTGCTCCTGGAATAGAGCCAGCTTGATAGCAACGAGAAATTGTATTTGAAATAAGAAGAAAAAATGTTATAAATTGGAGCGAAAGCGTGACTCGCTTTACACTGAATATCTAATACTTCATCTAAAGTTTTATAATTATTCCTGTACTAAAAACCACCGTCCTTATTATTGTCGTTTCCTTTCACTGTTTTCTGGGTTGTCTGGAAGAGATCGCTTTAAGCGATAAGACCGCCCGTTGTGACACTTAGTTTTAAGCTTGTGCGTGTACATTGAGTGTTTCTGTAAATGTGGTGTTTCAATAAAGAGTTTTATCTATCTATCTATCTATCTATCTATCTATCTATCTATCTATCTATCTATCTATCTAATAAAATATGAGGCTTTTTAACGATCAGTTTATGTACCTATACATTTAGTAGATGCTGTCACCTGTTAGCAGATACTATAGGACGTGTATCTACTCTTGATTAGTAGGTATATTCTTACATAATTTATTGCTTATTAAATTTATTTTAAAAATATTTTTTTTAAATGTTTATTTACAATATAGGTAACCTCTCCAAATAAAATAAAGATAGATACTTACATTATAAATAAAGGAGGTATTTTATAATTTCTAAAATCTACATTAGAATGGTTAGGCTTTGGTAGGTATATGTAGGTATTTATTTATTTATTTATTTATTTATTTCATCATAGGAAAACTTACAGCCAAATAAACAATAGAACGTAACATAGTTATAGAAAATAAACTAGGCCAATTACAAGTTTCCACCTATAGAAAAATCATATAAAAGAAATCCGTAGTAGATAGCTAGAGAAGTCAACATGAAGCAGATAAATAAACCTACCGATAGTGTAATTAAATGAAACAGTACATCTAAGCTTGACATCTAAGTTTGAGAACCGAAGAAATCAGCTGCCAGTTTTTGCCTTATAGAACGCACCCCATCAAAGAAAACGTCAATATCACTATTAGTCTTTAAATAGTCATTAAGAAATGAAGATGTTCTCCAGAAGAAAGTATTTTGCATGTAATTTGTCCTGGCTAACGGAACAGAAAGAAGTGGCGTATGGCGTGAATTAAATGTTGGAGTACGAAGGGAAATTTTGTTAAGTAACTCAGAACTATCAACTTTATTATTTAAGATATTCAAATAGTATGTCACATCTGCTATAGTCCGCCTTGTCTTAAGTGGCAGAAAATGATGCCGTCTGCAGCGCTGCTCATAACTGATGTCAAATGTTTTTGAGCGAAATTGCAAAAATTTTAGAAACTTCCGCTGTACTCTTTCTATACGCAAAATATGGCACTCATAGTGTGGGTTCCACACCTGAGAGCAGTACTCTAGGATACTGCGGACGTACGCACAGTACAGAATCTTTAACGTTTTGATACTATTGAATGGTGTAGATACTCTCATGATAAACCCAAGGGCTTGCAAAGATCTTGTGACGATGTTATCTATATGCTGAATATACATTAGCTTAGAATCCTGCAGCACACCCAAATCTCTCATGATTTCTACTCGGCTTAATATTCTACCTTTTAAGTAATAATTTGTATGAATAGTGTTCCTTTTCCTAGAGAAGGTAAGCGTATAACATTTATCAACATTGAGGTCTAGTTTATTTGTTAGGCAATAATCACTAAATCTAACGAGATCTTCCTGAAGTTTAATCGTATCAACAAGACTACTGATTGGTTTAAGAATTTTCATATCATCTGCAAACAAATAGAATTTTGAGTGCAAAAAACAGGAGTTAACATCATTAATAAAAATAACAAAGAGCAGTGGTCCCAGTAACGACCCCTGGGGGACTCCAGATGTTATATCAGTCCAAGATGACCTAAACCCATTGAGAACCACCGCTTGAGATCGACATTCTATGTAGGAGGAGTACCATCTAAAAAGATCACCGTGTATACCTGCCGACTGTAATTTAATTAAGAGTAACGAGTGATCTAACTTGTCGAACGCCTTACTATAATCTGTAAATATGCCATCTACCTGGAGCCCCGACGCCATTTGGTCCACTATAAATTCATTTGCGAGAAGTAGATTGGAGGTTGTGGAACGCCCTTTAAGAAATCCATGCTGGTCCTCTATAAATATTGGTTTTAAAGCTGCGTAAGTTTGTGCATAGACTATCCTCTCAAGCAATTTGGCAAAAATACATAGTTTCGATATAGGGCGGTAGTTCTCGACTTGTGATTTAGACCCTTTCTTATGTATAGGCGACACTAAAGCAGATTTCCACACGCGCGGAACAACGCCCTCTCGAATTGACCTGGTGTAAATCATACCAAGCGGAAGAACAAGACTTCGCGAGCATTTAACAATAAAAATGGGTGGAAGGTCGTCCGACCCTGCTGACTTATTGGTGTCAACTGACTTTAACAGTTTCTCCAAAACTTCCAATGAGATTTCAATGGAACCAATGCTCACTGGATTATCCGTACGATGAGCCACGCGGCAAGTGGAAGTTGAAGGCCTATTACCAGTCGAGTGCAGGAAGGTTGATTTGAAAAACCTAGAAAACAATTCACAAAGACCCTCACCAGTGTTTGCAGTGTCATTGCCATACGTCATAGTAGAAGGAAAAGTTGAGTTGGAAGTCTTAGTTTTAACAAAAGACCAGAATGCTTTGGGTGAGTGAGAAATTGAGGTTTCAATCCTAGTGATGTACGAGTTATAACACTCTTTCTCATACACTCTCGCACGGTCCCGCAGTGTGCAGAAAGAAACGTAATCAGACCTATTCCCGTATTGTCTATACTTGCGGATATGCTTATATTTCTCGCTAAGTATTTTCTTAAGACCTGCGGTGAACCAGGGAGGTTGCCTGCTACTTACAGACACTGTCTTATGAGGAACATAAATATCACGCAATTTATATAAGATCTTATAAAAGAAATCAAGAGCTCCGTCAATCGAATTTATATTTAAATTGTGTTGCCAGTCGATTTTATCAAGATCTTTACATAAGTTAGAGTAGTCACCGGATTCATAATAATATTTCAGCCTTGGTTTATTAGTGCAACATTTCTGAACGGAGAGATCCAGCTCGATTAGTAATGAAGGATGGTGCACGTCCTCGGGGACAAGTGGGTCAACACAGCTGTTTATATTTAATGCCAAGTTAGATAAAACTAAGTCAAGAATTCGATTGTTCTGATTCTCAATAAAATTTAATTGCGACAAATTGCATAAAATTAAAGTATCAATAAATGTTCTAAGTATATCACCCGATACGGCTGATGCTGCGAGTCCAGATTGGCCAGCTTGCTGCTGAGACCATTTAATAGAAGGGAGATTAAAATCACCCACTATAAGGAACGAGTCTGATGAGTGCTGTGTATAAATGTCCTGCAATTTATCGGCAAAAAATCCCAACTGCGATGTCGCACTGAAGCCCTGAGCTTGATTGCAAAGATAAATACAACAAATATGTAATTGTTTTGATATAACACGACTCCCAGGCAAAGTAACAGTCAGCCAAATATCCTCAGCGGACGAGCACCAATCCGAGTTAGCAACAGCGGCAAGATCCCGCTTTATCGCAATAATAACCCCACCCCCGAGCGTCTGTGCGGTACGTTCATAATTGCGGTCCCTTCTAAAAACAACATAAGAATCATCAAAAAGCTCCTCGCTTTTTATACTCGGCAAAAGCCATGTTTCTGTAAGACATATGATGTCATAATTATTAAGCTGCAGATTTCTATAGAATATATCCGTTTTAGTACGTAATCCCCGTACGTTTTGATAAAATACCTTCAAGTTATCCATTGTGAATAATTGGTTTTAATATGCAATAAACACGGGAACCATAGAATAAATTGGGGACGACTACTATTAATACAGAAGATATTACTATACTTAGGATTTACTACTACGCTGAGACCGTACTCATCGAAAGATAAAATAAAATAGGAAAATATATTACTACTATACGTATACAGGTCAGACGGTAGAATAAAGTAACACGCTATTAACACGATCATCGATGTCACGCCATTAAAACCATTAACAGGATACAACCAATAAAAATGTCTATAGTATTTCGAATCCTTACAATACAAATAACAACACCATAGGTACGTATGCGAAAAAGTGAGTATGTACTCACTTATTATTCGTAATCGTGTTAAGTTAATACCCTTTTCTACATTGTAAAAACATCGCAAAAATAGCCCACGTAGCATTAACATAGTGGAAATAAAAAAGTTATCATATTTTGTAAAAAACGTAAGCAACTTAATAAAAGCCGGACTATAACTGGTGTAACGCAGTAGGTAAACAAATAATCCAAGACTAAAGCCAATTTTAAATAGGGTACAATGAGCGGTTGTTATTGTGTTCCAATAACCTTTAATGTGTGAGTTCGTGGCCGAAAAACGTAAAAATTGCATAGAAATAATTAATATAACATTATTACATAATTTAGGAAAATTGATTACTGCATAATTATTAAATAATATATGAAATAATGACAGAAGTTTAGCACGTAAACAACTTCTTATGCAGGAGATAATGACACATAAAGACACCGTAGTACGGGTCAGAATAGAATGCGGGGCTGGGGATAAACACTGGTCCGTAGCAGCAAACAAACACTGCAAATACCTTACTTCGGAGCGGTGCGGCATGCACGCGTTCGCTTGACAGGCAGATAACAGAGCTATGATTCTCAAACTTTTACACGACGTAACAGCAAAAAAATATAAAAACACGAATTTAAAAATGCTCAACATATCTTCTTTAGATCCTCTTCGTTCCTCACCGTCAGAAACGGAGAAGTTACACTTTTCCGTAGCATAATTTTGCACTGCTTCACCCAAATAAATTGGTAGTGGTTCTCCTTTGCCGCAGCTTTGGCTTTGGACAGAAGCTGCTTGTTGGCTGCCGTGAGATGATCGTTCACGAAAATCTTTGAGTTTTCCTGAAATCCAAGTTCGGCAGCCAAAAGCCCCTTTAGGCTGCGCACAGCAGACACAAAATTTTCTTTTATGTATCTGTTATTGAAGCAAGCTATAATAGGCTTGGGGGCATCTTTCACGCGAGTTGGGACTCTGGATATAAAATTTAAGTCTTCATTCCTGAACGGTACACCCGCTTTTTTGGCGATCAGGCTCAGCACTCCGAATAGATTTTCATCTCTTTTCAGCGGCACCCCCTTTATCTCAATGTTACTCAACCGAGACCACTGCTCTTTCTCATTAAGACTTAGCTCCATTTTCTTGATGGATGATTGGAGTGAAGATACCTCATCTGTGACTTCTTCAACCGCGGTGAGTCTTCCATCAAATGCCTTCATCGTATCACCCAAGTCCTTCATCCATGAATGCGCCAGGTCTACCGACGTCTTTAGGTCGCCTAGGTCAGATTTGACCTCGCCCATATCCGCGACCAATCGGTCAATCGGCTTCAGTTTATCTGACAGCTGTTGGATGGCAACCAGGATCGTCTCCATGTCAGGCGTGGATTGACTCTTTGGCAAAGCTGCGGAGGCTACAACGGCAGGCACAACTCTGCAGGCGGAACATTTCCACAATGACTTCCTTTCCGCACCCAACTTACGGAAGCCAACTTCAGAAATTCCAGCACACTGGAAGTCAAAATGCTGGGAGCACGATGAACAAAAAGGCCCCTCGGACATTTTCGAATGGCATTTCCCGCAAGTAAACATCGCGAAAAAAGTTTGGTAGTCGCTGGATGTTGTGCCGGGGCGCGGTAAGCGACTGCTTGCTACTACGATTGGCGAGCTAATGTATATATAACCTACTTGGCTCAATAAATATAGCTTAAACTTCGATATTTACGAATTTTCTCGGTTCGCGCCATAACCCGAACGGCAATAAATTTAACTCTAAGCACGGGTAATACACAGTACAGGTGTTAGCGACGAAATCACATGTGACGTATATAATTTAAGGAACAGTAACTTATCTTTGGACTTTTATAAAAAGAACTTAAGAACTAGTCAATTTTATCAATGCAATAATTTAATTTAAATTGTACCTATAGGTGGAAAAAACTTAGTTAAATAATCTAATGAATAATTGAAGCAATCTTACAAACACATTAAGTTTCTATACGTAAATTAATTAATCATCGTTTCCAATTTAAATAGATACTTAACTAATAGATGTTGAGTTAATGATTCCTCGTTATGAACTGGGCTGGGACTGTGTTGAAGGCTCCTGTATCTTGTAGGCAAGCATGCTCCATCGTCCGCGTCATCTTTTACCATCAGGTGAGACCATGGTCAAATATCCCCCGTTGGGCCTATCGTTGATACACAATGCCACGGTCTTTTGTTGGAATATAAGGCACTGACATTAGGAATACCGTATTCGTATTGCGTGCCGCTATCCCCACAAATCTTCCACAAGCACCAGCGCAAACAATATATTCCGGTCTCAACTGCTGATCCAATTACGCTGAAGCTGAATGTATGACCGAAATTCCGCGTATTGGTATCGCACAAAAGTCCATACTGTTGGTCGAGATAGTCAATGGTTGAGACCTATTCATAACTACCACTTACCTATAATAATAGGCATGATGACTACTATTAAAAATGAACAAGTAAATATTACTTTCATAAAAAAGATTAAAAATAAATGCAATAATTGAAAAAATAAGCAAAATCGGTAAATAAATCACGGAGTAACAAGCTTTTAAAGTTTCTACAGTAGGCATCTCCTGTCCCTTTCTCGCGAAACAGAGCGCTCCCACAGTTACTATGAAAAATCTACTCGTGACGTCACATGCCAAAGAGATTGTATGAAAAGCTACCACAGCTTAGTAATGAGGTACTATAACGACCTTCCTCTGACGTCACTGGCCATTCGAGCTATCTATTTCTATTCCGGATTTAAAAACGCTTGTAACTTGGTCATTTTTTGAGATATTTAATTTTTGTTTTCACAAATGTTTATCTTTTATGGAATATAAATAATGTATCCAAAATAAAATTTTAGTCATCATGCCTATTCTATGGGTAAGTAGCTCCAGAGAAATAAAATATAGTAACTACGATACCGATAAGTGGAAGACGCAGCGTTTCGGCCGGCCTCCCACTAGGTTGACCAATGACCTGGTGAAAACCGCGGGGAGCCAATGGATGCAGGAGGCAAGCAACCATTCAAAGTGGCGTTCCCTCGGGCTATGCTTACGCAGTGGACGTCTTCAGGCTGTTGATGAGCCAGAAGACTTCCACAGCTGAACATAGGCCTCCCACATAGAGCGCCATTTTGACCTTACTTGCATCCTACATCTTAGGTATGTTCCTCAATTATATTTTTACCTGATGAAGTAAAACACAGAGAACCTTTTCAATTCAATCCTTGTATATTCTTTCTTCTATGAATATTCAGTACACACTCGGTACACAATAAACGAACAGAAGCAATAATACGTCTTGACGCTTCGGCTGCTTAACCAGAATTGACTGCTTTTTAGACCTTGTCGTCCCTCCAAAACTTCCCTCCTAAACCTCAATATTATTTTACCGGAACTACCAAGGCAGCCATCGTAATTGGCTGATGGTTCAGCGGATGCTCCTTCCGCCAGTGTGGCCAACCAAAATGGTATTTTTAAACAGTCTACTATTAAAAAGTGAGAATAAATTATAAAATCCACGACACTGATGTACCTAAGGAGCATTGTGAGCACCAGTCAAACCAATACCGTAGTTGTTTGGTGCGACATTTTATTATACTGTAAGTTCTGTAATATGTAGGTACTTACCCACCTGATTAATAAATTGAAAAACTCAACTCCTACCAGCAACTTTGATCTAGACCAGATCTTTTGATCTTAATTTACCTAAGTAAGTAGCTAGGTCCATGTTCTAATTACTTAAACTATGTAAGTAGCATTTACTAACAGATCTATAAAAACACGTGTTCCTCGTAATTCTTTGAAGTTTCCACTCCATCCCGTGTATTTCCCCGTCCTCGGGTCTGCGTTGCGTTAAGCCGGTAATTAGATTAGTGCTGCTCTGGCTTATGTTGTTCTACTTAGGTACTGTAACGATCCAGGGTGTCTCGTGACGTCACAAATATTAGAAATATTTTTCAGTTTAAAAAGAAAAACAATATTATTCAATCAAATCATTTAACAAGTAAATAATAATCCAAAAATAAAGCAAATATTCGTTTTATACTGCACTAACTGGTATAGGACATGGAGATAGGTGTAAAAGTAGTTATCTAAACGTAAAATGAGGTAATAGTAGAAAGAATAAAAACTCCTTAATAAAAAGGTTCATACTTAAAATCGCGAGCTAGCAGTCTAAAATGTGTCACACTTTTCAAATAATGGCAGATTGGGAGAGTTTAATTAGAAAATGAAAAAGAAAGATGGCAAAAAATATAGTTTTATCCTGATTTTATTTTTCAGAAAAATGTGTGAACGGTGCTACGAATGGAACAGAGAGGGAAAACGGGGGATTTTCTTTTCATATTAGAAATTACCAAAATTTATAACGAAAAGGAAGATTGACAAAGATAGGTTTTAACTACAGGAGTGGAGAGGTCTAGGAATTATGGAAACCTAACGGAGGAAAATATGAATCAAGAAGTTGATATGAACCGATATCAACTGAGGGAAGTTATTACATTATTTCGTAGCTAGTATTTGCAAAGTAATTAGTTTTACCCAAGATTTAGAGATGTCAGTTATGAAAATGTTCCCTGGAGAGCTTAGGACTTTCCTTGTAAGTTAATATTGAGTGCAGATGCTTAGTGTAGAATAAGAACGACGTGGGAAACACGCCGAGTGGGCGGATTGTTGATGGTAGAAGGTTTTAATGTACAGAACGGAATGCGTAGAGCTTTCCTTGTAGGTTGATGTTGAGTGAAAATGCTTATTGTAGGACAATATCGTTGTGGATATCACGCTGAGCGGATGATCTGATGATGGCAGATGGTTTTAATGTACAGAAGGGAAATCCAATGCTATTCTTTGCATATTTCCTAGTCGGCAGGAGCTTAGATGATGATGAGTGTAGATGCTTATTGTAGTACAAGATCATCGTGGACATCACTCTAGGCGGAAGGTCTGATGATGGTAGGGGATTTTAATGTAGAAGGGAAGCTAGTGTTATTCACTGCACATTTCCTTAGCCGGTGGAAGTTAAGCGATATTCACGAAGGAGATGAAAGTTTTATTCCACGCGATGATTAAAAATATCGTGAATGTATTTGAATACTGACCTTTCATTTTAGATTTTATGTGATAATTTTTGATTTAATCCTAACTGGAAAATTATTGGGAATAATGTTGTAGTTCGTTTTAGTATTAGTCAATAATTATTTTCTTAGCAGGTTGTTGTTGTGATCACGGAGATGATCGAAGATCTTATTCCCGCATGAAAATTGAAGCATACTTTGATGTATATTTATCATACTAATTTTATCATACAATAGCATACAATGTTGTCATGGATTCAACAAAAGCAGGTAGTTTTCTTTCGTCGGATCATGAAGGAAATGCAGAGGTGGAGAGGAAATCTGTTCCCTATTTATTTATTGTAAGTATCAC
This sequence comes from Ennomos erosarius, assembly GCA_963580505.1. Lineage (NCBI taxonomy): Eukaryota > Metazoa > Arthropoda > Insecta > Lepidoptera > Geometridae > Ennomos > Ennomos erosarius. The sequence continues at coordinate 1,975,359 of OY756996.1, read as the reverse complement.
GAGCGTATTTGAATATCATTCTAGTAAATTCAAAATAGGTAATGTTTTCATGCGCCTATAACGTAAAAACGGGGAAATTAGATTAAGGTCTTCCGTAATAGGTAAAAGGTATTTATCTCGAACAAGTCAGTGGCGACTATGAGCTGGAAGATGCGGCTTGGACCAGTTCCTCACTAGGTGGACGCCTTCAAGATAATGATGATGATGGTGGTGATGATGTTGATGATGATGAGGTTTGACCTGGTCAGAGCGTGGGAAGCCAATGAAAGCGGAAGACTAACGGTTGCACAGAGTGGTATAGGTTCGGGATGATGGTGGTGATGATGATGATGATGAGGTTTGACCTGGTCAGAGCCATGGGTAGTCGAAGGAAGCGGAAGACTAACGGCTGCACAGTGTGACATGGGTTTATGATGATGCTGGTGATGATGATAATGGTGTTGATGATAATGACATCTTCAGGATGATGATATTGAGGGTCTAAGATAGGCAAAGATCTTATAAGATAAGATGCAATATATTTATTTATCTCAAATCTATGGGCATAGTTCAGTTTGGTGAAGTTTAGATTTGACATTGTTTTAATGAATTTTCAATAAAAACATTAACTTTTATTTTACAACTTTATAATATTTTTCAATAGTTAATTATTGTCCTTCGTATTTATATGGGTCAAGCATAAGCAGTACCTTGTTAGTGACTCCTTACCACACGGATAGGATAGCTAATTGTATAAATTCGAATGAGAATAACGTCTTGTTGATAATTGATATCAATAATATATTTACAACTTACAATACATACACTTTGTTCTACGGATCAAACATAACTTTAGCATATTTCATTATACTGAAATACGTCTTAGATATATGGATGATTTCTATGAAAGTTCAGGAGAAGCAAAGTTAGCCTGAGAATTCATAAACGGTTCAATGTCTATAGTATACAAAATATATGCATAATATTATTATAATATCAATAAATACGGGTATGGAAACGATTAGGAATAAATGAAATGAAACGAAATGATCTTTATTTCCGACACACAATATCGCGAAAGGAACACGGAACATAAAATAAGAAACTTATATAAATATACTAATTATACTCTGAAGCGATATTGCACGATGTCAGAAACAGATCCCGGCTCAGCTCAGCATACAACTTATTATCATTGTGTAATTACTCCGAAATAAATGTCCTGAGTTTTTATTCAACATTATTAATCTCCATTTCATGTCGGCCGAATCTTCGAGAGAGGAGCAGAGGTTCCACACGGCGAGGTTGCGCATAATGCATAACCTACGGGCTCTTCTTTGTAGGACGATTCATCAAGACATGTCTGATTGTCATTCTTCGAAACTTATTTAAAAGGTCATGTGTTTTCTTATAGATAATAGTATTTAATCTCGACGGTAGATGTATTAACTCTAAATTTACGGTTTCCCAAAAATATTATATCGCTTCGTAAGTCGACTTTATAATTATTGTAAAATCAAATATTGTAAAACCAAACATGCTATAAAAAAAAATAAACCCTGAGGAGTTTCTTTGGGCTTCTTCTCAATCAGGAGTAATCGAAGTTTCCGGATATATTTTTAAAACTCAAAGTTAGTTATGAACGACAACATAATTTTAATATTTAATTATTTCCTCTGGGTACTTTAATTCTATAAAATTATTTTATAATTTAAACTATTCCGATAAAGTAAATTCTAAATTCATAATCGTTTGAAATAACTTTTTCAATAAATAATTTGAGTTTTACTTATGTTTTTATTTATTAATCTATAATATAGAGCATAACGTAGAAAAGTAAGGGTAACGAATTCTAAACTATCGTCATAGAAGACTACTTTAAATAAACCAGATTTAGATTTTGCATTAATTTATAGTTAGGAAATGGGGCTCAGTAGACAGCGTCATGATAAGCAGAAGTGGTTTATCATGACTTCGCTAATATGGTTAAAACAGGCGTAAGGAAATGGTAGAATGGATTGTAAGCATTTCCGGTAGAAATGATAACATTTTTGTACTAGTGGGGAATCTTGGATTGAAAAGTTGGTAGTGGGCTAAAGTTGTAAGCATTTCCGGTAGAAATGATAACATTTTTGTACTAGTGGGGAATCTTGGACTGAAAAGTTGGTAGTGGGCTAAATTTGAATTTTATATTTTTAGGTAGTATTCGTTTAGAGATTCTGATATATACACTTGAAGTAAGGTTCTAAAGTTCAATTAAAGGAAATACTTCAGGATTTCCAAATTAGGTTAATGTGAGTGGTTTTGGAGCAAACTACGTTTTCGATCTTTCCAGCAGATATAGGATTAGCGCTCATCAAAGGTTTAGATTGCAGTGAATAGTGGGATAATGGGTATTCCAATTTACTACATTAATTGCTTATTGATGTTAGTTATGAATTGTCTCATTACTTTAAAAGGATTTGGATTACTACATTATCACAACGTACGGGTTCTACCACTATTAGGAGACGATCACTTGGCCATATCAAATCTAAAACATACAACAAACTTAGGTTAAACTTAGATTATTTCTAGGTTCTTTTTATCAACAAACTTAGGTTACTTCTAGGTTCTTTCTATCAACAAGCTTAGGTTCTATTCAACGGTATTAGAATTGCTAGCGGTTATTTAATTTCAGTTTATAGTTTATTTAAATTTTGGTCTTTAGGTTCGGTTAATTAAAAATACAAATAGATGAAAATAAGGGGAATAGGGGGGTAGGGGGGGGGGGGGTTCTTACAATCAGAGTTGCCGTGATCAGGATTATTAATTGGGCTTATGCGACTACCTTTTTCTTAACTACGTGGCTAGAGTCGTTTAATTGGGATTTTGCGTCTTACACTTTTCTTAGACATTTAGGTTATTAAATAATATCGGAAAGTTTGTTGTTTGTTTTGGATTTGACTTAGAGGCGATAATTTATTATCGCACAATTTGCTGTCCGTGGAAATAGGAAAGGTTTTGAGACAATTTATGTAGGGGCGATATATGTAGGGGCGGTTTTAGATTTCACTAATGTTAATGATATTAGATAAATATTTCAAATAAATCTTAATAATCAATTCGTGAATTGTATCTTTTAGCTTTAGGAACGTTACAGACTTTTATGCGTCTTCGAAAAAAACTAATATACACAGTTGTAGTATAAGTTTGACAAAGTAGATGGAAGCAGTATAATGTTGTTAGGATTTACAACGGGAATCATTAGCTGGTTGTAATTTATTGGGGCGATGATTTTTGGGATATCATCGTTAGATTATTTCGATACGTTATAATGTAGAAGTCTATGAATAGAGGACAAACGGGATTCAAATCGTCATAATAAACATTTGTTTATTTTAATTATAAATATTGTTACAGTTATTTAGGAAAGTGCATTAATGGCATGAGTTCATGACTAGAATGGTTCGTAATCTAATTTAGGAAAAACGTAGAATTCAATTTTCATAATTATACGGATTATGTTATTGTAAATAATTTACACTTTTGCGGTTGACACTATAGGAAAGGTGATATTATAATTCGGTAAAGACTATAAAACTTTAAGGGGCGTTTAAATTAAATTGCAAGACATTTAAAAATAAGAAATAAAATCAGTATACTAAAATTTAATAATTTAAGCCACGTTAAATAAAACGGTGAAAAAGTTTCTTTTTGATGGTGATTGTTAGATGCTTAATAATTTAAACTACATTGCGTTATTTTAAATCAATCTTTACAGTTTTGAAATGAAAGTAATAAAAATAATTTTGTTAGATCGTTCAATGATTTTGTTAAAAATACAACAAAATATTGATACATTCATTTCTCTAAAAATATTAACTAAGTAAATTTCTTTAATTTAGTTTTGTGAAATGGAGGTTTCTAAAAATGCTATTATAGATATTATCTAAATTAAAATGATAAAGGGAAATAAACATAATTTTGGTCGTAATGTTTAGAAAATAATTTGGGGTTAAAAGACAAGCAAACATTTTATTAGTCTGCAATCAAGGAGGTCCTTGTTAATTCAATAAAAAGCGTGTTAGTGTGTTAAAAGGGTTTTGTTTGTATTTATGAAATGATTATAAACTAGAGTATGTTATTTGAATGAAAGAGGGGTCGGGGTTCATGAGAGATCTAATAAAAAAAAAATTAAGCAATAGTTATAATAGTGTGATAGATAGAGGAAGTAGGTTTTATGGAATAACAAAGACTTAGGTTGCAGACAGGTTTGTTGACGGTGGCTTTGAATTTTACACGACTCTACAAACGGGTTGATTATAATTTAAGGCAGGTGTTAGGTTAAAAATAAAGCCTAAGTTTATAGAAAACTGTTATAACAACCTCATACTCCACAAGCAGGAAAGATCAGATCTACTACACTATACATCCGAAATGATAGCGAATTACAGAGTGGGAAATATATGTGAAATATTGCTGAAGTCATAGGCAATGAAGATACTTTGAACTATTAAAGTTAATCTGGTTATCGAAGGGTTTTGTGGGAGGCAGCTCGGAATGAAAACATGATTCTTAGGGGTACCTTCTACTTTGAGTTATTAGGACTGACCAGCCTCACAACCTGGTTTCTTTTGGTGGCCAGGTTATCCTTGGGATAAGTTACTTTTGGTTATGATTGATGTGATGAGATTTTGGATATTGACTCATAATGTAATTCACTGTTGTTACGGCTTAAGAGGGCGTTTAAAACAGAATAATTTTGAATTTTAAATATAAATTTATAAAAGACAAATTGATTGTCAATTCAGTATAATATTTAGTATGGTTAACTACGTTATTCTTTCGAGAATATTTTTAAGGTGAAACAACATAAATAATTATAAAAAACATAAGTAACAATTAATACCTTTCGAACTAATACGCAGTACGCTGCATATTATTTGAATATTTGTCATCGGTTTAAATATTTTAGATGCTCTCTTAAATTAAACATAACGGTTAGTTACACTACAGAACTATAATTACATTTTAAGTTCGGAGCCAAACGTCTACAAATTATAATTGCTTAATGGGGTTTAATTATAAACATAAATAATTTTATTGAAGTTTTGCTAATATTTGTGAAAATGTTTTATCTAATGAATAAAATTTTACTTCGGCTTTAAATTTAAAACGCCTGCGCAAATATTTTAGGGGCGATTGTAACGATCCAGGGTGTCTCGTGACGTCACAAATATTAGAAATATTTTTCAGTTTAAAAAGAAAAACAATATTATTCAATCAAATCATTTAACAAGTAAATAATAATCCAAAAATAAAGCAAATATTCGTTTTATACTGCACTAACTGGTATAGGACATGGAGATAGGTGTAAAAGTAGTTATCTAAACGTAAAATGAGGTAATAGTAGAAAGAATAAAAACTCCTTAATAAAAAGGTTCATACTTAAAATCGCGAGCTAGCAGTCTAAAATGTGTCACACTTTTCAAATAATGGCAGATTGGGAGAGTTTAATTAGAAAATGAAAAAGAAAGATGGCAAAAAATATAGTTTTATCCTGATTTTATTTTTCAGAAAAATGTGTGAACGGTGCTACGAATGGAACAGAGAGGGAAAACGGGGGATTTTCTTTTCATATTAGAAATTACCAAAATTTATAACGAAAAGGAAGATTGACAAAGATAGGTTTTAACTACAGGAGTGGAGAGGTCTAGGAATTATGGAAACCTAACGGAGGAAAATATGAATCAAGAAGTTGATATGAACCGATATCAACTGAGGGAAGTTATTACATTATTTCGTAGCTAGTATTTGCAAAGTAATTAGTTTTACCCAAGATTTAGAGATGTCAGTTATGAAAATGTTCCCTGGAGAGCTTAGGACTTTCCTTGTAAGTTAATATTGAGTGCAGATGCTTAGTGTAGAATAAGAACGACGTGGGAAACACGCCGAGTGGGCGGATTGTTGATGGTAGAAGGTTTTAATGTACAGAACGGAATGCGTAGAGCTTTCCTTGTAGGTTGATGTTGAGTGAAAATGCTTATTGTAGGACAATATCGTTGTGGACATCACGCTGAGCGGATGATCTGATGATGGCAGATGGTTTTAATGTACAGAAGGGAAATCCAATGCTATTCTTTGCATATTTCCTAGTCGGCAGGAGCTTAGATGATGATGAGTGTAGATGCTTATTGTAGTACAAGATCATCGTGGACATCACTCTAGGCGGAAGGTCTGATGATGGTAGGGGATTTTAATGTAGAAGGGAAGCTAGTGTTATTCACTGCACATTTCCTTAGCCGGTGGAAGTTAAGCGATATTCACGAAGGAGATGAAAGTTTTATTCCACGCGATGATTAAAAATATCGTGAATGTATTTGAATACTGACCTTTCATTTTAGATTTTATGTGATAATTTTTGATTTAATCCTAACTGGAAAATTATTGGGAATAATGTTGTAGTTCGTTTTAGTATTAGTCAATAATTATTTTCTTAGCAGGTTGTTGTTGTGATCACGGAGATGATCGAAGATCTTATTCCCGCATGAAAATTGAAGCATACTTTGATGTATATTTATCATACTAATTTTATCATACAATAGCATACAATGTTGTCATGGATTCAACAAAAGCAGGTAGTTTTCTTTCGTCGGATCATGAAGGAAATGCAGAGGTGGAGAGGAAATCTGTTCCCTATTTATTTATTGTAAGTATCACGAGCGTATTTGAATATCATTCTAGTAAATTCAAAATAGGTAATGTTTTCATGCGCCTATAACGTAAAAACGGGGAAATTAGATTAAGGTCTTCCGTAATAGGTAAAAGGTATTTATCTCGAACAAGTCAGTGGCGACTATGAGCTGGAAGATGCGGCTTGGACCAGTTCCTCACTAGGTGGACGCCTTCAAGATAATGATGATGATGGTGGTGATGATGTTGATGATGATGAGGTTTGACCTGGTCAGAGCGTGGGAAGCCAATGAAAGCGGAAGACTAACGGTTGCACAGAGTGGTATAGGTTCAGGATGATGGTGGTGATGATGATGATGATGAGGTTTGACCTGGTCAGAGCCATGGGTAGTCGAAGGAAGCGGAAGACTAACGGCTGCACAGTGTGACATGGGTTTATGATGATGCTGGTGATGATGATAATGGTGTTGATGATAATGACATCTTCAGGATGATGATATTGAGGGTCTAAGATAGGCAAAGATCTTATAAGATAAGATGCAATATATTTATTTATCTCAAATCTATGGGCATAGTTCAGTTTGGTGAAGTTTAGATTTGACATTGTTTTAATGAATTTTCAATAAAAACATTAACTTTTATTTTACAACTTTATAATATTTTTCAATAGTTAATTATTGTCCTTCGTATTTATATGGGTCAAGCATAAGCAGTACCTTGTTAGTGACTCCTTACCACACGGATAGGATAGCTAATTGTATAAATTCGAATGAGAATAACGTCTTGTTGATAATTGATATCAATAATATATTTACAACTTACAATACATACACTTTGTTCTACGGATCAAACATAACTTTAGCATATTTCATTATACTGAAATACGTCTTAGATATATGGATGATTTCTATGAAAGTTCAGGAGAAGCAAAGTTAGCCTGAGAATTCATAAACGGTTCAATGTCTATAGTATACAAAATATATGCATAATATTATTATAATATCAATAAATACGGGTATGGAAACGATTAGGAATAAATGAAATGAAACGAAATGATCTTTATTTCCGACACACAATATCGCGAAAGGAACACGGAACATAAAATAAGAAACTTATATAAATATACTAATTATACTCTGAAGCGATATTGCACGATGTCAGAAACAGATCCCGGCTCAGCTCAGCATACAACTTATTATCATTGTGTAATTACTCCGAAATAAATGTCCTGAGTTTTTATTCAACATTATTAATCTCCATTTCATGTCGGCCGAATCTTCGAGAGAGGAGCAGAGGTTCCACACGGCGAGGTTGCGCATAATGCATAACCTACGGGCTCTTCTTTGTAGGACGATTCATCAAGACATGTCTGATTGTCATTCTTCGAAACTTATTTAAAAGGTCATGTGTTTTCTTATAGATAATAGTATTTAATCTCGACGGTAGATGTATTAACTCTAAATTTACGGTTTCCCAAAAATATTATATCGCTTCGTAAGTCGACTTTATAATTATTGTAAAATCAAATATTGTAAAACCAAACATGCTATAAAAAAAAATAAACCCTGAGGAGTTTCTTTGGGCTTCTTCTCAATCAGGAGTAATCGAAGTTTCCGGATATATTTTTAAAACTCAAAGTTAGTTATGAACGACAACATAATTTTAATATTTAATTATTTCCTCTGGGTACTTTAATTCTATAAAATTATTTTATAATTTAAACTATTCCGATAAAGTAAATTCTAAATTCATAATCGTTTGAAATAACTTTTTCAATAAATAATTTGAGTTTTACTTATGTTTTTATTTATTAATCTATAATATAGAGCATAACGTAGAAAAGTAAGGGTAACGAATTCTAAACTATCGTCATAGAAGACTACTTTAAATAAACCAGATTTAGATTTTGCATTAATTTATAGTTAGGAAATGGGGCTCAGTAGACAGCGTCATGATAAGCAGAAGTGGTTTATCATGACTTCGCTAATATGGTTAAAACAGGCGTAAGGAAATGGTAGAATGGATTGTAAGCATTTCCGGTAGAAATGATAACATTTTTGTACTAGTGGGGAATCTTGGATTGAAAAGTTGGTAGTGGGCTAAAGTTGTAAGCATTTCCGGTAGAAATGATAACATTTTTGTACTAGTGGGGAATCTTGGACTGAAAAGTTGGTAGTGGGCTAAATTTGAATTTTATATTTTTAGGTAGTATTCGTTTAGAGATTCTGATATATACACTTGAAGTAAGGTTCTAAAGTTCAATTAAAGGAAATACTTCAGGATTTCCAAATTAGGTTAATGTGAGTGGTTTTGGAGCAAACTACGTTTTCGATCTTTCCAGCAGATATAGGATTAGCGCTCATCAAAGGTTTAGATTGCAGTGAATAGTGGGATAATGGGTATTCCAATTTACTACATTAATTGCTTATTGATGTTAGTTAGGAATTGTCTCATTACTTTAAAAGGATTTGGATTACTACATTATCACAACGTACGGGTTCTACCACTATTAGGAGACGATCACTTGGCCATATCAAATCTAAAACATACAACAAACTTAGGTTAAACTTAGATTATTTCTAGGTTCTTTTTATCAACAAACTTAGGTTACTTCTAGGTTCTTTCTATCAACAAGCTTAGGTTCTATTCAACGGTATTAGAATTGCTAGCGGTTATTTAATTTCAATTTATTAGGATAATTTAAACTTAGGTAATTAAGTTCGGTAAATTAAAGATGCAATTATAATTATTAATTAAGGGGGGATAAATAGGGGGAATAGAGGGGGGGGGTTCTTACAGTACCTACCCTTGTTAATATTTTATATCAGAATTTGACATATGCTTCGACGCCGCAGCGAACTCAATTAGTTATAACCTGGGGCCATACTGTGAGCTATTAGCGCGATTCACAAATAGCAGTCAAAATTTGTTAGAAATTTTAACCATTGGTTACCGTAACTATTGGTGAAAAACCTACCCCGTGGACCAACAATCTGGTTAAAACCACGGGGAGCCGATGGATTAGGAGGCGAGCAGCCACTCAAAGTGGTGCCCAGTCGGCGTCGTGGCGTGGACTTAATTGCGGCTTAGAAGGGTCACATTTATGAAATAGAGACCGAGACAATCCAATATTTGTAAAAGACCTTACGCAACAAAACATCCCGAGTACAATGACCCTATCAAGGAATAACAGAAATAACGTAGATATCGTGGAACAACTTCGCAGATAATATCAGATGTTGCCGTGTGTCACACATGCCTGGAGCGTCGCCAGGAAGCTTGCCAATGTTATATTGCATTGCAATATAAACAGTGAAATGTAATACAACCTTAGTAGTACTGTATCACCTAGGTGTCATAGTATTATATAGGGTAGATGAATAATTAATTATAATTGCAGATTGTTATTGTTCTATGGAGGTAGGTGAATAAAAACCAGTCTTGATCTAACCAGTGTTTTATTCACATCATGGTGGCAGCGGTGCTAACTAATTTAAATAATTAAGTGGTTTAGTCGTGGTTATATAGTATATTTCGTCGGAATAAGTGATTTTGTGGAGTAATCGATTGTCTGTGACAATGGAACACGCTCGTCCGCCAGCAGAATTGTGTCTTGAAGGAGGGCCGGCGAGCCGAGCCGAGTCATGGCGGAAGTGGCACAAACAATTTTGCGTATTTTTGAAAGCATCTGGTGTATATAAAGAGCCGACTGATGTGAAAGCCAGTTTGCTTGTAAATTTAATTGGTTCAGAAGGATATGATGTTTATACTACTTTTAAATTTACCAAGGACGAAAACAAAGAAAGTTTAGAAACGCTCGTTAAAAAGTATAACGAACACTTCGGAACCAAACAGAACACGACAATGGCTCGATTTAAGTTTTTCACGCGAAATCAAGAGTGCGGCGAACCCATAGACGACTACGTGACAGCACTTAAATTGCTTACGCAATATTGTGAGTTCGAACATCTCGAGGAGGGCCTGGTGCGTGATAGAATTGTGTGCGGTGTTCGCGACGGAAAGCTGCGTGATCGGTTGCTCAGAGCCGATGAGCTGACTTTGGATCGAGCTGTAAAAATATGTCAGGCCAGCGAGATGTCAACAGAAGAGCAGAAAGAGATCGAGGAGACCAAGACTGGAAAGGACCGCGGCGAAGGCACAGCGGTGATCACCGTAGACGCTGTGAGCTCGCGCGGAGGTTGGCGCGGAGGCTGGCGGAGGCTGGCGCTGGCCGGGCGGGCGCGCGGCGCTGGTCGTGCGCAGCTGCCCTGGCGTGCCCCGGCCCAGCGCGCTGATAACGTGTTACCCACTAGAAAACCGTGCCCTACATGTGCTAATATTCGTTGTGACGGCAGTAGGTGTCCGGCTAAAAATGCTATGTGCTTCTGGTGCAGTGAGCGAGGTCATTTTAAAAATGTGTGTCCGAAATTAAAACGTCGCGTGTTCCAAATTGACGCTGACGTTGCTGGTGCGAGCGTTGACGGCGAGGAGTTGTACTACATTTCTACGATATCGCAAGAGTGTGACAGTAAGGACTCTAAATGGTATGAAATTTTGATTTCATCACACAACGGAATGTCTGAAAAATTTAAGTTAGATTCAGGGTCAGACTTAAATGTAATGTCTTTAAAGACTTTTACTCGTTTAGGGCTATCTGTGGATACCTTACGTACTGATGCAACGAGGGCAGTATCATTCTGCGGCAATTATATCCCTATTGTTAGATCTAGCATAATAGAGTGGATTTATAAAGATGTCACGTATAAACTACAATTTGTAATAGCCGATTTTGAATGCCAAAGCGTGTTAGGAAAATTTGCATGCGAAAATATGAGAATGATTCAACGTATATTTTCTCTAAATATTGATGTGTATTCAGACTTATTTCAAGGGCTAGGAAAGTTACCTGGTAAGTACAGTATAATCGTAGAAAACAATGTCCAGCCGTCAATCTGCCCGGTTAGAAAAATACCGATAGGAGTACGTGATAAATTGATGCAAGAGTTGATACGCATGGAAAAGATGGGTGTCATTAGAAAAGTCACGCATCCGACTTCGTGGGTTAACGCCATTGTGGTGGCTCCAAAAAAAGACGGCAGCATCCGTGTGTGTCTCGATCCGCGGCCGCTTAACCGCGCGGTACGGCGCGCGCATTACCCACTCCCGACGGTCACTGAGATTGCCACCAAGCTAGAGGGCGCACAGGTATTTAGTAAGCTCGATGCTCGTTCAGGGTTTTGGATGGTACAACTCGACGACGCCAGTGCCGACCTATGCACTTTTGGTACTCCGTTCGGTCGATACCAATTCATGCGGTTACCGTACGGAATTAATTGCGCGTCAGAAGTATTTCACTCTAAAGTTCGTCAGATGCTAGAAAACCTTGAAGGTGTCGAGTCATTCATTGATGATATAATTTGTTGGGGTTCTACCAGAGCCCAACATGATGAACGTCTCAAGAAACTGTTGGATAGAGCGCGTGAGGTAGGTATTAGATTCAACAAGGAGAAATGTGAATTTCAGGTTAGTCAGGTGAGCTATCTCGGCCATACATTCAGTGCGAACGGGATGTCAATCGACAATAATAAGATAAAAGCAATAAAAGACATGCCTATTGTAACGGAACGTTACTCATTTAATATTAATTTGTATTTTTAAAAATAATATTTACAACCTTAGCCTACTTAAAAAATTAAACTAATCCGAGCGACCGACCGTCTTTAGAGCGTTTTTTAGGTATGGTTAATTACCTTTCAAAGTTTATACCTAATTATTCGGACATAGCTAGTCCACTGCGGGAGCTACTAAAAAAGGACGTGGCTTGGGTCTGGGAGGCGGAGCACTCGAGTGCAGTGCGGTCGCTGAAGGAATGCGTGTGCAGCGCGCCCGTGCTGGCGCTGTACTCGGCGCGCGAGCCCGTGCTGGTGTCGGTGGACGCGAGCGCGCGCGCGCTCGGCGCCGTGCTGCTGCAGGGCGGCCGCCCGGTCGAGTTCGCCTCCGCCACCCTCACCGACGCGCAGTGTAGGTACGCGCAGATAGAAAAAGAGCTTCTGGCCATCGTCTATGCCTTAGAACGATTTCATCAATATGTGTACGGCCGCTGTGACGTCACGGTTGAATCCGACCACAAACCTCTCGAAGCGCTATTTAAGAAGTCGCTTGACTCGACTCCGGCGAGGCTTCAGCGTATGATGTTGCGGATACAGTGTTACGATTTCAACGTAGTTTATAAGCCCGGGAAATATTTATTTCTTGCAGATGCGCTATCTAGGGCACCCTTGCCGGAGTTGATGTCAGAAAAAGTGTCAAATGAAGTGGACGAGCAGTCCTGCTTTTTAATCACAAATGTGCGATTTAGCGATGTAAAGATGAATATGATAAAAGAAGCTATAACAAAAGATTCAGAATGTCAGTTGATTATTCAATACATAAAAGAAGGTTGGCCGGCAAATAAATATGAAGCTGATGAACGTATTAGACGGATGTGGTCATATAAAGATAGTTTTGAATATGTAAACGGAATTATCTTTAAGGATAATTTGGTTTACATACCCGGGTCGCTCAGATCGGAAATGTTAAGCCGGGTCCACGAGGGACACATGGGCATAGACCGGTGCAAGCGGCACGCCCGGGAGGTGATGTTCTGGCCCGGCATGACGCGGGACGTGGAGATGACGGTGCGTCGCTGCGCCGCGTGCGCCGCGCGCGCACATCGCCCCACGAGAGAACCTCTCATGCCGCACGCTATACCAGACTTGCCATGGCAGAAAGTAGGTTCCGACATTTTTCAACACGCGGGCAAGTACTTCCTTATCTTGGTGGACTACTTTTCGAACTACATAGAAGTGAATCCGCTATCCAACATAGGAACAAAAGCAGTAGTGACGGCTATGAGAGATCAATTTGCGAGGCATGGAATTCCTAACGAACTGGTTAGCGATAACGGCCCGGCCTACGCGTCAAAGGAATTTACAGAATTTAGTAAAAAGTGGGGATTTCAGCACACTACTACTTCCCCTAACTATCCTCAATCGAACGGACTTAGCGAGAGAAGTGTTCAAATAGTTAAAAATATTTTGATAAAGTCGATTGCAACTGGGAGCGATTTTTATTTGGGTTTACTAAACTACAGGGCGACCCCACGCGACGGTGTTAGTTCTCCCGCTGAGCTCCTTATGGGACGTAGGCTCAGTACTAGGCTGCCTACTCACACAGTTAAATTGAAGCCTGAACGGAATAACGAAGCTGACTACAATAATATGCTAAACAAACAGCAGGTCAATAAGGCATATTACGACCGGAAGTCGAAACCTCTTCCCGCGCTGCAGTTAGGGCAACAGGTAATCGTAGCGGATGAAGGCAAGCGTAAATACGCACGCGTGGTAGGTCACGCGCCACAACCGCGTTCTTATTTTGTGTCCGACAGTTCGGGTAGGCGTTACAGGCGGAATCGACGACACTTAATAAAGCTAGACAGCGCAAATGTCGGTGATCGTGTTAGTCCATCCCGGGAGGTGATAAGCGATGACGAACAATGGTTGAGCCCGAAAGGTGACGGTGAGGCCCCCGCCGCTGGTGACGTAGTCGCGGATAGCGCGCGCCTCCACGGCTCGGCGCCTACCACCCCCCGCGCGGCCAGGTCGGCGGCGCTGGATGCCCGTAAGAAACTAGACTTGTTGAAAAGATAATCTTATCTTACGAGGAAACTTTCTTATCATTCAAAAAGATTCATGTGTACCTAAGATTACCCAATCATAATATAGGTATTTTCAAGTACGTACCTACTAAAAATTATTAATTTATTAGGCACCTACATAACGTGTAAGTACTTGATATTATGTGTTAAACTATTTGTAATATTTTGATTTCATAAGTACCTAATTAATAATTGTGTTCATAGTTTATTATGTAAACTACTACTGAACATTTCTGTTGATTTTGTTATAATAATATAGGTTCCACTTAATTACTTAAAAAAAAAAAAAAAATATGTACTGATAATTACTCATAATTCATACATGCACTAAAAAATTATAATATTATTATTTATAATATATATATATATATATATAAAATTTAAACTACTTCTTATTACTGGTATACTAGTACTAATGAACGTAAAATGTAAAAAAAAAAAAAAAAAAAAAAATGTTAGGAAAGATGTCATAGTATTATATAGGGTAGATGAATAATTAATTATAATTGCAGATTGTTATTGTTCTATGGAGGTAGGTGAATAAAAACCAGTCTTGATCTAACCAGTGTTTTATTCACATCACTAGGGTGTGTTATTTTTGCTAGTACCTACTTAGGTACAGTCAATGTCATAACATTAACATAGCGACACATGCACATGCATTGATTTCTGCTGACACTAGCAAACGCAATGCATGACGCGAGTAGAGCAGATCAGCCGTCAATCGTCACCCCCGTTAGGTAGCCGTAGGTTAACATAGATATATACAGTTTTACAGGAGAAATCGTGCTAGATCCGTTAAGGGCGTGGAGTACCCATCATTTCTGACTTATTTCACTATGAAACACCTTAGCCTAAACTTAACCCTTTTCGAGATATTCGAATTTTAAAATTTTTGTGAAATATTTTGTGTGTCTTTGTATTATTATTATTGCATTTTTACATCTATACATATAATAAAACTGTAGAGATAATAAAATCTGTAAATGCAAGATATCGAAAAAAAAATGACACAGGTTGGCTTGAAATTTTTCGCTGATCACGTTAAGCTACTATTTAGACATTTTGTCTGTTTGTTTGTTTGTTACGGCACAAGTCCGAAAATACTGAAGGGATTTTCATGCGGTTTTCACTAATAAGCTTAGAAAAACCCGGCGCACAACATAGGATATATTAAATTTTATATATCGTTAATTTTTTTTTTTTTTAAAAATGATTAAGGTTTCATTATGAAATGGAACGGGATTTTAACAAGATGGCGGCTTCAAGGCCTCAAGGTAAGATTTTTTTCTTATATTTTGGCTCCACACATAGTGTAGGTATTTAGCCAGTGTCAAAAAGAAAGTTATATTTTGGCTACTAACCATAGATGAGAGAAAAAATATGTTACTCTGCTACACTGCTATCTCTGTTGACTATCCTCGATGTTTTTGTAGCGCCCTAACCTGGACACACAGTCAATTTGTTTGCCTGCTGCACGTTATATTGCGTGTCGGCGAATAAATATGTTTTACAAACTGTGAGAGTATTATTTGCGATTACAAAAATAAATTGTGATAGTTTTAATTTATAATTCCTTATCAATATGAAGTAAAACCAATTTTTTTTATTTGTCTGTTTATCTGTTCCTTTGAATACGGATCACGGTTGTTATAGTGGCAACAGAAATATATCTTCTGTGAAAAATTCAACAGTCTAACTATCACGATTCATGAGTAGATCCTGATGACTGTTGGACAGACAGACAGACAGACGGACAGCGGAGGTTTAGTAATAAGGATTTACCCTTTGAGTACGGAACTTCAGTCATTTTTATTTCATTCTGAACAATCCTCACTGCACTAAGCAATAAGGAAGTAATTTAATGTATGTTTTTATTTATAACTTAAAAGACAAAAAACAGTAAATAACAATTGGCGCGCCTGCATTACCGGCAGTGTATCACACTTTTCGGGCTACGGCAAAATACATCGCGCGATAACTTCGTCTGCGCTCGATGAAATGCAGATTAGAGAAAAACAATGTGTTCATTATGTAAGTACCTATACCCAAGGAAGTCATATGTATTTACATATAGAAAAGTTTTTTCGTTAATCTGTGGTCCAAACTAAAAAAGAGGATAGGTATGAGAACCTTCTTGAATATGAGCACGACACAGAGAACAAGGAATTTAGAAAACTAAAAACTTCTTAGAATTTTTACTATAAGTTTTAAGGCTTCACGCGATATCATATTTAGCCAATATTGAAACATAATTAAATTATTATTATGTTTTCGATTTATTGGGTTCTGGCAAGGGCAAAATTCTTTATTGGCGATCTGGTATTATGTATTAGTTTTCAAAAATCTACTACGCGTTACCATTCGAAATAAGTATTTAAAATTGTATTTATAGTACCTATAGCTTAACCTTTAGTAGTAACATATTCAGTAATCTGTGCCTATTGACCCTTGCTTTTGCTACGCATTGTAAATCCTTTTTTATTTTGGCATTAGAAAAAATTTGTATTTAGCCAATGATAGGAAGTATTTTATGAAAACTGTTTAAAAAGGGTAGGTACTTAGACTTTTTATAATTATTCATAAGGCTTCACGCGATTATCATACTTTGCCAATATTGAAGCTTACATTTTTATTCAAGTTTTCGATTTATAGGGTTTTGGCGGGAGCAATGTTCTTTATTGGCGATGTGTATTATTTACATAAACTTACTACACGTTACCATTCTAATTAGGTAGATAAAATTATTTTTGCGCTACTGCTACATTCTTGATCGACCCCAAGGAAGTTTTAAGGTACCTGGGGGTCTAGCAAAGATACCAACCACTAACGCTAATGCCAAACGCTAACTCCAAAATGTACTAGGATGAAATTTCGGAAATCGGTTACTCTTCCACAGCTAATGTTATTTCAATACAGCTATAGTACTTATAGCTACTTATGTTATAGACCCTTACCATTGCTACGTATTTCAAAACCTTTTTTATTTTGGCATTAAAGTAAGCCGCTAGAGTTGCTATTATTTGTATATAGCCAATGATACGAAATATTTGATGAAAAATGTTTAAAAAGGGTAGGTACTTAGATATAATAATATGTAGGTATTCATTAGAGCAATAAAATTGTATCCTCGAATTAACAACATGGCACTTAACGTTCGTTTTTGACTGTTTTTGATTTGTTCTTCTTCTTCTTCTTGCATGTTGAAATAAGTTTTTAATAGTTAAAATATTTTAGATCTGTGGGCTTTTAAATAAACCGGGAGCAGAAAATGATTGATTACTCGGTTACTTCAAGAAGGTTATAGTTATAGTAGGTAAGTAACTGTCTTATGTGTAGGTAGTTAGGTACTCATTTCGTAAGGAACCAACTTAAGAAGGTAAAAAAATGTGGTAAATGGAAAAAAAAAAGCGCGCGGGTAATATGTAAAACTGAGCAAAACAGGATCATCGTGTGTGATTCTTCCATATTTTTCTAAACTGTACCTGCCTGCTTAGGTAACTACTACCTAAACAAAATTTACTGAAACATCTGTTAAAGACCTGAGTGAAGTGATGATGATTTCTTTTTGTTGTAATATGAAGAGGTACTTATAAAATTGAATTTTTTTTTTTGGAACTTCTTTTACTGTTATAAATCTATGTTAGACTCAAAACATTTAATTTTAGGTAATGGCTTAAATAGCTTCCACTCACGGCTATGCTTGCGTTATACCTATACCATACCTATGCTTATACAGGTTACTGTGCTCAGCTTCGGAAAGATTTATTGGATTTTGTTGTTTGGTACGAAATACATGATCTATTATTAGACTAAGTATAACGTAAAAATAACATAACACAAGCGTGCGAAGCCGCGGGCAAAAGCTAGTGTGTAATAAGATGCTTTAGAACGTCAATCATTAAAATAGTAATGAATTGAATAGACCGTAGTAGACAAGTGAAAGTTGAAATAAGAAAAAATATTTGAATCTGTATTTTTTTCTAAGGGATATCTAAAAAATATATTATTAGTTTAGGCTAGGGTGTTTCATAGTGAAATAAGTCAGAAATGGTGGGAACTCTGCGCCCTTAACGGATCTAGCACCATTTTTCCTGTAACCCTGTATAATATCAAACAGCAAATATAAATAATATAGGTATTATAAGGGTATAAACAAAGACTTGTGCGCCAGGAGTATAGACCCCAGCATAAGCCAAGAAAATTCAAATTGTGAGGTCACAGACCTCTCGCAAACCCACGTCGCAGACGCTTATTGCTTACCGACAGAAAACTTTGTCTGCGACAATAAAGAGGATAAATTGGCATTCTTACTGAACCTAATTTGATGAAAGCTTAGAATGAGAAACGGAATGGGCACGCCATCTTGCTATTAATCACTGGTTCCTTTTGGCTAGTGGTGTGGTGTGGGAGAGTCTGATGTTTTGGTAATTTGTTTTGGAGTTTATTCAATTTAGCCAGGTTTATTTCGTTGGTTGTAAAAAATTCAATGTTTTGAAAATGAATTAATATCTTTTATTAATCATAAATAATTTAAAAACAATGTTTGAACAATATTAAAGAAGCGGTTAATATAAGTTCCAAAGGATCTACTCGACAAGGTAGTGTTACGAAAAAAATGCATTCCGTCTCGAAATTTAACGAACTATGGTTTATGATTATGGTACGAAAAATTACTGCAAGTCAAAGAAAAGAATATTAGTTTATAGCAAACATTGCGTTGGAAAAAGCAATAAAAATGGATAGGCAGGTCCATTATGTACTTTATTTTCAGAACAGCACGTGACAAAGAGTTGCCTGATGCCAATAAAGATCGAGGGTGCGTAAAACTGCCTGGGGATCGAAAGGGTCAAATATTTGATTTATTCTCGGCCGAAAAGCTTACAGATCCCGCGATTTCCATCTCTGACACGCTCTGGCATCAATCTATCCATAATGCTGTGGGGTTGGGATGTATTTACATTTTACTTGTGTCCACAGAGCATACAAGAGCGATAATCTAATACTTAAAGACTTAAAGGTATACTTTGTGGAAATTGGTATCCTTATTTCCCTTTCCCTATACGAGGACTTACCTACTAATATTATATAATTATGTACCTAATTATGTACGACTCTATAGTTAAACCTTGTGTTACTATTATAAGTCTTCAGGGGCATTCAGGTCATAGCGTAAGAACTGATCAAATGCAGTTTTTTACTACCGGAACATTGCATGGATGGGTGCTACAGTAAAAGAAAATTTAACACTAGTAAAAATCGAACTGGAAAAATATAGTTCCAATAGGGGCAAAATGTTACTAAACTAAATCATAAGCTTTCAAGTTTATTGCTCAGTAATACAGCATACCGTATTCAACATCATAATCGAGATAGTCCACCAGCCCGCCCTTAGCGTTTCTTCTTGTGTTATCAGTAAAATAAGTCATTAGCTCGGGATATGCCTCTACCAACATTCTAGCGCCCTGTCTAGTCATCGTCCCGTTAAGGACTATATCCCTGAACGTGGCGTTATGCACAAAGTTCTTGTTTAGCACCTTGATTTCGTTTATCTTTTTCATTAATGCTCCGTCTATCTTTATCATCTCGATCTCGTGGATATCCTTCACCGACTTCCGATCTTGCTTGTACTTTTTCTTTAAATTCTTTATGAACTTCTTCAGTTGCTTCGTTTTTCTCTTTCTCTGCGTCGTTCCGTTCCTGTATTGCTTGTGCAAGATTTTCCTTATCTCCCGTACTATTCTTCTGATGTTCTTCTTAATTTTCTTTTTACGCCTGTCTCTTGCTTTTCTGCGGCGTTTCCTTTCTCTTCTTTTGTCTCTGCGTTTCCGTTCTTTGGAACCTTTTCCTCTGTTTCTTTCTTCTTCGGAGTCTGTTGTGAGGTCAGAGTCCTCGAAGGAGACGTCGAAGCCTTGGTACAAGTCGTAGTTGCTGACTGCGAGGGCACAACAGACAAACTTGGTGCGGCCGCACTGAAAGTCGCCGCGGTATATGCGGTACTCTGCATCACACTCCATCTCCAGCATGCAAGTTCCCCACGGCATGTCGTGCTGGTTAGGGTCACCACATGGCACTCCCCATGGCCCTAATAAACAAATTTGAATGCAGTTTCAATCTGTCGCTATTTATTGATTTTTTCTGTGGTGGTTGACAAAAGATAAAACAAAATACTATGTTTATAAGAATTAGTTTAATAACATTTGTGAAACATAAAAGAACAGAAGGTGAAAGAATTAAAATAGTCGTTTATATAAATAGTATTTAAAATTTTGAATGATATCCATTCTAAATTTTTTATGGACTATTTTTTCTTTAAACAATTTTTGGGAAACCTGTTTGAGGTGGAGAAGTCATGGTACAAGCGATATGTATACTGTTTTGTAGACACTGTAGAGTCTACAAAACAGTATACAGAACGTACAGGGAATAATTATGTACGTAATGGATATACTCACTTGCAGCTACCATATTGATGATATCTCCTTTGTCTTGGGTTGCGTTGATGGCCTCTATTTTCTTCTTAACCCAAGTTTCCTTCCATTCATTTTTCCAATCTCTCAACTCCATGCTAGAACTGGAGCTATCAGAAGAATCGGTATCGTGACTTCTACGCCTATAACTTTTCCGTGCGATATTTTTTCTTGCTATATTGTTCAATACAGGATCCAAATGGTAGGGATCTTCTTTCGACCGATCCAACCTTGGCATTGGATTGCTTTGAAGTCCATCGTCTAGATATTTTCCGCTTCTTTTTAGAAATGGTTTGTCTTCTCCAGTTTTGAAAATCCTTATTATAGCTTTAGGTTGATCGGGAGAACCACCTTCATTACGCTTGATTTCGAACCTTGACTTATCCGTTTTTACGGGCTTGAAACTATCTCTTAAACTTCGTATAGAATTCTTGAAATACGTTATTGAGCCTTTGACATCGTCTATTATTGAAGTATTACTAGTTGTTATGTACAATATTAATAAGGCTATTTGAAAAACAACTCTCATTTTTTTGGTTTACATGGCCGGCCGTTGTTTCAAGCCGAAATTGAAGTTTGGTCATAAAATATTTTATAGGGTATTGTAAAAACGGTAAATTTTGATGGGTAATATAATATAGGAATGCGAACATTTATATCGTGCAGTATTGGTTATGTAATATACACGTTAGAATGGCAGGCGACAGAAATAAAATGTGGGTTGGTTTGTAGGAATAACTTACTAGGTGGTACTTTAAGACTTTTCTGCGCAAAGTTCGTCTAAGTAGGTACCACCGCTCTGCCAGTTATTCTGCCGTCAAGCAGTAGTGTGCAAGCACTACTGTGTTGCGGTTCGAAGGGCATTGTAGCTAGTAAAAGTGAAAGTAAACTTAGTTGTAGCCCGCGACTTCGTCCGCGTAGCAGGCTCACCCCCATATTCCTAAACTTTTCACCAAAAATCCTTCACTTGACTTCCACTCAACTTCGAGGGAAACTCAAGGTACATCGCGACGTACCTTGAGTTGACAGTTGCTTCGTTTCCGTCGTTTAAGAAAATTTTACGCGGAAATGCATAGGTGATTATATTGTCTTTTAAAAATACCAAAATACGAATGAAGTAAAACACAGAGAACCCTTTCAATTCAATTCTTGTATATTCTTTCCTCTATAAATATTCAGTACACACTCAGTACACAATAAACGAACAGGAGCAATAATACGTCTTGACGCTTCGGCTGCTTAACCAGAATTGACTGCCTTTTGGACCTTGTCGTCCCTCCAAAACTTCCCTCCTAAACCTCAATATTATTTTACCGGAACTACCAAGGCAGCCATCGTAATTGGCTGATGGTTCAGCGGACGCTCCTTCCGCCAGTGTGGCCAACCAAAATGGTATTTTTAAACAGTCTACCAACCTCTTAATATTAAAAAGTGAGAATAAATTATAAAATTCACGACACGAAAATGAGGTTCATTCGAGGTTGAGTCGAGTGGAGTAATCTCGTGGTTACGACTTAAGAGTATGGGGTCTATAGACTCGCCATAACTCTCCTTTTCTAATTTTCCTAATTTAAACACCTATTAATACTGACAGAACATTTTCAAACACAAAAAATTGCCAAACATTAAATTTTTACACAGACCTAGATTATTTTGCCACTCTAAATCTATGAGTTCTCCAGTGTTATTAAAATAAATCCTACATGATCGCAACCTTGAGAAATTTTCTAGATAGAAGCTTCCCACCCCAAATACTTATCCAACCAAAAATAAATACTTAGGTAAGTACGTAGGTTGTAATTATCTATAATCTATAGCATCTCTATCTAATGTATAACATATAATGTATAACAATTAGGTATAATCAATAACATCTATAATCTATGTCTAAGTATAACAATATTGTAAAGAGAAAAGATTTGATTGTTTGTTTGTTGGTTTGCATTGAATAGGTTCCGAAACCACTGAACCGATTCGACAAATTCTTTCACTGTTGGGAAGCTGCACTATCCCGGGTGACGTAGGCTAAATCACATTTTCAAATTAAATCCTTACTAAAACTCAAATAACGTAACTCAAGGTGTACAACGTGTACGTAACAGGGTTACGGCGTAAAACTAATTAACCGGGGCTGCGAAGCCGGGGCGGTTCAGCTTGTACATAATATGTATAACAGGCCGTAGTGTTTTCTACGTAGGTAATACAGATTTCTAACCAAAAACCGGTTCGGTTCGGGTTCGTTTCGGTTAGGTTTCAATTTTTTTTTTATTCCCACATAGCAAAAAAAATTGGGGTATATGCCTGACTTGCTAATTAAACAGTCCCAAGTCCAAATTGCCAATCCAATCGAGATGGGTAGATAACTCACGTCTCGGCCCTATAAGCCCATTCGGGTTCGACAAGGGCTTAAGTAGGTCTACTTGCCCTTGTCGGCCGCAGTTACTTCGGAAAATTGTAACCACTGTATTATGAAGAACGTGCGTCGGCTGAATACTAAATGCTATTGGTTGTTTTAGATGTTACACTGGATTTAAACTAAAAGAGTAATTTTTTAGATACCCGTTTAAAAAGGGGGATTAAACAGACTTTAATCTTTCATACTGAGAAATAGTTGCATTATATTATTGTCCATAAATACGGGCTCAAGAGGGAAAAAGTTCCCGTTCTCCCCCACATTTTCGCCCCGATAATAAGTATAGGGATATGTTGGGGGCAAAAATGTGGGGGACAACGGGAACAAAATATGTGTAAGTAGATATGGTGGTTCTTTTTTAGCCTTTCAAATAAAAAAAGATTTTACCTTATCGGTTTATAAATGACGGATGGA
The DNA here is from genome assembly GCA_963580505.1 of Ennomos erosarius. Taxonomy (NCBI): domain Eukaryota; kingdom Metazoa; phylum Arthropoda; class Insecta; order Lepidoptera; family Geometridae; genus Ennomos; species Ennomos erosarius. Next base: position 1,951,712 of record OY756996.1, on the reverse strand, counting down.
AATCTGTGGTAACAAACAAAAAATACAACGACGAATTGAGAACGTCCTTTTTTTGAAATCGGTTCAAAAAAGGAATTCCCAGTTCTTATTCGTCAGAAAAATAGCAGCCTAATATTTATTCTGGCGAAAGCTGAATCTGACCTAAGTGAGCCAAATCCAAATAATAATTTAGACCCCACTATAATATTCAGGTGAAACTATTAAAATTCGACTCATATATAACATTTAAGACTAATAATATACCACTGATTAATACTAAGATAGCGCTAACTAACTCCAACATAGACTGTGCTTGCTTCTTATCCACTTACTTCACAGAAATTTTTACGGGGGACCCCAAGAGAATACTAATTTTGCCCTCTCGGGGCGGATTTGCAGGGATGAGCCTTGTCTTTATAGAACGACGAGGGTCGAAGCGAAGATTGCTAAAAGTGGCAGAGTTTACTGAACACAGTTACTATTTTATCAAACATTTTCTTTATGGTTCTCGATTGGCGACCACGAACCGGAAGACGCAGCGTAGGCCCCCCATTAGGACCGACGATCTGGTCGCAACCACGAGGAGTCAATGCATGTAGGAGGCAAGCAGCCGCTCAAAGTGGCGCCAGTCACAGGCTCTGTAGCCCTGTCTGTTGATTCACACTCTACTGAGTAATAAAAACGACGCTGTTATCCTAGTCTAGGCCAATATTAGGACTAAAACTGTTGTGCGTCTACCAACATACTAACATAATGTTAACTGTAAGATAATATTCCCAGTATGGTATAGCGTGGAAACGTGAGCAGAAACAAAATTGTATAATCTACGTTTGGCAACGAAAAGATTTTTATAAGGAAAAAGGTTAGGTGAAATTCGATTGCTAGAAAACAGAAAACGTATTTCTATACACCGACCATACATCATTCAGAAGGCGTAGTCGGAATGAGTAAATAACTGAAAATTTCTTTGTAAGTACCTACTTAGATAGGTTAGGGTTTTTTTTTTCAAACTGATAGCCACGCCACCCTGTCCAAGAAAATAGGTACTTATAAATTGTTTTTTTACAAAAGTGGATGGTAGATTTTTTTTGCAATAGTTCTTCTAGCCAGCCAGCTTGTACATGAACATGCCCTTCGCGATGCGTGTTTACCTTCACCGTTGTATTAGAAAATGCAAATTCCGCACATAATTAACTTGAAAAAAAGAAAGAAAAGAAAGAAAATACATTTATTCAGGACACTTAAGTCATCATTGGTGCTGGGCCGAACAGGATTTGACCTGGGCGGGTTGTTTTGAAAGTCCACACCATACACCACTGAACCACAGGCCACACTCACTATTAGCCACACTGGCTCTCTCATAAAAACTTAGTAAGTACCTATACATACCTAGGCTTCATCTACACTTACCATCAGGTGAGATGTTGCCAAACGCAAACCCATCAATAATAAAAAAAAAAAAATATATCTATTTTTTGTCTAAGGTTCTTTTATGCTAGCGAAACTTTACTGCGGTCAAAAATGTAGGTTGCGTCGACGACCTGAAATTCAATATCTGTTCTCCTGATAAAAATTCAAATAAGATCGGCCATCATCTTTTCTAAAAATATAAAATGCTCTATTTTTAAATGAAATCTGATTTAGGATTTTTCCGGTAACCGCAAGCAATTTTCTAAAATACGATGCCAGCCCGGTTTATGCATCTAGTTTGAATCTGATTTAATTCAGAAGCTCATGTATTATGCATGTACCACTAACCGTGGTGGTACCGAGCCTTTTACAGAAATCGCCGATACCTCCGCTGCGAGGACCGAAAACGGTACAATTTTTTTCGATTCGGTATACCAGGGTCTTGCCGTGAAGAAGATCCTTCTTACTTATCTACCTATTGTGATTTCTGTACCCGTAGTACCTAAAGTTTATTCGAATCGCACTAGGAGTACCAATATTATCGGTATCAAGTTGGAAACCAGGACAGTATGAAAATGAACATGGTGATATTGGAATCTGTAAATAATGTACCTATGTATGTCCACGTTAATGTGCTCATGGTGGTTCTTAATACCTAGGAATTTTTACCTTAATTTGAATGCACAAAAAAACTTACTTTCTATGACATGATTTTAATTCATGAGCTGTAGATACGATTGAGAATGCATTCGTTATAATTTTAATTTTATAGTAATAGCCTTACCAACTTACTAAAACTGTACGACATTGCAGTCTTGCTGTCAGTGGCAATACTGGTGTAACAAACTAATTGGCCATGAGAAATTAGATAGGTACTTACTTCATTTTCTTTCAAGGCAATACCATCATACTCCTTATGCAGCTTAACCGTACCAAAATATTAGGTTATTCAGTCCTCAAGTAAAGCTATTTTTTTTATTAAAAGCAGGAATCTTCTATCTATCTATACATATAATAAAATTGTAGAGATAAAAAAATCTGTAAATGCAAGATATCGAAAAAAAAATGACACAGGTTGGCTTGAAATTTTTCGCTGATCACGTTAAGCTACTTTTTAGACATTTTGTCTGTTTGTTTGTTTGTTTGTTTGTTTGTTTGTTTGTTTGTTTGTTTGTTACGGCACAAGTCCGAAAATACTGAACGGATTTTCATGCGGTTTTCACTAATAAGCTTAGGAAAACCCGGCGCAAAACATAGGATATATTAAATTTTATATATCGTTAATTTTTTTTTTTGGTGAAAATGATTAAGAATTCTTTATGAAACGGAACGGGATTTTAACAAGATGGCCGCTTCAAGGCCTCAAGGTAAGTTTTTTTTCTTATATTTTGGCTCCACACATAGTGTAGGTATTTAGCCAGTGTCAAAAGGTAAGTTATATTTTGGCTACTAACCATAGATGAAAGAAAAAAATGTTACTCTGGTACACTGCTAACGGTAATTTTATCTTGGGTTTATCCGGATGCACAGATTAAAGAAAAAACTCTGTTACTATTATGGCACGGCTTCATATACGCCCAAACCTTCGCTGTTGAGTTGGCGCGCAAAAACATCTCTGTTGACTATCCTCGATGTTTTTGTAGCGCCGCAACCTGGACACACAGTCAATTTGTTTGCCTGCTGCGCGACCGACGTGGGCTAAATAAAATGGAGGAAGCAGTAGCGTTACATTGCATGTCGGCGAATAAATATGTTTTACAAATTGTGAGAGTATTATTTGCGGTTACAAAAATAAATTGTATTAGTTTTAATTTATAATTCCTTATCAATATGAAGTAAAACCAATTTTTTTTTATTTGCCTGATTATCTGTCCCTTTGAATACGGACCACGGTTATTATAGTGGCAACAGAAATATATCATCTGTGAAAAATTCAACCGTCTAACTATCACGATTCATGAGTACATCCTGGTGGACAGACAGACGGACAGCGGAGGTTTAGTAATGAGGATTTACTCTTTGAGTACGGAACTCCTATATTTTTGTATTTCATTCTGAACAATCCCCACTGCACTAAGCAATAAGGAAGTAATTTAATGCATGTTTTACAACAGTAAATAACAATTGGTGTGCCTGCATTACCGACAGTGTATCACACTTTTCGGGCTACGGCGAAATACAACGCGCGATAACTTCGTCTGCGCTCGATGCAATGGAGATTAGAGAAAAACAATGTGTTCATTATGTAAGTACCTATACCCAAAAAATCATATGTATTTACATATAGATAAGTTTTTTCGTTAATCTGTGGTCCAAACTAAAAAAGAGGATAGGTATGAGAACCTTCTTGAATATGAGCACGACACAGAGAACAAGGAATTTAGAAAACTAAAAACTTTTTATATAAGTTTTAAGGCTTCACGCGATATTATATTTAGCCAATATTGAAACATAACTAAATTATTAATATAATTAATTATAATTAATTATTCATGTTTTCGATTTATAGGGTTCTGGAGAGGGCAAAATTCTTTATTGGCGATCTGGTATTATGTATTAGTTTTCAAAAATCTACTACGCGTTACCATTAGAAATAAGTATTTAAAATTGTATTTATAGTACCTATAGCTTAACCTTTAGTAGTAACATATTCAGTAATCTGTGCCCATTAACCCTTGCTTTTGCTACGCATTGTAAACCCTTTTTTATTTTGGCATTAGACAATATTTGTATTTAGCCAATGATAGGAAGTATTTTATGAAAACTGTTTAAAAAGGTAGGTACTTAGACTTTTTATAATTATTCATAAGGCTTCACGCGATTATCATACTTAGCCAATATTGAAGATTACATTTTTATTCAAGTTTTCGATTTATAGGGTTTTGGCGGGAGCAATGTTCTTTATTGGCGATCTGGTAAAATGTATTATTTACATGAACTTACTACACGTTACCATTCTAATTAGGTAGATAAAATTATTTTTGCGCTACTGCTACATTCTTGATCAACTCCAAGGAAGTTTTAAGGTACCTGGGGGTCTAGCAAAGAAACCAACCACTAACGCTAACGCCAAACGCTAACTCCAAAATGTACTAGGATGACATTTCGGAAATCGCTTACTTTTCCACAGCTAATGTCATTTTAATACAGTTTTGGAGTTAGCGTTTGGCGTTAGCGTTAGTGGTTGGTATCTTTGCTAGACCCCCTGTAGTACTTATAGCTACTTAAGTTATATACCCTTATCATTGCTACGCATTTTAAACTTTTTTATTTTGGCATCAAAGTAAGCCGGAGGTGCTATTATTTGTATTTAGCTAATGATACGAAATATTTGATGAAAAATGTTTAAAAAGGGTAGGTACTTAGATATAATAATTAATATGTAGGTATTCATTATGGTAATAAAATTGTATCCTCGAATTAACAACATGGCGCGTTCGTTCGTTTTTGATTTGTTCTTCTTCTTCTTCTTGCATGTTGAAATAAGTTTTTAATAGTTACAATATTTTAGATCTATGGGCTTTTAAATAAACCACAGGAGCAGAAAATGATTGATTACTCGGTTACTTCAAGAAGGAGTTATAGTAGGTAAGTAACTATCTTTGGGTGTTATTAATAATTATGTAATGACGATTTAACCTACTTCCTCACTTTCATCACTAAGTAGGTATGTTGGAAATGAGACAGCGTGGAAATTAGTGGACATAATAATAACTATAACTGTCAATTCTTTAAGGAGTGGTGGTTTAGTATTTGTAATTCCTAATTAGTATTAAGAAAATTAATTATGTACGCGTCGTACAGGTAAATGCATATCTCCAGCAATTTATAAACTTATTATTGACACTGGCTATGTGTAGGTAGTTAGGTACTCAATTCGTAAGAAGGTAAAAAAAATGTAAATGGAACAAAAAGCACGCGGATAATTTATGTAAAACTGAGCAAAACAGTATCATCGTATGTGATTCTTCCATATTTTTCTAAACTGTATCTGCCTGCTTAGGTAACTACTACCTAAACAAAACTTACTGAAACTTCTGTTAAAGACCTGAGTGAAGTAATGATGATTTCTTTTTGTTGTAATATGAAGAGGTACTTATAAAATTGTAGTTTTTGTTTGAAACTTCTTTTACTGTTATAAATCTATATTAGACTCCAAATATTTAATTTTAGGTAATGGCTTAAATAGCTTCCACTCACGGCTATGCTTGCGTTATACCTATACCTATGCTAATACAGGTTACTGTGCTCAGCTTCGAAAAGATTTAGTGGATTTTGTTGTTTGGTACGAAATGCATGATCTATTATTAGACTATGTATAACGTAAAAATAGCATAACACAAGCGTGCGAAGCCGCGGGCAAAAGCTATAATATTATAAATATGTGAGCTGAGTATACATACATACATAATTGCTGTAATATATAGTTTTTTTATTGAAGTTTTTTGCAAAATTACAAGGATGTAATTTTAGTGCCTATCATTCACAATGGATCGATGGATGCAGGAGGCGAGCAGCTGCTCTAAGTGGCGCTCCCTAGGGGAGGTCTATGTTCAGCAGTGGACGTCTTCAGGCTGTTAATGATGATGATGATGATGATGATGATCATTCACATTACCCAGTTTAGATTACAATGCTCACCCAGAGCCAGAGAAAATATTGTACCGTAGTAATTACGAGTGTTTATGGATATTCCTCTCTTGCTTCTGTCTCTGATTTTTTGTATACTATGTGGTGTTGTCAATGGCAACAGAGAACCACACCCAAAGTAGGAATTAACTTAATTAACATGTCTGACGAGTTTTGGCGGAAACGCGGAAAAGTTCTCGTCGTTCCATTGTATTATTTCTCAAAACTTGTGCTTTTTCCAGTGTTAATGTTTAAAATTGATGGCGTTTTACGCATTAAGTGCTGAATTACGAGCATGAGTGTGGGCAAGTGATATAATCTGATGAAATGTGATTTTCTGTGTTGCTTCCAAAATTCCATAGAAGCTTCTAGTAAAGTTGCCACCACTTTACTGGAGCATGACTTAAACTGGAATATGACTACCTGACTTAGACTGGACTATGACTATGACTTGACTTTACGTGAAATATTCTATTAACATGATTAAAAATTATAATACTTGACACTGGCTAAATACACTATGTGTGGAGACAAAATATATAAGAAAAAAAAACATGTCTGACTATTATTCTTCTATGTCGGATTACTTTAATATACAGTACACAGTGTTTGCATTCGCTTATTATTTTAATAATGAAAACTAAACACACCAGCAATGGGTTATAATTTAAATATTTATGTGAACATAGTAGGTAGCTATTTACTACTAAGTAACAAATCAGCAACAACATTATAAATAGTTTGTACTGAAATTAAAATAATTTAATCAGATTAATCCCTAAGTTATAAAAAAATTACATTTCTAACTTATAACTTCAACTACAGCTTCTTCTTTTTCCAACCATACTCTGTGGTCTTTATTTTTATTGGCGGGAAAACTCTTTTTTGTGCTGCAAGTCTTACATGTCCACTCTATTGTCTTTGACTTGTTTTTATTTTTAAGTTTCATCTTCCCAGAGACATTGTTGATGAGAATGCACTTGCATTTCTTGCATATTTGCCGCTTTACTTCTGGATGACTGGAAATATAAAATATATTCTTTAACTTTGCACTTTCCCTTCCACCACAGATCTTTTTGATAAGTAATGCCTAATTTATAGTCATAGGTATACTACTATTAATATATTATTGTGTTATATCAATTTTGTTTAGTTTTAGCAGTTTTGCACCTAGTTAGTTTTTTTAGTTTATTTCGTTTTCTTATCAAGGTGACTGTTATTTTTCAAAAGAAACCTAATGTTATATAGTTAATAGCAAATATTTTAGACATTTTCAACTCTTTCATTTTGGTGCCAATATATAATATATATATATATTGTAGCTCTTAGGATTAGCAAGTTGAAATGGCAATGGGCAGGCCACATCGCTCGTAGAACTGACAACCGATGGGGAAGTCATTGAAAGCGGTCAAAGTCGTTGAGCGTAATATTGTGAATCGGAATGCTGAACTATCAACGTGAGCGCTGGGAGCGCTATGAGCGATAGCGTGACTCGGAATACGAGGCAAGGCTTATGTACAAAAAACAAGAATAATGTAAATTTTATTTAATTGGCTATTATAACTATATAAGGTAGTAACTTACATTTTTAAGACATTTTTCTTGGCCACACTGACAGCAAGGTTACCATAATATGAGGCCAGGGCAGGATTCTTGTATACAATAAATTTATTAATCTGAAAAGTTAATTGTAATTATATAAGTTTCAAGCTGTGATCATGTTGTGTATAGATATACCTAGTACCTACTTTATTAACAAGTAGGTCTGTATAATAATTCTAGTATTTTTTACTTAATAAGTAGGTCCAGCAGCAGATCATGATGATGATGGTGATGAATGCTGATGCTGATAGAGGAAAGAACAGAGTCAATATGGTAATAACATGGTTATTAATATAATAATAAAAAAGCTTTCCCTAGTCTAGAGAGTAGATATCAACATAGGTAATAGACGAAAATATCCTAGATCTGTGGTTTGTAGATATAGGCAAATGAAAGTAATAAAATATACCTGGTATAGGTAGTTAATGCGCTGGAATGAATCATTTCCTTGTACTTTTTTCATGCTTTGCGTTTTGAACATCAACGAAGGCACGAAAGCACCTGCCTGCCGGCTTCTGTAAATGCGAGTAAGGAAAAGCTGGCAACTTGCCAAGGTTTGACGAGGAAAAGAGAGTCAAGATCTAGATTAGAGTAGAAAATGCACAGAAAATAAAGGTAGTGAGAATTAGTAAAATAAATCTAATCTAACCCAATCAATTTCCTAAATTTTGTTTGTTTTTGTTTACATGTGGGTGGCGCTTACTTGACATTGACAGTTAAAACTGACAGGACATTTTTTTTTTCTTATATTTTGGCTCCACACATAGTGTATGTAGCCAGTGTCAAGTATTATATTTTCATCGTGTTATACGCAAAGTCATGTCCTAGTCATAGTCATAGTCCAGTCTAAGTCATGCTCCAGCAAAGTGGTGGCAACATTACTAGAAGCTTCTATGGAGTTTTGGAAGCAGCACGAAAAATCACGTTTCACCACATTATATCAATTGCCCTCACTCGTGCTCGTAATTCAGCACTTAATGCGTAAAACGCCACCAATTTTAAACATTAACACTGGAAAAAGCAAAAGTTTTGAAAAATAATACAATACAACGACGTGAACTTTTCCGCGTTCCCGCCAAAACTCCGACAGGACCTTTTTTGTTTGACATATGAAATTACAGTCAGTTGATAACTTTTATTTACATTCTAAAAAAATACAATACAATTACAAAAACTAAATTAAATCTAAACTAAGTACTTATCTAAAACTAAAACTATCTAAACTTATAATAAACTTTAGTGTTTGACGTTAAAATGTTGTTATGATTTGAGTTAAGTTTTTATTATTGAAGTGTTAGTTCAGTGTTTATGTTTTTTGTTAGCAATCTTAAATTAGTAAACGAATTTAATATTGAGAGGGGGTGTTAGTATATTTGGTATCAAGCCTCTTTATAGGTAGTACGTAACTTCTTTATTATGCGCCTGTCTGTCAACGATGAAAAGAAAGTAATGTAAATAGAGGTGTCAGATACAATAGCAGGAAAAATTAATGTTCGGAATGTTTTAGTTTTATTATTGAGAAGATTATATTTATTTGTGCAATGGAGCAAGGCGATTTTATTCCTTAGGTAATGATATCCCGGAAGACTCTTTACATTATATATGTAAAAAGCGTGAGGCGTTAGCGGTAGTGGTTGGTACGCTAGTGGAAATGAATCTTTCCACTAGCGTCAACGCCAAACGATAGCCCCAAAATGTATGGAGAATGACATTAGCCGTGGAAAAGTTTTCCGCAGCAAATGTCATTTCAATACATTTTGGAGTTAGCGTGAGGGGTTAGCGTTAGTGGTTGGTATCTTTGCTAGACCCCCAGGGGGGGGTCTAGCAAAGATAGACACACGCTTGTTTTTCCGCACACGCTACGGAAATAGCCGTAGCGTGACCAAAATAGGAGCAAAATGGCATCAGTCACGCCAGACGCCAAATCCGCAGCGCCGTAAGGAAAGCGATCGATTGTCTATGGAAATGGCGTGAGCTCTAAATAAAAAAGTAAAAACAGAACACCAACAACAATGGCGGCGATAATTTGAAAATTCTGTAATTTGAAATAATTTAGTTCCAAAAGTTGAATGGTAAAATAAAAACTGCTTTTTTATTATTTTCATAATAATAGGTATTGTTCTAAATGCTGATTGAATGCAAAATTGTAAAATGGAAATAAGAAGTTTTATATGATATTACGGATATCACACATGGAGCTATTAAAAAATGTCATCCATGATATCTATTTATTTTTACGAAAGTAAAGCAAACTTGGTAGAATAACTTTATTTTATTGTATTTTAAATAGATAGACCACGTGCAAGTTTGTTCCACAACAATCTGATGAGAAGAGGATTCTCATTTTTACCACTGATAGAGTGGCAACAGGCCCACGACGAGGGCATACCTAATAACTTAAATAGAAAATAGCCCGAACGTGAAATAAATGTAGTGATCATGTCGTGAGCGGTACTAGTTAGTGTCCAGTGTATTCATTTGGCCCAATACTTCGCCAACACGCAATAAATGTCGCTTGATAATCTTGCATTATGCAGAAATAAAATAATTCGTAAAATAGCCCGCGTTATTCCGTTGTATGGGATGAGGCATCTGTACTGTAGGTATTATATTATCTGGGGCAATAGCCAGATTTTACCTTATCTCAACAACTTTAACACAAAATTGATGTAGATTTGCTTCACGAAATCACGAAATCCAACAACAAGTTATCGATTGACAGGTTTGAGTAGCGAGCGTTAACATGACATGCATGAGTTCAGGCGGACGCGCAGGGAGCGTGAACGACTACGACAAAATTAGCGATAGCGTTTGTCAAAAGCTAAACTTAGGCCTCAACACATCACGCTACCGCCGCGGCGCCGCGCCGCGTTATCCACGATGATGTTTGCGACCGAGTTAGCGTGACTGGATGTCGCTTATCCGCAGGGACTGTCATCTCCATACATTTTGGCGTTAGTGTTAAGCATTAACGCCAATGGAAAGGGATCTTTTTTTTTCCCCTCTGTGGGGAGTTTGGCTTCGCACGGAAAGGGATCTTTGCTAGACCCCAAGTTCGGAACATTATCAAACGAAGTGATTTATCATATATAGCAAAGCAAAGTTCTGTCTGTGGTGTGGTGATTTATTATCTTTGGAACATTATAACCAGTGTTGCCATATATACAGATTTATCTGTATCGGTACAGATTTTAGGGTACCAATACAGATGACAGATTTAACTCTACTTTTATACAGATTTTTTCATTTGAAGGTTTTTAGACATTTTAACTATGGATTCTTCTTTTTACACTGAGTAAGTACTTTAGTTTCGGATGCATGACTTTTTCATACTAGGCTGGGCATTATATTAGTTTTGTATAAGATTGAAGAATATTTTGCTCATTATATAGAACGAAAGCGATTAAGGCTTTGAAAATACGTAGGTAGGTATAGACCTACCTTCGTATTTTCAAATACTATCTACCTACTTTTAGTTGAGGAGTTTCTATAGGGTAGATGCCAACTGTTAGTTTCCTAAAGACCATAAAGTTGTTTCCTAATATAAATATTTTGCAATATAAAAGAAAACACTAACAGTATCCTGTGACCGACTGAACATTTTTTGCAATCTTTTTATCTAGTTTGTAGGTAGGTACTCTATCATCAGAATATGGGATCTGCCTAGAAACAAAATTGTTAAAATTGGTTCACAAAACAATATAAAATGGTTTGATGGTACATACGGATTTTGGTTTATTAATCTAATACAGATTTATACAGATTTCTAGACTTTTCAGCATAGAGTAGTATAAGTATCGGGGAATAGAGAGCCCTCTTGAGGAGATTTTTGTCACCCAAAAAAAACTGGTTTGTAATGCCCTCTGTTAGAAGATCCGTGGAACTATCAAACACCTATATACCTACCTATACTGTAGTTGGGTATATATATGTATTCTATATCCATACCTACATACCTATAGATATGTGCTTACCTCAAGGTCTGTGATTTTAAATTCTTGATTATCCAGGGGTCTAGTAAAGAACCCAATCGCTAACACTAACTTCACAATGTATTGGAATGATATTTCGGAAATGGCTTACTTTCCGCAGTGAATGTCATTTCAATACATTTTTGGAGTTAGCGTTAGCGTTTCGAATCTTAGCTAGATCCCCAGATGTTTCAATCACCGATATAGCTGTCAATATGAATTTGACAACTTTGCATGTTACATTTATGAACAGCGCCATCTATTCGAAATCCAAGTACATTAAGGCTGAGTTTTACCGGGCATTATAAAAGATAGCGTTACTTTCCATACAAAAAAGTGGTGCCAAGGGAACAATATGGAAGCGTCCCCCCCCTGCTTTTCAGTCCAGATTTTTAGGTTTGGGAGGTGGCAACACTGATTATAACCAAGAATTTTTCCAGCTTTGTTTCGTCTCATTTTCTTAAATTTTCTTTAATTTTTCTGGTTATTTATGATAAATACTACGAAAAACTATATGTCAAATTAATTCGAACGTATTACAAGTATTCAGACGGAGCCAATGGTCAATATATAAGTGCTTACTTACCTCTTGCCCTCTTTTCACCCTTCAGACTATCGTTTATTTATAAAATGCTACCCAGACATCGATTTATTCTATCCAAGATACAGACAAAAACTCGTCGCAATGTGAAGTTTTTTTCATCTCAATCTAGTGTTGGTGAAGTTGATGTTCCATTTTCCAATGGGTAAGTGGTGAGGTTATGTTTTATGGTTATAACCATGGATGAAATAAAAAAACAAGCAAAACATAATCATTAGTACCTTCTAGAGACTGTATGCGTGCTTTAATGCCTTCCTTAAAGCATCCTGATTTACCATGATAATTTATTTTTCAAGGTGAATTCCTCATTTACAGGACCTCCCTAAAGTTGTCCACGGGTAGATACGCGCGTTTCGCTGATGGAGCGTGTGTGGCCACGCTAGGGGACACTAGCGTTCTATCCACAGTGGTATCTAAGGCTAAACAGAGCAGTAGTTCATTCCTACCGCTTGTTGTAGACTATAGACAGAAAGCAGCGGCCGCTGGCAGGATACCAACCAATTTCCTAAGGAAAGAATTAGGTAAGAAGAGTTTTAACTGCCAGTTATTTTCGTCATCTTGATTTTTTTTACCACTGATACAATATTTTGTTGTGATACCTAATACATCATATTATGGAACAATAATCCTAACAATCTAAATAATCCTAATAATTTTCTTTGTACTTTGAATACACAGCTAATTTTTGGAATAACCATTAATGTGCTTTGTATTTTGGTGTATAGAACTGAGCTATGGTTTATTAATTGCTACCATAATATTTGACAAAATCAACAATTTATTATTCCAGTGAGCTTATGGTTAAAAAGTATCCTAACTGTACAACTTTACCTTTCCAGTGTCCAATGTTAAAGAAGGAAAGAAAATGAATTATAATTATTATGTTTTATATTGTGTAGAGGGCTGTGGGTTCAATTCCTACCCAGAACAAACATTTGTGTGATGAACATAGATGTTTGTTCTGCCTCTGGGTGTTATATTGTATTCTATGTATGTATTTACAAAACAAAAAGTATCTAAGTATTATATCCGTTATCTGGTTCCCGTAGTACAATATATGCTTAGTTTTGGGGCTAGATGGTGGGAAATGTCCACACATATTTATTTTATTTACTTTTTTATTTATTTAAACATTATATTCTTAAATACAATATGAAATATATATAGAACAATAATGAACATCAGTACAAAATGCAATATAACAACACATCATGTGGCTATTTTACAGGTCCCACAGAAAGGGAGATTCTCACTTCCCGTCTCATAGATCGCTCGCTTCGGCCACTCTTCCATTCAAATTACTTCTACGACACACAGATAGTCTGCAACATGTTGGCTGTAGATGCAACAAATCCTCCGGAAACAATTGCGGTGAATGCTGCTAGTGCTGCATTGGCTTTGTCTGATGTGCCTTGGAATGGACCGGTTGGTGCAGTCAGGTACCATTAAAAAGTCTTTTAAAGTAAATAAAACTATAGGCATTTGATAATTTTTATATGTTTAGAAGAGGTATAGAGAAATGGAGTAAAACGGTCACTTCATGGTACCCAAGGGAAGGAAAAAGAAAGAGAGGATGACAATTCAAAAGGTGGCAGGATAAAATAGTGGCAATTGCGGGGAAATCCTGGACCAGAACTGCACAGGACAGGATGCAATGGAAGGGGTTGGAGGAGGCCTATGCCAAAGGGCACACAGATCAATATACGAATAATTAATGAAATTAACATCACAACAAAATCATAAGATCTGAGACAGGCTATAATAATAATAATATGTTTAGAAAAATAACTTGAATTAAGTATGTCTGCATAATACCATGGGGTCCCATCAGGTACAAACGAAAAATAGCCTAAACTTGAAAAATATTTTGTAATTGTGTCTAGAGAGTTATTAGTTAGTGTCCAGTGAATTCATTTGGCCCAATACTTCGCCAACACGCAATAAATGTCGCTAGATAATTTTGCGTTATGCAGAAATAAAATATGTAATTCGTAAAATAACCCAAGTTATTCCGTTGTATGGGATGAGGCATCTGCTCTTGTAGGTATTATATTATCTGGGATAATACACAGTATTCTGATTTTGATTTATATAAGTGCTAAAAATAGGATTTTGCAATATATTATTTTACTTTGTTTTTTACATATCCTGAACCGGTGTAATTTGAACTTTAGGTATAACTCCAATGCAAATGATAAAAACCACAATTTTAACTTACACTTGCTACAAATTTTTTTCATTTGTAAAGGGAATGACAACAAAGAATATCAATTATCATTCTCATTATCATTATCATTATCATTTTGACTAAAGTATTAAGTCAGAGGTGATTTTCTATTACAGATTAGGGCTAATTGACAATGAAATAATCATCAACCCAACTCGCAAAGACTTGCAGACATCATCTCTCAACCTTGTGGTGGCTGCGACTAAGGCCAACCTGGTTGTGATGTTGGAAGGTAGCGCACAGGATATTCTGCAGCAAGACTTACTGAAGGCCATCAAAATAGGTATGAATGTAAGTCGAAACCATTTATGTAAACTAAACTAGCTATGCTTTAAGTGAGTCTTGCCATAACTGTTAATCTTGGTTAGCCGTATGCACAGTTAAGAATATGTTTACTTACTATGAAAGTTCAAAAACTCTTTCCAGAGCATGAATAAGCCACCACAAGATGGCCGAAATGGTCATTTTATTAAGTTTATGTATTAGTTATTATGTTAAACAACCAGGAATCTGACAAAGATCCCATTCCATTTGCATTAACGTCAAATGATAACTCAAAATTATGAGAATGACAATGAAATCGCTTTTCCATAGGTAATGTCCCATATAATATATATTTGGAGTTATGGGTATATGGATCTTTGCTAGACCCTCGAGGCGCCTAAATCGTGGATTGCTATAAAAATTAAATTAGATTTGTAATTTGAAAAAAAAGATGAAGATGATTTTAAAAAGGTGTTTGTAGTTTTAACTATTTTTCAGGTACAAAAGAAGCGCAACACATTGTGAAAGGCATAGAAGGAATACAGAAAAAGCATGGCAAAAGAAAACGGGAGTATGAAACGCCAGCGCCGCTTGATCAAAGCATTGTTGATTCAATCAAGACCTTATCCACTATGAAGATAAGAGAAATATTTGGGTAAGAGCATAGAATGTAACTTAAAAAGACTTGCTACTACACATTAAAGTACAGTTCAGCTTAGTAAAAGGTGCCTCTCTTTCTATCACTATAGCTCTACTCTTTTGATAGTTATGACCAGCCCAGTATTGTATTGTATTTATTCATGAACAACATACATTGTATTTGAATTACATTACATAAAAATTGAATTAAGTACATTTACATTGAATTTAGTAGGTACATTAAAATAAAATAAAATAATCGGATTAATATGCATGCAAATTAAAATAGTTTTATAATAAGTAATAGTAATGTCATAATATGATAAGGTAAGTCACAAATAAAAAAAAATTCATAATATTATCGCAAAGTACTCATTTATGCTATAAAAGTTTTTGTCCAAAAGAAATGCTTTTACCCTGTGTTTAAATATATTAGGCTTGTAGACTACTTCCTTAATATCTTGTGGCAATTTATTAAATAATTCCACTGCTTGGTATAAGATGCAATGTTTGGTTATATTTAGTGTAGGTTGTATTTTATGTTTAAGGTCTTTCCTTCTTGTACTTTCTCTAACAATTCTTTCCGCTTCTGTCTCAAAATCAAATATATATTTCACCAAAAAATTAAAGACCACTAACATATAAAGGCATGGAACTGTCATAATTCCCAATCTTCTAAAATGTAGTAGTTGGACCAGTCCCTAGTAGCTTTGTGTCTAAAGTGCGGAATGCAGGCTAGGGCTGGTAAGAGATAACAAAGTGAGTGCTCAGTTTTAAATATCATTTCTTATGTAAAAAATGGCAACACTTGTCTGCAACTCACCTTATGTCAAGCGAAAGGTGCAGCGAGTCAAACTATGCCTAATCATAATCACTGTGCTCTTAAAGAGGCCAAAGTTGTCAGTAATAGGAAGCCGGGAGTGAGTTTACAAGTAATAACACCCATTCTCTCCAGTTTGAAAATCCGTTCACTACTCTATCCCAAATGGCTACAGGCTTTGTTTTATTATCCACAGTGACCACAGCCACGACAAGTTCTCCAGAGACAATGCGGTCTCTGAACTTCGGCAGACGGTTCTCAACCAGCTTCGAGATACCAATGCAGACGTTGCACAGTTGCAAGATGCCTTCAACACCAACCTGAAGGAGATATTCAGAGATATGATCTTTGAGACGGAGACTCGGTGTGATGGGAGGCACTTGGATGATCTTAGGAATATTAGTTGCCAGGTTGGTTTATGTTTCTATAATTATTTTACTTTTCTGCTGTTGTTGTTGTTTCTGTGCGTGAAAGTTTAAAAGAGACAGTCTCGCGCTCCATCGGTTACGAGAGAGTGACACACAAGTATGTTCAAAGGAATACCTATAATTTGAACAAAAACAAAGTTGTTGGAATTGAAGTTGGATAACATTTTTAGGATATTTAAAGTGCTTTAATACCATAGTTTGTTGTAGTATTTATTTTTTTCTTTTAGATAGGTAGATAAATAAATATTTTTTTTTTATTGTAAGGACACTAAAGACATCAGATAGATACAATATTATTTATTATTTATTGACACAAATATGGTTACAGCAATTTATGTAGTGAATCCATAGACTCCTGAAATAGTGTTCACTGTGTCAGGAGTCAGTGGATAGGTCTTTCTAATGCAATTCCTGGTTGATCCTTCAATCTGTCAATAAATTTCAGTTCTGGTTGAAACCGCTGCTGATAGTTTTTGAAATGTAAGGATAAGCAAAGCAGGTGTGAGCAATTCGCGTTTCTGAAATGAAATACCAGGAGACCAGAAATACTGAGGATGGAATAATAAATATGTACAATACGAACAATCGTTTTATGACTAGTTTTCCCCTATTTCTGTTTATATTGCACTCCACAGGTGTCACTGTACGAGCCTCTTCACGGCAGTGCGTTGTTCCAGCGCGGCCAGACGCAAGTGCTGTGCACTGTCGCCTTCGACTCGCCTGATAGTGCTCTCAAGATGGATACTCTTACTATGCTCACCAGGTATGAATAAAAGAAAAATAGAAATTATAAAGTCGACATCGTCATCAGACTGCACACACATCAGATGCACGATTGATAATCTGATATAGCTGCTGTCTGCCATTGTATAAATATTGTCGATTTTTGTGAGCCCTCTCTTGTGAACTGTGACTAAACTTTTTTGCGTAAATTAAGTATATTCTCAAAAGATAAACATTTGTAAAAACAAAAATAAAATATCTCATTAAATTTAAGTTACAAGCATTTTAAAAACCGGAGTAGAAAGAGATAGCTCAAACGGCCAGTGACGTTAGAGGATGGTCGTTCATATTACCTCATTACTAAGCTGTGGTAGCTTTACATACAATGTCTTTGGCATGTGACGTCACGAGTGGATTTTTCATAGTAACTGTGGAGGCGCTCTGTTTCGCGAGAAAGGGACAGGAGATGCCCCCTACAGAAACTCTAAAAGATTATTACTCCGTGATTTATTTACCGATTTTACTTATTTTTTCAATTATTGCATTCATTTTTAATCTTCTTTATGAAAGTAATATTTACTTGTTCATTTTTAATAGTAGTCATCATGCCTATTATCCACTCCAGTATCATGACCCAACCCAAAAGCGTACGGTTTTAAATGGTAAGCTTTTTGTGTATCTGAGTAAATAAATAAATAATAAAAATAATATAAATAATATAATAATCTTATTATACTGTTCAATAGGTAATACGTTTGATATGTATTTTTAATTTTAAAGAAACAGGTTTTATATTTGTTTGTATCCATCCATCCCCCGATCAACTGGGTTCGTGAAGTGAGTTTTCCTTTACTGTACTATTAAGTATTCTGTACCACAATCGTGCTTAAAGTCGCTCTCCTTTCAACAGCGGTATAAAAGAGAAGAGTTTCTTCCTCCACTACGAGTTTCCATCATATGCTACGGGAGAAGTGGGTCGATCCGGTCCGGCGGGGCGCCGCGAGGCCGGACATGGAGCCCTGGCCGAGCGGGGGCTGCTGCCTGTAGTGCCTCACCAGCGGTATACTGTCAGGCTTACTGCTGAGGTGCTCGAGTCTAATGGTAAGTTCTAGAGGTGCATGAGTCTATTGGTAAGTTGTAAAGGTGCTTGAGTCTATAAGTGCTCGAGTTTAATGGTAAATTCTAGAGATGCTCGCGTCTAATGGTAAGTTATAGAGGTGCTTGAGTCTATGGCTGACATTCAGAGACAATGCATCGAGTTTACTCCGATCGAACTCACGTGAGTTCAAACTCCGGACACGGCGAGTATACTCCGCGTTTTTAAATTCACAGTCGAGTTCCAACGTAAACTCCGCCCTCACTCCGCCGAGTAAACTCCGGTCATAGACAAGTGTAGTTTGACATTAGTGACTTACACGTTGTCTTTTTTATTTGGCAGTATTATGCTAAAAAGGGAGAAAAATAGCAAATATTGTGTGAATAACTGAAACAGGAGATCAAATTTACTGGTGGTCACAGATTAGAGAAAAAAACTGGTGATAATTATATACTCTTTGAAGGAGACTTTAAAAAGCGCGCCATTTCTCTTTATTTGTTTTTTCAATTATTATGATTATTGTGAATGTTGTTATTTACCTAAATAATAAAAAAACGAGTGAAATTAAAACTTACAATTGAAATTGAAATAGCAATGGAAAATAAATCGCCTCTATAGTGTTCAAAGTACTTGTTCACAAAAACTGAGGGAGCTAATAGCTCCATACATATAAATTCTAGAAACTAAATAAAAATAAATGCTTCATTTTAATAATAGAAAAGAAGAACTATGGAGCCAACTTGCAAAGCATTGATGATTTCTTCATATGTGCATGGTAATTCCTAAAAGGTACCATATGAATTGATTTTTATTTAATAAACCTAGACCTACCATTAATTTAAGATTAATTCTATATTATAGGTTAGGTACCTACTCACAAACAACTTAAAAAGGCATGGAATAATGTGAATGTGAAGACACAAGCCGGGGAAGCAAAATCTATAATACAACAAAGAAAAGAAAACACACAGGATCTGCCAGTAAATTACTATTAGATTGTTTTTATTGTTATTTTCATTATAAATAAATCTATGAAGTAACTAATTTTATTTCGTAATTTATTGGTTTTATTCAATACTAAATACATTTCTTCACAAAAACCACATTAAAAATTGATTTTAAGCAGCATTGTTTTTAAAAACATGCGTGATAATAAAGATGGCGGTGCCCTGAGCACGGCTCGAGTCACCGATTTCGTGACTCAGCCCGTCTCATGCTCAGATGAGCATATACTCGTACTCCATTATGCTAAACTCGACTGTGAATGCTAATTCGATCGAAGTACGAGTCTAGACTCCAATTTTGACATAACGGAGTTTGAGTTCGAACTCGAACTCGTCTGTGAATGTCAGCCTATAAGTGCTCGAGTTTAATGGTAAGTTCTAGAGGTGCTCGAGTCAAATGGTAAGTTGTATAGGTGCTTGAGTCTATCTATTTTTATAATAGCGCCCAACGATCACATCCTAGACCCTAACTAGGATTCCCTGTATGTTTTTGTGCTCTATGATACTATACAAGGTGACCTTGATTTGGTATGTTATCCCGCAAGGGGGCCACTGGGACCATGGTGGCCCACAAGTTGTGAGAGCTTTACTTAACACTGGGTGTTTCCAAAGCTCTATGGGAAAAATTAAATCCACTCACAAAAATGCACGTCGCTACGAGAGTTAACAAGATACTATAAATTCATTTCTAAACAGGACGTTAAACTCTTTATGTGCACTCGGTCAAGGACTAAGTTCAACCACCCAGCTGCGCTAAGGCTATCTTCGAACACAATCTTTACAAGGCATTTCTGCAATGAAAAACTATTAATTTAGAAAAGTCATAGAAGAAACATCGTCTACCTTGGAGTGTAGATTTACCCCTTTCGATATAATATACCAATTCAAATAGTATATGTATGTATAGTATACTCACTTTGCAACAAAATAGTATATTACCTACCTACTGATTTAGCGTGTTCTAAAAATGTAAAAATCTATCTGTAATATGCAAAATTTATTTGTTACATTTATGTACTTTATTTGGAGAATATATATTTATCTTATCTCTTATCTTATATGTTTGTTTCCAGGGTCTAGTTCAATGGCGAGCGTGTGCGGCGGCTCGCTCGCGTTACTGGACGCCGGCGTGCCTCTGTCGGCGCCGGCGGCCGGGGTGGCCGTAGGGCTGGTGACCAAATACAACCAAGGAGCTGTGGATGACTACAGGATACTCACTGATTTGTTAGTGAGTTGATTGTTACTATGGCTTACATTGGTATGCAACAACTACAGACCGTTCGCCGTAAGATGTCCCCTGACCTGCACCCCTATTCCCAACCTATCGGAAACGTTTCGGTTCGAAATCCACACTCTCCGTCTCTTTCATTCTAAATGTAGATGAAGAAGATGGAGAGTGTAAATTTCGAATCTAAAAGTTTCCGATAGGTTGGGAATAGGGGTGCTGATTATTATTTTGAAAATTTGCAAGAAAAACATCTGTAGTATAAGTTTAGATGTGGGTAAACGTTACGATATACAAGGTGACCTTGAATTGGTTGGTTGGTATATAACATGTGCACATCCGTTTACAATAACATTTCAAATGACATAAAAATATTAGAAGGTAATAAATTTAAGAAATGTCTGACTGACTGGCTTCAATGCAACTGTTTTTATAGTGTTCAGGATTATAATGAATTCTGTACAAATATTTACTTATAAATTATAAAAATTGTGATTAGTTATTAAATAACATTTGCATGTTTGCTTGCAGACTAAATACATGAGCAAAACTTTTTGTAAGACCTATACTATACATGTATTTTAGCAAATAAACGATTTGATTGATTGATATGTTATCCTGAAAGGGACCTGGGGACTGGGACCATGATAGCTCACAAGTTTTGAGAGCCTTACTTGAAACTGCGTGTTTCCAAACCTCCATGGCAAATAATAAATCTACTCACAAAATTGCACGTGCGATCGCTACGAGAGTTAAAAAGATACTATAAACTTATTTCTAAACACAGGTCGTTAAACTCATTTATGTGCATTCAGTCAAGGACGGAGTTCAACCACCCAGCTGCGCTAAGGTTATCTTCGAACTGAAACTTTACATGGCATTTCTTCAATGAAAAACT
The DNA here is from genome assembly GCA_963580505.1 of Ennomos erosarius. Lineage (NCBI taxonomy): Eukaryota > Metazoa > Arthropoda > Insecta > Lepidoptera > Geometridae > Ennomos > Ennomos erosarius. Next base: position 1,930,196 of record OY756996.1, on the reverse strand, counting down.
ATTCATTTAGAAAATTCGTAGAAGAAACATTGCCTTATTCCATAACTTCTGTCTACCTTGGAGTAGAGATTTACCCCCTTTCGGGATAATATACCAATTCAAACTCAGATAGTATTGTTGGTAGCACCATAGGCAGTGCTGCAAATTCCTAAGGACATTTTACGGTGAACGGTCTGTAGAAGCTTTATTTTCCTCCTATCAGTTCATTGTTCATAAAACTCCATTAAATAACACCTCATTACCAACCGCCTGAAGGCGTCCACTGCTACAAATAGGCCTCCCCATAGAGCGCCACCTTGAGCGGCTGCTTACCTTCTGCATCCATCGGCTAGATCATCGGTCCACCTAATGGGCCTACGCTGCGTTTTCCGGTTCGTGGTCGCCACTCGAGAACCTTTCTTCCCCATCGGTTGGCAGTTCTACATGCGTAACTTAACATAACTTTAATGACAGCCTCCGTGGTGTAATGGTTAAGAAGGTCGGCTCATAACCCGGAGGTGGTCGATTCGATTCCCGGGGCAGAACAAGTATTTATTTGTGCACTTAAAAAAAAGCTCAAATTCTGGTGGTGAGTCTGGGTGTTGTGGGACCATGGCCTTCGTAGTTCCTGGGTCACTAGATACAAAGAATCCTAGTTAAGGTTCAGGATCTATGTATGTGATCGTTGGGCGTTACATATTTATATCATCCATCTACAGGGTATAGAAGACTATATGGGTGACATGGACTTCAAAGTGGCTGGTACGAAGAAAGGTATCACAGCCTTACAAGCGGATGTGAAGATACCTGGTCTACCACTTAAGATCGTGATGGAATCCGTTCAGAAGGCGTGCGATGGGAAATCCAAGATTATCGATATTATGAACCAGTGTATTGATAAACCTAGGTTAGTGTACTTTTACCTACCTTAAACTGAGGGGTGTGATAAGTTTATAGGAAAGCAGCATCATCACTCCATCACGGAGATTTTAACGCGAGTCCATGCAAGCTTTAAAAGTATGTCTGTGATATCTTTTTCTTATTTGTTTGATACACATTTTTACTAGGTGGTAAGACTTCTGCAAAGTGCGTCTGGGTAGGTACCGCCTTTTTGCCAGTTATTCTACCGCCAAGCAGTAGTGTGCAAGCACGACTGTTCGGTCCGGTTTGAAGGGCATTGTAGCTAATGCAATTAAAGGGCAAATGAGACTGTATGATCTGATCTCACCGTGTCTTTATTACTTATTACTTATACTCGATAGTATAGATAGACTGTGATGTCTGAAGATGACGTGCGCAGTGCAGTGTCACGCGAAACTTTAATTAAGGGTTCCGAGTGACACTGTAATCTGTTATGAGTGACCGTGGCGCTTAACACCACGCGAATGACTAGCTCATCATTCACTCACTTTTTTTTTGTTCTATTAATATCTGCGATCAGTCTTCGCACTATGAGCAGGTTTTTTGTAGGTGGTTTGGCGTTTAGGAAAGGTTCAGTGATCACATCTCCTTTCCTTGATAAATCATTTCCGTCCAATTCCATGATGTGTAGTCTGCGCAGCCTTTTTAGGTAGCTGATGGTCGCAAGCCGTGTCGCCAAGCGATTTGGATGCGCATTAAGCCGCTCTTTGTATTTTGATGAGTGGATCTTTATCTTGTTGGTGACTGTATTCATTTCCAGTTCGTTATGCAACTCGATAGTCATCAGGAACCATGGAGCATTAAATATGTTTCTAGAAACATATGATTCTTGGACAGCCTCCGTGGTGTGGTGGTTGAGCAGGTCGGCTCATAACCCGGAGGTGGCTGGTTCGATTCCCGCGACACGACAAATATTTGTGCCCGAAAAAAAAAAGCGCAAACACTTGTTCTGTGTCTGGGTGTTGTGGGACCATGGTCCTCGTAGTTCCTGGGTCCCTAGATACAGGGAATCCTAGTAAGGGTCCAGGATCTGTGTATGTGATCGTTGGGCGTTATTTATTTATTTATTTATTATCTATTATTTATTATTCATAAAAATATAATTATTTGATGTTGGTGAATATAAAGTCTCGAAAGACAAGGTTTTTAAATTATAATTTTTTTTTGAATTCTTGGAAATTTTGGAAGAATAAGAATGAAGATTAATTCATTTTCAGAGAAGGACGCAAAGAGAATATGCCAGTGCTAGAAGAAATGGAAGTAGAAGTGCACAAGAGGGCGAAGTTACTAGGCCTCGGAGGGGGCAACTTAAAGAAGCTCTATGTTGAAACCGGAGTGCAGGTTAGTCTGGTTGTTTTTAAATACAAGATGAAACCTGTAGTTTGGAAACGGGACAAGTCGCTGGTCTGATGTTAAGCGTCACGGCTGCCCATAACAGTTGCAGTGTGATGGTACTCTAAAATATAATGTTTCGCGTGACATTGCATTACGCATTTCATCCTGCTACATCAGCTCAGTCTAGTGACAGATTAAGAGACTCTTAAACTCACATTTGCCCAGTAATTTCACTAGCTACAATACCCTTCAAACCGGAACTTATTAGACTGTGAGTTCAGATCATAAAGTCTCATTTGCCCAGTAATTTCACTGGCTACAATGCCTTTCAAACCGGAACTTATTAGACTGTGAGTTCAGATCATAACGTCTCATTTGCCCAATAATTTCACTAGCTACAATGCCTTTCAAACCGGAACTTATTAGACTGTGAGTTCAGATCATAACGTCTCATTTGCCCAATAATTTCACTAGCTGCAATGCCTTTCAAACCAGAACTTATTGTACTGTAGTTCAGATCGTAAAGTCTCATTGGCCCAGTAATTTCACTAGCTGGAATGCCCTTCAAACCGGAACACAGTAGTGCTTGCACAATAATTGGCAAAGCGGTGGTACCTACCTAGAAGAACTTTGCAGAAAAGTACCACTTATACTTAGTTTGGTCCTAGATGGCGTTGTATCAAATGTCCATTTATTTTTATTTTAGGACTACTATTTTAATATCTGTGTTTTAGGTGACACCAATAGACGAAACCAAATATAGCGTGTTTGCGCCCTCACAAGCGGCAATGGACGAAGCTCGCGCTCGCATTACTTCCTGGCTTACAGCCGAAAGGACACCTGACCTCGAGTTCGGAGCCATTTACAAGGCCAAAGTCGTCGAGGTCAAGGAAATAGGTGTGCTGGTGACCTTGTACCCTGGAATGGCGCCTGCACTAGTTCATAACTCGCAGCTGGATCATAGGAAGGTATGTGAAAATTTTTGAAACGAAGATTGCGTCTATAGGTCGCCATCTTGGTTTACAAGGCCAAAGTTGTCGAGGTCAAGAAAATGAGTGTATCGGTGACCTTTTAGTCCTAGTCTAGCAAGTATCTATTTACTTTTAATTTGAAGATCCATACATTGTATGTTTCTAAAAACCCCAACCAGTCAATTCATTGCAATTTCTTTTTATAATTTATCAAAACTTCTGTTCTTTCCAGATAATGCATCCATCAGCCTTAGGCCTAGATGTTGGATCCGAGCTGCAAGTCAAATTCTTCGGCCGAGATCCGGTTTCTGGACAACTGAGGCTCTCAAAGAAAGTGCTATCGTCACCTCCACCCGCTGTAGTGAAGAAACTTGACAAGAGCTAGTTAGTAATATAACAAAAGGAAAATTATGTATATTCTGACATTGTGGACCGGTTTAAACAACTCACAACAACACCCAAGACGAACAGCAATGAGATACAAAAATAGGCATACAACAACATTAACAACACCCAGAACAGTCAGACAACAACATTAACAACAGTTACAACAACAGACAGGCAACAACATTTACAAAACTCCAACAATAGATACAAGATTAACAATATTCACAAGCAGACCTCAAAATTACAACATTCGCAACAAAATTAACGACTCTCAAAGCAACGGACAGAGAACAACATTAACGCTCACAACAGATATACAACCTGACTCAGGTGGGCCGACGTCGATAATAGAGTCACTTTTTTCATTAAATTTGTCATTTATTTGCGACTAAAGCAGATTGTGTGCTTTAGGCCTAATTTTAGCGGTCATTTGGATGCATGATACAGTTGTTAGAACTGCAGTGAGAAGACAGTGGTGTGCAAGGATCTGATGTATGAATGTTTTATGTTTATTGTTAAATTATGTAAGTGTTGATTGGTTCTACGCAATCAAACGTAATAAGTTGTGTAATGTTCAAATTACTTGAGTGTAAGATTTTTACGCCCAAATTGTAAATAATTAGATATTATTATAAAATACATTTATTGTTACGCCTAACCTTTGTTTCAATTACCTTGCCTTTCTACTTATCGCAGATTTTGTTCTCATGGACGGAAGGAGATAGCATCTCTGCGGTGACACCACCACTTCACTGCAAAGTCAATGTGAAATAGACATAACAATAAAAATAATAGCGATTACCTATAAACAAATATGCTGCAGAGTATTTTTGAGAAAGTGCGTGTGTACACGTACTTTTATGACACGAACTTCTTAGAACCCGTGTTGTGAGAAGGACCAACCTGTCTCTGCCAGTGAGCGCCGTAAGAGACGGCTAAGATAATATCCAGGAAATGGGCACCAGCTTTTGCCTCAGTTCGTTAAAATCTGCGATCACAGCCAAGCGCCGTGATTGGCAAACCGGCCCTATGTTACGCGTCCAGTGTGGCCATAGGATAGTAACGATTAACGAAGTAAATTAAAATGCTCTTTGGACTACATTGATAATAGTACTTACGACATCTTTACCGTGATTAGAATCATTTCAGAGTTCCTGATATTTCGACATAGATGCACCGTGACCACTATTCCATAATCCCCTTAGACAATCCCCTGCGAAGGGGAATTTCCCAAAGGAGAAATCCCCTTTTCATCTGCATGCCGGAAAGGGTTTTTTGGACTAAAACGTCTAGAATTCCCCTTAACCAGTTTAATACGTTTGGTCCAAAAACGCCCTTCTGAGAAGTAAAGAAGATGCAAAGGGGATTTCTGGATAAAAATTCCAAATTTCCCCTCCGCAGGGGATAGTCTAAGGGTAATTATAATAATAATAATAATAGAACTTTATTTCAGACTCGAGGATCCATATTATAGGTAGACACGTATACATAAAAAATTAAAGAACCAAAAAAAACACATCGATATACAACTGAAATTAATTAAAAATATAAAATATATTAGGAGGCAATAGCCAACCATTGTCGGTACGTTGCCGACCGCAGCAGGCGGTCTGCCAGGCTTCTAACAACAGCATTCTTACTCCTGTCAACTCTGGACATGAATGAGGCGATCCGTTTACGCTGAATGGCATTGAATGTGTTAACGCGTGCGTCAAAGAACATTCCGGACGCACTGCAGCTCCGCGATAGCCCCATCAGCTGTCTGTAGATGTTGTTGTACGCCACTCTGATGGAATTGTGCGCCTTCACCGTATAGGTAGTCCAGAGTTGACAAGTGTAAAAAGTTTGGCAGAATGACTGGAACAGCGTGATTTTCACGTCAGGCGCTGCATTATAAAATCGCCTTGCAATCATGTTTCCTACCACGCAGAGGGCACGCCTCTGTCGTTCTATATCCTCATCGTCATTATGGAATAAGCCCTAGAAAGATGCAGGTGGTTGATAAAAAGTACTTTGGACTAGGCCTGCTTCATTTGGCTGGACCACTTCGGACACTTATCGTATAGAGGTGGTCCTATTCGCAAAACGGGACCACACGGCTATCTACTAGCTAACCACGTAGGCTATTCCTGTTCAGTCCACCAAAGCGGATGCAACCCCATGCTTAAGCCTCACTTTTTGTTCCATATGTAACTTATAAATTTTTATTTAAATATGTATTCAAACTGGGTCTAATAAAAAACTAATGCATTTAATCAAAAGTCAATCACTATAAATAAAACACGACTATTTTCTTTATTTGTATATTGAAAGAATCTGTACAATCTAAGAAATATAATTGATATCACAAAAGGACGTTTAACGAAGGCACTACATTGCACTGGACCCCATACAGAAATTACTAATCACCAACAAAAATCTATACTTTATGTGTAAACAGAATTAAATTAAGTTGGTGTCATATACCATTATGTTAAAAAAATATAGGTCATTTTGTTCGTCCTTTACAGTACCATACAATTAAATAAGTTAGCTGTGTACAATATTACGTAACCAAATTTCTTTTACAAATGGTACAAGTACCTTGGTAACTTCTATACATAAATGGGCACAAGGTCCAGCCTATAAACCTTAAATCTACAAACAATGTGATTGTCAAAAAATAAAGGAATCAATAACAATTACTCTTAACATTACGCGATTAAATAAGTAAAAATATCGATACAAAAAAAACATAAACATTGTCAGGTTACACATTATTATTTGCAAATAATTACGATTGCAGTCTTTGATTTCGTTGTGACTACAGCATTTAAATTAACGATAATAAAATATTACATTTTAAACTATTTACAGTATATTCGATGGAAAAATATAAATTAATTCGATTAGGAATGCTCTGCGCAGAGCGAAACTAAAATATACCTAACACCGTGCTAAAAAGTAAAGGTGGCAACGGACTTCTAATCTATTTCATAAATAAATACACCTTAAACGCAGATCGGCTAAAATCAATCTCTTTCACACTATGTACGGCATATTTTTAACCAATCCGCGATTAAGACGGCTGCAATCCAATATGGTTGTTAGGTATTTCATTATTCATTTACACACACAGGCACTGAGATCAGACTGACTAAATCACCATTGCCACCGTGAGGAAGACGCGTGCGACATTAACACTACAAGAAACAAAAAAGCGACAAAATAACATAAATTACATCAATAAAGAATACACAAAATAATTGCGGTCTTCCAACATTATGCAGGTTTTACAATTCATGGTAAAAATGGCAATTCTCTTGGACTGTGCAGCGTTCAGACGCTTACTTAAAAAATAACTCGCATCTGCGAAATATAAGACAAACAACATCTCTTTGTAAATAATTAGTCATTGTCCCAACACAAATCATTCGAGTCCTTTTAAATTGACATTTAGAGGCCAAAACTAATTTTAGGTTAGTTCTTATTAGATGGCAAGATTTTGAATCTCTTCTTTTATTAGTAATCGGACATTACGACTATTCAAATCGAATAGTATTAAATAGCCTCTTTGCCAAACGAATCATCAAAATAAATTGGTCGTTGTCGAAATGCATTGAACATCTGAGTATTCGAGTTTAGTTACCAAAATTTTGTTAGTAAAATTACCTCGGATGACGCCGAGAGGAAATCACATTTTTCATCATATATAACAATTGATATAAATCTTATATAGGTAATCATGTAAAGGCACTAGTTGAAAGAAGGCCCCAATATATCGATACATAGTTTGAAACGATTAGCGAATCAAATGTCGACCTCATGAGTTTTGAGTTGATTTTCATGAGTCAAAAATTTCCAAATCAATTCAAGAATCTTGAGTTGATTTTCCTGTTTCAAGAATGGTGCAGTTAATTCTAAATTCATCTGAAACTCGGTAAAGAATACCACACTTAATTCGCTAATGTCTTAGGATAGTGTTGAAGGAATTGACTTTCGAATTCGCTCGCTCACACCGGTTTGATCGAGCGTAATCGATTTTGACTTCACTGGCTAGTTATTTTTTGATAACTGTTGAGGCTTACTTAGTTCTTACAAACAGCTGAAAATCTGGCATAGACTGAACTGCGATATATTGAATAGAAATGAGATTGTAATTTAGTAGATTTTTTGTAGATTTATAAAGTTTCGCTAGCAACCACCTTGGTCATCAACCAATATTCAAGTCTCATAAAAAAACATGCGTTATTTATGTCCATGTCTATTTTATTACAGAAATTCAATAAAACTGTACCAGAAAGCAGCCAATTCCTTTAGCAGATTCCTCAGCTCTACCCTACTACTCCCTTGCTAACCCCCAACTAACTTTGCTGACCCCCAACTAACTTTGTTGACCCCCAACTGACTTTGCCGACCCGCAATTAACAACTATGCTGACCCCCAACTAACATTGCTGACCCCCAACTGACTTTGCTGACCCCAACTGACTTTGCTGACCCCAACTGACTTTGCTGACCCGCAATTAACCCTACTAACTCACTGAACTCACTGGCTAAGGCCGAAGATCTTGAGCGCGTTAAAAGCAGTGGCCAAGGCAACATCCTCCGGACTCTGTCCGAGGAATCCTGCCACTAGTTCAACTATAGCTGGCAGGGCGCACGGCTCGTTGCGTTGAAAAGTGCAGTACCGATTCACGAAGTTCATTGATCTGGAATTAAATAAATGATTCATCATCATAAGCTGGAAAATGTCTGCTACTGAAGGTAACCCCACCACCATACTTGGCAGACGCGTCGTGGTTCATTTGATATCAACTAAAAAGTGTGCATAATCAAAAAGGTTTCAAATTCAAAAAAACCCTAGCTCCAAAACCGCTAATTATGACCTAAAAAGTCTCAAATCGATTCAAAACATTCCAATCAAACGCAAAACCTAAATAAAACTATTTAGCTCTGCATGTCTGTGACTTTATCTTGAGCCATCTGTTTCCATTTGATAAAGTCCAGCTCAATGTTATGTAGGACATCTAATCTGTCACCTGTCGGATCTGGATTTGGAGCATTTGAATGATAAGCAAATACTAAATGTAATCTTGCGAATGCAAGGCTTTTTGATTGTTAGACGTTATGCTTCTAAGACACATTACGCCATAGGCAATTTGCAAGTTAGATATCGTTTTTAGGCAGTTTGCTTCATAGACTTTTGTTTTGTAGGCAGTCAGATCGTAGAGGCTTTTTTTCATAGGGTCCCGTTTATGCTAACGTTACGGAACTCTCCGAATTGGATATAAATAATAATACTAATGAGCAAAATAGACGATCGGGACCAACCACCGACCAAGGTCACATTTGTCTCATCTTGGTCGGGTTGGTGTAATAACCGATCGTGTGGATGGCGCATACGACCAAGGTCGAATGGTTGGCCGACCGAATTAAGGCACCAACCACCATCCACACGGTCGGTTTTTAGACCAACCCGACCAAGGTGAGACAAATGTGACCTTGGTCGGTGGTTGGTCCCAATCGTCTATTTTCTCATATGGTGTGCTGATGGTAGGAGATGGGTGTGACTGAAGATGTAGCACTTAAATCTAGATCCACACTGGTCTTAAAACACCCAGGTTATAAATTTTACGAAACATAGAAGATGGTGAGTTCAATTCCTTAGACAGGCCAGTATGCACTATAAAAATGAAACCAAATCGTTTAGTATATACAAACTGGCAGAATGGCAACTATGTAACACACAATAACACTGAATCTAGACTGTGAAATCAGTTCATAACATGGATGCATGGATGAAATAAAAAAAAAAGGATTGAGTTTTGATTGACATCGAACTGAAGCCCAAAATGGCGGACATATTACATATGTGTGTCAGATGAAAGTAGGGCGATCGGCTGCATATGATGTGAGTGTGTGCGTGTTTCGCTTGTACGTACGAAGCGTTCCGGCTTCCTAAGGGTGCTTCAGTTTCGGATCAGACGGGATTCCCTCCTTCTTTTTTTAATAGCTCCATGTTCATAACTATTATAATGTCCAGTAATTTCACTAGCTACAATTCCCTTCAAACCGGAACCCAGTAGTGCTTACACACTACTGCCTAGCGGCAGAATAACTGACAAAGCGGTGGTACCTACCTAGACCAACTGCGGAAAAGTACATCTTAGTACTTTCGAAATAATCTTACCTCTCTGTCAAGGAGTCCTTGACGTGTAGTGGTAGCTTCGAAGCCCTCATGTTGGGGTACATAAACGGGGAGTCGGTCTCCACGAGTAACTTGTCTAGAGGAAGCAGCCTTTCTGACAACAGCCTTCGGATTCCACCGTCGGATTTGTCCTACCAAAAAAAGTAACGTGTAAAATGTATACTGGGGGTAATTGAAGTCATTAGCATCCTTTGAAACTAGATATCTACTCCTGATACCGGTTACGTGTGGACCAAAATTTTTGAATTCTAGCACATTGGTTTGGTAATAATAATAACTCCAAAAAATGGAATAACTTACTTAATCAGATGCTACAATACAGAATTTAATTAAACTAATGAATTACTGTTTTTAATTAGTACATACAAGGTATAAAACCGTTTAAATGTATCAAAATCATCCGTGCTAACGGCGTTAGGCGCCGCGGCAATCTTCATAATTTTCAATAAAAATTATTTCATTTACACTGTTTACTCTTTAATAATCATCCATAAATGATGTACTATCATGGGCTCAATTAATGCTAATGAATTAAATTACATCCTGTATAAGTATCTGTAAATCTGTGCCTGTACAAAATGTATAATAGAGTCTATTTTTTTTATGCAGAGATTGGCATACGCTTGACTATATCTCGTCAGGAGGCAAGCAGCCGCTCAAAGTGCCGCTATCTGGGGGAGGCCTACGATCAGCAGTGAACGTCTATGGACTGTGTGGATGATGATGATGATGATCGTAAAGCATGTGAAGGTTAAGTACATGGGTTGTAAAAGTCTGGTGTGCAGATTGTAAGTATTCTGTCAGTAATCTAGTTCTCATAGTACAAGCTATGCTTAGTTTGGGGCTAGATGAATAACGATCTTAACCAGCATACCAAGATTACTAAGAACTAGTTCGGTGGTTCACACGCACCTTGCATATATACCCAGTGATGCCCAAATAGAATCCCTTCTCGATATACTTCATCCCTTGTTCCACGGAGCCGGTGAACGAATGGATGACGACAGCAGGCAGGCGGGTTCCGAACTCATCCAGGATCTTCATCAGGTCTTCTTGAGCTTCCTTCTCGTGGACGAACAGGGGTTTCCGGAGCTCGCATGCCATTTCCACCTGGAAGATTATTCAAATAAATAAAAAAGACTGGCTAAGTGCGAGACGGACTCGCGCACGGAGGGCGCATGGAGGGGTACCATTATCTATAAACACGACCAAAAAATCACGTTTGTTGTACGGAAGCCGCCTTAAATATTTATTTTATTCTGGTTTTTAGTATTCTTTGTTATAGCGGCAACTGAAATACATCATCTGTAAAAATTTCAATCGTCTAGCTATCACGGTTCATGAGATACAGCCTAAAGTTTTAGTAATAGGGCTAGCTTTACCCTTTGGGTTCGGAACCCTAAAAATTAAGTCTGTTCCGGTTTGAAGGGCATTGTAGCTAGTGAAATTACTGGGCAAATGAGACCATGACCTTATCTCACAGTAGACGGTGCTGATGACGTGCGCAGTGCAGTGTCCAGTGTTACTGCTGGCGGCAGATTTACTGGCAAAGCGGGGGTACCTTACCTACCTAGACGAACTTAGCGTAAAAGTCCTACCACCTAGCCAAGATAGAAATTAAGTACACGATTTTCATTTATACAATCAGCCGATCACACATACCACATTGGTACAAACAGAAGAATGGCAATAGAAACGCTGTTGTGCACTAAACTAAACAATTCCAAGAAATCGTGTGCAGCGCACTACAATAAATCTATTCAAGGCGCATTGAGAAAATGTTTACATCAACAAAATATACCGGCTTTCAGCTGTGTTTGGCTGATGCCCATAAAATTTCAATGATTTTTCATTTATTATTGAGAAACCTGTGGCTAAATTAATAATAATTGTATAAGTCATGTCAGGCGGCCAAGTGCGAGTCAGACTCGCACATCTGCGCTTACGGTGACCACGGGAAGGGATGGGATGGCAGAGTGACCGACTCGATAGTATCTGTCTTAGTTTTCCCAATAGAATTCAGGGACGGATCTAGTATTTTATATTGGGAGGGCATTCTGCCAAGATTTGGAGCTAGAGTAACTAGTACTGACAAGCGCAGCAAGCGAGCAAAATCAGAGCGTTCAGACCAGGGTTCGGCAAGTAATCATTAGTGGGGTCCCAATGGTATTGAAAAACTTCCAGAAAAAAACCTCACAATATGTACTAGTCGAACATTTTTTAAACTAGTTGCCGGGGGGCTTCGCACGGGCACTAAATACCTACAGGCACGGACTAATTATTTTAGCGTCATGACCCTGGTTTTGGGTAAGGGGGAGGGAAAGGGATGAATGGATGTGGATCCAGCATTTTAGTCAGGGAGGAGGCATCATAATAATCGAGGACAAGTAAGGACAAACCAGGAGCCAGGAGGAGGATCGGTTCAAGTTGCAAATCCGCTCCTCTACTATCCGCGTATATGTAAATACAGTGGACGCCGCTGTAACAGGAGGGACGTATAGCAATAAGTATAATGAACGCGAGAATTTAGATTTGTCATAACAATTCATCATGCATGGTAAACATCGCCAACGTCCGCAAAAAACAAGCGCGACATCCTAACACGAACTATTTCCAAGCATGCATAAAACAGTATCCACATATAACGCTCAACGACTATGTTCTGGATAACGTCAGGCATTGCAGTGAATCTTTAAACGACTGGCTCGGTGCCAGAGATTTACTTTAACAGATCAGACTGCAACACTCTCCTTTAATTTGGAAACGTTTTAGTATACCTAGGAGTCTTACGAGTTTAAAAATACTGAATGCTCATTGGGTGACGATAGCCGATGAATACCAAACATTGAGCATTCAGTATTTTAAGAACCTAGGCTGAGGCCAAATACATCTATGTTACACGTACATTATACCTCTTTAGCTAAGACTGATGTAGAAATCGCTTGTTAAATTCATTCGTACTGGGGGCCGCGGCAAGATCCTGGACACTAACGCCAAACGCTAACTCCAAAATTGTTTTGATATGACATTAGCTGCGGAAAGTAAGCTATTTTTCGAAATGTCATTCCAATACATTTTGGAATTATCGTTTGGCGTTAGTGTTTGGGATCTTTGCTAGACCTCCTGGTCTAGCAAAGATCCTTGAAGAGAGTGTAAGCCACAATCCACCAAGCTGATCAAGCGAGGGTCAGCTAGGCGATGCGCCTACCTCCCTTCTATTGCCATCATATCCATTCATATAGGACTTAAAACTAATTAACCCGTGCGAAGCCGGGGCGGGTCAGCTAGTTAGGAATAAAGTAAAATAAAAGGTCGCCCGTGTAGTCCCGGTTTGCGAATAGAACAACCCCATCTCTTCCCGTGGGTGCCGTAAGAACCAGCTAAAGGAATATCCAGGGAATGAGCAGCTAATGACGCTTCCAAATGGGATTTTATGGGCTTATGTTCAACAGTAGACGTCTTCCGGTGGATAATGTGAAAAGTAAAACACTGCAGTAACAAGAAAAACTGAAAACTGCACTTTCTAACCGTTGTTTATCAACTGTAAAGTAGTGCAAAGCCTGAACTAGCGTTGTTTAATTCGAGATAAAGAAGTTAATGCGCTAAATCGCTTCCTAAACATCTGACTCATTCTGTACTGGGCCATTATTCCGTATCGATTCCTTACTTCGAAACCACGCGAGTTCCTTGTCTTACATAAGAAATCTGCAAAACTCTATTCTATAGAGAATAGAGTTTTGCAGATTTCTTACGAAAACAAAACCGCGCGAAATGAATTTGGAATTAACGCGATTTAAACTGTCATAAATCGTATGTTTTACCGAGACGCGTTCCGAAACATAAACACATCAAAAGATTTGACCACTTATGTCAATATATTTTATTCAAAATAAAGATAACTTTAATGTAAAGTGAAGATATATCTGACAACTGTGACACGATTTTAACAAGACACGATAACGACATGGTTTCGTATCGTGTGAAATCTGTGTTTCCATAGAGAATAACCACCCTGACGATGTGTGTACAGTACAGTAACAGTATATATTGACGTACAGTTTTACATCTACAAAGTGGTAGGCAGATAGGATTTTCTGGAGAGTTAGTGTAAGTATAACACCGCTTTGCCAGTTATTCTGTCGCCAAGCACCACTGTGTTCCGGTTCGAAGGGCACTAACTATTGAACTAACTATTGAAATTACTGAGCAAAATGTTCAAGGTGGTAGCCAGGTAGGACTTTTCTGCAGAGTTAGTGTAAGTATGGTATAGTTACCACCGCTTTGCCAGTTATTCTGTCGCCAAGCAACTGTGTTCCAGTTTGAAGGGCACTAACTACCTATTAAAATTACTGAGCAAAATGTTCAAGGTGGTAGCCAGGTAGGACCTTTCTGCAGAGGTGTAAGTATAGTATAGTTACCACGGTTATACCAATTATTCTGCGGCCAAGCACTAGGGCGCAAGTACTACTGTGTTCAGGTTCGAAGGGTACTGTAGCAAGTGAAATTAATGATCAAATCAGACTTTATGACCTGATATCACAGTCTAGTTAAGCTAATTAATCGCTATTATGCTGATGTCTTACTTAAGATGACGTGCGCAGTAAAGTCCCACACGAAACTTTGCATTTTAGAGTTCCGAGCAGAACCGCTTAACATCAAACAAACTACTAGCTCGTCATTCATTAACATTACATCAAGAAAAATATATACAAGTGTCTGAATAAGCAGGACTATCCCGTGATAGTATGCGTTACACGTAAACAATGGATGACGCGGTCTTTGTTTGTCAAACCCCTTTTATGGTAGGGATGAGTCCTCGATGTAGTGAAATAGTTTATACAAAAAAGGGAAAAAAAAACGCCGGCCAAGTGCGAATCGGACTCGCGCACGAAGGGTTCCGTACCATTATCTATAAAAACGAACAAAAAAGTTACGATTGTTGTAAGGGAGACCCCTTAAATGTTTATTTTATTCTGTTTTTTTAGAATTTGTTGTTATAGTGGCAACAAAAATACATCATCTGTGAAAATTTAAATTATCTATCACTGTTCATGAGATACAGCCTGGTGACAGACAGACAAACGGCCAGCGGAGCCTTAGGAATAGGGCTCGCTTTGCCCTTTGGGTACGGAAACCTAAAAAAGATTTATATAAATCTTTGCATACCAACAAACATAGGTATTCAATTGCAAACGATGCGTAGGCGCATCGGACACTCAAGACTGCAGTTAATCAATTTAACCTTTGCAAGTTCAAATTGTAGATAACGAAAATTCTCCGCCAACTTTAGACTTGATGCAATTCGCAAGTCTCTAATGGATGAGTCTGAACTTCATTTACCCACCCGACTCATGTGCATGTTTTTATATCGTGCAATAAATGGGTTAGTCCTTGCCTTACAACAAAACATAAACAGGTCATAGATAAGTGTTAATCAGAAGTTTAAATAATTTTTATGGTAACACTGGATGTGTTAATTGTTTTGAAATAATAATGGCAATAATTGAGATAAGTAGTTAGTATTGAAAATCTGTGTCATGATATAGACAAACCTGACAGCATGTATCGATAATTCGATAGTCTAAACATCGACAGTTTCACATCACTATTCTTAACCTATATTATGTATTTATAGATAGATAAAACTGTTTATTGAAAACGCACTATTACTGGTACAATCGATAACAGAAGCTTATAACTACATGATCAACGGTCTTGTCGGTTAAAGCGATCTCTTCCAGACCTGTTCTGTGAGTTCTTAGCGCGATTCAAAATAGACCCTATATTGGATCGCGAATCAAAATCTTCATACAAAAAAAACATAGGGTCAGGTCTTCTTTGATTGAATCGCGTTAAGAGCTCACAGTACGGCTCTTGGGGGTCTAGCAAAGATACCAACCGCTAACGCTAACGCCAAACGCTAACTCCAAAATGTACTGAAATGACATTTCGGAAATTGCTTATTTTTCCGCAACTAATGCCATTTCAATACATTTTTGAGAGTTAGCGTTTGGGATCTTTGCTAGACCACCAGAACACCTGGTATCTCGTATGTTTGTTAAAATTAAAACAGACTAAACTTCCATTATCACAAAAAAAAAAACGTATATATCCCGTTAATAAACAATATTACGTACCTGTCGTTTGAAGACATCCCTCTGAACCTGTGGCTCCGAGAAGTCCTTGCTGTAGTTGAGGCCACACTCTCCGATCGCCACACACTCCGGCGCACTCGCTATTTCATGGAGATCGCTCCACATGTCGTCTTCGATCATTGACTTTGCATCGTGGGGGTGGACACCTGTGTTGTTTATTGGAGGGTTTAAATTTCATTCTACGACATCATCATCATTATCATCATCAGCCTGAAGACGTCCACTGCTGAACATAGGCCTCCCCCAAAAAGCGCCACTTTGAGCGGCTGCTCGCCTTTTGCATCCATCGGCTCCCCACGGTTCTGACCAGGTCGTCGGTCCACCTAGTAGTAGGCCAGCCTACGCTGCGTCTTCCAGTTCGTGGTCGCCACTCGAGAACTTTTCTTTCCCAACGGTTGTCAGTTCTACGAGCGATGTGTATGTATGTAATACTATGAGTATCAATCGAATTAGGGACAAAACGGTTTAGGCACAAAATAAATCATCATCATCATCAACAGCCTGAATACATCCGCTGCTGAACATAGGCCTCCCCCACAGAGCGCCGCTTTGAGCGGCTGCTCGCCTCCTGCATCCATCGGCTCCCTTGCGGCTTTCACCAGATCGTCGGTCCACCTACGGTCGCCACCCGAAAATAAATCTTAGTAAAAGATAAATAAACCCCAAAAACTTTTTTTTGGGCAAGCATGCTCCATCTTCGATCGCGTCGTCACACCATCAAGTGAGACCATGGTCAAATGTCAGCCTATCATTGATAAAACAAAAACAATCACATAAATAGAACCTTGACCCTAACTAGCATTATTTGTATCTAGAGACCCAGGAACTATGAAGACCATGGTCCCACAACACCCAGACACAACAAGTTCAATTTTCTTTCTGTGCACGAATACTTATATCCTGTTGCGGGAATCGAACCTGCCATCTTCGAAATATGAGCCAACACACTTAACCACACCGCAGAGACTATCTAAATGGTGTGTGTTTTCATCAGAAATGTTGAATACATTGTGTCAGTGTTATCTATAACATTTTTAAAGTACAATCCTAAAGACATTTTCCATTTATACAATATGCAGGAAGATGTTAAAGGTCACAGGAAATAACCAATTGAATGAAAAGCAAGATACATTCAATTGAATAACAAAAGAATGAATATTGGCAGTCACAAGACATCAGTGGTTAGGGTAAGCAACGCATCAATGGCACGTCTAGTGTTACAGATGTCCATAGGCTATGGTGACCTATTCCCATCAGGAGGGCTGTATGCTTGTTTGCTACCTATAGCATAAAAAAAAAATGAAAAACATTTCTTTCTCTCAACACTTCTACACAAATAAAACCTAAAAGAATATTTTTTGACTTTCGAAAGGCACACAGCATTATACTTCAAATAGATTTTCCTATTTCATTTCAAGAAATTCATCCTGGTGATACAACTTCATGTCTGTATGGTTTGTTTGTTTATTCTCTACCACATACATCTAATTCTATGTCTGTGTTCTCTTCTAAAAAATAATTTCTTTCTTTCTTTCTTTCTAAATGTCAGTTTGATTATGTGGCTTTCACACCAAAACTGCTACTGATTTAGATTTAGACCAAGTTCAGATGTAGAAAAATGATTTCTTGCACTGTAAAATGTGGAATTTTCAGACAATTGGAAGGTTATAGAATAGAATCGAATAGAAATAAATTTATTTAATACTTGCTTAAACATAAGTTACAAGACAAGTTGTATGAATAAGCTTGCAAGTGAGTAAACAATAACAGAATATTATATTAATACAGTTTAAAATTACCTGCTGTTGAGTATATTGTGCTGGGGTAGAGGCGGGTTAACCTTAGGGCTTCTTTACTGTTCCTCACTGATGTGCCTGTGACCATGATCTTTTGGACACCTGTATATAACCATTACAAACAGTTAACAATCATTTTCAAAAGAAAGCTATTAGGAGTTTAGGAAAATTTGTAATCAAATAATACCATTTATGACTGTAACAAAGTTCAGGGTCTTCTATTCATAATATATAGTGTTGTCAATTAGGCATGATGACTACTATTAAAAATGAAAAAGTAAATATTACATTCACGAAAAAGATTAAAAATGGATGCAATAATTGAAAAAATAAGTAAAATCGGTAAATAAATCACGGAGTAATAAGCCTTTAAAGTTTCTGTAGCAGGCGTCTCCTGTCCTTTTTTCGCAAAACGGAGTACCTCAACAGTTACTATGAAAAATCTACTTGTGACGTCACATGCCAAAGAGATTTTATGTAAAGCTACCACAGCTTAGTAATGAGGTACTATGAACAACCTTGCTCTAAAGTCACTGTCCGTTTGAGCTATCTCTTTCTATTCTGGTTTTTAAAATGCTTGTAACTTTGTCAATTTTTGAGGTATTTTATTTTTGTTTTCACAAATGTTGGTCTTTTGAGGAATAATTTACTACTTTATGCAAAAAAAAATTTAGTCATCATGCCTATTGCAGTGTAGAACCATAAGACAGATTTTGTCTGAGATTTCATGCCATGCAATACTTACATGCTAATATAGTAAGGACATTTGGTTCGAAGACAGATTACACTGTTTTTAATGTTTATAAATGATGGTCACAATAGAACTCCAAATAGGTATTTTAAGAGACTAGAAATATAAGAAACAGAGGATTCATAGCCAAGGAATGTTAAGATGATTAAAATCATGGTCAAAGGAGAATATTATTATTGTTATTTTATAAAACAAAAAATCTACATGCAAATAACTGATTGCATAATCTACTTCTTAGTTTAATTGAATAGTATATGAAAGATAAAACATAACTGTTTGAAATTCTCTTAATTAAATCAAAGCTTAATTAAGTAAAAATAACTGCAATATAATGCATTAAAGAATTTCCATCTTGATTACAATCATTTTAATGAGTTTAATACAAGCAGGTGAAAGTGGTTTTAACCAGTTGGGTGGAGTATTGACCAATTCAGCCAATAGTTTGAATACTACTTAGTTCCAAAAACCAGATGGTTATCAGGTTAAGATTCAATACCTCTAATAAAAACAAAACATTGTCAAACAAACACTAGTTGCATACCTATTTCTTGTATCAACAACAATGATTTTACATTCTAAAGATAGAATATCAGTAGTGATAGCGACCAATCACCAATCATCTTCATGATTATAAAAAATGAATATCTGATAAAATTATCATATTATTGGAAAGGGAAGTATGAATGAGCTATTTTCTATTATCAAATAATCCCATAAACAGGAAGGGCAGTAATTGATACAAGAATTTGGTGTGCAATCATTGCAAATGAATAAATTATCTTCAACCAACACTATTGTCGGCAAATGCATGCAAGGCGATTCAATGGTCAAACACAAGTTATTTAGATCATTTTTTCACTTTAGAATTTGCATATTTTCGTTTTCATGAAAGCGACAAAACTGATTAGCATGGTTGCTAGGAGTAATCTCTGCTTGTTTAGATGTTTCGTAATGTTCACGCAGTTCTTGGATGGCATTTATTGCGTTCATTAGACTGTGAAGAAAGGTTTACATGCACAGATAGGACTTACCTGCATCTTTTGCCCTTTGCACGACAGAATCGAGATCACGGCCGTATTTCTTGTTAGTCAAGTTTGCGCCGATGTCGATTACAATAAGATTCTCATAACATCCCTTCAGGTTGTCTGCTACTTGGGTTTCCTCCGACGTCATCTTCGGTTTTGTATGAAGCTTATTGATGCGGTGTTTACCTGCAATAATCCTTTGTTGTGATACGTTCTCATAATCCTCAGACAATGCAGAGTTTATAGGAGTACTCACAAATTGTATCAAACACTCCTGCTAAATAAGCTTCTGGATTTTAAATGACTAGTTGAAAAAGGTTAATCCACTTCACTGAACTGCCACCATGTTTTTGTGATAAGTTCTCTTTGGTCATAATTCTAAATGAAATTATATTAAAAGTCAAAACACCATAAACACTGTGCAGTAATTGGTCGTTTTTTTTTTTAAAGTTATATATTCTACCATTGACGCTACAGACTCTGTGATTGGCGCAAAAGGTTGACATTGACAAAAATAATTCTTTTGGCAACCATTCATTTCGGTCATCCAGTCAAAGAAAACATACTGCTTAATTAAAATGCGTTCCAAATGTTCCAAACCCAGTTTTTAATTTGACCCCTGGCTTACTTACACTCGCGGCTCTCGGCTCGTCCTGTGGCTCGGCCCTAGATTAAGAGCATAGTGTTTTATTTGGCCACGAGACGGCGAGCCCGGTGACGAGTCCCACGAGCGCACCGCTTACATTCGCGGCTCGCGGCTCGTCCTGTGGTTCGTCTCGCGGCTCGCGCGCGAGTGTAAGCCGAGCATCCAGTTTTGTCAGAGTTTAATGCCCGTGTGACAGAACTACGCTATACTTCAGTTGCAGTGGAGTCATCAATCATGTGCTCATTATAAATTTATGAACAAAATATCTACTTGAGCATCAATCAACGATGAACGAACGATTGATTTTTATTATATGTGATGCTAAACTGAACGCACCTCTATTTGACAGTGATATAATTTATGTTTTGACTTTGAAAGAAAACAGCTGATGGATCTTCTTGCTTTTTGACTGGCTGATAGGGATGTGACCTAAGGAGGGAAAAATCGATTTTTAAATAATCAATTATTTACTGGACTAAATAAAATCGATTATTAAAAAATCGATTTTTTGGTATATTTCATGGAAAAATAACCAAAAACCGTTTAAATCAATTTTATTTACAGTATAGAGTATAATTAACCATTACGCCAAAGACCAATGAGTACAGTGCAACTTTGTGACCGAAAGCAGCCCAAGCCTATGATTTTTCAGTGCGAGCGTATTGAGCGCAAAAATTCACATAGTCAGCGCTATATTTATGACAGGGCTACAAAAATATGTAGAATTAAATGCCACTGCAACACAAGGCACAAACTACGCAAAAAAAAGCGCAAGCCGCACGCAGCACGAAAAATTTACAATCATACACCCGAACCGATTTAGTTAAAATAATTTTAGGTAGAACTCAGATATTTATAGATCGAGCTTATAGCCTCGTATCTCCCTGAAACCACCACTGCTCAGATAATTAATGTGTTTGAAATAATTTAAGTACCTACTCGTTTTCCCATAACTTATCAAAATCGAAACTTACGACTGTATCACAATTGAAAAACAGTGCATGCGTGTTCGATATCGAGTCACTGGGAGTTTAGGAGTTCATTTAATTTTCTCTTTGAACTGACCATTAACATAAAATCTATTGAAGAAAAACAAGAAGTAAAAAAGAATGCGCGAGCGCAGCGAGCAGAAACATTCACCTTATCAGCGCTATAGGACTGTATTATGTAGAAATGAATGCCACTGCAACAAATTAATTAAAAAGTGTGATACGGAACATACGAAATCAATAACCAGCCAAGTGCGGGTTCGACTCGTGTACGAAGGGTTCCGTACCTATAAAACCGAGCAAAAATATCACGTTTGTAGTATGGGAGCCCCTTACATATTTATATTACTTATTTTGTTTTTTAGTATTTTTTTTATAGCAGCAACCCAAATAGTGTGAATATTTCAATAGTCTAACTATTTTATATTATGTTTGGTTCACAATCGCGCGCAAGCCACGAGACGAACCGCAGGACGAGCCGCGAGCCACGAAAAAATCGATTGTTGATAACCGATTTTTTTAACATCCCTACTGACTGAACTGTCATTTCATTTCACCACCTAACCTCAAAATCAGAAACGTAAATAAAAATATTTAATTTTAATAATAAACCAAATAAACGATAGTTATTTAGCGCATATTATTTGAAAATGGCCATGCGCACTTTTCTTTCTAAAAACATGGTTTTGATTGTTATGTTGCCCGTGTTGGCCGGTGCTCATTATGGCTGGTACAAGCTGCAATTCAACGATAAGCTCGTCACCGCCAAAGAACGAGAAAGTCTGCCACTTTTAAAGGTACTTTCCAGTTATATTTTCAGTGCTTTCATAGTCCTCATGCTCAGAAGTACCTACACTGTAGGTAGTCAACTGTAGAAGTGAAGATCCATTGGTCTTTACTCATGCATGATCCTCTAAGATGTACTACCTGATGATCCCCATATATAGAGTGCGATTAAAACAATGGCGGCTGTGAAGTCAGTGGGAAGAGGCAAGCGGTGTGTGCAGCGTGCGGGGGGCGCCCAGTGCACTTCACAACCGCCATTAAGTTTGCTCACACTACCACATAGCAGCCAAAATCATATAATCTATAACTACAGAAGAGTCAATAGCTTAGGAGGGCCACACCCTTGGGCAGGCTGGCACATTCAGTTTGCTTTGGTGGTTGTTTGATGCATATTTAAGGTAGGTAAGCAATTGTGAAAAATTGCAATTGCTAACAAATCATAACTAATTGTCCATATAATGAAATTATAGAATTGTAAAATAATGATTTTTAAATAGTTAGTGTAAGTGGTTGTTTGTTAACCGTTCTGATTATTATGATGATAAATAATAAATAATAATAATATATGTTAGAATTTATAACCATTGGTTACCTCTACGTGTGTAACACTCACTGAGCACTTAATCGTAGGTAGCATCCTTGGCAGTTGTTTTTTTTAACCCTCAACCAAGCAGAGGAGCCATTGCTATAGCATCATAGCTCCCAAACAGCATTTCCTGGTAGTTCTATTATGTTGTCCCATTGGTGGTACAACTCCTATATGTTGACTAAGCTTTTACTTTTATTTCTTAATTATTTAGGGCTGAGTGCAATAAATAATTCCAACCGTTATATAATAAGTATCAAAATTTTCATTCAGTATTATCATTTTTCATGTCCAGTTCACAATAACTTTGTAATTGTTTCAGGCTCTGCTGGGCAGGACTGAGCCATAACAGTGAGGCTTATAAAAAGGTATTTAACTAAGTCAAATAAAAATAAGGTGTTGCAACTATTGAAATAAGGTTATTTAGTGTATTTGTTATTAGAATAATAAATTTTATTTCTTTTTCTTCAGGCTTTTGATTCACTATTAATCATTGTAATCACAAATCGTGAAATAATTTAGCCAGCTATTTAGTGGCCTTTACAAGATGTAGAAAAGACCACAAATATCAACATTGTTCACTTAATTGATAAGTAATTATTATTATTATACACAAGAATCAAAAGTACCCCACAAATCAATCCTAACAATAGTGACAATATAGCTATCTACCTACATTTAGAATATCAATATAATATTCCTATGTTTTAAGATATTTTGAAAGCTGTGAGCTGTATTTGACCATACTCTTGCTCTTGGGTTTCAGTCATCCATGCCTTGTTTTAAGGTTATGGGCCCACTTAAAACTCAAAATCTCTCTAAATGGCATGGGTCCTATATTGTTAGCTTTAACAAGTAGATCAAATGTCTCACATTTTTTGAAGGTCTACTTAAAGGAGTGCAGTATAAAAGTATGTTTTATTCGGTTTTACTAACAATTGAGTATCAACTATTATTAAAAATCGGTTCGGAGCAAAATGTACAATACACACAAAACAAACATACAATGACGCTCATCCGACAAATTGAT
Source organism: Ennomos erosarius (assembly GCA_963580505.1). Taxonomy (NCBI): domain Eukaryota; kingdom Metazoa; phylum Arthropoda; class Insecta; order Lepidoptera; family Geometridae; genus Ennomos; species Ennomos erosarius. Next base: position 1,906,650 of record OY756996.1, on the reverse strand, counting down.
GGCATCTTGAACAAGTTGTTTAAGCTACAGGAGAGCACTTACTATCTAACTACTAACCACAGATCTAGAATTTTTGCTACATCCTAAGACTATGCTTGGAACCACACAAACATACATAAATAGTAATCACATACATACATCAGTACAATTTAGCAAGTAGGCACACGTAAATTTGGGAAAAACCCAGCTCAACTAGTTGAGCAGTGGCTATCACCCACTTCACTCAACTATTCATTGAGCAATTACCAGTTGAGCTGTCGGTATTACCCACTGCTCAAGATGCAGTTGAGCAATTTAGTTGAGCAGTGGGGAAGTAGTGGTTTCTGGTAGGACAGAGCTGGTGGGGAGAAAAGGAACATCCCTTACAGTAACAATTGAATAAATACTATTAGAGTTTCAGGTGAGATTGTGGTTAAACACTAGGCCTATTGTTAAAATACATACAGATACTAAAATACTTTGGCGTCAACTTATTGACCCAATTTGTCAGTCGCTAGAATGGGCGATTCCACATTCAATTTGTTGGATGGGAGCTGCATCCTCTTGCAATTTGACTGATTGAGACATCATCGATGCTCCTTAATTATTGAGCCAACAAATCAGACCGTGTGTAGAGTACTTTAGGTACATACACTGTAGGTACTTATAAAACACGTTACCCATTCGGGCAGTCAGGTAAAAATAAAACAGGCATGCATATATCTTGATACATTTATTGACTATAACCGCTGGCGTGAGCCGGCGGGCGCTAGTCAGATGGTCGGTAGATGGCTCCGGGAATCTTCCGCCTTTTTCCCCTTGTGCGGCTGCGAACGGTCCGTCACTATCAGCTGGGGCAGCAGCGGAGACGACTGCACCTGGAAATTGGAAATCGCTAGATTAGAACTTTCAAATGATATCAACAGCTGGAGCTCGAAGACGTCCACTGCTGAACAAAGGTCTTCTCCATAATGTTCTGCGTCTGGGTGTTATATTGTATTCTATGTATGTATTTACAAACAAAAAAGTATATAAGTATTGTATCAGTTATCTGGTTCCCATAGTACAAGCTATGCTTAGTTTGGGGCTAGATGGCGCTGTGTGAAATGTCCACACATATTTATTTATTTATTTATTTATTTATAAAACACCACTTTGGATGCATATTACAGGTTGCCATAATCGCTTCGGAGCAAAATGGCGCACGACACTCAAAATGAATATCACGCAAAATGTACAATACGTAGAATATTGTGCAAACGCAAAAAGAGCACAAAATCACCACGATTGGCAGCGTCTTGGCGATCGCAGAAGATTTTAATGTACCAATGCTGCTACCCATGGGCAACTTAGTAGTTTTTAACTAGCAACCCTTCGTCTTGTCGTTTTCGCCCCCATCAAGGGCGATTTTCGTAAACTTATTTAATTTTCATGCTATAATAGCAGTTTGTCGAGGGCGAAGCCCTATTTGTTATCGTTATCGCTTATTAAACTACCGCGAGTGTAAATTACCACCTACATACACCCCTTCAAGACTGTGAACACCGGCCGGCGTACGCGCCCGACTGGTCAGGTAACCCAAACTAATTCCGCAGTAAGTGATCGAACCAAAGCTTAGTGGAAGGTACCGAAACTCCAGTCCAAATCCGCTACAGCGGATTTCCTGGTGAGTGGCACAGTCTTCTACTTAGATCCTAAGAAATTCTCGTTTTTGTTCACCCAATTTGTCATCGTCGCATACAGAACGCAATACCACAAAAATCGAAAAATAAATGATAAAATAACAGCTTAATCAGACACCTTGGATATTCCCTTAGCTGGCACTTATGGCACCCACGGGAAGAGGTGGAATGGCCCTCTCCACGGGAAGAAAGAGATTGGAAAAAGGAAGAGTTAGTCCTATTCTTCACACCGAGACCACGCGACATGATCTCCATCTTTGATGCCATCAGAAAAAGTGAATATACGGTTCTATCCGGGGTTTATGATGATCGTATTACCACTTATAAACTGCTCCACAAAAATGGTCTTTAATAGTCTCGACTACTAATCTATCCTACAATCTGAATGAACCCTAAAATGGCGGCTATTCACCCCTTTAACGTTCAAAGTAGGTACCTAGATCTTATCTAGACTACTGCAGTATTCGACCAAAGTCTACATACGTCCAAAGTTATATCCACTGAAGGCAATGCCCCGCTTTTAAGCGATCATTTCATTATTTCTTTTTGCCTTTCTTCCCCCGTTCATGCTTCTTTGAACCGTCTTTTGATTCTGTTGCGGTTTCAGTTATAGTCTCCTCTTCTTCCTTCGCGCCTTCTTCCTGCTGCTGTGAGGAAGGAAAGGAAGAAAGTTGAAGGAAATAGGTTTAGGGTTAATATTCTGGATTTAGGGTTTAGTGTAGGAAAGAAAACAAATTGGACACTCATGGCGAAGTAATAAGATCTTTTTTACAGGAGCCTGAATATGGAATTTTGCTGCTAAATCTGCACGTACTTTTTACTTATTCTGTGTTGAAGGTCTCAATCGATTTTCCTGACAATACTGTACCGCCTCTCGGAAAGATTCTTATAATGAAAGTTTTACCTGGACTCGTCTAGCTTTCTCAAACTCTTCGTGGTCGGAGTGTGGAACCGTGAAGAGAAAGTTCTCGAAGATCGGATGCCGCAGTAGCTGCTCGCACGTCCACCGCATCATGGGGTCTTTGTCGAGGCATTTCTGGAACACCAAGTGAAAGGTAGCTTGTATAATTATCAAAATTGTGTAAGTAATCTGTGCAAGCATTCGAGGATTTGCGCATTACTTTAAAAAGGAAAACCCCGGATATAAAACTAGAAATTAGATGTAATAGAAAAACCGATTACCTCCAAAAAGTTTATCACTAAATCATTGCTTGTGTATCTCTGTGGGATTTTCTTCTCCAATGGCTCAAACGTTGTTGGCTCTGGCAATTCCATACCCTGGAACATATTTTTATGATCAAATTAGATGTTTCCACTCTAATTTTCTGATATTTTTTTTTTTTAAGAAAATGTTTGAGGTCCTTATAGGACGTCTTGTAAGAATTGAATATGCGTTAGCATTAGTAGTCTTTCAATATCGTGCTTCTTTTGTAGAGGCACGATATTTGATTTGTATGCAAGTTTGGGAGCCCCAAGCCTAACTAGGTAATTACATAAATAATACCCAACGAGCACATAGATATATCTTGAACCCTAACCAGGATTCCCTGTATCTAGGGACCCAGGAACTACGTGGACCATGGTCCCACAACACCCAGACACAGAACAAGTATTTGCGGTCTTCATTCCTGTCCACAAATAATTATTGCTCTATTGCGGGAATCGAGCCCGCCACCTCCGGGTTATAAGCCGACTTGCTCAACCACAGAGGCTGTCTCGTCGTACAGGCAAATGGCCGTGACGTACCTGAAAGAATGTGTTCTGTGAGAATATAGTCATGTGTCTAGGTAGCAGGTCCCCCAGTGTCTTCCGAATGAGGTAGAGCTGGTCCAAGTCGCTCTTCCCTGGCCATAAAGCTTCGCTGGATAGTAGCTCCGCAAATACACAACCTGCACAAAATAAGCAAGTTTTTAAGAGAGCCTGCTGAAATATTGGTGGCAAGAATTATCACGGAAGATAAATGGCACAACAGCGATGAAGCAGGGGTTATAAGTGCCATTTGCAAATGCTACCACGTCAGTGCATTACGGTTTTGCCCATTGAGGTTCAGGGTACCAAGTTCTGAAGCTCGTTGTCATCGTTTTGGGTATACAGAAATTATTATATTTGTTGGTTTGTCACAAACTACTGCTTCAGGGTAGATCCTACCTATAGCCCACACGTCGACTGGGGTGCTGTACATGGTGTCTCCGACCAGCAGCTCTGGCGCGCGGTACCAGCGCGTCGCCACGTAGTCCGTGTAGCTCTCGCCGGGGCCTGGACATGTAGCGGGAATTACGACTGTTAGTTATCACTGCCATACATTGATGTCCCAACTTCCACCTAAGCTGACCTCCCAGAACTTTTCGCCTCGTCTCATCTTCTTTTAAGAAACTATACCTACTTGTGCTAATAGGCCTGGCTGTCAACCAGCCAAACTGGACGGTCTGACTGCATCTGAACCGAATGCTCAATTAATTTCTCAAGTGATACTCGAAGCAGAAGACATAGCTAGGGTCGACAATGTGTTGTAGCTTATACAAGCTTACAAGTGGTATTGGTATATGGATAGAGCAGGGTAGGGGAATAAGGTTTTATGTAAAAGGATAGCTTGATGGCACAACATTTTTAAAACAAACATCATTTCAATTTTTCTACCCCCATGGGGAAACCCGGTGAAAGTAATTTACACGGAAATAGATACGTTTTTGGATAGCAATCTCTACATGCATGCGTTTCAAACAATTCTCAAAATAACTTTCTTTGACTAAGGCCTCGCGCTATTTATAGTTACGGAAATAGGGGAAGTCTTCAAGGGTGAAATGCAAAACTACACACAGTGGAGCGCTGATATACGGTATTTATATGGTATTTTTATTGGGTCGTCAAATCGATTAATGACTCGTGTGTGGAAGTGGGTTGTGCGCATCGACATATTAGTATTTGGGAACCGTAAAAGGTATGCATGACAAAATCGATTAGTGAAGTTCTGAATAAATCAAACGTATTCGAATAAATAAGGCTGAAAAAATACGTAAGGGCTTTGGGCATTAGTTACGTATTATGTGATCTATTCTGTACCTTGGGGTGGAAGTGGAATGGGATAGTCATTAAGGAAAAATAATGGTATAAGAATTGTGATATTCATTATTTCTAAATACGGTATTACTGATATAAATATAATGGCTCTGTGCTACGATTGCTCACCCCTTGCTGGGAATAGTGCATGCATCTGCTAATCCTACCAAGTCTATTATATCATCCAGGTATGCCAGTATCTCTTTCCTACGTATACTTTCTGTCAAAGTTATATCAATCTGATCAAGCTGCTACTGTTCTATCACCAACTAACTACTTACATTTCCTTTCTCCACCAGCTCATTTGACTTAACTCGACTAGTTTTCAACGACTATCTTGCGCAGTACTTATCCACTACCAGCCAGTATGCTTTTCCTGTGTCCAATACCCTGAATAGTTATAACTTCCAATTATAAGGATATTTTATTCAAAATTACAGTTACGTACTTATTTCGTTTTAGCACATCGCATCATAATGATAAACTATCTAACCACTGAATAAAATAAACAAAGCACCGCAAATCGCGACCTTGCTCGTCTTTCTTTCGCTGTTGACCACGAAAGGTCGGGGTCGGCCTTCAAGCAGCATATCATTACCATTACTAAGTTAATAATCAATGAGGTGGTGATAGATAAGGTATTGTAGAAAATGTACTATACCCCATAACAAAAGTTAAAGTAACGATGTAAGCTGAAGTAGTTGAAAACAAAATAGAGCCAGGATGACTATATAATAGTACCTACGTCAACGTAGTCGCACTACACGTACCTTATGTAGGTACTCAAGTAGGTATGTGTAAGAAGTACTTACCTACTTCTAGGGGCATGCTAATTTCTTCAAGTCATGACGCGACAATATAATTCAAAATAATCTTCTACACCTTCCAAAAATATTTCAGATATTCAAATGACCCTCAAATATTCGGTGCACTTAAAATATTTTAGTGTATGACAAAATAAAACGAAGGACGTAGTACCTTGTCCCATTAAAACTATTCTTGCTGCTCACTAACGACTGTTAATGAACTTGACAGTACGTGACTGTCTGAACCGTCTCCTACTGTTTACCGATGACGTCATGGCATTAACGCATGAATCGTGATTAAGGCATGCCTGCATTCAATCGTTATTAACGATCTAATAAATGTTAATAGGAGACGCATACATGCAGAAACGTCCTCGTAAACCAGACAATAAATCACAGTATTACACATAGCGTAATTCCACTATAGTATTTCTTGATGATAAAATGTGGTTGCAATACCTTCTGACGTCTTTCTACTGCCTAGGTCGTAGACTATGCAGTCATATTATTATTTAAATCATGCTTGATTTAGGAACCAATTTCTTCACATAAGTAATTATCATTATGTTCGAATGATTGATTGTATCTGGTAAAATGCGTACCTAAGCGTTAAAATTACCTAATAGACCTCTTTTTTTTCTTTATTCGCGTTCTCAGTATTTTCACTAAGAAATAAACGGACGAATCTTAAACTCTTACAAATGAAATTCGCCGAACGGAGGACACATGAATTCCATTTAGATATTTGAATAGGTATGATGACTAAATTTTTTTTTTTGTTGAATTAATTATATTCCTCAAAAGATAAAAATTTGTGAAAACAAAAATTAAATATCTCAAAAAATGACCAAGTTACAAGCATTTTAAAAACCGGAATAGAAAGAGATAGCTCTAACGGCCAGTGACGTCAGAGGAAGGTCGTTATAGTACCTCATTACAAAGCTGTGCTAGCTTATCATATATAGTAACTGTGGGGGCGCTCTGTTTCGCGAGAAAGGGACAGGAGATGCCTTCTGTAGAAACTTTAAAAGCTTATTACTCCGTGATTTATTTACCGATTTTGCTTATTTTTTCAATTATTGCATTCATTTTTAATCATCTTTATGAAAGTAATATTTACTTGTTCATTTTTAATAGTAGTCATCATGCCTAACCCTTATCAGATATCAATCAAACTGCGATATACTTAGATACACATCTGCATTCTGCACTGCACTCCAAAATATGTATTGTAGTTGTCGGACCTGCGCAAATTCTTGCCAAACTTTCTGTTAGTTAGTACCTTTCAAATAAGATTTTCTTGAAGGATAACGGGCGCGCGAGCAGAGAAACACGTGCTGTGTTGTGCAAGTTTTCCAGCCAGGTGTTTGTCCCACTTAAAACAGCATCCAAACTGAACTGAGATGTGTTGAGAAATCGGTTACTGAGATGGGCTATGAATATGAATTACCTTAGCTTCATACATATCCAGCAGCTATTGGCTTACCCTCACGTAGAACTATGATATATTCTTTTCTGTGTCTGAGTTTGAGCCCGCATTAAACATTATAATTAATGGAACCAAACCAAGTCGTAGACCTAAAACTATCATTGACTAACCTGCGGCTTAAAAAGACAAAAGTATAGTCGCAAATGGTCGCAATGTAATAATGGCTGAACGGCATCTGAACGGTGAAAAATTGCCAACAAAACTAAATAATCGTTTTATTGTGCCTAAAAATATGCATTGTTTTAATAATGTACCTACTTAAACTAAACTAAACAAAACTATCCATAGTTACACGAACCTGACTAGAATTATTTGAAAATGGATAAAATGAGTGAAACATCTAAAAAGAAACGGTGAATCATAAAAACTTATCGTCGCTGTCAGAATGAGACGCACTTAGGCGCTACCATAGTCTTGTCACGGTCACTCACGAGATAAAGTGTCGAGAAAATTTTGTCGCGGTGCGCCTGCTATTGCTAGCCCGGATAGAAGTGAAAGGTACTCGGCTTGGACTTGGAATTATTCAAATCTTATGGCACAGTGTGAAATCCTAAGTTGTAAGGGTTGTAGTTGTAATAAGCATCGATCATGCTCATCTCGTCCGTCAAGCTTGTTAGACCATCTTTGTACCTACAGGATTGCGACACTGGTGTTGACTTCGAGCCTGTTACTCGACCCAATGAGGCGGCCCTGGCTTTAGTGACATTTGAACTATTGATCATTGAAGCAATCGATCATTAGGGTCTCATTGTATGGACTGTTTGACCTCGGTCACAGTATGTAGGTGCACCTACTATAGTATATTAAAGTCTATATTGTACCACGGCGTTTTGCGCAGGCTTCGACTGAAGCATTTCTAATCGGTGCTGCTATTATGTGTTTTGTTGTTTTGTTTTTCTGAATTATCGTCTGAAAACATTTTAATCTCACCAGAGAATCAGCAGCTTTTCTACCGCGCCCCAACACTATTAGCAATTAGCGATTAGCAACATGCTGTTACTTTTTTTTTTAATTTTTCGCGTTCACGCTATCTTACGCTTTTGGTACTACTATTTTAATATCTGTGGTATAACACTTGGGGATAGGGTTCATGTCTTTTTGTGCTGACATGCTAATCTATAGATTTTCACTATGATCTCAAATTTTAAAGCAGTAATGTAGTTAAGAATTACATAATTTTACATACAACTAATTCATTATGAAGTATTTTCCAAACCTTTTTATCCCAGCTTAAAATCTAATGCGTGTAAATATTCCTCTACCTTACCGGTACATTGACCGAATTTCTCCAACCTCCAAGCTTTGCTCGTGAAAGATCGATAAGTTTTTTGTGAGTTGACGTATAACCAAAATACACCGAGACATGCTACCCTTATAATAGGTTATATAGGAGGTACATTATTAAATTGAACCACCCTCGGTAACTTCATAACCAAGCAAGTTTTATAATGACAGAATTGAGTGCTTTAAATTTCTTTTGCATTTTGGGGTTTTAGGAAAGGAAGAGAGCGTTTCTATTTATGTTTGTAGGATAATCTTCTTTATGATCAACTATTCAAATATTCAATAACAACAGACTAAACTTACTTTTTTGGGGTTCAGTGTACCTACCAAACATTTGACCAACACCTATGTACCGCTCATAACGAAGCACGACTAGCCGCCACCTAACCGATCGGTAAAGTTAAGCAACGTTTGCTACGGATACTACTATGATGGGTGACCTGTACTGCAAAAAGTTGGTACTTATAACTGAGTGCTACCGTGCTTTGGATGGGAGGGCACGTTAAGCCGTCGGTTCCGGCTGTTGTGGTAACACAATAGTCGTTAACCCAAGTCAGACGCCTTTGGACGGCCTAAAAATTCTGACACCCATCTCATCCGGAGTAACAGATGGCGATCACAATCTTATCCCTAATTGATTCAAAATAATATAAAGAGAAACCATTTAAGATAAAGGAAGGAAGGATGGTATGGATTGTCATACCGTGCCCTTGGCTGCCTTTGAATACTAAATGCTCTGGCGCAAGCGCATCGCCAGGTGAATACAGATCGACGTCGCCAGGCCTGACCTGCTGCAAGGTCTGTATGAGGATTAATATGTTGGAAAAGATGTCTCATCATCATCATCATAAACCACCTGAAGACGTCCACTGCTGGAAATAGGCATCCCCTAGAAAGCGCCACTTTGAGCGGCTGCTTATCTCCTGCATCCATCGGCTCCCCGCGGTTTTCACTAGATCGTTTGGTCCACCTAGTGGGGGGGTCGGACTACCTAATGATGTCTACATTGTACCTACTAATTTTACATCAAACTTATGGCCCGGTGAGATGATCTTTAACGGTTATTCGTTACCGTACACAATATAAAGCCATCACAAAGTAGGCACCTACTACAGGTCTTGTAGTTATTTTGATATCACATTTGGTCATGATGGGAAGCCTGAGGCCTGAGCATCTCAAATTTCTATCCGTTTTAATTTTCAAATACCATAAAGTGCCTATTAGTAAAAGGCGAAAAGTTTAAATTCACAGGCCGTTAGCGGAACCACTAACCTGAACTGAAGAGGCCGATTGCCGATAAGGTAACCTGGAAATGAGGCCTGCCTATCTCCACCTAAATCTGCCTCTATAGAGGCAGATTTAGCCACGGTGGCTAAGTATTATAATAGCCACCGTGGCTTTGGTAGAGCATAAAACACTGAATGATACCTGATTATTACCTGGATCATCTGTAGGTTACCAATAAAACTAGAATGATCATGTGATAGACTAAACAATATAGTAAAGGATGGAGGAAAATAAGTGGTACTATCTAGGTAATAGCTAGGCAGGTAAGACAGGATCCTACTAACAAATCTCAGTAGGTAAATAATCTACACATTACGGTACTCAACAATAATCAACAATAAATAGATCTAAGTAATATATAAATTGCTAACTATAATAGCATACAAAAACAAAATCAGGCAAAGTTGAAGAAAGTACTCTCTAGTTAGTTCAAACAAAACAAGTCTATAGAGAATCAAAACATTATAGGTAGTTACTAGCTCTCCTCCGGAAATCCACGCCGAAAGGAATCATAGTATGAACCGAGTATTCTGAGGAACAGCTACCACCTGGTGGAGGAATGGAGAAGGTGAGGAGAACTCTGGTAGGAGGGAAGGTGCTGGCGTATTTTCTTTAGAGATATAATGGTTTATGGCGTGCAATATGTTTTGTGATTTAGGACTTTCCACTAAAGAGCATACATGAGAGAAACAAAACATTAACAATACATTTTCGATTTTATTCCACACAATATGGATCTCCCAAAGCCGGCTTTGAATGTCACGGAACGAGAAAGACTGTATTGTCTCTGTCTTCGGCAGAGGCTTTTAAATTACTAAGGTTGGTTAAACGAATAAGTCAGGGTACTCACTGATCATCCTGGCGAAGCCGAAGTCGCACAGTTTTACCACCCCTTCAGCCGTCAAGAGTATGTTCTCCGGCTTCACATCCCGGTGAATGCAGTTGTGTCTGTGGCAGTACGCAACTCCTTGCAGTGTCTGCCAAATTATCTGCTTCGATAGCAGTTCTGGGCAGCCCTAGAGACAAGAAAGTCTTATTAAAACCTATGAAAATTGTGAAAGTTATAGGTATCTAACTTGGTTGTTTAGAAATTGAACGACGTTTTATGTGAGTAGGCTACTGTAGATAATGCCGATACAAATGTTTCTCTGAGAACCCTATTGGTCTCGGTACCCCTCAGCTCGATCCTCTTTCAATTTGTGCTGTAAGTTGCATAATACCTCCTCTAATCCTTTGCTATTGACCTGAATGGTATTTTATAACTATGCATAATTGGGTATTGGATGCTAATAGGTAGGTACAAGACTACAAGGCCTGAACAGCTGCATCTTAGGTACACTTAATCAGTGCACTCGACCTAAATGCTTGATCGAAATGCCTGCAGGATGTGCGGGATAAAGCATTTAGGTCGATTTGTAACGTAGATCCCACAATCCGACATCAACTATTATTGTGGGTAGAGAAAGGTGTCAATATGTTAGGATGTAGGTACAGGTACCTATTGGGTCAAAGGTCAAACCTAAATACAATGCGCAACGCAAATAAATAACTACTTAATATTGTTTTTTAGAATTGAAATATTGCATGCATCATTTAGGTAACTTAATTTTCATTGTTACTAACGTATTCGTGTCGCGTGCCCTTATTATTTTGTGTTCAGCGCTGTGTCATCAACCTGTAGATTTACCTACCAGTGAATGAATGTGATATAACGTTGCTGTCAAAACCAATTCCATGTGACAAGAAATTCTTATTTATTACCGTAAGCAAACGAAGAAAGCGGTTGCTTCAGGCATTCCGAACTTCTCGCTGCACCCTAACAATAACATCCCAAAAGGTTGAATATTACCTACCTACTGTCCGGACTTTCGAACTGCTTTTACTTTTTCTCTCATTAACGATGGAGCATGGATCATCTAGAATTTACATTTGAACTGTCAAAATCACAACTATATCTTCTCGGGCTCTCTGTAACGTAACGTGTGAAGTTGAACCTAGTTATGAAAAGAACTCTGCCATTTTCTCAAACCTTATAAATGCCCAGTTACTTATCTAGAGCAAATAGCGAAAATTAGGTTTTGAGACTCCTGCTCTGTGGACCTATCTGTACTTAGATTAGACGTACCTACCTACCCGCAAAAAGTCAAAAGTCAAGGATCTATTTTTAAAATAAGAAGCTTAAAGTATCCGAATTGCCTTGTCTGGGTTCATGGTCTTTGCTAATGAGACCCCGGCAATGTAAAGTATGGCAATCACGCGATTTGGAACAAAAATTATGAGTTACGTAAAAAATCGAGCCGCATTATTGATATCAAAGGCTAAAGCGGTTTACCATTAAATAAATCAAGACCGAGGCATCGAAAACACGTGATGGCTATGGGTATACCTATAGCTACCAAATCCATCCACACAACTGCACCCGCCCTTGCTCCGAATGTGAACAGGACGCGATTTTTTTTATGGTAAGAATACATACCTTATCAAGAAACGTAAATGTTGACCCTAGAGATCCTTACAGCTTTCCTCTATTCCAAGCCGGCCTACCCGCTACCACAGACATTGCTTACATAAGATCTGCGGGCACTACACTGACTTACGTTGGCGTTTACTTGAATCAACAAGCTCTCATCAACGGCCTGAAGACGTTCACCCACTGCTAAACATAGGCCTCTCCCAAAGAGCGCCACTTTGAGTGGCTGCTCGCCTCCTGCATCCATCGGCTCCCGTGGTTTTCACCAGATCGTCAGTCCATCTAATGGGGGTCTGCCTACGCTACGCCTTCCGGTTCGGGGTCGTCACTCGAGAACCTATCTTCCCCATCGGCTGTCAGTTCTGCGTGCGATGTGAAATCATGGTCTACCTAAGTACGTTGAAATTTGAACAGAAATATCACAACATCTTCTAGAAGTACCTCTTCAAATCATGCTGCCTCTAACACAGAATAAATAGGTACATAGAACATATAGATGATAGTAGTTTTAGGTAAAAAGTAAGTGTCTTACAAAATTCGTTCAAAACACCTAAAAACTCCAGCGATACATGGTAAAGGGCAAGTCTATTGTCTATACTCACAGCAGGGTATTTCTCTAGCTCATGCAGCACGGTGTGGTCGCAGTACTCGAACACGAGGTGCAGCTTGCGCTTGCGGCGGAACACCTCGATCAGGTTCACCAGGTTTGGGTGCTTCAGATTCTGCGCAATAATAATAAATCTTCATATGTACCTGTGTAGGTCATCATCATCATCATCATCAACAACAGCCTGAAGACGTCCACTGCTGAACGTAGGCCGTCCCCAGAGAGCCCCAGGTTGAGCGACTGTTCGCCTCCTGCATACATCGACTCCCCGCAGTTTTCACCGGATCGTCGATCCAATCCAACCCACCTATGCCGCGCGTGATGGCCGTCGCGCGTCGCCTGGCTTGCCGAACCAAATGTGCCTGCCTGGGTGTGTAGGTACTAGTGTAGATTCCGACCCTCATGACAAATTGAAAGTTCACCAATTTACCTTTAACATGCGGATTTCTCTGAGAGCAATCTTCCTAATGAGAGGATCGTCCTCGTTCTCGACGAACTTCTTGACAGCGACGATTTCGCCGGTGTCTCTGTTACGGCATTTGTATACAAGGCCGTACGAGCCCTCGCCAAGCTTGGCGAGCTTCTCGTACCGCTCCATGGCGCGGCTACTCGCGCGGGACCTGACGATAAAGCGCTTTATTTTTATAAACAACTTGCATTGATACTTGAAATCTAGCAGCGGTAGCAACAGACAGCGGTTCCTCTGTACGGCACGAGGCCAAACGAGACCGCGCTGAGCTTGGCGACATTGAGATAGGATACACAAAGCCTGAAAACAAAAGTTTTCAATCAATGTGTGTTGCCAGTGATGGCTTATGGAACTGAGACGTGGTCTCTAACTGTTGGCCTCATTACTAAGCTCAAAGTCGCGCAACGAGCTATGGGGAGAGCAATGCTCGGTGTTTCCTTGCGAGATAAGATCCGAAATGAGGAGATCCGCAGGAGAACTAAAGTGACCGATGTAGCTCTTAGGATTAGCAAGTTAAAATGGCAATGGGCAGGCCACATCGCTCGTAGAACTGACAACCGATGGGGAAGAAAGGTTCTCGAGTGGCGACCACGATCTGGAAGACGCAGCGTAGGCCGGCCCCCCACTAGGTGGACCGACGACCTGGTGAAAGCCGCGGGGAGCCGATGGATGCAGGAGGCGAGCAGCCGCTCTAAGTGGCGCTCCCTGGGGGAGGCCTATGTTCAGCAGTGGACGTCTTCAGGCTGTTAATGATGATGATGATGCCACACTAATTGGCGAGCTTCTCGAATTTCTCGTAGCTATATGACTGTAGCGCTCTATCGTGCGACGATAAAGCGCTTTTTATTGTCAGCACAAAATGCATTGCAGTGGTAGCAATAGGCAGACCGCGGCAAAAATTCCAACCTTCCGAGCTCCTTCAGAAGTATTCCTCGAGATTTCACGGGATAAAAGTATGTGCCCTAGTTCATGTTTTGTACTATGTCTACCTGTGTGCCAAATTCTCAACGTTGTTCAGCAGCCCTTTTTGCATGATTTTATATGCACCGATTTTTTTGGACTGCTATAATAAAATCTTTTTCAGACTATTCTAGACTACCTGTGATCGTCGAATCCAATATGCTCTATCTTCTATCTAGTATACAGAATCTACCGTATTAAAATTTATCCTACCTATACCCCGAACTCTCGGGTTTGATTGTTTTAGTGGGGCTAGTATATAGAGTCCAATACTGTCCTTAATAGCCATCATCATCAATGGCCTTTGGCCTAAAGACGTCCACTACTGAACATAGGCCTCCCCAAAAGAGCGGCTTGAGCAGCTACTCGCCTCCTGCATCCATCGGCTCCACGCGGTTCGTTCTCAGGTCGTCGGTCCCCTTAGTGGGAAGCCGATTCCAGTTAATACTTATAATAAGTAAAATACCTTGCTGGAATAACATCTGGGGATATAAGAGACCTATTAATTTCTCCTCTCATTTTGCTATTTAAACACCTGTAATTTCAGCCATAAAATTAACTTATACTTAGATAAAAATTACTGTTCGTTAATTAATGCATAATTGGTTGAATATGAAAATGTGAGGAAAATTCGCAAAATCGATGAATTAATTTTTTTTTCAAGTAAACATAATCCACAATCCACCTGCGTCACCAAAAAAGAAAGATTTGCAGAAGATGGATGACGCTGCCAGAAGTATGTCACGCAATAAAACGTGTCAAAGAAGCTCAAAAAAGTTTGTTTTCAATCATTAAACAGGCTTGACAGAAAACAGGCTTGTTATCATACCTATAGGCAATGTTTACACAAGCAAGAAAACTCACGGAAGTCTTGCGCGATTTCATCAACCACCTATCTTCGACAATCTGTCGCGTCGCGAGTGCACTAGCTACGTTGTTACACACGCAAGCTGCTGTCTGATAGAGTCCGATACTTATTGCAGAAGTTTACTTGCATGTATGTACTTACACCTATATAAACGCGGGCTAAGAGTATAAATAACATATCAAAGAGAATTCCGTATACTTATACCGTACGTGGTATAGGTACCCATAATGGTGATTGATATATTTCGGAACAGCCTGTGCTGCCTTGGTTGTGATACTCTTTCCATAGCTCTATCTACTTGGGTACAGAGTACCTGGGTACGAGTACCTACACCTACTAATTCCACTTGTGCTCTCTAGTCATCATCGGTTCCTCTATCCACTAAGTCATCATCATCAGCCCGTAGATGTCCACTGCTGAACGTAGGCCTCTCCCAGAGAGCGCCACTTTGAGCGGCTGCTCGCCACCGGCTTCTATCGGCTCTCCGCGATTTTCGCCAGGTCGTCGGTCCACCTTGTGGGGGGTCTACTAAGTACATTCCCTTTATGTAGTAGGTTACTAGCTTATTGGTAGAGGTACCTATAAGGATTTTGCGCAGCGAGTGCAACTGAATAGGTAACCGTTTCAAGTCTTATTGTGCATTGTTCAAAGTTCTTGCAAAACTGGCCACTATTCAAATTACTAAAAATTTTGTAGTAGTTTTGCTGATTTTCAATACCTTCTCGGTAAGAGCGGCAGGTTGTTGCCGAATAACCACAGCCGTTTCTCACCGAACCATTTCTCCATACAGGACGCCACGTTGTTGAACAGTGTGACACACGAACTGTCCCACACACACACGTAATCCTTCATTCGCGTTTCAATCGATTTTCGCGAGCATCCCCGCTTGTTATTGGAAAATGCAAAAAGCGCGCGAAAACCGTCAATATGGCGGGTCACGATAATTTCTCCACAGAGGTGTCGTCCTTCTGAAAGCTGCAGTGCTTTTAACCGTAGTTCAGACTAATATCGATCGACTTTTTGTTTACAGTTTGAGTCGGCCTGTGTACATGACAACCGCGGTGGTATGGCTAAAGATAGTCAAAGAGCTCAGTGTCTAACATACAACACACCAAACTACCCTCGTCATCTCTTTGGATATAACTAATTAAAAAAATAGAACTAGTATAAAAATAAAACACATAATTATAATCCATGCATTGTCAGGACATGACGTAAAGAAATGATAGTCTAGGGAGTCTTACTATAATATTGCTAATTTTATCCAATGTACTAGTTACCTACCTATAGCTTAGATATACCTTAGTGACATAGATTTGGCGTCTGTAGGTAGATTGTGGGTTTGAATCCTTCAAGTTAAGCTTAAGCTCAGCTCAATAAGTAGGGACTTATTACTACCTAAGTAAATAATTGACTGCTTAGGTCCTAGCCCCTTTATGCCACCTGCAGGGTTAGCACGGGTGGTAGACAAAATTGTCTTTAAGTCTTTCTCTGTTTTACGTCATTTTTTTTTTCATATATTTTACTTGTCAAGTGGAATGAAACAAAGGAAAGACAATTTTGTCTACCGTTCATGTTAACCGTGCTGGGTTTCTCTTATCTCTTTGTCTTCTCTCTTAATATAGTATACTGCCAGCATATTGGGCACGTTGCCTACTGGTAGTGGTTTGTTGGATTAGGTTATGTTTTTATATTATGCAGCTTATTATAGATTTATTTTTCTAGTAGTTTAGTTTTAGCGTAGCAATTATTTCTATTTAGGTTATTTATATGTGATGTACAATAAATCTCTTAGGTAATTAATTACTTCGCCCAAACTGATCCAAGCTCCGCGGCTATAACAATACCTACATCAGCTTTCATGCATGGCATGTTGATAAGACTTTCTACCTATAAAGTACTTAGGTATATAGGCTAACAAATCAATGTACACCGTATTATTAAAGTTAGGTCGTACCTAGATTGTTCAGGCAACCCCTTGCCAGACTAGGGTAGAAATAGAATGTTTTCGTTACTCTCCACTCCAACCAGCGAATGCGAAAGGTTCAACCCCCAGACTGGGCTAGAATTTTTTCGTTACTCTCAAACAGTCGAATGCGAAATAACAAGGTGCCTAGCATAGAGATATATGTACTACGTACGTGTAATATAGAGTCTTTGGTGCCTACCCAACATTATACCAAACCATACCATACCATATGGGAAGAGGACACAAAGCCTCGAGCACAGGCGTAGGGTTGCTAGTTTGTCTGTCTTCTATCGGCTGCATATTGAGGAATGTGCGTAGGATCTTCATCAGCTAATCCCATTATCCCCTTTTAACCATCGGACTACTAGGCTTGGCGAGTCGTTGCATCCCTTTGTCGTGAACGTGCCTCGAGCTCGTACAAAACGCTTTTCTAGATCTTTCATTATCCGAACAGCAGAGGAGTGGAATGCACTTCCTGCTTCATTGTTTCCGACAAGAATCTGGATCTCTTCAAATCAACAGTGAATAGGCACCTCATGGGCAAACGTGCTCCAACATAGATCGCATCATCACTTTCCATCACGGGGTCTAGCAAAGATACCAACCACTAACGCTAACGCCTCACGCTAACTCCAAAAATGTATTGGAATGACATTTCGGAATTCGCTAACTTTTCCACAGCGAATGTCATTTCAATACATTTTTGGAGTTAGCGTGAGGCGTTAGCGTTAGTGGTTGGCATCTTTGCTAGACGCCCGTGAGATGTTGTCAAACGTGAGGGCTCACGTTAAGAATAAAAAACAAAAATTACACCTTCCACTGGCTAGTAGCCAGTAGGTAGTTGTAGTAGGTAGGTAGGTACTTCAAGCATTTGTAAATGTTCGAAGCCAAGAATCCCTAATCCTTTTAACATTAATATGCTAGAGAGGAAGAGAGGGAAAAGAAAAGGTTTGTTGGTATTAATGTAAGCTAGGCACCTTGTTATTTCGCATTCAACGGTTGGAGAGTAACGAACTGGCCCCAAGTCTGCTATTTCAATTGTCATAATGGTGCGTGAATGGTACTAACAGATTTTGATACTAATGCAAGGAACTTATACGTATACTATACCTCTGGAATGCCTACGGCGGATGGAAACGCGGTCCGATGGAGATAGGGACGTGCGAGGCTCTTGTCTTTTTCAGTAGGGTGACCATGAAATGTGCATGTACATGTACATGCAGCTTCAGGTGAAACCGCGAGGCACAGCTAGTTTGAAGAGCTCTTCAATCCCTAGTAATTCAAATTTGTTTAGGCGCTACGCTGTAACATAGGTAAATACAAACATACACCCACGCGCCCACGAATTCAAAGTCAAAGAGGCAATTCTTTGCCTCTTCGACTATGTCATGTATTGAAGCTTGTCAAATTGACATCTGTATTTACAGATGTCAGTTTGACAAGCTTCTTTTGACAGAATGACAAATGACAAACTTTTCAACAGATGTTAATACTTTTCCTACCAAATGCGACGACGAGCGAAGCGAGGAGGAACTTCAACTAACCACTACATTTTTTTTATTTCAAGTTTCAACTGTGTACAAGTCATCCGCTTTCGACCCTCTACGCAAGTACTTATAGCGTTTTAAAAAAATGGCACGCCGCGATGCACACACGCAGGAACACTACTTTGAACGGCTGATTGCTTGCATCCAACAGCTCCCTCAGATTTTGAATAGTCCGGTCGTCCTAATTTGCCTCTTCGACTTCGAGTTCGTGGGCGCTTGGGTGTATGTACGTATGTTTGTAATTTTTTTTTATGTGAATGAATGACGTGACTAGCTAGTCGTTCACCTGATGTTAAGCGACACGGCCACCCATAACAGTTGCAATGTTACTCAGAACTTTAAAATAATAAAGTTTTGTGTGTCACTGCACTGCGCACGTCATCCTGAGACTTCGCACAGCCTAGTAATCAGATTACTACACTGTGTAATCAGGTCATAAAGTCTCATTTGCCCAATAATTTCACTAGCTACAATGCCCTTCAAACCGGAACACAGTAGTGCTTGCACACTATTGCTTGGCGGCAGAATAACTGGCAGAGCGGTGGTACCTACCTAGACGAACTTTGCAGAAAACTCCTACCACCTAGTAAAACCTATGTTTCAGCGTAGTGCCTAAACAATTTTGAATTACTAGGGATTGAGGACCTCTTCAAACTAGCTGTGCCTTGCGGCATCACCTGAAGCTGCAGGGCACATTTCATGGCCACCCTACTGAAAAAGACAAGAGCCTCGCACGTCCCTATCTCCATCGGACCGCGTTTCTCTCTTGACACGAATCACGATGCAACCTAATACTATTACGTAATAGAGATAAAGGGTAGTATTGTATAATGATTGATTCCTTGTTAGTCTGTGGTAATCATTTCAGAGGTATAGTATCATTGTAGTATGCTGTGTTAATCTCAGATGAACTACCTGGGGGTCTAGCAAAGCTCCCTCAAGCTAATGCTATCGCCAAACGCTTACTCCAAAATGTACTGAAATGACATTCCGGAAATCGCTAACTTTTCCGTAGCGAATGTCATTTCGATACATTTTTAGAGTTAGCGTGAAACGTTAGCGTTAGCGATTGTGATTTTTGCTAGACCCCCAGGTGTTAATATACTTAAAACTTTTTCTTATATTTTGGCTTCACACATAGTGTATTTAGCCAGTGTCAAGTATTATATTTTCATCGTGTTATAAAATATTTCACGCAAAGTCATGTCCTAGTCATAGTCATAGTCCAGTCTAAGTCAGGTAGTTATATTCCAGTCTAAGCCATGCTCCAGTAAAGTGGTGGCAACTTTACTAGAAGCTTCTATGGAATATTGGAAGCAACACGAAAACTGACGTTTCACCACATTATATCACTTGCCCTCACTCATGCTCGTAATTCAGCAATTTTCATTTAATGTGTGGCGTGTGTACGCGCCACTATATTGCAATGATTTATATTCTCTGTTTCCATGTGTAAATGTGTATGTAGCTTAAGCGTAATATTAAGAACGAACTATGGAACGGATTCCATAGTTCGGCAGCGCCCTCGGGCGCCACAGAGAATAACTTCTTTTCTGGTTCCTCATCGTCGCGAGCGCGCATGTCGCTCCGCGAATAATTTATAATTAAATTGTAAAATAGTTCGTGTGGCCCGTGGAGGCCCTTTTTGTGTAGTCGCAATAACTCGTGTATATAACAGCAAATACAAGACTGTTCGTGAACTCAACAACTGCAGTTTTACTACAGACGGACTACACCCAGAATCCTCACCACGCTCGCCACCAAATACGAGCTAAATTGGTGACCACCGACGCTGAGCAACGCGCAGCTTCAATCAGAGCTGCCATCGGAAGCTACGCGTGTGGAGGCCCATGCCCGCACGCTCTCCGACCAGCCTCGCAGCAAACTCGACGGGGCGAAGCTCTACCACGCATGCGCCGCGACGGAGCTAAAAGTGTCCCTGAGGACCGCCAAGGAGCCTGCAGCATCGTGTCGTATGCGGAGGCACCTTTCCCGCATACGCACCAGATCAGTTTGTGCAGCCTTTTATATTTTCATTCATCTTTTTGTACATAATTCCGCCATTCTTTGCTTACACCGAGTCATAAACTCGTGCGCAAATCGCGTTGATAGTGGCGCCACCAAACATATCGGACGCTTTGGTGCACTAACATTTGAATTTGTGTGGTGTGTTTCGTGCAGTCGTGCAGTTCAGTTGAACGTTCATTCGTTCTGCACGACACGAACCGTGAGTGTCAACGTCAACGAACTGTCAGAATCACTCACGTCAAGTCGCCGAACTGTCATAATCAGCTGTGACTTGTTATTTACTCTGTGTTTTTATTATTCGTAATTGTAAATTCTTTGTTTGTTTTCATTTGTTTTATTGTGTTTTTGGACAGTTTATTGCTGCAATATTGTGTTTAGTTATAAGAAAATTGCGTTAGTTAACCCAATTGCATTTTTTGTGTGATTGCACGTGGTTTTTACGACTGCTTGGGTACTTATACACTTTTGTTTATTTTTGCGCATATTTACTTTTGTTTTGTGTTGCCTAGTTTTAAGTGCGTTTTTGCATTAGTTTTAAGGGTGTGTGTGGTAGCTATTCTAACCCTCATACGGAGAAAAATTAAGCGTTTTCTTTGTGTTTTTTGTGTTTGTTATCGCCTATCACTAACTTTTGCACTTTAAAATGGCTGAAAGTGATAACAAGGGGTCACTTGACAGTGCTAGCTGTAATAGCATCCAAGACCCGCCGCAAGAAGTGCACCGCATATCAATCCGCACCCCTCCCTTCTGTAAAGACAGACCCGCACTCTGGTTTGCCAGCCTAGAGGCACAGTTTGCTATCAACCAAATAACCAGGGAAGCAACTAAATTCAGCTACGCAGTATCAATGCTGGATACCAACTGCGCCGTTGAGGTTGAGGATTTGATCATTTCTCTCCCGCAGACTGATCCATATACGGCACTTAAATCAACAATAATTTCTAGGTTTTCACAGTCGTATGAGGAGAAGACCAGGCGACTCCTAGACAACGAACAGATGGGCGACAGGAGGCCGTCATCATTCCTCCGTCACCTCCGGTCACTTGCAGGACCTGCATTTCCGGACAGGCTACTGAAGTCCATCTGGTCCAGCCGACTTCCCCGACAGCTGCAAATAGTTCTGGCCGCACAACGCCTAGATCAACTTGGTGAGCTAGCCGAGCTAGCAGATACACTCATGGACATTCAGTCCCAGCCACCAGAGGTATGTACTACAACTGCATTACATACCCCCCCACTGCCGGAACAGAACACCATACTTGCGCTACAAAATCAAGTAGCAGAATTGACACGTGTTGTTGCTGCCCTCTCAGCCACTAGAGGGCCATCTACCAACAGGTCACATGGCCGCAGCGCGAACCGTTTGCGCAGCCGTAGTCGCTCACGTCCGCGTAACCCTGACCTATGCTGGTACCATGACTGTTTTGGGGCTCGAGCACAAAAATGTACTCAGCCATGTACCTGGAGCAATAGTTCGGGAAACATGACGAGCGGTCGGTAGTGGCGAGTACCGACCGCCCACACGCAAGTCGTCGCCTCTTTGTTCAGGACCGGGGTACGAACCAAAAATTTTTGGTAGACACCGGTTCAGACATCTGTTGCTTTCCCCGAAGACTAGCTAGAGGCCGCCTTACTAGCAGTGGTTATGACCTCAGCGCTGCAAACGGCACATCCATAAAAACTTATGGCAGTATTTCCCTAAATTTAAACATAGGGCTACGCCGTGACTTTGTGTGGAACTTCGTAATAGCTGATGTTAGTACCCCTATTATCGGATCAGACTTCCTGAGTTTTTACAATCTCTTACCTGATTGCAGGCATGAACGGGTGATCGATGGCACCACCAAACTGTGGATACCAGCTGCCGCAGCACAGACCGCCCAGGACAGCATCAAAGCCGTGACAGGCGGGAACTCACCCTTCGAGCGACTGCTCGCTGAGTACCCTGACGTCACGCGCCCCCCGGGCATCGACAGAGTGATCAAGCATTCCACTGTCCACCACATCAACACTACTGATGGTCCACCGGTCACCTGCCGTCCCCGCCGCCTAGCACCAGACAAACTACGCATCGCGCAGCAGGAGTTCGATGCGATGGTCCGCGCCGGTACTGCCAGACCCTCGAGCAGCTCGTGGTCGTCCCCCCTACACCTCGCGCCCAAGAAGGATGCGACATGGCGCCCGTGCGGCGATTACAGAACGCTCAACGCCCGCACCATCCCGGACCGATATCCGGTGCGTCATATAGGGGACTTTTCTCAAAATTTGGCTGGCTCCTCCATCTACTCAACAATCGATTTAGTCAAAGCGTACCAACAAATTCCCGTAAGTAGTGCAGATATTTGTAAAACCGCCATCATCACACCTTTTGGCCTTTACGAATTTCCCTATATGACCTTCGGATTGCGGAACGCCGGTCAAACCTTTCAAAGGTTCATCGACGAGGTGGTGCGCGGCCTTGACTTTTGTTATGCCTATGTGGATGATATCCTGGTACACTCAGTGGACAGTACACAGCATATCCAGCACCTCAGGCTGCTTTTCGACCGCCTGCACCAGTATGGGGTGATGGTCAACCCAGCTAAATGTGTTTTTGGGGCAGCGGAAGTGTCGTTCTTGGGCTACCGCATTAACGCTCAAGGCACCCACCCACCCGAAGACCGCATCCAAGCACTGCGTGATTTCCCCCCTCCTAAAACCGTGCAAGGCATGCGTAGGTTTCTAGGAATGATTAACTTCTACCGTAGATACCTACCCAACGCTGCTAAGTTTCAGGCACCGCTGATCGACGCCGTAGCCGCCACGCACAGCAAGGGACCTGAACCGTTTCCGTGGACACCTGAGCTTGAAGCGAGCTTCGACGCATGCAAGACGAGCCTCGCATCTGCTACTATGCTGGCACACCCGGACAGTAGCGCACAACTTGCCCTGTTCACGGACGCCTCAGGTACGCACGTTGGTTCATGCTTACAACAACGCCGCGACAACACGGCGCCCTGGCAACCTCTGGCTTATTTTAGTCGTAAGCTGACGACTAAACAGTCTGAGTGGCCTACTTACTACCGAGAGCTCCTCGCCGTTTATGATAGCGTACAGCACTTCAGGCACTTGTTAGAGGTCCAACACGTGACCATCTACACCGACCACAAGCCACTTATGTACGCTTTTCAGCAACGGCGAGAAAAGCTTCCGCCCGCACAGCTAAACCAGCTTAGCTTTATAAGTCAGTTCAGCACTGACATTGTGCACATCAAAGGCGAGGACAACGTAGTAGCAGATGCGATGTCCCGCATTGAAGCCGTCTCTCTCACCGACGACTACGCCGCTCTCGCACAAGCTCAAGCTGTCGACGACGAACTTGTTAAGTTGCAGACCGACTCATCCCTCATACTAGTGCCTACTCATATTCCAGGCACCGACACCACCATCATGTGCGACACCTCAACGGGAAAGCCGCGACCTTACCTTCCGGCTTCCTTCCGTCGTGCTGCATTTCAGAGGCTCCACAACCTCAGCCACCCCAGCGCGCGCGCCAGCGCCCGCCTGGCGGCTGACCGCTACGTGTGGCCTCACATCCGCAAGGACTGCAGCTCCTGGGCACGCGCCTGCGTCGCGTGCCAACGCAGCAAGGTTACCCGGCATATTACCGCACCTCTGGGTAATTTTACAAGTACCTCTGGACGCTTCCAGCACGTCCACCTGGACATCATTGGCCCGCTTCCTTCCTCCGACGGCTACTCATACTGTCTGACAGCCGTCGACAGATTTTCGCGTTGGCCGGAGGTATGGCCAATGACGTGCATCACTGCTGAACAAGTAGCCGACACCTTCGTTAACGGATGGATCTCCTGCTTTGGGGTTCCACTTGTCGTTACGACCGACCAGGGCAGGCAGTTCGAATCTGCCTTGTTCAGCCGCTTGTTGCAAGTGTGTGCCACTAAGCGCATCCGCACAACGAGCTACCACCCGCAAGCGAACGGCATGGTAGAGCGCCTCCATCGGCAACTTAAGGCAGCCTTGATGTGCCACGCCGAAACTTGGAGCAAAGCCCTACCACTCGTCCTGCTTGGCATCCGCACAGCATTGAAGGAAGACCTTCAGTGTTCCTCTGCCGAGATCGTGTACGGAGAACCTCTGCGGTTACCCGGAGAGCTCGTCGTACCGGCATCGGCAGACTACAGCGACACCAGCACGGAGGACTTCGTGGCCCGGCTTCGCTCCAAGATGGTCAGTCTTCGCGCCATTCCTGCATCGCGGCACTCACAGCAGTCGACATTCGTCTTCAAAGACCTGCCGTCTGCTACGCACGCTTTCCTGCGCGACGATACTGTAAGGAGACCGCTCCAACCACCATACACCGGTCCTTACAAGATCTTGGCCAGAAGTCCCAAGACCGTCACACTGGATGTTGCAGGCAAGAGACACGAGGTCAGCGTCGACCGCGTCAAACCAGCGCACCTGGAAGTCGAGCAAGACGCACGAGCGTCTAGCGCAGCTCCTTCTGCACCCGCTCCGGTCAGCACGCCGCCTCCTGCTCCACAGCCTCCGTCCCCCGCACCCTCCGCCCACCCACAACCCGTCCCCTCCCCTACTCCCGCAGTCGTCACCCGCACCGGTCGCAGAGTTAGGTTCCGTGACATCCTGGATCTATAATGTTAAATGTATATAATTTTACACTAGTTATATTTTTTTTTACTCCGGCTGTATTTTTCTCCGTAGGGGGGTGATGTGGCGTGTGTACGCGCCACTATATTGCAATGATTTATATTCTCTGTTTCCATGTGTAAATGTGTATGTAGCTTAAGCGTAATATTA
The DNA here is from genome assembly GCA_963580505.1 of Ennomos erosarius. Lineage (NCBI taxonomy): Eukaryota > Metazoa > Arthropoda > Insecta > Lepidoptera > Geometridae > Ennomos > Ennomos erosarius. The sequence continues at coordinate 1,881,333 of OY756996.1, read as the reverse complement.
AGAACGAACTATGGAACGGATTCCATAGTTCGGCAGCGCCCTCTGGCGCCACAGAGAATAACTTCTTTTCTGGTTCCTCATCGTCGCGAGCGCGCATGTCGCTCCGCGAATAATTTATAATTGTACATCGTGCATTCGTTCGAAGACATAGAACTTTTAACATGCAGCAGTCCCATTTGCTGGCAACGTAAACGCAACTTTAGAGCCTCCATAGAGCCCTAAAACAAAAAACTAAACACACCCTAGTCTATATCACGCGTCCTGTCAAAGTCACTTGTCCTGTTTTGCGGTGCAAAACACGCAACGTTTTTAACTTTAATTTTCTTTAACTTTGTATTTTTCTACTAAAATTATTAAGAAAACGAGTTCAGGGATATTATTTTTCAGCCAAAGCGTCCTAAGGGACGGAATATGTGAAATATTACCTAAAGAAAATAATAACTTAACACCAAAGACTTAACACCAAACAATACTACAATGGTAAGACTACGATATTTTATATCCGTAGGAAGCCAGTATCCCAGGTAAAGAATGATCAGGAACTGAAATCAGATTTGGAGATGCAAATAAAAAGAGGAAGACAGCCGGTTTCTTCATAACCTCAAAATGGGTGGCACACGTCGAGGTTATGCTTGGTGTAAAAACCGAAGACACGGGTGGCACACGAGATGTGTCGACGTGGTTGTGACTCTTGGGTTTCATACGCGATATGAAGACAAGAGATCTATGACGTAAAGATAGTTTTTCAAAGCCTTACCTACCACTGTCTGCTCATACCTGGTGAAAAAACCGAAGACACGGGTGGCACACGAGATGTGTCGACGTGGTTGTGACTCTTGGGTTTCATACGCGATATGAGGACAAGAGATCTATGACGTAAAGGTAGTTATTCAAAGCTTTACCTACCACTGTCTGCTCATACCTGGTGAAAAAACTGAAGACACGGGCGGCACACGAGATGTGTCGACGTGGTTGAGACTCTTGGGTTTCATACGCGACATGAAGACAAGAAATCTATGATGTAAAGGTAGCTTTCAAAGCTCTACCACTATCTGCCTATATCTAGTTTAAAAACCGAAGACACGGGTGGCACGCCAGATGTGTCAACGTAGGTATGACTGTTGGATTTCATATGCGACATGAAGACAAGAGATCTATTATGTAAAAGTAGCTTTCAAAGCTTTACCACTGTCGGCTTGTACCTGGTCTAAGTTTCAATGGCTCATGTTACCTAATTGGCTGCAGTCACACAATGTGGCAATGAGTCTTTCACTTTGGGCCTAGTATTAATAGCTCATTATTACCATCATGATCTTATGGCCCCACAGGGTACTGTATTGTAAATGATCTAGAGTTCCAGAGTTTCAGGCAGTAGCGCAGAAGGAATAATGTAAAATTAATAATTCCCCTGAATTAATATATAAAGAACAAAAAGAGAAATAAAACAACAAATCACCGCAGCGACAACCGACAGCCTTGAGCATTGAAATTGAGGTGGAAGTTTACCATCTACCAGTCAAGACATACTATTGGCATTAGGAGACCTAACGCCTAAAGCAGCCTAAATATGGACCACCAATAAATGAAAGAAAGACCACATCTGGACTGACCGCAGTTCTTAAGTCTTTATTACAAAAGAACCCTAATTATTTATTTATTTATTTATTTATTTATTTATGGACCTTCAACAGTTCTACATGTTCTAATGCAGGCAATAAAGGTGAATCTTGAAATAAACAGTTCTCTAACTGATTCTGTAACTAATTGAGACAACAAATTCGAATCGGAATCAACACAGCCGGCTATTGGCCTATCTATATTAGGAAATACCACATTACTCTTAATTAAAAAAGAGGATAAATAATCTAATTGGAAAAATTAAAACCTCAAAGGCACACTGCTTATATTATAAAAAAGGCCACAAAGAAAACACAAATGGTGGGCCTGGCTACCACCAAAGGTTGACGCAGGTATAGACATAAGAAAACCTAGCCTTCAATTTCTTGAAAAACATTACAACTCCAGCCAAAAAGTGCTATTACCAGCTATTACAAGCCACCCTACCAGTGGAGTGAAAGCGACTGAAACCAACTCGGGCCAAGACAACTGCTTGTCCATAGAGGTGAGTCATACCAATGATTGTCCCAATATCTGAACTGTTGGAGAAAAGTGCAAAGACTGTACATTTTATTTTAACCCGTATGGTATGGGTATGTGATTTCAGATAATTTCTTTCTTAATTCAACTTCAAAAGTTATGCAATGCCAATAAAATACTTATGATTTTTATGGCAGTATTGCCTACTCACCATAATTCACAGACTAATTAGTATAAGAAAAAGTTGAATCACAAACGGGGCTTGACCTCAATTTATACTAATATGTCTAACATATTAGTATATTTTGTATAATACGCTAAAATATGGGTGCAATCTTAGGATGCAATCTATCTATCTTGTTAATCAAAATATCCGACCACAGCTCATATTAAAATGGATTTATTCATTTAATGCTCTGCTATAATTTATATAGCACCCATTACCCAATGTATAATTACAAAAGTAATGATAATGGTGTGGACTAGTACATATAAGTTATAGACTAGTATACAAATCAGTCCAAATTATGAAACAAGTAATGGTTGTTATACTTGCCTTGGGTTAGTTATAAAACTTTTATGAAAACATTATTTAACCCATAGAAAGTTGTCAATTTTGAAGTTTAATATTTGACACCAGAGAACTATGCCAGTACAGTTACCTAGGCACAAAAGAATATCAAAAATAACTCAATACAAAGACACCTTCACTAAATGGATGTTGCACATGAGATCTTGCCAAGATTATAGGTACTTTGATTACAGTGTGCTCTGCACTCCTAGAGCACCACAAAGCTAAGTCAAGGGAGGGACCTATGCTATGATATTCCCTAAGGGGTAAACTTGATCTGTCTTGGTGGGCCAACAGTATTAAAAATATAATAAATAAATTGATAAATAATATATGATGATGAAATCATTATTGATGCAAATAGAACAGCATGTACACGTGACTATAGTCGAAAAATAAATGGAATGTGGAAACAAGAAGCACACACAAAACACACATTTTGCGAAGCTTATCACATAATTTTAATTTTTGGAATTATTAACAATATTTCTCAGTTTAAAATTCTTTATGAAACATTAAATATATCCACATTTTAGTATGAGTAAATAATAAATAAATAAATATGTGTGGATATTTCACACAGTGCCATCTAGCCCCATACTAAGCATAGCTTGTACTATGGGAATCAGATAACTGATACAATATTTATATACTTTTTTGTTTGTAAATACATACATAGAATACAATATAACACCCAGACACAGAACAAACATCTATGTTCATCACACAAATGTTTGTCCTGGGTAGGAATCGATCCCACAGCCCTCAGTTCAGAAAGCAGGGATACTACCAACTGAGCTATCAGGCCCGTCGAAATCATCAGATAACAGATGCCGATAAATAGTCACAGAAAACTATTAACCCAACACAAATTTGTTTGCATCTAGGGTTGAAGCTAAATGTCACTTATATACCTTGGCGACCCAGATCCAGATACCAAGTAAATGTGATGCCTTTACTGTAAACCAGTTCCAATATTTCTTTTATGCTTTTACCCCACTTAAGTTTAATATTAAAATATATACAAAAATTAGAAACTTACAACTACAAAAATAATTATAGTTCCATATTGGTCGTCTCAGCCAGGTTGGCTAGTTATACAAACCATGCCATATTCAGACTTAATGATGTTTTCAAACTGAAAAAGATTGATTGCACTCTTCTTTCAGAGACATCCCTCCCCTGCACAAATAGCTTACACTGATTGCAGGAGTTCTATCAAGCAAGCATGGTTGAGATTGAGACAGACCATTCCACCAACATGCTATGCTTTCTTACATGGAACATGTTAAAACAATATGATGTAGGATCTGGGGCAGATATTTAGCCAAGAGAGAAATATAGATCCATTTATACCTTCAGTACCGAATGTTATTTAATTTCTACAAAATTATTTAAATCCGGAGAGGCTTATGGCTCTGTAAATCAGCAATATCACAAATTAACAACTCTAAAATTGGGGATGATGACCATTTAAAAGAGATTATGAAGGATCCTATAAATTTAAAAATCCACTTTTGGCAAAATACCAAACCACGGGGTTCTATAATAGTTCTGTGTCTTACAGACCTGGACACACAATCAGTCACCAAGTTTAACCTGTAATACTACTAGCATTGAGTAGGTACAGCATAGGGAGCACAAACCTTGTCATTAATAAAACTAACACTTCATTTCATAATGAAGGGGTTCATGTCATAAATCTTAGTCTGCTCCAGGGTAAGTCAAGCCTATCTTATACTTGCAATTATCTGAATAATAAAATCTGCCCAGCAAAAAAGTACCTTGAATATTATGCCTCATAAAATATTTCAAACAATATAAATAAATAAATCATTTGATATTGTCATTGAACAACAATTAATAGATGCGTTAAAGAAACTGACATCTTGTCACAGACTAGGTAGGGGATACTACCGGTCGTACTCAAAAACACGTTAAAAAAAAAAAAAAAATTATTACTTTTGTCAACTTTAAATTAAAAGATGTGTTTCTTGGAGATAATAAGACGAACAGCGGGTTGGACTAATAGCTCGTCAACATTTACAAAATTTTATAGCAGACCCATAGCTAATGCTCCGGGACAATTTTCCAATGCTATGATCAATGACAAAACATAATTATAATACTACAAAATTTTAAGCTTGTAGCCCTAGGTACAAGAATTACACTACATAATTATAATAAGTAGTGTAATTTATATTACGTTGTTGCCAATTTTATGTGTGTGCCAAACTACACTCCACTGATTATTAATAATTTTTACTTAGGCGATTCATTCATTATCAATAATTGATTAGACTGATTTTATTGTTTAAAGTAAAAATACCAGTTTAGAAATCCTTGATAACTTGAGTGTGACTGGCCACGCAGCCAATATATACTGGAGTGCATGGATTTTATGTAAATCACTACCTACAGAATTAAGAAATAATTATTTAATGGTAACTAATTACGAAGGTACCAACCTATCACTACTGGATTACAATAATTACATTTAACAAGGCGATTAAAATGAAACAACTGTTTTTATTACAACAAACATTTTAATACTTAATTCTTATCTCAACTTTACCATTAATTGTCTCTGAACATCTGCATGTTAAAAGTTCTATGTCTTCGAACGAATGCACGATGTACAATAAGTGATCAAACTACTTACCTGACGTTCGATCATTATTGTACGAAGTGCTTCGTTCGAAGACATACACACCCTTCCCACCCTACCCATGGGTAAAGTTGAGTACAAGCTCTGAAGAAAGTGACTTTGACAGGACGCGTGATATAGACTAGGGTGTGTTTAGTTTTTTGTTTTAGGGCTCTATGGAGGCTCTAAAGTTGCGTTTACGTTGCCAGCAAATGGGACTGCTGCATGTTAAAAGTTCTATGTCTTCGAACGAAGCACTTCGTACAATAATGATCGAACGTCAGGTAAGTAGTTTGATCACTTATTAAATTGTAAAATAGTTCGTGTGGCCCGTGGAGGCCCTTTTTGTGTAGTCGCAATAACTCGTGTATATAACAGCAAATACAAGACTGTTCGTGAACTCAACAACTGCAGTTTTACTACCGACGGACTACACCCAGAATCCTCACCACGCTCGCCACCAAATACGAGCTAAAAATGCGTAAATCGTCGCCAATTTTAAACTTTAACACTGGAAAAAGCAAAAGTTTTGAAAAATAACACAATGCAACGACGCGGCGACGTGAACTTTTCCGCGTTCCCGCCAAAAACCCTACTTAAAACTTCCTTTTTTTTTTTTTCTTATGTTTTGGCTCCACACATAGTGTATTTAGCCAGTGTCAAGTATTGTAATTATTCATCGTTAAAGAATATATCACGTAAAGTCGAGTCTTGGTCATAGTCATAGTCCAGTCTAAGTCAGGTAGTCGTAGTCCAGTCTAAGTCATGCCCCAGTAAAGTGGTGGCAACTTTACTAGAAGCTTCTATGGAATTTTGGAAGTAACACGAAAACTCACGTTTCACCACATTATATCACTTGCCCACACTCATGCTCGTAATCCAGCACTTAATGCGTAATACGCCACCAATTTTAAACATTAATACTGGAAAAAGCAGAATTTTTGAGAAATAATACAATGCAACGACGTGAACATTTCCGCGTTCCCGCCAAAACTCCTAAAACTTCCTTGTCCTATAGCATTGAATTTCACAGAGTAATAAATCAATCTATTATCAAATTTCTCTAACCTGTGATCCTGCTGAAAGCCATAGTTATCAATGTCAATGTCATATTCATTCAATTGTCATATCTGAGTCAATAAACAGTGAAACCATTTTTGGCAGAATTCTGCCGTTTGGGCAGGTTTACCCTTAAATTTACACTGCGGTAGATTTGCAAAAATAGCAGATTTCGGAGTGGTTATTATTTTGAATAGCTCTACTACACTAATGGCGTACTCATTAGTAAGCTCAAATCCGCACAATGGGCTATCTCGCAAGGAAACAAAGAGCATAGCTCTCTAGCTATGCTCTCTGTTTCCTTGCAAGATAAGGGGTCTAGCAAAGATCACAATCGCTAACGCTAACGCCTCACGCTAACTCCAAAAATGTATCGAAATGACATTCGCTACGGAAAAGTTAGCAATTTCTGAAATGTCATTCCAGTACATATTGAAATTAGCGTTTGGCGTTAGCGTTAGTAGTTGGTATCTTTGCTAGACCCCCAGATCCGGAACGAGTAAATCCGCAGAAGGACTAATGTGACCAATATTGCCCTTAAAATTAGCAAGTTGACATGGCAATAGGTAATTAAGCCACATCGCTCGCAGAACTGACAACCGATGGGGAAGAAAGGTTCTCGAGTGGCGACCACGACCGCGTAGGCAGACCCCCCACTAGGTGGACCGACGGCCTGGTGAAAACCGCGGGGAGCCGATGGATGCAGGAAGCGAGCAGCCGCTCAAAGTGGTGCTCTCTGGGGGAGGCCTATGTTCAGAAGCTAACGACTACGGGCTGTTGATGATGATGACCAATGGCGAAGTCAACTTAATGAGGTACTGCGCACGTCACATATTTCTTGTTGTTTCCCATCTTCTTGAAGTTTCAGCCACCTCAGTTCGGCTGCAAAGCGACTACGTCGGTGGCGCGTATCTATTCGGTACCCATCCTGGAGGCCTTGTGCGAGTTTTGCTCTAGAAAAGTCTCGGTACTCACGGCCGACTGCTCACCGGATGCTGCGTCATTTGTGTAATTTTTTCGCATAGAGTATACGCTGCACACTGGTTGAAAACTTTCGTTTACAGGCTCTACGGTATTTTAGACGAAAAAATAGGTCAATGTTTCCCGGACGCTGCCCAGCCATGTTAGATTCTCCGTGCGATCTCTTTGTTGAAGTTGGACCTATCCATATTTTTATATTAAAAAAAAGCGAAATTTTATAAAGACCCGATAGATGGCGGTAAAACGGGAGTTTTAAGTTCTATCATTTTTAAGATAATTTATGTATCGAGTTGAATATCCTATCCTTATTTTATGGAAGACATATACTCTAATGGCTTTCTATCAACAAATCCAAAACGTACTCTGTGATTCACTCTTTGACGAGGGAATTAAGAGGACGTGGCATAAAGTTAACTACACAGAGTATGTTATAGTTATGCAGTCAACTTCGTTAAAGAATGAATAAAAATAGTCACATTTCATTTTAGCAAATACCATTTTGAACGTGCTAAAAAAAGACAAGTATACCATTCAAACTTTCATTTTTGATAATAATTTGTTGCGGCCAAAAATCCGCCATGTGCTGGTGGTATTTTGAGCTAGTACATCAGTCGTCAACTAGCGTCAACTGTCAAACGCAGTAAATAATGGGGCAGAGTGAGGCGGAGTCGGCACCATATTGTGATGAAAAAGTGCCACACGTCACGTGACCATGTGTCCGATCCTCTTACATCCCTCATCAAAGGATTCACTCAACTGAATTTGACATTTCCTTGTACTCTGTGTATTGAAACTACAACCATGTTTGAAATATATCGTTACTACGCCATCTAGTGTAATAAGCCGAAACAGGTTGTTTTTTTAAATAAAACTCCTCATTGGATAATCTGTCCTAAACTAGCCACAGAAGCCATAAACCAAGAAGTCAAGTCAAGTCTAATCTGTCCTAGGTAGACATATTTATTTCGAGAGTATCGTTCCCTACAATTACCGGTATAGGTAACGTTATGGTAAGTTTGAATCAATATAATTTGTGGGTACACAGTATTTAGGCAGGCCCGATAGCTCAGTTGGTAGTATCCCCGCCTTCTGAACCGAGGGCTGTGGGTTCGATTCCTACCCAGGACAAACATTTGTGTGATGAACATAGATGTTTGTTCTGTGTCTGGGTGTTATATTCTATTCTATGTATATATTTACAAACAAAAAAGTATATAAGTATTGTATCAGTTATCTGGTTCCCATAGTACAAGCTATGCTTAGTTTGGGGCTAGATTGCGCTGTGTGAAATGTCCACACATATTTATTTATTTATTTTATTTATAATTTATAATATACTTTTGATTTATTTACAAAGTTTATAATACTTGAAAAAGTTCCAAAAAGATGTTCAAAATACGATTTATATTGTGCGGTTGGAAACATTAGTAACAATCGTACGACGATTCCAAGACGATTCAAACACAATAAGAGAATCGAGAGCCTAGAATATTGTATTGGGGCATTATTTCTGGCAGAATGGGCAGTTTTCTAGCCTATTACGGGCAGAATTTCCAGTTTCGAGATGGTTACCCTGAAATTGTCATGCACATTTCTGTCAGGCGTCAGCTGTTCAGCTGTCATGTCACATTTCCGTCAAACGTGCGTGTACGTGATCACGTCTCGTCCTTTGTCCGCCTGCTCCGACGATCAATGATATTGTTTTTGTTGTGAATGTACGATTGATAACGCGTAGGTCGTCCGGTGCGCCCGCAGTGCCAATATTTTTACATTATTACGAAAAAATATTGGGCAACAGCCGCGGCTGCGAGGCTTGCGAGCTCATGTGAAGTGCAACTGTGGACTTGTAATTCGCGTTTGTAGTATTTTTAACAAGGCGGAAAAACTCTGATATAGCCTAGGATTCTGTGTGCGAACTAATGTGTACCTCTATTCCTTCTAGCAGCTTTGAGTGCTCTAAACTTCAGTGATAGATAACAGAAAGTGTAGTGAACCGAACATGGGGTCTAGTGGAATCACATTGGCAGATTTGCCTAACATATTTATTATGATAGGTGCACTCGTTGCGCTTTTCGTGATGCTAGTTATACTTCTCAGGTGAGTCAGCTGTGCTGTGCCGTAAAAATAGTTATACGATTCTCAGGCTCACGTGCCCAAACTTATTTTGTGTACAAAGCTTATTCAAATTCTGGCTTTATAAGCTTGAATGTCTGTTCCTTATTCTATATTGCTAGAAAGCCCTTTCATTTATATATTGTGACCTCAAACAGTGACATGTATATATACTCAAGAATAGAAAGTACATTTTAGAAAGTGTTCAAACTAATTTAACAATAAAATGGTTTATATTATATAACCAGCAGAAAGAAAAACTATAAAAATGATAGCACTAAACTTATCTACAGTGCTATCTCTATTGCAAGGTACCTAAGATAAGCAACACCTATCACATAAACTATCTAATAATTTCATAACCACTTTTTACATAAATATTCATGAATTTATAAAAGAGAGAGTGCCATCAAGATCAGGTTTGGTTTTTATCATAATCTATTAGCATGTAGTCCAGGGGCCTAAAAGTGAAATGGGGTAAGTATAAAAGATGTACCAACCTTACCTTACCTGACCTTGTTGAGTTTACTTGGAAGTACATACTTTTAAGTAAACTGTCACATTCAGGATTGGATTTTCATGTACCTAATCTTTGCAATTTGTTTGTAATAATAATACAAAGTCTAAACTAAGTTGTAGTGCAAAAATACATGAAGCTTAACTGCCTCCCCATCACCATAGTGTTTGAACGAAAAGTATATTTCTTAATAAATTGTAAGAGTTTCAGATTTATAGTATAGCTATCTTACTGATTCAGGCTTAAAATATAGGTAGTATCTTCCTGGTTCTCCAAAACTCCAAAAATAACTATTAAAAAAATCTGAATAGACAGGACAAATTAAGATACAAATACTCTTCAGGTTTTCCTTGGAGTAATTTTTTGTGGGTGTAACATTTATTGTTCTGTGCAGAAACATATATAATTGAGTTTTAATTATAATCTATTATAATTTATTTTATTTTGTATATGTACCAATTATGAGTCATCGCTACTCGAAATAAATGAATTTTATTTTTTTTTATTTTTTTTAATTATTTTAAATAGTGGAATGGGCATTCGTTTGAGAGCATCTCACAATGTTGTCTTAGGTGGAGCATGTTTGTCCACGAGCTGCCCATTCACTCTTCGACTTGAAGAGACATATTATCCTCCTTAGTCAAATTCAATTTTGGCTTTTAGTTTTATTGTAAGTTTCATATATGTATATATTTGTTTTTGAGAGCTGTGGATTTTGTTATCAAAATAAATAAATAAATTCAATGGTCAATGTCAACTTTGGGTGATTATCAAACGACGCAATTGAGGAGCGGCTAAGCCTGAAAATCTATTAAAACATTTGATTTCCACAGTTGTGTTTTTTTTTTTCGAAAATGTATCGTACAGGTTTTTTAATGAATTAGTAATAGTCTGTGTATTTATATAAAAGAAAGAGATAATATTTATTTGAAGATGAATATCCTAAGTTCTTTGGCGCGTCCATTACTTACCTGTATTTGTTTATCAGAAAAAACTCGCTTATAAAAGAAGAATAAGAATAAAATGTATATGTCATATTGATGACAAATACTTACGGTATTTGAAAAAAAAGTTTTCTATTCATTATTAGGTTTTGTATTTAAATTATAACACAAACAATTTTGTCCGAGGTAAAAATACTAATATCTTTGGCGCACAGAAACTGTGTAGCTACTCTGCTTGAAAGGACCATGGGGACATATTGCCGACCTTCCCCGCACCCTTTAGTCACGTGCTATTCAACACAAGGAGCAAAAGTGCGCATTCGTTACAATGCGAGAAGAAATATTTTTTTTTCCAACCCATAACGGAGTTTCGCCCGGTAAGTGCCTAATTTCATCGATGGTAATGGTCTTGCTATTATTTGTTTCTGATGCTTGCATATTTTTGTGCACATTTCCTCAGTCAAACAGTGCGCACATGGCAATAAAAGGTTATAATCGTACATCAGCTGTTTGTGAAAATAAATAATCATTGATGATTTCTAATTTCTTTGGCCCTAATTTCTTTGGATTTCTTTGGCATATTGCGCCAATGAAATTAGCGTTAGTACAAAGAAATTAGAAATAAGATCAATAACGTAGTAAATACCATTAAGAAAACGTTAAATGCATTCAAATGTCTATTACACTAAGCTTATGTTGTTTTAAACTGACACTAATTTGTGCCGCCATTTACTTAATATGTAATTTTTTTTGACAACTAGATTTATTGTGCCATTATGTACCATAACTAAATTAATCAATTTAACTGTGATAATTATAATATACAAAGTGACCTTGGATTGGTATGTTTTCCCGAAGGGGGGGGGGGGGGGGGGGGCAGGGACCATGATATCCCACAAGTTGTGACACTTGGGAGTTTTGGCGGGAACGCTGAAAAGTTCACGTCGTTGCATTGTATTATTTCTCAAAACTTGTGCTTTTTCCAGTGTTAATGCTTAAAATTGGTGGCGTTTTACGCATTAAGTGCTGAAGTACGAGCATGAGTGTGGGCAAGTGATATAATGTGGTGAAACGTGATTTTCGGTGTTGGTTCCAAAATTCCATAGAAGCTTCTAGTAAAGTTGCCACCACTTTACTGGAGCATGACTGAGACTGGAGTATGACTACCTGACTTAGACTGGACTTTGACTATGACTAAGACTTGACTTCGCGTAAAATATTCTATTAACATTGATGACTAATTACAATACTTGACACTAGCTAAATACACTAAGTGTGCAGCCAAAATATAAGAAAAAAAAAAGTTGTGACAGCCTTACTTGAAACTGCGTGTTTCAAACCTCTATGGGCTACTACTAATACTATAAATTCATTTCTAAACACAGGTTATTAAATTCATTTATAATGCATTTGGTCCAGGACGAAGTTCAACCACCCAGCTGCGCTAAGGCTATCTTCGATCGTAAACAATATACGGCATTTTTCTTCACTGAAAAACTATTAATTTAGAAAAGTCGTCGGAGATACATTGTCTAACTTGGGGTGTAGATTTACCCCCTTTCGGGATAATATACCAATTCAAAGTCAGATAGTATATTATGCATATGTATTGCTATGCTATGCCTTTCTTTACCTATCCTGCTGGTGAAATAATAAAACCTGGAAGTACAGGCTGACTATAAAATATTGGTAGAACTGTTTTTATACTATATTAATTCCCCTTGTTTCAGAGCACAAGGTAAATATAAAATTACTTATGGCAAAACGTAAAAAGAAGTCAGCTAACAAAATACACAAAATAACATAATGTCAAAGTGAGTGATTACGATGCAATATATAACTACACGAGAGAAGACAGACAGAAAACAAAAAAGAAAAGAAAGACTAGCTGAGCACAAGAGATTAGAAAGAATTAGGAGCGCCCCAGAAGATGCGGATTTTAAAGCAAAACAGAGAGTTACCATAAAAGAAAAGCTGCGAAGAAAATTTTGTCTGTTAGTAAGATGACAGGTAAAAATCAAAAATTAATACGAAAACGCAACAGGAATCATTGTGGAAATTTTACTATAGATAAAAACAGCATAATAAACGTCTCGAAGTGATACTGGATTGATATTACATGTGATAATTAAAATAATGTCAAATAAACAAAAATTATAAGTTGTTTTATTTAATAGGTACACCTACTATATTTTTTTTACCTAAAAAATAATGTATTTAATGTAATTTCTTATTCCATTGTTAACAAATCTAAGTTCTTTGGCATGTGTCCTAATTTGTTTGGTACGTTTTCTAATTTCTTTGGTACATGACTAATTTCTATGGCCAAATATAGTTTAAAATCGTTAAAACTTCGAATCGGCTCGATAGATTTTGAGGCGAATAACACATAGATGTAGGCCTTAGAGACCTTTACAAGGTATGTTATTTAATTTTTGAAAATAAGTAAAAAAAAACTGCGCCAAAGAAATTATGTTTTTTTAGGCACTTTTTGATAATCACCCCTTTGCGCTGCTTAAATGATTAAGTAGGTTGTCTAATGGCAAGCTTCCAAAATTACTATCAAAAATAGTCTTTGAAACGATACTTTTAGTTCTCAAAAAAATTTACAACTAGCAGAGGCCTTATTCTTCTTTGTTAATAGCTTATTTACACCAATGTATTATAGACAAGGGTACTTAACTAGTACTTTGTAGGTATTACATAGTGTAGTTTACATGCTCTCAGCATTCCATAAAAATCTTTTTGACAACATAATATTGATAATAAAATAATTTGACAACAAGATAACTATTAATATTATATTTCTTACATTGTAAGTAAGTGTATTTAAATTGTTGTAAATATAGTTTGTTTATTTTTTAGCATTATAAATTCATTTCTATCATAAAAACATCTAAGTGCTGCCGTATTATGTGACATTGTCAAACTATGATCACCTCTTCACAAAGGCCATTTAACTATGAGTTAAAGCATTAAAGTTACAACTTTTTATTGATTATAGTTTTATTATCGTCAACAGAACAGGTTTCTTGTTATTAAGAAATAAACTAGTATTGAAATAATGTCAAAGTCAAGTTTAGTTAAGCAATAGTGGCATGCCTCTATGATAAAGCTTGTCCTTACACTTTGATATGAATAGCAACATTCACTTCATTTGGTTTAATTAATAGCAGACAAGTAATTATTCAAATATGATTCAAATGCATTCCACTCTCTCACTCTACCTTGTTTGAATTAATTCGAATGTTTACTATAGTTAAATATGCCTTTCAAATTAGCTTTTAACCTTTGTATAGCCTAAAAGTCCTGACTTCAGGGTTGCATGATAAAAAGATTCTAGTTACCATCTCTGGAAAATGAATATCTGAGTTACCATAATCCATCCATCATCATCACTTCCCCTTCTGAACCTATGTTCAGGAGGGTTCCAGAGCTCCAATTTGCGGCTGCTTGCTTTCTGCATCTCAGGGTTGTTGGTCCACCTGATTGGGGGCCGGCCATCCATCCATAAGTAAAAATTCAAGATTACCTTATGTTTTTATTAACCTTTTTTGCAACTTTGCTGCTGAATCTGTTTTGATGCAATTTGGTATGGAGTTAGTTTAAACACTGAGGAAAGCCATTATTATTATATTATTATTATACTTTGTATCACAATAAAATATTATTAAAATGAATATAATTTTACCTAACGGCTACTTGCCTCTTGCATCCAAACTCCCTGCCAAACCAGACAGTGTGACTCATACTAATTATTAATAAATAATAATAATAAATATGTGTGGACATTTCACACAGCGCCATCTAGCCCCAAACTAAGCATAGCTTGGAACCAGATAACTGATACAATACTTAGATACTTTTTATTTGTAAATACATACATAGAATACAATATAACACCCAGACGCAGAACAAACATCTATTCAACATGGGGGCGCTAAGTCCTGCACTGACATCCTGCTAGGGGTGTATTGTGTATAACACTATGTTCATCACAAAAATGGTTGTCCCGGGTAAGAATCGAACACACAGCCCTCAGTTCAGAAGGCAGGGATACTACCAACCGAGCTATCGGGCCTGTCGAGGAATTAATTATTGGAACCATTCATTTATCTGCAAAAATAGTTTTGAATGTTCACTGCACAAGCTTCATTGTTGTGCTTAATTCTGGTAATTTTCACAATGAGTGTGCCACTGTCATAAATAATAATAATAAATAAATAAAATTAATTATAAGATTACAAATATAACTACATGGTGTAATTTACACCCATCTTATAAATCTGTAGTACCCATCAATATTATAGACATGATGACTAATTGTTTTTTGAATAATTTAATAATATTCTTCAAAAGATAAACATTTGTAAAAACCAAAATTAAATATCTCATTAAATTACCAAGTAAGGAGTACACACACCGAGGCGATATCATCTGCCGCCCGCGGTAGCGTTATCCGAGTGGGTACGCGTTATTCCGCCTGTTCACACACACGCGGATAACGCCTTGGGTAGCGAAACCCGGGCGAAACTTTTACAGGGTTATTCCTGTTGACCCCATGTTTTCGGCCCCATGGGGCCTAACAGGATTTTTTTTCCTCTTGGGCCCCACGCGCTGCCAACAGGAATAAATATTCCTGTTGGGCCCCAGTTTTATACTAGTTATGTTAAAAATTATGCCCCCCGGGCGCTCCATAGAACCCGGTGCTGTTGCCGGTGCGGGTGCCGGGTCCTAGGGGCCCGGCACTTTCAATGACCCACGAAGACCTGGATCTAGGGGGGAGCAAAACAGGGGCACGCGCCCGGGCTGAAACTTCAGAGGGCGCCAAATTCATGTGCTTGGAATAAAATAAAAAATTTAATGCAGGTCCCGTCCGCGTCGTTAACGCGTTTTTTTAGCATCGGTCCTAGGGTGTAGAATTTACAGAATCTGTAGATGAAGGAGCGATCGTGCGAAACAATTATAGCGATAGATGCTAGAGGCGACAAGGAACGAGATAAAGTTGGAATGGTTTGAGGGGCGCTAGTCTGGCGGAGCATACTTTTTGTTGTTTGGTCAGCCAGCAGACATCAGAATTGTCGTTCTTTTTTTAGCACGATTTTGGGTAATTTCTAGGTAATTTCTGACCAAACAACAAATAGTATGCTCCGCCAGACTAGCGGCGGAGCATACTTTTTGTTGTTTGGTCAGCCAGCAGACATCAGAATTGTCGTTCTTTTTTTAGCACGATTTTGGGTAATTTCTAGGTAATTTCTGACCAAACAACAAATAGTATGCTCCGCCAGACTAGCGGCGGAGCATACTTTTTGTTGTTTGGTCAGCCAGCAGACATCAGAATTGTCGTTCTTTTTTTAGCACGATTTTGGGTAATTTCTAGGTATTCATTGGGTTTTTCAAACTGCTGATTTTTCGCGCTCGCTTCGCTCGCGCGTGTTGTTGTTTCCTCTTCTCTTCTCAGTATAGTTTTATACCAGTTATTTTGGTTGTTGTTTGTGGCGACAGTCTATCTATACGTTAAAGTCTCGTTTATACGTCTCTTATTTAAGAAAGAGCTAAGTAACGTTTATAGGCAAGGAAATGTTATCCGCTTAGGAGTTTATGAACTGAATAGTTGAGAGGTGGCTAAGTACAACATAGCGAGATTTTTATAAGTAAGACTGATAATTTCATGATAATTTTTTAACAGAATCACCCCCCAGCGGCTAGGCTCCCGTACCGCGCGTGACCGCGAAACTTTTCACTTACCTAGGCGGTAAAAGTTCCGCCCTACCCGGCGAATACCGCGCGGTATCCCGCGCGGAATGTTCCGCTGCCGCGGGCGGTAGAGAAATACCGCCCTGGTATGTGTACTCCTACAAGCATTTTAAAAACTGGAATAGAAAGAGATAGCTCAAACGGCCAGTGACATCAGAGGAAGGTCGTTCATAGTACCTCATTACTAAGCTATGGTAGCTTTTCATACAATCTCTTTGGCATGTGACGTCACGAGTAGATTTTTCATAGTAACTGTGGGCACTCTGTTTCCAAGAAAGGGACAGGAGATGCCTCCTGTAGAAACTTTAAAAGCTTATTATTCCGTGATTTATTTACCGATTTTACTTATTTTTTCACATATTGCAGTCATTTTAATTTTCTTTATGAAAGTAATATTTAAGTACTTGTTCATTTTTAATAGTAGTCATCATGCCTATTTGCTCCGTTCACACTCAGTTTCTCGTATGTTTGTCAAAATGTTTGTATTCCTATTGTAATAATGTACATTATGCTGGTGTTCAATAAATAAATAAACTCATGTTAAACATACCAGATACCATAATTTTTTATTGAAAGGAATAGGAGTAGGCTTGATGACTACTATTAAAAATGACCCAGTAAATATTACTTTCATAAAGAAGATTATATGTTAATGCAATAATTAAAAAATACTTTCCCCCACCGCATGGAAGGTGGATGGGAGTGGGAGTGAAGGGAAGGAGGGAATGAATGGAGGGGGAGGGGATCCTGTTAAGATAACTTCTATAGAAGAAGAAATCCAATAAGGGAATGTAAATTTTACTCTGGCATGTTTTTTGAAGACGGTGGCTACAAAGCTCATCGACTTTGGGAACATGCCCCAAATACTATCATTGGTTGAAGACAGCCAATGATCAACAACCAACCAATGACCGTTCAGTATTTTTAAGTTTACATGAGTTTAAAGAGACTGCTGGTTATTATTACTGTCATTTTTGGGAAGATGAAAAAGAACTGTTTTTTTTATAAAATTAGGATATTATTTGTCTGCACTGAAAGCCATGAATGTACCTACCTAAATATTTATTGAATAATTTTAGGTTTTTAGGTTCTCAATAGTTGTTTAGAGCACAAATAATTTAAATCAATGCGCTGTGATCTAATAAAAAATTTTTATTCTATAGGTAGCAAACAAGCATACAGCCCTCCTGATGGGAAGAGGTCACCATAGCCTATGGACATCTGTAACACTAGACGAGCCACTGATGCGTTGCTTACCCTGTAGATGTCTAAGAGTTGATATAAAATCATAGCATTTATGTTAGCAATGATTATGACGTATGTCGTATGTGTATCTTTATGTTAAGAGACTAAATTAGTATTCAGTAGTCCACAGTAGTGATGGATTAATTAGCATTCGCATTCATTTTTAGCATGTGTAAACTCAATTAGCATTTCGCAAATGAAATGTAGTTGCGAAATTCTGTGAAATATGAAATTTCATTTCAATTAATTGAGGTCATTTTCAATTTGATTTTTAACATAAAGTTTGATTTCATGTTTCATTACATTTTTAATTTCTTTTTCATTTCATTTTTCAATTCATTTTTCATTTCAATTTTCATTTCATTTTAGCAAATAGCATAGCAATAGCAGTTAGCGTGCTAAGACTCGCGAATTAGCATGTGTATGAAATTTACGCAAAATCGTATTAATTGCCATCGATCGCTAGTCCACAGTAGTTGAGTTGTCTATTTCCAATGTTTTCCACATAGGTATTAAAAATGCAAAACATATCGAATCACGGAAATAATTCTATCAAACTTAATACCCAAGCCAATACCTAAATTAAGAACAACAATAGGTTTTTAAAATAATTGCTTATAGCCTTGAACTTAAGATGGGTAGGTTATATCATGTTGACTTCGAGACATTCCTGGAAATACCATATTATGAATGGATTGTTTATTCGAATCGATGATATCTCGGTTGCTTTGTTCGCGACGTCGAACCATTAAGTCTTGGTTCGAATCCTGCAATTCAAAAGTATCGGTATATTCTCAGTTGCCACCTTGATAAAACTATAATGCATTAGAGTTCTTAGAAACAAGCGAAAAGTTGTATTTAGCGCATTTTTGGATTGTAAATGCAATTACTTACCAAATCGCACGCTCTATAGGTCGGTCGGTAGTCGGTAGTGCCCGTTAGACACAAAATATCATAATTTTCTGATAACCAAGAGTTTAGGGCCTAGATAGAGCATGTTATCAGTATCTAGAAAAACGATCAAAAAGTGCTAAGCTTAGAATGAGTTCCCATAAAAGATAATTTTGGAAGTATTTAACGGAAAGTATTTAATAAAATATTCGGCACGTTAACCGAATATTCGGCCGAATACCGAACATGGAACAACAGGCCGAATATTCGGTATACCGAATCATTACCGAATGTTCGTTGCATCCCTACCAGAAACAATTTAACAGTAGGAAATTACGTTAATTTTTTATACCTACATGCTCAAAACAAAAATGCCAGAATTAAATAAAGTAGCTATATTAAAGTCAATATTGAGTAATTTACAAAAGCAGCTCACATTTAGGTAGGTACACATTTGAACATGTTAATTAATATAGGTCTGGCACCATTCTGCCACTGTTTATCTTCGGCGTGTAAGCATTACCTCGGCAAACAGTCAATTAGCCATGTTTACTGGGAGCTTCCACCTTCCAGGGCGGAGTTGGCTGCTTGTCATAATAAGTAAGGTGATGTCAGCGGATTGCCACTCTCAAGTCAAACAGTCAGTTGTTTTTATAAATAATCTTGCATTACCTTCACTTGTAAGTTGTAAGCACAGATATTATTTAATAGTATTCTACTAGTTGTAAGTAAGGGCTCCTCCACCAATCATAGAAGATGAACTAGATAGATAGAAGATTTATACCAAAAGATAGCGGCAGTTGTGTAGTGTATGAATCTTGCGTCGCAACAGTTACATGCGTAGCCTATCAACGACAGCCCTTCAGTTGAAGCTCACACTCTCCATCCACCACGTAGAGGTCTGAGAGAATGAGGGACAGGTTTCCTCTTTCACTTATCATCAGAATCTGAACCACACGAGTATGTAATAATATAGTCATAACCTATACTAGCTGGACTAACTTCACTTCAGACTCCAGCGCTAGTATCCCTCCCTGCCTGCTACTAAACTCAGTGGCGTGCTATTGCAGGCCTATCTCCAGCAGTGGACGAGAATAGCTTGATGATGATGATTATGATGAAGATCCCTACTAGCTGCCACATGCCAGAACTCACTGTACCTAATTGATTGAGCCACTAGGGACTATAAACTTCAATTGCCATTATTTCATACACAGAAATACTTTGGTGACATTATCATTTCAATTTATTTTTATCTAAAAACCAAAATATTAAACAAGTTTAGATGAAGTTTCTATGTGGCCAATCTGAAAGTTTTCAAATAAAAAACTAAATTTATTCTAACCGGTTTATCAAGGACGGAGACCTGTGATAATAACAAACATAAAAAGAGAACCATCTGCTGTTTTGAGCTGGTTTTAAAAATGTTTCTCCGTTTCAGAAACATGGAAGTGATAGGCATAGTGGGCGAGAGCCGCGACGAGGCTTGGCGCACTTCGATGGAGCCACCACGACTGCTGATGCAGAGGGTCCACATACCCTTCACCTTTAAGCTGCAAGAGACAGCCCCCATAGGGTACGATGGTAAGGAATCAACAATTTAACAGAACGTTGGTAGCTTCTAGGGAAGCTAACCGGTTTGCCAGTTATTCTGCCGCCAAGCAATAGTGTGCAAGTGCTACTGTGTTCCGGTTTGAAAGGCATTGTAGCTAGTGAAATTACTGGCCAAATGAGACTTTAATGACCTGATTACACGGTATAGTAATCTGATTACTAGACTGTGTGATGTCTCAGGCAGAATGATGTGCAGCAGAATGAATTTGTATTTTACTTTTGTCTAGCTTTAGAGGACCCCTAGTGCCAAGACAAACCTTTGAGTGGTTTACTGGCCCTAGCATGTAATCCCAATGTAAAACTTGGTACGAAATAAATTAAATGAAATAATAATAATAGTGCATCGTCACGCGAAACTATATTTTAAAGTTTCGAGTGACACTGCAACTGTTATGGGCGACCGTGTCGCTTAAAAGCAGGTGGACGACTAGCTCGTCACGTCGTTAATATTAATAAAAGAAGAGTTAAAAGATTCTTAAGAGGTTTTTGAACGCGCTAATCCTGGTGTCCCGACCTTTACAGCTTCACCGGTGAGGTATCGTGCTAGGCAACGCAGCGGCAATGCCTTCATTGTTGCAGTCTGCAGATGTCCATAGCCTTAGGCGGTGGTAATCTTTAGAACCTTAACTAATAAGGCTGAGTTGCACCATAATCACAATAAAGTTACTGTCAGCTTTTGACATTAGCCCGCCCGGTGAAGCGTGGACGGTGACAGTTAGCAGTTAAAGTTAGCGTTAAAGTAAGCTGGTGCAACTCAGCTTAAGACTTTTATCTTGTATTCAAAAGGATTCCGAGGTCACACTATGCGTCAAAGCGTGGGAACCATGACATTTTTAATTACCCAGCAATTAAGTTATTTTTTTGTGCCTAAATTTTTTACAATAGATTTGGCTGGTGTTTGTAGAGTTTGAGTCAACCACGCATAATTTAAAGTGTTAAAAGTTACGTAATACGTAAGATGAAAATGTAGGTAGGTGCCTACTGCACTTACTCCTAGATTAGACAGACAGACAGACGGACAGTGGAGCCTTAGTAATAGGTTCCGCTTTACCCTTTGGGTACGGAACCCTAAATAAGGAATAAAATAATGTTTTAAAGGGGATCCCATACAACAAGCGTGATTTTGGTACGGAACCCTTCGTGCGCGAGTCCGACGCGCACTTGGCCGGTTGTTCTATTTATTTGACGACCTCTCTACAGAATAGGCGTGATGACAAACATTTTTTTATTGCATAATTTAAAAATATTCCTCAAAAGATAAACATTTGTGAAAACAAAAATAAAATATCTCAAAAAACGACACAAGCATTTTAAAAACCGGAATAGAAAGAGATAGCTCAGACGGCCAGTGACGTCAGAGCTATGTCGTCATAGTACCTCATTACTAAGCTGTGGTAGCTTTACATACAATATCTTTGGCATGTGACGTCACAGGTGGATTTTTCATAGTAACTGTGGAAGCGCTCTGTTTCGCGAGAAAGGGACAGGAGATGCCTCCTATAGAAACTTTAAAAGCTTATTACGCCGTGATTTATTTACAGGTTTTACTTATTTTTTCAATTATTGCATTCATTTCAATCTTCTTTATGAAAGTAATATTTACTTGTTCATTTTTAATAGTAGTCATCATGCCTATTGCAAACTTGCAAGTTACCCGCGGCTCTTTGCCAACTAGTGAATGTTATTGTAAAAAGAAAGGTCAAGGGTTCCCTCTCTAGATCTTTACACATGCGATGTAAACCGAGCGATGATCGCAGACATTCACGTTGATATATGGATCGCCATTTTCCCCGTTTGAGCTGAGAATCTTGTTTCTTGGGACAATTTCAATTGTTTATTTGCATATCGTTTAATTACAAATGTTCGTTGTCTTAAAATGGTTCATTACCGACCCTGTGGGGCACGCATAATTAGAAGAGAGAATAATTATATCTGTCAGTCTTTCTGCCGCTGCAGCAATATTCATATTCATTTATTGTGCTCACATATTATTATAAGATAATCTATACTTATAATAAAACTGTAACATGTCCAATTCTGTACATTGAAGATATGTAGAAAACCTTTTTTGGAGGGCTTCCTATTATCGATACTAAAACCGTGTAACGAATTCTAGCTCTGTGACTGCACCAAAAATATTTTTTTCCATTACATTAGCTGAAAAAATCTCGGCTCGTTTGTCATTTGCAACCGTAAATTAATTTGATCTATAATTATGACCGATGGAGACGTCTCGTCCCGTTCCAATATGCATGACGGATGACGACTCATGTGTGTATTATTCAATCACTTACTGTAGGTACTCAGCTCTAGAATAACAAAGCCAATGGTTAACTGTATTATAATATTAACGCCACAAATAATAATTATGCTGCAAATAAGTAATAGGGTACCTACTGATGACGTGCACTTATAGAACGTTGAGTAAACAAACCGTAAACGGGTTTTCAGACTCGGTTAACAAATCAAGCGTCACGCACTACAAACATTTTTTTTAATGTGATTGAATGACGTGACGCGGTAGTCGTTCACCTGATGTTAATCGACACGGCCGCCCATAACAGTTGCAGTGTCACTCGGACCTTTAAAATTATAAAGTTTTGCGTGACAATGCACTGCGCACGACATCTAGAGACATCACACAGTCTAGTAATCAGATTACTACATTGTGTAATCAGGTCTTAAAGGGTCATTTGCCCAGAAATTTCACTAGCTACAATGACCTTCAAACCGGAACACAGTAGTGCTTGCACACTACTGCTTGGCGGCAGAATAACTGGCAGAGCAGTGGTATCTACCTAGACGAACTTTGCAGAAAAGTCCTACCACCAAGTTAGACCTAGTTAGACATTATTATTATTTATTAGGATTGCTTACACAAAGGATAAAACCAACGGGTCTAAGCCTCCGGTGCCCTGTATCAGTCTGTCTGTTTGCCGAACGACAAATGCTTTTATTCGGTGAATGAAATTTGAAATGTGACTAAAATAATGTATTTTAATTTAATTTATTTTAAGTAGGTATTGGTGTATTTATTGTTATTTTTGTAAATATTAATTTATATTTTAAATGTTCACAATGTTGTTTAAATTATTCATACTGTTAGCTCAAATATTTGCATGCGTTTTAAGGTACTTATTTTATTTTCGTGTTTTGTTTTTATTATTTTGGCTTATTTTTTTCGAGTTTTATAGCTACATCAGTAGCTTCATTACTGACAACATTGCAACATGTGATAGCAAAAGACATGTTCGGAACTATTAATAATTAATTATACCATCTGTTAAGCATTTTTTTCAATCGTGTTTTATACGGCAAATAAACGATTTGGATTTGGGTTTCGACCTAATGGAGTAACTGGTACATAACTACACACCATGGTGGATTTCTCGGTCCTGGATCAATATAAAATAAAAAATAAATAGCTTTACACATTATTTGCGGAATTTGCTCTCCACTCGTGTCCCAGCAGAAAACTGGACAGACAACACACGCGATAAAGGTTTTCTTTTATTTTATTTGGTTATCACAAATGTAAGTACATTGTTCCGTTCCGTGCTTCAGTAAACTGTAAGTGTAAGCGTAGAAAAATGCATATGACTACGGAACCCTCAGTGCGCGAGGACAACTCGCGCTTAATCAGTTTTTATAGCTTGTGCAATAGCACTGTGCGTGCAATGTGCAGTGATACGTTACCAATACATCAGATTAAAAAGAGTCCCGCAAGGTTACGTCTACCATTCTACCAGTTGTACCATTCTATCTAGTTTATTTTATGCAAGAAGTAAATATTAATTTACGCCCACGTTTTGTAAGTATTTATTCTAAGGCCACAAAGCCCAATTTATCTGTATGTTATCTAAACGTGCAGTGCAGAGATGACACTACGCAATTAGGTCGGGTCATGTAGATACGATCTGATACGTGTTGCAAGTTGTAAGATTATCGGTGGCCAATTATGCACACGTCAACAGGTTGATGACTTCCACTGCTGAACATAAGTCTCCCCAACGCCACTGGCGCGAAAATCAGTGGTGTATTTCAACCGCTAATCATATTATGAGAGGAAACGGGACACATAATATGTCTTGTTCCATCCTGCTCTGTTCTTTGCAATGTTGTATGACTTTGTCTCAATTGGTTACTTCGTCTGGCCGCGCACGTGAGTCGCGTTTGTAGCAGAAATTATGTTCACGAGCTATCAACGGGCTTTGTTTAAGAGAATGCTGCTGTTTTTCTCTGGATATTCCTTTAGCTGGCTCTTACGGCACCCACGGGAAGTGATGGTCCACACTAGCGATGGCAATTAATGCGATTTTGCGGAAATTTCATACACATGCTAATTCGCGAGTCTTAGCATGCTAATTGCTATTGCTATGTTATTTGATAAAATGAAATGAAAAATGAAATAAAAAATGAAATGAAAATTGAAATGAAAAATGATATGAAAAATGAAATGAAAAAGAAATTAAAAATGTAATGAAACATGAAATCAAACTTTATATTAAAAATCAAATTGAAAATGACCTCAATTCCAATTAGGAATGAAATTTCATATTTCACAGAATTTCGCAACTACATTTCATATGCGAAATGCTAATTGAGTATTTACATGCTAAAAATGAATGCGAATGCTAATTAATCCATCACTAGTCCACACCGCGCAGGGTCCACACGGTTATTACGAGACCACAAAAATAATAAGCGGCCAAATGCATGTCGAACTCGCGCACGAAGAACTCCGTTATCTATAAAAACGAGCAAAAAAATCACGTCTGTCGTATGGGAGCGCCCTTAAATATTCATTTTATTCTGTTTTAGTATTTGTTGTTATAGCGGCAACATAACTACATCATCTGTGAATATTTCAACTATCTAGGTATCACGGTTCATGAGATACAGCCTGGTGACAGACGGACAGACAGACAGATGGACAGCGGAGCCTTAGTAATAGGGCTCGCTTTACCCTAAAAAGGTGCGTTAGTAGGTATACAGGTACTGGGATAAATAATGAATTTTGAGCTGAAGAATGAGCTAATCGGCTAGTTTCGGCTTTGTAGAGCGCTGTCTCTATAACACAGAATGTGATAATTGTTGTCTAGCGGCCACCGCCATTGGTATGATAGAATATCTAAGGATAGAACAGTTAAAAAGTTATTTCATCATCCGATGCGATTGCTAAAGATTAATAGGTCTGTACTCCAGTTATTTATGGGCGGATATCATAAAATTGCTGGCTGGTGAAATAACTGGGATGAGACTTTATGACTAACTCGTCACGCCATACATTACAAATAAAATGCAGTTGCAGAAATCAATAGATAAAAATCGCCATCCAAAGCGGTATTTCGCTAGACGAAACAACCAAAAATTCTCATGTGGAGCTTGTTTAAAACTTGACTAGACAATAACAAAAACATAATACTAGAAAATCATAAGACATAAGACTAGAAGACTAGAAAATTGTTATCCCTCATCAGATGAAAGTTGAAATTGAAAAAGAAACAATTTGTTTCAGAAACGTGACTTGAGTGTGTCGTCCTTCAAACTGACAAATGCGGTGATATTAAAACTAATAACAGACAGGATGGTGGTGGTGAACGTTATTTATTAAAGTTCATACATGCTATCGATTTTCCCATTAACTATAGCTACCACAAATTCAGTTTGAAAGAAAAACAGTCTTATTATTAGAGTGAAAAGAAAGAAAATACATTTATTCCTGCCAGTATCACACAACATACAACACTACCTAACCTAGGTACATGACACAGAGAGAGACAGAGTGGATGGGGATATGATACCAATAACTGCAGACTACCACCAGACCAATCTTGAACACGATCAGTGCAGTAGCAGTTACGATTGTGTTCCGAAATTGGGTGAATCTGCACATAATTTAGTTGTAAAAAACGCTTTTAAAGACCATTCAAGTACCTATTATCACAAATGCGTAACGGAGAGATAAACAGCTACTTATGCCCGCCAACACTAAAGTCTATTAAAATACATGATAGGTAAACAACACTTTTTCCGGGTTCTCGCACGTTTGTTAAATTCTTGTCAACTTGGCACACCAAATTCTAAACGCTCATTGGTTGCCTGTTGATCATCGACTCTGTTTAAACAATGAGCGTACGGTATTTGGTGTGTTGACTTGACAGTCTTGACGCGAGTGTGACAAATGCACGAAAAACCCGGTGCTAGAGAGAGAAGAGAGTTTAGTGCAGATGGGCATATAAGTATACTGTTCAATAACGATCATGTAACTTGATTGCAAGTTGCAATCAAAAGAAACTTAAAAACGTTGGATTTGACAGTTTCAGTACGCAGATTTTGTCCATAGTTACTGTGGAAATATTCAAATTTGGAATGCAATTTCTCCTGATTCATTGTAATCAAAGTTTCGTAATCACCCCGCTGATATAAAATTACAAAAACATGCAACGGTTGTTTCAATAAACATGTAGGTACTAGGTACTTACACCTGCACGAATGGTACGTGTTTTATGTTGCGTTGCGTTTGCTGAACTACGTAATACACGTTATCAGCGGAACTGGGAATTGTATATTTTTCAATCAACATCAATGCCATGCTTCTAAAATTATCAACATGCGTGACGGAGATTAGAACCACTTAGAACGATATATTTGTTGTAATTTATAGTTATTTATACTATTTCCTTCCAACCTTTACGGGCATTATTATACATGTCACATAACACGGTAAAGATATTATGTGTAGTGTCCAGTACCTAGAAACGTTCGGCTCTCATCATACTCCTAGTACCTTCTTTGTCAATCCGATACAATTTCGAAATATTCTCTTTAACAAAGTCAAGGATTTACTCTCAGCCGCTTTAGAACCTGCGTAAGTGCACACGTCCGCATCTTTGCGTTCGCGTTGATCATATCGAAAACTGTTAGATTTGAAAATATTGACAAGCATTAACTTGTTTTGAACGTCCAATTTTATTGTTTCTTTTATAGTACGACTAGATTTCTTAGTTTCCATACTTTGATGCACAGTACTTACTGCGGTCTACCGTTCGCAAAGTGCGTTCACCTCGTTAACTTCAGTAGTGCATTAGCATCAACCGGTAAACAGTACTGACTCATCCATGGCCCACTTAATTCCAAACCTGCTTTTTTTTATCTAGTTGTTTACAAGATATATAAAATTCTTTGTATACTTTGCATTTTTCAGTACATATAATATCATCTTTGCTTTTTATGTTGTTGTGATTAAGTTAGCAGCGCGTTATTTTTTCTACAATAAACATTTTATTACAAACATTTTATTGATCATCAAATGATGCAATGGCATATTAACAGAGCAAACGCATCAATATTATTTGTTACTGCCTACCAATTCTAATCGTACTCGAAATATCCTAATTATGTCATTTAAAACTATCAACATTGTCAGCAGCATGTTTAACATTATTTTTCGGACCCAGTTATAAGACTCTTCATTCTTATGCTGCACTTTCTATTTTGTGTTTCTTTCAATATACGTTAGACACATACAAAATAAATGATTAAGTCCTATTAATGTTAATGTAGAAGTTGTAATGTGTATTCCAAAATTGTATCACTTGTCAGCCCCGAGGCTCGTGCGCTATATATTGTGATCTCCGTTTAAGTATACTATAATCCTTTGTCGACACAATTCGTCCACAGGCCTTTAAGTTCGTACTGAGTACTTTTAGTACAGAGAGTACACTCAGTGCGTTCACCTCATCGCGGTTCACATTGTACAAATGTACAACTACGCAGTATGTTGATTCATAAGCTCATTTAATTTCCGGATCGAGTTATTTATAATATCTTCTCAATTGAAAACGATTTGTTATGTTACGTATTTATTACAATTAACATAAAAAAAAGGTATTAGAAAATATCACTTTGGAGCAATTTCACAACCTAAACAATTATTATGCCTGGACGCTTGAAAAGAGTACAATCACTACTCGTCATTCCTCGAAAGTCTGATGGGTTAAAAATTTGGCAGATACCACGTTGTCGTTGGCATCTTTAATTGGCATCGTTGGCATCTGAAATTCGGGAATCACCTTGAGAAATGTCAATTTAAAAAGTAATTTAGTCAAACCAAAACAATCTTTGGTTGTTTTGATATCTAGATGATTTTCTTTTGAATCAATAAGTACACCATTATTGTAAAGATACTGTTACTTTTTAATAGCTCTATCACTAGTTTGTGATATAACTTAGGTCGTCGACATCATAAATACTTCGCAGAAATTATACTTAGCTTGTGTTGTTAATTTAATGCTTATTAATAGGCCAGACAGCATGGCATGTGTAGCTTTATTAAATATGAGCCATGCATTGGCATTGGCAATTATCAACAAAATTAACAATGCATAATATTGGTTTAGGTGAATTGCCCGATATCGGTAGTCGACATTACTGCTTTGTTGTCAAACCCGTATTGTCTGGAAAGGAATCCAATCAGAAGACAATCAATTAACGTTGAACCTTCAACTTATGAAAAACTTGTTTTATAGGCAATTCTTCATATTCCCGTTGCAATAGGTAGATACTTAGTAACTACGTAC
Organism: Ennomos erosarius; assembly: GCA_963580505.1. Taxonomy (NCBI): domain Eukaryota; kingdom Metazoa; phylum Arthropoda; class Insecta; order Lepidoptera; family Geometridae; genus Ennomos; species Ennomos erosarius. The sequence goes on along the minus strand of OY756996.1, from coordinate 1,852,316 downwards.
GTACCAGAAGCATGAAGCTGCTAAATATATTTTAAAAGCATTACTTCTGCTACAAAACTATACGAGTAACATAGCGGTGAAAACCAGGGTCAAAAAAGATTCTCGTACTCGAATTAAGTATAATAGTGGGAAGTTGAACTTTAACGTATTTATTGTACTATAGGTTTAAAGGCTATAACGGGTTGTTCAGAGTTCACACAGTAGGCCAGCAGCATTCAGTTGCACAGTCGCGTGAATCGGTGTGTGAACATCTGGCAAACACGAGTTTGACACACATAGCCGCGGTGCGATCGCAATGTTGACGCGTTACCTGTTTAACTGGATGGTTATCAACTTATCACGGCTGTATCGGTAAAAGGTAACGCTGTTTGGGCGTGAAGTTTTGAAATTACGTTTCAGCACTAATTGTTTAAAACCCCGTGTGGTCTCGGGAATACAACCACCACATGTCTTTCCGTGGGTGCCATAGAAATTGTCTAAGGGAATATTCCTACAGCCCGCACTAAGCGTATCGCATCAAACTTTATAGTGCGAACAGCAAACGAGTGGAATACCTTGCCGTCGTCCTTGTTTCCAGATATAATAACCTGGGAGTCATCAAGTCAAGGGTGAACAGGTATCTTCTAGGCAAGTATGCACCACCGTAGGCTGTGTCATCACTTACCATCAGGTAAGACAGTGGTCAAATGCTATGCCTATAAACAATAAAAAAAAACAGGAAATGGACAACATAGCATTCTCTTCGGCACGTAAAAATCTTGTGTGATCACCAACCAGTCTGCCAAGCGTGGACAGCGTGGTGTTGAATTATAATTTTTGTTCCAGGCGTGGAATGCGTTATATCCTCAACGGTGCGGTACTGGCACGCGAGCTGGTGGGGCGCGCCAGTCAGACAGCTCCACAGAACCCTATGGGGCTCTCTTGGGGAGATCCTCGCTTCGGACCACCTGAACTTCGCCAAGTAAGTTCTTTTTTTGTTGGAGCTGATAGAACAGCTAAACTAAACCATAGTTTCTTAAAATGTACGCAGCATATTCTCCAGCTGTGGATGGATGGAAAACCATTACCACGGCATCCGTAGCGTTTATAGTTTATCTGCTGTCAGCATCATCAACAGCCTGAAGACGTCCACGGTTGAACATAGGCATCCCCATTGACTATAAATCCGGGCTTTATAATCTTTGGACACCCCCCTTATCTGCTGTACTTAGTAAAATAAATATAAAATTATTAACTTATTTTATATTTATTTCAATAAGTACAGCAGATAAGGGGGAGGCGAACCGGAAGACACAGTGGAGCTCGGCCGGGAGGCGATGGATGCCGGAGGCAAGCAGGCGCTCAATGTGGCGTTCTTTGGGGGAGGCTTATGTTCAGTAGTGGATGTCTTCAGGCTGATGATGATGACGATGAACTGGTTTTAGGTACCTACTTTACTACCAAAAGTTGAGGAAATACTCCTAATTAGCTCGTTATGAAACCATTAAGATTAACTCTGTTATTAAGATTAGAATAACCCAGACATAAGTACATAGAATATAATTTATGTGCATGTAAAAATAAGTCATTGTCACATCTGTGACTGTGACTTGACATAATAACCGCCTAACATGGAGCTACTACCCAAACCGCCTACAATTCTATATTGTGTTGTCAGTTACTTGTCAGTCGTATAATAAGTAGGTCTGTTAAGTACTGCATACAATTTTTGGCATCCATGTGTTAGTATCATGCAAAAAGCAAATATCTATCGTCTACCCGTGGTTCTGAAAGGTCCTCAGTGCACATAGTGGAGAGGCTGGCCTTCGCTGTTATCCGTCTGTGGTCACCACGCGAGAACCTTTCTTTCCCACCGGTTGTTAGTTTTGCAAGATATGGCCTGCCCTTGCCTGCCCATTGTCATTTCAACTTGCCAATTCTAAGAGCTACATCGGTGATTTTAGTTCATACCCGCATTGGGGGTTGAGTGGGTTCGATTCTCACACAACCCTGCCATCACCCCCGCGGGGGTAAGGGAAAGCGGGGTCATTTTCCTCCCTCAAAAAAACGCTAATAACACGATTGGAAATAACGACAATTGGCAAGTAGTTTTACCAAGATATAAAAATATCAAAAATAATTGTTACACGTGCTGCGTAAAAAAGGTGATGAATATTAAATAACTATGTGTGGACATATTATTTTGGTAGTATTAATAAACTGTGACACTTGCTTTTAGATAATTATGGACATGGAAGATATTTGCATTTAAATATACTAATAGAACATATAAGCGCAATACTAACCCATACATAATTCAAAATAATATACCTACTACTACTATTATTCATATCAGAGACAACCAGTAACCAAAATTGGGAGTTACATAATTTCATTCAAGATTAGTACGTGTTATTTGAATAAATGAACAAAAAAATTTAATCGTAACGTAAGTAAATGATAACCACTAGAATAATATTCTATATTTATATGGGTATTTACTTTTGTTATTCATTAGCATTATAATGGTAACCGAGCACCGGCAGCGCAACATTCAATCACAAAATCGGTTTACTGTAATGGGTTTTAAATCAAAATTACTGGAAATAATATCTCATCAACAGCCTGAAGACGTCCTTCATAAGCCTCTCCCACAGAGCGCCATTTTGAGCGGCTGCTCGCCTCCTGCATTCATCGGCTCACTGCGGTTTTCACCAGATCGTGGGTCCACCTAGTGTGGGGCTTACGTTGCGTTTTCCGGTTCGTGGTCGCCACTCGCTCGAGAACCTTTCTTCCCCATCGGCTGTCTGTTCTGCGAGCGTTGTGGCCTGCCTATTGCCATTTTAATTTGCTAATTCTAAGAGCAGAAACAATATTTTCTATTTCTCACTATAAAGTTAATGTCGGAACTATTACTGCTGATGTTTGATGTTAGTTTTGGTTTATGTTTTTTTTTTATTAAATCTGCTTTACCACAGACACCTGGGTCCGTGCTCTTTGTTAATTTATCATTTATTGTTTGTTATTTTTTTTATTTTATTGAACATATATATATACATATACGAGAGGACAATTAAATACTTAACCTATTTTTTTTTTTGTTTTTTTTTATTTTTTATTTATTTATTGTTTTTCAATTTGGGCGCTGTTGGTTGTTGTTGCTTCAGTCACCGCAGTATTCTGTCAGTCCATCAGTCACTCAGGACAAAGTTTTTTATGAATATAGGTGAGCGCGTACAGGTGGTATATATCAGAAAGCAAAGACTTGTAATATGGGGTATTCTGTGTCAGGTTAGCGGTTACGTCATATTGATTCTAGTCTTCTTCAGTTTCTGGAAATGTCACCAAGATATATTAAGGTATATTTGTTTCAACTATTGGAAAACACGCGGTTATTTTCCTTTTCTGATTGATTGATTTCGCCTTATGAGACGACGATAGCGCTAATAAAGCGGATTTTTAAAGTAGACCTGTTAATGAGAATAATGTAGGGGTACGTACGTATTAATGATAAAATCCGATTCTACCCTCTCACCTGATGGAAGGTGGCAATGCGATCGAAGGTATATCATGCTTGTCGAGTAAGTACCTATTCACTCTTCAATTCTATTATGGTTGATGGATATAGTAGTAGAATGTTCAGCAGTGGACGTCTTCAGAGATGGCAAGACAAGGCGCTCTGCCTCTGCTGGTCATACGGCCTTATTTGGTCATACACATTATCATAGTGTGCGTGTAAACACTGCTTAATTACGCTAGATTATTATAATAACTGTGTGCGCATTAATTTAAGATGGTGTGCGGCGTGCGTTTATATGCTGTTGCACGCTTGCTATGCGTGTTTCCTCGTCCCCCGTAACAATCGGTAGAAAATAAAGCTTGCGGATTGTAACGTTGACATCTCCATTCGTATGCTCGTAGCTTTCGGCTGTTGATGATCATGAATTGATGGAGTGGACAGTTTATTTTTTCAGTAATTATTTCAATACGTGAATATATTTTTTACGTCCAAAATTCTCACTCAATAAATTATAAATTAAAATTAATTAATTTCAAGTAAGTACTTATGTAAATTGAATCATAATTAATTCAATGTACTTACGTCGAAAAAATGACTTGAATAAACTATCGTAATTTATTACTTATTTATTTAATTGCGTTACATTAATTTAAGAATTAGTGTAGGTATGTAACTAGGACTATTAGTGCGAGATCCCATAGTAGGAACACCTACGCAATCGAATACCTCAATAGGCTATCTGTAGATCGTTAACCGACACATAACCATGTAAAAAAAATCAGGTCTGCCAATTCCGATCCTGCCGGGAGTTAGTACCAATCGGTCACAGTTCTGATCGGTCATCCATAAAAAACTAGGGCCGTTTGGTCACGCATTCCAAAAAATTAATATATTTTAAAAATCGTATACACGACGATCGGTCACACTTTTCCATAAGTACCAAAAATGGGAAAAAGTACAGTCAGCAACACTAGTTATTTAAATAAGCTAGTTTTTCGCATCTATCAGTACAATGTAATCGACCTAATGTGCAGTTTTATTAAAGCCCATTTTTATGACTCGCTCGCGAAACTTGACATGTTATGAGCGCTATTGTTTTTTTAATTGTAGTCAAAATTGCTCAAAACCACAACAAAAAAATTCCTTGACCAAGGATCCTTCCATGCTAGATCAGAAAGGGAAAACTATGTCCAGGTATAATCTGAAGCTCGGCCCCTACTACTTTAACCATATTTGAATGTTTAGTGTTGCGAGTTTAAACATATTTTTTGTTTTAAGCCATTAAACTAAATACTTTATAAAAAAAATGATAGGACAAAAAGTTTCAATTATAATCATAACCGATTTTATAATATAGCATAAGCGTACTTACATCATTATATATAGTTAGCCCAGGTTGCATACATTTCAGAAGCGTCTCTATTGTTAGTACAATAATTACGAATTATTATTGCTATATTATTTTGGCTGTGATTTTATTCATAAGAAATGGTGTAAATAAATCTATAAAAATCAAGAGCATTATTGCTGAACTCACTACAGCTAAATAAAATTTAGTGATTTGTGAGGTTTATATTATACATCAAAAACTTGTTATTTATCTTACAAAATATCCATATCGCAGCCTATCATAGAGCACCCCGGCGCACGTCGCCGTCGACAGTCTTGAGCGACCCGGACGATCCTATAGCAGCCGTTGTTTTGGCTGTGTTAGGATCACCGGACCAGCGGGTTTAGCAAAGATCCCTTTCCATTAGCGTTAACGCCAAACGATAACTCAAAATGTGTGGGAACGACAGCCCCTGCGGAAAACTTTCCGGCAGCTAATGTCAAACCTTAATGTCATTTCAATACATTTTGGAGTTAGTGTTTGGCGTTAACGCCAATGGAAAGGGCCTATCAGATAGGCCTATCATCAAGAAGCGAGATTTCATTGATTTAAATTACATAGTCTTGAGTGATTAAGGCTTATGTAATTTAATATAGGACTGATGTGATAAGACTTTTTCAACTGACTGTACTTTTAAACGAGTGATTAAAAAAGTGTGACCGATGCGGATATGAAAAAATAGAATAAATGTATTTATTTTGAATGTGTGACCGATCTGGACTCGTTGTATGGGTTTGCAAAACTGTGACAGAAAGGGACTGTGACCGATCTGTACTAACTCCATTTACGAGTCTACCTCAGTCCTTAACGAGTACCTCGATGAAACCTATGCCCATTAATAGCCAAGGTGTCCCTGATAATAGATTAAAACTTCTGCCAGGTGTAAACTTGCCGGAACATAGTGTTCAAAGCATTTTAAGTTGGATTTCCATGACCCGGCAGGATCGGAATTGGAAGACCTGATTTTTTTACATGTTTAAGTTTCAGCTAACGATCTAAAGATAGTCTACTGAGGTACTCGATGACGTAGGTATTAGTATAGATTTGTACTGTCGGATCTCGCACTACAACTAAATTATTTAGAGAAACCCGAAAGGAGTCCATTTCGATTCAATAAAAGTTGATCCAATATTCATGTTATTTATTTATTAGTAACATAGCGTTACTACGTCAATAAATACACCATGATAATTTAATATAATTATATTCCAGGCAGCAAACGTATGCCAAAGCACGTATATATACGGTCTTTGCACCTTCGTAGGTCTCTCGTATAATGTCTTGACTTTCACACGTATTTCAGTTTTTTAATGACGTCACTATTTTACGTCTACGGCACAGATTAAGAAATATGCTATGAAAAGTCTAGTCTACTAAAGATGCGTAGGCGCATCTCCAGATTCTCAAGGTTAGCATTTAGTTTGCTCGGTTGTTGATCTTTCGTCATATACAGAATGTCATTTAATTCGTTAGCATAAATTGAGCCCATGATACTACATAATTTATAGATGATTATTTAAAGAGTAAAGAGTGTAAATGAAAATATTTTTATTGAAAATTATGAAGATTGCCGCGGCGCCTAACGCAGTTGGCGCGGATGATTTTGATACATTTAAACGTTTTTATACCTTGTAGGTACAAATTAAAATCAGTACTTCATTATTTTAATTAAATTTTGTATTGTAGCATTTGATTAAGTATGTTATTCCATTTTTTTGGAGTTATTATTATTACCAAACCAATGTGTTAGAATTCAAAAATTTGGTCCACACGTGACCGGTATCAGGAGTAGGTACCTAGTTTCAAAGGATGCTAATGAATACAATTACACCCGGTATATATTTAGTATTTACTTTTTTTAAATTTAAATTTAAAAATTAATCTAAACAAGTTTCCATACATGAAATTAGGATATAAATTCAGTTGTTTTAATTAAATCTGGTTTGGATGAATAATTATGATAGTTCTGTTGAATATTTGTCGTCATTCCTGAGGACATTGACATAATAATTAAGCTAAATTTTTCGTAACTACTTTAAAGTCTTTAAAAATGCTACAATCCGTCACAGGACCCTGTTATAGCAGTTTCAGTTTCAAAATAGGGCTAACTAGTTTTTTTTTCAACTTGTTAATCATTTTTATATTATACTTCCGGAGGCGACGTATTAAATCAATGATATTAATAATTTGTATAGTAATAATATCCATGAACACATAGTTAATTTGTTTGCTTCTCAGTATTATTTCCTGACCATAATTTATTCATTTGTTAATTGTACAATTGAACTTTGGAATACAGCATCATAAATTAATTTATATTAAGAAAAATTAACTGAACGTCGTAACATAATTATAATTATTACGAAATGTTAATTTGTACAGGAATCTAAATATTTTCTAGATTTTAATAAAACAAAGTTAAAAGTTTATTCGTGTATCTTTCTCGATACAAAATTATCGCAAGTTTATGTAAAATATTTCCTACACCTTCTTAATAAAAATACTTAATAAATTATAAATTACAGTTTACACTAAGATTTGCTTCGTGCGCAGGCCGCGAGGTGCCCGCGTGGGATTGTTACCATACCATACTTTTAGATCTTCTTGACATGCATATACAATGATCATTCTATGTACATGTTACTATCATAGTGACCAAACTCCTGCAAACAATAAAAAGGTTCATAGAGAACATAATACTATCGCTACCAACAACAGCTTAATTTTTTATTTCATTTGTAATATTTATAACCGTTTCAATACCGGTAGGTCACCTCTAGGCTCTAGCTAGAGTAAGTAATCATTCATATTTCTTTACGTAAACAAAGCTACCTAAGGTAATGATGACGTCAACTACCTGAGCTACTCATAGTTAAAATTAATGAAATACCATTAATTTACATAATTATTGAATAAAAGACTTGTGAGGTGCACATTTTTAATTCATAAATCCATTATTGCCCACGTTCCACCGGTAAACAGAAAATCGCATGTCGTTGCCTCCCAGAATTCGATTTATTTTTTTATGAGAATGAATGACGTGACGAGCTTGTCGTTCACCTGATGTTAGTAGTGTAACACGGCACTGCGCACGTCATCGTGAGACATCACACAGTTTAGTAATCAGATTACTAGACTGTATGATCAGGTCGTAAAGTCTCATTTGCCCAGTAATTTCACTAGCTACAATGCCCTTCAAACCGGAACACAGTAGTGCTTGCACATTAATGCTTGGTGGCAAAATAACTGGCAAAGCGGTGGTACCTACCTAGACAAACTTTGCAGAAAAGTCCTACCACCTAGTGCCTAGCCTATTATTAGCGACACTATTGTGATGGATTATAAAGGTGTTTTATTTTTTCAAAATTAACGGGTTCGGTCCTGGCTAGGGGACTGTTGAGTTTTCAAAATCCAATGATGCAGTTTTAGTTTTCATCTCAATCGGGATCGTGACTCCTTTTAGATTATTCGTTTGCATAACACGAAAAATTCACCCTGTATAATTAATAAATAATTGCCACAGACTAGTGTAATATTAGCAAGTGCTCTGTGGTCTAACAGTAAAATAAATATAAATAAATATGTGTGGACATTTCACACAGCGCCGTCTAGCCCCAAACTAAGCATAGCTTGTACTATGGGAACCAGATAACTGATACAATACTTAGATACGTTTTTGTTTGTAAATACATACATAGAATACAATATAACACCCAGACGCAGAACAAACATCTATGTTCATCACACAAATTTTTGCCCTGGGTAGGAATCGAACCCACAGCCCTCAGTTCAGAAGGCAGGGATACTACCAACTGAGCTATCGGGCCCGTAATAATTATTTCCTTAGACTGTGCCAAATTGACACCCGTGGCAATAGGGTATTTATTTCTGTAGTTACAGTACAGCGTATGTCGGTTTGTAGAGAAAAGATTCGTAAAGTATTATCTCTTGCCGTCGTCCTTGTTTCCAGCTATTTTATGCAAATAACGACGTAATAATTATATAACCTGAAATTGAACAGGTAGCTTCTAATATGGTTGAGTGGTATTCCTAGACATTATAAAAATAAGAAATGGGCAGCCTTAACAAATCGTCTTCATAATTTTACCTGCGGTACTTTTCATTGTGTTTATTACTGTAGGCAATTATTCTATTTATGTACCAATTCTGTGTACCTGGAATCTCACTCATTGCACAGTAAGTTGCTTACATAAGTGATAAGTCTTGGTTTAACTTTAAAATCGTAGAACTGACTGATTAAGTATATTTGCATTTTGTGGCATAAATAGGCAGTTTGTGGGGTTTGCTTATTTTTTAAACATCCCACGTTAATTTATATTGTAAATATTATAATCTCTGAATAAACATTACGTAATATTTGTGTTTTATCATATCCCGTTAATTTATTTAACGCATATCCATTATTATTATTATTATTAGATTCTTGTGGTAGAGTACGTAAGGGTGCTTGCTAGCAAGAAGTATGTAACTCACGTTCGTGCAACTAATATTTGTTTGATGCCGAAGTATTTGTTCCGTATCAACATGTAATTTCCACATATTATACTGGGTGTAATTGAATTCATTAGCATCCTTTGAAACTAGGTATCTACTCCTGATACCGGTCACGTGTGGACCAAAATTTTTGATTTCTAACACATTGGTTTGGTAATAATAATAACTCCAAAAAATGGAATAACTTACTTAATCAAATGCTACAATACAAAATTTTATTAAAATAATGAAGTACTGTTTTTAATTAGTACATACAAGGTATAAAACGTTTAAATGTATCAAAATCTTGCGTGCCAACTGCGTTAGGCGCCGCGAAAATTGTCATTATTTTCAATAAAAATTATTTCTTTCACACTCTTTACTCTTTAATAATCATCTATAAATGATGTACTATCATGGGCTCAATTTATGCTAATGAATTAAATTACATCCTGTATAGCTTTTAAAGCCTAGATACTCGTCATTTCTGATGATATAACTTAGAAAATGCGAATGTTTGTGTGTTTGTTGCTCTTGACTCTGCAACGGCTGAAACCGGAACTGTTTTTAAATAGATTTTTTTGTACTCTGGATTGTACATTGGCTATCCGCGGCTGAAATTGTAAGGCGCAAATGGTAATGCGAAATTATAGCGTCCAACGATGAATAAATGATTTTAGATGACTGAAATTACAATAATATATTTGGGGTTTAGATCTAGGATACAGCTTTCAAGGAATTCGAAGCCACGAAAAATCTAGCTCGGGATTCGGAAATCTATGTGCACGGGAATCGATATAATCTTGTGTTCGAGCACTATTATTAATTCTGGGGAAAAACTAAGCGCTATTCAAATTCAAATGTAACTTTAATACATATTATGGAAAACTACACAAGTTAATTTTATCTAATGCACCTACGTACTTTATCGTAGCGATGACAGTTAATGCGATTTCGCATAAATTTCATAAACATGCTAATTACTATTGCTATGCTATTTGCTAAAATTACGACAATAAATGATATATTGAAATAAAAAATGAAATACAAAATGAAATGTAAATTGAAATGAAAAAGTAAATTAAAAGAAATAAAGAATGAAATGAAATGAAATTTCACCATTCACACAATTACTACATTGAATTTGCGAAATGCTAATTAAGTTTCACATGCTAAAAATTAATGCGTATGCTACTTAATCTATCACTACTTTACCGTCAAATATCTATGCATCATTTTTTCCTCAATCAATAAACGTAGTAGTTATCTTTGACTATCGGGTTAACATTGAGCTGCTAATGGTAAATATGAAAGTGACCGTACTCTCGCAACCGGGTTACCGACAGAATACACATACAAATGTCTCTCTATATCCTGAATTAGCGAGCATTGATCACTCCTTTTACGCCGTCGTTATCGCGGTAAGGACAATGTTTTGATGAATTTCCTCTAAAAAGGGGTTAAATTAAATCGACCTCAATCGCATCTAATTCATACTGAGAAGTTTTGAATGCCATATTTTTCGTTATTTTGATTTAAAAACCAAATTACTGTAAGTATCGAGTCTATAAAATATACAAGGTGACCTTGAATTGGTATGTTATCCCGAAATGGGACCATGATATTGTGAGAGTTTATTTGAAACTGGTTTCCAAACTTCCACGGTAAAAAATAAATCCACTCGCAAAATTGCACGTGCGATCGCTACGAGAGTTAACAAGATACTATAAATTCATTTCTAAACACGTTAAACTCATTTATGTGCACTCGGTCAAGGACGGAGTTCAACCACCCAGCTGCGCTAAGGCTATTTTCGAACGTAAATTTTACAAGGCATTTCTTCAATGAAAAACTATTAGTTTAGTAAAGTCGTAGAAGAAACATTGTCTACCTTGGGGTGTAGATTTATCCCCCTTTCGGAATAACATACCAATTCAAGGTCACCTTGTATACGTACAATCTGAAAGTACCTACTAACGTCGTTTCAAAAAGCAGTAAGAATTCTATAGTAAGCAACGTGACGCTGTAAGTGGCATAATGGCGTACCTGTAGGCAACCACGGCCTTAACTTTTTAGGTTATTTCCGAAATAATTACCTCAGACCTTATTAGTCTAGACCTGCTCTAAATTAGGTTTCCATTGAATAATCTGTATTATAATGACTATGCTGCTAATGTTTAATTCTGTTGTTTGCTGAGTGTTCGCAGACAAAGTCTCTATTTACATTATTCAAATACATTAAATGAATACTTATTGTCAATGTGCAAAGGGGCAAAGGGTATTGGAGTAGAGTTAGGACTTAGTCACAAGGTCACAAGTATTTGAATACTAGATTGCGCCCACGCAACCCTGTTACTGGGTTCTCAAATGCTTACTCGTTTTTCTCTACTTATTACTATTCTACTACTAATAAATTCATGAGAACAACGTTTAGCCAGATTTATTGTAAGTAAATTCAGTTCTTTAACCTCTCGAATTCTTGAGATGACAATTGAATAATAATGCTCCAATGTGTTCTATATTGGGTCGCTGGGAGTTTAAAGGTCACAGCTCATGAGAGCCACCCGGCACCCACTCCGCACCGCCTCACCTCCTGCGGCTAATATTTTCTATATGGACTTAAATGTTTATGAGCTCACTATATCAGCTCCGTAGAATCACCGGATCGCTTTGGTCGTAAGCCCTCCATGGGCGGACGGTGGGTAGATCACTCGGGGACAACTCGCTGCTTGCATGCTTGCCTTGCGTTGACTGCGCATTGCCAACGCGCGGGTTCCGAGTGGACCGCGCGCTGCCCGCGAATGATTCACGTGAGGACGATACTTGGCGATGCGCTGCTCCCCACCCTCCCTTCATTCCCAGTATGTAAAATTTGACATTACGAAACACACGTGTAGACCTAGTGCCAATTGTTAACAGGCTAAGTACTCGAAAATTCGTGGACCAAGCGACGTCCACTCGTTGACCACGCGGCGTTCACTTGTTGACCGCACGAGGTCCACTGGTTGACCGCGCGACGTTTATTGGTGATAACGCGGCGTCCACCCGTGGACCACTGTCGACAACGATGAACGAGTGGACGCCGTGCGACGAGGCGGTGCGGAGTGGGTGCCGCGTGGTTCTAACGAGCTGTGACCTTAAAAGTTAAGAGTAAGAGTAACATCTTAAAAAATGTCGCAATGTGCGAGTGAGATAGTGGATCCGCGAATATAGAAGCCTTAATGCCCGTAACTATAGCTGGTAATCAATACCGTATTGTGGATCGAACTCACATAATGTTTTCATTGTCGATGTACAAACATAATCGAGCTCTATTATTCCACCACTATGCCACTGGGTTGAATCACAAACTTACACTCTGTTTTCATTGTTTATTAACTTTAATCAAAACATTGAGCATAAGTATGCCGCCAGCTGACACGTCGATACTATGTGGGCTAATCAACTCGATAGTTATTGCTGGCAGAAATTGACACGTTTTCTCAGAGGTATAATAAAAGTCTTCGCGTTTTCTTGTCAATTTTACACACTCCACACATCATGTTAGTGCACGGTGCACGCCATTAGTTACATTGAACCCCAGATAATATAATACCTACAGTACAGATGCCTCATCCCATATCCCATACAACGGAATAACGCGGGCTATTTTACGAATTATTTTATTTCTGCATAACGCAAGATTATCAAGCGACATTTATTGCGTGTTGGCAAAGTATTGGGCCAAATGAATACACTGGACACTAACTAGTTACTCTCTAGACACGATTACTAAATTTTTTCAAGTTCGGGCTATTTTTCGCTTGTACCTGATGGGAGCCCGTACATTGAACTTTAGTTATGCATCCCATTACATCAGCTATGCAACGAATGTTTTCACTTTTCCTCAGCCATCTTATTATTTACAGCATTGTAGCCAATAAGATTAGGGTTCTTCGTCTCCTCAGGTCCATAGCAGATCGAATATACTAAGTACCTATACTACCCACCGTCAGTCAGTTTCAAGTTCACTATTTCTTACACAATTTAATAATACAGGTAATTATACCTAAGTCTAGACCTAAAACAATAAAACGCGAAATAAACTACGGTTCAAATACGAATTTACATTGGCTGACTCACGCTCGACTGAGAATTTCGCAATATTATTTCAAGCCTGCGTTGTACTCTAACAAAGCTATTGTTTAATGGGAATTAAGTTGTTAGGTAGAATAAGGGTGGGAATTTTAATCTAACCAATGGTCAATTTTTACTTAAATTTTTATCTATCAGTTAACTAGCGATCAAAATCCCACCCCGACCCCCGGTTTCTAGTATGTTAAACTCAATGTTGACTTAAAAATACTGAATGCTCATTGGTTGCATGTTGATCATCGGCTGTCTTCAACCAATGAGCGTATAGTAGAGTCTGAAACAAACTTAACGGCGCCTGTGAAGTGCGCTGCAAGCCACGCGGCGCACACCGCTTATCTTCCCGCGCACATCTTAAATTGTTAATTTTGGTTCAGACTAACCATGAGTTTGACAAACATACGAGAACCGTAGGCCTAGCACGAATATTTACGCGCGCGTAAGGCAGTTGTATAGCATTTGATCAGCATCCCATACAACTGCTTTACGTTAACGTTACACTTGCGCGCGAGTAAATATTCGTGCTAGGCCCAAAGACTGGTACATATACCTCTTTGGCTAGGCCTACCGGGGTAGTCTTTGAGGTAAAACAATGATGATAAATAAGCAGCCGTGTAAAGGTCGCATTTAGTTCGCATTTGGGGATATTATGAAACATATACCTCGCTCTCATCTACCTCGCCTAGAAAATACCGGTTCAGTCTGGCCCTAAAAACTCCCAGATTATATTTGTCAGGAAACAATGACGCTGGTAAGGTGTTCCATTCCTTAGATAGAAAATAGCACCTAATTATCGTGTTGCATACAGCTACGATTGAAATCTTACGGGTAAATGTAAGTGACCTTGACATAGTCTCACATGACACCGCTTTTGCAAAACATAGGTACTTTATTAGCTTCAATGTTTATTTATTCAGTCGTTTTATAATGAAACGATTAAATAAATTGTATACTTAACACCATAAATTTATTACCCATTGTAACTGTGTACTTTTGTAACAAAGAGGCTCATGATATGATATATTATAAATGTTCTACTTAAAGGTTATTTATTAAAAGGCATGATGACTATTAAACATAAAATATGATTTAATTTATGCAATAAAACTAGTAGCCACCATGTTTATCAATGACGCCTAAGTTTATAAAAGGACCCTACCTAATATATTTATAAATAACAGATATTTAAATTAATTTTAATGCTCGTTGTGATTATTACCGCATTAAGTGATTAAGTAAAGATTAATTCATATTTTAATTGTGCAAATTAATCCATTTATTATATCAATCTGTACATACAATGTAATAAAACTGTAACTGGACCAAATCTGTACTGTGATAATTTTTTTTTTGAAAATATTGATTTCATTACACTTCCTAATCGATATAGAAATATGTATACATAAACAATTCTATTTGAATTTTTTTTGTCTATCCTTCTGTCTATCCCTTTGACTTTGAACACGCATCACGCTGAAACTACTGAACGGATTTCCTTGAAATTTGGTATAATAATTATATGTATAATTCATAGTTCAAAATAAATGATTATACTTGACGTTTCCAAAAACGGCCAAGTGCGGGTTGCACGTAGCAATAAGAAAGTATTTAATGCAAGAATTTTTGTTTGAATCGGAGGTGGGTCAGCTAGTGTTTAATAGCCGGCAAATAATTGAATGATGAATTTAATGATGAAATAATGAATTTAGTTAACTGTCTATTTATGTAGTTATACCTAGGTTGTAACTTCACCTATTACGCGTAGTTTACTTACACTCAATTTTCTTGTTTCAGTGTTTCCGATCTTCGTCAGTCATTTTTTTTTCTCTTACTAAGTATTAATCTCGATCTTAGGTTCTCGAGTGGCGACCACGAACTGGAAGACGCAGCGTAGGCCGGCCCCCCACTAGGTGGACCGACGACCTGGTGAAAGCCGCGGGGAGCCGATGGATGCAGGAGGCGAGCAGCCGCTCTAAGTGGCGCTCCCTGGGGGAGGCCTATGTTCAGCAGTGGACGTCTTCAGGCTGTTAATGATGATGATGATGATGAAGTATTAATCAGGAGTTCATAATTGTACGCCCAGCCATTGTTGCTATTATTTTGCTAGACGTGAGGGCTTCTAATTGGCTTCCTAGTGCATATTTGAAGAAATATTATGTAAGAAAAGCTGTTGGTCTTACTAACAATAAATAAAACAAAATAAAAACTTATTATGATAATCTTATTTGCACAACATCTATGTATTACAAATTAATATTATTACTTAAATCAATTCAAACGAAAGGTTATCCACCTTCACAATCTAAACTTAAATACAGATGTTTTTTACATAATAATAATATGAGCCAATGCCTGTTTTAATGTATAAACAAGCTAAGTTTGTATCAAGTACAGTGGTTTTTGTTTTTTTTTGTTCTTAAAAATAATTCATAACGTATAATAAAATATTTATGATTTTTATAGCAGTATCGCCAGCTTAGCGTAATCTACAGATTAAAAATTCGGATATGAGAGCATTTGTCACTGTAACTTAAGTAATCATATCCCGGCTTGAGGGATGGATGGATGCGGGTTTAATCCCCGCTCGTGATTCTAATATTTCCTTTACATGTTAAATTATTAATCTGTCATAATAAAATGTTTAAAATGAAATAAAATCTATAATTCAAGCTAGAATAGGCTAGAACATTTCTCCATTTCTCCAATCCACATACATAGCCATCGTTCAACCATATAAATCAATAAATAAATAACCAACCACACGAATTATTTATTCTTTGTCAAAAAATTTGGTGAACAAAGTACCTATCTATACCTATCAGCAATTGAGTCAATTGACCCAGTAACAAGACCTTGAAATCGTTTGACATGATGTATAAAGTTTTGACACCTTGTACACCTGTACTATACTATTAAATTTTCTGTGGAATCAGTATGTGCTCAATCTATTATTTGTATTTGTCCAAGCACTTACCATATCAGTAACCCTTTAAAGCTTGTTGGTTGAACAAACATTAAGCGTAGAATGTAGGTAACAGGGTAATACTACTTTGCTTAGTCTAGAAGTGTAGCTCTAGGTCAATATTGACCTAAGCTCTAAGTCGACCAGTTTGGGACCGGCTTCGTCTATAAATTTTGTACCATAAGTCATATAGTTTTATTGCTAAGAGGCTATTTTTAGCACTTTTAAATAGGTAGGCAACCTTATAAAGTGCTTAATTCAAAAATTCTAATTCATAATTCTTTATTTTTGGACAAATTACACACACTGTCACACACACATTGGCTTACTTACTCCTAATGTTAGTAATCTAATTATAATTATTAATAAAATAAAAAAGTAATATCTAATAACAATAATAACATAGTGACAAGATAACATCACAGTACACCCTCCACCACGGTACTCTCTATGCAATACGCATATATATACTCCTGCCTGCCTCCACCCACAAGTGTACACACAAAGTGCTGCATGATGGGCGAGTTGTACCGTTCCGCTACCGTATTCAGAATGCTATTATTGAGGCGCTCTATATTATAATGCTCCCAAATTGACTATTTAGAACGTAATTTTCTAAAAATGTATACCTTTTAAAGGATTGAAAAAAATGCATGTGAATACTGGTCATATGCTCTTTCCATTGTCCGAAATCAAAACGCATTTACGAAAAGTTTTCTCGACAGAAAAAAATCGTGAAGTGACCTCTAAAAAATCATTCAAACGTCCTAAAATGTTACATTATAATAAGACACCCCATTGAAATAAATCACAGTGATGAGTTATGTTTCAACGCATCCATCTGTTAGCAAATTTTTTTATAACAATAAGCGTTTCTTTTGTAACAAATTATTTGTACCGAAAAATGGAAATGTCGAAGTGCAACGCAACGTAATCGCCATATTTTTGCTACGCATAAAGTGATCCTATACAATACAGCATAGGTTTCATCTTCGACTGCTGTAATAAACGTGCTCGCATTGTGTACTGTCAGCGTCTTAATACCCGAGATCATTTAATTAAAAATATTTGATGGATTGACTTCACACGCGCCGCTTTGGACACTTATCATTCGCCAGTTTGCCGCGCTCGGCAAGCGGCTTGGCTTCGGCGGTGATCGCAGAACAAATGTACCGAGGAGATTGCTTCCCTGGATATTACCTTAATTGTGGTTCTTACGGCATCCACGGGAAGAGATGGGCTAAGTCATCTTATTTGGTACTATTAGTTTGTCTGTGCTTAAGTCAGCGATCTCTAAACTTTCCTAGCATTTTTGATGATACTATGCTCAAGTTATTTACAAAATTTTATAAAGAATTTGGCAATAGCGTGTCGGACCATGCTTTGTAGGGTCCCGGGTGCAAGTACACACGTACAGACATATATACTATACATACTTTCAAACTTATCTTCTATTCTATAGACTTTACCTTGGAACAGGTTTATTGTAAGTATCGTGTATCGTCTGCATTTTTTGTTCGTAAGGTCACGCCGGCTAGACTTAAAAGAAATAATAAAATTGCACAAAAAGTCCCATAATTAATTCTGTCTCCTGGCACAGAATTAAATATACCTACTATCTTAGCCTACTATGCTACTGGCATAGCGAGATCATTAAACTCAACGCGAATTTATGCAAAAATATCACATCTTTGTCATAATTACTTAGGTATATCAGTTTGCGAGCACTTTTAAGTGCAAAATGTAACGGCAAGTAGTTAGTCCAGTCGGTTTCCGGGTCACCTGATGACGCATGGTGATAAGTTATTATCGACCTTGCTGCTCTGGTCCCAATATTCAATGTATGTCTTCACTCATCCCATCGATGTACAATACAATACAATCCTTATTTTAGAGATCCGTAGTCTCAACAAGTTTTTATAAATCCGATTTGTTCGTCTTTTTATTTTCCTCTCCATCCGCTTTGTTTGTAATAAGCAATTTTATTTTTATTTTTCATCCTGAAGTATTTGTGTTTAATTGTATATAAGTAAAATATGAGTATGTCCAAGATTTCTTCTGGTGTTTTAATTTAATTATTGAGCCGGAGCTATTACTGGATTCCGTTGAGGTCTTAAGAATAGACTTCTTATGGAGTCTTCATTTCTTTACCTCTAATTTCTGTTCTCTTTAGTTGAACAGGGCTCGAATTTGAAGGCTTTGGAAGCAAAGTAAATCAAAGTAAAATTTCCTTATTAAGCACTGACAATGGATGTTTTCTAGTGTCAAAAATGTCTTTTTTGGAATTCCTGTACCTTACCTATAACTAGTCGGCGCGCATTTGTCGTGTACCACCAACCTGCACTTGGCTAGCGTGGTGGATGGCTTACACTCTCTGCCTGTGAGATAATACCAGCAGTGGAAAAATATTGGGCTGATGAAGATGGCAGATTGCTTTCCGGACCCCCAGCAACTGCTATGTTCCAGATCCTGTTCTAAACTGCCCTTGCCTTTAATTCCAGAAACAACCCCCACGATGACATGCCGCTGAAGCTATCAACAGACGAGCCCCTCCACCTGGGTCCGCCGCCGCGCACCTGCTACCCCCTAGTGGTGATTTTAGCGCGGGATGTGAGAGACACGGGGGAACTGCGGCCTGATGATACGGTAAAGAAGTGTATACGATACATTAATATTACAATCCTAGTTTTTTTAAATGCTAAAATGGACGTACGATTGACAACATCTTACCTGATGGCAAGTGACGAAGTTATCTAAGGTAACGCACGTTTGCCCATTCTCTTTAGATTTGTAAAGACCCTGGTTATACCCAGGAGGAAATACTGTACCTGCTGGGCTAGCATGGACGGTGGACAAAATTGTCTTTCCCCGTTTTATGTCACTTTCTTCATACAATTTACTTGCCAAGTGGATTAAAAAGGGGAAAGACAATTTTGTCTAACGTCCGTGCTAACCCTGCTGGAAGAGCATTCCATTCCTTGGCCGTTCGGACTATGAACGCCTCGGCAAAACAGTGCGGGCTGGTAGCACACAGCTTTGTAGTTCTATGATGGAAAAAGGATGACGGAATGAGCTGATGAAGGGCATGCGCACAGTCCTCAAAATGTGGCTGATACAAGATCGACAGACTGGCTACCTTCAATCTGTGTTCAAGACTGAATTCTCCCTTTAACTAGTTTCCTCCAATGTACCTCTAGAAGGCTGAGGAGGTCATGGAAAAGACACGGGGGATGCTGCAGCCTGATGACACGGTAAGAATTGCACACCATGATACAAAAGTTTCGTTGAAACCAAATGGGGTCATTATCACTAGACAATCTCGCTTAGCCAGATCTGCTATTCTTTAGTCGCTAGTAATGACCTTAGCGCAGCACTTCTTTAGTAATAGATGCAGCTGTAGCAAAATGCGTGTTATGGAAAACCAATAAAACTCATAAATTTTATCACACCGGCAGAACATCTGCCTCCTCAAAATGAACAGCACGGAATGTGAAAGACGCAAGCACATAGGATAAATATTCTGAAGTCACACAGTCGTTTTACAATCTACATATTTTTTGGTCGACATTAAAGACCAACCATATTATCCATTTTATGAACTTGTTCCAAAACTTCATGTTGCAAATTCCAGGTGGCCCTAATAACTGTGGTGCACATCCGAGACGAACAATGCCCTCTGCCGAGCGGCATCATCGCACAATACCTGAAGCAGGCGAATGGACACCTGTCCTGTCTGAAGGTGAGTTGGGCTGGACCTGTAACAGCCACGTAGCACTCATCTACCTATGTGTTGGTTCCCACTTCACACCGCAACGGCTAAACGTATTCAAACAAAATTTGGAATGGCTTATATCCAGGATTAACAGATAGGATGCTTTGCATTTTAATAAAATTTACGGTTTTTGTGGGACAGGGGTTCAATATAAATGACAAAACACTTGTACACTGTTTGTATCGTTATTCCATTTACAGCGAAGTGTTCTAATTGTGCAGCAACTGTACGTGGCGGGGGAATGCGGCGGCGCGGGGTACACGGCCGGCGCGGGAGGGGAGGAGGAGGCGCTCTGCTGCGTGTGCGCCGCGCAACCCCTGTCCCGCGCCCTGCTGCCCTGTCGCCACGCCTGCCTCTGTGCGCGCTGCCTGCGTGAGTACATACAACCCCTGTCCCGCGCCCTGCTGCCCTGTCGCCACGCCTGCCTCTGTGCGCGCTGCCTGCGTGAGTACATACAACCCCTGTCCCGCGCCCTGCTGCCCTGTCGCCACGCCTGCCTCTGTGCGCGCTGCCTGCGTGAGTACATACAACCCCTGTCCCGCGCCCTGCTGCCCTGTCGCCACGCCTGCCTCTGTGCGCGCTGCCTGCGTGAGTACATACAACCCCTGTCCCGCGCCCTGCTGCCCTGTCGCCACGCCTGCCTCTGTGCGCGCTGCCTGCGTGAGTACATACAACCCCTGTCCCGCGCCCTGCTGCCCTGTCGCCACGCCTGCCTCTGTGCGCGCTGCCTGCGTGAGTACATACAACCCCTGTCCCGCGCCCTGCTGCCCTGTCGCCACGCCTGCCTCTGTGCGCGCTGCCTGCGTGAGTACATACAACCCCTGTCCCGCGCCCTGCTGCCCTGTCGCCACGCCTGCCTCTGTGCGCGCTGCTCGTGAAGTACATTTGGTGTCCATAACCAGGCACATTAAAACTCAACTCACGCTCACCACAGTGATACTATCGATCGCTAAATCCTCATTACAATTCACGGTGCGCCCGCGCATCCGACCCGAGCGGATCTCCGCCAATGTCGGAGCCTTGCAGATGCGGCCCTTGATCAATGGGCTTACGTGATTGGAATGCATTCTACGCAATCACACACACAAGGATTATATAGGAAGTGTCTGTCAGGTTGTATAGGATGACCTTTGATACTACTGGCCGGGTGGAAACATTCATTCACTAGTGATTTTTCTAGAGTTTATTTGTTAAACTAACGTACTCAGATGCAAAGATATTAATTTTTTTGCGGAACAGCGGAAAGAGTTCGTAGCGCCGCTCTATCAATTTTGTTTTATCAACGATAGCCAAACCAAATACTTAAGTCACCAACAAGTATTTGTTCACATTGATTATTGTGTGACCCAAAAGCTCAAAGTTCTAAGGCTGATATTGACCTCAAACCAAAAATTAAATATATAGGGCCTTTACTTATAAACGCTACTTAAAGTTAGCCAAAGCTTAAAACTTTGTCTACTTTTGATTGATTTGAAATGTCACCATCGGTTGTCAGTTCTACGAGCGATGTGGCCCGCTCACTGCCACTTTAACTTGCTAATTCTGAAAGCTTTATCGTCGACTTTAGCTCTCCTCATTTTAAACATGTGTCTTCTCTAAATTCCAGCGAAACTAGACAAGTGCCCGATATGCCGGTCGGCGATCACGAGCTACTTCTGCATCCGGAACGAAGAGGAGCAAATGTCGGAGCTTAAGCAACAACGGTTTGCGTTCAACCGGCGGCTCTTCAACTTATTTCATTACCATTGAACGGTAAGTGTTCACTCAACAATTGAACATTTGTTCAGTGGTTGGAACGTTACTGTAGTGTTCATTTAGTAATGATCAGTTTGGTAGAACAATAGTGTTATCGTTTAAAAGTGTGTAGTTAGGTAGAACAATCAGCAACTGAATATTTGTTCAGTTGATAGAACGTTGCTGTTACTGTATTGTTCAAACTGAATGTTAGTATTCACTCAAAAACTGAACATTTGTTTAGTTGGTAGAACTAGAGTGACTCAACAGCTGAACCTGTATGCCATTCGTTGAACGTTAGTGTCCATTTAGTAATGTTTAGATGGTAGAACGTTAGGGTTCACTCAACAACTGAACATTTATTCAGTCAACCACTGAACATTTGGTCAACATTAGTTTTGTTTTATCGGATTTACACTAGATATTATTGTTTCATTTTGTGTTTAAACTTTGAATATTAAGGTTTTAAACTCAGAGAGACAGCGACTGAACGTTTGTTCAGTTTGTGGAACGCGCGGGTTCATTCACGTGGGACGTTAGTTTCCATTCAATAACTATATCGTTCATAAAGCCGCACTCCGTTATTTCAAGGAGCTGGGCTGGCTTGGGTAGATGCTGGAGGGGGAAATACACAATACACCCCAAGCGGGACGTGAGTGCAGGCCTTACCGCCCCCATTCCAAATTAGAATTAGAATATCGTTCATTCACTAACTGAATATTTGTTACGATCTAACGCTATTTTGCCTAATAAAAATATCAATAACTATTTATTTACATAATTATATTGATTTCGAATTATCTCTGTTACAGGTTGAGCCGAAAGAAATAAAAAATGAACATTAAAAAGCAGTGAGACATATTGATTAGTATTTAATTGTAATAAAAGAACGTAGTCACGTTATGATTAAAAAGTGAGTGAATGAGTGACGTCAAATTTTGTTTGTGATTTAGCGTAATTATTAAAAGACACTGTCCTATTATTGTGAAGGTCGATTCGCGCGTAACTTGTGATATCTAATCTAAAATGAAAAAAAAAATGAATAATACATTTGTTCAGTAAAATACTTGACTAAAAGAACTGAATTCGATATTTTCCTGAAATGTATATTATCTACGCAGTTTATTTTTCTATTTACATATAATCAAATACAAAAAAGTAACAAAACAACTCTTAACAAAAATCCTGCAACATGTTTGTTTACACAGGCAACATTAAGGCCAAGGTATTCGTGCATGCTGTCTCGCTCGCGCATTGCGACATTCTTGAAGATAAAAAATTGTAAAACTTACGAAAATTTTGTCTGTAGAAAAACTTTAAAAGTAAAATCACAAATATTATAAAGTCTCTTCGCGCACTGAAATTTATCAAAAAACAATTTTTGTCTAAACTCGACGTTTCAACCAAGTTACATTGGATCTGGAGACCAGGTTTTAACTTTATTATATGAGTTCAGTCGCGAAAGTTTAAAAAGTGTTAAAATCACAAATGTCTAACAAAAAAATTCACACAAACATTTCATACATTAAAACAGAATCAAAAGGTTTTTTCGTTATGTCCTATTTTTGTGTATGAAAACTTGTTTGGGTTAATTTAATTTTTTTGAACATGTGTCATGTTATATTTTAGGTTTTTCTACACATAGAATTTTCGTAAGTAAATTCCACCTTCTCATAACTTTAAAATTGTAGCAATGCGCAAGCGAGATAGAAAATGCGCGAATATATGTGAAGATTTCAAAGACATTTTAAGTTTTTATGGTCAATTCGGTTATACTATTAAGATGCTGAGAGGACCCAAAGCGAGCACGTTTATTACAGAACATGAAATGTATAGTGTATTAAATAGGGTCGCTTTATGCTTAGCACAAATATGGCGATTACGTTGCGTTACACTTCGACTTTTCCATTTTGCGGTACAAATAATTCGTTATAAAATAAACGCTTATTGTTATGAAAAAAATAGTCTACAGATGGATGCATTGAAACGTAACTCATCACTATGATTTATTTCAATGGTGTCTTATTATAATATAACATTTTAGGCCGTTTGAAAGAAGATATAACCAGTATTAACATTCATTTTTTTCAATCCTGTGAATGGAATACACTTTGAGAAAATTACGTTCAAAATAGTCGATTTGGGAGCATTCAGCGCCTTAACTCTCATATCGTTAAACACTTAAAATGTTATAAACATAAATTTTACTCGCGAATCGACCATAATTTTTTTGACTTTAATCAAAAATGTAGTGCAGTATGTACATTAAGTGTGGGTGCAAATATGGAACTGTGATAAATTTGAGACGCAAGTCTTTGTGGGTCCGCTATCTTGTAAATATTAGGCTACGGTAGCGTTTGTTTGATCGGACGAGCCTTCGGGTATCTTTGCTCTCTGTCTTTAAAAATCGTGCTTAATTCGACCTCCGTGGTGTGGTGGTTGAGCAGGTCGGCTCATAACCCGGAGGCGGGGGGTTCGATTCTCGCGACCGGAACAATTTCGGTGCACAGGAAAAAAAGGTCAAATACTTGTTCTGTGTCTGGGTGCTGTAGGACCATGGTCCTCGTAGTTCTCGAAGGATCTATGTATGTGACATTTTAAAAAAAAAGTCTTGCCATAAGAATAAACGCTGTAAAACTAGGCCGGTCATCCCTAAAATATATTTATAAAAAAGCTTTTTTTGTGGATAAAAGTATATAGTTTAGTTTGTAGTAATATAGCAGTTAGGTTGAGCAATAGACAAATTATAAAAAACCCCATTAAAATCATTCAATTATAGCAGAGGTTTTACCCAAAGGCTCGAGTGTAATGGATGTGTGTAGAAAATTAATGGTAGAGTTAAATAATGTCAGAAAAATTGTGGTAAACAAACCAACTACTGAGATTATAATGTGACATTAAAATGGGAAGCTACCGA
The DNA here is from genome assembly GCA_963580505.1 of Ennomos erosarius. Classification (NCBI taxonomy): domain Eukaryota; kingdom Metazoa; phylum Arthropoda; class Insecta; order Lepidoptera; family Geometridae; genus Ennomos; species Ennomos erosarius. The sequence continues at coordinate 1,827,417 of OY756996.1, read as the reverse complement.
GACATGGCAATACTGAACTTGAAAGACCTTTTACCTAAGATCTAGGTTACTCTTGAATCCAATCCCAATTTCTCTCAAATTCTAATCCGAATCAATCCCAATTCCAATTTTAAATAATTTAGTAAAAATGCGGATGGTGTAGAAATGAGTCGATTACATTTAGTACCCTAAAATTCCATGAACAAAGATTCCAATCGTGCGCTAGTATCGGATTCAAATCCCAAATTACGATTGAAATCGAGTGTCAAGGGTCCCTGCTTGTCTTGGACAGTTTCGCTATAGCAAAAGTATACTTATCCTAAAATAAAACACATCCTAGATTTATGAATTTGTAGATTGTAAAAAAAATATTTTTGTATGTGACATTATTTTACGTAGTCTTCCATTTAGTACCCTAAATTAGATCTCAATGTTGAAACTTATTAATCATTCAATGTAATTAAAGCTAGTACACACGACGCGAACCAACGATGTTACCTATTTGACCGTTTAGGTTTTTTACACAATGACGTCTTGACGCGTTATCGATCAATCAAATGTTACTATTTTTGATGTATCATTTAGTCGTGTTTTGAAATTGTAAGACTTACGTCCGTACTCATAAATAAACTCACATTAACGAATATCAACAAAGTTTTGCGCAATATTAACTAACGTCATTTAACTTTACGATTATTAGTAAAACTGTTAATACCGCGATGTTACCGCGTTCAGGGCGGTGGAAAAATAATTAACTAGTTTTTGATATAGTTTGTCTACGTTGCAGTCAAGGTATAGTACCCCGTCGTCGCCGCCCAAGAAACGTCTTGAGCGACCCGGAAGATCCTATAGCAGCCGTTGTTTCGGCTGCGCTAGGATCACCGGACCAGTCTAGCCCTTCTGGCTCAGGTACCGATTTCGGCACCGGTATAGGATACCAGCGTAACACAATCAGACACCGACCCCACCGGCGAGATCGACGTACCCCCCGTAGGTTAGCTAGAATGGTCGCGACTTTCCATAGGGTCCACTCCTCCAGCGGTCGTAGCCTTCTCGATCCTCTTATCCCGGCAACAGCCCAAACCGAGGCTCGCACCCCAGGGGTGCCCTTGAGCTAGTTGCCCCCCAATTTTGTCGGCTGGGTGCCTTAAGCGCCTGCCCTCGCACCCGGTGACGGTGTAAAGGTCGGTAGCGACCAACAGCATTAGCCCGTTCAAAAAAAAAAGTCAAGGTATAGTTGATTCGCGTCGTCTGTATTTGACACATAGCTGTTATTAAACTCTGAATCCACAAATAAAAAAGCTTATTCGGAAATTAAAATACATAGCAATATTTTGCCGTCCACATTAGCGAAAAACAGAAGCACACAATGTTTTCGCGTCATTAGGTGTTTAGGCTCCTTATTATTTTAGTAACAAATAAGTGAGGTGAAAATAATCTAGTCAATTTGTATAGTTATTGGATTTTTATGCCTGAAGTGGTGAACCGAAACTTCCGGGGCTTTCACCGAACTAACAGACAAGGAATTAATCGTTCGTTTTTAACCTGCATTAGTTGCAGAGTCTATGATGCCTGATTGTTGAAAAATCCAGGTTTTTTCAGCACCAAACATTTTTTCCTCGTTTGAGAAAGTCGTCGAAGTCGGCCGTTTGTGATGAGCCTAAATACTAAGGAGCCTAACAATTTGGTTGATTTAGCATTTTGTTCTCGATTAGTTTAGAACAAGAAACTTGTATGGACATTGAAGAATGCATTGCGAACAACACCTTGAATGTTTTTCATCTCTTTCTTTAGGGCGACCCCATACCTGAAAGAAAGAGAAAAACCTAGTTACGTCATTCCCACATCTCCTTGCTAGTTACTTTAAAGCATTGTTGGCAATGCATTCTCCAGTTTTATATCAGGTTCTTGGTTTAGGACTGCAGTAGAAACCAATGATGAGGCTATTTTAGTTTTGGTTGAAGCGGACGCGGAGATAGAGATTGTATATTTTGTTTAGAATAATGTACGAAATTCTGAAATAAATGTAAGAATTGCCAAAGTATACTTGTTGTTTAATTGTAATTAGATCTTTTACTGTTTTAGGGATAATGACATCATTAATCGAAAGTTAGGGTCCTAGTGGGAACCCATAGAAACTTACGGAAATAAGAACTATGAACCACAGTTCAAAGCCGCGGCGTTGCGCCCGCTGTGACTAATTAGGAGTTGTATTATGTTTTTGGCGGTAAATGCTAGATATTCTGCGATGGCTAGGGGCCATAACGAATCCAATGACGATGTCTGGATACACATATAGATTAAAAAATCAATTTGGATAACTTCATCAATTCACCAGCAGTCTTCGTAATCAAGAAGCATAATTGGATGACCACGTTACCTTAAAAAGAAGAAAAATACAGGTACGTCATTCATAGCCATTTCATAGCCTTTAAAGAGGCATTATCCACGGCAACAACCTAGATCTCAACTCTATACCTAAATCAGTCGGATCTATAAACAATTTCTTTGTTGAAGAACATCAAACGACACATTTTAAAGCAAAATATGTTTATTATCTTCACTTATTCAATATTCTAGTAAACTAAGCACAGTTTTAAACATTTTCACAATTTTCCTTCTGTCTATCTGCATACAGCTGCGAGCTTCTAACCGCACAATACAAGCTAAACAGTAAATGCAGGGCTTGTATCTTGTCCGACAGCGTGTCTCCACAGATGGGTATATCGAACATGCCACAGACTATCGCAGCGTATTCCGATAGAGTGCAGTCGATGGATGCCGGCGGGAAACCGACCTCGTTGAGAGATTCCTCCATGGATTCCGGCCATTCTTCCATGAGGGTGTCGATGTCCGGCATTTTGCTGGAAGAAATAAGGATTATCAGGCTTTGGTCAAGTTAGAAAGAGGTTTTGACAGATGCATAGCAAATTAATCCTGTAAACTTTAAAAGCATTAATTGTCTTTGCTTTATAGCAAATATTTCGTGAAAGACAAGCACTATGCCGCCTGTGACACTGGTTTATTCCTAGTACAGGTACCTCACTTTGTAAGACATATGTTTTGTTGTTTCTAAGATTTATTTATTGTATTTCCATCATTTATGTAATTTTGAACAAATATTTTATTATTGTTTATTATTATTTATTATAGTATAGAGAGAGTGTAGAGAGGTCCATCATCATCCCCAACAGTTTAAAGACGTCCACTGCTGAACATAGGCCACCACCAGAGAGCGCTCGCCTCCTGTATCCATCGGCTCCCCGCGGCTCGAGACTGTTTTACTAAAGCTGGCACAGAACCCTAAAAAGGAAAATCCGGATTCAAAGGAAGGGGAAAAGGCATGATGACTAAAATTTTTTTTTATAATTGAATAATATTGCTAAAAAGATAAACATTTGTGAAAACAAAATTAAATATCTCAAAAAACGACCAAGTTACAAGCATTTTAAAAACCGGAATAGAAAGAGATAGCTCAAACGGCCAGTGACGTCAGAGGAAGGTCGTTATAGTACCTCATTACTAAGCTGTGGTAGCTTTTCATACAATCTCTTTGGCATGTGACGTCACGAGTAGATTTTTCATAGTAACGGTGGGTGCGCTCTGTTTCGTGAAAAAGGGACAGGAGATGCCCCCTACAGAAACTCTAAAAGATTATTACTCCGTGATTTATTTACCGATTTTACTTATTTTTTCAATTATTGCATTCATTTTTAATCTTCTTTATGAAAGTAATATTTACTTGTTCATGTTTGATTAATAGTAGTCATCATGCCTATTGAGTGGAAGCCGATGGATCCCAAAAGAGCATCCTCAGCCCATACGTTCCCACAGCTGGGACACGGGCCTACCCTCACAGGTGAGAAAGAAGCCATTTGAAGAAATTTGTGATTCTGGAACATGCCGGATCCAATAGTTTTCCTTCACCCTAGTAAATCCTTCAAAAAAGAGAGAGTGCAGATTCCGCACATGTACATGAAAAGTCGTCGATGCAGGACCGAGCGGGTTTCGAACCAGGGTGCGTTAGTTTGAAAGTCGCACGGGTAAGCACTGAGTCATACTCGCTCAAAAATAAACAAAATTAATCAAAAACTAAATTGTGCTCTTGCACCGTTTTCAAAACGATTACAAATTCCGCAAAAATCGTCTTCTGTTACATAACTTATATAACTATATCGGATTAGTCAGTTCAAAAATCCCACGCTAAGATCTAAGCTTTTTCAGTTAAAATGATTCAAAATATTTTCTATCAAGATAGCTTTTGACTGGTTTCTTTTCCTCACCCCGTGTAAGTGACGGTGGGCGCAGGCTTCGAAAGGTGCAATTCGCTGACGTCCTTTATCCAGCGCTCGATCGCTTTACCGTTCTTCTCGGCGTTGTCTATTTTCTTTGTTAACTGCAATTAAATAATAGTTTTGTAATTATTTTTGAACCTTATTCTTGGGGGTCAAAATGTAGTTATAAGTATCCATGGTCATATTAATAGCATTCACACTTTTCTTAGAATGAATGACGTGACGGGCTAGTCGTTCCTTGATGTTAAACGGCACAGCCGCCCGTAACAGTTGCAGTGGCATTCGAAACTTTAAAACCATAAGTATCGCGTGGCACTGCACTGCGCCACGCGAAACTGAGTCATCCTTAGACAACACACAGTCTAATAATGAGAATACTAGGCTGAACTCAGGTCTTAGAGTCCCATTTACCCAGTAAATGGAACTCACAATGGGAGTTACAATGCCCTTTATACCGGAACACAATAGAACTTGCATTCTACTGCTTGGCGGCAGAATAACTAGCAATGCGGTGGTACCCTACCTAGACGAACTTTGCAGAAAAGTCCTACCGCCTAGTAAACACTTACCACTGTGGTCTTGGTGCTGGTAGTCTTCGATATAGCTCGGAGCTGAAGATGCAGCAACGCGGAATCACTTTGCTCTGCGGCCGGCTCGTCCAGTAACGTAAGACCTGGATAATAAGAAAAAAAATCTGGAGTCTTAACATTCTAGTGACAAATTACAATCATTACAACTTGATGGAGTGTGTTGTCAACATATTCAATTGTACAACTACTAGGTACTCGCTCAGGTTGTAAATATGTTCAAATCATAACACCCAAAGTTATCACTGTACAAGGATTCCCACCCAAGTTGTCAGCATGTTCACGTTGTCACAGAAAAATTGACAAATTGTTGAACTGCTCAGACCCAAGTTGTTCATTTCGTAACACTCAAAGTTATCTAAATGTTCACCCATTCTAACCCATGTTATCAGCATGATCATTGTTCACAATCTTTTGCCCTCAATATGCTTCAATCATAAAACTCAAAGTTATCAAATAGTTCAAGCATTCTAGTTGTCTGTTGCATCTTCACATCATCACACAAATCGACAATATTTTCAATAAAGTTATTAAAATGATACACCATTCTAACCTAAGTTGTCGGCATATTCACATAATCAGAGTCAAGTTGTTCAATGCATAACACCCAAAGTAATCAAACCGTTCAAACGTTCACACCCAAGCTGTCACCATGTTCACATCCCACAAAAGTTGTCAAATTGTACAACTCCTCTCACCCAGGTTGTCGATATGTTCAAGCACTCGGTCCTCTAGCGCGGCGGCGCGAGCGTTGCAAGCCGGCGTGTTCACCTTCAGGAATGCATCCGTGTCTCCCACTCCTGGCACGTACTCCGGCACAAAAGGCTGCAGTTTGAAGTCAATGTCGATCTTCTGGGGCGTATACCTGGAAAAAGGATTTTAACAACATAATTTATTCAATTTATTTCCTTTTTGGAAGACCAACAGCTGCTGTAACATTATATTCAACAAATTACACAAAAACAAGCCAACAAGCATAATAGTGTAATAACACAATACAAGATTCTTTATTGCCTTATTTATTTGTTCTTTATTGGATGCAGAAGGCGAGTCGGAGTAAAAATGGCGCTCTCTATGAACGGCCTATGTTCAGCAGTGGTCTTCTGGCTGTTTATGATGATGAGGTAAATCTTACACCAGACACGAAAATAGAATAAATATACAGATTAAAAACTAAGAGCTATATAGCACAATAGGCGTCGATCTCTTTCAGGCAACCTTTGGACGACGTAGCGAAATACGCAAGGAAGCTGACAGCAACTGGAAGTTTTTTTATGTAGAATAAGCCTGCGTCTTAGAGCATTTAGCCTGCGTAGAATAGTCCTAATCTATGTTGGGTGACTAAGGAGGGGCTCATTCCCAACAATGGTCTATTGTAAACTGTACATAGTTGATAATAAGGTACACAAGTTACATGCAAAGATTGGATTTACCATCCCAGCTTAATTATAGACCTACTTCATACCTAAACATATCATGAGTTTTTCGGTACAACGTATGATAAATAAATCTACCTACCTAACAGCATTCCTTGTATATATTATAGAGACCCAGGAACTGCGAGGTCGGTCCCACAACACCTATACGCAGAACAAGTATTTTGCGCTTATTTCATATGCACAAATAGACTTGTCCCGTCGCTGGAATCGAACTCGCCGTCTGCGGATTGTGAGCCGACCTGCTCAACCCCCACAACACGGAGCCTCCGAAGATATTCTAAGGTTCCATTCAATCAATATATCAGATACATTTAAAAATCACAAAACAGAAACAATACCGCATACGTAACGGTATCGTTTGTGATTGACGTCGCGTGACAAAGTTATGTTTGCAATAAATGACGTTTCAGCACGAGATATAAAACGCAAGTTTCGCTTTTTATAGTCTTGTTTTCAATTTCTTACAAAGAGTCAAACTTTGGACCGAAATACGCCTTCACAAAAAGAAATATCCATTCTTTTATCATTGTAAGCATTAGAACTTTTAGACACCAAAATATAAGGAACAAAATTCAGTGTCTTATTATAATTCTGTCATGAAATTAGGACTGTATTAATCAAAACGAAACTCTATTTCAGTAACGACAAGGTCTTGGAGTATTTGTTTAGTAATAGATTGGGTAGTGGGTGTTGGCCACCCACTGTCTTGTCCTGCCGCTGCCGTCAATGAACTGATAGTCAACATTAATAATGGTGCATGTTTACAGATTGAAGTAATGCATTTGAATTAAAATATAAAATAACAGGGCCACGCGTTGAATCAATCGTTTATAGTACGGGCAAGTAGCCAGCTAGTATTGAGTCGATGTTTGACCGCTTGAAACCGCTAACATTGTAAAACGACGAAGAACGGCAAACTGCGTAAATTGCTCTCCAAAATAAGATTTTAATGGACAAACTACGACCAATACTATTAGTTGAAGCTAAAGCCATCCTGTGCCTTTATCCTGACAAGGCCCCCTTGAGCAACCCTAACCCAAATGCATATTTTAATAAGAAAATCCCTTATAGGCATAGACATATATATAAGGACAGGCCTAATGACAGATTAAACCGTCGCTTCTAAGACGGAGTCAAGTTCACAGATTGACCTCCACTAGCGCCCAGTCTGTGTTGGAAGTGAGAAGATATCGGTCGTGTGTCTCAAAGAAAATATGCAAAGTTGTGTTGTGAAGGGTTGCACAAACTACACTCTAAAGTGCAATAAAAAGAAATACAAAGTTTCTTACCACAAGTAAGTCAATATTTTCAATATTACACCCGTTTTGTACGAAAATAATCGAATTTATATTTGGGATAATCATTGTAAACAAACATTGGCGGACATAATGGGATAGTGCCGTTCTCATCGTAGTTCCTGAGTAATCTAAGAGATGGCGCTTACTTTTCCCCACACCATTTAGAGTAAATAAAATGTTCCTTTGGGCATATCCTGATATATAGATCTATGCTTATAGGTATATAAGGTATACCTAACCTAGGTCACACAAGTAACAGATAAGACAGTACCTAAATAATTGATAATACCTAATATTATAGAGGTATAGCGGCCATACGGTAAGGACCGGGCAGCGGGCATTCGAAGAATCCACGCAGCGTAGGCCGGCCTCCCACTAGATGGACCGACGACCTGATGAAAACCGCGGGTAACCGATAGATGTAGAAGGCGAGCAGCTTAAAGTGGTGACCTCTGGGGTCTGGGGTTTAGCAGTGGACGTCTTCAGACTGATGATTGTGAACGTTTTAAAGGTTGGTTTATAGTTTTCTCACTCACTTCATGATATATTGGAAGATGTTCTCCATCTCGGGGGGGACCTTCAAGTCCTGGTAGTGCTTCGGGTCGTAGGCCCCTTCGGCAGGTATGACGACACCACCGCCGCGCCGCCGTCCGCTGCCCGCCACCACGCCTATCTCGGCTTCTACGTCTCCGCTGTCCGTTTCTGTAATACAAATCATAATGGTGCAGTGAGTTGGAATGATGGTGGTAATAATAGTGTTATTGGTTCAAATTAAAAACCCACTCACAGCCACACCTCATCAACAGTCGGAAAACGTTCACTGCTGAACATAGGCTTCCCCAAAATAACCATTTTATTATTTTTATTTTTGCCAGTGTTTATCATACGTTTGCCATAATCACCAATTTTAATGTTCTTAAGAGAACGCTGCTGCCCATTCTCTGGATATTCCTTTAGCAGACCCCAAAACAAACCCAAATCAAATAACATAATCATCCACATTCTGAAAGAAAAGAAAGAAAGAAAAATTGTTTATTACACTAACAACTAGGTACTAAAAACACGTAATTGTGAACAAAGCGAAAGGAAAAATGTTGTCACAAATAGGCCCCAACTCAGCGTTATGCTGACTCAGTTGAGCCAGCGCTGGTCTTCCGTTGGGACTTTTTGGTGAAATCACGGAGCGGATATACAGACAGTTAAATTATTACGGAAAATACAGAAAACTACAAAAAAATATTACTTAAACTAAATTTAAATTAAATTCATGCAACTAATGCTACCCAATAGCGACATAAGTAATGAACTTTGTAAGTATGTTTATTTAAGGTACATAGTTCAATAAGGCAAAATTACGCATTTACACAGGCATATTTTTCTGGAGCTGTTAATGGACGTAGTGGCAATTAATGGCAATCTCCAGGCAATTTGAACAGGATATCTGCATAGTGACCAATGGAAGACATCTATTAGACATCATAAGATAGCTCTCGGTGTATTATTGATAAAACAAAAAGGCTTTATTAACCGAGACTCGCGTGACAACTCCTCGACTCTCCGCTTCCGCACGATACGAAAAGGTTACAAAAACAAGAAATTATTTAGTTTCTTTTGGTCACGATTGTCGACACCGCCACAAGACTATTTTACACATCCCCATATTCATGAGATTTTTTAAAAATCCAACGCAATGTGTATTTGTAAGGGAAAACAATAGAATGAAAACCTTTGTTCCCATTTTACTCAATTCAAGGTGGCAAGTCCAAATTACCAAGTTCATAAATTCGTAAGTAAAACATTTAGGTAGTGGGAGTTTCGAGTGGGTGTGAGTCTAGCTATGGTCTAGCTACTAATTTCGCGTTATCTGACCTGCATATCATTTAAATTGGCATGGCAATGGTAGGTACAGAGTTGAGGCCACATTGGTGATAGTCGTGAATACACAACTGTGGGCCTAGCACGAATATTTACGCGCGCGTAAGTGTAACGTTAACGTAAGCCAGTTGTATGGCATTTGATCTGCCCCCCTATTACGATTGAGCTGGGAGCGCTTCTGGCGCGCGTCTGCCGCTCAACTACTGTAAAAATTGTATGAACTTTGACAGCAGTTGAGCGGCAGACGCAGTCGTAATAGGGGGGTTTTACGTTAACGTTACACTCACGCGTGCGTAAATATTCGTGCTAGGCCTACTGGAGTAAGTGTGGTTTACTCGCAGATTGGCCTGTTTAAATACTAGATTCTTAGATAAGATAGGACTCTTTTATCGACCGGTTTCATCTTACGAACATCCTAACGATATTTTGTATCCTTACATTAACATTTGTGTCACATGCTTGATGGCTCGAAGGCCAAAGCTACCTAAGAGATGTATTACCCCGCAACGACAAGGCAAGCTCACGAAAGAGTTACGGGAAGACTTTGGATCTTGGATGCTAGCTGTTGAGAAGACTGCACCAAACTTGACTAATATTGGAAACAAGGAATGCCTTTGCCTAGCATTGTGACGGTTACAGCCGCATATAATGACATGTGAGGATTCGAAGAAGCATCAAACGAGCTGTAATGAAAAACAAAAAGTTGTCGTCGCTGATAATGCCTAGGAACAATAAGCTAAGTAATTGCTTGCTGCAAAAGGTCATGTTCTGCTTTCTCTCGTGAATAAAGGTTTTGCTTAAAGTAGTTACTGCTACGGGTATCTTCGAAAACTTGCATTTCACCACTGTTTCACTATGATGCTCCAACTTCGATCGCGTTATGACAACGCCGTGGTTGACGCTGGAGCATGCTTGCCTAGTAAGATATGCTGCGGCTATACGTATTATAGTGATGATGACTCACCGGAGTTTGAAGAATCTTTCCTCTTGACAGAAGACTTCGTCTTCAGGCCGCTCTCTTTTGCAAGAGGCTTCGGAAGCAGCTCCAGTGATTTCTCAGATGGCTGCGATTTGCGATCTGGGGACTTATTAAAATCGAATAAGCAGGTAAAACTTTGACGAAGTTAAATTAGCTGAATCATAGAACCATGTACGTACGGCCTTAGGGAGTAACTATGGATTAGTTAAACCACCTTTTGTTTTCTATAGAGTTCGATATTCCAATGGCAAAAATAGGACAAAAGTTGGCGTAAATAATCCAAAGCTACTACGCGTGTATTAATAAGGCCAGTAGAGCTTAGGTTGAAATATTAGGTTCCTATCTACTCTGTGTAAGTACCTACTTATGCGAATTTAAAGTAAAGACTACAGCAATACAGAAAAGTAGGTATTGGAAATGCAATTTCCAACCGCAAATTAAACTGGTAGGTATGGTAGTTAAATGTGGCGTATACACAATTACACACTGTATACCGCAAAAGGTGCGTGCCTCGTTTTGAGGTTTGTAGGTATTCGGTTCTGTCCATCAATCAAGCTGCTTTGCAAGTTAGTTCCCCAAGTCACTCAAGTAGTAGGTCCACTCCACCGTAGTAGGGAAACTACCTACCTTCGATTAATCTTAACAGGATACGATAATATTCAACCGATATAGTAGACATTAAAAAAATCGTTAATAAACTGAAGTACCTATTATGATACTTATGAGAGTGAGGCAAATATCGATATCTAATGTTAGTATTATATTAAGTGAGGCTACGTTCGTCCAATTATTCTAAGCGTTTAGAGTTTAGAGAGGTAACTAAATAAATTCATGCGCATATAAATTAGATGCCACACCAAATTCAGAAATGCAAGCCAAACCAAACGGACTATCCCTTAAGAGGAGTTAACGGTAGGCAAGTGTCCAGTGATAGATAAATAATTAATTAGGCGGCTCTAACCAAAGAGAATAAATAGTTTTCTCTATTTGTAGATACTAGGATTAAATATACGTTTCTGCTTCACTCACTCTTGACACAACTTGGACTACTTTCGGAATTGGAGTGACGACACCACAACCAGATAATTTTTCTACGTAGATACCTGCTTATTTTTGGGGTATAATGAGTAGGTATACCTACTAACTGTATATTTACCGAAGTTCGTCATAATAAGTCTCTATTAGTTGGATCTCGGAAAACCTCACCCAAAGTCGGACACGGAGTCAAAAATATGCAGGATTAAAACGCACTGGTTTTTAGAAATGTAATCAAAATATTTGTGCATTACGCATACGGGCTTATGTAGACCCAAACATACCGCTACGAGCGAGGTTTTTATCCTATATCCTATTTTTAGTCTGAACTATAAATTAAACAAGCTTCGTGGTCTAGTACGGTGTTGTTGTAACGCGTCAAAGCAGGTGGCCGTCCGCGTCCATACCGCTGGAGAATCGTAAAATCTAAACAATATGATCCTCTATTCGCATCCAGACATTCCGTGCATTCGAGCTGTTCATAAAATCATGAAATATCGTCTTGCGACTGCATTCCTGTTTCTCTTACAAAACATTTTAATGGTACATTACCGTTGATGGATTATATGAAAGTAGGTTCCAATAAATAAAATAAAACATAGAGTCAGTAGATACTTAGGTGCAATATTCTGGCGTTTCACAAGTCATCCGAACATTGTGCCGTGATCTGAATGCGAACTTTGAAGATTAATCATTCAACAAACAATACCTACACATGGTACAAACAACTACAAAAGAAAATAATTAAGTATGTAGGTCTTATTTGGGGACGGTAGTATGAACTGCCTCCTCGTATTGCCTACGTCCTGCCTGATAGACCACGATGTAGTTTCAATAGATCCTGGTGAGGTAAGCAATGGCTTAGCGGTAGCTGGCCATCACGGTTCGAATCCCGCTTGCCATTGAATTAATGTTTTTAGTTAGGTACATAATTATACCTACATGCCCCCACTAGGTGGACCGACGACCTGGTGAAAGCCGCGGGGAGCCGATGGATGCAGGAGGCGAGCAGCCGCTCTAAGTGGCGCTCCCTGGGGGAGGCCTATGTTCAGCAGTGGACGTCTTCAGGCTGTTAATGATGAATATGCGCTAGCTCAAACAATGGTGAAGGAAAACATCATGTAAATAAATAGGTAATATTATTGTTGAGGACGGCAAAGCCCAGCGCACATGTGGCCCGCCCGAGCGAAAGCACCCAGAACGGGACGAGAGATGACGCTGTTGTTTGGGCGCGGGCGTAGTGACCAATGCACGTGTTGGGGGCTGCGGATCCCGTTAGGTGTGAGCTTTGTTGTATGTAGTGTTGAAATAAGGAAGTTTAGTTAAGAACAATAAAAACACGTGCAAGCCTTTTACGAACGTTAAGAACCAAAAAGATGGTAGGACTTTTCTGCAAAGTTCGTCTAGGTAGGCACCACCGCTTTGCCAGTTATTCTGCCGCCAAGCAGTAGTGTTCTGGTTTGAAGGGCATTGTAGCTAGTGAAATTCCTGGGCAAATGAGACTTTATGACCTGATTACACAGTGTAGTAATCTGATTACTAGACTGTGTGATGTCTCAGGATGACGTGCGCAGTGCAGTGTCACGCGAAACTTTATTATTTTAAAGTTCCGAGTGACACTGCAACTGTTATGGGCGGCCGTATTGCTTAACATAACTAGGATGACATTTTGGAAATCGCTTACTTTTCCACAGCTAATGTCATTTCAATACAGTTTTGGAATTAGCGTTTGGCGTTAGCGTTAGTGGTTGGTATCTTTGCTAGACTCCCTGATCGTTTGCATCTGATCCTTTGCATTTGATCTTTTACAATTATAGAAATAAGGATAACATGTTCGGCCAGAACTTTGCCAGCATGGTTCACTACTTAGAGCATTTCTCAATGCTCTGAGGGTTTACTATCTCCCTTTGAGAGAATGCCTCAATCACCTCAAATTTACGCCTGTATCCCTGCAGATGGATCTATACAGTATGCTGATGATAAAAAATATAATGATGGAGAAACATTCAATAAAGTAACCAAGCAAGACAATAATTCTTACCTCATCCTCCCCAGAAACCGAAGCATTCGCCAGAAACTTCTCAGGCTCGGAGTCACTTTCCGACTCCGAATCGAAGTCGTGTCGGGCTGTGTGTCGTACCGGCGGGTTGAACTTCGACATGGTGGCTCTTACTACTTCTTCGTCACTGGACACTGGACTATCTATTTCCTTAGCATTCACCACCGGGACAGTTTCGTCATACATCGCAGAATAATCTTGGGCATCGTAAAATTCACTGATGACGGATAGCGTTTGACAGTGTTTGTCGCTGGTTTCCATGGTTACCTGCAACGACCCTCCTCGCTCGAATTCCTGATCAAAAAAGGTTTCAGCTGGGCTTCGCGGAGGCATACCTTTCGTGTAGCGTGTCTTGTCCCTCAAGGAATGTTTCTTTTTGTTCAGCACTGGCACGGGCTGGCACTGTATGGGTGTGATGTACTGCCCACATGCTGAATCAATGTGCGCATAAATTACTCACTCACTAACTGGGGTAATGACTCGAGAGAAACAACGCCATTTCAAAATTTCAATAAATTTATTTTAACTATTCTAAAGTCAAGTTTCTTAGGTACAAAAATATAGATGAAACAATCAATCAATTATTGTAGAACAAAATAGTTATATTATTTGAGTTCCAGGTTCCTGTTTTAGCTTTAGGTTACCTACTTATTCGAGATTTTACATTTCTGTTATTACCTAAATAAATTCTTTCATACTATTTATTTTATCTATTCGAGTTATAAATGATCATCAAAGTATTAATTAAGTCAAATTTAAGTAAATGTAACATGTCATTAACTTAACAGTAACACGGTCGTTTATTATCGAGAAATTTTACGACACAATCTATAAATTATCTACAAAAATATAATAGTAACTTATTTCTACACATTATTGTCTCAAAACATCTATGGTGTATATTATTTTCACAAAATAAATATTCTGGTTTTAAAATACAACAGCAAAGCATGCAAAAAATATGTAACATGTCTATGTCTAAATAACTAGGTAGGTACAGATAACGATTCTAAAACTTGTGCCCGTTTTGTTTTAGGATGATTCAAATTACTTGAGGAAATTCGCACAGTTTAATTTATGACCTGCATAACGTAAAACGTGCAAAAAATATTTGTGCAGCCATTTTGGACTGTTAGTAAATGTATATGATAAAAGAACCGCTACAACAATTCAATATTAAACATCGCATGATTGAAGACAATACAGTTTTTATCACATTTCAGTCTTGGAATATTTAACAGGAATAATATTATCGTAATTTGGCACAAACATTATAGACTAGTTGTACTAACTTAATGCCACTTATCATATTCTGATAAGCACAAAAGCAACAACTTCCGAAATATCAGCCTAGATCACAGACACTAACACCAAATAAACGATTGGATATGCCTGCCTGTTACTTTACCCAACTTTGTTTATCAGTTCATCACATATGGCTGTCAATTCCTCGTTAGCTTTCGTTTTCTGGGCTAGAGTTTCTTCTAGAGAAGTTATATCCAAATCTTTCCTTTTTATCATTGCGTTTAATTTTACTACTTCCGCTTCGTGAGCTCTGTTCAACTTTTCTAATTCCTGATTTGCATGATTAAGTTTCGAGGTTGCATGCTGCTTCAACATCTCATAATTTGTTTGCATCTTCGTGAGATTTTCCCCGATATCTTTAATTGATTTTTTATAAGCATCTTCGTTAGTTTTATAAGCGAAAATAATCTTTTTACTTTTTTCGTATTTACTGTGTAAGTCACTGAAGGAAACTTCCATACTTGCCAAGTGTGCGGTTTGCTCATCTCTTTCGTTAATTAGTTTAATTCTCTCTTCCGCGTTCCGTTTCTTATCTTGTTCTGTATCAGCTATCAAACTGGCGATCGTTCTTTCATATTCTTCAACAACAGCCGCCATTCTTTTATTGTCTTTCGTCTTTTCGGTAAGACGCTCGTTGAGTTCATTTATCTTTTTCAGTCTGATCTGGCCGTCTGATTCTAAAACTCTCACTTGGGACTCCATGGTCGATAATCTATGTTTTAATGCTTTGCTTTCAGATCTCAGGTTGCAGACACTTATTTCCTTTTCAGCCAATAACTCGCGAAGTTGTGAAATAGCTTGGTTCGCTTCAGTTTGTTCTCTATGTGCGAGTATCATTGTCGTATCTTGCTCCATAAGAGAATTATTTGCGCTCATCGAGAGAAGTCTATCAATAACAGCAATGGCAGGGGATGTGAATGTAACTGAACGACGGTTTGATTTGGTAGGAGCGATTGATTTGTTTCTTGGCGTAACAGCAGGATTAACAGCTGGGGTTACCACCATCATTGGCTTCGATACAGTGATATTAAAATCTTCGTTGCTTTCTTGAGAGCTATTGTTGTCGCCTTCATATGTGACATTCATGGTTGAAGGTCCGGCAATGGGAGATGCTTCATTTTTGAGTGGGGGCCGTGCTAGTTTTGTGGGTGTACTCTGCCTTTTTTGTACCTGAGTCAATGCTGCGAGGACACCATCAGAAGATATTTTTTTGGCAAACAGAGGATCGAACTTTAGAAACAGGCTCTCTTTACCACTATCAGCTACAATGCTGCTCTTGTTTTGGTTAAGCAGAAATTCATAAGCTTCAGCATCTATAAATATTTCTCCTTCCACATTATCCTCAGCTTCATGGATCGGTATATCATGGAGTTGCATCATGTCTACATTGCCGACCCCAGAATCTGTTACTTTATGGACATTGTCAGCATCGAGGAATGGACCTTCAATGGTATCTTCGTCTTCTGTATTTACTTCACGTGTAGTCATGTTTTGATTATCTGTATCGTAAGATAATGTAGTTGCATTAGTAGTATTAGAAGTCTCCTTTTCCATCAATTCAGTTTCAATTTTATCTTCACTATTTTTTTCAGGCATCTTTGTTTCGTTAATTGTTTCACTGTTGTTTGAGTTTAACTGGGATGAAATATCGATGGATACATTCGGAGAAAATGGATTTTCCACTTTAAGATCTGGTGGAGGAGACCGGCGCATTTTTGATTTGGTTGCAAACGGATTAAAGTTCACGTCATCAATTTCTGGTATATTAAACACGTTTTTGAATTGGACACTCTCGACAGATGAGGCGCCAACAGAACAAAAAACAGATTTCTCAGATGATGACATCATTTTTATTTCATTTGCCGTTGGGATGGAATCAGTCGACGATTTATTATCTTCGAGATTTTCAGTTTCTTCTGGCAATATTTTGTTTCTTTCTTTTAAACTTGTACCACGCAAATTTTCTTTTTCTTTATCCACATTAGCTTCTTTTATTTCAGTTGTGTTAATGGTTATATCTAATTTAGATGTCTCCTTAACTTGCTTAGCTTGCGATGATTTATGATTGATTTCCATGTTTGTTTTATCATCGTCGTCTCTTTCTTTTGTGTCTCTTTTATTAGTCAGCATTTTGGAACCAGTACTATCAGTGGACATATTAAATTTCTTCTTTGGCACTGGTTTCTTCTTTTCTTGTGGTTGAGATTTTTGTCTGTTAGTTACTCCTTTTTTAGGACCAGTAATATTTTTCTTGACATCGTTTTCTTCCACTGGTTTAAAAGGAGTGTCAGGAGGTGGAGACATTCTTATTTTCATTTTTGTAGCAAAAGGATCATCCATTTCATCAAAATTAAAATTATACCCCTTTGACGATATGGGAGGAGAAGAAGGAGTATTGGTGACAAATGGATTTACAATCTCTTCAAATGTCTTTTCTCCCTTTTCTTTTTTTTCTGGAACAGCCATTAACGAAACATATGGACTGTTATTTTCAGACATAATTATTTCTTCATCTACAGTTGCAACTTGAGCTTCCATATTTTCTTTAGTGGCGTTGCTTTCAGTTATTTTACTGTTATCAAGATGATCATTACTTGTATTCTCCTTTACACACTCTGGATCATTGAACTGGACATTTTCTGACTGTACTTTGGAGTCTTTTTCAGTACTGATTTGGCCATCAGCAATTAAACCCTGGTTTCCGTGTGTCATAGACTGATTATTCTGTGATTCTATGTCATTTTTCAGCCGATCAGATTTTTCTTCGCAATCACTGATAAGGTCATTTTTATCCTTAGTTCTTGTTGTTAACTCATTACCGTTGTTAACCATTAATTTCTCGTTTAGTATAGTAATTACATCAGTAAAATTTTGCAAATTCTCCTCATTTATGATTACTGTCTGGTTAACCAAGTCAGGTAAATCCTGTGTATGATTAAAGCTCTCATTTATACTCATGGGCCTATCATGAGTTTTGTTTTCAGCTTGTTGAGTATGCTCATTAGGAACAACAGTGTCAAGTGTATTTGTAGCATGATTCATATCATTAATATGAGTTATATCATTGACATCCAATTGTTCAGATATTTCATTCAATGTATTACTGTTATTGTTAGGGCATGATATTACTTCTTGTAAAATAGTTTTTACTTTTACATTACTGTCGGTCATATCTTCAAGAGGTTTTTTATTTTGCGTTACATCTGATATTATGTTAGCGTTTTGTAAACATAAAATGTTAGAGGCAATTTCAGGAGTGATCTTAAGCAACTCATGTGTTTGGCTTAAATTTTCATTTATTGTAATATCCATTGGTTCATACTGGTTTTTGTTTTCAACCTGTTCGATATTTTCCTTAACAACCTGTGTAACTTCAACCAGTTGACTTATATCTCTGTCAATTTTCTCTGAAGTTTGATCTAAAGTAGTTTTTTCAGATGATGATACCATATCAGGCAGTAAAGCATATTCATTTACATTACTTTCAGGTAAAGCATCATGAGATTTTACATTTCCACTTATATCTAATGCTACATCAATAGTTAAGGATTGGGGAGGTTTAGGGGTCAACCCAGGTGTGATTACAAGCAAGTCATGTGTTTGGTTTAAATTTTCATTTATTGTAATATCCATTGGTTCATACTGGTCTTTGTTTTCAACCTGTTTGATGTTTTCCTTAACAACCTGTGTAACTTGAACAAGTTGACTTATGTCTTTGTCAATTTTCTCTGAAGTCTGTTCTAAAGTAGTTTTGTCAGATGATAATACCATTTCAGGCAGTAAAGCATATTCATTTACATTACTTTCAGGTGAAGCATCATGAGATTTTACATTTCCACTTATATCTAATGCTACATCAATAGTTAAGGATTCGGGAGATTTAGGGGTCAACCCAGGTGTGACAAGTAGGTCATGTGTTTGATTTAAGCTTCCATTTGTTATATCCATTGGCTCGTTAGGAATTTTGATATCAGCCTGCTCAAAGATTTTTTTGGTAGCAGTAGTATCAACTACATCAACAATTTGAGTCATATCTTTGTAAATTTTCTCTGAAGTTTGAGCCAATTCACTGGTTTTGTCAGGCGACGATACTACGTCAGGCAATATAACACATTCAATTACATCATTTTCAGGTAAAGCTTCTAACGCGTTTTCATTTTCAGTTTTATCTGATGTTGAATCCATAATCATATGTGGTGGTTCTAGAGTTCTAGGGAGTGTAGAACGTTTAGCTTCAGGAGACGTTATATTTCCTACTTCTGGTGGTATAATGTTTTTTTCAATTATTATAGAATCAGCTGAAGTTTTTTGTAGCTTTACATCTATTGTTATGGAATCCAATACAGTATTTTCAGAATTGAACACTTTTGGTTCCTCCGTCTCCACAAGTTGAGAAGATATGTTATTGATAGATTCTGATGAAATATCATAATTGCTAATTTTATGTTCATCAACTGACTCTGACAAACCGTTGAGGATTGATTCACTTGTATCTAACTCAGTTGCATTTTTTGTTTCAGAAACCGTAACATGCACTTCGTCATCAGGTAAAAGAATAGGTACTACTCCAGTTACCTCTTTATCAATATCATCATCATCATCAGGCAGCGGAATGTCAGATGGCATCTCAGTTTGCAGACATGTTGATTCTGGTATGACTGTATTTAGCTGTTCATTTAATGGCTCCAAAGATGTGAGAGATCCCTTTTGATATTCATCATCCGGTAAAGGCATATCAGCTGGCTCTTGTGTCTTGTGCCTTAATTCTTCTGGCACTATTTGGTTCCGTGTGACATCTGAAATATCTAATGACACTATCTCCACAGTTGTGTTAGGAATAACTAAAGGAGTTTCAGTGGATGATTGAGATATTTCAGAGTCAGTCACAAACTGAATTTCTGTATTGTTATGATCTTGTATGAAAGCAGTCTTCATTATTTTCTGACCCACATCAGCAGTCAACGGATCAGTATCTATTGTAGTATTAGATACATCATCTAGTACACCCTCATACTCTACATTTATATTATTTAGTACCATTTCATCTTGCGATTGTGTATTTTTATTATCAGGTTGAATCAATGTTTCTGTGTATACTTTTTGATCAATAATTTTTTCAGGAACAGCTAATATGTCAGATTCATTAGGTTGTGAGATACTTGCATTATTCTCTTCCACAGTTGTTACTTCTTTAATTTCAGTTGATTCTATACTTTCAATTAAACAGTTTTGCTTGTTTTCTTTTAATATAACATTTGTTAGAATTTCACCTGCTTCAGATTTTTGTTCAACATATTCTTTTTTCTCTGAATCTTTGCAATCAATATTTGGATCTAATGATGCTACCTTTGATATAATAATATTGTCCCCAGACTTTTCCATTTCAAGTAATATTTTGGTTGTTTCTTTATCTGACTGTTCAGTCACATCATTTTTACACTCTTCACCTATGAGAGACATACTGGTAGCTTCAAATAAAATAGGTGGATTACCTAAAATTGTATCAACTACCAATGAAATGTCTTTGGTAGGAACATCAATATTTGGCACATTTGCAGTTACAGTAAGACCTTTATCTTCAGTACCAGTATTATCCAGAATATGAGATTGATTTTTAGTAAATGTTGTTTCGCAATCCAAAAACTCACTGTCTGATTCCACAGTAACAATTACTTCATCATTACTATGATCCAATTGTTCAGTCATTGTTCTATCTTTTAACATTGAATCATTATATGAAACATCCATGTATTCCACAGTTGAATTGAAATTATCTTCAATATTAGGGGTCTGTGCAACATCCATTCCAGCAGACTTGCATCCTGAGGACTTTGATTGCTGTAAAAACAATTTATGAACTGGGATTTTCTCATAATTAAACAGGATTGTTGTTTCATCTTTCCAATTTAATTCCTTTTCCAAATCTTCATTAAAAACAATACTATCTTTGTGGGGACTGCTTCTTTTTGAAGGGTTACCTTCTTTAGATCTATGTGCAGCTATTGGCGTGGAAGCTACAGCTTGTTGCTTAGTACACTTATCGATTGGTACATTTGTTGGGTATGATATTTCTGGTTTATTTATAGATATGTTATCTCCTTCATCAGGCGGAATAGGACTCTGGGATGATCGGAACATGTTCAGCACAGATTTTAATCCTCGCATGATTGGTGATCCTCCATCTTTTGCAATTTCCTTGGTAGGTGTAGTAGCTTCAGGTGTATGTAATGCAGATGAAGATGAACTTGGCAATGATAAATTTTCATCAATATCATTTCTTCCACTGACTGTAACTGTGATATTATTAGCAGTGTTGGAAATAGTAGAGCCTAACTGTCTGAGAACCGAAGCATTGCCATTACCATCGATGAACGTCTCAGTGGATAAGGATTGCAAAGGTAAAGTTTTTAATGACTTAATAACACTATCATTTTTTGTCATTGTGGAGTTGAGTGAGTGAGTTAAATTGGTATTTTCATTGCTGTTATTTAGTGAGTCATCCGTGTCTATGTTCTTATTATCAAGGTATGCTGTGTAGCTCTTAGACATGGGAGATGAAGCTGGTGTCATGGAATACCTCAGTCTCATGTTGAGTTCAGAGACATCCAGCTCTTCGTAACCTTTCTCGGTGCAGGGGAGCACATTGCTATGGTGGAATGTGTTCTCCTTGTTATCAAAATCACTATCCATGCAGTCCACATCCATTGGCTCTACGTGATGAGCCATTATCACTTCACTACGATACACTCCAGCGTAAAGTACGTCCGCGATCCCGCGTCACAACAAACTATTAGCTTCTCCCCGCGACTATCTGGAGTAAAACACAAACAAAAATATAAGTCCAATGTTTACAATTGGCCCATATCAGAGAGTTTCACTATGATTTCTAATACGTACTGCAATGCAACGACTGTATGGTATGTGTGTCATATGAAAACAAAAATGTCGGTGAACAGTGAACACACAAACGCAACTCACTGCGAGAGTCTATTTTTAACTTTTTTGTTGTGCGACGTTCATTTTATGTAACGAGCGGCCAAGGGAAACTTGCCAAAATGCTGCAGCCGGCTACAACACATGAACACACACAATACAGCAACAAGTCAACAACGCACAGAAACCGTTTGAATTCCGGTAATTTTTATATTTTGAACTGTCAGTACTGTGATACTGTCTGTCGACTGTCACCACATCCATCACGTCAGAAAAGGGACTGTCACTGTCACCTTTGACACATTATAGTAGTGATGTGCAAGCACAGAAAAAAAATTATAAAGCACCGAAAATAACGGTTACCCAATTAAATTTGTTTGCATTTATATTATGGTTATATTTTATAATAAAAGTCAACAATCGCTTCAACGGCCTTTTTTAGAAACTTCAGTAAAATATCTTCCATTTACTGTTGGCGTTTTGACTGATAAATTATGACTTTGTTTGACCTGACATAACCGAACAAATACTCATCTGACATTGGCAGAATTATTGCGAAAAAGCGATAGAAAGCTATTAAAAGAGTTTTGGCGATAACGCGGAAAAGCTCACGTCGTCGTTCCATTGTATTATTTTTCAAAACTTGTGCTTTTTTCAGTGTTAATATTTACAATTGGTGGCGTTTTACGCATTAAGCGCTTAACTACGACCATGAGTGAGAGCAAGTGATATAATGTGGTGAAACGTGATTCTTCATGTTGCTTTCCAAAATTCCATAGAAGCTTCTAGTAAAGTTGCCACCACTTTACTGGAGCATGACTTTAATGGACTATGACTACCTGACTTAGACTGGATTATGACTATGACTGGGACATGACTTTGCGTGAAATATTTTATAACAAGATGAAAATATAATACTTGACACTGGCTAAATACACTATGTGTGGAGCCAAAATATAATTAGAAAAAAAAAGAAAAAAATAGCTATTCAAGAAGAAGAAGAAAAGAAGAGGAGTTAACAATCAAAAAGTTTTTAACTAGCTATATGATACCAAACTTGCTATACACATGCCACAAGGGTACTCTATTCATAGGCAATTTTATCGATAGCTGACTTCCATGGCTTCCAATAATTATTATTGATATTGCCAATTTGCATTAGGTGATATGAAATACATTTAATAATTATTTTGGTAACAGGTATGGGCACCTGTAGGCATTTCATCCAGCGTAATCTAACCCAAAACTAATTAAGCTATGAGAACAATGAAAATTAAACTATTTGAACCAGACTGCTAGTAGAATACTTGGATACTTTTGTAAACAAATACTTTTTATCGTTGGTACGCTTGCGCTTATCCAGTTATCTAATTACTTATCATAACATACAAAATTATTAGTTAAAATATTGTATTTACTTAAAAAGGGGCTTAAGCTTAACGAAGACACAAAACATTTTCATCGTATGGGTTTGTTCTGAGAATCGAGCCCATTTATTCACATTTATTCACACTAATTTCAATAATAGTAACGATACACAGAAGATTCCCTGTATCTAGGGACCCAGGAACTACGAGGACCATGGTTCCACAACACCCAGACACAGAGCAAGTATTTGCGATTTTTCTGTGCACAAATACTTACCATGTCACGGGAATTGAACCCACCGCCTCCAAGTTATGAGGTTGCTCAACAACTACACCACGGTGGCTATCGAAATGTCTCAGCTGTTCTTGAGACATACCGCAAAGTGATCTTAACAAGCTGCGTTTTTCGAAGGTATATGGATTTTTTAAAATAGATCCGTAGTTAATATTTGATAACAGATAGTTATACTAAATAAAGATAAACTTATGAATTGAATATAATATTATGATGGGTAATTTTGGCATAGCGTTATTTGGAAATCGTTTTTTAACTAATAATTTTTACGCTCTTCATCATCGGTACAGCACTATACATAAACAACTCAGTTAATACTGTAATTGTCACTGTCACTGCTATCTGCTATCAGTATAATGAGGCGTTTTATTAAAAAAAAGCTGTAGTTTTATAAAGACCCGATAGATGGCGGTAAAATGGGGATTTTACGTTCTGTCATTGTTAAGATAATTATGTATTGAGTTTAGTATCCTATACTAAACTCAATAATAGGTTATATACAAAGCCGGCCGCACATGGAGTACTGCTCTCATCTCTGGAGTGGGGCACCGAAGTACTTATTGCATCCACTTGACTCCCTAAAGCGAAGAGCCGTTAGAATTGTGAACGACCCCAAACTCACCGACAAGCTAGAGCCCTTAAGTTTACGACGAGGTATTCTCGGAGTCTTTTCTACCGTTATTATCATGGGGAATGCTCTGAAGAAATATTTAACCACATACCGCATGACTCACAGCCTGATGACAGGCGGACAGGCGGACAGAGGTTTAGTAATAGGGCGTAGACGGGATAGTATGCCTGCGTGAGGGTCTTTCTAAAATAAATTTGTCAAAATCTCTTAGGGTGTGGTTGGATAATTTTGGCACTCGCTTTGCTTGCGTTTTTTAGGGTTCACACCTAAAAGGTAAAGTAAACCCTATTACTAAAGCTCTACTCTTCGTCTCTGAAAATCACATTCATCCTGAGCACAGAATA
Organism: Ennomos erosarius; assembly: GCA_963580505.1. Lineage (NCBI taxonomy): Eukaryota > Metazoa > Arthropoda > Insecta > Lepidoptera > Geometridae > Ennomos > Ennomos erosarius. The sequence goes on along the minus strand of OY756996.1, from coordinate 1,802,996 downwards.
CTATTACTCCTAGTGGAGAAGAATGGCATCTTCATACAAAAAAAGTGGTTATGAAATTCAGTACTAGCGCCTTTAGTGGGACCCTTTGGAAACTTAAAAAAGGCGGAAAATTCAAATGTTCTATTCATATAGATTTGAATTGATAAAAGGGGCTGTTCCAAACGTAATTACTATTGGCATTAATTTATTAATGTCAATAGTAATTAATTGTAGAGCAGCCCCATTGTATTATCAGATAAACTATCATATAATAGGGACAAAACTACATTAATTCGCGAAAATAAAAGCATAGGACTTTATAATTTTTTTATATTTATTGCATACATGACATTGTGAATAATTAATCAAGAGCGATTTTATTTAAAAAAAAACATAATACAATAATACAAAATACATAATACAAAACTTTGCCCTTGATAACATTCTGCAAAACATAATTAACATGTTTAATTCCAAATCCACAATGAACTCAATAATAAGTACATAACCTCAAATTATATTGTATGCGTTTTGTGTAATTTACCGTTGAACATTGGTAGGGCTTGGTTTTGGAAATCGATGCAACACCAGACTTGGCGTCCTTCATTGTTTTAAACACAACATCACAATACACAAACACAAAAAGAGTCTCTAGGCTAAATAAAGAAGCACTGAAAATTCTCGATAAGAAAACAACACGAGACTGGTGGCAATTATAACCTCAAAATCATTTTGTTGCCATATCTAAAATAAAATAAAAAATATTTTTGTTATACTGGGATCCCTATAGCATGCCCACCTACTATTACCATCCAATGTATGACGCGTTGAATGGTCCTCCTGATCCTAAGTTTCCGATTCTATGTTGATGATATAATTTGTAGTTATGCCAAGTCAAAATCATATTTTGTCAGTCAAAACGCCAACAGTAAAATGGTGGATATTTTACTGAAGGCTCTAAAAAAGGCCGTTGAAGCAAAAACGAAAATGCATGGTTTTATGATCCTGAAACCATTTGCCAACACTCGTGCACGTTCACGAACACTTAACGGATAATAATCCACACTTATTACACATTAAAGTTCAAGATACACTAGTTTTGAAAAATAAAATCAAAATTCACAACCGCCATTGTCGGATTTTCTTCAAAGACGATACAAGTGGTTTCAAAAGCGCGGGAAACCTTCGACTTGACAGGGCGGATTTTTTTTGCGTTTATTTAGAAAATTAGATTAATAAGTATTTTGTGATCAGTTAAGTAGTAATTTGTGTATATATTTTCTGTAAATAGTGTGTATATATCGGTAAGTCTAGTAATTTGTTTTTCGGCATGGAGGAGCCCCCTGACCCGGGGGACCCAGTGCCCCTGGTAGGTTAAAATGTAACGGTAGCTTCAGCTAACGAATCCGGCATGGATACGGACGATTGGTTAGCAAATAAGACGCTTAAACGTAGGCGCTCGCATAAAATGTGCAAGCGATGCAATAAGCATAAGAAGAAGCATCATAACTCTGAGCCTAAATCACATGAATGTAAATGTAATGTTAATGATACTCTTACTCCTGATAATGACAATACTTTTGTGGTTACACCTACTTCTGCGCGCGATAACCCAGCACCTTCAGGATTAACTACTACTCCTATAGTTTCCGTTGCAAGAAGCCAGTATGAGTCAACAGATGTGGCGCCATACATGATCCATGTTCAAAAAGAACAAGATTCACCTAATGATGGTACCTCCTTCCACCCTGTATCTTTCGGTTTATTCCTAACCTAACCCGAAAACCTAACCCGGTAGCGGGTTAGGTTAGGAACAGCAAAATAAATATTATTTTCATCCCTAACGTAACCCTCTATTGAACCTAACCCGAAATGATATTCCTAACCTAACCCGCAAGCAGGTTAGGTTAGGAACGGCAAATAAATTTATTATTTTCGTTCCTAACGTAACCCTCTTTTAAACCTAACCCGAAATGATGAAGCTACTAGTTTGATCTGGAACCAGGTTTAGTTGAACAGCAAAAATTAAAGCGTATTCAGATTTTAAAAAAGCGTAGGTGGTAGCTTCCTTTTTCCTTACCCTAACGATAAACAACAGGAATTAAATAATAATTATTATACATGGTCCACCTCATTTTTCGGAGTTTTTTTACCCGTGTTACTACCAGTACTAATCATTATCATCATCATCATCATCAACATCCCGAAGACGTCCGCCGCTGAACATATTCCTCTCATAGTCTTCGCGGGGAGCCGATGGATACAGGAGGCAGGTGGATAATATTTATTATAATTTGACACATGTCATTATGACATATGTTTAATTTTTGACAGATGTCCAAATTTTGACAGATGTGTAATTTTTGACGTCTTATTTTTCAATTTCAGGTCACCCACTTTACTTCATCATCATCATCATTAGCCCGTAGATGTCCACTGCTGAACATAGGCCTCCCCCAGAGAGCGCCACTTTGTGCGGTTGCTTGCCTCTAGCATCCATCGGCTCCCTGCATTTCACCCATCTTACTTATAGTTTCCAAAAGCCGTTGACCAGTTCCATCTCAGAGAAGACTTCGTAATGATGTTAGATTTTTCTGGTGGTCACTTGAAATATACCTACCCACCCCCTTACTCGGATTTTACCCACCATGTCAGACCGCTAAGATCAATTCATTCAGTCAGTCAGTGAGTGAGCCAGTGGGTAAGGAGCTTTATCATCATCAGCCCATCGATGTCCACTGTTGAACATAGGCCTCCCCCAGAGAGCGCTACTTTGAGTGGCTGCCCGCCTCCTGCATCCATCGGCTCCCCGTGGTTTTCACCAGGTCGTCGGTTCACCTAGTGGGGGGTCTGCCTACGCTGCGACTTCCGGTTTGTGGTCGCCACTCGAGAACCTCCCCATCGGTTGTCAGTTCTGCGAGCGATGTGGCCTGCTCATTGCCATTTCAACTTGCTCACTTTAAGGAGCTTCATAGTCATCTGCTAATGTTAAAAATTAGATATCTCTCTAAAATAAGACAACCGTAAAAACTTCGTCATCTGTCAAAAATTCGACAGCTGTCAAAAATTCGACATCTGTCAACATGACATCCGTCAACATGACATATGTCAAAATATAATATTATCATAGGTTGCATCTGCAGCGTATTGCTACTATCTATTAGTAATACGAGAGCTATTATGACTTGTACTTATTACTACTACCGCAAGACGCAGCGTAGGCCGCCCCCTAGGTGGATCAATGGTCTGGTGAAAACCGTGGGAGCCGATGGATGCAGGAGGCAAGCAGACGCTCAAGGTGGTGCTCTATGGGGGAGGCCTATATTCAGTAGCGGACGTCTTCGGGCTGTTGATGATAATGATTACTACTGATACTGGACGAGTACCTGTAGTAATCATCATCATGTCCACCTACAAGAGTACCTACTTTTGTAGATGGACCATGGGCAATAGATATTTAATATTAATTCCTGTTTATCGTCAGGGTCAACCAAAGGCAAGAAAAAGTATGCTCGTGGTCTACCTTGGTGAACTGAGTAGGTGGACCAAGGGCACTGCCCAGAAAAAAGGTACCCTATTACCTACCCTTTCCTAAAAGCTAATTCCGCTTCCCTTTTTCTGTTCCCAACTAAACCTGGTTTCGGGTCACGTTAGCTAGATAATTTCGGGTCAGGCTTAGACGAGGGTTACGTTAGTAATGAAAATAATCAATTTTTTGTCGTTCCTAACCTAACCTGCATCCTGTCCGATTTGCGGGTCAGGTTAGGAATGATTCGCTACGGTATAGGTTCACAAGAGGGTTAGGTTAGGAATGAAAATAATATTTATTTTGCTGTTCCTAACCTAACCCGCCACCGGGTTAGGTTTTCGGGTTAGGTTAGGAATAAACCTATCTTTCGGTAAATTTCTACAAAAGAACTCGGTTAAAAACATTGTGAACGGCAGTATCAAAAGAATAGGTAGAAATAGAATTTCCCTTGCCTTTAATGACCATGTTGAGGCTAACTTGTTTGTTCAAAACAAAAATTTGGCTGCCAATAAGCTTAAAGCCTTTATATCTACTTACAATGTTACTCGCATGGGTCTTGTACGTGGAGTCCCATCTGAGTGGTCACCTGAGGAAGTGATTGAAAATATTAATGTCCCCATAGGCTGTGGTAAAATATTAAAGGTGAGACGCTTAAATTTCAAAGTAATGGTTGATAGTAACGCTACATGGAAGCCCTCTCAAACAGTAGTTATTACTTTCGATGGTCAAGTTCTACCCAAGCGCATATTTATGTGCTATAATGCTCTACCTGTTGAGTTATATGCATATCCAACAATTCAGTGTTTCAGCTGCTGTAGATTCGCGGACACACTAAAATGCAATGCAGATCAAAGCCACGGTGTTTCAAGTGTGGTCAAGGGCACACTGGTGACAGTTGTACCATTGATGAAGAAAGTGCCACATGCTGCCTTTGCTCTGGTTCACATTATGCCACACAGAAGTCTTGTCCAGAATTTACAAAAAAATATTAAATTATCCATGGCAGAGAACTGCATTTCTTATGCAGAAGCCTGTAAGGTGTACCCACCAATTTCAAAATCTTATGTGGATATATTAGCCTCATCACCTGCTAAAGTAGCTGTTCATGAAAATGGTAATCCGCTTAGCCAAAGTCCACCCCCCAATTTATCTTACAGGAAAACTGTATACTTAAGGCCTCGCTCATCACCTAAGCCCTCTGTAGGGTATGACCAAGCTGCTCATAACAAACTTGTTAATGATTTTGATATGCCCGCTCCAGCAAATGGATGCGGTTTTAGTAATAACATTAATAAACAAGAAGACTCATCCTCATCTCTAAAAGAGATAATAACAGCTCTTATAAATATCCTTTCTCAGTGTAAGTTGATACCGCCCAACGTTGCCCCGGTGATCCAATCACTTGTTCAAACTTTCTTCAATAATGGATGTACAACCAACAAGAGTGGTACAGTGGAACTGCCGCAGTGCAGTTAACAAAAAACATGAATTTATTTATTTAATTAACAAATATAATCCTTTTGTATTATCTTTGGCAGAGTCATGGCTTAAGCCTAGCTCTGTTTTCAAAATTAATAGTTTTACTTGTCTTAGGGATGACAGAATAGATGGGTATGGTGGTACCGCTCTACTCATCAAAAATTCTGTCCCCTATTCCCCCATAAATTTGCCCCCTCACAGTGACAACTTTTCAATTATAGCAGCTGTTATTAATTCTATTTGTTTTGTTTCTATTTATATCCCTCGACCTTCATCTCAAATATTTTACGAATTAAATACCATCATTGCTAATCTTCCCAGGCCAATTATGCTATTGGGCGATTTCAACTCCCACCATCAATTGTGGGGTAGTTCTACTTCAAACTACCATGGGCAAGAACTTCTTGATATGTTTGATATGCATAACCTTTGTATACTAAACACAGGCACACCTACTCGCAGAACAAATCCTTCTGAAAATTATAGTGCTGTGGATCTTTAAGTTTGTAGTCCAAACATGGCTACAAAAATTACATGGCAAATACTATCCTCTACATTTGGCAGTGATCACTTTCCTATTTTACTCTCTTTCCTTGATATCCATATTCATGTCCCTCATAGAAAACCGCGGCTTAAATATAGACTCATAAACAGTGATTGGAATGATTATAGTACAAGAGCTGAAGCTGAAATTGCTGCTCTACCCCCTGTTACATCTCAAGGAGTATCTTCTAGTGCCAATGCTTTAATTCAGGCAATATCTAAAGCAGCAAATGACACATTTCCTCTGAAAAATAGTGCTTCAGGTAAAATCCCTTCACCTCCTTGGTGGGATAGTGAATGTTCCCAAGCAGTTCAAAATAGGAAATGCGCAGAAAGAACATACAATGAAAATATGACTGACGAAAATTTTGAGACTTTGATGGATATAATGGCAGCTAATAGAAAACTTTTTATGGACAAAAAATTTAAGGGTTGGAAAGGATATGTTTCTACTATCTCTCCACATACACCTCTCTCAATCGTCTGGAAAAATATTCGTAAATTTAAATGTGCAATGAGTGATTCTAACTCTTCTGTGCTGCCTCCTTCAATGTCACATGAATATTTGAATAGTTTAGCTCCATCTTTTGTACCTCAACAAGAATTACTAGAACCTACACTGCCATCGGTTATTGATCAAGTTGGTCTCAACTCTCCTTTTTCTCTAGAAGAATTAAAAGGTGTACTTACTTCTGTATCGGATTCAGCTCCTGGTGAAGATGGCCTTCCGTATTCTTTTTATAGTAACCTCGGCGAATATTCACTATCGTACTTGTTAAGTTTAATTAATTTTAGCTTGGAAACTGGGATAATACCATGCTCTTGGAAAAGCCAAGTGATAATCCCGATTCTCAAACCTTCTAAACCGTCTTCGCAAATATCATCATATCGACCTATAGCTCTGTCTCCAGTTGTTGCTAAAATTGCAGAACACCTTGTTAAAAACAGATTAGAGTGGTACATTGAAAGTCACAAATTACTATCAAAGTCTCAATATGGTTTCCGAAAGGGTAAAAGCACTATGGATAGCGTTGCCATTTTGACGACGGACATTCGTATTCCGGTAATGAATCTGTAATAGCCGTTTTTTTGGATATTAAAGCAGCATATGATAATGTTCTCCTCCCCATCCTTAGAAATAAATTAGACAAACTAAGTGTTCCACGTATGTTATCTAACTTTATTATTCATTTGTTATCAGGCCGATCCATTAAATTAGATGGGTCCACTGATTGTAGATTGGTCTGGAAGGGCCTGCCTCAAGGCTCGGTTTTAAGTCCCATTTTATATAATATTTACACGTATGATTTGGAGACCACACTTCCAAGCTCCGTCAATGTATTACAGAATGCCGACGAATTACTTATGTACGCTTCTCATAAATCCATTAGTACGGCAAACTCGTGCATTACTTGGTCCCTTACGAGATTAGAAAAGTGGCTGGACAACAATGGGTTAGAATTATCGCCCCAAAAAAGTAGCGCTGTTTTGTTTTCTAGACAACGCTCACCAAGTGCAATTAATATCCTGTATAAAGGCGATGTTATCCTTGTGAAAGACGACGTCAAGTTTTTAGGTATAATTTTGGATAACAAACTCACAGGACTTCCGCATTGTGAATATGTGGTCGCCAAGTGTGAACGGGTCCTTAATATCCTTAGGTATCTTGCGGGCGTTTGGTGGGGTGCTCATCCGTACTCTTTAAAGCTGATCTATAATGCGCTTATAAGAAGTGTGCTCGATTACGGGTCCTTTTTGTTGGAACCTTGTAGCGCAGCGGGATTGAAGAAAATGTATGGCATCCAGTCAAAGGCTCTTAGACTAATATCAGGTGCTATGAGATCAAGCCCTCTTAATGCTCTGCAGGTTGAGTGTGGTGAACCACCTCTAAATTTGCGTCGTCAGTTTCTTTGTGATAGATTTATATTTCGAGCTTTACAGTTCTCTCATCATCCGTTGATTGAAAAGCTTCACCGTCTTTCAACTTTCATTGAATCATCCCCTTATTGGCGTCACAAATCTACTCCATGTTTAATTAATAGTTTTAAAAATTATTTAGCTCTAGAAGCGCCTACTTATCAATCTCAAACTCTTCCTGTATTTACATGTAATTATGATGCATTAACATTTTCTCCAAAAATACATTTAGATTTGGGAATTGAAAAATGTAGTTCCAATGCTAACTCCCTATTTAACTGTAAGGTTGACGAAAACTGGCGTAACTGGCATCAAGTATATTGTGACGCCTCTAAGCACTCATCGACTGGTTTGGTTGGTGTTGGTATATTCCACTTACAGTACAGCATTGTACAAAAAGTTAAGTTTCCCCCTGAGACATTGGTGTTCACTGGAGAATGTTATGGAATTTTAAAAGCAATAGAATTTGCACGTATCATGAAACTTCCTCAGGTGGTTATATTTTCAGACTCATTGAGCGCTCTTTATTCCTTATCCAAGTTTCCCTTTAAGCTACAAGTTGTGCATTTTAAATGGACAATCAATTTCTTTTGCCTGGATTCCCAGTCATTCTGGGATAAAAGGCAACGAAAAGGCTGACCTGCTGGCCAGTGATGCTGTAAGTAATGGCGATCTTTTCCCGTTTACAAACTTCTGTCATGACTTAGCTGCATTGCCAAAGCATTTTCTCAAGACTTCTTGGGAGGAGGTTTAGGCTGGTAGTGGTTTGCGCAAGGGTAAGTTCTATTTCAACCTCCAACCTAAAATTCCGACTAGACCTTGGTTTTTTAATATTACTCTTGGTAAAATTGCTACATCCACTTTGATTCGAATGAGATTGGGTCATGTATGTAGCCCGGCACACCTTGCGCGCCTTAAGATAGTTGACTCGGCGTCTTGTGATTGTGGAGACGACATTGGCGACTTAAATCATATTTTCTTTAATTGTCCGAGTTATGATGCTTCTTCTTTCTATGAAACCTTAATATCCGTCCATGTTCCTTTTCCTACAGATATATCTTATTTGCTTGTATCCAATGATCGTGATATTTATCATTGTCTATATAATATCTAATAACATAAAGTTATGAATCTTATTTTGTACCTAGACCTTCCATATTACTCGTATATGTATATATATAATATAATTTTCCTATCCTACTTTCCTGATCCAATAGAGTTTCCAAATTTCCTATCCTAAAGTTTTCAATTTTAACCGCGTTAAGTTTCCCCGCTTTTAACAACAGTCGAAATCCTTAAAAACTCAATGCTCCAAGCAAAATACAAAAACGAAAATGAAGAAAGAAAAACCGAGGAACTCGACACTGGCAGAATGCACGAAAAATGCGATGCCAAAAAAAAAAAAGTGGTTTCGTTCATAAATTATACAGTAGTTCTAGTTTCGTTCGTACTCCGCTAGGAGTATAGTGTTCTGTGCGTTCGTCTTCCATTCCATTCGTAATATCCTACAAAAAAAATCGCAAAGAAAACTTATTTCCAACCAAATCCAAATGATGAATTTGAACTGGTAAGCAAGCACAGCACAGAACAGAACGAAGTGATAATATCCTCTTTGGCACAGAAGAAATAATACTAATACTCACGGGAAGTGCGAAGTAAGGAAGCTCACAGCAGCACCAGCAGTCCAGCTGAGTCCAGCAGACACAGCACCATAGCACAGAACCGTACCTCTTATTATTTTATTTCCTCTGTGCACAGAACATTTTTTATAGTTATTCATAGAGAGTATTATACTGGGAAGGGAGATAGTTATTTGCATGACCATAAAATTGTATTATGCCAACAAATAACCAAAGAAGTAAAGAAGCCTGCCAATCAAAGATGTTTAATGGAACAGAAGTGTAGTGCATGTAGGTAGATTGTAACCATGTAGTAATCATCGTGTAGTGTAGTGCTGTGGCTAGTCTCAAATAACTTATAATGAAAATTATTTAAGTAAGTACTGTATTGATTAAATCATATAAAAAGAGTTAAATCTATGACTAGGGCCTACTGGTATTGCTAATACATGATAATGAGGGTTGTTTCTTATAACTTATTAATGTAAATACTAAAATGTGCAGCGTCCTTGAAGGCACATATATTGATCCTTAAGACAAGCTACTGTTAAATATATAGTCTGTATTATATGTGAGCACAATAAATGAATATGAATATGAATAAATAGAGTGAAATCTTTGAGGTATTTCTGATGTCCAAGGTATTATTGTGTAATTACATTTACATACCTACTTGTTAATTTGACATGGTTCAGTGACTTTGAGTATGTTGTCTGTACTTAATTATGTGGAAAAACAAGTTTCACTCAAATGCAAAGCATGTCACCAGTTCACTTCAGTTTTGTAAAAGAGCCAGACTAAACAATAAATGTGATATTGCATCAGTGTCTTTATGTGTTACAACTTCTCACTTGGCACAGAATCGTAATTTTGGTTTTATGTGAATTGGTATTTTGCTTTTCATTATAATATCTAGGATTATATATATTTATTTATACCATAGTGGTTTGAGTTCCTATTACAGTGGAGAAGTTACCTTTTAAAGGTAGGCTTTAGCTTCGGTCAGCACTTACTTTTCCCATTTTTATATTACACATATTAGCAAAATAAAAAACCGGTTTAAAACAAATGATTTCCTACTAGATTACAAAATTATCAAGAACAGATTGTATAGCTATAGATTCTTTTAAACAAACTGTCTATTATATTTATATGTTATAATTTTCTACCTACAAAATAATTAAATAAATTGTTTTTTTAAAATATAGGGTAGGCTATGCTTAGGGTATGCTTACATTATAAATAAGACTTTTCTTATTTTCAGTATGTAATATGGAAATTGATGGAGTTACAGTAAAGCTGCTATTCTTCGCGCAATCCAAAGAACTGGCCGGAGTACGAGAGTCAACCATACAACTTCCGAGAAAGATCAGCTACAACCAATTGCTGAATATAATTGCCAAGAATTACAATCTCGAAAAAATAAAACATAATATATTGCTGGCAAAAAACGAAGAAGTGTGTGAAGAGACACAAGATATAGAGGTGAAAGAGAGAGACAGCTTTGCGGTCATACCACCACTAAGTGGAGGTTAACAAATAATTTAACTTGAAGAATACTTAATTATCTTATAAGGAAGGTAGTAAAAAAATACTTACATAACGAGTAGTATAACATTTGTATAAAAGATGGATCATCTCAAGCTAACGGTGGACAAGTTGTCTGTGGATGCTATCAGCGACCTGGTTACGGATGATAGATGTGGTGCTATATCACTTTTTATTGGCACTACTCGAGATAATTTTGAAGGGAAGAGGGTAAGTAATCATTTTGTATTTTATTAAACTGATATCTGAAAGAAGTACTGCACCCGATTTCCAACCCATCAAAAAAGTTTACATTTAAATTCTACACTCTCCGATCGCCTTCATCCTAAATGTAGATGAAGGAGATGGGGAACTTGTTGTCGTTTTCTAGGCAGGCATGCACCATTGTAGACTGCATCTTCATTTCCATCAGGTGAGACAGTGGTCAAATGCTTTGCCTATAAACAATAAAAATAAAAAAGCATAAATTTTGAATAGAAACTTTATTGATGGGAAATCACTCTTGAAATCCTACAGCTGTTTGGATAGGCCTCTTGTCAGCCTTTTGCCTTATGTTAACATCTATTAAAATAAAATAAAATAAATATGTATGGACATTTCATACACCCCATCTAGCCCCCAACTAACCAAAGCTTGTACTATGGGAACCAGGTAACTGATACCATACAAAGATACTTTTTGTTGTAAATACAAAATATAGAATACAATATAACACCCAGACATAGAACAAACACCTATACCACCCAAATGTGTCCTGGGTGGGAATCAAACCCATAACCCATAGTCCAAAAGGCAGAGCAACTACCAACTGAGCTATAGGGCCTGTCAATTGAAATAAAAAGTACATTCAGCAAATAAGTATGTACATGTATAGTTTACACAATACATAATAAAGAAGTTCAAAATAAAACTACAGGTAGAGTGTGAATCAAACTTAATGGCGGCTGTGAAGTGCGTTGGGCGTCACCCCGCACACTATGGTCAACGCTTGCCTCTGCTTGCACACATCTGAATTATGCTACTGCGTACCGTTTCGCGCCGCCATTCAGTTTGAATAGCACTATACCTAGTTGATAATAATAATAATAATAATAACGCCCAACGATCACATACATAGATCCTGGCCCCTAACTAGGATTCCGTGTATCTATGGACCCAGGAACTATGAGGACCATGGTCCCACAACACCCAGGCACAGAACAAGTATTTGCGCTTTTTTTTTTCGGGCACAAATACTGTTATGTTATGTAATGTTTTTTTTTTTTTGCTGTATTGATGTGAATATTTGAACAGTTACTCAAATAGTTCAACTCTGTCTCATTCTTTCACAGAAATGTAAAACTAAATGTCAATGCAGGTCAAAGCTCATGCTTTGACCTGCATTGACATTTAGTTTTTATTAAAGAACAAGATAAGAATAACCAACATGTTTAATGTGTTTTATAAGTTTTATAACTGAAAATTATATATAGTTTTTCTCAAAAATTGTGGTTGTATATCCATTTTATCTACGCAACTTAAACACGCGTTTTATGGGTTTAGTTTGTGTACATAATTTATATTGTATCAACACGCAGTATGATACAGAATGAAATGTTAAAACAACTTGTTCAAACATTTTCCCCTTTTTTAGGAAAACTTGACTTCTTGATTATTGCCTCTGCGACTAATGCCGCAATTCTGCCAGCGCGAGCTAGTCGTTCACTTGTTGTTAAGCGACACGGCTGTAACAGTGTAGTGTTACTTGGATCTTTACAATAATTTTGTCATGACATGAACCCAAGAATTATGACCATGTTTTTGTTTCTACCTGTTACCCAATTATTAAAAGAGCTATGAGACAAGCAGAGCTTGTAAACCGTACCACAAACCACAACAGTACTTACTGGTTCTGTATCAGATAGCATGTACTTAGTTCCAGTACAATATTCCTAAAAAGCCTAGAACTTATTAGTAGCTTTTTATTTGTTTGCTTTGGGGTTTCAAAAAATATAGCTCTGTAAAGCTTTTACCAAACATGAGCTTGCAGTTGCGTAAGCGTTTGCCATTCGTTAGCCATCGCTGCCCGTGTTCATGGACAGGCGCGCCGCGATCGCTGTGACCAGCAATGGGTACCGGATAATTTCACGCAATAGCGCTCCCGCTTCACAGACGCGCAGGCTTGACTGAAGCTTTAAGATCCACCCCGATTCCGAACCCTAAACGTTTCGATTCGAAATCTACACTCTGTCTTTATCCTGATTGGAGATGGAAAGCGAAAATTTCGAATCGAAACTGTTCCGATGAGTTAGAAAACATGGCGCAGGTTAATTGCCTTGATTCTTGTAACAAAATGTCCGTTGCACTTGCCATTGCTATTGCATTGTGACTGGCCCGATAGCTTAGTTGCTCTGCCTTCTGAACTGGGGGCTGTGGGTTTGATTCTCACCCAGGACAAACATTTGTGTGATAAATATAGGTGTTTGTTCTGTGTCTGGGTGTTATATTGTATTCTATGTATGTCTTTACAAACAAAAATAAGTATCTAAGTATTATATCAGTTAGCTAGTTTTTTTTTTAGTTCCTATAGTACAAGCTATGCTTAGTTTGGGGCTAGATGGCGCTGTGTGAAATGTCCACATAGTTATTTTTTATTGCAGGTTCTCCGGCTAGAATATGAAGCGTACGAGCCAATGGCAATCAAAGCGATGAAGGGGATATGTGAAGAAGTAAGAGAAAAGTGGCCAGCAGTCTATAGCATAGCTATGTACCACAGGTATGGATATGGATAACCAACCCACACCATAGATACTATAGGGATACATGTAAGTTAAGTTAAGATATCATGGGGCTGGCATACCATAGATAGATAAACTCTTCATTGACATACCATATCAGAAATCATTAAAAATTAAGTGAACAAATTATATACTACCATCCGAAAATCCATTAAATATATTTTGAATAAAAATAACCGGCTAAGTGCCAGTCGGACTCGCGCACGAAGGGTTCCGTACCATTATATATACAAACGAGCAAAAAAATTGCGTTATTTGTATGGGAGCCCTCTTAGTTATTTATTGTATTCGATTTTTTTCTATTTGGTGTTATTTATGGTTGTGGCGGCAACAAAAATACATCGTCTGTGAAAATTTCAACTCTCTAACTATCACGGTTCATAAGATACAGCCTGGTGACAGACGGATAGACACACAGACAGACAGACGCACAGCGGCGCCTTATTTATCACTACTACGCTCTACCCTTTGAGTACGGAACCCTAAAAATAGCGGTTTATTAGACCATAACCGACGACTCGACTGTGAAATTGTAACTACTAAATCTATGCCATTTATTATTTCAACCAAAACTCCGCAGCTATGGTCAACTTCCAACATGTGAAACGTAGTTAGTAAACGAGTTAATAATAACACGTTTCCCGCTAAATTGACCTCATCCTGTCTTGCATTGAACGTTGCAAAACAGTAACCTATAGGTAGCTGACGCCCGCAGCTTTACTTGATTAGAATGTTAACGGAATTCCAAATTTCATTTAAAGTAAACAAACCCAAAACAAAAAATACCCCCAGAAATAACACAAAAAAAAAACAAAAAGCAAACAAACCAAAAGTACAAACAAACAAAAAAAACATTGTATAGTATAAACGACTTGATATTGTATAGTATTTTTGGTGGAAATATGAATAATTTCCGAGACTCAGTGCAAATATCTTCAAGCACATTAGGTACAAAACATAGTGTCTGGCATAGAAGAATGGTGTCTGAGGTCACTATGTTGTGGGAAATCTACCTGCTACATATTTCTTTAGAACGACAGTCAGAAAGTCGTCTGAAATGGATGAAGGGGTACATAGGCCACTAAAATGAACTTTTTGTGTGATATTCCCCCATATTCTTAGTTGTTTTGGTATTTTTAATTGTCAATATAATAATCATCTGGGCCTTTATTCCCTATCGATTCCTCACTTCGAATCCACGCGAACCTTGTCTTACATAAGAAATCTGCAAAAGTCTATTCTCTATGAAACGAAAATAAAACCGCGCGAAATGAATTTTGGAATTGGCGCGATTTGAGTTGTCAAAAATCATATGTTTTACCGAGACGCGTTCTGAAACATCAACACATCAAAAGATATGACCACATATGTCAATATGTTTTATTCAAAATAAAGTTAACTTTTATGTAAAGTAAAGGTATATCTAACGCTGTGACACGATTTGAACAAGACACGATAACGACGTGGTTTCGTATCTTGTGGAGTCTGTGTTTCCATAGAGAATAACCGCCCTGAATCAACTTGACATTTCCTCGTTAATTCTTCTCAAACGAGGGAAGCTGAGGGAAACCAAGCAACTGTCAACTCAAGTACGTCGCGACTCGCGATGTACCTTTCCATCAAAGTTAAGTGGAGGTGGAGTGAAGGATTTTTGGTGAAATGTTTTAGAATACGGGGATTAGTCCTTATCATGCATAAGTATATTTTTCCAATATTATTTTGATTCCATAATCAAACTATGGATCCGATTTTCATAAATACTATCTGAAAGTATACCGAGTAGGTACATCGGATTCTGTTGACCTATAAATTACAGTGAAAGTTACAACATGTAAGATAGTGGAGTGTAATATTCGTAAATATTATGCTACTACTATTGCTTGCAGTTAGATTATGCTTCGTATGATACGTGTTTACAACGTTACACTGAGTTTTTATTACTGATATGTTATCTATGTGTTTATATAAACATTATTTTGATTTTAAACTAGGGGTGCCCCCTCGATTTTACCCTTTATTTATTATGCCTCTAACCAAACAATCTCTGCTTATTGATATGGGTAATTTTTTATGGTAATGAATGACGTGACGAGCTAGTCGTTCGCCTGATGCTAAGCGACACGGCCGCCTATAAATCGCATCAATCGTTTAAAAAAATAAACAAAAAACTTGTCATTTTTATATATTAGTACCTAGGGTTAGAGATAGTTCTCCAATAAATCGCGCTTTAGTTACTAACGCTAAAAAAATCATTCAACTAAATCGTTTTGACGACATACTAAAAAGTTCGACGAATCTCAATCTTGGGCATCTCATGGGCAAACGCGTCCACCTTAGACAACTTCGTTATTTACCATCAGGCAGGTGAAATGATGTCAAACGGCTCGTTTTAGGATTTAAAAAAAACGTAAAGAAAAATCGGAAGGCGCAACGCAAGCCGGCCCGACGATCTAGTTTAAACCGCGGGGAGCCGATGGAGGCAGAAGGTGAGCAGCCGCTCTATGCGAGGCCCACGTTCAGCTAAAAAGCTAAAAAGTCATACAAACAGATAGAAAAATTCATTTATTTCTATAGATTAATAAGGTAGTTCATAAATCATGATATTAGTCTTGAATCAAACGTTCTCCGATAAATAGAACAGACATGTGTGACGCCGCTACGGAATAGATAAAAGACGCAGCCGATAATGACCTCAATGGGCTCAAGTAGTTGTTTATTATTATTTATCAATGGAAACTGTGATATGAATGGCTTCCTAAAGAAGTGATGAAACTTACGAAACTACTTTGATTTTAGATATTATTATTACGGTTTTTAACGGTTCACTATACCTACTAATATCAAATACACATCGAATACATTATGATTAGTGATCAAAATCTGTTCAGTAGTCAGGTTTTAAAAGCAACTGGAAAAATACATGACCATATCATCCAGGCATTTCTCAGAATGAAATTAAGGCTAATTGACGTAGGTTGTTTTTTAAGGATCATCATCAACAGCCTGGAGACATCCACTGCTGAACATAGGCCTCCCCCGGAGAGCGCCACTTTGAGCGGCTGGTCGACTCCTGCATCCATCGGCTCCCCGCGGTTTGCACCAGATCGTTGGTCCACCAACGAGGGGTCAGCCTACGCTGCGCCTTCCGGTTCTTGGTCGCCGCTTGAGAACCTTTTTTCCCCATATCGGTTGTCAGTTCAGCGAGCGATGTGGCCTGCCCATTGCTATTTCAACTGCTTTTAAGGGCTATATCGGTCACTTTGGTCTTCCTATTTCAATCAATCAATCAATTCAATCGGTGTTTCTGTTATTCCCTTCTCAACCAGGACCATTTCCTTCCAGACTAGGTAACGTCCCATGTCGCGAAGCATCCGTGGTGATCGCAGTGAGCAGCCCCCACAGAGGAGACTCTCTCGCCGCCGTCTCTCACTGCATCGACCGGCTGAAGGCCAGCGTACCGATATGGAAGAAAGAGGTCTACGATACTGCACCACCTGTCTGGAAGGAAAACGTCGAATGTGCGTGGAGTACCACTAGAGTTAATGGACAGAAGGTTTAGAAGCTTTATGATCGTTTGCACTAAAATTTGGCAGCTATGAAGTCCTCTCTAGGACGTTCCTAAATGTGTTGCAATAGATGCGTCATAGAGCGGTTATAGAATGGTATTTAGCCGATAAAGATTTTAAACTGTCATGGTCTGTAATACAGATCACGTCCACGCTGAACATAGGCTTCCCCCATAAGACGCCACATTGGACGTTTGCTATAGGGGGATTTTGCCAATTTCCCCATAATCACCACACTTGGCAGGCAGCTTGGTGATCGCAGAAGATTATAATGTGCCGAGGACCACATTAAGATTTCTAAAATATTGTTTATTTACAGGATTGCAAGTAGTTGGTACAATGCCATGTTAATAAACAATATCATCGAAATGTGTGTCTCAGGATGACGTGCGCAGTGCAGTGTCACGTGAAACTTTATTATTTTAAAGTTCCGAGTGACACTGCAACTGTTATGGGCGGCCGTGTCGCTTAACATCAGGTGAACGACCAGCTCGTCACGTCATCCATTCTAATAAAAAAAAAAATGTAAAGGTTGCAAACCCGTTCGTGATTACTTTATTAGCTTTTTTCCTTTACCTTAAAACTACTCTGTTGATTACGCTAAGCAGGCGATACTGTAATCAAACGTCTTTGGTATTTAACTGACCACTCTGTGACACAATTTTTGGGACTCTGAGGAACTATCTTTTATTTATATCAATAAATTTTAATACTGTTTGTCGGTAAGGTCATTACTCGCTTTAAAATGTTCTTAATAAGCCGAATTAGGCTTTTATAAAAAAGTTGCCAGGAAAATTGCCAATTTGGGGAAATAATGAACGTCTTGCTTCTATGGAATTTTTGTATGAACCAGACTATTTTTGTCAGGTCATCCAGTTATTAATCACTAGTTTATACGTTCCGATGGTGGGGTCAGTCATACGTAACGGAGTATTTGAAAGAAAGTAACAAGTATACGAAATATTATTATGCGTGAATTGAATACTACTTCGTAATAGTTTAAACTTGTGCAAGTAAATTAAAGTGAACTTGTTTAAAGCATGATTTGCAATTACCGGTTTTTTCCTCTCTAATGAATTGCATGATTAACCAGTCTTGAGACGCGCAAAAAACGTGCCAATGGGTTATTTTTCTTGTTATAGGTACTTAATGTGTTTGGCATTGATTATTTTTAGATGCGTTTTTGCTTATACTTAATTTTAAAAGTTCCTATTGGTAAACTTTTGTCGTGATATTATAGAGGGTCTTAATTTTACATGTTTATGAGATTTCTTGAAATTTTTCTAATTAATTGAAATTTGAAACGTAGTTTCGTCCACTTAGGATTAGAAATAACTTTGTTTGTTAAGCTTCATTAGCGCAAAGCGATTTTCAGATATAATTTATATTAAAATTAAATACTACTTTATCACAATATATTATTAAGTACAACTCAAGCTCAAGTGAAAACACTGAGCTAAAATAAGTTTTACATAAATATTTGCCTATAGCTATACTGTAGATATTATATTATCTATCTAGGCCTAAAGGCATGTTTAGCTGAGAGCTTCGAATAAATATACACCTTTATTTTTATAGTCTTTAGAACTAGCTTGATATAATATGTGATAGAAAAACGCGGCAATAATGGAAGAAAACTGTACATATTATTATTTTTTAAAATATCTAGTTATACCGGGTGTAATTGTATTCATTAGCATCCTTTGAAACTAGGTACCTACTCCTAATACCGGTCACGTGTGGACTTAAATTTATTTTTGAATTCTAACACATTGGTTTGGTAATAATAATAATTCCAAAAAAATGGAATAACATACTTAATCAAATGCTACAATACAAAATTTAATTAAAATAATGAAGTACTGATTTTAATTAGTACCTACAAGGTATAAAAACGTTTAAATGTATCAAAATCATCCGTGCCTACTGCGTTAGGCGCCGCGGCAATCTTCATAATTTTCAATAAGAAATATTTTCATTTACACTCTTTAATAATCATCTATAAATGATGTACTATCATGTGCTCAGTTTATGCTAATGAATTAAATTACATCCCCTGTATAAGCACTATTTCAGTGGTTGTTTTTATGGTAGTGGTTGGGTTGTTTATTGTTTTATTTTACTTTTGTTTGTTGCTAGCAATAAATGCTTTGATATTTGCAAGCGTTTATGTTATTTACCCTGAGTTATACTATACTATAATGATAAAATAATAATATATATAAACACAGAATATATTATATTTTGTAGTTTGTAGATATAATAGTAAATCTGAGAAATTGGATTGGCAAGTGCTTTCTACATTTACACTTACGCCTTCTAAAATAGTCATGGCACTGCCAATCTATAGGTCAATATATGAATATACTGACTGGTTATAAGTACCGTAGTAACATAAAATGCTGCAAATATCAAGACGACTTCTGCTGGACATAGACCTCCTCTATAAAACTACACTGGACGCTTATGAACTTAGAACAGCCGGGCTAGCACGGATGGTAGACAAAATTGTCTTTCCCTGTTTTATGTCAAATTCTTCATACAATTTACTTGTCAAGTGGAGTAAAACAGGGGAAAGACAATTTTGTCTACCGTCCGTGCTAACCCTGCAGGGGATCCTCACATTGCCTTTAATCGTAATATTTCAAGTAGCATATGTGAGGACCACCCCCAATATGTATAAAAAATACGGCGACAGGCACTCTTACAGCACCCGCAATGCGGACAAACTCGTTTATGTACCCCGCTCCCTCGCCAAGTCTTGCGAACTGACCCATGTTATGGGCCCCGAGGTCTATAACCGACTACTGGTGACGTAGTTTCCGCTCCCAGCTCGGCTTCGCTTCGTTCAAAACCAGACTGAAACGCTGGCTTGTCGAGCAAACGTTCTACAGTTTCGAAGAATTTATAAATATATAGTGTAATTAAATAATGCATCTATATTATTTGAAATTATTGCCAAATTTAACATTGTTATAATTAGGAAATGGTGTTATTTTATCTCTTGACATTGTTTTATTTTAATTTATATTGATATTTACACTTTAATTTGACATTTTTTATTTGACATTGAACAACATATTATTCAATGGTGGACATTGTAATTTATTACTATATTATTATTTTATTTTATATGTTAATTATTATTTTTTATTTCTGTAGATGTATACGCGTTGTATACACTGCGACCGTTCTTATTATTATTATAGCTCATATTGAGCTGTTATGACATGTAAACATAGTTTATGAATAAATGAGTATTGAGTATGATACGGGGGAATTTGGCATAATCACCACGGTTGATCGCATATTTTAATGTACTGAGAAAAATGCTGCCTATCCCAGGATATTCCGCCGGCTCTCACGGCACCCACGGCAAGAGATGGTCCTACGGAAGTACGGACTATGGTCCACATTTTACTGTTTATTTTTACGAGGTTCGTTCCATTTTCAAAGTCAATTTCTACCCACATTTGCAGGCGACGCAGTCGACATAAAGCCCCCACTACCACCAGATGTGACCATAGACAAAAGTTTAATCCAAATAAACGTTTCAAACGAGGAGCTACAACAGAGGATACAAAACTTCATAGAGAAGAAGAGGGAACAAGTAAATATCTGTAACATACACGACTTCATCCCGAACAGGGGAGAGAACGAGACGGAAGATGCGGAGACGTGCGCCAGAGTGAGAACGCAGTTCGTTAGGCGAAGCGATTCGAAGGGGCATTTGAAAAGTAAGTTTAATTTAGAACTTTTTAACTTGTTCAGGTAACTCGATGACTCCATCACCCTTAGTTGAGAACTTGGATTGTTCGAATCAGCCAAATTTTCAACACAGAGCGCCACTAAGCGGCTGCTTACCTCCGTGGGGAGCCGATGGACGAAGGGAGCGAGTAGCCGCTCAAAGTGGCGTTTCCTGGGGAAGGCCTACGTCAGCAGTGAACGTCTTCAGTCTGTTAATGATGAATACATAATATCTTAACCTTACATTGTACCTGAATTCGCTATCTCGCTCCTGCATCTTGACATTTTCATATAAATTGACTTAATGGACAATATGCCTTTATTACTCAAGCTAACTACTACAATAATAAAAACTAAACTAGCTACACTACTTACTACAAAGAACATATGGACTGTATAATAGCCGCGATGGCCTATAGACAGTACAAATGCTCCAGCCCACTGCCGGTACCCAACATGCTAAAAATTGAAAAATTGTCGAAATGCGCGAGCGGAATAGAAGAATCTAGAATCATAGACGACGTGATTCTTAATTTTTAATACTAAAATTGAAAAATTGTCGAAATGCGCGAGCGGAATAGAAGAATCTAGAATCATAGACAACGTGATTCTTAATTTTTAATACTAAAATTGAAAAATTGTCGAAATGCGCGAGCGGAATAGAAGAATCTAGAATCATAGACAACGTGATTCTTAATTTTTATTACTAAAATTGAAAAATTGTCGCAATTCGCGAGCGGAATAGAGGAATCTAGAATCATAGACGACGTGATTCTTAATTTTTAATACTAAAATTGAAAAATTGTCGAAATGCGCGAGCGGAATAGAAGAATCTAGAATCATAGACAACGTGATTCTTAATTTTTATTACTAAAATTGAAAAATTGTCGAAATGCGCGAGCGGAATAGAAGAATCTAGAATCATAGACAACGTGATTCTTAATTTTTATTACTAAAGTTGAAAAATTGTCGAAATGCGCGAACGGAATAGAAGAATCTAGAATCATAGACAACGTGATTCTTAATTTTTATTACTAAAATTGAAAAATTGTCGAAATGCGCGAGCGGAATAGAAGAATCTAGAATCATAGACAACGTGATTCTTAATTTTTATTACTAAAATTGAAAAATTGTCGAAATGCGCGAGCGGAATAGAAGAATCTAGAATCATAGACAACGTGATTCTTAATTTTTATTACTAAAATTGAAAAATTGTCGCAATGCGCGAGCGGAATAGAGGGATCTAGAATCATGGACGTGATTCTAAATTTTTATTACTTATTCCAGTCCGCAAAGTAAACAACGAGTGGGGTCCCCAAACGGTCCAGAACCTGCCGCCAACCAACCAAGGAGACGCGACCGGACTGCCCTCATCCATCGCCGAGCGAGTGCTGACCATTGAGAAGTACCTCAACATTGGACCCGTGCCGAAGGATATTTACAAAAGGCTGAAGGATATGGAAGACAAGATTGCTTATTTACAGGCAGTGTCGCCGGAATATGCTATGTTTTGGGTAAGAATCGAGTTATTGTTAGTAAAAATGCCCTGCAAGCGTCTGTTTCCGTCACAGAGGATTGAAACAAATGACGCTTCAGGCGAAGCGTTTTTTTTTTGCTCTGTGGTTTCCGGCTATACCAGGTGATCTTGAATTGGTATTTTATCCCGAAATGGACAGACTGGGACCATGATAACCTACAAGTTGTGAGAGCCTTACTTGAAACTGGGTGTCAAAATCTTCATGGTAAAAAATAAATCCACTCGCAAAATTGCACGTGCGATCGCCACGAGTGTTAAAATGATACTATAAATACATTTCTAAACACAGGTCATTAAACTCATTTATGTGCACTCAGTCAAGGACGAAGTTCAACCACCCAGCTGCGCTAAGTCTATTTTCGAACGTAAACTTTACATGGCATTTTTTCAATGAAAAACTATTAATTTAGTAAAATCGTAGAAGAAACATTGTCTACCTTGGGATGTAGATTTACTCCCTTTCGGGATAACATACCAATTCAAGGTCACCTTGTATATGACCTGGGCGTGTTCAAGAGAAGAGTGAATAGGTACTTAGCTAGCATGCTACATCTTTGATCGCATCGTCACTGTCCATCAGGTGAGAGCGTGGTCAAATGCTAGATAAGTCTGATGTAAAAATAGGAGTCGAATCGGTCGCGATGTGCCTTCCCCAACGCTGGGTGTGGGAAACACTTGAGCCTTATGAAGTTATTGAAGAACCTACCGCCTCTGCCTACTGCTTCCTAGACTGACACTAACATCTGTCACTTTACCTTAACTTTCTAAAGCTTTGGCTACACTGTTGCGCGATCATTATATTCGTTCGTGTTGCGTTGTCGTATCGTTTTAACCAGAATTTTGCCAAACCCACAGCAATCTCGAAGTATTCGGCCGCGCATGGCAGGACGATGCAAATTTTCTCTGAAACCCGAGTGTAGGATCTTTGCGTAGCAGTTAGGTTACCTTCGGTGTAACCAATACATAAGAAATGTATATATGTGTTGTATGTGGATTCTCACTAACGAAATTAAAAAATATCTCCGTCTCTTTCATTACCCTTTTATTAGAAGAGCACCGGTACACCTTTAGCATTAAAGAATGCGACATACATCACTGCGTAGGTTAACTAGGTTATGGTACCCAATGATCCTGCCTCCTTCCTACAATATGGAATTATTACTAAATTATTTATTTGTTATAGAAAAATAACCGCGAGTCGGAAGAGCCGAAGGAAGAAAACATGGTGGACTACACCTTTTCTGCCGACGACATCGCAAGGAAGATAGAGCAGCTTGAGAAAATGAACATGTGATACTGTAAATATTAGTATATTATGTACAAGTTTTGAGTACAATTTGCATCAATTTAATTGCAGTTTCATTATGACCATGATAGGCTTGAAAACCACAATATCACTTTATACTTCACACTAATATTATAAATGAGAAAGTATGTATTTGTTACCTCTTCAAGCTGTAACAGCTAAACAGATTTCAATGAAAGGAATTGATAGCTTATACACTGGAATAACACGGTAATTTATATCCGCGGGCAAAACCGCGGGGCGCAGTTAGTAGTACATCATAGGCAAACCATAGATTGATTGGATTACCTCACAGAGCTATGAAACGAATGACGCTTCGCAACTAGCGTTTTTATTTTTTTGCTCTGTGGATTACCTATTTTAATAACCGGCCAAGTGCGAGTCAGGCTCACGAACACTTCCATACCATTATCTATGAAAACGAGCAAGTAATCAAGTTTGTTGTTTGCGTTTTAAATATTTATTTTATTGTTTTTTAGTATTTGTTGTTAAAGCGATAACAGAAATACATCATCTGTGAAAATTTCAGCTGTCTAACTATCCCGATACAGCCTGGTGACAAACGGACAGCAGTCTTAGTTATTATTACCCTTTGGGTACGTAACTCTAATTACTTTCTACAAGCTACAGTAGTCGCCTGTCAGAACTACCGTTCGAAGTATTTCGACGTGTTTAAAAAGTTATTTAACTTTATAAGATTTACTTAGAAAATATAAATAAAACAACCATATAAACACTATAAAATCTATAATAATAATAATGAAATATTTACACAAAGTCACGATCAGTATTAACAACCAAAACAGTGCAGGCAAAAGATACAGCACGACTAAAGATAATAAATAGATTAGGGTCATAACGTGCTTGTCTAAAAATTAACTTGAAATACTCAATGATGAGTAGTTCTGAAGAAAATTAACATTCTACTTACATTTCCCCTTACATGTCGATCTGTTTTTATTTCAGTCTATCGATGTTACATCAACTTTAAACAGCGTGAGATCTTACAGAATAGGCTTGTGTCGTGCAATTTTTTTATTGCATAAATTAATAATATTCCTCAAAAAAATGAGCAGTCATGAAAACAAAAATTAAATAGCTCAAAAACTGACAAAGTTACACGCATTTTAAAATACAGGAATAGAAAGACAGTTCAAACGGGGTGACGTCACTTCTTCCACCTTCATAGTACCTCATTACTAACCTGTGGTAGATGTACATACAATCCCATTGGCATGTGACGTCATATCCCAAAGTAACATAGTAGCTGTGGGGATGCTCTTCTCTGCGATAAAGGGACAGGCGATGCCAAGAAACTTTAAAAGCTTATTACTCTGTGATTTATTTACCGATTATACTAATTCTTTCAATTATTGCTTTAATATTTAACCTACTTTATTAGAATAATATTAACTTGTTAATTTTTAATAGTAGGACACAAGCGTATTCGAAACAAATCATCTTAATCATAAACGGTCAGTAAGCTAAACTGTTATTTTTGTCTCGGTTCCACGCGCGACTGATCTCATCAGCCAGAACTAGATAGATATATAGAGCATTTACTAATAAAAGGAGAAATCAACATCACTCAGTTGAATCATGCTAACATGTTACGCAACGAGAACGAAATTGTACCACAATACAAATTCGCAGAAGTACCATTGTCAGTACTAATGGGACTCATGTTTCATTCATTCAATGAATGGCGGTTGATTGTAACGGATATACAATTATGTGTTCCCAAAAATAAAATTACCATTTCCATTAACAATACTAGTGGGAAGTGTCTCAGTAGTTCAATTAACGGCAGTTAGAAACATACATGTGTAAAACAGTTTTAAACTTTTACGGTTGTTCATTACGTTTTTAATAGTAAGATCCCGTAAGAACTATTGAAAACATAGTACATGAGTGTTCCCAGAAACACAATTACCAGTTCCATTGACACCAGTTGGAAATGTCTCATTAGTTCAGTTGATTTCACGTGATTATTAAACAATAGTGTTACTTCTTATTTTAACAAGTCAGTTTTGGTTCGGTCGTCGCATGAACAGCACCAGACCTAGCGCAGCCAAGAGTGCCGTGATGAGGTAGAGGTCCCAGTTTGACAATACGTTGGAGTCGCCACCAGCTAGGAAGAGCAGCGCCAGTGGACTCTGGAACAATGACTGAATTATACGACAAAGTGAGTTTTGGTACTCAAATACTATAAATACAGTCTATAAACCCGCTCGTGTTTCAAATATTCCTTTTAAGTACTATTTTTTTGTAGTAGTAGTCTATTATGAATTTATTATTAACTGTCAGATATGAATAAGTACCTTGATTTATGTTTTATTGTTGTTTTAAAGGCTAGTTTATGTTTAAATATTATTAAACATTATTGTTGGCCTATCTTAAATCAGCGTGGTTATATACAGCCCAGTTTTTTTTTTGTAGTAGAGTAAGGTAATAACATTTAGTAGAACTAAGTTGTAGTTGTTGTGGCAACGTTCCCGTGTATACTCACCACTGCAAGGTTCCCGTGTACACTCACCACTGCAAGGTTCCCGTGTACACTCACCACTGCAAGGTTCCCGTGTATACCCACCAGTGCAAGGTTCCCGTGTACACTCACCACTGCAAGGTTCCCGTGTACACTGTCACTGCAAGGTTCCCGTGTACACTCACCACTGCAAGGTTCCCGTGTACACTCACCACTGCAAGGTTCCCGTGTACACTCATCACTGCAAGGTTCCCGTGTATACCCACCAGTGCAAGGTTCCCGTGTACACTCACCACTGCAAGGTTCCCGTGTACACTCACCACTGCAAGGTTCCCGTGTACACTCACCACTGCAAGGTTCCCGTGTACACTCACCACTGCAAGGTTCCCGTGTACACTCACCACTGCAAGGTTCCCGTGTACACTCACCACTGCAAGGTTCCCGTGTACACTCACCACTGCAAGGTTCCCGTGTACACTCACCACTGCAAGGTTCCCGTGTACACTCACCACTGCAAGGTTCCCGTGTACACTCACCACTGCAAGGTTCCCGTGTACACTCACCACTGCAAGGTTCCCGTGTATACCCACCAGTGCAAGGTTCCCGTGTATACCCACCAGTGCAAGGTTCCCGTGTATACCCACCAGTGCAAGGTTCCCGTGTATACCCACCAGTGCAAGGTTCCCGTGTGCCCACCAGTGCAAGGTTCCCGTGTGCCCACCAGTGCAAGGTTCCCGTGTGCCCACCAGTGCAAGGTTCCCGTGTGCCCACCAGTGCAAGGTTCCCGTGTACCCACCAGTGCAAGGTTCCCGTGTGCCCACCAGTGCCAGGTTCCCGTGTGCCCACCAGTGCCAGGTTCCCGTGTGCCCACCAGTGCAAGGTTCCCGTGTGCCCACCAGTGCAAGGTTCCCGTGTGCCCACCAGTGCAAGGTTCCCGTGTGCCCACCAGTGCAAGGTTCCCGTGTGCCCACCAGTGCAAGGTTCCCGTGTGCCCACCAGTGCAAGGTTCCCGAGTGCCCACCAGTGCAAGGTTCCCGTGTACCCACCAGTGCAAGGTCCCCGTGTACACTCACCACTGCAAGGTTCCCGTGTACACTCACCACTGCAAGGTTCCCGTGTACACTCACCACTGCAAGGTTCCCGTGTACACTCACCACTGCAAGGTTCCCGTGTATACCCACCAGTGCAAGGTTCCCGTGTATACCCACCAGTGCAAGGTTCCCGTGTGCCCACCAGTGCAAGGTTCCCGTGTGCCCACCAGTGCAAGGTTCCCGTGTACCCACCAGTGCAAGGTTCCCGTGTGCCCACCAGTGCCAGGTTCCCGTGTGCCCACCAGTGCAAGGTTCCCGTGTGCCCACCAGTGCAAGGTTCCCGTGTGCCCACCAGTGCAAGGTTCCCGTGTGCCCACCAGTGCAAGGTTCCCGTGTGCCCACCAGTGCAAGGTTCCCGTGTGCCCACCAGTGCAAGGTTCCCGTGTGCCCACCAGTGCAAGGTTCCCGTGTACCCACCAGTGCAAGGTTCCCGTGTGCCCACCAGTGCCAGGTTCCCGTGTGCCCACCAGTGCCAGGTTCCCGTGTGCCCACCAGTGCCAGGTTCCCGTGTGCCCACCAGTGCCAGGTTCCCGTGTACCCACCAGTGCCAGGTTCCCGAGCGCGGCGTGCGCGTTGAGGCGGGCGAGCGCGAGCGCGGCGGGGAGGCGGGCGTCGGGCGAGGTGTCGGCGGCGAGGTCGTAGCACCGCTTGGCGAGGTGCAGGTCGCGCGCCAGCCCGAGCCCGCGCTCGTGCATGTAGCCCAGGTTGAACGTCGCCTGCGCGCTGTGCAGCTGCTCCGATGCTATCCTGGATGGGACATAACAACACGCACACCCAGTTGCAGAAACGATCAATAACTTTTAAAGTCGACTTTAAACCTTTATCTTCCATTAAACTGTTGCCCTCCCTACAGTTTAAAGACTCTATTATCGTTAATGCCGCCATTAAGATTAATAATTGTTTCTGCAACTGGGTGTATATCTACTGAGCCGCCTGCTAAGCAGGGTATAAGCATATGCCAAACCCTTCTCATGGACAAAAACGACCTCCAGTACCCGGCAGCTCGGCTATTCGTGACTATGATAGCGGTCACGGTAATGTCAGAGCAGGCCCCCAAGTCTGCTATTTCAATAGGCATGATGACTATTAAAAATGAACAAGTAAATAATACTTACATAAAAAAGGTTAAAAATGAATGCAATCATTGAAAAAATAAGTAAAATCGGTAAATAAATCACAGAGTAATAAGCTTTTAAAGTTTCTATAGGAGGCATCTCCTGTCCCTTTCTCGCGAAACTTAGCGACCCCAGTTACTATGAAAAATCCACTCGTGACGTCACATGCCAAAGATATTGTATGTAAAGCTACCACAGCTTAGTAATGAGGTACTATGACGACATTGCTCTGACCTCACTGGCCGTTTGAGCTATCTCTTTCTATTCCGGTTTTTAAAATGCTTGTAACTTGGTCATTTTTTGAGATATTTAATTTTTGTTCTCACAAATGTTTATCTTTTGAAACATACAATTAATTTAACCAAAAAAAAATTTTAGTCATCCTGCCTATTGTCATAATGGTTTATGAATGGTACCATATAATGACAGATACTGACAACAATACTAGTCTACATACAAGGTGACTTTGAATTGGTATGTTATCCCGAAATGGGGGGATTGGGACCACGATACACTACAAGTTGTGAGAGTCTTACTTGAAACTGGGTGTTTCAAGAACTCCATGGTAAAAAATAAATCCACTCGCAAAAATGCACGTGCGTTCGCTACGAGAGTTAACAAGATACTATAAATTTAATCACTGAGGGGTAGTAATGGGTATAAAAGGTTGGTTATGCGAGGATGGTCACTTGCTTTTCTCTAGTCTATGGAAGATGATGTAGTAGGAAACGGAAACTGGTAAAAAACTAGCTGTGAGGTAAAATGGTTCGCGTGCACTTAAGCACGAGGACCGCGTGCTGAAGGATGGAGAAACCTGGTGATGCAGAGGACGGCTGGCATCGCTGAACGCAGAATAGATACTCGGTGAATTCGTTCCTTTATGTTTATCTAATATGTGAGACGATCTATCACCGTAAATCTTTAAGAATGTTATAAAGGCTAGGAAAGGACTGAGAATGGTGGGGTGGGTTGCGGGCGGCCATTTTAGGATCGAATCACATAGTCGAATCTTTAATTAATATGCATTTATCTACGATGTTCCTGGTTATACTGTGTCCCTACATAGCGCCATTAATTATCTCAAACGCCTTATGATCTTATACGAAATGCAGATACGATAGGATCAATAGTTATATTCCTCCTTTGTGGTGTTATAAATCAGCATTTTCGAACCTAGGCGTAAGAAACGCCGCCACATGTGTTTTGCATTCACAATACTCAACAGCACCATGTCATCTGCACAAGTAAACTTACCAACTGACGAACCTAAGTTACATGGAGTAGTAAAGAATGATAAACCAAAGATGATAAAGCCCGTTGATAGCTCGTGGACATAATTTCTCGTACAAACACGACTCGCCTACGTGGGCAGGGGGCGAGGTAACAAAACGAAATAAAGTCATACGAAATTACAAAGGACAGAGCAGGATGGAACAATTGGGTGTCCCGCTTCCTCTGGTGGGATTAGCAGTTGAAATAAACTACTAATTTTCGTTCGAGGGGAAGTTGTATCGTTGGGCAACAGGATTTATAGTGAATGGCAGCTACCCTCACCTGTAGTGATGCGCGGCGGCCTCCAGGTCGACGGTGGTCCCGTACCCGTAGTAGTGGTAGTCCCCGAGCTTGACCCGCGCGGCGGAGCAGCCCTGCGCCGCCGCGCGCGACCACAGCTGCAGCGCGCGCCGGTACCGCTCCGCCACAGGGAACATGTCTACTTCGCCTGGGAATGCCCATTTCAAATGATAGTAATACGCAACGGTTAATATAAATAAATAACGCCTTACGATCACATATATAGATACTAGACCCTAATTAAGAATAAATAAATATATGTGGACATTTCACACAGCGCCATCTAGCCCCAAACTAAGCAAAGCTTGTACTATGGTAACCAGATAACTGATACAATGCTTATATACTTTTTGTTTGTAAATGCATATATAAAATACAATATAACACCCCAACACAGAACAAACATCTATGTTCATCACACAAATGTTTGTCCTGGATAGGAATCGAACCCTATAATAATAACTCATTAGTAACAATCAAATAACTCATTAGTTATTCTTAGTTAAAGCCTAGTCCTAGACCTAATGAGCAAAATAGATGATCGGGACCAACCACCGACCAAGGTCACATTTGTCTCACCTTGGTCGGGTTGGTGTAAACTCCGACCGTGTGGATGGTGGCTGGTGTCTTCATTCGGTCGGCCACCACCATCCACACAGTCGGTGAGACAAATGTGACCTTGGTCGATAGTTGGTCCCAATCGTCTATTTTGTTCATAACTGTTGCTATACCCTGATGGGAGCATATTATGCCATACACATACATACCACCTGAATTAAAAATATGTAGATATGTTTGCAATAAATTATTGAGCATTAAGATTCCCTGTATCTAGGGATCCAGGAACTACGAGGACCATGCTCCCACATCACCTGGACACAGAACAACGTATTTCCCTTTTTTTCGCCTTCGTTTTTTTCACCTTTGAGCCACCTAAGTTACAGACTACATGGACCTTGGAGCCGGGGAGGCACCCACCGATGTCCAGCAGGTAGGCGGCGTTAGCCTGCGCGACCTCGAGCCCGCGGTCGGCGAGCGCGCGGTACTGCAGCCAGCCGGAGTTCGGGTCCCGCGCGCGCCGCGCCGCGTGCGCCGACATCAGCCGCGCGGACCACGCGCCGCGCTCGCACACGCTCTTGAATAACTGAGGAATAACTCTTATCAGGGGGGTCATATCTAGCAAAGATCATAACCGCTGACGCCTCACGCTAACTCCAAAAATGCATCGAATTGACATTCGCTACGGAAAAGTTAGCGATTTCCGAAATGACATTTCAGTACATTTTCGAGTTAGCGTGAGGCGTTAGCGTTAGTGGTTGGGATCATTGCTAGACCCCCAGGGGGTCACCACAAGGTCTTATAGCATTATTACTTCAATCATACATTGACAAATGACATAAAAGTAAGAATACTTCAATGTTGCAGAGCCAGCAGGCTTACCACAAACTAATACGAAACCATCATGTTTCATGGCATTAATATTTCAAGGTTACTATAATATTGTTCGAATTCGTACCATGAACTTATAAAGTATTCCTGCGAGTGAACGAGACGTCTACATTTTTATATGACGTTATCACTATCGTACGTCAGTGTCAACATGATGTAAAGGTATGACATGACAGTTGTATTTGAGTGAACGATTTAACGTGACGTCATCAAAACTGCTCTGGCTCTGCAACATTACAGTATCTTACTTTTATGTCATTTGTCAATGTATGATTGAAGTAATAATGTTATAAGAGGTAGTGGTTACGTGCGACAGTGATAACGCCATATAAAAATGTAAACGACTCGCTCACACGCAGGAATACTTTATAAGTTCATGGTACGAATTCGAACAATATTATTGTAACCTTGAAATAATAAAACATCAAACATGATGGTTTTGTATTAGCTAGTGATAGCCCAGCAGGGCCATTATTCTCTATGGAAACACAGATTCCACACGATACGAAACCACGTCGTTATCGTGTCTTGTTCGAATCGTGTCACAGCGTTAGAAATATCTTCACTTTACATTAAGACGAAGGATAGAGCGAATAAGGTGTTATTTTGGCACGTTTCCTGACGAAACTAGAGCATGCGGAGCTTTGAATTTAAAATATCACGTATTTCTTTTCCCTAACTTTATGATGACCGCGAATATGTACATGATAAATAAATTCAGGTCTATGGAAAAAAAACGCAAACATACCTAAAAAATTTGGTTTTACCCAATTTTATACAGTTCTATCGAATATGTTTGTACAAAAAAGAAAAAATAGTGTATGCCCAACATACATTCACATAATGATGACATCATAAATTGAAAAATACTATTCTAACATAGATAATAATTAAAAACCTCTAAAATCAGCCATTGTCGTAAGCGCCACGCGGAAGTTTCCACTGAACTTTTTTTTTGTTATATATTGGCTCCACACATTGTGTATTTGGCCAGTGTCAAGTATTATAATTTCATCATGATATATAAAATTTTTCACGCAGTCATAGTCCAGTCTTAGTCAGGTACTCATAGTCCAGTCTAAGTCATGCTCCAGCAAAGTGGTGGCAACTTTACTACAAGCTTCTATGGAGTTTTGGAAGCAACACGAAAAATCACGTTTCACCACATTATATCAGTTGCCCTCACTCATGCTCGTAATTCAGCACTTAATGCGTAATACGCCACCAATTTTAAACATTAACACTGGGAAAAGCACAAGTTTAGTATAATAATACAATGCAACGACGACGTAAACTCTTCTGCATTCCCGCCAAAACTCTACATTGAACTTAAGGTCTATGTTTCTTTGAACGAATTTCGATCTGCTTATCTGACCCTCCCTTCGCCTTAAGAGAAAACTATTCGAAAAAACCTTAAGAATAAACACTACAAATGTTCAACAAAAATACATTCAAACAGAATCGCAAGGTTTTTCGTTCCGTCCTGCGTACCACCCCATATGCACCCCCCCATATGTACATATGCCTCATCCCATACAACGGAATAACTCGGGATATTTTACGAATTATTTTATTTCTGCATAACGCAAGATTATCAAGCGACATTTATTGCGTGTTGGCGAAGTATTGGGCCAAATGAAGACACTTTACACTAACTAGTAACTCTCTAGACAGGATTATTACATTTTTTTCAAGTTCGGGCTATTTTTCGTTTGCACCTGATGGGAGCCCATGGTAGAACATTACCGGAGTGACGTCACACGTACCTCGACGGCGGTGGTGCAGGAGCGAAGCACGCCGAGCCCCTGCGCGTGCATGTGAGCGAGGTGGTAGAGGGCGAGCACGTGGCCGCTCTGCGATGCGAGCGAGAAGTATTTGTTCGCTTGCTTGAAGTCGCGACGGACGCCGATGCCACCTGGACACAATAATAATTAATTATCATCTATTTATTCAATAATCAAATACACTGGTCGTTTACAATATACAGGATGTAATTTAATTCATTAGCATAAATTGAGCCCATGGATAGTACATCATTTATAGATTATTATTAAAGAGTAAAAGTGTGTAAATGAAAATGTTTTTATTGAAAATTATGAAGATTGCCGCGGCGCCTAATGCAGTTGGCACGGATGATTTTGATACATTTAAACGTTTTCATACCTTGTACTAATTAAAACAGTACTACATTATTTTAATTAAATTTTGTAGCATTTGATTAAGTAAGTTATTCCATTTTTTGGAGTTATTATTATTACTAAACCAATGTGTTAGAATTCACAAATTTTGGTCCAGACGTAACCGGCATCAGGAGTAGGTACTTAGTTTCAAAGGATGCTATTGAATTCAATTACACCCAGTAGTTGTAACTGGAAAATGTGGTTGATTGTGGTGGTGAATACTTTTTATTTTGATTTTCTGTATTTATTTATTCCACAGGTCTTATCTTAATAATCACAATAAACCAATACTAATTTATTTACAGCCAAATAAAAGGAACAACATTAAAATTACGGTTTCAGTGTGGTGGGAGCAAAGCGAGCGTATTTTTTTTAAACTATATTTAATGTTTCACTCTGGGTTGTTATGGCGGGTGCGGAGTTTAAATTGGTAGGTCAAAGCCGTTTTGGTTTTAAACTGTAAGTGTACAAACAATTAAATATAAATAAAGCTGGTAGGGTTTTAGGGTTCAGTTAGATTTGTCTATAAACCATGTAATTTATGTACAGATCAATTAGTTATTTTTGTAAAGGAAAAGTTTGAATTACGAACGGACTTGAACTTAATCTGTAGATTAATTGTTTTTTATAGCAGGCGATACTGCTATAAAAACATAAATAATGAAATTTATGTGTTCCCCTCACCAAAGTACATAAATCCGAGATGCAGTTGTCCATCCACCCAGCCTTGGTTTGCAGCCATTGTGAAGTATTTGAACGCAGCCGTTGTGTCTTTGGGCACACCGCGGCCCTGGAAAAATTTGAAATTTAGTCTGAGTGGCAAAAACTGTTTGAAACTGGATAATTTTTGTAATTTTTAATTTTTATTTTTGACATTTTTCGTATACTGATTAACATTTTTTATAATATTATGAATGAATACCTATTGAATGCGTACCTACCTATGTTATATTGTATGTACCTGCGTATTTATATAATTATATTATACGAATAACCTATTTTAGTAGGTATACTTAAAGTAAATCATCGACATGTAACTTGAAAGTATTATGAATAAATGATTATGATTAATAAGAAAAAAATACACAAGCGAAGCGATAAATCCACACGATTCTAATACTTTTATGGACAACTTTGGAAAAACTTCGACAAATTCTTTAATATTATTACTGTTTTTGTTTTTAAATAAATGATAAAATAAAAAATAAAAACGTTTTATTATCAGACACAAAGAATTTGTATTTTTTTTGGAAATATGCAATGGCATATCATTCTCCTCGGTACATTAAAATATTCTGCGATCACCAAGCTGCCTGCCAAGCGTGCCGATTATAGCAAACCCCTATGATAACCGCCCAAAGTGGCATTTTATAGAGGAGGTCCAGAGGTATAGATAAATAGATAGATTAACTCTTTTTTTTTTTCTTATATTTTGGCTCCACACATAGTGTATTTAGCCAGTGTCAAGTATTATATTTTCATCGTGTTATAAAATATTTCACGCAAAGTCATGTCCTAGTCACAGTCATAGTCTAGTCCAAGTCAGGTAGTCATAGTTCAGTCTAAGTCATGCTCCAGCAAAGTGGTGGCAACTTTACTAGAAGCTTCTATGGAGTTTTGGAAGCAACACGAAATATCACGTTTCACCACATTATATCACTTGCCCTCACTCATGCTCGTAATTAAGGACTTAATGCGTAAAACGCCACCAATTTTAAACATTAACACTGGAAAAAGCACAAGTTTTGAAAAATAATACGATGCAACGACGTGAACTTTTCCGCGTTCCCGCCAAAACTCAATTAACTCTTTATTGTACACTAAATAAACTAACATATACAAAATAAAAGAAACAAAACTTAATTGACTTATAATGCTAGTACAATGGGCGGTCTTATCGCTTAAAGCGATTTCTTCCAGACAACCTTGGGATGGAGAGGACATTGAAAAATTAATTTGGGTGTATGGTGTACCTACAGCTAAACTTAGCAGTGATATCACACTCGTAGTATGTGGAGCAGTAGACATCTTCCGGCTGATGACGATGTTTGAAATGATATTTTAGAGTTTACTTAAAGAATGCTGTTTAAGATTATGATTTCATCTTATGATTTTTCTACATTTCATAGCGTAAAACTAATTCCTGTCTGCACGAGCTTAACAGCTCTTAAGGTTACACTTATCCCCCCCATTTAACGCATTTGGACACGTC
Organism: Ennomos erosarius; assembly: GCA_963580505.1. Lineage (NCBI taxonomy): Eukaryota > Metazoa > Arthropoda > Insecta > Lepidoptera > Geometridae > Ennomos > Ennomos erosarius. The sequence continues at coordinate 1,767,345 of OY756996.1, read as the reverse complement.
ATAAGTGTGAACTTTCTTAACTGCGCACTTATATCTTCGCTGTAAAATTTTAGTGCGATTTGGCATAAGAATTAAGTGTTTACCTGTAAATACATAAGCCCTAGGCCGCTCTGTCCGACGGGGTTGTTCAGTTCGGTCGCCTTTCTGAAGTATCGCAGGGCTGTCTCGTTGTCTGCCTTGATTCCGTCACCGCCTTCCAAGTATATCTGGAAGCATTGTCATTGACGTTAGCCGGTGAAATGTGCGTGTTAGGTATTGGATAAATAAATAATATAAATATGGGGTGCATGTCGCCGTCTTTTTCTACGATTGTGCTGACTGGATAATCTGCTTCTATGTCGTCTAGCTGAGTTGTCTTGCGGCTAACTAGGTGAGTATCTAGTTAGTAAAAGCAGTTGCTTTCATGTCATCCAACGTAAATTGTTTTTCAGCGCACAGCTCATTCTGATAGGCATTCTTTATAAAAAAAACGCGGTTACTTATAAACCGTCGAATTATTGCAAACGGACAATTTGTCTTGCAATAAAACAATGATGATTATATTTTACATGTAAATAGTCAAAATACTAATAAAAGTATGTTTCAGTACATGATACCTTTCCCAAGAATGCGTTAGCGACCGCGTTCCCAGTCTTGGCGGCTTGCGAGAAGTAATGCAACGCCTTGTTCATGTCCAGGGTGACTCCGCGCCCGCCTTGGAAGTGGAGCTGGCCTAGACCCACCTGGGAAATTAAATAAACACCAATAAACATGAATAACTATTTTCTGATATGTACAGCTACATTGTTCAAGACCAGTATGTATTGGCCTTACTCTCAGGAATTTTGCTAAAACTGTTCAGCTGGGTGATCATGTGACCTGGTTTGAAAAGATAAAAACATTAATTTGAAATGCTTTATCTTTATCACATAGCAATGCAACCAGGGTTTCATGCCCACCTCACTGGCGGGTTGGCTGACTGGAGAGATACCCTTAGTACTTCCTAAATTATATATTATTCTCAAATATGTATTGCCTCTCCCCAAGGTTTCCTCTGTTTAGGTTGATTTTTTTTTAGATTAGGGTGTATTGCAGTCATTTTTTATATATATAGTATGTAAATGGTGTTCAATGAATATTTATTATTTATTTATTATTTAACTAACACCGAACCGAGTAACGAACCGGAAGACGCAGCGTAGGCCGGCCCCCCACCAGGTAGACCGACGACCTGGTCAGAACCGTGAGGAGCCGATGGATCAAGAGGCAAGCAGTCACTCAAAGTGGCGCTTTCTAGGGGAGGCCTATGCTCAGCATTGGACGGCTGCAGGCTGATGATGAAAAAACTTAAATAGCCGATATATCTCTTAGAATTGGCATGTCGAAGAAACAATGGGCAGGCCACATCGTAGAACTGACAACCGATGGGGAAGAAACGTTCTCGAGTGGCGACCATGAACCGGAAGACGCAGCGTAGGCTCCTCACTAGGTGGACCGACGATCTGGTGAAAACCGCGGGGAGCCGATGAATGGAGAGTGAATAGGTACTTATTTATCTAGCATGCTACACCTTCGATCGCATCATCACTTTCCATCAGGTGACAATAGACTTGTGTACTATTTGACCACACTCTCGATCTAGATAAGCCTGTTGTAAAATAAAATGCAAGAGGCAAGCATTGGCTTAATGAATCGCTCTACGGTATCAAGGGCAGGCCTATGTTCAGCAGTGAATGTTTTTTGGATGATTATGTTAAACAGAATTCAGTCTTTATTAACCAAAAGCAGGTAACGTTTATTTATTTATTTATTCACTTTAACACCATTACAGTAACCCAATGCGATGTTAAAACAATACTTAGAACTAATCTTAAAAATGCTAGCCTAATACAAGTCATTATTTTCGATACACCGTATCGATACTTCGGTGAATTCCGCCAGGGTGGTTATTCTCTATGGAAATACAGATTCCACACGATACGAAGCCGCGTCGTTATCGTGTCTTGTTCAAATCGTGCCAAAGCGTCAGATATACCTTCACTTTACATTAAAGTTATCTTTATTTTGAATAAAATATATTGACATAAGTGGTCATATCTTTGATGTGTTGATGTTTCGGAACGCGTCTCGGTAAAACATACGATTTTTGACAGTTCAAATCGCGCCAATTCCAAATTCATTTCGCGCGGTTTTATTTTCGTTTCATAGAGAATAGAGTTGCACAGATTTCTTATGTAACACAAGGAATTCGCGTGGTTTCGAAGTAAGGAATCGATTCAGAATAATGGCCCTGGTTGCAACTAAACAAGTCTACGCCCTGAGCGATTAAGTTAAGCCAACGGATGGCGCGTGACAGGGGAGAATATTTGAGTAAGTTAGTCCGGGGTGGTCGCACGGCGAGCGTGGCGGGGCGGCGGCGCACGTCCCTGGTGCACCTCCCGCGCAGCACGCGCCACACGCACTTGACGAGCGCGAGGTCTCCGCACCGCCAGCCGGCTGTACCCGACCATGCCTATTACAAACAAGCTCGGGTACATCAGCGGGTAGAACGGGTAGACCCCGCACTCTTTCAAGTAAAGAAAGCGCGTGAATTTATTTTGTATTTTTTCTATCATTTGACTATATTTAGCCTCATTTAGCGTTAGATTGTACAGGAAAAGTCCGCAAATACTTGTGCTGTCTGGATATTGGGAATCCTAGTTAGGGTCCGCTGTCTGGGTATTGTAGGAGCAGTCCTCGTAGTTACTGGGTCCCTAGATACAGGGAATCCTAGTTAGGGTCCGCTGTCTGGGTATTGTAGGAGCAGTCCTCGTAGTTACTGGGTCCTTAGATACAGGGAATCCTAGTTAGGGTCCGCTGTCTGGGTATTGTAGGAGCAGTCCTCGTAGTTACTGGGTCCCTAGATACAGGGAATCCTAGTTAGGGTCCGCTGTCTGGGTATTGTAGGAGCAGTCCTCGTAGTTACTGGGAATCCTAGTTAGGGTCCGCTGTCTGGGTATTGTAGGAGCAGTCCTCGTAGTTACTGGGTCCCTAGATACAGGGAATCCTAGTTAGGGTCCGCTGTCTGGGTATTGTAAGAGCAGTCCTCGTAGTTACTGGGAATCCTAGTTAGGGTCCGCTGTCTGGGTATTGTAGGAGCAGTCCTCGTAGTTACTGGGTCCCTAGATACAGGGAATCCTAGTTAGGGTCCGCTGTCTGGGTATTGTAAGAGCAGTCCTCGTAGTTACTGGGAATCCTAGTTAGGGTCCGCTGTCTGGGTATTGTAGGAGCAGTCCTCGTAGTTACTGGGTCCCTAGATACAGGGAATCCTAGTTAGGGTCCGCTGTCTGGGTATTGTAGGAGCAGTCCTCGTAGTTACTGGGAATCATAGTTAGGGTCCACTGTCTGGGTATTGTAGGAGCAGTCCTCGTAGTTACTGGGTCCCTAGATACAGGGAATCCTAGTTAGGGTCCACTGTCTGGGTATTGTAGGAGCAGTCCTCGTAGTTACTAGGAATCCTAGTTAGGGTCCGCTGTCTGGGTATTGTAGGAGCAGTCCTCGTAGTTACTGGGAATCCTAGTTAGGGTCCGCTGTCTGGGTATTGTAGGAGCAGTCCTCATAGTTACTAGGTCCCTAGATACAGGGAATCCTAGTTAGGGTCCACTGTCTGGTTATTATAGGAGTAGTCCTCGTAGTTACTGGGTCCCTAGATACAGGGAATCCTAGTCAAGGTCTAGGATCTATGTATGTGGTCGTTGGGCGTTATTAACGAAACGGATCATAGGGTACAGACCCTAATAAGTGAACGTGTACAAACCTGCGCCTGCACATCTCCCTTCTCGGCCAAGAGCTGGTAGTATTCGATGAGGTCGGTGTCCAGCGCTCCTCCCGACCCACCTTCCGCTTCGTCCACCAACCTGGTGCGCAGTACCGCCGGACCACCGCTAAACGTTACCTCACCAGCCACTGGAAGATATTTTCAGTATTTTTCATCATCATCATCATCAGCCCAAAGACGAACACAGGCCCCATAGAGCGCGACTTTGAGAAGCTACTTGACTCTGCGCCCATCGGCTTCCCGGTTTGTTTATTCATACCCAAATGCATTACAGTAGGTATGTCATAGAGGGATAAGTGAGAAGTTAGGAGCTGTCCAGCTTTAGTACAGACGGGCGGAGACTAATAATGTCTCCGAGTATGAATAACCTAATATGGAGTCCAAATATTACAAGCATACGCCAGAATGCTCCATATATGGGCAAAGTATAATAAATAAATAAATAAATAAATAATAAATATGTGTGGACATTTCACACAGTGCCACCTAGCCCCAAACTAAGCATAGCTTGTACTATGGGAACCAGGTAACTGATACAATACTTATATACTTTTTTGTTTGTAAATACATACATAGAATACAATATAACACCCAGACGCAGAACAAACATCTATGTTCATCACACAAATGTTTGTCCTGGTTAGGGATCGAACCCACAGCGCTCAGTTCGGAAGCAGGGATACTACCAACTGAGCTATCGGGCCCGTAATACGTCAATGGAAGAAATGCTCGTGCACACGGTACAAATACTTTGCCTGCAAAAACTATAATATGGTAATGATAAAGAATGACAACATTTTTTGCCCTCCGTTTTGAATTGGTTACAGTTAGTTGCAATATAACAGACCGTCGACAAGTAGTTTTAGTAATAACTACAGAGCTATGAAACAAATGACGCTTCGCATGAGGAGAAACAGCGTTTTCTTTTTGCTCTGTGGTAATAACTTAAGTACCATTGAATATTAAAATTTAAAAGGTTATGTGCACTAACCTTTAGAAGCCACTTTCATGTACAAGTCAAGTGCCTTAGGACAGGAGCTAGGCACACTCACACCTGCCCAGTATCTGTAGCCGAGCGCCATCTGCGCATACGAACTGTCTCCGATTGCTCCCAGAGTGTAGTGAACAAGCGCTTTAGCTTGCGATATTGGTACTGACAACCCTGAGGAGTAGAGGAAACCCATGCCCTGAAATATGGAGGAATGTGTTTGAAAACGTTTGTGGTGTGGTGGTTGAGTAGGTCGGCTCATAACCCGGAGGAGGCAGGTTCGCTTCCCGCGAAACGACAAGAATTTGCACTAAGCAATACTTGGAGTTAAGGGGTCAGGGTTACCAAGAACTATCAAACAAAGAAAAATCAAAATAGAACCGACATTTTTATTTCTGTTTCACTCCTACAACACTTTCGACATAGTGACGGGAGTGAGACCACATTAAGACGGGTCCGCTGCGCCATGTTTTAAACAAAACATAGTTCAAGATCAATATTCTGTTCAAAACATGGCGCAGCGCTCACGCCTTTAGCGTGCTTTAAAAATAAATACTCACAGCATGACCATCAGCATTCCCTTCCTCCGCTAGCTTCTCAAATATTTCTTTTGCTGCATCAATATCTAACCCCACCCCCTCGCCGTATATGAATGACCAGGCTAACTTGACCTTCGCCGGTGCATAGCCCGCGTCGGCCGCCGCCTTCACTTGGAGGATCGTTCCTTGCAGGTCGGGGGTCCGACGGCGGAGCTTCTTTATTGCTTCGTCATAGAGCTCTTTGGCTGGATAACATAATTTGAACTATAATATATTGTTTATTTTTTAAGAATAATGATGTCTATTCCATTCACAGCGTCATGCATAACCTAAATCGCCTTTTTCCTTCCTATTAGAAGCCAGTTAGAATAAAAAGGAAAATAAGATAAGTACATCAAAATTGACTACCCTATTTAAGGAATTCCAATTACAGCCGTGAACAGTAGAACGCCACTAGCTTTGCCAAATCAAATTAAATTATTTAATTTTTGGGGCAAATTCTGATTTAACTAAAATACCACCAAGTTATTTAAGAATCAATAAATAATTTTATGTAATATTTTAGTATCTTTTATATTTTGAAATAATACGGTATCTAGTAAATAGATTTGCATAATTGCATAATACAGTACTTCAAAAGCTGCATCAAAAAGTTGAACTGTGAACAAATAGTGGATAAATTGTTTTGACAGCTATTTCTTAAAAAGATAAACATTGCATTTTCTATCTTTTTTTTTTATGGGAATGAATGACGTGACGAGCTTGTTGTTCACCTGATGTTAAGCAATACGGCCGCCCATAACAGTTGCAGTGTCACTCGGCAGTGTCTTACCTAACTTTCAACATATTTTACTTTTACAAAATGTCTGCGATGTGATTGATTAGTATGTGACTGGCTTATTTTCCATCAACATTTTTCAAGGCTATACCTTCTTTCAACTCCGGAGTAAGTTCCTCCTCATCATCTTCAGGTAATGGGGGCAATGTGTCCAGAAGGTCTTGAGGGTTCTCTTCTTCCAACTTCTGTAAAATTTATTTAAAAACACCAGTTACATTAATGACACAACACCGAATTTACCGTACAGAGAATGATTAGAACAGTTCTTTTATGCTTTCTTTGTTCTTTGTTGCTTCCTAAGAAGGAACCCTTAATAGCACACACCCCGGCTGACTTTATCCCACAAATCACGTCGAATAACTTGACCTTTGTCGAGTAAGCTGGAGTGTGTGTGTGTTATGAGTTCTACTTATGTTACCTTCTATAATATTATAGCTAAGGAACCCTTATTGTCATCTGATTAAGGCTGTTGTGTTGGTGTCTACATTCTCTGCCAAATCATTACACTAATATAAAAGGTTGTTTTTGGCTAAGCTTTATTAAATGATGTTGGTCAAGGTTTCACTATCAAGTTAGATTGTTTTGTTTGAGTAAAATTGTATCTAAACAAATTCAGCTGCTATAGAGTAATTAGCGTAACAAACATCCTAATCGTAACTACTATATCCCTATTAATTTAAACGTGTAACTTTGTCTGTTTGTTTGGCTTTTACTCCATATCATCTGAACCCATTTGTATGAAATTTTGCACACCGTTTTACACACAGGTTGGTTAAATTACAAAATATATATAGACATACATTACGGCATAGAATACTTTTTATCCTGTAAAATTAAGAGTTCCCCTGGAAAATGACTGGGTTGCGGGTGAAACAGAGCACCCTCTAGCTTATATATTAATTATTATAACAGGTTTATTATTTCTACCTCAATGTCCTCCAACTCTTCAGACATCTTTAGATCTTGATTTCTCAACTTGGAGTTCTTTAAGAGACTTGACTTCAACAATTTCAATGTAAACTCCATTTGCTTCAATTGATTTTCTGAAAGGGAATATTAATAAGGATGAGACAAGTTTTCGCAATAGACAATAAGTCTAGTAAAATATCTATTAAAAGAGGGATTATTAATTAAACAGACAAGTCAAGGTAAATGCAATTACTTAGAAATATTCATGACAATTAGAATATTTGCTATTTACAGAAGTTATGTGAAAGAAAATTGATCACTTTAATGGATCTAATTTAGTCTTCAATCCCCAGTGTGAAAACACTTGCGGGGGCAAGTGTTTTATAAGACTTACTTAGCTGGTGGAGAATTCTGAACAGTTCACTAGCTTAATAGTTATCAAAACAATAAATATAGGTAATTATTTATAGTGAAATGGGTCTGCATTAGGCTTGGGCAAAATCGTTCACCTTGGTGAACTCGTTCATCAAATCTCGTTCAGTAAAAGGAACTAGTTCTTTTAACTCGTTCAGTAACTCCGGATTTGGTGCACTGCGGAACGATGTTGTTGCAAGGAGTTAGAAGTTCCAGTAACTCCTTTAGTTCCGTAACTCCCTACAAACGTGGCGACGTGCGAGTCTCTGGGACTCGTTCGGATTTGGTGAACTGCGGTACGATGTTGTTGCAAGGAGTTAGAAGTTCCAGTAACTCCTTTAGTTCCGTAACTCCCTACGAACGAGGCGATTTACGAGTCTCTGTGAATCGCGGAACGATTTTGTTTGTCGCAAGGAGTTGGCTTAGAATAGGAGTTGATTATAAATTATAATGTACGATTGTACGCGACTTTGCTAATCTGATCTTTTATAGAAAACATGTGTTTGTGTAGTGTAAACAACACGTGATTTACTTTACTTATACTATAGCAATGGAAAAATAAATGTTTTATTTCTTATTACAACTTATGTTTAAGTAATAATAGTTTTCATGATGGACGAAATAATAAAACCTTTCCCTTCATACTTTTTCAGGCTTAGGTTTGACAATTAAAGCAATAAAAAGATTATACTTTAAAAGGCGTATTTAAAAATCAATTTTATTTACAGGTAATAATCAGTTCTTTTTTTGTTTTTATGATTTGTTTTTTTTTTTAAAAATCATATTTTAAATTTGTTTTTCTTATCGTACTGTACTATGTACACCAATTATATTATATACACAATTATATAATCTTTTAAATAAAGTTATCTCTTTTTTTGGTTTATCGATCTGGTTTTCACATAAATCACAATTTTTAGATTAGTTTTTCTTATTTCATAATATTACCTATGTGTTAACCAAATCACCAAAACAAACGTGTTCAAACAATAATAAAACCTGTTTATCTTGCGCCAGTAGAAATGATAGAAGTAGATATTTTCTTGTACTATTATTATCGACTTTAAAAAAATGCCTGTAATACACATTTAGCAACGTGTAAGTTACTATAGTTTTAAATATTAGATGTAAATGAACTTGGACTTACTCCGTTAAAAGATAAAGTCTAAAATTGACTAATGTGTCAAGAATGACGACTCGTTTAGAGAGTAAGCTATTTATGAACACTACAGCAATACGTGTGTGACTGTGTGTGTATGCAAGTAAGAAGCCAAATTCCCCGCCGGCCGGTGGCCGACCGCGCCGGTGAGTTCTCGCTCGATACGAACTGTGAACGAAATCACTCCTGGAACTGGGAGTTACTTGCGGGCGGACGCAACTCCCAGTTCCGCCACTCGCTTGAGTTCACGGAGTTGGAACTGGGAACTGGGAACGACTGAACGATAACAATCCGTGAAGGCGAACGAGTTCCTTTCGTTCACCACAATGGAGCAGTTCCTAGGAACGACTCGTTCCGGAGTTACACAAGTCTAGTCTGCATTTATTTTCAGAGTAAACGGGAAACCACAGTTTCAAAATAAACAGACCTTTCATGTCCTTGGTGCTTCTCACAGCATCCGCATACTCCTTGAAAGTCAGCAGCTCCTCATTCATAGCTTCATCAAGTTCCTTGTTAACCGCTTCCTCTAGTTCTTTCAAATACTCAGGATCTAATTTACTTCTATACTCTATCTTCAGTTTGTCGTCGTCTTCGTCATTTTTGTCTTTCTCTTTACTAGTCCCTGGTCCTACCAGCTCAGAAGTTGTGAGTACCACGTACAGGCACAATATAAACACTTCAAAACTTCGCATTTCGCTTAATAATAGTCGCTCATCGAAAGCACAACACTTACGTGTCCCTATCTTCTTCAACTCAGTCGTTTTATCGACCAAACTTATTTTTACCGGTAGGAAATACAACGCCTCTGATAGCGAAATAAATACGTTATTGAATTGGAGTCAGCGTCAGTTACTTATTATTGCCGAATTTCTAGTATTTTGTTCGTACTTTTCTAGAAATGGGAAATTTTTGTGAAATTTAGGTTTTTGAAGCAAACAATTGATAGTAGTGATGTTACTTAATCAGTATGTCGTTACATATCGATAGTTTATCAACAGCTTAGTAAAAAAACCGATGGTAACCTATCGATTGTATTAATAATGTGTATAGCAGGGGTCGGCAAGTAATTTTCAGTTGGTTCCCGGATAGTATTGAAAAACTTAATCAAGGTCCAGAAAAAAGAACTCGCAATATGTATTTACTAGTCAAACATTTTAATTTTGAACTAGTTGCCCCACATTCCTCTCGCTCCACTCATCAAGTAAATTGTAATTTTGTTTACGTTACGTTAACGTTACACTAACTCCCACTTAATGTTCGTTAGGGCTATACTAGAAATGAAGGCCACTGTAACAGGAGGGACTTATGCTAATAAGAAAAGCGTGAGCGTAGCGAGAATGAAATATTGAAATGAAATTTATTTATTTATTTATTATCATTCAAATTGATTCAATCATTCAGAAATGACTCACAATCATTAAATTCTAAATTATCAGTGGTATTGACAGCGTTGCCATAACCAGTAGTATTGCTTGAAAAGTATAAACACGGAGTGATACGATGTTATTACATGTATTATATGTATATGTTATATTATATAATAATGTCCTGTTTAATTTTCGATGTCAGCTATCGATAGTTCCAACACTATAGATGACCGGCTTGTGACGTCTGGCTGCTGTCATCTTGTCACAGTGATTTTATGTCAATTTAACTCAGCGTGACCATATGTGGCAGGTTTTTGCCATTTTGACAGGGTTGGCTTCTTAGTTTAGACTCTGGCAGTATCCGCTGACGTTTTGAGAAATGTGTCAGTTTTTGGCAGGATTGGGTATAGAAAATAAATTATGGCTACTTAAAATTCTAATGACAACCCTAAAGATGCTTCGCGAGCATGCGGGGGACTCCCTGTACTTCTCACGTAATGTTTGTATTTATCTACAATCAATTCAATGAGCCGTTTTATTTAAAAAAAGAAATCATTATTGAAATATGGCCCAATAGCTGGGCCCCGTTTTATAAAGCTACAAGTAAGTACAAGTTACTAGTAACAAGCGTTTTATAAACCTACAAATCTTCGATTACAAGTATAATTCACATCACTACGAACGTTATGGCGTGGAACCACAGACCAAGTACAATATAAAATCTAGATTATGATGTTACAAGTTGCACACCAATATGAATAAACGTCACGATAAATACCTTATTTTTTAAAATGGCTTCCCTTTATTAGTTAATTTAGCCGGTGTCAAGGCATTAAATCCCTACATAATAGTATAAATTAATAAAACAGTCTATTTTGTTTGTTCTGGCTCTCAAGCCATATTAATGTGTAATTTTTTTTTTGTCAACCTGTTGTTTCCCACTGCAGGGCAAAGGTCTCCCCCAATTGTAATAATGAATCTATTTGGATGAAGTTTAGTTAGGTAATATGGGTACTTGTATTACCGGGACAGATACGTTTTATATCGGAAAATGAAAAGTTCCCAAGGGAAAACAAATAAGCTGTGGGTGAAATCACGGGTGTCATTATTTTTATGCTAAGCTATTTATGTATATGAAGTTGGGTCATTGGTTGGGTCGTCTGTTCTCATATTAGGTTTTGTGATATGAGTTCATTATTCATTAGCTAAGATCAAGGCTGAATTTGTCACTAAATAATGATATTTAATTCACATTTACTTAATACTACTAATTGAACATTTATTAATACGTGACACAACCAATACAACCCACTTTCAGTAGATTTATCTACACTTGTAGTTTTCATTTTACCTAGCTCTATAGTTAGGTAAAAATTTTTACAACTTGTAGTTCCGTACACTTGTAACGACCATAACAATTGTTCGATTTTACATTTAAAAAATGAAAAAACACTATGGATTGTCTATGATCTACGAACAAGCGCTTGTAATTCATAGAGTAAAGTAATATATCGGCCAATTTGCTTGTACAGTTGTTAACTTGTACCTTTATAAAACGCATTATTTCAATTTTTTCTGGCTGTGTTGCCAGGTTTTTGCTACAAGTACAAGGCTTGTAGCTTTATAAAACGGGGCCCAGCAGGGTTAGCACGGACGGTAGACAAAATTGTCTTTCCCCTGTTTTACTCCACTTGACATGTAAATTGTATGAAGAATTTGACATAAAACAGGGAAAGACAATTTTGTCTACCGGCCGTGCTAGCCCGGCTGGCGTTCAAAAGGTCTTTACCACAGATTAGAGAAAAAAAGTCTATTAGTTTGTATCTACCATTAACTGTCACAGTCACTGTTTTAAGCAGGTAGTTCATCTGAGGTTTTAAGCTAAGCTGGGGGTCTAGCAAAGATACCAACCACTAACGCTAACGCCTCACGCTAACTCCAAAAATGTATTGAAATGACATTTTCTGCGGAATAATTAGCGATTTCCGAAATGTCATTTCAAAACATTTTGGAGTTAGCGTGAAGCGTTAGTGTTAGTGGTTGGTATCTTTGCTAGACCCCCTGATAAGCCTAGACTCTTTCGTTTTATATTTTGTGAAAGTAAATAGGTACCTATTTTTTGAATTGCCTAAGTTTATTTAGGAAAAGTACAAGAAGAAACCTTGTGACACTGGCAAAATTGTGGTCACCTCTCCACAAAGGCCATTAACCAAGAGTTGAAGTTTTTAGTTTTTACCAATGTACTCTGTGGTTGAAGTTACAAGAAGAAAACAACACTCTATGATTCTATGTTGATGCAACACTCACTGAAAACAATAAATTATTACTCTGTGAATTCACTCGAGTGATGTTGACAGCTTGATACTTTCTGGAGTTTGATTTTTGTTGTCCACGTGACATTGGCAAAATTGTGGTCACCTCTCCACAAAGGCCATTAACCAAGAGTTGAAGTTGAAGGAGTAATAGCAAATACTCCGCTAGGTTTTGTTTTGTTTCAGTATTTTAGATTCATCACCACTCGTAGCTCATAGCTGTCTTCATACTCATTACCTACATGTGCCAAAATTTCTCACTGAACAATCTTCGTTTGATGTTCTATCTTAGTCCACGTGACACTGGCAAAATTGTGGTCACCTCTCCACAAAGGCCATTAACCAAGAGTTGAAGTTGAAGTACTCCGCCAAAACGAAGTGATTATATCCTCTTTGTACTCCGCTAGGAGTATAGCCTCTTTACCAATGTACTCTGTGGAGTATAGTCAAAGAGTATATAACGCTACGCTTAGAGAGTATAGTGTTCTGTGAATAGTATTCTGTGAGTTGAAGTTGATTTTTGTTTTTGTGAAAGTTTTAATTTATAAAAAAGCCAAAGAAGTTTTAAGTATACGTATAAGTTCCTTGAAAAAAAGCAGAATAGTACGAAAAGCTTGAAGAAGATACATTATCGGGATAACATAACCCGTAAAGATGCTGCGTTTACCGGTTCGACGCGCAGTTCATTACAGAAGCCCCTGGATCCGTATCAATTCTTCTAGCAGCTCAATCAGAAGTGCTTTTATCGAGTATTTCATTGGGGATCATACCCATAAACATGTCAAGTCCAGCTCTGTTGTGCCGCTGTACGACCCCACGGTTCCCTTTGTGAACGCAGGAATGAATCAGGTATGCTTTACTTTGCTTTTTATACTGTCTATTTACGTTATATACAACTGACAACTGGCTGGATAAGCAGGTGAAAGGAGGGAAAGGTTGGCATTAAGCCATCCCTGATAAAGTCATGGCCTCTTCAATTCGACAATCGTCCTGGTATATTCAGTCTTCTGAAATGGTATCTGTAACACTCCCTGCTACACTGATCTATTTGTCTCTCAGCAGAACCTAATAATTTATATGTACACTAAGATTTTAGATTTCTATGTTACACTAGACGGTACATCTCTAAATTGGACTGTCGGCCACTTCAAATAAGCTGACCAGCATCTTCACGCTCATACGAAGCTCGGCACTCGTAGCGATTGCATGTTTATTGCAATAAAAATGATGATCTGAAAACACCATCATACAAAGTACATTATACCTCTTTGTATGTACACTATTTATACTAGCGTTACCGGGCCACTAAGATGAATGCTGTGGAGTTTTTTTTTATTTTTTCGTTTGATAGGCTTGCATTGACCACTATCTCACCTGTAGCCTTACCGCGTAAGCCCGGTGGCAATCGTAATCAAGTGCTCTCTTGCTCGCACTTAAGGGCTTGTACATTGGCGCAAGCAGGATGGCTGACGATGTTCATTACTTACGCTACAGAATGCTTATGCGGTTGGGCTGCTGATGGGAAATGACAATGCAGTCTGAGATGTAACATGCCCTCACGCACTTGTATCAAAAACACATTTAATTTACTCTATTAAATATTAATCTTTAAGTTCAAAGGAGTATTCCTGGGCACGATGGACCCCCCATGCCCTCGAGCAGTAAACTCACAGAAGTGTATCAGAGTTGGCGGCAAACATAACGACTTGGATGTAGTGGGAACTGACGGAACCCATCACACATTCTTCGAGATGCTTGGCAACTGGTCTTTTGGAGATTATTATAAGGTAAGAGAATATTTTATGTGCTACCTTGCTGGATTGCATGCACCAGTAGTGGAAAAGAGTCCCTTATATCAAATAATAATTATTGACTTGATTATTTGTAATAATATCAAAAATATTATTACAAATAATCAAGTCAATTTTCATTTTTTCATTTTCATAGAGTAAGTACGAAATTATTATTTACTATAGAAACATAATTATCTGCAAATACATTACAAATTACAATAACGGGAATAAATAAATATTGTTAATGTGTGAAAAAAATTAATACTCTTTGGTTGAAACAAAAACTATCTTCTTTCTCTAACTCGTAACTCTCTTTCTTCCAAAGAACCAATCTTTGGGGTTTTTTGACTTCGGCTTCTACATAAGCGTCTATTGACTTGCAGAAGGAAGCATGTCAAATGGCATGGGACCTCCTCCTTGGTCCATACCGGCTGAAGCCTGAGGACCTCATCGTGACATACTTCGCTGGAGATGTCATCATGGGCATGAAGATGGATCGGGAGTGTAGGGACATATGGAAAGATATCGGGTGAGTTGAGTAAGATAAAAGATCTGGTGAAAACCGCAGAAAGCCGATGGATGCAGGAGGTGAGCAGTCGCTCAAAGTGGTGCTCTATTGGGGAGGCCTATGTTCAGCAGTGGATATCTTCAGGCTGTTGATGGTGATCTATATAGTAACTTGCTCTGAAATCACATCTCTGTTACAATTGATAAAGCACCCCCAATCGCTGTTGATCATAAATTCATTAGGCATTGAAAAATCACAGTGTCAAAAATAAATCATGTTGAATTGCCAATGAATTAAAGGTAGCAATCATTGCCATTACAATTACGAGATTTAGAAAGGGTTAGCTTGGTGTTCCCTGAGAGATAAGATCCTCAATGAGGAGCTCCGCGGGAGAGCTAAAGGCACCAATATAGCTCTTAGAATTAGCAATTTGAAATGACGATGGCCAGGCCACATCGCTCATAGACAAGCGTGTTCTCGAGTGGCGATAACGAATTGTAAGACGCAGCATAGGCCCCCCCACTAGGTGGACCTGATAATGGACGGGGAGCTGATGGATGCAGGAGGAGGCGAGCGTTATTACTAGGCATGGGAATCATTTCTATGCCTAGTAATTAGTGATGGATTAATTAGCATTCACATTCATTTTTAGCATGTTTATTTATTTATTTCTGTAACAAAATCCACAGCTTTTAAAAACAAATACATATAAAACTTATAACAAAACTAAAAGCCATGTTAAAACTCAATTAGCATTTCGAAATGTAGTTGCGAAATTCTGTGAAATATGAAATTTCATTTCAATTCATTTGGTTCATATTGAATTTAATTTTTTATATAAAGTTTCATTTCTTTTTTATTTCATGTTTCATTTCATTTTTCATTTCCATTTCATTTGCATTTCATATCAATTTACAAATAGAATAGCAATAACATTTAGCATGCTAAGACTCATGAATTAGCATGTTTATGAAATTTACGTAAAATCGCATTAGTTTCCATCGCTACTAGTAATAAACATACAAAAAGGGTTATTCCGAATGGCTGGCACCGACTAAGCGCGTGGCAGACGCTTTGTTAATAATATTGTGCGAATATTAATGTGGTATTTCAATAAAGAGTTATTCAATCTATCTACCCATTTCTAGGGTCCCTTCAGACAGACTAAAAGCCCTCGATGCCAAGGATAACTTTTGGGAGATGGGTGCGACGGGACCCTGTGGGCCTTGCACTGAGATACACTATGTCAACCCGGATGGATCGCTCACTGAGATATGGAACATTGTGTTTATACAATACAACAGGTAATGTTACGTGGTGCACCTGTTGCTATACCCGAGTATACCCTAATGAGGCCATTTCTTTTGCACACACGTACATGTACACCATCCAACTGTATTAAAAAATATGTACATATTAATATGTCTGCAACAAGTAATTGTGTATCAAGTAAAGTCAAAGCGACGTTAAAGAGAACTTATCTACTACATGTACTTCCTGGATTATACCACTGGGAATATGCCAAATGAGTTATGGAAGCCGGGGGCTTAAATCCCGCTAGGTACATACCGGTTCATATACGGGACCCTTAGTAATAAGCATGGCCCGACATGCTTTTGACCTTTTGACTCTTGTCAAGTCATTACCTAGTAGAATATTTTATTTTACAATTTCTCCAGAGACGCAGACGGTAAAGTGAAGAATCTGGGCCGTCACCATGTGGACACTGGCATGGGGTTGGAGCGAATGGCGGCCTTATTGCAACGCGTGCCTTCTAACTACGACACCGACTTGTTCCTACCCATCATCAAGGCTATTGAGAAGGTAAGGAATCTACACTAAACAAATTAAAGAAATTAATCATTTATTTTAGAAAACGGCTTAAATATCGGGCCCATACTTGAAAATTATTGAATGAACAAGTAATTGAAATGAAACGTGTTTTTTTTAAAGATTGATAGTTAATTGTTTATTTTTTAGTTTAACGTTTGTCTGAACTTCTTTTTGTAAGATTATAAAATGTAACATTTTTGACTTTTTAACTCAAACGCGATTGAAACTCAATGACGGGTGTGAAGTCGGATGAAGTTTGCGCAGCGTGTTGGGGCTTGTAGCGCACTTCACAGCCTTCATTGAGCTTGAATTAAACTAAGTGACACTATTCCAACTCCAAGGTGGCGCCACGCTACGTTTGGGTTAATAACTGGCTCAGAAATGAAGCTGCCATAAAGGCGGTCGGAAGACCACTGTCTAAAAAAATACAAAGTAACATGAACAATATGTTCCAGAACAGTAAAGGCGTAAGTCCGTACGGCGGTAGTTACGGCAAGGACGCCACTCTAGACTGCGCTTACCGTCGGCTGGCTGACCACGCTCGGATGATCAGCGTATGTTTGGCTGATTGCGTATATCCAGCTGCTAGGTACATATAATCATAATAATAATATTAGCCCAGTGGCTTTAAAAATAACACCAAATGTTTTTAAAAATTTCGAGAAATGAAAAATATTGTTATAATAAGGTCTAACGATCACATAAATATGTAGATCCTAATCTTTAATGTACTGAGGAGAATGCTTTTGACTATTCCCTGGATATTCCCTTAGCCGGCTCTTACGGAAGCCATCGGAAGAGATGGGGTGGTCCTATTCGCAAACCGGGCCCACATGGCTAACTACGCACGCGGTTCCAATGCGCTCGACCCCATACCAGTATTCTATCAGTTCTCTGGTTCCCATAGTACAAGCTTAGTTTAGTTTGGGGCTAGATGGCGCTGTGTGAAATGTCCATACACATAGTTATTTTATATTCTACTAGGTTTAAGTATATAATTAATTGGTGGTTTCAGCTTAAACCTAAAGCAGATAATGCGCAAATCGTTGAAGATATCTGGCGACATATTCGGCAATACTCACCTACTTTCGCAGCTGTACCCTGAAGTGGTCGCCACTCTTGGTGATACATACCCTGAGCTGGTTGCCAAGGTAAATACATTATTGTCCCTACCGGTCTCAATAAATGAATTTTGTGTATTTAGTTAATTTAATGAAATAAATAATGCCCAACGATCGCATACATAGATCCTCGTCCCTAACTAGGATTCCCTGTATCTGGGGACCCAGGAACTACGAGGTCCCACAACACCCACACACAGAATTATTTACGCTTTTTTTTCTGTGTTCTTATCCTGTCGCGGGAATCGATCCCGCCGCCTCCGGGTTATGAGCCAACCTACTCAACCACCACACCATGGAGGCTGCATTACATCCTAAGTCACAGCACTCACCAGACTCGTTCCTTGTAGTAGGTGATTTTAATCTCCCTTCTATTCAATGGTCTCAGCAGCAAGCTGGCCAATCTGGACTCACAGCATCAGCCGTATCGAGTGATATACTTAGAACATTTATTGATACTTTAATTTTATGCAATTTGTCGCAATTAAATTTTATTGAGAATCAGAATAATCGAATTCTTGACTTAGTTTTATCTAACTTGGCATTAAATATAAACAGGTGTGTCGACCCACTTGTCCCTGAGGACGTGCACCATCCTTCATTACTAGTCGAGCTGGATCTCTCCGTTCGGAAATGTTGCACTAATAAGCCAAGGCTAAAATATTATTATGAATCCGGTGACTACCCTAACTTATGTAAAGATCTTGATAAAATCGACTGGCAACACAATTTAAATATAAATTCGGTTGACGGAGCTCTTGATTTCTTTTATAAGATCTTATATAAATTGCGTGATATTTATGTTCCTCATAAGACAGTGTCTGTAAGTAGCAGGCACCCTCCCTGGTTCAACGCAGGTCTTAAGAAAATACTTAGCGAGAAACATAAGCATATCCGCAAGTATAGACAATACGGGAATAGGTCTGATTACGTTTCTTTCTGCACACTGCGGGACCGTGCGAGGGTGTATGTGAAACAGTGTTATAACTCGTACATCACTAAGATTGAAACCGCAATTTCTCACACACCCAAAGCATTCTGGTCTTTTGTTAAAAGTAAGACTTCCAATTCAACTTTTCCTTCTACTATGACCTATGGCAATGACACTGCAAACACTGGTGAGGGTCTTTGTGAATTGTTTTCTAGGTTTTTCAAATCAACTTTCCTTCAATCGACTGGTGATAGGCCTTCAACTTCCACTTGCCGCGTGGCTCATCGTACGGATAATCCAGTGAGCATTGGTTCCATTGAAATCTCATTGGAAGTTTTGGAGAAACTATTAAAGTCACTTGACACTAATAAGTCAGCAGGGTCGGACGACCTTCCACCCATTTTTATTGTTAAATGCTCACGAAGTCTTGTTCTTCCGCTTGGTATGATTTACACCAGGTCAATTCGAGAGGGCGTTGTTCCGCGCATGTGGAAATCTGCTTTAGTGTCGCCTGTACATAAAAAAGGGTCTAAGTCACAAGTCGAGAACTACCGCCCTATATCGAAACTATGTATTTTTGCCAAACTGCTTGAGAGGATAGTCTACTCACAAACTTACGCAGCTTTAAAACCAATATTTATAGAGGACCAGCATGGATTTCTTAAAGGGCGTTCCACAACCTCCAATCTACTCCTCGCAAATGAATTTATAGTGGACCAAATGGCGTTGGGGCACCAGGTTGATGGCATATTTACAGATTATAGTAAGGCGTTCGACAAGTTAGATCACTCGTTGCTCTTAATTAAATTACAGTCGGCAGGAATACACGGTGATCTTTTTAGATGGTACTCCTCCTACATCGAATGTCGATCTCAAGCAGTGGTTCTCAATGGGTTTAGATCATCTTGGACTGATATAACATCTGGAGTCCCCCAGGGGTCCTTACTGGGACCACTGCTCTTTGTTATTTTTATTAATGACGTTAACTCCTGTTTCTTGCACTCAAAATTCTATTTGTTTGCAGATGATATGAAAATTCTTAAACCAATCAGTAGTTTTGTTGATACGATTAAACTTCAGGAAGATCTCGTTAGATTTAGTGATTACTGCCTAACAAATAAATTAGACCTCAATGTTGATAAATGTTATACGCTTACCTTCTCTAGGAAAAGGAACACTATTCAAACAAATTATTACTTAAAAGATAGAATATTAAGCCGAGTAGAAATCATGAGAGATTTGGGTGTGCTGCAGGATTCTAAGCTAATGTATATTCAGCATATAGATAACATCGTCACAAGATCTTTGCAAGCCCTTGGGTTTATCATGAGAGTATCTACACCATTCAATAGTATCAAAACGTTAAAGATTCTGTACTGTGCCTACGTCCGCAGTATCCTAGAGTACTGCTCTCAGGTGTGGAATCCACACTATGAGTGCCATATTTTGCGCATCGAAAGAGTACAGCGGAAGTTTCTAAAATTTTTGCAATTTCGCTCAAAAACATTTGACATCAGTTATGAGCAGCGCTGTAGACGGCATCATTTTCTGCCACTTAAAACAAGGCGGACTATAGCAGATGTAACATACTATTTGAATATCTTAAATAATAAAGTAGATAGTTCTGAGTTACTTAACAAAATTTCCCTTCGTACTCCAACATTTAATTCACGCCATACGCCACTTCTTTCTGTTCCGTTAGCCAGGACAAATTACAAGCAAAATACTTTCTTCTGGAGAACATCTTCATTTCTTAATGACCATTTAAAGACTAATAGTAATTTTGACGTTTTCTTTGATGGGGTGCGTTCTATAAGGCAAAAACTGGCAGCTGATTTCTTCGGTTCTCAAACTTAGATGTATTGTTTCATTTAATTACACTATCGGTAGGTTTATTTATCTGCTCCATGTTGACTTCTCTATCTACTACGGATTTCTTGTATATGTTTTTTCTATAGGTGGAAACTTGTAATTGGCCTAGTTTATTTTCTATAATTGTGTTACTTTCTATTGTTTATTTGGCTGTAAGTTTCCCTATGATGAAATAAATAAATAAATAAATAAAAGTATGTGGTAACGATAATGGCCGAAGGTGGTGCAGCACTACGTCTAGACTGGACTACAGTGGGGCTTGTGCTTGTGGCATATTATTAGACAAATAATGAATCTATCCATTCCATCTCATTCCATTTCATCTTGCCATTGCTATTTATTTTTCCAAAAACATTTATTTCGGGTTTTTGTGAACATACAAAGTGAAAAGTATATCATAATATAAATACGAAAAAAAAGACGTTTCGTATTCTGTCCAAAACTTCATAAAAATATTAAGTACCACCACTTCGTAAAGTGCAAACAACGACAACAACAGATCCAGTAAGATCTGTGGGGTGATTACAAGTCAAGTTTACCATAGAAAAAAAGAGTAAAAATATTTCAGTAATTATTAAAATTAATAAAATTATCACTGTATTTGTACGATTAAGTACAAAAGTACACTAAAACATTACATTTGTCAATTATTTTCTATAGGTATGGGTCTGTGTATAATAAAATTATGTAGACATGACCGTATTAAATGTGGAACAGTACTACTTAAACATATTTGGTATTAATAAATTCCGTGTATGAATAGAATGCTTGTTGAATGAGCCAACTTTTAATTTTTCTTTTGAAAGTTGATGCACTAGTTGCTTCTGTGATACAGTCAGGCAGTCGGTTGTAAACATCAGGTCCCATCACCCGAACTGATTTCGCGGTTTTAGTAAGTGTCCGTGGTATGCTTGCTAGTTTCTTGGCATTTCTCGTGTTAATGTTATGTACTCCACGTTTAGTAAACGAGTCTAGATGTTCTCGTGTATATAACGCTACTTGGTACATCTCTACATTGACTACTATAGAACTCTATAACTTAATAAATACAATATTATTATCTCTATACCCAGGAAAAAGACGCAAAGTTGATCATTGAGCATGAAGAGCAATCGTACGCAAAGCTCAGGGGGCAGATGGTGAAGAAATGGAAAGAGCTGGTCTCCACATACCCTGAGGTGGAAGCCATGGCTGACATCGAACTGGCTGGCTTTGCACAAGGTTACAAGGAGTTTAAGGAGGTAGGTGGATATTACAGGGACAAGCGCCATCAAAAAAATTCAAAAAATATAGTGATTTTTATTGCTGTCTCACTCCTGCTAATCTTTCCACATAGTGATCAGTTTTTTTTTTCAGACCATGTCCAACCACAAATCAACCGTAATCCCTGGAGAAGTAGTATTTAAACTATACGACACCCACGGCTTCCAAGAAGACGTCATAGAAAGAGTGGCGGAACTAAACAACTTAACCATTGACAAGAAAAGCTTCTGGAAACTTCTTTCCCAACACAAATCCAGACACAAAACCGCTTTCAAAGAACAATCTTCCAACCGAGGCATATTATTCAACAAAGCTATAGAAACACTCATCAAAAACGGCGTCAAATCAACCAACGATCAACACAAATACGCATACAAAACCATAGACAATAGAATAACCTACGAACCGCTGAAAACTCAAGTGGTCGCCATTTTGAATGAAGACTGCGAATGGATCGACATTTCCGATCCATGCGAAAATCGCACTTACTACATAGTGACTCAAGACACAAATTTCTATTGCGAAGAGGGGGGCCAAATAGCTGATACGGGTGTTATAAAATTTAAAGATGGTGTTACGCTAAAAGTGGACAGTGTTTTCAAAATCCGAGGCTTTGTCTTCCACAAAGGTTCATTTTTACTTAGCAAGGTTATAGACAATGCCTATGTAAATTGCAACTGTGACGTGGTATTACATATAGACGGGGATAGAAGACTGAATATTATGCGCAATCACACCGGAGTGCACCTGTTAAATGCAGCTATAAGGAGAGTCTTGCCAAATAGTGTTGTGTGTCAAATAGGTTCAAGCGTCACGGAAAGGGGACTGAGTTTAAATTTGTCGGTTTATGGTGAGAAATTATCGCAGAAGGTGATTTTGGAAGCACAAGATCTTATTAGGTTAGTGTCTTTCAAAGATTTTTCTATATTTTAGTCTAGATCGCCGAATGACGCGATCTTGTTTAAACCGCGGGAAGCCGATGAATGCAGGGGCTATGTCAGCAGTGGACATTTCAGAATTTTGATGATGATGATTAGCCTAGTTCGCAAGTGCCAAATGATCACATTCCACCTAATTTATTGCAATAAAAAATGAAAATTTCCAGGGAATCAATAGCATCTGACTGTCCGGTATCAAGTAAAGTGTTGGACATCGTGCAACTGTCTCGCGAAGGTTCGGTGCTGACTGTCCCAGGTGAAACTTACCCGGAGAGCGGCCTTCGAGTGGTGTCCACTCCCTCGCCTTTGCCGTCCAAGTGAGTATTCATATTTATGTACTTTAACACTGCACCAACTCCTGCAGCCGATGGATGCAGGAAGCGAGCAGCCGCTCAAAGTGGCGCTCCCTGGGGGAGGCCTATATTTAGCAGTGGACGTCTTCAGGCTGTTAACCATGAGTTTAAGACGTTTTCCCGTGGCATCGCCCGCTAGCATTTTGAATACAAAACGCCAACTTTTGTATTAGCATTTTAGAACCACAACACTCCATACACATTGTGAAATCGGAAAGATGTGAGATCGTAATATGAATCATATCTTAGTACTGCGATGTCTTTCTTTTTTTTTTTATTCTTTATAAGCAAAGCAATTGACCACTGTCTCACTTGATGAAAAGTGATGACGCAGTGCACGATGGTGCATGCTTGCCTGATTGTGAACAGGTAACTTTCTTACCTGTTCACTCTCGACTTGAAGAATCTCAGATCATAGCTGGAAACAAGGATGCCGGCTAGGTGTTCCAGTCATTGACTGCTCGCACATTAAGGGCTGCCGCACACGCTCGGTTTCCAGGGTGGTTATTCTCTATGGAAACACAGATTCCACACGATACGAAGCCACGTCGTTATCGTGTCTTGTTCAAATCGTGTCACAGCGTCAGATATACCTTCACTTTACATTAAAGTTGTCTTTATTTTAAGTAAAATATATTGTCATAAGTGGTCATATCTTTTGATTTGTTGATGTTTCGGAACGCGTCTCGGTAAAACATACGATTTTTGACAGTTCAAATTGCGCCAATTCCAAATTCATTTCGCGCGGTTTTGTTTTCGTTTCATAGAGAATAGAGTTTCACAGATTTCTTATGTAAGACAAGGAATTCGTGTGGTTTCGAAGTAAGGAATCGATACGGAATAATGGCCCTGATCGAGTTTTCGGATTCGGAATTCCGTGGGACGTATGCGGTTGGCCTGAAACTTAATGTTAGTGTTATTCCGAACGGGAAAAATTAGGAAACCTAGCGTGTGTGGCAGTCCTAAGACTTATTCCACTCGGGCCTTTAATTTATGATGATGAGAATAAATCTGCTCATCCATTTGGGAGCTACGAAGCCACAGACTGACTTAATTATATTATAACACAAATCATCTATAAACGTCGGCTTATAAAATATAGAGAAATAAATATGCGTGGACATGTCACACAGCGCCACCTAGCCCCAAATTAAGCATAGCTTGTACTATGGGAACTAGCTAACTGATACAATACTTAGATAATTTTTGTTTGTAAATATACATACATAGAATACAATATAACACCCAGACACAGAACAAACATCTATGTTCATCACACAAATGTTTGTCCTGGGTAGGAATCGAACCCTCAGTTCAGAAGGCAGGGCTACTACTAACTGAGCTATCGGGCCCGTCATATGTGCAAATCTTTTTAGTAGCGTAACGCAATATCAGTCGCTTCCCAGGGAGCTGTGTTGTGGGAGTCACGCGCCTTCCACCGGAGTGCTGCGGGACTTCTGTGTCACTCTAGTGAAGGGCGCCGCCGGCCACACGCCGTCTCTGCATGCCTTGACTGGGGATGCTGCTACAGAGGTCTGTAACCTTAGGGCCATAGTTCCTTGCTACTTAGGTCTGTAACCTGAGGGCCATAGTTCCTTGCTCCTTAGGTCTGTAACCTTAGGACCATAGTTCCTTGCTACTTAGGTCTGTAACCTGAGGGCCATAGTTCCTTGCTCCTTAGGTCTGTAACCTTAGGGCCATAGTTCCTTGCTACTTAGGTCTGTAACCTGAGGGCCATAGTTCCTTGCTCCTTAGGTCTGTAACCTTAGGACCATAGTTCCTTGCTACTTAGGTCTGTAACCTTAGGGCCATAGTTCCTTGCTCTTTAGGTCTGTAACCTTAGGGCCATAGTTCTTTGCTACTTAGGTCTGCAACCTTAGGGTCATAGTTCCTTGCTCCTTAGGTCTGTTACCTTAGGGCCATAGTTCCTTGCTCCTTAGGTCTGTAACCTTAGGGCCATAGTTCCTTGCTACTTAGGTCTGCAACCTTAGGGCCATAGTTCTTTGCTACTTAGGTCTGTAACCTTAGGGCCATAGTTCCTTGCTCTTTAGGTCTGTAACCTTAGGGCCATAGTTCTTTGCTACTTAGGTCTGCAACCTTAGGGTCATAGTTCCTTGCTCCTTAGGTCTGTAACCTTAGGGCCATAGTTCCTTGCTCCTTAGGTCTGCAACCTTAGGGCCATAGTTCTTTGCTACTTAGCTCTGTAACCTTAGGGCCATAGTTCTTTGCTACTGAGGTCTGTAACCTTAGAGCCATAGTTCCTTGTTACTTAGGTCTGTAACCTTAGGGCCATAGTTCCTTGCTACTTAGGTCTGTAACCTTAGGGCCATTGTTCCTTGCTACTAAGAATGTAACCTTAGGGCCATGGTTCTTTGCTACTGATAAGTCAGTACAACCTTAGGTCCATAGTTTCTAATCTAATGCCCGTCTGCACTTAAGTTTAAGATAATTTTATTTTTATTTTTTTATTTGTACACAATCTTATAAAGCTACACAGTTTATCATATTATATACAGTTACTATAGGTATATAAGCTCATGCACATGATATTATTATATGATAACCAGTTGCAGCACTGGCCATCGCAGTAGGATTCCCTGAGTTTGCGATGGCCAGTCCTCTTCCAGGGAAACTTAAATAATGTAAGTAGTTTCACATTTCAATACTTCAGTACTTCTACACTAAATGACAGGACTGTGTAGTGTGGGAAGAATTATGGGAGAGAGAGGGGTAAGTGTGTACCTATATGAATATATATATGTTTATGTTTATGTATATAGTATAATATAATATAATATAATATAATATATAAAAGTAGTATATGTCTGTGTATCCGTGAGGAATGTAGGGTCTAGTATTATTGTGTAATGTTGGATTTCTGACCGACGAGAACTACTATGTGTGTTTTTATTTCACATGTGGTGCTGATGAAAAACTTAGACTATGGCACCGATAAAATAATACAATAATATATTAGAAATTTTTGTTTCAGTATTACATTAATCATTAATTTATTTTACCCTTGGTTTTACTTTCTACCTTACGATACGCAATATCTCTTCAGTACTGCTATAGCTGAGATTACGCAAATATTCTATAATTTTCTTTTTGCAATTCCTTTTAGTGTCACTCCGTATGTCTAGCACTTTGTTCAGCTTCCCGTATATGTAACATCCTAAAAAGCTGTAACACTTTTGGCCGAAAGAAGTATTTAGTTTTCGTGTAGGCCAGGTGTGCTTTCGTCTGGACCTAGATGCCTTAGCATCAGTGACAGAGTTAAGTGCTGTGGTATGAAAACGAAGTGCAATTGACAAGACAAATATTTGCCTAACTCTGAGTTGCTTAGATTCCTGATAAAGTGCATCGGTTGGATATCTATATGGTTTGCCGTACGCCACCTTCAGAACTGCCCGTTGTGCACGTTCGATTTTCATGAGATGACTACTACCTGCTGTACCCCATGCAACAACACAATAATTAAGTAACGATTGGCATAATGAGATGTAAACCATGGTTATAATTTTGGGATTGGTTACTGATTTTAACTTTTTAAAAATATACAATTTTTTTCTAAGGCGTCCGCTGAGCACCTGGATTTGTTTAGTCCAAGAGAGAAGTTCATCAATATAAATACCAAGATATTTGAATTCTTTCTCTTGTCCAAGTTGTGGACATGTACATGTCGCTAATTCAGTTTTACTACATGAGTGGAGCTTTATGCATAGTGGCTTTTTGGGAGCAGTGCGTGATGAGACTCTGAAGGCCATTATTTTTGTTTTACTTGCGTTTAGGGTTAGAAGATTATATTGCAACCATTGAGCAACTTGGCTCAGACCTTCATTAGCAGCGGAACTCACGTCATCCCAGTCCTCACCATCGAATACTATGGCAGTGTCATCAGCAAAGGCAAATAACTTCGCTTGCCCTATGTTTATGTTGCACAGGTCATTCAGATAAATAAGGAACAGCGTTGGGCCAAGCACACTGCCTTGGGGAACTCCGAATGATACCTCCATCACTTCACTACAGTATCCATCTACCTTTACTTTTTGTTTTCGTTCAGATAAGTAGGACTGGAACCATTTAAGAGCTGTTCCTCGTATGCCAGTGCCCTCCAACTTCTTCAGTAGAATCTGCCTCGAGATTGTATCGAAGGCCTTGGCAAGGTCTAGAAAGACTCCGATACATCTACGTCCTAAATCCAGCTTGCTTGTCACGTGGTCAGCCATTGATATTACTGCGTCCTCCGTTGACCTGCCAGATCTAAAGCCATATTGGTTAGGTGAGAGAAGGTTTTCTTTTTCAAGAAACGACACCAGACATTTGTTAACTACTTTCTCTAAAATTTTGGAGATAGAGCTTAGAAGAGATATTGGTCTGTAATTAGAGATTTGCTCTGTGTCACCCGCTTTGTGGATTGGACAAACATTTGCTAATTTAAATTCCTCTGGAACAACACCTGTCTCTATACTGAGATTACAAATGAATGCTATCGGGGCTGCGAGGACATGCTTAGCTGATTTTAGCAGGAAATTGCTGATATTATCTCCGCCTGGTGCAGAGTTTGATTTGAGGCTGCTTATAATATTTACAATCTGGATGGGGTCTGTGGGTCTCATAAATAATGAACTTGAAGGGGGATTTGGGGTCGTTATGCGGTTAGATAAGTCTTGTTCTGTCATATCAAGCTTGCAAAGGATTTCCCTAGCTAAAGATGTGCCTATTGTTGCAAAAAATCTGTTAACATTGTTTAGGGCTTCTGTCTGAGTTGGGGCTGATTTGAGAAGACACGAGTTAGTTGTTTTTGTACATTTCATATTGCATACATCTTTAACAGCGTCCCATAGCTTCCTACTGTCACCATTACTGGCCTCAATTTTACTATTGTCACTTGCATTTTTGAGGTTTTGGAGTATATTATTGCAATGGTTTCTGTATTTCTTATACTTATTTTGCGCATTATCGTCTAGTGGTTTGTTTTTAGCTAATTGTTGTAGGTGGTCCCTTCTTTTTATGCATTTTATTAGGCCAGGGGTAATCCAGGGTTTTCTAATGAATTTGGAGTTGGGGACTATAAGAGTGGTTTTATGGTTTTCTACGACCATATTTATAGAACTAGTAAACTCGCTGACGGCACTTTGAACGTCTGGTTGGCTGTATAATGTCGACCAGCTAAGTTGTTCTAGGTCGCGGATTACCGAGTCATAATCTATTCTTACAATTCTATTCGCATCTCGGTTTAATTTTATGTGATTTTCTGTAATGCTGAGGAGAACGGAGTCATGGTCACTAATGCCAGATGTACAGACTACCACTGACGCCTGGGATGAAGTCTTTATGAAGGCATGATCGAGACAATTGGACCCGCGAGTAGGTAGTTGGTGCCCTAGGACATACCCGTGGCAAGCTACTAGGTCAAGGTAGATGTCAGATCGCGGGTCAGTAGTCGTAGGTTTTATATCAATGTTCATATCGCCTATAATGACTATTGTTCCCCCTGCCATATTAGATAGTATCGTATCGAGTGCATTTATGAACTTATCGATGTTGTAGATAGATGGTGACCTATAGATTGCTACCAGAGTATACAGCTTTGCTATGTTTATTACTAAACAGTTACCATCGGTAAATGATGGCTCGGTTACATTAAATTGAAGACCTGTTTTTGTATAGACTACTATTCCGTCATTCTGGTTAAGATAGTTCTTTGAAAAAGAGCAAGTATATTTATCCAAAAACATACCAGAGAAGGTGCTGTCGAGCCAACACTCTGTCAAGACTATTACATCCGGTAGGAAGTTCAGCCTAGACAAAAAAACTAATAGCTGATCATAGTTTTTACGTATACTACGAATGTTTTGCAGCTTTTAAGTTCACACTTATCTCTAGGACGCGCGTCATTTGCAAACTTGAGAGTCGAACTCAAATTTTAGTGCCCTTGCAAATGCCGACCATATCACATAGTTTTTTTCATTCTCCAGGCTCGAGAGCTGTTCTGTCGAGCGGAGAAGCTTCACCAAGTGGTGCACCTGGTGGAACCCTCGCGATGTAAGGAGGAGGTGGCATCCCTGAAGCGAGCGCTGACCGACATCTGTGGCTCGGGAGGGGCGCCCTATGGAGACTATAGGAAATGTGTGGACCTACTCGATACTTTACTCAAATCCAGTGCTACCACGCAGGATGTCGCTTTATTGCAGTAAGTTATCATATTTTTTTGTTTTTAGTGTACAAACAATTCATGCCTTCCACCATGTAGATGTCTCAGATATACTCCAGTACCACCGAACACCATCTTTCAATCATCACCACCAGGACCTGGAGCACCTTCAGAGCTGGCTCTTCCTGCCTAACTCACCCAACAGCGCTATCATACCATTATATTGGAGACAGACACTTATAAAATTAAATATCAAATAAATAAATACGTGTGGACATTTGAATTAGCGCAATCGAGTTCCAAACTAAGCACAGGTTGTACTATACACACCAGATAACTGATTATTGACTATAAATCCTGTTGACCAACGATACAACTTCCCCTTGTACGAAAATTAGTAGTTCATTTCAACTGCTAATCCTACGAGAGGAAGCGGGACACCCAATAAATAATAATAAATAAATATGTGTGGACATTTCACACAGCGCCATCTAGCCCCAAACTAAGCATAGCTTGTACTATGGGAACTAGATAACTGATACAATACTTATAAACTTTTTTGTTTGTAAATACATACATAGAATACTATATAACACCCTGTCAATGCCCAATGTGTCTTTTGTTCCATCCTGCTCTGTCCCTTGTAATTTCGTATGACTTTGTCTCGTTTTGTTACCTCGCCCGTAGGTGAGTCGTGTTTGTACGAGAAATTATGTTCACGAGCTATCAACGGGCTTTATAATCTTTGTAACTGATACTTTTTTGTTAGTGAATTCATACATGGAATACAATAATACACCCAGACACAATAAACACCTATGTTTATCACATAAATGTTTGTTTCCAGGTGGGAATCGAACCCACAGCCTACAGTCCAGTAGGCCTATCACGAATATTTACGCGCGCGTAAGTGTAACGTAAACGTAAGGCAGTTATATGGCATTTGATTTGCCCCCCTATTACGATTGCGTCTGCCGCTCAACTGCTGTCAAAGTGCATACAATTTTGACAGCAGTTGAGCGGTAGACGCGTTTAAGCAGCGTATACAATCGTAGTAGGGAGGCAGATCCAACTGCCATACAACTGCCATACGTTAACGTTACACTTACGCGCGCGTGAATATTCGTGCTAGGCCTACTAAGGCTACTACGAACTGAGCTATCAGGCCAGTATATATTTATTTATTGCTTCAATATTCTCTCCCCCAGATCGGTAGCCCAAACGGAAGTACAAGAGGCGATCCAAGAAGCATTCCGCGCGGGCCGGCCGTTCGTGGTGCACTTCCTGCGATGTTCGTACCTGATGTCGGAGGGCGGAGTCCGGGCCGCGCTGCGAGCCTCCGCCCCCGGAGCCGGAGCCGGAGCCGCGCCTCCACTGCCCGCTATAGTGGTGGGATGTGCGGGCGGAGTGCTGGTCGCCGCTGCTACCGTACCACAGGTTACACTAATAGGCTAGATCACTATTTTCATATTATAAAATAATGCTCCTCAAAATAAATAATAACGTCCAACGATCACATACATAGATCCTGGATCCTAACTAAGAATTCCTGAATCTAACAATCCTAACTAGGTTTCTCTATATCTAGGGATCCAGGATCTTACTAGGTGGTAGGACTTTTCTGCAAAGTTCGTCTAGGTAGGTACCACCGCTTTGCCAGTTATTCTGCCGCCAAGCAGTAGTGTGCAAGCACTACTGTGTTCCGGTTTGAAGGACATTGTAGCTAGTGAAATTACTGGGCAAATGAGACTCAAGACTAGATCACACAGTGTAGTAATCTGATTACTAGGCTGTGTTATGTCTCAGGATGACGTGCGCAGTGCAGTGTCACGCGAAAATTTATTATTTTAAAGTTCCGAGTGACACTGCAACTGTTATGGGCGGCCGTATTGCTTAACATCAGGTGAACGACAAGCTCGTAACGTCATTCATTCTCATTAAAAAAAAAACGAGGACTATGCTCCCTCAACCCCCAGATACAGGACAAGCATTTGCGATTTTTTCTGTGGCTATTAAAATATTGTATTCATTTTGATGAAAATAATATTTATTTGTTTATTTTTAATCAGTCATCTAGAATTTCATTGCAAATAGTTTATTTTTAGCACTTTTACTATTCACATTTGGGATACTTATTTGTTATTTGGTGACGTAAAAATATGATATGCTGCGATTGCCATACTGATCTATGTTTTGCAACTATTTGTGACATCCATCCATGTCAAAAAAGCGCAAATACTGTCTTCTCCTGTATCTGGGTGTTATGGGAACATGGTCCTCGTAGTTCCTGAGTTCCTAGATACAGGGAATCATAGTTAGGGTCAGATTCTGTATGTGATCATTGGGTGTTCCGTGTTATTCATCATCATCAGCCCGTAGATGTCCACTGCTGAATATAGGCCTCCCCCAGAGACCGCCACTTTGAGCGGCTGCTCGCCTCCTGCATCCATCGGCTCCCCGCGGTTTCCATCAAGTCGTCGGTCCACCTAGAGGGGGGCCTACGCTGCGCCTTCCGGTTCGTGGTCGCCACTCGAGAACCTTTCTTCCCCATTGGTGTTATTATTTATTTTTATTTATATTCGTACAGGAGTGCGTATGCGTTATTATTTATTTTATTTATAGTCTATAAATATTTATTTATATTTATTTCACCATAGGAAAACTTACAGCCAAATAAACAATAGAAAGTAACATAATTATGAGGTTAGAGATATTTTTATTTCTCATAAGAAAATATTTCACTTACATGAGAACTATTTAACATAATGCTTAAATAATTACTGTTGTCGTACGAAACAGATGTTCTTATAATGAAATACTTAGTAGCTATTTTTTTTTTTGTAGTAGTGGGGTAGTTAAACAAAACTGGTCATTATTATGTAGCTTTTGTTCGATGCGGGTTACCGGCTAGCACGCGGCGATAAGCAAGTCGCTTGCATAGATCAGCGTACCTGGAAGTGGCTCGAGCGCACTTTACCGATGGAATAGCTGTTTTTGGTTTAGGTAGATATTAAATGCAGTGACTTAAGAGGTTACGACGTAATGGTTATTATTATATATATATTAATTTGATAGTTTATTTTAGTTTAGGTTTAATTTAGTTTTAGTTTTTTGTTTTTTAAGTTAGGTATATTATTGATATATTATAATTAAGTTATTTAAATTGTTGAGATCTCTCGACGTATAACCAATTCAAAGACAAAAAATAATAATTTTAATTTAATATTATAGTTTATCGAATTAACGCATAACTTATTTAATTTATTTATATAATAAACTAGGCCAATATAATAAATAATAAAGCATACGTGATTCTAATTTTCGTTTACATATTAATCTATAATTTGTAAAGGGAAATTAGAATCACGAGCGGGAATTGAACCCGCATCCATCCATCCCTCAAGCCGGGATATGCTTTACTTGCTACAGTGAGAAGTGGAGTAGTCTGTAGATTTGGGGGTGTTGTTGGTGCCGGCGTGGTGCCGTAGGTATATACCTACTTACGGTTGGTAGTACAAGAACAAATCCAATTCCACAATAGCACAAGTAGTTTATTACACCCACACAATTTAAGTTGGAAGGATAAGAAAGAGAGAAAGTCACAAGCACAAGTTAGGCACAGAATAGAAAAGGAAGTTTGGTGAAAACACTTAACAAAGAACAAATAACAATACGGCAAATGATCGCCGCGCCGCAGAACCACGCCCGCCAGTCGAGAGGCGTGCGCTTCGCAGCAAATGATGGTCTCGACTGGCGGGCGTGGTTCTGCGGCGCGGCGATCGGCCGCGAGCCGTGCGCGGGCGCTGCGTATAGTTATGCGATGCATAGATATAGCCCAGCACTACGGGTATCGCCCGACTATGCTCGCCGATTTAATATTAATTAATGTTTAGTGTGATGAGTGTCTGAAGCATGAGTGTAATGTGTGTTAGTATGTTGTATAATATACTTGCATAGTAATAATAAATATATGTTATGTGTTTATGTGTGGTGTGATATATTAAATAAATATATGATAATGTAGATCGGCTACAGTAGATGATGCTGAGCGGGCGATACTGCTATAAAAATTATAAATATTTTTGTATGTTGTACAGGAGTGCGTGCGGGGGGAGTTCACCGCGCGCGCGTGGCTGCGGGCCGCGCTGCCCGCGCTGTGCGGCCCGCCGGCGGCGCGTGTCCCGGGTGATCCCGCGCTGTATGCCGAGATGACGCCCACTAAGGTACGACCGGGAATCTTTACTTGTTTGTTTGTCTAGCTGACCCGCCCCGGCTTCGCACGGGTTAATTAGTTATAAGTCCTGACCCTATTTATGGGTCAGAGAGAAGCAAAAAGGAAAATCTACCTTCCCTTCAACAGAATGAGTATAAAAATTGCATCCTTATTGCTTCGTGCCACCGGCACTTGGCCGTTTTAGAAAATAAAAATTATCACATGTTATTATGGATAATAACCTATTACCATACCAAATGATGATAATAAAAATTTCCGTCCGATAAAAATCCGTAGTAGTTCCAGCGTAATGCGTGTTCAAAGGGACAGCCAAAAGAATTGTCTGTATTTTTATATCGAAAAATTTTCAAAAACTAATCAATGGACAGAATTGGCCCAGTTACAGTTTTATTATAATGTATTGGTGATTAATACTAATGTGTAAGTTTATTGTTAATAATTCGAGTTCAATAGAAGCAGTATTAAGCGAGACGCCGATGGGTGCAGGAGGCGAGCGGACGCTCAAAGTGGCACTCCGGATGGAGGCCTTTGTTTATTAGCGGACGTCTTCAGGCTTCATGATGATAATTATGCAGTACTACCTGTCTAAATATCACAGCTGTTATATGGGGGAGTCCTACGTTCAGCAGTAGACAACTCGACCTTGCTGTTTGGGTTGATTCTAGCTTAATTAATGTTTAATTTCGAGTGTAACCCTACAGGTGAGCCTGATAAACTGCGAGCAACTAGTCCAGGAGGCGATGCGTCTCGCCATACAGTTCGCCAACTCTCACCTGCGTCACGCCACCGGACAACAGACACAAGAAACTAGGCATCACAACTAGATGTACTGTAACTTTATTATTGTTACTCACACTATTATGTTGGTTTACACTAGGTTAACTAACATAGTTGCCAGTTATTCTGCCGCCAAGCAGTAGTGTGTTCCGGTTTGAAGGGCATTGTAGCTAGTGAAATTACTGGGTAAATGAGACTATGACCTGATTACACAGTGTAGTAATCTGATTACTAGACTGTGTGGTGTCTCAGGATGACGTGCGCAGTGCAATGTCACGCAGAACTTTATTATTTTAAAGTTCCGAGTGACACTGCAACTGTTATGGGCGGCCGTATTGCTTAACATCAGGTGAACGACCAGCTCGTCAAGTCATTCATTCTCATAAAAAAAAAAAGGCAAGCAGACTTCAGGCTGTTTACTATGATTGCAAGTGACGTAATTTTCTTCGCGCATCTATAAATGGAGATGTTAACGTTATAATCCGCAAGCACAATTTTTCTGCCATTTTCTGCGGGGGACGGTAGACACGTACAGCACACGCGCACACCGCGCGTGTAAACGCACGCCGCACACCATCTAAAACCCGCACACCGTTACATAGTTACGCAGTGTCTATACGCACATTATGATATTGTAGATGACCAAGTAGCGCCATATGACCGGCAGAGGGGAACGCCTTGCCGTGCCCCCTCCATTTTTAAATGCTCTAAATGTAATTTTGTTTAATTACAGATATTAAATAATATATGGGGGTTTTGGCGGGAACGCGGAAAAGATCACGTCGTTGCATTGTATTATTTCTCAATACTTGTGCTTTTTCCAGTGTTAATGTTTAAAATTGGTGGCGTTTTACGCATTAAGTGCTGTATTGCGAGCATGAGTGTAGGCAAGTAATATAATGTGGTGAAACGTGATTTTTCGTGTTGTTTCCAGAATTCCATAGAAGCTGCTAAGTAAAGTTGCCACCACTTTACTGGAGCATGACTTAGAGTGGATTATGACTACCTGACTTAGACTGGACTGTGACTATGACCAAGACTTGACTTTACGTGAAATAATTAATTAACATTATGAAACAATACTTGATACTGGCTAAATACACTATGTTATGTGTGGAGCCAAAATTTAAGAAAAATAAATAATATATGTTTGTTCCTCGACGATTTCTGATTTTGACGCAGTTTGGTGTACTACACCCAGAAATAATTTTCAGTCAAATCTACCCTCCGCAGCAGTTTATAGTCATCAGTCGTGGAAAATTCTATTAAGTTTTGGATAAGGCTTAAAATGGCGCTCTATGGGGCCCACTGTCTATACATACTGATACGCTGGACTACATATATTGACTGAAGCCATTTTTGAGCTGATTGATTGCTAAGTGACATCGTGGGTCCTTGACATTGTGGTAACTATTTCAACCAAGCAATCACAGAATTCACATTTTCAAATTATAGTACTCACTGATTCGGCCAGCGAGCGTACTTGTATTATAGAGGTCAGTGAGCTTATCAGCAGTGAACCGAAAAAGTCTACGGCTGACGATGATGATGACTGT
The DNA here is from genome assembly GCA_963580505.1 of Ennomos erosarius. Taxonomy (NCBI): domain Eukaryota; kingdom Metazoa; phylum Arthropoda; class Insecta; order Lepidoptera; family Geometridae; genus Ennomos; species Ennomos erosarius. The sequence goes on along the minus strand of OY756996.1, from coordinate 1,731,687 downwards.
CTATCACCAAGATTGAACTTTATTTTAATATTATTTTTTAGATTATAACCTTGATGCTCAGCGAGTAAGCGCGTGATTAGGTTGTGAAACAATATCCCAGAATCACTAAATTAATGTTTACCAAATTTTCATCTAATGTGTTTACAATTTTCTTTTTGACTACGATATTAGGGATAAATCACATTTATTTGGGAGCTATTTGGGAGCACTACAGACTAGGCATGAGGCGTATTTATCGTCACAGGTAAAAGTCACTGATAAAAGAAAGTCACAGTCAGTCAGTGACAAAATACCTCCGGGAGCAGCGACACTGACTTGTGCGCGAGTCTATGAGAGAGTGCTAAAGTAATAGGTGCATCCTTTTCTCACGAAGGCATCTGTAGCGTGTCAGAGAGGGACAAACCTAGTATTTTTTTTCACCGGAGCTGTGACAGCGACATGTTTTGCCAGCCGCGAGTTCAAAAGTAATAGGTGCCATCCTTTTTTAACATTGGCGTCAGTATCGTTCCAGAGAAAGACACACCTATTATATATCTAGTATCTACGTCCTGTAAACGTGACTTGTGCCGCGAGTAAAAAATACTCGCTATTATTTATTCACAGGTATTTGTCACAAGTATGGCCGAGTCATAGTCACAGTCACCTAGTATTTCGATTTACCTAGTACGACCCACCTCTACTACAGACAGGTAGTTGTAATATGCCTTGTATTTTGAGATTACCAAGAGGATTATAATAGGGTTGTTCCTTATTATGTTAAATGATAATTATTTATATGACAATTAATTTAATCTCGATTTATTTTAGATATTATTAACTACATATTATATGTGGCTAATTTTGCATTTTATTTGTATCGAAGTGCAACAATGTAGTCTGAGTATACAATATTCTGGAATCTTTGTAAATAAATTGGCAGTGTATTTTAAATAAAAATAAATTGTTTTATTTCTAGTGGTTAATTATGTGCATATTATCCTTGAAAATTAGTTCTGCCTGAATCAAGACAACAGAAGGTAAACATAATTATGTTTTGATCAAAATATGGGTTGTAGAGCTAACTAAAAATTCAATATTATAAAATAACAGTTTATTTCCTCTTTACGAACAACTCTCAGCACAACGAAAGACAATTCCTCATACGTACATTACACACAATTTCAAAAAGGTTTCAGACTTCTTGCGTTAGGTGTTCATCCAGGCGCCCAATCCCTGTAAAATTTTCAAATGTTAAAAAATGCACAACAAAGTAAAACTAACGCTCGTTGTTTCGTAACGACCGGCTAAGTTGCGGGGTAGCCAAACAAGGCAAGTTACGTTACGTTTTAGAAGTTGAAGGATTGAATAAAATTATAAAAACCGCGTCACTTAAAACTTTTTCTACAAGTGAAAATAAAACTTTTCGAAATTGCAGACGCAAGTTTGAGGAGGAGCATCGTTGAAGCCGCACGTAGCATTCCAATGCTCGTCAGTGTATGCGCTTGCGCAGACTAAACTTTGCGGCATGTCTCCAATAACGTATCAAGTTGAAATAAATCGTGGGGAATGAGTAGATTACGTAACAGCAAGGCGATCGCACGCCGCTTACTGCCTATTGCCGTACTTACGATTGTCGTCTTTCGTTCCTGTGTTGCACCGGTGGTCGCCTAACGCATACAGCCTAACGTCGTACGTTAGCACCGAGTATACGCATCGTCGTCTCGCCTCACGCCGCTCCTAACTATCTGAAATACTCGCACGCACTTCTGTATGAGAGCCGACAGTCCGACGCCGGCTTTGGGCCTTATGATGGTACACACTACAGAGCCGAGGAACGTGAGTGCTAACGCATTGGTATACGCTGTACGCACGCTGCGTCGGCGGTGGCTGGCCGTCCGTGTGGGGTGCCACCCGCGCAGTCAACTCGGAGTGCGTTCTACGCAAATGGAAGCAGTTTCGGAACGATTCTACTTTACATTGTAGATTTTCCATAGGCCAAAATGCAAGATCGATTCGGCATTCGTGTTAGATGTAGGAGATGGCGGACTGAATTTTGTGAACGCATCAACGCACCCCTACTGCGGCTACCCTACATGCGAACGGTTTCGAAACGCATGTGCTCGGGTATCTCGGTCGGATATTGACGACCGCAAGTCCAGTAATGATACGATAGTTTATAGAACCGCAACCATGGAAGAAATTATGTAAAGCTAGAATTGAGTCTCAGGATTCCATGCAATGAAGTTTAGTGCCGAAAAAGGAACAAATTAAAAAGTAGTCTACAAATGAAAGATGTTTATTCTAAAAAATCTAGCTTACAAAGGAATCTTAAATTACAATTTAATTAAAGTATTTTAGACTAACTTATGGTGAAACAAGTCTAGCGTACGATACGCCGAGGCGATACCGTCTATCAACAGTAGGTAAAATGAAAACTTGTCCGTTGGAGTATCCTCATTTATTATTATAAATTGATTCACATAATGTCACTCGAATTATCTTACAGAGTATAGCAGGCCGTTCTCACTGTCGGTATTTCCGTTGTAGCCGCGGTACGGTACGCTTCGTTTTGTGACGTTTATTATCGGATCGGGAAGACGTAACGTTGTGTGTTCGAGTCGGGGCTAGACTACGTTCTTATCACTATGGTATCTTGTCGGTCGCGAGTATCCAGCTAGTAGCGGCGGCCCATGCCCCCGGCCCGCGCCGGCGCGCCGCCTCCGCTACATACAAAACATACGCTCAGACACGGCGACACAACCAGGGCCCTAATTCTCTATCGATTCCTTACTTCGAAACCACGCGAGTTCCTTGTCTTACATAAGAAATCTGCAAAAATCGATTCTCTATGAAATGAAAACGAAACCGTGCGTTAATGTGGAATTGGCGCAATTTCACCTGTCAAAAAAAAAACACCTGACGCATTCCCAAACATCAACACTTTAGAAGTTATTTATACAAAATAGTATTTTTTAAAGTTTTCTGTAAATTTTTAATATCTCGTTTATATCACAACATAAACATAAGCCGTTCCTTTATTTTAATATTATATTTTTATTTTTTCGTTATTTACCGGTTTTGGAATGAGAACTCCTAGTCTCATTCGGAACGCACGTCCTAGAATCGTACAGAATACAAGTCACGATTCCTTGCTGTGACACGATTTGAGCAAGACTCGATAACGACGTGGTTTCAATATCGTGTGGAATCTGCGTTTTCATAGAGAATTATGGCCCTGCGTAGTCAACCCGTGTCGACACCCGCTTAGCTCATAGTATACTGTGAACGGTCCCGTACTATTTCACGGCCGAACGTTCAGCCGTTCCGTTAACGCAATTCGTTCAACCACTACAACCTAAGAGGCGTCCCACAGTTCACTACGTAACACGGAGTCCAAATGTAACAAAACAGTAAAATAATTCATCACCTTGTTCGTGATTCCATTAGCGCATTAGCTGCATTTACAAAAGTTGATTGTTTAATACACAATGTTTGTAAACTTGGCGGTGATGTCATAGAATCAGTAGGTTCTATATTTAGTCCTTGATGGTGATTAACGACTTGTTCTCACTTGTTCTGAGTCAAATATTATGGAATACAGGCGGCGGAGACTAAACAACTATGGAAATCTTGTGGACACAAAATATTGATACAACAATGTTAATTTGTTAAACTGAACTGAATATCTTTATAGCTACAAAGTATCTGGAACACTGCACACCAAACTACAATTACTGATTCAAGTATTTAGCTTCATGTGAAATGCATCAGGAAAACTGTTGAATAAAATTTAAAACGACTTCAAAATAACCAATATCTTGTTTACTTGATCAAGCAGAAACAAATCCTCTGCGTTCCGACCAAATTGCATTGGCTGTGGTTACAATAACTAGATTAGTAGAACGCACAATACACCCCAAGCGGGACGTCAATGCAGGACTTAGCGCCCCCATGTAGAAAAACACTAGATTAGCAGACAAACTAATACTATTTTTTATGAGAATGAATGTCGTGACGAACTAGTCGTTCACCACACATGTGTTTAAATATCAAGAACTTAAGTACTATGTACTAATTGTTTAACCCTTTTTTTCAATTTTATTTCTTTTTAGTGAGTATGTTGAATCTCCGCCGGCGGTGGGTAGGTATAATAAAAGCGCATGACATCTTACCGTCCCATTGGCGGGTACTGCTGCGCGTACGGGTCTCTCTCGTACCCACTAGAGGGGGCTAATCCGCGCCTAGGGGAAGGAATCAATCATTTAATTAATTGATATTTACCATGATATCAAAAAAAAAAGAGACAATAGAACCATATAAAAAAGGAAAAATACTAAAAATAACAAGATATAAGAAATTAAATCATATTAATATAGTTTATTTAGAGGATTCCTATATAGTGTAGTTTAAGGATCTTTAGTGAAAACAGGCATAATGTGACCTCTGCAAGAGACAAGCAATAGTTTGGTTGAAATTCTGCACAGATTGCTTGCAATACATAGACAGATGAATGTAAGGAGGAACATTTTCTTAGTAACTACGGGCACTTGCACATATACTATGTATTGAAATAGTCAAATCCATGAAAAATATTGTTTCTATTGGATGCAAACAATGTGATCGCCTGTCAGGTAGTCCGCGCCAAATTAATGGCGGCTGTGAAGTTGGCGCGAAACGTAGCGCGCAGTAGCAAAAATAATAAAAATTGATTTTGGCGTATACATATAGTAAGAACAAATAAACAACTCACATGGGTGATCTCCTGCTGAACATATCTCCGTTCCCCATCGGCGCTGGTCTCGGTGCAGCTCCCCGATCGTACCCGCCGGCCATGGCGAGCCGCCGGCGGTCCATCATGTCCATGTCATCATACATAGGCCTCCGCTCGTCATACATGGGCATCTCGTCCATAGCGCCCGCGTATCCGCGACGGTCGTCGTACATGGGGGCTGCGTACGGGTCTCGGGACTCCATGAGCGCGAATCCGCGGCGGTCCTCGCCGCCGTACCCGCCGTACCGGTCGTCGTACCCGCCAGACATTGATCGGTCCATTCCGCGGTCGTAACCGCCGCCCATTCCGTTGCGCATACCCATACCCTGTTTTATGTGTTTAAATATTTAGGCCCAATTTTGAAGGCAGGTTTAGTTGACAGTAGGCCTAATTTTGAAGGCAGTTTTAGTTGACAGTAGGCCTAATTTTGAAGGCTTTAGTTGCCAGTCTTTAAAATATTAAAAACACATCCGTCTCTTACTTTGCAGTCTATTTCACAAGGACAGCAATAGTTTTAAGAGGTTTAGAACTGTCAACTAAAACCTTTAAAATTGGCGCCAATATTTAACTTGCTTATATGGTTAGTAAGCCTGATTTTGAAGGCTTTAGTTGACTGTCCTTAAAATACTAAAAATATATATAAGTCTTTTAAATTGCCGTCTATTTGACAAGAACAGCAACAGTTTTATAAGTTTTAGATCTGTCAACTAAAGCCTTTAAAATTGGTCTCGGTATGTAAGCACAAAAAATTTTTTTTAATATTTTTAGAGTTCTTAATCTAATATTGACTTTGTAATAGCCTATTTGCAATAAATTATCTGACTTGTTGACTTATTAAAAGTATAGCTGTCTTTTACATTGCTGTCTATAAAAATAGCAACAGTTTTAAGAGTTTTAGATTGTTTATGTGAGGAGAACATCCACACTTTAGAGTTTTTAGATCTCGGATAACTATAGCCCTTCAAATGTGCTCCATTATGCCAAAAAACACTTCGATTTTATTTAGTAATATTTGGGACAATATATATGGAAATATTTCCAGCAAATATGGTATTGGCAATTTGGCAAGCCTGGAGTTTGAAGATTTTTGACCAATAACTGTATTAGTATAGTCTGATAATTTAGTAACCAAGTTACTTTGGATATTTGAAATTCTGGATTAAAACTGTAGATATTACCGTAAAAGTATGAATAGTTTAGTAACAAAATGAAATTGAGATTATTGAGGTACAGATTTGGCAAATGGTGTAATTTATTAAGTAACAAGTTCATAGTAATATGAGTTATGCATGTCTGTACATCAGTCATGTCTATGTGTTCACATCTATTTTGGTACAGGTGATATTATGTAACTTGCATCACTTAACTTAATGTTTCTATGTACACAAATTATCAATCAATGTTACCGGATGTGCAATGTTGTCTTTTATTTTACAGAAGATTCCATCTTTGTGTCAATCAACTGTTTAGTTATGAAGAGATAACACACATGCCCACCAACACATGGAGCTGGGAGTTGAATAAACAATGTTACCTACCTACAGCTTATAAATATTAGGCGAAGCTTCACCATAATCAGAGTTAAAGTTACTGTCAGATTTTAACATTGGTCGGCCTGGTGAAGTTTGGATGGTGACAGTTAGCAGTTTAAGTTAGCGTTGAAGTAAGTTTAATCATGAATTTGTGCCGAGATGCTATTAAAACATTTCAATGAATGATTCACTTTGATATTTCTCAAAACATTAGGTCCACTTGCTGTTACCCCAGCTAATAATCAAAATACTTCTGACAATGCACAAGCTGGGTTTATTTTAGAATTGCAGAGGAGACTATAAAGCTGAACATAATTAGATAGGTAACTATACCTGTGAGTGCATGCCGCCGCCGGCGCCGGGGATTTGTCTCAGGTGCGGCATGGGGCGGGCCTCGCGCATGTATGGTGCATCTCGCGGCGGGTGCGGCCGCATGGGCCCGCCGGCGCCGCCGCCGCGCCGGTCCATGCCGCGACCGCCGCCGCCGCGCATGCCGCGACCCGCGCCGCCGCCGCGCTGCCCTCGCTCCTTCATGCGCCCGCGCTCCACCGAGATCACAGCCCCATTGAACGTCGAGTTGTGAAGCCCGCGGATCGCCGCCGACGCTTGCTCCTCGGTCTGCATGTGCACGAACCCGCACCGGTTCATGATGTCGCACTCGGTGACGGCACCGAACCGCTCGAACAGCTTGCGCAGGTCCTCGGGCTTGGAGCCCTGCGGCAAGCTGCCGACGAATACTTTTGTTTGCTGCGGAGATGAACGTTAGGTGAGCTTCGGTCGTTCTCTGGAGCCCTACGCGTTACGTGAAGCGGTCGACTTACCGGCACCATCCTGTTGTAATTTTGGTTATTTTCACTGAAATTTCTCCCAGAACCAGAATTACCGCTATCAAAAACACCACAAACAACCTCAATCATTGATTGCCACAAAATGCCTCAAAATGGCGGCGATTTTGACGGATTTTCTGATGTGAGCCAAGCGGAAACGTCACGCCAAATGACGTAAAGTGGCTTTCTTGTCTAGCTCTCCGATTGGCTGACATTTTCCTCCAATCATCCGTTCGTTACGGTTTGTAAACGTTTTACCACCACAGATAAAAGAAAAAGAAACGATACCACAGATGAGTAACACTTTTTTATTTTGGCTGTTTCCACTGCCGCTGAAACCGGCCCTTTGCCACACCAAACAACGATAGGACAGTCACACAAAACTTCACTAAAGCTTGTATAGTATGTGGCCTATAGGCCGCCTTGTTTTAAGTGATAGTATATGACCAAGTAGGGCCATATGACCGGCAGAGGGAACACCTTGCCTTGCCACCTCCTTTTCTAAATGCTCTAAGGCTTTTGCCCAGAGTCATGTCATAGAACTCGAAGTGGTTCGAAATGGGTTCTAAGTTATACGTGGAGGGTCTCATGCCTTGGCCACACCTCTATTTGCACGATGTATTCATCGTAGCCCGAAAAGTGTAACACACTGCCGGTAAAGCTGGCGCGCCGATTATTTTTCTACTGATTTTGTCTTTTAACATATAAGTAGAAACATGTATTAAATTACTTCCTTATTATTTAGAGCAGTGGAGATTTCCACTACACTAAATTCATTCTAAGTAATAACATAGCACAAGTTCATTTTTAGGGTTCCATACTCAAAGGGTAAGGTGGACCCTATTACTAAACCTCCACTGTCCGTCTGTCCATCTGCTACCAGGATGTATCTCACGAATCGTGATTTTCCCCACTTGTACCGTTTGTAAAACATAATTATTATTCACCGACATCCAATATAACCCTACTGCTTCCTCTAATTTATTTATCCACGTCAGTCGCGCAGCAGGCCAACAAAGGAGGCGTTTTATTAAAAAAAAGCTGTAATTTTATAAATCCCGATAGATGGCGGTAAAATGGGAGTTTTAAGTTCTGTCATTGTTAAGATAATTATGTATCGAGTTTAATATCCTATCCTTATTTTATGGAAGATTTTACTCTAATGGCTTGCTATCGACAAATCGTACTCTGTGAACTCGTGAGTACGTACTCTGTGATTCACTCAACTGAATTTAGCATTTCCTTGTACTCTGTGTATTGAAACTACAACCATGTTTGAAATTTGAAATACATCGTTAGTACGCCATCTAGTGACAGAAGCCAAAACAGGTTGTTTTTTAAATAAAACTCCTCATTGACAGTGTGTCCGGGATGCATCGCTGTACGCACACACACTAGCGTTCAACCGCGAACCTTCGCCGTTTACCTTTGGGTGTGGCCAAGCCATCACGGCACCATTTTATTCACTTCACTTTATTTTCATTAGATAATTATGCAATGCAATAGTAACATAAGACACCAATATGTTGAATTTGATCCATTCCAAAGTGGATCCATCACAGAGTTGTTTTCTCCACCGTTTCATCCACCGAAATCTCATTGATTTTTGAACGTGATTTTTCTGATCTCATTTCCGCCTGTCAGTCTGTTTATTTAGGCGGGAATGTGAAAGTGAGAAATTTTACTGTCCAGATGTCTGCGGAAATGTTAAAATATGCAGAACACCAGGAACTTATGTATACTGGAACATTTTACCGTTTTACACATGTTACATGTTTTACATTTTATTTGCAACGTAACGCTCCGTAATGATTACTCTGTGGTACGGATACGGAGGATGACATGTTTTTAACCGACTTCGAAAAAAGGAGGAGGTAGGATCTCATTTCAGTTGTTTTTTTTCTTCTTGGTTTTCTCTATCTCCATCATTTATTTAAACTGTAATACTTACATTTAAATAATATATAAATTATAATGACTGAACCATCCCCTCAAGGTCTGAATGTACTCAAGAATATGATTTAAAAGGTATCCACCACAGAGCAAAAAAAAAAAACGCTTCCCCTCTACATAGAGGCGCCTTTTCGACACTTCTCATACAATTCAAGCGTGTCAGGTATTACAATGAAACCTCTATGGTTTACCTGCGCAGATGACATATATAGCAATTGTCTTGTCATTAGTGCCACTGCTGTCAGCAAAACGTGCTGTGGGTTGAGTCGATATATTTTTATCGATAGTTTGATATGAGTTAAGTACGCGGTAAGGTACCTCTTACCTGATTGTATCATTAGGTACACTTTAGTACCTTCCTATATCTTTTGTGCCTTTTGTGCGTATTTCTATGTGTAATAGTGTTATTTTATTCTATTATACTCTATTCTGGGTCGACAATGGCCAGCCGATAAACATACCGGTATAAATCTAAAATAAATAAAATTGAATGTATTGGTATTGGTAGGTACGTCATGTTCGCGTCACGGCTATACAGTCCACCTCTCAACTATTTTATGGCAAATGTAATGTGTGTAAGTATAGAGGTAGTTTATCGTCAGTTTATGGTTATAAAGATTAAGTTTATAAGCAAATCCGATAGGCGTCCAAAGTGAGGATTTATGGGGGAGGCAGTGTTTAGCAGTGGACGTCTGCCAGCTGATGTGTGATAGTATAATTATATCTATAAACTAAAGTTTGAAATATGCCGAAATAGAAGAAACATAACAAGTTATAAAACGAAAAAATATATTAAAACTCCAAATACATAGGTAACACGTTTTGCTGATGATTCATCAGTATTGTTGCGTCATGTTTCTTTTTGATAGAATTCATCTGAAAATATAATTTTCAGATGATTTTTTAGGAAAAATAATAATAATATTGAGTATCATTGAGGTGTTGTAGGTAAACACTTATTTAATAGAAGGTAGGTCCTTAGTTTGGCAGTAAATAAAGGTAATTTTTCAGCTCACCATGCGATGTATATTTAATTTACAGCTATTTACAAAATAAAAAGCAAGTGAATTTTTTCATTCAATATCGACTAAGACGTAGATTCTTACGTAGAATTAATGAGATCAGTTGTCAATGATTTTCTATGAGGCTACCATGGATGAAATAAAAAAAAGAAGGATTGAGTTTTGATTGACATCGAACTGAAGCCCAAAATGGCGGACATATTACATATGTGTGTCAGCTGAAAGTAGGGCGACCGGCTGCATATGATGCGAGCGTGTGCGTGTTCCGCTCGTACGTACGAAGCGTTCCGGCTTCCTAAGGGAGCTTCAGTTTCGGATCAGACGGGATTCCCTCCTTCTTTTTTTAATAGCTCCATGGAGGCTACATGAAAACTCTTTCATGGGCGAGCACGCCACATCATTATAATGTCCTCATCAAATAATAAATGCGGATAAGAGAAATTATAGTCATCATCATCAGCCCGTAGATGTCCACAGCTGAACATAAGCCTCCCCCAGAAAGCGCCAATTAGAACGGCTGCTCGCCTCCTGCATCCATCGGCTCCCCGCGGTTTTCACCAGGTCATCGGTCCACCTAGTGGGGGGAAATTATAGTACCTCGTTAAAAATAGGATAGAGTTTCAATGTGGGAATAGCGTCAAAATATAAACGTATATGGTTAGACATTTTCATAAAACATTCAGCTTCAAAAGCTGAGAGCAAACCGTATCATGTTTTTGAGGAAACCAATTGCACTGTCCAGTTGCGAATATCTATTTATCTTTTATATTAGGATCTGTAGGAAACGTAATAAACATAAAAGATATTAAAAGTTTAATTAGTAGAAGTCAATTTAACCACAAAATAAATTAAAAACATTTAAAACTTATTGTAACAAATTTCCGGATGGCATAATAGAAACTATCGATGTATCGATAATTATAAGGTTAACCAACGCATTACATCACTATCGGTACTTCTGCCATAGGGTAAGTTCGCCGGTTTTGCGACCACTTCCTATATCCGACCATTTAATGTACATTTGATGAAAAAATATAAAAAATAAAAAGCTTGCGGTGAACACATCTCTAAAATATATTATGCCTACACAATTATGTCCAAATAGGTTCAGTTTTGTAACAAATATTATACGAGAAATCCCCAATTCTATTTTAAAGCTTTGAAGCTTAAAAGCACATACATTTTAACTGCCAGTTTTCGACCACGTTTATCCACCATCTGGCATAAAAACTTCAGATACCCAAAATCGCTCGTGGTCGAAAACTGATCCAGCTGCAGAAAAATGCTATTCGACCGCAAAAGCAAACTATATCAAAAACATTATAAATACGTATTTATTTACATTTAAAAGTACATAAATAGTCGATTACTTTGTAAGGTTAACTAATTAGACCAGACACGATTAAAAAAAACGATTAATGCTGGTGGTCGCAAAATAGGCGTGACCAACTGATCGAACCATCATTATTGAATATTTCTCGCCCAGGGTGTAATGTGGGCTGGCTTTATTACAAAAAAAAAGTAGCGTGTTTAGTTTGTAAACATTACTATGTTTATAAACTACGTTAGCCAATATTTTTTTTGTTATAGCTGAATTTTTCAGCCATATCCTTAAATAAGTTTTGGCGGTCTCAGTAAGAAAAAAGATCATGCTTTTTTATATGAGTAAGTGCCTCAAAGCTCGAGAAATCATGAAAATACAAGACAGAGGGTCTAAAGAAGCCTTTCTGATCATTGTTTCTAGCATTTATTTACCACAGGCAGTTAGGCACCTACGTCTTTCAATTTATAGTGGTAGGAAACTAGCGAAAAAGTGGTCGTAAATATAATTTACTGATAGAAAACTAGCAAAATAGTCACTATTAGCCTTTGGTTTAGATATTATAAAAGGGTGGGTTATTTTAAAAAATGATTGATAATCTGATAAAAATATAGAGTATAATATTTGAAACGTAGCTTAGTAGCATCAAGTCAAAAAATGATACTGGTACATTTTATTATGCATCCTAAACTTGACAACTCCACTAAGTGGTCGGAAACTAGCGAAATTACCCTATAATATCAAACTGACACAGAAGAGTACCCCGTACCGAAGTTCGGCAGCAATAATATGATTAATTTCGTCTCTATATAGAGGCGAAGCGTCATTTGTTTCATAGCTCTGTGGTATCCACCCACCCACTTTACTGAATACTTATTTAAAATTACCACAGAGTTCGCCCTATTATTATCTCCTAAAAATTAAGTTGCCGTTCCTAATTAAATACTCATGTAAACTTTATTTCAACTTTGTAGATGTAGAATAAAATGGAATCTATAAAATGTTACCATTTTTTATGAGAACGAATGTATCTTGTATTATATTATACTTAGTACCTACTTAAATACATAATAACCATAACATAGTTATAATATACCTAAGGTTTGAGTTCCAACCAAAAACACAAAAACAAAATAACAAGAATATTTAATTAGCAGTTTTAAACTTTGTGAACTAAAAAGTGATACAGTTATCGCTGCAGCGATCATTATCAGTCATCACTCATTTCTTATAAATATTATTATATTACATAGGAGCCGTTATTTAATAGGACTGTGGTCTGTGCTGTGCCAGTGCCCAGGGTCATTGACTATTATCTTTAATAATTATCACCCATTAATAAATATTTTATTTATTAATAAATATACAAAATTATACCAAATATAAATATTATTTAAATACATACTAAAGAATACTTGAACTATCTATAGACTGTAAAAGGTCTATAGATAGTTCAAGCAATCTATGGAATCGGGCAACGTACCCATAATGCTGGCAGCGCTGCCCCGCTGTATAGCGAGGCTGATCCTTTGACCGAAGTACATACATACATACTTAGACTTTTTTTTTATCAACGATAGGCCACGTAACATTTGACCGCGGTCTCACCTGATGGTAAGTGACGATGCGGTCGACGATGGAGCGTGTTTACCTAGAAAAGGAAGAGTAGGTAGGTATGTACCTACTTCAAATTAATATGAATTAAAATATTTCGCATTACAGATAGGTATTACGATCTAATTGACATTTAACTACTTACATATTTATTTATTTCTTGGAAAACAAACCGCTTAAAACTTAAACTTAATGTTCAAAATATGCTTTAGCAGTTCCCACAAGTAGAACTTGTTATCCTTCATTATGAGACATCAGTAGATCTCCAAATTCATCACTTCGCCTAATAAATAATTATTTAAAGCCAATAAATCCTTTTTCATCGTCCAAGAATTTACAACTAGTACAACTAACTTACGTTCATTCATACAAACGAGAAGAAAATATATAACCAGAACGTAAACATAAAACCACTACCACAGAATACAAAATAAAACTAAATAGCACTACACGACTTTCAATAAAACACTTTAAAACTAACACTTTAAAAAAAAAGCTGACACACTGCAACGTAACATTCAAAATATAATTTAAGGACGCATTTTTTCGAACATTTTTAGTCTGACGTCCCTTTCGGGGCATAAATCAGACTCACGGTAAGGCATGCGCACAACAAAACTTTCTCGTGAGAGACCGTGACAAAACTATTAACGCCTAAGTGTGTCTCACTCTAACAGCAACAAGTTTTCTCGCGGTGCGCATACTAATAGGCAGGTCCTCAGAACCACTGTAGCTGCGACAAAAATACCGTCAGGCAGGCCCTACAGCCGTCATCTCAACGTATCCAAATACGAGGACGCATTATTCACGGATTTAATGATTTTAATCACTTGCAAGTTTATACAATTCCTTATAAAATTGGCTATGTTATATTTGTCTATGGTCGCGCAGCTTGGGTGTGTGCAGTTGAAAATGCTGGCCAGCTTAGTTCGTATTCTCTCAGAGTCGTGGAAATGGACAGCTTTGGGCGATATCCTTTTGGCTTTCTTGTACAGGTTGTCGGAGATTATCGTCAGGTTGAAAGTTAAGTCGTTGTTTCGTTTCACCTCGTTCCGCGCCATGCGTCCTAATAAATAACCTGAAATCCATTTAATATAACCCGTTACCAATAAACAGTATGGATTGGTATTCTCGCTTTGCATATTTCAAACTTGATACAGAGAAACATGGATGAAATAAAAAAAGAAGGATTGAGTTTTGATTGACATCGAACTGAAGCCCAAAATGGCGGACATATTACATGTGTGTCAGATGAAAGTATGGCGACCGGCTGCGTATGATGTGAGTGTGTGCGTGCCCCGCTCGTACGTACGAAGCGTTCCGGCTTCCTAAGGGTGCTTCAGTTTTGGATCAGACGGAATTCCCTCCTTCTTTTTTTATTAGCTCCATGCAGAGAAACAAAACACTACATAAATATTCTGCCGCTATACATTGTACATCGTGCATTCGTTCGAAGACATAGAACTTTTAACATGCAGCAGTCCCATTTGCTGGCAACATAAACGCAACTTTAGAGCCTCCATAGAGCCCTAAAACAAAAAACTAAACACACCCTAGTCTATGTCACGCGTCCTGTCAAAGTCACTTGTCCTTTTTTGCGGTGCAAAACACGCAACGTTTTTAACTAGTGTGTTATATTGTATTCTATGTATGTATTTACAAACAAAAAAGTATATAAGTATTGTATCCGTTATCTGGTTCCCAAAGTACAAGCTATGCTTAGTTTGGGGCTAGATGGCGATGTGTGAATTGTCCACACATATAAAAAAAAAAAAAAAAAAAAAACTTTAATTTTCTTTAACTTTGTATTTTTCTACTAAAATTATTAAGAAAACGAGTTCAGGGATATTATTTTTCAGCCAAAGCGTCCTAAGGGACGGAATATGTGAAATATTACCTAAGGAAAATAATAACACCAAAGACTTAACACCAAACCATACTACAATGGTAAGACTACGATATTTTATATCCGTAGGAAGCCAGTATCCCAGGTAAAGAATGATCAGGAACTGAAATCAGATTCGGAGATGCAAATAAAAAGAGGAAGACAGCCGGTTTCTTCATAACCTCAAAATGGGTGGCACACGTCGAGGTTATGCTTGGTGTAAAAACCGAAGACACGGGTGGCACACGAGATGTGTCGACGTGGTTGTGACTCTTGGGTTTCATACGCGATATGAAGACAAGAGATCTATGACGTAAAGGTAGTTTTTCAAAGCTTTACCTACCACTGTCTGCTCATACCTGGTGAAAAAACCGAAGACACGAGTGGCACACGAGATGTGTCGACGTGGTTGTGACTCTTGGGTTTCATACGCGATATGAGGACAAGAGATCTATAACGTAAAGGTAGTTATTCAAAGCTTTACCTACCACTGTCTGCTCATACCTGGTGAAAAAACTGAAGACACGGGCGGCACACGAGATGTGTCGACTTGGTTGAGACGTTTCATACGCGACATGAAGACAAGAAATCTATGATGTAAAGGTAGCTTTCAAAGCTCTACCACTATCTGCCTATATCTAGTTTAAAAACCGAAGACACGGGTGGCACGCCAGATGTGTCAACGTAGGTATGACTGTTGGATTTCATATGCGACATGAAGACAAGAGATCTATTATGTAAAAGTAGCTTTCAAAGCTTTACCACTGTCGGCTTGTACCTGGTCTAAGTTTCAATGGCTCATGTTACCTAATTGGCTGCAGTCACACAATGTGGCAATGAGTCTTTCACTTTGGGCCTAGTATTAATAGCTCATTATTACCATCATGATCTTATGGCCCCACAGGGTACTGTATTGTAAATGATCTAGAGTTCCAGAGTTTCAGGCAGTAGCACAGAAGGAATAATGTAAAATTAATAATTCCCCTGAATTAATATATAAAGAATGAAAAGAGAAATAAAACAACAAATCACCGCAGCGACAACCGACAGCCTTGAGCATTGAAATTGAGGTGGAAGTTTACCATCTACCAGTCAAGACATACTATTGGCATTAGGAGACCTAACCCCTAAAGCAGCCTAAATATGGACCACCAATAAATGAAAGAAAGACCACATCTGGACTGACTGCAGTTCTTAAGTCTTTATTACAAAAGAAAAATAAACAAAAATTAATGAATCAACTGATACCACAAAACTGTACCCTAATGCAGGCAATAAAGGTGAATCTTGAAATAAACAGTTCTCTAACTGATTCTGTAACTAATTGAGACGACAAATTCGAATCGGAATCAACACAGCCGGCTATTGGCCTATCTATATTAGGAAATACCACATTACTCTTAATTAAAAAAGAGGATAAATAATCTAATTGGAAAAATTAAAACCTCAAAGGCACACTGCTTAATATTATAAAAAAGGCCATAAAGAAAACACAAATGGTGTGCCTGGCTACCACCAAAGGTTGACGCAGGTATAGACATAAGAAAACCTAGCCTTCAATTTCTTGAAAAACATTACAACTCCAGCCAAAAAGTGCTATTAACAGCTATTACAAGCCACCCTACCAGTGGAGTGAAAGCGACTGAAACCAACTCAGGCCAAGACAACTGCTTGTCCATAGAGGTGAGTCATACCAAAGATTGTCCCAATATCTAAACTGTTGGAGAATAGTGCAAAGACTGTACATTTTATTTTAACCCGTATGGTATGGGTATGTGATTTTAGATAATTTCTTTCTTAATTCAACTTCAAAAGTTATGCAATGCCAATAAAATACTTATGATTTTTATGGCAGTATTGCCTACTCACCATAATCCACAGATTAATTAGTATAAGAAAAAGTTGAATCACAAACGGGGCTTGACCTCAATGTATACTAATATGTCTAACATATTAGTATATTTTGTATAATACGCTAAAATATGGGTGCAATCTTAGGATGCAACCTATCTATCTTGTTAATCAAAATATCCGACCACAGCTCATATTAAAATGGATTTATTCATTTAATGCTCTGCTATAATTTATAGTTTTTGCTTAGCACCCATTACCGAATGTATAATTACAAAAGTAATGATAATGGTGTGGACTAGTACATATAAGTTATAGACTAGTATACAAATCAGTCCAAATTATGAAACAAGTAATGGTTGTTATACTTGCCTTGGGTTAGTTATAAAACTTTTATGAAAACATTATGTAACCCATAGAAAGTTGTCAATTTTGGGGTTTTATATTTGACACCAGAGAACTATGCCAGTACAGTTACCTAGGCACAAAAGAATATCAAAAATAACTCAATACAAAGACACCTTCACTAAATGAATGTTGCACATGAGATCTTGCCAAGATTATAGGTACTTTGATTACAGTGTGCTCTGCACTCCTAGAGCACCACAAAGCTAAGTCAAGGGAGGGACCTATGCTATGATATTCACTAAGGGGTAAACTTGATCTATCTTGGTGGGCCAACAGTATTAAAAATATAATAAATAAATCGATAAATAATATATGATGATGAAATCATTATTGATGCAAATAGAACAGGATGTACACGTGACTATAGTCGAAAAATAAATGGAATGTGGAAACAAGAAGCACACACAAAACACACATTTTGCGAAGCTTATCACATAATTTTAATTTTTGGAATTATTAACAATATTTCTCAGTTTAAAATTCTTTATGAAACATTAAATATATCCACAGTTTAGTATGAGTAAATAATAAATAAATAAATATGTGTGGATATTTCACACAGTGCCATCTAGCCCCATACTAAGCATAGCTTGTACTATGGGAATCAGATAACTGATACAATATTTATATACTTTTTTGTTTGTAAATACATACATAGAATACAATATAACACCCAGATACAGAACAAACATCTATGTTCATCACACAAATGTTTGTCCTGGGTAGGAATCGATCCCACAGCCCTCAGTTCAGAAAGCAGGGATACTACCAACTGAGCTATCAGGCCCGTCGAAATCATCAGATAACAGATGCCGATAAATAGTCACAGAAAACTATTAACCAAACACAAATTTGTTTGCATCTAGGGTTGAAGCTAAATGTCACTTATATACCTTGGCGACCCAGATCCAGATGCCAAGTAAATGTGATGCCTTTACTGTAAACCAGTTCCAATATTTCTTTTATGCTTTTACCCCACTTAAGTTTAATATTAAAATATATGCAAAAATTAGAAACTTTACAACTACAAAAATAATTATAGTTCCATATTGGCCGTCTCAGCCAGGTTGGCTAGTTATACAAACCATGCCATATTCAGACTTAATGATGTTTTCAAACTGAAAAAGATTGATTGCACTCTTCTCTCAGAGATATCCCTCCCCTGCACAAATAGCTTACACGGATTGCAGGAGTTCTATCAAGCAAGCATGGTTGAGATTGAGACAGACCATTCCACCAACATCCATGGATGTTATGCTATGCTTTCTTACATGGAACATGTTAAAACAATATGATGTAGGATCTGGGGCAGATATTTAGCCAAGAGAGAAATATAGATCCATTTATACCTTCAGTACCGAATGTTATTTAATTTCTAACAAAATTATTTAAATCCGGAGAGGCTTATGGCTCTGTAAATCAGCAATATCACAAATTAACAACTCTAAAATTGGGGATGATGACCATTTAAAAGAGATTATGAAGGATCCTATAAATCTAAAAATCCACTTTTGGCAAAATACCAAACCACGGGGTTCTATAATAGTTCTGTGTCTTACAGACCTGGACACACAATCAGTCACCAAGTTTAACCTGTAATACTACTAGCATTGAGTAGGTACAGCATAGGGAGCACAAACCTTGTCATTAATAAAACTCTAACACTTCATTTCATAATGAAGGGGTTCATGTCATAAATCTGAGTCTGCTCCAGGGTAAGCCAAGCCTATCTTATACTTGCAATTATCTGAATAATAAAATCTGCCCAGCAAAAAAGTACCTTGAATATTATGCCTCATAAAATATTTCAAACAATATAAATAAATCATTTGATATTGTCATTGAACAACAATTAATAGATGCGTTAAAGAAACTGACATCTTGTCACAGACTAGGTAGGGGATACTACCGGTCGTACTCAAAAACAAGTTAAAAAAAAAAAAAAAAAAAAAAAATTACTTTTGTCAACTTTAAATTAAAAGATGTGTTTCTTGGAGATAATAAGACGAACGGCGGGTTGGACTAATAGCTCGTCAACAATTACAAAATTTTATAGCAGACCCATAGCTAATGCTCCGGGACAATTTTCCAATGCTATGATCAATGACAAAACATAATTATAATACTACAAAATTTTAAGCTTGTAGCCCTAGGTACAAGAATTACACTACATAATTATAATAAGTAGTGTAATTTATATTACGTTGTTGCCAATTTTATGTGTGTGCCAAACTACACTCCACTGATTATTAATAATTTTTACTTAGGCGATTCATTCATTATCAATAATTGATTAGACTGATTTTATTGTTTAAAGTAAAAATACCAGTTTAGAAATCCTTGATAACTTGAGTGTGACTGGCCACGCAGCCAATATATACTGGAGTGAATGGATTTTATGGAAATCACTACCTACAGAATTAAGAAATAATTATTTAATGGTAACTAATTACGAAGGTACCAACCTATCACTACTGGATTACAATAATTACATTTATTAAGGCGATTAAAATGAAACATCTGTTTTTATTACAACAAACATTTTAATACTTAATTCTTATCTCAACTTTACCATTAATTGTCTCTGAACATCTGCATGTTAAAAGTTCTATGTCTTCGAACGAATGCACGATGTACAATAAGTGATCAAACTACTTACCTGACGTTCGATCATTATTGTACGAAGTGCTTCGTTCGAAGACATACACACCCTTCCCACCCTACCCATGGGTAAAGTTGAGTACAAGCTCTGAAGAAAGTGACTTTGACAGGACGCGTGACATAGACTAGGGTGTGTTTAGTTTTTTGTTTTAGGGCTCTATGGAGGCTCTAAAGTTGCGTTTATGTTGCCAGCAAATGGGACTGCTGCATGTTAAAAGTTCTATGTCTTCGAACGAAGCACTTCGTACAATAATGATCGAACGTCAGGTAAGTAGTTTGATCACTTATTATTTATTAGCAAAGGGGGTTATAGCAAGCGCTACGCTTAATAATTTTGTATTACCTACATTATTTTATAAGGTATGCTCGTTGCAATTTAGGTCGAATAAATGGGTTGGTTAAAGGTGCCAACAGTTATTAACGTGATATAGCATGTCCACACAATGTAGATTAATCGACCGGCTAATCGGCTTAGCCACAAAATGTTGGCAGTAGCCACCAGAATATCTTTATAAAAACCTAGCAAATAATATAAAAAATGCCCAAGTAAAAGTATGAAAAAGCAGCGTTAATTTAATAAAATACACCTACTTAAAATATTAAAATCTTACATTAAAACAACTTAAATTATTTAGTTTTAAAATAACGTTAATCGAACAGATCGATCCCTACTGCATTTTTTTTTAAATTTAGTTATCAAAACAAATAATACAGTAATTAAAAAAATATTGCTTGTAAATAAAAGGTCTCACCTCCAAAAACGCATATTAATCCGATCATCAGCACTATTATCGCGAACAGGCGTTTCGTGACCTCAGGGTCCGAATTGGTGCAGTTCCTCCTTTCAATGCTCATGGTAGACAGATGCAGGCGACCCTCTCGGAACTAACGCATGCAATACTTGTATCGGACGGGCGACCCGCGGCCGTGAATCCTATCTTATTTTTAGACGAGTTGTGTCTGCGCCGGTGAATGACTGCCCGTCACGAATTCCCACAAAAAGTGAATATCTCGTTAGGTATTGCTTTTCCGCGACTCTGAATGTATTTTGGTAAGATTTAAGGAAATGCCAAAATTTTTCCTCATGTTTTTGGCAAAGAATCCTACATATAGGTACCAAATGAATATGACCCGGTGAATAGGTACTCGCTACACTGTCACTTCCATTTTATGAAAGCGTAGGCAATATAAACAATAAATTTAAATAAAAAACCATATTAGCTATTGGTGTAGGTCCGCAAACAAACAATAATAATCCTAGTTCGTAAAAAGCTGTAAAAAGATCCGAGGTGTAAGAATGTTTTCAGTCTATAAATTCTGCTACATCGGTTCCATCCACGTCCGGTGCTCGTAAAAACGAAGGCTGACCTCCGTCTCTCAGCTTCGATCAATGGAGATTTCCTGTCCTTTGATTCATTGACAAACAACTTACGTCAACAACAATTTTTGTTTACGAAAAATCATCTTGTAAGACTTTTCGTAGAATCGCACTTTGGAACTTATGCAAAGAAAATCGTGAGTAATTTCGCTTCGAGCAAAATGTACACACAATACCTACGCAAAATGAGCACGACACCCTAAATGAACATTAGGCAAAATGTACAATACGCAGATTATACAATTATACAATAAGTAAAATGAAGCACAACACGTAAAATTTCAAAAGATTGTAATGAAAATATCCCAGATGTTTTAACAGAGTAATCATTTATTATAAAATATCTTATAAAAATATTTATTCATATTTAATCATTAATTATTTTAACATTAAGGATCAATTACTTTAAATCACATTGTTACTAGCCTAAACTAATCAAAAGTTACATTTACAATTTAGGAATGGAGTTATATAACTCTTATTGTTTTGAACACGTGTTTTGGTCCCAGGTCCCAGCCTTTAGAATTATTATTATAGACTAAAAAAGTTCTTAAGTATTTTCTCATAATTACTGAAATATTTGGCACAGACATTTGCAAAACATCATTCAACAGAAAATCTGCTTTTGCAAATACTGTGTCGATGGTATAAATAAATGTCAAAGTGCAGTACAATGCCATATTTATTTCGTTACATTTTCTGCGTCTCTTTCTAATATTGCAGTGAATAGCCTCATTAGAAAGAGAGGCAAAGGATATTAGCTGCATAAACAAGTTGGTGGCACTGAAAAATTCACACTTTTATATAGTTTGGTTCTACTATTAGGGATGGTGGATGGATGATGGCAACAAGCCTTTTTAATTATTATATACTCTTCTTGATTGGTTTTACTTTTACAATGCAATTATAGATAAGAATAAGACTAACCTGTGACGTCACAACAACTGCAGCTTCAGTTAGGTTGGATTTCGTACAGATTTCAGTCTTTTGACTTGTTGGTTAAGTGAGCAAACTTTTCGCCCACCATACTTTTTTTTTTTCTTATATTTTGGCTCCACACATAGTGTATTTAGCCAGTGTCAAGTATTATATTTTCATCGTGTACGCAAAGTCATGTCCTAGTCATAGTCATAGTCCAGTCCAAGTCAGGTAGTCATAGTCCAGTCTAAGTCATGCTCCAGCAAAGTGGTGGCGACTTTACTAGAAGCTTCTATGGAGTTTTGGAAGCAACACGAAAAATCACGTTTCACCACATTATATCACTTGCCCTCACTCATGCTCGTAATTCAGCACTTAATGTATAAAACGCCCACCAATTTTAAACATTAACACTGAAAGAAGCAAAAGTTTTGAAAAATAATACGATGCAACGACGTGAACTTTTCCGCGTTCCCGCCAAAACTCCACCATACTTTTGTATGACAGATCGAGTTCTATTTTGATTTGCATTGTGTTGGGCACATTTAACCCACAAGGCATTTCTTAAATGAAAATTGTAATTTAGTAAGGTAATTGAACCCATTAGTCAACCTTGGGGAGTAGATTCACCCGCTTCCGTTCAGGGATAACATACTAATTCAAGGTCATGTTGTATACTAAGATAGTCTTGAGGTAGACTTGCCCTTGGTTACACAAAAAAGTCCATGTAATACACAGCGGAGATATATCTATTTGCCCATGTTAAACAGCATCTTGAGGTCTTCTATGGAGAGCGTGGAAGCGGCAGTGTTGCGGGCGCCGGTTAGTACGTTCTCAGCTAGTTCCAACTTAGACTCCTGCAACTTGCGGATTTTTTGTTCCACTGTGTCCACGCACAAAAACCTGGGAAGGAAAAGGATTTTAAATAAGTGATTTCTAAAAGAATTGAAACGCTATCTGTTAAATCTAAACACTTTATCAGGATTATTAGAATGAGAGGTATGATCCGAAACGACAAAAATACGTTTTTTTTTTAATCTGTAAAAGCACAGTATAGAGACGAAGTAGCATTAGTGAAAGAAACTGCATACTTTTGACACAGAATAAATATACTATATAGTAGGTACTACGCCTTTGACGAGTTTCATAACATAAACGTAAACATAATTTACATTCCAAAAATATACAATCATAACGGTAATTACATGTACATAAGTTACTTAGACATAGCTATACCTGTATTGACGCACCATTTTATGTCGTGCTTGACCTTCACTAAGATTAATCTTGTGCCGTAGGTTTCAGCATACCCTTAATGTCGTATAGTTAGCCGTTGCTGATATCGCTCAAGGCAGCGCTCAAGTATAGTACGTTTATCATAGAGGGATTTGCCATGCCATAATCAGCACGCTTGGCAGGCGGCTTGGTGAGGGCAGAAGATTTTAATGTACCGAGGACAATGCTCCTGCACATTCCCTTAGCCGGCTCTTAGGCCCGGTTTCCACCAAGGCGGAGAGGAGAGAAGATGTGAGCTGTGCGTAGCAGAGATTTGAGCTGTGTTGTCTACGAAAGGAAGACGTCATGTCAGTACGCCCACTCCCCGCCATCTGATTGGCTATTCAAAACAAATCTCGTCTCCGCTTTGGTGGACACCGGGCCTTACGGAACTGAAAAGATGGGGTGGTCCTACTATCACATCCAGGATAACACACACACGTTCGCTATATTACTAACGTTAGGAGTAAGTAAGCCTCACTAACCAATGCATTTATTTGTCCGAAAATAAAGTTTCGTTTTTTTTTTGAATAAATTGTAATGTAGAAACATTTAGATTCTAAATTATTCTTGCGACAATCTTTTATAGCTTTAATTTTATTATTTTTAAAGAGCATGCGTCCGCCATCTCTAATGGCTTTATGACGTGTCTAAATTAACACAACATTGTGTGCAGTCGATTCGTA
This sequence comes from Ennomos erosarius, assembly GCA_963580505.1. Lineage (NCBI taxonomy): Eukaryota > Metazoa > Arthropoda > Insecta > Lepidoptera > Geometridae > Ennomos > Ennomos erosarius. Next base: position 1,707,606 of record OY756996.1, on the reverse strand, counting down.
CATTTAGTGTAGTAGCGGCCAAATATCTCGAATGCCACGTAACAGCAATGAAAATAGTTGGCACCGGCGCGGGCGCAGTTCAAACAATGACTTTCACAGTGGACAATGAGATGGGAGGACACGTCATCGACTAAATATTTAAGTAAAAGGGAATCTGTAACACGCCATATTTTATTTATTATTATTTATTTATATAGTGGAAGAACAAATTTGAATGAAACCCTGAAAAATTGACAAATTCAGGAAATACGAACATTAAATTTTCTGATATATTTATAAGAAATAGAAATTAATATACAAGCTATACTATATATTTATTTGTATGAGATGTTTGTAGACCATAATTATTCGTTTAGACAGGACGTCTATCGGGCCATCTAGTATTAGATATACAATGTAGATATATAGATACATAGATGAAACGTACATGTCGCTAAATTGCCAAAATTCCGCGCTACACCGCCCGGAGAATTGGCTAGTTCGCCAAAACAAACGGCCACCGATTGACACGTATTTCCGTCGGCTATCGGCGTTCATGACATTCAAACACTACAAATAATATTCTGATCTAAGGACTAACTAAAAATAACTTTTCGAAATATTTGAATTGAAAAACGCAAAAATATAGATTGAAATAATAGTTGAGTGAGAAGTGACGTCGAGATGCGTAGGTCGTAGGTTCAAATGCTCTAATGAAAATAAGCTTTTGCCTGCAAAACCTGATGGCCTGACTGACATGCGCACCGCGAGAAAACTTGCCGTCGCTGCTAGAGTGAGACCCACTTACGCACTACCAAAACCTTGTCCCGGTCTCTCACGAGGTAGTGTCGAGAAAATGTTGTCGCGGTGCGCATGCTAGCCGGACTGGTTAGAGATAAGGCACTACCATTTTTTACATTTAATGGGTTGTTATAGATTATTTTGTTTTGTCACGTTGCACTGGGATATCAAAAATAGTGCTTTGTTTTTTTATGTGATCAGAAAATCGACTTTTAATTAAAATACGACATCCCTAGCCTGGCCCACCCTGTATATATGACATACCTATATATGTGCACATCCCTGGCCTGGCCCACCCTGTATATATGACATACCTGTATATGTGCACATCCCTGGCCTGGCCCCCCTGTATATATGACATACCTGTATATGTGCACATCCCTGGCCTGGCCCGCCCTCTAAATATGACATACCTGTATATGTGCACATCCCTGGCCTGGCCCACCCTGTAAATATGACATACCTGTATATGTGCACATCCCTGGCCTGGCCCGCCCTGTAAATATGACATACCTGTATATGTGCACATCCCTGGCCTGGCCCACCCTGTAAATATGACATACCTGTATATGTGGACATCCCTGGTTGGCCCACCCTATAGATATGACATACCTGTATATGTGCACATCCCTGGCCTGGCCCACCCTGTAGATGCGGTCCTGGGCCTGCTCTTCGAGCTGAGGGTTCCAGTGAGGGTCGAGCAGCAGCAGATGGTTGGCGCCGCACAGGTTGATGCCGACACCGCCCGCGCATAGAGATAGGAGCATCACCTGCAGATAATTATCATAGACTAAGGATGTACAAGACCAACAATGACAGTTCAAAGGCAAAACAAGAAATTTAAGAAATTGTGTGTGTAACTGTTCTAATAGGCATGATGACTACTATTAAAAATGAACAAGTAAATATCACGTTCATAAAGAAGATTAAAAATGAATGCAATAATTGAAAAAAATAAGCAAAATCGGTAAATAAATCACGGATAGGCTTTTAAAATTTCTACAGGAGGGATCTCTTGTCCCTTTCTAGCGAAACAGAGCACCCCCAGAGTTACCCAGAGTTGAAAAATCTACTCGTGACGTCACATGCCAGAGATTGTATGAAAAGCTACCACAGCTTAGTAATGAGGTACTATAACGACCTTCCTCTGACGTCACTGGCCGTTTGAGCTAACTCTTTCTATTCCGGTTTTTAAAATACTTGTAACTTGGTAATTTTTTGAGATATTTAATTTTTGTTTTCAAAAATGTTTATCTTTTGAAGAATACAATTAATTTATCCAAAAAAAAATTTAGTCATCCTGCCGATTCTAATTCTGTTTGGGGGCCTGCACTGACGACCCGCACGGTGTGTATTGTGCATTTCCCTCTACCACCATTCACCCAAGCCAGCCCAGCTCCTTTACGTATCGGAGCACGGCTTTGGGTAGCTGACACAACTGTTCTAGTGATGTTATATTAGATGGTGGTTTGGAGACCGATTGCACTCGATCCCGTTTAGTAGATGTGTCCTTTCTCTTGGTTCATCTGTGGCTGTGCAATATAGCAGCACGTCACACGTGAAAACTGTTGTTACGATTATGATCTTCAATATTCGCGACAAATTGACTACGGTTACTACTAAACATGTTAAAAACTATTCCCTCGACAGGACAAGTGTTTGTACATAAAAAAATAAACGCAAATAAGTAAAGGTTCCGTGTCTGGGTGTTGTGGGACCAAGGTCCTCGTAATTCCTAGGTATATGTATCGTTGGGCGTTATTTTAAATATGTTTATGGATGGTGTATTAACAGAACTACGCACAGACGGCGATCGGTGCTCAAGTGGTTATTTCATTAACAGTAGATTTTTTTTTATGTAATGAGTGACAAACAAGCAGGCGGCCCACCTGATGGTAAGCGCACCTGTATTTATAAGCCACATCCATAGTATTATCCTAACATAACGTCACACTATGCAAATGAGACGAGGTGAATGGTGAATCTCCTCGCTAGAATGACAATCTACGTGCTGATCCATCGTACAGAAAATACATTGACACATACATTTGACAGTTGTCTAGTGTGTGTCAGTTGATGAAAATCGATAACGGCAAATTGTTAACTTGTATATGCATCCTATTTCACAGTAAAGCGGTAATTATTACTCCACATAACCATATTATATCAGAAAGCCCCCACACAGTTACAACCACAAAGCCATGTACTCCGCCTCTGTGTACGACATGGCTACACATGATGTAGTGGCTCACCCTGACGTCACTGGCGGGGTCGTTGACCGCGCGTATGAGGTGCGGCCGGGCCGGCACGGGCACGGCGCCGCTCAGCGTGACGGAGCGGATGTGGCGGAGGTTCAGCTCGTGTTCTACTAGACGCAGGACTGAGGTCCACTGGGATACTACCACTGCTTTGTGACCTAGGGGACAGAGAGGATGATACATATCTATGTACAAATATATTATAGTTAGTGAGTAAACTCAAGTCGCGCGGCAAGCTATGGAGAGAGCTAGCTCGGTGTTTCCTTGCGAGACAAGATCCGAAATGAGGAGATCCGCAAAAGCACTAAAGTCACCGATATAGCTTTCAGAATTAGAAAGTTTATGTGGCAGTGGGCGGGCCACATCGCTCGTAGAACTGACAACCAATGGAAGAAACGTTCTCGGGTGGCAACCACGAACTGGAAGACGCAGCGCAGACCGACTCCCCACTAGGTGGATTGACGACGTGGTCAGAACCGTGGGGAGCCGATGGATGCAAAAGGCAAGCAGCCGTTCAAAGTGGCGCTCTTTGGGGGAGGCCTATAAACAGCAGTGGACGTCTTCAGGCTGATGATGATGATATTACAGTTCCTAAAAATTTAACCAACCAGCGGGATTTGCACCCGTGCCTTCCAAATTGTGGTTTAGACTTTAAAAAATCCATTCTTTGATACATTTTTGTTACTATTATTACTAGGCATGCTTGTCAATAGCTGGTCAAATGCTACGCCTAACTCCTTCCAGTTGTAAATAGCTTGACCTTTGCGAAGAATCAGAGAGGAATAAAGGCGATAGAAAGTAAAAAAAAACGATAGAGGGGAGGGGGCGAAGAAAGTGGGAGAAAAATGAGAAATGAGAGTAGACTGGAAACTATGACAGCTGATGAGCGGCAGACGCGCGTCAACAGCATAGCTAGCCCCTTCGTAATAAGGGGGGCTGGTACATTTAACATTAGAACATACAAACCTTTGACGAGAGAAGAGGACTTGGCATAAAGCTAACTACACAGAATATGTTATAGTTATGAGGTCAACTTCGTTAAAGAATGAATAAAAATAGTCGGATTTCATTTTGGCAAATACCATTTTGAACGTGCTTAAAAGAGACAAGTATACCGTTTCAACGTTCATTTTTGATAATAATTTGTTGCTGACGTCACTTGAGGCCGCCCTGCGGCAAAAAATCCGCCATGTTCTGGTGGTATTTGAGCTAATCCGTCAATCCTCAACTGTCAAACGCAGTAAAAAAAATGGGGCGGAGTGGAGCGGAGTCGGCACCATATTGTGGTGAAAAGTGCCGCACGTCACGTGATCATGTGTCCGATCCTCTTACATCCCTCATCAAAGATACAAACACATTTTAAAAGTCAAAAAACGTCCACTTTTAAGCCTAGAGGTCTCCCCCATTAGGGTTGCCATGCATTGGGGCTTGGCAGACAGCTTGGTGATGAAGATTTTAATAAATAAATAAAATAAAATAAATATGTGTGGGCATTTCGCCATCTAGCCCCAAACTAAGCATAGCTTGTACTATGGGAACCAGATGACTGATACAATACTTATATAATTTTTTATTTGTAAATACATACATAGAATACAATATAACACCCAGACGCAGAACAAACATCGATGTTCATCACACAAATGTTTGTGCCGGGTAGGAATCGAACCCACACCCCTCAGTTCAGAAAGCAGGGATACTACCAACCGAGCTATCGGGCCCGTCAGCACCGAGCCGGTAATGCACCGAGGAGAATGCTGCGGCCCATTCCCTGGATATTCCCTTAGCCGGCTCGTCGCCTACAGGAAGAGATGGGGTGGTCCTATTCTATCGATATGTTTACCTGTATTAGCGAACACGTTTTCAGTAAGACATTTCATGACAGCCGCGATCTTGGAGGAAGGCCGCTTGAGTTGGAATACTGGGTTGTTTGGCGATAGAACTGCGCGGATCGCTTCGTCTGCCTTCGCGCTTTCTTCCCCGGCTGGGTTTTCTTCTTCTTGCTCGGGGTTCACGCTCTGTAACAGAAAATCTTGAATTATATACAAGGTGACCTTGAATTAGTATGTTATCCCGAAATGGAGGGACACAACATGTAGGGTATCATGGTCCCATGATACCCTACATGTTGTGAGAGCCTTACTTGAAACTGAGTGTTTCCAAACTTCCATGGTAAAAAATAAACCCACTCGCAAATATGCACGTGCGATCGCTACGAGTGTTAACAAGATACTATAAATTCATTTCTAAACACAGGTCGTTAAACTCATTTATGTGCACTCGGTCAAGGACGAAATTCAACCACCCAGCTGCGCTAAGGCTATTTTCGAACGTAAGCTTTACATGGCATTTCTTCAATGAAAATCTATTAATTTAGTAAAGTCGTAGAAGAAACATTGTCTACCTTGGGGTGTAGATTTGCCACCTTTTGGGATAACGTACTAATTCAAGGTCACCTTGTATAATAATAATTGATTGATTTAAGAAAATAGTTTAATAAGAAAATGCCCATATTCACACGTTTCATACTGTTTATTTCGTAAGTAATATAAATCGTTCCCACTGCTTGCCAGGTTCAAATGCCGCTGGTTGCTATATTTTTTAGTAACTATGATATATTTGTAATCCAAATAAGTTTTCATAATTTTTTTTTAAATATGTGTGCACATTTCACAGAGCGCCATATAGCCCCTAACTAAGCATAGCTTGTACTATGGGAACCAGATAACTGATACAATACTTATATACTTTTTTTGTTTGTAAATACATACATGGAATACAATATAACACCCAGACACAGAACAAACATCTATGTTCATCACACAAAATGTTTGTTCTGGGTAAGAATCGAACCCACTGCCCTCAGTTCAGAAGGCAGGGATACTACCAACTGAGCTATTGGGCCCGTCAACATAAAAACATAATCAATTTTCTATTCTGTATTTTCATCACAACATTATCGATGTTTCTCCTATACCACTTTGACAGCCTCCGTGGTGTGGTGGTTAGATAGATAGATAGATAGATTAACTCTTCCAGACAACCATTGCATTGGTAGGATATTAGTAGCATTGGTGGTTGAGCAGGTTAGGTCATAACCCGGAGGCGGTGGCTTCGATTCCCGCGACGGGATAAGTATTTGTACACAGAAAAAAAAGTGCAATACTTGTTCTGTGTCTGGGTGTTGTGGGAGCATGGTTCTCGTAATTCTTGGGTCCCTAGATACAGGGAATCCTAGTTAGGGTTTTAGGGTTCAGGGTCTATGTATGTGATCGTTGGGCGTTATTTATTATTTACTAGGGATGCGCCGAATATTCGGTAAAAGTGGCGAATAATTACCGAATATTTTGTTAAACACTTTCCGTTAAATACTATCGTAATTATCGTAATTATCGTATAATTATCGTTCATAGGAAGACACTCTGAACACTTTTTAATCGTTTTTATAGATGCTGATAACATGCTTTATCTAGGCTCTAAACGCTTGGTCACCAGAAAACTGATATTTTGTGTCTAACGGGCACTACCGAAGTACCGATAACCGACCTTTACAAGAGCGTGCGATTTGGTACAATATCTACTTTGAATAATTTTTTTAGGTAAGTAATTGCACTTACAATACAAACATGCGCTAAATACAACGTTTAGCTTGTTTCTAAGAATTCTGTAATTTATAAGTTTTTTTTTTTAATTAAAATCAATAATTCACATACACTTTAATTCAGTTCATAGGAAATTTTCATAAAAATAGAGTTATTCACAAAAAATAGTAGAATAAAAATTGTTTCCATTGCAGTGAAACTTTTGTTGGAAGTTTTATAGCGTTTGAATGTACGGGAAAATTCGTGTAAAATGAACCGAATAGTTCGGCCGAATATTCGGTTCGCTAAGCTCTGGACCGAATAATGTTCGTTATTCGGTTCGGTTCAAAAACCCATGTTCGGCGCATCCCTATTATTTACCAATCTCGAGCCTACCTGTCTCCGATCTTCATCTTCCAAGGACAGCTTGTCCAGTTCCCTCAGCAAGTCTGCAGAGGCCATGTCCTCCGGCATGTCAGTTCCGGCCTCGTCCAACATGCCAGCGATGAGGCCGCAGTGGCAGCAAACTTGCCGCAGACGCAGAAGCAGGACCAAGATCTCATGAGACTTCACTGGCTTCACACCTGTGGGTAGTTGGGGTTTTGAACATTACTAGTGGCGATTCGCGGTATAACCGCCACCCAAAGATTATAAAGCCAGTTGATAGCTCGTGAATATAATTTCTCCTACAAACAAGACTCACTTGCGCGGTCGCGGGCAGTAACAAAACGAGACAAAGTCATACGAAATTACAAAGAACAGAGCAGGATGGAACATAAGACATATAGGTGTCCTGTTTCCTCCCATGAAATTAGCGGTTGAAATACACCACTAATTTTCGCATGAAGTTGTATCATTGGTCAATTAGATTTATAGTCAACGGCGGCTGCCCAATCCCTGGATATTCTCATTTCACGGCGTAACCTAGTGCCTATAGTCAGGATGTTACCTTGTAAAGCGACCATTTTCTTATGCATCTTGGCGTACTCCGAGTCTTGGCCTTTAGATCTGACCGATACGGCGTCGGAGTTCTTCTCCGCGCGTTGGTGTAGGAACTGCCCGAATAATGTCTTCGATAGCACCAACACCTGCAAAAATGTCATGATAGATGACAATAAAAGGACCATCGATGACGTCACTGCAATAAACCGACGGGCCCGATAGCTCAGTTGGTAGTAGCCCTGCCTTCTGAGCTGAGGGCTGTGGGTTCGATTCCTACCCAGGACAAACATTTGTGTGATGAACATAGATGTTTGTTCTGTGTCTGGCTGTTATTATTGTATTCTATGTATGTATTTACAATCAAAAAGTATCAGTTATCTGGTTCCCATAGTACAAGCTTTGCTTAGTTTGGGGCTAGATGACACTGTGTGAAATGTCCACACATATTTATTAAAAAAAAAAGAATAAGAACGAGCGATGTGCAACTTAGGCTGAGATCGAACGAGACAGAGCATATTAATCTTGCATTCCTTACACGTAAACCATTATGTGTCTGTCACAAAGTAGGTATTAGTCATGGTCATAGTCCAGTCTAAGTCAGGTAGTCAAAGTCCAGTCTAAGTAGTGCCCTAGTAAAGTGGTGGCAACTGTCGCGGAGATCCGCGAGCTTTAATCACTTTCTCCATGGTAAGTTATAACAAGTCTCTCTCTTTTGGTTGTCTTTGAACGTGAAAGACGTCATACGTAGAGATTGTCACCACGACAGTGGTAGAGAAAAATATAATTGTGAAAAATATGTTGTGTAGCAGTCCATGTAATATTTATTTAAGAATTGATCTGTTGGAAATGAGTTATACGTAGGTCACAAGCTAAAAGCTGTGACTACTAACCCTACAAACTAGTAACCCTGGTAAGTAGATTAACTGGATTAATTACTCTGCTGTATTTCAGTACCTACTGATTGTAGCTAAGAGATAGATACGACGACTGTAGTAGCCCATGAATGGGCTGATTTGCACCCAAGGCTCCCGGGGAGCTGAGCATGTAGTTTGTGTGTTTTGTTCTTTGGTGGCTAAGGGTTGGACTGTAGGGGTGATGTGGAGGTCCATCAAGGGACCTTATGGTCCTGCTCTATGCTCAGTGGGGAGATAGTGATTTCATAGAGGATTAAGGCCTCACCAACCGATAACGGCGCCCTAGAACATTGAGGCTTCTCTAGCCGGTGGCGGCACTTTAGAGGATCAAGGCCTCACCTGTCGATAGTGGATTCCTAAAGGATTAAGGCCTCACCAGTCGATAGCGCACTTCCTAGAGGATTAAGGCCTCACCTGCCGATAGCAAATTCCTAGAAGATTAAGGCCTCACCAGCTGATAGCGGCTTTCTAGAGGATTAAGGCAAGGGGGGGTCGCGATAGCAACATTACTAGTAGCTTCTATGGAATTTTGGAAGCAATAAGAAAAACCACGTTCCACCACATTATATCACTTGCCCTCACTCATGCTCGTAATTCAGCACTTAATGCGTAAAACGCCATCAATTTTGAACATTAACACTGGAAAAGCACAAGTTTTGATAAATAATACAATGCAACGACGTGCAACTTTTCCGCGCTCCCGCCAAAAACTCCTACACTACAGTAGTACCATGGGGTCCCATCAGTTACAAAAGAAAAATAGCCCGAACTTGAAAAAAATGTATTAATCGTGTCTAGAGAGTTACTAGTTAGTGTCCAGTGTATTCACTTGGTCCAATACTTCGCCAACACGCAATAAATGTCGCTTGATAATCTTGCGTTATGCAGAAATAAAATAATTCGTAAAATAGGCCGCGTTATTCCGTTGTATGGGATGAGGCATCTGGGCAAACCACGTCGTTATCGTGTCTTGTTCAAATCGTGTCACAGCGTTAGATATACCTTCACTTTAAATTAAAGTTATCTTTATTTTGAATAAAATATATGGACAAAAGTGGTCATATCTTTTGATGTGTTGATGTTTCGGAACGCGTCTCGGTAAAACTTATGATTTTTGACAGTTCAAATGGCGTCAATTCCAAATTCATTTCGCGCGGTTTTGTTGTCGTTTCATAGAGAATAGAGTTTTGCAGATTTCTTATGTAAGACAAGGAATTCGCGTGGTTTCGAAGTAAGGAATCGATAGAGAATAACCGCCCTGTACTGTAGGCATTATATTATCTGGGGTTATACATACCTTTTGATAGACATTCATCTCGTCCTTCTCTAGCGTGACGAGTGTGAGATGCGGTGTGCGAGAGGGAAGGCACGCGAGCTGTCCGAGTTGCTGTAACTGAACCTTGGTACGTCGGAGTAAGATGCAACGCATTACTGTACTGAGCCGCTCTTGCCCGCCTAGAGACTTGTTGTCGATCCATTTTTTCCACATCTGTAAGGAAGAATATGAAGGCCTTTGTTTCAATTCATCATCATCATATATTCATTAATTTGAAACCCCGTAAGTTGGTTGTAGGCAAAAGAAAAATTCGGACATAAGACCACTTGTCACGGTAGCTTAAGTAAAGCATATCCCGGCTTGAGGGGTGGATGGATGCGGGTTCAATCCCCGCTCGTGATTCTAATTTTTCCTTTACAAATTAATCTGTAGATTACGCTGAGCACGCGATACTGCTATAAAAATCAAAAATATCATCAACGAAAGGCTTCACTTACAAACATTAAAGGGGATAGGAAATGGTATATTAAAGCGCCGCCATTTTGATTTCAGCTGTAATCAAAATGGCGGTAGTTGGACACGCTAGCTCCTTTAAGAAAATAGAACCAGGCGCTACTCCACGTTTTAAGGCCACCAGATTCCGATTATTGCACTGACCTGTAGATCATCAAACGGCGAGCACCTAAGAAACTTGAGCAGCGCGAATAGATCCAGGTCTTTGTTCTGCACCGGAGTGCCGGTGAGGCCCCAGCGCCGCGCGGCCCGCAGCCGGCACACGGCGGCGGAGGTGGCGGCCTTGTGGTTGCGGACGATGTGCGCCTCGTCCAGGATCACGCGCCGCCATTGGATGCGCATGAGCACGCCGTTCTAAGGAGATGTTTTTTATCATCGATAGGATAAGCTCAAAGTCGCGCAACGAACTATGAAGAGAGCTATGCTCAGTGTTTCCCAGCGACTTGAGACCCGGAATGAGGAAATCCGCAGAACTAAAGCGACCGATATAACGCTTAGAATTAGAAAGTTGAAATGGCAACGGCCAGGTCACATCGCTCGCAGAACTGACAACGGATGGGGAATAAAAGTTCTCGAATGGCGACCACGAACCGGAAGGCGCAGCGTAGGCAGACCCCCCACCGGGTGGACCGACAACTGGTGAAAGGAGCTGGTGGATGTAGGAGGCGACCAGCCGCTCAATGTGGCGCTCTCTGGGGGAAGCCTATGTTCAGCAGTGGACGTCTTCAGGCTGATGATGACTCCGCCTCTGAACGATCTCTTCCAGACAACCATGGACCAAACGATTCCATTTGTTATCATGGATATAAAAATATACAGCAAGCACGAAGTCTGAGCCTGCTACTAGAAGCTAGAAAAGAATCGCGGACAATACCTAGTAATTAAAATAAAAATAAACACAATCTTCTGCCCACAGCTGGATGAGATAAGCTGGACAAACGCGGAGAAAAGATGCCTACCTTCTCAAGCAGCTTCTCAACAAGAGAAGGTAGCTGAAACCATGTCGTTGGCTAATTTTACCCGCCATGCTTGCTCACTTCTGCCCACTGCTGGAAGAGATATGGCCAAACGCGGAAAAAAGGAACTTACTTTTTCTTTATCTCTCTGCAGTATATTATAAGTAGTCGCGACCATATCGTATGTAGCCAGTCTATGCGGTTCCTTAGCTCTTGCAGCGCCGTGGTGTAAGCAAACAGATATCGCGTGCGGTGCGCAATGTTTGCTCACTTCTTCTGCCCACTGCTGGATGAGAGACGCTGGGCAAACTACCAGCGTGCCACCGCGCACCACTGGCAAACGGGGCAGAAAAGTTAAAAATAAATTAAAGTTAAGCTATAAATAAGTAACGAGCATATGCATAGATCCTGGACTCTAAAACTAGGATTCCCTGTATCTAGGGACCCAGGAACTACGAGGTGCCATAACACTCAGACACGGAATACGCACTTTAGCGTTATGAGCCGATCTGGTCAACCACCACACAACAGAGGCAAGAATAAGCAAAAAAATTTAAAAGGAGGCATTTAAACTATTTAAAGCTCCTTTTTGTGTAGGTACGCCATATCTTTGCGGTTTGAGTACCGATAGCATAGGCGTATCAAAGAGAGCCTCAAGGGCAATCGGTTTCATTTAAAGACACACAAACACTATTTTTACACTTACAAACCCGTGTATATATATGGGTAGCCATTAGAAACATATTACATTTAATATTATACAAAGGCGAAATGAGTACATCTTTTTTTACTAAACAGTATAGCATTTTAGCTACAAAATATAAATATTTTCCGTAAGGACAAAATATAACACTTGCCCTGCGTTTGGATTAGCACCGATGGCATTCTTGTCATTTGCAAAATTAGCAATGATAGCGTTTGTTTTGGAAATTTTACCAATAATGCCGATTTTGATATCTTTGCTCACGAGTCAAAATTGGCAGTTCACGATGCCATTTTTGAGCTATCCGAACGGTGAACGAAAACAGTTGAAAACGTAACTTTTGATCACACATTCACAAAGCGAACGCTGCATGTGATCATTTTTGGCGTTTAAACTGTTATAGTATTAATTTTGCCATCTGTAGCTATCTTAACGGGCCTTTGGCAACTGGGTTAGCACACAAAATTGTCTTTAGCTGTTCTATGTCAATTTCTTCATACTTGCTTACTTGAAAAGTAGAATAAAACAGGGGGATGAAAATTCTGTACCATCCGTGCTAACCAAGCTGGTATCTTGATCTAGGCTTCCACGTGGACTAGATCCTATTACTTACTCTTCCCCCTCCCAGTGCCTTCATCATCATCTTCGTCCAGGTCTATCTGGTCCTGCTTATCGCTCGCCACCAGAGCTATCATAGTGATCGTCTTGCCGAGACCCATGTCGTCAGCTGGAACCAAACGACACCATCATTTAGCTTGTCTTACACTTTTGTAAAACAAACAGCTTTAAAACTATGTTTCATAATCATCATTTGTTAATAACCTGAAGACATCCACTGCTGAATATAGGCCTCCCCCAAAGAGCGCCACCTTTAGCGGCCACTCACCTCCTGCATCCATCGGCTTTCACTAGATCGTCGGTCCACAGTGGGGGGCCGGCCTACGCTGCGTCTTCCGGTTAGTATGCTATTTAGTAATATGTATTATTGGTAAATATACCGTTCATGTTACAATAAACACAATTTAATTTAATATTAATTTATATGATTTTTAATTGGTATAATATCCCGAAAGGTGGTAAATCTTCACCCCAATGCTTCTTACAAGACTTTTCTAAATTAATAGTTTTAATTAAAGAAATGCCATGTAAAGTTTCCGTTCAAAGATAGCCTTAGCGCAGCTGGGTGGTTGAACTTCGTCCTTGATCGAATGCACATAAATGAGTTTAACGACCTGTGTTCAATGAATTTATATTATCTTGTTAACTCGCACAATTGCACGTGCAATTTTGTAAGTGTATTTATTTTATACCATTGAGGTTTGGTAACACGCAGTTTCAAGTAAGGCTCTCACAACTTGTGGGTCATCATCCCAGTCCCCTTTCGAGATAACATACCAATTTAAAGTCACCTTGTATAACACAAAATAAAAATCATATTAGAGTAGATGTTATCATTGGACCCCTGTGGTGATGTACCTAGTATCCCGGCCCTGGGGCGCTGCGTCTCCCGCCACTGCAGCCAGGCGAGCGCCTGCAGCTGGTGCGGCATGAGGCGGGAGCGCAGCGCGCGCGGCGCGGGGGCCTGCGCGCGCTCCGCGGGCCGGGACGCGAGGGACGCGTGCAGGTCGCGGAGACGCTCCAGGATCAGGTTCCGCTCCGCCATGTGCGTCGCCATCGCTAACCGACCGTTCATTGCATTATAACTATATTATTATGTTAGTAGAATTCATTATTTTTAACAAATCGTCATATATAACTTAAGACTACATATTGTACACATTATAAAATTTATGTATGGTCAAAATTCAAAAAACACGTAAACACACTTAACTAAAACTAACTAAAAAATCCTTATTAAATTATTTATTTATTTGTTTATTTATATATTTATTTATTTATTTCGATAACAAAATCCACAGCTCTCAAAAACAAATACATATATGAAACTTACAATAAAACTAAAAGCCAATAACGGATTCACATTTTAAGAATTTATCTTTGTATAAGAAAAAACGACAATCACTCTAAACTTATATAAAACCAAACAACTAAATACTTATTTAAATAGAATAACAGTCATAATAAATGTCTAGTGATCAGCCACGTAGGTGTGGCGTCGCGTCGCAAGAAATTTTTATTTCATTTCTTCATGCTCTTATGATCACGTAGTATAATAAATAAATAAATAATAAATAAATAAATATGTGTGGACATTTCACACAGTTGCTTCCAAAACTCCATAGAAGCTATAGTATTATATCTGTATGGTATAATTGTATTTGTTGTGTTATTTATATACGTCCATCAGTTTAGAGAAATAGTTATAAGTTGTTGTTTTCTTGTCTTTTGACTATTCAACTTTCTAACTGTCACGGTTCATGAGATACAGCCTGATGACAGACACACAGACGAACAACGAACCTCAATAATAAAGTTCGCTTTACACGTTACGGAACCCTAAAAACCACCATAATCATAAAGTACATACCGGAGTTTTGGCGGGAACGCGGAAAAGTTCACGTCGTTGCATTGTGTTATTTTTCACAACTTGTGCTTTTTCCAGTGTGAATGTTTAAAGTTGGTGCCGATTTACGCATTAAGTGCTGAATAACGAGCATGAGTGAGGGCAAGTGATATAATGTGGTGAAACGTGATTTTTCGTGTTGCTTCTAGTAAAGTTGCCACCACTTTACTAGAGCATGACTTAGACTGGACTATGACTATGACTTAAGTACGTAAAATATTCTAAAACTCGATGAAAATATACAATACTTGACTAGTATACAGGGTTACAGGAAAAATCGTGCTAGATCCGTTAAGAGCGTGGAGTACCCATCACTTCTGACTTATTTCACTATGAAACACCCTAGGCTAAACTTTACCCTTTTCGAGATATTCAATTTTTAATTTTTTCATTGAAATATTTTGTGTCTTATTATTATTATTATTATTGCATTTTTACATGTGTAATAAGATGCTTTAGGACGTCAATCATTAAAATAGTACATAAGTTAATTGAATAGACCGTAGTAGACAAGTGAAAGTTAAGATATAAAAAAAATATTAGAAACTGTATTGTTTTCTAAGGGATATCTACAAAAATATTATTAGTTTAGCCTAGGGTGTTTCATAGTGAAATAAGTCAGAAATCATGGGTACTCCACGCTCTTAACGGATCTAGCACAATTTTTCCTGTAACCCTGTATATATACCACTTCTATTAATTTCTTTTCATTTTTTTTCTTTTCATTTCTCTTCTATTTATTTTGTCAACTCACCTTGTTTGCCAAACATTCTCGGCTGCACAGCATTGCTGGCCTTCTGTATGTCTTCCCAGGAAAGACCTTTGTCGAACCCATCCTTTGCTATATCTGCGGCTGTCGGCTGATCTGTAACCCGACAAAATTTGTATAAATAAAATATACAGGTGTAATTTAATTCATTAGCATAAATTGAGCCCATGATAGTACATCTTTTATAGATGAATATTAAAGTGTAAAGAGTGTAAATGAAATAACTTTTATTGAAAATTATGAAGATTGCCGCGGCGCCTAACGCAGTTGGCACGGATGATTTTAGAATAGAATAGAATAGAATAAACTTTTATTCATGACAAAAAGGCACACAAAAAACAATAACAATCGCAAAAATTAACAATAATACAAAGAAAAAGTGTTGTTTGCCCGTTGCCACGAATCGGTCCCAACTCAGCATATTGCTGGTCATACAACCAGCGCTGGTCTTCCGTTGGGGCCGTTTCGGTGTCGTCACGGCACGGTTTACAATTAGGTACCCAAACTGAGAATAATCTAAATAATCCTATGCTCAGCAATTAATTATAATAAACTTTGTTAAACAACAATAAAAGATAAAACAAATAGGCATTAGACACAAATAAGTACTTAATTAAAACGAGTAAATAAAGAGGAAATGGATAATTGAGTAATTTAGATCAACAACATTTGTAAGTACAATCGAAAAAATAGCACATAGATTACACATATTGAGTCTTATTGCACGCGTGCTTATGTGTGTGTGTGAGAGAGAGTGAGAATAAAATACCATAAGCTAAAAAATATTTAGCTAGCGTAACAATTAGTAATAGATATAGCGAACAATAATATGTACATTAGATAACACTTGTATCATGTCTCAGGGTCTCTTCCGCTTTCTGATGATTAAAAAGGAGTTTTTTTAGTTTAATTCTAAAACTTTTAAGACATTGCAGGTTCCTTATGGGTGGTGGTATATTGTTCCAGCATTTCGTAGCTGCATAGCGGAAACTTCCTCTAAAAGCTACTGACCTATGATGTTGGGACATAAGCTGGGCCGCGCACTCGCAGGGCCCCTGTGATCTACGACTGCATGTCCAAGACAGCTTGTCGAACAGATAGCTTGGTGATTTGTGTTTTATAACACCAAAAAGAAGACAAGCCAAATGCAACTTACGGCGATGTTTCATCTTAAGTAAGGAGTTTTGATACATTTAAACGTTTTTATTCCTTGTATGTAGTAATTAAAAACAGTAATTCATTATTTTAGTTAAATTTTGTATTGTAGCATTTGATAAAGTAAGTTATTCCATTTTTTGGAGTTATTATTACCCAACCAATGTGTTAGGATTCAAAAATTTTAGTCCACACGTGACCGGTATCGAGTAGGTATCTAGTTTCAAAGGATGCTAATGAATTCAATTACACCCAGTATAAATAATCTACTTTCTAATGTTATAGGGTTGCAAACAAGTAAATGGGTCACCATCACTCACAAATCCCATCACATCTCACCACATCACATCTGTAACACTGGAGGGGAAGACGCAACATAGGCAGGCGATTTGGTGAAAAACGCTGGGAGCCGATGGATGCAAGAGGCAAGCAGCCGCTCAAAGTGGCGCTCTCTGGAGGAAGCCTATGTTCAGCAGTCGACCTCTTCAGGCTGTTTATGATGATGAAATACCACCTAAGTACTTTAAAATGACAGTACTAAACGCCAGATAATATAATACCTACAGTACAGATGCCTCATCCCATACAACGGAATAACGCGGGCTATTTTACGAATTATTTTTATTTCTGCATAACGCAAGATTATCAAGCGACATTAATTGCGTGTTAGCGAAGTATTGGGCCAAGTGAATACACTGGACACTAACTAGTAACTCTCTAGACACGATTAATACATTTTTTCCAATTTCGGGCTATTTTTCGTTTGCACCTGATGGGACCCCATGACTAAACTTAAGTAGTCTGCTCCAAACTCAGTGGCGGCTGTGAAGTGCGGAATGCCTCCCCCCCACGCTGTGCACACCACATACCTCGTACACTCGTCTAATTTTTGCCACTGCGCTGAGTTTCGCGTTGACTTCAAAGCCGCCATTGAGATGAGCGCGGAGTGTACTAGAGTTTGGGAAGCATATAAAGTGTACAATCACCTGGTTCTACTACCATGTTGGCGACCTTGTCTCCCTGCTGTCGCACTTGCTGCTCGAGCGATTCGTAACGTTGCACCAGCCGCGACCCGCCGTCCGGGAGGCTGTCCAAGTCCATCTCTTCTAGAAGGTGCTAGAAGGGGACACTGATATCAATATAGCTTTTTATAATAATTTTGATTAGAATACAACAGAACAGAACAGAATAGAATAGAATAGAATAGAATAGAATAGAATAGAATAGAATAGAATAGAATAGAATAGAATAGAATAGAATAGAATAGAATAGAATAGAATAGAATAGAATAGAATAGAATAGAATAGAATAGAATAGAATAGAATAGAATAGAATAGAATAGAATAGAATAGAATAGAATAGAATAGAATAGAATAGAATAGAATAGAATAGAATAGAATAGAATAGAATAGAATAGAATAGAATAGAATAGAATAGAATAGAATAGAATAGAATAGAATAGAATAGAATAGATTAGAATAGGAATGAAATGGAATAGAATAAACATTTATTCATGACAAAAAGTATAAACAATGAAATTAGTTAGTTAGTAAACAAAAATACATCATCTGTGAAAATTTCAACTGTCTAGCTATCACGGTTCATGAGATATAGCCTGCTGACACACGGACAGACAGGCAGAAGGACACCGGAGTAAATAATAGGGCCCGTTTTACCCTTCTTACCTTAACACCATCAAGATCTTCTCTCAGCCTCATCAATTTATCCAGTTCATTCTCCCGCACATGTTTCTTTACATACACAACTTGGTCAGGGTAGCTGGCCGGCACCAAGTACTGCTTGATGCCGGTCTTAGGCTTGGAGTCCTCATCGGGCTTCGGAGATTTCTTCACTCTTGGGGCCTTGGGCGATGGGAGTTTAGGAGACTTCTCGGACTCCTAGTGGTGTTTAAAAAGGATCATCAATATAAAATAAATAATTGTGTGTGGCCATTTTACGCAGCGCCATCTACCCCCAAACTAAGCATAGCTTGTACTTTGAGAACTTTAAATAAAATAATAAAGTTTCGCGTGGCACCGCACTGCGCACGTCATCCTGAGACATCACAGTCTAATAATCACTTTTATATTATAAAAAATCAACAAATTATTAATTCAAACACATGATAAACTTTTTCGAGGCACGTGTCCTAGTTTCGAAGCACAATCATTTTATCGATAGTTTAGAATGTCGTTAATGATATTTTTTGCATACCTACCCTCATTAGTGCGAAAATTATAAAATGTGGGTTTGTAATGGATTTGAGTAAGGATGCCGATTTGACGATAAGTATTCCGTTATTTTATAATTTTTGTGTAGAGAGACCGTAAAAATATAAGAAATCATTATTTATGACAAAACACTGTTTAACTGTTTAGGGACCAATCAGACACCTTTTTTAAATAATCAGCCTAGTAATCAGATTACTAGACTGTGAGATCAGGTCATAGTCTCATTTGCCCAGTAGTTGCACTAGCTACAATGCCCTTCCAACCGGAACACAGTAGTGCTTGCACAATACTGCTTGGCGGCAGAATAACTAGCAAAGCGGTGGTACCTATACGAACTTTGCAGAATCTCCACTATGCACAATTTTTCCCTCTTCAGAATAAACATAGAAGACGAAGATTATTTTTAAACGGGGTTTGTTTCCAGCACTCAGTCTTTGTTGATAAGATCGAAAGTTGTATAAAATTTATAAAGTTAAAGTATAAAGTTTTCATGCTTCTTTTAAAAAGGCAGATGGCGCTGCTAATTTATTTATTTTGCTTGCAATAATTTACCTAACACAAAGAACACTAACTAATCAAAAAGATTAGACAGCAAAATTCGTACCTCATCATCTTCATCATCACTACTAAGTGCAATGATCTCCGTTGTTTTATCAATGATGGTCACATCATCATCGTTTCCCCTCCTCATCAAAACACTTGCTGACTCATTTGAAAACCAATTTTTAGCACCATTAGGTGCTATATTGCTTAAATCTATTACTCCAGCGTTTCTCAAATCCTTTGGTTTTGTATCAAATGTGTTTACGGTCAAATCCATGAAGTCTCCTTTTTTTGGACTAGTATTAGTTGCTTTAGGTATATTTCTTGATATGCTTGCGTTATTCTTGGAAGGTACATTGTTAATATCATTGGTCAGGTCATGTAGTGGGCTAGAGAAGGGAGAACATGAGATTCTAGAGTCATCTGTATGTACTGACTCTTCGGGTAGGTTATCATTAGATTCTGATTCTACAGTTTTATTTGGAGTTTTATGTATAGTTACTTCTGGTAGCTCGTCATCTGATTCTATGGATGTTTCTTGAGCGTTTTCTTTGACTTTTCCTTGTACCTTACCAGTAAGTTCAGTCGATTTTTGTGGAGTATTTTGAATTGAAGGGCTACCCGAACCCATTGATTTTTCGGGAGTCTCTTTTATGGTGTTGTCGGGTTCTATGGTTTTGTCCGGTGTGCTGTGAAGGGTTATTTCTGGGAGGTCATCATCAGATTCTATTGATTTGTCCACATTTTTATGTGATGCCTCAGATAAATTTTCAAAACTACCTGCTATGCTGTCTTTTGATTTTTGGGAACTCTGAAAGCAAACAACTGCCCTTTAGAGTCTTTACACAAGCACGGTAATTTCAAGATATTACCGCAGTTGTGTATAAGACACTTTTAGGATACTGTATCATAATGATACTGTGTAATAATTCTTAAGTATGTATAAATATTAATTTACTCACCACATCAGACTGAATGAAGTCTGACTCGTCACTGTCATTGTCTTTGGGTATCACTCCCATGATACTCATGCGTGTAGCCCGTGACATTAACATCATGTCTTCATCAGGCCCATCATCATCATCATCATCATAAAATTCTTCACCACTAACATCATCTTTAGTCTGCTGACCAACATCAATTTGGTCATCATCCATCTTACTAGATTCATCATTTTCATGACTGTTATTCTTACTATCTGCATTATTATCTTTTGAAGGTTCTTCTTCATCATCTGTGCTATCATCACTGTTGATAACCATTTTCTTGTATTTGCTACTGATTTCAGTATTGCATTGAAGTTCAGACTCATCATCACTTCTATCATCATCACCATCACCATTTTCTTGATCATAGACCATGCTTTCATTTTCATCAGTTTTTTTATTGTCTATTTTCAATGGTGTCTCTTTCAAACAAGCCAGTTTTTTGTTCTTATTGTGGTCAAGAATTATAGAGTTATCCGTGTCAGAATCAAGGAATAGCATCCGTTTTTTAGTCTTACGTAGTATTAGAGGCTCATCGGAGTCTATTGATTTTTTGGGAGGAGGTGGCCGACGCTTTGGCACGAGTTCTGGCGATAGTTCTTCTGTCAATCAAAATAAAATAAGGCTATTGCATAATCTTTATAAAATGCAATTTTTTCTTATATTTTTTAGGGACTTTTAGGATATAAAAAATATATCTCACCTTCATCTTCATCAGAAGTCACAACTACATTATTCAGGGTACCAGAAAGCCTCCAAATACTGCCTCTTCTGCTACCATCTACATAAAAAATTGATGTTGATTGTTTTAAGTTGTCTTAATTATCAGAACATACGGGTCAATCTTAGAAAAATGGACAAATTCACGTATTGACAAATTTTGACCAAATAAGAATTATAATATATCAGAATTTATTACCTTCATACATCTAAAAATACTCTACTTTTATAATCCTAACTCACACGCAGCATAGAATTAACCGAAATAAACTATTTTCGCAATATTTGACCTTGAAAATCATATTCCTGACATGTAATGCCCCCATGTTGCAACTGTTTACTCTAAGAAGATTACTTAAAATTGGTAATACTGTTAGTTTTATTGTTTTAATTGATAGTGTAAACATTACATGACTAAATATTTTTAATAGAGCGCTACTATAACTTATAGATTTTGTGAAAATGTCGCAACTTTACGTGTAATGGACTTCGCAACCATAACCCCGCCAAAACATTAAACTCAAAAAAAAAGGTGGGAACGCGTTATGTATTGAGTCTCAAGTATTTGTCTATAAAGCGGCCGTTTCACGCTCTTTTCTAAGATCCATTGAATTCCACACTCCATTCTCTCAATTGTCCGTACAGTCTTGTTTAGAGCTGGAGGGTGTGTCTGGTCCAGAGAAATTATCATATAGTCTGGCTACATTTATTTACCGAATGCGTGATAATTAACTAGTGATAGTCTGTGCAGTAAATATACAACAATAGGTAAGTTCAATAATATATATCTCTTATACCTATGGGTTTTCTTTGTATTTTTATCAAGTGTTTTATTACGAAATCGTCATTATCCTGCCGTCATTAACCTGTGAAATCCAGTGAGAGGCAAATGGCTGGGTACTAGGAAAATGGTTAAATTGTATGGCCAAGGGTTTTAACAGTAGCCGCTTGTAGTAAATATGCTGTTCCACAATAATTTTACCAATTATGCAACAGATTTTCAATAATTTTTTTCATGCCGATTTTGTCCATTTTTGGGAGATTCACCCATACATAGGCATACATCACCATGTATATTTTTAATTTAAGACTTACCATCCTCACTACTAGAGACTAAGGGAGCTTCAGCAGCATTGGTCCGTCGGACGACAGATTTAGAGGCATTTTTTATCTTAAATTCATCTCTCATGCTCTCATCTGGAACAAAAATAAATGAACACATATTACATTATTTTTTTTCATTTCACGACCGCACTTCTTTCTATGAAAGAATTTATTAGTGTAGTGTAAACCTTTTGTCTAACCATTTGAAGTAGATTCATCCGATTCCGCTACAAAAACTGTATGATTTTTCTTCTTTGTAGAATAAATCACATCCTCAATTATACTACCGTCGATAAATTCGGAATCAGACTCACTATCCTTATCCACTCCCGTGTTATTATTATTACGATATTCAAAAAATGAATTATCCATGTTTATTTATGCATAAATCACAGATTAGGTGGAGATCTGATAAGGAAGGATTCTTCAAATTCAATTCAAACATGAAACAAGGTTAATTTTTGATTTTTCAAAACAAACTGAAATCAGTTTATTCTATGTTGATGGTCAAATGCTTTTTTTGTGACATTGTCTCTGAGTGTTTTTTTTCTTTTTTCCTGTAGGCCTAGCACGAATATTTACGCGCGCGTAAGTGTAACGTTAACGTCATCATCATTAACAGCCCGAAGACGTCCACTTCTGAACATAGGCCTCCCCCAGGGAGCGCCACTTAGAGCGGCTGCTCGCCTCGTGCATCCATCGGCTCCCCGCGGCTTTCACCAGGTCGTCGGTCCACCTAGCGGGGGGCCGGCCTACGCTGCGTCTTCCAGTTCGTGGTCGCCACTCGAGAACCTTTCTTCCCCATCGGTTGTCAGTTCTACGAGTGATGTGGCCTGGCCATTGCCATTTCAACTTGCTAATCCTAAGAGCTACATCGGTCATTTTAGTTCTCCTGCGGATCTCCTCATTTCGGATCTTATCTCGCAGGGTAACAAAGAGCATTGCTCTCTCCATAGCTCGTTGCGCGACTCTGAGCTTAGTAATGAGGCCAACAGTTAGAGACCACGTCTCAGTTCCATAAGTCATCACTGGCAATACACATTGATTGAAAACTTTTGTTTTCAGGCTTTGTGGTATTTTGGACGAAAAGATAGGTCGAAGCTTTCCGAA
Organism: Ennomos erosarius; assembly: GCA_963580505.1. Taxonomy (NCBI): domain Eukaryota; kingdom Metazoa; phylum Arthropoda; class Insecta; order Lepidoptera; family Geometridae; genus Ennomos; species Ennomos erosarius. The sequence continues at coordinate 1,684,541 of OY756996.1, read as the reverse complement.
CGCTGCCCAGCCGAGTTGGATTCTTCGGGCGACCTCTTTGTCGAAGTTGGACCTACCCAATTGGACAGTCTGCCCTAGATAGACGTATTTGTCGACAACTTCGAGAGTATCGTTCTCAACATTTACGGCATAGGTGGAACATGGGCATTTGACATGATTTTTGTCTTGTCCATGTTCATCCCAAGACCAACCTGTCGGGAGACTCTACTGAGGTCGTTGAGCATGGTGCTGAGATCATCGAGCGACTCCACCATTATGACTATATCATCGGCAAAACGAAGGTTAGTGACATACTCGCCATTTATGTTGATGCCAAATATTTTCCACTCCAAGAGCTTGAAAACATCCTCCAATGCGTTTATGAACAGTTTCGGAGAAATAACGTCTCCCTGTCTCACGCCTCTCTGCAATGGAATCTGTTCCGTACTCTGGTCCTGTAGTTGGACTGACATAGTGACCTTACTGTACAAACACTTCAACACTTCGATATACCTATAGTCAATTTGGCATCGTTGTAAGGACTGCAGCACCGCCCAAGTCTCGATTGAATCGAAGGCTTTCTCATAGTCCACAAACGCTAGGCATAGCGGCCGATTATACTCTTCGGTCTTCTGTATAATCTGGCGTAGCGTATGGATGTGGTCTATGGTGCTAAAGCCTTTTCGGAAACCGGCTTGTTCGGGAGGCTGGTATTCATCAAACCTGCGTGAGAGACGATTCGTAATGACTCAAGAGCGAGATGGGCCTATAGTTCTTCAATAAGGTGTTATCACCTTCTTTGAAGAAGAGCACCACCACGCTCTTGTGCCACGCCTCCGGCGTTGTACCTTCAAGGATGACAGAATTGAATAACTTTTGGAGGACTATAAGTACCGGTCTACCACCCGCTCTCAGAAGTTCGGTCGTAATTCCATCCTCACCTGGCGCCTTGTTGTTTTTAAGCTGTTTGAGGGCCATTCTAATCTCGTACAGGCTGACGTCCGGGATATCTTCGGTATAGTGTCGGACTAACTTGGCTCTGGTGTCCTGAGCTGTGTTAGTAGCGGGCTCACGTGTCGAGGTGTATAACTGTCCATAGAAGTTCTCAATCTCTCTCAGAATCTCAGGCTTGGATAAATGACACTACCATTCTCGGTCTTCAGTTTTGTCATTTGGCTTTGCCCAATAGATGAATCTTTTGCGAACACCTTAAAGCCTTGGTTCCGGTCAATTGCGGCCTCAATACGTGCAGTACTAAAAGCACGCAAGTCGTGTCACATGGAACTCCAGATACGTCTATTGAGTTTCCTGAGAGTTTCTGAGTCCTCTTTCGGCGTTGGATCTTGAAGAACTCAGCTCCAACAGCTTGGGCAGTTTCCACCAACCCGTTGTTCAACTCGTCCACTGTGTTGCAATCGGCAAGGCACTGGAAGCGATTTTGGAGTTCTAGCTGAAAGCCTTCGGATATAGGGATATAAGGATAGAATACTAAACCCGATACATTATTATCTTAACAATGACAGGACGTAAAACCCCCATTTTATTGCCATCTATCGGATCTTTATAAAATTACAGCTATTTTATTTTTAATAAAACGACATACATGTAATTTTTTTTTCTCTAATCTGTGACTATACTACCACCTTGCTACGTAAAAGTTTAGTAATCTTAGAATACCCAATGTACTCTGTGGTGATTACCACTACCATACCCAAAACGAAGCGATTATACATCAACATAGAATCATATGGACGGCGGCCATTCACAAAACGCCTGTCCATTTTCTATTGGTGTGAGTATTTAAATATGCATTAGTATGCGTGAGTAGGGAAGTGACGCCTATTACACAATATATCGATATATAATAAACCTAACCAAACAGTGCTGCAGAATTTCGATACTTTTTAGTTTTAATACAATAAAGAAAATTAGATATTCGTAGAACCAGAAGACGCAGCTTAGGCCGGCCCCTACTTGGTGGACCGACGATCTGGTGAAAACCACGGGGAGCTGATTGATGCAGGAGGCGAGTGGCCGCTCAAGGTGGCACTCTATGGGGAAGGCCTATGTTCAGCAGTTGACGTCTTCGGGCTGTTAATGATGATAATGATGATGATGACCCTAGTAAAAGTATATTGAAACATTATATGAAATAACGTTTGTAAGTAACATTTTTATATGTGTGTTGCCAGTGATGACTTATGGAACTGAGACGTGGTCTCTAACTGTTGGCCTCATTACTAAGCTCAAAGTCGCGCAACGAGCTATGGAGAGAGCAATGCTCGGTGTTTCCCTGCGAGATAAGATCCGAAATGAGGTGATCCGCAGAAGAACTAAAGTGACCGATGTGCCTCTTAGGATTAACAAGTTGAAATGGCAATGGGCAGGCCACATCGCTCGTAGAGCTGACAACCGATGGGAAGAAAGGTTTTCGAGTGGCGACCACGAACTGAAAGACGCAGCGTAGGCCGGCCCCCCACTAGGTAGACCGACGACTTGGTGAAAGCCGCGGGGAGCCGATGGATGCAGGAGGCGAGCAGCCGCTCTAAGTGGCGCTCCCTGGGGGAGGCCTATGATCAGCAGTGGACGTCTTCAGGCTGTTCAAATAACATTGTTCCATAATAGTTAGTTTTTATTTTACATTCGCGTTTTCTTATTCTATTCATTAAAATGATGGTTAAATTTGTAAAAAGGGTTCCAAGGGTACCATTATCTATAAAAACGAGCAAAAAATCACGTTTGTTGTATTGAAGCCCCTATATTTATTTTAGGGAAAAATATAGGGGAAAAGGATGAATGGATGGGACGGGTGCGCCTGTCTCCCTTCGCCGTCCCATCTATTCATCCTTTTCCCCTATATTTTTCACTTTTGCTTCTGTCTTACCCATAAACAGGGTAAGGCATAAAACTAATAAACCCATGCGAAACCGGGGCGGGTCAGCTAGTTTATTATTAATTTCATAACTCATATTGAAGCCAGACGACACTGGCCTACTTATTGTATTTTATAAAAGTAGGTTAGGTACCTATTTTTAAATTGCCAGATTTACACCTACTTTTTCATTCTGTTTGCACTTTGATCTAAATCCATTCAGCCACTTTTAAGGAAAGAGATTTTCTACTTTTTAATCTCCCCAAAACCAAAGTAATTTTGTGCAAATGTATGAAGATTTACGAATATCGACAAAATGTAATGGACAGTGTAGGTACATCACTATTCGAGAGGCGTAAAATCGCCCATCCCAAAAATATCAATTAAAGCATTAAATCTTTCAGTAATTGCAATCGCATGGTAATTATACGGTGGAAAAAACGTATATTCTTAATATGAAATGCATATTTACTTCGAAACTTCGATGTTTAACATAAAAATAGCCAGTAAACTTTAACGTATAAAATGATGATTCTGGTTTTCCTTCGACTCCTCGGGTTACTCTTGATGCACAAAATACAGCACAACACGACACAATTTCACTATTGATACAATATTTAGCCATAATAACAATATAATTACTAAATTTTCACGTTTTATGCTCTCGCATTTAATTTCATGACACACCAAACTGTCAGAACATGACACGCGGTGTCGGTAAGGCGACGTTGCCGTACCGACATTTGCTTTCTCGCATACTCTATGCGACGATTCGTGTATTAGACAGAGATACAAGACAGTATGTTTACACGAAGAATGCGGAGCGGCAACGCCGCATTGGCAGATTTTGGCTCTCTCCATAGACTGATTATACTAGATTATATCATGATTATATATTATCCTCTTTGACCATACCTTTGCCCTATTCCGATTCACGCTAAAATCGATAATATCGATATTATCGCGCTAAAAACGCGTACCGAATTGCCGTGAGCGCGACAACGAAATTTCTTGTAAACGTCATGACCGACGCCATCTTGCGATATCGCCGTCCGTCCCGATTGGTTGTCCCGAGTCATTGACAGCGGTCAGTCATTGAGCGTAATATCGTGAATCGGAACGCTGAAAAATCAACGTGAGCGCTGGGAACACTATGAGCGGTTCTAGCGTTACTCGGAGTACGAGGCCTGGGGTCTAGCAAAGATACCAACCACTAACGCTAACGTCTCACGCTAACTCCAAAATGTACTGCAATGACATTTCGGAAATCGCTAACTTTTCCTTAGCGAATGTCATTTCAGTACATTTTTGGAGTTAGGGTATGTGATGGCTATAGCGTGAGTCGTTAGCGTAAGTGGTTGGTATCTTTGCTAGACCCCCTGTGACCATACTAATCAAAACGAAGTGATTATATCCTCTTTGATACCAATATTCATATCCTATACCAAAAGAGGATATTATCACTTCGTTTCTCATCATATACCCACAGAGTACTTTTCTTTTCTTTACATATACCAATGTACTCTGTGATTTATACTCTTTGGAAAATACTGGGGAAATTATTTCAACGAAAAAACAAATCAACAATTATTTAACCATTTGCCATTGCCTTGCGTGAATTGTCTGAATGAATTATTATTATTGTGTTTTCCGGAGCATACTCATTTCTCAATACTCAATAGAAGACTCCTCACCTAAAAATGACTGAAGTTCAATTGCAGGAATTCAAACTTGAACCAGACTCAGAACTTCGATTCGAAGTAGAATCTAAGAATGAGAAAGTCGTTTTAGAGGTAAAGCCACCAATAGTAATGCCTGTGTTAGTTCATTTTATCTCAATATCCATGTAATTGTGGTTTCGTTTGAGGTTATTTTTGTATTATATTTCTAGGTAAAAAATGGGTACGCAGAGTTGTTTGGCACAGAGCTGGTCAAAGGAAAGCCCTATGAGTTCCACACGGGAGCTAAAGTGGCGGTGTTCACGTGGCACGGGTGCACGGTCGAGCTCAGAGGAAGGACTGAAGTCAGCTATGTGGCAAAGGAAACCCCTATGGTAACAGCTGTTACATTTACTAGCTTTTTGCTATGTATCATGTAGAGATTGTGCAATCTCTTACATATGTTCGGATTTTGGTCGAATGAACCTTTCATTGTTAATCATATTTAGCGGACCTTTCTTGATAGATCACTTTAGTCTTGTTCTTGTTATGGCTACTGTTTCTTTGACGATTTGGATATAGTCTTCTCTTCTTTGAGTAAATAGAACTTACATGGGTGTTTTTGTGGTCTATATTGATTTTATTCCTTTATAACATTTCATACATGTTTTATCCTGAACCTGACTGTCATTATACCAAACAAAATCTTATAATTGATCTAAAATTAACTGTTACTTTGGACATCTATTACAGAAAGAAACCATATGAATAGTAATAATATAATCTCATGTATGGGTGATAAAGTTATTTCAAAAATTCTGAGTGGTAGGGATGCAATCCCATGTGATATGTCCACAAGTGTGAACCACACCTATATGTATACCCCCCACTCACATGCTCCAAATCAGCAAACATCAATCATCTTCAATCTCCACTTACTACATCAAATTGCTTTTATTTTAATGATGATTCAATTGGATTGCATTTTACTGCTATCTCGCTTGAGTGAGTGACTATACATTCTTGCCTAGACTATATGGCTATATGTAATCATCCTGGGGGTCTAGCAAAGATCCCTTTCCATTAGCGTTAACACCAAAATGTATGACATTACTATGGTCCACAGGTTATGTTATTCTTATACATTTTGGAGTTTGCGTTCGGTGTAACACTAATGTAAATGGATCTTTGCTAGACCCCCAGATTGAAGACAAAGAATATATTTATTGTAGAATACAAATATTAGCAAACTGTTTCACTTCTTGGCTCTCATCTCCATATGTACACATTCCAGGTGGTCTACCTGAATGTCCATGCAGCACTGGAGCAGCAAAGAGTGGCCGCAGAACAAGAGAACACCCGAGGACCGGTCACCATGATTGTAGGGCCGGGGGATGTTGGAAAGTCAACACTGACGAAGTTACTACTGAACTATGCTGTTAGGATGGCCAGAAGGCCGATATATGTGGATCTAGATGTTGGCCAAGGACAAATTAGTGTGCCTGGGACTATAGGTAAGACCCCATTTTTTTAGGTATGGTGCCATGTGGTCAGTTGCTGTGGTGAGGAGCTACATAAATGTATAGACAGTACTAGAACAATGTAAATTTGTAAACTTTTTTTTGTTTTTGATCTTGATACTAATATTCTTCTTGAGCAAACCTAATGGTAGTGGCGGAGGCTAAAATTATATTTCTTTTAATCAATAAATCTAACTCCATTTTCCTGTCAGGAGCAATCTTGGTAGAGAGGCCGGCATCAATAGAAGAAGGGTTCAGCCAGCAAGCGCCTCTAGTTTACCACTTTGGGCACAAGTCTCCCGGAGATAACCTGGAGCTGTACAATACTATCGTGTCCCGACTCGCTGAGGTTATTACCGAGAGGGGGGAGAGCAATAAAAAAGGTAAATTGACGTTTGGACTGATTTATACTGCCTACACTTGTTACTAGATAGTAGGACTTCTCATCAGTTTGTCTAGGTTTTTACCTCTGCTTTGCCAGTTATTCAGCCGCCAAGCAGTAGCGTGCAAGCACTACTGTGTTCCGGTTGGAAGGGCTTTGCAGCTAGTGAAATTACTGGGCAAATGAGACTTATGAAGTGATCTCACAGTCTAGGAATATTTTTTATACTGTGTTTCGCGTCTTGTATAGTCGCAGGCAAGTTGAAATGGCCACGTTTTGGCGATACTGCTACCACAACTTAGGTATGTGAACTATTGCGAACAAGTGATATGTCGCCGGACAGTCTGACACGTAAATGCTTTGCGACACAGCGCGACGCGACATGTCGCTTCACTGTCAACTAGTGAATACATAGCATTATGTGTAATTATATTCGTAAGACTTTTTGAATAATCGGCATTGCAGCATCAGCCTCAGGAGTGATCATCAACACATGCGGCTGGATCAAGGGCGCCGGGTACAAGACGTTAACACATGCTGCTCAGGCTTTTGAGGTCAGTAAGCTAATTGTTGCCATTGGTTGCCAGTTGTTGTCGTAAGAAAATAATAGTATAGCCAAGCCAGTAATAGTAAAGTCAAGTCAGAAGTGCTGGAGACGTCACACTAATAGGCATGATGACTACTATTAAAAGTAAACAAGTAAATCTTATTTTTATAAAGTAGAATAAAAATGAATGCAATAATTGAAAAAATAAGTAATATCGGTAAATAAATCATGAAGTAATAAGCTTTTAATGTTTCTGGAGGGGGCATCGCCTGTCCCTTTCTCGCTAAACAGAGTGCTTCCACATCATCATCATCATCATTAACAGCCTGAAGACGTCCACTGCTGAACATAGGCCTCCCCCAGGGAGCGCCACTTAGAGCGGCTGCTCGCCTCCTGCATCCATCGGCTCCCCGCGGCTTTCACCAGGTCGTCGGTCCATCTAGTGGGGGGCCGGCCTACGCTGCGTCTTCCAGTTCGTGGTCGCCACTCGAGAACCTTTCTTCCCCATCGGTTGTCAGTTCTACGAGCGATGTGGCCTGCCCATTGCCATTTCAACTTGCCAATCCTAAGAGCTACATCGGTCACTTTAGTTCTCCTGCGGATCTCCTTGTTTCGGATCTTATCTCGCAGGGAAACACCGAGCATTGCTCTCTCCATAGCTCGTTGCGCGACTCTGAGCTTAGTAATGAGGCCAACAGTTAGAGACCACGTCTTAGTTCCATAAGTCATCACTGGCAACACACATTGATTGAAAACTTTTGTTTTCAGGTTTTGTGGTATTTTGGACGAAAAGATAGGTCGAAGCTTCCCGAACGCTGCCCAGCCGAGTTGGATTCTTCGGGCGACCTCTTTGTCGAAGTTGGACCTACCCAATTGGACAGTCTGCCCTAGATAGACATATTTGTCGACAACTTCGAGAGTATCGTTCCCAACAATTACCGGTATAGGTGGAACATGGGCATTTGATATGATTTTCGTCTTGTCCATGTTCATCTTAAGACCAACCTGTCGGGAGACTACTGAGGTCGTTGAGCATGGTGCTGAGATCATCGAGCGACTCCGCCATTATGACTATATCATCGGCAAAACGAATGTTAGTGATATACTCGCCATTTATGTTGATGCCACATCTTTTTCACTCCAAGAGCTTGAAAACATCCTCCAATGCGTTTGTGAACAGTTTCGGAGAAATAACGTCTCCCTGACTCACGCCTCTCTGCAATGGGATCTGTTCCGTACTCCTTCCACAGTTACTATGAAAATACCACTTGTGTTCTAACATGCCAAAGAGATTGTATGTAAAGCTACCACAGCTTAGTAATGAGGTACTATGAACGACCCAGCTCTGACGTCACTGCCCGTTTGAGCTGTCTCTTCCTATTTCTGTTTTTAAAAATCCTCTATTATCTCCCCAGGTAGATGTAATCCTAGTACTAGACAACGAGCGGCTATACAACGAGTTAAAGCGGGACATGCCCAAGTTTGTAAAGGTGGTGTACCTCCCTAAATCCGGGGGCGTGGTGGAGCGATCCTCCGCGCAGAGGGTGGAGCTGAGGGACGCGAGGATCAGGGAGTACTTCTATGGGAAGAGGACGCCGTACTATCCGCACTCATTTGATGTCAAGTTCGCTGATTTAAAGATTTATAAGGTGAGGATTTAGTTTATTCACTTATAATGCATGTTGGTCAATAATAATTGATGAATTTTCGGAGGTGAAGTGAAGGTATTGTGATTTAGTCAAAATTAAATTAAAACTTACTCATATTTTAACTTAGTTTTAATCACTATTGACAATGGCTAAAGCAGTGGTTCCACGATTGTGATATAAGTGGGCCTAGCCTGCTTGTTTTTCACAAATGTAAAATTAATTAGTGGGGATTAAAAGTAAAAATTATGACTTTTCAATATCAGTCTAGTTTGCTTTTAAAATTTTGTTACTAAAATGGTGTTTCTTTTATTATATAGAAACAGCGATTCCTAACCCATACAGTTGTCTAGGGCCAGTTTTTCTTATAAACCACTTCCTAATTCATCTTACAACAATTCATTTTTCTACATTGTCATCCTTCAAAGTCGTCTGCTTTTTTTTCTTTTCTTTTTTGTTTTCTTATAGAGTTTCCAACGGAATCGTTGAGCATTGAGTATAATACGCTTTTTACAATATACAGGATGTAATTTAATTCATTAGCATAAATTGAGCCCATGATAGTGCATCATTTATAGATTATTATTAAAGAGTAAAGAGTGTAAATGAAAATATTATTATTGATAATTAGGAAGATTGCCGCGGCGCCTAGGCGGTTGGCATGGGTGACTGATACATTTAAACGTTTTTATAGTTTGTATGTACTAATTAAAAACAGTACTTCATTATTTTAATTAAATTTTGTTTTTAGCATTTGATTAAGTTAGTTATTCCATCTTTTGTAGTTATTATTATTACCATGCTCAACGACCTCAGTAGAGTCTCCCGACAGGTTGGTCTTAAGATGAACATGGACAAGACGAAAATCATGTCAAATGCCCATGTTCCACCTATACCGGTAATTGTCGGGAACGATACTCTCGAAGTTGTCGACAAATACGTCTATCTAGGGCAGACTGTCCAATTGGGTAGGTCCAACTTCGACAAAGAGGTCGCCCGAAGAATCCAACTCGGCTGGGCAGCGTTCGGGAAGCTTCGACCTATCTTTTCGTCCAAAATACCACAAAGCCTGAAAACAAAAGTTTTCAATCAATGTGTGTTGCCAGTGATGACTTATGGAACTGAGACGTGGTCTCTAACTGTTGGCCTCATTACTAAGCTCAAAGTCGCGCAACGAGCTATGGAGAGAGCAATGCTCGGTGTTTCCCTGCGAGATAGGATCCGAAATGAGGAGATCCGCAGGAGAACTAAAGTGACCGATGTAGCTCTTAGGATTGGCAAGTTGAAATGGCAATGGGCAGGCCACATCGCTCGTAGAACTGACAACCGATGGGGAAGAAAGGTTCTCGAGTGGCGACCACGAACTGGAAGACGCAGCGTAGGCCGGCCCCCCACTAGGTGGACCGACGACCTGGTGAAAGCCGCGGGGAGCCGATGGATGCAGGAGGCGAGCAGCCGCTCTAAGTGGCGCTCCCTGGGTGAGGCCTATGTTCAGCAGTGGACGTCTTCAGGCTGTTAATGATGATGATGATGATTATTACCAAACCAATGTGTTAGAATTCAAAAATTTTGGTCCACATGTGACCGGTATCAGGAGTAGATACCTAGTTTCAAAGGATGCTAATGAATTCAATTACACCCGGTAATAGACCTTTGACCTAAAATCGACAGCTATGATCTATCTATATCTATTTAATAATATTCTGTTGTATTCGACAGCCTCCGTGGTGTGGTGGTTGAGCAGGTCGGCTCATAACCCGGAGGCTGCGAATGCGATTTCCGCAACGGGACAAGTATTTGTCCACAGAAAAAAGTGCCAATACTTGTAGTGATTGGGTCCCTAGAGACAGGGAATCTTAGTTAGACTCAGGATATATGTATGTGATCGTTGGGCGTTATTATAATATTATATAATACAGTATACAGTACATTTTTGGAGTTAGCGTTTGGGATCTTTGCTTCAACCCATGGTTCTCTCACGATGCTGTAAAGTGAGCTATGTTGTGGAAGACGTGCATAGTATCCCCTGACGTAGGTCGGAGCGGTGTCGCTGCCGGACTCGTGCATGCCGCTGGGCATGCGCGCGGAGGACGCGCTCACGAAGCTGGTGCCGGTGTGGCCCTCCCCCGCGCTGCACCACCGCCTGCTCGCCGTCAGCTTCGCCGCCGCGCCCGACGACGACGCGCTGCACTCCAACCTGGCCGGCCTCGTCTGCGTGTCAGTACACACACCACTACACGAGTCACACTGATCACACCACACATACACATCTCATCGTTATCACTCGTCACAGTGTTCACAGTACACACATACTTACACATCTCATTGTAATCCCTTGTCACAGTGCCCACACTACACGTACGCATCTTATCGTCATCGCGCGTCACTTTGATTTACACTACACATACACATTTCATCGTTATCACTTGTCACAGTGTTCACACCACACATACTTACACATCTCATCTTCATTACTCTTTTATTTATTTTCTTGTGTGAAAGAATGACTTCACGAGCTAGTACTAAAAACACACTAAGAACTTGGAAATCTTCAAAATCAATCATATAAATCATCGCATGCTGTTTTCTTACGTAAATGGTTGCTTTATCAAAAATAGTTATGATATAATTTTAATATATAGTTATTTACAGTCTGTAAAAGGTCTATAGATAGTTCAAGCAATCTATGGAATCGGGCAACGTACCCATAATGCTGGATAATTTTAATTTTAATACAAAACAGAAAAATGAAAATGAATACTTGTTTCCCCACAGAACTGCAGTAGACATGGACGCCCAGAAGCTGACGATCCTGTCTCCACAACCCCGACCGCTGCCAAACACCGTGCTGCTCCTCTCAGAGATGCAATACATGGACAACCACTAACGATCGTCTGCGCGCCCTTTGGGCGCCTACCACACCTATCACACGCGACACGTGTGAACTGCGCGTGGCGTGTGGTGTGTGTGATGCGACATGTGGGGTGTGAGTGTGACACGTGGGGTCGGGTGTGATATGTGTGTACCATGATGGGCGAGTTACCTGTGTGTTGGAATATGCGTGACACGATATGTGAAGTAATAGTGTGTTGAGTGGTGTGGCTAACTGACAAAGTGAAAAAGATACAATAAAAAATGACTGATAGTAATAATAGAGACTAAACACAACAAAATAACTGCAAGACAGCAACATAATAAATAATATAGGTACATAATTGTGTTGAAAACTTACCAGTCTAATATGCAGAGATTTTCAGTGTCTTGTCCGAAATGGTTGGCTAGCTAGGATTTGAATGTTACCATGCTAAAATGAATTTTACATTATAGGTAATTCATAAGATTTTACAGAAACATTGCTATCTCTAACATTTCGGAATTTTGTTGATAAAATCGCAAAGATCTTACATTCGTTATTTATCTATTTTTACATTGACAATGTGATCTAGAATGAAACTACAGAAGACTGTAAATAGTAATTTTAAGATAGTGTTTAATAAATGATTGATACAAATTCATGTTTTTTACAAAACTACAGCCTTTTCATAGATCATAGACTATAATAGAACATTTCATTTTATTATAGTAGTTTAGATGGTGTAACATTGTAACATGCGCTACATCACACAGTAACTACTATTTTAATATCTGTGATCACAAAGAGAGTAACCGCTGAACCATACCTAATATTTTTCCTATTATGAAGCATTATTGTTTACATACTTATAATCTGAGCAGTCTGAGAGTAGGAATGAAAAAAGGGTTTATTCTCATTAGCTCTATGTGTCGATAGGACATTATTGACAACTGCATAAGAAACATACTAAAAAATTTAGGAGAAACAAAACAGGTACAAAGATTGTTTAAATTTTATTTAGCATATTCAAAATATATTTTTACAGTATGAGATAAAACCTTGCCAATTCAATTATTTCACATTTTGTACTCAAGCAAAGCTTCCACATTACATTTCCTTTTACTTTTAAGATTCTATAAGTACTCAACTAAACTATTGTTGAACACACGTTTTTTTTTATTGATGCTTTATGGCACTGAATACAAGATCAAAAATAATGGTACTATAAAAATAAATTCAATAAAAATAAACAAATAGCTGCCAACAAAATTCATTTTATACATTTTAATAAAAATAATAACAAAATCAAATAGAGATCATGGAATTTAGAGTTGTCGTTTCTCATGAACCATCCAAGTAACAAACTAACAACGCAAGTTATAAGGTTTCTTTAGAATCTATAGTTTCTATCACATATTTTTAATATTGAATCTAATTGATGGATAGGTACTGGTAGGATTTCCTTGATTTGCTGTGTGTAGAGAGCAAAATGTGTCTTGAATGGACAAAAAGAGCGCGACGGTTGACCAGTTTTTGACTGCGCGCTTTAACTTTAAGGTGTTACGTCACTCTCAGCGCGGCAAATTCAAATTTTCTTGCTTGTTTTGCCAATTATAGCTTAATTACTCAACGCAATTACGTGAAAACTAGTTTATCGCAAATAAATGGGATGTATCAACAAATTAGGATTAAAAGTATCACCTAAATATCATTGGTTTAGCAACAAATCGCAAAAAACTAATTTTGTGTTGTTTTTTCAGTCTATTGCCAATTGTTGCTAAACCAATAGGTGATACTTTTAATCCTAATATGTTGATACATTTTATTTATTTGCGGAACTCTATTTTTTATGTAATTGAGTTGAGTAATAGCTGTAATTAACAAAAAACGCAAGAAATTTTGAATTTGCCGCGCTGAGAGTGACGTACCACCTTAAAGTTAAAGCGCGCAGTCAAAAACTGGTCAACCGTCGCGCTCTTTTTGTCCATTCAAGACACATTTTGCACATCTCTCCATTCTTAGAGACACATCTTAATCACTTGTTATCTTAAATCTACAATAATACTTCAAAGTTGGTACATTTAAGTTTGAATTTTATAAAACAAATCCGACTCAAACATTAGCAGAACAAAGACGGTAGCTGAGACATTCTAAATGAGTATTTGAGATTCTACCCCGAAGCTAGTGTTTTATAAAATGGACGGTATAACGTCGATTTATGTTTTTCTAGTGGCTAATGCAGAATACAGTGAGCCGATGAATGCGAATTTCTAGTCTACATGTGAAATACACGTGATGATGATGATGATGATGAATGTAAATGATAGTTTACAGTAAAACCAATGATTCAAAGCTAATAAATGCAACTTACTAAAAACACTATTAAATAAAATATTTGAATAAATATGACTAAATGCACCCAATTTAATAAAAATATAATTGTTTTATCTATAAAAATAATAATAACAAGAATTCAAAATTGGGCCAGCCTATAATTAGTTAATCATCATATGGCGAGTAAAGCCAGTGGATGTGACCTATATCGACTAGACATGGTACTAAGATCATTATAATATAAATAATTTAGCATAAATACCTATTAAGTACATAAGATTTCATAATACTCGCGGCTTCAACACTGTAATAACTAGCATTTGTAGCACATTTACAAACTGCGTAAAAATGTTGACGCCAAATAAATTAATACTTTGAGAATGGTACAGCCACATTGATATCAGCGTATCGTCGATACGCATTATAAATGATACGTGAGTATCAAATTTAAACAAGCTTAAAATCTTAAATTGAATTAATCGTCAAGTGCTGATATATTAAAATTCTGGATATTTATTTTCCAAGTATATTTTTATGTCCATATTTTATGTTTTTATCCAAAATATCCTATTATATTAAGGCTTCCTTATAGCAACACTACGCTACCGCATTTTCTAATACTACAACTGATTTCGTAAGATAGCACCTTCAGTTGAAACCAGGTACCCACCCACAGCTTGACGAGTTTTCATATAATATTCTCCATTCTTTTTCATGAATGTTAAGATATTAGAATTGAGGTGACTTATGTCCGTCTGCACCTAAGTTTACCCGCTCCTCGTTCGCGGTTATCCCTCTAGAACGTATCCAAATGAGTTGCGTAGGTACGTCATAGAGGCATAAATTACGGACAAACGGGCTTATTAGAGAATTATTACTATTTTTAATTAAGTACAATTAAATATTTTAGTGCATGTATGAAAGTTAAGAATGATTTTGACATGAAATCCTGATACCATTTCATGAAAACAACATTATAACATTTGATACGCCAAACAAGATACACGCGTATCAACGTATCTTGCTTGTCCTACAAGTTCATCTAAAAGAGCGTATCCAAATTAAATGGTTTGCCATCTGCACATTGGACAAACGAAACATTTTCCCAATTGTAATGCGTATGTCTGGAAGTTTGTCAGGGCTGAAACTCCTCAACGGATTTTGATGTAGTTTAAAGTTCATACTTTTGCTAACAACTCTTTCAGATTTGCGTTATTTAAATTAGCATGAAGATTATCGAAGAAATAATAGAAGAAGTATCTTTGGTTTGACAATAGAGTTAACATGAATTATAACTATTTAATTGTTATTCTATAGAAGGCTAATTTTTTTTACCTAAGATTGCTTTTATTCAATACATGTATAAGTATTTGTATCATTGTTGATGTCCACTTTTCGGTGTTTGACCCTGGTAGTTGAGAATAATAGATTATAACAAATATTTCATAGTTTTATAACTGAACAAAAGTTTATGAGCGATCTTGAGTTAAACTTTTACCTGAATCTGTAACTCAAGATCGAACTCAAGAACTAAAACAGGTTAATAAACACGCGCCTCAGGCCCGTATTCTAGGACGCCGCTCATACGGGCTCACTTGGAGTGTCGGTCAAGTTTAGAAAAAATCTATTCGGGCGAATAAATAGACTATAGGAGGCTCATTTTAAAAAATAATTTACCTAAGCTACAAGTGTGCATTCCAAATATTTAATTTACTTGAAATTTAGTTTCTAAATATGTTTTGGTACTATTCAAACATTTTTGCATTAAGTGAAATTAAAAATTATGTATTTTGAACGCGACCTTTTTGTCTAATAAGTAATCAATCTAGTGTTCTAGTGTTTCTGAAGTTATGGTCGTTGTGGCCTCGACCTTAAGTTATGGTCATTGTGACTACGACCTGAAGTTATAGTCGTTGTGACCTCGACCTTAAGTTATGGTCGTTGAACCTTGACCTAAAGTTATGGTCGTTATGACTGTCAACGTATGAAGTTAATGGGAGTTGTGACCTCGGTTTTTTATTACCGTTATGATCTTGCGTACTTCAAGGCTTGATTAAGAGGCTTCTCCTCTTTCATGGAGTCTTTCAGAACGACGTCAGAGTTGGAGAAAGGTGGTGGTGGACGGAAGGAATCCGAGTCTTGCGTCGAGTTGGAGTCTTCTGGATCCGTGCGGCTTTGAGAGTCCAATGATGATCTGAAAGGGGAAAACTGATATTACAAATGGCATAAATGATAACTTTGCGACATAATATACTATGTCTAAGCATTTACAGTCTTATCAATAAACGTGGATTAGTTACTCCATCTTTTATAATTAAAAGTCGTCTTAAATAATATCGAGTTTGATCGAAGAAGACAAAAGGTGGTTTAACTAGTCCAAAGTTACTGCACGATTATTAATAAGGCCGCTAGGTACTATTTGAATAGAATAGAAGATTAGAAATACATTTATTCAATACTTGCTTAAAAACAAGGTACAAGACAAGTTGTATGAATAAGCTTATGAACTAGATACGAATAAAGAACAAAAAGAAACAATTATTGAATGGGCGTCGGCTCAGCATCTTGCTAGTTGCCTGCGACATCCAGCGCTGGCTTTCAGCCTAGACCCAGAGGGGGTGGAACTAGTGTACAATTCGAAAAAGGAAACAATGAATCATGAAATAGAAGAACTCATACATATACAAACTTTAAAACTAGGACAAAAACCATAGAGTAGAATAGGCACATAGACTATACGATTTGGTGTGTACAAAAATGAGTTTACATAATTATCCATACCTTTTTTTTTATGATAGCCTAGCCGTTCATCACGATGATATCAGCTTGTACCTCACCGGCGCCGCTGCATATCTCACGTATGGCCCGCACCTCACCTGTACCTCCTGGTGTTGGCGGGCGCGAGTGCGGCGAGGTGCCGCAGCAGCGTGTGCCGCGGTGCCTCGGCAGCGAGCCGCGCGGCCGGCAGGTCCACACAGAACGGGTTGCGGGACTCCCCGAGGAATGTCGTCTGCCAGTTCTCTATCTTTAGTAGGAGGAGGAGGACGTCTTCTAGGTCCGCCTCGCTGGAATGACATAGTGATATTCAAAGAAAGCTGTGCTATGCTAGGGAGGGATTGTAGAAAAAAGCCATTGATTCTGAAGCTCACGGGTGGATACCATGGTGCGAGGTGCCTATTTAGCACTTAGCAGGGATCGAAGACAAAAAATTATACAAGTTCTTTCTTGATAAAATAGAGGATAAGTTTCCGTCTTTATTCCATCTAGGAGTGACCAGCTTGTGAAGTATGCGGTCTATATTATAATGTAAATAACGCGGCAGTCTACCTCTAACAATTAAAAAAATAAGAAAATAAAGTGCTTTAAAACTCGCGTTACAAGGGCTTCGCACCGATATCTCCTAAAAATCCATCCATCTCTTATAAGAACAGCTAGGATTTTTCAACCAGATAATTTAATTACGTTGGTGTAGTTATTATGACTGACTTGTCGTTACGGTCGTAATAACCATAATCTGAAGTTATACGGTCGTTATGACTTTGACCGGAAGTTATGGTAGTTGTGACCTAAACCTGAAGATAATAGTCATTGTGACCTTGACCTGAAGTTATGGTCGTTGTGACCTAAACCTGAAGATAATAGTCATTGTGACCTTGACCTGAAGTTATGGTCGTTGTGACCTCGGCCTGAAGATCAACGTGAAGTTAAAGACATTACGACCTTTGATGTTGTTTATGCCCGTTATGACCTCGCGTACTTCAGGTACCTAAGCAACCTGTAATTCTATAGATACTATAGAATAAAGCTAGGACAATACCTGGCTGAATATAGGAACTGCGCGAAGTGTATATTAGAGACGCATCCATCCCGATCCTCGCTGTCTGTATAAAGATCAGTCTCTCGGTAGTACATGTACAGGAAGTCGTTCAGTTGCTTCGCGATCACGGCGCAGCGGTCCTTGTCGCACATCTTCGCTGTTGGACCCTGTGGCATGTGAGTCGAGTGAGCGAGAGATAGTGAATGTAAGTGAACGAATGAAAAAGAATGATTCAACTGTTACTACGGTGTCACCAACTTATCATAGCTTAGTAATGGTGTTCTATGGATAATAATTTGTGACCTCACACGTGCACCCTCGCACAGTACTCGCTGTCTCTTTTTATTGAGGTTATTTGCTGTTCGCGACTGCCGTATTAGAAAGAGATGGCACTGTGGTGATGCTTTTAATAGCTTATATGGTTGATGGTCATCTAAAGAGCAATACTGTCAATAAAGACTACGCCCAGAAGCCAACAAACCCATACCATTTGCAATTTGTTCGAGTTACGATCAAAAGCAGTGTCTGACAGGGTTGTTATAGGTATGTGATATGTCTAGTCAATCAATTAAACGTATCAGTCCCATTCGTAGATTAAAATAAAGAGGAAAGCATGGTCGCATTAAAAAAACCTATTTTCTATAGTCTTAAGTTAGTTTTTAGTTCTGAGCTCTGGTTTTATTAAATTTTCTAGCCTGGGGGGTCATGTTTAGCTGATTGTAACTACAGAGTACTTTCTATACATCATTTTAGTCTAATAACTTTAAATACAGTCAAGACGCTAATATTGTGTGATGAGATAATTAATATTTTACTTTGTACACTAGATAATGTATTCGCTTCAGAGCTACTTCTACTACCACTAATAGGTATGTACTACAACAAAAGCAAAGTGAAGTTAGCAATCATTCCAATTCCAACGTCACAAACATAAAATAATAAGTACTTTAAAATAAAACTGGAAAACATTTATTTTGTGAAAAAAATGTGCATAAAGACTGTGTTGTGAGTGTTTTTGGGCGTATATTGATAGTGTTTGGAGTATTATTGGGTGTACATTAAAAGTATGATGGGAGTGTTTTCGGGCGTGTATCGGTAGTGTTGTGAGTGTTTCTGGGCATGTGTTGTGGCTGTGTCGAGTGTGTTTATGGGTGGTTACTACAAATGATTTATTGAACAAAACAACACCATTCCAAAAGTTTAATAATCAACATAAAAACACATATTAATATAATGGTGCAGTAAAGCGACATGCGTTATGCGTGCGTCACCTTTACATTGTAAGGCATGCGCAGCGCATTGGGGGTGTTTTAAGTGGAGTATTGATAGTGTGATATGAATTTTTGAGCATGTATTGATAGTGTGTTGGGAGTGGTTTTGGGCATAGATTGATAGTATGTGGAGAGTGTTTTTTGCGTGTTTTGAGTGTTTTTAGATGGTTATAAACAATGGTTGGCAACATAACACCATATCATAACGTTTATTAATCAACAAGACACATATAATGGTGCAGTAAAGCGACATGCGTTATGCGTGCGTCACCTTTACATTGTAAGGCATGCGCAGCGCGGCGGAGGCGCGCCTGAGGAAGCGCAGCACGAGCGCGGCGTGGCTCGCGGCCAGCTCGTTGTTGGGGGACGATATGCGCTTCAACACGTGCGTCAGGTACAACCCGAACGCGCGCCGCCCTTCACCCATGCTACAGGATTATTATATCTATGTTAATAGACATTCATTTGAAATTAAAAATTCATAATAATTAGCCGGATGACGTCTATTGCTGAACAGAGGCCCCTTCCAGGGAGCACCTCTTTGAGCAGCTGCTCGCCTCCTGCATCCATCGGCTCCCCGAAGCTTTCACCAGATCGTCGCTCCACCTAGTAGGGGGCTGACCTACGCTGCTTCTTCCGGTTCGTGGTCGCCATTCGAGAACCTTTCTTCCCCATCGGTTGTCAATTCTACGAGCGTGGCCTGCCTATTGCCATTTAAACTTGCTAATCCTAAGAACTATATCGCTCACTTTAGTTCTCTTGCGGATCTCCTCATCTTATCTCGGGGAAACACCGAGCATAGCTCTCTCCATAGCCCGTTGCGCGACTTTGAGCTTACTAATGAGGCCAACAGTAAGAGGCCATCTCAGTTCCATAAGTCATAGGCCTTTGTTTTCGGGCCATAGACTGAGAAGGCAATAGACGAAATCACGTTGCGCCTTTTTTACTCCGGTAGCGAAACAGTTGTACGAGTACCAAGCATGCGTAAAACAGAAATATATATGCCTTTTTTGTCTCTATTGCAACCGGCTCGTCGACCCCAAATTTTTCCTACAACTTGAGGTCAAAAAGAGGTGAGGTTTTTCGAGAACTGAAATAGTTGCCACAAACTTGTTGAATTAGTTTGGTTCGGTTTGATGTGAATACCAAATAGTTACAATGGTGCAGGGTCTGGAAATAAAGGATGAAGTGCTGTTTCATGTCCGGTTAAACATTGCTGTAGTCTGGTTGGTCTGTGTTTCAGGCTTATAGCCTACGGTAGGGCATAAAGAAAGCTTGTGTATAACTTGGGTAGTAGAGTGAGACTAACGTGAGCCGCATGCCGCCGGCGAGCTGCCGCTTGACGGCGTCCCTGGCGCGGCGCGGGTCGGCGCGCGGCGCGGCGGCCGGCTCGCCGAGCGACACGGCCGGCGCCGTCGACGTCACCGTCACCGCCTCGTAACGCTGTAGTCTAAAGGTAGGATATATATGTCACCGTCTTATCGTAACAACCGTTAGTTTATAAAAAAACGCGATCATTTATAAACTGCCATTTATTGCAAACGGGCAATGGGTCTCACAATAAAACGGTCGATATTTCGGTTATTTATAATTAATCGGCATCACTTCGTTTTTTCGTAATTGTGTACTTCTAGTGTGGTCAAAACTAGCCTAACACTGCTCCTCGCTTCGCTCGTCGTCGTAACCTACTGGTTAGCGACTAGTGACTCTAAAAAAACAATAAATTACAGCATAGCTGCATTGTTCACAACTACTAAAGCCCGTTTTTTTATAAACTTACCGCTAGGCACCGACTGTTTATACCAGGGCGGCTGATAAGTTCGCGGCCTAGGTTACTTAATGAAAGAAAAGTTTAGTTTTTTAATTTTTATTTTTCAATATAATCACCCTCAAGTGAAATACACTTCTCACATCGTGAATACAATGCCTTTAAACCATTGAAAAAATATTCTAAAGATTTCTCTTGAAAATGACTCTCCACGGCTGACTTCATTTCGTTGTCATCCGAAAATCTTCGCCCCCTTAACTCCTTTTTCAGTTTCGAAAAAAGAAAAAAGTCACTGGGAGCCAGGTCCGGATTATAAGGGGGATGGTCAATTTCTGCGAACCCAGTGGCTTTTAAAGCATCCCTCGAAACGCGAGCGGTGTGAACGGGCGCGTAGTCTTGCAGAAACAACACACCGCGCGCCAATTTGCCACGTCTTTCTGTACGACTGCTTCACGTGCCTGACCCAATAAATTGGCGTAGTATTGACTATTCATAGTAGTTCCTTTAGGCAAGTAATCAATTAGTAAAATTCGCTCGCAATCCCAGAAAATAGTCGCCATAATCTTAGAGGCCGACTTTTCCACTTTAAACTTCTTTGGTGGTCTTTCTCCTTTTTTAATCCACTGCATAGACTCTTGTTTGGACTCCGGATCATACTGACGAATCCAGGTTTCGTCTACTGTCACAATGCGGTTACAAACACCATCCAAATCGTTCTGACACAACTCCAAAAAATCCGTACAAGTCGCCAGTCGTCGTTGTTTGTCGAATGGTGTGAGCATTCGCGGTACCCACCGCGCACAAATTTTTTTCATGTGTAAATTTTGGTGTAAAATTTCTCCGATTCGCTCTTTACTAATCTGTAACTCTTCAGCTATCTGCCACAATTTTATTCTTCGATCAGCCAATACTAATTTTTCAACTATTTTAACATTTTCTTTGGTCACCTTTTACCATTGTATATGATGGCCCGGAATCCTGAAGAACCGATGACATTTCTTCAAAAATGTCTTTCGGCGAGTTTCCTCTTTTTACAAGAAATTTAATCACTGCGCGGTGCTCAAAATTGCGAGAATTTTCAATTTCGGTCGACATGGTATTGTTGCTTGTTCCAGGTTTGAAGTGTTAATGAACCAAATTGAACAAATGGGTGTTATTTATACTATTAATAAGTGCCGCAAGTTGTGCTATCAGTAACGAGATGATACCTTTTCGCTAAGTACCTTAGGGCGCGAACTTATCAGCCGCCCCTCGTAAATAATCGAAATATCATCCGTGTTATTGTAAAACAGATTGTCAGTTTGTAATAAATCGACAGTTTATAAATAACCAGTTTTAATTTCGTTTTTTTATAAACAAACTGTTTTTACAATAAGACGGTGACATATAAAAGCAATACATATATAAAAGGTGAAAGAAAATCGAACATGAGACCACTTGTCACGGTGCTATAGCACATCCCGACTTAAGGGAGGGATAGATTGGATACCTAATTAATATCTACGGAAATCCACTGATCATCTTTGGCTGTTACTGGTAGATACTTGGTTCTATTTTAATTTAACACGGGCGGTAAGACCTGCACTGACGTAGTAACCTATTTAGTAATCTACTGATATATGACTGACGTCCCGCTTGGGGTATATAGGATAGTTGCCTGCTATTTTTTTATTGCACAAATTAATAATATTCTTCAAAAAATAAACAGCCATGAAAACTGAAATTAAATATCCCTAGAAATGACAAGATTACAAGCATTTTAAAACACAGGAACAGACAGAGACAATTAAAACGTACAGTGACGTCAGATTAGTAACGAGTAGGTACTATGAAGGAATAATCTGACGTTCATAGTAGGAGGCGAGCAGACGCTTCAAGTGGCGTTCTACCCGCCACCGCCACCGCCACCGGCGTTGTGGCCTATGTTCAGCAGCGGACGTCTACGAACTGATGATGATGACTCTGTGGAAGCTTTACATACAATCTCTGCCATGAAACGTCACAAACTGTGTTCTCATAGTTACAGTGGGAAACCTCCACAAGATTTCTGTTTTTCGAGAAAGGGACTTTCCAGAAACTTTCCAGTGACAAAAAAAAAACGCAAAGAGATCGCGTTTCAGTCGATTCTCGTGTATTGCTCACAAAATTTCGATTGAGAAGATTCCACAATTACATAGAATTTGTATGTGGTAAAATTGCAGAACCATGCAATGGCAATAGTAGAAACCGTAATAAACATTGATATTCAAAGACAGACCTGAAGTGTACAGCTGACAGAGCCACCGTTATAAATAGTTGTAAATAGTTATATATAATAAATAGTTGTAAATAGTGCAAGTTGTAGTTGTGTGCCACCACTTGGTATAGTTACCTCTGCGGCGTGTCAGTAAGGCTGGTGGCGACGGTGGCGTGCTGGAAGTGTGGCAACACGTGCGAGTGGACCAACAAGTTGTAGTTGTGTGCCACCACTTGGTACGGAATGTTGTTGTTTAGTGACGTCGAGCATACCGGGATGCCTGATACTGGGTCTGGGAAACAAACGTACCGAGTTAATACTAAGATAATTAACTCAGATATAACCCAAAATCATAGGTTAGTAAATTAAAGCAGTCATCATGAAGACCATTTAAATACTTCTGTCCCCATCTAACATCTAACCCTACACAATATGTATGCAGTTGAACACCCGCCAAGTTTCTGCATGTACTTTCTTCTTCCCACTGTGACTCCCAAGTCCCACAATATAAGCACCCACCAAGCTCTTAGAATCAGCAAGTTGAAATGGCAATGGGCACTTGGCAGGCCACATCGCTCGTAGAACTGACAACCGATGTGGAAGAATGGTTCTCGAGTGGCGACCACGAACTGGAAGATGCGGTGTAGGCTGGCCCCCCACTAACGGTCTGGTGAGTGGAAGTCATTAGGTTGTTGATGAGCTACTGCGTTTACTTCTTCTCAACTATTCTCTGTCCCCACCCTATCATCTTACACAGAATGTTGAAGACAAACGTGCCGCGATCAAATACATATTATCTCACATCTGCTCCCACCACCCATTCTTCAACAGTATACAGGGTGAAATTTTGAAGTAAGCGTGGATGGCTACATCCAAAACTACGAGGGATAGCGAAAAGTATTCAAAAGATTCTGGCATCCAATCTTGATGAAGTCTGGAATAGAGCCTGTTGATGAAGGATAAAAAACCCATTGTGTGTTACACCATTCGATGTGTCGCTAAATAAGGACCTGTCCCCCCCACTCCACTCCACCTTATGTAATCAGAATCACTCACTAAGCTTCTATAAGCACTTTTTTTCCCCACACCTATCCCCACTCCACCAAACAGTATGTGATCACTCACCAAGATTCTGCGTGTAAGCATATCAGCCTTAGTTCCTCCCATGAGTGAGCACAGCCGCGACACGCTTCAGGTCCCCACACCTGCCCCAGTATGTACAGACTCACCGAGATACTGCGCGTACTTCTGCCAGGAGTTCTGGCTGGGGAAGATGCGCACGAACCCCCCGCGCCGCGCGTACTGCGCCCGCACCGCGCGCACCAACCGCAGCTCCTCCCCCGTCAGCGCGCCCAGCGGGGGGGACGCCCCCCCACCCCCTCCCCCTCCCCCCCGCCACCGCCACCTTCCCCCCGCGCACGCATACGTTCTCAGCGGAGTGTACGCGACGACACTGAGCAAAACAGAAAGATAGGATACATGTCATGTCGTACGGTGTCATAGGAGTCGACAAATGCCAACCTCCCTTTATGATAGCATCCAGTGTCGTATTATGAAGGAGTTTTATGTTCAGCAGTGGATGTATTCCAGCTGATGATTTGCCGTGAATACTGCTGCACCAGCCGAAACTCCTCCCCGGTAAGTGCGCCCAGCAGGGCGATGCTCCCCCACCTGCCCCCGCCCTCCCACCGTCACCTTCCCTCCCCGCACGCATATGTTCTCAACCGAGTGCACGCGACGGCACTGAGCAAAACAGGATAATTGGAAACATTAGGGCTAAAGCTTTGGTAAAAATACTAAAAACATATCCGTCTTTTACATTCCCGTCTATTTGACAAAAAAAAACAACAGTTTTGGGTGTTGGGACACAGAATGCAAACGAGGCAGAAATCGTAACACGCGGCGACCGCGCCGCTCTGGCCTCCTCAGTCGTCTCTAGAATATACACACACTAAAAAGTGAGTATTCAAAAAGATCTAATAAAAATTAGATCTAGTCGGAAGGAGTTGTGCCGATCACAATAGTCATATTTTTTTCCTTGTTGCTTTCCCAACAATGGAATTCTTTTATGCTATTTGCGCCCGGAAAATCGGAAAGAGTTGTGCCGATCGCAATAATCATTTTTTTTTGTCCTTGTTGTTTTCCCAACAATGGAATTCTTTTATGCTATTTGCGCCCGGAAATTCGAAAGGAGTTGTGCCGATCGCAAAAGTCATTCTTTTGTCCTTGTTGTTTTCCCAACAATGGAAACCCTTTGAATGTGTTTGTGCCCGGAAAGTCGGCAGGTGGTGAACCGATCACAACATGTTTCATTTTCTAATTTTTATTAGATCTTTTTGAATGCTCACTTTTTAGTGTGTGTATATTCTAGAGACGACTGAGGAGGCCAGAGCGGCGCGGTCGCCGCGTGTTACAATTTCTGCCTCGTTTGCATTCTGTGCCCCAACATTGGGAGTTTTAAATCTGTAAACTGAAAACCCTGCCCTGCCCTGCCTTGCATTACATTGCTTACATTGTTTAGCAGTATTGGGGCCAATTTCACTACTGAAAAAGATCTATTTTTCAAAGTAATTAGTAGGCTTGCTACTTTGTAATTTAAGCTACATGGTCAAGGCGTAAGAATTGACTACCCGCTACCGCTATCTCTTCCCGCGGATGTTATTAAACTCGGTTAAGCATTATAGCAACATCCCCACGTGATAGCATCCAAAGTGTCATATTACAAGGGAGGTTTATGTTCAGCAGTAGAAGTATTCCGGCTGATGATTTGCCGTGAATACTGCCGCACGTAAATTAAGCTGCATACTCCTAGCATAAGAAAAAGAAGACACCATCTCTTCAAGCGCGTTCCGTAACAAGTGGCTAAGGTATATCCAGGGAATAAACAGCACTGTTCTCCTCGGTACATCATTAAAACTGCGATCACCAAGCCGCCTGCCAAGTATGGTGATTATGACAAAACCATAAACGTCCAAAGTGGCACTCATGGGAATAGCATTAGTCAGACAGAAGACATCCACTGTTGGACATAGATCCAATAGTGAACGGCTAATGCGAAACGGTTCTTTAAGCCTCTTGTGGTGAAACGGAACTGGAAAAAAACCGTCTGTAAACATTTAGAAACAAAAATATCCGACTAGGTATTCCATCAGTTATATGGTTTCCATATGCTAAGTTTGGGGCTAGATGGCGCTGTGTGAAACGTCTGCAAATATTTATTTATTTCATTTGAGATTCGGTTTGATTTTCCACGAAACCACCGACCAAGGTCACATTGGTCTCACCTTGTAAAATCCGACTGTGTGGATGGTGGTTGCTGACCGAATGAAGACACCAGCCACCATCCACACGATCGGATTTTACCACCAACCCGACCAAGGTGAGACAAATGTGACCTTGGTCGGTGATTGGTCCCAATCATCTAATTTGCTCATAATGATCACAATCATGTCAGATGCACTTACCGCTCCGATCCTCATCTTGAGCGAGGTGTTCTGCAGCGCCAGATCGGTCTTACACATCGGTATGGCGGGGAGACCCACCAACGTTAGCGTGTCGGCCAGTAGGGCGGACTTCACTCGCGCGTCCAGCGGGCTGTCGCATGCTAAACTAAAAATATACATAATACATGGGATAACTGGTTCGTAAAACGAATTCTTTCATCGTCATCAATAACAGCCTGAAGACGCCCACTAGTAAAAGCTAAACTACAAAGCCTTGAATACCGGCGTAAGGTTGCCAGCCTATCGGTTTTTTACAAGCTGCACTTCGGAGAGTGTGCGACGGAATTGCACAACTTAATTCCGCCATCCCCTTTTTACCATCGTATAACTAGACGCACGGAAACACGGCATCCGAATTTGGTAGAGATTCCTGGAATACGTACAAAGCGTTTTGATTCCTCGTTTATTATTCGAACAGCTAAGGACCGGAACACCTTACCAGCGTCATTGTTTCCTGACAAATATAATTCTGGGAGTTTTTTGGGCCAGACTGAAGCGACGATGAAGCATCCATCGTCGACCGCGTCGTCACTTACCATCAAGTGAGACCGTGGTCAATAATTGGTCTATCGTTGATAAAAAAAATAGGTCTCCCACAGGGGCCACTTTGAACGGGGCTAGCCTCTTGCATCCATCTTGTATCTTCCAGTTCGTGGTCGCCACTCAAGAACTTTTCTTCCCCATCGGTTGTTAGTTCTACGAGCGATGTGACCTGCCCAATTCCATTATTATAAAAATGGTTAATGATTACCTGGGAGAAAGGTTGATTTCAAGGAGCCATGGTTTCAGCATGTCGTCGATGAGAATGTCATACCCGAATAGCTCTGAAACGGTAAAATTTTATAAATAAAAATAAATAAATAACGCCTAACGACCACATACATAAATCCTGGACCCTAAGCAGGATTCCCTGTATCTAGGGACCCAGGAACTACGAGGACTGCTCCTACAATACCCAGACACAGAACAAGTATTTGCGCTTAATTAAGACTGAACATTTTAAGAGACAATATTCACGACTTGTTAGTCATTCTGCGTTCATGAGATCTGACTGACGACATGTAAATAATTAATCGACAGCCCCGATATCTCAGTTGGTAGTACTAGTATCCCTGCCTTCTGAACTGAGGGCTGTGGGTTCGATTCCTACCCGGGACAAACAATTGTGTGAGGAACATAGATGTTTGTTCTGTGTCTGGCTGTAATATTGTATTCTATGTATGTATTTATAAACAAAAAAGCATATAAGCATTGCATCAGTTCTCCGGCTCCCATAGTACAAGCTTTGCTTAGTTTGGGGCTAGATGGCGCTGTGTGAAATGTC
Source organism: Ennomos erosarius (assembly GCA_963580505.1). Classification (NCBI taxonomy): domain Eukaryota; kingdom Metazoa; phylum Arthropoda; class Insecta; order Lepidoptera; family Geometridae; genus Ennomos; species Ennomos erosarius. The sequence goes on along the minus strand of OY756996.1, from coordinate 1,656,830 downwards.
CACACATATTAATTTTATTTATTTATTTAATATTTTAATATTCTCATCATCATCATCAGTATTTTTGCGTTGACTCCTGAACATAAGCATCAACCGTTAACTCGCTGCTTACCTAAACACAGCGTGCCTCAATCAACCAGTAGGACCGGTTGGCCATATAATAAACACACATGGCAGGCGGCTTGGTGATCGCAGAAGATTACAATGTGCCGAGGAGAATGCTTCTGCGTATTCCCTGGAGGGATTCCTAAGGGAATCCTTAGCCGGCTCTTACGGCACCCACGGGAAGAGATGGGGTGCTCCTATTCGCAAACCGGGACTACACGGGCGAGCATGTCATCATCATCATCATTAACAGCCTGAAGACGTCCACTGCTGAACATAGGCCTCCCCCAGGGAGCGCCACTTAGAGCGGCTGCTCGCCTCCTGCATCCATCGGCTCCCCGCGGCTTTCACCAGGTCGTCGGTCCACCTAGTGGGGGGCCGGCCTACGCTGCGTCTTCCAGTTCGTGGCGAGCATGTAAACGTTTTAAAATACAAAAGTTGGCCTGCATCTAATCATCGTTCCACTCACCGAAGCAGTTAAAGAAGTTGGGCACAAACACCCTGGCAGCAGCAGCGATGGTCTGCGCCGAGGATAGGATGCTCTTCACCACCAGGTCTTCAATCCCGGCCATCAGCGCCGTGGTGTTCCGGCCAGACTTGCGCAGGTGGCGCAGCAGTGCTGAGAGCGTCCACTTGTGACCGATGTTGCCAGCGTTGGGGTCGTCGCATCTGCGAGTGTGACCAGTGTACATTTTTTTTGATAGAGTAAAAACTAGTATGGCCAGTGTGTTGAATCAGTTCGGCCAGAATTAAAAACAGTAGTGTGAATCAGGGAAAAGGTATTGTGCTCCAGTACAAATACCATTACAAACAGTATATTCAATAAAATGGCCAGTGTCAAAAAGTATCTATAGCCAGCGTTAACTTTGCTATCATCGATGGACAGCACTGCTAAACATATGCCTCTCCATGGAGTGCCATTATGTGCAGCCACTTGCCTCTGCCAGCAAACGCTTCCTGCAGTTTAAAATCAACATCGCCACTCGACAGAGTAAAAACTAGTGGATAAGTGTAAGATCTAGTAGGGCCAGTGTAAAAATAAAAAAATAATATGGGTGGTTGATGTTTAAAAATCAGTAAGTCCAATGAAAAGCTAGTAGTATTCAAACCAGTGCAAACGTAGATAGCAACACTAATAATCAAAAAAGAACACTGATCCTACTTTAGCCAGTGTAAAATCTACAAATGTAAAGACTGACTACGGTATAGTCAGAAAATGTTATGAAGTCTTTAGTAAAAATTGGGCATTCAAAAACCGATTCCACATAGCCAAAAAAAATCAAATCAATTCAAATAACTATTTATTGACATAAAAGGGTTCACACATCTTAACGAGTCCATAGACTCCCGAACTAGTGAGAACACTGTATTTCAGGAGCCAAGGCTTCTCCCATCCTTTGGCTTAATAATTATGTCATACAAATAATAGATCAGTTTTGTTTTAACTTTAAAACATACAAAACAATAAATAAATAAATATGTGTGGACATTTCACACAGCGCCATCTAGCTAGCCCCAAACTAAGCATAGCTTGTACTATGGGAACCAGATAACTGATACAATACTTATATACTTTTTTTGTTTGTAAATACATACATAGAATACAATATAACACCCAGACGCAGAACAAACATCTATGTTCATCACACAAAATGTTTGTCCTGGGTAGGAATCGAACCCACAGCCCTCAGTTCAGAAGGCAGGGTTACTACCAACTGAGTTATCGGGCCCGTCGGGAAATATAGAATACATAATGCTGGTTTATTGTATAGCAGTTTAAAATAAGTCGTTAAACTATAATAGAAAAGACGACTCACTTGATATAATCGGTGTGGTACTTATTGATGCTATAGTTGCAGAGGTGCATGCACGGATTCCAGAGGTTTTTGTTCGTGGTATCATACTTCACGGTGGCGAACCTGACGAGGCCCTCTTCGTACAAATATATGAGAAGCGGGTCTATAGACGTGACACACACGTACAGGCGGAGGTCGCACTTGTGACCTCCGATAAGGAGGGGCTTGTCGATGTATTTAGCTACCACCACGCTCTCGCCTTTTGGGATTTGTTCTGGCTGGAAGGGAAGAGTGGACGGCTTAATGATGGAATACTTTGAAGAAAAATATGCAAATGTGACGAAAAATACTGTGAGTGGGTGGGTAAAGGTAGATAGATAGATAGATAGAAAATGCTTTATTGCACACTCAACAAAAATGTAGGCACGTAAGCGAACTTAATGCTAGAGAGCATTATCTTCCAGTTAACCTGGGTGTAACTTAAAAAATTTAAGGTGTGGGTTGTATGTGGAAGTCGGAAATAAGATATAACACTGCGAGTGAGACTCCGCAGCGACCCATTGGACTTCCGAATGTAGGTTCAAATCCCGCTTGATCCTACACTAATGACATTTTAAGTTCACTCTTACAACAGTGAAGGAAAATCCCACGACTCGAGAATGTGTCATCTACCACCTGCACCACATCCCCCGCGTGGTCGATCATGACCTACACTCACCATGTGAGAGAAGGCCAATGTCCCAATAGTGGGAACGTATTGGGCTGATGACGACACTGATTTTATAGGGACAGAGTATTTCAATCGAATCTTCATTCTAATCAACCGCTTGCTAACCTACGTAAAATACAGTGTTATACCAGGGACATTGATATGTATGGTAGAAATGATCGTTGATCAATGACGGGTGACGTCCGCCCATAGGTAGATATGGGATTTACGCTACGATGCGCCCACGTTCCATGTCACAAATTATTAGCATATGGCTTACCATCAGGTAAGAAAGCGGTCAATACTAACCTATCGATGTCAAAATGGCTTCTGATACTATCACAACTAATAGTATCCATTTATATTATCAGCCTGAAGACGTCGACTGCTAAACATAGGCATCTAATATTATTTTCTATGTAGTGTACCTATTTTGTTTGATCACTTTGATTCTTTTGCTAAGTCGCCCTCCTCTCTCCAAATTTTGCTGCGCCCGACGGGGTCCATATGGAACTAGACTTAATATTATATTCCACCTATTGTACACTATGGAAGCAATAAAAATCTGAATCTGAATCTGATCTCCCAAAAAACGCTACTTTGAGCGGCTGCTTGCCTCTTGCATCCATCCCCACGGTTCTGACAAGGTCGTCGGTCCACCTGCGCTCGCTGCATTTTCTGGTTTGTGGTTGCCACTCGAGAACCTTTCTTCCAGACCGATTGTCAGTTCTACTTGTGATGTGGCCTGCCCACTGCCACATCAACTTGCTAATTCTATGCATTTATATTTATGGTCTGTGGTAAATACTCACACTATTAACGATATAGATCCCCCGGCCGCGGCTAGAAGCGGCTGGCTTCACGATCCAAGGCCCTTTGGTTCTGTAGTGTGTCGAACATAGCTCCTTGTACTCCGTTGGCATCAGAAACGTTGTCGGGATGAAGTCGAAGTGCTTCAGCCCACGGAAGTACTGCATCTTCTCTATGTTCTTGAATAGTTTGTCTTTACGGGTCAGTTCGTATGATCTGTGGGACAAAAAGGAAAAAATGGAATCACCAGCGGGATTTGAACCGCATCCATCCGTTCCTAAGCCGGGACAGGGGACAGCTTTACTTAAGCTACCGTGACAAATGATGTCATGTCCATATCCTTCACGTTTTGCAACCAAAATAGGGGGTTGGTAGCGTCATCTACTGAGAGATTTTTGAGGATCAATCCCAATCAGCATGGTCATGTTGCATCAATACAAAATACTGTAAATACTAAATACTTTAAATGTTGGTTAGGACTTGAATGCGCTTAAGTGTAATGGATGAAGACCAAGATTTGACAGGGAGTTCAACGAAACCACAATAAGACGAAATCTTATAAATAAACAACTTGGTAGCATTGGTTCGGCCGTGATGCCGTGAGACGTCTAACGTCTCTTCTGTAACGTCCATACTATATCAAAGAAGTAGCTAACGGAGACCATGGCCTTCAAGTAGCCGTTTCAGGATCCCAAGAAATATGCAATTATCCCAAATTCCCCAAAAATTACTCGCTCCTAAAACTTTTATACCAATTTTGAACGCTCAAAGTAGAAATACAGTGTGGAACAGCTCGAAAAGACCATGGGCTCAAAAACCCTGATCTGGTCTATCAAAAAACAATATAAGTCTCACCTAGGAAAGTGCAAGACTCTTTGTTTTGGCGTTAAATATTGCAGGACCTCAGTTTTTGGATGCGCATCGGTCCACATCAACGCGAAATCCTCATCAGGTTCTGCTTCAGTGAGACCGTGTGCATCGAGGAGTGCTTTGAGGAGCCTATTGGGAAAACCACAATGCGCCTGAACATAAGGACTAATTTAACGATATGATATTTTGATCAAAATGCATTTTAATTTTTCTATCCTAACCCTGACCGAAAAAGGTTTAACTCATGGAATCCGAAACAGTAGTAAGACTTATCTCATTTCGTATCGCTGCCCTACAAGAATTACCTAAAAATTAGTTAAACCTTTGAAAAAGCAACAGCGACTGTAGCAGCTCAAGTTTCAAATTGGCTTGACTCTGCTTTTTCTAGATTAGGATCCGAATTTTTTGTGGGACCAAATACTTCAAGTCGCGGGAGATACCTATTGAAAATTAAAGTAGCATAGAAGCGTAATTTCAAATCGAAACGAAACAAAGTAACCTAATCATGTTTAAAACCCTTGGGATCCGAAACAGCATCAAAAAGAAAAAAATTCTCAGGTTGACAAAAAAAAAAACATCAAAAAAGCTCACCTAGGAAAGTGGTTGACTCTTTGATATTGCGAGAGCGATCTCAAGACATCGGGCTTAGGATGGAGGCCCGACCACATGAGATTGAAGTCTTTGGACTCCGGAACAGCTTCTATGAGCCCATGGGCTTGCAGCAGCCGATTGAGGAGTTTGGTTTCTGTGTTCACTAGTTTGTACGTTATTTTTAGGAGGCGCGCTGGCATGTGGTTACTATCTAAGACCTGGATAAACAAGATTATAAATTAGAATCTCTTACTGGTGACGATAAACGTTGAATGATTAGCAACTAGCTTGATTTCAAATACCTTAATACTATCGACATCTTTAATCAGCAGATGTTCAGAATCGTCGCTGTCCATTGTCGGGGACGTCCTTATTCCCGGGGCTTTCTTCTTGGTCTTGCCTTTACTCTTCTTGCTTTTCTTATCTTCTTTGGGATCTTAAAAAAAACAAATACCCTTGAACTATTATATATTTATAAGTATATTAAGTTTTTCGTATACATATTAAGAGATGATTGTTTTTTTACCTTTAGGGGGAGGTGGATCTTCAGGCGGTTTAATATTAGCCGTCGTGTTTTCAATATTCAAATGTTTCTTCAATGTAATCTTGCTCAAGTCGTTTAGTACGTCTTCAATATCCCTCTTATGTTCGGACGGCTCATGCCCCTGCTCTTCCACAGAGGTCGTTTCAGGAAGCTCTGTGTCACTAACGTGTCTGACTACGTACGCTTGGCCGGCCAGCTTATTGGCCGTCCCGAACGTCTCCATGACATCATGCATTATGTTTTTTGGCCTAACATTGAAATTGTGAGGGTCCGCAACCAATCTCTTTGCCATATTCTTCGCCTTGTTCAACAGAATAGTGGTCCCTGTGTTGTTGCCTATCGTTTTCGTGGTCGATTCCATTGAGGGAGTCCGGGACGCCAAAACGCAGGATCGGAAGACGAGAACGGTCCCTTTGGAGCCCATGGGCCCGCCGGATATCCAGTCGGTGATGGAACCCTCGCCATCATTGTCTTTTGAATCGTCTTCATTTTTTCTCATGCTGTCTTGGACAGTGTCCGTGCTCTGAAGGCCCGAGGTAGACGGAATCGAGGTTTCTGATGATACATGTGGACTGGAAACGAAAATTTTAAGGTTATGTGTCTGAAAAATAAATGTAAAAGAATCGGCGACAACCAGAGCGATATGCAAGAAGTCTTTCAATGATTGACATTAGTGTTATGTTTTTCTTTTTTGCTCGTCTTACTTACCGCTACATAATTCTACACAGATTCTTAACGGGTTCAAAGCTTCACGTGAAAAACGGTAATATACAAAGTGTAGTCCAAATGGGAAGTATAAAGATTAGTATGATTGCAAGCTAACAACGTGCCTGATGATCTTTAGACTGCCTTTAGTTTGCGAGTTCAGACCCATAATGCTCCTTTATCTTACTCGATTAACCTCGAACCAAATCTCAAGTTTCTACAAGCTTTGCAAACGTATAGGGCATACTAGGCAGGCGTTAACTAATACAGATGCAGTACACATAAAGCAAACATATGGCCAGTGAATAGGACGATTGTGGAACGCCAAATATGGTCGCCAATGGACATGAACCTGGTTTGTTTGCTTGTACAATGTTGCGGCACCTTGCAACCTTGCGATATTGTAGCCATGGTTTCTCATTGTGTACATTGAATGTTCATTCGCAACTATGTACGCAGTTGCAGCAGTATTCTATGATTTTTGTTAGTCTTCCAAACCAGTGTCAGCTACCGTAGATAACCCTATTATCAGCGTAAAAATTTTGAAAATTAGATTATTTCTACCAGTTTCTGACATTTGCTTGGAAGTCAGTCTTGAATCAGTTATAGCCGACATTCGCGTAACATCAAACAAAATGCTAAAATAATCAATCAAGCACAAACGCATGCACAATCAAAAGTTACGATCAGAAAGCCAAACATGAAACATAAACCCATTCTTATCACTTTACAACCGGGTGGGGTTGTTCTAGCAGCACACAAACCGCCCTAACAACATCGAAGATTCATAACCCATGAAAACGATATTAAATCACTATTAGTGTGAACGTCTAGTGTTCCGTTCGTGATCCCAAGTTCTTATACTACTTCAAAACTATTAAACGGATTGAACGATGGTCGTGTTCAAAACGATATTACCATTCGGTGTCACAGACACGCAAAATGGTAATGTGATCACCCCTGGTGGAGGAGAAACAGTCTTATGGTAATGAGGGTAGAGTTGCAATACATTTGTGAACCTCGGTTTTAGCACGCTACAAAATGGAGGCAGTAAATTAAGTTCAGCCAACGCTAAACGCCTGCTGGTTCCACGCACGAAATCCGGTCATTGCACGTGTAACTAAGAGCAGTTAATGCCTAAACATTTTGGCCATTCCAAGTTTCCATGTCGCGAGCATGGGGGGTGCTCGATAAAATTTCTATGACAAATCGTATGACAGCGGCAGATTAAGTGTAAATTAAGGAGACGCTACAACTCCAACAATAACTTTATACTCAGGCTGAGAAGTTGAGAACACAAAATCCAGAATTCAAAAGATGTGTGCCGAATGAGCGAGTTGATATACTGCATCCACATTCCACACTTCTACAGTCGTGTAAACCTATTTTCATTACGAATTTAACAAATAAGTGATTGTTCAATTATGTTTGGAAACTACAATGAAATAGAGGCCACGTTCGTAACTTTAGTACAACAATTTGGAAAATAGGTTCAAGGTTGAACCGGTGGCAAATAAGGTGTAACTTTAATCAAGGGTGAGGTACCTACTTAAATAAATTGTTTGTCTACATAAATAATTTCAAAACTACTGAAACCTTGTACTTATAACAGTTTGGTATACTTACAAATAAAATAATCAATTTTAGTTTTGATTGTATTGAAATTCTCATGAGTGTGATTCATTTTAAATATTATTTAACCGACTGTACCTCATGAATATCGTGTCGGGAGGTTTCGAGCATATCAGATTGTGGAATGCAAATAAACAGTCGATTAAATAATATTAAAAAAATAATCAATAATGAACCTAAAATGACAATTTTATTGCGTGTTTGAAAGATACCAATTGGTCTCTTTCAGAGGGCGTGCGACGGGCAGCGTTCATCAGATTGTAATGGTTGTTGTGTTCATCATCATCTTCATCATCATCATCATCATCACCATCACCATCATCATCATCATCAACAGCCTGAAGACGTCCACTGCTGAACATAGGCCTCCCCCAGAGAGCGCCATTTCAAGCGGCTGCTCGCCTCTTGCATCCATCGGCTCCCCGCGTTTTCGCCAGAACGTCGGTCCACCAAGTGGGAGGCCGGCCTACGCAGCGTATTACGGTTCGTGGTCGCCACTCGAGAACCTTTCTTCCCCATCAGTTTCTACTTTCTCGTACGGTTGTAAAACTAATGTTAACTTAACACACCAAATACTACACGCCCATTGGTTGAAGACAGCCGATGATCAACAGGCAACCAATGAGCGTCCAGTATTTTTAGTTGACATGGTGCCACACAATTTTTAATGGTATGCGATGAGAATGATTGACATGTACATTGTATTACCATTAAAATGATCATGATTATGAGTGACTACAATAGGCCTGTGTCCTGCTATTTTTTCATTGCATAAATTAATAATATTCCTCAAAAAATGAACAGCCGTGAAAGCAAAAATTAAATATCTCAAAAAATGACATAGTTACAAGCATTATAGAATACATGAATAGAAGGAGACAGTTTAAACGCGCAGTGACGTCACTGCTTCCACTTTCATAGTACCTTCTTACTAGGCTGCGGTAGATTTACATACAATCTCTTTGGCATGTGACGTCATATCCCAACATAACATAGTAGCTTTGGGGATGCTCTGTTCTGCGAGAAAGGGACAGGCGATGAAACTTTAAATGTACTCCGTGATTTATTTACCGATTTTACTAATTCTTTCAATTATTACATTAATTTTTAACCTACTTTATTGCAATAATATTAACTTGTTAATTTTTTATAGCAGGACACAAGCGTATTCCTTAGCACAGCCAGGCCAGATACTGTTACCACTTACCTGCATTAAACATAAAAATCAAACTTTATTACACCCCACAATTAAATGCTTATCTTAGCCTGATTTAATTATTCAAGCAATTTACATACTTATTAGCCAAACTTTTTTATCACTACGCAGAACATATCCAGCCAAGCGCAAAAAGACCTTTTGGATTGTGCGGGTGTTTTCGTAATCGGATTAACTAGTTAATGGCAGCCCAGTGACCCTGACTGTCTACCACTTTTCTACTAAAACAATCATTATTGTTTTGTCTAAGGTTGTTACAATCACTTGAGTTGGTGTCCGATTTGCTGGTTCAATTGTTCCGTTGCTGGGGAATTATATGGCAAATATTTACCAGTTTCAGTTTAATGCCCACCAAAATCTGGGTCGAGAGCATTTCTTTTTTTATTCGATTACGGATGTATGCCATGACTATTTTGGGAAGTTATATTAGTCTGGACTCTAGACTAATATAAGTTCCTAAAATATTCCAAACTACATTCTACAGAATGTTGAACCTATCGGATGATTATTCAGTATAATACATAGAAAAACTAGGAGGTATGATAGTATGAGAGCAGTAAAGAAGTTCTCATCAGTTTCTTTAATTAGCAGATCGAATGGTATATGTACCTACTTAGAATTAGCCGAATAATTACAATGAACTGATGTTGTACTGTGACGATATGCTCTAATTTCTTTATTGACTAACCAAGCCTAACCATGTCCTGGCTAATCGAAAACGGAATTTAAGGAAAATCATAAATTGTCAACGCAAAATTGCCGGCAGTGTTGAAATAAAATGAATATGATAAGTCAGACTAAAGACCGTTAAATAAATAATAAAATTTAACTCCTAATGCCGACAATCTAGAATCGAGAGAAAACGTTGGAATGCAAACAAGCAACGACCGTTCACCGTTGGGGACGAAGGTAAACGATATACATTCTTTAATAAGCTGAAATACTTATAGAGCCAAGTTTTTATGACCCTCAAAACGTCATTAGCGCCTGATAATTGAAAACCTAAGCCTAGCGACGACCCGGTAAAAACCAGGGGAAGCCGATGGATGCAGGAGACGAGCAGCCGCTCAAAGTGGCACTCTCTGGGGGAGTGCCTATGTTCAGCAGTGGACATTTTCAGGACGTAGATAATGATGAATGACCTCCCCAGTTTGAAAAGCAATATCCCCAACATTTACAATTTAGGCCGGACATGACACGAAAAAATTTTGACCCTATTTTTAACATTACAGCCTACCCCGAACGCTTTACATAATAAGCAATCAAACAGGGCTTCATAATACAAATAGCAGGGAAATAACGAAATTCCCCAGACATTATGTAGGTAAGTACATTCATTTCCACACAAAAATCTATACCATTTACTAGAATATCTTTGACCAGAGCTTGAGCTTGATTTATTTGCTATGACGACATTGCCGCTTAGCACTGACCTAATGCCACAGATCAGATGCTGGATGTTTATTTCTGGTTAATTTCTCACAGTGACGATGAAAATGCGAATAGCTAGGTTTTTACTTCTTTAATTATAGCAAAATTGAGGCAGCGCACGGTGACCTGCGTTTTTTCAGCTTTATTCATCCTAAGGAGTTGAATTTTTAGCCCTCTCGGCAAAAATAAGACACCCTCCAAATTTAAGTCCCTAGGTCCAGGCGGCTTGGGATACAAGTAGTCTGTCATCAATCAGTCTATTACATTTAGCAGAGAAAGGCATGACACCTCTTAAACTTTCTAAAAGATTCACAAACACATCTTGTGCCAAACTAAATAGTTCATTTTCAATATTACGGGCGCACGCATTCGGAATATTGGATGAAGCTTAGAAGTAGCCATACTATGACCGAAAAGTAAAAACGTAGCGGTAACGAAGCTGCCACTTCTTGGATACTTACTACAAAAAGTTTTAAAACGCGTTGTTGTAAGTTGTAAGGAAACCTTCAGGCTAACCATTTCTACAAAAGAAGTGAGGAAGGACCTTGGCAGGAATCAGAAATGATGGGTGGTCTTCAAGTGGATGAGTATACTTATCGATATTCTGAGCAACAGGAAGTCAGAAGAAAAGGAAAAAGTAGGCCTATATATAAAAAGGGTAGAAGATGGGCTTACCAGCGTGCTTTGGGAATAGTCAATACCAGATGACCAACTGTCCCAAATAGCCACTGCTGAACTGATACCTATACTAAAATCCACCTGTTGTTCACCTTTTCTTGGTAAGAGTTTTGATAGGATGGAATGAAAGCCACTAAAAATTCAAAAACTAATCAAAGGCAAACGCATCCGATTTTTTCCTCACTAGTTATGTAAGTAGGTATTTATTTATTTATTTAATATTTATTTATTTATTTGCTTACATAGAAACTTAGTACGCTCGACTGCTGAATGAATACATTAGAATTTAAAAATAAGTAATTTGTATTGTATTACTGTACTTAGTAGCAATATATGAAGTAGTTTGAAAGTATGTACAATTATTTAAATTATTGGGGCTAAATTACCCGCTAGCACAGCCATTATCTAACCTGTGGCACAGCTGCTAGCTACTTTCCCAAACTATACATTTAACACAGGTTAATTTGTAAAGGAAAAATTTGATCTCGAACGGGATTTGAACCCGCAACAAACAACAGGCAATACTGCTACAAAAACACATAAATATAAAATTATTATTTATGGTTTTCTTATGTTAGTAATCTTAGGAAACCTACTTAAGAAATTCCTGAAACACTAAGCAAGCAAATCGAGTTTAAGCACGTTTTATACCTAACACTTAGCTAGATTATGCTTTTCGGGTCGCCTTCTGATGATGAAATCATCTAGCTACTAATAAATTATCAACATTTTAATTTCTTTTTATAATAGTTTCTGTTATGAATTATTTGTCTGTCTATGGATTATTTTAAAACAAACAAGTACCCAACACCCGTATAGCTAATTCCTAAAGATCTTGTATTTTTTGCAAAAGTTTCGTAACCCCAAAAGAAATCTAACCCTCCAACAATTTCCCGATAACTGGGAGAATAATAAAAAAGAGAAATGCTGGTATCCTTGACTACGTGCGAGCTGATATCGATCCCTTCCAGTCGAAGGGAGACACCCTCAGGCTACCCTATCGGTAGGGTAGGGTACAAGGCACGAACGATTTGCTCAGCAATTTTACTGCCCCTGTAATGTTGATAAACCGGGTTAATTTTTGACGACAGGAATGTTTTCCGGGAATTTTCTTTTAATGGCTATTGCATGCTATAAGTATTTGAAAGGTTAATAGCTTCCATTTAATTCTCTTTGATTTAAGGAGCACGGTTTCACGAAGGACCAAACAAATCACTATTTAACATTATTCATTTATTTGTCTTTAACGATGAGTATCTTATGAATATAGCCTATATATCGATATGCACGCTACACCTGTAGGCCTAGCACGAACATTTACGCGCGCGTAAGTGTAACGTTAACGTAAGCCAGTTGTATGGGGCGCTGATCAAATGCCATACAACAGACGTACGCTAACGTTACACTTACGCGCGCGTAAATGTTCGTGCTAGGCCTACTGCTTCACAATATGTAATTCATTTATGTATGGGAGTTACCACCGATACATTTTTCATCGGTTATCGATCGTTTCCACGTAGATAAGGTCAATTATAGTATTATATTCGGTGTATAGAATGTCATGGATACGTGCCATTCGTTATGGAACGTGAAATGTGCGACAGGAAATTATTATGCGTCATAGAATTTCAAAGAACTTTATATGGACTCTTTGCACTTACAGTTTCTTTTACCCGACATTTATAAGTAATTATAATAGGTTAATATTATGTGGTATAAGCTTTATTGTTTTAGGGTAGAGTCGGTTTTTGAGTGTTTAAAGTATAGTATGTGTAAATGATATTAAAATAAATTAAACAATAAAAATTATATACAGTCGTAAATCACGTATCAAAAAGACCTTTGGTGGAGGGAAATGTGCCCAGAACGCTGGCAGCAAAATACGAGCCGTCGCCAGTAATTATAATTAATAAAGTAATTATAATTAATAAAGTAATTATAATTAATAAAGTATTTATTTTTTGTACCACCACCTCCGTCTGATATGTATCATACATATCTGGTAGAAACAGAATAGCTAGCGTGCCAAAACACTTAAACCTTATCGCTTCGACAAAATTATGCAAGAACATTTCATGTCTGCCTTTAGAACTCCACCACATCGAGTATAATTAATGTATTGCGGGTTAAAGTATCCGTAAAATTTGCTCTGCCAATGATCTGGAAGGAAGCTATATTTGGCGGTGAACTTGGGACGTTAATAGAACTGCGACGAAAACGCGGCGGGTGAGTGGTGAACTGGTGAGTGACTAACCATCAGTCAGAAATCCTTTAGTGACTATCGCACTTCGCGGTCAGTCCGAAATGGGGGTGAATCAGTTGGGAATGTACTTTTCTAATTTAGGAACAAGATTCAGGCAAAACTTAGATCAGCAAAGCAATTTGCATTCCCCTTATTTCGATAGGATCAGCTGTCGATAATTGGAAACTATTACTACTTATTACTAGTTTTAGTGAATAACATAGTATGCTTCGTCCAATTTATCTTAGAACGGCCGTAAGAGATCTAATCTATCTGGTCTGGTATTTTGTATACGCGATTTAGATTAGATTCTATTGAAAAAAGCATTGTTAAAGAGCTTTAGTTCTTCTTTCCAACTTTTAAAAATAAAACAGTCATGAATTTGATCTAGTTGTTGAACTTCTGATCGGAGTAAATTCAGCGAATTAGCAGTGTATTTAATTAGCAACACCTTCTCAACATTGTTGGGATCGTTTGGATATTTTGACATGTGAACCAATTGAAGTATTGAACCCTAATTTGGGATTTAGGGTTCAACAAGCTTCGACAAGCAATTTCGCTACCGATTTTACTACACCAGAGTTACCATTCCGTGCTGAGAGCCATAACTACTGATGCGAGCACCGATTGCGATGCAACCCCATCGACGTCGATCAATCGACATGCACACGTCACGGCGATGAGGATAAACTGGGTTAGATAAAGATACATAAACATTGAGGTATAAATCACCTTGTAAGCGCGGCTAACAAGATTGTAGGATCACGTCAGGTTTGGGCAAACATTGGGCTAAGTTGGAAATTGGTGCATTAGTTTGCTGGTTCAGAGTTTCAGTGGAAGATATTTATTTTATACATTATGTATATTTTATTTAGTTAGTGGTCTCATAGTGAGTAGCTCCAAACCCAAGAGTCTGCAGATATGCTGGTTGTGCAGTCATAGTGATTTGTCAAAGAGATAGGTCATGGGTATGGAAACTTCACGCAAACCAATCCTGAAAAACTACGCAATAGAAGCTTAAGAGTTTTCATGGGGAGGCAATAATTATGAGCGTCATAAAATATTTTTATTTTTTATGTTTTATGTTAAATCAGAATATAATAGTGACAGCTATAAATCAAACCCTTATGATGTCACAAATCTAATAGTGCAGAGCTCTGTGTCATAGTTTTTGAGCAAAAAATATTGGTAAATCCGATAAAATAAAACTTCCCTCTCGTCCAAGCCGAGTGATCGGGAGCAATAAATAAATATTTTTCATGATAGAGAAAATAATTGAGAAGTACCTACACACACTGGACGTAGGTCAAACGCAGTTATACCTAGGTATATTAAGTACTCACACAAATATCTTCCCCATGGCGAGCAGAAACCTCGCAGCATGTGAGAGTTCGCGACCGACTGAGTCACCGGTATTGATGTAAATAAACAACGCGGCACGTTCGGCTTAGTAACGAGAAGGCACGTGCGTTACAGCCGGGTGCCGATGAACGACTGACTGACTGAGCTGAAGGAAGAAAGACTTGACGACTGAGCTGAGCTGAGAGCCTGAGACTGACAGGACAGGCTTGATGTTGTTCAGCACAGCTAGCTGGTTGTAAGATTTTGTGGTATATGAATATCAGTGAACTTTGCGAGGCTTGGGCAGTCGACAGGCGAGGAATTACCTATTTAACTAGGCCCAATACCTTGCTTTCAATGATACTATTTCCAACTCACTGCTTACTTCACCGTAAAACTTAAAAACGGCTGATGTGATTGCACATGCGCGATAAGGATTAATGTTTGCTTTCTACGTAGTAAATTATATAGGTACTATTTGGTTTGCTTCCTATCTTTCATACTGTAGGTACATGCGGTTGCCTCTAGACACCAGGGACACCGAGAGCATTGCCGATGTCGGTGCGTTGCCTACTCTCTGAGACGAGTCTTTCACTTTACCTACACTCCTATAATAATGCTACTTAATGTTACCCAACAAACGCAGTCTACGAAGCTAATTACCCTCACACGAACCATCTGACTCACTTTCCATTTCATCGACCCATTGTTTAATAATGTACGTGTAACAAGCGTCCAGAGGGGCAGCACATCAAACAGTTTACGTTGCCCAACCGGGCCCACAATGGCACAATCGGCCCATTTGTCAGGGTCCTACGGTTCAGTGCGCGCAGGTGAGTGCGTGATATGGCCCGCCTTGGGAACCATTGTGACAATGTCGATTGATTTTGTTTACTTATTGCCATTACGGACGGTTCCATTTGATGCATAGAGGTAGTCTATTATTATCACGATCTACCCCCCCCCCCCCCCTAGGTGGGCCGACGATCTACAATTCTGCACCCTTCGAAAATGTGTCGATTCGAAATCTACACTCTCTGTCTCCTTCATCCTGAATGTAGATGGGTGGGGAATCGGGGTGCTGGTTAAAACTGCGGGGGACCGATGGATGGAGGTAGTAAGCTATTCAGGTGGCGCTCTGTGGAGGAGGCCTATGTTCAGCAGTAGACGTCTTCAGGCTGTTGATGATAGATCATGGCCTACACATTAGAGATCACCCGTCTCCCAGCAGTCGGATTGTATTGGGCTAATGACAGTTCTGGATGGTTCCATTAGGCATAGAATCTGTTTTAATGTAGTTTGAGTAAGGTCAAATCTGCTTATTACAGGCAAATCGGGAAAGTATACGGCCCTAGTCATGTTTGACTTCGTCTCCATCTCAGTAAAGGTGGTTTTATACAACTCTGCAGTTCCTGGTCTAATATCTGTGATTCTTTTTGGTTTAGTATGGCAGTTATGGCACAGATAACACAAAACACTATGCAATCTGTTTTGTTAATAATGTTTTTGGGTATGGGACTTGAGGTGGTACTTTTTAACCAACCTGCGGTTTTTTGAGAAAATTAACTATTTCATTAAAATGTCTATGTTAACCATTGTTCTATTATCTGTGCAAGTTAGAACTGATAGGAAGATAATCCCATTAGTTCTACCATGCAGTAGCAATGTGCTTGTAGGAAGCTATGTAAAGGTGTGTAGGTGTGTGCATAAAACAAAATCAATAACTATTATGTGAAGTTTAACTTCTGAAGGTACATAAACATAATTATTTTCTGTGGTTTAAATAATAAATATAGCAGAATAAACTACAGTGATAATTTGATAAGTGAGGGTATGAAATATTTATGTAATAAGTAAATAAGTAAGATATAATTCTATTTATTATAAATACTAATAAATGGATAGTCTTGAAATCTAAACACAGGCATATTAACATTTAAACAGGTCCAAAGTTTTATTACTATGTGTAGAGGAACTGTTATTATATGATAGATATTTTGCATCATTAATTTAATTTCTTTTCAATATGATATTTAGTTTGGGGAATTTGAATAGTTATATAGGTAAGTTATGGCAAAACTCTGATAAAAAAACTGTTTCTCAATATTTCAAATTGTGTCCAACAAAGCCCCACCTTTTCTGATCTTGTCTATGTTTTTTACAAATTTTTGAAGGGAATAACTATGAAAATATGATAAAAGCCTAAAGCTAGTATGCTGCCATTGCCAGCGCAGCGGGGCAGGGACTTACCTACTGGTGGTTATTCTTTATTTTTAGTTAATTATTGTTATTAAGCCAATGTGGTGCATATTTAGATTTAACAAGAAAATAGATAAAATTTTAGATTTCAAGGCCAGAATTAAATAAGAATCATATTAAAATACACTAATCAAAATATATTTAATGTGGACCTTGTGTGTGGACGGTTCTGGTTGCATTTTGTGTGTACTTTTGGAATATCATCTGATACTATCTTTGTACGGGGTCTGCTTTCCTCTTCCGGGTCCATTGTACTAGTCCACAAATATAAAATATAAATACAACATGATATAGGTACTTAATGATAAATAAATAGACTAATTGAACACAATGCTTAGAAATATATAATGTATTTGACTGTAAAATAGGTGGTTCAGTAGTTGATAAATTGAAAATAGCTACAGGATAATATGTACAAAAATTAAATATATTAATATAGTAAATTATATGTTCATTAATGATTTAAAATTGACGCTTACACTTGGTAGCCAATTTACTAGAATTTACTTAGAAGATTGTTACAAAATTATTAGTTAAATATAGCGCTAAATGTACAGAAGCCCAAAGCGGGAATACTAGCACACTGCACCCTGTATTAATTAACATCACGGCATTCAGATTCAGAAATCGATAACAATGCGGTATTTTCACTATAAACCACAACAAAAATATTCGCCAGAAATGTCACTGCAGTTTGTAAAGTTATGGATATGGTCAGATATGGTACTTACAACTATCGAAAGATTTATCTTCGCTGGCGTTATTACGGCAGAAGTTAATTTTAAAATAACACTTAATATTTCACATTTCTAATTTTACAAATTATTTTATAAATTTTGCTATCTACAATGACAAATTACGAAAATTTTGACAATGTTACTCTTTCATGTTTCAAATTTTCGCACACGCACGCGCAATTTGTGTTGCCAGGATGAATTTCTTATTAGGTACTATATTGAGAGAGTATTGAGAACGCTGACCTCCATTATACTAGTACGCTGGACTTCATATTAACCAACATTGACTGAAGTCATTTAACTTTCACCATTTAGGCGCTGTCGAGTATTATAATTTTCATCGTGTTATGAAATATTTCACGCAGTCATGACCACTAGGGCATGACTAAGTCATGTAGTTAAGTGGCGGCCACTTTATTAGAAGCTTCTGTGGAGTTTTGGAAGCAACACGAAAAATCACGTTTTACTACATTGTATCTTTTGCCCTCACTCATGCTCGTAATTCAGCACTTAATGCGTAAAGCGCCACCAATTTTAAACATTAACACTGGAAAAAGCACAAGTTTTGATAAATAATACAAGGCAACGACGTGAACTTTTCCGCGTTCCCGCCAAAACTCCTACCAGCAAATTTTGATATTGGTCAAAACATTGGAGGCTCAATGAGGCGATTTATTAAAATAAAAGCTGTAATTTTATAAAGACCAGATAGATGGCATTAAAATGGGATATTTATGTTCTGTCAATGTTAAGATAATTATGTATCGAATTTAGTATCCTATCCTTATTTTATGGAAGGCATATACTCTAATAGCTTTCTATGGACAAATCGACAACGTACTCTGATCCACTCAACTGAATTTAACATTTCCTTGTATTCAGTGGTTTGAAATTATACGACCATGTTTTAAATACGTCGTTAGTACGCCATCTAGTAACAAAAGCGGTTTTTTTTTAAATAAAACGTCTCATTCTAAATAAATATTGAAAATAAGTAAGACCAGAATAGAAACTGTTAGCATAAAATTTTAAGGTTAAGGCAAAAACTTTTTGCCAAAAATGATTTTATTCACAGCTGGTAGCTGGGGACCGTATCGTCAAAATAGCCCTAGCGCAGCTGGGTGGTTGAACGTCGTCCTTGACCGAGTGCACATAAATGAGTTATCGTTCTGTTTAGAAATGAATTTATAGTATCTTGTTAACTCCGTAGCGATCGCACGTGCCATTTTGCGAGTAGATTAATTTTTTACCATGGAGGTTTTGAAACACCCAGTTTCAAGTAAGGCTCTTACAACTTGTAGGGTATCATGGTCCCAGTCCCCCCATTTCGGGATAACATACCAATTAAAGGTCACCTTGTATA
The DNA here is from genome assembly GCA_963580505.1 of Ennomos erosarius. Taxonomy (NCBI): domain Eukaryota; kingdom Metazoa; phylum Arthropoda; class Insecta; order Lepidoptera; family Geometridae; genus Ennomos; species Ennomos erosarius. The sequence continues at coordinate 1,637,801 of OY756996.1, read as the reverse complement.
ACACGAAAAAGTTTAAAGTAGTAAGTCAGTATCTTGACATATTTTCTCTAATCTGTGGGCTATACTTAAACAGTGCAGTCACTGTTTAAGAGTTTAAAATAATACTGTGACAGATAATGGCAACGCCATCTATTGGAACAACCTTAAATTACAATTTCTTTTTATAAAACGCTTCATTAGTACGCAATTCCGTATTATTAGGTAGAAATAAAAACTTTCTGGCAATGCTGCGCGCGACGTGCATAGGTGACAGCTGTCATCTGTCACTTAGATGCGTTCCACTGACATCCATTTTTTTTTTCTTATATTTTAGTTCCACACAAGTGTACTTAGCCAGTGTCAAGTATTGAAAATGTTCATCATGTTAATAGAATATTTCACGTGAAAACCAGACTTAGTCATAGTCCAGTCTCAGTCATGCTCCAGTAAAGTGGTGGCAACTTTACTGGAAGCTTCTATGGAATTTTGGAAGCGACACGGAAAATCACGTTTCATCACCACATTATATCACTTACCCACACTCATGCTCGTAATTCAGCACTTAATGCGTAAAACACCACCAATTTTAAACATTAACACTGGAAAAAGCACAAGTTTTGAGGAATAATACAATGCAACGACGTGAACTTTTCCGCGTTCCCGCCAAAACTCCCTCTTTATTACGATCATACGATACGTTCATAATTCTAGAACAGCTCACAAATAAATATAATTATTTATGGTGTGGATAAAAAAATAATGCTACAAGCAAAAACATGAAAAACAAACAAAAATGAAAAAAAAAAAAATTCGGTAATTTTATGCTCGCGGACAAATCTACAAAAACAGTCTCGGGAGTTTACTACGTATCACCGATTAGAGAAAAAAAATCTACCTACGTATACATAGCAGGCAGAATCACAAACCTCGAACTTTTTCGTCACGGCAGAGCATAATGCATGAATAACGCGATGCAATATGAAATAAAACCTTAAATTTGACTAATACAATTATAATTCCTTAAAATAACACGAATATAAAACAAGGGCATATTTTAAGCATAGTAGCTAAGGTTAGCCTTCTTCTTTGCCTGGACTTCCAGGATGGCGTCCATGAAGTCCTCATGCGTGACGGAGGCGGCGGAGCGCCGTAGGGCTATCATTCCGGCCTCCACGCACACCGCCTTGCACTGAGCGCCGTTGAAGTCGTCCGTGGAACGAGACAGCTCTTCAAAGTTAACGTCGGGACTTACGTTCATTTTACTGGGGGGACGAAATATAAATGTTATAGTTTTGATTATGTTTGAATGCAATTCGCGGCGATCGAGTGTAAAACACATAATAGGTTTTGTATTATGCTTGTCTGTGATATCTGGAATATGAGCTATAATAATCCAAGCCATGTATGCTATTTGCGGTATTTCACAGTTTACACATTTCTTTCAATATCATTTTAAATTAGTTACTGCCAATTTAAGAGACTGCGGTTTATCGCAACAATATAGTATCCCATGTCCATCCCAGAGTTTTAAACGATCCCCAAACAGAATTTTATCAGGATTGGTCAAGCTATCTTGAAATGCTAAAGTAAACATGCTCCACCTTAGACAACTTCGTCACTTACCATCAGGTGAGTTATTGTCAAACATTTTTAGCATTAAAAAAATCTGTGAAAATCTGAGATGCCAGCTCTTTTTTCTATAGCTTTCTTCACAGATCACTAATGACTTGCTAAAGTTGCAACGGCAGGATCTTAGGCTTATAGTTGGCCTCATCACTGGCCACTGCAATTTAAACTATCATCTGTATAAGACCGGGGCCACGGATAGCCCCCTATGCAGAGGGTGCCTGAAAGAAGACGAGACTGTGGAACACGTACTGAGATACTGCACAGCTACAGAGGAAGCCAGATACACATCAGGAATGTTAACACGAGTAGACACACAACAGTCTACTCAGGACATTACGAATGTCTCATCGTCATTACTCCAACACCCATCATCAGTGCCACTGGAGCAGTTGTGCCAGCAGCCTAGAGCCACACTCCGTTATTTTAAGGAGTTGGGGTGGCTCGGTTAGATGCTGGCAGGGGGAAATGCACAATACACCCCTAGCGGGACATCAGTGCAGGACTTAGCGCCCCCATATTGAATAAGAATATAGCTTTCTTTTACCTTGATTTATTTCCTTACCGTGAATGAATTTGCATGATCCTTGCCCTGGCTTCTTCATTAGGATGAGGGAACTCGATCTTCCTGTCGAGACGACCGGAACGCAGCAGGGCAGGGTCGAGGATGTCTACTCTGTTTGTAGCTGCAATTACCTGTAATAAATTATTTTTGATGTGTAATGTATATTATGAATAAATGATGTCTGTGTCTATATCTAAATTAGGAATAAGGTAATAGCCACAAAGTAGAAAAGTAATCCCTCGATGTTTAAGCTGTCACTGGTCTGACAATCGTGCAACTCAACAAATGCTGCAGCATATGTGTCAAGTACACTCAAAGTATGCATTTTGGAACATTTATCGTGAAATGAGAGGGGGGGGAGCCAAATCTCAGGACATTTCATCCAGGGGGAGGGGAATCAAAAATCGCCAATATTACCTCACGTAATTAATGGATGCTCCCTTATAATGGGGCTAGATGGTACTGTGTGAAAAACAATGATAATAAATCCATACTGAAAAATAATAATAAATATCTCTGACACAAATATTTTTTATATTAAGGTAAATAAATTACCTTATTTACCTATATTTACCTTAATATCTGAAGTGGAACTGAACCCATCCAGCTGGTTGAGCAACTCCAGCATAGTTCTCTGCACCTCTCTGTCACCAGCTTTCTCAGAGTCAAACCGCTTTGTGCCGATGGCATCAAGTTCATCTATGAAAATGATGGCTGGAGCCTTCTCTTTGGCGAGGGCGAAGGCGTCACGGACGAGCTTGGCGCCGTCACCTGAAATGGGACAAATCTACTGTCACAAAGTACCCAACTGGCAAAATGGTCTTATTAAAAATGCTTTGCATCTTAATCTTAATAAAGACATAAAACAGCTTTGGATGTTGTTTGCACACTCATAGGAGCAGTTTATTATTGCAAAGTTATTCCAGGAGCAAAAAATAGCCTGTAAATGTTCACAGGAATAATTTGTTTGATCTTTACAAGATCACTTCACCAAGTATAAAATACCTAATTGCTAACTGGGCAGATGAGCCACCAAGTTTGGGGCCCATTTTAAACCTATGTACTTACAAAATTATGCAATATGTCTCTACTTATTCACTATTTTTTAAAATTTTATAGTTGTGTATAGCCATCTTGTGGTAGTTATAGCCTAAGTTAAGAACTCCATGTAACCAAATCTTTTTGGAAATAAATATTTACTTTACTTCACCAAGTAGGTATATATAATTTCTTCTCTCACTTAAATATGCAAGTCTCAATGACAATAATTGTTGATTTGTTGATTCGACGGGCCCGATAGCTCAGTTGGTAGTATCCCTGTCTTCTGAACTGAGGGCTGTGGGTTCGATTCCTACTGGGGACAAACATTTGTGTGATGAACATAGATGTTTGTTCTGCGTCTGGGTGTTATATTGTATTCTATGTATGTATTTACAAACAAAAAAGTATATAAGTATTGTAACAGTTATCTAGTTCCCATAGTACAAGCTATGCTTAGTTTGGGGCTAGATGGCACTGTGTGAAATGTCCACATATATTTATTTTATTTATTTATTATTTATAGGTGGACATACAATTCTACAAACATGTAGAACCACTGGATGGTAGACACTAAAGTGACACTATATGGTGGCTTATGTTCAACAGTGAAGTAGTTTGGTCTGTTATGACTGGAACCAAATCTCTAGTAGGCATAGACCTTTTTTTAAATTTGGTTTCTCAGACAGATATTAAATTTCCTTTTGTCACCCTTGATAGACAAAGCAGAATATAAATCACAATTTTCCCCAATAAAGGGTAAGTTGATGATTACATCTTGGTGGTATTAGTGATCTGTGCGCTATATTTCAGTAACCAGTTCAGCTATTTTGCATGTAAGCTACACAATAAAACTTACACTTTTATATGTTAGTAAAGATGGAGCACAAAATCTAAACTAACCGATAAACATCTGCACCAGCTGTGGACCAGCCAGCTTCAAGAAGGTAGACTTGGTCTGAGCAGCGCAGGCTCTCGCCAGCAGCGTCTTGCCAGTCCCAGGAGGTCCATAGAGAAGGACTCCCTTAGGGGGGTGAATGCCCAGGTTCACAAACTTTTCCTTGTGTGTCATGGGGAGGACTACCGCTTCAATCAGCTCCTAGAATTATAGTTATAGTTTAACAGAAGCAATATTTGCTCTTTTTGCTATAAATCCTGCTATCTCTGCTACAGTATGATGGCCACTTTACTGCTAGCATAGAAAAGATTCAATAAAAAAGAAAATTACTTATCAAGATAAATAAAATCAGAATAATTATGGTCATCAACAAAAAAAAATTAAAATGTGCCACAAACCTGAATTTGTTTATCAAGACCACCAATATCAGAGTACTGCTCTGTTGGCCTCTCATCTACCTCCATAGCCTTTACTCTCGCATCATATTCCGCCGGCAGCGTCTCCAAGATCAAGTAGGAATCCTTGTTTACACCCACCAAGTCACCAGGCTTCAATTTCTCAGCATCAACCAGCCCAATGACTGGCAAAAAGTATGTCTGTCGCGTCGAGGTCTTGATTACCGCGCATTTGCCTTTTCGCTGAGAATCCAAGTCCACGACAGCACCATCTTCCTCTTCTTCTTGAGGGTCTACGTCTAGAAGTTCAATGACATTAGACACAAGGTATGGTAAGGTCTTGTTTACTTTGATTTTTTCCGTGTTTTCCTTAATTTTCTCGTTCTGTGCTTGTAGCTCGTGTGAGATCCTCATGACTTCGCTCTTCATGATCTTGATTTCATTGTCAAGGAGTCTCGTGCGGCTGATGATTTCGTCGGTCGGCATTCGCAGAACTTCCTCGCTAAGCGCTTCTTCCCCATCCTCCCAGATTGACTGGTCTTCAAGCGTTGTGGCCATGGTACCTTAATTTAGCAACAGCAAAAGGAAAGAAAGTATTATTTTACGAGAAATAAATATATTCCAAACCAAACACTTATCACCAAACCAAAATGAATTGTCATCTCAATTTAGTGATGCCCTACAAAAACTATAGCTTTACTACCAAATAAATAATGGAAGAAAGGATTATGTATGGTTATAATGTACACTTGAAATAAATTAAATACCTAAAAAGTTCAATTTATTTGCCTTAATAAAATGACTTTCATAATAGCGCTTTAGTAATTTCCTTTCTTTCACATCACATCTCAAGTTGGTACCAGATATTAAATTTATTTAAATGGTAAAAATTGTGTTAACGTTCAAAATTTAAAAATTGACAGTCAATCACGTCTTGTTTGACAGTTTGATATTGTCACAGTTAGTGTCAATGTCATGTCATTCTGACAGACAGTCCAAGTGTCCGAGTTTTTTTTGGGAAATTCTGAAAGCGGTTTTGTTGCAGAAATCTTTAGAAAATAATAATTTTTCTTGCTATTTACTTGTAGAAATCAATTGAGAACATGGCCTTTTCAATGTTCTTACGAAAATCAGGTAATTAATAAGGTGTTTTGATAAAGATCTAGTTACATAATAGTTGTTGATAAACTAGGTACATACATACTCGGGCACTAATTTTAAAATTTTAAATTAATTTCTCTTTATGTTTATAAAGACTATTACTACATTTGTAGATAAAGTACAATGCTTCCATTTATTTTATTAAACAATTATCGGGTTAGAAAAAGCAAACAAGCCAATGATACAAACATGTTAGGTTATGGAGGATAGCAGCAGCTCCTATTTCTTATTGTTATTGACATGAAGATTAGTCAATTTAGTCATATACATTTATGATTAATTCAGAAAAACGCTTAATAAACTGTAAACTGATATGGGAATGCAACTGCTATAAAAAGTATTCTAATTTCTAATACTGTGTACCACTTCACACCTGTTTCAGCATCCACAAGCCTGTTCAGTCAGCAAGTTATGCGACTAGCAACCCAGCCTTCTCTCACACAACATAGTATTGCCCGAGCGCTGCCAGCCACTACACTTGCTTTGAAAAATGCTACACCCTTAATGAAAATTGTAAGTATACATTCTGCTGATCAATCCTTTTAGTACTTACAGTGTTTAAAAATGGGTTACATCGGTTTGCCTTGTTCTATTATTGTATTTGTCACTTATGAGGTAGGAAATTTGGCAAATGCAGGCTTACCAAATATTTCTTAAACAAAGCAGAGACTGCCTAGTGTCTCTTAATCCATAATTTTTTGGATTAATGATAATGAAAATATCTATAAAGAGCATTTATTTTTATGGCTGTCCTACTCCCATTACAATAAGGACATAATGTTGGAAGTGGGATAACAATATTATCTAGCTTACATGAGAATTGCTTTTTCAAGATAATAAGTTTGTATCAAAGAAATTTGTGAAGTTTCATTATTCAAATACCCACACACGTCTGCCAAAAAGTATTACTATATTTTCCAGGCTCGCTCATTCCGTACATCAATGGTGCGCATGTCGGAAGAGAAAGGCCATGACCACTCCAAGCTGTGGGTCATTGAGAAGGTAGTCACCGCAGCAATGGTGCCGCTGGTGCCTATAGCGCTGCTAATGCCTAACAAGCTGTGCGACTCTGTACTTGCAGTCTTGATTACGGCGCATACTTTCTGGTAAGTTATAAATGTTATTTGTAGGCATGGTAGTGTAGCACTCATTGTTAAGTTTGAAGGCCCTATGATTTACAAATAGTCTGATAATGTTACTTTTCATAGGTTTTAATGAGAATTGAATGATTGGCTCTTACTTCACTTCTGAATCAATCAGTAAAATTAGGCAAGGCTTGCTTTGTCATCACATTAACCCTCCCGCTCTCACGCGAAAAGATTTGTCCGCGTCAACTGTCAGAGACTGTATTCAAGATGGTATCGCCGTCTTGCTTTTTCCACCTACATTATGTATGGGAGAAAAAGAGAGGAATATATGTTCGTTCATTTAGTACACAATCCAAATAGTATTACCGTTATGACATAGAGTACGACCGATGTGAAATCAGTCGTCAACCGGCGGAATTCCTACCGGAAATCTTCGGTTTTTGCTAGTGTATATTAGGCAGTAATCTTATATGGAACATAATAAAACTAATTACACATACAAACCAACAATATATTGTAGATAACAAATAATATTCCTTTCATTTCTCCAGCTGCATTACTTACTCTAATTTAATTTTTCTTTACGTCAGCATCTATTTTTTACCATACAAGAATTTCTATGTTTCTATGCATAAATAAATGTAATTCAAAACGGCAATTACAATGAAATATAGATGAAATATATTGTAGCAATATCGTTTATCATATTTCTATTTACATAACATCACAGTCTTTTCTAATTTCTAAGATATTGTCATTTTTGTAAGTGTTGGCAAATATCTGTGACGTTTACAGTTCGCTACGTGAGCCGAAGGGTTAAACGTTTGGGCCACATCTACCATAATGGAATCGTGTTTTTTCGTGCTCTATCTTTTTCTATCGCACAAGTCATTTTTGGAGCGATACATAGCTTGAGTGCTATCGCGCGCGGCAGCATCAGTGATGCAACGCCACTCACGGTACCTTTCGCTCTGGGAAGTGGCGATTCTGAGTGACAGAAAAGGATAGCGTGAAGAAGTATGATTTTTTCAAGACTAGGAGAGGTGTGGCTCAATTCTAATCCTACTAATGCACTCCCTCTGACCCTGTTTTGAATCCTTTCCCATCCAACCCCAGGGGCCTAGAAGCGATCATGGTGGAATACATCCGCGTGCTACTCTTCGGCCCTTTGATCCCAAAATTGGCCATTGCTGTGGTATACGCGTGGACAGCAGTCATGCTGGGCGGGTTTTACTACCTTATATTCAATGATATTGGTCTCACGCGGGCTTTCTGGCGGATTTGGAAGAATATGCGCAAGGCGCCGGTTCCGCCTAAAGGGCCTCCAAGGAAGTGCTCTGCTGAGGAATAGTTTGTGTTAGTGTGGTCCTTTCCATAGTTAGTAATACTTTTCGTGGTTTAAGTTTTAGCTAGGGACAGACAGTTGCTTATTTACCTAAAACATTTAGGTAATAGATTATGGACAATCTGACCTCGCCGCAGTATGTTACCTAAAAGTTGCAAAAGCGTGCGAGCGGGCAAGCGATATTCTTGATTCGAGTTCTGTATACCTCCATTTAGAATTATTGAACGTGTTTAAAACCACAGCTGGTATTATGGGGTTGGCCAAGGGCGTAGCCAGGGCGATCAGCAGCTCAAAAGCCATCAAAAAGTCCGGATCTAAAGTATCATGGCTCCTCTTCTCAAGGGTTGCCACAACAATACAAAAAGGTGATGGAGAAAACACACGGATGGAAATGGATCAGTGTAAAATTTCGATCAACACTCTCTGACTCTCAGTATCTCTAGTCTCTCTCTCTGAATATAGACAGACAAACAAGACAGCATAGCTTTGAATCAAAACCTTTCCGTATTTTAGAATACGGCAGCAAAAGACCAAACAGTAAAAGTAAATGTGAATGTCGTAAAAAAATTACCTACATGATTCTGTCATATAGTTTCGATTGAAAATCGTGTGAAAAATAGCTTTTTCTAGAGATCTAAATCAAATCCTGGCTACACCCATGCTGCCAGGTATTTGAGGATAGTAAAGTACAGTATGTACAGGATAGCAATTTTAAATTAAAAACTGTTTTACTCTTCAACTAATTATTGCCCAAAAAATCCATACTTACAACATACACACTGTTGAAAACGGTAGTATTTAGTAGTAGTATTTGATTATCTATAAAGCGCCTGCGAATACTGTAGCTATTGTCAACCTTTTACTTCTTGTTGACGAATCATCACATAATAATTTACTTTTTTTTCCACAGGGGCCTAGAAGCGTTAGTAGTAGATTACGCACGCCCAAGCGTTGTCGGACCAATAATCCCCAAAATTTCTATTGCTTTGGTCTATGCACTATCCATCGCGACCCTTGGGGGCCTGTTCTACATCATCAGCCACGACGTCGGCCTAGCCAACACCGTCCGTCAGATCTGGGCAATCAAACCTGAGCAGAAAGCGTAAATTACCCTGATCAGTTAGTATTGCCATGGTTAGCGTGGAAACAGGATTATTGTAACGAAAAAATTGTGGGGAATATCACTCTTGCAGGTTGTGGTGTTCAATCTATTCGAGTACTGATTACGCCATGTATATATTATAGCTACAGGTACATAATTTCTGGTGATCTTTATCCCTTTTACTGTTTTAACGTTGATTTTTTTTACGTTTTTGTTATTCATTTTATTACGTGACTGCATCAGCGCCTTTATTTTATTTTATTTTGCCTTGTGGCAGATGTCCGCGAAAGCGACCACTTACCATTACGTGGAATGGCTGCTTATTGAAGCATAACTAAAAATATCTTTTTATAACAATGTCATCAATATATTTGTGTCAGCGGCCGCAGTAAGCATTTGATTGAAATATTTATTCTGCAAAACGCTAACTATGGTTTATTCATTAGGCTAACGAAGGACGACCTAAAAACCGTGCATTGCCAGATTCAGATCTAAGGGTGTTTTACATTAACAAGATCTAAAAACGATGCCAGGCTTATTAAGATATTTATAACCATGTATAAAATTATCAAATTAATACATGTTACACACCAATCTTTGATAACTTTGATTTATATTTGTGAAACACCCTTTTAGGGATTGTAGTTTAATTACCAAGGCAAAGTTTATTCATAATCAAGCAATTAAGATATCAAAATATAATAATAAAGAGGCTTTTTATTTAATTAAAAAGATATCGATGTTGCTTTTATTTGTTGATTTTCTTGTGCAATATTATGATCCATGTTATACTGGTGCAGTTTTAAGGTTATTTTAATATCTTGGAGAAAACTGTAATAATTATTATTATACTTATTAATAATTATTATTATTACAGTTTTAACAATAATTGTTATTAACGTTTTTGTGATCTGTTGCCTAGGCCGAGACCTGTAGGGTCGCTTCCCTTTATTTTTAAGTAACTTTTTTATATTCGACTCTGTGGCAACACGAAAAAATTGACAATATGAAGTACTTAATGCATAAGTTTTTTCTAAATTGTCCCGTATTACTATTATCTCCATTAGTTAGTATTATTTTATTTCGGCAATAATTTTTATTAATTGCAATTGTTGAAGTGTGGTTAAGTGCCGTTGTGGAACTATGTATTAATTAATTTATTATTAGTAATAAAGTAATAGTTGAATAATTCATGCTTGTTTTTATTCGTGCACAGCGAAGACATAAAACAAGTTAGGTGCTCATAACATAAATATATCATCATCAGCCTGAATGAAGACGTCCACTGTCGAAGAGCGCCTGCTCGCGATTTTCACGTCGTCGGTCCACCTAGCGAGAGGTCGGCCTACGTTGAGTCTTCCGGTTCGTGGTCACTTTCAGTTTTTACCCAATGTACTCTGTGGTGGTCACCACTCGGAACCTTTCTTCCCCATTGCACCTGTAGTGGAATGATATAACATCTTTTTTTTTCAAGATCTTATTGTAATTGGCTTGCTTGATATAGTAATAACTAGCTACTGCCCGCGGCGTTGCCACGCGTGTACATTACCTACTATAATAATAGTTATAATTACTTAGCTTAGCCCAATCCAAAGCGAAAATAGTTTTAACGGATGGTAAAACGCGTTTTTGTAAATAATACCAGATCTGCAACAAGGAATTTCCTCCCACCAGAACAGTTTAAATCGAAAAATTGAATAAATATTCAATAATGTAATCTTTATTTGGCTAAATGTGATAATCACGTGAAGCCTTAAAAGTCCCATAAAAAGTCTAAGCACAGAGCATATGTCTAAGAAGTTTTAGTTTTCAAAATAATCATTCCTTGATGTTCTCTGTGTCATGTCAAAAATTAGAAGCTCATTTTCAAGGTCACATACCTATACTCTTTTTAGGGTTCCGTGCCTAAAGGGTTAAGCGAAGTACATTTGCGTCTTAGATGTAGTTAAAAAAAATAAGAAAAATATCAGCTGTTCCCACAGAATTTCCCCTATCTTTGACTCATTACATATCTATCAAGCATGCACCATCGTAGGCCGCGTCATCACTTATAATCAGAGAGATAGTGGTCAAATGCTATGCCTATAAATTATTTATCCAAAACAGGTTGAAGAAGTTAAAATCTGTGGTGCAGAGCAGACGAGCATTTTTTGCCAGACGCTAGACTGTAGGGTCCTCACTGTTTTAGACTTTCCCGGTTGTTTACTACGTTTTCAGTCTACCCGTGAAAATGGTGCATGTAACTGTGCCGAAATATCGGGAACTCAAAAATGATTCTAATCACGGTAAATATCCCGTAAGTCCTATTAAAAATGTAGGGTCCTCGCCTCCGTCGTGAGCAATGTTAATTTTATGATGACTGTAATCTGTTATTTATAGACAACTATTTTTAAAACTGTATTCTTTATATTAAATTACTTATCTACTGTTTCATAAAACTAAATAGGTACAATAAAACAAATCATGCGTTTAAAAGAATTAAATATATATTCGAATTGTTAAAATGCATAATATTGTACTACTGTTTAATTATGTACAATTTACATAAAATGATTGCATTTTGGTAATTTTGCATGGAACCGTAAAAAGTGACAAATTATTCATACTACCTACTTACTATTAAAATTACAAGTCAGCGGCCTAATACATTTGTTCTAATACAAATTAAATTACAATTTTTTTCTGAATAGATTAAAATAACTAGTTTAATTATACATTTTATGCCGTCACATACTTATTACATAAACAAAATTACCTAACATGTACTTATTATTATGAAACTGCTCAGTGAGTACATACTACATAATATTTACAAAAACAATACTAATTCATGGAAAATTCGTATATTTAATTACGTATTTTTTCAACTATAATACACCATTGTCATGGATTTTGTGATGAGAATAGTGTTTAGTGACATACGTAATAGCTGCTGTAGCACCTCATAAAAATAAGTTATATAAGAAGCCAGTTACTTTTTATATTTGTCACCGTGTTTTTGTAAGAAGCGATTGTTTATAAAAAAAACCCGGTTATTTATAAACCGTCGAATTATTGTAAAGGGTCAGTTTTTCTTGCAAAAAAAAAAACGGAGGACTTTTCGTTTTTTATTTATAATTAGTCGTTGCCCAGCGGTGAATTTATAAACAAACGATTTTTAGTGGCGTTTAATTGTGAACAAACCCCGTATTAATGCATCAATTTTTGCTGTCTTTTATTGTTTTTTAGAGTCACTAGTGGCTTACCAGTATGTTACGGCGACGAGCGAAGCGAGGAGGAGTGTTAGGTTAGTTTTCACTACACATAAAGTACACAATACAAATAATACAATAAAACGAAGTGATACCAAAAATTATAAATAACCGAAAAATCTACTGTTTTATTGAAAGACACATTGCCCGCTTGCAATAATTCGACAGTTTATAAATAACCGCGTTGTTTAAAACAATTGGTCCTTACAAAACGACGGTGACATATTCAATTCTGCAGCACTGGCACGTTTTACATTGATCCATCAATAATTTTTGGATCACGATCAATATTTGTCTCTTACTTAAAATACAAATTTTAGAACTACGATCAGTCACAGGATAAGTCGCATACTATATCAATCGTCATAATATAAGTATAAGAAGTCAGTTATTTTTATTTTCAATTCCGTTGCACTAAGTACCTATGCTGCGCGTTTTACATTGATCCTTCACTTTTTGGATCACGATCAATATTTGTCTCTTACGTAAAATTTAAGAACTACGCTCTGTCACAGAATACATGCATACTATGATGTCAACCACAGAGCAAAAAAGAAACGCTTTTGCGAAGCGTCATTTGTTTCATAGCTCTGTGATGTCAACCGTGAAAGTGTCCAAGACGAGATAAATCAGATACCGGCCTTACTGAGAGCCGTTGACTAATTCTTAATTGTTGTGCCAACCGTTCCCAGTGGGGCCGTTGGGAATAATTCTATATTATAACCTATAACAGAAATAAATGAAGGAGAAAGAAAACCGCCTTTGGGTAAAAACTGGAATAAAACGCTGTCCCGCAGGAATATTCCCTAGTTTTCACGCATCTTCAGTATCAAGTAATTTTCACTGAACAGTTTGATGTTATTCCCTCTCACGTCCGCACATGCGTCCTGTGGAATATATCGAGCGCCTCCCACTGCTTCGTGTGAAGAAGTATGTGCGGGCGGCGCGTGCGCATGTAATCTACTGCTTCAGTTGGGGACCACCCGTTCCTCTGTAATGTAAACAAGTTGAACACTTAAAACAGTGGTCACCCATTGCATGCTAGAACCAAGTGGAACTCTATGATGGGCGACTTACGCAGGAGACGTCTCATCGGGGATGATTTACTACATTTCACTTGATGTAATTGTAACTAATAGGAATGAGAAAAGGTATAATCTTAGTCTATGAACTAAAACCTGTATGGGTTGTCAGTTTTGAATACACAGTTTATGCGCTTTGCTGACATCATTTTGTCCGCCATTTTGAATATTAGTTTTGGCGCCAAACAACTACTTTTCAAAATGGCGGACAGTCATGTTAGCTTTCATACAAAAATTCGAAGCTTTTTCAACCTCAAAGTTCGATGTAAACTCACCATCATGAGGTAGCATCCAACGAGAGTCGCGCTTCGGGTGCGTCCTGCCTTACAATGTACATACACCGTGCCATTGTTCACTTGCGCGCCTTGTACTGGCACACCCGACAACTTGCCGTCAGGAGGGAGAAACCTATGTGCGAGTCACAAAAGTTACTATACAACTAATACATGAGAAAGGTTGAAAATTGGACTGATGAATATTGATAACTCTACCTATTCAATTTAAAGTAACATATCAATGCAAGCTTTTGCCCCGTTCCTAGCGGCCCTGGTGTCCCGGAGACGATACGAACACTATCTGTGCCATCAGCCCCAGTAAGCGCTATTCTTGAGCCTACCTGGGACTTGTGGCAATTACCCGTAGGCCCCAGTGGCGGGGCAAAGGCAGTGGGGCCAGGGGCTTTGCCCGCATGAGTTTGTATTATTATTATGCTCCCACGGTATAAAAAATACCCTATGCCCTAATCTAGATTTTGGTCTATCTGTGAGCCAAACAGTTGAGTGAGTTGAGCCTTCATAATTACATTCTTGTGTGATTTTATCGAATTACACTAATTATTATTCTGGATCTCATTAAAATGCATAGGTAATTTTTTTTTAATCCAGTCTGCTGTTTTACCTGTTGATAAAGGTGACCCCCTCATACAACTTGTCCTGGTCGGGTGCTTCGAAGATGTCAGTAGTGGCAAGCTGGAGGAACTCCACGCCGTGCTGCCGCCATTTCTAAATACAACGGTAAATCTTTAGCCATTTATATAATAGTAGTATCTGTTTCATATCAGACGGCTGGTGTCTCGAGGATGACGTGCAGTGTCACACCAAACTTAATATTTTACCTTGCGTTCGGTCTAGGACCGGTATCATTTTTGGCATTTGCAAAATTAGCGTTGATGTAAAGCGTTTGTTTTGGAAATTTTACCGATAGTGACAATTTTAATATTTTTGGCAGTTCACGATGCTACTTTGACTGTTTATGAGCTATCCGAACGGTGAACGAAAACAGTTAAAAATGCAACTTTTGCCCACACATTTCCAAAGCGAATGCTGCATGTCATCATTTATGGTATTTTTTACTGTTAATTTTGCCATCTGTGGCTTTCCGAATGGGCCTTTTGAGTTCAAGTGGAACTGTAACTGCTCATTAGCGGCCGTGTCGCTTAACATCAGGCGAACGGCTGGCTCTTCACGTTATTCATTACAAAAAGTATAGAGTATTTAAATGTGAGTCTAGATCACAGAGATATGGATAAATAACAATTGTCTGTGTTAGAATGACAAAGGGCTTGTGTTTAGGAGTATTTATAGTTTGAACTGATGAACTGCTGATACTAACTATGAATAATCTTTACAAGTTATTGTACTTAGTTTGGACTGTTCCAGGCCGCCTTCACCTATATTCTTTTTGATATATCTATGTAGTCTACATACATTTTTAGAGGATGTATTAATACAATAAGCATGATGACTAAAATTTTATTTTGGCATAAATTAAATATATTCCTCAAAAAATTAACGTTTGTGAAAACAAAAATATCTAATATCTCAGAAAACAACAAAGTTACAAGCATTTTAAAAACCGACATAGAAATAGATAGCTCTTCATGTGTTAATTTTGCATGTAAATGGTATAATCTGTAAATCTTTTGAACTACTGACATGCTTTACTGAAATGCTTTACAAAGGTACCATTATTTCTAACTTGTAAGCTATCTAATATTGTGATTTGACGGGCCCGATAGCTCAGTTGGTAGTATCCCTGCCTTCTGAACTGAGGGCTGTGGGTTCGATTCCTACCCAGGACAAACATTTGTGTGATAAACATAGATGTTTGTTCTGCGTCTATATTATATTGTATTCTATGTATGTATTTACAAACAAAAACGTATCTAAGTATTGTATCAGTTATCTGGTCCCCATAGTACAAGCTATGCTTAGTTTGCGGCTAGGTGGCGATGTATGAAATGTCCACAGATATTTAAATTTATTTAAAAAAAAAAAAAAAAAGATTTTGTGGTTCACGATAAAACTGGCCTAAATGGGTGTTTTCTGAATTTGTGCATTAACTATACAATTTACTTTAGGTATTATTAAGCAGTTGAGCACACTTGGTGTCGGTCATTTTAAACAATTTACCTCAACAACGGCTACAATGACCATCTCGGTAACCTTCAGCTTTATAGCATATTGTAATAATATATTCATTTATAAGCATATAAAAATGCAGGTGTCTTTTTACATCATTAACATGTAGTAATTGTTATAAAGTTTCAAAACGGTTAAGGTTTTCTATTTCAACTAAAGTACCTAAATATAAATATACTATAACTATTATACCATACTATTAAATAAATAAATATGTGCGTCCATTTCACACAGCGCCATCTAGCCAAAACTAAGCATAGCTTGTTTTATGGGAACCAGATAATGGATATAATACTTAGATAATTTTTTTGTTTGTAAATATGTACATAAATACAATATAACACCCAGACACAACAAAAATCTATGTCTATCACACAAATGTTTGTCCTGAGTAGTAATCAAACTCACAGCCCTCGGTTCAGAAGGCAGGGTTACTACCAACTATGGGGCCTGTCAAATAAAAGTAAAATATTACTATAATTATAGTAATAATTGTATAGTGTATTAGCTATAGTATAATTATATTAGTATAAGCAGTAGATCATTAATATCATTATACTCACTTCAGCATCATTTGAGAATATCTTCAACTCATAGGTTTCATTCATGGATACCACACCTTTTATGTTCTCTTCTTCTGTCAACTGAAATATAAAAATAACTGTAAATTAACTATTGTAAAAAGTTACAACAAAAAAGTTTAAAATAGAGCTAAGATTGAACAAGCTTTCTGATTTTCGTACTTAAACTTTCCCACGGAAGCACAAATTTAAATTCCAAATTTTATTAGAATAATAATGTAAGTAAGTAATTCATAATTATATTCCTAAGAGATGTCTAATCTATAATATTTCAGATGTAGGTAGGTACTTGAACAGAAATAACCTAATAATGAAAGATGACCTACAATAATAGCTGCCTAGACTTCTCAAATTAAATTATTAAACCTAACTATACCTAAAATCTTTTGAACTCATTTTCAAATAGCAAAAAGCATTAAATATACCAATTTAATTCAATAAATACGGAAATATCGAAATTGTAAACACCAACCATTGACCCAAAAAAAGACACCAAACTCACCTGTTTCGTCATGCTCTGGAACGGGAGAGCCCCGAGGATGACGGTGTCATCCATCCTGTCATACCAGCGCCTGATAGTGACCTTTTCCATCAGCACATTGTACAGCAATGTGGGATAGAAAGTGACCCTGGCAAACATCGCGGTGGCCTGCGGAACAACACTACCGTTAACTACACTGCCGCGTATTAAACCACCAGTTGAAGCAGTGAGTGATGCAGGAATATCGTACCATGGTGAAAGTTGCTGTATGTGGTGGGGAGCAAAGAGGATATAATCACTTCGTTTTGAGAGGTGGGTCTTCGAACAAATGTTTTTTCAGGCTCAGCTACTTTTAGCTAGCAACCATGCAAACCTAAATACATATGGCCAACATGCAAACGCGGAATGATTGAACGAATCGTTAATAATGTGTCAACTGTCAAAGCTAGTGCTTGCCTGGTTCGATACTAGAGCTCGATACTTCTGTAGTGTTGTGCGGTATTGTATCGATATCGATAAATATAATAAATATGGGTAAAAATAAATGCCACTAAATATTTTTCATATACTTCTAAAGAAAGCAATAAAACTCTATTTGTTAGCAAAATATACGTTTATTTGTTTTTCACACGATTACAGGAAAACAAATAGTTAATGTAAAAAAATAAAATTGGTTAGATAATCAATCAACGACTACGCTGGAAATTTCAATTGTAATCAGCGTAAGGGCCTTTTGGCTAAAATGAATTATATAATTACACTGTCAGATACGTATTTTTGAGCTGCTTTTAATGGTATAATTAAAAAAAAACAAACATTGTCTCATTTCTCATACAACCCAACGTTTTCATTTCATCAGCATAATTAAACATTTTTACCATTCATAAAATGGGTCATAATTGATACTTCTGTTGAGTTGCACCATAATCACAGTTAAGGATACTTTTACGGTTTAAATTAACTAAAACTTTGACCTTAACCAGAGAGTTTAGCTAACATAAGTTGCAAGATCTTCAGAATACTTGATATGATTCCGCAATTATATTTTATGCGTAAGACAGATATTTAACATAAACAGTAACACTAACCAGCGAAGCATCGGCGGTTAGTTAGCAGTTAAAGTTATGACGTCATTTAACAATTTTCAGATGGTGCATCAAATTTTTTGCCTAACGGGTACTTTGACTGAAATGCCCATGAATGTTATTGCTAAAGTAAGATGGTGCAACCCACCCTTAATTTGTTAAAATTGGCGTAATGTACATTAAAACGCTGACAGGACCCAATGCAAGCACGTTTATAACAGCAGTCGAACATGAAACGTATAGAGTATTCAATAGGGTCGCTTAGTACATATATGGCGATTACGTTGCGTTGCACTTCGACTTTTCCATTTTGCGGTACAATTAATTAGTCATAAAAGAACGCTTATTGTTATGAAAAAAATAGTCTACAGAAACACACATTGAAACGTAACTCATCACTATGATTTATGATTAATCCTATAAATGGACTACACTTTGAGAAAATTACGTTCGAAATAGTCGATTTGGGAGCATTTAGCGCCTTAACTTAAATTATCTAGGTAGTAATTGCACTTTCAATTTCATAAAGTTGTATGTAGGTAGGCACCCTGTTTTCTTCGTGGTTGTAAACGTCCTTATAATAGCAATCAGTAACTCAATCACATCCAATGAATCAATACAGAACATCCTTGTTGACATACCCATCATTGCCTTTATTTATTTATCTCGGTAATCCAACAGCGTGAATAATACAATATACAGTAACTAATTTACAAACTTAAAAGAAGGCCAAACAGGATTACACAAAAAAATTAACTGCTATTAATATACAACAAAAGAATGTTTACTAACTTGTAGTGTAAATTGAATGAAAGGTGTGTACGTGTATATGTGTAGATCAGACAGAATGATTGAAAAATGCCCTTGAAAGTTTAATACTGCAGGCAAAAATACTTCCCGTAAGATACATTTGCATGATCTGTGTCACGTTGTTAACTTCACACTGTGAAACTGCATGGTATACATTATGTATACTCTATAAAAGACATGCTGCAAACAATTATTTCTATTTGAATTGTTAAAATTAATATGGTTATGGATTCATAGGTACATAACAGTTATATGTCCATATCTTTATAAAACTGTTCTCCCTTTTTTTCGTCTTCTTGCTGGCGATATCTTTGGTTGATTCTGAAGCACTGCCTACGAATGAGCAGTCTAGACAATCGCATAAAAATTGTATGCAGCATGTCTTTTTTATGGAGTTCACACGTATACCAAGCAGTTTCACAGTGAGAAGTGAACAACGTGACACAGATCATGCAAATGTTTCGTTTGTGAAGTATTTTTGCCTGCAGTATTTCACATTCAAAGGCATTTATGCATTTTTCAATCATCCTGATCAAAGGCAATGATGGGTATGTTAAAGATGTTTTGTCTTTCCACCATTCCCGGAGGCTTATGTAGGCATAAACCCGATCTGAGTCATTTGGATTTCTGATTGTCAGTAAGTTTTGGCAGTTAGTACATTCATGTTTTTTTAATGTACTTGCCACGTAGCCACTGACATATACAAGAGGCTGTTGATCGATTTCAGTTAGTTCAGTTTCTATACCTATGAATTCCTCCGGCAGGCTAAGTGTTGGAATATCTTCCACGCATTCATCTGTTGCAATATTTTCTGTCGTTATTTCTCTTGTTTCAATATCTTCTTCAATACTTTTACCGAAAACGATATCTTCGAAGTTTGTAAGCAAAATTTGGTTATCTGCCTGACAATTAGAGTTTCGGTTGTGTGCAGTCAGTCCCGAAATTACTGATGTTTTTAGTGCAGCAACAAAAGACGCACACGTAGGAAATTTATTTGTAGGGCTATGTTGCCGGATAAGCCCAAACAAATTTTCAAGTGCGTCTTGGTTTAATTGCCTTAAATTTAGATAGCGAAATCCCAAAGTTCGCACTTCTTGCCATATGTCTTGAAGGCTGTTTAAGGAAGTTATATACCCCTGAACGCACTTTACGTTTCGAGCTGCTTCACCATATCTATTTATAAAATTCATTGTAGATAACTTCTTTTTAAAATCCGTCCATGCCTCCAAATGGTCTGTTTTATCCGAGACATTTTGGCGGAGTCCTTTTTTTACGTCATCTGGTCCGGAGGGCCCATTTGTGTAGTCGAATAGTCGATCTAGATCCTGTATGATGAGGGCTGTGTCCATCAGTTCTTTTGAAGCTTCTTTATTCGTCTCCCCTTCAGACATCAGTTTTAAAACTGCTGACACAGTTAAGCTCAATGCTTGAGCTGCATATTTGACGCGCATTTTTGCTTTGTATTTTGGTCGTACGTGCGTTTTAGTTATTTTACTTAAATAAAGTAATTTGGAGTTTTTCTCTTCTGCTTTGCAGATATCATTCCACCTGGCCTTTCTTCCGTTAAATTCAATGTGGCCTTGGTTCAAAAAATTATTACGAATAGATTTGAACAAATGAGGTATATCAAACATAATATAAACCTTATCTCCACAGCAATCAAACTTATTTGTCTCTGCATGAGACATGCCAGTTGAACTTTTAAGCAAGCTAAGGGCTCCCACATTTGTCGGTCCTTGGTCGCAAACAGTAGCTACCACTCTGAATCCGGTTTCTTTGATTGACTTGATAGCAATCTTGATCAGAGACGACAGCCTGGCCGAAGATACTGTGCCCTTTACAAAATAATAAGCAATTGGTTGTTTGAATTTTGCATAAAGGCCTTGAAACATAAAAACAAGAGCATGATCTGCAACTGTTTCACTTCTTGTGTCTTCAACATTTTCTTCATCCTTCCCAAAATCAACAAAACCATCTACTTCATCAGTGGTCTCGTTTAATATTAAGCAGGGTTTTAATTTCACCTCATCAAATAACAAACAGCCCAATTTGCCTTGAGGAGATTGAGTTGTTGCTATTTTTTTTAGATGATCTAGGGCTTGTTTGTTTATGCCAGTCTCCATTGGCATCTTTCTCAAAACATTTTTTAGAGTCCTCTCACTTGGAAGAGGCATGACGTTAGCCAAATATCTGTAGGTTTTCGGAGACCTTTTGTAAATGGCGAGGGCTGAAATCTTATTTTTAGTGGTCCATCGCCTTCCTTTTGATTTTCGCTGTTCATTTTTCAATGCTGAGGTAATAATATCCCTCAAAATTGGAGATTTGATATCATTCACTAGTTTTGCACTTCGCCGTAGTGATTTAAGAGTACATTTCGTTTTTTGAAGCCTCTCAATCAGCTTCTTTTTTCTTGGGCTCATTTCTGAAACAGTGTAAATTAAAATTAATTTTAATTACTTTAACTTAAATCATTTTGTATGGAAAGAGGATATTAGAGAGAGTTTTCTACAATCTGTATTGAAAATGTTGATTTCAAAACCATGTTTAACTTACAAAATGTTTTATGTATTGTTTTGGCAAAAATCGTTAACTGTCACACGCAAAAACTGAACAAAAGACGTTCGTCTTCAAAATATTCTGGTAATCGTAATAAATTTATAAATGTAGATTTCAGAGATATTTAATTTTTTTATGAATATAATAAAATAACGATAATAAAATATATTAAATACATTAAGTACTTATATTATTTAACTAACCTGTTTCACAATCATCTACCTTCCTCTTCATACATTTCACGTGTTCCGTTGGGTTTTCATGCATTCCTTTTAAACTAGTAGATGGCACAGGAATCGGATCTAGAAAATAGTAATTTAACTCCTTAAATATTTTTGGCAAAGCTTTAATTGTAAATAGACCTCAATTATCCATGGTTGGTAAAGACCAAACATGGATAATATGTAAAGACATAGTAATGTACTCAGAGCCGTATAACAGAATTGCTCATGATGAGATTTTATTCACAAAATGATCAATTCGTGGGGTTGCTCCTTTCTGTCTCCTCGTGCTGCCCCTCGAAGGGACAGACAGGAACGCGAATAAAATCAGGACTTGAGCACGGATCGATGACTGAGCATCGTTTTGAACTTGGTTCTGCAATACGAGCAATATAGATGAGCAGATCGCGTTCATAAAATAGCTGCCATTACAGACACACATACACATCATCAGCCGGAAACCTTCCACTGCCACAACGAAACGTCAGTTTGGGCGCATATCACAGGCGAAAAGTTGCCATAATCACCTCTTGTCACTAATCCAGACATAGTGATCACAGAAGATTTTAAATTGTATGTAGCAGTATATAATATAATAAAATTCATCATCAGCCTTATACGTCCATAAAATAATATAAAAGTACATACCATTTGATGCTTGTGACACATCTACAACATTGGATGCCAACCCCTTAGCTGTTGTTGATGGCGTAGGAAGCGGATCTAGAAAAACGAAATAAATAATTTTCAATAATAGTAAAAAGCAGCGTAGGCCGGCCTAGGTAGACCAACGATCTGGTGAAAACCGCGGGGAGCCGATGGATGCAGGAGGCATGCAGCCGCTCAAGGTGGCGGTCTATGAAGGAGGACTATGTTCAGCAGTGGACGTCTGTTAATGATGATGATGATGACAGTGGAATAGCTATTCGGTGCCATTTCAAAGGACATTGACAGTCTTAGTATGGGTCCAAATACTGCTCAGAAAAATGAGTACCGTTTTTAGACTCTCCACATGTATAAATACTTGCTCACAAAATATTTTCAAAATCTGCCCATAGAAATTAACAAGATAGAGTTCAAAAACTAATACCCGACTACCTAATTATTTATGATGGCATTTTTACCTTCGCCCAAATGAAGGGGTGTTGTATTGTATAATGTAATAATAAAAATTTATTCAGAAATTACAGCAAGTAAGACACAATAGGTATAAACCTTATAAATTATAAGGAGTTATAATAAGGAGTCGAATGAGTCGAATGAGTCAAATGAGTCGAATGAGTCAAATGAGTCAAATGAGTCAAATGAGTCAAATGAGTCAAATGAGCAAAATGAGCCAAAAGAGTAAACGAGTCAAACGAGTCAAACGACTCAAACGAGTCATATGAGTCATAGAGTCATAGAGTCATAGAGTCAAACGACTCAAACGAGTCCAATGAGTCAAATGAGTCAAATGAGTCATTAGAGTCAAATGAGTCAAATGAGTCAAAGGAGTCAAAGGAGTCAAATGAGTCAAATGAGTCAAATGAGTCAAATGAGTCAAATGAGTCAAATGTGTCAAATGAGTCAAATGAGCAAAATGAGCCAAAAGAGTAAACGAGTCAAACGACTCAAACGAGTCATTTGAGTCAAAGAGTCATAGAGTCATAGAGTCAAATGAGCAAAATGAGCCAAAAGAGTAAACGAGACAATAGGTATAAACCTTATAAATTATAAGGAGTTATAATAAGGAGTCGAATGAGTCAAATGAGTCAAATGAGTCAAATGTGTCAAATGAGTCAAATGAGTCAAATGAGTCAAATGAGCAAAATGAGCATCATACATTTCCTGCAAGATTATAGTGGTAAGGTTCTATTGGTGGGTGATCTGAACATTGATTTATTAAAAGATAGTCCGCGCAAAAAACAATTAATTGACTTGCTGCTTTCAAACAATCTTAACAGCCTGATACAATTTGCTACTCGCACTCAAAAACTATCTGCTACATGCTTAGATCACGCCTACTCAAATATGCACAGCGATATGATTGATGCAACACCTATGTCTACAAACATTTCGGATCATGATGGTCAACTCATAACAGTAAAAATTTTAAAAATGTCAAGCACTAACAACATGATGCAAATCAAGAGACTAATAACACCATTAAAACTAACTAATTTCCAGGCAGCCCTATCTAATTACGATTGGGACAGAATACTCTCATCTTATGAATCACCCGATAATCAGTTCAATAGGGTTGCAACCATTTTCTGTAATCTATTTTACACACATTTTCCATGTCGTAAATATCCAGTTCAGAAGTCTGATGTTAAATGGATTAATGAGCAAGTAGTCAATCTAAAATCTCTCCTGGCAGAACTAAAAAATTTACATACAAAATTCTCGAACAATATTGACCTGGCCCACCAAATAAATAAATTTGAAAATTATTATTCTAATGTAATTTTGACAAATAGACATAAATATTTTGACAGCAGAATTAATAAATCATCTAATACAATTAAAACAATTTGGACCCTTATAAAAGACGAAACCTGTAAAACACCTAAAAATCAGTTAGAACACATAGATCTTGCGACGGGAAACCTAGCGGAAATATTTAATGACTTCTTTGTTAATACAGCTAGAAGTTGTAAAATACCTACAGATAAAAATAAAGCTATTCAATATCTAAAAAATTTCATAGATTGCGCAACTCAATTGAATACTTTTACACTATTCAATATACATGATATTTATAAATTAATTAAAAAAATTAAAAATAAAACTACAAAGGACTATAACGACATACCAACCAGCATAATTAAAAAAATGCCTCCTGTATTTATAGACGTGCTCTGCTATCTATTCAATAAATGTATTGAGTGTGGCAAATATCCTACCTGTTTAAAAAATATAAAAGTAGTTCCTATTTACAAAGGCAAGGGAGCAAAAAGCGAAATTAAGAATTACCGTCCTATTTCTATTATTCCAGTGTTTTCAAAAATTTTAGAATTAGGTATAGCAGACCAACTACTCAGATATTTTCAATCCAATAATCTGTTGTCCAGTCAGCAATACGCTTATCAGCAGGGCAAGTCGACAACACTCGCTACACGTCACTTGATTAAAACTATTTTAGACAGGTTGGAAGAAAAGAAACTGACCGTACTGATACTATGTGATCTGTCACGTGCCTTCGACCTTGTAGATCACGATCTAATAGTCACCAAATTGCAGCACTACGGTTTAGGAGGAGTATGCATAAACTTAATACAATCATTTCTTGATCAAAGGCGACAACTTGTAGAAGTAAATACAGGTGAAGATGGAACCAGTAGGTCTATTTTTAGTAACTTGGGCAATCTTTCTATCCCGCAAGGATCAGTCTTAGGAAATTATCTGTTTCTCATTCTCGTAAATGACCTTGCCGTGGCTACTAAATCAGCTGAGTTAGTGGCATTTGCGGATGACAGTGCATTTTTGGTATCTGCTGATAATAAAAAACAACTGCAGGAACGGCTAGAGAAATCAATTATGGATATTAAAAACTGGTTTCAGGTAAACGGAATGATTCTGAATTTAGAGAAAACAAATATAATTCATTTTAGTCTAAGGGGGCAGCCTCTAAATTTTCCCACTGCATGTCATGGGATCCAAATACCTAACGTTAGTCACGCAAAATATTTAGGATATGTTTTAGACTCTGGACTAAAGTGGGATATGCACATAGATTACTTATGTGATAAGCTAAGTAAAGCGTGTTTTGCCATCTCACGACTGGTCAAGATGCTCAGTCCAAAGGCAGTGAAAAGTGCGTACTTTGCATACTTCCAGTCTTTGCTTTGCTACGGTATCGACCTGTGGGGCCAGGCAGCGGACCGTCATCGGGCTTTTGTTCTCCAAAAGCGGGTATTACGAATAATGTGTCGTGTGCCTTGGGACACACCTGCTCGACAACTTTTTATAGACCAGGGTATTCTTACAATGCCTTCGTTGTACATATTGGAAGTAAGTAAGTTTATGAAATCCAATTTGGACAAATTTAAGTCAATTAAAGATTTTCATAATAGAAATACTCGTAGCAAAAACAATTTAATAATAGAATTTAAAAGATTAAAAAAGTCATCACAGTCAGTTTGGAACATAGGGCCAAAAATGTACAATAAAATAAACAAAACCATTAGAGAAATTGAGTCATATGATCTATTTATTAGCAAATTAAAAGAATTCCTTTTAAAAAAGGCGTATTATTCTGTTGACGAATACTTAAATGATAAATTGACATAAGTCTTTTAATTTGTAACGTATTGTTTATTTTTATTAATTTTTTATTTTATTTTATTATGATGAAATTAATCGTGAATTATACTTTCAGTATAGTTTTTTCGTAAAAATGTTGACTAGTTATTAAGTTCCTGCTATGTTATTTTATAATAATGTAATGTGTGTGAATTTAACTATGTATTAATTTTGTAAACTGTTGACCTATAACTCTGTTATTAAGAAATAAATGATAAATGATAAATGAGCCAAAAGAGTAAACGAGTCAAACGAGTCAAACGACTCAAACGAGTCATATGAGTCATAGAGTCATAGAGTCATAGAGTCAAACGACTCAAACGAGTCCAATGAGTCAAATGAGTCAAATGAGTCATTAGAGTCATTAGAGTCAAATGAGTCAAATGAGTCAAAGGAGTCAAATGAGTCAAATGAGTCAAATGAGTCAAATGAGTCAAATGAGTCAAATGAGTCAAATGAGCAAAATGAGCCAAAAGAGTAAACGAGTCAAACGACTCAAACGAGTCATTTGAGTCATAGAGTCATAGAGTCATAGAGTCAAATGAGTCAAATGAGTCAAATGAGTCAAATGAGCAAAATGATCCAAAAGAGTAATCGAGTCAAACGAGTCAAACGACTCAAACGAGTCAAATGAGTCAAATGAGTCAAAGAGTCAAATGAGTCAAATGAGTCATTAGAGTCTAATAAGTCAAATGAGTCAAATGAGTCAAATGAGTCAAATGAGTCAAATGAGTCAAATGAGTCATTAGAGTCAAATGAGTCAAATGAGTCAAATGTGTCAAATGAGTCAAATGAGCAAAATGAGCCAAAAAAGTAAACGAGTCAAACGAGTCAAACGACTCAAACGAGTCATATGAGTCATAGAGTCATAGAGTCAAATGAGTCAAATGAGTCAAATGAGTCAAATGAGCAAAATGATCCAAAAGAGTAATCGAGTCAAACGAGTCAAACGCCTCAAACGAGTCAAATGAGTCAAAGAGTCAAATGAGTCAAATGAGTCAAATAAGTCAAATGAGTCAAAGGAGTCAAATGAGTCAAATGAGTCAAATGAGTCAAATGAGCAAAATGAGCCAAAAGAGTAAACGAGTCAAACGACTCAAAAGAGTCAAATGAGTCAAATGAGTCAAATGAGTCAAATGAGTCAAATGAGCAAAATGAGCCAAAAGAGTAATCGAGTCAAACGAGTCAAACGAGTCAAATGAGTCAAATGAGTCAAAAAGTCAAATGAGTCAAATGAGTCAAATAAGTCAAATGAGTCAAATGAGTCAAAGGAGTCAAATGAGTCAAATGAGTCAAATAAGTCAAATGAGTCAAATGAGTCAAAAGAGTCAAATGAGTCAAATGAGTCAAATGAGTCAAATGAGCAAAATGATCCAAAAGAGTAATCGAGTCAAACGAGTCAAACGAGTCAAATGAGTCAAATGAGTCAAAGAGTCAAATGAGTCAAATGAGTCAAATGAGTCAAAGGAGTCAAATGAGTCAAATGAGTCAAATAAGTCAAATGAGTCAAATGAGTCAAAGGAGTCAAATGAGTCAAATGAGTCAAATGAGTCAAATGAGCAAAATGAGCCAAAAGAGTAAACGAGTCAAACGACTCAAACGACTCAAAAGAATCAAATGAGTCAAATGAGTCAAATGAGTCAAATGAGTCAAATGAGTCAAACAAGTCAAACAAGTCAAACAAGTCAAATGAGCAAAACGAGTCAATGAGCCAGCCGCCTCCAGGTTATGAGCCGACTTGGTCAACCACCACACCACGGAGGCTGGAATGCAATGGTATGGAACTGAATAGAACCAGATCGAACCGGATCGAACCGAACCGAATCGAACCGAATGGAATCGCATCGAACCAAATCGAACCAAACCAAATCGCACCGAATTGAACCGAATCGGAGCGAATCGAACTAAATCGGTGGTCATCCCCTACTAGGTGTACCGACGTCCTGGTCAAAACCGCGAGGAGCCGATGAATGCTGAACGCAAGCAGCCGCTCAAAGTGGCTTCTATGGAAGGGGCCTATGTTCAGCAGCACACGTCTTCAGGCTGATGATGATGAAGATGATGATGATGATGACAGTGACGAGATTAAATATTATCCCCATGCTTGTGTCGGCTAAGGTCCCATAGTAGGTAGGTACAAATATCAATATTAAAAAATTAATTAAAAAAAAACCCAGGGTCAGATTTTGAAAATATTTGGCGTGTAGTCATAAATGGATATAAGGAACGTAATGCAGGTAGGTACTCCCATCACTGGGCAATTTTGGACCTGATCCTGTCAATGTCCTTTTAAAAGAACGTTTTCAGGCAAGCACCACCAATATTTATATTCACACATAATATAAACTACAACATTTAATTACAAGCAATAAAACAAAACCAAATATTTGTAGTTTTAAACAAGTTATATGAAAAAAACTCTAAACTTTAGAGTCTTTTTCATATAACTTGTTTAAAAGACAAATCTTAGCGGTTTTTATACATGTTAATTATATGAAAAAGACCCGCAAGTTAAATTTGGCTTGTGATTAAAGAAAACAATAATTATTTAAATCACATCACTCTTTGTCCATTTTCCTATTTCTAACTTTATGTTCAATCCAGATGATAAAAATAAGAAGGTAACTCACCATTTGACATAATATGTGATCGACTGGCTTCTGAGATTGTCGATGGTAGCCCCATGCTTGTCAAAGGCACAGGAACGGGGTCTAGAAGGGAAATAATATTCCTTGAGTGGAGTCACAATCTGACATAATCAAAGACAAATTTTAGCGGTTTTATACATGTTAATTATATGAAAAAGAGCCTCAAGATAAATTTGGCTTGTGATTAAAATAAACAATAATTATTTAAGTCACATCACTCTTTGTCCATTCTCCTATTCCTAACTTAATGTTCAATCCAGATGATAAAAATAAGAAGGTAACTCACCATTTGACACAATATGTGACAGACTGGCTTCTGAGATAGTCGATGAACTAAGTTAGGACTTAAAACTAATTAAACCATGCGAAGCCGGGGCGGGTCAGCTAGCTTGTTATAATTTTATATGCATTGTTATTTATTGGTGTTCAATAAAGTATATTTGTGTTGTACTGTTGGTATGTCTGTACAAAAACACTTTTTGCCTAACTGTGTAGTGTGTGTGTAGATCATACTGCCAAAGTCAGTGATTAGTGCTCCCTCCGTGAACACTTTCAAAAACAGACTAGATAAAAGCTTAAAGTAATGAGTGCACATATGATCTACACATATCTGCTATATAGAGCTGCTTAAATAACAATAATAGTTGGTTGGGTTGGCAACAGCCACACAAAATAATAAATAAATTCAAAATTCTTACCACTTGAATTTATGCGCAGGAATTCAGCTATTATATTATCTGGCAATGGTGGTGAGGTTAACTGAAGTTTGGGAACAGCTCTTTTTTTCAGGCGAGTTCCTGACTTGGTGAAATCACGTTTGGCAAAATGTATTTCACAGACATGTCGTAAGCTATGCAGCTTTTCAATGGAAAGATATGCAAGATCTTCTTTCCCAACAGCCTTTATCCACTCAACACAGCTGAAAATTAAATTGTTGTTTAAATGGGATGAGCAATATAATTAAAAATAGACCCACTACTGATTGCAGTTTGGTGCATCATACTGAACATGAGGCTGTATTGATAGAAAGTTATAAATCACAGTTTGTGATTATGGAAGGAGTTATGTAATAAATTGGAATATGTAATTGTAACTGCCTAGGGCAGACTTACGGGACTAAAACATTTGGCTCAGGTAGATGAATAGCTTGAAGAGTTTCTATTAGTACTAGACCCTAAAACTTAGGTTAGAACATACCGGTGTTTCTCCAGTGGAAATCTCGCAAAAACCCTCTTTTCACGACATTGTTTTTCTCTTATGAAACATACTTCACATGTTCGATGTGCCCCAGCGGCCCCTGCCATGGTATTAATTTTGTTTTTACAACAAAAATAACACAAAATCACTAACACAAAAATTCTTACTATCGAGTCCTATCTCACACAAACTTGGGTATTTCAATAGATACGGAGGAACAAAATGCTCAACTCAACGTATATATCAATATCATATATGGTATTTTCAGCGAAGAGAAAATTTCCACAAAATTACAACCAAAATAACCATACGATGCGCAAACGCAAAATGACAGCCATTTTGATTGTGGTGTTGCCGTGTGTAAGATGTAAAATAATCTACATCCTACTAAAGTATTATTCCTTTAGCAAATAATGACCAATCAAAATCATGATAATCATTAATTCTCATCTAGCAATGTAAGTTATTAACAAAAGATCTGAATATTCATCAAAAAACCAGTTATGTAATGCGATAAAATATTTATTATATTTAAATAAATCTACTAAATTATAAGCCAGAATGAATTATTGCAACTCTTCATTTTTTTTGCAGTGTTGGTTTTACTTTTTAGCTAGTTTCATACAATTATTTTGTTGTATCAGAGTTTCCACCCACTGGTGGGGAGTGGCGAACACTTATGAAAATCTTCGACCGGTCCTCCACAACCACAGAATACTATTACTCCTAGTCACAGAGAACTTTGCTATCTCCTAGTAGTCCTACCTAGTCCACAACTTGTTTGCGTTTTGTTCTGTCATTTTCATTTCAATTTTTGACAGAAATCAGCTGACTAAGTGACGGCTGAGCTGAGAGTAGATTTCTTTTTCTCTAATCTGTGGCTGAGACGGAACTGGAAGTGTCAATTTCAATCAAGGACAAGATGTTGCCAGCGACAAAAAAATAGCTGCGTTCAAATCGAAATAATCTTGATCACAGATTAATGAAATAACTGGTATAACTTCCTTGGAGTGCCGATCACAGGTGCTGATGCTGAGATGTTGGTATAATTTTTGGAAAGGATGTTGTGTTTGAGAAACGTCTTCCAACTTTTCATTGCTAATATTGCTATGATAATATTAACGGGCGTTATAGTCTCGGGAATCTTTCTGCTATTTAATTTCGGGCAGGGGCTTACCATCATCATCCAAATATGTATACTACTTTTTAGGGTTCCGTACCCAAGGGTAAAGCGAATCTTATTACTATTGGTGCATTCCAGTTCACGTTATTTTTGCCATTTTAGTTATTTTCGATCACAAAAGTCGTTCCACTAGCAATAAAAGTGATCACTGTGGGAGTCTGACAGTTTGAATGTGATCGTTTTTGCCGTTCTTGGCATTCTTAGGCTGAGTTGCACCATAATCACGGTTAAAGTTACGGTCAAATTTTGACATTAGCCCGCCCCGCGAAGCGTGGAACGGTTATAGTTAGCGTTAAAGTTTGAGTTAAAGTAAGCTGGTGCAACTCAGCCTTATGCGTGTACTCCCTAAGGCTCCGCTGTACATATGCCTGTCTGTCTGTCTGTTACCAGGCTGTATCTCATAAACCGTGGAAGTTCGACAGTCGAATCACCGCTATAACAACAAATACTAAAAAAAAGAATAAAATAAATATCTAAGGGGGCTCACATACAACAAACGTGTTTATTTGCTCGTTCTAGGGTTCCGTACAAAAAGGATTATAGATAATGATACGCTAATCTACGCAACTCATCTGCAAATGTGAATCGACTGCCGTTTTGGGTTGAAACTTTGAAAGCCACACACACAAACACACAATGTTTCACTTTTGAAGATCATACAAGTACCTAATAAGGGATATTATCAAAGATAGCTGGTTTTTATATGGGTTCTTGCTTTTAATGACTCTTGTTCCTACTTAATTTAAGTCAATTACTTTAGGTATTATATGCATAGATACATACCTACACTAAAGTAGATAAGTAAAGTACCTACAGGTACTCTGTAGCTGTAGGTACTATTGGTTATCCTGTGCTAAGTAAGTAGTTTACTATTTGAATTGGCATACTTAGGTGGTACCTATAGATACCTACTATCTATGTGAACTCTTTACAATAATTTACCTTGTAGGACTGGCGAGTTTTTTGGACTCCTCATTTTATTAATTCACTGGCCGGGGCTCTTTCAAAACATGAAAGAGATATCATCGGCTTGATGTATTGACGCCATTCGTAACCGCAGCGGGGCGTCGCGCGGCGAACGACATTCCAAATACAAATTAAATTAAAAACGCACTAAAAACAACGTGTTTCCGTTAGGTGCGTTCCCTATTCAAATTCGATAGATTCGATCTGCGCTAATTTGTCTATGGCCGACACAAATAAAGGAAACAACAAAAATGGGAACATACTTATGGGGCGCTTATAGGTACTTATTAGGACATAGCTTATCTATACGTATACTCACTAAAAATTAACGCTTCGTGTTTTTCGCTTTTGTGTTTACTTACGTAGTTTGAAATATAAGGGAGAAAATAACGAGTTGTTAATTTAATTTGAAAGTTCACCTACATACCTACATACTTTGTGGTGCCTACATACTTTTTCTCCATCAATGAACCCTGAAAATTCTACTGACAGAACCACACAGAATAGTGTCAGGTTTTTACGCCCAGCTTCAAAACTTGTCACATTGTGCAATTATTTTCCAAAATATATCCTCTATTTACACTAATTTTCATTGATAGAGTTTATGACATTTCGTTTCGTCACATTCATACTTATATAAGTACTTCCCTATAATATGCGTGTTCGAATTACATACATAATTATCTTCATATATTTATAACTTTAAGTTAAGTTACTTGGAATAGAATTATGCTTCGCTTAACGTCAACGCTTCACAATTTCTTTGCCCAAAGGTTAATTAACTATAATCAATTAGTTACGTATCTACATAAAATATAATAGGTATCTCAGTTTTCTTTAAAGGTCACTGGTTACCTTTAACTTTCTTGCACTATCTAACGATCACATTTAAATAAAATATTCCTCAACAACATTAGCGTCAGTTAGAACGCGCGTCTATTTATAACCCCACCTTTACAATACATGTGTGGCAATTACGTTCCGATATGAAATAATTTAACTATTTATTCCTTTTACACTCCTCGACCGACGAGTAAACTCATCGGCTCGGATACCTGCGTTAATGCGCGATACCCCGCCTCATCTGTCATCATTAATGCCACAGTATCCTAATAAGTTTGTACAATAAATAAAAAGAAATATTATCAAAGAGTGCGCCCCGTTTAATGGTTGTAATTGTGGCCAAATAAAATATAGCAGCGGCCGGCACCGTCTGTCGTGGGTGTCTACCCGGTTAATATCGACATTTACACGCTATAAATATTTTAAATGATTATTTTAATGCTGCACTTGAAGTCGTCATTTATACCTATGAGATGATGTTGAGATGCTGCAGTTAACGCGTCTGCGCCTCGTTCGCGAATAGCCGAAGTAACCCAGCTTTCATCACACCAGTCTCGTAAAATATAGCAACACGCTGTAATTTCCCAAGCTCCCAACATGTCTGAACTAAAATTGCACTGAACATCGTGCTGAGACGAAACTTATTATGCGCACGCTGTCAAACAGAAGCTTATTTGTGCCCGAAAAGCGCTCGGAAGACTTAAAGCCTTCTTGGTTGATGTATGGCGGCGACACGTGAATGCCGACCTTTATATTCAAATCGGCGGTATTCAAATGCGCTCGTTGTCTATGCCACGGTTGACAATTCGCGGGCATTTCGAAAAAGGAACGCGGGAAACGTCATATCATCGTCGGTTCGCATTTCGAATTTCGCTTTTTGGAGCGAGCGTCGATAGTCGATACGCATCTGGCTCTGGCAGCCATGTCTCCAGATTTGCTTTTATTTTAGGTCGATTGTGTCCGAGGAAGATATAGTTTGAGATCGGTAGATATTTGACGTGGGGGGCTGATAAAGTTAGTATTTCGCGGCGGGCTCGCGCTAACGAGCGGCTGAGTAATGAGCGACGCTATTGTGATGTGAACAATGGCTGGTAGCGACGGCTATTGTTTCTATTATTGAAAATGATATCGGATAACGACGTCCATGCAATGTAAGTTCTGGCACCTGCTTAATAATAAATTAAATTGAATAATATTTTAAACTGCATGGAAAGTGTTTTGTTATTAAGGTACACTTTTGCTACCTTCTAAGCTCCTTACCATACCAGTGAAGCTGTAACTTAAGGCTCTGGTGACGGAGGATGCCTATAGGGCTCCATATGTAGCCTTTTGTATACGGAACTCTAAAAATATTGCTTTAGGTAGGTGTAGGTACGGCCTACCTACGATAAGTTCATGATGATTTCTGAAAATTCTTTTGTTGAAAACACTATAACGACATAGGTGTCGTTATAGTGTTTTCACATGATTATTTTTAAATTACAGTTTGATTAAATGCTCTTATCAATCGTGCCACTCTTGACAGATTGGTAGTGCATCTCTCTCTGCTGGCGGTCATCCTGGTACACTAAAGCTACGGACTGCCCCATTGCATTTTATTTTCAACTTCAGTGAAAGTTTCAATGTCACTACTGTACCATATTTAACTCTTTTTCAGTCTCTGTGGTGTGGTGGTGGAGCGTGGGCTCATAACCTGGGGCGGCAAGCTTGATTCGCGCTCAGACAAACATTTATGCACAGAAAAAATATTTACAAATACTTGTGTCCTGTTCTGTGTCTGGGTGTTGTAGGACCATGATGGCCCTTGTAGTTCCTGCCGAGATACAGGGAATACTATAGACAGTAGACAGGGTGCAGGATCTATGTACTTATGTGAATTATGTGATCATTAAATAAATAATAAATAAATATGTGCTAAGCAGTTTTTTTTTGCTTGTACCTACTATGGGAACCAGATAACTGATATAATACTTAGATACTTTTTGTTTGTAAATACATCATAGAATACGTTATAACACTCAGACACAGAACAAACATCTATGTTCATCACACAAATGTTTGTCCTGGGTAGGAATCGAACCCACAGCCCTCAGTTCAGAACTACCAACTGAGCTATCGGGGCCATCATTGGGCGTTTATTCATAACTATTTCTATTTTACAGAGCTATAAGTAATAAGGTGTGTGCCAGTTTATTTGCAAATATCAGGTTCCGTCGCGGGTTGATGCAAATCCGTTGCAACGGACGTCGCATCCCCATCTGCATACAATGAGTGCGACGCTCCAGTTTCGATGTAATTTACTGGTGATGCCGCCGCTTAGATGTCGCCTTCAGATATCTCGTACCTAATTTAAAATATTTCGAAAAGAAACACAAGTTGTCCTTGTATAGGGCTATGCAAATCGTGTACGGGATCCACTTGGACTCCTTTTGAATTTGATAAATTAAATGAAAATTGAAATGAAAAAAATGTGACAAATGAAATGAAACATGAAATAAAAATGAAATGAAACTTTATATTAAAAATTAAATTCAAAATGAATTATTTGAATTGAAACGAAATTTCATAATTCACAGAATTTCGCAACTACATTTCATTTGCGAAATGCTAATTGATTTTACACATGCTATGAGTTATTAAATCAATCCATCACTAGTCACTAGTAGGTATATGCATGAAACAATAGCGTTTCGGTTTTTGTATAAATAGGTACTATTTCTTTTCTCTAATCTGTGATAAATACCCACACAGTTTAGAGAAAAACCAATTATTATAATAGTATCTAGAAATTACAAGTAAAAAAAACCTTAAAGTATTTGTTATAGGTAGGTACCTTATCTAATTCTCAACCTACCTTTCCATTCAAGAACCAGCCACAACCACAACTTAATTGTATTTTAGTCAACTAACTTATCACGGTCATTATTTACAACAAAACCCATGGGTGTTCTTTGCTTACATTTTGTATAAACAATGATATTTTTTATCATCTGTTGGCTACCAATTACTGTGGCTGGAACGCCCTGTGCTGACAAATTGATGTTAAAAAAGGAACTTCGCGCCCTTTTCGTTAAATCCAATATGGCTGCCGTAAGTTTTATGGA
Organism: Ennomos erosarius; assembly: GCA_963580505.1. Classification (NCBI taxonomy): domain Eukaryota; kingdom Metazoa; phylum Arthropoda; class Insecta; order Lepidoptera; family Geometridae; genus Ennomos; species Ennomos erosarius. Next base: position 1,601,892 of record OY756996.1, on the reverse strand, counting down.
CCGTTACTTTTTAATTGTTGTTTTAAATTCTAATTTTAAACTTTGTATTGTAGGTAGGTAAGTGTACCTAAACTACGATAAAGTTATTCTGATTGGTATAAAGTGACTGCATGACACTACCCCAATGTAAGATTCTCTATTTTTTAATAGGCAGTCCTGTTATGGGTGACCTTTGCGCTGAACAATCAGGTTTCAGGCGAATGACAAGCTTGCTTATTATATTATCATATTAATAAAAAAACTACATATTTTATTTTATTTTTATTTTTTAACATAATATCCATATTATCATTGCAGTAGTCATGCCACCTTTATCACTAGCAAGGGCCAACAGTAAACTAATTAAAAAGAATAATGGCGTCAAAGCTGCAGGTGTAATATTTGCAAGCTGCGCACGCGCCACTAATTGCACAAACTTAAATTTATCAATGCCTTCTTTATGGATAGTTTATTTTAGTTCCGACGATAAATAACGTTAGTGCTTCAGCTAGGTTATCTAGAAGGTAGTAAAATGGTTTAAGTACGACAAGTCACTGGGTCGCTCTTTAGAAAATACCTGACAAGTAAATTTATGAAGTGCATATTTCATGACATTTTAACACAAATGCTAAGTATTAAATGTTATTAAGTACATAAATTAACTTAATTTAACGAATGTGTTGTGAAGAAACATGCAGTGATAATTAAAGTCTTAAGATATGTATAACGCCTATTTTTGACACAAACATCTTACTACTTCATATGTTATTCTAAAAATACCGTGGCATTTGCGTGGCATGCCTGAAAGTCCTAAAACTAATACCTAATTAATAGAAATTATTAAGCAGGTACCCTGTATTTGAAAAATTGGTATGAGTATGAAATACTTACACGTTTTTCACGTTTTAATAGTACTTACGGGATATTTACCGTGATTAGAATCATTTTCCCGTAAGTACTATTAAAAACGTGGTAAATAACCATGAAAGTTTAAAACAGTGTTTTACACGTTTTAATTTTTTTTTCTTATTTAACTGTGTGCTTAACTACGAAATAAATCACGATGACTTCCCCGGGAGCTATTTAAATTAAGAAATAAATACAAACGCAAATCCGACGTTTGTTTATTTCCCATTGAGACAACGCTTGAAAAAGGATAGACGTCTGAGCGAAACTTCAAAGAATTCAATTCAAATGGGCCGCATTGTTGTCTGCCAAGCGTTTTATTTCCATTTTTTAACCGCGACTTATCTACGGTGATAAACGACTTCGCCTCGGTAATTCGGACGTCGATTAATTATATTCTAAATCGCTGCCATATCGACAATATGTCAGTGCGCCACTTGGCGGGTAGTTTGTCAAAATATCCGGAATCGGTGAGTTGGTGAGTTGTCTATGCCTATCAGTCACAAAAGTCACAATACATCAGCGAGATCGTAACAACGGTGAGATCATTGTCGTTTGGGTAGTTTTTTAATTCGGCTACCGCTCGACGGGATGACTAATCGACAGTCGATTAGATAGTTTGACAGTTTGACTAATGCTCGCTGTGTTTAGCGCGGAGTTTGACGTCTGAATGAGGCGGAATTAAGGGGTGTCGACGTTGAATTAATAAGAACTGTGGCATAAAGCCATAAGTTATGTGTTTTTACGGCTTCCGTCTAAAAAGTTATAGTCGTGAAGAGCGGAAGAACAATTTAATTTGACACATGAACACATAGCAAAGAAAGGAATGGCTTAGATTATATTGAGATGGTAAGACAGTTTTTGGCGTTTGTTTTGTTAGCACTTTTCCATTAAGGGCAGTACGCTTGTTTGATATTGTAGAGGTATACTTAATTGTTAAAAAAAAAAGCTTTGAAAGTTTTTTGACTATTTTGGCTTATGTCATGTGTGTATTTTTCCATACATAGATGTGTTTCAATAATACCAAAACTGACCCAAAGTAACCTAAGATACCAGTCATTCATGTGATGTCGACATCACAAACCAACGTGCCTTCAACGTTATGATTCCAGATAACGCAAGGATTGAGACGTCTTGCTTCGACACCAGGAATGCTGACTGTTTACCTTTGCCACGCGCGTTGACTTTTCAAAAACCCGTATGTCAATGTCATAGGGTCTAAAAAAATATTAGAGAGCGATAAATTGTCTTTGGTATTGGTCATCCGATCGGTTAGTTCGATTGGGCACGAGATGGGTTATCTGGAGGAATATTCAGAGGTTGGTATGTCAACCAGGCTTGTTTGTTTGTATAAGTCAAGGTGACGGGATATAGTTTTAGATTGTTGTATGTTGATTAAGTGGGAATAATGTTTTTCAAAGTTTTTACTTTAGAACTATGGAATCTTTACGAATGCTTTCCTCCACACAAAGAAGAACCAAAATTGTGCATGAGTGACAGGAGGAGTACCTCCAACAAGGAGTAAAATACACCCTGTTCATAAATCTTAGATTTTTATGTAAACAAAGTAATGTCACGAAATGTCACTGACATGCCAGTTGCAAAAAACATTTTTCCCTTAAGAAAAATATTTTTTGTTAATTTTGATTGTTAACAATTCAGCTGTACTGTTTATATAGTCTGTTAGTGAACAACATTCGCTCGCAGGCTACTTCTTGTATGTTTCTCTTTGTACAAATTCATCACCACGAGATGTCCTTGACATTCAAAGCTTTTCCACGGCCGGTTTCTGACTGGCGATAGATTTTCTGTTCTTGACAAGGTCCTTGAGATCGACAGATAGCTAAGGATCCATTTTGCAAACGAATTTCTGGATGAAATTTAGCAAACTTAACAAAAGACAGAACAAAAAATCACAATAAAATTGCACAAATGCAGGAATAAGAACATTCGAATTCGAGAAAACAAGAATAAAACGGAAAATGATGGCAGCAGATTAGGTCCTCTTGAAAATGTTTAGAACCTCTACAGTATTACCAGTATAACAAAAATTTTCTATCAAAAATTGTTTATTTTATCATAAAATTTTATAGAACAGATATTTTGTCAAAATAAATAGTACAGAATGAAATATATTTTATAATTGATCAGATTACTACCTACCAGAAAAAAAAATTAATTATTGTTTTGGTCAAATATAGTAAACTACTACTATAAAAGATATTTTTTGCACTGTTATCCCCTTTGTTTACATAAAATATCTAAGATATATGAATAGGGTATAGGCGCTTAGTCTTGTCACGGTCTCTCACGAGATAAAGTGTCGAGAAAATTATGTCGCGGTGCGCATGTTTGCCCGGCAGAGCTGGCTACATGCCTACACGAGTAGAAGAATAACATCAATAGACCATTAGACAAGGCTATAGTATCATTCTAACACTATTAACGTGACTAGGTTCACGAAGGGTCGGTGCAGACTGCAAGACGTGGTGGGCGCGGCCGTTGCACGCGACGTGATGGATGCGGCTCGGTGAGGGTAGCTCGGTAATTGGAGGTGGCGACTTGGCGAGTGCTAATGGGGAATCGGAATATGTAGCTTTAAATCGGAAGGGAAATAAGCTCTGTGTAAAGTAGTGCGATTGTTCCACATAAATGTAGGTGTTAGCACAGATTAAATATCTAATAAGTAGTTGCTTGGTAAGTTGGTATTATTGGTTCTTTTCTCGTATTACATTAATGTAAAGAGCGTTTATGATAAAACCTCAATATTTACCAGCTGGATTTACTTCCATTACCGAAAGTTATTTCTTGATCACGCACCTCGGATGACGTAATTAGTTCGATATTTCGACACATTCGTTTCCGATGCTGGCAGGCATCGCCGACCGCCATGTTTGTTGACAGAACGCGCGAAATTATCCAGATTTCGCGCGCAAACTCACCCGACGCAGTTTGTTTATAAATCTTGGAAAATCCGAGCTAATACCCGCTGAAATTGTAATTCTATTTGATTTTAAGCTGTATTGCTTTGTGTTAAGGATTATGTATGTGCCGGATTACGTGTTTTTTCATCGCTGTTTCCTGTAATGTTTACTTTCCCGCGTAAACGTACGTTTGAACGTACGGATGCAATCCGCCGCGCTTTTACGTTGTTTGTTTTGATATTAATTTAGAAATGCCACAGTTATTGTTATATTAATGTGTTTATGGATTTTAAAAGAGCTGTTATAGGTTACGAGATTGATGCTATGATGCGAGCACTTAGATGAAATGGATCGCATTTGGCGTGGGATTATGCAAACAATAATAAAATGTACTTAGACTTTCAGTTAAAACACTAAAGTCTGAAATGCCTTTTCAGGAATTTTCTTGTCTGTTTTTAAGTTCTTTTGGGCAAAGGGATAGTCGTACCTAATAGTTATCTACAGATTAATTTGTAAAGGGAAATTAGAGTCACGAGCGTGAATTGAACCCACATTCATCCATCCCTCAAGCCGATATATGCTTTACTTAAGGTACCATGACAAATGGTCTCATGTCCGAATTTTCCATTCACCTTTTACAACCAACTTACAGGATTGGTAGCATAGCAATGGATGGATGCAACACAACATCAGGCAATAAGTACCTACTGCTATAAAAATCATAAATATTCCTAGTACTTGTTATGTTGAACTACCCACTTAGCTACACCTTCAACAGAACCTGCAGTGTATCCTAATATACCTTTCATAGTTAACAATTTCAGAAAATAAGCAATGCTTTCATAACTACCTGAAATACAAAATCATAGTTAATATTTACCTATAAGTAGGTACTTATCTACTTATATTATTTTACTTTCCTAAGCATTTACTTCTTCACTTCTCAAGTTAGGTACCAAACTATTACGAAATCTTCTCACATCAGAGAAAACAAAAAAGAGGCATCGTCAACTTCCAGACATAATAAAAGAGATCACTGGCCACCTAAAACAATTTAAGAAAAAGAAAATATAAAACTTATTCCAAATTCGACCTGCAACAAAACGACTTGACCCGTGGTTTATCTTTTTTTTAAATGAGGCAAAGCTTGGCATTAATCCGTCGGCATGAAAGGGCAACGCTGGCTACGCAGTAGGGGTCTGGCAGGTGCGCTGTAAGAAAAAAAGTTAAAATAGACAAGAACGAAGAGTATGCTAGCTGGTAGAGAAATACTACATACGTATGCGTAAATGGTCAAGAACGAACCCATAACAAGGGAACCCTTATTATAAAAATAAAATTGTATTAATTATAGAGCAAGCAAATCCTGTTATTTGTAATTTTTACACTTTATAAGAGGTCTGAAAAAGCATATTGTTGATTCACTTTTATTGAACATTCGACATAACGTCGTGGTGTAAACACAAAGAACACTACCGAAGAACCGAAAGCTTGTGCCATTTGGCTTCGCAACAGCTTTTTATATACATATTACATAGATCCACTCAAGTAGTTGGTATTTATACTTAGATCACTATAAGGCCCGTCTGCACTAAACTTTGACAGCTCTTTAGTTTGCACTTATTTCTGTATATAGTTTTATTAAATGTTAGTTGGAAAATAACAGGTACGTATTTTTTGTTTTGTTTTAGCAATATTTAATTTGTACAAAATTTATTAAATTTTGGCTTTTGTAAGGCGTATAAAATAATTGTGACAAGAAGTCAGAAGGAAAATAAACAAGGCCTTAGTTTTACTTTTTTTATGGCAGCCATTGACACAAAGTACACGTCGATTATCATTTAGCCTTGCTTTGTTTCTGTCTAATAATATCTGAGAAATATTCAGATATTTTTATATGGTATTTTTCTTTTAATTTCGGAATGGTTTTCCAATTTTGGTACCTCCTAAAGAATATAATATTATCAATTATTAAGCTGAGGAGTACTAGTGGGTCTCAGTAAGGATCCCTAGAAAAGGATGATCGCCCGCAGCGCCCCCGCTGGCGTAAGGGCGGAACCAATCGCTCGGACATGGTGTCATGATTATTCCTTACGTTCGACTGTGCCAAGAGTTATCATATTTCTACTTATAGAATCATAATTATAATAAAAGTGAAATTGGTTGCTTGCACGATATGTGATACTCACAGAGATATTATTTGACGCAGGTACCTATATGTACACGTACAGTCGCGGAAAGAAATGCTTAACAGTTTAAAAATCATCATCATCAGCCTGACACTGCTGAACATATGCCTCCCCCAAAGAGCGCCACTTTAAAGGCTGCTTGCCTCTTGTATCCATCGGCTCCCCACGGTTCCGCGGCTTAAAAAATAAATAAGTAAAATTATATAAATTTTACACAGCGCCAGCTAGTCCCAAATTAAGCAAAGCTTGTACTACAGAAACCAGACAACTGATAGAATACCCATTAGAAGTAGTTGGTAGTTTGAAGGACTTCAGAAATGAACGCGTAAAAGATGGACAACCTCTGTGGTCTGGTGGTTGAGTAGGTTGGCTCTTAGCCCGAAAGCGGTGGGTTCAATTCCCGAATCAGGACAAGTATTTATGCACAGAAAAAGGATGAGACCAGAACTACTATATTAGGTACATACCCAGGATACGTGGCTCCATTTTTTCGCAAAATCGTCTATTCTTAGAGTACTCTGGAGTAAGATAGGTACTCTCATGGCAATATTTCTGCCTAATCACCTTTCACCTAGTAGCCGGTCAAAGTGACGCTTAATGGGCGACGTCTCCAGTCTGATAATCATGATGACATTACACTGAGTAAAAATCTAAAAAAATATGGAGTAGATTGTACCTACTGTGCATCATAATATGCCGCCTGCTGCAGGTTTTAGCTCCAGCTTCTGGTACAACCACGTTTCGCCAGTCGTCACTCCACTTATGGCTACTGGGGGTCTAGCAATGATCCCAATCACTAACGCTAACGCCTCACGCTAATTCCAAAAATGTATTGAAATGACATTCGCTACGGAAAAGTTAGCGATTTCCGAAATGTCATTTCAATACATTTTTGGAGTTAGTGTGAGGCGTTAGCATTAGTGGTTGGTATCATTGCTAGACCCCCTGCTCTATTTCACTACGAAAAAATCCGCCAACAATCTACTTCTAAATTAGAATTTTTCTTTCCCACACATAGTAGGTATGTATTATAGTTATTCTATGATCACAAACTTTATTACCTACATTATTCGAAAAATAGTGTAATTTTAATGGAGTAAGCCCATGCAGAATTGCCATAAATTGTCATCACAGACGTACACATGCTTATATTATCATCATGTCCACTGCTGCTTCACAGTCGAGCTTATTTGCATCACTGTATTGAAAGCCAGCTATGGATTGTAAAATGTGGATAGATGTGGTTCGTAAATGGTCTTGGTAGCGAGTGTGTCGTCGACCGGAGCCTTGACCTAGGCAGTGAAAGTACGATACAGAACTCATATTAAATGGTCTCGACTTCGATTGCTTTCTTTGATTCATTAATGAAATGATAAGCTTCTATATTTCAAAAGCAAAATTGACTACGGATTAATAATGAAAATTCGTCAAGTTGAAAAAGACCTATGACTGGTTTGCGAGTACCTAGTTTATACCACCATGGATGAACGCAAATTACGCGAGATAATTCGGTCAAAAATACGTATGTAGGTACTTATTTATTGATTTTAAGGTTTACCCTCGTTTCAATGAAGAAAAATTAGTTATGGAATGTAATATTTTTAAAAGCTTATAAGGGATAGGTTCTACTAAACTAACTAAACTATTCCTTTTTTTCTTCGGCTGCAAGAATAAAAATGTTGTTGGCTATTTACCTAAGCAATTTTTTGCTTGCACACAAACTCTGAGAAAAACAGTTGACTGCCGAAAAATTCGTTAGTTTTTTATCATAACGTAAGCTGCAGGGGTAAAAAAAACGTTATCATTCATAGTTATTATTTTATATTTTTTTTTTATCTACAAAATATCAACAACAATTACACAATAGTCAACAACGATTGCAAACAACAGCAAAACAAACATAACATTATTGTTCACACAATAAATTATCACAATTCACCAACTGTAGTCATGACTGATGGAAGTACATCTCCATCAGATCTACATTAGTCTTATTATTTGTATTTAATATTTACAACGGGCAACCCTGGCCACTAACACTAATAAATGCGAAGAGCTCACAGCGCGAGCTTTGTTTCGCTTCTAATTTCAAAATTCGAATGTCAGTTGTTAGTGATGCTTGCCTCCCTTGTGGTGGTAGATGTGTTTGTAAACGGGCACATGGACGGGGTAAGGCTTGGGGATTGGGACCTCAACCTTCTTCTCGACTTCAACGGGGTAAGGCTTCTCGACCTCATAAGGCACAGGCTTCTCAACCGTATACGGCACAGGCTTTTCAATAATATGTGGAACGACCTGTAACAAAAACAAGTTGAAAATCGAATGTCCGATTTTTGACGCAATCTGTCACAAATGCGAGACGTGTTTTTTTGCGCACGCTTCGCTGGCTGTCACTTTTACTTTCGATGCGGCTAGTTGCGTTACGTAATATTAATTGGTGCAGTGGCATGGATGGGGCACTTATTATGTCACACGTACCACTTAAAAACACAATAACATTGACAAAATATAATCTTGATTATTTTCGATTGTTTCATTGTACAATGTAAAATGATATAGTTTCTCTCGTACCTTTATAAACGTAATGACTAAGTATAATAATTAAAAAAAGTACATAAAGATATAATAGCTACTTTTTAAATAAGTGCCGATATTTATTTATCACCTTTTGTCGTCATGCTCGTGAAAATTTTAAAAGTGACCTCGTTCAAGGCTCAAGGCTTATGACGTCATGTCATGTCATTCATGGCCGTATTCTTTATTTGAAAAAGTGACATATGTTATTATCACTTTTTTTCCTTTTTTTAGGATGCCTCGCTAGACATTCTATTTATATTACAGTCTAGTCATCTACTTGACTAATGAGTAATTTGAATTTAACCTAAACTTCTAAGATTAATATATTCTAAGAGTGACATGTATTTGATGCGCATTTGTTTGTTTGTGCATTTGTTAATGGTATCGCATAAACCCACTACTATCTGTAACATGCACTTGTTCCTTTATTTCCTTAGCAGCGGAATGCGGGAGTAAAGTGACCACTTTCATAATAGGTAATTCTAGATAATGATTAACAATCTTGTACTTAGGTATGCTACATAGTTTACGGAAGCACTGTCTCTACATCCCTCCTCGGTTCCTTTGATGGAGACTCTTATACGATCTCCTTTTCCACTTTTATTGTTTGATGTTACGTCTGATTAATTAATGTAGTCAGGATTGTTTATTTATTTTGTAAATCTCGACTTCTATGTAGATCGGAGAGCAAACAAAGCATCCAAATTCAATTCAAAATTAAGTCCCAGGTCGTTAAATTTTTTAACATACATTATTAAAACTGCCACTTTAACAAATCCTGAATGAACCCCAGTTTAATCGTAATGTAGATAGAAGCATCCTAACTTAAAAAGAACTTTCAGAGCTTTAAAATACCCAGTACGATAGGTCAGTTTGAATTGTCTTTACATGATCTATGTTCGAAAATTCGATTCAGAAGTTACTCCTCCCGGTTATTCACCCTCTCTCTATTTCTTCTTCTTCTACTTTTTACTCTACGGAGTAAGGAGAAAAAAAACTAACCTAGTTCCAAATCCAAAACTAACACAAAGTAAGTACATCTCAGATCTCAGTAGAGTACATCTTGGACTCTTCAAACCTAGAGTGAACAGGTTTTCTAGGCAAGAGTGTCGCGTCCTTGACCGCATCCTCAATTCGTCCATCAGGATCGAGGCCAAACGCATGCCACCAAAAAAAAAATCCCCTAGAAGTTTTTAAAGGCGAAAGAGAGCCGATGTCTTCTCCCTTCTCCAAAGGGTTCCGTCGTCAACTGCATCGTCACAAGCTCTGTGAGTCACATGCAGGCCTCATCATTATCGGCCTGAAATAGCCCACTGCTGGATATAGGCCACTCTCAACGTACGCCGTTGACCTCTCGGTCTTCGGCTCTTCTCATCCAATATACTGCCAGTCACACAGCGCAAATCTTCGGTCCACCTAATAGGTGTACGTCCTACACTACGTTTGCCAAGTCGCGGTCTCCATTCAAGAACACGTCTTCCCCATTATTTGCCGATTCTGCTGCAAATATGGCCTGCCCACTGCCACTTCAGTTTGCTGATTGGATGGGCTGTCGGTGACCTGACTTCTCTGTCAGATCACCTCATTCCTGATTCGATCCTTCAGAGAGACATACCTACCATATACAAAAGAAAACTTCTCAGAGGTAGTCCTTACCTTGTAGACAGGAACATGGATCGGCTGCTCTACCGTCACATGGACTGGGTAGGGCTGCGGGATCGGCACCTTCACGTACTGTGGTACTGACACCGCCACTGGATGTGGAATTGGGACTCCTATCTTCTTCACGACGGTCACGTGGTATGGCTTCGTGTGCTCCGAGTGCGAGTGACCTTCAGGCTCCCATTCTTCGGAAGGCCGCGCTGCTGCAAACGCGGCCAGGAGTAGGACTACTGCTGTTCTCTGGAAGGAAAGTTGATTTGTTATATTGGAAATTGGATTTTAAAGATTTTTAATAAGGATTTGAATTTTTTTTTGTTAAGGAAGCTTTGCTTTTGGTAATCTTTAGGGCTCGCTTTTGGTGTGTAACGCTTGATTTTGTAACCTTTAGGGCTCGCTTTTGGTATATAAGGGTTGCTTTTGTAACCTTTAGGGCTCGCTTTTGGTTTATAAGGCTTGCTTTTGTAACCTTTAGAGCTCGCCCTTGGTCTGTAATGCTTGCTTTTGTAATCTTTAGGGCTCGCTTTTGGTTTATAAGGCTTGCTTTTGTAACCTTTAGAGCTCACTTTTGGTAAGTAAGGCTTGCTTTTGTAACTTTTAGGGTTCGCTTTTGGTAATCATTAAAATTATTTATCAACTCAAATAAAGATATGATTTCAATTAAAAATTAACATCTTGACAAAAGGAACCATATAAACTCCAAGCATATTCAAAGGAATACCATTATCGTAATGACAACATTTAAATGCTCTGATGTAAGCTATTCCTGCAGAAGCACGATACAATTTAACTTGCATTACAAAACCAGTAATCATAGTCCTTTCACTACATCAAGATGAAGCAGGAAGCTATCATAATAATTATGACATAACATTATAACTATTCCATGTCAGAACATGCACTGCACACTTTTAAACATTTTGCAAAATTAGGCCTCGTTTAAAATCGTAGACAACTTTTTTTGGCTAATGTAATATTGCACATTTAGCCTCTAGTAGGTCACTCCGCTTCCGAGGGTTTCAAAACTGTTTCCGATTATATCACTGCACCAAAAAGTTAATGAAAAAACTTACAAAAGCGATCATGTTGAACGGTTTAGAGTTGTCGTTGAATTCTTTGTGGTAACTGTTGCTGTTTGTGATCCCCGCGAGCGTTTTATACTTGGTGAAATGTGCTCTGTGCCTTTCCATTCAGTGATAGGGTCTCTGTACCATGACTGCTTCTACTTTAAACCATAAATCGAGTTTCTCTTTACGTTTCACATTCATTGCTGCATGTTTTAAGAACATAATACGTAGTCTTTTTTAAAACGCTTCAATGGTTCTTATGGTCAAAAAGATTTGTAGTGCTGATAAAATATCTTGGTGAAGTCCAATTGTACTATCACCGGAGTAACAAGTTTGGGTTTTGTTTTGGACCCGACATGTGCAGGATATTTTTTTTATTTTTTTTATTTTGGTAGGTAATAGAAAGTAGGTTATATCTATACGAAGAGTAGAGGATCTTAATATTAAAGTAAAGTATAATGTTTCTTTGAAAATGAGAGCTTTCCTTGACGCGTCCTATCTGCTGTCCGCTTGTTACTTCGCATACAAAATTGTTTGTAAAAAATTATTAAAAAATTAATTTAATTCTAACTACGTATTTATGTAGGTAGGCTAAACGACTAGACAAGCATCTAGTCTATTTTATTTTATTTTTATTTATTTATAAGAAGATCAACAGCTAATACATTTGTTATATTGTACACGAGTTAAATTACAAAAATAGGCCAATAACAGAACTTCCTTATAATTTTACATTTAATAAATTATGCTCGTCTCTCCAGCGAACGTGTGTGTGTGTGTGAGGTGTGTAGTGTAGGGGTGAGTGTATGGGAGTGTGTCTAGCAATTTTTAGTGAATTGCTACTATTACTACTACTACTACTACTACTACTACTACTCTAGTAGTCCGAACAAATGCACCAGCTCAATAATTATTGGTGGTTATTGGTACATATTATACAAAGTTGCGTGCACTCATAGCGAATTTTGTCTCTAGTCGATCGGTTAAAGTTCGCTGCGGCTACTACTTGAATGGGTTACGGCTACAAAAAGTGGTATTTAAAGTCTACCGTGATGTGAAGTTATTGCCAGATTTTTACGCAAGACAATAGCTTTTAAGCATTGAGATATGATACAATAAATGGAAGTAGGTATGTGTTGTGTCATCACCATCATCATCATTAACAGCCTGAAGACGTCCACTGCTGAACATAGGCCTCCCCCCGGGAGCGCCACTTAGAGCGGCCTCTCGCCTCCTGCATCCATCGGCTCCCCACTTGTGGCCTACGCTGCGCCTTCCGGGGTTCGTGGTCGCCTTCCGAGAACCTTTCTTCCCCATCGGTTGTTAGTTCTGTGTTGTGTACCATATCTCCATGCCGTTAAGCCTTGTCGGAAGCCGGGTCAGGAAGAATCCTGGCACCATGGCTGACCACTTCCCTTCACGAGAAGAAGAGAGAGACCTAATGGTAGAGCTCCCAGCAAGCAGGCCCAATGTCGTAGGTGGCATGGTACTAATAGGTATAATACATACAGTCAGAGTGCAATGCCTTAAAAATGTAGGTACAAGCATGGAGCTAATAAAAAAAGGTGGGAATCCCGTCTGACCCGAAACTGAAGCACCCTTAGGAAGCCAGAAACTTCGTACGTACGAGCGGGCCACGCACACACTCGCATCATATGCCTCCGGGCGCCCTACTTTCATCCGACACACATATGTAATATGTTCGCCATTTTGGGCCTCAGTTCGATGTCAACCAAAACTCAATCCTTCTTTTTTTACTTCATCCATGGGTACAAGCATTTTCAGAAAGGAAATTGGATAATACGAATAAATAAATAAATACAGGTAGATGAATAAAATAAAAAAAATCTTTCAATAAGTATTTTTTTTGTGTGAGGTAGGTATAGGTAGGTACTACTTAACATTATATTTTATCTCCCTTTTATAATCGCTGCAGGCGAATAAATCGGTAGGTAGGTAGGAGTTAGGACTGATCAAGTAGCCCAAATAAGGACATAAGTACATGTAGTACTAAGTACATGGAGAATGGAGATACTTTTTCTGAAGCATTCTCTTACCGACATACTTTTGAAGTGATCTCTAGATTGTACTTACATAAGTACAGATAGGGTTTTTGGCGAGAACGCGGAGAAGTTCACGTCGTTGCATTGTATTTTTTTATGAGATTGAATGACGTGACGAGCTAGTCGTTCACCTGATGTTAAGCCCATAACAGTTGCAGTGTATTATTTCTCTAAACTTGTGCTTTCCCAGTGTTAAAGTTTAAAATTGGTGGCGTTTTACGCATTAAGTGCTGAATTACAGGCATGAGCGCATGAGTGTGGGCAAGTGATAAAATGTGGTGAAACGTGGTTTTTTGTGTTGCTTCCAAAATTCCATAGAAGCTCCTAGTAATGTTGCCACCATTACTGGAGCATGACTTATACTGGACTTATGACTTTAGACTTTACTTTACGTAAAATATTCTATATCACGATAAAAAATTACAATACTTGACACTCGCTAAATACATTATGTGTGTAGCCAAAATATAAAAAAAAAATAGTACCTCTATATATATAATAGTCTTGAAAAATGAATGGGTACTTATTAATTTGATGGTATTATATAATCGATCTGCTGTTAAAATAACGACACGATATGAAGTGCAATGCTTCGTAACCTGTTATTTTTACTTTTACATTTCTTTTACAACTTGCGGCAATGGAGGAATGTTTCTAAAAGAAATAAAAACGTAGAGCTTCCGTACTCTCATGGCCTCTTCCCATTTTCCTGCACAGGTTGCCATACCAAATTTAAAGCAACAAAAAATGGTAACGTCACTCTTTTCGTAAAAAGCCAATATTCGCCTAGGTCTTAGGCGAATGCGTGCGTTGTGTAGGCTACTGAAGCTCGTTGCTAGACGAATCAAACAGTAGCCCATGTTTTTTAGTCGTTCAGTCTAGCAACGTTGGTTTCGCACTGACATAATGAAATGCATCGCAAAAAACATGCGTCCGAATGCTGCTGTGCCGTAAGTCAAAAGCTAATAGCGTTTTCAGAACTACAATTTAATAATTAATATTAAATCTTTATTGAAATCTCTAATTAGACAAACCCGAAAAAAATTTTTTAATTAAATTTTCTAAGGCGGGTTAATTATAACTTACGTTAGGAAGCCATTACCTATCACCATGCGAACACTTTTTGTGGTATCGTAACCAGTTGGAGTCATGGTTAAGATTTATTTGTATGTTCAATAATCCTTACAGACAGAAACATCTTGAGTATTTTTTTATCATAAACCAAATATTTCATTTTTATAAAATTAAGCCTCTGTAAATATTTGCCCAGTAGGCTATGGCAAATAATCAACTCTGGGTAACTATATTGTTTACGCGGTTTGATTATCGCTTTAATGGTATAACTTGGACCACCGCGCTATCGTACCGATGTCGTCATGTCGGCAACAGAGATGCAGCTACTATTATTTATTCTGTGCCAATTCATCTTCCGGAGACTGCCTTCCGCGTTCACTCGACTACTCGACGCGCCACATTTCACACGTGGGCCAGGCTTACAGTGGAGTAGGGATAGACTGGCTCTAGGAATTAGGATATCAGAGAATGCATTCTAATCTGACATTTACTGATCGATTGTTGCAGGTTTTTGCATCGGGCTTATGCTGTTGAGAGATCTGAAATAAAGAGATCCGCAGGGGAACTAAAGTGACCGATAGCTCTTAGGATTAGCAAGTTGAAGTGACAATGGGCAGGCCACATCGCTCGTAGACCTGACAACCGATGGGGAAGAAATGTACTCAAGTGGCGACCTCGAATCGGAAGACGCAGCGTAAGCCAGCCCCCCACTAGGTGGACCGACGATCTGGTGAAGCCGATGGATGGAGGAGGCAAGCAGCCGCTCAAATTGGCGCTCTATGGGGGAGGCCTATGTTCAGCAGTGGACGTCTTCAGGCTGTTAGCGATGATGATGATGAATGATGATGAGTGTTGACCTCTGGTCCCTGCGTGTGAGGATAGGACCACTCCTGCATCTCTTCCCACGAGTGCCATAAGAGCCGGCTAAGCGACTATCCGAGATGACCAGCAGTATTTTCCTCGGTACATCAATATCTTCTGCGCTTACGCATGACGAAAGCAAATCTCGCATTTTTCAACTATCCTTGGTGGTGGTTGAGTTCGGGATGTACTAAGGTATCTACAAAATCATGGGGCATGGAAGCAAAAGCGTTTGTATTCGCGAGATCTACTTGGCAGAACTAATAGTGTCACACCACCATCAGACCAGAAATATAATTTAAAATATTGCCATAATCACAGACCTACAGTTCTTTCGTACTCTCACTATTATAATAATGACAGGCGCTGCTGTCATTAATTAAAATATTCGTAGGCGCTTCGTCTGAGATTGATCGATGATTTGACTTGACTTTTCTAGAAGGCTCCTAAAAAGTAACGAGTGAGATGACAGATCAATCGTTTATTAATTGTGTATAATATAGAGATTTACATTATATCATAATATTGGTAAACCAGCAGCCCTACCGTGTAAGCATTCTGGTAATGAACATCGCCTGCCATCCTGCTTACGCCAATGTACAAGCCCTTGAGTGCGAGCAAGAGAGCACACGATTACGATTGCCACCGGGCTTACGCGGTAAGGCCACAGGCCTGTTCAATTCAACAGTCAATAGTTATTTACGTATTTTCAATTTTCATCAGTGGTCAATAATTATTTAGGTACGTATTTTCGGTTTTCATCAGGTAAAATTGTGGACAAACGCTGGCCTAGTCAATGATAGTAACTTATCTCACTTATGGCTGAAATTCTCACTTAAGTTATGGTCGTTTTCACTAAAATTTTACAGCCTATCGCCGTATAAGTTCGCGCTTGTTGCCTGGGATGTTCCCAAATGCGTTGCAGTAGGTACTTACTTAGGTCCTACTTATGTGCTATTTTAGGGGTTGACAAACTTTAGTGCAGTCGGCAATTAGACTAGCCGCTGAGAAAATGCGTTTCGTCATCATCATCAACAGACTGAAGAAGAGTACCACTGATGAACATAGGTCTCCCCCAGAGAGCGCTACCTTGGGCGGCTGCTGCGGGGAGCAGCCACTCGAGAGTGATGGATGCAGGAAGGGTCCTGCATCCGTCGCTCTTGAGCAAACGTAAGGAGCCGATGGATGCAGGACCCTTCCTGCATCTATCGGCTCCCTACGTTTTCATAGGTGCTTTAAAATCTAATCTTTTAGGCATTTTTAGGGGTTAATTTGGGGTTTTAATTTTTTAGACACTAACTAGACACACCTATGGAAATGGATGAGCCATCGAGCTATCTACTTGCTTGGTAATCATTCAACATTCTGGCATCTCCTCAACCAATAATCAGTAAATATATTTAAAAAAAACGTAATGTATCTATTTTATTTTTATTCTATGCCTTCGTCACAGACCACACAAGATCACAACATATGATTCTATTGAACAGCGTCATGCAACTGTCAAAATAGGCACTCTGATTGATTTATTGGCGCCCTCGCGTCCGAACCTCGCCATAGGTGGCACCACATGTGCTCTTCACGCTGCGACCATCCGGACCAAATTTGACAACTTTGTTAGTTAGAGCAGGTATTTATTCTGACGGTAAGAGCCAAAAATGTACATTGGTATAGTTCCCCGATCCCTTTTTATTTCTTTTTAATTTCCTTCACTAGTTTCTTCGTAATAAAAAAAATTCGTTTTGTAAGCAGTACTTATAGATCTACATAAGTATTGAAACTTCATAATTAAATAAATTCATCATCATCATTATCATCAACAGCTTGAAGACGTTCACTGCTGAACATAGGCCTCCCCAAGGAAGCGCTACTTTGAGCGGCTGCTAGCCTCCTGCAACCATCGACTCCCCATCACGGCTTTCACCAGATCGCCGAAGACGCCGCGTATGCTGGCCCCCACTAGGTGGACCGACGTGTGATCTGGCGATCTGTGAATCTTGACATTGGTATTATTCAAAAATCCTAAACTAAACCTAAGTAGGCATAGGAGTAGGCAACTACTGGCTAACTGAGTAAATTCCTGACTAATGCAAAAATTCTAGGTCCATGGTAAATTAAAAAGACGATTCGACGTATAATAATTAAGCAAATGTAAATAAGTAAGATACTTGTAGAAATTATCTCGTTTTGGCATTTATATTCCTGAAAATGTTCCTAGATGGGCTCTGTTCAAAGATTATAAAGCCCGTGAACATAATTTCTCGTACAAACACGACTCACCTACGGAGGCAGGGGGCGAGGTAACAAAACGAGACAAAGTCATACGAAATCACAAAGGACAGAGCAGGATGGAACAAAAGACACATTGGGTGTCCCGCTGCCTCTCGTAGGATTAGCAGTTGAAATAAACTACTAATTTTCGTACGAGGGGAAGTTGTATCGTTGGTCAACTGGGTTTATAGTCAATGGCTCTGTTAGATGTTTCTATTCTTGAACAGTTTTCCGATTGGCCGTTTTATATTGGGGCATTTTTAAGCTCTTGGACGCGACGGATCTTGGAGTGGAGACGATGGGCGAATACCAGCCAGGCCACAAGGCCACCAGCCGAAGCGATGCTGGGTAGACAATATTAGAAGGCACGTACGTCGTAGGTCATGCCTGGAAAGACTGAAAAGGATGGCAGGAAATAGGAGAGGCCTATGTCCAGAAATCATTACCAGAAATCGGGCTAGTCGAGAACAACCTCTTGGATATTTTTCTTTTTTGGAAATGTCCAAGTCGAAATCTTGACTTGAGCACTGATCGATGACGAGCATCGTTCTGTATTACGGGTCTTAGACCTGAAATTACATTAAAGGTTTTGTACCACAGATTATTTCTTACAATTTTCGTCTCCCCGATCCTGATTTTTTCTTTTTAATTTCTTTCGCTAGCTTACGCTTCGTAATAAAAAACGAGTTTAGTGTATGTAGTAAGGTCTAAATAAGCTCTCTCTTTCTTTTTTTTTTAATAATTATTGAAACATCACAATCAAATAAATTACTGTCTTTAAAATGGTGATTCTAACACGCTTTGAACAGCTGCGCTTCATGGAACATTTACTAATTGGAGACATCTACGGCCAGTATTATATCTATGTATCTATACATGTTGATGTAGTACCACAAAGTGTGGAACTTATAAGATGGGTATCAGTGACAAGCTGACAAGTTGCATTCTAGTGTCGGTTGGCAGAATGTGCGTTGCGACCTTTGCCACTGTATGATAAAAAACATAGAGCGACGTGTTGAATTTTTTTTGAAAATGGAAGGTTTGTAACGTTGGGTTGCGATGCCAAAATCAGAAAAAAAAAAAACGTTGCGTTGTGGAGTAACCACGGAGCATTGAAACAAATGACGCTTCGCAAAGCGTTTTCTTTCTTTTTTTTATTTATTTTTTTATGAGAATGAATGACTCGACGAGCTATTCGTTCACCTGATGTTAAGCGACACGGCTGCCCATAACAGCTTCTTTACACGACTGCTTTGTGAGAGTAACGAAAATATTCTAAGTCTGTGGTTTTAAAAATCAAAATTGGAATGTTTTTTACAAGTGTTTCTTGCGACGGGCCTGATAGCTCGGTAGTAGCCCTGCCTTCGGAACTGAGGGCTGTGGGTTCGATTCCTACCCAGGACAAACATTATTTTGTGTGATGAACATAGATGTTCGTTTCTGTCTGGGTGTTATATTGTACAAGTATGTATTTACAAACAAAAAAGCATCTAAGTATTGTAGGATCAGTTATCTACTGGTTCCCATAGTACCTACAAGCTTTACTTAGATGTGTTGTTAGCTGTGTGAAATGTTCGCAGATATCATTTAATTATTATATTGAGCGTACCTAACCAAGTTGTTCAAAATAATAAAAATAAAATTGTACCTATTTGAATTAAAACTCGTGTAAGTAAGCTTTCATTATTTCTAGCGTAAGTATATAGCGGCTGTGTTTTTTTTTTCTTCTTATATATTGGCTCCACACATAGTGTATTTAGCCAGTGTTATAATTTTTCAGCGTTATGAATATTTCACGTTAAGTCAAGTCTAAGTCATAGTCCAGTCTAAGTCATGCTCTAGTAAAGAGGTGGCAACTTTACTAGAAGCTTCTACGGAATTTTGGAAGCAACACGAAAAACCACGTTTCACCACATTATATCACTTGCCTACACTCATGCTCGTAATTCAGCACTTAATGCGTAAAACGCCACCAATTTTAAACATTAACACTGGAAAAAGCACAAGTTTTGAGAAAAAATACAATGCAACGACGTTAACTTTTCCGCGTTCCCGCCAAAACTTAGCGGCTGTGTTATAAACCTAAAGAGCGACGAAACTCTATGAAAACACAGATTCCACACGATACGAAACCACGTCGTTATCGTGTTTTGTTCAACTTGTATCACAGCGTTAGAAATACCTTTACTTTATATTAAGTTATTTTTATTGTGAATAAAACCCTGTGTATTCTGAATTTTAATGTGTAATAAGGGTGGATTATTATCCGTTAAGTGTTCGTGAATGTGCACGGGTGTTGGCAAATAGTTTCAAGATTTTGCTTCAACGGCCTTTTTTAGAGCCTTCAGTAAAATATCTACCATTTTATGATTTTACTGTAGGCGTTTAGACTGTCAAAATATGATTTTGACTTGACATAACCGTACAAATTTTACTCACTTGACATTGGCAGAATTATTGCAAAAAAGCGATAGAAAGCCATTAAAGAAGAAGAAGAAGACAGTTCAAATCGCGCCAATTTCAAATTCATTTCGCGCGGTTTTGTTTTCGTTTCATAGAGAATAGACTTTTGCAGATTTCTTATGTAAGAAAAGGAATAGGCATGATGAATAACATTTTTTTTTGGATAAATTAATTATATTCGTCAAAAGATAAACATTTGTGTAAACAAAAATTAAATATCTCAAAAAATTACAATATTACAAGCATTTTAAAAACCGGAATAGAAAGAGATAGCTCAAACGGCCAGTGACGTCAGAGAAAGGTCGTTATAGTACCTCATTACTAAGCTGTGGTAGCTTTTCATACAATCTCTTTGGCATGTGACGTCACGAGTAGATTTTTCATAGTAACTGTGGGGGCGCTCTGTTTCGCGAGAAAGGGACAGGAGATGCCTCCTGTAGAAACTTTAAAAGCTTATTACTCCGTGATTTATTTACCGATTTTGCTTATTTTTTCAATTATTGCATTCATTTTTAATCTTCTTTATGAAAGTAATATTTACTTGTTCATTTTTAATAGTAGTCATCATGCCTATTCACGTGGTTTCGAAGTAAGGAATCGATACAGTATAAAGGCCGAAATGTCCAAAGTGGGGTTTTATGGGGGACACTTTTTTTTTTCTTATATTTTGGCTACACACATAGTGCATTTAGCCAGTGTCAAGTATTGTAAATTTTTCATCATGTTAATAGAATATTTCACGTTAAGTTAAGTCTTAGTAATACTCAAAGTCCAATCTAAGTCAGGTAGTCATATTTCAGTCTCAGTCATGCTCCAGTAAAGTGGTGGCAACTTTACTAGAAGCTTCTATGGAATTTTGGAAGCGACACGGAAAATCACGTTTCACCACATTATATCACTTGCCCACACTCATGCTCGTAATTCAGCACTTAATGCGTAAAACGCCACCAATTTTAAACATTAACACTGGAAAAAGCACAAGTTTTGAGGAATAATACAATGCAACGACGTGAATTTTTCCGCGTTCCCGCGAAAACTCCAGGGGACACTTATGTACCTTACCTTATGTCAGAATTGGACGACTTCTGGGGGCCAACCACGATCTCTTATAGCATTATTACTTCAATCATACTTTGAAAAATGACATAAAAGTACAAATACTGTCATGTATAGTTTAACGCAGAGCAGTTTTGATGACGTCATGTTAAATCGTTCACTCAAACACATTATGTTGACGCCGACGTGCGACAGCGATAACGCTATATAAAATGTAGACGTCTCGTTCTCACGCAGGAATACTTTATAAGTTCATGGTACGAATTTGAACAATATTATTGTAACCTTGAAACATTACTGTCACGAACCATGATGGTTTTGTATTAGTTTGTAGTAAGGCCCCTGGTTGAAGTGTGTGAGCTTTAGCCACGTTATATTAATCTCAGCTGATTCAAATCTCAGCCTGAGATAACCTATGTGGTGTGGTGGTCCTTCGTGTCAAATTTTATTTACCTAGTCCTTTCGACGAAGAGACTTCTATTTGTGTAACCAACATATTATTTACTTGTCGTAGTACGCGATATCAGCTATTTTGCTTAAATAGTTTAATTAAGGACTGAATATAATTTGTGACGATCAGAATCGTAAAATGAGAACGATCCTTGAGCAGATTGGCACATTTTTTTTATGAGAATGTGACGAGCTGGTCCTTCACCTGATGTTAAGCAACACGGCCGCCCATAACAGTTGCAGTGTCACTCGGAACTTTAAAGTAATAAAGTTTCGCGTGACACTGCACTGCGCACGTCATCCTGAGACATCCGGCACACAGTGTAGTAATCCGATTACTAACTCTGTGAGATTAGCCCCCATATTCTAAGACGTTACCTCGAGATTACTCCACTCGACTCAACCACGAATTAACCTCATTTTTGTGTTTTGGTAATTTTAGTTAATAATCAACTTAACATTTCTGCGTGAATTTTTCCCAAACGAGAGAAGCGAAGCAACTGTCAATTCAATGTAAGTCGCGATGTATTTTGAGTTTCCCTCAAAGTTAAGTAGAAGTCAAGTGAAGGATTTTTGGAGAAATGTTTTGGAATGGTAGGTCGTAAAATCTCATTTGGCCAGTAATTTCACTAGCTACAACGCCGTTCAAACCGGAACACAGTAGCTTGCACACTACTGCTTGGCGGCAGAATAGCTGGCAATGCGTTGGTACCTACCTAGACGAACATTGCAGAAAAGTTCCACCCCCTAGTAAACCCCGGAGGCGGCGGTTCGATTCCCGAGACAGGACAATTTCTTTGTGAGACTAAATATTTTGGGAAAAGTTTAGAGCAACGAGCTTGTGTTAGGTAGGTACCTATACCTAAGTACCTACGTAACTATAAGCCCATTTGTAACCAACTCACAAGTTTCCTCTTTTGTATTTTGTTAACTTAGTGCCAATATAAGTAGAGTTTATTTGTCTATCTAGTAGGCACAATAGATAATACTGTTTTATTTTAGGTTTATGGTCTATACAGGATGTAATTTATTTCATTAGCATAAATTGAGCCCATGATAGTAAATCATTTATACATGATTATTAAAGAGTAAAGAGTGTAAATAATTTTTATTAAAAATTATGAAGATTGCCGCGGCTCCTAACGCAGTTGGCACGGATGATTTTGACACATTTAAACGTTTTTAGACCTTGTATGTACTTATTAAAAACAATAATTCATTATTTTAATTAAATTTTGTATTGTAGCATTTGATTAAGTAAGTTATTCAATTTTTTGGAGTTATTATTATTACCAAACCAATGTGTTAGAATTCAAAAATGTTGGTCCACACGTGACCGGTATCAGGAGTAGGTGTCTAGTTTCAAAGGATGCTAATGAATTCAATTACACCCAGTATAAAACTATGATAGAAAACTTCAACTTATTATGTGGATAGGTCTGTACCTACTGCCTACCTGTACTTAACTAATACGTAGCTAAACGTATATAGAGTTCGGGAGCGTAGAGTACCGTAGAGTAGCACATTGTAGCGTCGTGTAGTACAGAGTACCGTAGAGTAGCACATTGTAGCGTCGTGTAGTACAGAGTACCGTAGAGTAGCACATTGTAGCGTCGTGTAGTACAGAGTACCGTAGAGTAGCACATTGTAGCGTCGTGTAGTACAGAGTACCGTAGAGTAGCACATTGTAGCGTCGTGTAGTACAGAGTACCGTAGAGTAGCACATTGTAGCGTCGTGTAGTACAGAGTACCGTAGAGTAGCACATTGTAGCGTCGTGTAGTACAGAGTACCGTAGAGTAGCACATTGTAGCGTCGTGTAGTACAGAGTACCGTAGAGTAGCACATTGTAGCGTCGTGTAGTACAGAGTAGCGTAGAGTAGCACATTGTAGCGTCGTGTAGTACAGAGTAGCGTAGAGTAGCACATTGTAGCGTCGTGTAGTACAGAGTACCGTAGAGTAGCACATTGTAGCGTCGTGTAGTACAGAGTAGCGTAGAGTAGCACATTGTAGCGTCGTGTAGTACAGAGTAGCGTAGAGTAGCACATTGTAGCGTCGTGTAGTACAGAGTAGCGTAGAGTAGCACATTGTAGCGTCGTGTAGTACAGAGTACCGTAGAGTAGCACATTGTAGCGTCGTGTAGTACAGAGTACCGTAGAGTAGCACATTGTAGCGTCGTGTAGTACAGAGTAGCGTAGAGTAGCACATTGTAGCGTCGTGTAGTACAGAGTAGCGTATAGTAGCACATTGTAGCGTCGTGTAGTACAGAGTAACGTAGAGTAGCACATTGTAGCGTCGTGTAGTACAGAGTACCGTAGAGTAGCACATTGTAGCGTCGTGTAGTACAGAGTAGCGTAGAGTAGCACATTGTAGCGTCGTGTAGTACAGAGTAGCGTAGAGTAGCACATTGTAGCGTCGTGTAGTACAGAGTACCGTAGAGTAGCACATTGTAGCGTCGTGTAGTACAGAGTAGCGTAGAGTAGCACATTGTAGCGTCGTGTAGTACAGAGTAGCGTAGAGTAGCACATTGTAGCGTCGTGTAGTACAGAGTAGCGTAGAGTAGCACATTGTAGCGTCGTGTAGTACAGAGTACCGTAGAGTAGCACATTGTAGCGTCGTGTAGTACAGAGTACCGTAGAGTAGCACATTGTAGCGTCGTGTAGTACAGAGTACCGTAGAGTAGCACATTGTAGCGTCGTGTAGTACAGAGTACCGTAGAGTAGCACATTGTAGCGTCGTGTAGTACAGAGTACCGTAGAGTAGCACATTGTAGCGTCGTGTAGTACAGAGTACCGTAGAGTAGCACATTGTAGCGTCGTGTAGCGCACTGGAGCGTAGAATAGCATAGCATAGCGTCGTGTAGTACAGAGTAGCATAGAGTAGCATATTGTAGCGTCGTGTAGCACACTGGAGCGTAGAATAGCATAGCATAGCGTCGTGTAGTACAGAGTAGCATAGAGTAGCATATTTATTTGTGAGACAACAATTTCTTAGCAAAGTTTAAGCTAAGATTTTTACAAAATTGATATATTTCAAGAAGTAGATTTGCCAAATACTTAGTATGTAAGTAGCTAGGCACCTATGGTGTTTAAAGATTTTACATAAAAATTAGAAGACAAAAAGTCAGTAATTAAACTCACGTTTTGACTTTTAAACTTTTACCTATTAAGTAGTAAGCACTTCGTCTAGAATAGTCTAGATAGTAGTCTCGTCCGACAAACGTATAGACTGGAGTAAAAAAAATACAAAGATAGGTATTATATTTACTAGATACATAGTTTGTCGGTTATTCGCCTGGTTAACTTTGTGGTTTTTTCATACAGGTTATGTGAAAACTTACGTACCTACTTGTGATGATTGCATCTAAACAATAGAGTTCCTTAAGCTTGGAGTTATGCCTTAATTTTGTGGATACCTACCTACTTAAAACTAAAAACAAACAATGTAATTTTAAGAGTACCATTTTTTGTTTAAAACAGCCTCTAAAGAGAGAAATACTAAAAATTACGCTTCTAGTACTAGACTAGTGGGTAGGTACTTTATTATTAATAAAACAACGAGTTCAACATTTACTTCTGCTGAATAAATGAGTCAAAAATCTACTTCGCTGTTTTTATTTTTCTAGGAAAAGAAAATCCTTATTTCATCCTCCTTCATACTGCCTGCTGCATAATTAAAATACTAAAATGAAATTAAGTTGACCATCAACTCGCGTTCCATTACAAAGAAACATAAATAACGCGCCAGCAATGGCAGCAATTAAATTTCAAAAATAGAAAATGGTATTTGAACATGAAGAGCCAGCGAGTGCTTTTCCCGCGGTTTCCGCGCCCCGCTCATTTCCCGGCTCCTGGATACGTCACGCGTCCTCTGGGCGGCATCCGTTGCCAGCCCGCCAATCAACAAATCCGCCATGTTGTTAACGGGGCGGAGCCGTCAGTCCCACGTCATTCCATCTCGTTCAAAATTCCAGTTTTCCCACTCGCACGCAGCGCGCTCTCATTGGCGGGAGCGCAATTAAGCGCGGGAATTCGAATTCTATTTTTGAAGGAAATGTTTTTTTCAGCTCGTGTTTACGGCCTGTGTCGCTAGTGCGCCTGTTTTAGCGACACCTGTCGGTGTGTTTAGCGTTTTTTTGAGTCGTTGTATAATGGCGTCCTTTAGTTGGCATATAACATAAATATGTGGGAGATTTATGAGGTTTATTTTGTTGATGTTTGATGGATTTATCGGTTGTGGTGGTATAAATTAGGTTATAAATCGTGGATGCGTCTCAGGTGGGCGGCGACTGGCCTCTGGTGGCGAGTGGCGAGCTAGTGCTTGATGAAATGTTGACGAGTTAATGCAGGGAGACAAATATATTTTAATCTGTCATTTGGCCTTAAAATTATATTATAAGGCCACAAACATTTAATGTCAGCTAAGGAACTTTGAAATCGACTGGATTATAAATTATTATGAATTTTCATATAAACTTTTATTAGGTACAAATTTTTTTCCCTTTTCCCTTAGGGATTCATCATAACAAACAACCTGAAAACGTCAACTGCTGAACATAGACCTCCCCCACTATGTAGAGCGCCGTTTGAGCGGCTGTTCGCCAACTGCATCCATCGGCATAGGCTCCCCGTGGCTTTCACCAGATCGTCCGTGATCCTAGTGGGGGGCCGGCCTGTTGCTGCAATTTCCGATTTGTGATCGCCACTCACCTTTCTTGCCCATCGGTTGTCAGTTCTACGAGCGATGTGCAGACTGCCTATTGCCATTTCAATTGTGATGACTTATGGAACTGAGACGTGGTCTCTTACTGTTGGCCTCACTAGTAAGTCGCGCAACGAGCTATGGAGAGAGCAATGCTTGGTGTTTCCCTGCGAGATAAAATCCGAAACAAGGAGATCCGCAGGAGAACTAAAGTGACCGATAGGTAGAGGTATATAGCTCTTAGGATTAGCAGGTTGAAAGGGCAATGGGCAAGCCACATCGCTCGTAGGACTGACAACCGATGGGGAAGATGGGTTAGGGGTAGATTTTCAAAAACTATAAAATACCGTGTCATTTATTTTTCATATAAGTACCTACTTGTTTGTACTTATATGTCTCGTTTCAAACAAGTATTTCCCACGTTTCAATACTTCGCTTCGCTGTACTGTTTTTCATGCAAACGTTTTTCCCCTTTTTACCCACTTGGGGATTTATTTTTTAAAAACAATTTCTTATGACGCGCCTACGTCATATTAGAAAGTCACGCTCCAAATTTCAAGTCTTTACGTCCAGCGGTTGGTGCAGCACGTTGTCTGTCATCCAGTCAGGACAAAGCCTTTTAATATAATAGATCGACGGATAAATAAATAATGCTTCTTTGCACCCTTTAACATTAAAAACAATTAGGTTTATATAATACTAGGTTGTAGGGCTTTTCTGCATAGGTAGGTTTTACCACCGTTTTGCCAGTTATTCTGCCGCCAGGCAGTAGTGTGCAAGCACTACTGTGTTCCAGTTTGAAGGGCATTGTAGCCAGTGCACATAGGCAAATGAGACTTTATGACCGGATTACTTACACAGTTTAGAAATCTGATTACTAGACTGTGTGATGTCTCAAAATGACGTGCGGTGCAGTGTCACGCGAAACTTTATTATTTTAAAGTTCCGAGTGACACTGCAACTGTTATGGGCGGCCGTGTCGCTTTACATCAGGTGAACGACTAGCTCGTCACGTCATTCATTCTCAAAAAAAAGGAAGGTAACTAGGTAACTATATTACCCATCATCGCCGATCGAAGGACGGTGATTATTTTATCATCCATTAGTAGGCAACATGACAGGTGGGACATATCCGCTACCTATGTAAACCGTTGTTAATCTATGGTTGAATGTGAACATTTGTGTGGGCTGTAACAAACTGAGCTATACAGGGTGTTTAATGAATTTATTTTTTACCTTGGGGATACGATTTTGACAGTCGCTCTGTGAATACCATCGTCGTTAAAACAGCCTTGAAGACGTCCACTGTTGAACATATGCCTCAGGGAGCGCCACTTTGAGCGGCTGCTCGCCTCCTGCATCCATCGGCTCCCCGCGGCTTCCACCAGGTCGTCGGTCATCTAGTGGGGGGTCTACGCTGCGTCTTCCGGTTCGTGGTTACCACTCGAGAACTTTTCTTCCCCATTGGTTGTCAGGTGAATATCATGATATTGAACAATCTTAACGATGTTAATAAAATAAAATAAAGTAAACTTGACACTGGCTAAACTGGCTAATGCTACTAGTGTGGCGCCAACGATAAAAAAATATCTTTCAAATTCATAAATAGCTAAATAAGTTCCATCATTCTCTCATTTACAACAACAATTTGAAATAGATTAAAAACGTAACATAAAATATTAAAAATACGATCTGAATCAAAAACATGTCAACAGTACATTCCGTGATCTCCGAAACGGAGCTAAATCAAGAAATTATTAATTTTTAATTATCATGCATACACATTTACGATCTAAATGTCCAAAAATAATTTTAAGACCGTAATGAGCGGTACAATAAAAATGGTAGACGTGACGTTTTGGGAATTAAACCCATCTTTGTAATTACGCTCCAAAGAGGTTATGAATAAAATTTAAAATTGGATGTTGGGGCGGGTGTTGTGTTTTATTTTTTTGGGATCCAGTTGTTTAAGTATTTATTGAAATAAGATTTTTAAAATTAACATGTGATTTTCGCTTGCAGGTATTTAACAACTGGCAATAAATTGAAAAAAAAATATTGCGCAGTTCAATATAGTACATAATATACCTAAATATACAAGTAAAATAGAGACATACCTAGAGTTACAATAATATAACAGGCATATATAGAACAGATGATAGCTAAGATAAACTAAAAAGTAGATCAACGATTAACTAAAAGTAAATAATTTATTCGATGCGAGAATTATTTTAAAAGAAATTAATATTTAAAATGTGTATTCTATAAAATGTATTCTTTCACCATCACCAACATAATTAATTTCATTTAAAATTCGAGAGAAATACTTGCGACACGCAATTTTCGA
The DNA here is from genome assembly GCA_963580505.1 of Ennomos erosarius. NCBI lineage: Eukaryota > Metazoa > Arthropoda > Insecta > Lepidoptera > Geometridae > Ennomos > Ennomos erosarius. Next base: position 1,573,307 of record OY756996.1, on the reverse strand, counting down.
AAGCGAAAATTGCGCGCGAAATGCGCTTGTCAACGTGACAGATTATCGCGCGGAAACATTTATGGCGCGCGCGATTTTCCATAGATGCGGTCATAGGTAGCCTTTTTTACTAGACTGTGGTTTATGTAGTATGTGATGTAAGTATATTAATGATTAAATTACAGTAGATACTGTTGATCTGCTCGATACACTAGGTATAGTTATTAATGGGTACTTACTATTGAAGTTTAGGAGAATAAAGCTGTGGTTTTGCATTGGTTATTATTACGACACAAAAAATGGGCATTAAAAGTGAAAAAAATAATAAATAAAGGTCATGCATAAATTGTTGGAATTAAAATACGTAGCCAATTTTCTCAACGTTTATTTAATTTTTGCAATTAAATCGTTTATTTTGATTAAGTAGGTTGGTACTACATCTGAGTTCACTGCAATTTGCGGACCGCTTGGGACGTCCAACGGGCGTGTCCAGCGTTTGCTAATTCCAGTTCGCGCGCTCGTGTCCCGGATGTGACGCTTGATTGACAGGTGAAAGGGCGCGAAATTAGCGACCAATGACCCCGGACGTCTTGGGAAATCGAATTAAAAGTAATACATTGTTTTAAATTAAATAAATAAACGTACAAAATCGACACACGCTGTGTGCGTTTGACGCAATTGTGCAAATGTATCAGATTTGTTAAAATAAAGTGTGGAATTAGAGTACTCCATTAGGCGCCGTCGACAGCATATGTTGCAGAGTGGCCATAGATAAGATAGAGCCGTATGTCATAATTTTTGTGGCTACCGTTTGGCATCGGGCAACAAACCGAGGAAGCGGGGATTAGTCGGCAAACAACGCGCGTGATGTTGTTATTAAAAGGTAAGATAAAGATGTGAAACAAGAGACACAGCAACGAGATTTGAGATAGCAGCGGCTTAGCATGCGTCGGGCTTGTCTCCAGACATTATCTCTGTGTGCGCAGTGCGCTCGGCTGCATCCGCGCGAGCGACGGAATTCGAAATTCGAATTCGAAAATAGAACGTGTAACTGGCCAGTAATGCAAACTTTACGTAAAGCAGGTACGATTTCTAGTCGGACGAATAATTTATGGTTGTAATCAATCTTTCAGAAAATGTAGGTAAGTAATTTGAGAATGATCTATGAGAGGTAATAAGATTGAAATTAACTAAATTATGTTGCGGCTATCTTTACGTGGCTCTAAGCGGTAATTATGCATTTTTATGATCACAGAATAAGTACTTAACACTACATAGGTATAGGAAGACGTAAGTAAATGTTTAAAAAAGTTCTTCAGAATACAGATTTCAATTTCTTTTTTCTAATTATCTCTATACTAAGTACTCTATAGTGCCTAATGTTGTACCAACCGTTAAAAACAAGTGAATATAAAGTTGCTAGACTTGCAGGATATCCTTGTCAAGCACATTGTAATTATTTCTTATTGCAGATCAATATCTAGCAACTAGCAACACTTACATGATGGAACTTTTTGTTGATGGCAAGAAAGAGAGTCATCAAAGTGTCAAACCTTCTGCGTTATTTATGTAAATGAATGCATAAATAATCATTCTACGCTAAAACTAATTTCCGCAGATGACGTATGTGAGTATTAAAACTATTAAAGCTGCCTGAACAATTAGTAATAAATGGTACGATCAGGTTTACGAGGTATTGTTGCAGCACTGCAAGGCCTGCAAGATGATCCTTAGTCCCTTAGCATGCTTCCTCCATGTTGAACTAAAAGAAGGGCAAGACAATATCTTCATTAAAAAGGTTCTCTCGCCTCATGGAATGCTGGCTGGACACAAAAAAACAATGTCATTGTCACAGTTTCCTGCTCAAATTATTATTTAATCAAACGCAATAGGTTAGTACCTCAAATTAAATGCTACAGTAAATCAACAATGCATTGTGAAATTGATGGACTAAACTTTAGTCTTTTAGTCACTAAAGGATAGTTAACTTCAAATTAACCAATATTGGCTATGTAAATGCGACGGCAACCTTTCGTCAAATCGACGACCCGAGAAAAAATTCGATCAATCTGCCATGTTCCAATTTCAATTTCAAATTTGACAGTCAAATGCGTACGGTAGCACTGGCTGATAAAAAACAAATAAAAACTACACGAGGTCGTGATGCCAATGATACCTTTGTTTTAAAAATGGATCATTATGTTTTTTTGCGAGACAGTGGGCAGTTAGTGACGTTCGATTAGTCTTCGACGTTTGAAAGAGCAATTTGAATATTAATTTACTGCACAATATTTCTTCAAGATGGCGTCTGTATAGACTGGCAAGTTAATTACGGACATTGTTAGAGGTATATTGTTGTTTTTCTGTCGGAGATTGGTTTCTTTGTGTTGGTAGTTAGCATTGTGTGGGTTTAGAAAGTTTGCAATCAGTTGTAATATCTTCGTCGGCTGGCAAGTAGTTCGGTACAATGCTACCTACAACATTATGGCTAATGGAAGGAATTAACTACAGGGAAATATAAACGTATCTATAATACACACTTACTTTTTCAGAAAAGATGAAGATCTTATGCGCTGTTGAATAGGTAGTACTTAGTTATTTTAAAGCCATAAATAATACCTTATACATTCTGATCCTAATGTTAAAAATCTGCATAAGGCGCCGCCATTGAGGTTGAGCAGTAATGGCTAACTACGAAAATATTTTTATAATTTTAATTGTGTATTTCGTGTACTTAGTCGCACAAATATATGATTTTATTATTAATTTTAATTTACTATTTTTTGTACATACCTGACTTATAATGGATATTACGAAATATAATTATGATTATACCTATATAGTTATGTAGGTAAGTAGACGGAAACATCGTATGGTTGTATATTACTCACAGGCCAATATATTACTGGATGTGTCATATCTCATATTACTGAAATGACCGTGGGCTTTTCATGTCACAGATGTTGGCAGCACTGGAATAGTTTTTTTTAATTATGCAATTTATGCATGCACACTGTAGTAGTTATATTCACTCTACATATAATTATGTTCATTCCGGTCAATCGCTCTCTTCTATCTTAAATATTTGTAAAATAAATAGGTAGGTCTGTTTGCATTTTATAGGCGCAAACGCTACGTCGTAGATACGCTACGAAGCTCTACGAAAGAAGCAAAAAATTGTCATTGTCTTTATTCAACAAAAAAAAATATTATTTCAATCAAAAAAATACTTAAAGTTTGTTAAGATCTCGTCATCCTTAGCTACTGTTTTGAGTATTCATTAAAAGGTTGGCAACAAATTCAAAATATCGAATTTTAAAAAACGAATTCGAAACTTGATTCAGTGAAACGACCGGCCTAAGTATCATCCAGCAACTCTACATCTATACTTATTAAAGTTTTGCACGTACCATGTATGTAAGTATGAAACGCAGCGGGGGCCAAGAATGTAGGTGTATCTCTCGCTCTACAATCACTTACTAAGGATTGCCTCGTATGGTTTGTTATGTCCTTGCATACCATAATTATGTATATTTCATGACTAATATAATTACAGCTTGTATTATATTTTATTTTTCTTTTGTTTACTGACTTGCCCCGGCCCCGCGTGGGTTAAATAGTTAAATTTCGAATTATATCTGTTTCTCTTATTATGAGTCTACGTCACTTCCCATCAGGTGAGATTTTATCAAACGTATGTCCATTTAAATGTAAAAAAAAGATTTTTAGTTCTATTATTTTTAATATAATCCAATACAAAATTGGGCTATAGTTTTACATAACTATTCCATTTTCCTGCGGGAAATATTATTAGGTATAATTTACACACTTATTATGTTTTTATCAACGTCATCCTCATAAACAGCTTGAATCAATCCAATACAAACAAAAACGGGCACTATTTAATCTAAAATATATAATCTAAAATCTAAAAAATAATTCCTATATTGCGTAATACACCAGCCCTATATTTAATATATGGACAAGCAGCGTAGGCCGGCCCCCCACTAGGTGGACCGACGACCTGGTGAAAGCCGCGGGGAGCCGATGGATGCAGGAGGCGAGCAGCCGCTCTAAGTGGCGCTCCCTAGGGGAGGCCTATGTTCAGCAGTGGACGTCTTCAGGCTGTTAATGATGATGATGATGATGATATTTAATATTAGTAATCCCGTTAAAGTTAGTTTTAATTATGTGCCTTAATATTAATTTTATATAATGCGATGGAATCAATATGTTTGTAATTGTAATCTAAAATAATTGTATGCCTTCTTAAGGTAGAACATGAGGAATCGAATGACATTCTATTTTATATCACCTTTATCTGTACCCATGTTTTGACAATTAAATTTATTTCATTTCATTTCATTTCCCCATAAACATGTGAAAATTAACTCTTCAACAGTTAATTATAACAATAAATATGTAAAATTAATAAACGCTTATTATAAAATATAACCTGTTAAACTCCTATGTTATTTCATAGCCCGCTCTAATCCAACAAAAAGTTCGACCACATCAAATCGACGGCCCCATCAAATAATGTTATTTTAAGACAGATTATGATCGATGCAACGTCAAATATTGTCAGAACGGCAATTCTCAGCCATCACAAACAATCATTCGACACCTTAATGTTTTTATTACTTACTTAGCAGTTAAACTTGCGTTATAGGTCCATTCTATATTTAAAACCTAGTTGTTAGTCATAAAAACAACAATAAAAGATCGACTATTAAAAATAAAATCCAATCAAGGAGGTCCGATCCTATTTTTACGATGGTCCGTATTAACGGCCAGTGTTCGATGTTTTTATAATCTAGCAAGACAAATCGAGTCTCGATTGGATGAAACTCTATACGAATATTTTAATATCTGACCATAAAGCTACCGCCCATGTCCCGGGTAACATCTTCACGGCGCGGGAAACAGGCCCGAGTCGTAACCTCAATCAAAACGACGATAAACTTTGACAAAAATTCCACCTTAAGCCGTCCTTTAATTATCCATATATTACAGTATCCGAGCACCAAACTACCTGATAGCAATTATACACGCGCTCACCCACGTCAAATCCGACCCATTCACTGACATTTATGAAAAAAAGAGCAATCGGCGTCTTAAACCTTTTAACAAAACTGGCCGGCGATAATTCAAGCGAAATGTCCAAACGACGAACGAAAAAAATTAAATTTCAAACGTAGAAAGTGTTAGCGACAATGGAATATTCAAAAATCTTGTTAATAGAGATTCTTGGGTCGGACTCGGATGCATCTCTGACAATGGGTGAATAGAAAAAATAAGTTTATTTGAAAAAAGAACGAGCGGAGAGTTTTTTTGGTGCGCAGCGTGAGACCGTTTTGGAGAGAATTTTGGATTTGGAACAGGCGTCATGTGCGGATAGGTGTTTTTTTTTTAATTCATTCGAAATTTGGAGTTGGCATCGACGGACGGCCGACCACATGGGCTTGGGGCCAGCGGGCGGCGGCTTTCGCTTGTCAAGATATTATTATTATGCGACTGATCCTCTTACATTATACGAAATCTGCTAAATGGGCGTTACACCGGAGATGTCGAATTTTTGAGTGGTTTTATATAATTTATGAGTGATGGCGTGTTTGTTTGTACAAATCTACACAAATACGCAATTTTTTAAATTGTTTTCGTTTATGGTGAAATAAAAAACAAACTGTTGACAATGTTGATTCGGGTATTAGTTATGAGTGTTTAACTAAGCTGAAATCCAAGTTAAACAACCTTTCAGGATTTTTTTTCTTTTCTAGGGCGCCTAATTATTATAAAGCACTCTATTTATATTAGATACAATCCAGCAATCTAAATATTTGGCTAATAAGTAATTTAAATTTAACCCAAACTCCTAATGTAATAATTGTCTAAGAATGTGTCCTAACGCGTTTCTTATTGCCTGTATTAAGGTGACACATTGTTCGTATTCTTTTTAAGTATCACTTACACCATATTAGGTATATTAATACACCACTTACATAAACATATGTACACACTTTCAGTATGTTTAGTTGACAGAACTAAAACTTCTAAAACTTACTGTTCTGGTCAAATAGAGGGCAAATAAAAGATTGGTATATTTTTAGTCATTTTAAGACTGTCAACTAAAACCAATGCTTCGGAGAGAGCTATGCTCGGTGTTTCCCTGCGAGATAAGATCCGGAACGAGGAAATCCGCAGAAGGACTAAAGTGACCGATGTAGCTCTTAGGATTAGCAAGTTGAAATGGCAGTGGGCAGGCCACATCGCTCGTAGAACTGACAACCGATGGGGAAGAAAGGTTCTCGAGTGGCGACCACGAACCGGAAGACGCAGCGTAGGCCGGCCCCTCACTAGGTGGACCGACGAGGACCTGGTGAAAACCACGGGGAGCCGATGGATGCAGGAGGCGAGCAGCCGCTAAAAGTGGTGCTCTCTGGGGGAGGCCTGTTTCAGCAGTAGACGTCTACGGGCTGTTGATGAACTAAAGCCAATAAAGCCTACAAAATTAATCGTTGTAATTATTTTAATTAGGTACCTATATAATATAAATTAAATACTCTAGCACAAGCATTATAGTTTAGTATTAACTAGCAAGCGTTAGTTTTAACTTTCATTTGTTTTGATGTTGGCCCAGTTCACCAACACTGTAACCTAAAACACCGAAAACCTACATTGCAGGTTGTACAGTCGATGACGTAGTATAGTGGGTACGTGGACTTTTTGATCCGTAGGGTAAACCATGGTGAAAACATTGACTATAATCCGGTTGACCAACGATACAACATCCCCTCGTACGAAAATTAGTAGTTTATTTCAACTGCTAATCCTACGAGAGGAAGCGGGACCCCTGTGTCTTTTGTTCCATCCTGCTCTGTCCTTTGTAATTTCGTATAACTTTGTTTCGTTTTGTTACCTCGCCTTGCTCGTTAGGTGAGTCGTGTTTGTACGAGAAATTATGTTTTATGGTGAAAAGCTCTGACAGATTCTAATTTCTAACCAATGGTCAAAATTTGATTGAGGTTTGAACCTTTGTTTACCTTAACTATGGAATAAAAACCCCACCCCATCACCACCATTAGACATATTATATCTAGCAATTAGCCAATATTTTTTTTCCAAATCTTCATTTCTTTCTTGAAATGGCAACGGACATTGGGCAGGCCAAATCGCTCGTAGAACAGATGACCGATGGGGAAGAACGGTTCTCGAGTGGCGACCACGAACCGGAAGACGCAACCGGTGGACCTGGAGAAAGCCGCGGGGAGCCGACGGATGCAGGAGGCGAGCAGCCTTTCAAATTACCTTATATTGTCACCTAAACATGGGGCCACAGATTATAAAACCTGGATTTATAATCAAGCATGGAGCACTCCGTAAGCGAGTGTACCTGTAGTGTAACACCGGTAACTGCGCGGGCGCACCATACATCATTCGCGCCATGTTTCAATCGCAGATCGCGGGTAAAGATAGCTCGCTTGTTATAAAGTGGTTAAGGTATGCCAGCTCGGTTAATTTTAGTGAGAATGTTTATTTGCGCAAGATTATATTATAGCGTTTCCCGTGGGTTTAACTTCTTGAAGGATATTTCAGCACGAAATTCAATTGACAACTCGCGAAGCTCAACATTAATAACATAATGATGCAAGAATAATGTGTAGCCCACCACCACCAACAAAAATTGGAATACGTACCGTAGGCTCCATGCAAGGGCCGGGCGGAACCATCTTGTCAAATCGCGTCAAGGAGCTTCCTGCATCCATCGGGATGCAGGAAGCAACCAGCCGCTCAAAGTGTCATGGGAGAGGGCTATGTTCTACTGCCCTAGCACGGACGGTAGACCAAATTGTCTGTTCCCTGTTGTACTCTACTTTTTTTTTTATGATAATGAATGACGTGACGAGCTGGTCGTTCACCTGATGTTAAGCAATACGGCCGCCCATAACAGTTGCAGTGTCACTCGGAACTTTAAAATAATAAAGTTTCGCGTGACACTGCACTGCGCACGTCATCCTGAGACATCACACAGTCTAGTAATCAGATTACTACACTGTGTAATCAGGTCATAAAGTCTCATTTGCCCAGTAATTTCACTAGCTACAATGCCCTTTAAACCGGAACACAGTAGTGCTTGCACACTAATGCTTGGCGGCAGAATAACTGGCAAAGCGGTGGTACCTACCTAGACGAACTTTGCAGAAAAGTCCTGCCACCTAGTCTACTTGACAAGTAAGCAATAAGCAAGTAAGAAGAAAGTGACATAAAACGGGAAAAAACCATTTTCCCTACCCCGTAGGTACTAGGCAGGCAGCAGGGGATATATCTATCACTTAGATGGGTGACCGGTATGAAAAAAGTATTTACTAATGGGGTCTCATCCGATAGAAAGGAAAAAAAATTTAGTGATCGTGTCTTGAGCGTTACTAGTTAGTGTCCAGTGTATTAATTTGGCCCAATACTTCTCCAACACGCAATAAATGTCGCTTGATAATCTTGCGTTATGGAGAAAAAAATCGTAAAAGAGCCCGCGTTATTCCGTTGTTTGGAATGAGGCATCTGTACTGTAGGTATTATATTATCTGGGCTAATACGTAACTGATGGCTACCGTGCCATTGGTCTCGGTTGTTATCACGTAAGATATCAAGCCAAGTCAAAATTAAGCTTTATGCGGCATAAATGACACTGAGCTAACTTTTCTACACCTGGCTGTCTAACATGCGCATTGCGAGAAAACATGTCGCTGCTAGAGCGAGACACACTGGCCTTGTCACGGTGTCTCACCGAGATTTACCCCCGTATTCTAAAACATTCCTCCAAAAATCCTACACTTGACTTCTACTTAACTTTGAGGGAAACTCAAAATACATCGCGACGTACCTTGAGTTGGCAGTTGGCTCGCTTCTCTTTTGAGAAAAATTGACGCAGAAAAGTCAAGTTGATGATTTTTTATCAACTAAAAATACCAAAACACAAAAATGAGTTTAATTCGAGGTTGAGTCGAGTGGAGTAATCTTGAGGTCTTAGTTAGTCTTACCCCCATATTCTAGTTACTTCGAGATTACTCCACTCGACTCACTCCAACCTCATTTTTGTGTTTTGGTATTTTTAGTTGACAATAAACAATCAACTTGACATTTCTGCGTCAATTTTCGTCAAACGAGAGAAGCGAAGCAACTGTCAACTCAAGGTAAGTCGCGATGTATTTTGAGTTTCCCTCAAAGTTAAGTAGAAGTCAAATGAAGGATTTTCGGAGAAATGTTTTGGAATACGGGGGTTAGTCTTAGAATATGGGGCATAGTGTCGAGAAAATTTTGTCACGGTGTGCAGGCTAGCCCGGCAGAAGGTAGGCGAGAAAGAAAAATGAAAGTAAAGAGACTTTTAGCTAACATCTGTTACCTAAGGCTTTCTGACCAACGTCCCGTTGAGATTGTCCGATAACGACAACTCGACCGGTTTCCTATACGGCTCAATATTTTGTCGCTGTGTTTGTAAGTCTTGGTGTAGACGGTATTAAAATGTACCCATTTTAAGGCAAATAAAATACAATAAATATGTGTGGACATTTCACACAGCGCCATCTAGCCCCAAACTAAGCAAAGCTTGTACTATGAGAACCAAACAACCGATAAAATACTTTTTTGTTTGTAATTACATACATAGAATACAATATAACACCCAGACACAGAACAAACGTAACACAAATGTTTGTCCTGGGTAGGAATCGAACCCACAGCCCTCAGTTCAGAAGGCAGGGCTACTACCAACTGAGCTATCAGGCCCGTCAGGCTTTAACAATAAGGAAGTGTCGCTCTTTGGGGGAGGCCTATGTTCAGCACTGGAAGTCTTCAGTCTGATGATGATGATGATGAATCATTAACAGCCTGAAGACGTCACTTTGAGCTGCTGCTCGCCTCCTGCATCCATCGGCCCTCACGGCTTTCACCAGATCGTCGCTCGACGTCAGTCGTACGTAAGTTATACTTACATTTATTTACATGGTAAAAAAGTGCGCAGCCTTATAAATAAAGAAAAAATGTTGCAATATTTAAGAGCTTTTAAGAGAGTCATTTTATTTCAGACACAACATAGAAAGTCTACAAAATGACGTAGCAAAATTAAAATAAAAAGCTTTTCACTCAGCTATAAAGCTCCTCGCTAACCACACGTTGCTATCGCATATCAAACGCATTAAAAACTTTAAACAAAATCGACACTTCAAAGAAACTCCATAGACAATATATTCTTTTTTTTTTCGGCAAAGGAACAACGCGGTCGGACAAGTGTTCGAAAACGCAAGATCATCGTAATCAATCACCATTTAAAGTATCGAATATTGTTATATTAATTCCTCAATGCATTATTTGACTAAGCCGTGTAACAAAGGATGGTATGGGTGCTCTAGAAAGGCAAAAAGAAAAAGGCCGCTCCATGCTGCATGACATGTCAATTAAAAAACCATCAGTTGTCTGTGGACTCTGTGGTTCTTTGGGGTGTCATAGACAATGTGGAGCCTTGCGGTTTTGAGGCTTTCAGGGCACTAATAATGTAAGATAATGTTGAACGTAACTATGCGGCTGATACCTAACCATTGATACAAAATATAGAGATGTAAAACAGCTCGAAGCCTACAACAAATTGAGTACACGACAGTACTTATATCATTTATTGATGATTATTAAATACTAAAGAGAGCAAACACAAATATTTTTTAATTGTTATTATTATTATGAAGATAGACGCAGCGCCTGACGTACTTGGCACGAATGGTTTTGATACTTACAATTGAATTTATTTTTACCTTGTACTTATTAATAAATAAAATCAGAACCTGCTTAGAAATTGATTAAGTAAGTTATAATTAGTATTTTTTGGAGTTACGATCAATTGATGCGTTTGTTTTCACAAATGTTATATGTGTGTATGTGCAAGTATATGTGGTGTGTTAATGTGTAATTTTGTTAGTGTTGCGTGTGTTAGGTAGTTGGTATCTATGTGTTGTATGAGAAAGCAACGCATTGGTGACGCCTCTGGTGTTTTTTTTCCTATATTTTGGCTCCACACATAGTGTATTTAGCCAGTGTCAAGTATTATATTTTCATCGTGTTATAAAATATTTCACGCAAAGTCATGTCCTAGTCATAGTCATAGTCCAGTCTAAGTCAGGTAGTCATAGTTCACTCTAAGTCATGCTCCAGCAAAGTGGTGGCAACTTTACTAGAAGCTTCTATGGAGTTTTGGAAGCAACACGAAAACTCACGTTTCACCACATTATATCACTTGCCCTCACTCATGCTCGTAATTCAGCACTTAATGCGTAAAACGCCACCAATTTTAAACATTAACACTGGAAAAAGCAAAAGTTTTGAAAAATAATACGATGCAACGACGTAAACTTTTCCGCGTTCCCGCCAAAACTCCGCCTCTAGTGTTACAGATGTCCATAGGCTACGGCATTGACTATAAATCCTGTTGACCAACGATACAACTTCCCCTCGTACGAAAATTAGTAGTTTATTTCAACTGCTAATCCTACGAGAAATCAACGGGCTTTATCATTTTTGCGCTACGGTGACCGCTTCCCATCAGGTGCGCCGTATTGGCCGTATGCTTGTTTGGTCCCTTCTACATAAAAAAATGGTCCACACGTGACCGCTGTCAGGAGTACCTACATTCAAAGAAAGTTAATGAATTAAACTTCACTTGTATAATCTGTATAACATAGAGTGAACTAACGAGCTCTATCGCTTATTAGATATTGATTTTACCTACTTTTCTAGAAGACCTGCTAATTTGCGTACAAAGAATCGTTACTTTAAACGATCAAGGAGTGGTCTGCCACTCTCCTAATTGGTCTATTGGCTTTGAAGCCTGAACATATCAAATGCTTCTTTTCTGTAAACGAAGACCCAATTAAAACATTTTCTTAATGATATTAATATATTTAGAATTTAAGGGACTTACTGGCTTCTATAGCACAGGTTTTACTCGTTTGGATTCACCCATGTCTCACAGTAGGTATCATCATCATCATCATCAGCTTTAAGACGTCCACAGCTGAACATAGGCCTCCCCCCAAAAAGTTCGCTACTTTGAGCGGATGCCCGTCTCCCGCATCCATCGGCTCTCCCGTCTCTGACCAAGTTATAGTTCCCCAGCAGATCTCCTCATTTGAAACACCCAGCATAGCTTTCTCCATAACTCGTTGCGTGACTTTAAGCTTACTAATGATTTGTTAGTATTTAATTATTTAAGAATTTACCTCTTTTCTGACACCAAAATAATGAACGAGCTTATCCAAAGCTCCCAATCGGAGTTTAATTATGTTTTGTAGGTATCGATCGAATTACTTTGCACAAGAAAGCTAAATGAAAAAAAAAATATTACGTGATCATTAGTCTTGATATTCCTATTATATACTTAATACTCATCCTGTCGAAAGAAATAGAGAAGGGAAAAGGAAAAAATTGGAGAAAACCACTAATAGAAAAAGAAATGGGCCGGCATGGGTATTTGAATATTTTATGCCAAAAAAAGAAGTCAGTCACGGCAAATACTAATTTCCGGTCAAAAAACACGAATTAGTTATTGTTATATTTATAAAAAATATATTGTAAAAAAACTGTTACGGATTGAACATTTTAAAACTCAATCTAATTTAAATCTGTAATATAACTAAAGGCTTCTAAAAAATTCTGTAGGCATGCACGTTCTATTTTATTATTTTCTGTATTCCTAATTTAACATGCAAATTACCGTAATTACGGCTGTATGTTGGCCAATATGCAAATGTGTAGGCGGAGCGTGCTGCCAACATGGCGACGCGAGGACATGCGAGCCAGTTTTTATAGTCTGTAGCCCTACTGGGCGTGGGGAAGACGACTAGCTTTTTTTTAACACTAGGTTTTGCGTATCTTTCCTGCGTTGTATAGAATGGAACAGATTACTCTTGGACCAAACAATACAATAGAATGGTGCGAGTCCCTTTTTTATGAGAACGAATGACGTTACGAGTGGTCGTTCATCTGATGTTAAGCAACACGATACGGCATTTATATCAGTTTAAAAAAAACCTTATGTTACTCCGACTTCCACCTTTGGTTACAATATTACTAGTAATTGTATAATCTTTGTGTAGAGGTCACCAAAAGAACGAATATTATGCAAACTCCGCGTACAATTAGTAAAGTCATTGGCAGGGCTGACCGGTATTTGAACCTGGGTGCGTCGGTTTGAAAGACGCACGGGCAACCACTGAGCCACGGCTGCCCTTTAGACGAGTGCTACATTACATAGAAAAGTTTACAGAACAAGCAGTCTCTTACTCAAATCCAGGGTAATGTATAAGCAAAAGTACTTTAGGTAATTATCTGTGGGCAAAGCAAAATTAAGCCGCTATTTACTAAATTATAGCAAATACCCACAAACCATCAAATAAGACGTAAGTTTACACAATCGATATAATTATTCGACAGAAACAATTAATTTTTATTCATTGCCAATGTTACCAGTAAATTGATTACTCTAACAAGGGATGCCATTTACAAATGATAATTTAACATTTATTTAGACGTTACCTAGTTTTATTCAGTTTATTATGTTGGCAGGAAGTTATAAACACCTCGAAAGTATTTGATTTGATGTTAAGATGGTTTTAGGCTGCGTTTACACATCCAAGAAAACTTCTGCAATAAGTATCGGACTCTATCAGACAACACCTTGTAGCACATAGCGAAGCACGACTAGCTAATCTATAACCAATCGGTAGAGTTAAACAACGTTCGCTGCGGTCACTACTATGATGGGTGACCGCTACGGCAAAAAGTGTACATACCTACATGCTTAAAAGACACGTTAAGCCCTCCCGGCTGTTGTTGTAAAAGACAACAGTCGTTAAGCCAAGCCAGAAGACTTCGGGCGACCTAAAAGTTCTGACACCAGCACCCCTAGTCCCAACCTATCGGACGCGTTTTGATTCGAAATCTACACTCTCCGTCTCTTTCTTTCTAAATGTAGTTGAAGAAGAGGGAGAGTGTAGATTTCGAATCGAAACGCGTCCGATAGGTTGGGAATAGGGGTGTAGGGCTGACCAAAAAGAAGAAGCACCTTGCATGTGTAAACAACGTAGTGATAGATTGTCGAAGATAGGTGGTTATTGAAATTGTACCAGACATCCGCGATGCATGTGTAAACGCGGCCTTTTTTTTTTGCTACCGAAATCGGTACCTGATCCAGAAGACCGGTGATACTAGCGCAGCCGAAACAACGGCTGCTATAGGATCTTCCGGGTCGCTCAAGACGTCTTGGGCGGCGATGACGGGGTGAGTGTAAACGCGGCCTTATAATAGCTTTGCTGAAGGAGAGATGGATTTTATAGCACTATAGTAGAGGTGTTTCGTAGTTTTAGCCGATCCATTTTCTGGAGAATTTTTTAATTTTTCAGGTATAAAAAGTTCCCTGTGTTAATCTCGGTGTTGTCATTAATCAGCGCCAACTTTAGCTAATTCAGTTGACAGTGCAACTCGTAAAATCATTTAAATCAATTATCAATTATCTTATGTTAAATTAGGGACAGGCGGCGCGGCAAATTCGGCTGATCAGAACGACACAAATACGGTTACGCTTATGCTAACATTTTATTGAAGCACGGAGCTGCACGGACATGTAATATTTAACACATTGCCAATAATATATTGTGGCACCCACTCCGACCACAGCCCTAACACTGGGGCACTGGAGGCTAGCAGATCTTGGTACAGCACGTGTGGATGGTTATGCAAGGGCAGCCGCAGCCGCAGCATCCACCACAGCATCCCCCACAGCATCCGCCACAACCGCGGTAACAGGTAAGTACTACCTACTCTTAATGAGGCGTTTTATTAAAAAAAAGCTGTACGTTTATAAAGACCCGATAGATGGCGTTAAAATTGAGGTTTTACGTTCTGTCATTGTTAAGATAATTATGTGTCGAGTTTAGTATTCTATCCTTATTTTATGGAAGGCATATACTCTAATGGCTTTCTATCGACAAATCGACAACGTATTCTGTGATCCTTTCAACTGAATTTGATCTTTCCTTGTACTCTGTGGTTTGAAACTACGACCATGTTTGAAATACGTCGTTACTACGCCATCTAGTAACAGAACCGGAACTACATTGTTTTTTTTTAATAAAACGTCTCATTGTGGTGACATATTTGAGCCGTTTAGTGCTGAGACCCTGGGCCTTGAGGACTCTTATTCACGTCTTCGTTCATCAAACAAGAAATGTCTACTGTAACTGAAACCGCCTTTTGTACGTCTCGCGCCACATGTGTTTCACTTGGTACGTAAAGCCGCCATGGTGGTCACTCTAGTGCGGTTTTTTATAAAGATTAGTTTTGTCAATCGGCGCGGCGAGTTTCACAGCTCATAAATATGTAACCTTCACAATATTTTCTGTAACAAAAAGCGGGACAAAAAGGTTGTCACGGGAACATGTGCAGATTTCTGAATGGATCCTGATTTGGGCAAATCTTTTAAAGTAACTGACTGTTTTGTGGATCGATTCTCAATGAAGTCTTAAACTAGGTGGTGGAACTTTTCTGCAAAGTTCGTCTAGGTAGGTACCACCGCTTTGACAGTTATTCTGCCGCCAAGCAGTAGTGTGCAAGCTACCGTGTTCCGGTTTGAAGGGTACTGTAGCTAGTAAAATTACTGGGCAAATGAGACTTTATGACCTGATTACATGTCTAGTAATCTCATAACTTACTAGATTGTGTAATGTCTCAGGATGATGTGATAATAATGCGAAACTTTATTGTTAGTTACTTTATAGTTTCATTATACTTTAATAGATAGATAAATGTTTAAATGGAAAAACATTTTAATATATAGAACATAATATACTTAGCCAGATATTATATCAAAAGTAACCTCTTTAAAACGTGTAAAATACTCTAAATATGCCATAAATCTGTAGTAATGTCAGTAAAATCATTAAATATAGCAATTAAATAGAATTACCTGTTTTTATTACACAAATGAATAATTAACTGAATTTTACGACATTTTTAGTTGCTTTGTTATTAATACGTTGCTTAATTAGGACGTTTATTGACTTCACAACTTTTAAAGTTGATTTTATATTCATCAACGGAAACTGTCTAATATAAATTATACGAATTACAATTATTATTTATAATAGTTTAGAAGATAATGTACGATATTTTTTTAATATTTAAAACGCGTATTTTATAGTGTTATAATCTGAAAACTGACTGTGAAATTAGTTTGTTATTTTTATAGCGCAATTTTTATTTTTCTGTTTATGATCTTTTTTTGAACGGGGCAATGCTGTTGGTCTTTACCGACCTTTATAGCGTCTCCGGGCGGGAAGGGTTAAGTAACTATTTTAGATAACAAGCTATCTTCTTCTTCTTCTCGTGTAGGCAAGTGGTCAGCCCTGGTGTCAGAATTATTTAGGCCGCCCGAAGGCTTCTGACTTGGCTTAACGACTATTGTCTTGCGACAACAGCCGGGACCGACGGCTTAACGTGCCCTCCGAAGCACGGAGCTCGCTCAGTTCTAAATACCAACTTTTTGGTGTAGTGGTCACCCATCATAGTAGTGACCGCAGCGAACGTTGCTTAACTTTACCGATCGGTTAGGAACTGCTAGTCGTGCATCGCTATGAGCGCTGCCCCTTCCGTACCATTTCCATTTTAACTTGTAAATTCTAAGAGTTAATATTGTAGGGTTACCCAGGCCTCAGTCCTTTTACATAGTATTTTAGGCATCTGGCTGTTGACGTCGCCTCATCCTCCATGAAGAGTACGCCGGACAACCCGTGCAGGCTCCTGGAATGATTTAAAAGCTTGTAATACTCTATTACAGACGTTAGATACGTTTTCATGTTAGGTTGTTATTTTCTTCAATAAACTTTATGTTCTAAAATTGTGGTTAAAGGCTTCGGTATGGGTTACTTTGGCAGTGGAGCGATAGGTACATATCGTAGGATCACCTTTCGTGCTGTTTCTCTACGCTTTTCACTCGATTACGAGTGTTTTTGGATGAAATTACTTTTTCAACTTACCTCGCGGATCTCGTCCCAAATTGCACAGTTTGTTAAGCCGATTTTATCAGGGCTTTTCATACGATTTTCATCGTTTTTCTTCCGATAGTTTTAGTAATATATCGTTTCAAAGGTTTATTTACCTTTTTGACATACGTCACATTTTGACTTTGCCAAGTCCCTAAAAGAGATTCTGTCCGGGAGGATTTATATGTTTTCGTCAAGCGTGTGTAGGTTTTTATATTAAACCTCGCGCATCAACCTATTTGAATGCTAGCTATCTATAAAATCACGACAGGTTTTCAAACCTTGTTCTCTTCGATTTCCAAAGTCGGATCCAGGCTATATAAGCGGAACGTGCCACTCCGACAGGGAGTTCATCCTCTGGTACCATCAAAGACTTTTTATCCAGACCACTAATACGAAATTAAAGCAGGGCAAAACCGTACACACCACTTTGGGTGTGATTGATTCTCAGCTGTCAAAATCAAAATCAGTCGTTACTTGGGTGTGCTTTTGAATACATACCAAAAAAATGCCGTCTTGCGTGATAAAACTGTGCCGAAATCACTCGAGGCACGAATCACAGAAGCAAACGATCTCATTTCACTTGTAAGTGGCCTTAATCATGTATTTTTATAAGATTATTTTAATTATTTCTATTTGACGAAGAGTATTTCACATTTCACAATAAAAAGTTGACATGTCAAAATCAGTATTGCCACACGACATCTGAATAATTACCCGATTTCTTTTGTATAGATTTCCAACAGATCCACCCATGTCTAGCTGGGCCCTTATTCCGTATCGATTCCTTACTTCGAAACCACGCGAATTCCTGGTCTTACAAAAGAAATCTGCAAAACTCTACTCTCTATGAAACGAAAACAAAACCGCGCGAAATGAATTTGGAATTGGCGCGATTAGAACTGTCAAAAATCATATGTTTTACCGAGACGCGTTCCGAAACATCAACACATCAAAAGATTATGACCACTTATGTCAATATATTTCATTCAAAATAAAGATAACTTTAATGTAAAGCGAAGGTTCATCTAACGGTGTGACACGATTTGAACAAGACACGATAACGACGTGGTTTCATATCGTGTGAAATCTATGTTTCCATAGAGAATAACCGCCCTGATCGTTGGATAAAAGTAGTTCGAAAAAGTCGAAATG
This sequence comes from Ennomos erosarius, assembly GCA_963580505.1. Lineage (NCBI taxonomy): Eukaryota > Metazoa > Arthropoda > Insecta > Lepidoptera > Geometridae > Ennomos > Ennomos erosarius. Next base: position 1,555,092 of record OY756996.1, on the reverse strand, counting down.
AAGATTGGTGGAAACCTAATACTCGCTCAATAATATGTTTAGCGCATTTCTATGGTAAAGAACACACAGAACACAGAAGTGCAATTACTAATAATAGTTTTATTGTCAACTATAGGCGTTCCACGCGCCCACTGTTTTCCCATTTTTAAGGTTATTTTTTTATCCTAAAATATGAAACATTATTTTGGTTGAGGCCCAGGGGGTCTAGCAAAGATCACGATCGCTAACGCTAACGCCACACGCTAACTCCAAAAATGTATCGAAATGACATTCGCTACGGAAAAGTTAGCGATTTCCGAAATGTCATTTCAGTACATTTTGGAGTTAGCGTTAGTGGTTGGTATCTTTGCTAGACCCCCTGTACCTACATAATTATTGTTCTTTAATCCCTTTAACTTGGTAATATTGAAAAACTCGTGAGTTATTAAAAGAAATGTTGAATAAACTGCTGGTTATACTTAATTTGAATCCATTTTATTAAAAGATTGCATGAGCTATCTATAGACCTTTTTCTTGTCTATAGATAGTAGTATGATGGTAATTAATTTTATTATTTTATATTTTTTTAATGTAGGCGTTATATAATTTTTATTATTTACATTTTACATCTAGCTAGATTTGTATTTAGGTACCCGACTAAATCGGGTAATACTATTTATATGGTATGTTGAAAGAGGAACTGACATTAGAAGAAAAAAAAATGTGCTCTATGGTTTGATTCATGTTCAAACAAGGTTAAGTATGGAGACTTCGATTCTGGACCTATGTAATAGGGGGAATTCTGTGGGTACCATCTAGAGTCTATCTTCTGGTATCACCTATCTTGTGGTTTCATCTGGAGTCTATCTTCTGGTTTGATTTTAAATTCTCTGCGTAGGTACCTACGTACCTAATGCTCTTGTAAACACGAAGCAGTCGGCAAGTTGCGTAGAACCCTACCTCTGGGTATCCGCGAGTCGCGAAAGTAAGCCCTAAGCGGCGACGCGCGTTATATAAAGTGCTACTCAGTGACTGCAAAGTGAAATAACGGGTGAAGTTTTTATTTAATTCTATTTCTCTATAAAAGCTGTCTTGGCCTCTTTGGGATGCCCCAAGAGGCCATCTCATGTCTGCCCACAGCATAATCTTGACCGTGCTGCTTACTCCGGACTCCGGACCTGCCTGCACTGCGTAGAACTCTCCGTGGCCGCTTCCTAGTCGGCCACTGCTTACTACTGGCCTGAAGTGGTGACGCTCTGCGCCAGCTGCCCGCTGCGCCTGACTCCTGGGCGGAAGTATCGTCACCCGCTGAGCACACCGTGGCTCTTGGCTGGGTCCACCTTGAGCCTGACTCGTGGGCCGAGGCTCGCAGCGTCTACCTCTTGTGCTGCCGAGCGACTGCGCGCCCAGGCGCCCTCTGTCCGCGTCCTGTCTGTGCCAAGCCGCAGGCTAAGGTGTACTCCAGCTGCCCATCGTGCCGCAGAGCTACTGCGCACCCAGGCGCCCCTCCACTACGTCCGGTCTGGGACCCGTCTCGGGCAAAGGTGCCCACGGTGCCACCAAGCATCGTACTCGCTGCAGCTGGTGCTCCACTTCACTGGCCTGCCGTCCCTCCGGGCATCTCGCACTACGCCGCCAGACATCTTTGAACCTTGCCACGGATCTAGCGAAAGTTACGTCTGGTTTCCTGCTATAATAAATTATTTGTTTTGCGTTGTTCTTATTCAGAAATATAGGATCATGATTTTATGGGTTGAACGACATTGGTCAAGTTACAAGCATGTCAAAATAGCTTTCATTAGACAGCTCAGCCATAGAGTACCTAGGTAGGATAGATGATCAACAGAGTAAGTAGGTTTAGTACGATTTACCTAGGATCTTAGAGTATATAATCTGGGACGGGCTTCGAATAAATTTGTGAATCCATAGAAGTCTTTCATTTTAACTGTAGACAAAACTACAGTATATCGGCTGCCGTAATACTTATTGTGTAATTAAATACTTATCATCATCAATAGCCTGTTGACGTCCACTGCTGAACCTAGACCTCCCCCACAAAGCGCCACCTTGAGCGGCTGCTTGCCTCCTGCCTCCATCGGCTCCACGCGGTCCACCTAGTGGGGCCTACGGTGCGTCTCCCGGTTCGTGGTCGCCACTCGAGAACCTTTCTTCCCCATCGGTTGTCAGTCGATGTGGCCTGCCACATAATCAAACAACTATGGTGATGTGATTGTTGTAGTAGACAAATCTCCAGCCAATGTGTTGCCAGTTCCTGTAAGTGCTTCTTCTTCGAAGACTTCAATTGACAGGATTGAGCTGACGTGAGGAACTGTGGAGAATCAGGGTACAACATGTGTCGCGAGACATATGGCTGTAGCTTGGCTAGTTAAGTATGGAGGAGACTTCTTTATGTGCCTAATACCTATACTAATATGCATTTTTAATTTATCATGAGGACTCATGGCTTCTTACTTAATTATTAACTATTTTATTCATTAAGAGTAAATATCTTTCGTACCTTGTCTGTAACACAGGTTTATTCTCCTAGTACCTCACTTTGTAATATATATGTTTATTTTCTAAGATTTATTTATTGTACTTCCATCATTTAAATTACATAATTTTGAATAAATATTTTATTTATTTATTTAATTAATTTATTAAAATAAGACACAAAAACACACACTTATTATGACAATCGCCTTATTTTTGTTTAAAAAGTTATTAAAATTTAAATTATTAAAAATCATTGCATTTATAAGTACTACAATATTGGAAAAGAAAATATAGTATAATTGTAAAAACGTAGCATACAAAGAGTTACTTTCATTGGTCACTGGTCCCGTTCTGTCATACATAAAAAGACTAGGCCCGCTTGGTCACACATTCCGAAAAGTAAGCTGTCTCCACACTTGCCCAAATTCAAAAAATCTCCGCTGACTAATGCTCGCAGAAAGGTCTAAGCCTCATAATTATCTTTTTTTTTTCCGAACGACGCATTATTAATGATTAGGACTTATATTAACTCAGTTTTAATTAAAACTCAAAATGGTTCATTTTCTGAGTGGAAATGGGGCTTGTAATTGTATTGGTGTTTGAGTTTTTAATCGGTTGTCACATGTTTTTTGTATTTGAAAGTTTGGTGTTCTAATTGGAGATGTAAATATAAGGAACGACGTATTCTTATAGGTTTTTTTTTTGTTTTCACCGGCGGTTATTCTCTATGGAAACGCAGATTCCACACGATACGAAACCACGTCGTTATCGTGTCTTGTTCAAATCGTGTCACAGCGTTAGATATACCTTCACTTTACATAAAGTTATTTTTATTTTGAATAAAATATATTGACATAAGTGGTGGTAGCTTTTGATGTGGTTGATATTTCATGTGGTGCATGCTTACCTAGAAGATACCAGTGGGGCTAGCACGGACGGTAGAAAAAATTGTCTTTCCCCGTGTTATGTCACATTCTTCATACAATTTACTTGTCAAGTGGAGTAAAACAGGGGAAAGACAATTTTGTCTACCGTCCGTGCTAACCCTGCAGTAAAGTTACTCTTGAATCCAATCCCAATTTCTCCCAAATTCTAATCCGAATCAATCCCATTTCCAATGTTAAATAATTTGGTAAAAATGCGGATGGTGTAGAAATGAGTCTATTACATTTAGTTCCATAAAATTCCATGAACACAGATTCTAATCGTGCGCTAGTATCGGATTTAAGAGTACCAAATGCCACGATTTCGTTCCAAATCAGAAATTACGATTGAAATCGAGTGTCAAGAGTAACCTGCTGTTCTCTCTTCACTTGAAGACTTCTCATCATCATCATCATCATCAGCCTGAAGACGTCCACTGCTGAACATAGGCCTCCCCCAGGAAGCGCCATTTAGAGCGGCTGCTCGCCTCCTGCATCCATCCACTCATTGGCTATTCGCACTAAGTATAAACTGCTTCCTAAGGATGAGTTTATTGATTTGTAATCAATTGTTAAAAACTTTAATGAATGCTGACCATTGGTTAGAATTTGTTAGCATTTTTAACCATTGGTTACCTTAAGTATGGATAAAAAAATGCATCCCTTAATTTCAGACTGAAAATACTTAAGTGATTAAAAATAATTATAATCGTCTAGTTATAACTGTTTTTTCAGTTATTTTGATTTAAAAGCTTTTGTTAAAACTTATATGGAACCAAACTGGCAGTATTTAATTCCATAAAAAGTTCCAACTCTGTTTATAAAATAACAATAATAATTAAATCATTATATTTACCATGTTATGAAAATAAGTATGTATCGTGTCATGTATTATGTAAATTCTAAGAGTTATATAAAATTATGTTATATAATTATTTATTTGTGTATTCTAAGTAAGTTTATTTATATTATTTTATTTTCTATTTATTGTCTATGTACATTTTACGTTACGACCTGGAGGACTGGTAGATAATGCTATTTAGCATTAAGTTTATCCATGTACACCTTTTGTGTAAAACTATTATATATATAAATAAATATAAATTACGAAGTTTTATGAGGTACAAAACATTAAAAAAATTTACAACCGACTATCCTTCATTATAAAATCGGAAAATTAAAAAATTACGGATATTACTATATTTAAAATGCAAGCTAAATCTTTAAGTTTTGTTTTGAAATGTTTTTGTAGTTCCGCTACTCGATCACAGATGGCGCTAGGAGTATCGAAAATGTGTTTCTCAACATAATGTTGCTGTGCTTACATCGACGAACGACGACGTAGCAAACGGCTTTGGCTATACAGAATACTGGCTATATAAATACAGAATTTATTGTTAAAAAATAATGTACAGGTCAATAATATAATAAGATACAATAATTAATTTATTATTGAAAATAAATCTAAATGAATATTTTAAAAAACATTGTAGGTATTGTGTAGGATTTGTTAATTTCATGTTAGTTGTATACAAGTATGAAGTATTTGACTTCATTTAGTAATATTCATCAACCGCCTGAAGACGTCCACTGCTGAATATAGGCCAGAGAGCACCACTTTGACCGGCTGCTTGTCTCCTGCATCCATCAGCTCCCCGCGGTTTTCACCACATCGCCGGTCCACCTAGCGGGCCTACGCCGCGTCTTCCTGTCCGTGGTCACACTCGAGAACCTTTCTTCCCCATCGGTTGTCAGTTTTGCGAGCGATGTGGCCTGTCTATTGCCGTTACAACTTGCTAATTTTAAAGGTTTTTAGAGATCTTAGAAGAAACCTATGTTTGTAAAAAAAGTTGTGTCTCAATTTTGGGGCTGCCATTGAGGTATCAACCAGGAATAGGTAATATTTATAAATAAATACCAGTGGATCGTTGTGGGGCATCAAAGTGGCATATACAGCCCAAAGTCTTCTGACTTGTCATATTCATATTCATTTATTTGCATTCATGTACAAAATATAATGTTAGATCTTAAAGCTAGCTTATAGGTAGATAGTACATGAACCCTGTAAGGGCATAAACATTGACGGACATAATGGCAGCGATAGGCACCTAATTTTCTCAACTTGACGTAGTTCACGCGAAATCTAATAATAGATGGCACTGACTTTTCCCACGCCATTTTGACAAAATAAAATGTTCCTTCGGGCATATCCTGATATATAAATCTATGGGCCTAAGGGAGTAAACGAGGCGATGCAGCCACTCAAAGTGGCGCTCGATTTTAACCGGTGTGGAGTTGGCAGCCAATAAATATCTACAAGTAAATGTTTTTTGTGAATGTTTAATCGATGGAAGCTAATGGTTACAAATACGTAGTCGTAGAGTAAGTATATATTATACCATGTACTCTTTGTACAATTTTGAACAGCTGTTTAAATTAGTTTGAATGTTCGAAACTGTTACATTATACCCCTTTGACTGTTTAATGGTTTGTGTGCCTTTAGGTTGTATATAGGTAGGTAGTATTATGTAGGCAGGTATATAAAACATATTCGACGGGCCCGATAGCTCAGTTGGTAGCCTGCCTTGTGAACTGAGGGCTGTGGGTTCGATTCCTACCCAGGACAAACATTTGTGTGATGAACATAGATGTTTGTTCTGCGTCTGGGTGTTATATTGTATTCTATGTATGTATTTACAAACAAAAAAGTATATAAGTATTGTATCAGTTATCTGGTTCCCATAGTACAAGCTATGCTTAGTTTGGGGCTAGATGGCGCTGTGTGAAATGCCCACACATATTTATTTATATTTTGTTCGGGTTACTCCCTGAATACCCTGATCCCCGAGGCCCCCGTCCCGGTATACCACAATCATCACGATTTATTTTATCTTTGATAAACACAATTAAGTCAGTTCTTTTAATTCTTAGTAAGTACCTACGGAGGTACCTAATTTAGTTTTTAAATGTTTTATGATTAGCGCACGCCATCGCGCCTTTTTTAGGAAGTAAATGGCTCCCCACCAACCGGACACAGCGTAGGTCAGCCCCCAATAGGTGGACCGACGATCTGGTGAAAACCGCGGGGAGCCTATGGATGCAGGGGGCGAGCATCCGCTCAATGTGGCGCTCTGTTGGAGGCCTATGTTCAGCAGTGGACGTCTTCAGGCTTATGATAAAGATGAGATGGCCTACGGTAAGCGGTAGCCAATAGCCATCCATTCATCCGGATATGCATCGCTTAGTTTACTAGATGGTAGGACTTTTCTGCAAAGTTCGTCTAGGTAGGTACCACCGCTTTGCCAGTTATTCTGCCGCCAAGCAGTAGTGTGCTTGTGTTCCGGTTTGAAGGGCATTGTAGCTAGTGAAATTACTGGGCAAATGAGACTTTATGACCTGATTACACAGTGTAGTAATCTGATTACTAGACTGTGTGATGTCTCAGGATGACGTGCGCAGTGCAGTGTCACGCGAAACTTTATTATTTCAAAGACACTGCAACCGTTATGGGCGGCCGTATTGCTTAACATCAGGTGAACGACTAGCTCGTTACGTTATTCATTCCCATAAAAAAACCGTAGAGGCATTGCCGATGCGCTGTGTTGTGTGTGCAGCTTAAGAATTTTTCATAACTAGGTACTTACCATTTATACATTGTATTCTATGTAATGTACTACGTACATTTACAAATGTAATACAAACCAAAATAGTATCTAAGCAGGTATTGTAGGTAGGTCACTGGTTCTCATAGTAAAAGCTATGCTTAGTTTGGGGTAAGTAGATAGCGCTGCATGAAATCTCCACACATATTTATTTATTTCAAAAATACTCCACCAGGACGGACGGTAGACAAAAATGTCTATACCCTGTTATACTCCACTTGACAACTAATTAGTATGAAGAAAGTGACATAAAACTGGGAAAGACAATTTTGTCTACTGTCCGTGCTAACCTAGCAGGTGGTTACAGGCTACGACTTGGACCTGGGGCCTTACCACCACAAACTAATACAAAACCATCAAGGTTCATGATATGTTTCAAGGTTACAATAATATTGTTCGAATTCGTACCATGAACTTATAAAGTATTCCTGCATTAGAACGAGACGTCTACATTTTTATATAGCTTTATCACTGTCGCTCGTCGGTGTCAACATGATGTATTTGAGTGAACGATTAAACGTGACGTCATCAAAACTGCTCTGCCTCTGCAACATTACAGTATTCTTACTTTTATGTTATTTTTCAATGTATGGTTGAAGTAATAATGCTATAGGTTGTGGTAGGCACCCTGAAGCTTTATTTATACCCTGGGTCTTTTTAAGACTTGTTATCAGCGAAAAGGCACCTCACGAGTCCAGAGCAACGTTCTCGTCCTCGTGTACCATCAGGTCAACATCCGACTCTCACCCTAGTACCAACTAGGTCACATGCCCTCTCTGTCACAGTTTTAAAAATCCATACCATGAGTCCCGCCCGATAGGTCACACTTTTAAAATACAAAAATGAAACTTTATTTTTCCAAAAGAAATTTACTTAATGTATATTATATACTACCTACTTGAGAAATTACATTTAAAGTTAATTCGGTGCCTATGATAATCACAGAGCTGTCGCTATTTATACCTATTATTAGCCAGTCATTTAAAACTATAGATAAACTCCACCCTAAATTTTATTTAATAAAAATAACAGGGCCGAATTAAGGATGGTGAAGTTGAAGCCCCCCTTCTTTTTTCTCAACAACTTTGACAGGCAGCGCTACTTGTCTGGATTGAGAACTAAGTAGCTGTCAAAGATGCTAGTAATAATGTGCTTAGCAACTGCAGTTTTTTTTTATAAGAATAAATGACGTGACGAGCTATTCACCTGATGTTAAGCGACACGGCCGCCCATAACAGTTGCAGTGTCACTTGGAACTTTAAAAAAATAAAGTTTCGCGTGACACTGCACTGTGCACGTCATCCTGAGACATCACACAGTCTAGTAATCAGATTACTACACTGTGTAATCAGGTCATAAAGTCTCATTTGCCTAGTAATTTCACTAGATACATTGCTAATATACTAGAAGGAAGTTTAATATCACCGCGACATGGCTAAACGTTTGGTGGAGGCATCAGGTGACCAGAATGCTGGCTTTTATTCTGCACAAAAGATAAGCATTGCAATTCAACGTGGTAATGCTGCCAGCATTCTGGGCACTTTTCCCTCCACCAACGGTTTATTTTAAGTTTTATATTTTAGTTTTAATGTTTCTAGGTATAGTTTAGATTTAAGGTGTAGTTTAGTTTAATATATATTTTATGTTATTTAAGTTTTTGCTAATAAAGTATATTCATATCTAGAAATAAATAAATAAATAAATAAATAACGCCCAACGATCACATACATAGATCCTGGACCCTAAATAGGATTCCCTTTATCTAGGGACCCAAGAACTACGAGGACCATGGTCCCACAACACTCAGACACAGAACAAGTATTTACGCTTTTTTTTCGGGCACAAAAACTTGTCTTGTTGCGGGAATCGAACCCGCCAACGGGAATCGAACCCGCCAATAGCTGGAAATGCTCTCTACTCACCATTTTTTTTCTCTTCTAGTTTCATATTTGTTTCATGTTTGATTCTTGGTTTGGTCTCGGTATAAGGCAAAATTTCTGTAATTTTATTATTGTTTGATAGGCTTGCACTTGACCACTATCTCCCCTGATGGTAAGGGACGATGCTGTCTAGGATGTAAAGAGTAACGCGCTTGCCTAGAAGATACCTAAGTACTATTCACTCTCGATTTGAAGACTCCAAGATTGTACCTAGTTTCCGGAATATATAAACGCCGACAAAGCGTATATATAATGAAAGTATAAATTAATAAATTAACGCCAGATTCAGGCTTTGATTTCTTTAATATAATGATCATGAATTAATGTACCTGTACGGGCCATCGTACATTTTTGTAATATTAGCAATTTTCAACATTTACTCGCATATTTAACTCGCGACCCGCGGATGGAGAGTTCGTTCGCAGTCGCATCGCCGATAGATCGTGCTCATCAATAATCATATATCATATATAATATATCGTAGAAATCTTACTAGTTTAGTCTTTCAGTGTTATTAATTATTTTATCGGAAGTGCTTTGGAGTTTATTTTAATCAACTATTAAATCGTACATTAAAAGTCCTTCGAGCCGGATCTGAACCAGCGACCTATGGATTGATGGATATGGAGTACCTTAAATAAACAAAATAATGTTATGTATATAGGATTGTACTCCTTGATGCTTTTTTTCATATAGGGAAATCTAGGCCTACCTATTCGCTGCTATCAGGAATAAATACTAGTCATCATCATCAGCCCGTAGATGTCCACTGCTGAACATAGGCCTCCCCCAGAGAGCGCCACTTAGAGCGGCTGCTCGCCTCCTGCATCAATCGGCTCCCCGCGGTTTTCACCAGGTCGTCGGTCCACCTAATGAGGAGCCGGCCTACGCTGCTTCCGGTTCGTGGTCGCCACTCGAGATCCTTTCTTCCCCATCGGTTGTCAGTTCTGCGAGCGATGTGGCCTGCCCATTGCCATTTCAACTTGCTCACTTTAAGGGCTAAATACTAATGAATTCTTAGAATAAGTATTATTAATTTATTACTTTTTATCATACTACCGCCGCGCCTTGCGGTTTTACACGCGAATAAAAGCAAGCCTTCTTTCTACCTATGAGCTACTTCTATTGGTTTTATTCAAATTCGTTCCGACTATAGTTGCGGCGTGCAAAACAAAACAAATTCAACTTTTGCTATATATATACTTATTCTATATAATATTAGTGTGATAGTACTGTCAGAGTATTTAGTATTTACGAAGCATCTAACTGTTACCTACATGCATAGGGAACGGGTACAGGCAGCACTATGCACGTTGAAGGCAGTGCAAGCTTACAATACAATACAATACAATAATACTTGTTCAATAAGAACACCAATAAACAAGAATGCACAATCTACAAATTTATAAAAGAATGGTAGAACAACGGGCGGCCTTATCGCATTAAGCGATTTCTTCCAGGCTACCTTTGTATGGACAGGAATTAAAACAAAAATTACGGGTGGTGTAACAGTTACAACTTACACCCAAGAACAACAATGAAATAAAAAATTGCATGATTGCGTAAATATAAAACAATAATTTATGCTCTTACCTACTAAAAATAATACATAACTAAGTACAGCTGTTATACATAATACTACATACTAATAAGCTTAAATAGGTAGTTACCACTATGATGACTCTATAAGCTTTTAGTAAGCATAGTATAGAGACTGGTGTGATTAGTTGTGATAACTATATTATAGAAACTAGATATAATTTGCCTTGATATCATGCCCCCTGGGGGCAACAAAAATACTTTTCCATTAGCGTTAACGCCAAACGATACCTAACTCAAAATGTATGGAAATGACGTTTCGGAAATCGCTTACTTTTTCGCAGCTAATGTCATTCTAATTTTGGATCTTTGCTAGACCCCTGGTAAGACAAGCGACGCTGCCACTATGGTTTATTATACCTATGCTGCCGGTTGGAACCCAAGCATTGTACTGAATCGGGACAGTTTTGTAACAACTAACCACTGAACCACAGATTAGATAACATTTAACAGAATACATTATAGCTTAAAAAGTTACAGATAAAAAATCATATTCATTCATGTTTTCTACAAAACATATAAGTTACGTGACGTCGTAACTAATTTATTAAAATACTTAATTGACTAAAATAATAGATACAACATTATTCATTACATTTACATATTTATTACAACGGTATAGATATAAACCTAGGTAATATATAAAAACTTGCAGGTAGGTAGATAAATAGTTGAAAGTTATAATTCAAATAAAGTTTCGCCTAGGTAGGTGCCTACTTTATGCGTATATAAGTAACATTGAATTTTGTTCTAATTGATAGGCTTTATTGATAGGATAAATTATTGAGCCCAAAAAGCTATTTTAAAGATGTCACTGTGATAGATTTTAAAGTGTACATAATACCTGCATAGGTAGGTATTCTACGTAATACGGAATAGCCGTGGGGTCAACCAAGCACTAAGTACGATTTTATGATAAATTATGTTGAACTTATTTATAAATAAAAATGTATTAATAAAAAAAAAACGTATTTTCACATTATTAATAATTATACATTCATTATAATACCTATCTAATCTTGAAACAAGACGGTAACTTTTTCATCGTAGGTATATATTATGTAAAAAATATTTATATACCTATACAGATAAACAGTGACTAATCGCCTCGGTTAAAACGTTCTAAAATTTGAGAGACAACTATCAAGAATATTAAAAAGATCATGGAGTTCAGGAAAAAAATGATCCTTCTAAATAGTTCTATTGGCTGACGGCAGTGTGAATACTGAATACCTACCTCCCTAATACATAAATCACTAACGGTTCATGCCGATATTTCTAACCTCCTTATTTAAATAACGCGTTGTTTTGGTTCTGTCAGATTCAGCAGTTTCAGCTAAAGGATTGAAAATTGTGTGTAAACGAACTGGCGCAGGTCACTGTCGCTATCACGAACTTTTCACATTAAACACTTTTGCCCACCGTCACCCTGACAGGAGACCACCGCGCATGCGCGCCGCCACCCAAACATGCTGCCACTTGTTTGGCACTCATAATGATCGAACTTTCAAAATACTTGCTTACTGTCTAAATTACTCTGAAATTATAAATATAGAATCAAACATATAGAAACATCCCATGTCAGAGCCGCTGCAAGCTGCAACATACACACGTAAGCATACACCGCCGATCGTCGATACCTAACTCACAACGCGTTCCGTGCGAGAGGAACTCAGCAATTTTGATTAGGTACAGAAAATCCGAACAGAGGAAAACTCTCATGTAATTGCCGCAAAAACCGATGGAAAAACGCGCACGACCGTCTGTGCCGAGGCGCGCGCGCGGAATGGTTGCGGGCGGGGAGCGGGCCGCGGCCGCCCGCCGCCGCTGCGCGCCACCGGCGCCCCGATTGGCCCGCCGCCCTGGGGGACGGACGCCACGCCCCAGCCACGGCCCTGCTCTCTCGGCCCGCGGCAGTGTCCGTCAGACTGCCGAGCGCGCCGGGCCTCCCGCTTCCCCGCGCCTCGCTCGGCCACGCCGCGTCCCGTGATCGAACCTTACAAAACCATCAGTTAACAACCGTCGCGAGTGCATTATGACACTAGTGAGCTAGCGGGCCGCTGTGACGGTGTCAAATAATTGATGTGTATGTGTGCACGTGCTTGTGTGTTGTGTTAGGTTGGGCCCGTGACGCAAAACGTTCGTGGTGGCCAGCGGAGCCTTGCACCCGGGCTCGGGCCGAGCTTTCATGGCTCAGCCTAGGGTACGTACGCAGCACCACCACGCCAGCAACCCCACACACTCCTCTGCTGTGCGCCGGTACTAGAGCCGATAGCCTATCCGATACAACCCAATATCGACGATTATGACAAGACGCTTGATAATAACAGTGATAGATAACAGTGCTGGGAACACAACAAACGTAGTCAAAGTAGTGTTAGCTGTGTAGGTAGACAAATTACATGGTAGTTATATTAAGAAAACAAAAATAAATCAGGATAGAGACGTATTCGATTTAGAAGCGACGGCCGAGACGATCCGTTACCGATGTTTCGGCACCGGGAAGTTGTTCTAACAATTAGAACACGTCCTGCATGCGTAATGCCTCTACACAATATGTCTAACGCCCGCCGACGCATTACCGCTGATAAAGTCAACGAAATGAATGCATAATAAACATAATAATATTATGAGATGATAATGTAATCGCGACGTAATATCGCACGTGCAATAAACGCCAAAGAAATGAATGAAAATAAAGATTAGGATGTAGCCAAAAACGCTAGTTTTGGAGTTAAATATGTAGGCGACGTTCAAGACAGGCATAGCAACGGGCCGTGAATAAATTTAGTCATTGAATAAATGTATAAGTCTGAATATTTCGCTCACCTGACGGAATAGGAACCGTGTTAGAGATTCGTGACAATAAAATGGGATAAAATGGCATCCAGCGGGGGGCCATTGTCGCTCGCTGCTCTCTTATGGGCTCTAGGGACGGGACACTAAAATGTGTAGCCTTACAAGCGGCTTTAAACGCACGGTTACACACAAAAGAGTGCATCTCAGAAACCAACAATAAAATTCAATTGACAAAGAAAGAAAAGTTTTTTTTATTGTGCGCCACAAAGATGTCCCTAACGGAATCACAGAGACAGCTTTCTAAAGATTTAGGGTCACATTGTTTTTGGTTTAGGGGACATGTTCTGTAATCCTTTACCGGGGTAGTGATATTATTAATCATAATCATGGCAGTTATAAAAACAAACATTTTTAAGATGTCACCAAGTTTGATGGTATAATATCATCTACATACAAGTTCGCCTACATTATGAATATGAATCGACGATGTTTATGATAATAAACACACTTTAAATATATAAATAGCATTTAAAAGTCCATTCTATATATAGGTATGGTATTTGAACATTGAAAAACAGGTATAGAATTTAAAATTTAACAGATTATCGTAAACTATTATTTGGTAGAAAGCATTATGCAGCTCGATGTATGTGATTTTGTAAACTGTTTATCTGATAAGTAGGTATGTCATTAGCATTGATATTTTTGCAAATTAATTGATTTGAATGCTAACGTAGACACAAATGATATTATAGGTAAGCGTAAATGCTAATACTTTAAGACATTTACGAGTAAGCAACAGCAAAATAACTTAGTAAGATTGAGTTAAATGATACGCCGTCGGGGAGAAGACAAGTCATGCTTCTTAAAAACTTTTAATACGTGACTTGACTTTAGTTAGTTCGTTATAAAATTGCTAATCAGATAAAATTGTAAAAATACTAGTCTATTTTAGTCTAGATTGATAGCAAAATGCAAATAACACTTAAAATATTCTTAATTCCGTTTAAATGAATGCAAGCGATAGAAAAATTAATCACCCGACGGTAAATGTAAGTGGTAGGTAAGTTGTTAAAACGCACTTTATGACTCTAAAATGTGATAGCAAACGTTAAAAATTTAATTAAATATATCAAACGTGAGTGTAATTAAATAATTAGTGCTTTTAGTAGATAATTTAAATAAAATGTTCGTACGCTAGCAAGTAATTAAAAATGAAATTTAAAATGATATTATCTTTGAAAAGATGATATATATTATGTATTTGAAAAGTATTATAGTATTTTAAATAGGTGCCACGACACAAAACCTGTAACAGGAAAAATAGACACTTACATACTAGTCACCATTGTTATAATTTATGATAAATTATATAATCATTAGGCAAATAAATGACAGAAACCAGAAATCAAAGTAGCATTTTAAATTCCACCACACGCTGTTTCTAAATACATTCATTACATAAAAATAGCATTTGATTACTAAAATAAAATGAACTATTTTAAGTTTAACACGGTTACATTCCAATTTCTGCAAGTCTCCAAATTCTGGCGCCCCCTTTCCTGAGTACGTTCCCGTATAAGTGTTACCAGCTAGCCGAAATTAATTAATAAAGAAGTTATTAACCAAAAAGGATGTTTGCCAAAGACTTGTCCGGTCATTGTTAGCGTATCGGTTTATGACACAGTGATAACGGATGTAATTTGTGTTCTACTAAGCCTAATCACGATTATCGTCCGATAAATGGTAAGTTTCGGCAGTGGCCCACTAAATGAGCTGATAAACGAGTGAGGTGTAGTACATGTGATAGGAAATTAAAAATTAATAATGTGTTACGCTGAAAATAATAATGTGACTGTTATAGAAGAAAAATTAATAATGAAAATAATAATAGGCAATGTAGAGTCGAAACTCTATATTTCTTATTCAAGGAATTTAATATCTGTAATTACTATGTAACAACTTTATTATTATGAAATTTTGTATTACCTATATCTACACAAAAACGGCTGAACAGACTTAGATAAAATCTTGCACACAGATAGTTAATACTGCCGAAACCAACATAGAATGCTTCTAATCCCGCAAAATAAAAAGTTTCCATGGTCAGAAAGAATGCCCTAGAAGAAGGTGCCTAATTAATAAGTAATAATGAAATAAAAATTCTACTCATCATCGGGAAGCCGATGGATGCAAGAGGCAAGCAGCTGCTTAAAGTGTTGCTCTGTGGTGGCGTATGTTCAGCTGTGGATGTCTTCTGGCTGATGATGATGATGAAGGAATTAAAAAATAATTATGTAGTAGAGTTTGACGGAAAATTATTATTCGATGATGTGTAACATTAATTAGTAATGTCTAAAGTAGAGCATTAATGGGAAATTAATAATTTGTCATGTCATGATAACACTAAAACCTGACCCTTGCTAATTAAACCATCATAACTGCTGTAATTATATACTATCTACTGTATTCGCCACAAACATGTGGCCTGCAGCTATCTTCACTCCAAATGATAAAAACAATCAAATGCAACAGTATTTATTTATTTATTTATTTATTTAATATGAACGCATTTGCAATTATAATATATTATCACATATTAATCAGTAGATACATCGTCAGTTTTTATAAATAAATTGAAATTATGGCTATTAGCTAGAGTAGTCTCCTCAACATCAAATATTTGATTTTGGGTCATAGGACTAATAAAACGTCAAAAATAAATTAAAAATAGGAGTTTTTGGCGGGAACGCGGAAATGTTTACGTCGTTGCATTGTATTATTTCTCAAATCTTGTGCTTTTTCCAGTATTAATGTTTAAAATTGGTGGCGTTTTACGCATTAAGTGATGAATTACGAGCATGAGTGAGGGCAAGTGATATAATGTGGTGAAACGTGAGTTTTCGTGTTGCTTCCAAAATTCCATAGAAGCTTCTAGTAAAGTTGCCACCACTTTACTGGAGCATGACTTAGACTGGACTACGACTACCTGACTTACACTGGACTACGACTACCTGACTTAGACTGGACTATGATTATGACTAAGACTTGACTTTACGTGATATATTCTTAACCGATGAAAAATTACAATACTAGACACTGGCTAAATACACGACGTGTAGAGCCAAAATCTAAGAAAAAAAATATTAAAAATAATAGGCCACTTGTCACAGAAAACATCGCAGTCCGGATAAGTACTGAGGAATGCGCTGAGATCACTCATGATGCAACATAACAGCGTATATCTTCTGTGTTTTGTACGACCATGGCTGGAAAGGCCTGGGTCTGCGATTAGTTCTATAGTGAACATACTTGTCGGGGACATATAAATTACTTACGCGTATACGCAAAGCACAAATTATACTCAATTATAGGTACTATTTGTTCGGTGTCTGGGTGTAGCCAGGAACATGGTCCTCGTAGTTCCTGGGTCCCTAGATGCAGGGTTCCTAATTAGGATCCAGGATTTATGTATAATATAATGTAAATAATAATGAATTATAGAGCAATTGTAAAACCAGCATTTCAACGAATTCTCTTCGTCCAGAAGAAATCTCTTGGTCACCCATTTGTCTCAGTTTTTGTAAATTATTCATTGGAATCTTTTAAAAATTGGTGTGAAGGTACAACAAATAGTTTATCTATGTAATATTTATACTTACAGAGTTTATGTAAAATGATAATATGCATATAATAATAATGTATAGGTAATGTAGAGTGTTGTTGCGATTACAAAAAATTATAAAGTTGTAATGGAAAATAGTTAAATAATGGTTGTAAAAAGTTTAGATGCAAAACAAAATATTTACGAGTGTAATTTTGTTGATAAGAAATAATAAGTCAAAGATAAATATGACAGAACAAACTGATAGGTATACATATTATATAGGTAGGGTAATACCTACAGTACAGATGCCTCATCCTATACAACGGAATAACGCGGGCTATTTGACGAATTATTATTTTTCTGCATAACGCAAGATTATCAAGCGACATTTATTGCGTGTTGGCGAAGTATTGAGCCAAATTAATACACTAGACACTAATTAGTAACGCTCGCGACACGATCACTACATTTTTTCACGCTCGGTCTATTTTTCATTTGTACCGGATGGGATCCTATGCTACTACGTAATGGAACCTTAAAAAGCAAGTCTTAATACTGTAGGTACCTAATAGGTATATAAATCTAAAATACAGAATTAAGTAGGCTTCCGAAGAAATCAGATAGTATCGCTAGACCGCACCAACTACTACTTTAACCTGTGTGGCTTTTACGTTAAAATGGCTAAACCGAATTTGATGAAATTTTGCGCAACGATTACTTAAATTACCACGGTCAATATTGTATTAATTTTTATTTCGGAAAAATTATATACCATTCGAAAATGTGTATGTTATAGATAAAAGCATAGTTCTCTATTGTAAATTTTTGCAAACCCGTCTCAGTCACAGATATCGGTAAGTAATAATAATACATAATACCCCAGATAATATAATAACTACATTAATACTATACAAGGTGAATTTTTCTAGAGCAGCGTGGATGGCTTATCCCGAAACTACGGGGAATAGCAAAAAGTACTCAAAAAGAGTCGAAGGCCCGATTTTGATAAAAACTGTAAATGCAATCATGAATTATTATAAAATCCTTAAATTGAACTGAGTTTTCCATTGTGCAATTTTTTGTTGGTATTATAATGTACTAAAGGATTGTAAATCCAAGCATTTATAATACCTGATTGACTAAAACCGTTAAAACTAGTTTTACGTGAACGACAAACGCTTATTTTTTGACATAAGCCTTTGCCGATAATTATTCTTATCTATTGATAAAAATTGTATAAAATCGTGAATTAATATCCTAATTTTATAATAATCTATGGATTTGATGACATTTGGCACAGAATAACCGGCTCGCGGCGTTCTAGAAGATTCAGTTAAAAAGTATTATTGACATAATTTAATTTTATTTTATAATAATTATTACCTGTTAGCTCCGAGATTTAATAATGGTCAATTATTACACTTAAATAATCGCTTTTATATGCATATTGTATAATTAAAATTATTAAAAATACTCATTATGTACCTATTAGAGACGGTATCATTTTTAAAAACCAATATTTGAGTTCAACGACATCGGTTGGGGGCTATACTTTTTCATATAAATGGTTATATATTATTATTATAAACATTAATATTTTAATTTTTAAGACACTCGTTCATATAAAGACACTTAACAATGCTCTGGTCAATAAACTCAATTCATTCAATATAAATTATAAATAAACTACGTTATTATTGAAATAATTGCAATAAAATAGTATTAGCTTATATACCTACTAGCTGTTAGTTACGGTTTATTGCTGTTAAAAAGTATCGTAATATTCTGTCCTATTATTCTGATTATCTTACTATCAAGTTTTATGAAAATCGGTTCAGTCAGGAAAAGGTAAAAGACAGACAGTTAAAAAGACAAGTATTAATAAACGGTAGGTAATAATAATGTAGTATGTATTATAGTATTGTATATAATATTATAGTATTACAGTAATAATAATGTAGTAACTATATTTTTTTATGAGAATGAATGACGTGCCGAGCTAGTCGTTCACCTGATGTTAAGCGACACGGCCGCCCATAACAGTTGCAGTGTCACTCGGAACTTTAAAATAATAAAGTTTAGCGTGACACTGCACTGCGCACGTCATTCTGAGACATCACACATCACATAGTGTAGTATTCAGATTACTACACTGTGTAATCAGGTCATAAAGTCTCATTTGCCCAGTAATTTCACTAACTACAATGCCCTTTAAACCGGAACACATAATATCGAAAAACCGACTGACTGTTAAGATCGAAAATTAAAACTAATGACAGTAAATTTAATTACAATATATACATATGAAGAATATGTACTTATTTTATGTATATATACTTATTAACAGGATAAATAACAGTTGGTAAATAAACAATAGATCAGTTATTATCTAGTAACCATATAGTTTAATTATCAATATAAGCTAATAAGTGTGCTAATAATGATTATTTTCATCAAATAAGTAATGAATTATACAGGGTTACAGGAAAAATTGTGCTAGATCCGCTAAGGGCGTGGAGTTCCCACCATTTCTAATTTATTTCACTATGAAACACCCTAGCCTAAACTTATAATATTATTTTTAGATATCCGTTAGAAAAAAATACAGATTCAAATATTTTTTTATTTCTTAACTTTCACTTGTCTACTATAGTCTATTAAATATTATATTATGTACTATTTTATTGATTGACGTCCCAAAGCATCTTATTACACATGTAAAAATGCAATAATAATAATAATAAGACACACAAAATATTTAAAAAAAAAAAATTAAAAGTCGAATATTTCGAAAATCGTTAAGTTTAGGCTAGGGTGTTTCATAGTGAAATAAGTCAGAAATGATGGGTACTCCACGCCCTTAACGGATCTAGCACGATTTTTCCTGTAACCCTGTATAGAGCGCCAATTCCCAATGTTGGAGTATCTCCACTACAGACATAGACCTGTTAAAAGCACGAATGATTGTTGTGAATATGGTAGTAGCTGGCATAGGTTAAAGTTAGTTTTTTGCAAGACAGCTGAGACCTGAGTAGGTAATCGTGATGAAAGTAGTATGGCGGCTTTTCATAATAATATATACATAGATATATACATTATTATGTTTTGGACACAGCCTGTTTAATGACGTGAAGTAGGTACAGATATTTGCTACAGTTAATACATCCATAATGCATCAAAAAAAGCTAATTGAATGTAGGTTGCAGAAGTTAGGGAGACATAAATAATTGAGGTTATGTTAGTACCTACCCGGGTATAATCAATGGTTAGTAGGTACCTACATAACCTATACCTAAGTACCTATAATAGTATTTTCTTGTTAGTAAGGTTTGTAATACGAAACATGGCCATGGCAAAAATATTTACCTAATTGTTTTATTTTTTGCCTAGATTTTTTATTTTAACCATAATATTTTTGCTGTATTTATCTACGCTAGCTGAAGAGCAAATTTTTGGTTGTCATTGTAATGAAACATGAAAAGTTTGTGCGTTTTGTTACGCACAAACTAAATAAGGCGTTTATTTCCTAAAATCATAATATCTCTTAGAATATTAAACTTCCAGCTTTGGTATAGCAATACCTAAAACTAAACTGTACTAAAGTAGTAATTATAGACTAACAAAGTTGATTGAAAATTCATAATGAAACCTAACCTAAGTAGGAACAAAGTACAAACATACAACTTGATGCGCATGTTTAAATAAATAAAAAAATATTTAAATAAAATAAACCTTTAAATTTGCCATTTTTTACGGTCCATGAAGATTTTAGTTCATTTTCGTCCTTTATTTTATGAGATTTGTGGTGATAACGAAAACATATTTTATTGTGGATTTTAACTGCGTTTAAAATGTAGTTATAGAGTCCATATAATGGGGCTTGGCTTTACTTATATAATTATACTTTGTTGAACAAGTGCATGAAATCAGTTAGTTTAGTTAGTAAATTAGGTTAGAATAAAACATTTGTAGCACTTAATTCTTTAAAATAACCCAACACTAAATCACAAAACCACTAAAACAGCTAAAACATATCCGAGTATTTTTAAATTTTTAATTTCATCCGATTGCCAGCCGCCATTACGTGCGCGCTTTTTTTTTCTAAGACGGCGCCAATCTGCGGGCTGTGACCGTTTGTAACGCATTAAACTTATTATAGCCACTTACTTTCAGTACTAAAGATAATGCCGGTATTGTATAGGCAATTCAGTTCACATTTCTCGATAAAACAACTCGATTTTATGTTTTAAGTGTCGAAAAATGCCCTGCCATTATTGCCACACGAAAAAGATAAGGTGACAACATTACGGATGTTTTTTTTTAATTTTCAAAGATGGCGCTGGCGCAAACGCATTTTGCCGTTAGGTGTGAAATTACGACTTGTTACAGGAAGCGTAGATAGTAAAATATAATTAAGTGTTTCCACTTAACGATAATTTTATCGCTGCCAATGCACTATTATTTTTTCATTAACAATCAACCGATTAACGACATATTCATATAGTATAAAGCTTACTCATTTTCTGTGTTATCAGCTGAAGAACGAAACGCGATACAATTTATTAATGTCAATAAGATTTATTGGATATCCTTTGTCTCCAATTCATATTTCGGCGATATAAATCAAGATTTTCGGACAACATCTATCAGTTCGAAATTCTATTATAATTTGTCTTGATAACAAAATATCATATCGTTATTTTACTAATTCGTTGATGCTCGTAACTCATAATATCTCCAATTTAAAGGCTACAAAGTGGACGTTCTGAAATCAAATCTAATTATTATCGAGTCGAACAATCTTCGTAAACGGAACGCTGGTTCACAAATTAAAAACGGGCGCGCCTATCGCATTTCTAATTTCGAATGTGGAACTCCATTTGGAATATAAATGACATAGGCCTGGGCAGTGGCCGGCGGCGGCTAGTGATGGAGAGCGCTCGCTGAAATAGATCAATGTTTATGAATCGCTCGCGGCTCACTCACTGTTCTTTTGATTCCAACTGACATCTGTCAACTCAACGTCAGTTGACTGGATGTTTTTGTATCTTTGAACCAAAAAACAACTTAATTGTGATTAATTAGATCGATTTAACATTGAAATGATGACGTCAATGGAGAAGTTTCAATTTTTTGCGGTGGCCCAAGTAGCATTCGAGCTGGTCAACGCCTCGACCACTGACCAGATAAATAACATTTGATATATTATAGCTAACTATAACAGTATACGACAAAATGATATATGAATACAATAAAACTTGGACCGGTCCCGGACATTCCGTTTTAATGTCGTAGTGATTAGAAGTAGACATTTTTCAAGTGAGATCGTAACTTTATGGCCCTCGTGGCCGATACGTCACTGCGGCGTATAGTGGGTGTAGATTACTAGAGAGTTCCTTAATGGCATTATAGAATTGATTATAGAAAAAAGCGTAAATTCCAAATCGACGTGGGAAGGAACACGGTCCACATGAAACGGGCGTTCGTTTGATAAATGCCGTAAATACATTAGCAAAATATGTACATAAACGTTTAAATAAAAACGCTCTGAGACGTGTTATGTAATTTTTATGTGAGCTTTTAACATTTGAATAGTAGCGGAGTCGGTTGGAACGTCCATTTTACTGTGATATCGCCGAGAATGAACGAAAAGTGAACGTAATCCGCTCGCAATCGGTGTCTGTCGTCTACAAATGCGCGAATATTCATTTGAATAGAATAGAAAATCTTTTACGGGTCTCATTTCTATAAAATTTTAATATGCAATACTCTGTCTTGTAAATAGTGGTATTTTATTCGTTTTTACGATTAATTTCGCGACCTTATCATAATCTCTTTTCACGATGCGATAGTTTTATTTGTTCAGTAGTCACAGGATGAGTCCTATCACTATTCCCGGTGCCTCTTTCACTTGCTCTGGCTCACCGTTCGATCAGATCATGCAGTTAAGACTGCAGAGCTTCAAATTCAATCATTGTTTCATTCCGCGTACCTTTTTCAATTTGAATATCGCTGTTCATTTTCGAATTGGCTCTTTGTAGACGCGCCTTAATTGCGCACTTTGGATTCAGATGTAATTCGCGCGCTCGCTAATTTGAGGGTTTATTGTGTAACCGTCTGACACCGGCTTTAGGAGGTAGTAGGCACACCGCGAATAGACGAGATGAATACGGATTAGCCTCGTCTGAACACTGCCGACTGCGTAATAGATATATCTGCGCATCTACCTTGAAACGAAAATCCAGGAAATCAATTTTTATCTAACGCTTCTATTTTGTTTATTCACTGATCTGTGTACCTATTATAAGTATTTAATAGTATTTAAAAACAAACTCTTTGCGCTGAAAAGTTTAGTTTTATTTTACTTTTCGTGTCCCAAATTTAAAAACTAAAGCATTTTAAATGTTCTTCCTGATTTATTTCATCTTTAGAATTTAGATGCGTCTGTCGAAATATGTTTCCCGTTCGCATTTTTCTGCCACTCATTTCTTTTAATGAGTAAAAACAATCACAAGTTTGTCGATAAACGACAAATCTCCACGACTCCCGGTACGATAATAATTCGTCTATTACGCCTACCTAGATAGATACAGATTAAATAATATAAATCGGTGCGGAGTGAGTCAGCGAGATGCGTGAAGGGTTGTAACAATGTGTTAGCACATCACTAGGCAGTGTGTCGAACACGTCATAACCATCTTCTTTTTTTAAATTCTAGTTTTATTTTTCGGCCTGTTTTTTTCTTACGAAGTTTAAAATCAGAATCATGCCGGTCCGTCACTGGCTATTTAGAGTATTTAGTGCGCGCGTCTCAGCGACACTTTTTAGAGTAATAGCCGACCGCTAGATGAATAGAGCCCCGTCTCGGTGATTAGGACGGTCTATCTGTTGAATTACTGTCCCTAAAATAAGCTTACACTCTCAAATGGACGCTCAAAGATCCCGAAAGATGCGTATCAATAGTTTATTTAGTTTGAAAGAGTGTTCTCGTGCGCCTTTGGGTCGATGACCAAGTTATTGCCAAGAAACGAGTCCCGTCGCATCATCCCGTTTGTAAATCTTGATAAAACTCTTTAGACGAAATTAAAAATTCCACGGTGGCTAACTACTGTCATTGGCGACGAAATGCACAACACTTTTAATGTAACGTTTTTAATTGTGGTAGTTTGATGGAGACTCTTTTTTTAGATGGTGTTCAGAGTAGATAAAACATCTGAAGGCGGACGTTGGCTTTCTCCATTTAAATCCTTCGGTCTGTCTCGCGTCTAAAAATGCGTCACTCACAGAATTCGAAGTTTAAATAGTCAATCACGAGTGTCGGTGTGGCTAATCTCGCATTCACAGCCACAATAGAGGTAACGAACGGACAAACGGACAGACGCGTTAATAAGACACGCGTGGGCGGCTTTATGTCAACGTTATTTATGATGAGATACCTTTTTTCAGAATTTCTGCTCTGGCAACACAAGAGAAGTTTCAAAAAGTCGAGTTGTTGCGTTCGAATTTTTATTTATTTAAAAAGTTTGCGTTCGATATTTAAAATTGTAAAAGTGAAACTGTGTCGTCTTCCATTTTATTGGCTACACGAGAATCCTTTAAGTAGTTAAGTAGATTATTGATACTTTTAATAAAAGCAAAAAGATACGAGCGAGCGTTGGCCGTGTGGAAAGGAAATCGTTATCTTAACGAGCTCGTATTTACGTAAAATCTGAGAGAGAGTCTCGAAGTGTCCCTGAGCGATAAGGCCGTCTATCGCCGGTCATGTGCCAGCTATTGACCTCTCTGTTTACATCACTACGTCGCAAGTACGCAGAATCCACGATAACACAACACTAGTTTCAATTTGTAAACTTAATCGCGAGGGTGAGGTTAATGGTCTCTTAAAATCAATTAGAACCAGTTAAATTTAATTAATTAATTATGACTCGGATACCGTGGAAAATAAATTTTAAATTTAGAGCGGTATCGGATCAGCTGATTTTGAAGCGTCTTCGGTTTGTTTTTTTAAAGACTTCAAATTAAAATTGGAATTGCAACTAAAACTTTCATCTGCGGCCTTAAAACGAGTGTTAACGTTTCCTCCCGATACTTTCCGAGCGATAAATCTGCTCGCGAATCGACCGAATCCGTACGTCGAACATCTCGCGTTCTATTATTAAAAACAGAAAAACACTCCAGCTCTCACGCGGTGGAACGTTAGCTGCGACCGTTGCAGCTGGCTCCTTCCAAATTCGAATTTAGAACGGGCCCTACGAGATTTGGATTCAAATATAGAACAGTGAAGAGTTGCCAGTGATTAAGGAGGTTTTTTTTAATTTTCTCGCCTAAATGGCTGTGCGCGACGGTGGATAGAACCGACACGCCCTGCCGGTAACGATTTGCAATGCCACCCAAGTCCCAAGTTTGCATTGCAAGGATATGAATTTCTATGTCTTGTAATTCTCAGCTCAGAGGGGTGTTTACACTTCTACTGTATGCAGTCCTCTAATGCTAGATTTCCATATTCAGCTCTTCTTGCTAGAGATGCGAAGAAAGATTGTTTATGGTCTTGGTGTCAATAAGGTCTTGTGTCAACGTGTGCTGTTGGTCCCTCGTAGTCAGTGTGTGACAACTATCAGTATCGGTTTATTGACGCGCGTCGCTGCGTCGAGCCGCCGCGCCGCGCGGCTGCTGCTGTCCCCATCCGGATGAGCAAATGGGATAATGGGCGTCTGGGCCCGCATCCGGCGAGGACACGGAATACTCGGATACAACTCTTGCTCTCTGGATACAATTTTTCAATTAAATCGACCAGAGACCAGACAGAAGATCCCTAATAGGTGTCGTTAAGAAGTCGTGTGCCCGATTTTCGAACTGTCCCCGTAACGAGGCCGGTTTATTAGTATTTATGGTCGGGAACAAACGTATGGAGCATTCTTTGGACTATCATGAATGAAGCGGAATTTATGACCAGCGCCCGCTGTAACACTGACAAATTTAAAAGCGGCGTCAACTATACCGATCCTACGAACGATAGCACATCTCGATTTAGCTGCATTACACACTTATACATAAAGATTTTTCTAAGTTTTACGGTTGTATTACGGGCGGAGAGGCAGTAAAATTCGATACGTGCATACGACCGGCTAACGACTCTTGATTTACCACTATCAATTTGAAGAATACATAAAAACACACCTGAATGATCGCTACCTACTCCGGTTTGATGTGCCTGCTTTATTGTGCCGAGTTATATCGTGTTCCTATTCGCGTAATGATACGAAACGATACTTACAAAAGACGTGGAACGGTACCAGTAGATATTATTATTAGGAGTTGTGACTATTGAAATAGACGCATTATTCACAGTTTCGAGTCGTTTCTGTCCCCTCGGAGTGTGGTGCCAGATGACGCGCTAGAGAGGGACGGAGAAAGTGAAGGGTGGCGTTCATCATACCCCCTGTCAGAAACAAGTGCCGCTTCTGTCGACCCCAGCCGTCTGAACCGACCTTTTACATAAAAACCTTTCAAATACATAGGAGGTCTCCGTAACGCTTCAGGAATGTTCTCACCGCAACATTTGTAGAGATCTGTGGCCGCAAAGTTAATATTTTCCTTCTCGGAATCGACCTACGCTAATCTCCAAACCGCAACTCGTAAAAACGATCACCCCGCGGCCGTTTTGGCCGAAATTTAAATAACTGAAGCGATTAATAACCAAAAGCTTAATTAGCGCAACAGGGCACGGACTCATCAACTTTTTGACATCATGATGCATTCGTCTAAAGTCTACGACAATGCGCAACCTTCCGACGCATCGCATCAGTGTTAAAGAAACAAATCTCGTGCCGCAAAAACCGGCCGTTCGAAAACTTATTACCCGCAAAAGATTCCCAGCGAGAAAAAACCACAAGAATGTCATTTAAAAAAATTAAAACGCACGTTTCTTATTTTTTCTTTATGGCAACCCAAATGGACTAAAGGTTATCTCGAAGGAAAAAAGGCGGGACAGAGCGATTCCATTTTTAAAACGTATCATTTAATTTTGGAACCGGCTTTCAAGACGTCAAAAGGTAGTCATTACATATTTTGTGGCCAGTACGGTTTAGCGCCCGTAGATTATAAACTATTTTCGAGTTTTGGTCTCTATTACGAATACGATGCGATGGATGCAGTTGTTGTTGTGGCATTTACAATGATTAATTTTTTATTAGCGACAAGGTTTTTCTGGATAACAATTTAAAATGTATGTTGTTCGATATCTAATTGTTCGCATATTGCATACATAATTTGCAACAGAGGTGTGAATGTGATCATTACAGAATTTTAATTACCCTCATCCCTCTATACGTGACGGAATGTGAACTGGCACTGACCTAAAAATTTATGGGAAAAATTGAAACAGACACTCGAACATGTTTTGAACCTTTATTTTGTTTACAGTTGGAACTAAAATTGTTTAGCATTCGTTAAGGGCCACTAGTGCGACAAACGCCTACAACAAATGACGTAAGCGGGCTCGATGTATGTCACACGGCGTGCGAACGACAACGAGATTTGATTGATCATGACAACCCCAAAACATACTTGTTTTTTTGTGCGGGCATCACTTTGAAAAATGCGTTCTTCGAACTTTACAGATTTAGTAAGTTAGTGGCCATTCCGGACAATAATAAAAAGACTGAGTTAAGTCCAAGGCTTATAAACGCTGCCGTCTTATAGACTGTCTTCTGTCTTGACAAGGAATCCTTGTCCACATTAAATTTAAAAAAAAACTTGACATGAACCTTTGCTTTGAAAAATATTACCTGTACATAGTTGTAAAAAGGGCATTATTTAGACCTACATTATTTGAAACAAGAAAGAAAGAAAAAATACATTTATTCAGAACATCACACAACACTACATTATAATAATACACAGGAGTCATAAACAAATGAGACGTACCCAATTGAAAATTATAAAAGGTAAAAAAAAAAATACTATAAATAAAACACAGAATTTAGGTTGCTTTCTGCGGGGAGCGTGCCCAAAAAGCTGGCGACATTCCCTCGTTGTATTGCCAAGCTGATTCGTTGGCCGAGGTATGCGCCAGCCCTTTGGTCACGTGTTAGGTCGGTATAAAAGGTATAATAATAATTTAGATCTTTTGAGTAAAGTACGTAAGGTGAAATTTGTAATGGCAATACTATCTAAGTTCGAATCTGTCACCAAAATCTAAGACTCAAGACTTAAAAAAACCAAGACTGTTTTTCCCATCACTACCGTTACTGGACCCATGTTTTGTAGAAGGTCGAAAGCTTAAGTGTCAGTGTAAAGAAGGTGGGTTACGTAGGCAGCTTATGAATATTAAGTGCCGGTTCGATTCTAGAAACCATGTCGTTAAGACGGCGTTCTTAATCAATAAGGAAAATGCCATTTTTCACTGTATAACGGTACAAATTGTGGTTGGTAATTTTTTAAAAAAAATTGTGTTTTAGAAAAGTTTACGTTTCTTTACATAAGTTTTGGGACTGTAAATATGAAATCGGTATTGTGAACTTTTGAATCTGATTATAACGAATAAAATTCATAAATAAATGTTGTACGTTTCCTAATATTTTATTGAAAGTAGATTGCATTCAGCTTTTCGAATGACATTTTGCTCCATTATGATAATTTGTGCTTCTAATAGGTATATTAGCATAGATAGGTAGGTTTAGAGGGTTAAGCATAGATGGCTACGTTGCGCTTTTCGTTTTCTGTAACTACCCACTTAACCTCAAAGCTGTCAAGTCTTCGTCCATCTCTCACTAACTTTATTTCCACGTTCCGCTGTTCGTTGCAAACGTCAATTTAAACAAAACCTTCGTTTTCCCCAAACATAAGTTTCGTTATCTGTGGTTCCATCTAGTTCGCGTGACGTTGTCGAATCAAAATGAATGGATCGCGGCTTTCCACGGTCGCCATCTTGGAAAATGAGGCGGGAAAATGGCGGGTAGAATACCGATTAGCTTTTAAATTTTTAGTTTTGGGTTAATTAGTTTTTTTATTGCAGTACACATGAAACGTTCCCGTAAATTAAAATAGTCTGGATGGGTGATTATCAAAAAGTGCCTAAAAAAACATAATTTCTTTGGCGCAGTTTTTTTTTACTTATTTTCAAAAATTAAATAACATACTTTGTAAAGCTCTCTAAGGCCTACATTTATGTGTTATTCGCCTCAAAATCTATCGAGCCGATTCGAAGTTTTAACGATTTTAAATAATATTTGGCCATAGAAATTAGACATGTACCAAAGAAATTAGAAAACGTACCAAACAAATTAGGAAACATGCCAAAGAACTTAGATTTGTTAACAATGGAATAAGAAATTACAATAAATACATTATTTTTTAGGTAAAAAAATATAGTAGGTGTACCTATTAAATAAAACAACTTATAATTTTTGTTTATTTGGCATTATTTTAATTATCACATGTAATATCAATCCAGTATCACTTCGAGACGTTTATTATGCTGTTCCTATCTGTAGTAAAATTTCCAAAATGATTTCTGTTGCGTTTTCGTATTAACTTTTGATTTTTACCTGTCATCTTAATAACAGACAAAATTTTCTTCGCAGCTTTTCTTTTATGGTAACTTTGTCTGTTTTGCTTTAAAATCCGCATCTTCTGGGGCGCTCCTAATTCTTTCTAATCTCTTGTGCTCAGCTAGTCTTTCTTTTCTTTTCCAACATTTTCTTTTTTGTTTTCTGCCTGTCTTCTCTCGTGTAGTTATATATTGCATCGTAATCACTAACTTTGACATTATGTTATTTTGTGTATTTTGTTAGCTGACTTCTTTTTACGTTTTGCCATAAGTAATTTTATATTTACCTTGTGCTCTGAAACAAGGGGAATTAATATAGTATAAAAACAGTTCTACCAATATTTTATAGTCAGCCTGTACTTCCAAGTTTTATTATTTCACCAGCAGGATAGGTAAAGAAAGGCATAGCATAGCAATACATAATATACTATCTGACTTTGAATTGGTATATTATCCCGAAAGGGGGTAAATCTACACCCCAAGTTAGACAATGTATCTCCGACGACTTTTCTAAATTAATAGTTTTTCATTGAAGAAAAATGCCGTATATTGTTTACGATCGAAGATAGCCTTAGCGCAGCTGGGTGGTTGAACTTCGTCCTGGACCAAATGCATTATAAATGAATTTAATAACCTGTGTTTAGAAATGAATTTATAGTATTAGTAGTAGTCCATGAAGGTTTGAAACACGCAGTTTCAAGTAAGGCTGTCACAACTTTTTTTTTTCTTATATCTTGGCTGCACACTTAGTGTATTTAGCCAGTGTCAAGTATTGTAATTTTTCATCAATGTTAATAGAATATTTTACGTGAAGTCAAGTCTTAGTCATAGTCATAGTCCAGTCTAAGTCAGGTAGTCATACTCCAGTCTCAGTCGTGCTCCAGTAAAGTGGTGGCAACTTTACTAGAAGCTTCTATGGAATTTTGGAACCAACACCGAAAATCACGTTTCACCACATTATATCACTTGCCCACACTCATGCTCGTACTTCAGCACTTAATGCGTAAAACGCCACCAATTTTAAACATTAACACTGGAAAAAGCACAAGTTTTGAGAAATAATACAATGCAACGACGTAAACTTTTCCGCGTTCCCGCCAAAACTCCCAAGTGTCACAACTTGTGGGATATCATGGTCCCCCCCCCTTTCGGGAAAACATACCAATCCAAGGTCACCTTGTATATTATAATTATCACAGTTAAATTGATTAATTTAGTTATTGTACATAATGGCACAATAAATCTAGTTGTCCAAAAAAATTACATATTAAATGGTGCCATTATACAAATAAGTGTCAGTTTAAAACAACATAAGCTTAGTGTAATAGACATTTAAATGCATTTAACGTTTTCTTAATGGTATTTACTATGTTATTGATCTTATTTCTAATTTCTTTGTACTAACGCTAATTTCATTGGCGCAATATGCCAAAGAAATCCAAAGAAATTAGGGCCAAAGAAATTAGAAATCATCAATGATTATTTATTTTCACAAACAGCTGATGTACGATTATAACCTTTTATTGCCATGTGCGCACTGTTTGACTGAGGAAATGTGCACAAAAATATGCAAGCATCAGAAACCAATAATAGCAAGACCATAACCATCGAAGAAATTAGGCACTTACCGGGCGAAACTCCGTTATGGGCTGGAAAAAAAAATATTTCTTCTCGCATTGTAACCAATGCGCACTTTTGCTCCTGGTGTTGAATAGTACGTGACTAAAGGGTGCGGGGAAGGTCGGCAATATGTCCCCATGGTCCTTTTAAGCAGAGTAGCTACACAGTTTCTGTGCGCCAAAGATATTAGTATTTTTACCTCGGACAAAATTGTTTGTGTTATAATTTAAATACAAAACCTAATAATGAATAGAAAACTTTTTTTTCAAATACCGTAAGCATTTGTCATCAATATGACACATACATTTTATTCTTATTCTTCTTTTATAAGCGAGTTTTTTCTGATAAACAAATATAGGTAAGTAATGGACGCGCCAAAGAACTTAGGATATTCATCTTCAAATAAATATTATCTCTTTCTTTTATATAATTACACTGACTATTACTAATTCATTAAAACACCTGTACGATACATTTTCGAAAAAAAAATACACAACTGTGGAAATCAAATGTTTTAATAGATTTTCAGACTTAGCCGCTCCTCAATTGCGTCGTTTGATAATCACCCGGATATTAAACGAGCTGGAATGAGAAATGGTTATGGAAGGAACTGGCTCATGAGATAGGCTTTAAATAAAAACAAATCACTTGCAGTATTTCAACCTAACCATATTTCAAATTAGGAACTTTTTAAAACGATTTACCAACATTACCCATACAGAGATCTTTTTAGCGACTATTTTAAATTTCAAACTCTATTTTACCGAGAACAATGAAGAGAAGCTACCTTAAAGTGCGAGCTCCCTAATGATCCATGACATCACAGAGTATTTTCGTCTTGATATCAATCCCTGACAGCTGGTAAAGCTCGCCAGCCAAGTGCCTCATACCTACAACAAATTTAGGTATTCGTCACACCCATTGTTCGAAACATGCTCCAATAAAAATACTTAAGTTAGCCGCCATTTTCATATCGCTTTGATACACACTACATTCCGTTGCTCCATACGAAATTAAACCTTATCTCATTTGATTAAGGTTCAGTTTTCACTGTTTTAATTATGCGTGTTTGTTTGATTGGTTTGAAGAAAAATTTTCAGTCTGTATCGCTAAGAAATAAAGTTCAAAATTGGAATGTTTTTGCGAAGGTTTTATAGGAATGTGTTCCAATTTTAAAGTAATTATGATTTAAGGCGACTTTTACGATGTCGATTACTGTTGTATTATTGTGATAATTTTAATGTTGCGATTTTATAGAATAGTTCGTACTTATGTTTGGTCCAGTGCTTAGTTGATAGTGAGAAGCAAAGATTATTATAAAGCCCGGATTTATGGTTTATGATTTAAGGTATTATTCATAAGCAGTTGAAATGTCTGTAAATCCATTTACTACACTTTTTTTTTTATATACTTGTTTATACTAATGCTGGAAGGTATGTATAGGTAACCATAAATCTAAATAACACTACATAATTATATAATTTTATCTATGACCCTACACTAAGCATAAATAAAAGTACAAAATAAAGTTTGCAGTCAGGCCTGCACCATCGTAGGCTGCGTCACCACTTTCCATCAGGGCCATTATTCCGTATCGATTCCTTACTTCAAAACCACACGAATTCCTTGTCTTACATAAGAAATCTGCGAAACTGTATTCTCTATGAAACGAAAACAAAACCGCGTGAAATGAATTTGGAATTGGCGCGATTTGAACTATCAAAAATCATATGTTTGTCCGAGACGCGTTCCGAAACATCAACACATCAAAAGATATGACCATGTCAATATATTTTATTCAAAATAAAGATAACTTTAATGTAAAGTGAAGGTATATCTGACGCTGTGACACGATTTGAACAAGACACCATAACGACGTGGTTTCGTATCGTGTGGAATCTGTGTTTCCATAGAGAATAACCACCCAGGTGAGACAGTAGTCAAATGCTTTGCTTATTAATCTAAATAAATAAATATGTGTGGACATTTCACACAGCGCCATCTAGCCCCAAACTAAGCAAAGCTTGTACTGTGCTTGCTAAAGCTTGTGCTATGGAACCAGATAACCGATACAATACATAGATACTTTTTGTTTGTAAATACATACATAGAATACAGTATAATACCAAGACACAGAACGAACATCTATGTTCATCACACAAATCTTTGTCCTGGGTAGGAATCGAACCCACAGCCCTCAGTTCAGAAGGCAGGGTTACTACCGAGTTATCGGGCCCGTCACTAATATTATAAAGGTGAAATAAAGAATTAAAAAAAACTTAACTTATTCATTATATAACGTCCAAAGTCCACTACTTATTAATTTTTTTATTATTTTTTAACACTTAATTTGTATTTAAAAAAAACAAGGTTGTTTAAGTTAGCTCTATGTGCTCTACCATTGACGTTTATTTACTGTAGAGTCATTTAAAGTTACGACTCTACTATTATTAATAATTAATAATTATTAAGAGATCGTTAATTACTGGGCAGCCTTCATTTCTTGACGCTAAAATAGATTTATTCTACTTGGCTCCAAAGACATAACGCTACGTCACAAATACTTACGATAATAATTACCTATTAAGATTATTATCTCCTGCATAACATAATAAAATAATAATTACTACGGGTTCTACTAACAGATATCTTGTTGTTTATAATAAATGTAATAATTTAATCTGTTTTGGAACGCTGATAAAATTCTGACACGCCAAAATTTTGGATTAAACTAATTAAATTAAGATTCTAGGATCAAATGGATAAAATCGATTTGAAAATGTATCAAAATAAACAAAGGGAGAACTTATTCACACAATAACATTAAATAATATATATAACACACTCAGATACTAAACTAGTACAGTAAACAACTAAACTATTTTATAAAACTAAACTACTACCAAACTAAAACTATAAAATTAACAATACCTATAATACAAAACTAACCTAGCAGACCACTAGTAAGCAAAGTGCCCAAAATGCTGGCAGCATTTTGGTCACGTGTTGCCTGGTCCAGACGTTTGGCCAGATCTTTGAAGGTTTGGTGGGCACTCGGTCCCCAAGGCCCCAGCGTCTCAACTCCAAAAGGCGCAAATATATAACAGCTATCAATGTTACTATATTTGCGCCTTTTTAGTTGCTCAGCAGAATTCGGCACCTGCCTTATTTTGTGTTCCGGGATGATGTGACGGCGCGAGGGTGTCTACACACGTAGCGTCCAATAAATAAATACAATGCCCTTCAAAGCGGAACACAGTAGTGCTCGCACACTACTACTTGGCGGCAGAATAACTGGCAAAGCGGTGGTACTTACTTACCTACCTAAACGAACTTTGCAGAAAAGTCCTACAACCTAGTAATAATCTGATCCCGGTATTGGTGAATACAACCCCTTTTATTTAGTGCGGTGAATAAAATATATATAAATTAATAATATTCCTCAAAAAATAAACAGTTGTGAAATGAAAACATAAATAAAATATCTCAAAAATGTCAAAGTTACGATTTTAAACAGTAAGAGACAGCTCAAACACGCACTGATGTCAGAACTTGGTCCTTCATAGTACCTCATAACTAAACTGTGGTAGCTTTACATAAATTTGGTATGTGACGTCACTGCTTTGTAACTGTGGAGATGCTCTGTTTAGCCAGAAAGGGACAGGCGATGCCCCCTTCAGAAACTTTAAAGCTTATTACTCCGTGATTTATTTACCGATTTTACTTATTTTTTCAATAGTTACATTCATTTTTAATTGTTTTTATGCAAATATTTACTTGATCATTTTTAATAGTAGTCATCACGTTATTCACATTGCCCCTACACTCACTTTTACAATAATGCTTGATTTTAAGGCCCTGACAGGACCCAATGCGAGCACGTTTATTACAGCAGACAAACTTGAAACTTATTTTGTATCTTATAGGGTCGCTTTATGCATAGCAAAAATATGGCGATTACGTTGCGTTGCACTTCGACTTTTCCAGTTTTCGGCACAAATAATTAGTTATAAAAAAAATGCTTATTGTTATAAAAAATAAGCTTATGACGGATGCATTGAAACAGCTTATCACTATGATTTATTTCAATGGGGAGTCTTATTATAATGTAACATTTTAGGACGTTTGAATGATTTTTTAGAGGTCACTTCACGATTTTTCTCTATAAAGAAAACTTTTCGTAAACGTGTTTCGGTTTCGGCAGATGGAAAGAAGATATGACCAGTATTAACGTGCATTTTTTCAATCCTGTAAATGGTTTTGAGATAATCACGTTCAAAATAGTCGATTTGGGAGCATTCAGCTTCTTAATATGACATCGCTGGTAAGGTTACATACACGTTTCATATTTGTGACAGTGTATGCATATGTTATAAGCAGTTATAAATAAACCGAAGATACCGCGTGCAATTTAATATTTAATTGTGAAACAACCATTTAATGATGACACTTGTGGTTATTAGATGCAACAAGTTTATTATTATGGATTCCTTGGAACCACTTCACTGTCAAGTGATATGGATTTTCCGAGAGGTTTTTCATCTGTATAACTAGTAGCTTATTGCTCACTAATAGTCAATGTAGGTACTTATTTTTTAATTAATTTGAGATATACCCATTAAAAAAGTTATTTGAGGTTTTTTAACGCTTGATAGGCTTGCGTTTGACCAACTGACTCATGTTAAATGACGATGCGGTCTAGGATGTATGAAGATGCGGGTTAGGTTGACTATAGCTACTATTTAGGTTTACTAGGTGGTAGGATTTTTCTGCAAATTTGTCTAGGTAGGTACCACTGCTTTGCCAGTTATTTTGCCGCCAAGCAGTAGTGTGCTAGCACTACTGTGTTCCGGTTTGAAGGGCATTGTAGCTAGTAAAATTACTGGGTAAATGAGACTTTAGGATCTGATCGCACAGTCTAGTCTGATTACTAGACTGTGAGATGTCTCAGGATTACGTGCATTGTCACCTGAAACTTTATTATTTACGTTTCGATACCAATAAAAAAATTACAACCGGTTTCGAAAAAAGAAGGTTCTCATGTCAGTTGTATTCTTTTATTTTAAATATTTATGTCCTTATATGCAGGAATCTTAGTAACGTGATTAATTGACATTGTTCAATCTACGCAGACACAGTTAACAAACAACAAAACGGAACAGACTATAGATAGCTCAGTTTTTAGTATCCCTGCCTTCTGAACCGAGGGCTGTGGGTTCGATTCCTACCCAGGACAAACATTTTCTGTGATGAACATAGATGTTTGTTCTGCGTCTGGGTGTTATATTGTATTCTATGTATGTATTTACAAACAAAAAAGTATATAAGTATTGTATCAGTTATCTGGTTCCCATAGTACAAGCTATGCTTAGTTTGGGGCTAGATGGCGCTGTGTGAAATGTTCACACATATTTATTTATTTATAATCTGCGTTATTGATGAGCTCTGTTTTTTTAATTTGTTTTTATATTATGATAGGATAATACTTACAATAAAAAAATATAGATAGTAATAACATCAAAAATTTCTGTATGATGAATTCTGTTTCACTTCTTTTAAAATTATTAGGTATCAAAGTTACAACAATACAATACAATACATTAACTCTTTATTGACACCAATATCATAAAAACATGTAGAAATGAGAATTACATATAAAATCAGTACAATGGGCGGTCTTATCGCTAAGAGCGATCTCTTCCAGACAAACTTTGGATGGACATAGATGACATGAGACAATATGAGCATTGGACGGTGGTGCAAATAATATAATATATTTCAGTACTTACTCCTACCTATAATAAATAATCATCATCATCATCATCATCAACAGCCTGAAGACGTCCACTGCTGAACATAGGCCTCCCCCAGGGAGCGCCACTTAGAGCGGCTGCTCGCCTCCTGCATCCATCGGCTCCCCGTGGCTTTCACCAGGTCGTCGGTCCACCTAGTGGGGGGCCGGCCTACGGTGCGTCTTCCAGTAATAAATAATATATAATATAATATATACAATACATAAATACATATAACAGTTACATAAACCATTAATCATTCGAAATGTACTGAACCAGAATGATACTTTATTAAAACAATAATGTCCCCTACATACTAGGTAGTAGGTACTGTAGGTAAGCTATGGGCAAACGGTAGGGTTCCTAGATTACTAGGTGCAGTCCGGTCCTGGATAATAAATGGGGACTAAACACAGCTTTAAACGCACTTTTATTAAACAGAGCTATAATTTTAGTCGGGGAAGAGTTTTTATGGTTAAATGGTGAAGTGGACGTGGGTAAGTGAACCCCTCTGATTACAATGACAGTTATATCAGAAAGGGAAACGTAATTGAAATGTTAAAATGTATGAATTGCATTTATATTTCTTAACATTTTTTATGCCTGAAACAAGCCTATAGGTTTTTTTATGAGAATGAATGACGTGACGAGTTAGTCGTTCACCTGATGTTAAGCGACACGGCCGCCCATAACAGTTGCAGTGTCACTCGGAAGTTTAAAATAATAAAGTTCCGCGTGACAATGCACTGCGCACGTCATCCTGAGACATCACACAGTCTTAGTAATCAGATTACTACACTGTATAATCAGATCATAAAGTCTCATTTGCCCAGTAATTTCACTAGCTACTGCCCTTCACACCAGAACACAGTAGCGCTTGCACACTACTGCTTGGCGGCAGAATAACTGGCAAAGCGGTTGTACCTACCTAGATGAACTTAAGGTACCATGGGAATGATTTTAAAGTGTAAGTAAATCACACTTAAGGTATATCTATAAAAATATTATAGTCCTTAAAATTTTGGCAGCGAACGGCATTAGAACCTGCGCCCTCAAACTCACCGGATTGGATGCTCTACCAACTGAGCTATGGTTACCTGACCACTAGGTGCGAAAATCTTAAGGACTATTACTTAATGTTTTGCGTCTAACTTGCAAAATGTAGAACGGTTGGCCATCATTGACTTTTAATCAGGGTTACAATATGAAGTCGTTCTACTTCTTAAAGGGTATTGATTTGCTTAGCATTGGCAAGCATTTTGATTATCACTACTGCTGTCCAGTGTTCATAGTTCACAGTTCATTCCCTGGATATTCCCTTAGCGGGATCTTTACGGCACCCGCGAAAACAGATCGGGTGATAAGTAGGTACTATTCTCACTATGCAGATGATGGGCAGGCCACATCGCTCGTAGAACTGACAACCGATGGGGAAGAAAGGTTCTCGAGTGGCGACCATGAACCGGAAGCAGCGTAGACGATCTGGGCCATTATTCCCTATCGATTCCTTACTACGAAACCACGCGAATTCTTTATCTTACATAAGAAATCTGCAAAAGTCTATTCTCTATGAAACGAAAACAAAACCGCGCGAAATGAATTTGGAATTAGCGCGATTTGAACTGTCAAAACTTATATGTTTTACCGAGATGCGTTCCGAAACATCAACACATCAAAAGATATGGCCGCTTATGTCAATATATTTTATTCAAAATAAAAATAACTTTAACGTAAAGTGAAGGTATATCTAACGCTGTGACACGATTTGAACAAGACACGATAACGACGTGGTTTCGTATCGTGTGGAATCCATAAAGAATAACCGCCCTGGTGAAAACCGCGGGGAGCCGATGGATGCAGGAGGCGGACAGCCGCTTAAGGTGGTGCTCTGTACGGGAGGCCTATGTTCAGCAGTGAATGTCTTCGGGCTATTAATGATGATGATGATTATTTTCAGACTAAAGACCACAGGATAAAATTTTATAGTAAAACCTATCAGACAGCAATTCCATAGACAACACCCACATTAAAAGACAAACTTGCTATAAAGCATGAAACTTCCTCAATCAAATCGATAAAGCTTCTTATCGTCTACTTAAACAAAAGGTGATTAGTTGGTTAAGTTCACGTTTTCTACATTAATGAGCTATCATGCATTAGCACCCGTATCACAACAAATGGGAATCTCACATAGGTATACAAAAACTGTGACCTGATTTTTTTGATTAGGTATTATATAGGTACCTACTTACGCTACACGCGTAGTTTTTAGGGTTCTGTACCCAAAGGGTAAAGCGAACCCTATAACTAAGGCTCCGCTGTCCGTCTGTCCATCTGTCACCAGGTTTTATCTCATTCTAAGTTACACCCAGGTTAACTGGAAGATAATGCTCTCTAGCATTAAGTTCGCCTATGTACCTACATTTTTGTTGATTGCGCAATAAAGCATTTTCTATCTATCTATCTATGAACCTTGATAGTTAGACAGTTAACATTTTCACAGATCATGTATTTCTGTTGCCGCTAAAAACGTGATTTTTTGATCGGTTTTGTAGATAATCGGGACCCTTCGTGAGCGAGTCCGACTTGCACTTGGCCGGTTATTTAATAATATGGCAGCAGATTTTTTATCAGGAAATAATCAATGATTACCGCAGGAAAACTAAAAAATATCCAGAAAACTATCTACGATTTATTCGTATCATTTCCTTCAAATCAATGCACTCAAGTACAGCCAGCATCAACACGTCCGTATTGCCTCCGATACGCATCTCGATATGTTCCGATCACAATAACAATGGTCTTAGCATAGTAATGTACTAATACAGTACAATACTACGATATGCGCAATAAACTTCTGAATGGACGGTGCGCAAGAACGCGTGTGTAATGCTGGTAAAATAACTTTTGAAAAATTTATACACACACACACATATATCACATATTTTATACATAAGTACTTATTTTCGGCCCCGATAGCTCAGTTGGTAGTAGCCCTGCCTTCTGAACTGGGCTGGCGGGGCTGTGGGTTCGATTCCTACCGAGGACAAATATTAGTGAAATGGACATAGATGTTTGTTCTGTGTCTGGGTGCTATATTGTATTCTATGTATGTATTTACAAACAAAAATGTAGGTATCTAAGTATTATATCAGTTATCTGGTTATCAGTTATCATAGTACAAGCTTTGCTTAGTTTGGGGTTAGATGGCGCTGTGTGAAATATCCACACATATTTATTTATTTATTAAGTACATATTGCCTAATTCTATGTATTTATTTACAAACCAAAAAGTATCAAGTATTCTTTTAGTTATCAGGTTCCCAAACCCATAGTACAGCTGTGGTAGTTTGGGGCTAGATGGCGCTGTATAAAATGTACACAATTAACAAAAGTAAATAATTTTAAATTGCACTTTGAAATGATTGAGAAGCACAGTAATGGATACTAAAACGCGCTTGCA
Source organism: Ennomos erosarius (assembly GCA_963580505.1). Classification (NCBI taxonomy): domain Eukaryota; kingdom Metazoa; phylum Arthropoda; class Insecta; order Lepidoptera; family Geometridae; genus Ennomos; species Ennomos erosarius. Next base: position 1,514,662 of record OY756996.1, on the reverse strand, counting down.
CCTTGTGGATTGTTCCTAGTTGTTTACATTTTCAAGCCATATTAAGATAACTTTAATTTATAACTGAAAACGTAGCTAGAATTTAATATGTTCTTGACAGAAAGAGATAATATTTATTTGGAGATAACATTAAATAATATAAAAAACACTCGGATACTAAACTATTACACTAAACAACTAAACTAATTTATAAAACTAAACTACTACCAAACTAAAACTATAAAATTAACAATACCTATAATACAAAACTAATCTAGCAAACCACTACCAGTAGGCAAAGTGCCCAAAATGCTGGCAGCATTGCCACGTTGAATGGCAATGCTCAACCTTTGCCCAAAGAAGAGGCCAGCATTTTGGTCACGTGTTGCCTCGACCAGACGTTTGGACAGGTCTTTGAAGATTTGATGGGCACTCGGTCCCCAAGGCCCCAGCGTCTCAACTCCAAAAGGCGCAAATATATAACCGCTATCAATGTTACTATATTTGCGCCTTTTTAGTTGCTCAGCAGAATTCGCCGCCGCACCAGCCTTATTTTGTGTTCCAGGAAGATGTGACGGCGCGAGGGTGTCTACACACGTAGCGTCCCACACCAACGGCCGCCCAAACTTCCAAGGAACCAAAGTCATTCCATCGGATCTTTTACCATCATCGCGTAAAAGGCCACTAGGCTCCAAAATAGCCGCACAGTTGGCGCTGGTAAAAGCCCAACGGATTATATCATTAAGACTAGCGTGGCGAGGAATCCTCCCGACACTTCGGACGCAGGAAAGGCCATGGTGACCGAGCTGGTCGACAGCAGTGCCACACTGGCATTTATAACTAGTTTTAAAATTTAAAACCCAAGTATTAACGCTATTAATACAATATGCACTACACACACACACTAGTGTATTTTTAATAATATAGGTAGTAATTAATGACAATAATTTCAGCAACTTTCTGTATTGTTTTGCGCACTGTACCTGTATGCATTGTTTACATAGCGTAGCTCGTAAGTGGCAAGTAAAGGCAGCGGCTACCTATCAGTATTTTATGCCTACTTTTAATGGTTACCTTCTATATTACTGTTCTACGGTATTATAACTCAAGGTCTGCAACCTAGGAATTACTAATAATAGATGCTAGATGCTAGACTAAATGATTTATATAAGTACAAAAACAGAAACGTAGTCTGTATAATAGTATCTAGTTCTAAGCGAATTAAATTCTAAGCTCTACGCGCTTTATCAAACGAACGTATCAAGTATAGCAGCTATTTTTTATTATTATAGTAGTTAGTTTATAGAATAAAGACATGGACAAAGTTGTATCAACAGTTTCATTCGTAAGAGTAGGTACATTATAAATCGCGAGAATGCTTTTTTTTTTTGTTATTACTTACTTTTTATGTAATATAATGTAAGTATTCCTTTTCAAATGTAAGTGTGCTATAAAAACTTATAAGAATCGTGTCTCAAGTCCACACACTCCATTAAAGGTAGTGTAACGATGACCTTATATTTTTATTATCGACCAGCACAAAACGCACAGTCACTCTATTTGGCTGCACAAAATGGCTGACATGGATACAGACGTACACAGGGCTTTTAAACCACCTCTTTGCTTCCATTTTTAATTGAGCCTGTCTTTATTTTATTGGTTGGTTAGTAAGAGACAGGTGAAAAAGAAAATGAACTCACATTCGCTTAATTCTCAGGCTTAGTAAGTACCTACATCAATATTGAAAATTGCGCCGCTAAGTATTTTTAAGGATTAAGTATACATTAAATATGTGTGGACATTTCACACAACGCCATCTAGCCCCAAACTAAGCATAGCTTGTACTATGGGAACCAGATAACTGATACATTACTTATATAGTTTTTTGTTTGTAAATACATATATATATATATAATACAATATAACACCCAGACGCAGAACAAACATCTATGTTCATCACACAAATGTTTGTCCCGGGCAGGAATCGAACCCACAGCCCCCAGTTCAGAAGGCAGGGCTACTACCAACTGAGCTATCGGGCCCGTCTATTAGTCATTTTATGCGGCAGGTAGGTATCTCCACCAATATAAATAGAAATTGTCTTTGTGTACTCCTGTGTGGCTTTCCCGACAAAATGTCTGAACTGGTTTATGAAATTTTGCACACCGATTGCTCAAACTATTGGAATACCTACCTAATACCTATCCTGGAAATTGAGTGATGCCTCTGTTGCATCTGTTGTCCTAAACTTCTGGCCAAATCACAGAACACAAATTAGTTTACAAATAAAAATTCGATAGAAATCTTTTTTATGTTTCCGATATGATTTTCAGATATTTTGTTCATAGATCAGAAAAAAAAACATTTGTGGTCATCCCACAGCTTTTTGTCTCGGTTTCAACAACAACCTAGGTATGTCTAGTAGGTCTCTAAAAACAAAAATTAAAAAACAACTATTAAAATAGTTCCGTAGCACAATGATTAAAAACTTAATTACTTTTTTAATCTAAAACTGTGTGTAGCAGATCGTGGTAAACAAATTGCGATTATGCAATGAATGCCCCGTGTTTATGAATATTAATAAACAAAAATATTTAAGTTAATCTATGTTATTATCTAATATAGACATTGTAAACCGTGTTATGAATAAACATGGGACTTTTTCTCATTGTTTCGCTGTACGTAGTCTGTGGTGTGTACAAATTTATTTTTCATTTGTTTTAAAGGTCACGAGGTCAAGTTCAAAGGTGAAAAACAACTTTGGAATTCAAAATATTTGAGGTTTTTTAAATGAATATTCAGTAGCTGAATATTTTAGGTACTTTTATGTAGGTTATGAAGAGAAAATATGGTATTTCTAAAGGTAAATGATGTATGGATCAGTATGTTAAACTGAAAGTCATCGATGGGCTAAATGCCGCAAACCGAAATAAACAATGTTTTTTAATATGATCTCATAAAATCCTGTACTTTCAAACTGTAATATCTTAGCTTCGATATCGTTTAGAGCAACACTATCCTTCTAAATGTTATTAGGTGATGTATTACTACGAATTAATCATAGTTTCAAAGGTGGGCAATAAAAAAAAAATGATGCCAACGTTCGAACAAAATTACCCAAACCCCTTTAGTTACTATATCTCTGTAAGGGAGTGGTAACTTAATTAATGTCGATAGAGAAAATAACTTAAACTTAAAATTATCTTCTTTGAGCTTAAATCTTGAAAACCCATTTAAACCAGCCTTAAGTGTGTTCCTAATTTAATTATTAGTAGTTATAAAAAAATAGTAATAGAGCAGTTGTAATGCTTTAAAATAAGTACTACTCATATACCTTACACATCTACCGAATAAGTGATGTCCACAGATCTAGACTATCTTCATTCCTAGGTCTTGGTCTATCGGTTTATGTATCCCAAAAAATGCGCATATTTACTAGGTGGGTAGGACTTTTCTGCAAAGTTCGTCTAAGTAGGTACTACCACTTTGCTAGTTATTCTGCCGCCAAGCAGTAGTGTGCGAGCACTACTGTGTTCCGGTTTGAAGGGCATTGTAGCTAGTGAAATAACTGGACAAATGAGACTATGACCCTGGGGGTGTAGCAAAGATCACAATCGCTAACGCTAACTCCAAAAATGTATCGAAATGACATTCGCTACGGAAAAGTTAGCGATTTCCGAAATGTCATTTCAGTACATTTTGGAGTTAGCGTTTGGCGTTAGCGTTAGCGTCAGTGGTTGGTATCTTTGCTAGATCCCCTGGTCACAAAGTCTTTTAATTTGATTGCTAGACTGTGTGATGTCTCAGGGTGACGTGCGCAGTGCAGTGTCACGCGAAACTATTATTTTAAAGTTCCGAGTGACACTGCAACTGTTATGGGTGGCTGTGTCACTTAACATCAGGTGAACGACTAGCTCGTCACGTCATTCATTCTCATAAAAAAATATATTTGGATTATTATTTCCTTGTTACAAACTTTATTATAACCTATTATAATTATGAAGTAGGTAATCTGCTTATGCCACGAACACGTTTTCAAAATGCTTAAAGCATTTTAGTTGACGGTAAACTTTTACCCACAGAGCAAAAAAAAATCGCTTCCCCTCTACACGAAGCGTCAATTGTTTCATAGCTCTGTGGTTTTACCCATCGATGGATGACTTGACAATTTTAAATGAATTTAAAATCCATTGGGTGACTGTTTTGTTATTTTTAAACTTAATTGTAGAGGAAAGAGGTAAGTGGTTGAATAATAAGAGCTTTTACGGTGTATGAGCAGTTTAGTGAACTTTTAACTTACGGTTCAGAAACCGGTGTTAAATAAAATTAAAAATCAATTAGTTAAAGTGCTGTTATTATCAAGCGACTTGTGTTTATGCGTATTAATATATAATGTGATTTAAGGGTACCTACATCATATTTATAAATCTGTGTAAAAAAATTAAAGTGTAAATAAATTGGGTAAGTAAAAAAAAATATGTTAGCTCTCTACAAGCTCTAGTACCGACCGACGAACCTACATTATACACAATCAAACCTATTACCCCATTCATTCAAGTAAACACACTCCTTCTCAATGACTTATCACACACCTTCAATCAATCACACACCCAAACACACTTCCCAAAAACGCAATTTATTAATCACTTTCCCCCTGAATACACAAAGCTCAATTTTACTCACTCACACTCCCAGGTCACCTTTAATCAATCACACACACACACACACACACACACACACACACACAAAACCTCCAATAAACACCACTTATTAATCAGTTTTTCCTAACTACACACACCAATATTTACTCACTAATTCTTACACGCCTTAAATTAATTACACATACAAGCACACCTCTCATAAGCACTATTTACCCAATTTCTCAGTTTGAATACACACACTTATCTAACACTGACTCATCCTCGCACAGCTTTAATCAATCACACTCCGAAATAACCTAGAAACACAACCTAACAATCAATTTCTCTCTAACTACACAGACACACACTCACTCACTCTCAGACACCTTCAGTCCGCCACACGAACACACAAAAGGAAGACACAACAATCACAATTCACACCCAACAAAAACACTAACAATCATTTTCCATTCCAGTACGACGAGAGCCTTCACGGCGGGGGCTACATGGAAGGTGGCGCAATGTACCACGAGCACCGGTTGACGCACCCGCACTTGCCCCCAGTGCATTACCCTCCTCCCGCAGCGCCTGCGCACGCGTTACCGGGGGAGCCCCTTGTCCATAAGCGGGACAAAGACGCGATATATGGGTGAGTGGTGTGGTAATGTGTGATTTTTGGACCGTTTTAATTGTTGTGTTGTGTGATTTGATAGTTCATGTTGTTGTAAGTGATTGTCCCTGTCTGTTTGTTACGTTTTTACGGTTCTCAAGTGATGACTGTGAACCGTAAGACGCAGCGTAAACTGCCCCCCACTAGGTGGTCCGACCTGGTTGAAACCGAAGGGAGCCGATGCATGCAGGAGGCAAGCAGCCGCTCAAAGTGGCGATGTGAGGGGCAAGTGTTCAGCATTGGATATTGATGATCTGTTGATGTGTTAGAAATATTATAATTAATAAATCCTCACGAAGCTTAACGGATGTTGTCTGCGAATTGGTTGCCAGTGCTAGTTATCATCAACCAATGAGGGCTCACTATTTTTAAGTTGACATTTAACTTTAACAAACTATTGTGAAACCGGGGGGTAGTTTAGTTATTCCTAATAGAAATAGACAGATTACCGATAAGTTTGTTGTAATTATCATCCATCAAATAAATCTAAATAGTGCCTTTTTATTTAGATTTCTATTTCACCCATTGAGGAATCTCCAGTTTTTTCTCATATTAACTCTATCAACAGACCTTTACCACATGGGGCCACCCTGAAAGTATTTGAAGTACTTACTCGGTAAATTTTACAAAAAAATTAGACCACAAATTGTCAAAAATATTCATATTAAACAAATAATGTACCCAGAGACGAACCGATAAGGCTCCTTTTGTAAAGTCATGTTAACAACCTCCTTTTTTATTCTTATGTTTTGGCTCCACAGATAGTGTATTTAGCCAGTGTGAAGTATTGTATATTTTCATCGAGTTCTAGTATATTTAAGTGTAGTAAAGTCTTAGTCATAGTCTAGTCTAAGTCATGCTCCAGTAAAGTGGTGGCAACTTTACTAGAATGGAGTTTTGGAAGCAACACGAAAAACTACGTTACACCACATTATATCACTTGACCACACTCATGCTTGTAATTCAGCACTTAATACGAAAAATTACACCAATTTTAAACAATAACACTGGAAAAAGCACAAGTTTTGAGAAATAATACAATGCAATGACGTGAACTTTTTCGCGTTTCCGCCAAAAAACCAACAACCTCCTTTGTCTAAACTCTAAAGCACAATCAAAAGTCAAATGATCAATAAATTTCAAAGAATAAATTATAAAACAGAAGGGTAATCGAGAGCCGCGAGCATTTGAGCGCGACCCGCGCGAGCGATCATAGATTAGATGCAGATTGTGCAGACGTGACGCCGATTTAATCTGCATGCCTACTGTATTGGAGCCTCATTGAAGGCGGATAGCGGGAAATGTTAAAAGAGATTCTAAATAGTATGACCCATGTGGTTTTCTGCCTGTATTGTTGGATACGTAAGATGGATATTGTGGCAATCTCCTTGTCTGATTTCTAAAAATACTAAGTATTTATGTAATATTAACAAAACTTTTTAGAAAACAAAACATTTTTTTGTTTTTTTTTATCAAATCGGCTTACGTTTGCACTTCTATGTAGACTCAATGACTCAAGGATGTAACATTCTCGCCTAGTTCAACCAGACAACTAACCAGATTTAGCCTTCTCGAAAATCCATTGAAAAGGGTCTATGGGGGTAAAGGGAACCCGAAGGTTTTAATTGTTAAAGGGGTAGGGTAATAATGGTTACAATATTTAAATTTATAAAAAAAAGAATAGAAATAATTATATATTATTCTGACAGTCTGACTGTTGATGTATGTATTACAAACAATATTTTATATATTAAAAACATATCTATTACTTTACTTGCGCGGGCGGTGGAGCATGAACGCGAAATTGACTTCCTTTCCGCACTCGCGCCTAACGAGAATTAAAAAATATGGATTCCTCAAGCGAATCACTAATACAGACTTTACAGACATATAAAGTACTGCTTAATTGCACTTACTTTCTCACTAAAAACAGTAATCATAGCTTGCAAGTCTCACCTAGAAAATATTGTAGAGGTTTTTCACTTAAACAATGCAGAGAGGTTTATAATAATAAATGAAAAACCGGCCAAGTGCGAGTTGGACGCGCGCACGAAGTATTCCGTACCATTAACTATAAATAGACTTTCCGTCTCCTAACAGTCCTGACCACAAATGTGTTCTCAATTTGAAAATAATAAAGATGGCTTCTAAAATATAATATGCTTATTTAATTTTAAATACGTTACAATACATTTTGATTGCTTTATTAAAAGTAGTTAAAAACGGGATATTTTTAGACAGACAGATAGATAGACGGACTGCAGAGACTTAATATTAGGGTTCGCTTTACCCTATGGGTACGGAACCCTAAAAATCATTATAGAAATTAGCGGTGGTCTTAAGCCGCAAATGTAAGATCTGTGTAGTGAGTTTCTTATTCCTTATTTAATTCTAACTTTAAAAAAGTCGCAATGCGCGAGTGAGATAGAGGATGCACGAATATATACGGGCCTAAAGTGAAGGTATTATCCCACAACTATTTATTTCCGAGCGTTTACGAATTGGGTCTAAAAGTGGTTCAAGCCAGTTCTCTCGAAATATTTTTTCGTTAAAATCGTAGGCTTTTTTAGGCATGTGAAAATGGTTTTGATTAGACTAGAAGAACTTATTCAAAGAATTTTTAATAAATAAAGAACTTAATTTAGTCAAAGCAAAAGCTTCAAGTTACAGATTACAGAGATAATTATCATTTTCTTTCATTAATATTTTGTACTTGTAATGTTGTTTTTGCCTTTTTAGAGTGGACCAAGGATGGGTCACTCAAAATGTAAGGGAATTTTGTGTAGTTTCAGCTTTTATGATTTTGTAAGTATTGCATATCACAATAAAAATTGTGTAAAACGGAGATCGTCACAGATCACATAATACGGACAGCGGAGCCTTAGTAATAATAGAACCTTTTGAGTACGGAACTCTAAAAAGTAAAAGAAAAAACTAAATGTTTTGAATTTTGCCGCTTGGTCCTTTATGTTAACAAATAAATTATTATTAGTATTTTTTCAGCGTCAATGTATCTAAATAACATAAACAGTTCAAACTGAACACAACGGCATCGATGCGAATGATTGATGAATGAACGAATGAAAGAACGAACGAACCCTAAAGTGTGTAAAGGGTTTCACTCGCTCACACTCGCGACCTATTGTGAACAACGTAGGCTCCTTCAAGTTTCTTGACAACTTTTGATCAGATATGACCAAGATTGTGGTAAATAGCTGCTTAAGTGGCAAAGGTCGCGCCTCTATATCAGATCTCAGCCACAAAGGCTAAGTACCTACTCGATGGTGATTTTATGATACTCCATTTTTGAAAAGATAAATATTTGATATTGTCTATGGGGAACAGTGGGTATGGATGGATTGTAGAGAGTACCTAGTTAGATTCCTGTTATAGTTAATAATGCTTGTAATCAATGATTTCAATGATATTTTTGGTATGCTGTTAATAAAGTTAATAAAGTTTTCATAATAAATTACTGATTCTTGGTTATTTTACAAACGTAAAGTAGGCAAATTTTTTTTATTTTTTTATTTGATGATATGATTATTTTCCGAATAGAAGAAGCAGGTAAATGATATCCGAATGTTTTAATAAAAATAAAGCAGTTTAAAGAAAAAAATCTGTTCTCTAATTTTATATACTTACCAAAGTACTTACCATACAACTTCATTAATCAAGAAAAAAAGCCGTTTTAAAAGTCAGTAAAGTTAAAACTTTCATATTCTTGATACTTAAAATAATAATTAAAATTTTGGTATGTATCCAGGCACCCCCTGTTTCCCCTGCTGGCTCTGATCTTCGAGAAGTGTGAGCTGGCGACGTGCACCCCACGTGACCCTGGCGTGGCAGGCGGCGACGTCTGCTCATCAGAGTCCTTCAACGAGGACATAGCAGTCTTCAGTAAACAGGTGAGATGGTACTTCTGTACCGTTTTATACTCTTTGGTAAGGTGGCATTCTGTAAGCTTAGGTACTATTCTTTGATTAAGTGATCCTTCTAAAGTTTACTATTCTTTGTTAGAATTTTGCAAGTATCGTATAAAAATATTATGGGGTCGGTTTGCATCAACACTATCAGCCTTATTTATAAGCGTTGATTAAATTTAATCAATGCTTAAAATATTTCAACTTCTCACAGACGTGAAATTTCATGAGTGATAACAAGACAGCAATTTAAGCATTGATTAATATAAAAACTAAGGTTTATTAATAAGACCATATAAATGACCAATTACCATGAGAGAGTCGTATCGCAAGAGCTCTCTTTATAGTATGTTGGCTACAGTAACGTTGTAAAGTCGCCAAAAATATTTTAACTTTGGATCAAAATCAAAATATTCCAGAAGTAATTATGTATCTACCTACCTATAACCGAAAAAAAGATTGATTAACTCTATTTTCAAAAATCTGAGGTAACATTTTCATAAATAAAACCTCTGTTGTCGGTTATAAAGTGAAGTTTACCACATTTTGTAAACTCGGTTTCACCCTAAAATGACATCATTTCGCGGCACTCGCTCGAGAGCGGTAATCAGAAACCGAAAAAATCCAGCCCGTAATAAAAATCTATGCTTCCCCAATTCCGTTCCATATATAAAAACCCATTCATGGACACCGTTCGAAAATTACTTCGAAAAGAGAGAACCAAACGGTATAACTTTGTACGAACGCACCTGCCTCCATTGCTCGTCAGAATTAAAAAGTAAAAAAATGCCGCGAACCGACGCATTCGAATATTAAAATGTCGCGAACAAAATGGCGGACCGTAAATCAGAAGCTGCAAATACTTGATGCTTTAATAACTATAAAGCGTAATTAGTGCTGGTGGATGCATCGCCCTTCTCGTCCATTATCGATTGTTTACGAGTTTTTACGTTTCACGATTTGTTATGCATTATCGATTCGAATCGATATTGTTTGAACGCAATGGCTGTAAATTAATTAATGTTTTGTTATTGTACCTGCGTAATCGATTGGCGTTGCTTTGTAAAGCACGATCTTACCTGGCGAACAAAACAAACGAATGCCCTTCAATGATTGGTCATTTTTATCTTCTAAATCGGAGCAAAAGATTGAAAGATAAACAATTTTGAGGCGATGAGCGTGATTTATGCCGTTTCGAGACAATCGATAGAGACAAAACCGATTCGTCCACCAAACCGTTTAGAAAAAATATGGCCTTTCAACAGATTTTGTCTTCACATTACTCAGAAGGCTGGGGCCGTTCCGTTGTTATTTTTATTACATCCAATAACATCCAGGGGAGAATTTACGTAGAAAGTAGCGTTAAAAGTTTTAAAACGCCGTTTCATTCCGCGGTCTGCCGTAATAACATGACAAGGCAAATCGACATAGTAACACTTATTATTTGAACGACAAAAAACTCACATAAATGGAGTCATTTCATAACAATTCGACTTCGTAAAACAGGTAATCTGGACACAACCAACAATCAAGAGCCGTGTAATTTATTTTACAAATTTATTATACCGCAATTTCTTTGTGGGTTTTTAGCTTTTTTCAATAGACACAATAGGCGTTGACATGTGCCGATGATATGCAATTTAAAAAGTAAACCGTCTCCGATTCGTGTGTCATTATAGCCGGAAGTGACATCGTACTGAGTTTCACTTTCAACCATTCAGATAAAATTGTTATTGATTTGTTATCAGTCAAAGACTCCGTTGTGTAGGTAGTAATTATTGAAATTAAATTGTATTTATAACCATATTATTGCATGCAGTCGCGACCTGCCGGCCCCCGATAACCGAGATAAATAACTTGTCAGTGTCGTGGAACTGACCATGTTGTTATTTATGCGCCGAGTTGACTCACGATACACTCTCGCTACTCGATAGCAAAATGTATTTTGTTGCGTAAATTACGAAATCACTATTCCACATATTTTATGTAACTGATAGTGCTATAAAAATATTATCGTCCGAAGATTAGGAACGTTGTAAAGTGTCACATTTATCATGTTTGAACACGTAACACGTACAAAAGCTAATCGGCCGGTTTAATTACTCCAATAAAACATTTATCGGTAGCGGTGGCACGTGAAATCGTCACAAAAAGAGATAAAAATTCGGACGTCCCGCTCTATCGTACTCTTTAATAAGTGACGTCCATAATTCATCGCACCACGAAATAAATCATAAACTGTAAAGTGTTTATTTTCAACGTACTTAATATGTTATAAATTTATTTAAGTGGCATGCGGACTCACGCGGTACGATTGTGCGCGAGTGATTGATATAGTGCTCTCGGTGGCAAGTGATCGGTTCGGCGGTGATACTGTCATCCCTAGCTGTCATCGATACGCGCAGGCCGCAGCACGTCGCGTCACTAGCCCAGTGCTGCGCGGCTCCCAACTATTCGAGTGCATTGACACTCTATGAATTAGTGCGCTCTTTTTGTTATCATTAATGACGTTCTGAGTCCCATTACTCTCAAATATATACTTTTTTCTAAAAACTAAAAAAAGGTCCGGGCACATTTATTTTTATTGAGAGGATCCCTTGAACAGGACATTATGCTCGTTTTTAAACGACTTATTAAAACAGTTATGACGAGGAACGTTAATTTATGAAATGCTAAAATGAAAATTGCGAGCAGCGCCTTCGCAACTAATTGGATAAATCAAGATGATATTTTTATTGAACGGAACGTATAATGAGAAGTAATTAAAACATAATTGCTGGAATGTTAATTGACATCGTGGGGGACGATCTATCGACGTATGAATTGGTTTGATAATTTTTTTTGTTTGTTTGTTTGCGTGTGCGCAGCGGGAGCACTCGTTAGTTATCGACAGCCGATGACTTTTTATCGAGCGATGTGTGTACCTACTGTGTGCATGTTTCGAGTGCCGTAATGGCGCGCTGTAAATCTTCAAACTGCTAGACAGACGATGCCAGTCAATCTTTTTTGTCGCCTTTTTCAGTAATCGCTGCCACTTCCATGTTGACATTTTGTAACATCATCTGTGGCTTTCACAGCTTCATTGTTAGTTTCATGCAGACACATAGCGTGCGTTCTGTCATAATCGTGCATGATTCCCATCGCTGCGGTTTTTAGTGCAGTTCTCACAAATAGTTGTTTTGTTCTGTAATTAACCACGGACACAGAATAATTAATAATAAGTACTGGGGCCACGACTCAACTCAGCTGGGCTCGATCGTCGTCATAATCAGGTCATTCAGGTCCATTCATTTCGATTGCAGTTTTACATTGACGTCAAGTACGAGCACCATTGACGCTTATGGTTGAAAAAGAAATATCCCTTCTGTCTGCGACTTCATTAGCGGCGACATAATCGTTCGCATTGTCTTTGAATGACTGAATTACATTATTGATGTCGTTAGTCGTATCCACGCAGTTACTTACAACAAACATCGGAGCGTATGAATTTAATCAATCTAATCACTTTCGGGTCGATGGAATGTCCACTATGCTATTATAGCTGTATCGTTGAATAACAATGAATCAGTCGTCAATCAGATTAATGCGATAATCAATAAGTAAAATAACAATTTTGCATCCACACCCGTGGAATATCCTATCCCTGCGTTTGGCGTGTTCGTATTACTTCGTATTATAACTGGAGTTTGTAATTAGTGAAGCGAACGCGGTTCTTGAAAAAACTCCGTCGAGATATATGGGCGCACGCACGCCTCCCGCGCAGAGATTATCTATTTGTAGATATGATCTTCATTGATCTCCGTTCGAATCGGTCCGTTCGGATGACTTTCGCCCGCTGTCATTGAACACCGAGCTCGGGAAACGCGAGCGATGCTGCTCTTTTGTGCGGCATCCCTGCCAAACGGTTGACATTGTATGTTTGTTTACATCTGTCCGCGACCCGTTTCGTATAATCGACGATTGTCATAGGATTTGGACGCGCAATTGAACCTCTTTGTCGCAGTGATCCAATTCAGCGTTTCGCACCGAAATAAAATAAATAATGGCGGATCGATGATGCGCGGGCGCTGTCCCGCGCAGCTGCGCCCGCGCCGCGTATTCATTAGCCGCGCGCGCTAGAGTGGAACCGCGATACGATACGTTTTTTGTCTCTCGCTCGCACGCAGCACTTGCATTTTTTTTCGACAACGCATCGGCGATTTCGTTTTATCGTCCCCATCGAGTGGTTTTTGCCGTTTGGCATTCCTTACGCATCTTGTTTCGGGATCGTTTGAGGTTAAAATGATAGATACTCTCAGTTTCGGTTACGTAGGTACGTATACGTGGGAAAACGTATTTAGCCGAAAGCAAACATCCAGCGGTCTGGAGTTACGGCTTCCTCACCGCCCAATGAATGATATCAGACATTTTGTTAGCTTTAATCTACGATTACGATTGTGAGTCTTAACAGCGAGCATAAAGCGTAGATAAAACGTTTTAGTGCGCATTACGCATAACAATTACTGTTTGAGTATAACATTGTGTGCGACAATTGTCATTAACTCTTAATAAACTCGATATTTAAGAAGCAGAATGTGTATCGGATTCACATCAGAGCCCGTGGAGAAAGTGAACGTGATGGCCTGTGTCTGGTGTTAGGCTTCATTAACGCTCAACTGAATGATAATGTGAAATTATAGAGATAACATCATATTGTAGCTTTCTTGAATTAGCTGCGTTCATATGTATAAAAAATACAGATTAATTGACAAACCCGCGACGCCTTTACAAGGTTACGTCACCCGAAATCTCTCTTTTATTGTAGTAGTGTTTTCGTGAAAGTATACAGACAGACAGAACTACATTATTAATAAAGTAATCTAAATTTTAAAAGAAAATACTCGAGAATGCATTCTCGTTGCAAACTCAATTATTGGGGCTAATGAAATCTTGTCACGATAACAAACTGTATCCATTATTCGAAACGGCTACTTAGCACCTAGATTGGCATTGAATTGTGCTGTAAATCGACTGTGCTTATTACTGCCTTTTCATAATTCGAATATAATATTCTCGATCAATAGATGATTGGACCATTGATAGCGAAATGGCGCACAATAGAGATAATCACACGATCTGACTAGTATCTTGGACAATACATGCGATTGTATGAAAGCTGTAACCTTTGGGTCAGGTGGTTGGAGCCTCAATACGGCCAGTATTATAGGAATTTGCTGCAACCTTCGATGGAACGCGGTTGCTGCATACGATAGCGTGCGCAACTCAATTAGCTGCTGACACGATGAACTGACTCGTCAACTTTTTACGCACACCGACCTAAACATTACGATTTTAAAATTATTTTATTAGGACGTCACGGAAAAGTCACGACGTTTGGAAAGGGACGTGCGTTTGAGGGATCGAAATTTGAATACGCCAATCGGGTGGCGTTACTCTATGATTGGCGGAGCGTTTTGTCTATAGGGTGATGCCAATTAGTATAGGTACCTAACTAAATTACTTTTTGAAATACGCGTTTGTTTTTCAATCGTGTGTAAACGATTAGCTATCCAGTTTTGGTAAGACCTGATAACTGCGAAGGAGGTAAAAAAAAGTGGAAGCCGCAGCGAGTTGCGGTCGCGGCGCGCGCTAGCGGCATAACTTTTTGCCGCCGCGTCAGAAAATTCGCGATATAAACGGGCGCCAAATGAGTATTAATTCGCACCGGTTAATAATGACATAAATACGCTAGGTGCAAGCCTTGATTGTACAGGGGGATTTGTTATATAATGGGTCATTGATTTGCAGTGCTTTTTATACGAAATTATGCACTTAGGTTTTGTTATGCTTTCTAGATATTAATATATGTATTATTTATATTACTATTATTATTTATATAGTAATTAATAATGTAAAAATGTTTGCATGTTGTACCAATTGTACATAATCTCAAGTGCAAAAACATGTATGAATTAACGAGAAAATAATGAGTTAGGGTAGCTCTTCCATTATAGAATGTTAGGTTATGTTATGCTAACAGCAGCGGGTGTCAGCGTCATGATTTTTACTTATTGAGGCGTTATTTATTTATTTATTTATTTAAATAGCGAGCAGTTTCTCGAAAACGAATAGTAATAAATGACTGTCTCTACGTCTGCAGCTGCCTATATAACATGAGTAACATGACTGGTACCCTTAGTAAGTATGTATATACGAGTTAGTAATGTACTGTACTCTATAATAGAGTATTGTAAAATATTGACAAAGGATAGGAACACAAAAAAAATGTAATATGCTCGTCATTTCTCTTGGTTAGAAGTAGAACCGACCCAGCTGACCACAGTTAAAACGAGTTAACTTTTTTATTACATTTTCGAATTCAGTAACCAAACCAACCCCCCCTGTACCGTAAGTGGGGTAATTATAAAGGCTGAGCGGCATTCCGCGACACGTCGCGTCGCCTGCGATTTTGATTTTTCGTCTTCGTTTCGACATTTTGCCAGTTACCTTATGATAATTTGCGGTATAGAGTATAGACTAGGGGCCAGAAGTTAGTTTACTTCCTACCATAAAATGATTTATTTATATAAAACCTAATTTTATTACTTATCTACTAATAAAATGTGCAACAAAATTATTTATAAGCTTATTTCCCGTTATATTATTCCGCTGTCTTCTTTTTCTTCTCGTGTAGGCAAGTGGTCAGCCCTGGTGTCAGAATTTTTAGGCCGCCCAAAGGCTTCTGACTTGGGTTAACGACTATTGTCTTGCGACAACAGCCGGGACCGACGGCTCAACGTGCTTAATTCCGCTGTTGTCTGCCCAGATCATTATTGTCAAAATCTAGGTTATGTTCATTAAATCGACAATTGTTAAACCATCGAAAATGATAAAGAACTGTCTTCAGGCTGCTGGTGATGATGATGATGATGATGATGATGTACGTACTTAACTAGAAAAAATACTTGTTTCATCGCGTAATATGCAAACATCCTGTATACCCATAGAGATATATAGAGCATACCATAAATAATAAATTACGTTGTCAATTACACGAACAAGTCGTCAAAACAGCACCGATTGGTATTTGTCTCCATATAGAGAGCTACTTAATTAATAAAGATTCTCACGAGAAATCTAGTTCGTCGAGAATCTAGGATAATTTTTTTCTTGTCTACAATGTAGAGTTTTAGAAAAGTTTGCCTATGTTATGTTATGTAGGTCTAGAGAGACTTTTAGAAGTTATGTTTTTAAATTATCTCATCATCATCATCATCATCATCAGCCCGTAATAGTCCACTGCTGGACATAGGCCTCTCCCAAGGTACGCCATTGAGCCCGATCTTCGGCTCCTCTCATCCAATTACTACCAGCCACTCTGCGCAAGTCGTCGCTCCACCTAGTCGGTGGGCGTCCTACACTACGTTTGCCAAGTCGCGGTCTCCACTCAAGAACACGTCTTCCCCAACGGTTGTCGGTTCTTCGGCAAATATGGCCAGCCCACTGCCACTTCAGTTTGCTAATTCGGTGGGCTATGTCGGTGACCTTGGTTCTCTGTCGGATCACCTCATTCCTGATTCGATCCTTCAGAGAAACTCCAAGCATAGCCCTCTCCATAGCTCTCTGAGCGACTTTAAATCGGTGGACTAGCCGTACCGTGAGTGTCCACGACTCGGCTCCGTATGTCATATCCGGTAGGACGCACTGGTTAAATACCTTTGTCTTCAGGCACTGAGGTATTCGCGACGAGAAGACTCGACGAAGCCTACCAAATGCTGCCCAGCCTAGCTGAATTCTCTTGTTGACTTCTTTCTCGAAGTTGTTCTTCCCTAGTTGGAGCGTTTGCCCTAGGTAGACATATTCCCGAACAACTTCAAGCGCAGCCCCGTGAACAGCAACCGGCTCCGGAATAACATGTTCATTGAGCATAATTTTGGTTTTATCCAAGTTCATCCGGAGACCGATGCGTTGAGAAGAATCAGCTAGGCCGTTCAACATCTGCTGTAAGTCCTGCAACGTTTCAGCCATAATAACAATGTCGTCTGCAAATCTCAAGTGTGAGATGTACACACCGTTTATATTAATGCCCCGTCCATGCCAGTCGAGCGTCTTAAACATATCCTCCAATGCGTTCGAGAACAGTTTCGGGGATATTACGTCCCCCTGTCTCACACCACGACGCAGGTGGATATGTTCAGACTGCTGGTTCTGTACTTGGACGGTCATTGTAGCGGCGTCATACAGACATCTCAGCACCTGGATATATCGCCAATCGACTTGACACCGTTGCAAGGATTCCAGAACAGACCAGGTTTCGATAGAGTCGAAAGCTTTTTCATAGTCCACAAACGCCAAGCACAAGGGCTGATTATACTCTTCGGACTTCTGTATAATCTGCCGCATTGTGTGAATGTGGTCTATGGTGCTATATCCTCCTCGAAAACCGGCCTGTTCCGGGGGTTGGAATTCGTCGAGCCTTCGTGCAAGACGATTCGTGATGACTCTCGAAAACAGTTTGTAGACATGGCTCAAGAGGGAAATGGGCCGATAGTTTTTCAGTAGGGTTTTGTCTCCTTTTTTGAAAAACAAAACGACCATACTCCTGTTCCATATCTTTGGAGTTCTCCCAGAGAAGAGGACAGAATTAAATATGCACTGGAGCTCCCTTAGAACAGGGACACCACCTGCTTTGAGGAGCTCCGTTGTGATTCCGTCCTCTCCTGGGGCTTTTCCATTTTTAAGCTGTTTGAGTGCCAACTCGATTTCGTCTAAGCTGATTTCTGGCAGGTCTTCAGTCAAATGGCGGGTCAAAGTGGCTCTCGAATCCTCCGACGTGTGTTCGGGTTGAGGCGCATGCGATGCGTACAACCGACCGTAAAAGTCCTTCACTTCCTCCAGAATCTCCGGCTTAGAAACAACGACTTTCCCGCTTGACGTGGTCAACTTCGTCAGTTGGCTTCGGCCGAGCTGTTTCACGAAGACTTTCGACCCCCGATTTTGCTCAATTGCTTTTTCTATAGAGCGCGTATTGGAGCTTCGGAGGTCTCGCCTAACCAGATTCGTGATTGACTTGCTCAAAGACCGTTGCTGCGACGAAGTGACTGCTGGGTTTTCTCGTCGCCTCTCCATAAGCTCTAGCGATTCTAGTGAAAGCTTAGACTTTTTGCCTTTGGGACGCATTTCGCAGAATTTCGTGCCTTCCTCTCGGAGGATTTCTACCACTTGTTCGAGTTTCTGGTCCACGTCAGCGTCTACTATGGTTTCCAAGGCAGCGAATCGGTTCTCCAGTTTAATCTGGAATGTTTCGGAACCAACCACGGATTGGAGCATATTCGGTCGGAGCGTGGACTTCACCAAACGGACACGTTCAAGCTTGTAATCAATATCCAGAGTGCCTCGTACAAGTCGGTGGTCACTTCCAGTTTTAAACCTTGTAACCACTGAGACATCCCTGAATATGCGCTTCTTGTCCGCTATGATGAAGTCAATCTCATTTTTAGTCATAGCGTCGGGGCTTTGCCACGTCCACTTCCGTTGGGGCTGTTTCTTAAAGAATGAATTCATTAAGAAAAGCCCTTCTCTTTCCAGAAAGTTGACGAGCATTTGCCCCCTATGATTCCTACTGCCAAATCCGTGTTGCCCTACTACCGATTCACTGCTTGTCTGTACTCCCACTTTGGCGTTGAAATCTCCCATGACAACGTTGAAGTGGGCCTTAGAAGTGTTATGTAACGCCCTTGATATGTCCTCATACATATCTTCAACCTCATCATCCGAGTATGTCGACGTGGGCGCATACACTTGAATAACTTTCAGGCTATACCTCTCAGTTAATCTGATAATCAGGTATGCAACCCTCGTCGACACACTGGAGACTTCTACAACGTTGTCAGTAAGGAGCTTATGGACCAGAAACCCAACGCCACCTTGGGATGGATTATCTCCCTCTCTGAAATACATAAGATGTCCTGAGTCAAGTGTTATGGTATCCTCCCCCTCTCTTCGGATTTCACATAACCCCAGGATGTGCCATCTTATGCATTTCAGTTCTTCCTCAAGCTGCACCAGGTGCTCGTCGTGCCGTAACGTTCGTGCGTTAAAAGTAGCCAGTCAGTCGGGTTGGGCGGCCTTCCGTAGCCCGGGGATTCCTAGCACCCCCTGCCCCGCCGTTACCATGACCGCCGCGTTGGTCAGGAATAGCAGGGCGGCCGGGAACTGGGGGCCATGTTTTATCATAGCCTATCATTGGGAGGTTAATGCCCATAATCGCCACGCTGGGCAGGCGGGTTGGCGATCGCAGAGCGTAGCTTCTCGCACCGGTGACGCTGCAGCCCGTCGCCGGTCGGTGGAATTTAACTACGCTAGTTTGGGATGGGTATACCGCCATCGGTCGGTTGCCAGAGCCGCGTTCGTTATTTAGCAGGACGACCACGGGCAGGTGAGGTTGGCTTGGAGTAATAAGATGGTGATTTACTCCCATTCATCCCCAAAAATTAAATTATCTAAAAGTCGGTATTTAGAACTGAGCGCTACCGTGCTTCAGAGGGCACGTTAAGCCGTCGGTCCCGGCTGTTATCATAAGACAATAGTCGTTAAGCCAAGTCAGAAGCCTTCACGCGGCCTAAAAATTCTGACACTAGGGCTGACCACTTGCCTACACGAGTCTTTCTTTCTTTCTATTAATATGCGTGTTTTAAAGTTATAGGTGATTCTATTATGGAACTTAACTGGTTGTGAGTTTTAATTAACCAGATTGTCTATGCTTTTGTAAAATATCTTTGGCTCTGGTTGCTTTAACCTCGTCTCAGGTAATTCGTATCTCAGAGTCTCAAGACACAGGCGTTCGCCTAGTTTGAGCCTAGTAGCAAATTCATGTTTAGCCGTTAAGTAATTTTTGAATTTCTTGTGTACCTTTTACATAAACTGATGTAACGTTTTTTGGAAATAAACATATTTATTTATTTATTATTTTTATTTATAATTAATTATTACGATCACAAAAACACAAAATGCGATGATTTTTTTATAAATTATGTACTAAATATAGATATATTTATAGCATTTTGTCTGCACAAGATAAAACCAAGTAGGTATTAACATAAGAATTTAATGTTTAGAAACATTTCCTCCCAGTTAACCTAAGATGATTGTAGAATCGGAACTACGACCTACCAATTGACTATTGAGCCAATATTTCTTCACTGTTATAGCTATATTAACCACAGATAACATAATACTATCATCATCATCAACAGCCTGCAGACGTCCACTGCTGAACGTAGGCTTTCCCTAGAGAGCGCCACTTTGACCGGCTGCTCGCGCCCTGCGTCTATCGTCTCCCCGCGATTTTCACCAGATCGTCGGTCCACCTAGTGGGGGGCCGGCCTACGCTGCGTCTTTCGGTTCGTGGTCGCCACTCGAGAACCTTTATTCCCCATCGGTTATCAGTTCTACAAGCGATGTGGCCTGCCCAATGCCATTTCAACTTGCTAATTCTAAGAGCTATATTGACATTAATATTATTATACTAGAGTTAAACTGAGGGAAAAATTAAACGGAAGTACCAACAGAGAGGTCTGTAGAACATCGATCGAAACATCCACCCGAGCGGTTATAACTGCGAAAAATAAAAAAAAATACTCATTATGTATTTGACAGGGATGGAGCTCTGTGACACCGCCAAAATATCTAGACCTCTCAATTTTCGTACTTATCACAGAATTCACACCAACATTGCGAATTTCGTAGCTCTAACTATACCAGACGTCCGGGAGCAATAACCAGCCAAACTTGACCTCTCGTCGGGAAGAAACAGTTACCGTTGCGGGGTCAATGCTTGTTTTGGTGTAAATAAGGGTAGCGAGGGTAGGGGAGGGATGTACGACCAGTCACAAGCAGCTGACGTGGATTAGGGTGGTTTTACCTACTGACTTAGGGTGGAAATATACGTTTTTCTGTACGATACCTACAGTTTAAGTTTATGTTTAATTTTATGATGAAGGGGATTATTTTTGTTTTTTGGGAGTATTTTTGTACTTATTTGTTTGCTTGCGTGATTATTAGTGGCTTTTCCTAGATTTTATGGTCAACAGCCAATTTACTTAGAACATTTTTTAATACATTTAAATTTGCGGTGAACATAATAATATTGACGGGCCCGATAGCTCAGTTGGTAGTATCCCTGCCTTCTGAACTGCGGGCTGTGGGTTCGATTCCTACCCAGGACAAACATTTGTGTGATGAACATAGGTGTTTGTTCTGCGTCTAGGTGTTATATTGTATTCTAATATGTTTGTATTTACAAACAAAAAAGTATCTAAGTATTATATCAGTTATCTGGTTCCCATAGTACAAGCTATGCTTAGTTTGGGGCTAGATGGCGCTGTGTGAAATGTCCACACATATTTATTATTATTATTATTTATTAATTAAACATAGAACTCCCACTTTTTAAAGATGCTTAAAAAAGAAACGGTTATCCCAAAATATTAATAATCTCTAAATCTAACGCCCGAGCAGATACAAAGTACAAACCAATTCAATAAAGCAAAAGTTATTTACAAGCGTCTTGGATGGTAAACCCAGTTTCACAATAACACAGATGCATCTAGTAAGGAGATTAGTAGACATCTGTCGAGTATTAAATATTAAAAAAAAAGCAAAATGCACAAAAAGCTTTTGAATGTATAATAATATTATCAAGAAGTTTATTCCTGGGTCTAGTTTTATGCTTTACATAATTTTCCTATTTTTTTCTTTTATTTGTCGTAAGTAATATAAAAACAAGAACCACGGGGCGAAAATGGATGCAAAAGGCAAGCAGCCTCTCAGTAGCGGTTTTTGGGGAGGGCTATGTTCAGCAGTGGACGTATTGATGATGAGATAAATATATAATCCGCTGTTATTTTTTATATAAGCGAATGACGTGATGAGCTAGTCTTTCGCCTTAACATCAGCGTCACATAATATTTAGGGTAAAACTCTGATTAGGTAAAAACGTTGTCAAATCCATCAAACAGTCAAAAATGTATAGTGCAGCTCACATGCAGATAGACAAAAAGACAGACAAACATCACTTTAAAATCAACTACCAGATAAGTGGTGAGGCGTTGGAAATGGAATAGGCAATAGACCTATTAAGGTTTCTAAGGAATCATACTATTAAATATTCATTTAATTTCCTACCATAGGATAGGCTAACCTGGTGAATCACCAAGAAGCGAGGTATGCAATCAAGGCATCAAGCACTCCGTAATTAGAAGGGTAGTTTCCACCCCTGAATATTTCAGCAAACGTTTTATAGTACGCGATTAAATGCTACCCCTACTTTCTAATTTACAATGGCCGCTTATGGCGCTGAATTTTCTTTTAGGTATCAAACTAATAGCCTAGGGCGTCTAGGGTTGAACGAAGGCTTAAACCCTGCTGTTATTTTCTTTAAAGTAGTTTTTTAAGTTCGGAATTGCTGGGGCTGGTAAGTATTATCTGTGGAACCTACTATTAGTAGATTAGTAATAAAATTTCGATATGTCTTTATTTAATTCGCGATCAGGCTTTATTGGAATATTTTTGATAAAGAAATAGATAAATTTACAAAAAGCATTTTCAATACGATTATGTTTTTTAACCTTTATATACGCCTCTAAAAATACTTACCCCTATATTCCACGTTACCTCGAGATTACTCCACTCGACTCAACCTCGAATTAACCTCATTTTTGTGTTTTGGTATTTTAAATAATCAACTTGACATTTCTGCGTCAATTTTTCTCAAAGGAGAGAAGCGAAGCAACTGTCAACTCAAGGTACGTCGCGACGTATTTTGAGTTTCCCTCAAAGTTAAGTAGAAGTCAATTGAAGGATTTTTGGAGAAATGTTTTGGAATACGGGGGATAGATTTCTAAAAGCATACCTAGCCCTTCTTACTGGTTTTACCGGAGTCAAGTAAAAAAAGAAAGCACCTACACACATGACGTTATACCTGTAATACGTACCTACTATTTAGTGCTCTGTGGTTACTATATGTTTTTCTTGCTCTGTGTTTTTATGTAAAAGAATGACGAATGATGTCACCATTTACGGCTCCCCATAAATTCAATGTCACTAACTCTAAAATATAGATTCGCGTGACACTACACTGCACATGTCATCCTGGGACATCAACACGGTCTAATAATGAGATTACTAGAACTGAGATCAAGTCATAAAGTCATTTGTCCGTAAGTACTTTCGCTAGTCCCGAAACTGGAATCTAGTAGTACTTATTGCACTGCTTGATGGCAGAATAAAAGTTGGCAAAGCGGGACCCTACATAGACGAATTTAGCATAAAAGTCCTACCATTCAATAAAATAGCTAGATACAAACTAAGTATATAAAATTTAGATCCGTAATGAGGAGATCCGCAGGAGAACTAAAGTGACCGATGTAGCTCTTAGGATTAGCAAGTTGAAATGGCAATGGGCAGGCCACATCGCTCGTAGAACTGACAACCGATGGGGAAGAAAGGTTCTCGAGTGGCGACCACGAACTGGAAGACGCAGCGTAGGCCGGCCCCCCACTAGGTGGACCGACGACCTGGTGAAAGCCGCGGGGAGCCGATGGATGCAGGAGGCGAGCAGCCGCTCTAAGTGGCGCTCCCGGGGGGAGGCCTATGTTCAGCAGTGGACGTCTTCAGGCTGTTAATGATGATGATATAAAATTTTGCTTAGGCTACATGATGTAGAAGCACATTGTTATTATTTTAATCATTATCATTTCAACCTGTATCAATCCACTGCTGGACATAGGCCTCTTCTTTATCACACCACTATTATTTTAATATCAACAATTAATTAATTCGTTCATTTTTATTTACGAAATAAGTCTAAGTTATTTTACGTGTTAAATGTAAATGCCTTGCATTAAACTCTGGCACGAAAAGCGCATTTCAACCCCCCACTGATCACTGCAAACGATCGAACAAAGAAATTGTTGTGGGGACATTTTGACCCGCTGCGAAACCAACGTTATTTGTAGCAGATCTATCAAGATTATGTCCAGTAATGCTTTTACCCCTTCGCTTTTCGGGGTTGCGATTGTTTTGTCAATGGGTCGATTATTAGGGGTTAACTTGGAAGTAATGCTGAGGAAATTAGTTTTCTACGCTCTGTAATTTGGTTGAAAGTAGGGGTACGGAATTAATGAAATTTCGGAACGAAATAGCTGAATACTTATATTTATGTAAGATTTTTCGTTCCACGCGCATGACTACTAACTACTAGGTTGTAGGACTTTTCTGCAAAGTTCGTCTGGGTTGATAGTACCACCACTTTGCCAGTTATTTTGCCGCCATACAGTAGTGTGCAAACACTACTGTGTTCCGGTTTGAAAGGCACTGTAGCTAATACCTGAGATGATGTGCGCAGTGCAGTGTCACGCGAAACTATTAATTTAAAGTTCCAAGTGATACGATTTGCAGGGCATTGTAGCTAGTGAAATTACTGGGCAAATGAGATTTTATGATCTGATCTCACAATACTATCTTTCTACTAGACTGTGGGATGTTTCAGGATGACGTGCGCACCGCGCAGTCACGCGAGACTATTAATCGAGTGTTAGTGCAATCTGTTGTGGGCATAGCCGTGACACTTCAACACCAGGCGAGCGACTAGCTCGTCACGTCATTCGTTTACATAAAAAAATGACTTTTAAGACGAAAAAATTAACAATATCGTATTCCCAACATCGATTATCTCGTATCAAATTACGCTCATCGATTCTAGCTACCCTCTGAGTTAACTTAAAAATTACATTAACAAAAGGCAAACAGCACCAACCCGCAGATAAGTTATTAAACATTGCACCATTACACTTTAATTTCTGCCCTGCTGGGATTTAGGGGTTGATATTAAAAAAGGGAAAAAATAAGGGCGGTGAATATGCTTAGTTATTCATAATGTGCGACGCAATGAGCGTTTATTTTTGTTCAAACACACGAGAGCGGGTACGCGGTGCGAGCGCGACTATTGCAGGGTTACCTACGTTAAAATGGCTGTACCTTCGTATTATTCCATTATGTTGGCATGCATTGTAAAACATCCAAAATAGGGCTGCTCCTCACTTGTTTACTTTAGTTGCGTTCTGTTTAAATTTTATGTTGAAAACCACTTTTTGACTTGTTTGTTTTTAAATCGGGCGTGCGCGAGTGCTCTTCAGAATTCAACAAACAGCTATAGCTTGTTTATTTGCGTCGCTGTTGCGGTCATGAGAAATCGTTTCAAGGGTTAATAAACTATTGGTTATGGGTTTACAGATAATATTGCAGCGTTCGAGTGTTGTGACTGGCATGAATGAATTAGGTCTGTTATTATTTTCAGATTATGGTTTAGCAATTTTTTTATATTTAATAGCCTCATCGATTTCAATTCAGGCCAAGCTCTTTACTACTAATACGACTCAAAAAATTATATGTAAGAATTTGCTCTAAAATAAAAAAGTATAAATTTGCAGTGGTTAGTTTACCTTAACAAATTATTATAAAACTATTTTCCCGCCCTGAAAAATAAAAATGAAAATTATTTATTACTGCAAAAATGTACACTATAAAATCTGCCTTAATATTTAATACTACCACCTACCAGTCCCACCATCATCTGCGGTCAATAATCGTCAGTTGTCGTAAGACAATAGTCGTTAAGCGAAGTCAGAAGCCTTTCGACACAGAAATTCTGACACCAGGGCTGACCATTTGCCTACACTAGAAGAAGAAGAATAATCGTCTCATTAATTAACAGACTATAAAACCGGCCTAAAACTAACCAACAACACCTACCGACTTACTTACTACCTAACTACCTAATACTAACCTAAAACATAACAAATGATTTTCGACGGTTTAAGTATTTACGATCTTGAAAACTAATAGAAAAGTAGGTAAGTATGTCATGTAATAAACTAGGCAAGCATGTACCATCGACCGCATCTTCACTTTCCCTCAGGTGAGATTGGTGTCAAATGGGGCCGATTCAGTTAAAAAAATAATACTTAAGTTGATCTAAATTGATTCGATAAAATTCAAAAATAAAATCGATAACTCCCCCATCGCTCTCGATCTAAGTAATACATCCCGCCATCCCTACAAAGCCCATCCAGCGGATTAAAAAAAAGTTTTAATACGACCATTTAAATTCATAGGTGTATTGTTTTTTTATCGTTTGCCGTTTTATTGTGAAAAAATGTAGAGTGCGAACCGTGTGGAGGTGACTGACTGTTTGTTGTAGCATGAATAAAGAGTATGGATACAACACATATATTATCTACCTATTCGATAGAACGGAAGATACAATCTAACTGTATCTGTTACTGGTATAGGCAGTATCTGATACTTTTAGTATAATTTTTTTTTTTTTTTTTTTTTTTTTTTTTTTTTTATTGAAAGTTTACAAAACTGGAAATATGCATTATATACTACTTAAAAAATAACAATATGTACTAAAATCATGCGGTGGACATATTCCCTTCTAGATGTAAACCTAACATGCGTTAATATAGCTAACAAAATGACGCTATCTCTAGGTGCTAGAGTGCTAAACACGACCAATATAATTAATTTTTAACACAAATAAATATAAATACCTAAGTAACGAAAGTTGCTAAATAAAGTGTAACTAAATAATGACAAACGTAATGAAATGAATGTACCCAATAACAAAGAAGGAGAAACTAATACTAATTGTTACAGATTACGACGTGACAATATCTCAGTAATACGTCGCCTAACTGAGGTTAGCGAACTATTATCAAAAATGTCAAAATCAAATTTTATTCTATCATAAGAGTCACACATTCGGTAAAGTGATGAGTGCTTTAACATATTAGTTTTGCAAATGGGAAGAGCAAATACATGCTTATTGGACAAGAGACGATTACCTGGACGAGGTACTCGAAAATATATTTTATGCAACATATCAGGACACTCAACCAAACCCATAATTAATTTGTATAACATTATAATGTCAAAAGCCGTCCGACGAATTTCCAAAGGCGATATCTTATAGTGATTTAATCTAGACCTATAAGACCGTAATGATTTGCACATATTATCCATGTAAGTTATATGATACAAAAACTTCTTCTGGACCCTCTCCAATCTATCAGAATGAACTCGATAAACGGGATTCCAAACTACACTACCATACTCCAAAATACTGCGAACTAAGCTAAAAAAGAGCTGAATGGATAAGCTTGAGTTACGGAACACTTTAGACTGTCTGGTAACAAACCCCCCAATTCTCAGAGATTTCTTAACAATACAATCCACATGGTCGCAGAAATGTAACTTATTATCAATAACTACTCCTAAATCACGGATCGATGAAACTTCCATCAAAGATACGCCATCAATGACATAACTACCTGCAAATGGAGCGTGCTTACGTGAAAATTTAATGAAAAAACATTTAGATGCATTTAGTTTCATATGATTATGGCTGCACCATTGACTCACAGCGTCAATATCTGCTTGAAGTTCCTCCACATCCTTATCACTACAAACGGTCCTGTACAGTTTCAAGTCGTCAGCGAATAGCTTCACTTTAGATTTTACTAAACCAGGTAAGTCGTTAATATAGGTGAGGAACAACAGAGGGCCGAGGTGAGATCCTTGGGGAACACCCGAAGGAACCGCTGCTGCCATAGATCTGAAACCTTTAGCAACTACTAATTGAGACCGATTCAGTAAATATGACCTCAACCACCTTAGAAGAGATCCATGAATACCAAGACCTTGAAGCTTGACTAATAGCATATCGTGATTGACCAAGTCAAAAGCTTTACTAAAGTCGGTGTAAATGGCATGTGCTTCACCGCCTTTATCAAGGACCTCCAGAATGTCAGTTACATAACCTAACAGATTAGTGGAAGTAGATCTCTTTGGTAAGAAACCGTGTTGATTAACATTAAGAAGCTGTGAGACATGCCAGTGAATTTTCTTAACAACTAATGACTCGAGAAGCTTACCCAGCCCTGACAGAATAGACACAGGCCTATAATTTTCAACACAAGCGAGATCGCCTGTTTTGTGAATGGGCGTGATGAATGCTACTTTCCACCGAGTAGGAAAGATGCCGGTACTCAATGATAGTTGAAAAATTTTAGTTAGTGGAGTTGTTAGTGAAGCCGCACACTTAGACAAAACAATTGAAGGAAGTGTGTCTGGTCCAGCCCCCTTGATTGGCAGTCTACTAAGTGCTTTGCGGACATCGCTTTCACAGATAACTATCTGACATAATGGCGGGAAACTATGAAGGTCGCGATCGATAATTAATACTAGTATCTATAAATAATTTTCTGGTCTCTAGTTCTGAGCTCTAGGTCTGACTTATGATACTATCACGGCGCTCTTGAACTCTGTAATATTCATTTAGTTCTATGAACTTGTTTTTGTTGAATTTAGTTACAATTTGATCGCTTACTTACGTAAAAGTTCGATAGAACGGAAGATACAATCTAACTGTATCTGTTACTGGTATAGGCAGTATCTGATACTTTTAGTATACTTAATACTAGTATCTATAAATAATTTTCTGGTCTCTAGTTCTGAGCTCTAGGTCTGACTTGTGATACTATCACGGCGCTCTTGAACTCTGTAATATTCATTTAGTTCTATGAACTTGTTTTGGTTGAATTTGTTCACAATTTGATCGCTTACTTACGTAAAAGTTTTAGAAACATACTACGAAAAGTAAATGTTAATACTTACATTTTACAGATATGTTACTTTAAAATTAAAAAAAGCATTACTTTCAGCGTACTCTTTTCCATAATTAAAACACCTAGTACGTAGTATTAGAGGATTAGAGATATTCCATATGCTGTACCTGTATGCATATTACACAATACCTAGTATTTATACCAGCATAGTATTAAAATATATTGAAATAATTAATAGTCTTCTAATCTAACATCTATATCGACAAGATTGTCTAAGCTGGCTTGATCGTTAATTGAACCCATCAAACTCAAAACCCACCTTAAACTCTACAGAATAAAGCTTAATTTTCTTTGTGCTGAAGTGGTCGAAGAATTATATTATAGACCTTATTATGACTTGATATTTTGCATATATTATAATTAACTAGGTTTTGTAAATAACCTTAGGGCATAAGAGCCTTCAATGGATGTGACCTTTGCTTGACCTAAGACTGACAGTTATACAACGCTTTTAAGCCATCCATTCTATTTACTAATTACTATATACTTCGATGGTAGGGAATTAGAGACATCATATTAAAAAATATTAATTCTTTGGAATGTGTGACCAAGCGAGCCTAGATTATAATGGGCCGAATGAAACCAACTCGCCAAAAGTTGTGTGTGTAACTGTGTACTGTGTGTGTAGCTGTAACGCGACTTTCAAATTGTTTTTGTAAAATATTTTGTTATTATTATAATTTTTTATTATTATTATTTGATAGGGATGGGTACATTGAAACTCTATGACCTTATAGTAAATTATATTAAATAGCATCAAAATAAATTTAAAAACGATGCTTCAGAATATCGGTTGCATTTAAATTATTTATTTCGCCAGTGATGCTTTAATCTTTCTCTAAAAATAACCGTTCAATTTAGATGCTACATATTAGCATCTAATACGAAAATCTGTTATTTTTGAGTAATAACAAAATAGCAATAACGAAAACTTTATTAGCAGTTAAAGCAATAACAACAATTAAGTAAGATTTACGCGGCGCATAACAGTGGGATAGTTACCGTTGTAACCACCATTTAACCGAGCACCCCGAAGTGAGACATTACCCCACCTTTATAGCCCTTTCTAATTCGCGCAGCCCTCTGATCGCATTAATGGACGAAAAACTGACCTTCCGGGTCTAAATTACCCCCAAGGGAACGCTCAAACAGTCCACTAACGCGATGAACGACGCAGACAACGTGTCATTTGCACAGTGCTCCATGCGCGATGAAATCACGGACAAAATCATTTAAAAAAATGACCAATTTAGTTTGACGCCTTAAATAAGATTTAACGCCTGTTTTACGAGACGTAATAATCCTAATTCACGACACAGAAAATTACATGTCGTTCGTAAACAGGGATAAAACGAAAATTACACGTTGCCCCGACAACTGTCAAAACCGGATCACGCCTCTGACGGACGCTCCGTGAATTAATAAATCAAAGTATCTAAATCCTAAGTGACAAAACTCACATCAGAAATTACAGGTCACAAATCGTCACAGACCACGGCCATAAATCAACTTGAATTCTTTGTGCGATAAAAAAAGGATACTAAGCAAATAAATACCCCGGGCCCGGTCTTCTACCTGCCCTCGTATCTTTTGAATACTTTTCTTGTATTAAA
The DNA here is from genome assembly GCA_963580505.1 of Ennomos erosarius. Lineage (NCBI taxonomy): Eukaryota > Metazoa > Arthropoda > Insecta > Lepidoptera > Geometridae > Ennomos > Ennomos erosarius. The sequence continues at coordinate 1,484,107 of OY756996.1, read as the reverse complement.
ATAAATTTTTGAACGCACGGATTTTGGGACAAAAAACGTACTAAAAACGCTCCTTTCAATCCAGCCATCCCTCTTTCACGTAGCGTTTTCTGTCTCACTCTATTAGGGATGACGATCAGCGCTTCCAAACTCAAGCGTCATTTAGAAATTTTTAGATCAACGGTTTTTATTTTGGAAAGCTTGTGCTAAATAGAGACGTTTTTGGGCGCGACCTCTGAGAGCGGCGCGGCTCGAGGCCACTCGCTGCAAGCTTGTGACAACACGACAACAAATCGTAAAACATTCTATAAATTCCTGTTAGCTATGAATAATTTTCAATCATTTACATATATTTTATAGACGACAGAAACTACGCAAACAAAAGATCCGTTCCACGTTTAAGTTCTTTTAATTCCAGCATAGAGCCCAAACAAAAGTTAAACAACCAAACCTCATTTTATAGACCTCCGTTTATGGCCACAATATTCAGTAGGAGCCATTTTGTTAAGAATATTTATGGCATTTTTTGTGCTCGCCAAGGAGAAATGACTGATATTTGGCGTTTACAAGTGTACCATAAAGTCATTTATTCATTACGTCCCTTTACGGGTTAGCAGTAAATGGAGAGGAATTAATATATTCGCACGTCATAATGTCCAAACAGGTGATTAGAGTAGCGTGGCCGTCGCGGTCGCCAAAACAATCGCGCGTCGCGTCCCGCGTCATGCCGCGCGTCACGTGGCCTGCACACTAGCCCGCACGCGCACACTATAAATAAAAATTTCGTAACAGGAACACGTCGTATTAATACACTATAATTTTAAATTTCGGACTACTTCAGTAGCGGTTAGTCTCGAATCTCGACCATGCATTTTAACTCGAAAAAAATAATCACCTGCCCATGCCGACGATGTTATTAAAGTTATTAAATAGGAGGCGACTTAACTAAATTACAAAAATCGACCTCTTAACATTATAGAATAATTTACCATTAAATGCTAGGGTCTCTGTCGCGCGATTCTAAATCATACGCTACGTGTGACAAGCGTCAAAATGCTTCAAAACCCTTGATATATTAAAACTCTGCAGAGATCGATCGGGGCATCTTAGGTAGCGTCTCGGTGCTTTATTTTATCTTATAAATAGATTTTTTATTACAAATTACAGGGTACCACGTTTGGTAGCGATTTTGATGCCGTCGTTTGTCCACTGCTAATGGTAATAACCGTCTCTTTAATTGACAGTACATTATGCACTTTAATTTTTGCTAAATAGAGTTTAATCTTCATTGAGCGGTCACAGGAGATTGCTCGATGAGGACCTTACGAGTTTAATGACGAGTTCCGTAGTTTTTTGGAACGGTCAGGTAGCGCGAGATCGGAGCCACGATCGCTACTACTCGGCTATCACGCTGCTGCGTATAACTCGGTGTGTTAAAATTAATCGATTACTTCAAGTACGTACTACGATGTGGCAATATTCCACACGCGTCTTTGCTCCCTTAGAGCCACACAAAAGGGCTTACACGTAGGCATTTATTCAATTACACAAACAATACACTATTTCGCCTGAAAGTGTACAAAAGGGGGAATAATAAAAGCTCAGGTAAACGTTATGAATAGAGAAAACGACAATTGTCGCAGGACAATGATTTTTGGGACGAGTCAAAAGTTATTCTCTACACGGCCTGTTTATTTTTACGGGACATTCGGGACAAAAACGGAAATAAAAATGCTATTGTGTCACATTTTTTCAAGTTAAATCGATAGAACGGTCTCTATGGCAGTCGAATGCGCATAAAAACGAAAAAATGGAGGTCGTAGCTCGCGATTCGAAGCGAACGCTCGTTGTATCGACACCTACCGGTGAGCGATGCTCTTTTGTTTCCAACATTATCGGGACATTAATCGAGCTTTAAAACAGGATTTAGCTAACAATAACGAGTGAAATAACAATACGAATAGGAATTTCGATGTATACAGCCACTTATAAAGAGCTTTCCGCATAAAACACCAAATAACAGGAAAAAGAACGAAACGTTATACTTAACCCGTTTCGAGTAATAAAATCTCACTATAAAATCTTTTCGTAATACAAAAATTGACCGTTTCTACCCAAGAGTCGGTATCAGCCGATCGCCTTATTAGCATTTAATTCGAGTTGTCCAAAAGTGGGGGGGCTTCACGGGTCGCTGCCCCCCCGAATGAGGGACTTCCTCGCCGCAGGGTAGAGGAGGGGCTCCGTGTTTATATTTGTTGTATGTGCCGTGTTTTTGGCCATTTCGATTGGTTACACGCACCACGGGGGGCGATTTTTGGGAAACCATTTTGGTCTAACACTGCTATAATGGCTCACTGTGCACTATAAAGTATAGATTCTCAAACCATCGTAGCCCACACACACAAGTACTTTGACAAAAAAGAAATAGTACTTTTTACGTGTTTTATGAACGTAGCATAACAATAAGAACCATGCGGAGTATATTTTAAGTTATTTAAATTTTTTAATAAATTATTAAAATATCTGAGTCAACGACCTCGCGCTCTGACTTTTGATTAGACCAGTTCGTTTATTTACGTGTCTGGTCTCGTCATTATCAGAAAGTAGAATGTTCTCACGTTCTTGTGTAACTATCGGACTCGGGTTTTTTTGAGACCTGTCACTTTGACGTTTTATTGGACATGCTTCAATTAACAATGCTGCTTAACAGCTTTATCGAAATGAATTGCGTAGATTAAAATATTATGGTCAGAATCATTGATACGTTGACCCACTGTGCAAAAAATTGAAAATTTTTATGAATTTTTACTATAGCGTCGCGCGTTGGTGCCGATAATACATTCCAAAGAATTAAAATTACATTCCCTTCAATGAGTATAATTAAAAAACAATTACTAAAAGTCTAAATAAAATAACAACAAAGTAAATTTAATTTCTCATTTGACATTTACAACAGCACGATAATCGATCCCATACATTTTAATGGACGCCGCTGTGTTGATGGGCCATTGGAATTACAATCATAATGTGGAACTGTTATAGTCTATAATTGAATAACGATTTACGACCACATTTCGTGGTAGCCGCTCGTGATACATCAACCTACGTCTGGGTCCTTACCTAACTGACTTAAAACATTTGCTAGTTTTTTAAATAACCACTAAAGTATGTTTTACTTGCTGCGTACCAGTTTGCGAAGGTCAAAATCTGCGATCATCAAACCACCTGCCAAACGTGACTATGGCAAATCTTCCCCCATGGTAAGCGTTCAGTGGCTTTTTATGAAGGAGGCATAGACATATTAAGGACCGGCCTAATGACAGGTTAAAACGTCGCTTCAAAGTGGGAGCCAATTTCACAGATTGGCATCCACTAGCGCTCAGTCTGTGATGGAAGTTAGAAGGCATCGGTCGAATGTCACAAACAAAATATGCCAAGTTGTATTGTTAAGGGTTGCACAATCTATACTCAAAAGTGCAGTAAAAAGTAAGACCAAGTTTCTTACCTCAAGTAATTCAATATTTTCAATATTACACTCTGTTTTGTAACAAAATAATCGAATTTATATTTGGAATAATCATTGTAAACATAAACATTGACGGACATAATGGCAGCGATGGGCACCTAATTTTCTCAACTTGTCGTAGTTCACGCGAAATCTAATAGATAGCGCTGAGTATTCCTACGCCATTTGACAAAATAAAATGTTCCTTCGGGCATATCCTGATATATAAATCTATGGAAGGAGGCGTATATTCAGTATTGGACGTTTCAGGCTGAAGTGAAGTTTTACCCTAAAAGGGAATAAAGAATCTAGAACGGGTAGTTCCGAGTGACATTGCAACTGGTATGGGCGGCCGTTCGCTCGACATCATCGAGTAGCACGCACGTCATTATTTCTCAAAAAACAAAACTTTTACCTACATAAAAAAATAACCTGTTGAAGCAGGCAAAACTGAAAAGCTCCATGAATCTTTAAAATAAATAAAATAAAATAATATTAAAACCCTATGATGATACACTACGATGAACGCCTTCCAGCTGATGATGCGAAGAGTATGTCTTTTTAAATGAAATAAAACTTAATATTATATTGTTACAAATTATTTGCATTCACAACTAAAATTACAAGTAAACGTAAATACATCCATTGTTTCTTATTGTAAATACAAACTAAGTTCTCAGGCGCACTGCTAATTTGTATTAACATTAAATTCACAGATGCTATCGCGCCAACGTTATATTTTATAGCAGTTACATAAATAACAATTACATGCTAAATGGATGAGTTTGTCTTTCAAAGGTTAATAGTATTGTTAAACTGTTAGGAAAGGTCACTTTAATTTGACGTTTACGAAACTTTAAGCTTAATTTTAATATTGGGTGTATTTTAATTGTTTACTAAAAACTTAAATAATTAAAAAATTATCAAAAAAAAATAGATTTAATACTTTATTTTTATGAGAATGTTAAGCCTGATGTTAAGCGACACGGCCGCCCATAACAGTAGCAGTATCACTCAAAACATTAAAATAATAGAGTTTCGCGTGACACTGCACTGCGCACGTCATCCCGAGACATCACACAGTTTAGTAATCAGATTACTAGACTGTGTAATCAGGTCATAAAGTTATTTCACTAGCTACAATGGCCTTCAAACTGGAACACAGTAGTGCTTGCACACTACTGCTTGGCGGCAGAATAACTGGCAAAGCGGTGGTACCTATCTAGGGAACTTTGCAGAAAAGTCCTACCACCTTAGTACCTACCACTACCACCTAGCACTAGCTAGCGTTATATCATTAACGTTCATGTTATAATGAAACGTAAGCTATGATCTAATTTGAATTTATTTTTAGTTATAATTGTAGTATTCCAATTTATTAAAAGTTATAGTTATAGTATACATTGCTTCTATATAAAAAAATTAGATGAACATTATTTTCCTGAACCCCCTTTCCTTCCTTCTCTTTTACAATTTAAGTGCTTTATTACAAATGCAAATAATTTAATTTGTTTTTAAAATGAATGGCCAACAATTAAATTTGTCAAAACGAAATAGCACGGGATCATTTAGTGAGACTCTAAATGATCCCGTGACGGTCTAAGTATTCCGGCTTCATACCTCTAAATTTTAGAGGTATCAAACCGGGCCGGAATAGACCAACTAACCAAGCGGCGCGCAATGAAACACTAGGTTTGTGCAAAAACATTTTCAAATAACCAATTTTTAAACACATACAAAAATAAACACAGTATAAACCAAAACTCAAAGTCTAATGTCATGTAATTTTAATTACAACATAATTATTAAAATAATTAATGTCAAAAATAAGACGTTTTTAAAAGTAGTAGTAATGTTAAAATGGAAATGTCGGTCAGTTGCACGATAGCATCGCATTTCCGGTTATAACCGGTTTTATATGTAAAAAAGTGTTTCTTGAGAGTTAACACAGATTATCTCGTCCAGAAGCGACAATGGATGTTTTTGGAGATTTTTATCAGTTTTATGAATATTCAGTGGAGGAGAGGAGGTCAATTTGAGATTTTGGTAACTCTTAGCTTCCTCCGTATTTCTGGTCTCCTGGTACTTTGTTCATTTTTTTAATATTTCAGTTATCATTTATATCGTAGATGACGCAAGCATTGGGTTTAATTTGGGATCAGATGAGACTCAGATTCATAAATAAAAAAATGAATGAATAGCAGATAAAAAAATGGGTTTACAAGTTTTGTGAGCTGTAGGTACTAATTTATGTGGAGGGTCATACATAATGCTATGTACATAGCATTATGTACCAATCTGCCCGTCACCCTGGTAATGGTCAACATTAAGTCAAAAAGCTTCATTACTATGTCCATTAACTACAAAAAATGCTTGCACACTACTGCTTGGTGGCATATTAATTTGTGTAATTAAATAAATATTTGAAATAATATCTGACAAACCTACCTCCTAAATAGTAGTAAAACCCCGTATTTCAAGGTTTTATTTAGTAGTTTTTCATATTTTTTTTTGCCGTTAATATTAAATTATATTTTAGAGAACCAATAACTAAGATTGTTTTAAACGTAGAATGATCAGAGGACTCCTACTTACCGTAGTATAAAATTACACTAAAAAAACTATGTAGGTAGGTAGGTACTTAATTTTAACCGATTGTCCCTTCTATCGTTCCTTTAATCTATGCCGCATGTGCACAGACGCAGCCAAGCGAGCAAGCATTTTATACCACATACAACCTCTCCGCCCGAGTGCACTCATTTATCAGCTGATTTCTGTTGTTCTATTATTAATGCAATTCGTATGTTTGTGTGTCCACAGATACGTCAAGAAAAACCTTATTACATAGCAGACCCTGAGGTCGACTCATTAGTAAGTATTTCTTATTTTTTAATTGTTTATTAACGGTAGAAATTAGTCTAGGTATACTAACCAAGTTATAAAAATACAGATTTATTTCTCTTTATTATCCATGTACTTAGGTACTTACGGATATCATATAGAAAACTCGTATAATAAATTAGGGCACAGATTAATTAATATTTATTACTGTCATGTACTCAATGCAAGAGATGAGCAGCCGGTCAAAGTGGCGCTCCCTGGGAGAGGAATATGTTCAGCAGTGGACGTCTTCAGGCTGTTAATGATGGCTGTCAACGTATGGTTGAGTGTTGACGATGACGCTATAGATATATACAATTAGCTACGTATTGTTTTAAAGATTTTAGATTAATTAAGTAATAAATTTATTTTAACTACTTCATCACAATGTTGTAGAGTTCGGTTTGAAGGGCATTGTAGTTAGTGAAATTACTGGGCAAATGAGACTTAATGACCTGATCACACAGTCTAGTAATCTGATTACTAAACTGTGTGGAGTCTCAGGATGACGTGCGCAGTGCAGTGTTACGTGAAACTTTATTATTTTAATGTTTTGAGTGATACTGCTACTGTAATGGGCGGCCGTGTCGCTTAACATCAGTTGAACGACTAGCTCGCCACGTCATTCATTCATAGAAAAAGTTAAACTTAAAGATATTTTCGTAAAAGCACATAGAGATCAAACAATGCCATGAAGAAATCCAAAGCATGTTAGGTAGATTTTCTAGAGTTGACGCTTCTATTTTAGCAATGTTCCGTTTATTCTACAGTGAATCATTTGAGAGCGTAGTGATGTGAACCGCTTTGTCCAGATTTACAAAATCACTATTTGTAAACACGTTTATACTGCATAAAAACCCTTTTACACCGCAAGATAAATACGTGGGATCATTTTAATGTGTAATAAAATAGTGACCACTTTACAGTCGAGTTGAGCGTCCAAATAATTTACGATTTGATTAGCTAAAGAGCTGTCCGAAATTAAACACGGGGTTAAAGATAAACGTGAAACATTTCTCGGAACAAGATAATGAAATAAGTTTAAAAAATATTATATTGTCACTCATAAAAAGGTGAATCGCACGGTGCGCCTCCCGCAGCTAGCTTGTGGACAAAAAGTTAAATAATAAAAAGATGGCGGCCACCCACCGGAGTCGTTCGCCACGGGTACTTAACCGATTTTTAACAAATAAAATCTAAGGCATTACGAATCGTCGGCGGCGGGGGCGACTGCCCGATATTTAACTTGGTAAAATTCATTTTATCGTCAGCTACGCACGTAACGGCTATCTGGTATTGTTTGTGACTGACGCGCGGATTGGTTATGCTTGTTAGCGGCGCGATGTGAAAATTGTTACACCATGTGTTTTACTCTTAGCTTAATCAAGATCAAAGTGGAATTGATGACATGAAACACTACATAAATAATGCTTGGAGAAGCTTAAAATTATTATCAAGTGAGATATAAAAGACTGAACACCTTGCTAAGATTTATTGCCATTTTTTTTTTCAAAACCCGGAACAATAATGAGTCTATTACTCGCAAATGCAATCACTTTATAACATAATAAACAAATTGAAATGTATTTTGAACTCTCGTCTGTTTTCGGTTTGATATCACATTCCCATGTTCAAATGAAATGTCCATGTGAAATGTTTATAGAAAGTTATAATGCCGGTATTCAGAGGTGCTTATAATTAAACTGCATAATAATTTGACAGAGTACTTATCTTAATACATTGCGTGGTTCTAAACTTATTCGAAAAAGCTTTGTATCGAATTGACACATTATTCATGGGAACGATTTTAAAGTATAAACCACACTTAAGGATAATATATAAGATAAAGATAATTATCTATAAAAAGATATTATAGTCCTTAAAATTTTACCATCCAGCGGCTGTCTTGCCAACTTTAGCAGTTTTTTTTTTTCTTTAGTCATTGGAATAATTACTACTCGGCAAGCGGCACTACTAAAAATCAATGCCAACGTTATTTGCACGTTATTTTCACTACCGCATATACATTTAATAGGTAGGTTTTACAAGGTGACCTTGAATTGGTATGTTATCCCGAAAGGGGGTAAATCTATACCCCAAGGTAGACAATGTTTCTTCTATGACTTTATTAAATTAATAGTTTTTCATTGAAGGAATGCCATTTAAAGTTTACATTCGAAAATTGCGTTAACGCAACTGCGTGACTTCGTCCTTGACTGAGTGCACATAAATGAGTTTAACAACCTGTGTTTAGAAATGAATTAAAAGTATCTTTTTAACTCTCGTAGCTATCGCGCGTGCAATTTTGCGAGTGGATTTATGTATTACCATGGAGTTTTGGACACCCAGATCCAAGTAAGGCTCTCTCAACTTGTAGGGTATCATGGTCCCGCTCCCCCCATTCCGGGATAACATACTAATTCAAGGTCACCTTGTAGTTAAAATAACGAAATTAAAACTCTAGGGCTGTGGTTAAAATAGATATATAACTGTAACCGAACTGTACCCTACATTTTAAAAGTTCAAAAAACAGTAGCGTGACGTGCCGCCATAAAGCAAGATGTCAGCCTTAACTGATAAGTGTCATTCATCCACAAGTCCTGTACCCCGATAGCTGAAGCAAACAACAGAGCCTCTTACATCCGGGCATAGAGCAAACGAAAAATTGGTGAACTATTTCTTATAAAAAAAAGTCATGTGTTGTATTTTGGCCTTCTTGTGACACATGTGGTGCCACTGTGCAGATGCGACTGTTTGTCTATGACTACTTCGAACCAGTTGCTTTAATTTTAAAATTAACCTCTGACCAATTTATGTTTTAACTTTTTTTTAGTTTGCGGTCTACGCCTCGAAGTCTGAAAGCCTTCAAAAGAAATTACTCACATTGAAAGTATACTTAGCAGGAATATTTCAATACCTCATTGAGTTCTCAATGTATTTCAATACCCTCATTTCGAGTAATTTACTTTAATTTCAATTATAATAAAAAGCCTTTTGTGGTTCAACAAAGTGCGTGTACTCGTGTAGAGAGTATTTATATTCTGTGGCGTGCCACATGTCAGCATTCTCGTTTGGAGTTTAGTCTGTGACTCTGTGTATTGGCATGTATTGGATATTGTGATCTGTTGTCAAGGCTACTTTAAGCGGGTAATTTTTTGTGAACGCATCTGAGTCCTGTTACTCGAATTCCCGCGTTTTTGGACAGTATTGCCAGCAGCGAAATGTTTATGCATTACGAAATGTTGTTGTTTTACAATTTAAATAATTTTGCATTGCTTTCACACTCCGATCTGAACTAATAAAATAAAAATGTTGGGGTTTACAATTAAACCCCTAAAAATTTCTCCAACATTTAACATTCTATTTACAAATTGTCCTGTCAAAGAGTTAAAAAAATTGTGTTGCGCTTTCCACACCTTTTCTAACAAGACATCTAAGATTCTAAAATAGAGCTGGGCACTTACGAATCTTGTCGAATAACTCGGATTAGTTCAAATGTTTATTTTTTCCGTCACAATCCGCGAGAATCGTTAATTTAATTGGATACTAATTTACAATTAAATTAATAAATTATTAAACCAATAGGTAAACACTAAAACTTGAAGCATCTTAAACGAGTGGTTTAAAAATGTAAATAACACCTTAAAAACCAACACAGTCATGGATCCATTCGTCCAAGCTTCGATTGGTTTCGGAGCTGTTTGCGCTGTTCGCTGTCACATCTGTGTTTGGTCTGTCACAGCCTTTTGAGAGCGTTAGCTCCTTAAACACGGCAGTAGCGGGGCAAATACGCTCAATGGCTGCTGATACCAGTCATTAGGGATGTGAATAACTAGAGTTGTTTAGGTTTTACATTTTTTTGTTTGATTGGTGTAAAAACGAGATGACTTCTGGGATACAGATTCATTCATTTATTCACATACAATTTGAAACGAAATATAATTTAGAAGTGCTTGTTATTAGTGGCGAACCATGGATGAAATAAAAAAAATTTGCTCCATGTGGTGAACAATAAATTATCACTGTTTTAAACTAGGATTTTTCAAAAATGGTGAGACACTGTATGTAGGTACTTGTGAAACTCGTTGATTTACTTACTGTAACTGTTTTGCAAATTAAAGTATATATTTTTAATCTAGTTGCCTTTAAAAGAGAAGTTTACACGTAAGACTTGATGAATTGAAATGGACCACTCAGTATAAAAATTTAAGTAGGAAAGTAGAGAGGGCTTTATCTTTAAGTCTCCACCAACCACGATGCAAATAATATGAAACTGTAAATTTTAGTATCATCGCTCATCTTTACGGTCATTGTTAGCCGCTGTCATTCAATAAAACGACACCAAGACTTTTGAAGAAGTTTCGTAATAAAAAGGATAACAAACTCAAACCAAGATCCAAGTGGCGATAGGCCGATGGCTCCCTAACCAAACACGGGCTCAGTGGCGAAAGTTAAACAAGACAAACACATTTTTATCTGGTACCCGCGTCTGTGTCAACTGTGCCATCGACTGAGCAAACACCGAGGGTGGCGCTTGAACGTATAGATTTAATTGACATTGTAGCGCGACCTCCGCAGATGTTATGCGCTCCTGGTACTTTGGGCAAACATTTAGAGATATTACCACGTTTTTTATTGCTACGATAATGTGTGGTCGTTAGTGAACGAGATCCGTACTAATAAATCGTTGGTTCATTTGTTTGACTCAGATTTTGTTGTTCACTTGTGAGCTCATAGCTCATCGATACAATTACATGAACTAAACGGGTGAACTGTGAGTGGGTACATCACTAATCTCCCAAGCTCGTTCATTGTTCGAGTTCTAAGGTGCCACGGTTACTATAAAGATAATATCAAATAAGGTGACTTTAACATTCCATAGACTTTCTAATCTTGATAGTATCTTTAATGATTTTAAAATTATCGTCTTACTGCGATAACAAAAAAATATACACAGAACAAAGTTAATTAGAGGCTAAAAGTATTGTTTCAGTTCGTATCTTATGTACAGCAATCACGTTCTTTGCTATACTAGTTAAATGACAATTAAAAAATGTCAGCAGAATTTTCAAGTTTGCCAAAGGTACAATGAATAGCAGGATTAAAACACATGACCGTTCTATAATGCTTATAGGATTTATAAATCAACACACGTCTTACGGTAATCAGCATCAAATGAAGGTGCTATTAAATCGGCATTACCCGTAGATAGTTATCGATTTAAAAAAAGCACGATTACATCTCTGTATCAAACAATACTGGTTGATAACATCGGCGTTTGCGCTCGGTTGGCTTCGTGCGTGATCGTGCGCCGTCGGGATTGGTCGAGAGACAGACCCCCATATTCTAAGTCGTTACCACGAGATTACTCCACTCGACTCAACCTCGAATTAACCTCATTTTTGTGTTTTGGTATTTTTAGTTGACAATATTTAATCAACATGACATTTCTGAGTAAATTTTTCTCAAACGAGGGAAGCAAAGCAGCTGTCATCTCAAGGCACGTCGCGATGTACCTTGAGTTTCCCTCAAAGTTAAGTGGAAGTCGAGTGAAGAATTTTTGGTGAAATGTTTTAGAATACGGGGGAGAGACACGTAGGTATCCATGAATCTACGTTTAACGTAGTATGCAGACTTGTAGAGTCATGCATGTATCATCCACGCTTAGTGATCGCCGATCAGTGGCCTTACCGCGTAAGCCCGGTGGCAATCGTAATCGTGTGCTCTCTTGCTCGCACTCAAGGGCTTGTACATTGGCGCAAGCAGGATGGCAGGCGATGTTCATTACCAGAACGCTTACGCGGTAAGGCTGCAGGACCAGTGGACTAGCACTAGTCATTTTGGTTTAATCTGTGATTAAGAAGTAAAAATTGGTACTATTCTAGTTTTGCAATAAAAGTTACAGGAAGAATAATATATTATGATTACAACAAAAACAAAAAAGCGTGCTAAACTAGGCGCTCTAAGGAGGAGGCCTATGTTCGGCAAGTAATAACCGTTGTTTTGTAACTGCTAGGTATGTTACTTATTCTTTAAGCGAGCACTTTCCTTTAAGGTCATTAACCGGCCAAAACTTCTACACTTGCATTATAAATTGAAATAATGCGGTTCTAGTGAAATAATTAATTAACTAGTTAGTAAACGTAACCGTTATTGTATTAATATTCTAAAAATAGTTTCAAAAACACGATACTCGGTTTTCACATCACTACACGATCATCAACATTCAACTCATTATCATTGCTCAGCCCATTGCAGCCATACGAAATTATCGATACAGCAACTGTATCGACGTATCGATGAATTGGTTCAGTCACGTCACGTCACTACGCTACAGGCTGTCGTGTCCATTGTTGCTGAGTTGCCTTTGTCAGATTGAGCTTGCCCGGAATCTGAGACATGCCGTATATGGCCGCCATTTATGATATTATACAAGCAATTCCAGCTGCTACCTATCTGTATACTAAATATGAATTCGCTTGAGCTTCCGTGGCTGTGACTCGGTAGTTTTGAATGTATTGATAGAAGGGTCGATTATATATAATCGTTCGTTTAAATAATTAATTCGTTCTATTTATAGAAATTTTTAAGGGTAGTAAAATGTGCTATAGGGTGTATCTACTATTATTTATTATTCTGTGATCTAGGCTTAAAATGAATTTTATTCTTAATGTTATGATTGACCTTTCCATGATAAACGAAAACGTTTTAAATATGTAATTTTAATACTATTTTTCAAAAACTAATTTTGGTATTTCTTTCATTACAGATGGTGCAAGCAATACAAGTCCTACGGTTTCACCTATTAGAATTAGAAAAAGTGAGTAAACCACCGTTTAATATTGTTTCGTAATCAAAGGAATACATTCGGAATCGATATTCGGACCGGTTTAAAAAAATAACACCTTTCGATTATCTCAGTGCACGATTTGGAATCGAGATAATAATATCGAATGCACACACACTAACGTCACTTCACGTGGGGCTAGTTAGGCCCTTCACACACGTCCTGGTTTGACCTGATCCGATAAAAAGAGAAATCAAACCTCTGTATGGCAGAACCAAAAAACTACTTCAATGAGAGTGCTTATTGAAGTATAGTTAATTGTTTTTAAAAGTACTTACGGGATCTTTACCGTGATTATAATAATTTTTGTCTGCAGATAATAGTTTTGCTGTACTGTAACTGTAAAAAAAACAATAATATTGGTGCTTTACGTTTCATATCAGTCTGTCTGCACAATCACAGATGTGGTATCAATGATCTGTCAATAGAAAATTGGGTTTGGCATTGTCAATTCAAGGCTTTTAAAAAACAATTATTTTTCAATTGAATTTGCGACATGAAAAGTATACTTAATTGCATCATGTGTCCAGATAACCCGTTGTCGGTGAATTACTTTCTGGTTCAGTTTGTGAAGAGCCTAACCAGAGACCGGTCTCGACTTCCAGTTTCAAATTTCGAATTTCAAAAACTATTTCGAATTCGGAGCCCGAATCAGGTGTTCGTAGGCCGTGAATGGGAGCGTTCGCATTTCGAATGTTTGTTTTTTTTCTTTTACCCTTATCTCCCATTTCGGCGTGTTCCGTTGCCGGCCAGTGCCGGTTTCTTGCGTGTGTCGCATCGCAATTCGCGCCATTATGCTCTCCGGCGAGTTAACGGTAACCGGCCAGTTTTTTGCTCGCACAATCAGATCGGGCAATTTGCGCGCATTAATTAGGGGCATAAAATATTAAAATCTTTTTATTTACCGTTGTGAATCAATTTATATTATAACCTGTCAATATTATGGTGTCATTGTAGAACTAGTTTGGTTGATGTATCAAGCGACGAGATACGTTTGGCTCCCATGCATCGGTTCCATAATATCCGGCGCCGTGCTTAGAAACCGGTAAATTCGGTAAAAAATGTCCGCACTAATGCATCTCTATCGAGTCTTCTATACTGTATAGTAGTACCGGTTTGTAGAGATCTTATACAGGATGTTTCCTTGATGTATCTTTAAAATACAGTACAATACAAACAGTCTTTAGTTAAATCTTAATATATGAAAATAGCAGACGACAGTAACTTAAGAGCTTAGTAGGTACGATCGTTGGACTTACCTATACCTAAAAGCAACCTGGAAAAATAAGCAAGGATAGAAAAAATATTGGCGAAATAGAAGGATAATGGGTTTACTAGATCTGTGTAATATAAAGTAGAGAAAGTATCATTAAAATGTGAATTTATCCGTTATAGCCCTAATTGTAATTATGTTTACATGATACAGGTACCCACCCGCCACCATCACCACCATTATGTAATTAATTTTATGTTAAAGTTAAATGTTTTTCAAAGCTTATAGCAAAATAAATATCGCCATTAACGTGACAGACAGGCAGACTTCACAATAGTAATAATCAGTGTAGTTAATTATACTTTTTTACATACATAACTTATTTATACACAAAGAAGTATTTTTTAATTCAGCCACTATACAAACGGATTTTAAACCTCATGCTGTAGTTTTTACTACCTACAACAACTAACCTGTAATGTGATACTGGCTGTATGTACGGAACACTGGCCGGAGGGCGAGATAAAGGCCGTACAAAAAATAAAATTAAAAACAAAACGTTCGAAATTCAAATACCGCTCCGAGCGAAGGCGTGATTGAAGGAATTCACTTTTTGATTGTCCGATCGATTATAATACCTATGTACCAACCTTATAAACTATATCGACTTAAAAATGCCGGAATTTTTTTTGCCTAGACTTTCTTAGGATAATGGGGGTAAAATAAAAGTAGGAGTGCAAAAGCATTTTTTTTTAAATTAATATTGATACACAAATGTAGGTAATAATAATATGCGAACAAAAAATCTTGAATAAAAATTACATCCATATTGCTCGAGCAACCCGCACTTGGCCGTTTTAGAAAACAAAAAGTATCCTAAATGTTATTCTGCATAATTAGCTATTACCATACCATATTTCAGCAAAATCCTTTCAGTGGTTGCAGCGTGATGCGTGTTCAAAGGGACAGACAGACAAACAGACAGACATAAAATTCAACAAAAATTGTTTCTGTTTCCATATCAATTAAGAAGCATACTGCAGTCAAAATTTTCCAAAAATATCCAACGTACAGATTTAGCCAAGTTACAGTTTTATTATATGTATTGATGACGGTTTTTAGTACCTACCTATCTGTAGAGCAAATCGTTGGCTGGATAAAGTTGAAAAAGTTGGCTAAACGAATATGCAACAATTGCCTAAACAAAAGTGCAAACGTTGGCTAAACAAGGATACAATGGCTAAACAAAAGTGCAAAACTATTTATTGTGCAAAAGTTGGCTAAACAATAATGCAAAAATGTTAGCTAAATTAAATTAAAAATACTATAGTTTTGTTTGGATTAATGATAATTTATTACTATCATATATTTGGGAAAACACCGCCTATTACAAACTATAATTATGAAAAACTAAAATAAATCTAAACTAAGTACTTATCTAAAACGAAAATTATCTAAACCTATACTTGGTGGTAGGACTTTTCTGCAAAGTTCGTCTAGGTAGGTACCACCGCTTTGCCAGTTATTCTGCCGCCAAGCAGTAGTGTGCAAGCACTACTGTATTCCGGTTTGAAGGCCATTGTAGCTAGTGAAATTACTGGGCAAATGAGACTTTATGACATGATTACACAGTGTAGTAATCTGATTACTAGACTGTGTGATGTCTCAGGATGACGTGCGCAGTGCAGTGTCACGCGAAACTTTATTATTTTAAAGTTCCGAGTGACACTGCAACTGTTATGGGCGGTCGTATTGCTTAACATCAGGTGAACGACCAGCTCGTCACGTCATTCGTTCCCATAAAAAAAAATATACACTTATAAATAAAAAAACCGCATTTAAGTCGCTGTCTGCGGGTAAGGTGCCCAAAAAGCTGGCGACATTACCTCGATGAATACTATAGTTTGTCTAAACCAAAGTGCAAATAAGTATCATTATTGTCTAAAGAGGACGCCACAATTGGCTACTCCACCACGTAATACCAATCACTCTTAGCATTTTATTTGTAGAATTTATACAAGATAAGATTACGACATAAAACGATATCTTTACCTACCTGTCTCTTTTTGCTCTCTCATATCCTACATGTCAGTCTCGATCACATCGCCAGGTTTTGTCTAATAAAAAAAAACATTATAAAAAACACCGTTAGCTCGATCCGTTTCCGCTTCACCAAGCCCACAGGTGATGTGCTTTTTTGAGCTTTTATAATAATTAAAAAGTAAAAATAAAAAAGTTCCAACCCACCGTCCCATCTCTACAATAAGATCTCGTTAAGTGCACTCGATTCTTTTTTTTAACTATAATTGGTGGACTTTTTTAGAAAACAGGTTTTACTTTGAGTTTGTCTTTGAAAAAAATATGTCTTTCAATAACGGTTAAGTACATTTATAAAAGGAACACCAAAAGAATTGATCGCTGTAACGAACATTTACATTAAATTTCCAATAACATTTTTGATTTATGTTTTTAATATTGTAAGTATGGCCGACGGCGGTCACATCGGGTGACGTCGGCTCTTGTCGGCCGATCAGCCCAATGATTGGCCCTCTCTAGCAGGTTTTATATAGTTACCGACTGAGTGATCCCTAATTACGTTATGTAGCCGCCCGAATCCCTAATGTCATGCTCTTATTCCTTTTTCAAATTCCGAATAATATACATCGACCAAAACGGCCAGTTACCCGCCGTATAATTTCGAATATGGAATGTATAATTTTTAAAATGATAACCTTTACATAGAGACTCAGCTTTTGTTACTTTTTCGTAAAAACGGCCTGCTACAAAGTAGAATGATAAATTGTTAATTCGAATTCCGAACGTGTATACCGTATACGCACTTACCAAGAATAGTATTGTGCCACCGAAACACTGGCCGTAAATTTTTAAAAACAAAACCTCAACTAGTCGCAAAGGTGTTATTAAAACGGTTCAAACCCAAACCTCCTTTCATATTTAGTTGGTTCATAAAGTTTATCTGTAACAACGTGGCTAAGTGATTTACGAGGCAGGTCAGATTTGTTGGTTTACCATCGGACCCGGGTTTATAGCGCCCCTAACTTTTATAACTCTTATACAACTCTAATTCTGTGACTGAATTACTATATTACGTTACGCTACACGTTATATTAATGTTTTGTTTAATTAAATAAATTCTTTACGTTCTCACACGTTTAATTGACAATTTGCGCAAAAGTGGAATTCTATGTTTGTTAATTTTTCTTTTTTGTTGTGACTCTATGTTGATTTAATTCGATGTTTCTTTTGCTTTTGCATTGTCTGCAGTCGGAGTCAAGTGAGAAGCGATCGTTCTCATTTGAATGTGGAATGGACCGGTTGTTTCTTTTTATTAAAAAAGAAAGAGTCATTCTCGATGAGTCGGTAGGATCAGAATGTCGGCCAAAAAATATCGGTATCTTTATCAGCTATAGTTATTTATAATATGATCTGCTTGTGTATAAGCTATTTTATTATTGATCGTAAACTTTCAGTTAATCCAGTTTCTAGTAAATAAAAGTGAAAAGATCCGTTAGTTTATAGGGTCTTGAATTAATAACGCGATGTTTATGGCACCTGTCTCAAATATTTAATTAAAACTGTGACATTTGGACAGTGATCAACGATTTATCTTTTCGAACTGTCAAACAAAAAGAGATTAACTGAAAAACGCGTCGATTCAAACACCTAGTCACTCCCACGAAGAGCATTAGACGTAGTTACTTATTTGATCTGTGGAGGAAGTGGTGTATTATGAGAAAAACCCTTTTAGCCGCGTCTCGGCCGTGGCACAGTTCGCCGGCCCACACCACACTCCTGGCAACAGCCAACGCCACTTTACAAACATTCAAAACATCTTAAAGCGACATACCTGGCCGAATCAAAAACAAAAATTAAAAAGAAGAAAACTGACAGCTCTCTATTTTTAAAAACGTTCGAAACGAGGGCCATACGTCAACGAATACCCATTATATCACATTTCATTCCAAATTTAAAAAGTATCCGTTCCGAAACACTCCATATCTCAATCCGTGAGCTCATTCCAAATTTAAATTTCTGGAAAGAGTTTGATGCTCAGAATGATAATCGGGCTGGAGTCGTTCCGGAATGCCGTAATATCTCATTAAAGGTATTACCGGTAACTAAACAACGTCGTATCAAACGCATATTTCCACTCGACTATAACTCTTTGGTAGAAGCGGGACGGCTTACGTTGTCTCTCGCGAGTCAACACCGAATCCTTTCCGATTTACGAAGGGGACAGTTCCAAATTTGAACCGCCGAAGAGTTACGATGTCAAATCTCGAACGTTGTCACTAAAATCGAAAATAGTAACAGAAACGCGGGATTATTCCAAATACTGTTTACTTTGTCGTCGACTGGTTATAAAAGCACTCTCAATCAAGATTTTGACATTGACAGTGCTCGAGCGCGATTGTAAAGCGGCAGCGTTTATCCGCTCTAGTGTCAATAAAATTCACGCAGTCGTAAATATGAATTTCAACGGCGCGGTTGTAAAATTCAAATTATGATAAACAAACTATGATATTCGGCCACACGGAGCGCTGCGGTTTTACAACCTTACTGTTTTAGAAAAACCTGTCGATTGGGAAATTAGTGTGCCGAAGACATAATTAGCTGTCAACAGCGGGTAGCGTTGTTTCCGCTTCCGTCGACGCGTTCTATTTTCAAATCCGCCAAGACGATTGGAGCAGCGTGCGCCCTCTCCCAACTTTTTTTGAGGGTATTCGCTCCACCTGCCTGTATTTTATTACTTTTCACCGTGTAAATGTTATCTAAAAATTTCGTTGCTCTTTTTATTACCTTATGTTAATTTCTAAGCTAATTATGCCTATGAAAATTTATAAGTCCGGCGCACAGAATTAATACGCTCCCCGTCGGGTCGTATTTTATCGAAGACCGAGGTAAAAAGAGAAGAAAGGGAAGGAATAGTGTTTTTTTACGTTTTCGTACAGTTTTTACGAGTCATTTTGAGTTTTTACAATTGTGTAAAGCGCGACAGTTGGCTCGCGACTCGTTCCGAATGTGTTCCTTTGTTTTCTATTGTTGTTTTAATGTTTTTTTTCTTGTGCTTTGTATGGCGATAGCGAAGGTTGCGTTCGAAGTCGTATGTAGGTGAGCAGCGGAACGGTTCCCGAACGCATCGTTTCCTTAACTGTCTAACATGTGGTGTTTATGAATGTTAATAGGTTTTGAACGAAGTTGTAGGCTATTACATGAAAGTAACTTTAGGCAAGCATGCTATGTTATGCTAAACAGTTTTATTAAGTGTATGGATTGCACAATTAAGTACATTCCAGCTTTTTTTTAGAGTTAAGATAAATATTACAACTCTAGAAAAAGTAATTTCAAAAATCAGCTTCACATAGTTACTAAAATATTCTCTGCAAACTATCAGTAGTTGTATTAAAGAGGTTTTAACCATTAGCACTCATCTACAAAGAACCTAACATCAGTTCTATCGAGATATTAAAAGTCAATCAGCTGACTCCTCGACAAAAAGCACCAGTCCTGTCGATCTGTCCCTTAAAAACACCAGCTGATTCCTCTGCAAACCATCAGTTTTCTTTCTCTACGAAGAACACATCGAAATCTATCACAGATCTACCGAGAAGGTTCCATAAAGCAGTATTTGACCTCTCTACGAAGAAAGCTTCACCAGTTCTATCAACCAGGTCTCACAGAACAGCCTTTACTTGATTTATCTGCGTAGTAGCATAAGTTCTATCGAAGAGGTCTCTTAGAGGTCTTTGAACCACCATTACCTGACTCCTATACAAAATACCTAGCAACAGTTCTGTGGAAGAGACCCCTTGAATTGCGAGCTGATTTCTCCAAGAGAAACTTTTCATCAGTTTTATTGATGAAATCTCTTTAATTGACCATAAGTTGCTGACTCCTCTATGAAGGCACATTTTTTTAAATGATAATGATAGGCTTGCATTCCACCAAATTTTGCCTGATGTTAAGTGACAATGCAATCGACGGGTTAGCATACGCCTAAAAGAATCTCTCTTCATCCTGTCTAAAACCTCCAGATTTTAGCAATTTAAATACACAAACCAAGTTCTTGAATGAAAGTTTCAAAAGTTAGTCGTCAAAGACCACCATTACAGCTGGACTTTCTATGAACCACCAGCTGACCTCGGCTTGTTTCCAGGTACACGAGCTGTGCGACAACTTCTGCCACCGCTACATCAGCTGCTTAAAGGGCAAGATGCCGATAGACCTGGTGATCGACGAGCGAGAGTCCGCGCGACCCCCTGACGCGAACGGCGAGCGCTCCGCCCCCGACTCGAGTCACGACGGCGCCTCAACTCCTGACGTTGTGAGTACCCCCTATAAACCCCATCTCCTGAGGCGTGATCCCCAGCTTGCACCCAATTCGACCACGAGCTACCTCGTGCACCCCTGCTCTTAGTCTGGCCATTGCAAAAACGAAGTATGAAAGGGGGTGCTCGCATTTTAGTTTAATTCCCGCCTCCCTAGCTTGTAATGTCGTGGTGTCGTGTACTTAATTCCAATATCCTTGTTTCGAAACCTATTGAAAATCTTTGGATGTATTTGAAATATCGACTGTGGATTAGTAAATTTCTGAACGGAAGTTTTCAGTCTGTTTATGCCACGGTAAATAAATTCGTTCTAAAGTCTCAGATTTGTTGCAAAGACTTCCAAGTCTTTCAAATTGTCTATGAAACATTTAAAAAAAATAAACATTGAAATTGGAATTAAGTACATGATATATTTATAAACCACGTTATGCTGTCGAACATTCCGAGGGCTTTAGGAAAACGAACCTAAAGCCTAAGGAAGTTTCGCTAGGCTAAGTTCCTTTAGAACAAATCTTCGTTTTTGCAATTGGCCAACCTCTTAACACTGTACGATTCAATTGAAATACAGAGATATAATAACAAAATTACTAAAGCAAACATGATTTCTAAATTATTTTCACAACCGCAACCGTTACAGTGAAGGGGTAAAAAATGGGTGCGAAAATTGAACAAATCGATAATCTGGAAGTTCTGTACATTTTCAGCGATTATTCGCTCGAGATTTCGATTTGGTTTGTGTAGTGTGACGCTTGGACATTAACGCCTACGTTCGATTGTGTTGTTTTGCACCGGAATTTATGTATACGATTTGAAAAAAACATACGTATAACGTTAAATTGTAATATGTGTATACTAATATAACTTTTAAGTAAATTAATGCATTCAAATTTTCGAAGCCATTGTTGTCTACGTGGCTAAATAGCCGCGACTCCTGTGCCGTACAAATATTAAAAAGTTACGGAGCTTAGATTAAAAAAGTAATTAGAATTATTCGAAAAAATTACCTATTGGAAAACGAAGTATACGTAAAAATACAACTTTAAACTTGCCTAAGTGAGATAATAAGAATACTTAAGAGTTTTAAATTATTATAATTGATTTAACGGTGGTAGTTGCTAGAATGTTATTGTTTCGGCTAGTAAATACAATCATATACGTAAATAGTTAATATTTTACGTTTACTAATGAGATAGAAGCACGAAATATAATAAAAATTAGTTAGTGAAAAAAAAAAAAGAAATACGTATAACTGTATACGGTAGGTGTAATTATTGATCCGTGTGTTTTGCTTGCTCCGTCGGTGATTTGGAATTAGTGATGTTGGATTATGCTCACAATCGGAAGATTCCCGCTTTGAAGTTTCATAAATAATTATGACTGTTCAGTACATTTTTAGGGTCAATCGGGAAATAGACTATTACATAAGAATAGGTACATGATAAGTACGTAATAGGTGAAAAAATAATATCGAAAAACCGCGGAAAATAGAATACCATTTTCTGCGGCTAGTGATGTAGTCCTGTTTGATAATTACAATTATCGAAATCAGCTACAATTGTTTTTGAAATCGATAATATACTTAGCTGTACCTAAGTATAATAATTTATTGAACCGTTAAACACAAATTAGGCAAAAATAGAAATAATATCTTCAAATGAAATAAGGCTCAATTATTTATAAAAATCACGCGATGATCAGGCTATTCTATAAAATCACAAGGAACATTAGTAGGAACTACTTGTTTAAAAACATAACCGCGATAAATTAGGACTTTAGTGTAATTTCCGAAATAATTATGTTCCAAATTCAATTTTGATATTTATTTTCGTCATGGAACTTTCATTACGGTGCCATCCATTCCTCGATCGAGGAATAGAGGATGTTTGCAAAATGCGTGATATTAGCGTTGACATTGACATTTGACAGTTCACAGCGCTACGGTTATAAGTGCCTAATTTCAGAGCGGTAAATATCCGTTGTGAGTAATATACAATAATTATTAATTACAAACAGTGACGGTAAAAGCGGTTAGTGTAAACGTAAATAATAATGTACGTGAATTATTGATAGAAATCTAGTTGCTTTACAAACTTTGAATTATTAATATTTCTGCGCGTTTTGTTGCTTGTTTTTGTATGTAACGAATGATGGATTTGAATGAAGAATACTTTCCATTGTTATCGGTGTTGCCGGGTTTAAAAAGCAAGTCTTTTTTGGCAACTTTTTCGTTAAATTAGTTTCACGAAAGATTTTAAATCAAAAAAGTTAGGTCTTGCCACTGTATTTTTAAATAAAACATTTCGTCGCAGATATTTGAGATAAAGAAAGCACTAATTTCTATTTTATACACATGTATACGATATCAGGACGCAGAAATGGGACGTTGAATAAAATATATAGTTAGGAATCGGATTTTTTTATAATTAATTTTAAAGACATCCCATCTGGCAACACTGTCATTGCTGTATTTTTATACTGCATTTAAAAATAATACTTTCTCACATCACGACATTGAGCTAAACTTCTAAACGAGTCTTAGGCATAATATCGGCGTAAATACATACATACGCATAATATCTGCATAATTTGTTTATATTTAAGGGATATTTTGGGCGTTGAGACTGAATTGTTTTGTTTGTGTTATATATTATTATTTCCCGCATTTGTTAACATTGAAGCCATAACTAATATAAGATGCGCGTGATCATTGTTCTAATTTCAAAATGTTAACTGCTGGGGAACGATTAATTTTATTAATCTAAAAATTTATTAATTATTTTTTGTCTGTATATGAGTTTTTTAACAATTGTGTAGTTGGGTCTTGTCTAAGTTAGGTTTTAGAATACGATATGTAGTTTTCGCGTTGAAAACTTATTTTCTTAAATCTAACTAAACGTAAATGTATATTAATAATCCTATTTGGTGTACGTCCATCTTGTATGTCAATGTGATTAATTTTATAATTTTATTTTCTGAACGGATTAAACAATAAAATGTTCTGTTTGAAATTACAATGGCCGTTTGCTTTTCACATCACTAAAGTTTTAATAAAAAAGATAGGTAGGTAAATCCATAGAGAATAATAAAGCACAGGCCATCAACAAAAAATCACTGAACAAGAAAAAGTTTTTAACAAAATTTCAAACATGGAACCCGCAAAGGCGGAAAGAATGCCCCGAAAAAAGAAGTTTTAAAAAGAAAACTGTGGAGAATATCGCATTTTTATCATGTGCCAGTATTCTATAAGCGTTTTGGGGCTCCCGGAGCGCGGGAAAGCCGGAAAATTGTTTCTTTACGGCACCCCGCGCGCTAATCTCCTACCTCCGAAACACGCCGTTTTTACGCGACAATCTGATATTTTATTTATTTTTTATAGTCTGCCATTGACGTTTGATGGATGTAGATTGGGGAGCGAGGAATAATTGGTGTGGGTTTAAAAGAATAACGTTGGCTTTGAAGTGAGACTGCAGTACCAGAGAGTATTAGGTTTTAGAACTTGAAAGAAAAATGAAAAAATAAAGAGAAGATAAACGTTAATGTTAAAAGTGGATGAATTTTAAAATGTCACTTATGACGCTTAAATTTAATGGTATTTTACGTTGTGTATTTTCAGATAGTACATATTACTAACAATAAGCATTAAGCCTTTTCTATATTTAAAAATAACTTTAAAAGGAGTTCGTTTGATTATTCGCAGTACTTTAAGACGAATGCCATTTTGATTTTGCTGTTTGCCATTTACTAACAAATTAAGAATGTTGTTCGAATCCCAGAAAAAGAAAAACTAAATATAAAATTTAGATTCGAACTGGACAGGTTAGATAGACCGAGAGCTTCTCACCAATGAAATATAGGTACCTACATGTAAGTATTTATAAAAGAAGCCTTATAATTTAATGTTCCAATGGATGGCTTTACAGACAGAGATCTCTTCCTTTGGAGGACAGTATCAGCAAAATTTCTACCAAAAATAATAGCAAAATGTACCCTAGATGCATCCTCCGTGTCAGCTTGACCATGACAAATAAACTAATACCAATTATAGCACCCGACATAACTTGCAATCCAACATTTGACGATCGTACAATGAATAATGTAGCAGCCGAAAATAATATAACGGACAGGACAAGAGGGGCACAGCCAGGATTTGGGTGATGCGAGGCAATTCGTCTCGGATCCGTGTCGGATCCGTCATGGATGCGTGACGGTAGGAATTCGCTTATCTGGGAATTTGACAGAGATTTGAATTTGGAACTTTTAGTGCAGGAATAATGAGGAAGAAAGCATTGCATTGTACCAGGTTTGTACGTTAGCCACGCAAATTTGAAACTAAATTCTACGCATTACGGCAACATTAAATCCAGTGATTGTACTAGTGGGACTTTGTGTCTCACTAGTTCAATGAGTGGCAGATGATTGTAGGTACTGCTGACATAATAATATGTGTGTTTCCAGAAGTACAAACTAGGAATTTGAGAACATTTGCAATAGGGAGTGGATAGAGTTTTAGTTAGGAATTTGCATAATGATAATTCACATGCCCTAATTTTATGTTAGAGAATTAGGAATAAGTGATTAAAGCCATGAAGTGATGATATAAGTATTTTTTGTGAGACCAATATTCTGACAATGTCAAGGCAGTAATTTTCTTGAAGTTGTGGTGGGTGATGTTTGAGGACTTGCAGACAAAGAAATTTTCAGGAGCTCCTGAATATTTCTTATAAATGTGAAACCACACACCATGATTCCAATTTCTGTTTTTAGATGTTCTTTTTTCATTAAGTTCGTCTTTATTCACTGTAAAAAAGAGAACATTCAAGAAGTCATTTCTACTTCTTCTTTTAAACCTTTAGAGCACTTCATTGACTGCAGTCATGTATAAGTCAGGAGCTCCTGAAAATTTCTTATAATTTCTTTCTAGATGAAACTACTCTAGATGATTCCAAGAAGGGAACTGATATTCTGAAATAATTTCATTCATTAAATTCAATTTCTTCATTCAAAGTAAATAAAGAGAAAATTCAATAAGTAATTTTTTATAACTTTTGATAAAAGTATATTTTCAAGAAATTTTAAACATAAAATCTTACCATTAATTATAATTTATAACTCGAGTCTCAAACTGACAAATGCAACATTACAATCATATCAGTAATAAAACCTTCTTGACACTACGCTCCTTGATCAAATTGCTATGCACAGTGTCGCCTCTCGCGGCCGTTCCCGGCAACTGTCCCGCGTACACGCATGCTTAAGTAGCTCATTAGACATGAGTGTCTGTCTACCAAGCCCGTCTGTCCCGGATGCTTTATAACACTGTAAATTGTCTTCCATTTTAAACCTGACACATAAATCTTTTCAATTAATTCTGTTTAGATTCTGGTAAGACTGGGCTTTTTGACAAGATTTTGCTTTGGGTATCATTTGCGTAGGCTAAAATCTTTTTGATACTTTCATTACGTAGTGATTTTTTATTCTCTGCTTAGGTTGGTAGTACAAGTATAAAGGGTCTTGAGCCTAGTATGGGAAACAGGTGCTCCATCACTTTAATATGTTCTATTTTGATGCCTAATAAATTTTCATTTTCATTTTCATTTTTTTCAATAATAATAACTCCAAAAAATGGAATAACTTACTTAATAAAATGCTACAATACAAAATTTAATTAAAATAATGAAGTACTGTTTTTAATTAGTACATACAAGGTATAAAAACGTTTAAATGTATCAAAATCATCCGTGCCAACTGCGTTAGGCGCCGCAGCAATCTTCATAATTTTCAATAAAAATATTTTCATTTTTTTTCATTTTCATAATAAAAATTTCTTAGGTACACAGTTTTGGAAAACCGGCTCTGTCATTTTGCTGTTTTCTACTTTTCTAATAATAGATCGGTTTTATTAGGTACTGGAAGGCCGACCTATTGTATATTTTTACGAAAATGAACTATGAATGTAGAGATGAACAAAATGTACAGATTCTTTCAGGTTTAAGTTAAGGCAACTATAGACCAAAATAGGTAGCGTTCTGGTCATTACCTCTGTGACCGGTAGAGACGCATCAGCGCCAACTTTCCTCCAGCTTCAAGACCTAAACCTGTCAATTTTGGCGCCAAAACAGCAAAAAGACGCCGCCTGCTGGTCGTAAACCGTCGCTTTCAAATCTGGAACGCGGGAGGATTGGCCGGCCGCTGGCCAATCTGCAAACGCAGACAAATTTTATGGCCTCCCATTGGCCGCACAGCGGTTACTTATTTACGAGTCTTAAGGTTTACTCGCAAAATTTCTATTAATAAATTAGTCGTAAACGCCATGTAATTTATTATCATTGCGTTCTACGTAATTATTTCCTTTATAAGAATAACATCATTACTCCTTGTGTGCATTTCACATTTCGTAGTAAAAAGTCGTAACGTTTTTTCTGAAATTGCTTTTTTAGATCGAAAAGTTTGAAATTGGAATTCAATTGGACGATTACAAAAGTTCTTGGAAGTTCAAGTTCTTTAGGCGAATTCTTTAATTGAATTTTCCGAGCTGCGTTCTATTTTCGATTGTGAGCAATGAAAATGGCAAAAAGAGCCGATAGTAAAGTTTTTTGTCAAAAAACTTGGGATAGATTTTTTGATCCGTAGTTAAGGTAATGGTTAAAAACTCTAACGTTTTTTTGGATCATTGGTTAGACTTTGTTAAAGTTTTTAACAATTGGCCATCCATAGAGGTTAGTTGTCCCGAGGTCAATAATAAACAGCTCTATATTAAAATTTCATACTATGCTCTAAGTAGGATTTTCCATAGAGCCGGTCGTATTCTACTTTTGAACGCCAAAGAATCTCAAAGATAATCATTTCCATTTTTATATTGCAATTTACCTTTTTACGAGAACCTGAGTAATCTACTTGTGTTCTATTTTTGATTGCCAGCAATATAGCTTTCAAAGGGAGTCGATTTAAGATTTTTCTGTGTGGCAATAATAGGTGCCCGCTGTTCCTTTGATATTGCACGTTCCATTTGGAGGCGACGGGGCGCCGATGTCTTTATTTGGAGCTTTGTTGAGAAATTGATTACTTAGTACAAGATGATTCGAGATCTAAAAAAAGGATGATAATAATTATTATCTGTATTGTAGGAGATTTAAGAATGTAGGTAGGTATGTAGACGCAGGTGGTGATAGCACTGGCACTCTAATTTCAGTAACTGTTTTGAGTAATTTGGTTCTGTCTCTAAGTAGCAAGAATGACTATGGGTTTTTTGATCCTTAGGTAACAAATGGTCAAAAATTCTAACAAGTTTTGACCATTGGTTAGAATTCGATAAAGTTTTAAACCATTGGTTATTTTACTATTAAAAACCCACCCTGAGAACTAACAATGGCAGCATGGTAAGTCAGACAGATCTAGTTTCGTTTTAATAAAGATTTAATAAAGCATTAAGTAAAGTTTTAAAAATTTTAATAAAGCATTAAGTAGTTTTTAAAAGCGCATACTGGCAACACTTGTTTCAGAATTGGCTGTTAGGTGCAAAGAAGGTTCGATTATTAGAAATACGTACAACTTCCTTGGTTAGGCGTGTTTGACAGAAAAAAAAAACCTAATTTGTTATTCCTTTCATTTTCTATTTTCTAAATTTAAAAAAATATTCGATTTTAATTACAGTTAGTAGTTATTGGACAGGTTCTACCTTCAGGCGAGCTGGTGGTCAAAAGTAGACCTATCTGCTGTAAAAATAAATAATAAATCTTGTAAAAATATCTTTATCCGCGTATATCTGAAGCGTGGGCTGACAGCCAGATGGTGTGATGACATCAGTTGAACCAGTTTTGGTTCTGCCAAGTGATGAGACTTTACCATTATCATACTGTACCTACCGCGCGTGGCTCAGTGGTGACCTGTAAGGCCTATTACGATTATTTACGCGCGCGTAAGTGTAACGTTAACGTAAGGCAGTTGTATTGCATTTGACCTGCCCTCCTATTGAGATTGCGTCTGCCGCTGTCAAAGTTCATACAATTTTGACAGCAGTCGAGCGGCAGATGCGCGTCAGCAGCGCTGCTAGCTCAATCGTAATAGGGGGGCAGATCAAATGCCATACAACTGCTGTACGTTAACGTTACAGTTACGCGCGCGTAAATATTCGTGCTAGGCCTACTGCACTGCACCCCTATTCTGATCGCATCGAAAACGTTTCGATTCGAAATCTACACTCTCCGTCGCTATCATTCTAAATGCAGATGAAGGAGACGGATAGCGTAAGTTTCGAATTGAAATGTTGTCGATGGATTGAGAAAAGGGGTACTGTGCGACTTTCAAAATCAATGCACCCTGGTTCAAATCCCGTTTGATCTTGCTCCAATGACTTTACAAACGTGGAATTTGCGCTATTACAGCGGTGAAGGGAAATATCATTACAAAACCATGTTCAAGAATCACATTTTTATTTAATAACGTCCAACTATCACATACATAGATCCTGGACTAACTAGGACTCCCTTACCTGTATTTAGGAACCCAAGAACTACGAGGACCATGCGCCCACAACAGCCACACAGAACAAGTATTTGCGTTTTTTTGGCATGTTCCGAAATACCTACTTGTCCTGTCGGGAATCGAACCCGCCGCCTCCGGGTTATGAGCCGACCTGCTCAACCACCACACCACGGAGGCTGTCAAAGTTAGCGTGTGTCTTCGATTTACTTGGTGGAGTTGGCCTACACCCTCCATGTGAGAGAAAGGTCCTTGTCCCAGCTGTGGGAACGTATTGGCCTGATGACAAGGAGAAGAAAGAGATTCGGGGACAAATAAGATTATCCCAATAAATATATTGATATTGGGGCCAATTTTAAAGGCTTTAGTTGACAGATCTAAAGCTCCTAAAACTGTTGCTGTCCTTGTCAAATAGACGGCAATGTAAAAGACGGATATATATTTAGCATTTTTAAAACTGTCAACTAAAAGCCTTCAAAATTAGGCCTATTAATGACTTGATATTTTTTAATACACGGGGTTATTTTTCATTTACCAAAACCTCTTAGGTCATAACATCATTTAAAAACTGACAGTTTTGTTCTACAATTTTTCTAATCTTAATATTTTACCAATGGGTAAAAACTTCGCTAAAAGTTTCAGTGAAATTTTGACCCATCTTTTAGGGCATAACTCACATCACTGAAACAAATAACTTTTGCTCTTCAATTTTCAAAAATTTAAGATTTTTTTATCGCAATTTTTTTTTGTTAATGCATAATTACATACCTAAATATTAATTGTAATTATATAAACTGCAGTTTCAGCCTGAAACTGTAATTTCTTCTTTACTGTAGCTTATTATTCTGTTTTATTACGTATTGTGATTAACTTTTTAGTACCTATGTAATTATGCATTAACAGCAAAAAAATCTAAAATTTTTAAAAACTGTAGAACAAAAGTTGTTTGTCTTAGTGGTGTGAGTTATACCCTAAAAGATTTTCAGTAAATTTTAGATCATCCTGTATTTTAACAAAATCAAAGTTTAAAAAAGTAAAAGTAAACAGACCGATAGATATTCCCTCATAGGAATTTCATTTCCACTATGATCTACAAAACTTTTAAAACCTTCATAAACTACCCCAAACCTTTTCACCCCCTAGAATACACGTCCCGTCCGGAAATTGGATCGGATTTGTGCAAAAACCGCTGCAAATATTTCCTTGCGGTTTCCATGTATTGTTGTCGTCACGGTTAAGGGAGGAAGCGAGGCCTGCTGTGATATTTGTAAGGAGGGACGGGGCTGATCCTCACTGAAATGACGACTACGAGATATCGCAATGTCGAATAGTACTCATAGATAAATAAATATGTGAAGACCATACGTGTAGACATTTCGCACAGCGCCATCTAGCCCAAACTAAACATAACTTGTACATGGAAACAGATATTATAGGTAAAAGTTTTTTTTTTTATATTTTGGCTCCACACATTATTTTCATCGTGTTATAAAATATTTCACGCAAAGTCATGTCCTAGTCATAGTCATAGTCCAGTCTAAGTCAGGTAGTCATAGTCCAGTCTAAGTCATGCTCCAGCAAAGTGGTGGCAACTTTACTAGAAGCTTCTATGGAGTTTTGGAAGCAACACGAAACATCACGTTTCACCACATTATATCACTTGCCCTCACTCATGCTCGTAATTCAGCACTTAATGCGTAAAACGCCACCAATTTTAAACGTTAACACTGGAAAAAGCAAAGGTTTTGAAAAATAATACAATGCAATGACGTGAACTTTTCCGCGTTCCCGCCAAAACTTTTATTTGTTAAAGCATACCTACATAGAATACAATATGTATAATTGTGTCTAAGGGGATACAAAACAAAACCTATGTTCATCAGACTTTTTGGTCTGGATAGGAATCGAACACTTACAACCTATATAGTTCAGATAATTGATTGAATCAGGCGTTACCCACCGTAACAATATAGATAATATTATAGTTTTATTTTAGCGGAATTATTTTATTTATTTATTTATTTATTTATTTATCTAAGATTCACAGCTTATTACTATTTCCACTATATTACACTAGATATTCTTGTTTCATTTTGTATTTATATAGTTCAGATTCAGAAGGCATAACTAGAACCAGCTAATCTTAAAGGCCAATCATATACCACATTAGCTAATTAGACGGAGTAACATAGAACATAGGCCTCGCCCATAGAGCGCCATTTTGACCTGCTTGCTTCCTCTCGCTCGCAGAACTGACAACCGTTGGGGAAGAAAGGTTGTCGAGTGGCGACCATGAACCGGAAGACGCAGCGTAGGGACTAGGTGGACTAGCCATCTGGTGAAAATCGCGGAGTTGGATGCTGTATGCTGATGCTGTATGGCTGGATGCCATAATGTTTAAATTTTTTTTCTAAGATAGGCATAAGTACGTTTGACAACATCTCTCCTGGGCCCTTATTCCGTATCGATTCCTTACTTCAAAACCACGCGAATTCCATGTCTTACATAAGAAATCTGCAAAACTCTATTCTCTATGAAACGAAAACAAAAACGCGCGAAATGAATTTGGAATTGGCGCGATTTGAACTGTCAAAAATCGTATGTTTTACCGAGACACGTTCCGAAACATCAACACATCAAAAGATATGACCACTTATGTCAATATATTTTATTCAAAATAAAGATAACTTTAATGTAAAGTGAAGGTATATCTAACGGTGCAACACGATTTGAACAAGACACGATAACGACGTGGTTTTGTATCGTGTGGAATCTGTGTTTCCATAGACAATAATGTACCCGATGGTAAGTGACGAAGTTGTCTAAGGTAACGCACGTTTGCCCTTGAGATGCCACTCTTGTCTTGAAAAGAGCCAGCCTAGTACCTACATCAAATCTAATAGTGATTTATGTAAAATCTTGTAAGTATTGAATCTAAGTTGGTTTCTGCGGAAAATTCACCACAATTTTGCCTATATTTTAAAAAGTGACATTTTCATATTTAGAAGTTGTCAACACTATTTTGACAAGTGACATATTTTGTCTTGAATTTTATTTCAGAATTGCCACCCGAAAAAATGTTGCCCAAGAACAGGATATGGATGGATGCACTATTGGGAATAAAATCACGGCAAAGATATGTTTGGTAGACCATTTTCATCTCTCTCTTTCAAAGAGGCCTGAGTCATAGGAGTGATTTAAACTGATGATGATGATGATTTTATTTTGGGATAATTTTGGAAACTCTTGCTTGCCTACCTATACTATAGTTTTACCAAAGACTTGAACTTCTACACTTGAAAAACAAAAACTGTTATTCATAATGATAAATAATAAAATAACAATGATATCCCGTTATCATTGTTATTAAAATCAGTCACGCTTTATAACCTACGATTCACATTAGAACTGGTTCCGATCGAACTGCGAGGAGTATGGGAACTGAAGAGTGATGGGAACCTATCAGTGACACAGAATGCTGTTAATTAGTGTTCTTAGAACCAGTGGGAACGCATTTCACAAATCTAATACTCAAATCCAATAGCAATCAACAACCGTTAGCGGTAAGCTTGCCGCTTGCTTATTTTCTCATAATAAAAACACTGGCCATAAATACCGACACAGTAACACCAGAAGTAGAAATAGCGCATTCGATATTTTGAAATTGGAATTAAATTTTTAAAAGTTTAATTATTAAACGGCTTCCGTGGGGCATCAGAAGTTCCTAATTAGCGATTGGTCACGCGCCCGCCGGCGGCCGAGCTATTCGAAATCAGAATCGAGCAATTTGAATTTGGAACGGTTGCGTTCCACAATAAAAGTAACATAGACAACAGGATTAGTTTCGTTTTTAATTAAGGTAAGTGGCATTAGCATTATGACTACTAATGGATGGAGCTACTTTTGGAAACCAGAAAGTTTTAGAGCTTTAATAGCTAGCAACATTCGATTCATTGGTCAAAGGCCAAATCACAGTTTGGCCATTAAGTTTGGAAATAGATTTTTACAACTTTTTAACCACACTTAAAAATTTAACTGTTTCAATTCAAAATATTTTATAATCTAAACAAAAGCAAATCAAAAGACTCCGTTCAAAATTAGAAGACGAACAGTGATCATAAAACACATGTTGTTAAAATCAACTAAAATTCTGTCAACAATGCTTCACAAAGGAAATTCTTAATCAGACTCTGACATCTCACTCGATCAGACCTGATGACGTCATTCCAATTAAAAAAAATTCCCTTTAATAAGTG
Organism: Ennomos erosarius; assembly: GCA_963580505.1. Lineage (NCBI taxonomy): Eukaryota > Metazoa > Arthropoda > Insecta > Lepidoptera > Geometridae > Ennomos > Ennomos erosarius. The sequence continues at coordinate 1,450,599 of OY756996.1, read as the reverse complement.
TCAATTTTTAACGAATGTGTACATACACATGATTTTTATTCACACGTTCCTTACCAATATTGAGAGTTACAAGTCGTAAACAATAATATCAGTCTTATCTTACACGATATAAGATACATTTGAGATTGAAACTGACAAAATTTTACGACTATTTTTATTGACGCTCACTCACGACACTCATACGAAAGATTCAAATCGAAAACGTCTCAAGTAATTTAACTGCATTCAAAATTAAGCGTTATTTGAGGGTAGATAAAGATGACATTTTGATAGCGAACTTAACCGTTGTTAGTGGAAATGTGAAAGATGAAACGTATGCGAAGCGAGTCGAAGATATACGAAGTACGTACAAGAGGCCATCAAATTTTAATTGTGCGTTAAAATAATAATCAATGAGGCGACTACCGCTTACGGCTTCGCGAATAGAACTAATTCCGCGAACGTAAACCTAGAACTTTTGAAATTCGGAATTCTGCGTTCAAATTTCGAATCTTCGATTTAAATTTGAAATTGGAATGTTTTAACGCGCTAATTGGGCCTTATAAAGGTATAGTGAGGTTCCGTTACAGCTATAATCATTTATGATTAATGTGTTTGCTCACGACTCAGGCCAACCTTTAACAGTGCCTGTAAATACTTGATATTGGATTTAATTGCTATAAAGCGTGTTGTGGCTTAATTAGCTGGAAGTATAGGTCGTTGCTGCTAAGAGAATAAGTTGAAGGAGAAATTCATAACCCTTATTCAGGTTCATAACTTCATTGGTAAGTATTTTGATATCGGAAGAAATGGCACTGACCACAGCGTTGTCCCATCACTAGCATAGCCAACGAGCATAGCCAAAAATAGTAAAAAAAGCGCGAAGTTTTTATTTTCTTTCGCACTAATGTTGCCAGCCAGACAGAGAGCTGTAAAATGTCATAGTCCAATCACTAGAACATTGTCTAAATGCTTACCGTTATTGTTTTAATTCTCCGCTGCCAGTGTTATTTCAGTACGTTATAGGCTGCCAGTTCTACTGGAATGTCACAGCACGTGCCCCCGCTATGATAATAATAAAATGTTGGCGCATTATTTATTTATAGTCTGTCTCGCGGCTGTCGCTCGTCCGTCCGTCTGTCCCTACGATATTATATACATTTGTGATTATAGAAACGAAGACGTCTGTTTCTTTGTCTTGTTAGGGCTTTTTGCTGAATTCAGCAGGGTTAATGATTTGTTAAGCGCTGCAGCGGCTGTGTTTACATTCGAACTCCGGTCTAACTATACTTTTTTGGTGTTGAGTTATGGCTTTGGCAGATCAAGTTATTATTCCCAAAATCTTTCACTTTGTCACTTAGTGATACTATATTTAAATTCGATTGTATCAATAGATGCATATTCATTCACTTCATTATTCAAAAAGACATAGTTTTCCTTAACTTTCTCAAAATCTGTGTCCAAACTCCGAACTAAAACATCTGAAACAAACCTCTTAATGCTGCAGCATAATATCATACCAGCATTGTTTTGCTCTCCGGAGATGGCCGCTATTTGCGGCTGTCTCCCCCCTCCCCCCACTACGGTATCCGTCTGAACACGAGCTATATTTTATCCCAAGTTGGGGCTCGCAACGTAAACTGTCAGAATCGGCTCTGGATCTTTCGTACGTTCAACTTTTACTTTTGAGTTTGGATCTGGATGTTTTGTCTTTGAAATTTTAATAACATTTCCAGCCTGTCCTGTTTTATTAACTTGTTCTGTTAAAATTGATCTAAAAACTGGAAAAGCAATGGATGTAGATGTCAGTTGGAATTTAAAAAGTCGCAGCTTTGATGATTTCCTTATCGATGACCCTTTAATATGGTTCTTTTTACTTAGATATCAAATAAACACACTTCAAAGATTCATTAAATAGGCAATCAATTTAAGAGCATATGCGCATCAATGTGATAAATATGAGATCGCGAAGTACCAAGTTCTTGAAAGTACCATCACAATGAAATCATCAAAGAAAATTAACGAGTCACATCTGCAACGCAAATGATCTCGAAGACACAAGGAATGTACCGTGAAAATGACATTAACAACCGCAATAATTATACATTATATCACCGGAATCAGCGCGACGATGCATTGATAAAATACTCTCTATATCTCAAATGGTTTTGAAATATGGCCGCCCCGTCCGCCCGGACAGCGAGTTGGCGCGTTCCAAAACTCGGTTAATACGCGCATGATTGATTTCCGAACTGGCCGTTAAGGCTGCTCAGTGCTCTCCCGCCAAATGGTTACGTTCCTATTTCAAAAATATTTGACATTTCGTCCAAAGCTTCTTAATAGGAAGGAAAATTTTATTTACTACTTGACGCTGGCAGCTCATAAGACATGGAAAAAAATAATAGGTCCCGAGTGTAATCCGCAATTCTACAGCGTTCGTAATTCAAATTCAGTTTGCTAACCGTCGTCTTTGCGCAAGGTGTCCGTATTTCAAATCTACTAACTCTTGTCTCAACACAATCTCTTTGTGTCTAAACGGGCACTTGTTTATGGCGTCACGTGTAGTGACATCCGCTACAAACACTATAAATTACATCTCAAATCACATCTGATGCGCATTTCCCTCTCGCAACAAAAAGCTCATGTATCTCACCCGATCTTCACGGAACGACAAATGTGTAACAAATAAATTATAAAATCAACGGCCTCAGTTTTTATACTTCCCATGGTACGCTTCCTCTTTCTTACACTCGCGATGTATCTATATCCCTATCCCGTTCGCACCAGAGTTGTCACCACTCAAAGCGCAGTTTATCATCGAACGCCGTCTAATGATGACGTGTCTATTTATCTGTTAGGATTTAGAGCATTTCACGCAAATTGCATTTTGAAGTATGAGAGTTCAACGCACTCGTTGTTGTTGTGTTTAATCACTTTTAATTAAGCAAAGTGACGCCCCTTTAACTTTGATTCACCGACATTGCTATGAGTCTGATTTAGAGATGATATCACCGGCGTTTGTCCTTCTGCTAACGACCATTATTCAAGTACTTCAGTCTCATTAAAGCTCAGTACCATATAATTGCTAGATGTATTTAAAGATTTTGCATAAGAGATTTGCCAAAATGCATGCGCAAAGTCTACATCAGAAATTTATTTCATCTGTTCACTTCACTCACACCCATAAAAGTGTAGAACTCCTACTGATCCGGTATGGATTAATTATTTCGAATTCACCAAGAACAAAACCAAGTCAATGAAAAACCATTGGATATCCCTATAAATTAGGTATGCCTGTAATTAGCTTTAAGTGTGAACGTGACAGAAGACTACGAACAAGTATACATACTCGTTGCTTACAATGTCAAGTGCAACGCTGGTTTTGTAATCAAATAATTATGTTCATGACAAAAACTTGAACAAACCCAAAGATAACGATGCAACCTTCTTTGTCTTCTTGTAGTTTTTATTCATTTTGTACAACAGCTATGGTTTTTCAAAAATAATTTCATATTCTGTTACAACTTTTATATTGTTACACCTTTTAGATTTTAATGTACGTCAAAAAACTAAAACCTGCCAAAAACTTATATCCATTATCCGAAAAACTCACAAATTCTGTAATCACACATGTTATGTGTATGTGTAGTTGTGTACTGCCTGAAAGTAAGCAAACAAGAGAAAATCGCGGGAAACAACAACTCACTGGCTGAATCTGGCTGTGCCTTGAAAAAGAAAGAAAAGTGTCCAGTCCTCGCATCCCAATTAATTAACCAATCTATAATTAGCACAGCTGGAGGTGTACCGGTGACGGTTGACAGATGACTACACACTGCTGGCATACACCGTGCTTTGAACCGCCGGAATGCACCGCTACTGTTAATTAGATGGATATTTATTTGGCGTTGATCTATCAAGCGGGAAATTGGAGATTTGGAGCGCCAAGATTTGAAATTAGAATCTTATGTAAATAGGTAACTGAGGTAGTCTTTAATACTTTTTGAGAATGGAACTGTATTCCGAAGTGTAATTTTAAAAAGGCTTGCCTAAAAAAATAAAGTAAAAACTTCTTGAAATTATCGACGTAAAATGGGCACTGAAATACTGTTAGATTATTAAAACTAAATATTCAATAGTCAATAGAATCCAATAAAGCCATAAATTACATACTTAAAGCCAAAGAAAGTGTAAATTTCCTCACATTTGACCAATACAAGTCACTTCATCAAAACGTCGAAGTCCAAGTCCCAGGACCATCCGATAACATTTTATCAACAAACATCAATTTACACTTCATAAATCCAAAGTTAAACGATCATAAATCTTATGCCATTAGCAATAAAGTCGTCGATGATGAAGTGCGGTGGAGGAAGCAAGTTGGTTCTTTAATTATATGCCTGTCTCGTCGGAAGAGCTGCGATTTAAACTCGTTTAGTGGCTATTGTTTGTCCCATGTCCCCAAAGCCACGATTAGTAAGAACGAGGATCGTCATTTCATAATTTTTATCATCGACAAGCAAAAAAGATCATTTATTTCTATGAATCGCTTCATCGTAAAATCACCGTAATTTAGTTACTGCTTTTGCGGATGGGCGGTGCTTAGATTTTAAATTTATTTCTTTTGCTGATTGTAGTAATTTGTTATGTATTTAAATATTGTTCATAGATATGAGAACTGATTGGAGTAGATCTGTTATGTTAGGTAAAAATAAAGTAACATTTTTTGCGATACGGGAATTACTAATTTTCTAATCTATTGTCGATTAGATTATTTATATGAATGGAATAAAATGATTGATGTAACCTTCTTGCTTAATTACATTTTTACTCTGTACTGTACGATAATGACAACAGGAGCAATATTTTTAGTAACAAAAGAATTACAACAAAAAAGTTTAATCAAATAACGGGTTTGAAATTGGAAGCTTAGCATAGATAAGACATCCTGGTAGAAAAGAAGCATGAATTTAAAGTTTAGAACGCGTGTTACCCGTTGTCTATGGTAGTTGCATTGTCATGCGCCTCGCGAAGGTTCCGCGCAAGATTTCGATCGCTTCGTGCGCGGCATTTGCCTAGAACGCATGCGTACGCGCAACACTTATACCAAATACATTATGGATAAATACATTGAATTCGCTTTGGGAAATTCTCATGGGCTATTTAGAATATTTAGATGTGAAACTGAACTACTTGATGGCTAAAACAGTTTTTTATTAAAACTTGGCTGGCGATCAATGTATTCAGCATGTCGATCCTAATATATTAAATAATTTCCATAAATAAATACTTGATAAATATATTTATTCGAGTTTCCATGTAAGAATACAGAAGGGATTAAAACGAATAAAACAAGAGTCATCAACTCATGATGAATGTGATCGCTGATCAATGTCTTTGCATTTAGTGCTGCGCAAAACCAATAATCGTTTAAGTATCGATAAAAAGTGTTATAGTGTTGCGACAATCGTTTAGTTAAACCATAGACCACCGGTGGGTCGGCACGCCCAGCCAATAAGCTTGTCAATCACTGATAATATCTGTACGCGGGGATTTTTTTAAATTCGCTCCTGCTTTCATTGTGGCGGACCTGCTAATAAATCGCTGCTCTTAATTTAGAATAGGGGGTAGTGCGAGTAGGAGCGGTTAGCAATGTTAAGTAGATGGGGTTGGGTGGGAGTGAATACGAGATACGATTGGGCCAAATGGGTTCGATGACATATGTCAAACTTGCTGTCAGGCAAGCTTTGCGGTAAAATTGTTATTACGTACACATATGAAAATTGTATGGGACAAAGATGGATTAGGGTTAAGCTCACGATTTTTTATATGACTACAGAGTGACTGAGAACCGTAAGGTAATAACTTAAGTAATAAGACATATTTGTAGGTATGAACAATTGATTAAAATATATAAGAATACTTTTGTTAGTCAATTAAATGCATGTTATTAGTAATTTTAATTTAAGAGTTCCCGCTGGCTGTATCGCCAAGCCCCGAGCGCGTAATTCAAAATGCAAATAATGTGCACTTATAATGTGTTTTGTATTCAAGCGGCGACGATGCAGCTGGCCAGTCGACGTCTCGAGCTGGCTTTACTGTAGAATCATGTAAAAATACGCCATTTTTATTCTAAGCGCGCGCGCCTGATTGGCGGTTCCCATGACTTTAATATTCGCGAATCCTTAAAAACTTAAAAACTCATTTTTGTCTATGGACTCGTCAGTGACGCGACGGAACGCGCCGCGTTCCAAATTCAAACTAAAAAAAGTAAATTCCTCGTTAGCGGCGATACGTCATTTAGTTATACTCAAGTATGTTTACGCGATAGCGAGGCGACTCCGGCGCAGCTTCTATAAAAAGGTGCTTCGTTACTAATTCCCCCCTCGTCCCCCGCACCGCGGATGTTCTAAATTTAACCGGGAAACGAACCCGGGACCGACGCACGTGTGTTCACTTAGCACTCGGTAACTTGAATAAAGTTTCCTCAAAGTGTTTTTTGTTTTAAAAACTCGGCATTCAATTTGAGTTTTGAATTTGGAATATCCCGTTATGGCCAGTATTACATCTTAAATTTTTTTATATTTTGTTTATGCGAAAAAAGGCAACGACGAGACGACGGAAAAAGATTCGATGTATTCATTCGGACATCGCAACGAAGGTCAATTCTTTGGGATATAAAATTAAAAAGTATAAGTGGCGTCCCGGACGGGTTACATTTATTAAATTTCAAATATTGCCGGCCAGTATTCGAATTTCAGATTTTGGTACACTTGACGACAAGTAGGTGGAGGTTAGTTGCGGTGTTTCTTATCTATGGATTGAGATATCCTGTCGAAAAACGTACGTGTACCGTTATACACGCAGAGCTAAAGTTGTACATAATAATAAATCTATCTAATAATAGTATTAGGTACCTAATTAACATGTAATTAGCTGGCGGAAGTATATGAAATGATTGATGACTGCTCATGAACTGAATTTGAATACTTACATTTTATTTTTTACTTTTTTTTTTACTCTATAGAAGACTTACACATCCCAAAGTCCTGTCTGACTTTCCCACCAGTAGATTAATAAAGAAAACCCCGTAGCCCTCGGATAAAAAAAAAAACCAAAAAAGTCATGTAATTTTATTTCAAGTTTAAAATAACTTCTAAGAATTGTAGTTTCATATAAAGTTTTTTTTTTTAAATATATATTTTGACTGTTATTGTAGTTTTTACATGAGTATATTAAAATACAATCACTTGAAGCTATAAGTAACTACCTATGTATACATTAAACATATAAACTACGACAGTCAAGCCTTTGATTACAGTTGATGCAACGAAAAGTACACTTTCTAACCTGAGTCTACTCGGCGCTATCTATTAACAATCTCCGCCTGCTCACGACTTCGAATTAACAACATCTCTGATATGATACGTTAAAACAATTTAATTAAATTATTTTCAATTGCTTTCTAGAGCTTTGTCTATGGTACCTATTTTTTTAACTGAAAATGAAGAGAGAATTTAACCATCATGCCCTAAATGTTACCCGATTTCGATGTTATTTTTACATGTTGTCTATTCTGTAAAAAACTATATCCGTGCGATTTGAATTATTGCAATATCTTTGTAGTTATAGTCACCTAAAGTCACGATATTTTGGCATCAAAATCATGATGAACAAAAGCAGCTGTAATGAGAATACTAACTAGGATGGCGCAGCGACCCAAAGTGAGTCTTGGCCTCCGATAATAAAAGACTCCACTACGGTTTGTCCTGCGCCATCTCCTGCCAGCCATCCACCTGGAGCTCGCGCAAATCCTTCATGAATGAGCATACGATAATATTTAAAAAAAAACAAGACTTTAAGCTTAAATTATAATCTATCCAAACGATTGACACCAAAATCAAAAGGTTTTCTTAAGATTTAGAGGGAGAAAATAGTTTTTAATCGAGGCGCTAAAATGTAGGTAAATCCATTCACGCTCTCTATATTATTATTGTCTTTATTATAAGTGTAGATGACATAGCAACGGCAAAAACATTTTCAAATAGGTACCAGGATGGTCTTATTAAGTATTGACCTTATTTTTCAACTTTACAAAGATGTTATTTAAAAGCTCACAAAGAACATCCAACACATTCAAAAGCTCAATTTGTTTCAATTTCAATTAGTTTCGTTCGGAACACATAACATGATATCTTCGGAAATATCTCGAGAATAATTCACCCTTGCGGAGCCGGCCTGCGCTTGCGACTTTATTTTCACAACAAAAGCTTAGGTCACAAGTCGACAATTTCACCAAGCTGTAATGATACTTAATGTATTGTGATACGGTAGGTTTTGGTTTGTGTATGGTTTGGAGTTAGGTTGTTTTGTAACTGAAGCGTGTGAAAGAATGCTTCAAGATGACCGCCAACCGATTTTGAAAATACGACGAGTGAAATCGGAATATGTGATTGTTTTTGTCGCAGCGGAATAATATCGCGCGGTTAATTACTGGTGCTGCTAATTATGGGCTTGGAGTTCCTTGCGAAACTTAATAAAACGACTAGTTGCTTCCCGCGGCTTCACACGCGTACACCACAGATAATAGCTATAAAAGTAATCTATGTTCTTCCCCAGGGTTCAAACTATCTCTATGCTAAATTTTATTAAGATTGGTTCAGCCGATTTTGTGTTGACTTAGTACAAAATTCCAGATTACAGGAGTTTTCTTGCGGTAATTTTTAACTACTCAGGATAAAACTATTTAATTAACTATTTGATTCTTACTTTTGAATATTAAAAGGTTGGTAGACGGTTCAAAAATGCTATTTTGGTTGGCCACACTGCCGGAAGGCGTCAGCTGAACCATCAGCCAATCATGATGGCTGCTGGATGGTTCCGGTAGAAAATATTGTGTTTAGGCGGTAGGAAAAGGTCCAAAAAGCAGTCAGTTCTGTTTGATCTGCAGAAGCTTCAAGACAATATTACTCCTGCTAGTTGGTTGTAACAAGAAATACAAAAATTGAAAAGTTTTTTATGTGTTTCACTTCAGTAGTTGTCTTTGATGCAAACGCACGTTTTACTTTGCCGCGTGGAGCTGAAGCAGGAGGCAAGCAGCCGCTCCAAGTGGCGCTCAGGGGGGAAGGTATTCAGGCTTATCATTATGATGATAAGACTAAAATATTCCACGGAAACCACACAAAGAAACGACCTCTTACCCCTTAACCCCAAAAATCTGTCCAAAAGACATCAAGGACAAAAAAATAAAAGCAATATTAATATTCTATTACCTATTATTGTAGCGTTACCTTTTGATGGCCCCGATAGCTCAACTGGTAGTAGTTGGTAGGCCTACTGAACTGAGGGCTGTGGGTTCGATTCCTACCCAGGACAAACATTTGTGTGATGAACATAGATGTTTGTTCTGTGTCTGGGTGTTATATTGTATTCTATGTTAGTATGTATTTATAAAACAGAAAAGTATCTAAGTATTGTATCAGTTATCTGGTTCCTATAGTACAAGCTATGCTTAGTTTTGGGCTAGATTGCGCACTGTGAGATGTCCACACACACATATTTATTTATATTTATTAACCTAAGTGGTATTTAGTAGATCCTGTATCTGTAATTCCTTTTCCATCCACCATAAGTATGTATACTTCTACTGTTTCAAGTATTTCTTCTAAAAACTGTTTTTTTCCATCAAAATATATCTCAGCATTACCAGGCGCGCAGAGCAGCGAGGCGGTGCGTAATGAAGCTATCGGTTACGGAGTCCGGTTACACTCGTTAGCGGTGACTGAGACACGGTTATTATCTCCTGGTACCTATACTGATGGTGCTTAGAATGGGGGTTGTGTTTTTGTAGAAAGTATATATAAGAATGTCACGTGATGAAGAATGTATGGAACAATATGCATGATGCTAGAAAGTGAAATGGCTATTTATTCAACTGATATTTCCTATTAATAACACTTTAATATAGCATCATTACAAGCGTCACGCATTCCTACGTCAGATAGGAAGTACAGATCGTAATTCTTCACCTTTGATAAACCAATCCTATGATAGGAAGCCAATACGTTAAGTTCTCTTCTGAAATTATCACTCAACTTTTAATCCAACTTTCAATTTAACTTTCACTCGACTTTTAAAGCCTGTCGCAATCTAGAGTCGTCCTAAACTCTTTCACCCCAATTTACATCAGAATCATCATCCTCATTCAGCAGTCATAAGTCCAATGCTGCACGTAGGGCTCTTTCAAGGTTGATCCTTTGATTCCATTCTTGCAACTGTTCTTATTCACTTCCCATCAGTCACTCGCTGTGCTCTATTTGCTATTTGCTCTACCTAGTTGGAGAGCGCAAACGTAGAGAACGGTATCTAGGTTTGCCAAATAGTGGTCTTCACTCAAGACCACGTCTACCCCAACGGTAGTCAGTTCTGCAGCTAATATGGCAAGCCAACCCACTGCCATTTCCTTTAATAAATTTTGAGGATATCGGAGACAATTTCAAAAACCCACCTCTAAAATTTGACCATAAGGTCTGCAAACCCCGAAAGAATTCGAGATACTGCAAATTTCAAAATTGAACTGACCTTAACTTTAGAATAAGTTCAATCGTCACCAACATCACCTAACTTTCGAATCCATTCGTCTTGTCACCACGATCAACAGTTCACCATTGAGCTCTGTCATCGAGAGTTCCCCAAGTCCTGGTACAACTCTAGTTGAATGAAACCCACTCGTCCACTCGTCAATTTGTCAGGCCCGCCGAGCGTGGCGGCCGCCCGAGGAATGAACGCCGATGACGGCCCAGATATATTGGGCCCCGGCGACGGCGATTAGGCTGGGAGCCAACACGGCCAGCGAACAGTACAATAGCTGGTGACTGGTGATGGAGCTGTGATAGCCATGCTGGCTGAATCAGCGGTTCTGGACTGTGCTGAAATGATACATAATGTATGATCAGATGAAAGTGATACACAGTATAAAACTTCAGCAGTATATCATCTTCGTAAATTCGTAAACACAGTTGATGGACTTGTGACGCCATGAAATCAAGGTTCACCGCCCAATCCTTACTGTTTGACTGAGTCGATTTGCATTTTGGACACAGATTGCTCACACTGCCCTGATCAAAATATGCTACGTTTACGGGTAAATGAGAGTTCCAAAAAAGAGATGCATGGGACCTCCTTTAGTAATTAAAGACATCAAACTATTAGTACCATGTATCCACCAACCCGTAATTGGCTAGCGTGGTGGATTATGTCAGTTCATTCTTTCCATGTGAGAGTGGGACGTATGGGTTAAGTGTACACAAGTCTATAACATCAAGTGCAAAAAAGAAGAGCTAACTTAGCTTCGGTATAGCAGGAATAGTAGAACGACGAGCTTGCTCTACTTTTTCACAGCCTACCTTGGAGAAATTAACCACAAATTCGTCCAAGTAGCCTTTCTGACTAGATGACCAATGTATCTGACTTCGTTGAAAAGAGACCACACCTAACATACTCAGTAAATACATCCACCAACACATGTGTGCGTATCAGAATCCTTGCAACCCATCCAACTCCGACCACTGATACGAACAAGTGTCGATGATTCACGAACGGGTGAACGAACCATCTCGAGCGCTGTCAATTGTTTTCTTAACGGACTCGTGTTAATTCGATGCGGGTTTGAATTTGGAACTGTTAGTTCTATTGGATAATTTTGGGATACTGGCCGAGCAGAAAGTCATGCTATCAACACGCCAATCAAGGTTAGAGATAAACTGTTGATGATTATTAGCTGTTTGTAGTGAAGGGACTTTAACGAGATCATTAACGCTATACCAGTTGAAAATCACATTTACAAAACATCATTAATGCACCATTAAGAGGTTCACATCAAAACAGTAATGGGTTTCAGAAATAAACCAATCAAACATATTGCTATAGAAATGATTCAAATTGTAGAAGTCATGTTTACTCCATTATTATCTCGTCATTCCGCGATAAAAACAGTGACTATAACTAGACCTTAAAAAGTAATGTCATATCTCTTGTCGTACGAAGTAGCACTCAGCACGTCTCGATTTAGTCGCATAATTGCGAAACCAATGTCTGGCTCGCGACATCAGATTTGTCCATTATTTGGCATCGCCTGCGCGGGCGCATTCTGGGTCACGATGACCAAGATCACCCTTTTGTTACAGCGATGCATATTTGCAATCAATTTTGTACTTTAAACTCAAGTTTTTAGGACTGAAATTTGATTTACTTCTCTTGGGGAGATACTAATAATTATGTTGATTTTATTAGGTAAGTATTTGATTCAGTTATTGCTATGAAATTCTAAAATTCGTTTCCAACCTAGACTGGTCATTAAATACTTCTTTTGTTTTACTTTTGTGTGATGTGATGTTCCATCCAATTATAATGCTTATGCATCTTAACTATTTATATTTTTATCTTTAAATGATCTTAAAGACGACAAGAGTCAACCGTGGTGATGACATTTCTCCATTTAAAATACACAATTAAAACTTGACATTTCAATAAGCTTATGCACAGCTGTTCGCAAATCGATCATTCTGGACGTTTTCGATTTGTTAAAATCGATTCGCATTCTACATTTGAAATTCAAGAGAATGCCCTATGGGTGTCCGTTTGATTTACGAACGCTCGTTATGAGAGCCTTAATGAGTTGCGCGGGCGCATCGACAACCGCCATTTTTAAATTAAGAAAAGTAAAAAACAACGTACCATGATGAATAGAACGGTTTAAAAAATTCTTTTCTATAATTGCTTATTAGTTGGTTGGTTGGTTGCGCCTTTTTGAATGTTTTTGTTTGTATTGTTAGTAGATATTGAATACGATATTTTTAGTAAAGATTTTAAGTTTGTAAAAAATGGCGAGTGAAATAATACCCAACTTATTTTTATATAGGTACTTACAATGTGTTGTATTATCCCAACGCATACTTTTTACTAGACATTTTATACTGTAGCGTAACATTTGTTTTATTAAGTATCTTTTTAACTATTTACTGCTGCCTATATTGTAACTGTAACCTTCTCAGATACTCAATTAATAGCCCCTACACCACAGCTCCAAACGCCTCACCAAAGTCGCAGGAGCACAAACAAACCACCTCGAGTTTCAACATAAAGAGTCCCACAGGGAGCTATTCTGGGCCCTCTCTTCCCAATCTTCAAAATATTTTTTTTTCTCCACATCTCTAAGTGTGGTATTTATAGAAATAGACGTAGCACGGCTCGATTTCTATTTTGTTTTATCTTTCGGTGAATAAGTAGACTTTTTTTGTTTCGAAACTTGAGAGCTTTCAAACGCGTTTTGGGGATTAGTGGCGTCCACTAAAATCGTCTTTAAAAACAAGCTGAAATAATCTCCACATCACATAAATCTCCAGGATGTTCAAATATTAAACTAAACGTGTCTTTATTAACATTGCAGCAATATTTTCGTAGGTTAATACAAACACATTAATAAATTAAGTCGCTTTTAAGAACGACCAAATGTAGAACAATACCTGAATGTCAACATAATAAAACATTACCCACATGTCTATAAATCTCAATATAGACTTTAATATAAGTGAAAATCATAAACGTGATTTATGGTACCAGCCATTTGCAATAAAAACAACTCCCATTACCGCCTGTGACTCTCATAACGAAAATTCATTAAGGAACCACCATTAATTCCGTACCACATCGATGCCATTACTCCATTCCTTACCAAAACAAACAAATCCTACAGATATTTAAACTAAACAACAATTCATTGACACCGCATATCTTAAATTCTAACCTTAACTGCACTGACAATAAGGCTCTCTCCAACCGCATTTGCATTAGCATCTGTAGATTCCTCTGCAGTTCCATTATCAGTAATAACATCGTCATTCTCATCAAAAATCGACCTTAAAACAACGTCGTAAAATTGTAATCCGATTGCATCAAGTTCTAAGATGTGATCCCCAAATCCTTGTCCCCAGAATTCTGAAGATATTGAAAGATTAGCAATGGGTAGCTCAGGATGTCCCATAAATAATACATTGGTGGGGGCCAGTGATGGATCGTCTGTCTGTCTATCCAGTTTCTATTAGTCGGAATTCTTAAAGGGTAGTGGTTCCTAGGGGAGGGTATTATTAGCAAGACTACGAATGTTGGCTTAGGTAGCGATACCTTGTTGTTCATTCTAAGTTCGTATTTCCGAGAGGGTGTTACCATCGTGTCAACAGATTTTCCATAAATCAGCGGAATTGTCATTTCATGCATAATTTAATATATTTTCGTTTCTGATACAGATATTTAGCATTTTTGATTACGCTACACATATGAAAATGTCCATCTGTCAGATTATTCACTTTTTGTTTTTATTTCCTTATTTGTATACCTAAGTTGTTAGTATTTTAGCCATATCTTTATGTAATATATATGTTAATGATATAACTAGTCATATTTAATCGCTAGCGTCATATTATACTCATATACCTAAACAAACATGATGCATTTACTGCATGACAGTAATAATCAATAAATACATGTTAAAGTAATAATTCAGCGTAAATATTCGCAACCACACATCTCAATAAAAACAATTTATGAACTCCATCCAATCAATTAACTAAATTAATCAAATAGACAACATAATTTTATTACAGCTATTAAATAAGCTATAAAAATCACTAATAATTATGCTAAAATCACGAGAATATCGGACTCAGGCCGTAGGAATCCTAATAAGGTTTATGATCGTAAATCAAATTTACAATATAAATAACTTATTACATTATATTCTTGTCAATATTTGATCGGAGAATTTAGGAATGCAGGAATTACTACTTGAGTAATATCATGGGAATTTTTAACCTTTATCAGAGTTTATGATAGGGAGAGATAAGGACCATGTCGAAATTAAACTGACCGATAACAGCATCAAGCAATTTTTGGAAGTGCTTGAGGTAGATAAAACTGAAATATAAGAAAAAGCGCTGTACACGAATGATTTAGTTTACACATTTTAACAAACCCATAATAAAACAACAGAAAAAGAGTTGGATTTTCTATTTATTAACTATTATCATTAATTTAGTTGTTCCCACTCTTATGGTCATCTTTATTTGTGTTTATGTAAAAGAACGGATGTAAATATTACAAAGACCTTATTAGCATAAATTGACCTTTATGAAAGCCCAAAGCCTATTCTATTCTATGGAAAGTCTTCCAGCCTCTCAGTTATTACTCCATGCACTTCTGCATAAACTTTTAGTTTAAGTACCTACACTTCTACCATTAAATTAACGTAAGCAGATAGACCATTAACCTTTATCTGAGACAAACTCTTGGTGTGTGTAATTATACTTAAGTATAATTATTATAGGTTGGCCGGTCCCCCACTAGATGGACCAGCGCGGCGACCTGGTGAGAACCGTTGGGAGCTGATGGATGCTACAGGCAACCAGCTACTCATTGTGGCGCTCTTTGGGGGAGGCCTATGTTCAGCAGTGGTCGTCTTCAGGCTGATGATGATGATGATTATTATAAATTTTTGAAACCCTTTCAAAAATTAATTAAGCTTATTTATAAATAAAGTAGATAAAACATAATTATTCAATAGTCCAATTAACGTCAAGTTCATAAGCGACACGTGCTTTTGAAGTTTATGATCTTCCTTCAATCGATCGTAAAAATTTGACATATTTAATTATTTGCCAATAAATATTTATAGGTATGGATGAAGTGCATATATAATTCAAAGAAACATCTCATGAATTAGATAACCATAATCTAGAAATTATTAATGAAGAATGTTTAATCGTAAAATTAAAGTGTGTAATAGATAAAAATGATGAACACATTAATATTTCCAATCTGAAGCTAAGTATTTAAAGTGATATAGCAATAACTTCAACTCTTGGTTAATGGCCTTTGTGGAGGTGTGACCACAATTTTGCCAATCTCACGTAGACTGAAAAAACACATCAAACGAAGATTGTTCAGTGAGAAATTTTGGCACATGTAGTTAATGAATATGAGGTCAACTATGAATCTCCTAAATGAATCTAGGAGATTCAGTCTGTGCCTATAATTGCGATGACATTATCGACGTCACTCCAGTATTTTAATCACATTTAATAGTGATAATGATAATGTACATTGTGTTGGTGTCCAATAAATAAATAAATAAAGTATTGCCTGTTATCTGAAAACAAATACAAAAGAAAAGTTAAAAGAAGTTTACAACTCACTGATGGTCGTCAGTCACCTGTTTATTTCGGACGTCCTATTCTTTATTTTTCCGATACCCTTCGATAAAAGTTTGAAGGGAATGAATGACGTTTCACTTGGTTAGGTAATATATTTTATTTCTGTTTTACTATTTTTGAATTCGCAATTTTGCGTTGTGATTGAAGGTTCTGTCTGAATGCGTACATAATTGTGACGCCGGTGCTAGTTATGCAAATACATACAAAACTAACACATGAATTCCGCGACCAAGACAGAATTGTAAGACTGCTTACAATTACAATTAGATTTCTTACGTGTACGTTTCTTATGTTTGACTGCAACTCATCTGATTTTATGCGATGATGCTGTCGAAGGTGTAGCTCAAAAAATTTCTTTTCTCAGTGAAGATACTTCTCACATATGCCCCAGATAATATAATACCTAAAGTACAGATGCATCATCCTATACAACGGAATAACGCGGGCTATTTTACGAATTACTCTATTTCTGCATAACGCAAAATTATCAAGCAACATTTATTGCGTGTTGGCGAAGTATTGAGTCTAATTAATACACTATTACTACATTTTTTCAAGTTCGGGCTATTTTTCGTTTGTACCTGATGGGACCCCATGCTTATACTATGAACTATGAACTAGTCAGTAAACTTCAATCACTCGCCAAAAAACTGACGAATTAGGTTAATAATATTATTATTATTATTATTATAATATTTCTAATCCGACTTCATATAATGCATTCCGAGACATCCCTTGTGAAAGAAGTTGGATATGTAGCGGTGCAAAGGGGAAGATTTTGCGACGGTGAAAATAGTCACTATTATGCACTCTTAAAAGTTGTTCGTATGCTATCAGCAATAGTTGTTGTGGCACTTGTTTCCTAACTTCCTACTGTCATATTATTGGTTTTGTGTTAGGTATATGGTAAAGTCTTTGCTTTAGGAGTTGTCTTATCAGAGCGATGGGAACCAGTGACTCTTTCTTCTATAAACATGTACGTGTGTAGATAAAAGGTTGAGTTAGGTAGCTAAGTATAAATATTCATTGTCTTTTACTTCATTAAAATGAAAATCTCGTGTCTGTCTTCATCAAGTCTTAATATCAGTAGGTATGGTTGCTATTGGTGCCAGTTTCAATTTTGAAGGTCTATAAAAATAATCACTGTTTCATTTTGGAACGTTACATTTTGATGACACGCAGTTTCCAAATATTTCGTTTATGCCCTTTTAATTCAGCAGTAATATCGTAAAACCAACTCTTTTAACCAATCATAAAATCACCATAAAATAAAGAATCTCCTCTCGAGTTTCACTTATCCCACAACCAGAACTCCAAGCAATATCAACTTTTTATTATTGAAAGTATTATTATTTCACTGTCTACTTTCACTTTTTTGCCAAACTTTAGGCGGCTTAATACACTTAGGGAGGACGTGTCTCAAACTTTGCCATGTTTGTTTCAATCATACATTTTGTCTTCGATATCGGAAAGTTTTTCTTTTTATATCTTTAAGTACTGTTTCCTTTTAGAGGACAAGGTTTCTACATCCGGAGATTATGTGAAATCAATTCTCTACAATCTAAAAGTTGGGAAATGGGCGTTGTAAATTGTATATTTTATATGGAAAATAATATCTGGGAATTAGGGGTTTGGGGCCGACAAGTTTATTATTATCACTAATCACTGTATGCGGATATTTTTCACAAATAAAGTAGTGAGTAAAGTGTAGTGGAGGTAGAACTTTTTACTAGTCACCTCGTATTTTGTTATTCCGGTTAGAGTTTCTTACTTCTACAAAAGAAAATTGTTTCATTTTCTGATACAATCAGTACGCAAAGATGTACTTATTCCTACTACCAGCATACCCACAGCAAATCATAACGAGACCTGCTAAATAAACATTTTTCGAAATACCAAATTTTCTCTTAGTGTAGAGTTAGCAAATGAAAGAGGCAATGGATCATTTAAAGAACAGAACACAGGTATGGAAGAAAGTTTTCGAGTAGCGACTACGCTCTGTAACTCACATAGTAGGACGTTCTGACTACCATTCAATCAAACAAATCAAATAAATCAAGTAATAATTTATTGGCGTTAAAGGGTTTACACATCTTAAAGAGTCCATAGACTCCCTAACTAGTGAGAACACTGTATTTCTGGAGCCAAGGTTTCTCTTCATTGTCAATCAGATTTGCAGAATCTAGTCACACTGGTTTAATTTAGTTTTCGCTGATCCTAAGTTATGATACATTTTACAATTTGTTTTTATTTCGTATGATATCATTATTTGTATATTCTTTCCCCGTAACGTGCAAGATATCATAAACAAACTGGCATGTTATCTCTAACGTCATAAATTAGTCATTTTCTCGGTTTTCATGGTATTTGCGTACTTTAACACCGTTTTCAAGAGAAAGAGATTTACTTTTATCTCTTGTAGCGTTGGTATGATCTTTGAAATCGCTTTTGTTTACTCCATTCTTGACGTTCATGAAAACAGCAACGAACGTAATTTTTTTAATGCATATAAAATGAGCTTAAAAACAAAGTCAAAGCCTACAAACAATTTTTTTTTGCAACACAGTTTAATAACTAAAGTAAAAGGCAGGGCTCACTTTTATCATGTAACATAATTACTGTTTTCCAATAAACTTACGTTGACTAGGTACAACCTATTCATAAAGTTAAATTTGTTTGTATGGCAGTCTGTTGATAATACTTATTTAGATAATTATGTTATGAAAGAGTAGGAAGTTGATAACTTTTCTCTAGCGTCAGTTATTCGAATTTTTTTTAAATGTTAAATTTCTAATTTAGTAAATGTTTTGTTCGTAGTGACTCTTTTGTGCTTTTACTGTATTGAAATAATTTTACTTTACAATAGGCTTGGTTCTTCAGACATGGTGCGTTGGCTAAGAAATATTGGAACTTCTTTCCATTTTCCTACTTTCTTGAGACCTGGGTGTCTTCAAAATTTAAAGACATAGATGCATTGTACATTTACGTGCTCTATCACCCATCATTATATTACCATCAAGAGACAGAAAAAAACACTGGCATTTAACTACATGATTTACCTTCAAAAAATTGGAATACGTTCTACATTTTTGTTTATTTTAATCACGCTCCCAATTTTGATAAAACAAACCCTAACCTTTCCAAAACAAAACCCGTTGAAAGAACCGCAGAAATGAATTTAACAGTTATGCCATAGAAACGGAACCTGACACCGAGGGGGTGGCACAATGGTAAGTATCAGGTTACGAAATATGCAGGACGCCTGTGCCAGATGGACTTGGAGTCAGCAGGAATGGGGTGGGAGACTTGTGGACTTAGTACTACACTCACATAAATGAGAATTTGAATACAGATTTGAACGTAGTTGCTGCGGGAGCTGCAGATTTACTTGTAAGAGACTTGGAGGGCTGGAGAAACGAGATATACTAGTTTTGGAGGAATTGTTAGTAGGAACAGCTAGTGCACTAGAACACAAGTGTCCACGTGAATGAGATATTTTTAGAATGAGTACTTTAAAATGGTTCGTGAAGTTAGATACCACCAATAGCAACTGCATAGCTTTATGATCTCAGCTCATAGAGCTATGCAGTTCTTATCCTAGTTGGATATTAGTTTTCCGAATTTAATGAAGAAAGATAGAATGATTATCATATCCCTGTTCCACGAATTTACTATTTTTAAATAAATAAATAAATAACATAAATATAGACATCAGCATCAGCTATTAATCTGATTACTAAACTGTGAGATCAGGTCATAAAGTCCAGTAATTGCACAATACCTTTCAAACGGAACACAGTGTAGTGCTTGCACGCTAATGCTTGGCGGCTGCAAAACCGGCAAAGCGGTGGTATCTTCCTAAAAGTCCATCTAGTAGAATTGTAATATGAACTCAATAACTGTAAGTCATATATGTGTTTATTTTTGTATCGCAAACACAAAACAATGGTGTGTTTGTGTACAGCGTCATTACCAACTACCATGTGTATCTTGCAATTTCTTTATTTTCCCTACCAAATTAAGGGTGTACACCCTCAACCCCAGCGTCTGACAGGCGACAGAAGTAATCTCGCCTAGCCATTGTCGAACCCGCACCCTCCGGCCCACTGCCAACTACTGAACAATCGGGCCACTCCAACGCTCGATGTTTCCCATTGTGGTCGCCCCGCAAGCTCCCCTAACGATTTTTCCTATTTGTTTTTGTTCAATAATTACTGTTTGGTTTTCCTGTAAATTGCTTGCGGTGGAAATAAGCTTCAATAAAGGCGGCTTAGCATTGCGCGTGGGTGAGTATCCTAACTGACCTTTCAGTTTTTGCTGCAAAAACTGCAGTCCTTCGGTTGATGGCATCATGATACATGGCGTGAGGAATCCGACTTTTTAATTGATAATTATTCTTTGGTATCGCCCGCGGAATGCATGTCAACCTTTTTGTAGAAACACTTTAATTTGATCTTTGTTGGTGATAAATTAATTATGAGGGTAACGCTGTAATGATCATTTATTAAAGATCTTAACATGTACATAAATTGGTACAATCTTGTTGTAATGTGGAAAAGAGATTTTGATTTTCATTTGTTAAGCTGTCAAATGTCAAAAGTACTGTAATGTTTTATAAAGTTTAAGCAGATCATTTAAAATAATAGGAAAACAGAGCAATCCCTCAAACAACCGTAATCAACCAAAATCCGCAATTTCAATATGAATGTAAAAGCGGTGCCTTGCGAGACGCCGACACGTGTTCCACGGCTTAACTGCACTCACAATTAAGAATTAAACTCGGTTAATTAAACTCAGGCTTTATTGTCGCTAGAAACCCTTTAAGTCTACAATGAAAGGTCTCTGTGAAAAAACCCATTGAAAATCCCATGGTCCCCTCTGTCGAACGCTTAAGCCAAGTCCAATAGAGGTTTGACATTGTTAATAGGATTTAAATATTTGATTGAAATGTCGTGCGGTTTCCGTTGTTGATTTTGATTGGTTTTAAATGCAAATACGTACGGTATCGGCATGGCTTTAATATTCCTGGGAAAATAAAGAGATTAAACTAGAAAAAAAAGAAAACTAATTGGCGTCAATTTTTCTTCGTTATGCAGCATGTGATGTGAATGAATTCAATATTAATTTGAATGATACTTGTAGGTTGATTGAATTTCTTCAGTAACCTGTGTTCTGACTCTGACTCGTCAGTAGCTGTGAATTTCTTCAAAAAATGTAAAACCTGCTATCACTATTTCTCCATAGGTATCAGAAAAAATGAGAAAATAAATGGTATGTAAAGTTGCTTCGCATTGCAATGAAATCTTGCACGGTAATGTTATGCATAGTACCGTCATACCATGCTCGACGATACGCGTCATTATAATTTATTATAATGCAGACATAAGTATTTCCAGGCTAATTGATCATACATAATAAATAATACATATTGTATGCAATTTCCCGTGAATAGGAAAGTTTTATGATATGAATTTAGATTGATTTAAATGAGATGCAAAATGACTATTCAGGCTAGACGTTAAAAGCGCTTTGTGAATGCATCATATAATTTATTTTTAGAATTTCTAGAATTTATTTTTAGATGCAATTAGAATGTGTATATAATTTCATAAACCATTATTAGGTATAAATACCTAGTCTAATTAGTAATCATTCACCTAAATATTATCTCACAGATAATTATCTAGTCGACTATTTAGTATTTCCATAAATCTCAATTTATGTTTCAAATTTTCAATTGAAAACTTTAAGTTACAATTATCACTTCAACGTAAGTAAGCAAACGTATCTAATAATCTAATTACGTACCAATCACTATTTTAATTTGGTAATTTATTTTTAATAGCATCAACAAAGATAAACATGGACGTCAATTTATATCTATGCTCACTGGTAATCCTAATCATTTCTCTTACCTTGACATTCTCACCAACTTCTATAATAACCAACATTAAAGATTAACTATTTCAATCAGACAGTGATGCCAACCCAATAAATAATAATACAGACGGATCGTAGACTTACATAAATATTAATACAACTAATGGTGAATATTCAGTGGCACAGGTCATTAGATATTCAGTGTAACGGAACGGTGCCATCAGCGATGCAGGGCTGGTTGTTGGTCAGCTCTTGGCTGGTCTGGCTTCCTATTGAGCTTCCGGTGGTGCTATATTTAATCCATTGTCTTAAGTGATGTATGAATGGTCTTTCGAGTTAGCTATTGACGGTCAGTTTTGCAGACTTAGGGTCGTATTACAGCCGTCGATTGATGTTCAAGTAGTTTTATTTACTATTTGATCATTTTGTGAATGAAATCTCGTCTTGAGCAGAGATTCACGATTGATTCCTGAAATTAGATTTGGTGTTGTAGTTGTTGGGATGATTGCTTACAATTACAGGTGCACAATCAATTTAAAGAAGACCAAAATTAGTTTTGAATTGTAAGGTTTCATTGCATGCATTGCACTCTCATTTTTACGTAGGTGTAACCAAAACCAGGTGTTGCACTGCTTATTTTACATGTGTGTATCGATACCGATGGAAATATATTCTATCTCTTTCTTTTTTAATCGCTAATTTTTATCATGACCAATTTAGTCGTTTTAAAGACGTAAAATGGTAACACAGTGAGAGACAGGCTTACATACAACGCTACTATCGAATTAAGATGAGGCAGCGACTCTCCATACAAACGAATTCCCCTGTTCCCTTCCTAAATCATGCCTCTAGACTATTTTCTTCGTAAAATCTAGGTCTACTGTAGGCACGTAGATCGGAAAATAAAGTGTGCCTAACATGACTTATCAAATTTGAGTCACTCATATACCTGGCAGATTATCTTTCCATCTGGAAATCAGAAAATTGCTATCAATACCATCTTTAAACAATCATCAGCATTATTAATTGCAATATTGTTAATCCCAGTCAAAACTACAATAATCTGGGCTAAGTTAGTAAAACAATCTTCCACACTAAAAATTCTAATCTGGTCGAAGGGAATGGGGAATCTACTAAAGATTCCCAAAAATTCCCACAGCTATCCCACATCTACAAATCCATCTATACAAAGAGTTACATGTAAATAAACAACAAAATGTAACCGTATCTATCCGAGGTCCTTCTATAGCTAATCAGCAGTAATTGTGTTCTAATATAATGCCGACGCCACGACGCCAGAGGGCGTCATTGTTTAGGTAACAAGTAACCAGGCACGCTTCGTGTGTACACGCCTTAGGGGACGTGTGAACGAAAACATATTTTGGATTTGTATGTTTCTATAATTGTTTGAGAGCATTGCGGTTTATGGCGTTTGTTGTACTTTTACTGAGGTCTACGATGGGAACATCTGTGTACTTCGCAATGAGCGTTGGCGCAAATATTCCAGAATATTTTTATCAAACAACTTTTATCAAGATCATTTTAAAATAAGGATTAATAGAATTTGGTTGATTCTGTAGTGAAACTAACACGGCGCAATTATGAGAACTTTACAAACGGTTTTATATTTGCGTCTTTCAATTATTATAAAACCCTACATGACGGATTCGCATTTTGGGTTTTAGATAGATCTTTGAGGTGTGCACTCGATGTCTGGCTGAAACAAAACTTTGACAAACATGCTGGCCTCTACTTAGGCCAAAAGTTGCCATTCAATGTGACAAACTGCCAGCATTTTGGGCACGTTGGTAATGGTTTGTTATCTATATTTTTTACCAATTAGAAACTAACAAAACCCATAGTAAAAACCTTCAAGCATTTTTAAAATTATTTTTATCCTTAATCAATGCACAACAACTCACCATCACAAACCAAACCTGATTTAATAATTACGTACTATCAACAATCAATAAATCTACCAGGGCCGCATAAGACTCTAGGAGTTGTAACTACCATGAGAGGCAAAGAGATCGCAGATACCACAGAAAGGACACCTTGATTGAACGAACCGGACAAGTCAGATAAGCTAGGGCCATGCTATTAGCATATTTAATGAGCGAGTATTAATTTCAAAGTCTAGTCTGAGTAAGGGATTTCTTGGGACATGCTTGCATTCGATTACTTGGACGATAGTCTCGTAATCGATGTTATTTTGAACATTTTTATGTTTATCTTATGTGTAAGCTGAAATCTACTGATAATTTTTGTGTTACTTTGATCCTTTTTGTGTCATCTATGGTTCAAAATCTGACACTGCGGATTTTTATTGTAGAAATTTAGGAATTTTGCAATTGTTTTCTCTTTATTTTCTTTAATTCTAATTTTCTTTATGGTCTCTAGCGTTAAGTTCGCCATGTAGCTACCTATTTGTTGATTATGCAATAATGCATTTTCTATTTATCTTATTTTCAAGAAGAAATGCAAACAAATATTTACCTTCTATTTTCTAAGTGATCATCGTTTAAAATCGTTAACTAGCCATCGCAGCTCCTTTATTTTCCAGCGCCCCTGGTAACATGTCCTCTATACGGTTTATTTTCTGCGCCTGGTATACCCTGTTTACTTTGCATGGCTTTAAATTGCATTAGTTAATTAAGCCATGGTTTGGCTTAAATTGGATTCATATGTTTATTTAGATTAGAAGCCATCTTTAGACTATAATAGGAAACAGAATTTATATGATTATTATGAATTAGTGTAAAAGAATACTTAAGTAAATTAGCACTACTGTGTTCCGGTTTGGAGGACTTTGTAGTTAGTAAAACTACTGGGCAAATGAGACTTTATGCCATGATTATACAGTCTGTTTCGTGATGTCTCAGGATGACGTGCGCAAGTGTCACGCTATATTTTAAAGTTTCGAGTGACACTGCAACTGTTATGGCGACCGTGTCGCTTAACATCAGGTGAACGACTAGCTCGTCACGTCCTTTCATAAAAAAATAGTTTGTATATTATAATCCAGTCATAAATAACAAAAATAATGTCATAAACCAAAAATTTCTCGCCAAATATTATGTCAAGAATTAGGGCAAGGCGCCACTAAAAAACCTGTAAAAATCATACAAACACTTGAACTGTAGATATACGCGATATCTCTTATCTCGCTGTTTAATCTGGATATTCTGGTATACTTTAAACCTTAATACCTTGTGATAAGGATTTTATGTGAGTTATTATGTATTGTTGTCACGTAGGATAGTGATGGTTCAATTTCCCATGACGGTCGATGACTTTGATATCGGTTTTTTTAACTTCTTGAAGTCGTATCGGTCGTAATAAAATTTATGATCGCTTATACTATTATGAATGTTTATTGCGAAGTTTTTACCAACTTCAAAAACGGAGGTTATCAATTCGGTGGTTTTTTAAATGCTTATTATTGTTACATCAGATATCCGCGTTGTTTTTTTTTTAAATTTTATACTTCATGATTGTTCCGTAGAAATTTCAAATCTAAATCAGTTCAGTACTTTGGTTTTAAATCAAAATTATTGGAAAAGTATGTCATTCAAATACTTACTTATCATTGTAGATAAATCACTGTAAATAAATAAAGAATTTTTTAAATAGATAGAGATTTCTGAGGTACGGAACATAACAATAAACAGTCTGATAGAGAACCCCTGTTTTTTTGAAGTAGGTTGAACATGAAATATTTGCGTTATTAAAATTAAATATTATAACATATTACTATAAATTAAAGAAAAATTTCTTTCTAAAAGATCAACAAGGTAAATCCCTAACCTTTTTCTATGGTCAAATGATAGAGAGGACCAAGGAAGTTTTATATTTTAAGTACTGTCATCTAAAGCCTCCAAAATCAGGCCTTACTTAAAACTTCCTTGGAGAGAACTTGATCATCGAATAAGATGTAGCACAGACTAGTGGGAAGCGGCCGAAACCACAGACCAACCTATAAAAACAAAGGCAAACCAGGGATAGATACTTACACCCATCCAAAAAACGACAACTCGCAAATAACTACTTGTCACCCAAAACGGCAGTGTTTAGTGTTCAATAAACAACCAAAATATAATAATCACATAAGTGGCCAATTATACAGTTAGTTGTCAAACCAAGGTTAGATTTTATTGTTTTTTAATCTATGCGGCCAGGCACATTGGTTTATGGCCGCCCGTGAGGAAAATACGTGAGTGTGGCGCCGCCGCCGGCCGGCCAACGCCACAGAAAAAGTATTTAGCATTTTGAGTGATGTCAGTGACATTAGTTTTTTTTATTGTAAAATAGTGTTACATCTGTGATGAATATCGATATTGATTTTCAATCGATTATACTGTTACGTCAAACGGACACGTTACGTGTTTGCAACTGCCATAATATATACAGGATGTAATTTAATTCATTCGCATAAATTGAGCCCATGATAGTACATCATTTATAGATGATTATTAAAGAGTGTAAATGAAATAATTTTTATTGAAAATTATGAAGGTTGCCGCGGCGCCTAACGCAGTTGGCACGGATGATTTTGATACATTTAAACGTTTTTATACCTTGTATGTACTAATTAAAAACACTAACTCATTATTTTAATTAAATTTGGTATTGTAGCATTGGATTAAGTAAGTTATTCCATTTTTTGGAGTTATTATTATTACCAAACCAATGTGTTAGAATTCAAAAATTTTGGTCCACACGTGACCGCCATCAGGAGTAGGTACCTAGTTTCAAAGGATGCCAATGAATTCAATTACATCCGGTATATATATATATATTATGCTTCTTTGCCATATGTTTGATATGTGGCAATGGCCATGGGCAGGCCACATCGCTCGCAGAACCGACAATCGATGGGGAGGAAAGGTTCTCGAGCGGCGACCGACCACGAACCAGAAGACTCAGCGTAGGCCCCACATTAGATTGACCGACGACCGACCTGGTGAAAATCTTGGAGAGCCGATGGTTGCAGCTGCTCAAAATGTGTGGGTTGTAGGTTCAGCAATGGACGCCTTCAGGTTGTTGATGAGGATATGTTTCTCGCAGCTAGACTAGCCAGGTAAACTTTAGCTAGTCGTAACAATTAGGCGTAAGTACCTACAACGCGACCGATCGTAGATCAAAACATTATGTGTTTTAATGCTAAATTCGGGATACAATTGACAAGCAGTTAGTTAAGCTTTCTCCTTTTGTAATTTTTGTTTTCTTAAGGTGTACAATAAAGAGTTAATCTATCTATCTATCTAACATCTCACCTGATGGTAAGCGACGATGCTGTCTATGGTGGTGCGCGTTTGCCCATGAGATGCCCATTTACTCTAGAATAGGCATGATGACTACTATTAAAAATGAACAAGTGAATATTACTTTCATAAAGAAGATTAAAAATGAATGCAATCATTGAAAAAAATAAGCAAAATCGGTAAATAAATCACGGAGTAATAAGCTTTTTAAGTTCTGCAGGAGGCATCTCCTGTCCCTTTCTCGCGAAACAGAGCGCCTCCACAGATACTATGAAAAATCTACTCGTGACGTCACATGCCAAAGAGATTGTATGAAAAGCTACCACAGCTTAGTAATGAGGTACTATAACGACCTTCCTCTGACGTCACTGGCCGTTTGAGCTATCTCTTTCTATTCCGGATTTTAAAATGCTTGTAACTTGGTCATTTTTTGAGATATTTAATTTTTGTTTGCACAGATGTTTATCTTTTGAGGAATTTAATTAATTTATCCAGAAATTTTTTTTTTGTCATCATGCCTATTGAAAGAACCCAGGAGGAAACACTGTTGCTTTAAAAGCATTCCATTCCTTGGCCGTTTGGACTAAGAATGATTCAGCATAGGAATGATATGAGTTTCCGATTCCGTATTCCTCAATTCCGAATTCAACCTTACCTATATTATTATTCTAAGATTTCTAAGCCGCATTAGTGTCAAATTCCAAAAAATCTGCAGCACCAGCTGTCGCCCATTTCTCTAGTCCTTTCAACAAACCATCTCCCATTTCAAAGATGGCTCCACGTGTCTAAATAACATTTTTTCTCACGTCCAAGCCCATAAAAACTTTCACACTAATCTGTGCGCCACGCCCTTACCGGGAATCGAACCCGAGCTACAATGCGAAATTACCGGCCGCCCCGCCTTCACGTCTGACTTTCAGGTTTCTCTTTGGACATCTGTATTTGAGAGATGTAATTTGTTTTATTAGTACTTAGCTTACTTTAGGTTCATGGTACACTGAAACATAGCACTTTGGGACATTTTGATATTGTCATCATTATCAGCCTAATTTGACTGACCTGTGGCCTTACCGCGTAAGCCCGGTGGCAATCGTAATCGTGTGCTCTCTTGCTCGCACTCAAGGGCTTGTACATTGGCGCAAGCAGGATGGCAGGCGATGTTCATTATCAGAATGCTTACTCGGTAGGGCTGCTGATAACTAAGTTGGTAGTATAGCTCTGCCCGAACTGTGGATTTTGGGTTCCAATTACGAAAATACCTTTAAGATACATTTTTTTTTTATGAGAATATTTGACTTAGCGAGCCAGTCGTTCACCTGATGTTAAGTGCGGCCACCCATAACAGATGCAGTGTCACCAGGAACCTTAAAATAATAAAGTTTTAGGTGACACTGCACTGCGTACGTCATCCTGAGACATCACACAGCCTAGTAATCAGATTAGTAGACTGTGTAATCAGGTCACGAAGTCTCATTTGCCCAGTAATTTCACTAGCTACAGTGCCCATCAAACCGGAACACAGTAGTGCTTGCACACTACTGCTTGGTGGCAGAATAACTGGCAAAGCGGTGGTACTTACCTAGACGTACTTTAATTTCAATTCAAAATGCAATAATTTCCGTCTAAGACTTCACTAATAAATGACGTCACCTGGTTCAGCCGCGCGTGTAATCCAACCCTGTACTGCGCACGCGCCTTCATCCAATCTTTGTTCCAATGTCGGCCAATCTTTATTTTCCAACCCCAATAAAGTTGTTCTTTTGTTTATTTCCTCTGCATTTGACGGATAGGGTTATTTCATCTTCTCTCTTGTTTGCTCTCATTCCAAAACTAATGCGGCCAAACGGGACACAAGATAACGAACTATGTGAGTCTTGGTTATAGTGTTAAGTTTAGGGTTAGGGTAAAACGTATGTTTATTGATTTGTTGTTTTTAAAAACAAATGCGTGCTTCAATGCGTTGTAATTGCTATAGTTGATCGTAAAAAGTTTTTAATACCAAGTATGCTCTACATTGCGGTTAATTTGCCGCGTTTTTTGTTAAACCTCCTTGATACTGGTTGAATTCATCAATTCATTTAAAAAAGGAACAATGTTGTTGTGGTCTTTGTTAATCTGAGTGTTATTGAATTGGTATTGTTATAATTAAATGATGAATATTAAATTATAATTAAATATGTAAGTACGTGTACTTATATCTTACCTACATGTAATTATTACGAGAAAGGAGATGGGATCTACTAAATCATAGTAATTTTATATAGATACTACAATCAAATACCCACGTACTTAATCATTCCTCACAAAAATAAACGAGTACTTATAAGTACTCTTGAGGGTACTCTTCATTTCTAAACATTTATTTTATAATTCTAGGTAAATCACCCTTTTTGTACTCTACGAACTTCAGCTTAAATAGGATTACAGCCGTTGTCCGTCTCAAAATAATAAAAAAAAACACTAAGACTTCATGAAGACGTATGTCCCCTTAAGTTGACACAATACTAAACTTTCATTTGGCCAAATTAATGGTAATGGAAAAGTCGGGTAACTTCCCCCCTTCTCCCCTCTAGGGGAGGGTGGGGACAGTCCGGCGCATCAGTCTTTATCTATAGACCGTAAGATGGTCTTAGGTACTTAGGACTAACTTTTATGGCTTAATTTAACAAATAATTTCAACGTTCACGTTAGTGTGATTCGTACAGCCAGACGTAGTACGATGGGCTATAAAATTTTTTTTTATATCCGTCCAGCATCATTTAATTTATAAAATAATATTTTTTTACATCCTAATTATAACTACACTGTTGTAACTATATTTTAGCAAAATCGATTATTAAAGTTACTCGACTAATCGATTAAAAAATTTTATATGAACAACACTGAACTTAATGAAATTATACCCAACACTACTTGCGCAAACATCGCGATTACGCGAATAATGCCGCGTTCACACGGACCGCGTTTAGCGACCGTCGGGCGACAGTCGCGGGCGCGTGTCAAGTATCCAATGTCATGAGAATGGGCCGCCCCTAGCTAATACTATTGCATTTTTACGAGTAACTAGCTTAATTATTTGCAAGTTCATTGGATGTATGGATAAATAGTGTTTTGCCAAAAAAATTTAGTTATTATTATTTAATTATTCTTAAAATGTAGTTCAATAAGTTGTAATTTTATATTTGTAGCAAGTCGTAGGTTACCTGATGCATCCACCGGTGCCGAAAAGTTGCACCATGAAAGCAAACGGTAGTGAAAGTTCAAAACAAAGTGGCAACGTATTTCGCTACAAATTACTAACATTTTAAACATATTTTCGGTTACACCCAACTCAAAAAAGTTATATCAAAATAGTGATCTATTATTTTAAGCTCATCAATTTACATGACTGCTCAGTGTTAACCAGAGGGGATGAAATAAAATAGAAATATTCAATTCTCGTTTATTCCCAATCAAGCAAAAAGCTGTTATCCGACAGGTGTCTAGAAATTACCGGGTTTTGGTCTGTCGACGGGTGTGAATGTGAAATCGCGTGTCGACGCCATTTTTTATTTTATTTCATCGAACTATTGACCGGCTGTTGTGGAGGTGTTACTCTGTTATCGTTAGCAAATGTGGCTAGTGTAGGGATGGATGGGGAGACGTGCTGCCATGTTAATCATTTGCAAGGTGCTAATTGTGGTGGGAATAAAATAAGCAGTAAAAAATTAAACTATTATACAGAATAAAGAACTTAAACAGTGATAATATAACAATTTAAACAAGACAGTTAAGTACAGAATTTCTTACGAAAGTCATGTATTTTCTTACAAATTGATAAGCACAAAATAGCTTTCTTTTAACTAAGTACTTCATTTGCTACCAACACATACTTATTTAGTGAGCCAGCGAAAGCCATTCACCGTAAAATTTGCTAAGGACAAAATTGTTCCCTACACAAACCAAATTACAATAATAAAATACAAACACAAATAATGAGCCACAGAGTAAGTAATTTCTGATTCGAATTCCAGCATATGGTGTGAACGGAGCGCATTAGTGGACACACTTCCTGTAAAAAAAAAAGAAACAGAAAAAACTAGAGTTGTGCTCGCGTTCAACGAATTCGACTAATGTCTGAGTTTAGAATGTTTTTACAAATGCGATAGTTGATTGTTTTAACACATTGAAATAATAACAGTTGAAGAAACAAATGACTAGTACCTAGATATGTTTTGAACAGTACCTCACAGTTGAGAGACAGTGAACTGATTGAAAACAAGGTGTTTATGACTAAGTATAATTATTATAAGTACGCAAATTCAGCCTTTTTCCGAGGATTTTTTTTCTTGTGTTGGTCTCGTCGCGACTCGATTTAGAAGCAATTACAGCATTTATTTAAATTAGTTCAGCCATCTCGATCTAAACACCACATATTAAAAATAACGTGGGTATTTTTACACAATATCGATTAAACATAAAAGGTAAACATTTAATTAATATCTATTGTTCTTGAAATCTCAAGGGAGTACAATGCCCAATATACCATACACCAAACATCAAAAAGTCACTAACCCAAACGAGCTCTTACTACAATTCGATTAACTAAGTAATCGATTCTACTAATCTTTCAATCGCGCACCTCTAATAGACTTAATTTGAAAATGGAATACATTCGGTTTTGAAACGAGCGACGAATTTGGGCTGAGAGAAAGGGATTCGAAATTCGAATGGTCCTTGAGAACATCGGTTGAGGTAAAGGTGTTTTTCGAATAGGTATATTAAATGCGATACGTGGTGCGATATTTTTTGCTCGAAATAATTACTATGTAATTTAGGTTTTGTGAAAGTATCATCCCACCATCGCTGGATCTGACAGAAGGTTCCATTGCAACTGGAGCCAAAAAGAATACAAACCATAATATTTCCACCCGCATTATTTTCAAACAATTAGTAAGTATAAGTATACTAGAAGCGCTTCAGGGCGTGGATAAAACTAATGTGATATACGTCTATTTGTGATACATTTTTGACTTCGTATCGCTTGTTTGGCTTCAACTTCTAGTTCTGAGTCTATTACTAGTCATGTAGTCTGAGTATTTAACTTAACTGATAATTCTGTAAAAAAAAAAGCCAAAGTCAAAGGATTCAAAAACGTATCGTATTCAAACCGCATCACACAAAATGATTATTCGAGTAAACCTTTGGTGACTTACGATTTTCATCTTACTTTGTTGCACCGACCAATGAGCATCCACCTTAACATCTCCGTAGATCTGCCCATCGTCTCCACAGCATTGGTAATTGAGAGCGGCAACGGACATCTGTTCCGAATTCAAATCATCTGTTCCAAATTCGAATTCGAATTTGCCGTCTGTTCGATTTCTTTAACGATTATTGAAATTGGCGGCCGGTAGCGTTCTATTTTCGATCGTTATGATTTCTGTCTGCGAGCTAATTATGTTTGGAAATGCAGGTATTTTGCGTTGCTTCTTTGTCTTGTTGTATTTTTGTATTAGGAATTCAGTTTGTTCTTAGAAAATGTTCTAGCCTAGTTCTAAATTCAAATTGCATCGTTACTTACAAGAATAGGTATAATAATGTTTCGTCCGAATGTCAAAAAAAGAAAAATATCCAAGAGCTTAATAAAATAGTAAAACATAAAGTTATGACCAGAAGAAAAGCCTGTAAAATAAAAATTGACAAAATGAAGAAAAAGTAGGGTTCAATGTATCTATAAGTACATTTTTCTCTTTTTTACCATCTACTTTTCTCTACAACTGATCAAAGATACAGAAACATCTTTTTGAGTTAGTAGTGGAAAGTGGGCCTTACTGCTAAAAGCTGGCGTTATTTCCAGGCAACTCTTAGCTAAAATTACTTACCTGGTTAGAACCGCCGTGAGCCGATGGATGCGGGTTAGCAGCTGCTCAATGTGGCGCTTTATGGCTTATGTGCAGTAGTGAACGTCTCCAGGCTGCTAATGATGACACAATAATTATGAAACTATGAAGGAACAGTGTTCGTGTACAAATCTACATAATACTATAGGTAGGTACTTATTTCGACATTTCTTTTGATTGATATCCTATCATTAGTGCTAATTGCCCAAAAAACCGAGTGATTTAATTGGTCATGTTAGAATGTGGTCGTTAGGTGTCGAAACTGTGCCTTAGCCTTAATAAAAAAAATTGAGATAGTTGTACCATATTGTATGATAGCGAGATTTGCACAATAGGCATGATGACTACTATTAAAAATGAACAAGTAGATATTACTTTCATAAAGAAGATTAAAAATGAATGCAATCATTGAAAAAAATAAGCAAAATCGGTAAATAAATCACGGAGTAATAAGCTTTTAAAGTTTCTACAGGAGGCATCTCCTGTCCCTTTCTCGCGGAACAGAGCGCCCCCTCAGTTACTATGAAAAATCTACTCGTGACGTCACATGCCAAAGAGATTGTATGAAAAGCTACCACAGCTTAGTAATGAGGTACTATAACGACCTTCCTCTGACGTCACTGGCCGTTTGAGCTATCTCCTTCTATTCCGGTTTTTAAAATGCTTGTAACTTTGTCGTTTTTTGAGATATTTTATTTTTGTTTTCACAAATGTTTATCTTTTGAGGAATATTGTTAATTTACCCAAAAAAAAAAATTTGTCATCATGCCTATTCATTTGTAGGCAAGCTCAAGGTCAGGCAACGAGCGTTAAGTATCAACGAGCTATGGAGAGAGCTATGCTCGGTGTTTCCCTGCGAGATAAGATCCGAAATGAGGAGATCCGCAGGAGAACTAACGTGTTAGAGCTCTTAGGATTAGCAAGTTGAAATGGCAATGGGCAGGCCACATCGCTCGTAGAACTGACAACCGATGGGGAAGAAAGGTTCTCGAGTGGCGACCACGAACCGGAAGACGCAGCGTAGGCCGGCCCCCCACTAGGTGGACCGACGACCTGGTGAAAGCCGAAACGATTACGAAACGGGTATGTTGGACCAAGTTCCAGACATTTTGACCATTGTCCTTTGTCACCAGGACAAACTAAGTACAAGAAGTTTACTTGGATGGGTGATCGCTACAAAAAAGTTCTTACCTACAACCGAGCACTACATACCAAGCTTTAGAGGGCACGTTAAGTTTAAGGCGTCCCGGTTAAGACAAAATTCTTTAAGCCAAGTTAAAAGCTTTTGGCTTAAATTTCTTACGCCACATGAATAACGAGAACTTGAGAAGGAAGAGTTGGCCAAATAAATCAGTTTGTATTACATTTCTGTGAATGTATTAATGTAATTTAGGAGAGTTCATTGCAGCCGACTTAGATAATATCGTTTCTAAGTAATCTAGATTCAGATTTCTAGGTAAGAATTAGTACTTGGTAAGTCAGACTTCTGTGAAGTTTGAGACAGCGCCATCTAGGCATAGGTGGTGCGACCTATATTTTTATATGAATAAATTACTATGGCTATAACTAACAATATTAATAAAAGACTTTGCCCTGACTGACTGACTGACATACTGACAGACTCTGAAAACATAGTGCCGAGTTGCCGATAGCCCAAATCCTTTTGACTTTACAGGCTTTTAAGATTTGGATTTTTTATGGGTTTGATTTTCAAATATTGGGATTTAATTTTATATAACTTGTTTTTTTTTTACCTGACCACCAAAAAAGGGGTTATGATTTTGGGTTTCTGGACATGGATTAATACAAGTAATTGGTAGGTTTTGTTTAGATTTGTTTACCTTTTTTGTTTGGTTTGTCTTTTAATTATATTTTAACTTAAACGCAACTGGGAAAACACTCTTGTTTTAAAATCCATTGTAACTACCTATGCACATAAAGATTGAAAATTACGAATTGAAACCGTCAAATCTATACTTAGTTTCTATTCATTTCAATTAAGTTAAGTAATCCCAATGCTGAAGTTCCATGGTTTTTAAATTGCAAGTGCGCAAGCGCAGGTGTAATGTTTATAGCTAACGAGTAGATGGCGTGCGCCACGACTCATTACCGCCCGATCGTTTCCGAATGTTCCGAAGTGTTACTTACGGTGATTGCCGAACGCTCGTTTAGTGTTCCGTAATCATCGAAGTTTGAAATTATTGCTGATGGATTGGATCTCAGTGAGGCATTTTATTTAAAAAAAAAAAACGAATTCCGCCCTCGCTACTAGATGGCGCAGAACCGGACTTTCAAAATAACTCGAGTGAAATCACACAGTAAAAATTGTTTTCAGTGAGTACTTTCTTCTTGTACTTTTCTTAAATAGACTTAGACAATTCATAAAATAGGTATGTAACTATGTACTATCTAAAAATATTAAACAAAAGAGTTCACGAGTTGTCAGCTTAGCTTGAAACAGTGACAGTGACAGAGATTGTGGTCAAACTATTTAACGCAATCTATTGTGTCATACTAACATTAAATTTTCTATTTTTAATAAAACGCCTCATTTATTGGAGAAAAGTATTTCTACAATTTGGTTAAACCACAGAGCAGGGAATGGATGACGGGGCAACGCTGTCAGTCTTCTGGGTATTTTGAAGTACCTACCAGGGCGGTTATTCTCTATGGAAACGCAGATTCCACACGATACGAAACCACGTCGTTATCGTGTCTTGTTCAAATCGTGTTACAGCGTTAGGAGAACCTTTACTTTACATAAAGTTATTTTTACTTTGAATAAAATATATTGACATAAGTGGTGGTAGCTTTTGATGTAGTTTATGTTTCGGAACGCATCTCGGTAAAACATGTGATTTTTGACAGTTCAAATCGTGCCAATTCTAAATTCATTTCGCGCGGTTTTATTTTCGTTTCATAGAGAATAGAGTTTTGCAGATTTCTTTTGTAAGACAAGGAATTCGCGTGGTTTCGAAGTAAGGAATCGATACAGAATATTGGCCCAGGGGGTCTAACACAAATCTCTTACCATTAGCATTAACGCCAAATGGTTTAAAAAAAAAACAACATTAATAAAAATACTGTTTACTTCATTCTCAACTCGAGCTCGTCAGTTACCTGATGGTAAGTATAATTATATTCATTCTTTAGTTTACTACACTCATGCGTTTTATCGTTACAGCTGGTTGGTCGCAGCTGACGATACGCTTCATTGGCTGGACGTTAGCGGGTATAGTGGTTTAATTCAACTATGAAATTGTTAATTTAATAAAGATTAGTTGTACTGTTTATGTTTGTTGATTTTGATTTTAGGTGGTAGATACTTTTTTGCAAGATCTCGTTTAGGTTGGTAGGTATCACCGCTTTGCCAGTTAATCTGCACCGAGAAGTAGAGTGTGCAAGCAGCACTAGTAGGTAGTGCTGCTTGCACACTCTACTTCTCGGTGTTCCCGGTTGCAGCCACCCTGTTTGAAGGGTACTGGGCCATTATTCCGTATCGATTCCTTACTTCGAAACCACGCGAATTCCTTGTCTTACACAAGAAATCTGCGAAACTGTATTCTCTATGAAACGAAAACAAAACCGCGCGAAATGAATTTGGAATTGGCACGATTTGAACTGTCAAAAATCGTATGTTTTACCGAGACGCGTTCCGAAACATCAACACATCAAAAGATATGACCACTTATGTCAATATATTTTATTCGCAATAAAGATAACTTTAATGTATAGTGAAGGTATATCTGACGCTGTGACAAGATTTGAACAAGACACGATAACGACGTGGTTTCATATCGTGTGGAATCTGTGTTTCCAAAGAGAATAACCACCCTGGTAGCTAATAAAATAAAAATTTAAGACTGAATTTTGACCTGAATGCTAGCTAAAGAGGCCTACTTACTGCAAGTGTCACAGAACTTAACAACCAGGCTATTATAACAGGCAGCAGCTCTAGTACCAGGCCTCCATAACTATAACAACAATTCTGTCACTGGTCCGAAGTACTAGGACTCCTTACCTAACAGGAGTTCCGTCACTCGTCCGAAGGACCAGCCCCCCTATTACGAAGAAGGTAGCAGCGCTGCTGACGCGCGTCTGCCGCTCAACGGCTGTCAATTTTCATACAATTAAGACAGCAGCTGAGCGGCAGATGCCCGCAGAACTCCATTACTATAACAACAGTTGCTTTACTCGTCTGAAGTACCAGGATTTCACAACTACAACAACAATTCCGTTACTCATCCGAAACACCAGTAGATACTGGGGCCAATTTTAAAGGCTTTAGTTGACAGATCTAAAGCTCCTAAAACTGTTGCTGTCCTTGTCAAATAGACGGCAATGTAAAAGACGGATATATTTTTAGCATTTTTAAAACTGTCAACTAAAGCCATCAAAATTAGGCCTACTTTATATTTATAAAAACAGTTCCGGTACTAGTTTCAAGTAGGTACCAAGAGTTCATAACTAACAGGTATTCCATCACTGATTCAAAGTACCAGGACTCTATAACTACCAGGCGCCCCGTCACTCATCTAAACTCCAAAGTACCAGGAGTGTATAACTAACAGCATCTCTCTTGTTACAGAGGCCTCCCTCATCGTCGTTATCATACGGCGGCGCGGTGAACGACGACGTTCGCTCGCCGGGCTCCGGTGGCACCCCCGGCCCTTTGAGCCAACCCCCGCCACAGACCCTCGACGCGACGGATCCAGGTTAGTGTTCTTTTACATCTTTTACATAAACAAACTGTTCTTATTGCAAAGACATTTGAAGGTCCCCACTACCCAGTTTTCAGAAAACAAGTCAGATGTAAGAGTTCAATTATTTGGCAGTACGAAAGTTAACCCAAATCGCTTCGTACGAATACGTGGAATGTCCACAATGTATCATATGGATTTTCTACTTGTCTTTCTATGGAACTGTGAGGTTGGGATGGTATAGGATAGATCCAAAAATCTGAATATTATTTTTTAGGTTATCGTTGTTTGTCACTGTGTACAGATTGTACAAATAAAGCATTTTCTTTCTTTCTTTCTTTCTTTCTAAATATACACCGGAATACTACTTTACGATGATGCTCAAGGAGAATAGTTTAAGAAGGGCGAAGGTTTGCGTGTTACTTTTTTATGCTAAATGGGCATACGTTTAATCTCACCTAATGTAAGTTACGAAGTTGTCTGTAGAGCCAAGTTTACCCAAGAGATTTTGAAAAGGCCCAGCTTTGTACCCAGGAAGAAATACTGTTGCTGAAAGAGCATTCTATTCCTTGGCCGTTCGGACTATGAATGACTCAGCAAAGCGCTTAGTCCTCGGTTAGCCATGAAAACTCCTAGGTTAAGTTATCAAGAAACAGGGACACTAGTATAAACAGCTCAGAAGTAGAATAATTAAATAAGTCAGCAATTGGTCATTTCATGACATGACACCTTCAATTTATCAACGAGGATAATACAACAGATACTTCAGAGTACTTGCCGTGAGCGTCGCCGAGAACAGAATGTCAGTCTTACTCAAATGGAGCTGTATTTATACTGAATCACCGGGTGCATTCCGTCAGAATGACGCAGTGGGAGTGGTATAGTCGTTAAACAACTGTTTATTGGATTTAATTTGAAAATAATTTAGAGGAAGTGTAAAAATATGACAGTCTCCTAAAATATGGCTAACACTAGTAAGTTGTTCCATTTCTTTGCTTTGATTGTTAGGTCTTTTTGACTTCTCTTTTAGTCTTTGGTCTAGCATTTCTTTGCATAAATCCCTCCACATACCGATTTCAATTCTACAAATTACCACATACTCACATTTTAAAGTTACACACATGTAAAGTGTTAAGGAAGTAGCTCATTAATTTAAACGAATGGTAAATTAATCGTTCTGATCCATGAATCAAAACCAATTCTAGCGGCTTCCAAATTGATCATGATCAATTTGGATTTGTTAATGCATGCATTAACATCATCATTTAGGATTTGAATTATTTATAACACTCATTAATATATCGGTCGGTCTTACTAATGGTGGTTGATCGAGTCTGTGATCTTTCCCATCTATTGGTTTGTTCTTCTGCTAAAGTCCGGGTGAATGAGGTACCATCAGATCTCTGATGATCAGTTTTATTTTCATTCAGTTATTGTTTTCCATATTTAAAACAACACGTTCTTATGTTCCATCAATTTCGCCAGCTATTCTTCAAGGTACCACCGCTTTACCAGTTATTCTGCCGCCAAGCAGTAGTGTGCAAGCACTACTGTGTTCCGGTTTGAAGGGCATTGTAGCTAGTGAAATTACTGGGCAAATGAGACTTTATGATCTGATTACACAGTGTAAGTAGTAGTCTGATTACTAGACTGTGTGATGTCTCAGGATGACGTGCGCAGTACAGTATCAGGCGGAATTTTATTATTTTAAAGTTCCGAGTGACACTGCAACTGTTATGGGCGGCCGTGTCACTTAACATCAGGGGAACGACTTGCTCGTCACGTCATTCATTCTCATAAAAAAGCTGTTGCAAAATTGTAAGCATGTAGTAAAACCCAAACCAAAAGTATGAGAGTGTGTCTTGATGGCGAGAGACAACACTGATTCGCAAAGATTCAAGGGGTCTAGCAAAGCTCCCTCACGCTAACGCTATCGCCAAACGCTAACTCCAAGATGTACTGAAATGACATATCGGAAATCGCTAACTTTTCCGCAGCGAATGTCATTTCTATACAATTTGGAGTTAGCGTGAGGCGTTAGCGTTAGTGGTTGGTATCTTTGCTAGACCCCCTGGACACTTACTAATTGAAAGAGTGGAGCCTGCTTCTTGACTTGTCCGTTTCTTAATTGGTCTGTTTTCTGCAATTAAATGTAATTTTTACAGACAGTAAATAGTCCACCAGCTTGAGTGAAAGCTTACGTCTTGAGGAATATTATCAAACAAATCATGAAACAAATTGGCATCCAACATTACTATTTATATTGAGTTGACTCCATGTTCTGGTCATTTTAACGTCCATTTCTTCAAAAACTCATGCGGGTGCACAAAATTGATGCATATTATTACAATATATTATAAAAACTTGTCTACTTTATAATTATCTTTTGTACATGAAAAAGGTATAACCACTGGTCTTTTATTTTGCAAAAAGCCTATAATCTAGCCGTTCTTTTCCGTGTTAAAAAGTTCCTTTCCATTTCTTCATACCGTCATTAAAGTTTTATAGCGATATTTCTACGCAATTTTATTAGTTATATCTTTCGACTAGTTACGCTTGGCTTCTCCTGTCTACAGTGTTGCTAATCGAACTTCCGATCACTTTCGTACTTAGTCAATTAACTACAAAAAATTACGTATCCATATCGCGCATCTAGTTTTATGTATTATTACGGTAGACTCGCGTTTAGAAAGCAAGAAGTGGTGCTAGACCTAACTTCTTGAAGGTCAAGGGTTTTGGAGCAGCTCGTCAACTCCTACGCACGTCCGTAACCTAACAATTAACATGTCCTCACTTCGATTGAGGCAGATCCGACGCGATATGTCGACACCTTTTCAAGAACCAATTCAAAAATGACAGGCTCACGTCGGCACATCACTAGCGCTTGTCACCTTCTTCTTCTCCAGCCATTTTGGAAAATATCGCATGGGGATGTGTTTACGCGTATGTCAACGTTGACTCGTCTGCGCTGAGTTGGAATCACTCGTCAGGTGACAGCGACTTGTGACGTTTGGTTTATGGATTGACTGTCATGTATTCATTCAGAAAATGACTGATGGGTGTGCGTAGAACACGCAGTTACGACGTTTCGTCTCTGACAATGCAACAATAGGTATTGAAGCGGCGTTGATGCACGTATCGCTGCATCTCGGGCGATTATCGCTTTCATATTCGTATGCGCCCGGCAATTTGTGTGGGATCGTTCAAGCGACATTGTGTATTATTCAAATAGCACGTAAAATATTCTGTCGACTTTGATGTTCGGTTAAAATAGGCCCTCGTAAAAGAGGTGTTACCTACAATCACAAGCGCGAGCGTTTGACAGCTGTCAGAAATGGCCGACTCGTTGGCGCGAAAACTAACAAAGCGTCATCAGCCAGTCGTGTTTTTTCACATTTCCGCGTAGTTTTTATTGAAAAATTATGCTTTCCATCCACGTATGTGTTTGTGTAATTGTTTGGTTTGTCACCCGGCTTGGTCGGCGAGAGCGGGAAATGCCTGTTAAATTGAATTTTGGTGAGCCGCGACGGCCATCCCGATGTAACTAGGTTTTTTTTGGCAAACGTAGTACTTTTTGTTAATCCAGAAAATAACCATTTATCTTTCTGCTGTTACTTTATGGCTTTGTGTCAAGAAGCGATGTATCTAGATACGGGAAACAAAGTATTTAAGTAATATTTATTAGCGATAAGACCCGCTATCGTTGGGTGAAGGTTAGAAGTTATTGCACTCTCATTAAAATTACATAATAAATAAAGTAATTACAAACCGTTAAATCATTAATTGTCTATAAAAAATAAGATAATGCAGCGAAGCAAAACTTAACAGCGAAGCACGTCATAGTTGAACTTTACAAATAGACTCTGATGTCTATTCTGTACAAAATGTTTGTCCTTGTCTTTTCTATGTATTTTGAAAGGGACAGCAACATTTTATAGCTGTCAAGTTTCAAATTAGTTTAAGAATTAGCATAACCTAAAACGACCTTTCTGTCTATGGCACAAGTTATTTTTATGTTTACGAAAGAAAATAGAAAGACTGAGAAAAATGAAAGAAAACTCAATCTAACAAAACTTTCTTATCTTTTTCCTTAAATGTATGAAAAATGGGTCAAAATTTTTCATTCTACATGAACAGAAAAGTAAAGTGTCAAAACTTGACAAATCTAATAAACTAATGAAAAAGTAATTAAATCCTAAAATACGTGCGATCCAGCCACCGCCCCAAGTGCCATAAAGGGCTAACTCGCGTTTCTGAATTATTCAAAATTCAAAATTTCCCTATAATTCAATCAGACCGACTCCCCCTCTCCTCCCCTGGGTAAAGAGGAGGTGGGGGAAGGTAGGGGCGATTATTTCCGAATTTAATATTAATTAACTGACGCACTCGGTGTCAGTAATTACGTTTTTCAATTATCAACTGACAATTATGCGATGGAACTCGGACGAGATGAGATAGCTTGGTTGTCAATCCGTGAATCCTGATTTTTTGCGATGCTGCAATTTGTTGATGTGTTTTTGTTTTTTATTTTGGTGGTCACTGTTTTTGTGTATATTGGTATGGTTTGGATTTGAACGAAGATATTGAATTACAAATTAATATTTATATTTATTCTAGTGCATTGTAATCTTTACAAATGATCACCCCTTGATGCGTTGGATTTGTTGAATATTTAAAAACAAAATTTAAGTATTTACTAAGCATAAAACGAGTTACATTCGTAGAAAGACATGAAATTTAGACATTTGGACACTGTATAATAGCCGCGATGGCCTATAAACAGTCTAAATGCTCCAGCCCACTGCCGGTAGATAGCGCACCCAACATGCTGGCAGCATTGTCTCGTTGAATCGGAATGCTGATGCGTTGAGCCACAAAGTGCCAGCATTTAGGTCACGCGTCGCATCGACCAGGCGCTCTGATAACCTTTGGAAAACGCGATGTGTTTTGCGTACTACGTAGATATAAATACTTACGTGCTCCGATCTTATTCTGCTGCTATATTAGTCTTTCTGTTTCTAAAAGTACCACCACAAATTAACGGTAACCCAACACCCGTAATTCGTTAAAAATATGACTATTATTATATTAAGCCCCCACAGACAGGCCTCTAAATAAAATTACCTTGCCCCTGCCCCCGCTGCCCTGCTGCCCCATCTGTTGGGGCCTATTCTCGTCACTTTGCCCCCGGAGTCCGGTTCACTGACAAGAGGGTACTTGTGGATTCATCTCACGGATGGTCACCGCAGTGGTCAGTTAAATGTCTTGAATTTGAAGTAATAGCCGATTTGGTGTCTAATTTTGGTGTGTTTAACGAATTTGAAGGTAAAGGACGTCACTGTTATTTACGTGCGTAATTTTTTTGTACGATTCGTGATGTTGCTATAATACTAATTTATTCTAAGTGACCATTTTCAAGAACCTTCTAATTTTGAAACGTCTTTTTTTCAAATTAATAGTGGTGTTTTGGTTGAGCAGGATGGCTTGTAAAGAGGTGGCGGGTTCGATTCCCACAACAGGACAAGTCTTAGTGTCATACACAGGAAAGAAAAACGCAAATAGGTACTTCACTTGTTCCGGATCTGGGTGTAGTGGGACCATGGTCGTTGTAGTTGCTGGGTCCCTAGATACTAGGAATCCTAGTAAGGGTCCGGAATGTATGTATGTGATAGCTAAGCGTTATTAAAAAAATCGACTGATGATATTAACTATCAAAACTGTATCAAAAATAAATCATGATTTTTATTAAATATGTTTTTGGAACTAGAGTCACCATATCATGCTGAATTATTCAACGATTTTAAATAGATGGCATAGATTAGAGTAGATAACAATTTATAACGTATATACATATTTTTATTTATAATTTTTTTTCCACGTCTTGGACGATATTAATATTGCCCATAATTATATTTAGTAAATTAATTTTTTTTAATAAATTTAATATTAGCTAATGCTAATAATTTTGATTAAATCATTTATTTGACCTACCTGAAAGTATAATATAAAGTATAATGTAATAAAAAGGGTTTTCTAAATCGGTTAATCAATGTGACATAGTTTTGAGGCAGCAAACAAAAAGAAAACCGAATAGACCTCCTCTTTTTTGACGTCGGGTAAAATTAAAATATAAACGGCCTCTTAATAATCTAGGTAATTGAAAAATAAAAATTAACCAAAGTGAATAAACGAACACTCTCGTTACTCGTCACGGCTACTACCTACTACTAAACGTAACCAACG
Source organism: Ennomos erosarius (assembly GCA_963580505.1). NCBI lineage: Eukaryota > Metazoa > Arthropoda > Insecta > Lepidoptera > Geometridae > Ennomos > Ennomos erosarius. The sequence goes on along the minus strand of OY756996.1, from coordinate 1,406,389 downwards.
TGGAATTGATTAATAGGAAATACTGATCGTTTAAAACAATATAATATTAGTACTGTTAGTAGACGCAGCATAGGCCGGGCCCCTACAGGTGAACCGACGATCTGGTGAAAACCGCATGGAGCCGATGGATGCAGGAGGCAAGCCACCGCTCAAAGTGGTGCTCTTTGGGGGAGGACTATGTTCAACAGTGGACGTCTTTTCACGATAATGACAAACTGATCCATCGTTTTTATAAATTTAAATGTATTTTCCTTTAAAGTAAGAGTGTATTGGGGATATCTAGTATGACATCGTTTCAAAGATTTTTGGTACTGACTTGTTATAAACTTATTATAGTTCTTACTTAGGTATAGCTCTGTCATTTTTTAATATTCCGTTAGTAAATAGTAAACGCACGGCAAAAAAATTTGAAGATAGTTCTGGAGTACAAATATTTACTTATAATAAATAATTATTAAGAAGAATCGTGAATAGTAGGTACATTATTCATTTACACACATTTTGATCAAAAATTTTGACAATAAACGAACAAAATGTGATTAAAGGCCGTTCAAACTTCCCAAAACTGTGTTCCCAAAAAGGGAAAGTCCATAAATAACTTGAACCCAAAGCAATATCGGAGTACAGCAATCGTTAGCCGCAAATACTTCAAGTCGCTTTCAAGTTAGCCAATAAACCGTCTCCAGGGCCAGCCTTATCAATATTTCAGGCACAAAATTGAAAATTACTGGAACCCCAGCGAGTTACATAACTCAAACCTATCGAAATCAATAAAATATTAACTCGTAACGTTTTCCCGCCATTTTTCACCGGCCACTCGGCTTTCGTATCACGTCGCGCGGCACTTACACTCAATGCTAAATGTAATCATAAAATTGTTGTTAATAATTCACGATGGAGCGAGACGCGTGTAGAGGTTAGACAGGGACGGGAGATAGGTGTGGGAGCGGGATTATTAAATTTTGTGAATGCTCACTTTGTATCTAATATCCGAATGTGTTTAATATTAGATTAGTGAGGGGCGCGCTTTGCCCGGTCTCCCCAGGGCGTGGTTCCTTCGTGATAGATTCGCGTTACCTCCGGACTTTTCCCGGATTATGATTGGTTGATTTTCATTTGGGAATGGGAAAATTTCGACTTGTGACCTTTTGTCTTTTTGCGGATCAAGCCAATTGGAACTGTATCTGTCTTCGTAGGAGCACATATCGTGTTTAAATACGGTTATATCAATTTTTTTTTCTTTAATACAAGCAACTTTTATCTTTTACTAACATGAAGAGTGTCAACACAATTTATAAAGGGCTAAATATAAAAAACTAACTGAAAAGACAAATCATGGGTTTGCAAGTATTAGAATGGCTAGCAAACGACTTCATCTCACTTAGGCCATAGTTCAAAATATCCAAGTCACAATTTGACTTACACTCATCTTGTCATCATCGCAAAATGTCCAATTAGCAAAATGACTACATCACTGCTAGTCATCATCATCTCATGGGTAAAGGCGATATCCCTCATCATCATCAACCATCACTGCCCATCAAAATGACAACTAACATAATTTAAAACGTTCAAATACATGGTTACGATGTTATAGGTAGTGTCAATCTTAGTCATATTATTATGCCCGTCTGCACTGAAGTTTGAGAGCTCGCTCTATGACGTACCTATTTCAACGCATTTGGGTCCCTACGTTCTAACTCAAAGGAGATAAGTGCGAACTTAAGAACTATAAAACTTTACTGCAGCCGTGCATTAGCCTCACGAAAGTAACGACGAATTAAAAATAAATAACAGTATAAATGAAGCACCTCAAAATCATCAAGGCAACATACAAGCCTACACTTCCTTGTAAACCAAAATTAACAATTAAACACACACAAAAGTGTGTGTAACTCGATAGCGGACGTACCGTAAACTCGTTACGTGTGGTTACCACAGGATAAAGGGAGTTGGACGCGTTTGAACAATTTTTGTTTGGAAGTAACCGCTTTGTTACTTTCTGCTTTGACTTAGAAACTTATAGATGGAAAACTCGAAAGAGAGAAAGTAACAGCATTAGTTTAAGTTGAGAGCGAAGCCAAAAAAAAGGGACACTGTTTTTAAAATCTTATAATTCTTTTTGACTTCGTTAGATCTCTTCATCTAAAGATTGCCTGAAAGAGATAGCTTTTAGATTCGCCAAGTGACGCTATAAAGATCAGTAGAGACCAACTGCAGCAGCCCGTTAAAATAAATAGCTTTTTGATAATTATTACTTTACAACTTCAAAGAAAAGTTCGCAAAAAGGAATCGATTCTCAATTTGGCTCAATTAATTTTTTCAGTGTGTATATATTATCTTCACCGATTTAAATGATTTTTTTAAATAATTTTCCGAGAGTTTGTATGTAGGTAGGTACTATAAGGTATCTAGAAAGACATCTAGATAGAACAAAGAAGATATTCACGAAAATCTAAAGACACCCGGATTGATATGAAGTTATGAACGTATAAACATTCCAGTGTCTTTTCAACCCTCCACAGCCACCCCGTTCACTGTTATCCTAAAAATTACCACGGCTAAGCTCTCAAAAAAAACCAAAAGGGTTAGCACAATACAATCACACAGCATTATGAATCCTTTGTACTTTGTCTATGGAAACTAATACTTTTGTATCTGTACTGTGCGTACTCTATGGTTCAAAAAAAGTGACAAAGATGGCGGACTATTTATGACGTCTTGTTTGATATTGTACGCGTAATTTAATTTCGAATGTAAAGTATATGGGAAATAGGAACTCGTTTTAGAAAGTTTATTTGGATATTCTTAACATTATAAATTTTAAATGTGGCTTAGGATTTGTACTTGCTGGTTCCAAGTTTTATTTATGTGGTTAGATTTGGGTGTAGGGTAACCACAAGCTTCGGTATAACAAAATATGCCAGACAGACAAAGAGGTTATGGCCCGGTTTCAAAATAATAAACTAACAGTGAAATAATCAAAGCGCAGTGAAAATAATATGTTACTCTAGCTACCGTATAAGTATAAGTATTAAAATATTTAGTTTGTTTTAGTTGTTTTTTTATTTAGTCAGATATCTTTCATTCAGCCTTAGAAACATTTCCCGTTACTGTTATTTATATCTTAACTACCTACTAAAATATTAATTATTCGTTAAAAAAACTAATTTTGCATGAAAGCTACACATTTAAACAAATAAACAAACATACAAACAGACAACGCTTTACTTTTAAATAAAATTATTTTTAGTAGGGGATAGAGAATGCTGAAATCCCATGTTAGATGAATAAAATTACGAACCATTATCACGGTCCAAAATACAAAACATAGAAGGGGTGCGAATCATTTTTGACGTTACACAAAGCTGTCAAAATGACAAAGTGATTCGTCATAGACATGACAGCTGTGAGTGTGAGAGGGACAGACGGTGTACTGTGAATAGGATAGAACAAGCCGACAATTAAAACGATGCGTGCGCGCCAATCGGCTGAAAATCTTTTTTATTTGTAGATTATTGTGATATTATTTCGCTCTTATTTTTTTCTACGCAAGGATTTCTTTTAGGCTTGCTTGCTTTGATTTTGCTTATTTTAACAGCATTTTATTCAATAGTAATGGTTTTTAAAAAAGACAATGTAGTATTTGCATGCAGTAAAAGCTGTGATAGGTATTTTAAAATCTCGGTAGAGCTTTCAAGAGAAACTTGAAGATATATATATTTATATACTATAGCTTTAGCAATGCGCTTTACAAACCAAAAAACCGTTAGAACGCTAACCAGTACTCTATAGTAATTGCACAAAACAAAAGGCATTATGTCAATGTCACTTTAAAAAAAACATAATTTCTAAAACATCACAGTGGCGCCTGAGCACATTCTTCATTCTGTCCCTTCAACTAAAATCCGAGCTCAAACAATACTGACAACAATAAAACAATGTTAAGAACCAAAATCCTTTGTCATTATTCAAGTAGCTCTAGACTAATTATCGAATTATACAAATCAATATTCAGCACTTGCACTACCTCATCAACATACAACTCATACAACCATACAATATCTCATTAAACCTGGCTACCGTACACCTCCTACCTTAGAAGGCATTCCTAGACAAACCAACATTACTTGATCCTTCACTTTCCTTCACATCCTGTTAACGCCATACGCTTTTCTTAACAAGGTTGTACATGAAAGGTCAGGTTGGCTGGTTATTTTGAATTAGCATTTTTAGCTAGAAATGTTTATTTGAGTAGTCTATTAGTGATTGTTTGTAATACGTCTGGAGGGATAGAGGTGATAAATTAAGTATTGGGTACCTAATAATGAAGAGTTAAGGAGGAAAAGTAATAACTAAAATTAGCACCCTCAGGACAGGGTTTCCCTTAAAACATACTCCCAGCCCAGAGTAATATATCGGACAGTTTACTTTGTACGACTTTCGGTCCACTATTATAGTGGAGAGCCTACGATGCGTCTTCCATCAGTTCGTGGTCGCCACTCGACAACCTTTCTTCCCCATCGGTTGTCAGTTCTACGGGTGATATGGCCTGTTCATTGCCATTTAAAAGAGCTGACAGTGACTTTACTTCTGTTACGGATCTTCTCATTTATCATAGGGCTATTAATGGTTTACCATAATCATCACACTTGGCAGGCGTATTGGTGATCGCAGATTTTAATGTACCGAAAGGAATGCGGCTTACTCGGCTCAAACGGCACCTACGGGAAAAGATGGGGTGGTCCTATTTTCACACCAACTTTTTATCCCGGAAAATTGAGAGCTACCACGGGCAAACGGGTAAATAGAAGGTGATACCGCGGAGCACCGCTAGTAACAAATAATAAGATATCGTGTGGTCATTTCACGAAGGGACTTATTAAATCGATGACCTCATATTAAGTGCCGATGTGGTCAAAGATGGAAGCTTAAGGTAACCTGCTAAGCTCAAAATGGGGACATACAAACGTACACGTTAAACTTATCTATATTAATAAGCGAGCATGGCTCAGTGGTGAGCCGTGTGACTTTCAATATGACCCAGGTCCACATCCCACTTTGCCATGCACACTGATTTTGGGTTGGTAATAAAATGGCTAGATCGCAAAATGGCTTCATCTCACTTAGGCCAAAATATCTCAAAATATCCCAGCCGCCATTTAACTTAATCTCATCTAGTCCACATCTCAAAATGTCCAATTCGCAAAATGACCAGATCGCTGCTAGTCATCATCACAAAAAGTACAAGTATCAAAATTATTAAGTCGTACAATGAGTACGCAGCAAAAGGTCTGGATAGTCCATTGTGTAATCCACTAACCCGCACTTGGCCAGCATAGTGGGTTATAGTCTACACTCTCCCTGTGAGAGAAGGCTCGTGTCCCAGCTGTGGGAACGTATGGGCTGATAACTACGATAATAATACAGGTTTTTTTATCTAGAGTGTCTGACTGAGAGGGTTTTGAAAATTTCAAAGGAGAAAAGAGATATATTTAACTCGAAACTAGGTAAGTAGGTGGCTATTATATCGGAGCCTAGAATTCACACAGAGGTAAGTAACTTTTGGACTGCACTCAAAATAATCTGCATTTGGAATGCTACAGCCTCAGATTAAGAATTTAGATGGAGCATTGAGCGTCAGTCTGTGAAGTCAAAAATGGAGAACAATATGGTGCTGCCATTTCAATCTGCGATCAAATATAGAGTTTATTTGAAGATTTCAACCAGTTGACTAATTTCATGTTACATTTTTTTTCAAGATGTTTGTTCTCTTTATAGTTTTCGAATAAGACGTGTTAATCTTTGAATGTCTACTTAATAGTATAATTATGATTCCGACTATGTTCTTGCCGGAAGAGAGACGCATGCACCGTGATATAATTTTTGTTATAGCATCGCACTATCTCTGGCTGAATTGAATGGTCAAAAAGCTGAAAAAACCAAGCGACAATTTTGCAACTTTGCATGCCTGTTTTTTTGCTTCACTTTTGAGTTTTGTCTGTGTCGTCTATGTTGTTAAGTCTGAGGCCACAGCAGAGTTAGGTTTTAGCACCGGTAGGAATGTAATTTTCCTAGACGTTGTAAGTATTCAGGGCAGTCGTCGGGGCATTCCGCTCATTCCGCTCGTTTCGCTCATTCCGCTCGCTCGTTTCGGCGGAGTTCAGTTTGCTGCTGCATTTCGAATTAGGTTAGATTGTTTGTTATGTTATGGCCGAATTAAAAGTTGAAAGTTAGTAGGTGTTATTGTCTGCACTCCTGCAGTGGATGTTAGGTGCATACATAGTTGGTAGTTTTGAGTAGTTTTTAGTAGTTTTTCTCACTTCTATGCTTGGATATATTCCAAAGCAATATTACAAATTCCAAGGAAATTCTGTATGTTACCATTTCATGTCTATTGGCTGAACCAGCTTTGATTAAAATTGGTAAGCAGATAGAATTAACTTTAAGGAAGCGCATGGGATACTTTATTTAGTTGAGTTTATCAAAAGTTTGAGCTAAATTTTGTTTTGTTTCTAGGCTGCACCATCCTACTGCTGAGAAAACACACCCTGTATTCATCCACAAATAAAAAAGAAAAAAATATTGTACTTAAATAAAATATTATAATATAATATATTAATACCAAACGTAAAATATCTTTCATAAATGGAACACTCTTTCAATGCAATCGTTAGACATTGAGAGCACTAACTCAAATGTATTTTTGAAAGCAACTCTACCATACCATTACTGGCTCAAAGCATAAAATGCTACATTATTATCCATAGAATTAAATACGAAGACACGGCTGTGCCGTAGCGCTAGTAAATCGTCTAGGGTGGCAACGACGCGCGAACAGAACCGGACAGTCCAAAAAAAACGTTCTTAGTAATATTATTATTTAAAAAGATCGGTTAACTTGACTTCAAATTAGTGCCACATTAAGAAACTAAGAAGAGAAGAGTAAGAAGATAGGGTTTCTTTAAAGCATAAATATGGTTAAATGTTAATCAGTGGTAGGTCCCTAAATAGCTATTATTTTATAGCGATTCCCAATACAAGAACGAATTTTTTTTGAAAAAGCTTTTGTTATCCATTGGGATTTCTGGTGTGGGTGGATTTATCTTGTTTTCCATCAGATCCTCACCATGGGATCACTTTGGTGGGATCACCCTGGATGTATAGGTACTTATTTTACCAACGCTACAGAGTCAAAAAGAATTACCAACCAAAATTGGTTCACAATTTTTGAACATGCTTTTCTTCTCATATGCCCAGTAAAACCGTGACCAAAGCCAGCCAATTACCACTTATGTTTGTCTATGGCTCAAAAACTATGCAAGTTTTATGTATGTGCATAATTTTAACGGATTTTAACCGCATACACGTTACATTGGCAACTTTTGTTCGGTTGCCATTGTTTTCGTAGCTGTATTAATTGCTCGAGTATTGTTTTTTTTCGTCGTTTTGTCTCCGCGACGTTTTCAGGTTAATTTTTTTGTTAACTCTCGTATAGTATTATATTATCTGTGGTCGAGTAGAGATTTATAGGTATATGTGGATTCAGGTCGTTCTTGAGGAAGCTGCTGGAACCAATTGAGATATTTACTTAGTGATTTGAGCATTATATTTTTTGACAATAAAGTCGTGTTGTCTGGTTAGTGCCTACATTTTTGTTGTCTAATAAGCTTTTGTATATAGGGAGGTAAAATCCCTAACGGTTGTAGGCTTCGACTTGATTGAATAGATTTAAATATTTACTAAGGTAAAACTGCATCTAACTACACTGTAGTTTTTCCTAATCCATGTAACAGCCTCGTGAAATACCTAATTATTTTATATATCGAGTTTCATTATTATATCAAGCTGTCACATGTCAGGGTGCGAAGAGACGATCATTAAAAGTACTAGCTTGATGCGTAGGTACTCACAGCTTTACTCACACACTATCACAGCCTTCTGAACTGAGGGCTAAGGGTTCGATTCCTACCCAGGGCAAACATTTGTGTGATGAACATAGATGTTTGTTCTGCGCCTGGGTGTTATATTGTTTTCTATGTATGTATTTACAAACAAAAACGTATCTAAGTATTGTATCAGTTATCTGGTTCCCATAGTACAAGCTATGCTTAGTTTGGGGCTAGATGGCGCTGTGTGAAATGTCCACACATATTTATATTTATTTATATTACGTCATGAATAAGTGTAGGTGCGGGAGCAACCGTGAGCTTATCCTATAGTATGCTTACATACAATATAACAATAAAATTCCATATATAGAACTTCCCATCAGGTGAGATTATGGTCAAACGCTAGCCTTGTCACTAGTCTTTGATAAAAAACAACCATGAGAAAGTCTAACGTAGGTACTCCTAAAAATATACAGTTCACACAAAAAAAACAGGTATAGGTACGTTGAAAATATACAATTGTATATGTACCTACATGTTAGTCGTAGAAGTAGCTATAGTGCATTGTTTATTCCGTATTCTTGTTTGTTTAAACATCTTTCACGCCAAAACTACTGAACCGATTTAAATGAAACGTTGAACACAGATTGATTACACTACCAAGAGTAACTTACTAGTTAGTACCGCAGTAACTTGTAATTTTTTATTTCTAATACGCCTAATTATTTATTACCTGCATATTTTCGGTGGTCCCTCATCTTTTTTAACACAATGCCTTTATTAAATATTCCAGACAGGCTCGTTAAGCATCCACAGGACTATTAAAGCTTGTTCGATGTAGGTAATAGACGTGATATGGTCGTGTGACGTACCTGTCGTAAGTTATTGCGTAATTTTCAATGAGTTATTTGCATATTGTACCTTAATTTATAGTGGTACACTCTTGTTACTGACGCTGACTGTCAATTGGGGTCTTAATATTAATTATTATTTGTATTCATGCAGCGTTTTGGAGCTCGCAGTTTATGCGCTTTTTAACGATTTCAACGAAATATTTTAATTGGTTACGTATTTTAAGTGGTTTTATTAATTGTTTTGCTACATTGAGAGTCACGCGTTTGTGTCTGGTTTTATTTTAATGTTTGGTAGTATTGAATAATTCTTGCTATTTTATTTATTCATAAAAATATTTGTCATAAATGTTTTAGGCTCTGCTAAAAATCAGTCCGGCTAGTCTAGAGTAGGTATAGTAAATTATTATATATCATGATTTTTATAAAACATATTAGTAGGTATAAATAAATTTACAGTTATATTTTGTGAATCTGTCTAATTAGAAAAAATGAGAACTATTGAGGAGTCATCACAGAAGCAAATTGGCACTCTCCTCATAAATAATTTTATCCAAACAATCTAATAATTTATACAACAAGTAACCATTGTTAAACCCACATTGTGTTTTCTAACAAAAATCACTAGAACAATATAAAAATTACGAAGCATAAAAAATCTCTCAGGATTTACATAACACGTATTAAGTGATCACAACAAACAATAAATTGTCTGATAAATATAGCATAAAAAATAAAGTGGCGAACACAGGAAGAATGAGAACAGCCATTATTGTGTGTTGTAAATTATTGTAAATCTGAATACGTCATAAATCTACCGCACTGTTTGAAAGATTGTGCGTTACTTTTTTATACTGTGTTAATGGCGGACCGATGAGTAATAAAGTTATTTGAAGCGTTCACTTCACGCCTTGCTACTACATTTCGTGTTTACCAGATAGGGTTTTAATACCAAGATTCCAAGTAAATTAACAAATCTAATAAAACAGTGCAATATTTGAATAATGAGTTGCATTATGAAAAAGGTGCATGCCTATTTAAACCATTCATAATGTAGTCACTGGCTACACAGACATAAAGGCAGTCCAAATACTTCACTCCACTAGCAGAGATAGCGCATCCAACTTAAAGCCTCAAATATATTATAATTTTGGAATCAGCTCAATAAACGGAAAAGAACACGCCAGTTCTATTTATTCATTTTGCATTTTATTCATGTTTTATTCAACTTGTATTCATCTCAAAGCATCACCCATCACGACTTAACTTGTGTCACCATCACCAATTGACAATAGAGAAATTAACGGCACAGAGAGGAGGGGACGAGAAAATATTTTGATTAAAAATTTATTCCACCAGCGAAAAATATGGGGTCATATACTACCCTAGTAACGCTATGACGTCACGATATGGGGTCAGGTCGTACCCCAGCGAGAGGCAACTGACAGATGTCAATCTGACGTCGGTAACACGGGGGATGCTGGTTTTTTAATGCGGCTAACAGGAGATAACGATTATGTGTGTTACTCATTTACATTTGTGGGATTATGATAAAGGTTGCGTTTGTTTTTGTTTTGATTCGTATTTGGTAATAAGTTGCACAGTCGTAAAAGTCTCTATGAATAAAGTTTAGTGACGGATATAATTGTAAAACTAAACAAACACAGTTAGTATACGATAGCACTTCTTAGAGCTATTTTTATTTTATTGCTTCGTATAAAAATGTTGTAATAAAATATTATCTGTGTTAACTTTTAAATTTAATACTAATTACAGTTATATTATGTTCATAAACTCAAAGATTATTGTCGATGTAACAACATTAAAAAAACATAATTTTACACAGTAACCCGATGACACCTTTCGGGTATTTATTTTATAGGTGATTATTTTTAAGCTCTCTGTGAGGTGTTAAACTGCAATTAAATTAATATTAAAATGAAAAAGAAATAAAAATATCATTTTAAAAACCTATAATATAATTTTTCATCACACATTTATTTTAAATGTCATAAATTTGTCGCTATTTGTAAATAATCTTCTACTTATACTAAAAAAGTATCATAACCAATGAAAACTATTATATTTTATCATTTTCCTATGCAAAATGGTGGTTTAATCTCTTTTGATTTAATTATGATTTCATCCAGTATCTGTTTCAATTAAAACACAGTTAAGCACTAGAAATTCAACCTAATTTATCTATTTGAGACTTAAAAACGCCCAGCTTGTACCAATCTACTTAATATAAAATGTTTTTATTTTAATTACATTGTTAATATCAATAAATAATAATATTCTACGATCAAAATATGTATATTATTTTTTTTTATATAAAAATGCATAATAAATATAAAAGAGACATTTATAGTACACGGATTAATAAAAATGTCTCACATCATGGTCACCCTACATCCAATGACAGTTGCACAGGCGAAAGGTGCGCACTGAATGTATTACAATAATTGCATATGACATACATATAAATATTAATAACTGGCCTGTAGGGGATGGATAGTAATAGCGCGCCACCACTCCGGGAAACGTTTTTTGCGATTTGAATATCGTTATATTTATTATGAATAACAATTAATTTGTAAAAAGCAGCTATCCTATTTTACCAGGTGGGAGGACTTTTCTGCAAAGTTCGTCTAGGTAGGTACCACCGCTCTGCCAGTTATTCTGCCCCTAAGCAGTAGTGTGCAAGCACTACTGTGTTCCGGTTTGAAGGGCATTGTAGCTAGTGAAATTACTGGGCAAATGAGACTTTATGACCTGATTACACAGTGTAGTAATCTGATTACTAGACTGTGTGATGTCTCAGGATGACGTGCGCAGTGCAATGTCACGCAAAACTTTATTAAAGTTCCGAGTGACACTGCAACTGTTATGGGCAGCCGTGTCGCTTAACATCAGGTGAACGACTAGCTCGTCACGTCATTAATTCTCATAAAAAAAAATCCTAGTATGCGCCGTGCGAGAAAACTTGTCATTGTTGCCAGAGTGAGACACGCACCACCATAGTTTCATCACGGTCACTTACGAGAAAAAGTGTCAAGAAAAGGCGCAGTGCGCATGTTAGCCGGGCATGCCTCCTCCATAAAATGACGCAATGGACGCTTGGACGCTTTGAAGGGGTTTGCCGTAATCACCGCGGTTGCACCACCGTAGACCGCATCGTCACTTTCCATCAGGTGAGATAGCGGGCAAATGCGGGCCTATAAAGTTATAAAAATGTTATTTGTTAAGTTCGTATTAGCGCAAATAAAACAAGAACTTAAGCTTAAAGCAATACGAATTTCAAAATCATTCCATTTTTTTATATTAATATCTACGAACAAGCAGACTGCCCGTCTAATGGTAAACAGTAACGGTCGCTTATATTTTTTTTTGGGTTTAACCGGCCTGGATACAAAGTCTGAAACAGTGTTGCCAGTTGTAAGGCTTTTTTAATACCCGTTTTATGAGGAAAAATCGTAAGTTTTTTCCCGCCAAACATACGAAAGAAAGTTTAATGTACTCAACTTAGACCAGTAGCCGTTACGAGCTAGATAGAGCTATCTCTCGTTGATCTAGCCTAGTTTATTGCCTAAATGAAACTGAGATTTATTATCTAGGGCTTATCGGGTTACGCAAGTCACGCAGCGTTAAATTAAAAAAATGAGATTGAATGATGTAGTTTTGTAATGCCATAAAAAATTTTACTCATCGCATGTTTTACATTAGGTAACTATTACCTACTTAATGATTTTAGGTATTTTCTATGTCAAAAACGGATAGTGTTTTTTTTTTATTTTAGGATCAACAATCAGTACGACTAAGGATAATCATTATACAATACCGTATTAAGTATATTATAGCTTCATCATCCACAGAGAGAACCACTTTGAGCTGCTCACCAACTGCATCCATCGGCTACCCGCGGTTTTCACCTGATCGTCGGGCATAGCTTCAAAAGCGCACATTTATTATCTGTCACCATGATATTAATGGTGGTATTGGTAACCGTAGGGTACACCTGTATCATATATTTCGCGTAGACTTTGTTGCCAACATACAAAAAATAAAAACCATTTCCCAAATTTGAATTTTCGTTCTTTCACAAACAGGGACGTATTCAGAGCCAAATTTACATGTTCCTATAACACTTAGTGTCATTGACACGAAAATAAATCATGTCGCCTAACAAATTACTTTAATTCTTCCGCTATAAAAATCTAAGTTAGGCATTAGAAGCGAGACGTTGGGTCGTTAATTCCTATCACGTGCCCCCCGTCCCTCGGAGGCGACATTTTATTTAATCAAGAACACTTTTTAACATTCTTGCGGCACCGCCACAATATTTTCTAAACGTGTCCGTGAAAAAAATAAGGAGACTTCCTGGTTCATTAGACAAATTTATGCAGTTTAAACGGCCGCTGTTAAATAACTGGCTTAGATTATTTTCACACTAACATTGTGTCTTGACAAATAGATCTAAAAAAATTGAATTCAATCTTAAATTGCGTATTTACTAAAAAAAATAGATGTTAGATAGATAAATAGTCTTTATTGAAACCCCACATCACAAATCATTAAAACTAAGTATGTTAAAAACTTAAAAGAAATGTGTCACAATGGGCGAGTCATTCATATCGGTCATACATGGAAATTATTACAATATACAATTTTACATGGAAAGGAATAACGTATACCTTTATTTTATGTTTATTTTAGGTTACAACTAAATTATTTTCTTTCTTTCTTCAATAAAAATGAAGCTTTAAAGCTCACATAAATCTTTATAATAATGACTTCACAATATTAATACTTAATATACAATAATCTCAACTCCTGAAAAGCACTACTGCTTATTTTCAGGTGAATGGTACTTTTCCTAAAATCATAACATTTTATACAGAACGGCGTGGTTTATAATTTGCGACAGACCGTCGATTGCGCCGACATATTTTAGCGTCGGTATAAAAACGTTCCCGACGAAAGTTTTCATAGCGCCCATTAAAAGGAAATCATCTTTCTTAATTTCCATCACAATAATCATAAAAATACTTTAATTAAAATGGATTTTTCCCGAATTATCCCGCGTCCACGCTCTAAGCAGCTTTACGGCGTCGTAAAATAATCTTTTTTTACTCTCGTCCTGCGTTCGCGAGCATAAATTTAAGATTTTGTCAGATTTATTAAGTAGGTCTTGTGTGAATTTGTCGTAAACGTCCGATAGTATTTTACTGCTGTAAGATTATTACGTTTTTGACCAAAAAAATAAACACCTTGTCGCGACGGTGGACGTTTTTAATTCTAACCTTTTTTGATCGTTAAAATTCGGACTTAAAAATCTTAGGGTCAATTAGACCTATTCTAACAAAAGCCGTAAGAGTTTTTCATTCAAAAAATTTATTGGGTCATAAAATTTTTAATCGTAATAAATATTTTTGAACAGTTTTACGTCTCTACCGATGATGAGACGGTCATATCGTAAAGTGTTATAGGAAATAAAACCTATTTGGTTGGATTAAATGAGTTCTAAATATACATTTAATTGTAATTACATAATTTGGTCGCAACTTAATGCGTGCCGTTTAAAATTAACCCAAGTTGTTACGACCGGAACTGATGTGCGTAGATTTATTTTTATGTTGTTGGTAAGATAAATACTGCGAAGCTTCTAGAAGATGATGAGATTATAAATTGATAAATGAGCAGGCATAGGTAATCACAAATATTTTAGTCAAAAGCTTTTAAAATAATTCTATAAATAGAAGTACCTACCTACATAATAGAAAAAACTAGAAGCGCCGCTGATGCTGGCAGAATGTATCAATAGTGCGTTCCCAGAAAAGTACCAACATAAGAAAGAAAATTTGATGTAGGTACCAATTTCAAAAAGAAATCAAGAACTAAATAAACTTTCGAATGAAAAACCGCTTCAGCCTCGGTGCCAATATTAAAAATGCATTTGGCTGCATTTCCTCGAGTTTTCCCGAACGTTCCTTAATGACCCCAAGCATTAGTTATCTTTAAATTACCCTCAATAGGTACCCCGAGGGTCGAGAAGGACCCAAAGACTGAAGGGAGTACCAGGGCGGCAGGGACGAGGTGATAACGGATTCAAATAGGGTTTCTTATCTCCGAGATTGCCAGAAAAAAGTAATTAACTTTGTTTTTTTCGTCTGGAGAATTTAGATTTGGAATAGGACGGTACTTAATGTGTTTGTGATGTTCTCGCTTTTAATTATTAGATTGTGCATCTTGAAAACACTTTGTTTGTAGTCGGCCATTTGTGCGTTATTATTATTTTTTGGTATTGTCTGCATAATTTTATTTTGTGCTTGATCATTTTACTGTTCATTTTCATTAGACTGAAGGTCCGGGCGATTACGATACAAAGTCACAACATTTATTTGTTTGTTGATTCATATTTTCTTGTGTTTCTTGTGTTTTTGATACCAACATTATGTTACAATAATTAATTTAAGACGGTGTAAAATTGGTTCAAAACGAGCTTTGGGACGAATACCCTTAAAATCTTTTAGTCATAATTAACTCACTTTTGTTTATTAAAACGGTCACATCATTAAAACAAATTTCCTTTTAATATCAAAAATATTTTCATCTTTTTCCTGTTTATCACATTTTCTTTCCAAAACGAGACAAAAATAAACAAAACATTAACGTAAAAGCAGGATGGATACAGATTAAGAAAGCGAAAAAAAAATTGTATTGTTTCATTTTCAAAGACAGTTCTAATTTCCCGAAGGTAATTTATCACGTGACGTTTTAGGAGGGCAACACGCTCGATATTTTTTTCCTGAACAAGGGGAGCGAGTACCCCGCGACGGTTTTAAATTTAGAATCATATTTTCGAATTATTATGGAATGCCTTTGCGGGTGGGAATACTCATACTGTGAATTCCGGGATAATGTTTGTGTGTGCTAGAATTAAACTATAAACTAATTAGTATTTTCAAAATTAAATGTTGTAAGTCTTTGCACCTTTCATTTATATAAGGAGGTAAGGAAGTATTTGTAACGTTCCGTAAAATGATTTCAGCGTGATGGACCAACCAATACCTACTTAGAATTAGATAGATAATTTAGGTAATAATAAAATTATTGACGTTATCGAACTCTACATTTAGAAGTTTTTATTCTCATTAAATATAGGTCCATAATCATAGTTTCAGCGTTCTAACATGTTAAAAAAGATTTATCACGTGGGCTGAATGCAAGCGACGACACGAGCCGCAATCACCATACAATCGTCACGGCGTCTCTGTTTGCAAATCGAGGCGGGAAAACGCCATTGTACAGACAGATTAGCATTTTTTTAAATAGTGTTCCAAATTTGAACATGGCGGCGTCTGTTGGTGGTCTTGCTTAGATGTTCTTTCGTGTACTTGGAATAGGGATGGGAAATATTGTGAACCCCGTCGTCGCCGCCCAAGAAACGTCTTGAGCGACCCGGAAGATCCTATAGCAGCCGTTGTTTCGGCTGCGCTAGGATCACCGGACCAGTCTAGCCCTTCTGGCTCAGGTACCGATTTCGGCACCGGTATAGGATACCAGCGTAGCACAATCAGACACCGACCCCACCGGCGAGGTCGACGTACCCCCCCGTAGGTTAGCTAGAATGGTCGCGACTTTCCATAGGGTCCATTCCTCTAGCGGACGTAGCCTTCTTGATCCTCAAATCCCGGCAACAGCCCAAGCCGAGGCTCGCACCCCAGGGGTGGCCTTGAGCTAGTTGCCCCCCACTTTTGTCGGCTGGGTGCCTTAAGCGCCTGCCCTCCCGCCCGGTCACGCTGTAAAGGTCGGTAGCGACCAACAGCATTAGCCCGTTCAAAAAAAAGGAAATATTGTGAGAACGAGAAAAAAGACGTAAAAAAACTTCGAATGTTGGTGCCCATGCTGTGTTGTGTTGTACATACAATACAATACCAAAACATTTTGTATCCAGTACCACATTTTGTGGATACCTATTATAATAAATATTTCTTTTTGTCCATAGGTAGGAAACATAAATCAATTTAGAATTAGGTACCTAATTATATTATATACCACAATAATAAAAGATCACAATAGAAAAAAATAATTAAACAAACACAAATTATTTTTATATTAAGTAAGCATAGTAGTAAGTATATTAATTACTAAGAACAGTCTTTCTATAGGCAATGTTTGGATGGAAAACATTGGAAGAAGTGGTAATGTTTTATTTCCCCAAACAATTACTTTTTAATTAAATTAAAGCTTTCCTTCGATGCATCAAACAAAAATCTTTGTTTCTTGTCACAAATGCGCACGAAATCGCTTCGACACAAGCGCCAACGAAGCGAGTCGCGGAGCGCCGCATAAGCCTCGCCGAAGACGAAAGCCTCTTACTTGCTTTAAAAGCAGAACTTATCATAAACTTTACGATATCTCAAAGTTTGAGTGCGTATTCTGTCACGCAGTTAATTTTGAACGTTGCTTTCGGATGATTAAAGTTGTTTTGGGTTTTTGACGTATATTTGACGTAGTTTGGCGGTTACAGAGATTTAGCTGAGAAATTATGTGTAACGTGTACAGCTGTCACGGCTATGTTAAAAAGTTATTAAAGCAAAGGCAATGAGGGTGGACGGTATAAACAACGAGGAATTTATAATAATTATTATCTTGAAGTTATTTGTGACGTGATGCAAAAAAAAATATCTTTCTTCTTTTATGTACCCACAATAAATAATTAAACACATTCTTAGTCATATTATTTATAATTAACCACTGATGATGCCAGTTTCATGAATTAAGCCTCCAATGGAATAAAGAAAACATAATGCGTGCTCGCTCAATCCACGGTTTTCATTAATAGTCGTGCTCTCCATTTTTCATATAATTTGCGGTTAAATTTACGAGCTGCAGATTGAGCTACTTGCTGTGGTATCGATAATTAAAACGTACTTTAACGTCGATATATCGATAATAAAGGGTTCGGTAAATCATCGATGGCGGCTACGCGCGGCACTAGCGGTAATGATGGGAAAAATTGTCCGATTAATTTTAATAGCGGATTACTGTACTCGTTGGATGCGATCGCGAAATATTCGTTATGTTTTATACATTTGTGGTGAGTAGTTTCGGCACCAAGCTTTTCTTAAACTTCTAAGTAATACTACTTAGCATGTATTATTACTCTGTGGTAGATATTACTTTGTTAACGATATCTACTTTAACCTACGTGTAACTTATAAATAAAATGTTTTTGAAAAAATCTTCGAGGTGTACGACTCGGCAATTTCACTAGGTGTAACTACTATATTTTGTAAATACACAGTGCAGAAATCAGTTCCTCAAGTAGGAACAAATATCAGAATATTATCTGCAGCAAACGGGAGAAAGGTAGCGGTAGATTACCTAGCAAGGTCTAGCAAGTGAAGGCACATCTTTTCAAGTAAATATTCTTATTCATAAAATTAAGTTGGACATTTAGAAATAACGTGATTTCTTTGTTGGTGTTTGTTCCCCATATAATTTTATACGTAACTTACGACAATAGAGTTAACAAATAAATTAATGCACAACAATCTCCAGGGCATTTAGAACCGCATTAATTAAAAACAAATTAATAATACCTACAACCGCTCACTTTATTCCTCTTCCCTGAACATTATCCATGCTATCTAAAGTATTTATCATCATATGCGGTTAGAAAATTGCCAATAAAAAAACAGGCCCGTCTCAGTACACGGTAATTAAACATGCGGTAACCGCAAGATACTATAGATAAAAAATACTCGTGCGTGGTAGCGAGCACGAAGTACCAGGGACATATAAAGGGTAAAGAGTCACAGGTGTATTCCACATTAGCATGCGGAGACAAAGGCGCGGGAATGCGCGGCCTCCACGCGCTTCTGCTGCCCTGCTGCTATTGTCATAAATGCTAATGAACATTAGGAATTTAAAAAAAAACAAATAGCATCGTGTAGACTTTTTTATTTCGGTTCAACTGTTACGGAATCGGTGTGACGGATTTCAAATTCGAATGGATTTGGAAGCACTATTTTCTATTGTAAAAGCATACTCAACAATTTTAATAGAAATTTAGAAAAAATTTAGTACTTTATACTCTATGAGAACCTAGTCATTTCATAGAGTAGGTTAATTTTGGCATACAAACAGTTTCAGTGGCTGACTAACATTAGTAGACTTAGTTCTAAGGCAAGTCAAAGCAAAACTGAAAACAAACAATACAAGCAAAAATTCATAAATCTCTACAAAACCAGTGTCAAATAAAACCAATGTTAATCTAGGCAAAAGCAGTCTCCCATTCAGCGTAACTATTATCGAGATATAACATTACTAACATCTCATTAACATGTAAATTAGTAACAGCCCACAACAATAACGTAACCTAACCGGGGAGGGCGCAACAAAAACCGTTTTAAACGATCATAATGAACACCGCAGAAAACGTAGGATTTTAATTAGAGCCGTCCGTGCCTCCGGCGCGACCGCAAGCCGTAAACTGTACGACTTACCTTACTCGCCAGTCGCCTCCCTAGCGTTAAAAGTTAACGTTCCTTTTCCAAGTTTCAGATTTTTGAGTTAATACTGGCAGCTTGTAAATGTCTGCTGCTCGATTGGTTATTATTTTTTGATCGCTCTATTTTTGAAACGAGTTACTATTTTCTTTTTAACCACAATTTTTAATACTGGCAACTAGAATCTCGGTCCGCTCGGCTGTTACTTTTTAAATCGCTCTATTTGTGGCAAAGGAAATGAGATTTGTGCCCGGGAAAATTCGGAAAGAAATGTCCCCGGTCCCTCAGATAACAAATGCTGACCCGCAGAAATGTAGAGCAGGATTCCGACGTCCGCATAAGAACGACAATATTTGACCGTATAATAATCCCGCGTATTTCTTCCACTTTGTTCGGTTGGTATTTTCGCAAGAGGGAAAACTCGGCGGTATATCATCCCCATGCACAGATTTACCCCAGAAACAAGAGCCGAATCTCCATAGGAATTGTCTGCGGGCAAATATCAGTGGTTCAGTTTTATCATACGAATGGCTGGACCTAAATAATGTGCCCTTATTACCATACATTCGGCCGTGCCACGCCGCGCCGCGTACCTTTCTTCTATGTGTTTCACTCACGAAAAACCCCAAGTATTTTAGTTATTAAAAGTTCTAGACGTCTTTTACATAGCCGCGTCCAATGGAGCGCGAGTAAATAGGGGTAGCGTTGAGGGTAGGAACCGAAAAACCGCAAGACAATCCCGAAATTCATTACACGCACTAGGAGACCATCCTTGGAATTCACAATATTGAAATCCTCGCCTCCCGCGCCCTTCTGCTCCCCTGGTACTGATATTACGTAGACCCCGCTATTGCAAACTAACACGAATAAGTAAATCGCTCACTTTGCATAACTCGCGGATACGATTTTTGCTTTTCTCGCTCTGACGTCAGTGAAAACATCAGTCGTAAACAATGAAAACATATCATAAAACAATTTAGCCGGTAATCCAAAGTAATTTATGGGCAGTAATATCGAGGAGAATCAGTGTTATATCATAAAAAGAGCACTTAACTGATGTATTAGCTAACACGGGCAGCCGATTTAATAACTATTATTAAACTCTTGACGAAATTCCCCAATAATAAAACTGAGAGCGGCAGCTTCCGATTATGATACCTCCTTAACTTAAATATGGTTTTTAACGCGCCTATGATTTTATGACTGGCTGTGGTTATTAGAGAGGCACTTACTTTCACTCGGGGATGTTTACTTAGTTTCGCTCATTTCGCTCAGCGTTGCTAGTGTCAGAGCGTGTTCGATATTCAAATATTCAAGTTTTCCAGTTGATTTCGAAGGCGTGATACACCCGCGGAAGATAAAAATGTATCATCCGTTCATTTTACGGGCGCGCCAATCGTAAAGAGTGCATCACTTCGCTCGCGCCACCGCCCGAACATGTGTCGTAAAGAGACCTCTTCGGCTAACAATTTCCTGATGGTCTGTAAATAGTAAGTTTATTGTCTTTTTATGAGGTACTCGGACCGTAAAAAGGAAATAAAAGAGCACCGCCGATGGTGATAATAAAAAAAATAATTTTCAACTCATCTTCGTGATTATCTCGCTCTGTTTTACGAGAGTGGAACGCGTGCGAGCGGGAGGTAAGGTTTACAGCGTGTCGTACCGATGTGACCCTTTCGACTCGATGGGGGTAAAGGTCGTAAAATGGGAGCATAAGGATAATGTTTTGGGTTTCCTATACTGCGCTTCATTCATGATTTCGTTTTAGTACGCCGTCGGTAGACATGTAAATCCGATTGCTTTCACGACGTCGATACTCGTACGAATCGACGTTTCGCCCCATTATGTGTGTATTACATCCTTAATAGAAAAAAGGAGCTATATCCGTTCCACACAGGCCGTATATTTAAAAAGTAAATTTAAAAGTAAAACGAGCAGTGCGCAAAATCCGAGCAAATTCAAATTTGGAACGGTGTGATAACAGTAGCATTAATTGCATAGGGATGGGACAGTGTTGCGTTGTGCGGACGATTCCGGACCGCTAGGAAGATCCGACACTCCATTTGTTCAGGTCGAGTGAGCCTGAAGTTGGAGACGGGACGCATCCTAATTCTTAAAGGGCCATCACAAGACCTTTATGCGTTAATAAAGTTGCGATATAAAAAGAATGAAGGCGTCCGAGGGTGAAGGCGGAAGGGTACGAGTTAAGTGCGCGTTTAAGACGATCTTGAGGGCGTGCGAATTTGTCAGGCCATAGACTGTGACGATTCAATTGTGTGATTAAATAAAGACAAGGCCTTTTGCTATTGTTTTGAGGTTTTGTTTTATTTCGGTGCTAAATGGTTATTGCTTGTAAAACAAACCTTTTTTGTTACAGTGAATGGTTACGTTGCTCGCTGAAATGTTGTTGATACTTTATTCAAGAAAATGACAAAATGGCAAGCTGCCAGCTTAATGGTAAACTGCAGACATACTTAAAATAAGTGCAGTGGCCAGATTTAGTAGCTGTGAATGTTGAAGATCTCTCACAAAAAGTTTTTCGGTGGATTTACGATTTGATTGAAATTTAAACTCACACTTATAACAAAACTGGCAGAAAAGAACAACAATTAGTGCCGAAACCGAGGATATTGCAAAAGAATCTCATTATTTGTTTTATTATTGGTGCATACACAAAAATGCTAACGATTTAAGTATCAGTAAAATTTATTTAACATAACGTAATAATTTATACCTATTGACATACCTACTCAAAGTACCAAACTACTAAAACAGTATCAAGATCGGTTGCGAGCTCATTTAGCAGAGAATCATGATTCACTTGCGTATACAGCCGTAAACATTATCCCATAAACTAAAACCTATAAAAACTTAATTGCCACCGCAAAAATGTATCCAAAGATAAACTGTAGTCGCGCCTCTAGTGGCCCTAGTTAGCTCTAAACAAAGATGGCGGACTAGGGTTGTCACTTCTAACTTGTTTTGTTTTTGCAAAACCTAAGTAGATACTGTAAATAATAACGTATTATAACTTAGAGTATCAATGTATCTATTAAGAACAAATCATTATATTTTATGCCAATTTTCATTTAAAGGTTACTTACTACCTAGATGTGAATGATTGCATTTAGCCACAAACTATATCATTTTAATGACTATACCTTTTAATTCTTTATAATTTGTTTGCTATAGTGCGTAGAGTTTTATCTGCCCATAATATTTTGTGAAATTACACTGTAAAGGAAAGGCTGGCAACCCTATCTGTTAAGGACACGGGAGTGTTTTATAGGTCGTAGGGGTTTATTTAACGCTCATATACAGATTTTATACATCCCTGTCTCTCCGTCTGAGGGGGCATCGGCTTCAACGGTATTATTTGTCTGGAAGAGACCGTTTTCTCGATAATGTAGCTTATGTCTACTAGACCCCCTAGCATGCGCACCGTGAATAATTTCGTCGTCGCTGTTAGAGTGAGACACACTTAAGCGCTACCTTATCACGGTCTCTCACGAGAAAATATTATCGCCGTGCGCATGCTAGCCCGTCTGTACGATAACGCTATCCCAATTGGTTTAGTTAATATAGTTATCGAAAAGCTCTGAAACGATTAGTCTGAATAAAACCATGGAATGCTTTTGGATGCAAAAGGCAAGTAGCCAATCAAAGTGATGCTATGCAGGAGGTGTATGATGTTCAGCAGTAGATGTCTTCCGAGTGTTGATGATAATAATGACCGTTTTCAGTGATATAACTTTGGGATCTAGTTGACGGATTGAATGAAGAAAGTCTGCTTCAACTTGCGAAATCTTTTATCTGGATGTTGGTAACTTGGCACTTACGTAGTACATATTGGTACTTGCGTAGTCGTATTTATGAACTAATCTTGACGATTGATTGATTCTCATTGGTTTAGTCGCTTTTAAGAGGTTTATGAAATTATAGAAAAATAGTATTCATTTCTACACGATAAAAAATAGTAATGGATCAAACTATCATTTATAATATTGGGTAAACAAAAACAATCAGTGTTACTTGTTACATTGGGCATCCTTATGGCTAATAGATCTCTTCCAGGCAACCTTTATCGAAGATATCGGAGGGTGAAGCAATGTTGTTGATTGAACTTGTGTCGTACTTGAACAGTCTTGAGAAGTAAGAGGCTTGTAATTAAACATGGGGTCGCGTCTTAAGATTGTGTGCAGGATTTCTCTTGTAAGACTTCCTGAGAAGATGAAAAAATATTATAGGTAAACTGGCCACGAAAAGAGATATCAGAGTAAAGAGGAAAGTTTTGACCATAAATAAATAAATATAAATAAATATGTGTGGACATTTCACACAGCGCCATCTAGCCCCAAACTAAGCATAGCTTGTACTATGGGAACCGGATAACTGATACAATACTTATATACTTTTTTGTTTGTAAATACATACATAGAATACAATATAACACCCATCAATGCTGCCAAATTCAATAATACAGTAATTATAACCTTATGTCATGATGCTAGATAATACGGCATCTGTAATACTTATACACTACCTATATGATAGAAATTCCTAGAATCCGCATAAAGCATTTATTCTGTACACTTATAGTATGGACAGCAAATGAGCACTTAATATCAGCATTATTGTTTCCTGACCAAATTATAGAGTAAAGCGGCATCTTCTACGCAAGGCAGGTTGTCGACCGTGTTGTTGCTTACCATCAAATGTGACTTTGATCAAATGTAAAGCTATATTTTATATCAATGATAAAAAAATATCTTCACACTAATTATTTCAACCACATACTATTTTTTTTATAATAAGCAAAAGTTAACCAGTTTCTCATCCTCCAGTTCCAGTTTATTCGTTTTCTGAGGAAGGATTTAGGTTTGTTTATATTGCCCTGAGAAAATAATCTCAGGCTTTATCAAAACACAATCTTAACAAACGAGCGTAATACGTTCTTATCTCAGAAATAATCACCTGATCCCGCTCGACTCGCCTATGGAAAGTACCCGCTAACGGCCGAGACAACCATTTGAATTTAGAATACATTTCAAGAATTTAAATTATCCTCGCGACCTTGGCCACTGTCAATCACCCAAAAGCCCCAAAAAAGATCGAAAACCTCAAAACTGGCGACAACCGACAACACTTACGCATTGTAATCGAATAATCGAGCACTCGAGCAAAACGCGTTAAGTTATTTAGAATCGAGTCCCCTCGACACTAGTCTGTAATCGAATCGGAGACCGCCACTTGGCGACACTTGAGCCGAGTGTTACTTTGTTAGCCGATTTTTGTGAGGGACGCCTAGCCCTAGCCCCTGGGGTATGCCAGATTATGCAAAAGTACCCGACGACTTCACACTCACTGCTTTACGGCGTCTGCGAATTTGACGCCTAACTTTGAATCGCTTTGTTTTACTTAACATATCTCAAGTAGCGCGACAAACACCCAGATCGCGAGATAAACTCTATATCAGCGAATGTCGTCTAACAAAAAGTAACATGGCGCGCAGACGTGCAGACACGCCGTAACAAATTAATTATAGCAAAACCAGAAAAACATCGTCTGATTAAAAAACCCGCTCATCCAGATTAATATTCACGCAATTCGAGTCGCGCTAGTATGAAACGAGAAAATTAACACTAAACAATGCGACAGTGTCACAAACAATTTGGAATAATCGATTCCGAAACGATACTAGATCCGCGACTAACACGTTGTAAACGAGTCGAATCTGACTCGATTCATTGCGTATTCCGATGACGAGACACAATTCAATTTGAATATTTTGACGTGAGCGTCGAATACTAATACCGACTACAGTTTAGCAAATTGTATCTTATAGTGCGAGTTTTATGTTTTATTTATGATACATACGATTGTAAATTTAATTTGTGCCGCGATATACGGATTTCGGGTGTTCTGAAAATTCGAGTGAAACCAATTTCGCATCCGATACGGAATCTGTAATCAACGTTCGTTCCGACGCTGACTTTTGACGTAACACCGCGTCAGGCCGCGTCGGATGAATGACAGCATTGTCGGTCGGTAAATAGGCGACAATCTCATTTAAGTTCATGCACTCCATTCATACAGTCTGTTCGTATAGCTCGAGGATTCTATTCCAACTTTCACTGCGAGTGCGTCAGTTGATATTAATTAACAGTCAGCTCGGAACATGGGACATGAGTTTTGGCAGCGTCTCCAGTGAAAAACTTTAAGTATCGGAAATAGAATCGGATGAGTAATGACGCGATATACCTAATGAACGTCGTGTGAGACTGTCACTTGAGTTAATTAATGTAGCGCTGTTTCCACGCAGCCTTTCCACGGAGCTTATTATGTTTCGTAATAGAATAGACACGGATACACATTTGTATTTCATTATTTTTGTTGTCTTATATCCGAGTAAAAATGCTTTGACGTTCATTTGAAAGGACTCTTAGATCTTCTAATGAATGGTAACTGATTTCTCTTTAGAAGTTTCAACGGGTTTTTGTTAAATTGATACATTTTATTTGACGTGGAAGTCGAGGAATTCGGTCGTGAGAAAGGTTAACAGACTACATTTGTCACTGTTTAATTTTTAAACACAAATTCTCTAGTGCTGGGACCTTCGAGATCTACCGGATACGGAGATAAAGCACTCCACGTTGAGATTAGATTTTTCTAAATAAATATAAAACGCTGACTGTTATTTACCAAGGCAGCATGGCAGCACAAGAGGTCCCTGTTCTCGACTCAATGGTGTTTGTTTAAAACCACTTAAAAACTCAATGGGCTCGACAAACACTAACTTCAGTAATCTGTAGTAACAATACTTGAGATTGTGTACGCAATGTCATTTCGAGTTTAATGTTCACACATTTAATATATTATTTAACTTTTATTCTTAAGATTTCCGATCGGATTCCTTAGAGATCTCTTTGTTATTTCAATGACGAATCCATCGTTTGTCAAATTCGAATATGGTAAGCGTAGTTTAAAAAAATGCAGATTTTTACGACGCACCAGTTTCAAGAGTCACGATAACCATGGCGCCACAAGAATGTTATCTCGTCCCAAAAAGGCCGCAGCGCAGTACTAACTTTCGATACACAAACCTTGGCGTATCTCGGTGAACATCATCCGCGCCTCCACAAACACTGACCGTAGATTAGATAACGCCGGATGCTGAGATCTGAGTCGTTTGGATATAGGCGCAGATTCCGTAACAGTTAGGACAATGTTTGTAGAGCGCTACCGAATGATAACACGGGATCTTTCCATCCGTAAACAAGCGAAATCGGATAGTTAAGTCTTCATGTCACATCACTATCTTAAGTCAGAAAGAAAAACTAAATAAAATCGCGCGCTCGAATTGAATGTTCTTTATTCAAATGACAAGCATTTTTCTTTTTAAACATCGGTTTCTAAAACAGCCAGCAACACCCAAACAGCACCATATGTCAGGAAAACAAACAAAAGAGCGTTATAACGATGTTTGAGAAAGGTGCGAATGATTTTTCGTTCGATATTCGAAAATAATCGGTAACGCACCGATAATGTGCCAAATTGGAATTACGGAGCGTAACATAATTGCTGGTCACACGCGAAGTGTCTATCAAAATTATTTTTGTATGGGGTGTTGTATTTTTTTCACCCCATATTAGGACCCCTGGTTGCTCAGGCAGGGGTCCTGGTCCTCTCACCTCACGCAAGCGCCGTCAGTACAGATAATTGTTTCATTATTCTTCTATTAACTCTACTTGAGCGGTCATTTGTCTTTGGGATTCTACTTTGCTTCATTGCGTTTTGTTTTTGCAGTTATTTAGGAAAATACTTTTGCTGTTTAATTTTATAAAGACGGATAAAATTATACCAACACCAAAAATAGCTTACCCGTAAAGTCCAGACCATAGATAAAATCATAGAATGGTTTGTTGATAGATATTTTCAAAGTTGTTCCTTGCTTTTTCATCCGTTTTTTCTTCCTACTTACAATGTTAGTTTTACACCACGAGCATTCAATTTTCAAAAACTCCATATTTGTATCTTAATCTTACACCATTACAGTAAAACTAACGATCTCTACTTTTTTAATAAGAACTGCAAAAGTGTGGAATGCCTTACCCTGGTCGGTGTTTCCCGAAAAGTACAACCCGGGGTTGTGCAAATCATGAGTGAATAGGTATTTACTAGACCAGCGTGCTATATCTTAGACCACATGGTCGCTTCCCATCAGGTGAGATTGTGGTCAAACGCTGGCCTAGTCGTTGATAAAAAAAAAACAATTTTGTTACTTAGATGCTTAGGTTCAGTGACTATCAGTCAGCCATCCACGACTTCTATTACTGTAGATACCTATACAGAAGAAAATATGCAAAGAAAAGTTACTAAAAGTGTTGAAAAAGGCCCAATTTGCAACAAATTATTTGACTTGACTAAGTGTCCAGAAGCATTGCAAATTTAGTAGGCAGTAGACTAGCTAATATAGACAACTAGTTGCACGCCGGTGAAGCGCAGGGCGGACCACCACGCCCACCTCTGCTTTACTGCACAGTTTTACGATGTGGTACTTTGTGGTGGAATTAGATAATGTTTCTGTGGTGATAGGTAGGGTTTTAAGAAGTGACCATTCTGTTAGGTTGCCATCAGTTTTTTTATGGTAATGATTGACGTGACGAGCTAGTCGTTCACCTGATGTTACGCGACACGGCCGCCCATAACAGTTGCAGTGTCACCGGGGGTCTAGCAAAGATATCAAACGCTAATGCTAACGCCAAACGCTAACTCCAAAATGGAATCACATTTCAGAAATCGCTCAAACCTAATGTCATTTCAATACATTTTGCGAGTAAGCGTTTGGCGTTAGCGTTGGCGTTTGGGTATCTTTGCTAGACCCCCAGATGACACTAAAATGTAAAGTATCGCGTGACACTGCACTGCGCACGTCATCCTGAGACATCACACAGTCTATTAGTAAGGTACGAGATAAGGTCATAAATCCAATTTGCCCAATAATTTCACTAGCTACGATATCCTTCAAACCGGAACCAGTAGTCTTAAAATTAGCAAGTTGAAGTGTGCAATGGGCAGGCCACATCGCTCGCAGAACCGACAACCGATGGGGAAGAAAGGTTCTTGAGTGGCGACCACGAACTGGAAGATGCAGTGTAATCCTTTCCGTAGGGAGAGTGACGGCCCCACCACCCCCCAGCCGAGCCGATGGATACAGGAGGCAAGCAGCTATTCAAAGTGGCGCTCAATGGGGAAGGCCTATGTTCAGCAGTGGACGTCTTCAGACTGATAATGATGACACCACTTACTACAGATAATATTTGGACTAGACGCGTTTGACCGTGGATAGTCCAAATGCTCCATCCACTAAAAATATGGAGCATATTTTAACCAACACCCTTCGGTCTGGTTTGGGGTTGCAACATTCACATTTCCACCTGCATAACAAAAGACATAAAAGCCGACCATCCCAGAATATGAACAGTTATTTTTCCGCCCATTTTCAACCCCAACTACCCCTAGTGTCGGTAAAGTTGCTCGCTGATTAATTAGTTATTTTAGCGAGCGGGGTGGGGGTGGCGATACCAATTAGATTTATGCACGCGAGCTTAAGGGATGGTTTGGAGAATGGTGAAACTTACGTTTCGTAACTAGTTTTAATATGGGAAATATAAATATTGATTGATTTGGAATTCAGAAATGAAATCACACTCGCTTAGCTGTCTTGAAAATGAATACGAGAAAATACTGGTTATGGAAACAAAATTCATCATCAGCCTAAAGACGTCACAGACACCTTGAGCGGCTGCTCGCTTCCTGCTCCCGCGGTTTTCACCAGATCGTCGGTCCACCTAGGGAAACAAACCTATGAATATAGGACGTAATAACCATATTCAGTTATCTGTGGTAAAGGTATCACCCACCGCCAGTATTCTTGCACTTGAGAAACAGTTCCTAATACAGACAATCATCATCGTGCCATCTTCAACCATATTGTCAATGTGCGGTTCAAATTCAATGGCGGTCGTGCACTTCACAGCCGCCATTAACTTAGATTCACACTTTAAAATCAGCCGAGATGCGTTGAAACGAACCCTACCCTACCTGATGAAATTAAGTTCTTTCCAAAACCTCGACCTAAAAATAACCATGTTGTGCCCCAAAAGTCTTAAATCTGTCGTTAATCAGCACGACACGAACCATGAATACCAGGGCGCAATGAGAGCGCAGCAGATACATCAATTAGCGATCAAAGAGCTCCTCGGCTGCTATGCGCGCCTGGTGATCGCGGTGACAGCGCTTGGAGCTGTGACGGATGGCTGATCGCCACGGTTTTTTTAATGATTAGTGGCTATCGTTTTACTCTGATTTATAACTTCATAAACATTTTTTGCTCGTAGAAACTAATTAGACAGTTTAAATGCTTTCATGCAAAGTTTGTAGTGTGCAGTTTTACAGTAGGTATACATAATACAGTATAACTGAGTATAACATTTCTTCATCAAATGTGACAGAATTGGCTTTCAATTAGGTAAAGCTGGCTGTAAGCTAAAACTGTAACAAACTGTTGAGTGATTGATGACAGATTTTGAATTTGCGCATATAAGTTAGGCAGGCAAAATTATGTACCGTGATGTCGCAAGTTGAAGTCATTCGAATTTAGAACTATTATACCACATCGCTAAAAATGCAGCTGAGTGAACTAAATAATTTCATAAATGGAATAAGCAGCAGTCTTCAACGCCTGAACTTATTTAAGTTTGGCTCCACGCGATTTGCTTACATAGCCAGTGTCAAGTTCAAATTAAAACTTTTTAATTTTTTGTCCATGGTAGCTTAATTTACTACCTACATGTCAGTACCTCCAGCCTCTGTTATCAAATCCCTATTGACGCAACTAAAACGAGTAGCTTGTGAAGCATCGCCCTGTTATCTTTATTATATTTGCTGCCTAACCATAAGCTGCAGTCTGAGCTAACAGATCTTTTAACTATGGTGACGGCAGATACAAGTTTTAAGATGAGTTGCCGAAAGCGCCTCTCTGATCTCTACAAATTAATATAAAGTTATGTTAGTGTCTAAATACAAACTCACATGTTTACGGAATTTTGAATGAACGCGCTATGATTTAGCATTTTTCTAATTTATAAAAAGAATGGTTCACCGTTAAGATCTTGAGATATTCCAACAAGCTAAGATTATTCACTTCTTTAATTCCCCGCTAATCAGCGTCCTCATCACTCACTGAAGCGACAGACAGCCCTTGACAATAAACAAACAAATTTTTACATGTTTCTTTCGAAATAGGTCCGGTAAACAATATGAATAGTAACAGCTAATGCGTCCCAGAGTAACAAAGCAACGGAACTATTTCTCGGAACCTGCTTCAGAGCTCACTCCGTCCTTTGATTCAGCTCTAATAATAAATACGACTGTTTCTAACGCTTCCGCCCTGGTACTTGCGTTTGAAAACAATGAAAAATTATTTAGTATTAACACGTTTACTGGCTTTGCCTCGTGAATTTTTTTATTGACCGTAACTAGACATAGCTTTAGACTTGATGGTATGAATTTACCTTGACACTGACTAAATGCAATAATCGCTGGAGCTAAAATAAAAAAAAAGTAACAAATAGTAGGTCTGTGCACAGCACAAATTAGAGAAAAACTTGATGATGTACTGAAGAATGAACATGTCATCTTCTCATATCATTCTTCTTATCTTTCCATCTCCAACTTTTTATTGAAATAATCACATGGGTCCGCTACTCTAATATTACAAACAAACTAACAAACACACCTTGGCATTTCTAATAATTAACTTACCTACATTTAATGAAATCAGGATTCATAGTTGCGATTTTCTTGATTTTTGATGAATGTAATTTAATATTTACGCCCTTTGCCATGTAGAAAAAATATTTGGCTGAACGCAAACTCAAACTCATAGTGTTTTTAGCAAATAGGCTATTAATAGCACTTTTACACGTCAAATGTCGTCAGGTACTTAAATTAAATTATTATAATTACTGAGCAGATAAAATTCACATTTTGCACAATGTCAAATATTATAACTATTTAAAGCAAGCCTATTACAATAAGTGTTTGAAAAAAGAAGTTCCCTCTTCCACGACAGGTGCAAGCAATACGGCACAATGCAGAATAGACAACTCCGATCCGTAACTTCGATTACACGATTTCGCAAGAAGCTTTATCAAGCGCTCAAAGCTACCCATATCATTTTAAATGCATTGCTGCCAACGTAAAAACCGAAATGCCGCCACTATTTTTGAAATGCATAAATTACCTAACGCAAGGTAAGTATGTAATTTATGATGGTATATAGTTGAAATTGAGAAATAGTAATTCTAATACGATCTGTAGCACAGAAACAGTCCATTTTCACATAAAATTAAATAATAATGAACTAATCACGCGCCGCCCTCGAACAATGGCTGTTAATTTGTGCCCTTTGTCCGCTCGAATAGAAAATTTCATGTTCAACCGACACTCGAAATGGCGCCGTTTTCGTTTTATTGCCAGAGTTTTAAATGTAAATCACCCAGCTTTGTATTGAGACACACTCAGGACTACCACTTTAACGAAAACGACGCACGGCTAATTTATTTTATTTAATGCTACACAAAAGAATTGAAATTAATTTATAAAAAAAAATTGGATATACTTACTTAAGAATAGGCATATGACTACTATTAAAAATGAACAAGGAAATATTACATTCATAAAGAAAATTAAAAATGAATGCAATAATTAAATAAATAAATATGTGTGTACATTTCACACAGCGCCATCTAGCCCCAAACTGTACTATGGGAACCAGATAACTGATACAATACTTATATACTTTTTTGTTTGTAAATACATACATAGAATACAATAAAACACCCAGACGCAGAACAAACATCTATACACCCAATCGAACCCACAGCCCTCAGTTCTGAAGGCAGGCATACCTACTACCAACTGAGCTATCGGGCCCGTCAATTGTTTGTAACTTGGCCATTTTTTGAGATATTTAATTTTAGTTTTCACAAATGTTTATGTTTTGAGGAATATTGTTATTTTATCCAAAAAAAATCAGTTATCATGGCTATTTTGGATATAGATTGTTGAATTTGTTGCAAACTACAAAAGCAAAAGCTTTCCATAACTAAAATAGCGCGCGAAAACCGTTCCCGCCAATTTTAAATATCGAACAAAACATGAACAGCCGTCAACTAAGCCGCCAGCGCGACACATGAGTGATGTCCGTAAAGAAAAAAGAACAATGATAGTTCTATTTTCAAACTAAAAGAACGAAAGTTCAGTAGTTACTAGGAATTGAGAATTTCGGCCCGTCTTTGATAGTGCGTTTTGCTTACGGCATTGCTCGGAATCGCTTGTTTGTTTGCGTTTAAAACTGTTAGGAACCGTAAACGTTCGTGTGTGGTCAGCCCTTACGACGAAATCTGAACAGATGGGCGTAGATCAAAGGACTGGCTGGCGATAAAAACGTTGATGTGAATTAAAAGTAACAACTTAGTAGACCGTTTCGGGGAGTCTCGGGTATTTTCTTTCTCGTTACTTCTTGTGTTCGTTTCATGGAGAAATGCGGATCTAGGGATTTAGTTTGGGGCATGGTTTTTTTAGATTACACAGTAGTTTCTTTTGACAGTAGATATAGGGTTTAAAACATAACGTAAAATAATACACCTATACGCCTACGTCTTTAACTAGACGTTCTAAAATTATTTAAAAATAAAATAACGTTTATATAGGTCAATGAAGCAAATTCTGTGACTCAACCATATTACCGGGTATAAATAAATAAAAAAAACGATGACAAGTTTGGGGACTTTAAAATAAATGTTTATAGTCACAATGCATTCTAGACATTTCAGCTTTTTAGTCATTGGGCATTATAGGCAATATACTGCAGTGGCATCTTTCATTTTAAGCAATGCGATCATAATCCAAAATGAGAATTGATCCTGCACTTCTCTAGCCCCCTCCTGAGTCCACGCATACTTCGTTCAGCGTTCCATTTTACCCAGGTATTTTCCGCACTCCATATTGGTAGGATTTGTAGCGCGCGCAATCATTAGCCCCGCAATCTCCTCAGCCGTATGAAGCCCTGGTACCACCGAGGGAACTATTGGCGAATTTTGCGGGATTTTCTTCTTATTCCTGCTTTTTTTTCGGAAAAACAACGGGTTTCACGAGGGGTTGCGTGTTTATTCGGCGGAATAGCCCTTAAAATGTACTCACGGAAATATTCACTGAACGCTTGTTGTGAGTTTACCCGTTAGGTTAATTTTTTCGTTCTTCTTAATTTTCCAACACGATTTGTTAATTTCTCGAAACATGTACGGGATTAGGGGTAGGTACGGGAAGCTAATGCAAAATGCAGTACCTAGTGTGCGTGTGACCTATTAACTTGTGTTAACACCTAAAGGGCTGAAAACACCAAAGTTTCCATTGTCCCCAAACTCCAAGATGTCGTCAAACAAAGGCGTCAAATTACTCGAACGACCGCTTCCTCCATCAATGGTTAATAATAACCAGGCAATTATAACTCCAGCTAATGCTCCATTATCAGACGGAGACGACACGCCCGGATCCCGGGCGTTATTAACCGGGATTACCGGCTCCGGCCCGCCCGGATACGGGGATTTGCTCCGGGATCGGGGAACAGTCCAAATGATAAAAGATATGTGGGGATATAGAAACCGTACCTTTAAAGATATTCCTCGTAAAATTCGAGATTCTTGAAAATCCCGGGGATGGAAAAAAGTATGAAAATAACTCGAGATTCTCGCATGTGAACGGATGGAATCGAAATCCCGGGAGGATGGAAAAAAGTAATGAACAAGTCGTGTCATCCGAGTCGTAGGACCAGGGAAGCAGGAACGCGAGGCGGGGCGAATCCCGGCGGTATCGGAGTACAAGCGATCGCACTTAGCCGCGTCACTCGTATCATATCATATCGCGTCGCGCTGCATCGCTATCACTCACCGTCGCAGCGTCGCCCGCCGCATTAGCCGCGTCGCCGGCGCGATAAATTACAAGGGACACCTCCGCGCGCCGCTGCCCGCCTGGTCACTTCGATTAATGTGCTATATTTAAATACGCCTTGTTTGTAAGTTTGTTTGCGTGTCTAATCTCAGGCGACCCTGCCGAAGTATCAGGCATGCCAGGAGATAAATCATGAGGCGTCTTTTGCATTCATATCGCATCAGCTTCATTAAGTGTGATTAAGTACAGAGTACAGCCATCTTGAAATCGCGTACCTTTGACTCTTTTCTACTTCAATTCTCTCAAAAGATACAAAACTAGTCATAAACCGGCTACATAATGTCACGGTATCTTTAGTGACTATAAAATGGTAAGTATCTAGTACCTACCTACTAAAGGTAATGCTTTCAGAATGTTAATATTTGCTAGTATAAAGTTTTTGGCCTGGTCATGGTCTGGGTTCGAAAATGGCAAACTCTGACATATCAAAAAGGTTCAGTTTGATCTTAAAGCCTAAAAACATCAGTGTTTGTCACTTTAGAACCCATGAATGTCAAAATCTAGCACCACTTGTTTTCTGTGTTAGCGCCTAAAACTAACAATGTTCGCCACACAAACGCCTACAGAAAAGTCGATTTGCCAGTCTAGTGGCAATAAAATATCATTATTCATAACGTAGGACACTCACTTGTCCCTCATTCATTTGTCCCTCAAACGGCAGTCATACCGTAGTAGTATGACTTATTCTGTGGTCATTGCCTTTTCAAATATCGCCAGCCTATACTAACCTATGCATTTGCTTCTGCCTTCTTTCACAGCAAAAGATGATCCGTATTCCTCCACGCTGGTCAATCAGGTTGATCTGATTGACCAGCGTGGCATGACAGATAGATCAAATAGTGTAATTCTTGAACATGCCAGTTTCCTCAAGATAGTTTACCTTCACCTTTGCAAACAGCCTGAAAGTTATTGTGCGGATTGAAATTCGATACGACCACATACAATCAAAGAGGTATAATGTACTAAGTAGTAGAAAAGTCTTAGCATACATCCTGGATCCTGACTAGGATTCCCTGTATCTAGGGACCCAGGAACTACGAGGACCATGGTCCCACACCCACAACACCCGGACCCAGAAGCATTTGCGCTGTTTTTCAGTGCGTTTACTTATCCTGGTTGCGGAAATCGAACCCACTTCCGGGTTATAAGCCAACCTGCTCTACCACCACACCATAGAGGTTGAGTCCATTAAAAAAATGCAGAAAAGAGAACCTTGCATGTATAGTAAATGTCATAACGTACCGTGGAGCGAGTATGCACCAGCACCGCTGTACGACGGTTATTAAGACTCCCACTCGGTCGCACGCAACCGCCGAGAACCCAGCTTATTCGATCACATGGAGGCAACTTATTTTTTTACTGTTTAGGGAATTTTAAGATTATGAAAGCCTTGCTGAGCTGGCAACGCAAGAACGTAACACTTTTAATGAATAATTGTATTTTCTCTTTCTTTCTTTTTTTTTTTGTTTAGTGTTGCAAATGTCCACACCACAGGATTGGCTATGGTTATGGCGGGCTTTATGCTCTTTTGTTGCTCTTAGCATAAAAAAAAAGTTCAGATACTGTAGTATTTACTAGGATACAACTAAAATTTGTACCAATTTTATTGACATATTTTGCGATATTGTTATACTAAATCGACCTGTTTTCTTTAGTGTTTTGCATTTGCTCGTCTTGAGCGTCAGTCTGCCTCCGTTTAATCTTTAAATTCCTCTCAGATCTCATCTTATAGGCTTTTTAAGATCTTTTATTTTTAAGATAAGTAAATCGGACCGACGCTAACGTCAATTCATTCCGTCCAACAGCTAAAAGTGGAAAAAATGTCAGTTTGTCTAGTAGTGTATTACTTCGTTAGTCAAATTTTGACCAAGGCTTATTTATGTTCCAACTTTAACATGCAAGCGTTCACACAAAGGTACACACAGGTAGAAACAGGTATATTAGTATTTATGTAAGTAACAAATATCAGTATACATAGGTACCAGTAGAAGTCTCCATGTAAGCCTTACGGTACAGTAAGTGGAATCATACGTACGTTTCCAAGTATGGCCGCGTCACACACGGGCCCGGTTCTACAACGCTTCTTAACTGATGATTAATCAACGGTTTATTATTAACTTGATCATCCTGATAACGGTATTGGCTTTGTGGTCCTACCGTAAAAATAGATGCATTTCTCGTGGATCTCGTTAAGGAAATGTCCAGAGAATAGGCAGCAGTCTCCTCGGTTCTACTGCTATCACGAAAACGCCACTGCTGCGTGGTGATTACGGAAAATCAGTAATAGACGGCTTTTAGCTAAAGATAATGTGCTACAAATCAGCCAAATTATGTTAGGCACTCTACAGATAGCTACTCTAAAAAGCACAATCCATTGCTTCCAATACTTTCTTTATATTAGCCTGTGTAAAAGAAAGAAAGAAGCGACGCTGACCATCGGCCTGCGCTATTGCGATTCCAAAATATTAGAAGACCACTATATAAATATATTATTTATAAAAGAAATCAAAATAAAACTGCAGACCATTTTCGTTTCAAATGTCAATCTGACTACGTCATTTTTATTCTTTTTAATTCAGAACAGCCTGTAACTTTATTATAGTGAAAATAGTAATAAGCTGTGAATCGTTGATAAACAAATAAGTGCATTATTAGTGCATTTTCACTAGAAAGTGCTTTAGTAGGGAATAGTTTCTCGATGCTTTACTTTAGCGTCTACTACCCAGGACAAACATTTGTGTGATGAACATAGATGTTTGTTCTGTGTCTGAGTGTTATATTGTATTCTATGTATGTATTTACAAACAAAAAAGCATCTAAGTGTTATCTGGTTCCTATAGTACAAGCTATGCTTAGTTAGGGGCTAGATGGCGCTGTGTGAATTGCCCACACATATTTATTATTATTTTTTATTTATTAACTCTCTCTAAACAAAACCAAGTAAAACCGAAGATTAAGCATCAAAAACCAAAACAACATCCTCACTTTAACCATAGTTAAAAGCAACAGTGAAACCGGCTTTAGCGTGCTCAGTCCGGAATGTAAATAGAATTACAACGGCGCAGGCAACCGCGATCGTGCTAGACCAGACGTGTACCGTACAGGGAGGCATTTTTAATTACATTGCACGATTTCTACTGAGACCGTTTCAGATGTGCAACGGAAATTGGTATTGGATATTGAATGAAGCAAAAATGTCACGGAAGGTTATAAGAACTATTACGTAGGTACCTACCATAAAGTTTTTTTTTTATCAAAGACAGGCTTACGTTTTACCACGGTCTCACCTGATGGTAAGTAACGACGCGGTCGACCATGAAGCAGGCTTGCCTAGAAGATACCGGTGCACTCTCGTCTTAAAAACTCCCAGATTATATTTGTCAGGAAACAATGACGCTGGTAAGGTGTTCCATTCCTTCGCTGTCCGAATTATAAACGAGGAATCAAAACGCTTTGGAAAAAAAGTAGTATGAATTCTACCTCACATCCTCTAAACTTCTAAATCCATCAATCTAAACTTTATATCGGTAATCTTTTAATAAAAGGAGACTCGAAAAAGATGGCCTTGAGGTCCTTCCCATGGATGCCGTCAGAACCTACAAAAAGATTATTCTTTTCCGAAAAAAAAAAACAGGGAATGGGGTAGCAGCACTTTTTTCGGTACATGAAATCTGCGATCACCAAGCCGCCTGCCAACCGTGGTGTCAAAAGTGGCATTTTATTTCTTTCCCTAGGATCGAATTAAAACATTTCATGAGAATTGATTCACGTCTCTTCAACCATGAAAAGATAAGCTATAGACAGAGAGAGATAATATCCACCAACCCGCACTTGGCCAGCATGGTGGGTTATGGTTTACACTCTCCCTATGAGAGACGGCCCGTTTCCCATCTGTGGGCACGTATTGGGCTAATGACGTCACTGGACAGTAGGGATATATAATTTGGTATTTCTTTTATTAGCATCCACTAGTTCTGAAAGTAGTCATTTCAGGTTTAAGTGTTGTAATAACTCTACAACTGTAAATCATCAAATAGAAAACAATCTTTTCCGCACACGCAACTGGATTACTAGACCGATGAGCGATTACCGCCACTCACCTGTCAAACTGTCAAATTTCCACAACTATCAGCTGTCAAAACGTCAGATCCGTCACGATAGCCCGCGATAACGGCACGTAGCTCCTTGAAATATTGATAATATTGATAATCTTAGATTCGGGGAAATACGTTATCTGTTCTAAATAACGAGAAAGTAATACAAACAGATATAATACATTTAAACATGTAAGTAACAGATTAAAACCTAAAAAAAATTAATGGCACAAATGAAACAAAAATTTCTTAACTTTCCAAAAAGTTCCTTAATTTTCGTGCCCGTTTGCGTAACTATGTAGCCAGTGCCAAATTTTTGGCTACTGCTGGAAAGGTCAATTTTGCCACTAATGTCCGCCCGCTGGAAGAATGCGTTTGACAGCTATAATGAAATAGTAAAAAAAAACAGTATTAACACATTTAAATGTTTCATTATAGCTAATGTACAATCCACTACCACCCAACCGATAGAATTATTAGCAGAAATGATTTTTACTATTTCATTATACCTGTCAAACACATTTTATTACATAAGATGGAGTTTAAGTTTAGGATAATGTCGAAAGAGGTTTTTTACAGCAACATCTACAAAGCATATTAAAAAACCTACCGCACTCATAGTTCCCACAACACA
Source organism: Ennomos erosarius (assembly GCA_963580505.1). Classification (NCBI taxonomy): domain Eukaryota; kingdom Metazoa; phylum Arthropoda; class Insecta; order Lepidoptera; family Geometridae; genus Ennomos; species Ennomos erosarius. The sequence goes on along the minus strand of OY756996.1, from coordinate 1,367,326 downwards.
TGAACATTATTAAAAACAGATAAACTGCATTAATTGAACCCATATTTCACGAATGTCGTTCAAATTTTGAACCATTTTGATGTTTTTAACCGTTTTTTTCCGTTGTTTCAGATGCCATGGGTGAGTACAGACACATGGGGCGACGTCTACAGGAAGCACCATAAATCATGCCCTCTGTAAAAAGAACACGTTAACGAAAATTCCAATATTCATAAAACTCGAAAAATAATTACTTTTTACGTTTTTTTACGCACAATAAGTCAATCGCCAACACTAGGAGTCCGGGATTCGCCGCGCGTCATAAACTTTGATTAGGTCATTAAAGTGCGCTAATTTATCGATGTTCGAACTCTCATTTGCCATAAACACGGGAGAATGAGCCATAAAGCCTGAGGGTTGGAGTACGTTTCGCTTTAGAGTGTAAACCGTCTTTTATGACCTTTGGTGATGTTATTTTTCGCGTGTAATCGAAAACAGCCTTTGTTATTAGGGCTAGTGCAATGTAAACTTTGAATTTTTAAAATAAAATATCTGTTAAAATTATTTAAAAAAATTACGGGTTCAATAAACGAGGCGTAGAGTTGAAAGTGGTAGGTAAGAAGTTATTATTTATTGCTGTGTAACAAATGTATGTTCGAAAATAACCAGTCCAAACTACAAATTAAAAATAAACATCGCACAAAAATGGCGAATTCATTCCACCCGTGTTCCAATTTCAAAAATATCGCGCTTTATTTTGTATGGCGAAAAAAACAAAATTCCGTCGGATACGGCGTATTCATTTGGCGCGAAATTCGTCCGTTGCATAAAATAAATTAAATTCAAACAATATCAATCGGACACGAGAACACACTCAAGCGTTCGTTTTGCTATTTATCATAAAATACGGACTCTGAAATTGAAAAGTTTTTCTCACTCACACGTAACAAGTTAGAGAGGGAGGGAGATTTACGTTCCTTTTTCTTTGTTTCAAAATCGTGTTATCGAGTTGTCCGTCGGTACGTTGATTTGTTCTCGGCGGTATCGACTTTAATATTAATTACTGAGAGAATGAGCTTTGTTTCTTCTGGATATCGATACTATCGATATTTCTCGTTATATTCGATTGTGGGTTCAGTATGTTAATGAGGTAGCCCACGTCTCGCCATTTCGAAACTTTTATCTTAATATTACGATTTAATATTTGATATGGAAACGTTTTTAAAACTTCCGTTCCATTATTAGTTTGTGAATCGAGTTGTAATATCTAATTTCGAATATTAAGCATCGGTTTATGGCCATTTATCTATTTGAATAATAGCATGGATAATCAGATTTCGATGGCGTTTAATTTAATCAAGCTATTTTAGCCGAACATCCTATCACAGAATAAGTAATAGTTTCTAATGAGAACTTTAACCTTAGTACGTTTTTTTTTTGAATTTACATAACTACTTTATATCGAGTAGGTCGTTTTTGTTAAATATTTGACTAGCCTCAAAGCTCAGTTGGTGGTAGTAGCGCTGCCTTCTGAAGTATAGGTTGTGGGTTCGATTCCCACCAACGACAAACATTTGTGTGATGAACATAGATGTTTGTTCTGCGTCTGGGTGTTATATTGTATTCTATGTATGTATTTACAAAACAAAAAGTATTTAAGTATTATATCAGTTGTCTGGTTCCCATAGTACAATCTTGCTTAGTTTGGGGCTAAATAACTGATACAATACTTAGCTATACTTTTTGTTTGTAAATACATACATAGAATACAATATAACACCCAGACATAGTACAAACATTTGTTCATCACACAAAGGTTTGTCCCGGGTAGGGATCGAACCCACAACCTACAGTTCAGAATGCAGAGCTGCAACCAACTGAGCTATCAGCCCTGTCGGGGGAATAATAGAACGGTTATACAAACTAGCAAGTTTTCAGACTTTTAGAACCTATCTTCAAATAAACCTAGATCAACAAAACCTACTTCTAAAACCAAAGTACATCCACACCACGGACCCCTAAAAATGATTAATGGTTCAGTACAAGTATTACCGGACATGGCCGCTGTCCCACTGATTTGTATCTATTGTTAATACCACAGATAATAATACTACTTGTTAATAAGTACGATGGATTGCTTGATACCTGCTGGTTGGGTATTGTTTTAATAGCGGACCTAGGTAGGTAACTAAACATGATATTGTACCTATTAGGATTTAGCATGGAGTATGATCATTTTTAGGGTTCCGTAGCCAAAGGGTAGCGAACCCTATCACTAAGGCTCCACTGTCCGTCTGTCTCCTTGTATGTCTGTCTGTCACCAAGCTGTATCTCATGAACCGTAATAGCTAGACAGAAAATAATAAAATAATCTATCACATGAAAAGAGGGTAGGCTCTGGCCAAGTGCGAGTTGGTGGTATTGATTCTTGAACACGCTCACTCTGCTTTATCAGAAATTAATACCAGTCTAAATCAAGGTTGTCTTAGCCTTAGTAAAAACGACCGAGTCAATACTTACAGCCTGAACACACAAACCGTGCAAAGCCAAAAAGAAAAAAGATGATTCAATTTAAACCATAAAGCACCAATAAATTATAACGTCATTAAAGCAAAAATATCGGTTATTTAGTAAATAGCACTAATAGCAATTACAATAATTACACGTTCAAATTGTTTTTATAATTTTATTGTAAGCACAGGTGCAGATGGCAGGTAGCTTGTTAACTTGTCAAAGTTTAGTATCAGCATGCATTGTTTTTGTGACATAGCGTGAAAAGGATGACGTTGTGCATGTGCAATGATTGTTAGATAACTCTGAAAAGGACTAGGGACAAGGTTAAACTGAAGTGTTCGTTAAGAAGTTGTGTTGATCTTCTTACTAAAGATAAAAGCTTTATAACTACAAATATTAACGACTGTAGGGGCGCAGAATGCTAACGCAGCTGAAATTGTTCCACGCGGCGACTGCGCCATTCTGGCTTCCTCAGTTGTCTCTCCACCAGTACCGCGTCATGTAGTATTAATTTTATATTTCCAAATTTTCGAATTTATTATGTATTTTTATCGTTTTGATTATTTATTCATTTGTTCCCAAAAATCGTAGTATCCTTGGAGTCCACCGCACCCATAGATAGGAACACGCCTTAGTATGAAGACCGGCAAGACCTTTACGCTACAACGACTTAGTGATTAATAATACCTATAACCTTTAGATTTTAAAGTTGTCACTCGTAGAAAAAATCCTCTAAGTTGTCAACGTTGTCATAATAATAGCTTAGCATAATAGCAACTGAACTAAAATCTGTTAGATCTATAGGTACTATAATTTTTCATCTGCCGTAGTCGGGTAAAAGCTGAGAATAATGCAAAACAAAGACGTCGAAAACTCGAAACTACAAACTAAAACCTCCCGTCAAAACGACCACAAGCACAGGAACGAACCAATCGAGTCCAGATTCAAATTTCGAACGTCCCAGCTCAAGATGGCGACCTTCGCAGGCCGTATATCAATCGTGATTTACGAACGACCACACTCGAGGTCGACGACCGACCGAATTTCGTTCAGAAATGCACTCCGCAAGTAATTTATTTGTTACCATCTATTATTTTGTAGACTCACAAGGTCCTAAACACAGCTGACATTAATATATCATTTTACGCGACGACGGCTGTCTTCCCGTCTCTTTTCCTCGTAAAGGTTACCCTATATTGTGAGAGGGACGGAAGATTGGGGCAGAGTGCTTTGCGTTTTCACTTTTTATAGTAGCAATATATTTGATCAGCTGATCGGCGTGACGTTTACTGCTCGCGCTAGTGCGTAATGTTTTTCATAATTTATATTATATTGGGTTTTTTAACTGGTGTCGGGTAGGTCGTGGATTATTTACAATGTTGAATATTTATCTAATAACAGCGAATGCGGTGTTCCTCGCCGATAAATTTACGAGGTGTGGTTTTGGATAGGCGGTTATTCGTTTAAAAACAATTTATTGTTATCATAATGTCACTGTTATTTTAATAAATAGCTCAGAAGCGGTTTTTAGGCTAATTATATTGTGTTTATCGCGCGTGATGACGTGTGGTATGAACTCGTCCAGAGTTATGGGTTTTCAATAGGTTGTAAGTATTGAAAACAGTTTTGGCGGGAACGCGAAAAATTTCACGTCGTTCCATTGTATTATTTTTCAAAACTTCTGCTTTTTCCAGTGTCAATGTTTAAAATTGGTGGCGTTTTACGCATTAAGTGCTGAATTACGAGCATGAGTGAGGGCAAGTGATTATAATGTGGTGAAACGTGATTTTTCGTGTTGCTTCCAAAACTCCATAGAAGCTTCTAGTAAAGTTGCCACCACTTTGCTGGAGCATGACCTAGACTGGATTATGACTATCTGACTTAGACTGGACTATGACTATGAGTAGGATATGACTTTGCGTGATATATTTTATAACACGATGAAAATTATAACACTTGATACTGGCTAAATACACTATGTCTGGAGCCAAAATATAGGAAAAAGCATTGAAAATAGTAAAATAATTATGTTATTTTTATTTTTAGTACCGTTATAATTTAGGGCGTACCTTGTTAAATCTTGATCGAATCAAAATGTTGTTTTTTATTGCAAGCAGCCAAAAAATGTTAGTTTTTTTGTAAAATACGACCTTTACTAAATAAGTAAATTAAAAAGCTATTAAGTACCTATTAAAGTAATGAAAATTAAATATGCATACACATCAAAGAAGCCTGGCAATCAGCTAATAACTCGTTTCTACCTACCTATAGTAGAGTAAAAGTAAAAAAATAAAAAAGCTTTTTATTCCAACCATTTCTAAAACATTATATTATATAGGGCGATACACCTTAGGGATATTAGAGAGAGTAGAGTAGTGAATTTTATTTTAATATAAAACTTGTATTTTCCCAGTAGAATGCTATGTTTAACAGTTGGTTTAGTGTTAAAGAACTTTTCTATAAGCCCACCATTTAGTCTGCATTTTAACTAAAAAAAATATTTGCTTCACACAAATTTTTGCTAGCGACACTATAAAGAGCACTATTCTACAAAACTCTACCTATAACGTTCTACAATCATTAACAATAAATAACACCATCCCTAAAGGTACGTCCACACTGCGCAAAGGTGCGTACTGCGTACACACCCGCACGTGGTCCTGTAAATATTTTTGGAAGCAATCGATTTCCGAAATCCATTCTGTGCCCTCGACGCTGCGCCGTCGTCGTTCCGATGGGTGATGGATTTGTGTGGATAAGACGACACAATTTTTGTAACTGTTTTTTTCTGTAAGGATTTTTTTAATGTACATTCTTTTGCAGTAATCATCACATTACTGTATTTCCTGATCACGGAGCGGTGCGACAATAATTTGACGCAAGTAATGTGTTCTCAACTTACAATAGTACAGAATAATAAAGGTAAATAGGTAGGTACTTATGCGACTTATAAAACATTGTTGAAACTTGCCCGGCTACAAACATCAATTGCAGGATACTTGATTTCACAATAAATAGTTACTTTGGAATAGAGTTAAATTACAGATAAAATTACAGGACCCATCTAGTACTAAACATAACTAACTAGGATGGCGTAGTGACCTAAAATGAGTATTGGCCTCTGATAATAAGAGCCGCCACTTCGATCTATCCTGACCTAGCTCCTGTCAGTTTTCCGTCTGGACACCGCGCAGGTCCTTGCCCACTTCGTCACTCCAGCGATACCTAGGATGACCAACTGGACGTCGGCCACTTGGCCGTCCCACATACGCTCGTTTCAGCGCCCGATCCTCTCCCATACGTTCGACGTGGCCAAGCCAGCAAGTTCTGTGAGCTTTCATTTCGCCGATGATGTTTGACTCGGCCACTAGATCTTCAAACTCTCTGTTCTTCCTTTTCCGCCACGATCCATCCTCTCTTTGTACTGGGCCCAAATTTTTTCTCCATACCTTTCTTTCCGTAACAAGCAATTTATTCTCCTCTTTAAGGATCAGTGTCCAGGCCTCACAGCTGTTTAACGTTGGCCTAATCACGGTTAGTACTAAACATAAATAAATTTAATGCTAAAACAGTAAATCAACATTAATTACGTCGATTAATATTTATTAACTTTTATAGACTGATAACGGCAATCAATTGTCTTTAATTACGTTTAATTCAGTGACACCTTTTTATGTTACTTACTCAATACCTCAATACCGGGGCCGTGTGGTCCCGGTTACGAATAGGACCACCCCATCTCTTCCCGTGGGTGCCGTAAAAGTCGGCTAAGGGAACATCCAGGGAATGGGCTGCAGCATTCTCCTTGGTCTCCACCATCAAAACCCACTGCGATCACCAAGCCGCCTGCCAAGCGTGGTGATTATGGCAAACCCCCCCCCCCTAATGACAAGCACAAACAATAACGGCCCCCAGTCCCCGGCGGCTCTGCTATCCCGTGGCTCCGGTAGCGGTCACGGTAACGGCAGGGCAGGGGGTGCGAAGAATCACCGGAAGACGCCCGGCTACCAACCCCACCAAACACGACCCCTGGCCCTGGCAACTTATAACGTGCGCACGTTGAGGGCTGACGAAAGGATGGTCGAATTGGAGGAGGAGATGAGTAAGTTACGCTGGGATGTAATGGGATTGTCAGAAGTCCGAAGACAGGGACAGGACACAATAATCCTAAATTCCGGTAACTTATTCTTCTACCGGGAGGGAGACCAACTTTCCCAAGGTGGTGTCGGGTTCCTCGTCCGCAAGTCTCTCGTCAACAACGTGATCAAAGTCGACAGTGTGTCGACCAGGGTAGCGTACCTGATACTCAGAATAACCAAACGGTATTCGTTGAAGGTCATCCAGGTATACGCACCGACCTCGGCACACTCCGACGATGAAGTAGAAGCTATGTATGAGGATATATCCGAAGCCATGCATACTTCCGAAACATACTTCACCGTTGTGATGGGAGACTTTAATGCGAAGTTGGGCACAAGGAATGGCGATGAGCTGAGAGTGGGGCCATTTGGATACGGGCAGCGGAACCCTCGGGGACAAAGGCTGGCTGACTTCATGGAGAAGGAGGGCCTCTTTATGATGAACTCCTTCTACAAGAAGCGGCCATCCAGGAAGTGGACGTGGATAAGCCCCGACGGTTCCACGAAAAATGAGATAGACTTCATGATGACGACCAAGAAGCGAATATTCGATGATGTCTCTGTGATCAGCAAGGTGAAAACCGGTAGCGATCACCGTATTGTAAGAGGCACATTGAATATCAATGTCAAGCTTGAAAGGTCGCGTCTGGTGAGGTCTACGCTCCGTCCAAACCCTGTCCAAATCCAAAACCCCGAAGGCTTTCAACTGGAACTCCAAAATCGCTTCCAGTGCCTTGCCGATTGCAACACAGTGGACGAGTTGAACAACGGGTTGGTGGAAACTGTCCAAGCTGTTGGAGATGAGTTCTTCAAGACCCAACGCCGAAAGAGGACTCAGAAACTCTCAGGAAACACTCTTAAATTAATGGCAGACCGGAGCGAAATGAAACTACAGTCTTCAGTTGATATGTCAGCCTACGGTGAACTCAATAGACGTATCTGGAGTTCCATGCGACACGACTTGCGTTTTTTTAGTACTTCACGTATTGAGGCCGCAATTGAGCGGAACCAAGGCTCTAAGGTGTTCGCAAAAGATTCGTCTATTGGGCAAAGCCAAATGACAAAACTGAAGACCGAGAATGGTAGTGTCATTTCATCCAAGCCTGAGATCCTGAGAGAGATTGAGAACTTCTATGGACAGTTATACACATCGACACGTGAGCCCGCTACTAACACAGCTAAGGACACCAGAGCCAAGTTAGTCCGACACTATACCGAAGATATCCCGGACGTCAGCCTGTACGAGATTAGAATGGCCCTCAAACAGCTTAAAAACAACAAGGCGCCAGGTGAGGATGGAATTACGACCGAACTTCTGAGAGCGGGTGGTAGACCGGTACTTATAGTCCTCCAGAAGTTATTCAATTCTGTCATCCTTGAAGGTACAACGCCGGAGGCATGGCACAAGAGCGTGGTGGTGCTCTTCTTCAAAAAAGGTGATAACACCTTATTGAAGAACTATAGGCCCATCTCGCTCTTGAGTCATGTGTATAAGCTGTTTTCGAGGGTCATTACGAATCGTCTCGCACGCAGGTTTGATGAATTCCAGCCTCCCGAACAAGCCGGTTTCCGAAAAGGCTTTAGCACCATAGACCACATCCATACGCTACGCCAGATTATACAGAAGACCGAAGAGTATAATCGGCCTCTATGCCTAGCGTTTGTGGACTATGAGAAAGCCTTCGATTCAATCGAGACTTGGGCGGTGCTGCAGTCCTTACAGCGATGCCAAATTGACTATAGGTATATCGAAGTGTTGAAGTGTTTGTACAGTAAGGCCACTATGTCAGTCCGACTACAGGACCAGAGTACGGAACAGATCCCATTGCAGAGAGGCGTGAGACAGGGAGACGTTATTTCTCCGAAACTGTTCACAAACGCATTGGAGGATGTTTTCAAGCTCTTGGAGTGGAAAAGATGTGGCATCAACATAAATGGCGAGTATATCACTAACCTTCGTTTTGCCGATGATATAGTCATAATGGCGGAGTCGCTCGATGATCTCAGCACCATGCTCAACGACCTCAGTAGAGTCTCCCGACAGGTTGGTCTTAAGATGAACATGGACAAGACGAAAATCATGTCAAATGCCCATGTTCCACCTATACCGGTAATTGTTGGGAACGATACTCTCGAAGTTGTCGACAAATACGTCTATCTAGGGCAGACTGTCCAATTGGGTAGGTCCAACTTCGACAAAGAGGTCGCCCGAAGAATCCAACTCGGCTGGGCAGCGTTCGGGAAGCTTCGACCTATCTTTTCGTCCAAAATACCACAAAGCCTGAAAACAAAAGTTTTCAATCAATGTGTGTTGCCAGTGATGACTTATGGAACTGAGACGTGGTCTCTAACTGTTGGCCTCATTACTAAGCTCAAAGTCGCGCAACGAGCTATGGAGAGAGCAATGCTCGGTGTTTCCCTGCGAGATAGGATCCGAAATGAGGAGATCCGCAGGAGAACTAAAGTGACCGATGTAGCTCTTAGGATTGGCAAGTTGAAATGGCAATGGGCAGGCCACATCGCTCGTAGAACTGACAACCGATGGGGAAGAAAGGTTCTCGAGTGGCGACCACGAACTGGAAGACGCAGCGTAGGCCGGCCCCCCACTAGGTGGACCGACGACCTGGTGAAAGCCGCGGGGAGCCGATGGATGCAGGAGGCGAGCAGCCGCTCTAAGTGGCGCTCCCTGGGGGAGGCCTATGTTCAGCAGTGGACGTCTTCAGGCTGTTAATGATGATGATGATGACTCAATACCTCTAAACACAAAAGAATAATTAATATCAATTCTATTCAAATGAAATAATAAGTGGCTTTATGACGTATGCAACTCTGCATAGACACGGAATAAGTTACCTATAGATCGTTTTCTACTGTACATCATGAAATTATACTAAATGCTACTCTATCCATTTTTCATAACAAAAGAACAACAATGCATGTGGGTTCGATATCGAGTCGCTGGTAGTTTAAGGGCTGTTATTATTGTTTGTCATAATTATGCTTCATTGGCACAAATTTACTTGCCTACTTTACAATTGATTACGTCACGTACTTAAATATAGAAAAAAAATACAGTTCCAATTTCAAAAAGCCAAAAATAGGTACATCGTCGTATCCACACTAAGCGACAGGCATTAGCGCGTATCGCACGGGCTGGCATCATTAATCTACGTGACAGTTGAAAATTTAGTTACAGAGGGTCCCCGCTACCCTCCCCACTCCCCGCTCCCCGCTCCCCAACACTCAAATGTAGCAAGTTTTTGAGGGATACCTAAACACAACTGTAGTTTTAGTTGGCTATCATTACTAAAGTTACGCCAAAAATATGTGGCGTACCGGTGGCGTAACGGGAGTGTGGACGGTGCTTTAGTTATATTAGTGGATTGGATGTTTTTTGTAGTTAATACCTTTTAGGCATTATCAAATTAGGTTGAGTTATTGCAGTAGGTAGAGACACCTAAGGATGTTATATTTTTCAAAATCATGGTTTGGTCATAAACTGAATATTAGCGTAGAATAAAACGAATAAAGTATAAAATAAAATAAATAACAGCATTCGCATTGTTAACTAGAAAAGAGCTTCTAACAACGGTTTTTTTAAATCATTTTTTATTTAGCCTGACGTTAAGCGACAACGCTGTAGTAGGTGTAGCTCGTCTCAAAAAAAAAACATTCTATTAAAACTCTATCTATCACCATTCAGAAGAAAGCAAAGTTGTTATTCGTTGGCAGCTAAGCTATAGCACCCCTCTAGTCGGAGCGGGGTTAAAAAGAATAATCACTGAGTGAGTACCTAGGTGGTAGGACTTTTCTGCATAGTTCGTCTAGGTAGGTACCACCGCTTTGCCAGTTATTCTGCCGCCAAGCAGTAGTGTGCAAGCACTACTGTGTTCCGGTTTGAAGGGCATTGTAGCTAGTGAAATTACTGGGCAAATGAGACTGTATGACCTGATTACACAGTGTAGTAATCTGATTACCAGACTGTGTGATGTCTCAGGATGACGTGCGCAGTGCAGTGTCACGCGAAACTATTATTTTAAAGTTCCGAGTGACACTGCAACTGTTATGGGCGGCCGTATTGCTTAACATCAGGTGAACGACCAGCTTGTCACGTCATTCATTCTCATAAAAAAAAAAAAACCTACCAGGTACTAGGTTAACAGGGGGTCTAGCAAAGATACCAACCACTAACGCTAACGCCTCACGCTAACTCCAAAATGTACTAAAATGACATTTCTGAAATCGCTTACTTTACCGCAGCGAATGTCATTTCAATACATTTTGGAGTTAGCGTTTGGCGTTAGCGTTAGTGGTTGGTATCATTGCTAGACCCCCAGAACGCAGATGGAGTCTCAAAATAGACCGGGGCTATCTACGCAAGTGCCCCCGTGGAGCTGTCAAATACACGCCACAGAGTATAATAATATATACCAAGCACACGCTTTCCAGGATTTGCCCGTAGTTTACTGTTCAATATTGGCAGTGTATTGGGATTTCGCTAATTATTTACGGCATCTAATGACGTACTACGATTAGGTGAACGTTGTTTTTAGTTTTTTGTTAATAGTCAATTTTTTATGTTGTGTATGTATGTCAGGTATCTTCTAGGCAAGCATGCCCCATCTTAGACCACAGCTTTGAGACAGTAGTCAACGGCTGGGTGCCTTAAACGGCTGGGTGCCTTAAGTCGGCTGGGTGCCTTAAGCGGCTGGGTGCCTTAAGCGGCTGGGTGCCTTAACGGCTGGGTGCCATTCTCGGCTGGGTGCTTTAAGCGCCTGCCCTCCCGCCCGGTGACGCTGTAAAGGTCGTTAGAGACCAACAGCATTAGCCCGTTCAAAAAAAAAAAAAAAAGAGACAGTAATCAAAACCTTTGCCAAAATAAAAAATCAAATATAAGATATAATTATAATAAATTTATGTAAATAATTATGTATAACAGGCTCCATCGTAAAGCGATCACAATTTTCACGCTACACCCAGGTTAACTGGAAGATTAGGTACGCCAGATTACAGAATAATGTTACTACATTTTTTTTATGAGAATGAATGACGTGACGCGCTTGTCGTTCACTTGATGTTAAGCAATACGGCCGCCCATAACAGTTGCAGTGACACTCGGAACTTTAAAATAATAAAGTTTCGCGTGACACTGCACTGCGCACGTCATCCTGAGACATCACACAGTCTAGTAATCTGACTACTACACTGTGTAATCAGGTCATAAAGTCTCATTTGCCTGTAATTTCACTAGCCCTTCAAACCGGAACAAAGTAGTGCTTGCACACTACTGCTTGGCGGCAGAATAACTGGCAAGCGGTGGTACCTACCTAGACGAACTTTGCAGAAAAGTCCTTCCACCTAGTAATCCTACTATATTACACTCTCTAGCATTAAGTTAGCCTATGTACCTGCACTTGGTGTTGTGTTGTGTAATAAAGCATTTTTCATCTATCTATCTAATTATTATCTGTGACAATTTCACCCATATTATTCTGGAATAGCAATAAGGAGTTACGTAATGAGAGATTTCGAAACTATGGTCTTATAACTGTAGTAGGGTCGAAGCTGACCCCATCACAGTCATCACCACTTCTCTGAATCAACAAAGAAACCTCTTTAGGACTTAAAATATAATAGATACAGTCATTAAAAGCTCTCAGAACTGGCAACGTGCGATGACTGGCAACATTCCATTCAAAGTAGCTGCTAAAAGCTTCAGACGTGAAACAAAAACGCACTTACAGACCAAAAAAACTTTTAAAAGACAGCAAAATAACGCCGATCACAGAGTAACGACACACACCATAAAGTACCTACGTGTCATAACCCCGTAGGTAATTTTTTCTCCAAGTCGGCATGAATAATCAAATTTTTCTATACGTTCCGCATTTATTCGAGCATCATACACCCATGCCCGCAACAGCCTAAAACACCCCAATAAATAATCAAAATCAGACCTTTATGCTAAAACGATAAAGTCCAATTTTAAGTGGGGTGCCGGTAGGGCTGTGAAATTTATGAAAATGACGGGCCCGCTCGTGTATGTTGCCGACCCTCGTGACTGGCACAATTTTGTATCGGAGTGTATTTTTGCTTTTTTTATTACGTCCTGGCAATACCTACTTCGATGCGGTATTTATAGGTGTATAGAAGAATAGGAACGTCAGTTTTATTGCAAGGATGTGTGACGCCGACAAGGTATCTGAATAACTTGAGTTATTCCGAGTGAGTGGCATTACAATTCATTACATTGTCTTATCGTCGCAGATCGGCTCGTAAACTGTGTTCGATATAGAACTCCATTGGTAACTCATCAAACCAATCACGCAAATGGTTATTCGATCTGAAATTTACTTTTGATAACGATCTTTCGGGTTTCAGTTCGATAAACATTGTGCTTTAAGTTCAGGATACGTGGCACCCCTACTGCAGTGACATAGTACAAAATACCGCGGGTCATCGTCACATTACATCTGCGACTTGTGTTGCAGAACTTGCAGACCGCCCTGTACAGTCATCATCAAAACGTCGTTTCTGGCGCACCCTCTGTTTTTTATTCATTGCTGTGTTTACTCCCTCGTCCGTTTGGGCAGGTTAGATAAGTGGATCTGAGCTGATGATGATGTGGTGTCAATCAGACTGGAGTTCTTTCTAAACGGAAGATGTTTAGAATGTATTTCAATGGCGTAAGGATGAAAATTGCTTCATTTATATTTGTGGCTGTAAACATAATTCTTTCAACATTTTAACTGTATTATAAGTTATGAACCTGTTTAGAATGATATTTCAAAATCATCGGCAAAGCTCTGCTGGCTAGGGCACGGATGGTAGACAAAATTTTCTTTCCCCTATCCATCCATTTTTTTCCTTTTTTTTTATCCATTTGTCAAGTAAGCAAGGATGAGAAAAGTGACATAAAACGGGGAAAAACATCTTCTCTATCACCCGTACTAAATGGGAGAGTCAGATCACTAATATATTAGAGACAAATCGCTCCAAAAAGGAATAAAAAAGCTTAATCTATTGAGAATCAAGATCACTCCGATCTCAACGCTTCAATAGGTCAATAACGTCCAAAAAGAACGACAATGACTTCATACCGAGACAACACCGCCAATTTATCAACGCATCCATAGATTAGATAATAACCCAAATAAAAAGTACCTACTCCAGTCCATGACCTGGCGAATTGACCCACTCTGGCGCCACAAGAATATCGTTGGTGTGATCGATGACGAACTGTCAGCCTACCGCTGCCAATGTCAAGGCCGCGCTTGACAGCTATCACGCGCATCTGACAGCCGCTGTCAGTGGCCCGGTGGTGAAAAACGCGCGCTGTAATGGATGGCCTTCCGGAGCGGCCATGTTGTTTGGGGTCGGTGAACTGGGCTAGATTTTTTTATTGTAAATTCGTTTGATTGATGTATTTATCTATCCACTTGTTGTACCTGCTCCCTCTTTTGAGGTCCACTAAGATTTATTGATGTGGGCCGGTCATTTGTGTGTGTTATTTGATATAATGACTCTTCAAGGAGTTTTCTTGAGTCATAGACAATGTAACCTTTTTAGGCTCGTCAATCATAGTGGACTGCAAAAAGTTAGTTCTACTTTTGTCCATGGATCTGCGAGTGACCGTTAGGTTTGAAATTTTTCATCTCTAATGGTGCCATGAATGATTCATTCAAACTTAGATTTTTCTGAATTAGAATGAGCTTATTATAGTAATCGATCTATACTCATTATTATTATTCTTGTTTCATTAGGCTTGATCGTACGTGACCTGGTAGCTAGTTCCTTGGAAAGACTTTTCATAGTCAAGCTGTGAAAGAAATTCAAATTTCATTGCTGACACTGACCGATCACTATCGCTTGTAACAAGTCTATTTCCCAAAAGCATAAAACATGTAATTTCTAATACAAAGAAAGCTAAAACAAGCCAGTTCGCCATTACAGCTTCGGATCAGAACACATCGAAAGGTTCCAAAACAAACACGAATAGGTATGCTATCGATCTGTCCGTACCTACGGATGAGTTATACGTCAGACCCACCCCTAGGCAAGCCAACGACCCTTCGCACCCCCACGCGAATTCCCACCCTCCACCCTTACCCCAAGATACATTTTCCATCGACAGTAAACTTTTTCTTGTGACGTTTCCAAGTCTGCTGGAGCAAGCTTCAGAAGCAAGATGATAGAAGGAAGCTTCCCGCCCAAGCGAGTTTCGGTCGTATTCTTCTGGTTGTAGGGCGGTTTGGGCGAGCGGCCCGCCTTTCCTTGGGCGGGAGCAATTAGGAATGCTTTCGAACGGTTAAAAATGCAGCTCTTTCTGTTTTTGGGGATTATTGCTTTGAAGAATGTTGGGAAGCGACGGCGAATTTATTATGTATCTTGTTTGTCTCATGTTAAACATAACTCTAACTATATTGTAAGCGATAAAGAAGAATGGAATATTAATATACACATTTCACAGAGCGCCATCTAGCCCCAAACCATAAGCAAAGCTTGTACCTTTACCTTACTTACCATGGAAACCAGATAACTGATAGAATACTTATGCCCGTCTGCAGTTTATTTTGAGCGCTCTTAAGGTGGCACTTATCTCTCTACTAGGTCGTAGGTTCCCAAATGCGTTGCACGATACGTGTTAAAGGGATTGGTATGTGTGAACTTAGGGGCTATCTAACTTTACTCCGGCTAGGCATTAGATAATTTTTATTTGTAAAGATATACTTATACTCGTAGATGAATAAATAGACAGCAAAATATAATTAGGACGCAAATTTATTTACAACAACAACAACACCAACAAAATACAATACAACCAACTTTTATTGACACCAACATAATAAAAAACATGTGAACATAATAAAATGTACAATAGGCGGCCTTATTGCTAAGACCGATCTCTTTCAGACAACCTTCTTAGATATTTATTTCCAAAAGCTAATGTAGAGCTATTAAGATGTTAATAGTCAATAGAGCCACTGCTGAACATAAGCCTCCCCAAAGAGCGCCACCTTGAGCGGCTGCTGGCCTTCTGTATCCATCGGCATCGGCATCTAACGTAGAGTATAATATACATATAAAAATGAATGTAAAAGTGTCTATAGATGGTAGAGTCGATCGATCGCGGTTCAAAGGCAGTTAGAGAGAGCTATCGGCCCGCCATTAAGGAAATTGCTCTATGTACCACGACATAGAGCATACATATACCTATATAGGACGTCTGGGAACTCTACTAACTACGTACAAGTACTGTGGCGTATTGAAGAACCATTAACTGTTAATACATAGAATAACTAATAGTTATTCTATAATGTATTTGACGGGCGTGATAGCTCAGTTGGTACTAACCCTGCCTTCTGATTTGAGGAGCTTGGGTTCGATTCCTACCCAGGACAAACATTTGTGTAATGAACATAGATGTTTGTTCTGTGTGTGTTATATTGTATTCTATGTATGTATTTACAAATTTACAAAAAGAGTATATAAGTATTGTATCAGTTATCTGGTTTCCATAGTACAAGCTATGCTTAGTTTGGGGATAGATGGCGCTGTGTGAAATGTCCACACATGTTGATTATATTTATGTACTTATTCTATGGCTGAATAATAAAAAAAAGAAACATGGTACTTAGAGTCATGTAGAGTATAAAATCCGTGGGAGCATAAAACGTTCCATTATCATTATCATCATCAGCTTGAAGATCTACTGCTGAACATAGGCCTCCCCCGTAGAGTGCCACTTTGAGCTGCTGCTTGCCTCATGCATCCATCGGTTCAACCCGTTTTGTCCATAAAATGTAATAAAATAACATACTTACTCGATTACAAATATTTTTTTTAGTAAATAACCAATTTTCTATAAAAATCATTACTCATTGTCTTTGACACATGTGAGGATACCCTCCTAAAAACTAAAATACTCGAAAAAAAAATAACTATATAAAAACCTGCTATATTACCTCTTCCCGCCTTCTAATGGATTCCTCAACTCTCTCAGGACCTCGCCATCATTACGCGAAAAAACCATCAGAAAAAAACGAAAAATACGCAGAAAAAAAGTTCCTGAGAGACCGAAGGTGTTGCCACCCCAGTCTTTTCTTACCCCAACATGAAGGGAGGCAATATCATACACCATTAGCAATATCGCTACTTTTTTTAACGGTGTCACACTGTATAAATATATTATTATTATTGTGTGACGCGGCAAATGGTATTAAAAAAAAAAACAAAAAACGTAGCGTTCTAAAACTTTAAATAAAAACAAAGGAATGCGATGCTCGTTTTAATTCTTTAATTGAATAACAATTATGTTACGGTGCAGTAGGTACTGGCTGGTAACACAACGGGGGGCATTTCCGAATTCGAATTTCAAAAAGAACCCAATCACCATAATTTTATCTCACGTTATGTTCCTTTTTCGAAATTCGTAATGCAAACAAAAGCGCGCGCGGCGCAATGGTGCATGCATGATTGATAGCGGAGCAATGACGTCGCGCCAAATGAACATTCGATTTTTGAAAAAATAAAAGCCCTTGACCTCTTCCAGTTACTGTCTCATCTCCCTCCCTGACGCCTTTATTGCCAATTTGCGTTTTGTTTCGCGCCGAAAATGGGAAACTTAAACTGACTCGCGTAAAGTAAAATTACATCGTCTGAGCGCGAAAATTGCTATCGGGGTGAGAGTTGCCATAAACAAATACTAAAAAATCTTGTAGCCGAAATAAGGTGCACTCTAAACAAGAATTAAAGGAGAATTGCTGAGGTGTGACTCCTTGGGGTGCGGCCGAGAGATGGAGGGTGTTAGCGACGATATTCATAATGCGAAAAATTGTAATAACCTGGCGAATTTGAGCGGAGGTGGCGATATGTTTATATGGGGTCGGTCTTTGGGATTTGTCGGGAAATTGTCTAAATATGTCGTTACTTTACCTACGGGGGCCGTGTCATAATAACATGCATAACAGGATGTGCAGCTCGTAAACTATTCAAAAATGGAATGCGCTTATAGGGTTCAGTTGTCAAAGGGCATGCTTTAGGGATCCGTAAGTTATATGTTAGTCTCTTATTCTGCTGGCTGTATTTTTCAAATCGAATATTCGTTTAATAGCATAAATTCGCAATTAAGTGAAACATAATAGCAACATTCCTATTCTTTTTCTTTAAGTTTACCATCGCTCGTTACATAAAAATTCAGTGAAAACTTCAACAACAAAACTCATCCTTATTCGTGTAGATTTATCCCCGATCTCTCACAACCAATAATTAAATACCAATTACCACAAAAAAACTCCCCAAAACAATGGTAACGTTTCGCGTTAAACATGGCAATTAACATACATAATTCTTTTTTCAAAATTAAAACAATTGGTACCTACAGAAACTGTTTCGATTCTATCATTCAGAATAACCATTTTAATGATAGTTCCTCCGTCGAATCAAACGAAGCTTTGAGGCGTTATTTTGTAACCGACAATTATTTTTACGGAATAACTATTAATTATTGTTTTAACTCGCCCGCTCAGTGTTGCCAGTCTGTGGATTCAAATTGGTCGATTGGTGTTTTGTTAATTTGTTTAATTTGATGTTTTAAATTGAGTTAGAGGCTGGCTGGGGATAATTACTTACCCAATTGGCAAAAGGAAGAATTGTAGAGTAGGACAGAACTCAGAAATAAGATTAACTTTATGACTTCCATTATACGTTCCTTCGTTTAATGTTTTTGGATGAAAATAATAATTAGTTATGCTTTTATTTATTAATATTTATTATTAACAAAATGCCATTTTAATTTTTGTAACTTTTTCGGTACCTACATATTTCTCATCCTTGGTCTTTCTTCAGGGTTGCAATACGTAGTTCTTCAAAATTGGCACCAATACTATTAATAGAGTCTTTATAGGGGTATGCGATGTCTTCAGCTCCTGTGGTGTTGCAGTTATCTAAGGGACGGTGACCACTTACCATCTGGTGGGCCGCCTGTTTATTTGCAACTTATAGTAAAAAAATCAAAAACAAAATTACTTGGAAAATGTTTGTTGCTTCAGTTATCAAGGCAAATGACTTTGCAACCTGCTTTTCTTTACGTTCGATTATTCGCCGTCTTTATCTAATGCAGCGATTAGCCTCAATAAAAGTAAGGGACAAAGGATTCTGTTACTCCCCAAATAAATGGCACGTGAAGTAACGTAACACCCAGAATATTTTTTTAACTAAATTATTTTTCAACAAATCAAAACGTATATCCCTGTGATGCCACCTGCCGTACCTGCGCTCCCGATGTCCCCATTCCCACAATAAATCACGTGTTTTTCTACTTTTTCTGAATCTCCCTGCTTTGTACCCCGCTCTGTCTGGAGATCCTCTTTTTATGGGATATTTTTTTCAGCTGGCAATAATTCTTTTAAAATATTTAAAAAGGTGTTATTTCATTTTAGAAAGATGTTTGCGCTAAAATATTATACAAAATTATTAGAAATCAATTACGTTTACTTTCAGTTTTATTCATCATCATCATCATCATTAACAGCCTGAAAACGTCCGCTGTTGAACATAGGCCTCCACTTTGAGCGGCTGCTTGCCTCCTGCATCCATCGGCTCCCATCAGATTGTCGGTCCATCTATTTCAATTGTCAATTTGTCGTACATTTATACCAATCTGCGTAACCACCAAAATGCTGTATCTACCTAATTTTACATTCATGGCTACCTACAGTAACAAAAATGGCCTATGTTCAGTAGTGGACAACTCCAGGTTTTTTTGATGACTAACCAAAATAAGAAACTAAAAAAATACTCTGAAAATATTTTGAAGATTGTTATTTTTATTTCTCTGATCTGTGACTGTAACTCATCTGACGACTCATCGACCATCCAGCTATCCAGTTAAATTATAATATTCTAATTTCAAATATTTCTTTTTTTTCAGGCAAATGGTGTCCGTCGCGACGCGAGTGGTCGTCGCCGCCGGACGTGGCGCGGCGGGTGTATTCCTCCGTGTTCCTGGGCAGCCCGGGTGAGTACCCAGGTATGAGGGGAGCGGGGGGAAACTGGGGGAGTGACGTGCGTTTTAACATTAATAAAATAACACCTTTAATTTTATTTTTTGTTTTTTTTTTTTTTCAGGCTAATGTGGTAAATTTTTTTTTGTATTGGTGTTTTTGATAAGGACACTGTAGCCAGGTTATAATTTATAATTTTTTTAAATATATTTCTGTTTTATTCGTGTGTTTAGTCGGATGTATATTTACTATTAATACTTCCACAAACAAAATATCACAGCGCTTTTTTTAGACGCTCATAATTACAAACACGACTTTTGTTTTAATAAATTGCTAGACAGTTCATTTAAACACGAAAATAAAAAATTAAGCACACAATATTATTCATTATTAATAAAAGAAAGTTCAGTGTCCTCAAAAACTGTAAAATTTCACAAAATATTAGCATAAAATTAATAAACCTACTAGCAACAATGGAAAAATTGCTACACGACGGATAATTTAAAAAAATAATGGCCGTTCATTAATCAAACAAGAAGTTCATATTAAAAAATGTCTGAACGTCAAAACTACAAGTGTGGCTAGCGTCAGATTAAAAAAATACCCCACGTCCAACGCGTAGGTAAACACTTTATGCCTAGGATGAGTTATTGCTAGGTAAAAAAATTTTTACTATTTTGTTTTGGCGCCAATAGAAACGTTAAAACGCATGTCACTCCCATCTGTATGAAAACGTTAATTTAGAATTATTTTAAAAGCAGTTTTATTTTCACACATTGAATCATTTGGTTATTTTATAGGTACTGAAGCAAAAATTTTTCGCTTAGAAAGCATACAGTTACAAATTCAATTCTGTTCCAAATTAAAATCTGTATTCCATTTATCCTTCACATCCCAAAACCTCCACATTTCTCCAATCAGCAATAACAATTGTATTTAAACGTCACTAATAAACTACAAATCAGCCAGCATCCCACACTCCAAATTCAAAACTCAACTACAATCAGCTACACCCTTCCAAATTCAAACCTCCAGCTGTATTCAGCCAGCTACGTTGCCAGCTACGTCACGCGGAGAAATGGCGCTCAATCCATCACGGTGACGCGGCCGCTGTACCCACAAGGTCATGTACCCACACACCTATACTGTGCTATGATAGATAGGTAAAGATTTTCGCGTTATGTTTCTTTATTCAAGCCTTTATTTTTTCATTTGGAGAATAGCCTGATTTGAAAATGGAGTGTTTTTTTCAAACTTCTAAAAGCGCGGTGTACGTTAGCTTCAGTTACATACCTACCCACTTACTTCGCAGTAAATATTCTTTTTGGTTAGGTTATTCATAATAAAAAAGTATCATGACATAGGTACATAGTAACGGCTTTGAGTTACAAATTGGAATCATAACTGAGGGGTTTCATGTTTTATAGCAATTTTATCCGTCGGTCTAGTGGTGTTTTGTTTGTAGAACAAAACTAACAGCTGTACCTACTTCTCATAATTTCAAAGAAGGATTTGTTTCCATTACTAAAATATACCCAAAAGTATCCACATAAAACAACGAAGTAATTCAACCTTCAACATTACACATTTTAAAAGTCGAACGTGAAAACAAAGCGTTCTCAGTGCACAGATTAAATAAGTTACAAACCAAGCCCTGTATTGTTTTGTAGTGACGTAACGGTATCGATACTGTATCGAGTATCGACCGAGTGAGCAGGCGCAAGTGACAGCGCGATCAATCAGGGGACTATCGCGCCATCTTTCATCTCGGTGTTGCAAGGTCGCGGGAAAATATCCCACATTGAAGCGTACGGAGACCTTGATATAAAAATAAATGAATCGGGAACTTAGATTTTTTTTATTGCGATAATTTTTGGGTGTAAGTATGTAAGTAGGTATAGGTACATAGGTAGGTACATGATTGGTACTTACCTACTTAAGGTTTTGTGCTGTAAGGTTTTCCATTAACTTGATTATTAACCGGATACTGCAAGCAGAGACAGTTGCCAATAAAACATTCGAATGATGAAACCTTTTAAATAGAAATTGATTCGTTCTATTACACCTCTTAGATTACTTACGAACACGTAAATAAAAATATGTAATCGTTAAGATTCATTAATTACATCAGTAAGTATCAGCCTATAAAAATCATTAAACGATCACCACTTCGACATGGTAACGCCATCTATCGATTCAGCCACGATATATGACTCTCACTACCGTCATTACTCTTAAATTAAGTGTTACAGCGTCCACATAAAGTTCCAATTACTCTAACACGGGAATGCACTTGCACCGTTACAAAACATAACGATAGCTATCCATTTCACTCTGTCCCGAACATTGACGCCCGCCTGTCTCGCTCTGTTTTAACACGTCAGCGTCATTGCCCGTTTCCATTACACTATATCAATTACCGAATGGACGAGCTTCGCGCGCTTCGATTGCCCTTCTATTTTTAACCCAAAATATTCCGTTTTCGAAAAAGTATCAAATCTCTCTAAACTTAATACTTATTCGCAGACACAACGGAGAAAAATAAATGGCTTCGGAAAAATCACAGTCGATTTATTCCAAGGCAACAATTTCAATTTTTATCTAACGTTACGAAACACCGAAGACGGATTAACAATGGATAGAAGCAACGGGAACACAGCAAAAAGTGCGACGGAAAGAGAAGCTCGAACGAGTCATGTCCGTCTTCAGTGAGAAAGGAACTGGGGCAAGCGAGAGCACGCGATGTTGTTTTTACGACGTGCGAAAGAGATAAAACAATTCCTTATGTCGCTATTCTTAGGTCGTTTGCGCGTTCGAAATGGCACTTTAGTCGCAAACGTTAAGGTCGCAGTTTCATTGTTATGATTGGGCATTGACGACTGTGCGGTAACGTAACGGAATGTTATAACTTCATTTGTCTGCGTTTCGAATTAGGTCCTTGAATTGTAAAAAATAAGGTCGTTGTTCGTTTGTTAGTGTCGGGTGCGATGCGCGCTACGAAGGTTGCCATGACGACGGGCGCGCTGGAATGCTCGCAGGCGGGAGAGCCTGGGTTGCCCGCTCCAACGGTGTTTTTACCTAAATTAGTAACAAAAACAATGCTCTCCGCTCCCGATAATGAGTTATGGATGTGTGCGACGGAACGCATGACCGGCTGTACGTTTTATTTATGTCGACATATTGAAAATGATCGTAGGAATGCTCTCTGGTTATGACATAATCACGGTGCTCTTGAACTCGCTGATACCTACTCTGTTTTTTGAACTTGGTACGTAGATATATTTTGGTTATTGTAGAATTAAGTTCACAATTTGATTACTGCTTATGTACTTACCTATAAAATTAATTTGTTTAAATTTAATTGATATCCCAATTTTAAAGGCTTTAGTTGACCGATCTAAACTTTCTAAAACTGATGCTGTTCTTGTCAAATAGACGGCAATGTAACAGACGGATATATTTTTAGTAAGTTTAGGACTGTCAACTAAAGCCTTCAAGATTAGGCCTATTGTGTAAGTATACCACTTATAAGTAGGTATTGATAATGTTTTTATATGCAACTGCTGCTGCTTATTGCTGAGTTCTCATATTATACTTACAAATAAGCAAGTTATTTAATAATAAATGGATTCACCTCTACCCCGAAAATAAAAAATTAACCAATTTAAGACTCTCATTTAGAATCTACATTCGGAAATTAGATGGCGACAGAGATGGCAAACGAGCGATATACAAGAGTGAACGAGCAAGCATAAATTGCTCAATTTGTGCCTCAGCTCATAAGGTGCCTTTGGTTTCTTTTTTCAAAAATCCATCGAGATCGATCGCTCGCCATGTCCGCAAATTAGAGAGAGAATCGCTGTTCGTTAGCGTTCGCTCCGGTGCGAAACGACACAACTGCCATTCAGAGTGGTTCCATTCCCGTTTTTAGTTCCACAGCCTTCGACATACCTTCTCGTGAGCAGCTTAATCTTAATCTACGTCCGCAGAGTCAAAGCTCACCGACATTGCGCAGAAATGCATTTCGGTATTGCTAGTCTCGAGACGCTCATTTCGCTCAGACTTTAACAGCGGAACGTTAAAGTCGCCGCTGTCTGGCTGCGAGGTCAGACTCGCGCGAAAATTGCACTCGTGGCTTCATTACGTCCAGTACAATGACCAGCCGTTTATATACTTTATTATGTTGGCAAATGACGCTATTAACTCAAGTGTATCTATTCCCTCGCGAGACGATCGTAACAGATACAAGAGATGAGATAGCGCGCGAATTTCACGCGCAAACCAGTTTTTCTCCAGTTAAATTACTCTCGGCTGTTGAGCAATTTAAATAACAGCCCGTGATTCGTTGTGGCGTCTAAACGAGCGTCAAAACGTTACTTTGTAATGAGTATCGATCGGGAATCGAAACTCGTATCCATTCTATTCAACTACTTACCGCGTTATATCCTTGTTTATTTATTAACAGAAACACGTAGAAATTAATAAATAAATAAATATGTGTGGACATTACACACAGCGCCATCTAGCCCCAAACTAAACATAGCTTGTATTATGGGAACCAGATAACTGATTACTTATATACTTTTTTGTTTGTAAATCCATACATAGAATACAATAAATAATTATTTAGTTTATAGTCGCTTTGATTCTTAATTTGTTCAAATTAGTTATAATTATATCATAGTAGTAAGTATCCATTTATTTTATGTAGATTTCATTTTTCTATAGTTTGAGAGCTTTTAAATGCATGTTGTGTTCGCATCGAGTAGGTTGTTTGCCAGTGTTATTTTTTTAATTAGTATATCGTTTATTAAGTAGTCAAGGCAATACAGCCAGTTTTGTGAACCAATAAATATATATATATAACACCCAGACGCAGAACAAACATCTATGTTCATCACACAAATGTTTGTCCCGGGCAGGAATCGAACCCACAGCCCTCAATTCAGCAGGCAGGGATACTACCAACTGAGCTATCGGGCCCGTCAAATGATCTTTGTTGGTGGATTCGCTTAGCTTTAAATAGGAGTCAGATTTCATAGTTATTAATTTTATTGATTGGTTCGTCCATTTATGTGTTACCAGTCGTAAAATACTTATATGTCACAGCACAACTCAATAACCGCTACGTTTACGGAAGTGAAGTCGCAGAACGTCGCACGATCGTAAAAAGGTCGTAAAACTGGCAATATTAATAATGAGTATCCATTTCGTTGATATCTCCTTATGAAGCATTGAAAAATGGTCGTGCGGTCGCGCTGCGGCGGCGGTCGCGGTTGTCGCGTCGCGATTAATTGATGCGAGTATTTGTGCGTTTATCTTAATTTTTGAGCGAGTTGGGAGGTGGTCGCTGCGTGAGAATGCAATTTGTAAGTTTCGCTCGGCGCCGCGACCTACGACCCGCACCGACCTGCCGCTCTCTGATTATATGCTAATTTACGAATAAACTTTCGTTTATGTAAACGAGTACCGAACGAAACTCCCATAACCTTCGATGTTTATTGCCGCCGTCTATGAAACGTAATCTCGAGCCAACGTTCGTTTCCAGATATAGCGAGCTGGTTATCATCGTAGGTGTATCGGAGAGTATCGACGCCGACATTATCGACAGCCTTGAACACATAAAAGCGCAATTCAGTAAAACGCAGCACACCCACGTCTTCATTAAAAGTGCTGCCTTATCGATAAAATCGATCTTGTTACGAACAATGAAACGCGTCGAAACAAAAACCGGCCGAGCGGTAAACGAATACGAGAAACGTAATCGGGGCGAACGTCGCACCAAATAAAATAAAACCTCAATCAAAAATCTAAAGGCATTCGGTATCATAACCGGAGCGGTGCGTCGACCCGGCCGCCATATGAAAACACGAACCGTGTGGGTTACACGCCCGCAAACAAAAAAAACAAAAGAGTAATAATGTAACGCACTAAGTATCCGTCTTAAAAATACGCCTCGATCTCCGTTGCGCGCGTCGCGGCATTAACGCGTCGCGGAGCGCTGATCGCCACCCGTGGTAAACCGGACCTTGCGAGGGGCGGGCCAGGGTTGAGTGTCGAGTGCAGCGGGCTTCGCGGTGGAGGGCCGAGCGCGGGATGCGGCGCGCGCGGGGCGCGGCGGTGATGGATGGCCCAATCAGGCGGCGTGGCGGTGCCGGCCGCGCTAATCGAGCAGTGCGCCCCGAGAGCCGGACGCACACAGGCGCGCGGCGCACACAGCCTGCGGCCGCCGCGATCTCGCCCGCCCGATACCACCGCCGATTACACCTAAAAGCGCATCGAGAACCTTTTCGGAGATAATACATAATACCCTCGCTCTGAGGGCCGACTGGGTCCGCTAGGTCCGGCGGAAAATCGATGAAAAACAGTCGAGACGACAAAATTGGGGGCGGCCGGCGTGCAAACAAAACGGGCCTTCGTCCGATGAATAACGCCGTATTTACGTCTATATCCGGCGGCGGATCGATAGCCACCAACTGTTGTAAACAACCGTACGAGAGCTGGAAAAAACGGCGAGCGCCACCCCCGCGGGACTATTAACGGCCACGTGACTAATTTCGGGAGCTGTCACCGGCAGCCGACCACGTGGCCGCTCCGCCGCACAATACCCGCGTGCAACCCGCGGCCGCTCGGCCGTGCGGCGTCCTGCGACCCGCACTCGTACGGGCTTGACAACAATCGACTCGTTATCCGCATAGTACACAGACACACCCACCGACTCGATTTCTTTAAACTGATCCGATCACCTGCCACAAAAACAGAGATAGATCACGGCGAACAATTAATTGTGTCCCGGCGGCCGACGAAAAGAATCTTTATAAATCAACGGACATCGCATTTTATCCTTAAGAGACCTTTCTCCCACTAATCCCGACAGAATTGAAACGAATCTAATGAAACGGGGATACGTTAAAAAACACGCTACATCTCGATGCCCTACAATCATTTTAACTTTTTTCCAACGTTCGCTCTCGAGGCGTATTTTTTATTATTTTTAATTCTGTCTCTGGACTTGCGTTTCTTTTCTTTTTTGTTGCCTTTTCATAAATATTTTAAAATCGGATTCATTCGGGGACAGCCGAGGCGAATGGATTAGGATTTAGATATTTTCGGGCGAGTAATTTATGCCCCTCTTTGTTGAGATATGAATAATGAGAGATAGAGATAAATCTTTGGCCATCGGCGGCGCGCGGAGATACATCGGATCATGGCAACCTCCTGATAGTTTCCGCTTAATGTTGTCTATCTTGATGGTGATGTTTGTTTTCCTGCCTTAAACCTGGTTCATTAAAAACTCTTTATTAACTGTCTGATCCAGCAGTTAGTTAAAGCCACTATTATTGTCTACCACACTGTGAGCCACTAAACAGCTCTGCCGTCGAATAGTTGAAATAGCCTTACGGTATTTCTCAATTTTATTGTAATCCAATTTTAAAACGGCCCCATTTACATTCCTATACAAATGATCTCGACCATAAAGTACCAGCAGCTATTCCAAATATGTTCCTCGTTTAAAAAGCCCTTAACGAAATTATTAATGTAGGTTACAAAAAAGGGTCAAGTCGATGATTTACCGACGTCAATTTTGACAGCTCGTAGTTTTGTTTCACCAAAATTATAGTAATTTACCCATCTACTTAAAATAAACGCTGATTTGAAAAAACTTTATGATGGTAACAGGCGTTTTATAATAGGTACAGAATTTGTGGAATGTGGCCAATGCGGTTATTCTATGAGTGATTGAGTCTGACCAACTTGTACGGCAACAATTTACATTTTAGGATAGTATTTAATAGCTTCAATTTCATTTTAGCGATACCACCCTTTATCTTGACAGTAACTAGTTAAGTAGTTAAAACCGTTTTAATTCCAATAAGATGCTGCCAGTTATTTATTTTTACTGTGTTCTCAGAGGTATGACGGACGCAATCGCATATTATTTTGCTTATTATATGATTTTATATAGTCGATAAAAAGGCCGCGGTCGCCTCCGCTCGCAGCGCGCACTCACTTTTTGTCGGCTAACAATATTTTTGCATCAAAATAAAGACAACTTTTTATTCATAAGCGGCCGTTTCGAACGTTCAAAAATAATAATGAGTTGGTTATAAAAATCGCGAATTTATAAGGCTGGGTCCCGGGGAGTTTAATATGATTTCTTATAGCGAGATCTCCTTATTAAATAAACTTTGAAACGAAAATTATGTCCCCGTACGCGGGTCGGCCGATCACAATAAAAATGGGGATTTGACAAGATTAAAATTGTAATTCAAGTTATTTCTGACGTGCGTCTTATTGCTTTTTCGCTACGGTCCGTGTTTGTTATTACTTTTTGGATGTGTAACTCCGATTGTAAGACTTGTGAAAGTAATCCTGACAGGGACACACCATATTAATAAAATGCCACATTATTAAATTCATCTACATACTTGCTTATCCCTCATTTATTTCCTGAGAACTTTTTCTTTAACATCACACTTTAGATCATTGTTTATGTGAGCGTTGTGAATAAAAATTTAATAAATAACATAACTTGACTTGACTTATTTATCAAGTCTTTCAATTTCCACACAACATCCACTAACTTATCACCGACCTACCTCACATATTAAACGTCAACCAATTTAAAATCTATATCTGCCCGTTATTCTCCCACAATTGGGTGGAGTCCCCGTTAACTGGCAACACCGGCCATCGCCGCCGCCATTACTGGCGATTACCTCTAATGTAATGTGTCGGTGATTTGAAATAATCGCGCGGATTATACGGCCTGTATGTTGTATAGCTAATAAATACAATTAATAAATAGCTTGTGGCTTAGAACTGCATTTATTTTTGGAAACACTTCCCACGACACAGCTTCTTCAAAGTTTCGACGAGCACGCAACAGAAAAAAAAATTACACTGACTTTGACAGTATGCAATATTATGCCAAGAATAAAATATTAAAATAATATTTTATATTATATTATATTTTGAAAATCGTTATAGTAGTTTTAATCTAGAAGGCTTGAATTCTCGAGCTAGTGATTATAATTTAATTTTATACAATTTAATTCTATACTAAGTCACTAACTTTTATGGGCACTGATTCAATAAAATGGTATAAGTATTATTATTAATTTCAAAACTTGAATCTAGGAACCGCAAATTTGTATTTATACCAATGCTTTGTAAATATCATGATACTTAATATAAACTTCAAGATTTTCACAGCAGTCCACAGTTACCACAGTTTCCTGCCATAAACAAGAAAAAAAATATAGCCATAAAATAAAAGTAAGTAGGTACTCATTACGAACCCTCTATGCCTCGTTCAAACGATGCAAAATGAGAATGACCACAAAAGTCCGCCGTTGTGGTGAAGACTTAACGCGACCCAATAGAACTTAAAGCAGTAAAGAATACTAATAAATCTGTCAATAAACCAATATGATAACGAGAACTAAGAAAGAAAAAATAACTTGGGAACCATAGAGAAAAGTTAAATGCATTCGGTACTGTGGTCGAACAAGTCTGTTCCCGCTTGACCGCAAGCAGTTTTGTCACTGGCCGTTACCATTTGCCGCGGGAAAAGAAAACTAGCTGCCCGCTTGTCTTTGGTTTCTATTTTCAAAACGTTCGATATTTAAATTATCGCCCCGGGTGGCGGTAGTTAGCGCGATTCGAACGGCTAATAATTTTGAATCGATTTTATGGACATGTTCCGCTACTCGACGATAGATGGCGCTGTTCTATATTGATATTGATAGACTGATGTATTTGTGATGTTCTTGAATATGAATACAGAGGAAAAGATACTTCATCATCAGCTAGCAGAAGTCCACTGCTGAACATAGGCTTTCTCCTAGGGCTCCACTTGCTGCTTGCATCCTGCATCTAACGGCAGCCCGCGGTTCTGACCAGCCATTGACCATTGGTCCACCTATAGTGCCTACGCTGCGTCTTCCAATTCATGGTCGCCACTCATAGACATATATATAAGGACAGGCCTAATGACAGATTAAACCGTCGCTTCAAAGAGGGAGTCAAGTTCACAGATTGACATCCACTAGCGTCCAGTCTGTGTTGGGAGTGAGAAGATATCGGTCGTGTGTGTCAAAGAAAATATGCCAAGTTGTGTTGTGAAGGGTTGCACAAACTACACTCTAAAGTGCAATAAAAAGAAATACAAAGTTTCTTACCACAAGTAAGTCAATATTTTCAATATTACACTCCGTTTTGTACGAAAATAATCGAATTTATATTTGGGATAATCATTGTAAACAAACATTGACGGACATAATGGCAGCGTTTAATTTCCCAACTCATCGTAGTTCCTGAGTAATCTAAGAGATGGCGCTGACTTTTCCCCACACCATTTTGAGTAAATAAAATGTTCCTTCGGGCATATCCTGATATATAGATCTATGTCGCCACTCGAGAACCTTTCTTCTTCATCGGTTGTCATTTCTACGAGCGATGTGGCCTGCCCATTGCCAATTCATCTTACTAATTTTGAAGAATACTTAGATACATAGATAAACACTTTATTGCACACACACATCAAAAAATGATACAATGAAGAAGAATAACAAATTTTACAGTAACGTGTTACAATGGGCGACCTTATCGCTAAAAGCGATCTCTTCCAGGCAACCTTTGGATGGAGAGGATTTGTTGAAGCGGTTAAAGACGGGGTGCACAAGCATAACTACATAAATAAAATACCTTATAAACTTACTAAATAATTTTAGTAATATACCTGCTTAAATATAATATACTTACATATTATATCTACATATACTTACTTATATATAATAAGTGGATACTTAAACAAGTACCTAGTATAATGATAAATGATATATTAAAATAAATAATTGTATGCAGCATAAAACATAAGGATACGTGGTAACATTTAACGCAGTGCTATAAGTACCATTAATGATGAATACGGAGAAAATCAAACTGACAAATAAAACTTTTTCACCTGATCTTTAAAGATGTGCAATGAGGGTGCCTTTCGTATAGATTCAGGTAGTGCATTCCAGAGGCGGACAGCATGAATGGTAAAAGACCTATCATAGAAACTGCTACGATGTAAAGGCATTCTGAGAGTCAAGTTATCCGACGACCTAAGAGACAAGGTGTGGGAGCTGTGCATGAAGTAAAAACGTTAGATATGTTATGTTATTAGGAGTTCGTAAAATTTTAACATTGTATAATTTTCGTAGTTCAAAACAAAAAGTACTTTATAATAATGAACAAAATGTAATAATAGTAACTGAATTTTGAATTATTGAATTAAAATGTTGCCTTGCTAAAATTGTTTACTACTAGTGCGAGATCCGGCAGCACAAATCCATACAAGTACCTACGTCATCGAGTACCTCAATAGGCTATCTTTAGACCGTTAGCTGACACTTAAACATGTAAAAAAAATCAGATCTGCCAACTCCGGTCCTGCCGGGTCGTGGAAATCCACTTCAAATGCTTTGAACACTAAGTTCCGGCAAGTTTAGACCTGGCAGACCTTTTAATCTATTAACAGGGACACCTTGGCGTATGGGCATAGGTTTGATCGGGGTACTCGTTGAGATAGGTAAATGGTGTGAAGGGAACTTCGTAAGGGTCTGCAAGGTACTTCCGGCAGGATGTGCGATGACAGACCAATTTTATTTTACGTAATTAGTCAATGGTTAACTGCTGCTAGGATTTTCATTCGGGTACCAAATGACGTAATTTTTATAATAAAAAAAAGTCAAAAATTTTCTCGGATTTCTATGACCCGGCAGGATCGGGATTGGCAGACCTGAGTTTTTAACACTTTTATGTGTCGGTTAACGATCTACAGATAGCCTATTGAGGTACTCGATGACGTAGGTATTCCTACTGTGTGATCTCGCACTAACAGATTACTTTGTTAGCAATAGCAAGCAGCAATCTTCCAGTAGACCGTAATGAAAATCTCAACAAAACCCAGCTTAGATAATGATACCAATGCTTGATTACACTATCTAATGTTACATTATGGAACGTAATAAACATTTGTATTTGTATTTGTAGATTACCAGGAAACAATCATTCTAAGGCGGTTTACCCAGAAAACATAACAATATAACTGGTTATAATAATGCATTCCATATTCCGGGATCGTAATTGAACATCGTATGCAAATGGCGGCGCGCGCTCGCCATCTCTTCATATTTATGGGAGCCTGGTACTTGCACGCCGCAGGTGGAACTGGCCTATTTATGTTATTGTTTTACATCTTGTTTCCGTTTTATCTCTTGAAGGAATCTAGGAATAGAAAAATTCAAAATATTACGCGTATCTAGTATCTACTCTTGGTCAGTTATTAGGTATTAACAGTAATAATAATTATAACACGTGACTATGAACTGGAAGATGCAGGGAAGGCCGGCCACCCACTAGGTGGACCGACGAACTGGTGAAAACCGCAGGGAGCCGATGGATGCAGGAGGTAAGCAGCCGCTCAAGGTGCAGGCCTATGTTCAGCAGAGGACGTCTTCGGGTTGTTGATGATGATCATGATGAAGATTTTAAACTTCCATGGTCACTGAGTTCCTCCCTGATCATGGTGCTTGCAACAGTCAGTACCGAATAATCGCAAATTCGTAACAAATAAATTACATGGTAAATATCCCGTTAATAAACCATATTTTAGTAATATTTTCAATGATATTAGCAATGATGCACGCGATAGTATTCTCCGTACTCTCGATTCAGTCGAGATTTTATTTAGAAATGACTATTTTATAATGAAATATTAACTTGAGCGTCGACTGTAACATCGGCCTTAGAAACATTTGATTGCAATTGAATTTAAGCAAGTAATTTATTTGCATAAATAAATAGACCAAATGAAAGTAGACTCATTTATTACAAATAGGCTGTTAACACTTCAATGGCGGATATATTATACACGATCATTTTAACTGACCAGTAAAAAATACGGTAATTATAAACAACTATGGCTACTTTAGAATAAGTAAGCACTAAAATAACTAAAATTAGTATTGTTTAATATATAGGTAACTAACACATAATTATAGCATACTTTTATGAATGAGTAAAATAATAAGAAAATAACTTTTCTACTTGTAAGCAACGAAATGTTTGGGCTATACTTTTGCACCTCTTTTGCCTATTTCCAGTGTTGCCAGGACAGTTCTAACAGCGCATAAATAATCCAGATTATCTCGATCTGGCGACATTGTGGTTCACACCTAACGTTTCAGCGTTTCGACGAAGTGTACATCATTATAGTTGATCGTAAATCACCTGGATTCAACATAAATTAACACTTTAACGACGTTTCGCGACATCGCTCAAAACTTTAAGTACTCAATAAAATTACTTAGAATGAAGATAGTATCTTAGTCATTAAAATTTTAGCAACCAGCGGGATTTGAACCCCTCCAACTCACCGGATTGGACTTAAAGACTATCCGTCTTACCACAAAAGATTTAGACGCGCCTTAAACATTTGTTGAACAGTTGTTTCATGAATTCACCATAACACACACAGTCAAACTTCACGCTAATAACATTCCGTTTTTTCTATGGTCACAGCTATGACGCTAACATGTATTGGATTTACAAAATGAGTTCTGCGCGGAATGAAACGTTTCGTATAATGTCACCTTATTTAAAAAATGTGGATCGAGTTAGACAGTGTTTAAGTAAACACGGTATAAACATGGTTTTGTAGTGACAAAAATAAGACATCCTCATTTAACTTTTAGACGCTGTCTAACTAAACATGTATCTAAGCGATGTTTAAAAGACGGTTAGTGTTTCTAAGCCGTCGTGGCGACATCTATAAGTACCTATATTAGACAGGTAACTCATAATTAGTAATTACGATACTACTGATTGACGAGAGATGGCGCGCTTGCTAAAACTCATAAGAATGATTTATAAAGAGTAAACCACACTTAAGGTATAAAAAAGAAAAAAGAAATATAAAAAAAGATAAAAGAAAAGGAAAAGATAAAAATATTGTAGTCCCGAATCCCGCTGGTTGCTAAATTTAAGGACTGTAATAATAATTTAGTAACTATTAATGAAGTTGCCCGGTATGTGAATAGGACCACCCCATCTCTTCCTGTGGGTGCCGTAAGAGCTGACTAAGGCTGAATGTAATTTTTATGTATTTGTATTTATATTCAAATATATAAAAAAAAGAAGGATTGAGTTTTGATTGACATCGAACTGAAGCCCAAAATGGCGGACATATTACATATGTGTGTCAGATGAAAGTATGGCGACCGGCTGCATATGATGTGAGTGTGTGCGTGCCCCGCGCGTACGTACGAACCGTTCCGGCTTCCTAAGGGTGCTTCAGTTTCGGATCAGACGGGATTCCCTCCTTTTTTTATTAGCTCCATGTCCGTATCATTAAAAGTTAATTCTAAATTATTTATTAAAAGTTAATTCAAGAACAAAAGAGGTACCTATCCAATCAGCACCGGTCGCCGTTGGCGAGCGCTCCGGGCGACGGACGATGAAATAATGAAGCTACGTCGAATATGATGAGAAATCATTACCATAACGAATGATGCGATGGGATCGTTTACAAATTTCAATTGTGGAATAGATTTAAAATAAAACATTACCTACTTTGTAACTGGCTGGAAAAATGTAACCTAAAAAAGAACCAGTTTAAAATAGTAATTAATTGTGAAAAAGTGAATTGTACAATTTTGCTTTTATTCTCAATTTCTCACCCAGGAACATATTTTGTGCAATATTTGTTCTGCGTCTGGGTGTTATTAAAACCTAGCGTTTAATTAGCTATACAATGACCTTCAAACATGAACACAATAGTATCTGCACACTACTGCTTGTCGGCTATTCCATGGCGTTATTCGGAGGGCACTTTAGGCCAACGGTTTTAGCTGATGTCCGTAAGACAATAGTCGTTAAGCCAAGACAGAAGCCACAGAGCAAAAAAAACGCTTTAAAAATACGCTTCCCCTCCAAAGTTTCATATTTTACAAAGTAGGTGCCTGAAAATTTTGACACCACGGCTGACCACTTGCTTATGCTTGCGAGAAGAAGAAGAAGGTAGCAGAATATCTTAAAAAATGGTGGTATCTTTAAACTGCCATGTTCCTAACTCCAAATTATTATTTACAACTAAGTTATTAAAATTAATTCAATATAACGGTTACAATAATAAATAATGACGTCAAAGCCACATAATAACAAAGATGAAACAATAGTTCTTTCTAAATTAGCATCTGTCAGGATCTGTCAATGTCACAACGGATGAGGTTGTCTTTTTTTATTTGTCTTACGTCATTCATTGTCGCAATTTGTAATATTCCATAATTTAATGTTAATTATGCATAGTCATAGTAAAGTACTTAAGTCTAGGTTACATAATTGATAATTAACTTTAAAGTCAAATCTGCAACTGAAACTATTAGAAAATGTGGCTATGGTCAAAATGTTATGCCTATACTTAAACCCTTTATGACCACTTGATCAGATTGCCTAAAAACCCTACACAATGCAGAGCGACCAAAATGCAGCAAGACTAAATCGCAGAAAGGCTAAAATTTATAGAACAACTCATATTTTGCAGTTTGTCTGATAATAATGCCAATCATTCGCCAAACCTTTGTTTTCACCAATCTCTGTACTTAGGTATCAGAGAAAAAAAAGAATTGGCTTTTTGGAATTTTTCATCCCGCGCCCCACCATCATTACGGCAACAAGGTGGGCTGTCCCGCTGTGCTGTCCCGTTTTTTGTCCCGCGTTTGTAATGTGATTACGCCCACACTACTTTTTATCAAGTCCCTACTGTTTTTAGTATGTACTGCACGAGTTACAAATTGAACTACACAAGCTCTTTCAAAAACTAGTACCTCTATGCTGCGGCCATACTACCGTGTTATACCATAGTCCACCACAGCCATAGTTAACAAAAAGAAAATGAAATTCATAGAGGTTTTTTATTTTAAAAGAAAATGTTCTGCCCTTGCTACTAGATGGCGCAGAACCAAATTCCAGAAACGGTCAATCCCCTCGAGCAAGGACGTATTTCTAAATACCCCGAGTACCTAAATTCACAGAGTAACAATTTTATTGTATTTAGTGAGTGTACTTTCTTCTTGTATTTTTTTTTAATAAGCGTAAACAATTCAGAAAATAGGTATGTAGGTACTATCTCGAAATATAAAACGAAAGAGTTTAGGGTTGTCAGCTTAGCTTGACAGATGTGGTAAAAACCTATTTAACGCCATCTATTGGGTCATATTTAAATTACAATTTCTTTATTTTTAATAAAACCGCTGATTTTCGACCATAATTATTGACATGTGGCGGTAGTGTGGCCAGATCATAGAAGATATCAAACCTAACCCCCCTTTTGAAATTGAAATGCTTTACTCACTCCGCCATCTCAACAAATATACAAAAACGTAACTCCAATCTGATACAACGGATTGATTGAACGCAAGCAACTTGAGACTTAAGAAAAAAATATATAAACAGTGTCCTTAAATTCCATCTTTTGATATCACGGAACCTCATCATTCAGGTATATGTCTGATTGCACAGTATAAATTTTGTGCAGTAACTGAAGTCCACACGGATTAGTAATATGAATCATCATTGCGACGTAACTAGAATAGGTACTACCGATTCATAACGAAAGCTTAGTTATTACGTCTTTAGTTAACAATGTTTCACCTTTTGCAAAATAAATAATAAATTATATAAATTATATAGATAGATTAATAGAAAACTCTTAATTGTATCACAAATTAATAAAATATACAAATAGGAATAAATCTCCTATTTACGTAGTACGTGCCGTACCTATGTACTTACAGTTAAATAGAATTTTTAATGAAAGAACAGGCCACTGATTGGCAGCAACTCATCTTATGTTAAGCGACAATAATAATTCAGTTTTTTGTTTTGTTTATATAAATCAGAAAATAAAAATTACAACTTGCCTAAAACCACCAATAAAACCAAATAAGGTTTGTCTCTGGTGTTGTATTCCTCTATTTTACAGTAAGATATTTAATATAAATATATATAAAGTAGTTACCCAAAAACACTCAATCTTATTCGCATTCTTTTTGCATTGTTATCGTCACAGTTGAAATTGTAGTCTTAGGCTGAGTTGCACCAGCTTACTTTAACGCTAACTTTAACCCTAACTATAACCGTTCCACGCTTCGCGGGGCGGGCTAATGACAAAATTTGACCGTAACTTTAACCGTGGTTATGGTGCAACTCAGGCTTAAAAACACATTCTTTATTTAAAATCAATAACAAGAATTTAAAGCCGGTCCTTTTATTTTGTAAATAAACTAATCTGTTATACAACAAAAACATTATTTTGCTTTTACGCGTGACATTTACTGTCACCATAAAATTGTCTCATCATTTTATAACGCGAATAAAATATAGAGCATTTATAAATAAGAACTATAAGAATTTTCTTATTTACTTTTCGAAAAAGTAAATATAAGTGACTTGATGTAAAAGTAATTTTAATCAAAACTTCAAACGAATTCCACGTTTTTTATTATGTCAACGTGAAAATGCGAGTATTTTTCATTAATTAATGTTTTACAATATTGTAACATTGAGCCGGAAAACGCTTTTTAGGTCCTGAAATAAAATAAAACTTAATTACAATTTTTATGGAAAATATTTAATTCAACTATTTTAAAAATACTTTTTAATTCTCATAAGATGACTTACTGTGTACACAGTACAATCCAGAAACGTATCTCTCGCGTAAATTAATACCAAAACGAAACAAAACGAGCGGGCGTATTTATCAAAAAAGCGCGTGGTGTCATCGGCCCTTACGATCACTCGATACTGACGCAACCTGTGCCGGCGCAGTGATACCATCTGTGCAAGTTGCATTTGAATTTAGACCTTGTTTTTGAGATGTTAGAGTTTGAATTGAACTCAATATTATTTGGGAGTTTTCTTTAAATTATAATCATGATCCGTCTATTGATATACGGTATCGCCTTGCGTGTAGGTATGGTTCTGTACTTACGTTTATTATATTAAACTTCCTCTACCATATTTAAGCGAAATAACTCAATAATAAACAATAAATAGTATAAATTGAATATGAATTTAATATTTTAATAAGTCTTTAATATGAATTTCCAAACTTCAAATACTGTACTACTATTTAACTTGTAGTAAAATTTTTAAATCCAACGCTGCGTTTGCGTTTTTTTCCTATTAGTTCAATATGATATAAAAAGTTGGCAGTAATAAAATACTTCGGTCAAAAAACATCACTTATTTGGTGCTAAGATTCTAGAGAGACCTGTCACTTAAGTCTGTTTCCTCCTGGTACAATATCGTGTTTCATCTGTACGAACACAGAATAACTAATTAAGTACCAAAACACAGTAGGTCTCGTAAATCTTGCTAATAACGTGATCGTGATTACACTAAGAACTAGATTCTAGGTCTTATTTGAATACTAAATACTGTTGTTGAGTTAGGTAGTTTTAAATGGGAGTTTATCCATTAGTTATAACTATTGCATGATCATTTATGATCTGTTCAAAATTGCTTATTTAGTATTTACTTTTGGGTTAAGCATGGTAGCTAATACACCATAATTTTTTTTTTGTAGTCACTGCGGAAAGTAAAAAAAAAATAGGAAGTACTAAACTAAGTTTAGTCTTATTTTAGAAGCACAGTTACTGGCAATTCTGACATCACTGGCCATAAATACACACGACCAACATTGGCGCCAACGCGCAGCTGTCATCGCTTGTCAAATGTCAAATTCAAAATTGGAATCGGGATGCGTCTAGATCTTTAGGCATGTAATTGAGCGATGCTAGTGCTGTGACGAACTATAAACCGTTCTCTTTACGATATACTTATGGACGAGCATCGGCTGGTGCGTAACGTATACTTATCTACATCCAGTAAGGGTGGTGATGGAGTGGAATAATTCAATGTGAAAGTTGGTTATGCGACTTTTTTATTTCTGTTTATGGCTGGTTCTATGATGTATTAAAATTATGTTGATAAAAAAATGAAATGTAAAAGATTCCCGATTGGACCGCCCATTTTAGAAAAGCCACACAAAGGACGATGCTTTACCTATAAATGTCAATCATGATAATAGTATGCATTATTATTTCTTAAATAAAAAAAAATTATGAATCTACCTTTCTATTTAGTTTTTTTATAGCAGATCATCATTATTCCATACAAAATTTATTTATGTGTTTACGTATACAGAGACCCGTACTAGTTAAAGACGCGACCAACTTTCGTTTTTAGAACTATAATAATTCTGAAGTTACTCTACTGTCCGCACCGTACCGTAACGTAAGTGAAAAATAAATCAGGTGAAGCGCAAATATTACTGTCACTCGCGCGCGTCATAAAGTCGCGGCATGCGCGGTCATTTATTCATCCGAAAATAAACATGCGCACGCGCAAGCGGCCCCGTTAATGCACTATCTTGGCGCTCATTTCGCGCGTAATCCTGGATTAACTGCAGATTGATGTCAACGCGTTTTTGGTTCGCATAAATACGGTAATATACGCGTATAATTAGATACTGTAAATACGGATGATGGGTTCGTGGGACGCTTAAGTACTGATGTGTCGGTTTATTGCAATCGCTTAGCTTTCCTGCTTGTTATGGCCGCCTGGTACTTCGGAGTCTAATTTATTGAGTCTATTTAGTTTAATTTATTAGAAAAAGTGTTATTTTTTTAAACGCTTGTCTGTCGTCTGAATGTAAGCGTTACCATCGCAGTTCAAAGAATAGCTGCAGTGAGATTAAGTATTTTTTAATTAAATTTCACCGTATTTTGATCACTTGGATCAGAAAGTGTAGGGAGATTAATTTCGGCGCGTAGACCCTCTACGCGGCTGCTACGAAATGTAGCAGATCTACGACTTCACAGGAATTACTCATTTTAAATTCCTAAATTTATTTTCTCCTAGTATTGCATTAATCACAAGCGGCCAGAGGGTAACGTTTCATACCAGGCGAGCATGTTCATAAATACAGCAATGAGTGGCCTCACACGGCGCACGGATTAATATCTGAGGCCCTGGTACTTGGATTAATATCTTGGGTTCTGTGAGCCTGGTACCCGGTGCGTGGGCGACGCTACTTGTAGTGTTTATTAACGGTTGTTTTCTGCAAAAGGAAAGTAGTGTTGGATGTATCCTGTATCGATATTATCGATAATATTACACAAATATCACGAATGTGACGGGTGTGTGCGAAGGTTTTTAAATTTATGATTAACGTTGTTATGTACTTTGCTTTTTGTTTTTTGATGTGACCAGTTTGCTGGATTAAAAAAAAGGTGTGCATATTATTATTTATTTAATAATCGAATGCATAAAAATAAAGAAATTATAAATATTAAGGTAAATAACACCGCGGGGTTTTACCAATAATTTAACCCTTTTCCTCTGTTCACTTTATTTTAATCGAAAAAGTTATCTTGTGTTTTTTCTGTATCTGTACAAAGTTTAATTCAAATCGGTTCAGCAATTTTGAAATAAAACAAATTATTTAACTCAAAAGGATTTTTTAAAGTTGGTACGGGATAAGGAAGACAAGGATGTCACTTCAAAATTTAACAAATAATAAAAAATATAGTCTTTTAACATACTTATCTAAATATTAAACTAGCAACACCTAATCATTTAAAAAGTAGCGTAACAGATACTCCATAAAGCAGTTACAGGGCTGCCACAAAACCATCACAATTACTAAAGTTAGTGCGCCATGAAACACTCGAGAGGCACTAAAGCAGCCTTTATATCCCCGTTTTTATTTTATTGCCCTAGATAGATAATAAAACATTTTTCACGTCTTGTACCAATCCTGATCCCTGTGCAATCAGGGGTAGGGACTGCATGATTCATGTTCTTGAACAAATTCCTAAATAGATGGCGGCCAATTTCACTGCTGACCGTTGCATTAAAATTAAATAAAGTCATGATTGTCAAATTTTCCCGCTGCTTGGACTTGGGCCTTCGTTTACAGCACAAAAGTAAATAGGCCTCTCACGGCCATACTGACCAAACGCGGGTTAACGGAATATCTGCGATTTTTGCGATTAATAGGAAGAAGAAATTTAAAAAAGTAGTTAAAATGGGCATGGTTGTACCAATTGGTCTCATGGTAAACCAAATAAACAGTGGTAAACAGTGTTCATAGACCTTCTAAACCTTACTAGTTTCCTGACGACATTGTAAGAAAATTTGTAAGACAAATGTATTTACAAAGAATGTTGGCGCAAAACAAACGCTGTTGTTCTCTTATAACAAATACATCTTCGCAATTAATAATTTAAATTTCCGGGTAAAGTTCGGTGGAGGGTAGTAAAATGTGGCTAAAATCGCAATGCATCAAAAAAAAAGAAACTACGTAATTTTTTTTAATCCAATACCTACATGTAAGGATGGTAACCCTAATCAGAAGGATTCCTACTGCGAGATGTACACAGAGAGTAGACCCCCCGCGGCATTTTATTGTCGATCCGATCGCCGGTTTTACGGATTTACTCACGATTTGATTGCTTCCAATCCTGATCAAGCTATTATTAGTACAATCTAAAATCGAGATATTAAAATTGTAATGGCATCCTTAATTGCTGTGAACGAATTTTAATGTGTAGACTTGGAACTCACTAAAATGGTCTTAACAATGTTTGAATTTGCCTTGTTTGTTAAGGTTAGCTTTTATTATATACCTCCCCTATAGAGCTCCACTTTGAGCGGCTGCTTACCTCCTGCATTCATCAGCTCCTCGCGGTTTTCACCAGGTCGGTCCACCAAGTGGGGGGGCCTACCCTTTAATAAACTCATAGTGTTTTAATTTAAGGAAACTTACTTATGATAATAACACGCAAAATTATTCACCCTAATCAACCATTACGTAATCCGTCTAAATATTAACCGCATATTTTATTTGCATAACTCTATCAAATCACAATCGTGTCGTAGTGAGTTGATCACGAAGTCAGTTACCAGCAGTGAGCCACTTCTCCCCACTTCCCCCTATTTGCACTATTTAACCCCACATGAACTACTCTCCCGCTTAACCCTATTTAAGCCATGCCGTCACCGACTTAAAAACCTAATGCATATTTTGATGACATTGACTCGTCTGGCGCTTGATTAAAGTGCATGCGGCTGGAAAATGGCTATAGTGTGAATTTTTAATAATGAATTAATAGATTTTTTTTCATTTTGTGGTTTAGGGTTCCCTCATCGTTTTATTAAAAAGTTTATAGGATCGAATTGTTCTCCGTCTGTTTATCAGTCTATCAGCCTGTCTGTCTCTCTGTCTGTCTTTCTCTCTCTAAAAAATAATACCTTAAGTTAATTTAAGCGTAAAATCACAGGGATTTTTTTTTCTTATTTTACAGTTTAATTATTCAAACAATACACTATACACACAATTACTAAATTTAATTTAATCTAAGTACTTATCTAAAAGTAAAACTAACATCACATAATTTATTTAAAAAAATGCATTGTCGGTTAACTATTTTTTAATCTATGTATATTTATAGGGCAAGGCTGTACTGTAAGGTGTTAAAATGGTGCTGGAGAACCCTCAGAACAGCACGTTTTAATTTTTATTTTATTTATTTTAATCCTAGGTACAATTTTATTAATTTAACAATGTTAAAAGCCCACTGCTGCCAAAATTAAGGAAACCCGATTACAAGGTTATAATTAAATTGAAACGAGCGTCGGAAGCATCAAATAAACATGCCAACAGAAAAATCTCTATGGCGAAATCTCAGCACAATTTTAAGACACTACAGAGCCGAGTCAAGGATAAGCTATAAAATACGACACCTATCTCGCCGTATCGGCTTTAATGAAAACCGCCTGACTATCGCGCAATCCGGCCCTCTCTTAGTTAATATATGCGATTTTTATCAGCCCCAACCCGGCCCCGAACCGGCCAGGGTTAAAAGTATGCAAAAATCAGAGCTCGGGGTGAATATTAAGCAA
Organism: Ennomos erosarius; assembly: GCA_963580505.1. Classification (NCBI taxonomy): domain Eukaryota; kingdom Metazoa; phylum Arthropoda; class Insecta; order Lepidoptera; family Geometridae; genus Ennomos; species Ennomos erosarius. Next base: position 1,324,668 of record OY756996.1, on the reverse strand, counting down.
TGTAATTTTGTATTATATTCTGCAATTAAAATTCAAATTGAAATCAATGCGCGGATGAATGGCCATTCCGCGTTCCGACGGGTTATGGGGTTGCCAGTTCTGGTGGTGGTTATTGTAAACTTTTGAATAGTTTTTTAACCAAAACTTTTTAAGATTTCTATTCGCATCGGAATGACTAAGTATTACTTTCTTTACTTCCTGAAGTAGGCTAATTGCCCAAGTTCAATTATACTACCACCTGATGGTAAGTGACAATGTGGCCAAAAATGGAGCACGTAAATGTTGTGAAAAGCCAGTTGTAATTTTCAAGAAAAAAACACTGAAACGAGTTTAATTCCATAGCAGTACGCACTAAAGTCGTTTTTGATCAAATTGGTAGAATATTTTGAGATGGGTCAGCTTTATCTATAAACTAAACCGTAGGTTAATGTCATGCAACATTGAGTCATTTACAAAAGTCGTTAATTTACCTGCGTTTAGAATGGACTCTCCTCTCGACTGTCATTGGCATCATATTACATGTTATTAAACATTTTAACAACTCTAAGACTGGGTTTCACAACCATCCCGGTTAAGTTACTGCTAAGGTTAAAATTAAGTATGAATTTAACCGGAGAAGACTAAACTTGTGCAGGTGTATGCAAAAGCTTTACTTTGCGAAGACATCATGAATAATAACAACTCTGCTAAAACACAATAAAGTGCAGCTCACTTTATTGTGTTGTAGCATGTACACTGGCTGTGAACACCTCATTTGCTATATCTCTACTTTTTGACGCGAAGCGAACCAATAGTCTGGGCCGATCCTAATGTAGATTCTATGTGTGACTGGTTGATCCGCCTAGCTCCTAAGTTCAGGGTAGTACGTTTCGTTGACTTCACCATAAAATATGACGTTTTATAACAACGGTTAAACGTTACAACACATTTCCACTTAAATACAGTTTTTATAATTGAAGTTTAAAGTTAACTGTAGATGGTGCAACCCAGTTTTAAATCCGGTAAAGTTTTAGGGCCAGTAATATCGTAAAGCGACAACGTTAGATGCGTATTGTAAATTCGAACATTTAGTGTGTACAAAATATTCGTGAATCGTCTCCAAGTTACGGCGCAGTTAATGGTCCATAAAGGCACCCCATAACTCGGCTATCAGGAGGATCATTCCGAGTGTTATTCCCTCTTAATTGGCCGTTCCGGCGGAATCGTCAATTTGAGATATTAAACTAATTTTCAATGCTGTGTAATCGCGGAGACGTGATCCTCCGCCATTGTAAGGGTTGCCATGTCAGCGGTAAAAATAATCCGATATCGCCATTTATGCGCCATATTTTCACGTTTGAAACGAACTTTTACGATTATTGAAGAAGATGCTGGTTGTTAACGAAATATTGTTTTAATTTAATTGGTTTGTGGATAAAAATAAAGGTTTTCTTACATAAATTATTAGCTCTAGAAACCTTTCCTTCATATAACTTGTTAGGGTCAACGATACGACAGAATCTATAGATCGATTGGAACGAAACAAGTATATAATGCATTTTACTAAAAACATTGTTTATTAACGGAATATTTACCGCTTTTGTATTTTTTAGTGTGAATGACCATGATACTTTAAAATCTTATATAAAAAAAAGTATTATTAATCGTAACGAACTCACATAAATACTATGCATTGTAAACATTGCAACATTTGCAAGAGATCTCCCAAACGAAGCTTATTAAACGAGTCGAGTCAGCAGCGTGTTAAGCGTTGCCTCGCGTCGTGTCGCGTCGGTAATTAAGCCGACGCTGCTGTAGTGAGGGGGTTCAATTGCTCTGTACAGATATTTGAACGAACGTTACGAGTAATATGGGCTTTCGATAAGTTGACGTTTTTGACAGTTTTTTGATTGAAACAAGACTGACGAACGTTTTTTTTAAACGGGCAATGCGCCGCCTTAACTACCTACAACAATAACATATTTTATTAAACTTAAGATCTCTGCAGGATTTGAACCTGCGAATTGTTGACAGCTGTAAACTTAAAGAAAAATATGTTTTCCTTCAGTTTTAAAATGTTGGTAATATAATCCGAAATTCTAATATTTACTTTCACCACAAGCCAGCCTAGCTTCATTACTTAATTTCCAAAAACACCAGCCGGTTCCCATAAACGGGGGCTATTACGTCACGCAATATCTCAACGCAACGGAAGCCTCAGCGTCCCATGGAACTAACACCTTTATTTACAATGCTATAAAGTTCACAAAATTAGTAAGGATCGACAAGTTTGCAACCGAATCCTGTACTCTACGTGATGCCTGCCAGGAAGTTATCGTCTTTATTTCATTATCGTTAAGGTCCATGGGAAAGCTGCCAATTTTAATTAGCCCACCCTGTCAGATAAGGGTGTTTGCAAATAGGAGGGCCTGAAGAAGCCAATCCATCAAATCGGCGAACGCATTACGACGCCACGGTTGTCGTACTTTAGGGGTTGACAATTGATGTCAACTATCGATGTCGACATTAGTGCAACTCTATCGATAAAGCCAGTTTGACGATTATTTATTCGTCTTTTATATTTTGCGTTAACTATACAGAGAAATGCCGTGTGGTCCCGGTTACGAATAGGACCACCCCATCTCTTCCCGTGGGTGCCGTAAAAGTCGGCTAAGGGAATATCCAGGGAATGGGCTGCAGCATTCTCCTTGGTCTTCACCATCATAATCTACTGCGATCACCAAGCCGCCTGCCAAGCGTGGTGATTATGGCAAACCCCCCCCCCTAATGACAAGCACAAATAGAGACGGCCCCCAGTTCCGTCCAGCGGCTCTGCTATCCCGTGGCTCCGGTAGCGGTCACGGTAACGGCAGGGCACGGGGTGCGAAGAATCCCCGGCAGACGCCCGGCTACCAACCCCACCAAACATGAACTGAGACGTGGTCTCTAACTGTTGGCCTCATTACTAAGCTCAAAGTCGCGCAACAAGCTATGGAGAGAGCAATGCTCGGTGTTTCCCTGCGAGATAGGATCCGAAATGAGGAGATCCGCAGGAGAACTAAAGTGACCGATGTAGCTCTTAGGATTAGCAAGTTGAAATGGCAATGGGCAGGTCACATCGCTCGTAGAACTGACAACCGATGGGGAAGAAAGGTTCTCGAGTGGCGACCACGAACTGGAAGACGCAGCGTAGGCCGGCCCCCCACAAGGTGGACCGACGACCTGGTGAAAGCCGCGGGGAGCCGATGGATGCAGGAGGCGAGCAGCCGCTCTAAGTGGCGTTCCCTGGGGGAGGCCTTTGTTCAACAGTGGACGTCTTCAGGCTGTTGATGATGATAATGATGATACAGAGAAAGATTGATCAAATTATCTTAGAAGTAGCGGTTTTGTGTCGTTGCCTACCAAATGTCCCAAATAAATCAAGCCAATGTTAATTTGTGATAGGTATTTGACTACGCAGTCAAGTAGTCTAGGAAAAAATTTAAGAGAGGAGACAAAACATGTATACAATATTGCGTGAATGATTTGTGAACAACTCAAAAAAAGCAATACAAAAGCCTTATCAACTTAATACGCAATTAATTAATAATGTTTGAATAGCTTTTTGCGAACCGAAAGTATTTTTATCGTGCCAAGACCACAACACTACGCACTTTCAGCTGATTGGCGTAACTCGATACGGGCTGCATTCATTTGCGCCCTGCACTAACGTCGATAAATCTAGCGGTGTCAATGCCAGAGCTTCTTAAAACTTGTGTCTAATGACGTGGGGTGGGAGTAGTAGGAATGATGGAAATGGGATACAATGGATTATAAGGTGTTAGGTGAAAGCGCAATGTTTGTCATTGTTGACGTCATGGCCATCTGCTTTCTAATTGACGTGAAAGTATTTACGTTTTGAGAATCAGTGATTCCTTGCTATTTGCAAGCAGTGCAAGTTTGAGATACCAACCAAATGGCTGGCTCACACCCCGTCGTCGCCGCCCAAGACATGTCTTGAGCGACCCGGAAGATCCTATAGCAGCCGTTGTTTCGGCTGCGCTAGTATCACCGGACCAGTCTAGCCCTTCTGGCTCAGGTACCGATTTCGGCACCGGTATAGGATACCAGCGTAACACAATCAGACACCGACTCCACCGGCGAGGTCGACGTACCCCCCGTAGGTTAGCTAGAATGGTCGCGACTTTCCATAGGGTCCACTTCTCCAGCGGACGTAGCCTTCTCGATCCTCTTATCCCGGCAACAGCCCAAACCGAGGCTCGCAACCCAGGGGTGCCCTTGAGCTAGTTGCCCCCCACTTTTGTCGGCTGGGTACCATAAGCGCCTGCCCTCCCACCCGGTGACGCTGTAAAGATCGGTATAGACCAAAAGCATTAGCCCCGACAAAAAAAAATGTCTGGTTTAACGCTTGAATCTATTTTTTTTGGTTAAAACTTTTTAGAAACTTTCGATCACAATTTAGTGGAATATCTAAATCATCCTATCTTGATATACATAGTAGTAATTTCTTATCAAGCCTCAGTGCATCGCACAAGCTTAGCTCGCACTCATCAATTATTTTATTAATTTCTTTTATCTATTGATTTACAAGAAATTGAATGTAAAGAATAGAATAATTTTCACTGAAGCATAGTTAATAACAAACATTGTTATTTTCCTTATAAGATAACACCAATGATTCAAAAGGTCCGACCGCACAGTCCCCACGCGTGCCCTTACACAAGAGCCGGTGTCGGGTTGCCAATCGGCTTACACGCGCCACCATGGGACCATGGGACCTGCGGAGCCATGGGAGCAAACAGCACGGATTAGCCCTAATGAGCACTTTCGCGAGAGATCATTGCAGTCATTGAAACTATCGAATTTGGTCACAGGAGTGTAGCTGGAACAATAATAAGAAAAGTATAACCTTGGTCATTCCAAGTTTAGAGTGAGTGGGTCAATGTGCTCCATCTTTAGACAGCTTCGTCACTTACGACTTATAGATGAGTGGTTGTCAAACGTATGCCCATTTAAGCATAATAAAAAGTGATTTACAGTAGTTGTTAATTTTTAAATTATAATAGATTAATCTGAAATGCTAAATTTTAGGGAATGTTGATGAAGGGGCTAATTTAAAAGCAACGACAATGCGGAGCAATTTTTGAAAGAGTTTATGTACCAGGCTTTCAAGCAGTATAAATATACAACCTACTTTTAATCAATAGTAGTAACAGCCTAACAGCATAGAATAATATGTTTATTTATTTTCAAAATTAAAAAAAATTGACACAGTACAGGACAGTTATTACTTTCTATTTCCATGCGTTTGCTATTGCTACCGCAAGAGTACAACGAACTTGCCAGTATCTGAGTTAATGCTTCACATTCTTGACTTTTCGCACGCAACACTGTTTATACACGTCCATTTGGGGTGTATTAGTGCCATTAGGGGTGGGGGTGTGCGTGCCGGCGAGATGAATTAGGGGATTACTGCTGCAGAATGCAACTGCACTCTGATTTTACACGCTGCGTATACAGGGTGTGTTAGAAGCTAATTAATGTTTATTAGAAAATTCAAGTTATGTTACAGAAATTTTTTACTCGTCAAAGTATTAAAGATAGATTAATGAACAAACTTTGGCAAAATTAAAGTATAACATAACACATCATTTTACTAAAAAATGTAATTAACCATGAATGTTAAAAATATATTTTAGCTTAAACAGAAACGTTATGAAACAGTTTAGTATAATAGATTAACTGATGATTTTGCTTTAGAAAAAAATGTTCCAAATTAACAAATCACTTTTTTACAATCCACAGTTTCTGGCAACTATAAAAAAACTTCTGTAAGTCAAAAGAATAATCGATAGAGAGAAAATAATATATTGTAGTTGTTGGCGACTGGCCGAATACAGGACTTTCTTTTTTATATTTCAAATGGTTTTCTTTTTACGTTTGTATTGTATGTCAGTTCGGCAGTATTGTTTTAGTTTTGGTTACGCGCAGTCGTCTTAATTTTGTGTTCATTTTATTTTTCTTTAATTTTCTTGTAACTATTATGTAAATATATTGTTTTTATCCATTTAAACACCGTCGTATGCTCATTTCGCCCTATACAGTCCATCGCTCGCTATCATTAGTTCTAAGTAGATGAGAGCTACTCTTTTTTTTTCTGTGTGCCTTCTAACATTGTACTACATACTACATATACATTGTACTACATATTGTAAGCTGACTTATACGAAGACACAAGCATGAGATACGCACTCCACAGTAGCTACGTCAAAATGTCGTGTAATTTAAAAAACGTAAATCTCAGTACACGTATAAAACAATTACACAGACAATAATCCCTATGTTTTCGTCGAAGTGTAACCATTTGTATTGTGTCTCCTACACCCTATATCGCAGGGGTGGCTCCAAGGGGGCAGGGTAATGGTCTAAAAGTAATTTTATTACTTTGCCCCCATTACCATGACAATGCATGCCACCGGTCGGATGAGATACGGCGACACGTTTCGTCTATCGATAAGTGACGTACTTGCGTAACGTTTGCGCATCACTATTACTAGTACTGGTCACTAATTAGGATCCGTCAAAATCTTTGTCTACGGTAAAAATACATGTACTCCTAATACTGTTGTTATACTAGCAAAATTCCGCTTTTGTCATGAAAATACAAAGCAATTAGGAGCTTAAAGAAAAGAAAATACTCAAACAGAAACGAAACATTTTCTCTCAAACAGAACATTTGTTGGATAATCCGAGTGTTTCCTAAAAGGATTGAAAGAAAATAAGATAAATAAAAACAAACAAGAAAATCGTGCAGCTAGTTTTTTATTAACAACTTACGAAGCACCAGGATCGCAGAAATAAGACGGAGCTGACACCCAGCTGATTCGATTTGTTCCTGTTACGATGAATATTTGATACGGCTCAGTGCACACTAATTTGTTTATCGTGTTCCACGTTCTGCCCTCCTGGTACCGAATACGATGTGAATTATTCAGAAATAATTCCTTTAGCAAAAAATTGAGTTTCTTTTCAACCTTGCATCTTAATTCCTATCTAATTATCTAATTATAATTATACCTTGCATTATAAAAATACCTGAAATCGTATAAAATAATTACATTTCCCGGGGAAACGGCTAATCACCATATAAATTGTTCATAACTCGATACGTACTTAGAATTAATTGCGCGTAATTCAGATACAGATCTGCGTGGCAAGAGATTATATAAATACAAGTTGGGCTTATTAATATGCCAGACGCATGCTAGGAGACATCTCTCGCGGTTGCTGATTGGCTGGTACTCAGTTAGCACGTTGTTGTAATTATATTTATAGTGTGTGCATTTTTTTTTGTAAATTTTGATACGTATTGACAAAGGAAGGCTGTTCGAAAATGAATTATGGATACCTATTTCGAATATTTCAACTGTTTTTACAATAAAACAATTCCTTTCTTCCTTTAAAAGTACCTAAACTAACTTTCAACTTTGGAGTAGCTGATTAGTCCTTATCCTCAACCAAATACACATAGGTACTTACAATCTGACAAGATCACATTGACATCATATAAACGCCAAAACGCCCACACGAACAAAAAACACTATCAAAATATGACAGGCTACTAATCTACTATAAGTTATTCTGTGACTCTACTTTCACGGCTTCATATTTTCATCACAGACTAAAAGAATAAAAAATAGATACAGCGAGCACTCAAAATGAATAAAAACTGGTTGAAAAAGGAATATTCAGAGATATTTAACTTAATTTGGTGGGGCAAGAATTGGATATTTTTTATAGCTCACCAAATGACTAATTCTTCCTAACTCACCAAGTTCGAGCTCACCGTTTCACCATTTGTCCCCAGGTGACGCGAGTAACGCGAGTATCGGTTCAGGAGAGGGCACGGGGGAAGAGGATGACGATACGAACGGCAAGAAGAACCAGAAGAAGAGAGGGATATTTCCGAAGGTAGCAACCAACATTCTGCGGGCGTGGCTCTTTCAGCACTTAACGGTGAGTCACTGTATATTGTTTATTAGACTGTGGAAAGTACAATGAGTCTTCCCGATTTGAAACTAAAATAAGTTTAGATATGAGAAAGATATAGAACAAAATCTATATTGAAGGAGTGAACCAATCTTACGGTACGCTAAAAGTATCTGTATCTTCTTTGCAGAGTTTTTTCTCACTTAAAAGACCTCATCTTTGGATCTATACAATATACCTATGTAGGTCTTCTATGCATAATAATACAGTTGCGTAAACTTCTCTTACTATTAGTTTGATGAACTTGTATGGCAAAGATTGGATGGGTGACAAATAAATGTAGTGTAGACATTGACAAGTGTGTATTTCCTTTCTTTGAACGGCAGTTATAGTAGTTGTTTGATAGAAACTTTCCATAAAAATAACTAAGAAGCATCCAAAAAAATCTCCAGCAATAGGACTTATCCTTATTCTTATACGAAAGAGACAAATATAAAAGTAGGTAGGTAATGAATTAGTTGATTTTTAAAACTGGACAATCCCACCTTTTCACTAGCCCTGTCCATTGTCCCACGTCCATTATTAAAACCGAATGAAATATTGCTTCCACTGCCTCACAGGAATTGCGTAAAAATTGCCCGCTTCAAAAAAAATAAAACAACACGGAGGGTAGTTGGAAAGTTCAAAAAACTGTACGTACCGCACAATGCCGCGATGACCGACGAAACCAACGCAACGTTTTTCAATTAAAATTTCCCCAGAGCAATAAATTTTTCATTGCGTAGACAAAAGCTTTTCAAAGCCTCTGTGAAGACGGGACAATTACGCGGGAGATATAGATCCGTTTTTAAAAATGGAACAGAATGATCATATCTCAGTAAGAGAATTAGCATACCTATTCTGTAGTGAGTGGTTCCGAAATCGAGACAGTCGCGAGTGCACGACTCAGTGTTGCGTAGTAATTTCTAGAATGGGTTTTGGCGCGGGGCGCGGTTTGAGGCGCGGGACGGGAGGGAGGGTGCAATTTCATTACCGGTCCGGATCCGCGCCCATAAATCACCGGCCGAAGAAGGCGCCCGCTTCAGTTCAGGTGACGCTCGCAAAGTCGCCTGAGCGCCTGAGCCCCGGTATTTCTGTTTCATTCGCAGCCCCGCTCGATGCCGTTTTCTTTACGACTATGAATTCCCCGAATTTTCGCGTTCCAAAGAGTTATATAACTTTTTAATTGCGATCGGTGAAGCTTTTAAAATTAGCTAACGGATTTAAAAAGGAAACCAATAAAAACACGCCCTTCTTTTTTTGAAATTGAAAACTTGTCTCTCTATTTTCGTCCAGTGTTTCCACAGGCTGCGAAGTTTAAAAAGTAACCATCGACAATCGAATTAGGGAGCTTTTAGCGCGTTCCGTTTGGCGCGTTTTTGCGCAACGCTGTCCGCGCCCATTACCGGCTTCCAAATTACTTATAATTGCTTCGCTTAGAGTTAAGTGCTTTCATTATGGGCGCCTGTAAACAGTTCCGGTGTAGGTCGGGATATGTCATTGTTCACTCTACAATTCCATGTAATCTGTTTTTAAGCAACGGTAGAGTACGGCTGCTACCTTGTTTGCACCTTTTGTACACTATTTTCAATTGCTTTCTCTCGTATTGATCTCATTTGCAAACGGTCGAACAACGCTATAGGCGTGAAAAGACTTTTTGACCCACATATCCTGAAACTGCATAGTTGTCAGCTTGACGTTTGTAATATTCATTCGATTACGCGCGCGGGAAATGGAACGCCACGCGGTGACAGTGCGGCACCTGGCCCATCCCGCCGCGCGACCAATCAGCGGCGGCTGCGGTGGCGGGAAACAAATGAATGCTGCGCGCTCCATGTTCAAATCCTTGACCACAAAGGTCGAATGTCGAGTGTATTCAAATGTGGAGCGTTCGATTTGCAAACCACTTCCAAATCTGAAATATCTGAATCCAATCATCATGTTATTGTATCAAATTGATATTGTTTGAATTTCGAATGAATTTCAACTAGAACCAGAGGAAGGAAAGCTTCCAAACTCGGAATGTTTACGAATTAGGCGTTTTAGCAAGAAGAGATTTACAATTCAATATATTCAAATTAAGAATTGCCTTCAGAAAATCAAACCACTACCAAAACCAGCCAGTTTACGCAAACCGAAATATTAGAAGTTTGCGAAACTTTTGTTTCTCCCTAATAAGATAAGAAAATGAGCGAAAACAATATGAAGTTGTCTCCATATCTCGTGGATTACCGCGGACTTATAATTATTTTTAGCCCCCAGAAAGGGCTTAAGGCGTTGCGTAGGATTTGTCCCACGTTATTCAATATTATTTCTTTGGAACACGTCCCAGGTAGGGATTTAGGGGGGCATTAGAGGGGGGCTTTGGGGGGCTTTAGGGCTGTAGAGACGCGACGATTAACGCTCGGTGAGATTATTTTTGAAATGTTTCTGTCTCTTTGATGAATGGCCCGTGTGGGTTACGTGTATATTTGCGTTAGTGTAATGTACATCTCATCTAAACTATGGTAACACTATGGTGTTGCAATGTGAAGTTTAGAATTTAATTTTCGTGCATGTAATTGAATTGTATATTTTTGTGAATAAATGTATAAATTATGTTTATGTTTATTTATAGCCATCAGTAACACCACTGCAAAATTATCAGGATGAATCTTTTAACTGGGCGTGGATGGCCAAATCTGAAAGCATGGGGAATAGCAGCATAGACAACATAGATTAGGCTTAGGTTAGAATGTTCTGCAAAAATAGCATGGGTTGATGGTGAATAGCGAAAAATGCTCAATGGAGTCGCAGGGCTGAATTTGTTAGAACTAACCTCCCATTTTAAGATCAAAAGTTTTTTTTGTTTTATTGCAAAGATGCTATTTTTAGCACTTTTACAAGTAAAAATGATATAAAGTGCCTAAAATCTTCATCATCATCATCATCAACAGCCTGAAGACGTCCACTGTTGAACATAGGCCTCTCCCAGGGAACGCCACTTAGAGCGGCTGCTCGCCTCCTGCATCCATCGGCTCCCCGCGGCTTTCACCAGGTCGTCGGTCCACCTTGTGGGGGGCCGGCCTACGCTGCGTCTTCCAGTTCGTGGTCGCCACTCGAGAACCTTTCTTCCCCATCGGTTGTCAGTTCTACGAGCGATGTGACCTGCCCATTGCCATTTCAACTTGCTAATCCTAAGAGCTACATCGGTCACTTTAGTTCTCCTGCGGATCTCCTCATTTCGGATCCTATCTCGTAGGGAAATACCGAGCATTGCTCTCTCCATAGCTCGTTGCGCGACTCTGAGCTTAGTAATGAGGCCAACAGTTAGAGACCACGTCTCAGTTCCATAAGTCATCACTGGCAACACACATTGATTGAAAACTTTTGTTTTCAGGCTAAAATCTTACTTTAAAAAATTATGGTACTAAGCATATAAAATTATAAATATTATACAAAGTGTGTATTTTGTCATAGTTGAAAAATATTTTAATGTGAATTAACCAATGTAGAAATTCAATATTAGATATTCTAATACAAGTACCAGGGCAGCATAAACCGGAGCTGGTGGGATGCCTAGGCGCACGGTGTTGAGTTACGTGCGGTATCGGGTCGCCTTTGTACTGCCGCCGCTGCTGCCCGCGTACTACTCGCCTATTTACAATATTATAGAAAAGGTACGGATAGTGAGGGGACGATTTTGATTAAGCCGGATACGGTAGGTACAGGAACCGGCCAATGATAAGAGATGGCAGTGAAGTATTCAAACCGTTTTTTAAATAATAGAGCAAGTAAAGCTTTTTTAGAGACAAGAACAAGAATTGTAAAACACAAAAAAACAATTATTTGCTTGTTTAATACCATTGATTAGAGATTCCAACATAATGATGAGGCAAACAGTTGCTATGATGAAAGAACTACATAATATGAGCAATAAGCAACACATCAGAAAACACACGCGTTTTGCGTGTGAACGTATGTGAAGGTCAAACGCAAAACAATCAGTTCAAAAAAACATACTTTTTGCACTGTCTTTAGACTAGAGCTTCATCCAGGGCTCGTCATCTTTTCCATTCGGCTATTACATAATTTAGAAGGGTCGGAAATTAAGCCGGATAACTTGAACCCCTAGCACAATGTTAGAGATGGGACCCCCTTCGGAGTACCTGAAAAGCACGCATGCCTGAGTGTATGCTAGGAGGAAGATATCGGAAAATCGAGACTTGCACGCCATCTAGAGTTTCACTTGTAAATCATTTCTTAAGACATGCAGCTTGCAATATTATTAAAAAGAATTTCTTTTAGTTTTTGCTTTATACGTTAGGTTAGTAACTTAGTGCGATTTGTCACAATTTAATAAAATTAATAAATAGTAATAACTAAAATGTCCTATGTAAACTAATGTCCTTTAATTAAAATGTTACTAAATAAACAAACTAAACAACTAAACAAAAAGTAATAATAATAATAAAAACAAAAAAAAATTAATTAAATAAAGTGAGTGGTTTTAAAGTGATTTATCGTCACTTTTCTCGTACATCGTCATATCACAATCCGCTGCATGACTACACTGGCTTGGCTACATCCGAGCTTCATAGCTTTAAGCGCTTTTTTCGAATGGTTTTGATAGCTTAGCTGTGTTTAATGTGTGTCAAATATACGCAATCCAAGAAAATGAATGTATTTCTACACAACACTAACGCGGTATTGATGCGTTTTTAAATTAGGAAGAGATTATTACGCCAAAAACCACAGTCAATTGTTTTTCTATTCTATACCAAAAACTCTATATTGAAATATGATAATGTTTTGCTAACTACGTCACAAGCATACTGCCAACATAACCGAAGTATGTACTACAAAATTTTGTGTGTTTGTTCTTTTTATTTTGAAGTCAAAAACAAACTCATTCCACAAAAACGTAATTAATCTGAGCATGAGATCTTATTTGTCGCCATACCTACTTTATCTGTCCAGGGCAACCGTTCCGCCACCTAATTCAGCCGGGAGTTCCCAATATTAATAAATTCTCATCTGCAAGCTTGGCTGCAATTTGCCCTCGCCTCCAAAAGCAGAACTTACGACCCGCCCTTATCCTAAAATAAGGTTTTTCTCGAGATTTTAACGCGGGAAAGCGCTTTTTTTCTTTGTTATGTTTGGTAGACTATACGTCATATAGATGAAGAGATCGCTTGAGTCATGGAAGTAATAATGCCTTCTTCTTCTTTTATTTAGAAGTTAAACTCTTGTCGGTGGAGTTTCTTCTATTTTTCACTATTTTCTGAGAGACTTTTCAGCTCTTAGTACGTCATGACATTGCATCTTTCATGTGTAATTAAACTTAATTAGTTGGCCAAATATAAAAAAATCTAAATGAATACCATTTAATTATAAAATATTATCGAAAATATTTCATCAGATCATTTTGAGTACTTAAACATGCAGTTTTTTTTACCGAACTCATTAATTCTATTGAGTAGTTTAATTTACTTTAACATTTGTAACTAGCTCTATGGTCTTTATAAGCATCTGAAGCGAAATGCCTCTATAATTCATCAATCGATAGATAGTCAAAGATGTATTATATAACCTTATATTAATATTGCCTTCAAATGGAATCAGCTCTCAAAAATAACCCTTTACAAAAATCAAATTCGAAAATTTCTAGATAATTCCTCGCCTCGATCTTTCTAGAACCTCTACAACTCAGATCTGATACGCAACGCATTTCATTTTTATTGCCTCAACTGTCAATTTAACGCTCGCAATTCAAAACCCAATTTTCAAGTGGCAATATGCATATTACATCCGTCTCATTCCAACGCTGGTGCTTTATGTAGTTCCGTCTCGACTCTATTTCCGTTAAGGCCAGCGCGACTTAAAAAGTGGGTAGTTGGAAGTCCGATGGCGGAAGTACGGAAATGATTTCTGTCGTCCCTTATGGGTTAGGGATGGAATAGATCTGGCGATTAAAGAATGTGTGACGTATGGAGGTGAATTTAGAGAGGTACATTTATAATATTTGGAATGGCACTGAAAGATGCAGAAACTGATGATGTGACGAAGGATAAAGATTCAGTTCCAAGACCTCCAACGAACTTGGCGGCCTAATCCCAGCTTGAAAATAAGGAAAGCCCCTCATAATTAATACTTAGCAACTCGATATGCGCAAACTTTGGCGAAAGGGTTGCAGGGCTGTTTGCCCGGGTTCGGTTCCCGGGTTATCGTATATTCGGTTTACTTAGGAAGGGATTATAATACTAGTTGATGGCTGCGACTTTGGTCTTTATGCGGCTTCTTAAGACGTCTTGAACGAGACTTCAGAAGCCTGGTCACAGATTATATAAAAGGTACTTTCTGCCTCATATGAAGGCAATAATTGAATCCGGGAAGGCGATGGATACAAGAGGCGAGCAGCCGCTCCAAGTGGCGCTAACTGAGAGAGGGCTATGTTCAGCAGTGGGGGTCTTCAGGCTGTTAATGATGATGAATGAACCAGCATGTGCTAGAATAACATAGAAATCGAAGACTTTCTGTTGTCCGCCAAAGCGCACTATGCCAGCACTGGACTCTCTCCATGGTGGGAGAAGGCCCATATCCCAGCAGTGAATAGATTTGAATATGGAATGGAGATAGATGGTGGTTTAACACAGGACTCTTTTTATCCATGGGTAAAATCTCGGGGCGGCTAGTTTGTCTATGGTAATAAACATAACTATACCCCCAAACACCCTCAAGGTATTAGGAAAGCATAAACAAGAACAAGTATCCAAGTAGAGGTGTAGTCTGACCAAAATTGGCCGGTCCCTATCGCGACATCGGGGTCAAGGGATCGAGAGGGGGTTTATCCCCCCTTTTGCGGGGGTAAAAGGGGGTCGTTAAGATAAGTTCATATCTCTCGGACACGGATCGGGTTGCTGGATATGGATGTATATGGGATTCGGGTGGTTTTATAAAGATAGTTTATGATTGATCTCTGTTTTTTCTCGGATTAAGTTTTAAAGTTTTTTTTTACGTTTTTGTTGCATATAATGAGTAAAGTTGAACCACATTGCCGAACATGGAGCCTACACCTGGATTAGGAACTGACTTTCAAGGGAGACTACTTAAATTATGGCGTGGTCTATCCATTTACCATCAAACATCAACTAATATACCTATTGTTTTAATTTTTCAACAAACGTCAAGATATTTCGTCAAGGTAGTTAGTCTTCTATCATTAAAAATAAATTAATAAAGCAATATTTTTTTCTGGCTGTCATTAAAATGTGTCTAATATGTTTTTTCTTTAATATTTTTATTATACCCTTTTATTTTATTTTATGGTGTCGGAAAATATAATTCTTTATTTTATTAATTTTCACTAATACACCTAAAATACACCATATTACTTAACAGACTAAAGATATTAAGGTGGCATATTCTGTAAAAATATACCTTGCTTAAAATAAATAAATTAATAAAAAAAATAAAATAAAACATAAGTACATCACAAGCCACTAAACTCGTCCAAAAAAAACTCTACAATCTCCACCTACCGCCTTATCCGCTGGCAGCCACGCGGTTTGTTTGGCTCACGTACACCGCACAGATTGGATTACACGCCATGATACGGGGATGCATATTTTACTTACCTATCTCCTTCGTAAATTGCGTAAAATATACCTACATATTAATATCTACGTCCGAGATAAGAAAGAATATGGCCGTAAGAACTGGCGACATGTTTTTGATACGATTTCATGTTTAATTGGTTTTTATTCAACAAACAAAGTGAACTACGTACTTTGTTTAGAATACGACTTCATATTATGGAAAGACCTAGTGCTTTAAGTCTGGTAAACGACTAGGTTTTGTGACTAGGGCCCTGTTTTATAAAGCTACAAGTCTTGTCAAAAGTTGGCAACACCACAGAAACAAATGAAGTGTGACGTTTTATAATGCTATAAAACAAGTGTTGCCTTTTGTGGTCTTTTAGCATTATAAAACAACACATCAACTGGGCTCGAAGTCTGCTATTTTGCGTCATGTGTAATTGTGTCATAATGGTTCATGAATGGTACCATAATGACAGATTTTGATACTAATGTTAGTGTAAAAACCGTAAGTAGACTACTATTAGTGTCAAAATCTGTCATTATGACAGATTTTGACACTAATAGTAGTCTAAAATCATAAGTAGCACCATTAAGGCAACATTCATGAACCATTATGACACAATTGAAATAGCAGACTTTAGGCCCTGTTGTCTTGTAGCTGTAAAAAACGCCGTACTCAATAGACTAGTAGTGCTGCCAGTTTTTTACTACAAGTACAAGACTTGTAGCTTTACAAAACGGGGCTTGTAGCGATGGAAATTAATGCTATTTTGCGTAAATTTCAACTTAAACTTGCTAATTCACGAGTCTTAGCATGCTAATTGCTATTGCTATGCTATTTGCTAAAATGAAATGAAATTAAAATTTTAATGAAAATGGAAATACATTACATTAATGTAAAAATAAAATGAAAAATTAAATGAAACATTATTTTTAAAATTAAATTCAAAACGAACTAAATTAATTGAAATGAAATTTCATATTTCACATAATTTCGCAACCACATTTAATTTGCGAAATGCTAATTGAGATGTCACATGCTAAAAATTAATGCGAATGCTAATTGGATTAATTAGCATTCGCATCACTAGGACTTAGGTCGTCACGTACTTCTTTTAAAAAAAGATAATTGCGTCGATTTGAATTTACATGCAAGGACCAATGACAGAGCTAGAAATTCCACGGTGATAACTTTTCCTAACCGAAAAACCATAGAGGTCAAACAAAACCGAAAACCGTGTTTCATAAAGACCTATCTCCACCTCAAATAAGATATCCACCATAACTTACGAGGTAATATCCTGGGAAAAATCCCGACTTTACCCGTTTGATTAATGCATCTAAATGTCACAGTTATATTGCGAATACCCTTATATTCTACCCCTACATCCTACAGGGGTGTTACTGCAAATCTAGGGTATATTAAAAAGGGTAGGTACCCCGTATTTATGTGCAGAGACACCTGCTCCGCTCCCGAGAATAAGACTACGGTATTTGTTGAGATATATCGCTTTTGGAGATGGGTAGGTGTTGCGTTATTCTTTATTGGATTGGACAAAAATTCAAGAAATATGTTTCGTTCAATGATATTTTACCTCACTTTTCCAACTCACTGGTTTCGTTACTTCATTTGACAGAATGCTGTATAATTTTTTTACAGATAGGTATTTTTAATCCTAGGGAAAGTCACCTATTCCTCACATATCGCTTAGAAAAACTGGCTCTACGTCGAGCTCTGTTAGTCCCTCGATACTCATATTGTTGTCTCTTTCATTCGTATTTCAAAATATGAGTCTTGCTCCTGATTTTAGTGGACCACTTTCGGGGTTATCATCATCATCAGCATGAAGACGTAGACATAATAGGCCTTCGCCATATAGCGGTTACTTGCCTCTATTTGCATACATCGGCTCCCGCGCTTTTGATCAGGTCATTGGTAACTAATGGACGGTATACGTTGCGTCTTCTGGTTCGTGGTGTCTACTCTAGAACCTTTCTTCCCCAACGGTTGCCAGTTCTGCGAGTGATGTGGCCTGCACATTACCATTTCAACTTGCCAACTCTAAGGCCTATATCTGTGTTAGTTCTCTTGCGGATCTCCTCATACCGAATCTTAGCTCGCAAAGAAACCCTGAGCATAGCTCTTTAGCACACAGCAGTCAGTTGAGCATTATTTTCCTAGTTTAACGGTATCTTTTCAAGTATGCATGCCAGCTCAAAGTAACACAGTCCAAGCTCTAGCTCTTAAAAAAGCACAATTTTCTCACAATCGAAAAACCATTTTAAAAATTCATCGCCCTTCCCGAATGTCCATCTGGGATGTTGTAATAGACGGACGGACAAAGTGTTTTACCTTATGAATAGATAATAAGGAATCAACCCTTCAACTTATGGGTGTCGTGGTCGCGGGGGGTCTGCAGTTTACCCTTTTTTATGAGCAGTCTTTTGTTTTGAAGTGAGATCAGTGGGCAGGGAGTGTTGGGTAAAGTCTTAACCTGTTTAAGTTTGGGGTGAATCGAGCTAAGTGTTAGGAATTGGGGTAAAGGGGGATAAATAAGTGAGTTTTAGTTAAAGGGTTTTCTTTACGCAATGTACTTAAGTCAAGTAAAGGTAGTTCATATCATCATGGTGCGTTGAGGTTATTTGATAAAACAAAAACGTATCGATTGAAAACTGGTGGGAGCCATTCTGGTAAAAACATTACCCTGTAAACGATTTATCTATTTTACTATTGTAAAGAAGGTGCGAATAGGAAGACAGTCTAATTTAAATTATTAGCTGCTCTCGTAGGCCACGCTATGGTCAGCTTTTATATCAGTACTTTTTTATGCCCCAAAAGCTTCTTTGTTGGTTTTAAGACCGACTACAATGTCTTTACAATTTCACATGAAGGTTAAACAGTTGTTTTGTAAATTGAACATTACACTGTCCTACTCGTAGGTACTATTATAGCTATTACAGTAACTACGACTAGGTAGAACGACGACATAGCCATGTTGTGTTCAACTTCCTTAGCTTCCCTCGACTCAGCAAAAGCAAACACAAAACTCCACTACCAGTTCACTTACGTATTAAGCATATGATTTCCCGTGCCATCCAACTTGCGCAGTAAATTCGAGTAGAAGCGAATGGGTTACACGAGGGAATTTTTCCTTACTAAACTTACCCCCAACAAAGTTGGTGCAAGTAATCTAAACTTAGGTACCAGGGCGGCAGAGGCTATTTAGATGCACATCTTAACTCGCCCATATATCTAGATTGTGCTCGAACTTGGGACGCAGGCAACTCTGAAAGTGTTTTGCGTCTTTTACTTTTTCTGAAGAGCAAAATTGCAAGTGTGGACGACAGAGCGAGTAATCCAATAAGGCGGGCGTAAATGATTGCTCGGAACTCGGAACTTTTCGATACTATTGAGTTAATTAAACAAAGAGACTTGGAATTTATTTCGTTCTTTGCAGTTAGGAATTCAATTTGAGTTCGCGAATTTTTTCGCGTTCCTTTATTGAATTTTGCGTTTGGAACTGTAATAAGGCGACGAGTCTAAACTTTTTTGATTGGTTTTACTTTTTTGTCGTGTATCCAATGAATTGTTTAAATTTGGAATACTTATTTATAACATAGTTTCTATCTCATTCCCTTTCTTGACTATGCTTCGACTAATCGTGAGTTCGTGTCATCTCGCTTCCCCAACCTTCTCCTACCTTCCTTGTCGCACGGTAATCCAATCATGAACCCAAAATTATACGCCACTAAATTCAAAATCGGGGTCACACCCGCCCATCGCCCACAGAGGGATGTATTTATTTAATTTTAATAACGCACATTTCCATAGACAAACGTGGCGCGGGTGCGGCGCTCAGATAATGTGTATTTGCATCCCCGCATGAATTATCGGGCAGGTGCCGCTCGACAGCTCCGCCGGTTTATGCTAGCCTGGTACCTGTGACGTTTAATTTTGCGGGTTTAAGATTAAATTAATGGGTAATTTGAGTTTTAGTCCACTGTTGTTAATTTAATCCTTAGCACGTTTCAAAAAAGGTCCTTCTGGCCACTTATTGTATATATCTCTAGTCGACATTTTTGGATCATAAAAAAATCAATAATCAATACACAGTACAGTAATCTGATTACTTACTAGACTGACACATGTGACACTGCAACTGTTATAAGCGGTCGTGACGCTTAACATCAGGTGAATGGTAAGCTCGTCACGTTATTCATTCTCATAAAAAACAATAATAGGTTAAGGATTCAATAATACTCTCTACTACATTTTCATTCATCCTTGCTGTAGTGCGCCTTTCTTTTACTAAGGTTCTGCTGTCCGTCTGTCCATCCGTCCGTCTGTCACCAGGTTGGATCTCATGAATCGTGATAGTTAGACAGTTGAAATGTTTACAGATGCTGTATTTCTATTACCGCTATAACAACAAATACTAAAAACACAATAAAATGAATATTTAAGGGGCCCCCTGCATACAACGAACGTGATTTGTTGCTCGTGTTTATAATAATGGTACGGAACCCTTCATGCGCAAGTCCAACTCGCACTTAGCTCGGTTATTAATTTTTGTGGGATTAATAAAACAATCAAATTAATCAATGTTTTGATAACAAAACACGTTATAAGTAGGTAAGTTCAATTTTGTCTTCAACCTTCCCTTCTACGCGACCGCACACGTCCTCCCACTATTGTGAACGGTCACTTGATAATATAACCATAGATCATTAATCCTCTGTGAGGGCCTCATAGCTATTCACCTCTGGTTTTTATCTCGCCACTATCTCAGGCCCCGCAGGCGAACGGTACGACACTAGATGACTAGAACAGTAGTTCAAATCATGCAATTTATTATACGATGCATGATAGTGAATAAAATGTAGCTGCAGCACTACCTTCCCTTGACATATAGTGAGTAGTGACATCGACTGCAAACTTTTAATCACCCTGAACATAAATTAAGTACTAAGTACCAGAAATTGGCTCGTCTTGTGACTGTTTTGTCAGCAACACGTCTTTGGCTTTAAAGCGGAACTTTAATCACTGTCTGACAGTACCAGGGGTCAGCGTAGTTATGCCTGCATAATACCAGGGGGTCAGATACGGCTTAGCTAATCAGAGCCGCCGGGCGATTAAGTCGAGACTGGCCGCGAGATAATGCCTCTCGCGCGATTGGCTGCTGACCACCTCGCTCTCCTGGCCGCCTGGTATCGCTCACCCACCCTTGAGATTTTCCGATAATCCCCGGGATTTTCCTTGGTCCATTTGACATTTGAATATAGTCGAAATGGCAAGCAAATATTAGGGGCTTCATTGAGGCGGTCTTAACTATATTTTGTTGGGAGAAGGTACTTAGTATACAAAGTGAAGGTGATTGTCCACTTTAAAATGGACAGGCAGTTGCATGGTTAGCTGACTTTTAAATAATTACATAATATGGTGGGAATTTTCTGCAAAGTTCGTCTAGGCAGGTACCACCGCTTTGCCAGTTCTACCGCCAAGCAGTAGTGTATAAGCTCTACCTTGTTCCGGTTTGAGACAAATGAGAGAAATGAGACTTTATGGCCTGATCTCACAGTCGTTTATTAATAGACCGTGCTGATCTGTCAGGATTATGTGCGCAGAAACTCAAGCATTATTTAGTGGAACTGCAATTACAATTGCTGTTATTGACGCCGTAATGCTTAACATCAGGTGACAGACTAGCTCGTTACTGGTTGGGAGTGGAATATGTTCAGGCAAAGCGGTGGAACCTACACACCATTCAATCCATGAAGCGATTTGTTGACTCGATCTGTTGGATGGGAGCCGACGAAACACTACACGATGCAATTCGCTGGATGGTCGAGCACAACGCGCCTCTGCACGATGCAATTTGACTGATTGAGTCAACAAATCGCGTGACAAATTGTATTCTGCGTAGAGTACTTAAGATATACATACGTCTGCACAACCTAATCGTTAGTGCATTTTACTACTGACGTATCAGTGATGCATCGATTGTAAAAACTTATTAGACTCTAGATTCAATTACTGAGACCGCAGAATATATAGGATTTAACTAGGTACTGTTCGAAATGTTTCTATCAAATATATCTGAATAAATGTATTCTGTAGTAGAGTATAATAATAAATAACGCCCAAAGATCACATACATAGATCCTGGACCCTAACTAAGATTCCCTGTATCTAGGGTCCCAGGAACTACGAGGACCATGCTCCCACAACACCCAGACACAGAACAAGTATTTGCGCTGTTTTTCCTGTGCATAAATACTGGTCCTGTCGCGGGAATCGAACATGCCGTCCCCGGGCTATGAGCCGACCTGCTCAACCATGACACCACGGAGACTGTCTAAATAAAACATTAATTGCGTTCATACTATTTTAAGTTGTCTCACTCAATACACTGCTCTGCGTCAACACCAGTTTATTTTAAGTTTCATAATATTTACCTACCTACCTAAGTATAGTATACATAAGATTTGCGACCACAAACCGAAAGACGCAATGTAGATTGGCCCCCCACTACGTAGACCGACAATCTGGTCAAAACTGCGGAGAGTCGATGGATGCAGGAGGCAAACAGCCGCTCAATGTGGCGCTCTGTGGGTGAGGCCTATGCTCAGCAGCGGTCGCCTATAGGTTGTTGTTGATAATGATGATGCTGATACATACAATTTGCCCATATTTATACAAACAATTATTTGCCCAGCGGGTGAACACATTTGCCTCGATCTCAAAAAAAAATTATGCGCTTTCTAATGTATTTTGTTTTTGTTACAGGTAAGTACTACAAACCGTAGATTTTTTATTCTATTCGCGTGAGTTCCTCGGTAACTGTAAGTGTTTTCTTTTAAAAAACATATAACCTTTTTAGCACAAACTCTTCACATCTGAAAAAAAACTCAATATAATATACTTGTATTTTCATCAGCATGAAACCCAATTCATTAATTGCGTAGCGTCGGCTTGGAACCAAGCGGTGTAACTCAGAATTCTCTTTTTTCGCGCAACTTCATAACTTGAGGCATAAGTACAGTTTAAGCACCATTAGCGGAATTGGCCCGAGCCCGCGTCAGGAAGGATTTGCAGAGTACGGACGTACGAGACCGTATAAACAGTAAGGGCAGTTTGAGATTGTCAGCTACTGGCTTTGGTTTGATGCAAAATAACAATGTGAGGACATGAAAAAGGCGTTTATAAGACAAGGATTATGTATTTCTACTATTTTATTTTTTGTGGTATCCGCCACCAATAAGTAGGGTATAGGGCTCCTCAGGGGTACGGTTTAAAAGTTTCCTACATCAATATATAAGTAACATATTCATATTCATATTCATATTCATTTATTGTGCTCACGAATAATACAGACTATATATTAAACAGTAGCTTGTCTTAAGGATCAATATATGTGCCCTGCAAGGGCGCTGCACATTTTAGTACATTTTGAGTGGTTTCTAAAATAAAAGTTATGTTGTTACATGTCAATAATCCTATTCCTATTTAATTCTAATTGTATTATTTACGTCAAATCTAAAAATTACTATTGTTATTATTATTATTATTATCATTATCATTAAATTAATAATAGTCAGGAGCGTACAACATTTAAAAAGATTATTATTAATATATACTATCTACACTTCACATCCTATTCCTTCATGCGTAGGACATAGATTAGTGTAGTTTGAGATACTTATTATTTAGGCGAGTCAAGTAATTTTTTGCTGTAGTTCATATTTGGGTTTGTTGTAGCTACCTGGCTATCATAATTTTATTAAAGCTCAATAATTAATAAACATTAATCGAAAAAATCAGTAAAGTCACAAATAAGAATGCGGTTGCAGATTAGTCGTGTTTATTACATTTTGAAATGCTTTTGAACTATTTTTTTATACTAGATAGGCTTGCGTTTGATCACGTTTCTCCTCAAATAAGTTGCGTTTAATGTTTGAAAGTAGATTTAACCGAGTGTCCATACTATTTATATTGCTGCAGTAAAGCAGACCAAGCTCTAGATGTATGGCTATATACATAAGAGGATCCACTAAAATATGGAAGCGGATAGTCAATTTTTATAATGCGAAAGGATTAAAATGAGAGCTGCAGAGTTGTTTGCATGATAGCTGGTTATTGTTGAAAGTCCATTACAAATGCATTTAACTACTTTAATATTCCTCGCTTTCGTTAAAGACAAGCTAAATCAAGCACCATCATCATCAGCCTGAAAACGTCCACTGCTGAACATAAGTCTCCCTCATTAAGCGCCACGTTGAGTGGCTGTTTCCCACCTGCATCCATCAGTTTCCAGTTCTCACCAGTAGATTGTCAGTACACCTAGTGGCGGGGCCTACCCTGCGACTTCTCATTCGCGGTCACCACTCGAAAACCTTCCTTCCCAATCGGTTGTCAGTTCTACGAGCGATGTAGCCTGCCTACTGCCACTTCAACTTGCTAATACTAAGAGCTGTATCGTTAAAGAAAAGCAAACATCCACAATGTATCGATCGATATATAGTTCCAGACAGCCAGATACACACCTTAAAAAAGTATAAAAATCAACCCTGGCTACTTCCCCGTCTATGAAACAATTACTTTGCTAAAGACTAGCCCCAACCCCTTCCCTCCCTCAGGGTGGCACCTGCCGCCTTTTTCATAATGCACTTCAGTTCTTTAAACTTAACACTTTAAATAATTGGCGTGTCAAGACGCGAGTCTACTATAGACTGGGCATGTAAGAACCGGGTCTGTAAGACCGAGTTTTTGGGAGCAGGTGGGGGCATTTTTATTTAGACAGGAAGGGTTGGACCTTTATTCTAATCACAATTTAATGCGGTGTTTCTGTCTGTATACTGGTACACATGTGCCCTTTTAATTTCGTAAATTAAATTGTATGCCTAAGTGGTTTATTTTGGATTGGGACACACAAATATGTGACTATGATTTATAGTTAGGTTAAATAGTCAAAGTTTATAACAGTGTCGAGTCTCAAGTTTTTCATTGTCATTAAAAATTTATAATTAAAAAATAATGAGGGGGCATTGTCCCGCAGATTAATTTCCCCTCTCCCGTCTATACCAGTAGTTCTATGCGAACAGTAGACCTCGCGAGCACAAAAGTAAACTAAATGTATTTGCAACTATTATCACATCACCAGCCGGAAGAAGTCTACTGCCGAACCCAGGCAATGTACCATCTATGTAAAAGTCGTCAAATTAATTGAGTAAATGTACTTGCACAACCAAAACTTCAGGAAACCTAACAATAGGAACGGTTTTAAAATTAAGTAGGTGACGCTTTGCAGGAGTTTTAACCCGTCTTGAAACCTTATATCTCGACAAGCTCTTTACCGATTTTGCTCATATTCGAAATACTTATTTAGAATTTTACTGAGTTCTCACTATTTCTACCAAATATTAAACGATCCTAAACAAAAAATTTCATGTCGCCAAAACGACGCCCAATTTGTAAAGTGACATAACTCAAATAACTGCATTTTTAATGTGCATACGTAAGTGAACTTCCAGGCAGGTGCAATTTAGCACGTTTTAGTTTGAGTCTAGACTGAAAACTGCAGGCGTGCCAGAATTTTAAGACTTGGGGTGAAATATGGGGGTGTGTCCGCGATGCTATTAGGGCGTATGGAGGTAATGGCTGCCTGCTTTATTGAGTCGTTTCGCTGATTACCGCAGGGTTTTTCAACCGTTTTGCGATTGCAAATTGAGAATTATATATTATGTGTCTGAAAAGATCCCTACTTAGTAATATAAAAAGTGAAGCACTGTGTGTATGTTACGTTTTTAATAGTACATACGAAAAACCCGTGAAAATGGTGCATGTAACTGTGCCGAAATATCGGGAACTCAAAAATGATTCTAATCACGGTAAATATCCCGTAAGTACTATTAAAAACGTGGTAAACAACCGTGAAAGTTTAAAACTGTGTGTTTGTTTATTTTAACGGCTAACAAGTCTAAAAAGGTTTTGCTTTAAAAAATATTCTTAGCATAAGGACACAATAATATTCACGACGACGGCGACGTAGAAATATAACGTGCCCAATATCTTGTTGATAGTGTTCATTTTTGACAGGTCCGTCACCAAAACGAAACTAACCTATTATAAAAAAGAGCCCTGT
Organism: Ennomos erosarius; assembly: GCA_963580505.1. NCBI lineage: Eukaryota > Metazoa > Arthropoda > Insecta > Lepidoptera > Geometridae > Ennomos > Ennomos erosarius. The sequence goes on along the minus strand of OY756996.1, from coordinate 1,298,939 downwards.
CATGAAAATTGTATACCTAAACTATATTTACTTCAGTGTAGCTTCTTCTTTCAATGTTGCTTTTTATGTGATTGATTAATGATTGATGATAGGACAGTTCAATGAAACTACAGTGCAGTCTACTACGGTACTTATCCATTTTTGTTTGGATATTATAATTTGTTACAGACATCATTCAAAACAATAAAATCTCTGTATGTATATATTTATGTAAATTACGTTATCCGTTTGAGTGTGGACTGTGTCGTGAATATCGCGAGAAGTGAGTTGTCGCGTTGTGGCATAGTGCCGACGAATGTGTACTTAATTTCACTATACAGGATGTTAAAATAAAATAGACTATCTTATTGATTTGAATGAACCCGATGGGGAAGAAGGGTTCTCGAGTGGCAACCACGAACCGGAAGACGCGGCGTAGGCCGGCCTTCCATTAGGTGGACCGACGAGCTGGTGAAAGCTCGCGACGAGATGGATGCAGGAGGCGAGTAGCCGCTCAAAGTGGCGCTCTCTGGGGGAGGCCTATATGTTCAGCAGTGTACGTCTTCAGGCTGTTAATGATGTCGATCTTATTGAAATACTACTTTTTTAAAGACAGTTTTATTGACTTGAGATCACTGGTCACGGTAATTAAGTAAAGCATATTCCGGCTTTAGGGGCGGATGGATGCGTGATCAAATATCTTTTGTAATTCAGATTTTTTCTTCACATTAAAACTAATCAGTATTTTTTTAAATGTACCTAATCTTTACTTAGTTTAATCCAAACCTTTCAGTGGGTAATTAATTAGTTATAATTTCAGAAAAAAAAACGGTTTGTTAAATGAGAGAATAACATCCTGTATACCTACGGAATACATTAAGGCGAGTGTCTACTCGGCATAGGTCTTGCCGAGAATTCGATTGAGATTAAGACATTTGCATTGAAATCGCAGCCACTTGCAAATACATAATAATAATGTCTTGCGTTACTATTGTAAAGGGCCTTACACAAGCAAGCTAAACTTTTATACTGAAAAGCCCCGTTTTATAGTCAATGTTTGACTATAATCTGTTTTTTTTTAATTATATTTTGGCTCCACACATAGGGTATTTAGCCAGTGTCAAGTATTATAATTTTTCAACATATTAATAGAATACTGAATATTTCACGTAAAATCAAGTCTTAGTCATAGTCCAGTCTAAGTCATGCTCCAGTAAAGTGGTGGCAACTTTACTAGAAACTTCTATGGAGTTTTGGAAGCAACACGAAAAATCACGTTTCACCACATTATATCACTTGCCCACACTCATGCTCGTAATTCAGCACTTAATGCGTAAAACGCCACCCACTTTAAACATTAACACTGGAAAAAGCACAAGTTTTGAAAAATAATACAATGCAACCACGCGAAATTTTCCGATAATCTTAAGCACTTATATGAGTTATTAGACAGACAAACGATCTGACGATCTGATGGTAAACATTTACCTTTGTCTATTAATCACCTGCGGCACCAGGGTAACATAAGCTGAGAAAACTAGAAATTGAGCCAGCCTTCCTTCTATAGCCGTCCTATCCATTCATCCTTTCCCCCCATCTTTCTCCCCATCTTTTCCCTTTTCTTTGTATCTTCCCTTCGACATGATGAGAATAAATAAATAGGTAAATAAATAAATAATATACATACAAAAAATTCTTTCTTCCCGCACTTGGCCGTTTTAAAAAACAAAATGTGTCCTAAATGTTATTCCGAAAATTTTCCTTTTATATCGATTAAAAAGTGTACCTAATGCAGTCAAAAAAAAAAAGTTCTGCAGGTCAAAATTTTCAAAAAATAAGTATTTATTTTAGGCCAGTTACAGTTTTGTTATATGTATTGATCAATTATAACAAAACAACAAACGATATCATACAATTCACAAACATCAGTATAACCAGCCCGAAAATAAGAACTAATTCCAGAAAAAGATAACGTACGAAATAAACATCTCACGGAGAATCCTACTCTATCAGATCTGGGGATCAGATACTGTAATAACTTTGATACAGCCAAGAATGACGCAAACGAGAAGCTGCATTGTTTAAAAGAGAAAATATAAAATCGCTTTAGAAGATCTCCTCGGGCGACCCGACGTCGCTTGCGACGCGCCTCCTTCAATCTTTTATAAAAAAAGTGTTTTTAAATTAGACTGTTATGAATGTGATTTGAGAGTACTCTGTCATTAATTTTCCGGAAATTTAAACCTGTAGCTACCTATCTGAATTTCCTCGCTTTAGAGATTTCCTTGAGCCAATATCTGAGGTCGCTTATAATAGGTAAGGTATTACAGATAGTAAATGTAGTTTCTAATCCCAGACAGCCATATACCTACAAGTCTGTCCTAGCGAGCCTGCGGCGCTGATTGGCTGTCCGCCAGACAGATGTCTAGGGTTTGATTGGACCACACTATAGGGCGTATTAGATTGCAAAAAGTTTTTAGTTAGGTACACACTAGGGATGTAGGATTTTATTTTAAAGTTACGACAATAAGATGGCTACCTTCAGTATTGCTTAGGTAAATTACGACTCTACTTAATAGATTATTTAAATCAGAAAACATATTGTTAAAGCAGGAAGAAGAATAAAATAAATAACGCCCAACGATCACATACATAGATTCTAGACCCTAACTAGGATTCCTTGTATAGGGACCCAGGAACTACGAGGACCATGATCCCACAATACCTAAACCCAGAAGAAATATTTGCGTTGTTTTTTCTATGCACAAAAACTTGTTCTTTCGCGGGAATCGAACCCGCCGCCTCCATGCTATAACCTAACCTGCTCAACCATCACACCACAGCTGTCAAATTACAAGAATGATAGATATAGGTAGGTATCTTCTAGGGAAGCGCGTTACATCCTAGACCGCATTGTTATTTAAGATCAGGTGAGATAGAGGTAAAGAGCAAGCCAAACAAATTGTTATTTTTTAAGTGAGCATAAGTCGTAAAATAATAGGATAAAATAAAACTTTGAAATGAGGAGTAAAATTTTAATTTTCTTCTTCTTCGGTGTCAAAATTTTGAGGGGAGGAAGAAAACAACTTAGCGCTTAGCGTGTCTTCCTCCCTTCATTTTCATCATGAGACAATTTGTCCAATTTATTATATAAGATATCATATTTGAAATGATCTAAAAAATACTAAAGTCAGACTAACTCATTTTCATTTATTTTTCTCATATCAATTTCAATCCATCATCATCACCATCATCAACAGCCAGAAGAATCTGATGAACATAGGCCTCCCCCAGAGACCACCACTTACGGGGGCGGAATTTTAATTGCTCATTTGCATTCCAAAACGGTCATTTTCTATTACTTAGTCCAATATGAAATTATAATCGAATTTTACAAAATACACAACAGCACTAACTGCATAAATTATTTCATATTCATCTAACAATAACTTCACCTGAAACACCTTCACTAAGCATCTAAGGCCCCGTTCACACAGGCGCGAACCGCGGGCATGAAGACGTCGAAGGGCGCGCAACAATGGCGCGGACAATGCGAGCGATAACCGCGCACTCCGTCACTCCGCTGACAGGGTTATCGGGACCGGCACAATGAGGTCTAGACGGCGCATGTGACAGGCGGACGCGGGGCGGGCGAACAAAGTTATCATAAGCTAACATTTTGTGCTCAGAAAGTTATACTGTAGTTATTGAAAATTTGGTTTGACTATGCCAAACATTGAGGTTTTGTTGCATTTAAGATAAGGCCTCGTTTTTTAGCGTTTTGTGTTATCTACAGCATCCAGTAGCTGAACAGTAATCATCTGCAAAAATACAAACAAAAAGACTTAATTAAGATGTGTTACATTATGATTTGGAACTGAAAAACATAATACTATTAGAGAAGATTCAGTCCGCGAAGTCACTCAAGTAAATAGCAACTCTTTCTGCAATGCAGTAAGGTATAGATCAGTTCACAACTCTACAAATTTATCCTAAACTGTTGCGTCTCGTTCGATCGCTATAACGCTGCTCTTCTAACGCGTTACGCCTAACAAACCGACGCGATAAGATGGGCTGGTACCATGTGTACTTGTAGCTTCGTATATATTCACTCCCAAAGCGCCGATTGCGCTAGGCTTGACTGAAATCAAAGTGAAATGCAGTCAAAGTGATTTGCTCTGCTATCAAGTGTGATGACGGGTTTCATTTTCCCCATTTTAATCACGTTTACCTATGCTTATGAATTAAAAAACGTTACTGAAACCAGAAACGTTTCGCTTTCAGCCCGCTCCCACCCGAAACTTGCACCACACCGATACCGTTACAGCGTATTGTTAATGTGCTCGTGAATTCCGCCGGCGAGCATGGCTCTTTACGTCGCGCACGCTGATTGGGTTTATCGCTCGTCGCTGCCACTGTGCCAGTGTGCACGCTGCCTTACAATACCGAGAGATATCTGTAATTAATGTGGCGAGTGGTAACACTGTCAAATCTTTTGTCTATGAATTTAGATTGCAAGTGGAGTAGTGGTTTAGATTAGATGTTATTAGAATTCAGATTTGAAAATAGAATGCAATTGCAGCTGTGCACGTTATTAGTTAATGATGATGATTCATATCGATGAATTATTTTATTAGTATATAGCTATACTTTATAGAATCTACTTTTTAGTCGGTTAAAGACATGAAATAGTTTAAGCCTCTGTCACTGCTGTTCTTAGGATATCTAAATGCACTTCTTATTGAGGAAGTATCCAATGTACCTATACTGGCAGCATTGTTAAGATGAAATTGCATAAGCATAAGCATTGTTAAAACGTCGTGTTTTTATTATGCCATAACTTATATAAAACACAGATGAAACTTTTAAAGAGAAACTAGACGTTTACGACTTGAAAATACTACAATTTCATGATGTTGAATTTCTACAGTAACGTAAACTACCAGGGCATCATATCAGCGTGGGACTTCAAAGAAGTTGGGTACAAAGTGAACGGTCCGTTTGATTAGGCGCTCTCTCCACGCGCGCCTCGGGCCACGCTTTGTTACATCCACCTTTGTAAATCAAAGCTTTGGTACGCGGCCTCTTGTCGATTTCTGCTCGCCTGGTAACTTAAACAGGTTGACAGCTGTTTAGTGGAGATCTTACTTGTTTGATAAAATGATTGGCGTTTGAAAGAAACAAGAAGTTTCTAGCTTGAAAAATGTTCATAAGTAAAGCTACCTTCCACTTTTACATAATTTTTGCGTAATATGTTAAAAAAAAGTGTACGTATACGTACCTATGTGAATAGTGGTGACTTGGCCATAAAAACACATTCGTACGCTAAGTAAAAGTTCAACTCATTTTGTTACACTCAATTATACTATTCTACGGCAGTGGGAATGGGCTAAAATAAAATTAAGAATAATACATTTTGCACATAATAAGATGCGTAGGTTTAAAATGGGAAATAAATACAGAAAAGGCATTCAAAAAAGCACAGTGCATTGCAAAAAATGTCACGCGCTGGGCGAGTGTCAATAAAATTTGATGTTTACGCGCGCGGGTGATATCTCGCGTTGGATACTGTTGCACATTCAGCTGTTATCGAACGAACAAAAAGTTATTAGCATTTTTTTTTATTTTTCTATACTGTGGCATTGCATAGCTTGTAAAAGATATTGAAAAAGTTATTGATTTTTACAGTTGAAATCAATTTAAAGGTCGTAAGATGTATTTTGTACCTAAAGTTAACCACTGCATGTTTTTGAGGGCAATGAATATCCATGGCCTGGCAAATTTATTTAATTACTATACTGTGGCTAATCGTGCCATAAAAAGAGATTATTAAGTGTGCGAATAAGCTTACTGTTACAATGCCTTTCAGTGACAAGGTTTTGCTTTGTAAAAGTAGCTATTCCGAATTAAAAATATACTCTCTCCCTGAAACCGCACGACTCGTTACAATATTCAATCAACACGTTCTCTCGAAACAATGCCTGCCGCTTTACTATTTCCTCATTTTTTTCCCGAATAGTGTGAATTTAGCTACCCCACAGCAACCTGTGCGGTGAGTGTGGCTCACTGATGCGCTATTTTAAGCTTTAAATACAGTTTTTAACTCGGTTTTGGTGGTTTTATTTCAGCGTCCGCGTCGCAGCGCTCACGCGATTGACAGCTCTGTCCCAGAGTTTTGTCTGCAGCTCCGCTTTTCTTTTTTATCCCCAAGTCTAGACTAGACAGTGATTAGGCAGCACATGTACTCTGTCGGTGATTTTAACATCTTTTTACACTTCAACGCGGTTTCTTTTTGAGTCATTCAAGTGACAATGTAGTTTTAAAAGTTGCATGTCGCTGAAGCTTGTCGCTCATGTCCATCAATCTGTCTTTTCGTCTCGAAATTTTCATTGATGTCACTAAACTGGAGCGCTGTCACGGATAGAGGTTTGCATGGATTTTTTGACGGGCCGCTTTGCTCTAGTTGACATTAGTCATTAATTTTTACACAATCGTTAACAATCACGTTTTATGATCGTCCCGAGAAAAGGTAGAAACTATCCGATTATGTAAGATATCAGAAAATACAGTTTCACTCAGGCTTACACAGCATTAATAAATTCCGCTAAACAAACAATCCCATTATTAGCATCCATACTTCCATAGTCGCCCCAACACAATCTCTTAAAAGCAATATCACATGACACGTACCGCTCACAAAGATGCTCTCTCACACTAAAAGCCACCGCCATTAGAACAAAATGGTCTATCAAAATTATAATATCAATTACCGATGCATTAACAATTCATATCAGAAGTCAGACGTAGCAGGAACAGGAATCTCGTATACATAATGTTATTATTGTGGGAGCGGGATGGGGTTATTTTGTACCCCAGTGGGTGTGAGGGGGAGGGAGACAAGGCAGCCGACGTCGGAGAGCTGTCAAAATGTCAAATTTCAGAACGTAGCTCGGCGCAGCAACTTCAAACGTGCCCCTACCGTTGGCATGCAGTATACGCTATGCTGCTAGCTCTAATATAGTTATGGCGCCCTGGTACAGGCGTGTTAATATTCATGCATCTCATCCAAGCTTCCTCTAGCAACGAAGCCATTTTCGTGAAAGCCTTGCCGTTTCCACTATGAATATGAATGAATGATTCTCCGTTCGCTTCTTAGATTAAACTTTCGGATGCGGTCCTCTGGTGGCTTTCATTTTGTGGGAGGTTTTGACCTGTTTTAAAATTTCAGCACCACCATGCACCAATTTAGTGAGTATTCTTTCTATCCCATATTTAAATTTTAGCTATTTTAAATGTTTTCAGAAAAACCATGCTGAACAAAAACAAAAACTTTAGTTAGCATGTTTTCATATTTTAATTTGTTCGAAAACCATTATGACGCTTTTCCATTCGCATGGCTGGTATATAATTTCATTTGCAACACAAGTGACCGGCTAAAACGAAATTGAAAATTCCAATTCCACGTCTATTTCCTGGCAAAACAGGCGGTTTGTATTCCATCTCCGCTCTACACCGGCCGCTGCTGTCTACCGCCCTGACAAGGATATTGGCTACTGCCCGAAAATGAGAGAAAAGAACACACATTTTTGACATTTCAATATGCACTCATCTACATCGGCCGACCACTCTGCTCTCGCAAGACTCTCGAATCTCGACTCTAATTGAAACGAATCCGAAAATACTCGTGCCACTGGCGACATCGAAATACCCCCGTCTTAATAAAAACATTTCGTGAATTCTCGAACGTAACAAGCTCGCACTTGACTAGCGGTATTTATAAACGTCAATCACAACTGTCAGAAGTGACAGTTAGTCAAATCCCTGCTCGGTAATAACGGGAAAGGAGGTTCGTTTCGTTCCCAATTTGAAAAACACACGTTCGCGTTGTTCGTACGCGTGCTCGATTTGGCGATTAGTGTTATTTTTGAAAATGGAATCGGAGATCGTGTCGCCTCGGGTGTCTCCGCCCACAAGATGGCCGCGCTAATCACCCGAAGCATTCGCGGGAAAACGAAATGATATACAATTTTATTGAAGCGATATGTTATTACGGCGCTAAACCTGTAATTACACAAGCTTTGCGCGTGGGAAGGGATTAGAAAAAAAATATGTTTAGACTCATTTTCGGCTCGTGCTCTGTAATTGTGACGGCCATTCATGGGAGAGCTTTAACAATGTGATTGTTTTCTAATTTCTGATTTTGTTTTTGTTTCCTTTAACGACCTGTTTGTGTAAACGCTCTGTCATTACGTAGAAATATGTTTAGCACCATGTTAAATACATATTTTAGGTACAGATGATTTTCGTAAATAATTAGAATTGTAATTAGTTGGGACAGATTGGGTGTGGGTGATTATTTAGGTGCGATTCGGTCGGGGCGATCGGTCGTCTGATTTATGTGGTGTCGGATGGTTCGGCTTGTTCCGGTCAGAGGGCGCCGTCTTACTACGGATTACACGGATCCGATTGGGACATGACTGGCTGGCTTGATGCTAAATCGAATGATAGATATCCATATATCAATATATGTGGTCTTAGTACATAATTTTTTAAATCACGTGTTTCTATCATTCAAAGTCACAGTCAAGTCAAATAATTTATTGGAAATAGGTCAATTTAGCACTTTTACAAGTGTAAATCCAAATACTTAATTTAGAAAGAAAGAAAGAAAGAAAGAAAGAAAGAAAGAAAGAAAGAAAGAAAGAAAGAAAGAAAATACATTTATTCAGGACATCACACAACATTACATACAACGCGAAAATAAAACAGAGAACAAAAATAATTTATGATATTGTTCTAAGCATATAAAATTACAAAGTGCTTAATGGCATGTAATATAGCTACTAGAATTAGCAAAAAAAGAAGTGCTCTTTCCCACTACAGGTGGAAGCAAGCCGGAATAATGCAGAAAAGAAAACTTCGATTCGGAGTTTCGATAACTCTTGTTAAACAAAAATTTAGCTTAGATAGTCCGAGAAGACGTTCAAAACTATCTAAAATTTAGCAACCTACACTTGGATTAACACAGGTTTGCCAGATTTAGTTTTAAAACACCTGCCTGTGTAGGTGTTTTAAAACTAAATCAGCCATGTGCCATTTTGATTAAATGGACGTGCCATTTTCATGCCGGGAAGTATACTCTTCGTTGGACAATGGTTGATCTTTATGAACTGTAAGCAGTCTGTGTAAAGTTTAACCTAAATCGATATAGTCATTTGGCATTATAGCCACACAAACGGTAGAGAGCAATTTTAAAAGAATGTCGCGACGAGCTAGTCGTTCGCCTGATGACGGCCCATAACAGTTGCAGTGCCACGAAACTAAAAAACTTCGGGTGACACTGCACTGCCGCGCACATCACTCTGAGACATCAATACCAGTCAAATAATAAGATTTCTAATACAATGATATGAGATCATAGTCTCATTTGGCCGGTCATTTCTCTAGTTACAGTACACTACAACGCAGTAGTGCTTGCACATGACTGCTCGGTGGCACAATAACTGGCAAAGCGGTGGCAGTGGCTTCTACCTAGACTAGATCTGCAGTAACGTCTTGCCACTTAGTAGTAAAAGTGCTGAAAATAGCCTATTTGCTATAAATTATGTAGCTTTGACTTGACATTGACTTTGTTTAATCTTTGGTGCCACCTTAATCAAATCATTTGACCAGCAACAAGCTAACAAGATGCCTTCGCGCCTGTTCATCGTCTAGGCGGGCGCTTCGGCGCTCCGGCCCCGCCATACCCGTGTTGAAGGCCTGAAGGGGCGGAGCGCCCGCCCTTGCGTGTGCCCCGGCGACACTGTTAGAAAATGAGTTATAGGTAGGATGGAAGTATTAATTTGGAAACGTTCTAAAAGTTGTAGAGAAGTTTTGAAAACTAGAATTTCGTAGAAATGAATCTGTACATTAAAAATAATTTGGTTTTTCAGCCACTGGTGTTACATTCGGGTAAACAAACCCCAGCCTTAGAAATTGTGAAAGATATAATTTTTGTCAAGTATTTGAGCACAAAAAAGCACACGTAATGCTTTACTTGTTCTGGGTTTCGGTGTTGTGGGACCATGGTCTTCGTGGTCCATGTGAAAGTACAATGGAATCCCAGTTAATATTGTGTCAGTGGGCCTTATTATAAATTTCATAATACCAAGAGAACAGCAATCAAACGGCAGCGCGATATCGCGACTACCAGGCAAACATGGGGTAGCGGAGTTGAGCAAATGTTTACGAAGCGGGCGCGGCTTCTTCGAGATACCGCACCCGTCAGTTGTTCTATGTTATGTAATCCTGGTATCTTGGGAGAGTTGGAACGGTCGTGTTTTCCTAGTAGTTTTAAAATTCAGAGAGTTTATTTTAGTTTTTTTAATTCAGAGAGGTTTTCTTACATGTTCTATGAATACTTTAAATTGTAACAAGATGGTTTAAAACAATTTAAGCTTTCTGTTTATTTTATGGATCCTACTATCTTCGAAAACAGTGACCGCTAGCTAGTCAATCTCTACGAACTGTTTCTATATTTTATTTCTTCTGAGAAAAGTAGATTCAAAAAGACTTCCCTAACCCTGGTCATCAATATAATCCCCAACGCGTCTACTTACCGAATAAGCTGCAAACACAAACACCACGGGCAGCCGAGCACGGACGCGCATAAACAGGCTCTCCATCGCGTTTGACAAATTCCGCATCTAACAGATATCGATGCGGCGTAAATCATCGTAGCCGACTCGCTGAGTTATAGTGTGAACTCGGCTTTATTTCACGACGCGAGTGTGTCGCATGCCTAACGTAGATCATAATATTATACCTAGATCATGCATAGTGCTGTGCCCATGCGCCATGCGTGCATCGATTGTTGTTCAGTTCGACGCGATGAATTTATAAGTGCGGTTGTGATGTTTTGTATGTTTTGCTTTGGCTTGGGAACTGAGTAACAGCGTTGTACTGACGTAAATAGCGGAATACGTCATACTTTTGTGTAGAAAGGAATTATTATGGGTACGTTTGAGTAAATCTGTCGTGGAATGAAAATGTTTTTTCGTGCCATTGAATATTATGTTTCAGCTGTTTGCAAATAAGGTCCAATATATTATAGTACCTTATTTTTTCAAAGCTACCTATTAGGTACCTACGTACATTTATATAGGTTATACTGCGAATAGGGACGTTCCCTAAATGCTGGATTGAATCATGTGAAGAGCACCAAAAAAAAAAAAAAAAATTGGACATTCGCGTCATGTCCACTGCTGATCATAGGTTTCCCCTTTAGAGAGGTTTACGAAAATAAATAAATAAAAGTAAGTAATCTAAGCAATAAACATTAGAGAGTACCTATATACGCAACAGATCAAAATAAAAAGATCGTTTTGAATGTCACTCAAATCACTATCAAGCTGATTAAAGTTTTCCATTTTCAAAAATACAAAATCGAAATTAACACCTACATGGACCAAAACTAATCTACCCATCCGAATAATAAAGTGCATCAACAATCAGTTTATCTTACCAAGCCCGAGTCGACTGTGTAAACGCACCGCCCGATTTATTCCGATTCGATTAATTCGATGCCCATCGAACGAATCGATTATCCGAATATTATTTATTCGCTGACGGTAATCAACGTGTGACACTCGTTTAATAAACGCATTGATTCGATTTATATAGAAACGGTTTTAGATTTTTTAGTTCGTTAATTTAGGGATAATCTGTTTCAGGTGAAATATTTTACATTAATGCTCATTGATGTTTTATAATTGCTATAATTAGAAATATTGGATGGAAACTCTCAAAGATATAGTTAATTGGAAACCCAAGACGTAGAAATATATTTCATAATAATTTAGTACGGTACTAATGTGCTTCAAACTATAAATTTGAAGTTTTAAAACTATAAAAATGTTTTGATAAAATTTGTCAAATAATTAAAATTTGAAAATGTAGGAGGGTGATAGTTAAGTTACAGGTGAATTTCAAGTGAAGCACATGTAAAGTTATTTTATAGATGTTTAAATTCGATTTAAAAACAAACGAGTATTATACAGGTGCAGTCCTCAAATCGTTTCGGCAAAGACTAAATCTTGCGTTCTGTTTTTTTTTTATCTAAGCATGGCTTCGGCATCGTGTGACGAAGCCACAATGCCCCGGTTTTTGCCGCTTTTGTCAACTGTGCGTTATTTATTGCCAAGACTCGTATGCAAAATGCAGCCGAGTTGACGCGGAAAAGGGTTGTCCATTTTTTTTTTATACGTAGTAGTTTAGTAGTAGTAGGTATTAGATTCTGGATAGTCAGCGATAGAATGCCGTAAGTCCTATAACTGGTGCTGCCAAAAATTTCTACTTTCCGTATATTTAGGTACCTAAAGTGTTAAAGGTACCTTGTGTAAGTCTCAAATATATGGCACTAAATAAATCATTTACTTAAGTATACTTTTAAAATACGCATTAGATATTTTTAATTAAAATTTTATAAATATACGATTTTTTATGTGGCATCCCTAACATTCATTCAGCATCTGTACAGAGCACCTCATGAATATTGACTCTTTTACATTTATTTTACATTTATTGTCAACCGTTTGAGTTCACCGCCTGCGCCGGAGTCGATCCACTATTATTTCGTACAGTTGGCAAAATTGCATTGATATCGTCGCACTTGATTAACGTGGAAAAAACCTTAACACGTTTAAAATAAGAATCAAAGTACTCGTTACTTTATTTGTTCTGTTGGTACAATCTGTGTTGCCAGCTGTATCGGTTTGTCTTCGAGTTAATGACACGGTGTTCTTTGATGTTGCGATTGATATGCAAAATTTCTTATTGTTCACTTATGGTAACATTTTATAGTGGTTTTATTTTTATATCTCTCTTGTTGGTACCCAAGATACACAAAAAAACATCATTCAGTTCCATGCCAATGAATATAGCTAAGCCACAAAATACTAGGAAAACATGAAGCAACAGACGTACTGCCTAGATGTTTCAGCCCTTGCCCGAAAATTAGTCAGGCGCCTGTATGTACAGAACAATAGACCTGTCGTTCGGGCAACATACCGTCCCAATTCCATCACAGGTACCAGAGTCTCATACAACGGTAGGAGTTGTAGCCTGTACAGTTGGTACACCTATCTCATTTCCTAGCCCAGTTGCGGCTTCCGCAGCCGTCAGGCGGCCGCTTCCGGCTCGCAGATTAGTATCGACGCCATTTACCGTCTCACTAGCTTTGTTCTATTACTCGATTCATGAGCTGCTGACGTTTATAAGCTTGAATTTGGAACGGGTTTTATTTTTAAGTTTGAAATATTTATTATGATTCTTTTTCTTCATCGGAGCTTAATTTGCATTAGAAAGCCTTTCCTGCTTTCGAAATTGCGGTAATAGGTTACTGATTACTGAATCGATTATTCTGGAAATATTAGTGTTGTAATCACATAAATAGTTAGGATTAAATTGGAATTAGAAATTCGGCTTCGACTATGATTTCGATAGTGTATGAATCGTAAATTAAACGTTCTCTGTAGATATTGATTTCCCATTGAAAATCCGATGGCGGCTTCCGAAACAAGCACATAAAAACTATTTTAGTCTATAGAACAGCGAGCAGTGTGCCGTCCATTACAGCTTTGCATAATTTAAACCGATCCTGTTGCGGTCACTCCGAATCGGGCACTTGAATTCTTTATACGCGATCTCCTGCAAAAATGTACTAGATTTGCGGGAAATTGACAGGTGTCTTTCAATTAAGCTCATACGACCACGATTTTTGGGCATTTAAACCACATTTTAAAATTTCGGATATCATTGAAGCGGTGGATATTTTATTTAAATAGCACAGGCGGAAATAATTCAAGTTGAATAAGAACGTATCGCGCATTCACTTTCGCACATAAACAACACATAAAATAAATAAACAACGAGACCAGGAGAGCAGAAAACAGAAGGACACTCGCGTAGGGCCGCGATAGGACCATCCATCACCGGGTCACATCGCTTCGATAGGGTTAGGGCCTCCTCCGCACCTTTATGTCTCCCCGGTGGGACATAAAGGCCCCGTACGCGGGACCCTAGTTTTTTGACGTCTATTTGTGGTCGGTACGATCCCTATAACGACTCCAGCCGTCCCTGTAAACTATTTTAGTCCCGTAACGTATTCGTCGTACTTCTAAGCTAAAACTTCGGTGTCATTTTGTGTTTATACGAAATAAATTTAACATGTGAAATTGTGAACGTTAGTCGTGTCTTACAATGTTGAAGTTCTTATTTTGAATTCGTGATTCCCGCTCTGGCTAGGGATGGGATGCATAATTTAGTGCTCAATCCGAGTGTCACGTCGCGGTGCCGAAAAATTTAATCCATCACACATACTCGCTCTTTGCCGTGTTACATTTCACTCCGTTCGAAAACTAACACGAGTTTCACATGTAGAATGGGGTGTTTTTGAACGGTTCAGACAAAACAATATGATATTGATGGTATCAGATCTTTCTCAGCTTCACTTCTGTATAAAATATTGGAAATTGGCACGCAAAATGTCATGAAGTCATCATATTAAATGTACTCACTCAAAATCTTTTTTATGGTTATATTATGTACGGTTTTATACAGCGTATATTGTTAGTACAATATAATTATTATGCAAATGAGCTAACTTGTCCGAATGTTCTTGGAAAATCTTGCAAAATTCCAATAAACTGCTCAATTATATCACATCTCGCTCCAAACCAAAGCTATAGGCTCCACATTTTCCCGCCCTTCCAAGATAACCCGCTCCTCGGAGACGCTATGATTTTTATTTTTACGACACGTCCGGAAATCACCGGGGCCCGTGAATATATTATTATTGTTATGGCAACACCGAACGCTGGGAAAATTGTAAAATACGTCGTACACTGGCAAAGAATTATGTCTGCGTACGCATATCATTAGGGAATTTTCGGTTTTCGCCGAGACGTGTGGAATGAATATTTTAGCGAGATGTTTTTCTCTTTTGACGGAAGTTAGTGAAGGAATTATTTAGAAGATGGTTTATGTTCTGTTTTAGTGGTAATAAGTACTTATAATTTTCTTTAATGCACGTTGACGGGTTTAAATTAATTAAACGAAATTAATTAACTACCAAATAGAAAAAGCAAAGAGCAAATAAAGTTACTCAATACAAAAAAGAAATATTTAATTCACACAATAAACAACACACATAAACACACACAATTGGGGACATTATTTATGGTGCAATTTTTTTTAAATTATAGCAAATGACAATTTTTGACACGAGTCAAACATCATTTTTGTATTTTTATACGCATTTATGCATTTTTTATTGAACTGGTATCACATTAATATTTGTCATCTAAACCGGTATTCCCTTACGTCGTATTACATCACTCGATAGATGTAAATGTAAATCGATTGTTTGAATAACTCGATTTATAGTTGGCAACTCGCGTCTTTGTGTCGGAAGGTTTTTGCGGTTAGAGTTAGGGCTGCCTTACATCATAAATACTTACCATCAACTTTTTAAATGGCTCTTACTAATACTATCTGGGATAAACTAAGTAAATAGAAATTGATCCCAATGCAAAAAAAAAAACAAAAACCAAAGATATTTATGTAAGATTTTTTTTGGATTGTTAGTGTGAAGATTTCTCAGTAAAATTCGACTGCTTACTTCTTCGCCATAAAAACTAACTTCTACCAACCCTGAATAATTTTTTCTCGATTTTCGATTTACCAATCGAGATTTTAATGCCTCCGCGTGATTTATCCGCCGGCCGACCGCGCACGAAATTTGATATCTCCATACGGTTTATGACGCCCTGGTGGATCTATTGCAGAAAGGATTTCGTAAACTTCGATGGTATTGGTTTTGGAGCTGTAAAATTATGGATAGGGGATGTAAAAGTTATTTATTTGTTTGTGATGAAGCAGTAGGAAGAAAACATGCAGTTATGTTTGTTTAAAGGGCAAAGTGCCATTCTTTGAACCAACTAGTACCTACTACATTAATAAAAGGTATTACTAATATTTAATTTCTTTGATAAATACCTCCTTTTACTAACTACAAGCACGTAACACACACCTTGGTGAACTTTAAAATTTTGAATCGATGTTTGTAAAAGGAATCGATATTCGAATGAGTTTTGTATCTCCGTCATTTGCTTTTTTTCTGATTGCCATCACTAGTATTATGAATTTCTTCGTTTATTTTGTTCTATTTAAAACTCACCGTTTAACTAAGTAGGTAGGCGCTTCTTTGAATTTCAAGACATGTTATATGACGCTATAGTCTTTCTTGTCTCCAAGTAATGGTGACACAAGCCAAAACGCAAAAACCCAGGTTTGCTCTTACGGGACTTCTAAACGAGCTCCGAAACTACAAAAAGCGCACACTCAGCATAAATTTGACAGTCCCGTTACAGGACGGGAGTCCAACGGGACTCCATCATTTCTCAGTTTTTGTGG
This sequence comes from Ennomos erosarius, assembly GCA_963580505.1. Taxonomy (NCBI): domain Eukaryota; kingdom Metazoa; phylum Arthropoda; class Insecta; order Lepidoptera; family Geometridae; genus Ennomos; species Ennomos erosarius. The sequence continues at coordinate 1,282,508 of OY756996.1, read as the reverse complement.
TCACCTTTAACGGTCTTCATAAATGTTTGATGGACTTTTTGTGGTGGCCACCAAAAAGTTACGATTGTGAGCAAAAGATTAAATTTTAAAAATGAAGGCTGGGGTTGTTGACCCGTGCCAATGTCAAACTTGGACTGGTCATGTCCACAGATTAGAGAAAAAAATGGTGGCCTCTGCTCGGCTGTGGGTCTTATCACAGATTAGAATAAATACATAGAGAACTTCAATCACCTTAATTTTATACAGAGTGGGTTACATAATTTTTTTTTCAGTTATTTTATTTAAAACCAAACTACTGAGCAATTCTGATGAAATTTCAATGGGATTGATCTGAATTTATATAAATTCAAATAAAAAAAATTAGTAAATCGATTATTAATCGTGGAGTTCTGACGTAACTCAAATAAGATATTTGAAATCCATTGTTTTTTGTTTCTGGATTGTTAATTGAGAACCTATTGTTTTAAAGTGGGCTAAAATAAAAACGACCAATCCACATACCAACCAAACCAAGAATACATCTATCAGTACCCCTAGTACGAGTTTCGATAGTTTACTAAAACTTGATTCGTTTACGTTTCCTCCCTTTTCTCCCATACATGTTTCTGTAGCGCCCCTAGCGGACATGTTGATGAACTAAAAATGGCAGTCCAAATTTTAAATGGATTCGCGCGTATTCACGTATTGGAAAGCTCGTACTAGGGGTACTGGTAGATGTATTCTAAACACAGAGCTAAAATTTCGTTTTCGGTATTCTCCCTATCTTTATAATTCTAACATCGATGACATAAACAAAACCTATTAGTAAACGTAATCCAACTTCCGTGGTTATTAGATCGGCATCGAAATGGATTAATGCAATTCGACAATGGAAAATGGAAGAATAACAAACATACCTCCCTGGGTATGTCTATTTTGAGATGTAATGTGAAATCGTCGAGGTATACGTCTACAGATGTGTGAGTGCGTATTAAGTTATTCCGGATTCAGAGTTGATTCTGGGCACCGATTGATTATGTAGTGAAAGGTCGTTCTAGATATTCTTTAAGTCTATGGTTGAAAATTTACACCTTGTTACAACATGGAGTTTAAAATGAGATAATACAATCACTTTTTTATTTTAATGAATTACTTGACAAGCTTGTCTTTCACCCAAACTTAAGCGTCACAGCTTCCCATAGTAGCATGCAGTGCTAGTTTCCATCGAAAATACTTTGTTTTTTTTTTTTATAAAACTAAGTAAGAGGCCGTCAGGGACTGACCAATCAGCAATCCTAGAACATTTTTTTAAACAGACAATAGTTTTTCATATTATAGTAGGGAGGGATAGCGATAAGGATTGCATTTAGTTTTCATTCGTGAATTCGATTTTTTATTTTGATTCAGTTCATAGTATAAAATTCTCAAAACAATACTTATTTTCTTATTTCATCCACATTTCCTTTTACCAGGGAATTATATCCCTATAGGAGGAACCTTGGGCCCGGCGAGTGAATAATTTACGCGTACCTGCGCTGCTGCCCTGGTAAAGTGGAGAGGCCCTCCTGGGACGCTGGCACGCCACGAACCAATAACATTAGGTCGGACGTGCGCTGTCGTCCTGGTACCTGGATCAGGGAAACGCACCTGAATTATGAATTTTTTTTATGAACTGGTGTTTATCAGATGGTGGAAACTGTTGTCTTTTCTTTTAATTTTTTAGACTGCCCGTCTGCACTTAATTTTGACTCCTAAGTTGGCACTTATCTCTCTCGCCTCCTCGTGTCAAGTTATCGCACCGAATACTGTACGCTTATTGGTTGAATACCCGATAATCAACAGGCAACCAATGAGCGTCCAGTATTTGGTGTGCCAGCTGACACGAATTTAACAAATGTATGAGAACCTAGAGGAATGTGTTGCTTAGCTAAGTTTTATATTAATAGACTTCAGTGCAGATGAACGTGTGACGTGTGATTTATGATCTATTGCTATTGACGAGAGAGTTCTTAGGTTGTGTCCATGAAGATGGAAGTAAAAGTGGAGTCCAATCTTCAAATCTAGATTTGTCACACTCAGTTGCAGAAACGATCATTAATATTACTGACGGCATTAAAGATAATGGAGTCCTTAAACTGTTGGTAAGATAACAGTTTAATGGAAGATTAATATTTAAAGTCGACTTTAAAAGTTAATGAACTGGTTGGCAGTCTATAAATCATTATAAGGCGCCTATATAATGACATAGCCACAGTTTGGTTTATTCAAGTTTTAATCGTTTTCCGCTCTGATCTTTAAATGAAATCTTTGCATGAAATCTTGCAAACAAGACAAGTGTTTAAAATACATTATCATTGTTTTTTTAGTTGCCTATACCTGTGAAACCATAACCATCTAGTTCTATCTTTGTTACTCAAGCCATAGATAAAATAATAGAACAACAAAGCGTGCACATAAAAAAGAAAAACCACAGTACCTAAACAAAACACTCTTTACCTTCCTAAAGGAACACAGTATAAACATTAAACAGTAGCGCAACTCTAAATAACGAGACCAAGTTGTGAAGCAACCGCACAAAACAGCTAACGAAGCAAACACAGCTAACTCAAAACGGGTGTTTTTTACCCAATTATTGGAAAAGGCTTCGACAAGATTTAATTACGTCGGAATTGGGGAATTCGGAAGCGTTTTTTTGTTGTTCTGTGTCCCGTTGGATTTATTTTCGACTTCTAAATTTGTAGTCTGTGAATCTGTTTACCTTACATCGTTACATTTTATAAACTCAAACGATTTCGTTATTTTTATTTTAACTATCTTATTACTACCTACTACTAGTCATCATCACCATCACCATAATCACCATCATCATCATTTACAATCTGAAGACGTTCACTACAGAACATAGGCCTCCGCCAAAGAGCGCCACTTTGAGCGGCTGCTTGTCTCTTGCATCCATCGACTCCCCGCGGTTTTCACCAGATCGTCGGTCCACCGAGCTGCCTCTTACTCTTTTTAAATGAATGTATATAAAATTATTATTTTTTAAATAATAAATTTAATAATCTGTTTTTGTCTCTATTGTTCCAGCATCCGTACCCCTCGGAAGACCAAAAGAAGCAATTAGCACAAGATACAGGGTTAACGATACTACAAGTTAATAATTGGTAAGTTTAGTCCGTAATTTAATTATTTAATTAGTTATTTATCTAATTTTTTCAGTTTTATATGTTAGTTAGGATTTTGCTTTCAATTTGATTACAATTATTTATTTAAATAAATAAATAAATATGTGTGGACATGTCACACAGCGCCATCTAGCCCCAAACTAAGCATAGCTTGTACTATGGGAACTAGATAACTGATAGAATACTTATATACTTTTTGTTTGTAAATACATACATAGAATACAATATAACACCCAGACACAGAACAAACATCGGTGTTCATCACACAAATGTTTGTCCCGGGTAGGAATCGAACCCACAGCCCTCAGTTCAGAAGGCAGAGCTACTACCAACTGAGCTATCAGGCCCGTCGAATTTTTAACTTCGCTGTTTTGCAAACTAAATGATAATGAAACCTAAGTACCTACATTGAAGCCTAAGTAAACTATAACACTAAGTATTATTATATAATTAAACGAAATTATCATAATTAATTCGAAAGTACTTAATTAAAAGGTAAAAAAAGGAAAATATGGTTTCATATTTTTCTGTACATGACGAGAAGGAATGTAATGAACTATTTGTTTATTTAATTTTGGTAGAGTTGCACAGCTGTATCTAAAAAATCCACATTATGCTTAAGGCAAAGGCTAACAAAAATCATGTTACTATGAAGGCTAAGGAAGGTTTATAATCAAAACAGATACAAGATAACGAATAAGTAAATACTTATTCTTCAAAACAGCCCCCTTTCTTACTTAGGTTGTGATTATGTTTCCTACATATTGTAGTGTGTATATTCCTTTCATATTTTATATGATTATTTTAACCACTTTTCTCTACAAGGTGCAGAGATCGTAAATTATTAGCTACAGATAATCCAGCATAAATTGGCACTTTAACATATTCATAAAACTCACCAATATCTCATTAAAATTCCCTTATAAGGTGTCAACTTACAGCAGTTATTTAAATCCAGTCTACATAGACCCCTAGGTGCGTTACCAATAAGATTTAAACGAACCAAATTATACTCGCCATCGTGTCAACATAAAGTAGTTACTGTGATCTTAAAAAGACCTGTTTAAAAATAAACTCACATTAGTACTAATAACCGGCAAAGTGCGAGTCGGATGCGCACTCGAATGGTTCCGTACCGTAATCACGCTTGTTGTGTAATATTTATTTAATTAAATTTTTTTGTATTCTTTGTTGTAGCGGCAACAGAAATACATCATCTGTGAAAATTTCAACTGTCTATCTATAACGGTTCATGAGCCTGGTGACAGACGGACAGACAGACAGACAGACCGACAGACAGACAGACAGAGAGACAGACAGACAGACAGCGGAGCCTTCGCTTTACCCTTTGTACAAAATCCTAAAATGAGTTAGAACGAGGGTTTTAGGTTTGAATAATTTTATCCGAGTGTCTAAATATACTGGTGAATACTGATTATCTAAAGCTAGTGATGTAAATAAGAGTCTTTACGAGCTACGATCCGATATTAAAGTCATTACATAACGATCGTCGTAAGGTATAAACAAGGTTCCAAGTCGATATTTTGTTATTTGCATTTCGGATAGTTGTTATTTGCATTGAGTAGATGAGGAGATAAGAGCTTACGTGTTTAGAGGCTGTTGTGTGGGCTAAATTATTTGAATCAAATTCTCCTATATAATGTTTCAGAATTGCGATTATTATCTGGGTATTTAAATTATTGGAGTTGACTGATTTGGATCTGAATGTGACGTTTTTGATGGCTTTTTTCATGTTTGTATTTCCAATTAACGTAATAGTACAAGAGCCAGCAGTATAAACACCTACGTTACTTGATACTAAGATTAAAATAATAAAATTAGCTGCTCGGATATGTTCAGCATGGTGAACATTTAGCTCAATTAAACAGGAACAAAGACACCATCATTTTCATTACATTAAGATAATGAAATTATTTAAAGTAGAGAACATACCTATTTTAAACTATTTCCTATGTTCAGCTACGTATTACATACTATACCGGGTGTAATTGAATTTATTAGCATCCTTTAAAACTAAGTACCTACTCCTGATACCGGTCACGTGTGGACCAAAATTTTTTAATTTTAACACATTGGTTTGGTAATAATAATAACTCAAAAAATTGGAATAACTTACTTAATAAAATGCTACAATACAAATTTGATTAAAATAATGAAGTACTGTTTTAAATTAGTACATACAAAGTATCATCATCATCATCATCATCATTAACAGCCTGAAGACGTCCACTGCTGAACATAAGCCTCCCCCCGGGAGCACCACTCAGAGCGGCTGCTCGCCTCCTGCATCCATCGGCTCCCCGCGGCTTTCACCAGGTCGTCGGTCCATCTAGTGGGGGGCCGGCCTACGCTGCGTCTTCCAGTTCGTGGTCGCCACTCGAGAACCTTTCTACACAAAGTATAAAAAATGTATCAAAATCACCCATGCCAACTGCGTTAGGCGCTGCGTCAATCTTCATAATTTTCAATAAAAAATATTTTTATTACACTCTTTACTCTTTAATAATCATCTATAAATGACGTACTATCATGGGCTCAATTTATGGTACATTATGGTTTATTAAATTACATCCTGTAATAATCTATTCTGTGGTTTAGCTGAAAAGCACCTGGTAAGGTACTAAGAACTTTCTATAAAACTCTTGACTATCAAAAGCACAAAGGAACGCATCTATACCCAATTAAATAAATACAGCCAACAATACCCTCTTCATTGGTACAGTCGGCTGCAACAATCTGTAACAAATAAAATTAGCAACTAGGAGAACCAAACTCTTAGTATAAATTAGCAAATCAAATAAATAAATAATAAATAAATAGTTAAATATGTGTGAACATTTCACACAGCGCCATCTAGCCCCAAACAAAGCACACAAATGTTTGTCCTGGGTCCTTGTCCTTCTGAACTGAGGGCTGTGGGTTCGATTCCTAACCCATAGCCCTCAGTTCAGAAGGCAGGGATACTACCAACTGAGCTATCGGGCCCGTCAGTTGAAATGCCAATGGGCCACATCGCTCGTAGAACTGACAACCGATGGGGAAGAAAGGTTTTCGAGTAGCGACCAGGAACCGGAAGCAGCGTAGGCTACTTGGTGGTAGGACTTTTCTGCAAAGTTCGCCTAGGTAGGTACCACCGCTTTGCCAGTTATTCTGCCGCCAAGCAGTAGTGTGCAAGCACTACTGTGTTCCGGTTTGAAGGGCAGCTAGTGAAATTACTGGGCAAATGAGACTTTATGACCTGATTACACAGTCTAGTAATCTGATTGCTAGACTGGGTGATGTCCGGGATGGCGTGCGCAGTGCAGTGTCACGCGAAACTTTATTATTTTAAAGCTTCGAGTGACACCGCAACTGTTATGGGCGGCCGTGTCGCTTAACATCAGGTGAACGACTAGCTCGTCACGACATTCATACCCATAAAAAAAGGCCCCCCACTACGTGAACCAACGATCTGGTGAAAACTGCGGGGAGCCGATGGATGCAGGAGGCGAGCAGCCGCTCAAAGTGGCGCTCTCTGGGGGAGGCCTATGTTCAGCAGTGGACGTTTTCGGGCTGTTGATGATGATGATAGATCTGCAGCTGACTGAACTAACGACTCATCTCAAGGGTCATTGCCATAGTACTACCGAACTACCAATAACACTTGATATTTAATAAATAAACATAGCAACTCTATGATATTTATTGGAAATGAGTTGAAGTGATGAGTCTTGCTGCCGTTGAGTTTTGTAACCGATGAGGAGTCGTGAGAATGTTGGGTTTTTTGATTAGACGGTTTGTGATTGACTTAATTTATTCTTTATTGAATTTGGCTTTATTTTTTCAAGCTTGTGGCTTCGCACGCGTTGATTTTTAGTTTATTTTAATAGGCATGATGACTAAATTTTTTTTTTTGAGTAAATTTTTATATTTCGCAAAAGATAAACATTTGTGAAAACAAAAATTAAATATCTCAAAAAATGACCAAGTTACAAGCATTTTAAAAACCGGAATAGAAAGAGATAGCTCAAACGGCCAGTGACGTCAGAGGAAGGTCGTTATAGTACTTTACTAAGCTGTGGTAACTTTTCATACAATCTCTTTAGCATGTGACGTCACGAGTAGATTTTTCATAGTAACTGTGGAGGCGCTCTGTTTCGCGAGAAAGGGACAGGAGATGCCTCCTGTAGAAACTTTAAAAGCTTATTACTCCGTGATTTATTTACTGATTTTGCTTATTTTTTCAACTATTGCATTCATTTATAATCTTCTTTATGAAAGTAATATTTACTTGTTCATTTTTAATAGTAGTCATAATGCCTATTGTAATTGTCTGATAAATAAAATAATTAGTAGATACATTAGTTTTGGTATATATTCCGAAAAATAGCCGTAAGCGAAATACTATCTTTCTAATGACGCATCTCCCATTAACTCATAGCCCCCTGGTACCTGACAGGCAACGGTGACTGACTGACAGCCGGGTCACAGGCCGAGCGGGCTAGCTCTCGCCCGCGCTGGCCGCCTGGTACCGCCGTGTAATTAAACCTGTAATTATAGTAAAAAAATAATAGAGTTTTAATGACTTAACGGTATTTTAATTTATTTATTGTTAGGTACTTATGTATAAGTGATATTTTATATTAATGTTATTCATTGGGCTTATAGCATAATTTATATTATTAAAATCATTCACAGACAGTAAATATACTTAACAATAGTAATTATTATTAAGTTAAAGTACCATTACTAAAGTAAAACCGTAATCAACATTCCTAAAATGTTTATAAACATGCAACATTATTTATATAATTCGTTTACTGTAACCATACCATTCGTCATCAACCCAATACGTTCCAACGGCTGCGACATGGGCCTTCTCCCAAAACAAATCTACCAAAAGGGAGTGAGTGTAGGCCACGCTGGACCAGTGCAAATTATTGGATGAAATCATGAAATGTATATGTTTTTCTTCCCTCACGATTTTTCCTTTACCATTCTAAGAAAGAGTAGAAATTAATACAGCACATAATTTCAAGTCATTAGTACAAGACCGAATGAGATTCGAACCAGTGAACGATGTAGATACATCGTTCTGTGAACGTACGTTGGTTTGAATGAATTACTTACGTAGTAAATTCAGTAATCTGTGGTAGTACGGCTGGAAAGGACATTATTCCATTTCTAAAACAACTAGTACTTAACCAATCACCGCGGTCTCGACACTCGCACAATCCCCCGGCCCCACCTGTTTACACAAAGGGTAGTTCACCCCCAACCCTTTCTAATGGTTTACTGCACGTAAAAATGTTAACTCGGATTAATACTCTAGTGTTTGTCAGGAACAATGAATGTAGACAATGATTTTTTGATTAGTGTTGAGACTTGGAGACGGGTAGAGATTGAATTTTTATTGTCATGTTTTTTTGTTTTTATTATTTTACCTTTTTTTAATCATCGTACTTTTAAGAAAAGTCATATTGTGAATAAAACCAGGTGTAATATTAAATTTCTCATCGTCATCATCACTAACAGCCTGAAGACGTCCACTGCTGAACATAGGCGCGCCACTTTGAGTGGCTGCTCGCCTCCTGCATCCATCGGCTCCCCGCGGTTGTAACCAGGTCGTCGGACCACCTAGTGGGGGGGCATTAGCTTCTGATTATTCTTTATTCTTTCAAAAGTCAAAGAGTTTTATTACAAATAGGCTATTCATAGCACTTTAACAATCCATTGTAACTTTTCACTGCCTGTCAGTGTTGTCAACGAGGGAAAACTGGCCAAGTGGGAGTTGGACGCACAAAGGGTTCCATACTATCTATAATAACCGGCCAAGTGCGATCCGACCCGCGCGTGAAGGGTTCCGTGCGATTGCATAAAAACACGTTGTTTTTGTATGGGAGTCCCCATAAATATTTATTATATTATGTCATCTGTCTATCACCGTTCATGAGAGCCTGGTGACAGACGGACAAACAGACAGACAGTCGAATAGCGGAGCCTTAGTAATAGGGTCCGTTTTACCCTTTGGGTATGGAACCCTAAAGAGTTCTGTCAGTATTTACTGACGTAATCAATCTTGTCCGAAAACTGAACTATATAAACAAGGCTTCGACATTGCGGAGCAAATGTAGAGTTTTTTATGAGTTAAAAAGTTAATTTTTAATTGTATTTTTTCTCTAAAAGTCCTGCACAAGTGCGCACCCATCATCCTCTCGAGACCAATAACAAGTGTAAATATTTGATAAGTGTGCACCAACCCTTCCACAATGTTTGCTATAAACAATTACGGTGCGAGGGTGGCCATAATTTATAATTAAAGGATTAATGATAGGTGGTAGAATTAGACAACAGATAGTGATTTTAAAAAAAATTGGTCAATGATAAAACATTTACCTAGATCACCCTTTCCTAGATCAGCGCCACTTTGAACTACTGCTTGCCTCCTGTATCCATCGGGTCCCCGCGGCTCTGACCTATATCGGTGACCTATCGGGTATTTACCAATAGACAAAAACAGCATAAATCGAACCATCAAAAATAAGCTACTAGGTGGACTGACGAGGATCTGGTGAAAGCCGGGAGCCGATGGATGCAGGAGGAGAGCAGCTGCTCAAGGTGGCGCTCTCTGGGGGATGCCTATGTTCAGCAGTGGACGTCTTCAGACTTTTGATGATGATGATAATGATGATCAAGAAAAAATATAGCTACCATAGACTGATGCTCGTTTGCACTAAAATTGACAGCTTTTAAGTTTGCACTTATTTCTCTAGACCCTGGTTTTCTATACGTTCGTCAAATTTGTTTCAAGTCAACCAAAATAAGACTGATGAATTGAATACATTGATTGAAGACAGTCGACGATCAACAGGCATCCAATGAGCGTTCAGTATATTGTGTCAACTTCTAGGGAATGTGAGAAAAACACCAAATTAGATAAAAATAAAAGAGTAAATAGTGTGAAAAACTGTTTTATTCGGAAAAACACTCTGCTAATTAAGCTCTAAAGGAACACCTTCCTAATTAGTTAACAGCCAACAATAATAATTAGTTAACAGCCAACAATAATATATTCCGTTCAATATTGAAAGTAACCGTTCCTTGCCACCAGGCGGACATAACATTGATGCAAATGTGACGTGATTACATTAGTAGGCAACCTACAGGGGATAAGCAGTAAGGATGTTTCAGCTTTTTGTCAACTTCCTATTTTAAGTTAAGGCTAGAATTAATTTACGGTTATATGAATTAAACATAGACAGTTATAATGCCTAATGCCTATCGCTATATGACTAGTTTGAAAAATGCCTGTAACTTTTTTGTTGTGAAATATTTTTTTATTTGTGCTTGTTATAAAATGTCTCAATTTAATTGTAAATTAACGCATGTAAATCATCCAACTTTTTCCAACATAAAGCCAAAGTTTACTTATTTAAAAAAAATTATATTGAAAATTCGTAATTTTTACCAATTTTATTCGTACAAAATTAGAATACTAAAAATAATTTAAATTAAGTATGTAAATCAACCTAGGTATAAAATCTAAATATCATATCCTAGTAAGACAAAAATGATTGAAAAAAGAAGTCATTTTCTACTACAGAACTGGTGCAAGCAATCAATTCGCTATGTAGATAACCTTCTGTTATGTATGTACTGTATTAGCGGGCCATATCCGAGCTACATCAAATTGAAACTGGCTGCCAGGCTGGGAATAGAGATGGCTATCGCGAATCGATTCCGGAGATCGATATCGATTCTATGGCGGTAATGGCATCGATAAGCAAGCGATGATGTTTGAAAGAAATATTAGTTATTTCGAGTTTTTTGTACCTACTAATAATGCTACTAATAAAATTAATGTAAGGTGATGATTATCTTAAACGTCATACATCATCATAATAATTATTATTTATTTTATTAGCCTCTAATATTAATTAGCAAAAGTGCCAAATTTCTTAGAAAATTATATTTTGGTTCAATTTAATTTACTAGCAACAGGGAAGAACAGAACCTATATATTTTAGTCATACTCATGCATACGTAAAAAATTATTAAACCGTTTGTATATGTCACCGTCTTATTGTAAAAATCGATAGTTTATAAAAACGTGATAAGGGTTTTTTCGTTTTATTTATAAACAATCAGTTTTTACAAAAAGGCGGTGACATAATTATATAACACATAATCATAGAAACGTCATTATGAGTAGTGACAAAATTCAGTTGCTGATAGAGATAAATAGAATACAAAGTAACTATTCTTTCGCTACACAGTACACACAGAAAGGAAGTGTGAATATAAGTGAGAAATATATTATACTACAAAAGTACTGTCAAGGAACTAGTATTTTTTTATCGATATTTTAGAAAGTTAATTTATTTTTTCACCTTACGTATCTATGTCATCATTGTCCCATCTCTACATCAGAATTACGCCCCCTAATTGCAATTGTATAATCATGCAAATGTTCTAAGAAGCGTAGCTTGTCACTGCCTCTCATTGTTGCGCTCCTGGTACTTGTAATTGATAAGGCGCGACCATTTGAATTTTAAATGCGCTATCTCGGGGGACGGTGAATGGATTTTCCTTCAATTTTCCTTTTAACTGTACTTATCGGGGAAATAAATACGGATTTTGGGAGTTAATGGATGTCTTTGTTATTTTTGGGAGATTGAATGAGCGACTGTGTCCCAGCTGTGGGAATCTTAACAGATTTTCTAACGATATTAAATTCACATGAAAACTGTTTAAAAATCGAACCTTATTATGTGAATAAATAGAGATGGACTAGTTACGATAGTGTTATTATTGTAAGAACTTTTTGAGATAGTCTAAGACACCAATCACTTTCTGTTACCTTACATTTAACAGCTTATTATCTAAAAAAATTGAAAATTAAACAAAAATTTCAACAACGCGCATGTGCATTGTCCAATCCAATGCAACAATTTCAATGAATTTGTATAAATGCAATTGAAAATGAAGAGCTAGTGTTGAACAGCGGTAGCCCGTCTGGCTTCAAACCAACGCACCTAGTTTGAACCTCGCTCAGCCCCACACCAATGAATTTTCATGTTATGTGTGGAATTTTCATTCTTAAACGAGAAAGGTCGTCGTGAAGAACATGTTCAAGCATCACAAAATTCGCCTTGGTCAGCATGGTGGATTATGGCCTATGATTATGGCCTACTCTCTCTATCTCTGATGACCAATCCAAAAACAATAATTGTGCTGGAGTTAGTGTATACCTAGGTGTTTCTAACTATGCGAAACGTAATGCTTTAGTTATTGCAGGAGAGACTAGAAACTTAACAGCTTTTTTTTTATATGAATGAATGACTTTACGAGCTGGTCGTTCACCTGATGTTAAGCAATACGGCCGCCCATAACAGTTGCAGTGTCACTCGGAACTTTGAAATAATAAAGTTTTGCGTGACACTGCACTGCGCACGTCATCCTGAGACATCACACAGTCTAGTAATTAGATTACTACACTGTGTAATCAGGTCATAAAGTCTCATTTGCCCAGTAATTTCACTAGCTAAAATGCCCTTCAAACCGGAACACAGTAGTGCTTGCACACTACTGCTTGGCGGCAGAATAACTGGCAAAGCAGTGGTACCTACCTAGACGAACTTTGCAGAAAAGTCCTACCATCTAGTAAGACCTAGTAACAGCTGTTCAAACGAGCGCAATCTACATTGCATGTCCCATAGTGTCCCATATTCGTTCCCTTCAAGACTCGTCCCACCCTCGCCATACGCTCCAGTACTCGTCCCGGTTTGATGGCTCATCCCAGCGTTACGACATGTCCCGTTTATGTTTATGATCATGTCCCAAGATTTGTTTATTTGATTAGAGAGTACTACTTCGAGGCGTTTTGTGCACGTTTTGAGGTGTTTTGTGGGGTAAAGGGTTATGTCGATTTGACTGATTGTGGTTTTAATGTCCAGTATATTTTAGTTTTTATGGTAAAACAATGGAGACAAAGATTGTTTAGTGATTTTGGTATGTCAGTACTTAACCAACCGTTGATCAATTTTGTACAATGTGATATTACAAATTGCTTTACGGTTTAAATAATTAATAAGCTAGTAGGTACTTTTTTTGTGTCCCATTTTTCAAAATTGTGTTGTCATCTTTTAAAAGACGATGAAGGAACAAGTATCCCTACTACAAATCTCCTTACCCTACCCACGGCTCAAACCATTGTTAAAACGGCTGTACGAATTTGGATGAAATTTCGTACATGGATTGCTTGTATTACCGGGATCAACATAGGTTAAGTACTTATAATTCGGAAAAATAAAGAATTTTCAGAATTATAGGTACCTATGTCATTTCATGATCCACAGACTAAAATATAATTGACTAAGTATAGTTAACAGATTAACTATGTATCCCATTTCATCTAAAATAATCAACTGCACAAATTATTAACACCCTCTTATATCCAAATGAGGCACTAACTATGGCTAACTAATAATTAGTGACGGCTACTAAGCCCATGTATCGACTACTAATCAACTGAAGCTTGTAAGCCGATAATCCTATGTTGCGACATTGGCTCCTGGACTATACAGTAGGGAGACAATTCATTCAGTATCTTCCTGGAACATTTACAATAATGCTGCCTATAAAAAAATAGTCTACAATCTACATAGATTTTAGTGTTCGTTAGTAGGTAAATGTTTGTATCCTTAGTTCAGTGGAAAGGCCCGAAGTGTTAGAAACGGGTTGGAATCCCATTAGCTTGTGAATTTTCGGAGGCCACGTTTACTTACACTGCCACGAGCTGAAATTGTAACTTTTTAGGTGGTAAGCATAAACTACATTGACGTACCAACATTGATTTGTAAGTATTGCCTAATCTGTACTGTAATATCTAATTTTTTACGATTGCATACATAGATCCTGGACCCTAACTAGGATTCCCTGTATTTACGGACAAAGGAACTAGTAGAACTGCGTGGTCCCACAACATCCAGACACAGACTCTTTTTCCTGTACACAAATACTTGTCGTGTCGCGGTAATCAAACCCGCCTCCAGTTTATGAGTCGACCTACTCAACCACCACACCACGGAGACTGTAATATCTTGCTAAATTATGGTCACCCTAAAAATCTGCCAAGCTCCATTGTGTGCGTTATAGTACACACTACACACGTATCATCCTAGTATCCAATTTCAGTACGCGATTGTCCTATTGTCCCTGTATCGATATCGATAGGTACCAGGGCCGCATAATTAGGGTAATGGATCAGATGAGCGTGACGTGGCATACATTTGCCAAAGATGGGGACATAATATTATTTAGTCTACATGGTTACCAGGGTAGCATAGTTATTGGCTGCAGAATTCTTCCACGTATGTTACCAGGATAACATAATTATGTTTAAGGATACGTTGTTTAAAAACAACAGAAATCATTTCCGTTGTTAGTTCATTGTCGCGCAATTTCAAATCGTAAATTGACTAATAATTCAAATATCGAACTCAATTCCATTTAAAAACAATAGAAGGTTTCCTTTTATAGTGATAATAAATAGCTGCAAACGTACTCTAGGAGTTTTGGCGGGAACACGGAAATTTTCACGTCGTTGCATTGTATTATTTCTCAAAACTTGTGCTTTTTCCAGTATTAATGTTTAAAATTGGTGGTGTTTTACGCATTAAGTGCTGAATTACGAGCATGAGTGTGGGCAAGTGATATAATGTGGTGAAACGTGAGTTTTCGTGTTGCTTCCAAAATTCCATAGAAGCTTCTAGTAAAGTTGCCACCACTTTACTGGAGCATGACGTAGACTGGATTACGACTACCTGACTTAGACTGGACTATGACTAACACTTGACTTTACGTGATATATCCTTTAACAATGAAAAATAACAATACTTGACACTGGCTAAATACACTATGTGCGGAGCCAAAATATAAGAAAAAAAAAGTGCCCGGTTTTTCGTATATTTGTTATTGTTAATCTCATGTCAACTTTAAAATACTGAACCCTCATTGGTTGAAGACCACCGATCAACAGGCAACCAATGAGAATGTGCGTTCCGTATTTTAAAGTTAACTAGTGTTTATTTTTCTGATACTTTGGCTCCACACATAGTGTATTTAGCCAGTGTCAAGTATTGTAATCTTTCATCGTTATAGAATATAGAATATGTCACGTAAAGTCCTAGTAATAGTCACAGTCCAGTCTAAGTCATGCTCCAGTAAAGTGGTGGCAACTTTACTAGAAGCTTCTATGGAATTTAAGAAGCAACTTTATTTAACAAACGGGAAGTGTAGTTTACGGGAAAGTGGGGATATATGGGACACCTAACTTTTGCTCGTGAATTCTGAAACAAATGCCCAAAAAAATAGTAGGTAACTGTCACGTCCGAACCTCAATTCGTGCCTAAGATAAAGGTACACTTGTACTATTGTACCAACACCCCACGTATCAGCTCCTTCATGTTTTATTCTCAGCTCAGTAACACCATGTCACCCGCACAACTGCATATTTAACAGCACACGAAGCCGTTTGCAGAGTCCTATTTGTGTCGCCTAAAGTATTCAAGTTGACTTTGAACTGGAGTTTGCACGTTTGGGGAAGCGCGGGGACTTTTCAATTTTGTCACGTCTCTGGGCCCTGTTTCACGTAACTTTACAAAACCGCTTTCAATTAAACTAGACAGTAAGATTCAGCCAACATTCAATAAAAAATATCGTTTCGGCTAGCAGTGTTTAAAAAGACAAAGTATTACGTTATTACGTCAACGTTAAAATGCGTAAAAAGTCTGACAATGCATTCAATTATTTGCCAAAATATCTCATCATGACATGACGAGCATCGTAAAACGCATCATGACCGATGAAAATAATCGATCAATCATAATTAATAATTGGTGGGGTTCAAGCGTATTATGGGATTCGTATTGTATAGGTATCCGATTGAGATTTGTAGTTATTTAACGAATTGTCGCTTTACGACATGATCTTTGAGCTTTGAGGTTAAAGTTTAGGAATTCAACTACGGGTTTGAGAACTAGCCTCCAAAGTCAAAATATAAACACTTTTTTTATTTTGAAGCAACTGGGTCTACGGATTCTCTTAGTTATTAACAGTAAATTCCAACACTGTGTTACTAAACTTTTACTTACAAAACTAACCCCTCTCTCAAGATTAAATAAATACAGTCCAATTCCTTAAAACCCAACTGTTTCCTCCGACCCTCCTAACCGTCAGTTAACCGTCAGTTAGGCCGCTCGTAAACTGAAGGTTATCCGGCAATTACGCGCTGCCCTCACCTGTGACACGGGGACAAGTACCAGGGATGTAGGATTGGAGAGAGGTCTTCATATAAAAAGAGAAAATTATAAGTGTTTCTTTGTTTTGGCGATATTTTCGCTTGCCGAGGTACAGTATTGAAATAAAAAGCTGCGTGCGAGATGCTAGTGGAAATGTTTTAATAGCTTCTGCAATTTCCATCTTTGGCTATTGTTTTACGATACAGTATTGCTAAAATCCAAAGTTCATCGGTCATCATTAAGGCTGTAATAGTGAACATATTATTGCGCACAAAGAAAAGAATTTTCAAACGTACGCCAACTATAATATTTCACTTGTTAAATTTCAAAAGAAGCCTCCTACAGCCTGAATCGTTATTTTTGAAAATGTCCTCAAAAAACTTCACGCAAAAAGTCGCTTCCTACATTTTACAAAAAAGTCCGCAATCTAACTTCACTTATTCCGCCAGCAAAAGCGCAATTTCCATATCTACACAACCTCAAACTCTTTACACCCCCCGTTGAATAAGACAACGGCGGAGATGGTGCTCCGATAACGGGCCCCTTGGCTCAGTGGGTCGCGGAATGGCTCCTGAAATGGCTGGAAACTCTCAAATTGTCCATCAGGAATCACTGACGGGAAGCCCAAGGTTTACGAGCCCTGACGAGCAGTAAAACAACTCGCGAACGACACTTTGGTTTAATACCCCTGGATTTTTGTTTAGTGCCCGTTTTAGATAAGATCGCGGATTTTTTAGGCTTTGGCAGTGTTGAAGACGTTTTGGGAATGAAAACGATTTCATTAGGTAATTTTATCGTGAAAAAAGCCAGTTCAAGCTGCGCTGGTTGCCTCAGTTAGTAGCAGTTTGCATGGAAATTGTTATTTATTTGTCCAATAAGGGTTGCTGGCTGCTCAACCGGTCAAGAACGAAGTAATTTTTAACACCATGATCAGGTAAAATATGATCAAAAATCAACTTAGTACAATCGAACCTCAAAATCACAAAGCGGTATTCAAACAACACTCATATCCATCCATTGAAATCCATTCCCAACCCCATCCCCACTGCTGGGGCAAAATCCATATTGTAACAAAACAGTAACGCGTTTAGTGCTCCTCGGGCGAACGTTTGGTGCTGAGCCATCATAGATAGAAAATGTACGGGAGGATATTGTGGGAGTGAACGTGAGATTCATAATCATTGCTTTTAAAAACTTCTTCATCATCATCAACTGAAAGCCTTCTACTCCTTAAACGCCACTTCGAATGATTTTTTATGGGAATGTCGTGACGAGCTAGTCGTTCACCTGATGTTAAGCGACACGGCCGTCCATAACAGTTGCAGTGTCACTCGGAAATTTAAAATAATAAAGTTTCGCGTGACGCTGCACTGCGCACGCTATCCTGAGACATTACACAGTCTAGTAATCAGATTACTACACTGTGCAATCAGGTCATAAAGTCTTATTTGCCCAGTAATTTCACTAGCTATAATACGCTTCAAACCGGAACACAGTAGTGCTTGCACACTACTGCTTGGTGGCAGAATAACTGGCAAAGACCTACCTACCTAGACGAACTTTGCAGAAAAGTCCTACCACCTAGTAAAAGGCGTTAGTTACTGCTCACCTCTTCCATCCCAAAACTCTCCATGGGTTTGACCAGATAGTCGGTCATCTACGCTGCATCTTCCATGTTCGTAGCCGCCACTCGAGAACCTTCTTGCCCCATCGATTGTTGCATCCGTAAAATGTGGCCTGCTCATTGCCATTTCAACGACTAATTTTAAAAGCTATAGTTATCTGTGACTTTAGTTTTTTGCTGTGGATCTCTTTATTTTTCAAACCCCTAGCTAAGTTGTAAACAGGTCTAAATAGATTGACCGCAAACCAATAAACAATACCAACTTGAAAAAAAAAGTTAATCATAGGTTTCATAAAATAAGGACTAACGTAATAAATGTTTCCCTCAAAATAAAAGAGTCTACTTTCCAAAAGAACTTTATAAAACCTGCGGCAAGGACGTCTTGATTAGCTTCCCGTGTGTTTCCACCCGCACCGCGAGACGTCGTAGTGATAAAACAGCTATTTTCTCTGTAATCGGAGCTGAAATTTCAGGTTTTTTTACGCGCATCTCTACGGGACGCGGAATAGGGATTCGATGGAGATTGAAGCTGTTTTGTTTTTAACCTTGAAGTTTTTTTTTACAACTGGCAATCATTTAAAAACAATTTACAAATGTTGGCTGCCACCAGCTGCTGGGCAGGAAAATACCCATCGGTAATAAAAAGTTAATGCTGCAATATAGAGGAATATTCAGAATATTATGATGATTATGATACGTTCTATAATACGTGATGACAAAATTGGTCCTTACCAATGCTTTTAATATTGTTAACCCACACAGTTTCCGCATCATCCATGCTAATTCCAGAACAATCAACACCATAATCGATAAAAGAACCAATAAACATCACCAGCTAACTCAATCTAAACCGTCTCAAATTAATTTACCGCCAAAATATGCAAAACTACCCGAAGCGTTATCCTAACGAACAATTAAGGCAAAAACAAGCCTTGAATTACAAGAAAAACAATTACGTGTTACGGCCCATAACAATTCACCTCTACCGCCGTAAACAGGGGGCTAAGCCTCAAAGCCCCCTTACACTCGTCAAAATAATTCATTTTAATTTTCTTTATGGTCTAGTAAACCTTTATTTTACGACGGTAGTAGCCGAGATAACTGAGGGAGTCCCTTAAAGGCCTTTATGCCCTTTATTCGGCGTCTCTTTACTGCCCCGGTACGTACTACCCCGCTCTCCTCGCTAGATGAGCGAGGCGGGAAACGCGCGCGTATTTTCCGACTCGATTCTTTTTTCAAAGACAGGAGTTTTCTTTTTTCCACGAATCTTTTTTTTTGTTATTTTTTGGCTCCACACTTAGTGTATATAGCCAGTGTCAAGTATTATAATTTTCATAGTGTTATAAAATATTTCACGCAGTCATGTCCTAGTCATAGTCATAGTCCAATCTAATTCAGGTAGTCATATTCCACTCTAAGTCATGCTCCAGTAAAGCGGTGGCAACTTTATTAGAAGCTTCTATGGAGTTTTGGAAGCAAGATGAAAAACACGTTTCACCATATTATAATATCACTTGCCCTCACTCATGCTCGTAATTAAGCACTTAATGCGTAAAACGCCACCAATTTAAAACATTCACACTGGAAAAAGCACAAGTTTTGAAAAATAATACAATGCAACGACGTGAACTTTTCCGCGTTCCCGCCAAACCTCCACAAATCTTGTTCTGTGTTTTTATACAATCCTAAGTGGCCAGTATTAAAACAAGATATTTCTCTTTAATTTAGTAAGATTGCATTCAGCCTGTATTGATTTTCTTAATAATTGTGTTTTCAGTGTACTTTTAGGAACTCTCGTTAGTTCTGCATTTGAATTTTGGTTCGAAAAATTCAGCCAGTAATATGGTCGTCTGCCAGTAGTTCTATATCATTGGTAAAATTTTATTGAATTGGTTTTTAGTTTGTGTTCTATAAGGTAAAGAACAATACAACATTCTAAATATTAAAAGTCACAATTCCATTCCCCGATATCTCAGCCGGAGCAGTAAGATCTCACAATTTTCTTAAGACTCCTTTCCCCTGTAAATATTAATTATAATTAAAAGAGGTTTTTGTGTAAATAAATTATGAGGAGGTATTCCTTTGTGATGTTAATTGAATTTTTCCCGCTCTTTGTTCTAGGTAAGTGCCTTTCGGTGTAATGCAACGGTTCAAATAATAACTCGGTGAGTTTTTTTTTCTTTATTGAATCAACTGGCGCCTACTTTTTGCTGTTTTTTCCGCGGTTTTATCGCAATTTCGATTCTATTTTATGGATAATAAGTGCTGTTGTTAACAGATTGTAACAAGGTAATTATTACATTAATGACATCGTCTAAAATATATAGCATCCAAAAGCAACTAGAAATAATAATAAATAAAAATATTTTTTTCTGGTCACTACATACAACGCCATCTAGCCCGAAACTAAGCCAAGCTTCTATTATGGGGACTAAATAACTGATAGATCCTAGAGTACTTAGATAAGCACTTTTTTTGTAAATACATGGATACATAAAATACAATATACCGACCCAGGCAGAACAAACCCCTAATATTCTCATCACAAACGTGTGTCCTGAGTGGGAATCGAACCCACAACCTTCAGTATAGTAAGCAAAGCTATCACCACCACCACCAGACCATTTTTGTTTAGAGTATCGAACAATAAAAATTAAATACAACATACAAAGTAAATTCCAGTATGTGTTCTAACAATTTTTACAAGTCACATCGTGATCTTCAATTTAAACCAGGAACCTCCGTAACATGTTCACACCTCTTAAACCCATGTACCAGGGCACCAGAGCTGTACCAGGCGCACTATCCAACACTTAGCGACGCATTAACCGACCTCTCGACCTTTACGGCCCTTAATGGGGCGCGGACCCTTCAATAAGGCCTTGGAAGGGACTTGTCTTACGTTTTGGTTACCACGTACTATGTAGGTCGTATAATTTTCAGCTAATAACTAATAGCTGATTGTATTTTTAAATACTTATTTAATGAGATTATTTATTTAAAACCGATTCGATTTTCAAAAGGTTAACTTTGTTTGGTCGATTTACTATTATGGCAGGTTCGATTTTTAAATACCTACCTTTTCTCCGTTTAACGGCTGATTCGATTTTCAAATAAAATTTTTTTGCGATGCTGCTCTATCAGTTAAACAAATACCTAAGTAGTGTAGTATAGTTAGGATTGCAATCTTTTAATAATTTGCCAAAGACTGGCCTAAATAGATGTACCTACCCACATATTTTAATAATAGTTAAAATAACTCCACATCAAAACCAGATTTCCTAACAGTAACACCGAGCTCCTGGAAATCTCTGACATCAAGATTTACTCAATCCTTTACATTTGTCCTAAAAAATGGCGCGATTTCTAGAAACTGTTTAACGGCCAGTCATTACGCATCTAATCCATAAATCTAACCGGTTGTAAAAATCTCTAGATCGCTAACAGGCGGGAAATAAAACATTCCAACTTCAAACGTAATTCTAACAATAAAGCTGGCTATTTGTTTATCATAATTATTAATTAAAAATAAAAACAGAGTTCCAAATTCAAACGTATCCGTAATACGTCGTCATCTTTATTGGTGGATAGCATTGACTTGGTGGATAGCGATTATCATAGCTTGCGTTGCGTTTTTCCATGAAAGTAGAAAAGTATACCGCCAGAAAAGTATACGAAAAAAGTATTACTTATACTTTAGTTACAAATACTAGCAAATATTAAGTAAATAAAAGCCTTGACCTTGTTACAGTTTAAAGTAATATATAAAAGTCATATTATATAAAAAATAAGTTTCTGTAAACCATTTGGTTGAACTATAATAGTTTCCAAGTTATTTTTATTTATTTTATAGAACTATTGATGGTTGTGATATTTAGACCTTTGCAAAAACTTGAACCACATACTATTTTAGAATAACTATTATAGGAAAGAACAAACAACATTCGAAATCGTAAATACGAAAGCATTTGACCTACTCGTTCGCCGACCCCTTTCAGAGCGATGTCTTTCCACGCTGCCGCCGCTACGCGTCATCATTTTTCACCGTTCCTCCATTTATTTTATCTGTGCACCGCACGCCCGTCCGACGGCCACCGATAGCGCCACCGCTGTTTCGTATTTCGAACATCAGCTGCTGAGACGACGAGATTTATGAACGCACCCATTCAGCTAGAATCCCGACAGTTTGAATTTGGAACGCTTTTTTGTGTATTCAACAATTTACCGTTCCTTATTTGAATTCCGTTTTCGAATGAGCCTCGCATTTTCGCTTCACCTTTCGCATTTTAATGCGATCAAGATATTGCGTCGATTAGACTTTTTTAAGTTACTTTTAGCACGTAAATATTTTTTTAAGAATATCCAGGTGGTCTTATACTAGATAGCAATTTTTTATCATATATTTGATCGCGTCCATTTAACGCAACTTTGCAGTTTTAATTAAATGTCAGCATTCCGTTCGAAAGGGCAAGTCTATTTAATTAAATTCTACGCGAAAGTTTCCTGTAATCTTTTAGAGTGAAAAGAATATGTAGGAGTAAATGGAGTGTTGTAAGGTGAATGAGTAAGGGGGCTGTAGCGTGGCATCAGCGAAAAGGCACCGACTCAGCTCGCACCGACATTTCCCTATCTCATTTTCCATTTGACAAACATCATTACATCTTCCTGTGTCGCCCCTCGCGGCAATTTTCGGAAGGTTTCGGGTGCGTTCGGGCGGGCTTGCGCGCTTCCGGTGCCGCTGTGAGGTTCCGATTTTGAAACTCTTTTGACAGTTCCTTTTTTTCTGCTGAGTATTGGCAATCGAAGTTTTTCTACGAAGATTGACAAATTGTTACAAAATGTTTGTAATATTTACCTGATAATGTAAAACGTACACAAAAAAAAACAACTGACATCACTGCCAAGTTTTTTGTACTTTCTTTACAAGTTTAATCATAGCTACGGATCGGAAATGCCTATTCTGCATTGCGCCGGAATGCTTGCACCAGTAAGGAAGAAAACTTCTTTTCACCAAACTCATTTATTATATTTGACTTCAAACACTTTGTCATTTAATATGTATGATTTTTATAGCAGTATCGCCTGCTCAGCGTAATGTACAGATTAATTTGTAAAGGAAAAATTAGAATCACAAGCGGGACTCGAACCCGCATCCACCCATCCCTTAACCCGGGATATGCTTTACTTAAGCTACCGTGACAAGTGGTCCCATGTCCGAATTTTTCCTTTACTTTGTCATTTCACTTCATATTGTTAGAACAATAACTTCGTTGCGTATTTATTATATTAGGAATTTGACTTATAAAAGTGCTAAAGCTAGCCTATTTGCTAATAAATTATTTACCTTTGATATTGACTTTTGTAACGTTACTAGAATTAAATATAACTAAGTATCGATTCACGGCAAAAATACATAGCTTATGAGAGAAGCCACCGGCTCCAGAATCAGCCACCCTAGACATTAATCATCCCCCTCCCTCGCGCCGTCCCTATTGTCACAGAACCCGGTCAAATTGTCTACGTTACTATTTTCATTACTTGCCAGTTTTAGAATGGAATTCCCGATATTTGGACAATGTTTTTGATGTGGAGTGGAACGATTTATGGGAAGTTTTTGGTGCTTTTACTGTGTTTTTTAAAAGGTTTTTTTTACATTGTTAAGGTTAAAATGATGACGAGTAGCGGCGGCAGCGTGGAAAGACATCGCTCTGAAAGGGGTTGGCGAACGATTAGGTCACATGCTTTCGTATTTATGATTTCGAATCTTATTGAAAATTGCAAATTATAGATCCGTTATCATCATCAGCTTGAAGACGTTCACAGCTGAACATAGTCCCCCTCCATAAAACGCCACTGAGTGGCTGCTTGCTTGCTGCGTCCATCGATTCCCCGCAGGTTTAACCAGAGCGTTCATTCCACCTAGTTAGGAGACTATGCTGCGTGTTCTGGTTCGTGGTCGTCACTCGAGAACCTTTCTTCTCCAGATTAATTTATAAAGGAAATATTATAATCACAAGCGGGGATTGAACCCGCATCCATCCATCCATCCCTCAAGCTGTCTTCTCCGTCAGTGGTTGGTTTTGCAAGCGCTAAAAAATAATAAGTGATAATGTTGCCTATTTCTTACAGTAAAAAAAATGCATACTAAAATTGATTATTATTTGACTGGGTGATTTTTAGCTCAAAACGGCCATAGGTATTATTAATTTGGCTAAATGCACTCAAAATTCTACCAAGATCGACATATAATACTCTTTATCCCAGGAGTTAACACCAAAAAATGGGTATCTATAGGTGAAACCGCGGGGCATCTCTAGTTTCAAATCACAGACTTGAAATTGATTTTTAATATTCGCAACAAGAAATACATTACCAACATTACAAAATTATCTCTAAACATTGCTGAGGGGCGGCAACTTAGTAAACTGTTAAAGAAAGGGCTTCACATAATAACTTTTAATACGAGTATAACGTACTTACTACCGGTTGGTGTAGTAGGGCTGCCTATCTAAAGGAATAACGCTCGAGGCAGGACTAGTGTTGCATTATTCCGTACCGAGTATTACAATACCTGTTATTATTAATACTTATTACACTTACGTAGAGGTGAGCCGCATTTATTTAGTACGATATGTTAAGATGGAAATGTGTGCAAATATCTGTTTTAGTTTTGCTACGTCGAGTCGTACACGTTTTACTATTAAATATGGTTAGAGAAGGAATAGTTATTTAGAGTTTTGTCTTTCTCTATCGAGTTTGAAATTGGCAAAGTCAAACAAGAGAAATCACAGCTATTCTACTGTTTTAGAGTTTTTATTAGTAAAGCCATGTTCATGATATTATGATTATATTTCTATCAAAATATTTCTTTTGCTCTTTTTTATCGGTAATATCATCATTTCGTCTCTTTCTAATAATTAGGGCTATTGTATAGGCGTTAAAAATGATCTGTAAGCCTTATATAAACAAATTATGTGTAAATTATTACAAAGAATCAAATAACTACCACATTCCGAAATTAAATTTCAATGTTTTTTTCATTTATCAATAAATAAGTGTTTGGTATAAATACTTTATACTAGTACTCAATAATATCAGATTACTTTGATACCAGTTACCAAATGTATCAGTATCAGCTAGTATTTCCCCAACCGTTTGCAATTACCCCACCGCCTGGGGCACAGCAAGTACAGCAACCCTTCCGACTGTCTGTTTGTTTGCGCCAATATGCGGTGGCTAAATTACACTTAAATATATTACGCTGAGTTTGTCTATTCGTAATGCCATTCTACTAATTGTATGTATAGAAATTGTTTCTTTGATATGTCTAATACATTGGTATTAGGCTTGTCTCGGTATTAGTTAATCAATTTTGCGATAATTACGTCTTATACAGAAATCGGAATATTACAGGGTTGAAACGGTAAGTTATATTATCGTTATCATTGCGTTCACACACGAATATTTTACAAAAAGATCATGTATCTATCTCACAGAACAGATAATATGAGTATCAGTATAAAGATAGCTTTTGATCATCTTATAGAGGTGATCTCTTCCAGCCAACCGTTGAGTGGACCTTTTGCAAAATCTATCCTATATCTTATTATAGTTTATATTCAGGCAATACGACCACGACGATGATGACGACTAGCTGGTCAATCATTAACATGAAAACCCATGTTTGGTAGTATACTTGGCAGTTCTTAGGTATTATTATGAAAATCTAGTACATAACCGTAACACTGCGATTATGGCGGGGTAAACAGGTATAATAGGGTAATGGTCCCCTGATTACGGTACCTAATCATCGTCCTATAATCATAGGCACATCACTAGTTAATGATCCGCGCTGTCGTCTAATTGGGCACAGATGCAGCCGTCATAGCCACCAACCTGACGGCAACAAATTGCATAGACAACATAGATCATACATTACGTTTTCTGTGTCATGTAAATTTCAGTACATATATCAACTGGATAGGAAAACTAGAAATTATGTAGGCAATTATTAGTAATTTGATTGAAATTCATTAAAACTCTTTGTGTAGTTCTGAGAGTTACAATACGCAATTTAAATTTATGTTATTTATAATGGATTTATTTAAATTAAGAAGGGAATCTTACGAGTAGGTTAATTAAAAAAGTAAATAAAAGTTAGGTACTAAATGTTCCAGATGCAGTCAGCAGGTATCTGATGTGCAAGAACTGCTAGAGAAACAAAATTTAAGCAATTATTTTTATAAAAAGGTGTAGAATTGGCTAACATTGATTTTGTACCCAACTGAAAAACAGAGACGCAACTTTAAACCGTACAAATTCATTGCCATAAAACGTCTCCCCAAACAAGACGTAAATCATTCTAAAATTAAAAACGTATATCCGAATCCCATGGCGCCAACCTGACAGAACTACACCCGTCACATGTCAAAATATAAACGTCAAATAGACGTTTTTTTATGCCCTAAACTTTAACAACCGATACTATTACAAAGACTCCATTGTTTTCACAATCCAAATAATTTATGGACACATAAAAATACTCCTTTTCGAATGACACGAGTTAGAAAAATATTAACTACCGGGCTTAGTGATATATAGTGAAACCTCTTTTGATTTTTTTAATAGTATTTTTCTTTTTTTTTGGCCGCGGTGCTTAACGTCATGCCTTCTTTAAGTCCTATTCATAAATCTTAGATCATCTAACGGTTTTATATTGAATTAAAAAGTATTAAAACGAATTCTTAACTATTTTTATAGGTTTTTATAGAATGAATGTGGCGCTAATATTGCTTTATGGTGGTGGAAATCGTTTGAGCTAGATTTACAACTTCATCAAAATCTGATAAGATTGTTATTGGTTATTACTTTTTTACAAATAAGTACTACATTTTTGAAAGTCAATTAATAATTTTATACTTTACTATACATAGGTATAGTTAGTTTAGTACTCATTTAACAATGCAGTAAAGATACAAGCACGTCTAGTATACTTATACCAACTATTAAAATAATACATCATTACAACAATTAAGCATACCATTAAAATCAGATTCCGATGGTAATCTGTGCCCATATTCAACCAGGAGCACAGTTTGACTAGGCAGCCTAGGTCTCAGGTACCAGGAGTGCATGTTTGGAAAACAATGTGTTGTTGCAATTTGCAAGCGCGGCGAGGGTTGCCATATAAGGGAAGAAATGGTAGTAATCCTGCCCATGACTCTTACATACCATTTACATTAATTTTCGGTAGTGAGAGCTAGTTGTAATTGTTTTAAGAGTAAAATAGTAACCTTACTGTACTTTAGATAACATGCTAAAAGTTTAACAGAAACAACTTAGAAAAATATTTTGAAACAAATACATTTGCCATCATTCTTTCCGCCTTGTTTATGCTAGTTTAAGTCTTGGTATCAGAATAAAATGATGGTGGGAAAGGAAAATAAAGGATAGGGGGAGAGTGAAAGATTTTCTGACTTTATGGCAAATGAGCAAAGTCATGAGCTTTTAGGCGTTTTGTCTTACCAGAGCAACTGGGACAACGGCTGTAACTTACAAGATACCACAAACAAGAAAGTGGTTTACAATTTGTAAATATCACTTTCTTGTTTGTGGTCAACCATCCAGCGGCCACGGCGAACGCTACTTAACTTTACGTTATTGCCCTAGTAGATGCCCTATAGTTAAGTTAACCCATGAATATGCCGTTCCAATCATTTTCCTAATGGCATGACCAGAAAGGTTAATAAGTTCTGCTTTACAATTTATTTCGACGGTACTCGTAACTTTGCCAATTAAAAGTACTGAAAAGACCGCAATAGACTCATCTCAACTGTACAAAAACGTTTCATTTCAGAATAATTCCTCTAACATTTATATTTACTGGCAACATTACCCTGTATGACAGATCATTCACATTCCGATATTAACGCGTCAAACCCACAATAAAATGAGGTAAACGCGACCTTAATACCGCTACGTAAGGTTTTACCCCCGGCTCTAAACTCAACAAGTGAACATAGGTCGTTTTACGAGGCCGTAAAAGTCTGTTCTGACATCTTACTAATACGTCATAAAGAGGAATCGCCGGGTGAATCCGCGCGCCAAACTCTGTCTCCGGGCGGTTATGGCGTTCTTACCCGGGTTTATGGGGTCATACTGTTTATTCGGTTAATAACCGTAAAAGTAGTGCCGTTTACATGAACAGGGTGAAGTAACCACTTGTTGAAGTTTTTTTTACTTCTTTCGGGTGTTTTTACTGTGATTCGTTTATTTGAGGGTAATGAGGGGAGATAGGTAGATGGCTATATGTGTTTTTTTGAGAGCAGGTAATAAATTAAATTAATAACTAATTTTAAATATTCTTCTCGTGTAAGCAATTAGATGTTAGACGGTTTGAGATTTTTAAGCCACTCGTGGCTTAACGACTATAGTCTTACTAGAATACATTAAAATTTTCGGCGATCACTAGCCAAGGGTAAATGGCAAACCCTTTTCTCATGTAAATGAAGTCTATGTTCAGTAGTGAAGGCAAAAAAGAACATTGAATGAATAATAAAGATTATTTTGACGTAATTTGCAATAAGACCGTAACTGTAAGCCTGTCTGTAACATCTAAGAAACTTTGTACATACTTCTATGTCTAAGATCATAAAGATGTATTAACGAAGTTTACGGTTGTGCTGTGCCGAAACCGCCCAGTGAAGATGACATAGTTGCTACTGCAACCTTCTAATCCAACTTATAGAATTAACAAATCAGATGTAGTAAACTCGGACTGAAATGAGGCAACCAACTAAGGTAGGTACTCTAGAGTAAAATAGAGAGTAAGGCAATTTAGTGTTTTTTAGTCACTCAGTGGATATCGTATTTAAATATCAGCTACAGTTTCATTATGCGATCTTATCTAGAAAATCTGTTTAAAATAATTTAAAAAACGTAATAGTCAATCAAACAGTTGCACACCTATTGAACAGAAACAAATAGGTGACAATCTCATTTATTTTTCGGACCAGGCAACTCCGCAGAAGCCATAATAAGAAGTTGAAGCTCAAATAATTACCAACGTCAAGAGAGCCGTCATAAACATAAGCACATGGGCAGCAATCGTTTTCACCACTCTCGGGTTCCACCTACGAAAACGTTGCTTCAGTGCGAAACATACAATTATGCTTAAACGCTCCATCTGGTTGGTTCGGTGCTTGAAACTCTCGAAAGCAAGGAAAGCATTAATTTACTAACATGGCTGGTCCCGGGCGGCGCATTACCGGCCAAGACGAGCTCGGTCATTAGGCGCGATATTAGCTATTAACCGGCCGCCCAGCCGCCCAGCCGCCCACTAGCATAACTTACCGGTAGGGCGCACCGTTTATCTTCTAAACGGATAATTACAGGTGTAAAATTACTTGTCGCAGGTTGAGGGCAACCCTAGTAACCTAGTTGACGAGTCTA
Organism: Ennomos erosarius; assembly: GCA_963580505.1. Lineage (NCBI taxonomy): Eukaryota > Metazoa > Arthropoda > Insecta > Lepidoptera > Geometridae > Ennomos > Ennomos erosarius. The sequence goes on along the minus strand of OY756996.1, from coordinate 1,252,968 downwards.
GGCCTTCGCACTTCACAAATCGCGTTGTAATCACCCTTAGATATTGTTCCCTAAACGATAAGTGATGGGCTTTGTCTCGTTTTCACGCGAGGCATTTATCGACAGCGAGAAGCCAAAAGAAAAATTTTTAGTAAGCAATTTATAAGAAGGAGATTCAAGTCTATCATGACTTTTTTACTGAATAGGCCCGCGTTTGACTTAGTTTTTCTAAATTAAATGTACTTATTATTATGTAAACAGAAAGATATGAATATAAAATAAAATTAAGGATTGTTGAATATTTTGATATCGACTTGAGAAAGATAAAGGCAAGAGAAATTCCTGTTGTTAAAACCTAACTATAAATATCTTCTTATTATAAATGGTAAGAAATACAGTCTTAATAAAGTTGTTATGGCAGGTACATGCAAGACCAATTCGGTAACAACTTAATGAAGTCGCAGAAAATTCTTAACATCAAAACTCGAATTCCCACCCAAAAATGAACATAACTCCAACCAAACGTAAGTAAATAAGGCAACAAAAAAAAACAAAAACAATCGTTCTCAGTTCAAAATCGGTGGCGCGTTCTCACAGTACAGCAGCCATTACCACGTCATTGGAGGCCGAGCCGCGGGAATCGGCGCGCGGACACCACGCCTCGATTACTGGAATTACATCGATTACCCGGCGCGATTACCCCGGATGGTTTTACCCCGTCACTAGTTGTACCTTTACGTTTACCGCTACACTAGTGCTAGAGTATTTTTTTTTTAATTCTTCTTGTGCCATAATGACGTTTGTGTATTGTTATATAGCAACATAGAATATTATACTATAGAACTTCCTTGATAACAACGAATTAATGCCACGTCTAGCGTTACAGATATTTATAGGCTACGGTGACCTTTTTCCACCAAAACGGGGGAAAATGGGAAAATGGTAAAAAGCCGTTTGCTTATTTGCTACCTATAATAGCATAATATAAGTAATTGTGTTATCTTTCAATAAGAAGAGCATGGTGCTCCTAGCTAGATACAGGGAATCCTAGTTAGGGTCCAGGATCTATGTATGTGATCGTTGGGCGTTATTATTCAATTATTTTATTATTAATTATTATAATAATTATGTTCTGCCGCTTTACAAACTCGTCATACGTTGCGATTTTACTGGTAAACATTACTTGCGTGTAATTTTCGTTTGACGTAATTGTTTAATTTTCATGTATTTGCGTATGCACAGCATGTACAGGTGTAATTTTTCTTTCAGAAAGCCATTGAACATTTATTCTTACATGATTAATTGGCTTTATTTAATTAGGTTGTTTAATAATGTGTAAGTCCTGTAAACGCGCGTTAGATATATGATTGCTAGTTAGTCAAAGAGGTAGAACTAGCGGTCTTCGTAGTAATAAGTAACCTAATCTTTTCGATTTTTATTTAATTATTAAAAAGATGATGATAGAATCAACAATTTTTCTGAAAAAGTAAGAGTTTCTACCGAAAAATGGTGAAAAATGTTTGTAACCTGCTTTGAGATTTAATAAAAAGAAATTAAAAAATAACAATTGACGGCCTTACAAACGCTGCTTAAAGTTAGTCAATGCTTAAAATCGTCTGTCAACTTTTGACTGATTTGAAATGTCACGCGCGGAAACCAGACGGAACATTTAAACATTGACTAACTTTAAATTTAACTAACTTCACAATACTATAATGACTTCACAAGACTGTAATAGGTTATACTCGATAGAAAACTCTTTAAAAACTTGCATCAAGAAGGTATCTACCAGAGTTTTGGCGGGAACGCGGAAAAGTTCACGTCGTTGCATTTCTCAAAACCTGTGCTTTTTCCAGTGTTAATGTTTAAAATTGGTGGCATTTTACGCATTAAGTGCTGAATTACGAGCATGAGTGAGGGCAAGTGATATAATGTGGTGAAACGTGGTTTTTCGTGTTGCTTCCAAAATTCCGTAGAAGCTTCTAGTAAAGTTGCCACCACTTTACTGGAGCATGACTTAGACTGGACTATGACTTGACTTAACGTGAAATATTCATAACACTGAAAAATGATAATACTTGACACTGGCTAAATACACTATCTGTGGAGCCATTATATACAGGGTTACAGGAAAAATCGTGCTAGATCCGTTAAGAGCGTGGAGTACCCATCACTTCTGACTTATTTCACTATGAAACACCCTAGGCTAAACTTTACCCTTTTCGAGATATTCAATTTTTAATTTTTTCATTGAAATATTTTGTGTCTTCTTATTATTATTATTATTGCATTTTTACATGTGTAATAAGATGCTTTAGGACGTCAATCATTAAAATAGTACATAAGTTAATTGAATAGACCGTAGTAGACAAGTGAAAGTTAAGATATAAAAAAAAAAAATTTGAAACTGTATTGTTTTCTAAAGGATATCTACAAAAATATTATTAGTTTAGCCTAGGGTGTTTCATAGTGAAATAAGTCAGAAATCATGGGTACTCCACGCTCTTAACGGATCTAGCACAATTTTTCCTGTAACCCTGTATAAGAAGAAAAAAAAAAAGGTATCTACCTCACGTCCGCGGCTCAAGGTATGTACTACACTACACACCTACCCGGCAGGTGGTTACGGAACATGAGCCAGAATGGCGGTAAATTTTCCGGATGCCTTCCCAATGATTTCCTCGGAGACCTGCCCAGATACCAGATTCCGATGCGGGTTCGATAACGCTTTTCTCAATTTCGGATATTGTGGCCACGCCCTGCGCTATTAAATATGTATGGAGTGGGATAGTTCGTGCTTTTTTCTCTAGGGATCTCTAAAGGTGTATCAAAATCGAAATGAGTATTGATATTTTGGACTAGATTTTGGGTTAATGATTTGAACCCATTGAGTTTGATGGAATCGAAATCAAGTCCCTTACTGGTGGTACTTTTTTACCTTTGATAGGCTTGCTTTCGACGACTGTCTTACCTAGGCGGTTATTTTCTATGAAAACACAGATTCCAGACGATACGAAACCACGTCGTTATCGTGTCTTGTTCAAATCGTGTCACAGCGTTAGATATACCTTAACTTTACATGAAAGTTTTCTTTATTTTGAATAAAATATATTGACATAACCGGTCATATCTTTTGATGTGTTGATGTTTCGGATCGCGTCTCGGTAAAACATACGATTTTTGACAGTTCATATAGCGCCAATTCCGAATTCATTACGCGCGATTTTGTTTTCGTTTCATAGAGAATAGAGTTTTGCTGAAATCTTATGTAAGACAAGGAATTCGCGTGGTTTCCAAGTAAGGAATCGATACGGAATAAGGGCCCTGATGGTAAGTGATGACGCGGACAACAATGACATACGCCTAGAAGATACGTTGTATTGTTCCAACCTTTGATATGATCCCAATTTCGTTTTATATGGTACCTATACATGATCCGACTCCAGAGCTATACTTTTTATGTTAATGAATGACGTTACGAGCTAGTCTTTCGCCTGATGTTAAGCGCCACAGCTGCCCATAACAGTTGCAGTGTCTTAACATCTCGCACTTTCCTTATTCGCTATTGGTTTGAAAGCACTTAAGTACTTGATATAAGTTACGTAATCTTTTATATATCTCAGGGTACCATTTTACTTGTTTTTAAGTGTCAAGTATGGCTAAAGGTGGCGCCACCCTGTTTTTTAAAACTATTAGTTACTGTTCATGTTATGACATACTTTTGTTCGTTTCGTTGCTGAATGTATAATTTTCTTTACCGTCGATTAGGTGTCATTTTGTCTTCATCGAGTGTAGGTACTTACGTACCGATTGATTGTAGTGTAATATTATTCATGGACAGGGGTAGGGATTCAGGGGTTAAAGGGGGAAGGTTTAAAGGCCAAGTAGGAAATTAGCATGCAACCTCATCATACGAGACTTTTAAAATTTAAAAAAGGTTTAAGGCCTCAAAACTACTAAACTATAGAAGAAAATAGACGCGTTGAAGTTTAAGGGTTATCACCGCTCATTTTCACTATTTAAACATACTTATTTTGTAAGACGTTTCACTACTATATAATCTTCTTCTCGTGTAGACAAGCGGTCACCGGTCAGCCATGGTGTTAGAGTTTTAGGCCGCCCAAAGGCTTATTTGGCTTAACGACTCAATAGTCGTCGTTGTTATCCTACGACCACAGTCGGGTACAACGGCTTAACGTGCAATTCTGAAACACGGTAGCGCTCAGTTGTAAAATACTACTTTTATTTACTGTGCTAATACGGCATAATTGATATCAACGAAACAATGCAACTACGGGCCCGATAGCTCAGTTGGTAGTATCCCTGCCTTCTGAACTGAGGGCCGTGGGTTCGATTCCTACCCAGGGCAAACATTTGTGTGATGAACATTGTGTTATATTGTATTCTATGTATGTATTTACAAACAAAAACGTATCTAAGTATTGTATCAGTTATCTGGTTCCCATAGTACAAGCTATGCTTAGTTTGGGGCTAGATGGCGCTGTGTGAAGTGTCCACACATATTTATTTATTTATTTTATTTTAATTTCCTTTGACAAAGGCCCATGTTCGACTTTAGTATTAAAATATACCAAGTAAAGATAAACTATCCACCTGCCCAAGCCCCAGGTTTGTAAGGGTTGTCCCCACCCCCTAGGTCCGCCCCTGAGCGAAGGGGTTAGTTACTTCAGCTCGTGCCAGTTTCAGCCAGCGCCCTAATGGAGAGTCTTGTTAATTATTCAAAATGTCGCCGCCGTTATGCGACGTGCTGTTATAAATATTCAATACTCGATAGACTGCCTGTAAGTGTGGAAAATGTCTAAGCTAGATGAGCTTTAAGTGCTGGATAGAATATATTAGAGTAGACCTCGCGAGCACAAATTAAACTAAATGTTTTTGCAACTATTATCACATCACCAGCCGGAAGAAGTCTACTCCCGAACCCAGGCAATGTGCCATCTATGTAAAAGTCGTCGAAGTAATTGAGTAAATATACTTGTACAACCAAAACTACCAGAAACCTAACGATAGGTACCGTTTTAAAATTAGGTACCGACCCGTCCTAAAACCTCTTATATCTCGACAACCTCTTGACCAATTTTGCTCATATTTGGCATTGTAGCTAGTGAAATTACTGGGCAAATAAGACTTATGACCTGATTACACAGTTCAGTGATCTTAGACTGCGTGATGTCTCAGGATGACGTGCGCAGTGCAGCGTCACGCGAAACTTTATTATTTTAAAGTACCGAGTGACACAACAACTATTATGGGCGGCCGTGTCGCTTAACATCAGGTGAACGACAAGCTCGTCACGTCATTCATTGACATAAAAAAAATACTTAGGTTGTGTACAATGTTTGACCAAGCGTATTTCAACATGCGTGCATGCGTCTGTGTACAAATGTAATCAAATTGTGGACTAGGTAGGTAGGTACTAGGTTTTATCATATTTACTCAGCAAATTGCCGAGCTAAACTGAATTGTGATGATTATATTCTGCGTACAAAGCCTCTAAATTGACTGCTAATCCCAGTACAATTGCTGTACAAGCTTGGACCAAACATGGTGCAAAATTGCCATGATTCTTTATAACCTTTTAGGTGCATATAGTTTCATAGAAAAACGTAGTTATAGTTACCTTCTATCTACGGTGATACATCTTAAAAAACAGTTATACGTAAAGTCAAATCCTCATAACTAAAAAAATTAGAAGTCCTAGCATGCGCATTGCCTGTAACTAAATAAAGGTTATTTTATTTATCAGCCAATACAGTAATTTTAACTATGGCAAAATGTCCTTAATTTCATACGTACCATCGTTACAATGCTTTTAAATGTCGGTTTAAAATAGGTTTTTCATTTTAGACTTTACATAATAATACTACTTAGGCATATTCCAACGCTACCGCGGAATTTGCGATGCAAAGTTCTTTTCGATTTGTACGTACACCTCTGCTAGGTCATCACATCACTTAGAAAAAGGAAAGATACTAACTGCTACGTTACTAAACAGGATAATAAAGATCAGCGGTCACATTGCGCATCCTTTCCCCAACGGAGGGCGCTAAAGGAGACGGGTCATAAACCCACCCACTGTGGCCCATCACACCATAACGTGAGCCAACGGTGCGCGAAACCAACTGCAATTAGAACACATTGTCGAAACTTCAGCAGAATCAGTGCGACCGCAACCGCAAACAATTGCGTTCGCGTTTAAAAAATATCAAAACGACTTGACATTTGGCTGAAACGTGCGTGTAACAATCATTGCGGTTACTAGCCTGGGTTACGTTAGACAATTTGCGGTGCTAGTTACTTAAAAGCGTGATTCGTGACATTACCGCGGATCTCCGCTCGGCCGCTGATTGGCTCAAATTGTTTTCGAATGCGCACGCGTTCCTTTTGTACTAGAATTAACGTAATTGAGAACGATTTCAGACGGACAATGGGCCACTATTTGTGTTTTATTTCTTTTTTCTGAGTGGCCTTTGACATTTTGATTGCGAACGCTCTCGGAGTTACGAACAAAAGAAAAGGTTTTCTTCGCTATTCAAATTAAAGGTTTTATATAAAATCGATTACTGTGATTTGCTACGCGCCGTTTTAAATTAAATTAGTTCTCAATATTTAACTTATTTAAATGCAGGAGTCTGATTAGTAATTTTTTTATCAAAATAATTATCATACAGCCTCCTTTGGTCTTTAACCTCTTTCATAACATTTTATTTATTTCTTTTTTAATCTATATTTCATTAGATACGCATTCAGAAGATAAAATGAAAAATAGTTGGGTTTTTGATTAGTATTTTTTCGAATTATCAAAAATGTATAATTAGTTAACCACACTGCTTACACTCGTGTAACTGCCATTCATAAAGGCGAATGTCATAAAATGGTTTGCACCACGCACCATGTAATTATGCCGGTTGCACACGCGATGCGGTCAAGAATGACCACTTACATTGTATGCCACCCTGGTAGCTACCACCTTACTTAACCGCCCTAGACGGCTTACCTACAAAGCTAAATTTATGATATAAAAAAAAACAAAATGGATGTTAAAATACCGTGTTTGGTACCTATTTTAATGCCAACGTACTCACCTATTTCTATTTTTTTTTTTTCTCATTTTTTTCTTTTGGTTTATGGTCGTTTCTAGTTTATTTCCTTACGCGCAGACTTCCGATGTTCCTAACTTCCTACATTTTCGAGTTTTGGCTGGAACGCGGTAAAGTTCACGTCATTGCATTGTAGTATTTCTCAAAACTTGTGTTTTTTCCAGAGTTATTGTTTAAAAATTGGTGGCGTTTTACGCATTAAGTGTTAAACTATGAGCATGAGTGTGGGCAAGTGATACAATGTGGTGAAACGTGGTTTTTCGTGTTGCTTCCAAAATTCCATAGAAGCTTCTAGTAAAGTTGCCACCACTTTACTAGAGCATGACTTAGACTGGACTATGACTATGACTTGCCTATGTAAAATATTCTAAAACTCGATGAAAATATACAATACTTGACACTGGCTAAATACCTACACGTGGAGTCAAAACATAAGAAAAAAAAAACTTCCTGCATTTAGAAAAACTACTCGGTTTAGTGACTGACTTTTTTGAGGCACTCATTGGATCGTTTCCAATGGATGAAATTGGAATCAACTTTTTTTAACTGAATGCTGACATTTTTTATTGATTAACCAAAATGTTTAATGGTTAATCAAATGTTTAATTGCTTTTCTTGATTTTTCCAGAAATAAAAAAATAATCAATTGGTTATCAGTTGAACCTTGCAGTAGCGTCCATTATTTACGTGTTTTTTTTTCGCTTAGGTACTTTTGATCACAGTTCGCCTGATGTGATATTGTGCCATAAACTATGGAATCTACTAATACTGTGACTTAACTCTTCAATGTGGGCTCAAGAATGTAGAATGTATTAGTCCTGTACAAAGTTGACATTAAGTTGGCAGAATTTATCTTACAAAACTATCATAAAAGCCATCTTTAAAAACATGTTTTACATCTTCAAGTTAATGCATAACTAGTGCGTGTATAGTACCTAAGTACCTAGGACCAGGACCACACAACTGGATTTGTAATCAAGCCATCTCCCTAATGTGGAGCTCTCATTACCACGTTTTAAAATTACCTCAGAGTGACATCTATTATTCGTGCGCTGCACTAATTACTAACGGTGCCATCCGCGACTTGCCCCTTTTAGTGCAGGTGTAAAATATAATATTTATGGCGTAGAGAAAGGGCTCGAAACGCTTGTTAGCGATAATGAGGTGCGCGCGCAGATATATGCGTTTACCCGCAGGCGATCCTCATTTGCATCTTTATGCATTTGTGGCCAGTTATTGCTTTTTGTTTCAATCACTCAATAAACAAAAGGACCTCTGCTGTTCATCCACTCAGCAACAGATGGCGCTGTTTCGAATACTCATCAGAAAGGTCTACTCCGAATAGCGCCTCGTCATCGTGACGCGCCAGGGCCGCGCGGCTCGTTAAGCTGACACGGCGCCTGTCAAGTTTTTGACAGTTTTTGACTGAGACATCGATAGTGCGCGCTTCGTTACCGCCGAGGCGGGCCTTATCGCGCATTTTGTTGGTTTTGTGTTTGATTTACTCGTGTTAGTTCATTGTTAGCTGTGTTTGCCGCTTTTTGTCTGGTAACTGGACGAGCCAACTCTCAATCTGCATGCTTCATCTCTTGTATACGCATAGTTTGAATATTCTATTTGAACTGTTATGTTGATCGATACTATGCTCTCAGGGGCCGTAATATGTAGCTCTTAGCGCGATTCAAAATAGAGCCTATATTAGATTGCTTTGTTTTTTTTTATAAAGATTTTGACAAGCGATCTAATATAGGGTCTGTTTTGAATCGCGCTAATAGCCGATTCAAAACAGACCCCACAGTACGGCCCCAGAACTAAAATTAAGTAGTAAAGTCACCTTTTCGTCTCGCTGTTCTTAAAATACGAGCTAAAGAAAGATATCACCGACGCAAAACAAAAATGTATTCAGTACCTATCTTCCTCGTTCTAATCTAAACAGACGTCCCTCACGGAGGATATAATGACGTAGAGAAAGTCGCAATTTCGAATTCATAAGGTAGCAAGCAGGTGTCGCGATACATCCCGTATTCATGGGCCGATATATCATAGCCATCCCGGGGCGTTAAAAAAATAGAAAGCCGGTGAAAAAAGCGCCAAATGCCCCCAGTTTTCCGCCTTGACGTGCAATTATAAAGATAATAACGTTTTCACCTCGGCGGGCGTTTTTATTTGTTCGCTTTTTGATTTATAACAGTTTGTAGAGTTTGCGACGTGATACCGCAGCTTTTGTGAGTGGATGCACGGAGCCACTGACGTTTTTGTAGAAACGGGGTGCGAAAGTGATATTAGTTGTTTATTGTCAGAGCCAAGTGAATCAAATTTTAATTAATTAAGAGCAGTCGGTTTTGTCTACCTAATGTGAGTGCGTTCGAATAGAGTTATTTACGAAAGATTTTTATCGATGAAAATAAACAATGCGTTCCCACGATCATGGGTCGAAACAAAACGAATCTAATCTGAGGTACGGCCAACGCGTAAATTATTTTGATTAGAATGGCATTCCCGCCAAAAGTAACCTCAAAAATTCGCCGCCATGACATTTCTCAAGTTGTCAAGCCGCGCGCGCTTTTTGCGCGCCGCATACCGCGTGCTCGCCTTGAAATCTTAATTCGAAATTGGGAGAGACCATAAACAACCACCGATTTATAGAGTTGCACAATTGACAATAATGATTTGCTCGATGCGAAGATAGATGGCGTTGTAAATGGCTTCATTATGTCGTGTCGGAGCGATCGAACTATACGCATTAGTTTACGACCCAATGCGTTTTCTTAGAATTGTTATTTTTTATTCCAGTGGGCGCGAGCAAGCTTGGAGAGTTAATCATTAATCACGCGTTCCCGCGGCGTACCTACGTAATGTTATACGGTCGCGCGAGATAACATTATCGTAAATATAGTTTTACAAAACGGCTCGTACCTACCGAGCAAAACAAAAAGGCATTAAGTTTCCCACCGCGCGACACCCGACACTCGGAATTCGCGTCGCAATCGTTGCGCATTATCAGAATTTACACCCGGTAATAACGTATAACCTAATCCTTGGGTCGTTGCGCGCCTTTTTTCGAAAAACGAACTCGGTGTCACACTCGAAGCGGGAAAACAAAGCGTCGATCAAGCCCGTTCTCTCTCACATAAATCAGTTGGCGGAGAAAGGGACAGGTGCACAGACGGCGGCCACCAGTCGATTTTATAAATGGGCGGAGCGCGAAGCGAGACGTCGCATCGACGAAACAAGCGAGTGAAACGGAAATAATAGTGCGGTGCAAGGTGCAGGCGGGACAGGGATGGAAACCTACTTTTTTCCAGGAAAAACTAAGGCGGTCGGGAAATCTTGAGAATAAGGCGTCGCGTTCGGCTCATACCCGGTAATTAGAGCCGGACTCCGGGTTTTGTAACGCGACCATTACGGACTTAATTTGCTTGTAATTAATGTCAAGTTCATGAAAATTATTTTCATATTGTATAATAATAGCTAATAAAGTATTAAATGACAGTAATATTTATATTGGCTTCTTTATCTTTATACACATAAATCAACAATATTCATTTTATTTAATTTCAAACTAGGAAACTAGGAATCAACTCAGTCTCTATATAAGAGCTATGCTGAAGTCCAAAGTAATAATTAAGTTGAGAGTAAGCATAACTGTCAATTGGAATTATCAGAAAGTTCTTACGGAATTTTATTTTTGAAATATTGTTCAATATCTGCAAAGTTACCATATATAAGTGAGACAATGGTCAAACGCTACGCCAATATTATATAAAAAACTTCTTGTTTATTCTATAATATAGTTGAACTGTCTTTGAATAGTGAATACATTTACATACGAAAACTTATGCAAAGAAAACGACGGTCATTCATAGATGATATAATAATTAAAATAATTATTGATTGAACTGGCAACTTTGCCGACGAAAGCGCCATCTGAGATGGTCGTTTTAGAACCATCATGATTAGATTTTCCCGCACCTCCCCTTTGTGAAAATGTACAAGTTTGTGCAAAGAGTTAGTATAGAATAGTATCCTTGCCTGGAATAGTGGTTGCTTGCCTACTTATATAGTTTTTCTGTTGCTCTTTTGTTTTTGTAATAGAGTCCAAGGAATAAGATCTACTTATAGATAGACATCAACTGCGATACGTGCATAATGTAATAAAAATAATTTTTCATTGGTAAACGAATCACCTGAGAACTGGCATCGTTTAGACAATTTTGATGATGATACGTCTGTTTGAAAGTGACACGGGCCACACTAAACGTTAAGCACATAAGCTCTCCATAATTATCCAGTACCTATGCATAATATCAACTATTAGATCCACCACAAATTTATCCCCACATTCTCATCACCAACAATACAGTGTAATTTACAATTTATTATACAATTTTACAATTAGCTGTGGGATGTATGATCACGACAATTGCGCGGGCGCAGGATTTCAATAGAAACGGAACAAATTGCGTAATGGCGGAGCAATTTACGTATCACGAAAACGTGGCTTGAGTGACAGGCTATGCCATTTAAAAATGGTGAAACGTAATGAGTCTGTAAATATAAGTACTTATGTAAATAATAGAATTTGTCTAGGCGATAACGTGCGCACTACGGCTGGATTTTACCAAAGTAGAATAAGTTTTATTCCAAGTATAACGCTAATTGTTACCCTCGGATACAGCTGATTGACAATTGAAATGACGATTAAAAGGACCCTATCCTGTTTGTATCCAAGGAAAGAGCTTCAAAATTGTTGGCATAGGTAATAGTTATATTCGTGTAACTTGGTTATTCTCGGAACGTTATACTTGGAATAACGTTATTCTACTTTAGTAAAATCGCGCCTAAGTGGGCCAAACCGCGGTATGTCGATGGATGCAGGAGGCGAGCAGCCGCTTAAAGTGCCGCTCTGTGGAGGAGGCTGATGTTCAGTAGTGTCAGTCTTCAGGCTGTTGATGATGATGATGCGATAACATAACCTGATCACAAAAACAACATTTTCTAATTACAAATATTTCTCCTGTTGTTGAATGAATGAATGAATGAATGAATGAATGAATGAATGAACGAATGAATGAATGAAATCATTATTTGCTCGTTCTAACAAACTTACATATCACCGCCCAGTACGAATTCTAAGAGTGAACTCAAATAATATTGTAAAAAAATTAACTAGGCGGGAGTGTGCATTAGGTGGTTCAATAAAGACAAGGAGGTCTAGCAAATATCCCAAATGCTAACGCTAACACCAAACGCTAACTCCCAAAAAGTATTGAGATGACATTCGCTGCGGAAAAGACAGCGATTTCCGAAATGTCATTTCAATACATTTTGGAGTTAGCGTTTGGCGTTAGCGTTAGCGTATGGGATCTTTGCTAGGTCAGAACTGACACGCGCGTACACGCGCTCAGACATTACCAGTTGTATTAAGTAATTAAAAATGCACCAATAATTATCACTAAAGGGTACAGATGTTGAGAAATTGTCTAATTCTTTGAACAATTCCGCAATTGCGACTATGTGGCACGTTGCAAAACCCCCAATTTAAAAATAAATCATTTCTCCCTCATTTTCGCGGGAATTCGCCAGCACACGCGTTATTGCCAATTATTATCTGCAATTTTATATAACAGCTAATCACGCGGTAATTGCCGTATCAAGTTGAAATTATACCTTCGGAACGATATTAAATTATTGTTTTGCGGCAGAAACGGCAATCGCATGTCGCCACATCGTGATTAGCATCTCGAAAATTGCAGTGGGAGGTTGCCATTTATAAAAAGTTGGCGGAAATCGCGTTTTTATAATGTGCCTAGTTTATAAATTGGCCTGTTTGCGGCCAGTGACCCGGGATTTCCAAGAAACGCAGCAGAAACCGATTGTTGTTAGAAATGACTACATTTCTTTTTTTTCTTTATTGTGATTGGTTGGGGGAACGATGACAACTTACGCGTACATTTTAAAAATAAAAAATTGCGACGTTCATTTCTCAAATATATGTGCCTAGGTCTACGAGTTTTTAGTTCCGCTACGGGCCGCTAGTAAGCTGACTAAATATCTCATGAAACTTTTTTATTTTTCCAGGTAAGGGAGCTCAAGCAGTATCAGGTAGAAGTGAATCATTATTTTAACAATGATGGCTACGTAATGATTGAGTTTACACTTGAGTTTTACGTTTGAGTTGGAGACGTTGGAGACTTCATCAACATCCATAATACGTTCACTGCTGAACATAGGCCTCCCTCAGAGAGCGCCATTTTGAGCAGCTGCTCGCCTCCTGCAACCATCGGCTCCCCGCGGTTCTGCCCGGGTTGTCGGTCCACCTTGTGGGGGGCCTGCCTACGCTGCGTCTTTTGGAGACTACGTTGTCCCAAAAACATCCAACCCATTTGCTGTTGACACTAATTTCAGATGAAATATCTACGCAACTTTTGTTCTAGTGTGCATTCACTAGTAAAATCACATTTTTATTTAGTGAAAACCACCTATATAAACTTGGCTAGATTGGAATATAATTATTAGAATGCTTAATTGTAATTGGGCGCTCTATTAGCAATAGGAAAAAACCTAAGTATTTAAACTTAAAATTAAAATCGTCACTGTTATTAAAACAAAAAAAAATTGACCAGCGAATAAACCCTCGAATTTTAATACTAAATAAAAGTGAATAAATTTTTTTTTCTATGAATTTGCCGCACAATCCAATCCAAACTGGCAGCTAAAACCAAAAAAAAAAAGAAAACCCAGCTTTTCTGTATCGTCTATGACTTTTAATCCGTATTCATATTAGGAACGCGCGGCACTCGAATCGAACTCGTCGCGATAACATCTCGATATATGAGATCGTATTTGTCTTGCTGTTTGTTCGACGCAGTAATCTGTTTTGGTAAATTATCTGGGTGTTCATTTGTTTATTTATTCTTTACTATTCTACTTGTGGGGGGATTGTGATGGATGGCTGTTGTAGTGTAGACTAAAAGAAAGGTTATATATAATTTCTTATGTTTTAGGAACATGGCCCTTTTCATTCGTGTAGGTATTTTTAATTTTTATTACTTTTGGCTACTTCTTACTCTAAATTTAATTTATGAAAAAAGTTAACTGGAAAAAATTAACCTCTAATCGACAGGGTGATTTAAACCTTATCACAATGGAAATTGTTCTAAATTTAATGCTAATCTTCGATATTGATTGCAAATTTTAACAATACAGTTTTAAAATCATCGATTATTGACATGTCAAAAGGATAGTAAAAGAGTAGAACTCAACCTCTTTCATGACAGGCTTAATGCAATGCAACCATATTCTGAAAAAGGCTAAAGACTACAAATCTCCCATAAAAATCCCAGAATAGGTACTCGTATAACTTTTTAATTTTTCCTTTTTCATTGCAAACGCATCATGAACATGAATTTGAAAAAGGAATACAACGCTCGTACCTTACCCGACCGCATGCTGCGCCCGACCTTACCTCATTTTATGTTACTCACGATATTAAAAATATTAATTGACTTTTAAAAGCAGGTCTTAATGGCGTACGACAATAAAATCTGAGATTCAAAATGGAATCATTTAAATAAAATTTACGATAACAACACAGATATGTCTTTTAAAACCGGACTTTTAAGAATAGAGCAGCATTCCAATTATTTTATAAGTTGTTTATCTTTTAATAAAACAAATTTAACAGTTGATGAGTATTCCTTAAATTATGGAGGTAAATAATGGTTTAGAAATGATTGGTTCATTCATATAGTTCGGTCAGTCAAGTTTGACATGTTGGAAATTGTTCTATTTATAAATTAAAACGTTTAAAAACTTAAAGGAGAATTTTTAGAATGGGCTATTTCGGTTTGATTGACTAGAACGATAAGTGGATCAAAAATATTAAATATACTTATAATATTTTGAATTTTTTTTAGTAAAAGATGATAATTAAGTATGTATATTATTGAAATTTTACATACTGACCATCAGCTTATTTTGTGCACATAATATAATATATTATTAGTTACTTAAAAATGGATTACAATATGAGTAATGTATACTCATATGGTAATCCATTTTTAAGTAGCTCTAATATGTTTATAGATTAAGTCCTAATTTAAAAAGACGGTAATAAAAATACCCTAATTCAAAATACTAATCTCATCAAATTATCGTCATAATAAATACATACCTAAAATATAATAATTGGTTTTACGATATTAACAACCTCTCAAAATAGAGATGCGGCCAAGTATAGATAAGTTTTATGCGCTGGCAACACTTACTCAATGACGTTATAAATTGATAATCGGTGAGGGCCTCGTTCGTATGACATTTGATTCCCTTTGATTCGAATTTACGGGTCCGAGTCGCGGGGGTCATGTTTTTTTTACCTTTTTCTCATCTCGCCGTGCTTTTTATTTTTACTTTTTACATCCCGGCCGCTGCTTTAAAGCTTAAATTTCTGATGTGATCTCTGAGACGAGGCATACCGAACATATTTGATGTTACTTTTTCACTTTTTTCCCTTCGACCGACGATATAAATTTGATTGCGGTGCACGTACGCGGGTGCCGGTTTTAAATAACTTGAAACTCTCCGCGTGAATTAGTGCGCCGTGTGAATTACAGTAAGCGTCGCGGAGAGGGAACTTTCGGTTTGTGGATGAATTTAGGAGATGTGTTATTTGTGTGATGGGTCATCATGATCATCATTAACGGCCTGAAGACCTCCTCCTGCACCCATCGGCTCCCCGCGGTTTGTCGTCGGTCCACCTAGTGGATGGCCAACCTACGCTGCGTTTTCCGGTTCGTGGTCGCCACTCAAGAAATTTTCTTCCCCATCGGTTGTCAATTCTACGAGCGATGTGCATTGTCTACCAATTGCCATTTGCAACTTGCTAATTCTAAGAGCTAGGTATATTATATCGGTCACTTTAGCTCTTCTGCGAATCTCCTCATTTCAGATCTTATCTCGCAGGGAAACACCGAGCATTGCATTAAGTGTGATGGTTGTTTGCTGCGATGAGTACAATGGGCGGCGGTCAGCGGCGCACGCGGCGCGTCACTCGGCGCACAATACCGCCCGCCCTCGCTGCGTTATTGTCCAACAACGCGTGAAATGCTCTGACAAACGATGACAACCGCCCGCCGCCCGCCGTACCCGACCTCCTACAATTTATGATATCCTATTACCAGATTTAATGACACTAAACGTCAGCCCGCTCTGTTTACGTCGTCCGTCATAAGACTCGTCCGGACGCGCTTCCGATTTGAGAGTGAACCGGCGCAAAGCGGACGGAACGGAGCCTCCGTGAACGGAATACGCTTAGAGCTGCTGAAAAATTACCATATCCCGTTGTGTAAACAGTTGCCGACAATCTTCCCGTTGTCAGCCGACCGTCCGAACTCGCAGCGCCAAATATTTGCTGGAGTCTCATAAATTCAGCGGCGCCCGTCCTACCAGGATAACACACATAATGCGCCGCGCACGGATCGGTAAACATATTGTAATGGAAAACGCCGTCATTGTTTACATTTTATGATGTCCTGGTGCGGTAAACTGACGCGCGGATCGCATCCCAACCGCAGTAGTATCGCGATCGCGTCCTCAGCGGTAATTACCGAGGGTGACAGTTTATTCCGCGATTACGAATGCTGCAGATACCCGACGAGGCGATAATACGACTAGTTCTGAGTTACCACCGTCTTATTAACGCGTAGCTGCGTATATAACAGTATAACACCTAATCCCTGCTAAAATATTCGAAATCCGTCAAAACCGTAAATCGCGCCGCCTTTGTATGTGGGCCGGGGTCGTATTTACGAGCCCAGAGCTGCAGATAGCCCGAATTAAACTTGAATTTAAAACCATTTTATATTAGCTAAGCTAGCTTAGATCGCGCCGCGGCGCGCGCGTGAGATAAGAGAATTGGCCTGTCAGGCGCCGGATGATATATTTGACCAACATTTCCATACCGCCCCCAGTCGCTCCCTTTCCCCTATTTTCATTTTGTACGTGTCTGCTCCGCCGCGTATCTATAATGTATCCTTTCTGTTTAGGAGTTACATTGAATAAAAAACGCTAAGGTGAGAAGGGATGTTGTATAATTTAATAGACTACTTTCTATGTCAAATAGTGACTGGCTTTGATCTTTATTGTGTCCGTTTATCATAATTTAAACAAACTTTTTTTTTCTTATATTTTGGCATTACACATAGTATATTTAGCCAGTGTCAAGTATAGTTATTTTTAATCGTTAAAGAATTTATCACGTAAAGTCAAATCTTGGTCATAGTCCAGTCTAAGTCAGGTAGTCGTAGTCCAGACTAAGTCATGCTCCAGTAAAGTGGTGGCAACTTTACTAGAAGCTTCTATGCGGACGTCTTTAAAATGTGTTGTTCCAATTTTGAATAATTAAAAATTTGGCTCAAGAAGTGAGAGGCTGGCTGGCTGCAGTGCTGGCCGTTAGCGGCTATAATACTCTTTGGTTATTACTGCACTGCGTCGTTCCCGACAGAATAATAAGTAATTGTTATTCAGCTCATCCCAAATGAGGGTGTTACTTCACCCTTCAATAATCACGGATTTCCTCGAGATGT
Source organism: Ennomos erosarius (assembly GCA_963580505.1). NCBI lineage: Eukaryota > Metazoa > Arthropoda > Insecta > Lepidoptera > Geometridae > Ennomos > Ennomos erosarius. Next base: position 1,235,282 of record OY756996.1, on the reverse strand, counting down.
AATTTCTGTGAAAATTTTCGTACATTAAGCTGCTATTGTGGATTTGGAGCCAAGTCTTGTCTTTTCGGTGTCATTACATAAATCTTTTGAAGATACTCTTTTGTTACTGAGAGCTGTATATATGTAGTGTAGAAAGCTAAGACTAATTCATTCATTTTCAAGCTGGAACTCTATGGCTTTATGTGTTTAAAATATCGAAGTGTTTTAAATATCCTTCGATATTTAAAATATCGGAGTATTTTTTATATCGAACTGGCCAAAATTTCCTCCAATCACATCACAAGACATAGAGCAAAAGGTATTATAGAGCAATAACTCAGCGATTCCCGCCTTACTTCTCATGCAAAGCGGCGAAATCTTTAAAATCGATCAGCGACTTAAATTTATTCCCATTGAAGTTTTCCCGGGAAAATCCTTTTTCCATTGGCGCCTTATCCGGGCGGCGATAAATCAGGGTCCATTGTGTCCCGGCTAATGTACACGGACCATTATAGCGCCGGCTCGTTACAGAACCGGGCAGACATTATATTTTATTGTTCCGATACTCGATATGACAGTTTTGACATGTTAACTTTCGCACAGCGCGTATTGCGGGAAACGGAACGCACCTTGATTCAAAAAAGTTTTTAGGTTAGACCATAGAAAATTGTTATTTACTATTTTCTTTTTTTAAATAAATGTGTTTCATAAAGATAAACAAACTTCATTGCAATATTGTGACAGTAAACACGTTGACTTTCACAAAACAGCTATCAATCTTAGTAGAATATCAAATAGCATACAATGTAATGTTCTTTCAATGTAAAACTATTATTATCCTTGCGAGTAAATAAGTAAGCATATTTACTGATTGCGATAATATTATAAGTTTGAAAGCATGTGCCAGTTGCATTACTCGACAGCAAGTAAATATTGAGATACCGTCTGATCACAAGAGTGCAAACACTGGTCTACCGCAGATATTACCTAAACTATCCAAACAGACTTCATATAACTGCAGCTTTTCTCGATGCCAACGCTTTTAACAAAGCTCTTGGCTTCCTTCCAGCGAATTGACATGTCGCGACCCCTTCCTAGATGCCGCTACCGAGACGAAGAGAAAAAACTATCGAATACTCCGCCAGCAGCTAACCAACATCTCGTAAATCTACCACATGTATATTACTAGATTGGCACACGAGAACGAGAGACAAACGATTACCGAGTTTCCCGGTTACCAGTTTCCCGAAGCTGTGTCAAATACATCTGTCACTTTCTAACGCGGAGGCATCAGTCAAGTGGGAGCGAGTGAAATATCGTATTGGCATCGGTAGGATGTCCACAGCAGTTTTCGGTTTTCGCAAACAAAGGAATTAGAGCGGCTCGCGCAACTCCACGCCAATTTATGAACGGTCGCATTGACCAAATTTCTTTTTTTTCCTCTCTCGTGTTTGCCCCGGAAAGAAGGAAAAACGTTTTGATGTTATTCGCTACGTATGTAGTTATTGCGACAAGCTATGGCCGCATTATGTAATGAAACGCCGGATACTGTGTGTTTCACTCGGCACTGGAACGAACAAAATGTTTACAGAGTTGAATACGTTTCACTAGAGCATAAATTACCTACTGGCATTTGCAGTAAATCAACTTACATTCAACTAAATAGAACAAAAATACTCCAGACAAATAGACGTGCAAGTTCCGAGTTGAGAAGTGATTCCGATTGCGCAATTTATTTTAATGTATTTTTTGTCAGCGAGATCAGATTGCTTAGAGTCTATTAAAACTTTGTAGTAACTTGGCGTACCTTTAAATTCAAACTCCTAAGCCATCAGATAAACTTAAAAATAAGAAAAAGAAAGTTAAAGACGGAGTGACTTTATCTATGCCCCGTTAATACTTCAATAAAAAAAATAAAAGTGACGCGTCGTTCTTTCCGGCAAGACATTTTGACGTTATCTATATTTCTCATTTTAGTATTCGGTAGGAGTTATTGAATTTTATTTTATTTTGTTTTATTTTTATTTGATATTGGAATGGTGAATGATGATGTTGATTCGCGCCATTAATTCTGCGTGTATCGTATTTGACTGGGCATCGATCTCTGTGGCTGCCCACGCGATGGCTTCTTCATTTCATTAGAGAGTCGTAGGTGTTCTTATCGTGTAATTAATCTATAAAAATCCAACAGCTGTTTCTTGCGCAACATCTCGGCGAACACCTGAGCTGATTGCTACAAAATACTTGTTTCGTTGTTAGTATACCTTGTGATAATTTATTACTAAGTACTTGTGAGCTTCTTATATATTTTTTTAATATCTTTATTTAGTTAGCTGTTCATTGTAACATCACTTATTGCTCTACTAAGAAAATGAGTGTCACCTGTAAAAAAGCAATATTGAGCAATTTTTACCAATGTCTTTATTTATATTATTAATTGTTAGTCACCTACTCCATCTTTGCAAGATGGCGTCTCTTTGACAGCTGTCATATTTATACTTCACATTTTTAAGGCATGACGTGGCTTGCTCATTACTCTCAGCATATACTTTCTTCACTTTCTTCAATTGTTTTGAGTGTGCTTCGAACGCGGTTCGGCCACAATGGCCAATCGGTCACGCCGTCCAATTGAAACAGATATTATTATCATTACGGCGATACAATCACAATAATGGGTAGTACTGTAATGATACGTATTACTGACACAAAAACGGTAATGAGCCTGAAACGCGGCCATGACTGATTCTCGTGGTGATTGTGACGAGACAATTTTGTTTTATTGCGTGACAGATGGATATAAGAGTAAACACAATAATAGTATCTGTATGTTTATATGTACGCTAATGTACGCTCGTTTTTAAAAACATCTTAAAACACTGTGTTATAAAAAGTGCATATATACTCAAGTACCTACTACAATACATTTTATTACCATTCTGAAAAATCAAGTTTCATTTTTAATTTAAAATTTAAACCCCGCCACATTCCCCGAGTACGACACGGGATGAATATTTTTATTGAACGAACGGACACACTGGCCGATAAATACAATGCGTGTAACGGAACGCGGTCGGATGTGACCGCTGCGTCTTCCTGTCACAATTAATTTCCGGGCGCGTTGAAATTGGCGCGAAAACTGTCGCGAGGGCACGCGGGGGGAGCGAAACGGGTGGGGGGGTGTCACCACCGCGGCGGGAATTTTAATTACGCACTCGTATACCGAATACCAATGTCGTCTTGTTTAAATTAAATATAAATTATTCGCTCCTAGGCCCGCTGCTCGCCTGGTATTGCGAATTGCGAAATGTTGAATAAACAACCGTTGGCTTTTAATTAGTTAGATTTTCTGGTGTTGCCCCGCTAGAGCTCGCGAGAGAATGTTTTCCGAGAGACGGGATGATTTTTATGATTGTGAACCGTGATTGAGAAACGTGAAGTTAATATTTTGTATATGTTGTCGTTACTTAGGTGTTTACGAGTAGGTACATAGTTATTTTTATTATTTACTGCTTTCAAAATAACCAAGGCTTATATTCTAAGCTAAACTAGTGTTTGTAATGTAGATGTATGATAGAACACCAGTAATAAATAACAAAATTTGCTAAACTATTTACGAACTAACTTTAAAGACCTGAAAAAGTGCATTCAACTTGCTCCTGTCCTGCCTCCAGCCAGCTTTGCAAATGATAGTCGTTCTAACTCCTAGCGTATTCTCCCCTAAATATAACAAAGGAGCATCATCAAAACTAGTTTAATTTCGTAATAAAACTCCACAAAACAAACTCAAAACGTAATTAGAGAGCAGATGAGAACTCCGCAACGCAGACGGGTGCACTTCTTACGGCATTTAACAAACTTTGATAAAAAGATTAAGTATGACAGTTTGAAATATAGCCACCGCGTTTGGAAAAAAATAACAGTGCAAAAGTTTTGCAGGAGCGGGCTCCACGGCTCCATTGTTGCCAACTACGCGAGTTAATTTTGTAGGAAAGAAACAGAGGCGGGCGCAGGTGTTCGCCGCGCGCTCGTATTAATTTGAGTCCTTCTAATACCTACGTATGAGTGCGTTACAAACAGAAGCTCCTGAATTTATAACCAAAGTTGCGCGTCCGAGCGCACGCGGTGGATTTGCCGGATCTGATGCGCTGGATTATGATATCTCGTGTTTATACAGCTCGCTCGCGCCTGTGACAACATAACATAGTCTTGCACTGCTGTCAAGTCATTTATTCACTACTCCACGGCTGCTTTTGTTACTGTAGGTAACAATGTGTGCAAGAGACTTGAGTTGGACATCATTTTGCGCTTTATAAAACTAGTTTAAAAATGTACTTGCCAGCAATGACGGTACTACCAACTGAACCAATAAAAATACTTTGTCTATGGCCGCTAAGATGCTACAGCGTCTGTGACACGCACCCATCAAGTTCCATTTCAAGCAAAGCTCGCCGTAATTGTAAATTATTACACGAACCACGCTCGCTCACTGACGTCAGCCATTAACATAATTGCTTAAAAGAAACGCAAGTAAAACATCTAGTCGAGATCGCAGTAAAGATAATTTTCGGTAATTATAACCTGTATTTGCATAGTGATGCGCGGGCCGCGTGACATTTCACCGCTTCGCCATCTTGGATTTTTATCTCGTCGATTCTTAGAATAAAAAACTTAGGGTGACTATTAACTATGGTGTTACTTACTTAATTTTTATCTCAGGTCTTGTTAATCCGGTTCCTCAAGTCGACGCATGTTACTTCATAAAAGTATCCTAAGTGTGCGTTTTGATGCGTCCAAACGATCTTAATTATCATTTCAGGCGTAGTAACTTTTCGTTTATTGCTTGTACTACACAGCATTTTAATGTAATAAAAGTCTATTTTAATTGGATCATTTTCATTTTATCGTCTTATTAATAAGCTCAGTAATGATCATTTAAATATGAGGCATTAATTTATGGGCGAGCAACAGAGTGTATCGAAATAGATAAATAATTTGTAAATGACATTAATAAACTGTAATATTTTGGGAGGTCCGGGAAGGTGAAGTGAATTCACATTTAAATTAGACAGTAAAATTAGCTAGGATTATTCAACTTACTACTTTGAATGAGTATTTTTTACTGAAGTATGCATATTTTTCTGAGCATTTATAATATCCACTTAAATATTTAATATACCAGAATAGAAAGTAAAAATAATAACCCACTAGTTTTTTTAAACAGTGTTAATGTCAAAGACGTCTCATGACCACATCCCCATATAGCTGACAGACAAAGAAGGCGTAACCATAGAGATTACAAGTTAACTTTTCCGATCACAACACCATAGACAAAAGGCTTAAATTATCCACGGGTGGGTGCAGACGGATCTACCCTTTGACAATCGGGGATGGGGTGACGAATTGCTCTTAGCCTTGTTTTGTTTATCTACCAATGAATATTTTAAGAGGAGATGCTTGCGACATGAATTTATTACTGCTGCCTTTGATTCAGCCTTGTTTACAGATTTAGATTTAAACTTTACTTTGGAGAGCAAAAATAAAAGATATTGTTTAAGACATTTCGTCAGTACCGAAAAAAAACTTAAAAATTTTATTTCAACGTGAAGTGTCAGGTCTTCCCTTTTTTTTTTTATGAGAATGAATGACGCGACGAGCTGGTCGTTCACCTGATGTTAAGCAATACGGCCGCCCATAAAAGTTGCAGTGTCACTCGGAACTTTAAAATAATAAAGTTTCGCGTGACACTGCACTGCGCACGTCATCCTGAGACATCACACAGTCTAGTAATAAGATTACTACACTGTGTAATCAGGTCATAGTCTCATTTGCCCAGTAATTTCACTAGCTACAATGCCCTTCAAACCGGAACACAGTAGTGCTATCACACTACTGCTTGGCGGCAGAATGAGTGAGTCTCCTGATAATACACTTATTTTTCTAATCTGTTGTTTCAGGGTAGGTACATTACTATTCTCGCATTCTGCTACTTAGCCCCACCATACATAATTACATTATACGTAATTATTACGATTCCAACAATTTGCTATTTAATCGATTTGCCTACTATACCTCTATTCTTTAGCAGTCGTTTTGATTCCGATATTGTTATGTAATGTTACCCACTGTTGGTACTATTGAAATGACTTGTAAAAACTAAATTAACTAAATAAAACGGGCGAAACGGAACGTAATCTCAAAGGTTAAGTTAAGGTAGACCCCCCGAAAGGGGGGTGTTGTAAACAAAACGCCATAACTCAAAACAGGGCGTTTCACTGATAAGAAACTTTCATTATATCCCGAAAATCCCGATTTTAAACCGAAAACCGGGATACTGGGATACCGGGATTAATCAAGCTTTATAGAGTTCCACCTGTGTACTTAGGGTGGGCTGAAAATTGCGCTTATATTGGTTATTAGATTAATTCTGTGTTGCCAGTTCGGAATTAAGGTTTGTAATTAGCAGTGACCTTTGTTTCCTGCGCGGACATATTTGATTGTAATCTGCTCTGTTAGAATTTTCGGGGAAATTGGAACGTGATCTAAGTACATACTACTTCAACAGTTAAGTTCCGAAATAGCCAACCAAAATTTACAAAATTATGCTTGCTTTCTTTTTTTGTCATAAACTCGTGACTAATCTATAATAAAATTAATTTTAAAAATTAAGCTTTGTTATTGGTACTATTGTTGTAGTTAGTTTAAGGATTAAAGATATTTTCCCCTGATAATAAAGCTTTCAACGCAAGATTTTTAAGGTATTTTTGAGACATTTGAGTTAACAGACCAAAATCTTGCAAATATCCTTATATCATCTCGTTAACCACATTTAGAAACTCATATCCATCCACATCATCACTTTCTTACTACAGAGTAAAATTATTCAAATTAAAGCCCAAGTAAGTTGGTCGCTAATCGCCTTCCAGCTACTAGGCGCCCATACCATCGCAGAGCTGGGCCCAGTACCAGGCTCGCAGCACCAGGGCGGCAACGCAGCCCCTAACCCTTCCCTTTGATAAATGGCCAATTACCCGCGTCCCTTCTGCTAGCTTGTTGCCCATTTTGAATTGCTTTTGCTTTTTCGTTTAGATTAATATCTAAATAGGATAGATACGGAGGTATTTTACGTTGTTTTTAAACGTAAATTTCGGTCGCAGCCTTTTGTTTTGGTGCCTTTTTCGTGCCATTGTTCCTTGGATCTTTGTTCGTCTCGGCTTTTGTCTTAATGAATTCGCTATTTGGGATGTTATCTGATAGTTTTCTCATATATTCGTTTATTCATTTAGCTATGCTAGTCACACAGTTTTACCTACTTCGACAATGACCAAACTATGTACAACCCCACACCACAAAAATAACACAAATATCTGGGATAAAAAGCCCTCATGTTTTTCCATGACCTATAAGAAATTGACGAACCAAATTTCATCAAAATCCGTTCAGCTATTTCAATCAATGCTGCATAATAACAAACTTACACTCATTATCTTAAACTTTCGCATTTATAATATTAGTAGTATAGGATAGTAAAAAGTCATGAGTGGATAAGATTAGTAGGATTACCGGCTTACATTCGCGTGTGAATATAAATACTTATCCATAGACAAAACCCTATTTAAATTTTAACACTGGCATACTTACTACGAAAAGTAATAATTAAAAGAAAGAAGATACCAGCCAGTACCGCATTCGAAGTTTGAACATCGAACCCTCACTGTTCTAAACTCCCAATTTTTTAATTTTAAATGGCTCAGGTGTTAAATGTGGTGTTTCTAACTCTCGTCATTAGTTGATATAGGGCGGCACGCGGGACGGTATTCGGACCCTCTGTTTATTCTGCCCTGCGCTCCAAGTGCCCGTAATTGTGTACCTACTTAAGCTTATTTAAATTTTTAAATCACAAAAGGACAAATGGGATTTCTCCTCTGTTGGTGTGTAAGAGTTAATGGAGAATTACTGGATATAATAAAAGGATTAAAAGCATTATAATCCTGGCATATAACTTTTCTTGGACCCGTAAATATTGCACAGACAACGACTTTAGTGAGTGTATTAAAAAACTAAATCGTTTAAAAGCCATAAGTTTAACCAAATTAACATAGAAGCACTAGTGTCGTGGTTGCATCAATTATTGAGCGTAAGATTTAACATTCAACGGAAAAAAATCATTGCCGCATTACATCCATAAAAAGGTGGGCGTAGCAGGCACTGGCGACTTAGACAGTTTTTATAAAAAGATTTCACGTTCTAAGTTCAAATGATTTATACCTCTCGATTAGTTAAATGCCCTCACATGTCACAAAACTGGTCGGTTTTCGATGTAATCGTGCTTCAACTGATTATTTCCATCGTTAAAAAATCTTATAAAACGGTACAACAATTAATAAGTGTCAAGATTAACATTTAATTAAATGTAAGACGATAAAATCGTCATAATCCTGCGTAGTCGTTGCATTTGCATATGCAAATAAAAAAAATAAAACAATAAAATTTCAAAAATGGAATATGAATGGAAAGGCGGCGATGACCAATAGAGTATTTTTATATCGAGGTTATGACCTCTTTTGTTAGTTTAACATTTTATATTCACAGATTCATTTGTTTGGCTATAATATAATGTCATATTTTGTGATCATCATAAATCAGGCAATTAATTATGGCGGCTATTAAATATCTCTTTAGGTTCTTTTAAGTGTAGTTATTAATTTTGTGAAAAATTTGCACATAACATACACAGATATTTGCGAAAACCCGCATGTTCAAGAATTATAAAATTCGAGGACATGATGATGCTATCATCCACCAACCCGCACTTGGCCAACGTGGTTTATTATGGACTACACTCTCTCCGTGAGCTGATGATGAACATAGTTAGATAAATTATGTTCTCTATGGTCTTGTGTTGTAAATGTTTTTTATTCACACATCACACTGCTCTTGCATTCCGCCATCTGCAGTTTGCATCATCAATAAAACAGCCAACTCCAATACTTTCATACTAAACCTTTTCGCGCGCTGACATTTAACACTTGCACATTAATGCAATTACAGCTGTCATTTGGAACGTTATAATCGTCGATGAAATATGTTCATTCCGCCGCACACTCTAACGAGTTGCGTTTCGTTTCAACTAATTATGTGAGTTTAGACGAGGTAGTAATGGCGGTGACCATCGTAGATGCGACGATAAACGACAGTTATACATAAATCAACGAGCAATTAACTGTACTAAACGAGTCGGAGATTTATTAACGAACGCTGTGACGATTTATAATTGTGACTGGTGAGGTACCAGGTGAAAGCTCTGCTATGGGGTGGACATTAAGTGGATATGCGTTTCGTTATGTGCTTAGATCTTTTTTGCTGTATTTTCCACTAAAATGTGCATAATGCATATTCATATTTTTAAACATGTTGTATTCATTTTTTCTCCGAAATATAATATAAATCATTTTGAGTATGTAACATACACTGTTTATACATAATTGCATTAAAACTGAGAAATTGGCCATCGAAAATCATAACGAATAGATCGAAGCGCTAGATATCTGTATCGGCGACAAACACGACCATAAATAAAAGGGCGGTTAAATTTTTAAGGGCCCCTGGAGCCCAGCCGAGGCCATTAGAGGCCCTTAGTGAACGTAAAGTGTCTCCAAGATGGCACAGGATATCGGACAATTGTTACTGGCCAGCGTGAAATTGCAAAAAAAGAAAGTCTATATAATTTTTCGAACGAGTGATTTGCGAATGAGGTTTTATACTTAAGTGTGATTCTATCTTGTCAAAAATAAAAATAAAATATATAAAAGTATGGGTATATTTTGTCCGTGGTTATCAATATAAAATAAATACTTAAAAATAATCATGTGTTTCTGTAGGCAAAGGCGACAAGCGCAAACTATTGTTTGTAGTCAAATGCATCATCCCACAGGTGCGACCATTGCTACACTATCGCACCTCTCCATTAAAATAATGCATCACAATATGGAGCCGACTAAAAACACATCGGAAATGATACGGAGAGCGAACAGCATCTCGATTAATGTGTTTGTCTAGAACATTCTTCAGACGTTATAAATTACCTTCTACGCTTCGGTAGGGCCGCCAATTTACGTGTCAAATTCGAATTCCAAACAAAATATTTTTAAATTATTGGCTCCTCTGGTTAGTAGCTAGTTTGCAAGAAAGCTGTTTAATCGTTACTTTTATCTTCGCAATTAATCATGTTTTTGTTGCAACTAACATCCGAAAGCAATTAAAAAAGTTTGGTTTCTAAAAGTTTTCAATTTATATTTTATTTGTTATTTATTTCACATCAAGAAAGCATGAACACTTCGTTAGTCTGATAATGATAACAGACTGATGCACGCTAGAATGGAACGCGGCACAATCAAGGGCCTTATCTCCGGTCGGGTTGAAAAAAAAGAAAAGCGCGCTCCGGCATTGTTAGTTTCACGATTGCGACACGGCGATTAAGCTACGTGCACAGCTAATTTGAGTGTGCCGTACACGCGAGCGCACCATTATTCTGAATAAAAAGTGCATTTCTCACAGGATAGAGACGTCCACGGATCGTCAGTGACGTCACCCGGCAGGTGGTGACCGCTAAAAATTCAGATCCGAGTGTCATTAATTTGACAAATGGACGGCGCGTAACGGGACGCGCGGAGTGACAGAACGCCCAGTGTGCGGCGGGCTTAGCGCGTGTGTTCCTCAATTTATTTGAATTTAGAATAGAACTTTGTTATTTTTATCGTACACCGCTGTAGATCCAATTAGGTTTTTTAATCTGTGCATTGTTATTTTTTTTTTTAATTGTATTTTGACATGGTACGTTCGAGTAATGACGGGCGTGTAAACAAAAGTTCAAGCTTTTAATGATGCGGTTATTTTTACGGATGAACGGGTAACAATGGATTTTATATTGACATATACTTTATATTTGTACAACATGTGCGATGACGTCTGATAATGGATTTTAGAAACGTTTTTACTTTTTAATATTTCAAATAGTGGAACTCTATTCTAAGAATCTAACATGGCTATTAATCTTACACTGTGTACGTACGTACCTATCAGTGAAACTTTCAGCAAATATTCTCCTGATGAATGCCTGCATTCTGCAGTGTTCTGTTTTCGTAATTAGTAACCACCAGGCTGGATAGGTATTAGGTACATCGAAGACGTTTGCCACGCGCGGCAATCCATCACGTGGCAAATTAGTTTGCGCGCCGGCCGCAGCGACCGAGCGGCGCTGCTGTCGCACTCATTAGCGGTCACCAACGAGCCCTGAGGCCCTGATGCTCTCCTGGTATTTTATATACGGATGGAAACATTCAGTTTCCACAGACCAAAATGGAGAAAACCAGACATGCTAACTTTGAACATCTCCATTATTTCTTCGCTGCAGACCAGCATAACATTTCTAAACTAAAAAATATACTTATTTCATTGGTTTCAAACATGTTTAATTAATCTGAGCAACTTTCGGTTTCAGATAATATTATCCGATTTATGATCTGCAAAGTACCGAATACGAAGGAAAATGTTCTTCAAACCCTGTCGGCATAAACAAAATAAGCTAAATTTAATCAGCCCAGTTAATAACAAACCTTTAATCAGCGAAGAAAATGGGAAACAACTTTATCAAAGTCTTGTACCTGGCCGGATATAAATAAAATTCAAATTTGGAACTCCAGATGTTGACCATAAATAAGGGTGAGTTCGCACCTCAACCCTTCGCGCGTTTTCGCCATTTAATACGAAATAAATTCGCGCGTCAAGCCATCAGAGCAACATGGCGCGGGTCGACGATTACAGCGATTGCATGTTATCCGCGACCCTGTCTTGGATATGGCCAGCCTGCAGCGATTACAGAGGACGATGGAGCTAGATGAAATATGAGGGTCCTGGTAGACACAACACAAACGTCACATATTAATTGAATCTAAAAGCAACCTATTTAGAGAAGCAAATTGAGTACTTCGATGACTTAATAATTGACGGAAAAACTTATGGAGCACTTGTTCCTATATTCAGATTTCGAGATGTCGTTTTTCATGAATATAACGCCGGATGTTCATCTATTGGCTTGACGCTGGCTTATTTAGCCAGCTGGATGTATTTAGTTAAACAGAGTCGGTGAGCTTGTTATGCAAGTCAATCTTAAACGCGCTTTGTTTTAAACGTATTTTAGCTGTTAAATGTATTTAGCTAAACAAAATTAAAGAAGGATTCTCATGCAAGTGGTCCTAAACATCGTAAGTAACATGAATGGTGATTAATTTTATTATTAGCTACACTGTAAAAGACTGCAGCGGCTGGCAACAGCATTATTTATTGACGAAGATGAAAATGTGGGTCAAGGCAGCATGCCTGAGTCCATAAATGATCAGGTCAAGGCTTGTATATTGTTTTTCTCAAACAATGAAGAAAATTCTATGATTATTAAAGCAATTATTATAAATTCTTCATCGTTGTTCATCATTGATATTTCACGCGACAATTCATTATGTTCACTTGTTTATTTTTTACCATAGACACACTCCACTTTTATAGCATTCTATTTGCAACTAAGTTCTAATTTTAAATGAAATCTCTGCTAAGTTACCTCCTTGCTTAATATATATTGAATTCGGAGTAGAAAGTTCATTGCATTTATAAATAACCGTCAGAAAGTTATTTGTTCTATATGACTGCCAAACGCGACAGATATTAATTTTTAATGTTTCATACATGGAAGGCACACATCTCGATTTATCTCAAAGAAGGTTGACACAGTAATGATCGAATTTTCATGCATGTTTTATTTGTTTCCTCTCTCATCGACAAATTTGCGTTCACTGATTGGATTGGACTCGACTCGACAGAACGTACTTATTTCTCATCTTCGCAAGTACAGTGATAACTAATAACAAAATCATAACTTAACGGCAGCCTGAAACATAAATTCGTCACAAGTAACACCAACTGCATATCACATCGACCTCAAAGTCAAAGCCCTCAATGGCGCCCCTTGCAATCACAGAATAAAAACACCGAAATCTGTTCCCTAACAATTAACGCGCGACCATGTGTTACTCATTTCTCGTGATGAGGACCTACCCCTCACTCAATTTGAGGGGGTGAAGGGAGGGGACGATATATTGCGCACCGTAATTACTCCCACCGGGTACCAGGAGCCCATAGGATTAAGGAGCAAACTCTCCTTAAAATGAGGCATTTTCCGCCAAGTAATTTATGAGGTGATTTTTGGCGGCTATTCGGACCGTGGATGTATTGGAATTGGTGTTGCTTTTGTTTTTAAGGCTGGAAAACGAAGGTCAATTTGGTTGTTATGAAAAACTAAATAAGTTCGCCCAGTTCTATGTGGTCAGTGTTTCTACTTACATCTCCAGTTCTTCCATGAGTATTTTCAATCTTTACTACCTATTCAAAGCAAAAGCTCAAATTATAGAGCCGCAAATCATTACAGACTAAATTTTTTTTTTTTATAATCATTCGCGGCCATGAAACATTCATTCTTACTTAGATGTTTAGATTAATACTGAATTTGGTTTGCACAGATTTCATATTAAGTTTTAGGTCATTTCCTCCACGCTTCGGAGATTTACGGTCTTTTAATGCATGAATTACTAAATATTTGAGGCCTATGTTCAACAGAGGACGTCTTCAGGCTGGTGGTGATGATAAAGATGATGATTAATGTTTCTGTTTCAGTTTTCCGTAGGTCCTCTCATAGAACGACCAAGATGCCTATAACCATCCGGCTAATAACCAGGACTTCAGTCCATTCGGACACCAATGTCCCTAACGATGATCCCCTAGTTATAATATATATTATATTTACTGGTGGCACCTCCGATTGCCTGATTTAGGCCAGTTTCTATGCGCGCTGCGACGCACGATTTCATGAAAAATATTTATTGGCCGGCTGGGAAAGCCTGGATTATACGTATTTGTACGTGACGATGTCGCGGGCGTTTGTTTTTGTTGGACCTTTAGGGGCTTTGTGATGGTGTCCGATCTTCGATGGATTTGTTTCTCTGCTTATCTTTTGATTATCAGTATCGAAGAAGTACCTACTACTCGAAAAGTATAGCTAGTAGATGTAGAAGGTAAAAAGAATGACTAAGTGTTGATTTCAGTGCGTCTGCTGATTCTTTTGATATTGTATCGATATGGTACTTACGTAGTATATATCTTTTGTGTATATTTTGGTGTGCATTTTTCTATTCTACTTATTCTATGCTTCTTACCCATTGTGGAAGTACTTTTCCTCTCTTGTCACTGCCTTCTATTTCATGCTCATTCCTTACTTATGTGGATGATTATGTGGCAGCTTACAAATTGTTAAACTATTGTTATGCAGCGTGTCGTCCTATGACAGACACATTTTCTTCTAAATGTAGCTTCTATATATACATATACTTTACTTACACACTGCTGATTAACTTGAATGATTAATAAGTGTGGAGTATGGAGTGAGGCTGCCTATGACGTTGGAGTTGGCGACATTCTATGGTGGATTTTCAAGTCATTAGGACAGTGACTTGCCTGTCTTTTCCGCTTATTTTTCTTTGATTCCGTTATAATCGTTGTGCAAAATGTAAGCATTTCATTTATGTAATTTTTCTATTTATCTTTTTAAGCCGAGCCGAGGAAAACCTATTCACAGAATTCGCCAAAAGTTCTTAGGAAACACTTGCTAGGTATTTGCGGTGTATCAACAATCAATCACCAGAAGAGCAGAGCCGTGGAGATCTCGCGCCCGGTCCGTCCGTCCGCGGCGCACTGGATTTACCGGATTCCCCGGATTCCCGGGCATTTGTACCGGAATCCGGGAATTATTCACCCTTTCTGGAACGCTGTTCTCTGCAAATACTCGGTTTCGATTACAAATCTTCCAGCTTTTGTTATTGTTCGCATTATTCCGAGGAAGTCTTCCCTTTCTTCAGGAAAAACAAGTTGGTAATAGTGAGTTATGCGTACGAGGCCCGATGTTTTGTCGCTACGGCCGGAGCCGACCGCTTGTTTGCGATTTTGCGACCTTTCTGCTCGTTGCCCGCGTTGCGGCTGATTTTCGCTTTTCATAATTCAGCTGGATAAGGATATCGAGAACATTGATATTGTTTTTCCTGTTGGTACATTTGTTATTACAATTTAGTACCACTAAGAGGCAGGGCTTGCACTAAACTAGCTGAGCCCATGGTTGGTTTCTCGTTTTATACGAAAATGATGGTAATGTTCGTATATATAAATGGTTCTACGCTTATGTAAATGCAAAAAGGGATCTCAAAATTCCTTATCAGCAAGCACGGCCTTTGAAAGCTTCAAATATCTTAACCAATATATCAACGAGTGTACCAGGAGAGCATCCCTTGCAGAAGGGCGAGTGACCGGGGGCTATCTCGGACCGGCTTTATGAAAACTAATGCCTTCATTTGGCGGCCGCCCCGGCAACCGGCGATAAGCTATGTCACCCTGGTACCCCGGGATTACGATTTCGGGATTTTGCCCGGGACTTGTCCGGTTTGGAGGGGAAAGAGGGGGGACTGATAAAAGTTTGAGAACTTTTGGTTCACGTTCGTAATTTAAATGCTTAGGAAATTAACTGTTTCGCTTGAGTTTTGGACGTGGTCGTTGTTTAGATGTGTTGTATAAACCTCCGATGATATTTAATGGATTCGATTGTGAGTATACTACTTTTTCAAAGAAAATTCCGTGAAATTATTTTTTGCACCTTCATAATTACGCCGCGTGTTTACAACTTTCACTTTGATATTTTATGTGTGTATTTGATAGCAACTTATATGTAAAATCTAAAAACTTGAAATTTTACGAGTCTTATTACTTCTATGGTCATGATTAGAGTGGGACCCGGAATAACAAGTTTTACTTTTAAAAAACTGGTTCAAAAGTAACTATTAACAAAAAACATTGAAAGAGTACAAAACAAGTTCACCAAAACCAACAATCTTTAAGGAACCACGCCCCGTAAAGGGCGTCCCTAGCGCCCTAGCCCCTGAATTAAACCTTAATTAGGAAAAACTGTATTTATTGCCCTCGCCACCACCTGCCGTGCACACCCCAACTAGCAATTACTATATTAGTTGTTTTCAACGTGTTTGTCCAGCTTTTTGCGGTATTTACTAAGGAAATTGTGCTTTCGAAATTAATGAGTCTACGTGGACAAATAAATACATAGGTGTACGTACACATACACAATTACACACCCACAGAAGCTGTGTTGTATCTAGACACGATCGAATTATTGTGTGTTTTGTATTAGCTTGGTCTGGTCGACCACATCGCCCAGTAAGAAAAATTGCAATATTTGATTATGAAACCTTGATTATGATTAGGGAAAAAAGTTCTCGAGTAGTGACCAGGGAGTCTAGCAATTATTCCTAACGCTAACCGCTACTCCAAAATGTACTGGAATTATATTTCGGAAATCGCTTACTTTTCCGCCGCTAATGTCTGTTCAATACATTTTGGAGTTAGCGTTTGGCGTTAGCGTTGGCGTTTGGGATCTTTGCTAGACCCCTTCCTGGAATTGGAAGACGCAGCGTAGGCTGGTCCCCCGCAAGGCGGACCTGTCATCTGATCAAAACCAAGGGGAGCCGATAATTGCAGGTGGATGCAGAGTCAGGCGCGCTCTGCATATACCTGCAACTATCGGCTCCCGGTAGTATCCTAATATTTTTTTAAAATATAATACAGTTTGAGTTACATATGTGACACAAGCGTCAAGTAAACACATTTGCGCAACTTTACACATTGAAAATTGTAGCAAATTATTCTCCAATTTGTCAACTTGTGAGAACAAAACAATATCACAGTACAATTCGGCGCCAACTCGTAAACAATACGCCAATGGGAGGCCAACAAATGTAAATTCAAACCCCACCTGAAATGAAACTCCATAAATATCGCTCTAATTTACAATTGTTCGAAATTGAATTTCAATAATTACTAAAACCCACGTGCGAAATTCCCAAATAATAAATTATTAATCACCCCCACCCTTTCAAGAATTCAACGTAGGAATCTACCCCCTTCCTACCCCTTGCTCGTTATTTAATTCCCGCTTTCAGGTAATTAAAATCCAAAAACTTGGCTGTCTAAATTAAATTTTATTCTCTACCTACTCCAGTCATCCCTTATTACAGGGTTGGTACCCCCGGCGTCGGCCGAGACGTGTCTTCAGGGCTAAATGGCCTTTTTAACTTTCCCTATTTAGGGCGAAGCTGGGAAGCAATTGTAATAATAAGTAGGTATGGGGACATCATGAGCTCGAGTGGTCCGATAGTCGTAACATTTGAGTTTTTGCTGGCAATCTCAGTTATGCCTTTATCGGCTTAAAGTGGGCTTTAGGACGCTTATCGGGTTCGCCTAGATATCGGTGCGTTGACGAAAGTTTGGGAGTCGCTGGTCGCACTCAAAGTAGTTCATTACAAGCCCTATGAAAAAGTTGGTTTTGTGTTCATCAGGCTAGGATACTGGATAGTCAGTAGTTAGACTTTGATTTGGATTACATCCGCTATAGTATCCACTTTTTCATACTATACGGGAATATCTAACATTATCTTAGGTACCTATAGGTCCTATAGCATTAGTGTGAGTGAATCTTACTTTGGGATTACTACAACGCCAATTCGCACCTGTTTTTTGTTGTTGTCTCGTACCCAGACATAATAAGAATAATAAATTACACTTTATTTTGTTATAAGCATTCCTATACCCACCTCTTTACTCACCTCTATTAACCCTCCACACCAGGCGCACATAACTGAGCACACGTTCATATTTTGGTACAATTACAGCAGCAATATGTTGTTTGTCTGCTGAATAAGTAATCTCGCCGCCCCTTACCTCCTACAGTCTACTGCTACCCTAGTACACAAGCCTGGATGCATTTACAAATTAACTTGTCAAAATGAATTTTGTATTCACGTCGCCGATTGTTTTGTGACTCGATTAGATTCTTATAATGATTTTTATTGATTGTGCGTTGACCGACAATCAATTTTATAACAATCATTAACAGTGGTTGTGATTTCACCACGGTCACTCTACGAACGACTTAAACAGGTTACATTGCATTTATAGCACTTCTAATAGTAGCGAATAATTACGCTAGACAATAACCTAGGACGCCAGCTTAAGAACAAGTTTAATAACATTAAACTTAAGGTAATTTACAACTCTAATTCCATCCCAACATTTTAATAAACATTAAAATTATCACCGATTCTGTTGAAACCCTTCACCGGAGTGGGTCACAAGACCCTGCAGACCCAACTATCCGGGTCTGAGGGACCAAGTAATTACTGTAGCTGCCGAGAGAGCCGAGCGTCCGATGTGTCTAATGTATTGTTAATATCCAAATTAGTTCATTAACTCTTCATCCACCGGGGGTATATATCCCCGAGGGAGGGGGATAAAAACGGCAAATTTTACGACGCTTAAGAGGGTATCTGTTAAATCGTGCTTTGTATTAATTTCCACTGCCGTTGGAGCTGTTATTGTGATGTTTTAGAACTGTTATGGCGGTTTGTGCTGTTTTCTGCTGGAATGGAGGGGTACATTGCGATGACGATTTAGTATAATTTTGTTAACATTATAAACAAGACGCTACTGCAGCTGAAACGCTGAAAGTTATCGAATAAAGAAAATTATAGCTGCTGCCCGTGACTGCATACGTGCCCTAAGGCGTATCATGATAAAAAGCATCCTATGTCAAACTATCTACATACCAAAATTACAACAAGATCTGTTCAGCCATTTAGCCGTTGGAAAGACAGACAGAGTTACTGTCGATTTTAAATAATAGTATGGATTTGCTTTCATAACATCAATGACAGCTCTACGCAGCAATAAATTTCAACACAACCAAACAATAGCCAAAAAGCCAAAACTACAAAATTACAATTCTAGGAACGCAGCCACATTTGCATATGAAATAATAAATGTATAAAATGTATTGTTGTGTATTTATTTTGTAGCGTAATGTGCTACCCGATAACCGGGGATCATAAATCATAGCTGATCTGGATTTGTTAATTTCGACGGCGAGAGCCACCGCGCCGCCGGCGAAGGGTTGATTAGATAAGGGGCTGCTAGAGGGTTTAATTACTTGATGAAATCTTTGGAGGGAGAGTTTTTTAGATTTTCCTTTTTTTTGTGACATCTCACAAGAACGTAACTAAATGTTTAGTTGAGATTTTATTTTTTATTTTTATATTGAGTTTTGTGCCTTTTGGGTGTAAGTATATTTGATTTATTACAGGTTTTACTAACAACTACTTAGTGTTTTATAGGAAAAGTCATTTGATTTTGTTACTGACTGAATAAAACACAAAAAATATAAGTAATTGTGTCAAAACTTACACCGTTACAAAAATATACTAGCCTAAACGCGTTGCGGTAGCCACGTCATAGAAAAACAGCTTTCTAACTTAACTGCTGATGGTATTACAATTTCAAGTACAAAACAATACAACAACAACTCCAACATACATTAGTCATTAGACAACACTAGTCGTGAGTATTCAACGTCTGATCCGTAATGATACCATCCAGTGGACTCCCCGCGTAAAGGGTTAACAACACCCACTGCGGAATGGTCGCAGGGTTGTGTACTTCATTGTGAGATGCACTCACTGCACATGCGACTGATTTATCTGTTCTCTATGCAAATCTCACTAATTGTAATAAGATTTCAGATGGTACACGACACCCCTCTGAGGGTGACCTTATGTTGTTGTCGCACTTTAATTTGCTGTTAGTGTTGCTAGTGCTAATGTTTATTACCAAATTGGTAGTTTTTGTCAGATTCTGTACAGCACAAACTATTATTTTTTAGGGTTCCTTACCCAATAAGTAAAGTGAACCCAATTACTGAGGCTCCGCTGTCCGTCTGTCTGTCTTTCGGTCACCAGGCTGTATCTCACGAACCGTGATAGTTAGAAAGCTGAATTTTTCACAGATGATGTATTTCTGTTGTCGCTATAACAACAAATCCTAAAAATCAGAATAAATTAAATATTAACGGGGGCTCCCATACAGCAAACGTGATTTTTTTGCTCGTTTTTATATAGATAATGGTTCGGAACGTGTGTAAGTCCGACTCGCTTTTGGCCAGTTATTTATAATTTTATATCGTATTTAAAATACTATGATAATAACTTTTATTTTTAAAAGCTTTTGTTTGACATTGCGGCCGTATTTTGACATGGCAAGTGAACCAATTGGACCCTAAATCATGGTTGTCGTAGTTCCTGCGTCCTACAGGGAGTTCTAGTTAGGGTCCAGGATCTACGTGTGTGATCATTGGGTGTTATTTCTTTTTTTAATTTAAGATAAGTTGGCGTTTTTGTAAAGATATTTGTATTATAACATGACGTATCTTTGTTTCAGGTTTATCAACGCGAGACGTAGGATAGTGCAGCCAATGATAGACCAGTCAAACAGAGCAGGTAACATTTTTCTTGTACATCTTTAAATTTTCATCAACAGCCTGAAGACTTCCACTGCTGAACGTAAGCCCCCAGAGAGTACCACCTTGAGCGGCTGCTCGCATCCCGCATCCATCGGCTCCCCGTAGGTTTCACCGAACCGTCGGTCCACCTAGTGGGGGACCGGCTGCGTCTTCCGATACGAGGTCGCCACTCGAGAACCTAACTTCCCCATCGGCTACTAAATTATTACAGATATTATGAATTACAACAAATCGCAAGTATAGTTTGACAGCCTTCGTGGTGTGGTGGTTGAGCAGGTCGGCTCATAACCCGAAGGTGGCGGGTTCGATTCCCGCGAAAGGACAAGTATTTGTGCCCGAAAAAAACCGCAAATACTTGTTCTGTCTGGGTGTTGTGGGACCATGGTCCTCGTAGATACAGGGAATCCTAGTTAGGGTCCAGGATCTATGTATGTGATCGTAAAAAAAATATATATATGTGTCTTCTAAGTAAGCATTATAGGTACCATCGTTTTGCAAAATCACGGTCTAAAGATTGCCTGTTCAGTAATTAAAAAAATTAAAGTAAATAACTGCCATAGTCAATGGTCATGTAAGGGTTCCAAATGAAACAAGTATTTTGATGACGTTTCTTCACATCATCTTCATCATTATCATCGGCGCTGCCAAACGTGGCAGGATCTATGTATAGTTGTTGAATTTGCAAGTGGCCTGAAGAAGTCCATCGCTGAACATGGCCACTTTGATAGGCTCTACTTATCTCTAGCATCCAATGGCGTGTAGTTGTCAACCACCTTCAGCAGCAACACTGCAAAATTTATGGTAGGATTGTAGGAAAGATGATTTTGAAAAGGTGATCTAAAACGAGTGTGGACGAAAATGACATAGCATTTTAGGGTCATATCGTTCGGGTCGTAAAAATGCTGCATATCTTAAAGGTCTTAGTTGCAAATTCAATATATTATGCTCTACTGAACGAGAGGTGATAATTATGGGACTTCGATTAAAGTATGGTGGAGTAGAATATACTAAGAATAGAACCCCGCGGTGGTGAGCTGGATGGCGTATTTGCATTGTAAATTCTGTAAATAATGTTTTAGTTGTAATTATTTGTATTTTTTAATTATTTTTTCAGTATTTCGTAATTTTTACAAATTTAATGTAATTTATCGAAATATATCTTTTTTTAGTATAGAACTTCTTTTTATAATATTAACATAGAGCACGGAACCAGATAAAGCAGATTTCATAAAAAAAAAAGGTATATAACTTCCTTGGATGATGATGACAAAAAAGCGTATCTGTCATCCTGCTCTTTTCAACCCTACAAGACAGAGACAACAATCAATAGTTACATAGCCTGCCAGTTGGCTAGCTTCAACTGTCTACATTTTGTATGCCACCTCACCTCTGACGGACACAGCATTGTGTGCGACCACTTTGTCTTGAATACTCAATTCGGTCACGTATCTGAAATTCGAGCGACTTTGAAGTGCGAAATTGAGTTTACTGACCACAAAGTACAGTATTGTAGCCTTTAGGGATGTAGCTAGGAGTAACTTGAAGGGGCATGTAGGATCTAGCTAGTATAGAGACCTTATTGCTCGTCAAAAATTTTATATTTTTATTAAGATTATATATATTCTTATAAAAAGTAAGTCTATATTTTTAAGCCATTTCTATGCAAAGTGGCTGAAAAATGTACTTGTGTTATCAGTTGTATGGCTCATATTTAACTTAACGTCACAGTCGTGGATCATAAATACCTAAGTAAAGTAGGTACATCTTGTTCCTTGGTTCCTCTATACCTACTATGGAATTTAACTCTTTTTTCAAAGGTTGTCAGATTTCTTGATCAGGGTAATGGGGCCCAGTTGGCCCTATCCTGACTACGCCCACCCTCATCCAGTATGCAGGCGGTCGCATGCGGCTCTCACATCCTCCCACTCATACACTCCTACTCCCTAGAGGACGTCTTGCTGACCGCCTCCGGGCTGTGCGCTCCTGGTAGCCTACCAGCAAAGTAATGACTAGATAAAACCAATTTATCGGCGTGTAGCGGCCAATAAAGTACGTAAGCAGTTTTAAGTTAAGCTTTTGAGTTTAGAACACTGAAGTTACGCTGTAGGTAATTTTAAAATACTAGTTCTTTATGAGTTCCTAGTCACTGATAAGTTTTGGCCAGGGTTTTTGCATGTGAGATTGGCTAGCTTATCTTGAAAAAGACTGGCATTGCTCATTACAAAATAGTCTGTGGACTCTACAAATTCGTTTTCGTCGACAAACTCCACAGACAGGTGGAAAAAAAGTACATCGTAACAAAACTTAAATCGATAATCCCGCCGCTAACGGTCACTAACTGCGCCCGCACAAAAACACGCGCCGGAACTTTTTCTGTTCCCGTCGACAATATGGAATAGCATTACAAACGGCCAATTCTATTTTTACTTTGTAATTGTAGCACAGTCCATAAAACGTTCCCGGGGCAAAAATTCCTCCCGGGAAAAAAGGACGTCGCAGAAAAAGGGCTTACTCTTGCGAACGCCGGGAACGCAAGAAGGGTAAAAAAGAATAATGTCCGAATTCGTTGACCCGTCCCCGGCGATCCATCACTCGCCCCTCGTATCGCCGATGCCGCACCAATCTAGATATGTGCGGATGTTGCTCAGCTACGAGGGATTAGAATTAGAAATAAAGACCTTTCTCGCCATTTATTTTTTCTGCGCGAACGGCTTTCGATTCCGCAGGTAGGTATGACGAGAGGACGCGGTTTAATCCCGTCGAAGCTCAATAAACGATCGGCTGGCAGCGATGGCCGACGTCGAACGAATTGTAATTTACAGTCTGGCACGGTAATGGCGTCGCATCAGAGAGCAATTTATGCCCTTATAATAAATTCATTAGCCGGCGGCAACGCGTCCACACGCGTACCTACGCCACGTCCACACGCGTCCACACACGCACGCACCTGGCGATGTGTTTATGAACCGCGGATGCCTATTGGGGTGTGGCAGAAAGAAGTATTCACACAACGCTATCAATTAGCGAAATGCTGGTAGTTTATCTGGCATTCCTCACAATCATGTTGTCCGTCGCGCGCATATCGACTAATTTATTTAAATGGCCCGTATTGTTGTCGTACGTCAATCGGTAGCTCCATAGCGAGCATAGCTTCTTAACTAATGTAAATGGAAAAGAACAAAGAGCATCGATTGAGTCGTCTCTCAGTGTCTGTTGTCTTGGCTGCTAACCGCCGCAGTGCGTTGCGGGCGCACGCACACAGAATAAGTAAACGCGCGCGTCCGAACGACAAATAATATAGTGATTGGAAAAAGCGACTTTTGGCTTGACCGCAGGAAATGCGGTGGCCATTTTCTTTAGTCCATTGCCAAAACAATTTTCCATCTATCGTTCCCGGGGCTTTTCCATTTTCCTATGTTGGCAAACTTGCCGGGCGAGTAGTTCCGGCCCGTTTGCCATCCGGATTTAGAATCCCGCTTGTTTTATGTCCGCGTGGCGTTTAGTGCCTCCGTTAAAGTTCTGTCACCCTGGTGCTCAATAGAGGGTATCCGATAAACACATTGTTTTTCTTAAGGACCTATAAAACCTTTTGGTCTCAGCTTCATTGCTTCATTTTTACAACGACATCCTATTTCTAGTAATTTTATGTGATAAAATAATGTCACCAAAACCTTTTAACTCAGTCATCAACAAATCACCATTATTCTCCAGTAGACGACGCTCTTGCCCTTCGCACAGCCCGCGTCCGTCCTATACATCTCAGCGTCCCGAGGCTCCACTAAATCATAGTTTCCTGGTAGCCTCGGGACTCGGTTATTGCTTCCTGCGGCCCTGGCACACTCGAAGGATCAATTTTTGCTTTGTCTGCAGCTGCTGAAAGGAGAACGTTTTAATTCGTTTTTCCAGAGTTTTTTTATTGGTTTGGTTTTTTAGAAACTTTTGAAGCAACGATCGATTCAACCGTAACTGTCACATGTACATTGCTATAAATCTTGTGCGATGATTTTTATTTTCGCTGGTTAGTATTTGTTTATCTTTTTAATCGTTTAACAAATCTAAGACAACTGTACAGAAACTGTGTGTGTATTATATTGATACCGGTTTTAATATTACTGCTTATGCTTTACCAAAGAATGCCTCGGTTAGTGTAGGGATGGGTGATGGGAGTTATCAATGAGTAACATAACAACACTCGTTCCGAAGCACATGACCGAAAATAATAACTCCCCAATTGACGTATTCCGAAATCAATTGGCAAAAGTCGCAAAGAAAATCCGCTCAATTTTCCCACAAAACTGTTATGTCTTCCGAAAGCGATATTTCCATGGATTATCAATAGTGGAGTAATGGCGGGGGCCCATTACGGCGGCCGGTTTCCGTCGGTAGGGCTGCGCTAGACCTTTATGGTGGCACGCGTCATTGCGCCTCGAGAGGGACTGCATCTATCGATAATGGCATGTGTTTTTGTACAGAAAATCCAAGCTTCTACTGTTTTTACTGTATTTGGTAGGTTTTGAAGCGGCTCCGATAGGGTTGCGGTAATAGAATGGTTTTCGGCAAACATTCGGCCTCAAACTGACCCCGACCCGAATGGCAAATTGAGAACGTTTCGTAGTGGACTTAGACAATTTGGCTATGGCAGTATTTTTGTTTTTATCATCATTAAATTGATTTTGATTCTATGTACAATAAAATAATGTATATATAGAAAGGCAAGCAGAAGAGGCTATTTGCAAACGACTGCACCCGTCGGTCAGTTACCTCCAGCAGTTTTGATGATGATTGACAAGATATTATTGTAGAGATATATGGATTGATTTAACCCCGCCTAAAACTGTTACAAGGTCACCAACAGCCAGCTTGATTAACCGTGCAGTGTTCTATCCGGCAGTGTTCCCGCACGCAGGCCCCAGCGGCGCGTACAGTCCCGAGGCGACCATGGGCTACATGATGGACGGCCAGCAGATGATGCACAGGCCCCCCACAGACCCTGCCTTCCATCAGGGGTATGCGCACTACCCAGCCGAGTACTACGGGCACCATCTCTAATGCAACCCCAAACTGTACATGTGAGTATACCTTCGTTATAAATAAATAGCAAAAAATATCTAAGTATTATATCCGTTATCTGGTTCCCATAGTACAAGCTATGATTAGTTTGGGGCTAGATGGTGCTGTGTAAAATGTCCACACCACACATTTATTTATTTAATTTAATAAATCTTTGTAATCAGGTAAAAAAATTAGATGTATATATAAATAAATATAAATATTATAAATAATACCTTACAGACATAATTATTATGTTTGGTCAAAAGACCAAAATTGACCTGATGTACAACTAAAGATGAACCTTCAATGCAATTATTTTATTTTTGGTTATGTAAAGAAATATCTAAAGGTCAGAAGACATTCCATGCAAAACATGTATTCTTGAGTGCTTTACCTTGCCACGTTTGTCAGCTAATCAATACCATATTACAGTTATATTCGAAACAACTTGTTTTACCATGACTTATTGCTTTAATAATCGTCTTGATGACAGCTATCTCAATATACGTGGTTATTAAATAGCTCTTATATGTCAGCCAGTGCCGCAGAAGTTCACCACAGAAATCGTACCTACTCATATGTTGTAAAAATTATAATATTTACAACATTGCCTGATAAACAGCGGTTTCAGTTCATTCTACGTAGGCACATGTAAATTGATTTCACAAAACGCAATACCATCGCATGACATCACACAACATCCTTGATGAAGATACTGAAATCGTATTCCAATAAAGTATTGCAAAGCCAAATATATTCCGTTCGCTGCGACTTATGCAAAAATCCTGGTAAATGATGTGACTTCAAGAACAATAAAATGTAATTGTTATGTCCTTTTCTTCCAGATATGAATAGCAGTGACATCGTTCGGCCTCCGCTCGCAGCGAGGCCGACGCACGCAACACGCCCGCTCTCGCGCCGCGCCCGCGCTCGCCGAGACACGTGATATAACAGGAGAACGATGCTATGTACATACATACATAACGAAACATTTTGTAATATTTGAAACAGTATACGATCTCCTAAAATTAAGATTTAAAGTCAACTTTAATTATAAACTTAAATGTAAATGAAGTGACATGGACGCTGTAAAATAACCGGTGCAATCACCTATTATAAATAATAATATTAATGAAGGTTTTATCACTCGGAACAATAGGAGCAAAGTTGATGAATGTAACAATAAAAAGTGGTTTGATAGTTATCTTATAAATATTTATAGCTAATTGTGTATTGTTATTACGTAAATATAAATAAATAATTGATTAGTTGTAAGTTGTAACTATCACTGGAAGTACTTGGGTCGTTGTCGACAGAAAGGTAATAGATTTGGGACATTTTTTTGTAAAGGAATTGTGTATTAATAGGTTTAGGTATGATTTTCGAAGAACATTTTGTTAATCAAGGTTTGACGTATGCAAGCGAGGTGACAGACGATCGGGTCAAACTGCAGGTCAGATTGACCCAAGGCCGAAAATTAGTACGTTGGAGTGGTGGAAGCCGAATATTTTTCGGCTGGGAATTTCGGCCTCGTTTGCGTGCACCAATCCTTGCTTTTAAATATCTAACTGTAAATTACTTTGTTTCGAATGTGTTGCGTCTATAACCAATAATTATCAATTTAACCACAAAGCTCAAACGTACTTCTAAAATGTCAATTTCATAGTCCGCTTCTCCTAAGTTACAGGTAACTTTCGACATACATATCTTTGAATTTTATATATTTATGAATGAATATTGATATTGTATCGAATATCGTTGTCTCACTTGCCTTGGTGTTCGATGATGTAGCACAATTGTAACCGATGTATACGAATCACAGATTATATTTTACAATGTTATTAAAAAAAAGAGATTTTTAGGTCTATTTTGTCTTGTGGATACCTGATATTAATCGCCTTCACGTTACCAGGAGACCATAAACTCTAGGAGCTACAAATTAAAAAGGACAGTGTTCAGCGCGAGTGAAGCAGCAAAATGATGTTTTTTAATTTGTAGCTGTTACTCGCACAGATGTTTATTTTAATGAACATGTAATTGTGTGAATGACTGAAAACTCGAGAGCTTCTAGATCTTTATTTTTAAAGTTCTGTGGATTTGTGAACTCGCGTGAACCAATGTATACCTATAATTATATTATCTAACTATGTAAGGACTTGAGTGAATAGCCACAGAACTTTACTGTGAGTGTTAAAATGGACAAAAGAATGAAACGTATCCTATTTAATAAAAATAAAAACTTTTTTGTAAATACGACAAGGTATACGCAGTAAAATGTCGTCACACTTCACGTTAATACAAATCACTGTCAAGTGACATACAAAACGGTACCCAAATTACAATTACAAAGAAACTTTATTTGGCGTTGTCCTACAAAATACATGACAACATGATTGAAACATTAATTATGTAAAATAAAAATAATTGTGTAATTTTTTTATTACGTTTTAATACTCACAGCCATTTCTTAGTATACTTCAATGAATCACGAGAACATTAAGTAATGCGCCGCATTACAGCCTTATGTCATGTATACGATGGAAGCTATAGGAGTCGTCATTAATTGGCCCTAGCTGCGGTAAAGATAGCGGTAAAGTTATCCAAACAAGCTTTATTCTAGAATAATTAATTACCATCGACATTTCGAATTTGTGGTGCGGTTGTTTTCAATCTAAACATATTTAAATATTACTCACCCAAATTCATCAATATCTTTAATAAATAATTTACTATATTTAAATACTGATTATTCTTAAATATTTATTTGTAATTTTTTGTTATAAGCAACAAAATAAAAAAACAACTGCACCGCAATATAGCGCTTCATTTTTAGAAAAAGTTTGTTAACATTTTGTAAATAGTCATTATTATCGTCATATAAACTTCGTCTTTACTTTGTATAATACAGTTTTTTTTCAAAATCTCAGTATTAAACGAATCATTTCTTGAATAATAAACCATTTCTTTCGCAACACTAGATTTTTGTTGTTTCGTCACATTTATTATTATTGTTATCAGCATTGCGTGTAATATATTTTTATTAAGAGAAAAATCTTAAATAGTAGTTATTAGGTATTAATGTATTAATTGAAGAATTTTATTTTGATTTTTCTCTTTATTATATATTATGTACATTATTATATAATGATTTTGAAGTCATCAAGTTATTGTAAATATAGTTACTAAAAATAACGTGCGTCTGTCAGCAAAAACTTTCAATTCAAAAAAGTTAATTATATATTTGTATTGTATAATTTCGGTGAGGTTGATAGGTGCAGAAAGTGCAACGGACAAGCGGATTGCGCGGGGTAGGAGAAAAAAAAAACCACCTAACAACAGCTGAGAATAAAAAACACGTTACTTTAAGTTTTTTCTTGAAGTTTTTTCCTCCCTTACCTCGCGCCATCTATCGGCGTCTCGCGCCAACTTGTTACCTATGTGAATATTATTCTAGCAGGTATATGAATTATGAGCAACAACTAAAGCTGACGAGACGAAGCGAATGGCGATACAGTGTCGGCATTATGAATGCTACGAATTGTGTAAAAAATATTAAAACCTAAAAAAAATGTCTTGTTTCATTTCTGCATAACCTCAATTTTACTTACATAGGCAGTATAAGACTTTTATTATACTTTTTTATTTTTTTATGGTTTTATTTAAACATGTTCATGGACAAATTATTTGAAATATCAAAATTATAAAAATTACATATTAGTCAATATTTAACTAAATAGGAAATTAAATCCAATTACATAATTATTATAAGTATTAAATAGCATAACTATAACCAATAGGAAAGAAATGTTCTCGAGTGGCGACCACGGATCGGAAGACGCTGCTTAGGTGAAAACCGCGGGGAGATGATGGATGCAGGACGTGAGCAGCCACTCAAAGAGGCACTTTATTGCATAGAGAAAAGTTAAGTCATCATCATCATCATCAACAGCTTGAATACGTTCACCGCTGAACATAGACTTCCCCCAGGAAGCGCCACTTTGAGCGGCTGCTCATCTCCTGCATCCATTGGCTTTCAACAGATCGTCGGTTCACCTAGTGGGGGGCCAGCCTATGCTGCGTCTTCTGGTTCGTGGTCGAAAGGATGAGTATCTACCTACTACTAACCAGTGACAAAATAATCTCAATTGACCTATTAATTGATCATATAGATCATCAAGAATAGACGATAATAAATAACTAATATAATACTTAGATACTTTTTTGTTTGTAAATACATACATAAAATACAATATAATACCCAGACACAGAACAAACATCTATGTTCATCACACAAATGTTTGTCCTGGGTAGGAATCGAACCCACAGCCCTCAGTTCAGAAGGTAGGGATACTACCAACTGAGCTATCGGGCCGTCAAATGTTTCAGAGATTGTTTTTTCGCGAGGTTGGTGCAGCCCAAGGAGCCCACATATTAGAGAAACAAAACTACTATACTCTGTGAAGGAGCCTTTAGAATCCACTGTATGGTAACGAAAAATCTAGGTCTGTGGGCTGTGATATAGACCATGAAGCTCGTATATAAGTAATAATAATTTATTAGGGTCCAGAAAATCTGTCGAGAGAATTGTGAATTTAGTAGTTAGTAGTAGTAGTAGTAGTTAGTAGTTAGTAGTAGTAGTAGTAGTAGTAAGTAGTAGTAGCAGCAGAAGTGTGTTTATTTAATAAATTAGAAAATATCCATATTTTAAAATGTCAACACTTTCCAACCTTGTTTTAAAACCCCAGATTAAATTCTTACATACAACATGATGTAATTTGTCAAAAATTTAAAACTTAAAACTAAAGATCCCCCGCGCACTTGTTTTTAACGGATTTAGACATTATAGCAAAAGCAAAACTATTAAATTATAAAATTATATAACAAATTACCATAAATACTTACAATCATAATTTAGAAAATGCTGCTCAAAATCTTCCGTGTGTGTGAACATGGGCCAACATGTACATTTTGAGTTTTGCACATTTTGCGATTTGCACATTCTTTGCAACGTCTATCTTGCGTATTGTCCATTTTGAGTGTGGAGCTCATTTCGCGTATTGAACATTTTGCTCCGATGCGAATTCTATTATACTAGTCGTAAAACCTAATCAATTTCTATTGATATAGACTATTTTACTATTCTATATTAAATAATAATCAAAATGAATGATCAGCTACGCTGCAGCGTAGAGCTACGGCGTAGCATCTCGTAGCTCGTAGCGGGCGTGGTTCGAAAATGGCGGAAGACAGTGAGTAATGGCTCGCTGCGACGAGTCCAGTGACGCGTGCCGCAGGGTTGCCACCTATATGAAAAATTAATTAAAAACAATAAAATAAGAAAGTCAATGATTTCAGTGCTTCTTTTACAATTAATGTTATAATAAACACTGCAGGGCTACCACAAGCTAATACAAAACCATGTTTCATGGCATTATTATTTCAAGGGCACAATAATATTGTTCGAATTCGTACCATGAACTTATAAAGTATTCCTGCGTGTGAACGAGACGTCTACATTTTTATATGGTGTTATCACTGTCGCACGTCAGTGTCAACATGATGTAAAGGTAAGACATGACAGTTGTATTTAAGTGAACGATTTAACGTGACGTCATCAAAACTGCTCTGGCTCTGCAACATTAAAGTATTCTTACTTTTATGTCATTTGTCAATGTATGATTGAAATAATATTGAAGTAATAATGCTATAAGACCTTGTGGTGACCCCCTGAAATCATAAATTAGCATAGTTACTATTAAAATAAATATGTTAACATTAAATTGGTAAGATTTCACATTAATTTAAAATTATACTCTCAAATTTGTTTTAACCTAAGTTCATGTAAAAGACATCAACGCGTTCTCAGTTTTTATCAAGACCTCAAACAAACGCAGTTAGTTCATTGGAGACGTATATTTATTATGACAACTGCACAAATTATTTATTTATTTTGTTATTTATTTATTAAACAAAAACCACAGCTCTTAACTAAAAACAAATACATCTTTTAACAAAACTTACAGCCAAATAGGGTTTTACATTTTTCAAAATGGTACATTATGATTGCAAATTAAATCATTTATGTTTTACCAGCTGTTGGCATTTCTTTGTTGATACCACAATGGTACAGATCACATCACCACAGCACATCATCAATCGGAACACATTCACTGCTGAACACTATACATTAAACTCCACATTGGAAACTTACCATGCTTAGGGAGCCATTATCACCACGCCTGGCAGGTGTCTTGGTTTACGCATATTTTAATGTACCGAGAATAATTCTGCTACCCATTTCCTGGATATATCCTTATCCGGCGATTACGGGATTAGAATAGAATAAAATAATCTTTGTTGCATACAACATAAAAAAAAACATTTAACTAGGTAGTTAGCTGGTCTAAAAATTTTTTATCTTTTTTCTCACCCGTGACAGCCCTAAGTTTTTCCTCTCCAGGCAGTAAGCAACGCACCGATTGTATCGCGACGCTCCGAGCGGCCCATTTGTCAACCTTAGCCCCCCCCCCTTGAGCCACCCCTGTATAGCTGCACCCCCGCGCTTTTCAGCAAGCAGGGACGACGTTTGAAGAACTGCTGTATTGAAATGTGTGATGTTTCTATAATAACCGGCCAAGTGCGAGTCGGACTCACGCCATAAGGGTTTCGTGCCATTATCTGTGAAAACAGGCAGAAAAACGTTTGTTGTATGGGAGCCCCCTTAAATATTTATTTTATTCTTTGTTTTAGTATTTCACAGTAATGCATCATGTCTACAGACATAATAAATTATCACAGCTCATTTTATTTATTTAAAAAGAAAACATAAACATCCCTATCGGTTATCAGTTCTACGAACGATGTGGCCTGCCCATTGCTATTTCAACTTGCTAATTCTAAGAGCTATATCGGTCACTTTAGTCCTCCTGCGGACATGGGAAAGAAATATAATAAGAGCTATGTTTCACAAAAGGCTGGTAATTAATTAAAACGTAGCTTTATTTACATTCTAAAAAATACAATACAATTACTAAAAACTAAATTAATTAAAAACAATTATTAATAGAAAACTGATCAAATTATTTAACATTATTGTATCTACTAGACGTATCTTTTCCTGCGGGAACTATTGATTTTTCAGGATGAATAAATAATCGTTTTTTTTTTTGAGAATGTATAACGTGATGAGCTAGTCGTTCGCCTGGTGTTAAGTGACATTTGAGCTGTTAGGGCCGTGTCGGAACTTTAAAATAAATAAGTAAGTAATAAATAAGTTATACGTGAGACTGCACTGCGCACGTCATCCTGAGATATCACACAGTATAGTAATCTGATATCTAGACTGTGTGGTTAGTTCATAGTTGTATTTGCCCAGAAATTTCTAGCTACAATGCCTTTGAAAGCGTAACACAGCTTGCTTGGTGGCAGAATAACTGGCAATGCGGTGGTACCTACCTATACGTACTTTGCAGAAAAGTCCTACCACCTAATGATAGCAAGACATACCAATATTTACGCCAAACATGATCTAAATTGATACCTACAGCATGCCTATAGTCTACAGCCGTATTGCCGTAGCCACACAAATGTATACAAATGACTCACTTTTACATAATTGAGATGGGAAAAAGAAGAGTTTTATGTCTAAAAATATGTCTTCCAGGTTACACCGCTGTATTGAATTAAATTTTTTTAATATGAATTTGATTATAAAGTAAAGCTTGGGCAGTTCTTTCACCTCTTTTTAATCAAAGATCACCAGGGCAGCATTACCAAGTACCAGGGCATCACGACGCTGGAATCCGGCAATTTTCACCCTGGGCTAATTTAAGGGGGTGGCAGTCGACATATTTATTGGTTCATTAAAGTTTTGTAGAAACAAACGAGAGGACCGTTCGCAAATTTGGGATGACTGCATTTGTTTACTATGAACAAATCGTCAATATAATTAGGTCAAGGAAAAGTTGTTTCGTATTTTGTTCGATAGCTCTGTAGAATGTATAAAACGAGCTGCATTTTTGACTTATATATCTGGAAATGCTTGATCCAAGGATGTGCTATTCGCACTTTACTATGTGGTAGAATTTTTCAAAAGTTCGTCTAGGTAGCTTTGGCAGTAATTCTGCCGCCAAGCGGTACTATGCAAGGACTACTGTGTTCCCGTTTGAAGGGCACGTAGCTAGTGAAATTACTGGGCAAATGAGACATTGTGACCTGATTACAAAGTCTAGTTATCTGATTACTAGACTTTATGATTTCTCAGAACACACGCAGTGCAGTATCACGCGAAACTTTATAATAAGTTTCGAGTGACACTGGGCATCCGTGTCACTTAACATCGGTAGGCCTAGCACGAATATTTACGCGCGCGTAAGTGTAACGTTAACGTAAGGCCCCCTATTACGATTGTGTCTGCCGCTCAACTGCTGTCAAAGATCATACAATTTTAACAGTAGTTGAGCGGCAGACGCGCTTCAGCAGCGCTGCTAGCTCAATCGTAATAGGGGGGCAGATCAAATGCCATACGACTGCCTCAAGTTAACGTTACACTTACGCGCGCGTAAATATTCGTACTAGGCCTACAGGTTAACGACTTACTCGTCGCGTCATTCAAATACGTAATAATGAAGTTTCTGAAAATCCTTACCAACAGTGTTGCTACCAGTACCTCATCAAAAGCACCTGAACGGCACAATAATCCAAGTTGGCGATTTATCTCGCTATCCTATCCCCCTCCCTCCTCTCGCTGTAATTAACGAAATAACGGACAACTGTGCCTTAATGAGTCGGAGAGATTTACTAGATCATAATAAATTGATTCAGGTAGTTTGTAATTTGGTCTGGAGCTGCGTGGGCTGTCTGGACGGACTAGGATTTAGATTACAAA
Organism: Ennomos erosarius; assembly: GCA_963580505.1. Classification (NCBI taxonomy): domain Eukaryota; kingdom Metazoa; phylum Arthropoda; class Insecta; order Lepidoptera; family Geometridae; genus Ennomos; species Ennomos erosarius. Next base: position 1,200,858 of record OY756996.1, on the reverse strand, counting down.
TAAAATTTTTATAAACTGTATAGTTAATCTAGACCTTGTTATATTAGTCGACAACAAGTAATTTTGGTGTAGGTCATAATCCACCATGCTGGCCAAGTGCGGGTTGGTAGATAACACATGTCTTCGAATTGTGTGACTTTAGGTACCTACGTAGGTACTTAAATCCAATCAATTGAAACCGGTATTTAGATGCAATAATTTAAATTGCTTGTGTAAATAAAACTATAACCTCCCTATTTAGTCACAAACCTGTGTGCAATTGTGTATTTGTGTATATGCGTGTGCGCAGTTGCGCACACAATCAGTATAACTGTACCGCGCGGCTCCACTCGCTATAAACAGTAACCAGTAATGGTTCACTCGCTAATGAATCATTTCTAAACAACTGCAATACAGGGTGCTCTACTTTTATAGTAGGTACTTTATTTTACCCAAATGCGTTTAAGCCAGGTACGTCCTAAATGAGGATGATTAGTTCGACGGGCCCGATAGCTCAGTTGGTAGTATCCCTGCCTTCTGAACTGAGGACTGTGGGTTCGATTCTTACCCAGGACAAACATTTGTGTGATAAACATAGATGTTTGTTCTGCGTCTGGGTGTTATATTGTATTCTATGTATGTATTTACAAACAAAAAAGTATATAAGTATTGTATCAGTTATCTGGTTCCCATAGTACAAGCTATGCTTAGTTTGGTGCTAGATGGCGCTGTGTGAAATGTCCACACATATTTATTTATTTATTTATTTATTTATAGTTGGAAGATAGGAACTGTCAAACTTTGAGCAGACGAGCTTATGACCCATATTTATACATACCTTATTTAATGGTAAACATACCCCTTGGGAAACATGGCCTTTATTCTTCAAACTATCTACTACATATATAATAAAAACTGCTATGTTCTAAAAGACACTTAGCTATACTACCTAATTGCAAACAATATTAAATTGGACTGTATACTATAACTGCGATAGAACTGCATTTTTTTTTTCAACAAAAAATCACATTAATCCAAACAATATTTCATGCATTAAAACTCAATCACCAGCACTCAATTTTACCACTATCTCACTCTAATAGTGACACAGAGACCACTACAGTACAGACTACAGTAGATGCACACCTCACACAGCCGCAGTAATAGTAGTACTTATAGTTACAAACCACTGCACTGTAAGGTTCCATCATCAACCGGGTATCTACATTACATTTTATTATTATTTTATTTAGGATCAACAAACAGTACACAACAAAAATAATCTAAAAATGCAATCGGCCAAAATTAGTGGTTGATGGACCAACATCGTTGACCACAGGTTGGGGATATTATTATACTATAAATTATAATGTAGCGCCGCGAATAACCAGAAATAAGTAAAACATTTTTATCAGTCAAAGTAGGGCTTTGTTTTTGTCTCATCTACATTGCCAGCCAGGGCGGTTATTCTCTATGGAAACACAGATTCCACACGATACGAAACCACGTCGTTATCGTGTCTTGTTTAAATCGTGTCACAGCGTCAGATATACCTTCACTTTACATTAAAGTTATCTTTATTTTGAATAAAATATACTGACATAAGTGGTCATATCTTTTGATGTGTTGATGTTTCGGAACGCGTCTCGGCAAAACATACGATTTTTGACAGTTCAAATCGCGCCAATTTTAAATTCATTTCGCGCGGTTTTTTTTCGTTTCATAGAGAATACAGTTTCGCGAAGGAATTCGCGTGGTTTCGAAGTAAGGAATAGATACGGAATAATGGCCCAGAACCCACCGCACTTTACTAACAATGTATTCTATTTAATTTCCCACTAAAGACCCACCCTGTATATCCCAAAGATGTACACCATCTATCATTAGCAGCCGATGTACCGAGTGCCCCCGGCGCGCGGACACGGAACAAGGAATCGAACCCGCACCCGCCGCGATCGTCGTACACCGCGTCTTACTGCGCCTAGTATACCGGGGAAACAGAGGTGAGTAGGAGGTATGTTTAGACGAGCTATATTAGTAGTTTTTGTGATTGATGAAAGATGGCGCATCATGCTATGCTTTAGTAGGTACTAGGGTAGCAGAGGTGGATAGTATGTTTAGACGAGTTATATAATAATAGTAAGTAGAGTCTAAACTAAAACAAACTCAATGTGAAGTGCGCTGCAAGCCGTTTACCTCTGCCCGTGCATATGTCGCAGCGTTTCGTGGCGACTTATTGTTTGAATCGAACTTTACTAGGGTAGCAGAGATAAATCGAAAGTAGTTTAGAGAAGCTATGAATAGACATAGTTTATATTACTGGATTAATACAAATAATACTTTTTATCCCAAAAAGTTGACCCGTTCCCGTGGTTTCTTATGTCTTTTGTGGTTGGTTGAGTTTATTACGTATGACGCTAGTTTTCCAGGTACACAGATCAAGTCTACTTACAGGGCATCAAAAATCAACATTGAAGCGTTTGCCGGCTTTAAGCTGCCGCCCTAATAAATCGTATTTTAAACCTCTCGCCGCTGCGAGCCTGGTACCCGGCTGCAACTATTTCACGTTAAATGGACCAAATAACTGCTTTGATGGCTCGCCTCGGCTGGACTTGGTCCGTTTTAGCGATTTTTCACGGGCATTTCCGTTTCGGCGGGAATTATTGTTATTGTTTTGAGGTTAGGACGGCCATCTTGCGTGAAATGCGTTGTTGTCTCTGTAATTTATTGTGGGCAGGCTTTTGGAGAGTTATTTAATTATTTTAGTTTATGTTGCGGTTAGTCTACTTTGTAGTAAGTATTTATTAAAGATGTGTTTAATTTAAGGGTTTCAGTAAGTTTCAGTAGATACAATTCCTTTGACATATACTTACTTACCAGCCCAAAGATCACATAGATAGATTCGGACCTTAACTAGGATTCCCTGTATCTAGGGACTCAGGAACTACGAAGACCATGGTCCCACAACACCCAGACACCCAAACACAACAAGTATATGGATAGGTATGATAGGTACTAGGTGTTATAATTTAATGTAGATTGTGATCCTGCGCATGAAGGAATAGGATGTGAACTGTAGATAGTAAATATTAATAATAATCTTTTTAAATGTTGTAAGCTCCTGACTATAATGAATTTAATGATAATAATAATAACATAGTAATTAGATTTGACGTAAATAATACAATTAGAGTTAAATAGGAATAGTATTGACAAGTAAAAACGTAATTTTTAGAAACCACTCAAAAAGTACTTAAATGTGCAGCGCCCTTGCAGGGCACATATATTGATCCTTAAGACAAGCTACTGTTAAATATCTATAGTCTGTATTATATGTGAGCACAATAAATGAATATGAATATGAATAATATGCGCTTTTTTTTCTGTGCACAAATAATTGTCCCGTCGCGGGAATCGAACCCACCGCCTCCGGGCCGACCGACCTACTCAATCACCACACCACGGAGGCTTTCCTTTGTCAAGTGACGGCATGGTGTAAAATTTTCCTTTTTTTCTTATATCTCCCGAAGTAAACTAACAGTGTAAATTGTAAATTGCCTAATTATTTATACTACGGATTTTATTTTACGGATTTTGTACCAATATTACCTATTACTTTTATATTCTCGCGATTTGAACACGTAATGATATATATGTTTTAGCGCGATTAATTCAACAAATATATAAGTCCTATTATCTGTACCAAAACTTTTACAACAGAGAATTCACTCCTACCATAGAATACTTATGCCCGATGCAAGCTTATCTGCCTCTAGGACGTACCCAAATGTATTGTCACAGAGAGACAAGCGCAAACTTAGGAGCTCTCAAAGCTTAGTGCAGATGTATTTATGGTGTTTCAATAAAGAGTTTTATCTATCTATCTATCTATTTAGCTACGTCACACTCAAGTAACCATAACGCATAATTTCAAAACAGCAACCCAATGAATTTCTAATACGCGACCGTATTCCGAAACAAGCTAAACCTGCAACATGCGACAAACTATCCAACGTCGCGCCGCGGCATCAATAACCGCGCGGCACGCACCGCGGCGGATCCATCACGCAGCATGAGGAACGGTCGCGCGACAGCCGTGAGCGGCGGCCGTGTCGCGCGACACCTGGACTGGTTGCAAAGAAATCACGATTGGAAAAAAGAAGTAACTTTTGTGTGTTGGTGACATCATCATAAGCCTAAAGCGCCACTTTGAGCGGCTCCTCGCCTCCTGCATCCATCGGCTCTCCGTAGTTTTAACCAGATCGTCGTTCACCTAGTGGGGGGCTACGGTTCGTGCGTCTTCCAGTTCATGGTCGCCACTCGAGAACCTTTCTTCCCATCGGTTGCCAGTTCTACGAGCGATGTGGCCTGCCCATTGCTATTTCGACTTGCTAATTCGAAGAGCCCTCTTGGTGACTTTAGACCAACAAAAGATATTGATTCGTTTGTAACAAAGATTAAAAAAGAAAAAAGACGTGTCATAATAAGTATAAGCTTGTAAAATCCTGAAATCTTTTGGAATTAGTGTGTAAGTATCAGATATTTTGAACCTCTATATGTAAAACAAAATACTTCTGAATTTTTTTAATCGTTTGTTTTTTTTTTTGCTGCCCACGCATGCTTAACCGCAGGAAACAACTACCTATATAGTTATACATATTTCATTTTTTCTTCTAACCGTACAGCGATCGGTTTCCGCACGGCCGCGGCTGAAAAGTGTAGTGTAACAACAGAACGCGATGTGATCACCGCGAGCCTTAGTTAAACATGTCGAGCTGCGATCGGTCGCACGAATGGTGGATATGGACCAATTCATCGCCACACCGTAACAAAAATTATTTAAAAAAACCGGCCAAGGGCGAGTTGGACTCGCGCACGAACGGTTCCGTACCATTATCTATAGCTATAACCGGCCAAGTGTGAGTCGGACTCGCGCACGAAGGGTTCCGTAATACAAAGCAAAAAACAAAAAAAAACCATTTGTTTTATGGGAGCCCCCTTAAATGGTATTTTTATTCTTTATTTTAGTATTTGTTGTTATAGTATTTGTGCTTATTGCTCCGTAGGTGCGCACGCAGACCGCACAGTTTGCTCAGATTGGTTTCAAAAATTTCAACTGTCGAACTATTCCTCAGATACAGCCTGGAGGCAACCCCCCCCCCTATTACGAAGGAGCTAGCAGAGCTGCTGACGTGCGTCTGCCGCTCAACTGCTGTCAGAATTGTATGAAGTGACAGTACTTGAGCGGCAGACTCGCGCCAGCATCGCTGCTAGCTCGTTCGTAATAGGGGGGCAGAGCCTTCGTAATAGAGACCGTTTTACCCTTTGGGTACGGAACCTCAAAAATTAAGGCAAAAGCAATAACCACTAATACAGCCTCTCCTTGGGTTCTTTCTCTGAGATACAATCTAGATACAACCTTATTCTAGAAATTTCTTTAAAAACTGGCGTCTTATTCCACAACCCAGACATGGCGCACAAATAGGCCGGCACGCATATAAAGGATTATTCAATTAAGCGGCATCCATTACATGCCCTATCAGCAATGTTAAATCCCTGCTTATAAGGCTTGCAATTTCTTTATTACCTCATTCCGATTCAGTCTGTGACGGCCTTGTCAATGTAAGAAACAGAAGATAGATGTCGCCACTTCGGCTCGCTTGACTAATGAATAAGGATTTTTGAACGCAACCACTCTAAAACTGACCAAACGATTGTAAACTTTATCTTCATCCCAACAGAACTGATCATTGCGTGTCATGTAAGGTTAAATTATAGGAAATTGTTGGTCGTACGCGTTTAAAACAATGTTAATAAAGTCGATTGTTTTATCTCTAATCTGTGGTTAATATTTTCGAATTTCAAATGTTTTTGTTTAACGCCACAAAGTTGCTATCCTTCCATAGTTCTTATTTCGAATCAGAGCCACAGACCGACTGCTTAAGTACATTTCCCATCTTCGTCGCTTATAATACTATTCGTATCTCTCTATCCTTGTCGATACGTGCCAGGACATTCAGATGGTCGCTTGTGGTGATAATGGCGGCGTTTGACAATAGCATTAGTTCGGATACAGCATGAAGCGCTTGATTGGAGTATTGAAAGATATCGCGTCGGCGTTGATTTATGGCGGGAGCGAGTGACGTTGATTCCGATGCTACATGGCCAGTGCAGCGGGAGATAGGTTAAGCATCTCGGAAGCATGTAGTTAGATGTACATCCTATTATACGTAAGTACTTAGTTACATACTACGGCATGGTATGGTTCTTATACTAGGTATACCTACTATAAATATGGGTATAGGTTATAATATGTTTGTTCTTTTCAGTTCTTTAAAAGGAACTGTTAGGTACTTATACCTTTTTTAGTTTTTTAGAGTTTTACCACTGACCAGTGACTATGACCACCACTACCACTGATATTAATAATATCATGAATACTATTCCCAATAATTTTGTTTTTCTCTTCTCTACATAATCATATTCAGCAATAATTAAATTAAAATGATTTCAATCGGCTAAATGTAGAAAATGACAATACCCAAAATTGCGGAGCGCTCAGCGAAAAAATATGCCAAAAAATGTTAACTATTGTCTATTACATTACACCCAATCTATGCTACGCTCTCTATTCTATCTCATTCTCTCTTCACGACCCGCAGCCTCTCCATCTCACTCCACTTATTTTAATTTCGACAGCCGACGATCGCGCGTCATAACCGCCGTAAAGGTGCCGTTACACGTTACAATTATGAAGTGTGCCGGGTTGGAGTCTCGAGTACGTTTCCTTCATTCCGGGATTCCCGCTCGCAATCATTGTAGCAATTTTCCAGAGCATCCGTCGTGAGAGCGTGGAGATAGGCGAGGAGATGGGTGACGATATGGAAATTCTTCCTATTACAATAGTAACAAAGGCAATTACTTCTATTGGCATTAGGTTTGGTAGTTCTACGGGCAACAAATGGGTAAAGGCTTTGCTCCACTACACAAAGCCATGCTCCACTACACTTGACCGTACGCTATAAAGCCCTGGGGCTAGCTCTTAGATACAGGCAGAGAGAAATACACATTGAGCGAGTACTGATCTTACTACCCTCCACATAAAACAAGAATTTAATAAGATAAAAAGACAATAGCAACACAAATATTCTGGTTAAAGAAAACATAATTATACTTACCAATGGATACTATTTACCGATAATGAAGCATTTTTTAACTAGTTAATAGTCCTAACAAAACCGGCCGCAGCTTCCCGGCCTAGAAGGGGGCGAGAGGGTGGTGCCGGGAGGCCGGGGGCTGCAGTGACGTCGCTCCAGCGTGTGAAAATTACATTCCGCGAGCGCCTCGCATATCTATCACTAGCGAATTTAACTTTAGTTCGTACCGGCTCGACAGCCGGCCCGGAACCGGAATCCAGTGTATGCGCTACATAATAGTTGTGCCGTCTTGGAATGCGTTTAGTGGATCGCTGCAAAGTTGACGGTTTCAAATTTGAAATTTAATTAATCTTGTTTAAACAAAGTTGTGGTAAGAAAAGAACATTTTGTTCATGCTCGCAAATGTTTGTGTGAGGCTCCAACTGGTAGCTACAGAAAAGTTGAAGGATGGCTTAAAGGATGGTTTACCTCACAAATGCCTATTTTCCCACGGTAACCTAAATTTTCAGTATTATTTAAAGTAATATAAGGCTGATCGTATTGAGGTTGGCAATCTTTACTTTTCTTATAAGTATAGGTTAGGTTTGGTTTTATATTCGCAGATTATCCATATAATTTGAGCCTGGTCTTATTCCAATCAAATGAGAGTCAAGACAGTAACAGCTTTGATGAGTTTGATGTCTAAAAGATTATTTTATTTTAATGCCAAACCCGTATTATTTCGTAGATTAAGATAGATTCGCTCAAATAAATGCTACCAGTTGCATTTTATCTGGGCGGAGGCGAAGGAGGAGCTACTTTTTGCTTCTGCGATCGACACTCTGCGCTTCAAGATGGTGGATTTAAGTCGGATTTCACTCAAGGTAAACCTCAGTTCAAGCGTGTAACTGAGATCAATAATTTGCATTTCACCCACATTAACAGAACGCAGTTAGAGCTTAAACGAGTTCAACTATGAACGCTTTACGAACGCTTTATGAACGCTACGAGCGATTGAACGCGTTTAGATGGCTTTGAATTGATTGCCCCTATCAAACATTACAAGCATGAGACATTTGCCTTCAACTATAGAGAAATTCTTCGGCTTATAAAAAGGTAGATACTCTGTGATATTCTTATTATTTTACGGCTTTAAACTTGGTTTCCACGAACGTGATCTAAATGTTTCTGCTGAAATCTGTATGATGTAAATCAAAACCAACAGCAACAACATTTCGCTCCGGAGCAAATCACCAGATTCGCAACTCACCAGATTCTCAACTGAGCAGATTAGCAACTAACCAGATTTTGTACTATCGAATGGAAAACATGTATCACTGGTTATACACATTGATCAACAACAATATGTATTCACATTTTATTTGCACATTTCGCATCTTTGTGATGACTGTCCGAACTTCTGTTTTGGTACCTCATTTGATAGCAGGTACCATTTTTGACAGCAGATGGTATTTTTGACAGATGTTTCATTTTTGACAAGAGTTATCATTTATGACAGACGTCACTTTTGACATATGTCAGTTTTGACAGATTATAATATCATTGTGATAGATGTCATTTTGACAAATGTCTATTTTTGATAGATTTTCCATTAATGACAGCACTTTTTAGCGTATTTATAATCGAGACTTTGTATTTTGGACTTATATTAAGTACTTACCCCGGGAAAATGACATCTGCTTAAATTACATCTTTCAAAATAGCACCTGTCAAAATGACATCTGCCAAAATGGCGTCTTTCAAAATGGCATCTGTCCAAATGACATCTTTCAAAATAGCACCTGTCAAAATGACATCTGCCAAAATGGCATCTTTCAAAAAGGCATCTGTCCAAATGACATCTTTCAAAATGACAGCTGTCAACATGACATCTGTCAAAATGTTATACGATCTGTTTTTATTGTAAGGGCGTATATACAAACGGCTTAATATGTTTTTGTATTCAATTGTATTGCTGGTGAGTTGTGAATCTGGTGAATTGAGAATCTGGTAAACTGCTCCTGAGCGCAATATTTGAACCCGTTTATTTAGGACATAGGTTTATTGAACTAGTTCTGTGGTACGAACGGTGAAATCTGCCCTGAAACGGGTTCTTACATCATTTTGAACGACCACACCTACTATAAACTTCCTTGGAACGGGCAATTTTTTTTTCATATATAGCCTTACAGATACAGTCACGGTCTCACCTAATGTGTTTGAGTGACGACGCGATTGACGATGGAGCATGCTTGCCTAGAAGATACATAACCTAACCTTAAAACCCCTTGATTATGTCAGGAAACAATGATCCTGGTCAGGTCTTCCGTCTGGCACCAGGCTGTATCTCATGAACGAGCTGAAATTTTCACAGAATAAGATGTGTTTCTATTGCCGCTATAACTACAAATACTAAAAACCAGAATAAAATAAATGTGTTTTTTTTGCTAGTTTTTATAGATAGGTAGTGGTACGGAACCCTCATTGCGCAAGTTCGACTCGCACTTAGCCGGTTATTAAATTATCGTGTGCTATACCTAAGGCACATATCGAATATCGAAACATCGTACTTAGTTGAAAGGAGTAAATTGCTTTGCAAATTCGCACTGAAAAGGTAATTGAAATTTTAAACGAGAAATTACATTTAGATGTACCTACTTAAAGTACAAACATTTTATTGTAATATTAAAAATAGGTATTACTTAAGTCGTAACTAGAAAAAAATGTGTCTGTTATAATTTATTGTATTTGTATAGAGCTATAAACTGGTCCTATCCTTTAACGGATAATTAACAAAAGGTTCATTAAAAAGTAAATAGCTCGTAATTTAATACAATGGTTTAATTGCCAATAAAATTATCACCTGTTATCTAATTAATATCGGTTTGTACATTGTATTAAGTATTTTATTACGGAATTTCAATGAAATAGCCTTGAGCACCTGTACCTGCGTTTGTTTGTTTGGAGTAGGTACATTTTTACTACATGTTTTGAACACCTTTGGCCGGTGGTTTTATCTTCCATGTGTATAGCTTACTACTGCTGAACATAGGCTTCTCTGATAGAGTGCCTTACGGTATTCCTAGTTTTAAGTATCTATTATTTTTAACTTCAGATTGCTTGCTATGGAGGGAGCAATGCTCGGTGTTTCCCTGCGAGATAAGATCCGAAATGAACCGCAGAACTAAAGTGACTTGACAGCCTCCGTGGTGTGGTGGTTGAGCAGGTCGGCTCGTAACTCGGAGGCGGCGGGTTCGATTCCCGACAGGACAAGTATTTGTGTACAGAAAAAAAAAAGCGCAAATACTGTTCTGTGTCTGGGTGTTATGGGGCCATGGTCCTCGTAGTCCCTGGGTCCCTAGATACAGGGAATCCTAGTTAGGGTCAGGATCTATGTAGGTGATAAAAAAAAGTGACCGATGTGGCTCTTAGGATTAGCAAGTTGAAATAGCAATGGGCAGGGCACATCGCTCGTAGAACTGACAACCGGTCAAGAAAGGTTCTCGAGTGGTGACCACTAGGTGGACCGACGATCGGGAGCCGATGGATGCAGGAGGCGAGCAGCTGCTCAAAGTGGCGCTCTCAGGGGGAGGCTTATGTTCAGCGGTGGACGTTTTCAGGCTGTTAATGGTGATGATTTGTACCTATTATAATTTCGGTAGATTTATTTACCCACTCTCATCCTACTCTAAGTAATATTGACTGACGAGACATTAAAAGAATATGGCAAATAAAGGGTTATTAAAAGGCACAAAGATTTCATTTTGAAGTCTAGTTTGAACTTTGTTTTATTTTTTTGCTTACTTTGAATGTGTACCTACACCTCATTTCTCGGAGCAACACTTGTGTAAACTACATTGAAGCTTGTAGCTAGTGAAATTACTGGGCAAATGAGACTTTATGATCTGATTTCACAGTCTAGTATAATCTGATTACTAGACTGTGTGATGTCTCAGGATGGCGTGCGCCGTGCAGTGTCACGCGAAACTTTATTAATTTAGAGTTTTAGAGTTTTGAGTGATAAGGTACCACAAATTAGATAGTTGTATTATGGGCGGCTGTAACGCTTAACATCAGGCGAACGACTAGCTCGTCACGTCATTCGTTTACATAAAAAATTATGTACCTAAAAAAATAAAATAAAAATAAAATATTAAAAAAAATTATGTACATAATTCGCTATTACTGTTTTGGAAACTTATATAGTTCGGAAAATAAATTCACTCATTATGAAAATAGCGCCAAACCAATGTTATATTGCTCAGTACAAACAAAATGGAACTAATCAATTTTATTATCATGAACCACGTAAACTACTATTGTGCACAATTTTATTATTCTAGTAAAGGTGTTAATGTTTTATTTTTTAATACAGTGATTACAGCTTTCCCAAAAACGAAATAAAATTGAGCATAAGTTACAGCAAATATTAGAATCACAGACACTTTTACAGACACTTTTCGTTGGTTAGAATAGATACAAGTAGCGACATCTAGCGTGCAGTAGCAGAACTGTGTAAATGTATCTTGGAACCTTTGAATGGTGCAAGATTTATGGTTTTGAAATAATATCTCTATCATTTTGATTTTTACACAGGCACAGATTGAAGAAAAATTTGTAACATTTCAATGTGGAATTGTGGATGATACTCATTATTAGTAATTATTTAAAGAAGTCTTTCAAATTAAGTTAATTAGAAGATTCGTAAGGTTCTTGAACCCACAGCGGCTTGGGTCAAGTAAACTATAATATACTCTTTATCTTGCGTCACAGGTCAAAAAATATACGACTTTACTTTTTTATTTGTATTTAAATTATTGAGTTCTTTTTTTAAAATTTTCTTTTTTTTTAACTTCAAACAACACAAAGGTTGAATATCATCGAAACATCAGTACCAAGATATCTACATATAAACAGGCCTGTCTGTACGTCTGTCTCAATGGGCGCATTAGCGTACAATGTAACAATACTGAATAGCGTTCATCGTGCCGACAAATAAAAAATATATTGTGTAGCTATGTGAGACTTTGTCGTAGTCATATTTAAATGAAAATTTCAATGGATATGGGTTTTAAATTTTCTTCGCCATTTAGGGTGGGTTCCACCGTATCCAGTTAACTTTAAATTAAACCTTATGTTTTTGTAATTAAACTGAAATGTAATAGGTACCATTTGACCGTTAAAATAAAATGTCATTTCATAAATATAACTATAATTTACCTACTGTAAACTTTCTGCCTCTAGGGCCATCAGCTCTGCCAAAGTTATTGTATTTTTTTTCAATGACCCGTGCTTTGATTAATTTAAAAAAATATTTATTTTTACTTTTTGCCATTATTTCATTATACCAAAGTATATTTTAATAATAGAAAAAAATAAATAAATAACGACTTAACAAAAAAAAAAACCTATGTAATATATTATTGTTTTGGTGTACCTACAAACCTATAAGTTACATAGATAAACTCTTTATTGAAACCCACAAATTATTAAAAACTAATAAAAGGAGGTCTTATCACTCAAAGCTTCCAGGCAACCTTGTAGTGTTATCTAGTAACAAAAAAATTTTTGGAATGTTGCAGAACAAAGGTTGTTTGTTTCAATGATGTGAGTCGTGACCTAAAAGGTTTTGGGTAAATAAAAAATAAAGTTATATAACAGTAAACTCTCTGCCAAGCGAAATATATCAATAAAAATAGGACTAGGACTAGTGGGAGGCCTTGAATCAGTTATTTTCTCAAGTCAACAGCCAAAAAGCCCTTCCACACAATCTGACGGCCTATCCACATACGTAAGGACTGCGAGGGCCACGTAGCACGTGGTGGTTGTCAGCCCGTTAACATCATTACCATGCCCGGAGGTAAAACAGTTAATTGCAGAGTTATTTGGATAAAAAACGCATTTAACTATCGAAAGAATACGCCGTACGTTATTAATTATGTGGTTAAAGTTTTGAGCGGATGCAAGCGATTAGAAACTTTTAGCTAATGGCAGGCAGGGAGAACAAGGTACCTAAGTTAATTTTTAGTTAATAGACAAAATACAAATAGACAAAATGTTTTATTGAAAGAAAGAAAGACTCGTGTAGGCAAGTGGTCAGCCCTGGTGTCAGAATTTTTAGGCCGCCTGAAGGCTTCTGACTTGGCTGAACGACTATTGTCTTGCGACAACAGCTGGGACCGACGGCCGTGCCCCCCGAAGCACGGTAGCGCTCAGAGGGCCTAGCACGAACATTTACGCGGGAGTAAGTGTAACGTTAACGTAAATCAGTTGTATGGGGCGCTGATCAAATGCCATACAACTGGCTTACGTTAACGTTACACTTACTCCCGCGTAAATGTTCGTGCTAGGCCCTCAGTTCTAAATACCAACTTTTTGGTGTAGCGGTCACCCATCATAGTAGTGACCGCAGCGAACGTTGCTTAACTTTACCGATCGGTTAGGAACGGCTAGTCGTGCTTCGCTATGAGCTAGTGTTTTATTGCAAATAGGCTATTCATAGCACTTTTACAATATCCATAAACATTAAGTACTTGGAAGTTTTCAAATCAGCTTTTTTTCAAACTCGCAATGAAGGTAATAATTGGCTTGCTAATATAATATTTGATGACGTTAAGCATTTTGTATGTTACTAATTGTTATTAATTATCTATGCGCAGAATCTACAATACTTTTAATTTTAATATTTTACGTACTTAGATATCACCATGACTGTAAAAGTGCTAAAATTGCCGTTTGACTTTTACGTGCAGCCAGTTTCAGTCCCATTGATTCTGTATAACTATTGGGTGTAAAGAATAGCTTTACATTATTTAAAATAAAACCGCAATCTTAACGCAAATTGATGAGTACCGATGACTCACAATGGCCACCACAGGATAAACAATAGTTATTAACACCACATCCATTAGCCACAGCCACTTCGCAAACAAGTCAAAAAGCACGCCATTTTGATTTTAATTACTGGGTCGACGAACTCAAGACAAAAGACTGCCACGACCCGTCGAACCCTCACGCTTATCAAAGCCTATGTAACTCATTATATCTGATTTAATTTTATATTTCCAAACATCCATTACGCCTCCATTCACGGCCGCATCGAGCCTTATTAAAAAGTAAAACAAAAAGAAAAACAAAAAGCACGCGCCTGTAGTTCTTATGTTAGTCTGTGGATTCTGTGGTCAGCGCGCCATCCTTCTCTCGCCTGATGCCACTGATTTCCTTTCCTTTTCAGCCTATAATAAAACATAATTGGTTTTAAATGTATAGGATTGGCGATGGAGAGAATAATAACCGAAGAAGCAATTTGCCGTCGGCCCGAGGAGCCCACCTCACTCGTTCCCTTTTCAAAAATGACTTTATGCATATTTATAAGGGATCTTTTTGGTGACCATAGACAAGAGCTTAATTTTTAACAGTGTAATGGTGGTTGTGTTAACAACCTTTATGGAAATAGCTTTTATTTACGTGACTAAATTACATATGTATGAATCGTTTTCAGTCGAATGACTACCGTGATTTTGATGGTTGCTATTTTGCTTTCATCGCTAAAAAATGTAACTTAATGGATCCTTATGAGTGTAACTTTGTCGTCTATAAAAGTTGATAAGTAAGAAGTAGGTACCTATACCTAACTACTCAAGCAGCTGTTTACGTTTAAAAAAACAAAATTTATATTCAATGTATATTGAATCTCATCATTAACAGCCTGAAGGCATCTGAACGCCTGCTGAACATAGGCCTCCCCCAGGGAGCGCCACTTAGAGCGGCTGCTTGCCTCCTGCATCCATCGGCTCCCCGCGGCTTTCACCAGATCGTCGGTCCACTTAGTGGGGGGCCGGCCTACGCTGCGTCTTCCGGTTTGTGGTCGCCAATCGAGAACCTTTCTCCCCCATCGCTTGTCAGTTCTACGAGCGGCCTACCCATTGCCATTTCAGCCTGTTACAGTTTTATTATAAATACCTTAGTATAGATTAACAGGTTATATTTTGCATGAATGGCTGCACGAAGCATGACTCATTGGTTTCGGAGAAGGATTCCAAAATATGTGGACCTATACCTACCTACATTTTCCTCAACTTGGAAATTTATATCTTATAGGTACATTTATACTTACATTTTTTTATGAGAATTAATGACGTGAGCTAGTCGTTCGCCTGGTGTTAAGCGACACGGCCGCCCATAGCAGTTGCAGTGTCACTCGGTAATTTAAAATAAAAGTTTCGCGTGACACTGCACTGGGCGGTTATTCTGTATCGATTCCTTACTCCGAAACCACGTGAATTCCTTGTCTTACATAAGAAATCTGCAAAAGTCTTTTCTCTATAAAACGAAAACAAAACCGCGCGAAATGAATTTGGAATTGGCGCAGTTTGAACGGTCAAAAATTATATGTTTTACTGAGACGCGTTCCGAAACATCAACACATCAAAGGATATGACCACTTATGTCACTATATTTTATTCAAAATAAATATAACTTTTCTGTGTTTCCGCCACCCGCACGTCATCCTGAGACATCACACAGTCTAGTAATCAGATTACTAGACTATGAGATCAGGTCATAAAGTCTCATTTGCCCAGTAATTTAACTAGCTACAATGCTCTCCAAACCGGAACACAGTAGTGCTTGCACACTACTGTTTGGCGGCAGAATAACTGGCAAAGCAGTGCGGTGGTACCTACCTAGACGAACTTTGCAGAAAAGTCCTACCACGTAAAACATAAAAAGGTACCGACAACCGACGGAGAAGAGAGGTTCTCGAGTCGCGACCACGAACAGGAAGACGTAGTGTTAGGCCCCCACTAGGACTGACGCCCTGCAGAGCCGCGGGGAGCCGATGGATGCAGGAGGTAAGCAGCTGCTCAAGTGGTGCTCGGTGGGGGACGCCTATGTTCATCAGTGGGTGCCTTCAGGCTGTATCTACAGTTAATACTACTAATGTTCATCCATAAAAATGTTAATAATTACTTTATCGTTGTTTGAAATCTTCATTTATATGCTATATTTATTAAATAAGATAAACATCCGCATCCGATGTGACCCTTCAAAATTCCAAATGGATGCCGATTTTCTCGGCATCCATTTGGAATTTCGAAAAAATCGGCATCCGTAACATCCCTGATCTATACATACACTTATAATATACAACACAGCATGGACCTCACTCAATCAAAAATGCGGCGATCAAAATGCAAATGTCATTGTTTTGCTCGTTTTACGGCCGCCCGCAGCCAAACTGCCTACAAATTATACGCACTGCTTTTATTTTTAATTGCTTTGTCCACCATCTTAACATCCCAACCAACAAAACATCTTATAGTATACAACGTGACCTTGTATTAGTATGTTATCCCAAAATAGGGGGGGACTGGGACCATGATACCCTATAAGTTGTGAGAGCCTTACTTGAAACTGGGTGTTTCCAAACTTCCATGCTAAAAAATAAATCCACTCCAAAATTGCACGTGGGATCGCTACGAGAGATAACAGGATACTATAAATTCATTTCTAAACATCGTCGTTAAACTCATTTATGTGCACTCGGTCAACGACGAAGTTCAACCACCCAGGGGGTCTTAGCAAAGATCCAAAACGCAAACGCTAACGCTAACGCCAAACGCTAACTCCAAAATATATTGAAATGACATAAGCTGCGGGAAAGTAAGCGATTTCCAAAATGTAATTTCAGTACATTTTCGGAATAACATACCAATTCAAGGTCACCTTGTAGACAAGAATAAGTAAAAGTAGGCAGGATACTCTCAACTCAACCTCGTTTCTCATTCTCCAGTATGCTGTTAGGCTTATAAAAAAGCAGTCTACTCTCAACACGGCGTAATCCATCTCTTTCTATCTGATCCAAAGAAGTTTCGCCCAATCTGATCTAAGTATCTCCATTTCTCCATACTCTATCTATACTCTATTCCAAAGTATTAAGTAATAGGATAGAGGGTTTTTTGGCGCGAACGTGGAAAAGTTCACGTCGTTGTATTGTATTATGTCCAGATGAAGCTTCTAGTAAAGTTGCTACCACTTTACTGGAGCATGACACTAGACTAGACTATGACTACCTGACTTAGACTGGACTCTGACTATGACTAAAACTTGACTTGACGTGTAATATTCCATAACATGAAAAATTACAATACTTAATAGCCACAGAAGCTATAAACCAAGAAGTCAAGATTACAATTATACTTGACACTGGCTAAATACACTATGTGTAGAGCCAAAATATGAGAAAAAAAGAAGCCTGTTCACCTTTTCTGAACGCAGTATCAAACGTCAAAATAAGTTCGTGCGTGAGTCTTCAGTCGTGACATAATAGTTTTACAAACTCGAGGGCAGTATTTTTAAATAAAGCTCAACAAAATTGTCTTAAAAATTGAATGTGGCAGTGCTTAAAACTTGTGGAATAGTGAAATTAGAAGCAATGTCTTACGCTCTCATCCGGCATTTACGCCGTACGGCGGTGTTATCACAGCAAATTCGCTTAGAGACGACCATGAATATCCTTAGTCAGGAAAACTTCGTATTTCGACCTCCAGTGGCTCAATGGAGCAAAGTTGTAAAGGAAGCTGAAAAGATAGTTGGATATCCGACCTCCTTCATGAACCTGAGATGGCTTTTGAGCGATGAATTTGCTAATTTAGCCATGCATTTACGCAAAGTTGTAAGTACGGAAGTATTTACTTCCGCGTTTATATCTATTGAAAACAATAATTAATCTGCGTCCTTGTCCTTGTTAAAGCTTACAATTATAAACCTCCAAAGGTTACTGGGTACTGAGTATCGAAGAAGGATAATGTATAAGTATTTATAATAATTAAAAATATTATGTAATAGGTAGGCAGGTTAAGCCTATTTCTAACATAATAATTATTGTCTTGTTAATATTTGGATGGGCCCAATAGCTCAGTTGGTAGTATCCCTGTCTTCTGAATCGAGGGCCGTGGGTTCGATTCCTACCTAGGACAAACATTTCTGTGATGAACATAGATGTTTGTTCTGTGTCTGGGTGTTATATTGTATTCTATGTATGTGTTTACAAACAAAAAGTATATAAGTATTGTTTCAGTTATCTGGTTCCCATAGTACGACAAGCTATGCTTAGTTTGGGGCTAAATGGCACTGTGTGGAATGTCCACACACACATATACAGGGTTACAGGAAAAATCGTGCTAGATCCGTTAAGGGCGTGGAGTACCCATCATTTCTGACTTATTTCACTATGAAACACCCTAGCCTAAACTTAACCCTTTTCGAAATATTCGACTTTTAATTTTTTTTTTTAAATATTTTGTGTGTCTTATTATTATTATTATTGCATTTTTACATATGTAATAAGATGCTTTGGGACGTCAATCAATAAAATAGTACATAATATAATATTTAATAGACTATAGTAGACAAGTGAAAGTTAAGAAATAAAAAAATATTTGAATCTGTATTTTTTCTAACGGATATCTAAAAATAATATTATAAGTTTAGGCTAGGGTGTTTCATAGTGAAATAAATTAGAAATGGTGGGAACTCCACGCCCTTAGCGGATCTAGCACAATTTTTCCTGTAACCCTGTATATATATAATATCATAAACTAGGTACATGACATGACAGCTCAATAATACTATACTAATTAACACCTATTACATTTGCAACTATGACTTCTACACTGTGTTGAAAAAATGATGTTGCTCTAACTGCTCTTTAAAATTTATTTCAGGTTGACAGCAATCACCCAATAGTAAAAACTGTGAAGACACTTCTTTATAATGAGCATAATAACTTACAACCATGGGGCCTTGTCATCCTTCTGCTATCCAAGGCTATAACACCGCAGCAAACAGGCCTGCAAGCCAACAGAGTTGTAGAGAACCAGCGCATACTCGCTGAGCTAACTGAAATGATACGCACTGGACATTATGTACATAGAGGATTACTTAATATACCTTTAAGCGAACGAGATAACAGCGATACATCAATGTTTGCTAATAAAATAGCTATACTCATCGGTGATTATTTACTTGTCACCGCTAATGGCATGCTGGCACGTTTGAAGAACCAGGACTTGTCATACTTAATATCAACAGCACTGAGAGATTTAAGCGAAGGAGAGTTCTTTGGACAGAGAGATGCTCAGAATTTACCTCTACCTGGAAAGCCAACTGATAAAAGTACCGATCAGTATACAATAAACAGTGATACATTACCGTTAGAAGTGTTAAATACCTTAGGGTTGCCAGTGAGGGAGTGGACGTTACGGACTATGTACGGAGGTGGGTCTTTATTAGGTAGGGGATGCCAAGGCGCTGCATTGCTAGCCGGCTTAGGTCACGAAGAACAAGAGAATGCATATAAAATTGGCTGTCATGCGTACTTAGCGTGGCAAGCTGCAACCGAATTTCAGAAAATCACATCAAAGGACAACGAAACATTCACCTTAATCAGTGCACCAGTTCTATTCGCTTTAAACGAAAACCCAGAATTATATGATGTTTTACAAAACACACAAAATGTTAGGGAAGTTGACTTCAACCAGCTAAAACTAGATATTTTAAAAACGCATGCGGTAGAACGGACTAGATTGTTGTATGTAGAAAATGCTTTTAAAGCCACAAGTTATGTTGAGTCGTTTGGAGATAGCCAACCTATTGAAACAATAAAAAGGTTGATCAAAACTTTATAATGTTAGCTTTTGTGGCTAATGTTAGTATGATAGATTTTTGGGTTGAAAACCTAAGCACTAGCAGTGTATGACAGAACACCAACTCATGTAAACAGGTTTTACCTTATATACATTTAGGTTTCTTCCATCAAGCACATTTCATCATAAGCTCAGGACTATATTGTAAAGGAAAAAAACCATTCAACATTAAAATTTTTCCTTTTCATTAAAATTAGTAAGATAATGTGTTGTCCACTACCTTTTTTCCAAAAAATGTAAAACTATGTATGGAAAATTTCATTCAAAATGGTTCAGGCGTTTTATTGTAAAAGCCACATAAGAGACAATGTTTCACTTTTAAAATGACTGGCATTATAGCTCAGTCGGTAGTAGCTTGGCCTTCTGAATTATAGGTTGTGGGTTTGATTCCCACCCAGGATATACATTTGTGTGATGAACATAGGTGTTTGTTTTGTTTCTGGGTCATATGGTATATGTATTTCTAAAAAGTATCTATCAGTCATCTGGTACCCAATAGTACAAGCTTGGCTTAGTTTGGGGCTAGATGGCGCTGTTTGAAATGCCCACAATTTGTATTTAATTTTATATATATTTTAGTAGAGAGGGATGGAAAACTATTCTTCTACGTTTTATTAAATGGAAAGAGATAAAATAAAGACCTTAATGTGATATCAGATATCATATAAACAATTTAAGTATTATGTTAGCCAGAAATAATTAAGAATTACAATTGAGAAATAATATTGGACCTCCCAGTTTAATAATTGTTAGATTTTTATATTTTGTTTGTTAATGTGATATTGCTGTTACCTATAGTTGTAAGTTTATGAAATAAAAGATCAATATGTGATTTACAGATTATTTTGGAATTGTTATGACTTCTAAGTAAATACTGCTGGGAAGTGCCTCCATCCCATATACATAAGCATAATAGTATATCAATTGACTCCACATAGATCAAGATAGGTCTTATAAGAAATAGAAATGTTATGGGCCTCTCGGAAACGTATCGCTGCTCTGTAGAGGGCGCCACCACATAAGTTGGTGGTTGGCGATGCTCAGAAGTTGTAAAAAAGTAGAAGTTCTTCTGACTTCTTGTGCAGTTGAGCTTCCACAGCGTGGCAAGCTGGCAAGCATAATATTCCACAGACATCTAATACTATTCAAGCTATTAGTGTTCGTTCTTTCTAATGCATACATATCTCTTCTGACAAAAATGGGCCCAACGGCCAGACCCGCCCATGTACTTGTACGTATCTAATTACAGTAGGTACGGAGACCGAGTGTGGCAGGCGCAGTTCTTGGCAGGGCTAACTCATTGGGCTTGTTTGCCTATACTTACATAGAAAAAAAACCGGCCAAGTGCAAGTCGGATTCGTGCATGAAGGGTTCGATACCATTATTTGTAAAAACGAGCAAAAACCCACGTTTGTTGTATGGGAGCCCCCTTAAATATATATTTTATATCAAAGATAAAACACGCTTATCGAATGCACTGTTTATTTCTCAATATACTGCACAGTTTCATCATAAATAGTCATCGCCATTTTCTGCAGCGCGGTCCTCGCGTCACCTTCCGGTAACCTTTCGATATACTTCAGCACCGCAGCCAGCTCATCATTCAAAAACAACGTCAAATATTCAATGGACCGTGTACCTCTCACACCGTAGTACAACTGCTTGCAATCAATGCGCTGGTCTTCCAATTTCGCCTCCAGAATATGTCCGTACAACTGAGGGTACTCCCAAAAAGCTATCGTTACAGGCGCCCCAACTAACGAGTACGAATAGGGGTGCGTAAAGAAGTCTTTGATGTCTAGATATAATTGCCAGAGTAAAGCAAGATGTCCCCCGAGTTTGTAAGCATCTTTTTCCATTTCCTTTTGATTAGCCAGCTTCATGGCACCCTGGCAACCTTTTCCGAGCATGCTGCCTGATTGCAGCATAGTGCGGAGTATCCACTCGTCTTTTCCTTGGCCGAGGAACTCGTTGGACCCTAGCTTCTCCAGATTGTTTTCGTTTTCCCAGTCGTAATGTCTTTTTACGTCGTTCGTGCCTGTTAAAAAAAGATCACTCAGTTAGCCCTTACCTGTAGGTATAGCGCGATTCAAAAGCCTCCCAGATAGCCGATCTTCCTCAGCTCTGCACTTTGCTATCATATTAAATTTAGACCAGAAACTGTCATATTAAGGTCAAAACTTTACCGTTGTTCTTCTAAACTTAATCATTGGTTCTATCATGCACCTGATCATCATCATCAACAGCCTGAAGACGTCCAGTGCTCATAGGCCTCCTCCAGAGAGCGCCACTTTGTGCAGCTGCTCGCCTCCTGCATCCATCGGCTCCTCGCGGTTTTCACCAGAGCGGCGGTCTACCTAGTGGCGGGTCTGTCTACGCTGCGCCTTCCGGTTCGTGCTCACAACTCGAGAACCTTACTTCCCCATAGGTTGTCAGTTCTGCGAGCGATGTGTTGCACCTATTGAGCATCATATATCACCTGCCTTTTGGTTTCGTGGGCAAAGGCATGTTATTCTTGTCATGCTGTCCTACGAAGTCACCCTCCACCAAGTCGCGGAGTCCGGTGGAGATCAGCTCGGTTACTTCATTATTGCGCAACCCTCCGAGATGCTTGAGGCACGTTGCTAGGAGGTAGTCGCCTGGAACGAAGGTGTTGATGGAGACTTAAGAAATGAGTCGAATCATAGCAAATTTCTGAACTTGGCGGAAGTTGCATAAGTTAGTCTCTCATAGGAGCTTTTTTCATTGATAAGACATCCTCCTTATTAATGTAGACAAACGGCTACGTGGATTAGAGATATGCTGCTTGAAGACAAGGCTAAATATTTCATGATAAGTAGATTAAAGATGTTGTTCATTAGGTACTACTACTTATACTGAAAGAACGATAATAACCGAGTTTATTCAACAGTGATAAACCATACCAATTTCAAATATTTGAACCATACCAGTCAGCAAAACAATCTTATTTCCATAGAGCAGATCTTTAAACTTGTCCCCCTTCTTGTCCTCTCCGCAGAGATTGACCATGGTCTTATGGATCATGTGCCCTGTTCTCTTCATCTCCACGATCTCTGCCAGGGCTCTCTGGGAGTACAAAACCCCTGAGTCGTACTGGTCTCTGGTGAATTCGTTGGTGTTGAAGCCAGCTGCTTTTGAGACTAGGAGAATTATCAGACCGACCGATTGGAGGTTGCTTTTTGAACCAATCAGTAGGTTCTTTGCGGATTTCAGGAGAGGATGGTTGGTGCCGACCTGGGATTAGGACAGAGGATAAATAAATCTGGGCTGGGTAAAGCATCTAGTAGACTATTCCCTAAAACACTGGATACACACGAATATCGCGAAGCATTTGACAATACCGGCCGGCAGTCTCACTTGAACGAATAGCAAATAAATAGAATAGCATGTTCCACATTCTGTCACATGAGTTGAAAATGTGGTTAACTAAAACGCTGCAAGATGTGAACCCAAACTGGAAGCTCATTGAAATTGTGGTCGCGGTTTTGTGCAAATAGTGCCACAGTGATCCAAAGGCTACGCCAACCAGACGTAGAACCGGCTATTGACCGGAGAAAAACCAACTCGTGGAAAAGCTCGATATCCGTAATAATACGCATTAGCTTAATTAAGCCTTAATATATTATGCGATATAGCTCTTAGGATTAGCAAGTTGAAATGGCAATGGGCAGGCCACATCGCTCGTAGAACTGACAACCGATGGGGAAGAAAGGATCTCGAGTGGCGACCACGAACTGGAAGACGCAGCGTAGGCCGGCCCCCCACTAGGTGGTCCGACGACCTGGTGAAAGCCGCGGGGAGCCGATGGATGCAGGAGGCGAGCAGCCGCTCTAAGTGGCGCTCTCTGGGGGAGGCCTATGTTCAGCAGTGGACGTCTTCAGGCTGCTAATGATGATGATGATATTATGCGATGTTCAAGCAAGCTCCCCGGCCCTTCCAAGTACATTTCTCATGCACTTAAGTGAAATCGTAATTTCTTTTTGGAAAAATACCTAAATAATTTTTAACTATCATGGGAACGATTTTAAAGTGTAAAGCACACTTATGGTATAACCTAGGTATTACTTAACCTTAGGTGGACCGACCATCTGGTGAAAACCGCGGGGGCCGATAGATGTAAGAGGCGAGCAGCCGCTCAAAGTGGCGCTCCATGGGAGAGGCCTATGTTCAGCAGTGGACGTCTTCAGGCTGTTAATGATGAGCCTTAAGTATTTGTAGGTAGGTACAATCTTTAACCAGATATTAGATACCATAAGCTAACCAATTTCCTAAGATGAATAGCAGTGTTAGCGATCTCGTCGTTGAAAAGCCAGCGCAGACTGAGGAAGGATGGTGGGTAGCCCACGATCTGCTCCGCTTCGGAGACTACATCCCGCCAGTCCTGCTCCTGACGTCTGCCCAGGCCTAGGCTCCAGCCGGAACAGCTGCGACACCTGAAGGATGAGATGCTTCTAGTCATATCTTAAGGCTTAGAGCAAAGGTAGAAGAATAGAAAGTAAGTATAATTTTACCTCAGATATTTTTAATAGACTAATTCGACTGTTTAATTCATTATTGTATATTTTTGGTCAACCCTGGTGTCAGAATTTTCAGGCCGCTGGCTTCCGACTTTGCTTAACGTCTATATAAAGTCTTACGACAAGATCCGGGAGGATGACGACTTAACGTGCCTTCCGAAGCACTTTAGAGTTCATTTGTAAATAATTAGGTAATAAACCTACCACCTTAGAACAGAGGCGGCTCGTGAAAATTTTAAATGGGTGTTCACAATAAAATAATTTGTTATAGTTATTTGAACAAAAAATCCATTCGCCGGTCTTTCTGATGAGCCAAAACATTTATCACTTTTTGTGAAAGTCAGTGATGGAATGAATTAAGCGTTTTTCTATGCTTATCAATTATACGCAATGCATTCAGGCGAGCTTGCACCGTGGTGGTGCGCGTAAACGTTTTAACTTTGTTTAACGTTGAAAAACACCGCTCGCTTTCTACCGAGGTCATGGGGATAGTACAGACAAATTTCAAAAGTTTCTGCTTTCAGCAAATACGGATTCTATATAATTTTATTGTAGTTCATAAAACTTAATGTGTTTTATAAAAGACATTGCATTGTTCCATTTTTAACTAGACACACAGCAACTATCACACACAACACTTAAACTTAATCATTATAATTATTTACATGCAAAATTTGCGAACACCATTCGCGCGCAAAGTGACTAGCCAAACTGCCGTTTGTTTGTTTACACAAAACTGGCAATCGCGTATCAATCACCACGTGCAGAGAGAGCAACACGGGATCTCTGCGTGCATGTCACTACGAGCTAGAATGCTCAAGCGAGCCTGCAACGTAGCTTACGTAGCGCAGGAGCGCCGCTCCACATCTGGCTAAATTTTCATACAAATCTTTTGTTTCACGTGCTGGACTGTGCAGACCGTTCTCTTTCACACTCGTTGAAATGCCGTACTGGCGTTCTATAGAACTTTGTTTCATAGGAGCGGAATCAGTAGCCCTCCACCCAATACAACTTGTCACCATACTTTATATTGTACGTAGATAATTATTTGCAGTGAGATGCTGAACTTCAGTTCAGAAAGTTAATCATTGCAATTTTATATAAGTAAATACATAGGCATAAGTGATTTTTGAAAAAAAAAACTTAGTTTGCTATTAGGTAAATTTTTCTGGGAGTTCACTGCACCAGCGCTCCTTAGGACGGGCCGCCTCTGTCTTAGAATATACAGGATGTAATTTAAATCATTAGCATAAATTGAGCCCATGATAGTACATCATTTGTAGATGATTATTAAAGAGTAAAGAATGTAAATTATTTCATTTTTATAGAAAATTATGAAGATTGCTGCGGCGCCTAACGCAGTTGGCACGGATGATTTTGATACATTTAAACGTTTTTATACCTTGTATGTACTAATTAAAAACAGTAATTCATTATTTTAATTAAATTTTGTATTGTAGCATTTGATTAAGTAAGTTATTCCATTTTTTGGAGTTATTATTATTACCAAACCAATGTGTTAGAATTCAAAAATGTTGGTCCACATGTGACCGGTATAAGGAGTAGGTATCTAGTTTCAAAGGATGCTAATGAATTCAATTACACCCAGTATAACCACCAACAAGCCCCACCGCTAAGAGTAGGTACCACTTTTTGTAGCGGTCACCCATAGTGACTGCAGCGAACGTTGCCTAACTTTAGGATTAGGACGCAATAGGTATAGTCGTGCTTCGCTATAAGCTGCTATTGTATGGGGAAAGAGGCTCTCATGGGCGCACCCTATAGTGTGGACATTTCACACAGCGCCATCTAGCCCCAAACTAAGCATAGCTTGTACTATGGGAACCAGATAACTGATACAATACTTATATTCTTTTTGTTTTTGTTTGTAAATACATACATAGAGTACAATATAACACCCAGACACAGAACAAACATCATGATCATGATTTGTGTGATGAACATCTATGTTCATCACACAAATGTTTGTCCCGGGTGGGAATCGAACCCGCAGCCTCCAGTTCAGAAGGCAGAGCTACTACCACCTGAGCTATCAGGCCCGTCATAGTCAGAGGTTGATGATGATACTGAAGTTGGGGAACGGAATTAAGGTCTTCGTAGTTTCAGCAGTATTTATCCGCCTAATGATCACGGCTTCCAAGGAAAAGAAAGTGTTAATAACTCACGGTAGTGTTGCAGTTTTATCTGACTGTAGAGGCATGGCAATAATCAAACGTGGAGCCCTGAGCAAATTCTTTTGATACGGAATAGCCAGTGACAGAAGACGGAGAGCTTTTGATGAAATCATTTTTATTAAATTATCTCCAAACGATTATGGCCAATCAATTTAGGTTATCTTAAACCTATTTAAACCGGTACAATAGATATCTGTGATCTAATATAAAATGATTTTAAACTCAATTTTTGGCGGAATAAGTCATAAGTAATAAGTTTTTGACAATCATAGAACATCAATAGATAAGGTGGGTACTTTTTTAATATACAGTTAAGCTTTAGCTGGAAGCAAGGAGTTTATGCGAACTATTATGGATAGGTACCTAATACATACTCACCTCACAGAGTTCGCCATATTACATAGGTCCTATAATTCAAATATTTTACCTACTCAATAGTGCGAACATTTGATTTGGTAATTGTAATAAATGTAGAAGCCTATTACCACCACAGATTAGAGTAAATAAATCTACATTACCAATTTTCCACCTACCTACATAGAAAGCTAAAAAAAAAGAATTTTTGAACGTATGCAAAAATCATTTGAAGTATTTCCGGTTTCCGGCCGCCATTTGTAATTTTGCAGGCCTACGGTTGGCCCCATGCTGTGCTCATGCGCGACTAAATGGCGTTGTAAAATAAAATAGCTTATACAAAATTGCTTATATTATATTAGAAATGTCACGCCTAATGCTACGGCGTATTAGCGTAATTTTTTTGTGCTCTGATCCGTATAAAGTAAATTGACAAAGGTAGGTATAAGTTGAATGAATGAATGAAATCTTAGGTAGGTTATATTTGAGGTTTATCAACCTAATAGCAGTTAAATATTTATCAAAAACATAGAACTTTAAATTATGCTTGCATTGAACCCATTTAAATTTTTAATATAATTAAGTACTTAATTAACAACAATAACTACGTGGTAGACTAATAAGTCATTACATTGATTGATTTTAGTCTTAATGTATTTTTTTATCAACTGCCTATCATGAACTTTAAAAATAAATAAGACAAAAATATTCAACTAATAACGCTCACTAATCAATAATAAAATGTACAAAATTGGTCCTTCGAGCCCTGTGCCGGAAAATATCATGTCAATTATTAATTTTCTACAAAATCTCTACATTTTACATGGATCTATACATGTTTTGATGACAACATAAATGGTAAGGATCAAAGAAATATGCCGTCGCGATCGCGATAGGCTGAATTTTAGGTGTGGTTTTTCTGCAGTCAATCATTAGCCAATCAATCAACCAATGACCGCGCGTGTTCTTATTCATCCAAGCCATCCAAGCCCTCACGAAGGGTTAATTTTTTACCATAAAATTAGTGTTCTGCTTTTCACAAGCTTTTCTGGATCCTGCCATTAAAATAAGGCTTACCTAATGTCAAAATAAAAAACGTAATGTGTTGTTTCATTTATTTATTTATTTATGGACCTTCAACAGTTCTACATGAAGGCCAGGGGGTTTAACGGTCATCTCTCACCTTTCTCGAAGTTAGAACGTTGAACTATTCGTTCGCAGTTCGCATGTGGCTTATCTATGCAAAGCTTGTGAAATCGCCGTTTTGCAAGGCATTCATATTCATATATACATAATAGGTGGAAGCAATTAAGTTGTAATTTTTTGATAAATATGAACGCTGTAATTGCGTAGTAGGTGGCCCTTACGTGTTTTAGTTTTATTTTGCAACCACAGATGGGTACCTCTAGGCAGGTGCATACCTATTAGGTATTGTAGGGTGCTAAATTTCCCAAGATAAATGTAACCTAATGGAGATAAGCTACTTATGTATTTAAAATTTTGATCTCGGTTGTGCAAGCAATCTGTGTCCGTTCTCCAAATCCGTCAACTGTTTTGGAAATAATTTAAATAAACAGGGCCCGAAGTCTGATATTTTGTGTCATGTGTAATTGTCTCATAATGGTTCATAAATGGTACCATAATGACAGATTTTGACACTAATGGTAGTCTACTTATGGTTTGTAGATTTTGACACTAATGTTAGTCTACAAACCATAAGTAGACTACCATTAGTGTCAAAATCTGTCGTTATGGCACCATTCGTGAACCATCATGACACAATTGAAACAGCAGACTTCGGGCCTAACCTAGCTGAGGTTAGCACGGTCAGTAGAGAAAAGTAAGACAATTTTGTCTACCGTCCGTTCTAACCCAGCAGGAATATATTTGTTCGGATTTTACACCAACCCGACCAAGGTGAAACAAATGTGACCTTGGTCGGTGGTTGGTCCCGATCGTGTATTTCGCTCATTATTCGTATCATGTTTGACTGGCTCCACTGGTGGAGGACTTTATTATAGAAGTTACCTTAACTTGATGTTAATAACATATCCATCACCTCCCTCCCCCTCCCTTCATTCCCACTCCCATGTCCATGCGGTGGGGGGAAAAAAGAATACAATAGCATCGGACCCCTACAATACGCATAACTCCTATCCCTCCCAGAAAAAATTTGAATTATTGTTATGTACACTTATTAGTAGGTAGATATAAACCTACGTAGATTCGTAGCTAATTACCATGAAGACATGCAATCCATCTAACGTACGTAGTTAGGAGTACCTACCTATCAGTGCGTATCAAATTGAGCTAAAACTTTTATTTTATTTATAGCTTTTTAATAGCCAGCTACAGCCAGTGTTCAAGTTAGGAATATTATGTTCGAAATATAAAAACTGGGATAATAGGTGGGCGGGACCGCGCGCCTACTGGCCTGCGCGCTCGTAAATCGAACGGCTCGTTCCAATTTCAAAATTATGGTTTTTCTAAACCACAACACTGCCCAGTGCCCAACTCTGCCCACGGATAATAATCACATAGTGGCGATGGGTGTAATTTTCACAGATAATTTCATACCTAAATACACGCCTAGAGCTTTTATAATAAGCAGTGATTGGAACAATTTGCAAGGCACGCTGCTTATGCAAAAATTTACCTATAAGCCAAATTCTTTTAGAGACGTGGTGATTGATTTTTTCATTATTCTTCAGAGAGTAGGTAACTTATTAAACTTTAAATTAGATTGGATAGACCACAATATAAAAATTTTATTAAAAAAATAAAACAGAAAATGTAGGTAGGTAACGCAAGCGAAATCGCAGGTGTCAACTGGTTAAATTGAGTCGTTAACCGTGAGAACATCACGAATGTTGGCAGTGAATGGCGACAACGATCGCCTCACTACAGGAAGGCCTTACTTACCGAAGCCACAGGACAGATATCAAAAAGATAAGCGTAAAGCAAAGGAAAGGTCATATTGCCTACTAGCTAGCGCGTCCCTCTGCTATCCGTTACGGATTACAGCTAAATTTCTTAATTTCTACGCGTATTAACGAATAATTCTAGCCCCCTTCGTTTGTTTTCTATTGTCAATTATTATTATGGTTTGCAGTTCGTTTGTCCGCACAAAGACCTAACCTAGGTACTTAACAGTGATTGTCCAGATTTGCTGTTTTGCATAGACCAGGCCTATCAATAAACTCATCTCTTCAACATGAAACAAGCATTCAAACTCCGCTATTTACGCTCCCATAGTTCGTTCACAATGGCGTGCCCGGTAAATAGAGCAAAAAGTGGCAGAAACCTCGTCCCGGGATCACATCTCGCGACATTTAAATGTGCCGGCGGCGCTTTTGCGGCCGCCATTTGCATCCGATATCGCGTTGATCGGCCATCTTGGTTTTTTTGGCGCCAATGCAGTCCTAAAGCTTAGCGTATACTGAGTGCAGAAATAATGTAAAAATGTCATAAAGATCTTAGAGAGACCAAACAAAAAAATCATTAAAATTTGGCCCTGGTTGGTTTAGGAATTCAGTGAAAACGATAATTTAAGTCATTCCTAAAAAACCCGCTTGTTTCTATAATTTTTAGCAACTGTTGCTGGGTGGTAGATACATCAATAGGTAAGTGTGGTTTACACTTTAAAATCCAATCCATTGTAATTCAGTGACATTATTTACATTATATTTGACGGGCCCGATAGCTCAGTTGGTAGTAACCCTGCCTTCTGAATTGAAGGCTGTGGGTTCGATTACCACCCAGGACAAACATTTGTGTGATGAACATAGATGTTTGTTCTGTGTCTGGGTGTTATATTGTATTCTATGTATGTATTTACAAACAAAAAGTATCTAAGTACTATATCCGTTATCTGGTTCCCATAGTACAAGCTATGCTTATTTTGGGGCTAGATGGCGCTGTGTGAAATGTCCACACATATTTATTTATTTTATTTATTTATTAAATTTAGTATCCGCACGCACGTACCTATACCTACCTATATACCTACGTACTATAATATCCGTATGCACCTACTATATACCTATATACAGAGATGTACAAGATACCCTATACTAAGTATTTATATACTAAATACAAGATACTTTTAAAAAAAGTATTTGAGATACCAGATACAAGATACTTTTGAAAAAAGTATCTGAAATACTAGATACAAGATACGTATCTTCTAAATACTTTTTATAGATACAAGATACTTTTGAAAAAAGTTTTTTATTAAGCTTCAACTTATTACATGAATCATAGATAGATCGCGTAAATGTGACAAATCACCTATACTTTAAGGTATTTTATTAGGTATTTAAGGGGTTTAATTGAAGCTTAAGTAAAACCAGTTCATATACTAATCACTTTTCTTCGAGTATCTCTAGTTATTATATAGATTAGATATTGTAGGGTTTCGAAGTCAGCTGTGCCAGTACACCATGTTTTCACTACTTGTAATAGAGGAATCAGGGTTCTCTAAGAATAATATGTTACAAGATTCGTCTTTTACCCTTTTTTTTATAACTCATTATTGTGTAAAGCGGGAAATTCATAGTTTTCAAATTCTTATTTAAGCAAAAAAGAAAAGTTTTTGAAATAAACAATGTCCTAAATTTGTCGATCTACTTTTTTATTTTGGGTTTTAATACGCATTATATAGAGCAAAAAAAAACGAATATTTATGATTTTATTTATTTGTTTATTTATTTATTTATTTCTGTAACAAAATCCACAATCGCCTGCTCAGCGTAATTTTTCCTATAGGTTAATTTGTAAAGAAAAAATTTAAATAACGACTCGATGTTGGGCTTGAAATTGAATTCATCCATCCCTAAAGCTTTGCTTTACTTAAGCTACCGTGATACGTGGTCTCATGTCCGAATTTTTCTGTCACCTTTTATAACCAACGCTTTGGTAGCGCTAGACTGAGCGATTCTTGGGGAATCATCTCAAAAAAAAAAGAAAAGAAAAAGTGGTCACAAGTCCAAAATTCGGACATGAAAGCACTTGTCACGGTAGCTTAAGTAACGCATACAAAGAATATCTCGGCTTGAGGGATGGATGGATGCGGGTTCAAGCCCAGTTCGTGATTCAAACTTTTTCATTAAAAATTAATCTGTCAAAAAAACTAATTTATGTTTTTTTGTTATAGTTTAGTTCATTTTATGATGTCTTACTTGGCTTCCAATAATTTGCTTCCGTAGTGACGTCATCAAAAGTTAAATAACGGTTTTCAAATTTTTTTTATGTGAATGAATGACGTGACGAGCTAGTCGTTCACCTGATGTTAAGCGACACGGTCGCCCATAACAGTTGCAGTGTTACTCGGAATTTAAGCATGAAATACTAATAACCCGTAACTATTTTTGATTTTTATGAGTGATCATCAGTAACCCATTCCTCGAAATGTTTTTCTAATTACATTAAATAAAAACCCCCAGCAGCGTTAAGACTTAGCTATGTACGCGAAAATAAAATATCTATTATTATTATTGAACTTTTGTTTGAACACAATATTATTATGCTATAAGTGTGATTGCTATCGTCCAATACTTTTTGTAATATTCATGAATGAACTAATCAAATATGTATGTGACATTGTATCTGATTTACAAGTAATTGTCTATGCGGATGACACGAATGCAATAGTATCAGCAAATAACATCCAGCAATTGGAAACAAAAGTCAACTTTGCTCTTGCATCCTTTCGTGATTGGTTCCTTGCTAACAACTTAAAATTGAACATAAAGAAAACGCAAGTTATTCTCTTTAAATCAACGGTACACAATCATCAGACGATGAGTATAGTCCTCAAAGAAGATAATATAAGCACTGTGGAATGTGTCAAATTCCTTGGAGTACAAATCGACCAATTTTTGAATTGGAAAAGTGAACTAGCTTCCATTGATAATTATATAAGCTCAGCATGTTACGCTCTCAGAAGCCTACGCGATGCAGTAAACATCAAACAACTTAAAACAGTCTACTTTGCTCTTGTGGAGTCCAAGTTGAGATATAGCATCCGATGTTGGGGTAGTAGCTATGATTATAATATCAAAAGGGCGTTTATTTTGCAAAAGCGTGTCATTCGTACCATGGTAGGCATTCCACCGTGGGAGTCCTGCAGAGATAAGTTTAGAGAACTACAAATCTTGACGGTTCCTAGCTTGTATGTTATGGTTTTGCTCACAGATGTTATTAAATTTAGACATAAATACGAGACAGCGGAACAGAAAATCATAAGATTAGAAACAAGAAGAAAAGATTTAAATTGTGCTCTTTTATCAATATTGAATATTGCGAAACACTGTTCTAGGTATCAAGCTGTTAAGTTATTTAATTGTTTGCCCATGGAGATGAAATCGATCGATAGTCTTTCTATCTTTCAAACAAAACTGAAAAGACTTTTGCTGGAAGAGTGTTTTTACTCCGTACAGGAATTTATTGACAAGAACGGCAATGTTTGATAACTTCACCTCTTATAAGTAATAAGTATTAGAGGTACATAATATTAGCTACTCGTGATCCTACGGAGTTACGAATTAAGAAATATGTTATGTTATGTGTTATTTTTCTTGTTATGTTATGTGTTTTATTAATTTTCAATTATAATAATTATGTAGGTAGATATTTTAATTTTCAGACACAATGTAAAAATTGTTATTGAATAAATTTATTATGAATTATTAATTATTAATTATGAATTATGATTAATTGTCGACAACTTAACCACAGCGTTATAGCACAAAACATTGTTTT
The DNA here is from genome assembly GCA_963580505.1 of Ennomos erosarius. NCBI lineage: Eukaryota > Metazoa > Arthropoda > Insecta > Lepidoptera > Geometridae > Ennomos > Ennomos erosarius. The sequence continues at coordinate 1,167,187 of OY756996.1, read as the reverse complement.
GTGGCAGCGATGTCAGCATTGATGGCATTCAGTGAATGTGATGTTATAAAACATACTAACCCGAAGACACAGCTTTATCAGAAATATTGAATTATTAATAGTCATGTTCGTGTGGTGTCTGGCTGGGTTTATTTTGCAGATTTTCAGTGTTTCAGTTTTTTCTATTATCTAGCAATTTTACTCCAGAGTTTGCAGGATCTCAGTAAATTAAATTACTGCTATTTTATTTTAAAACTATGGGGGCGCATATACGTTTAAGCCCTAGGTTTAATATTTAGTAATTACTACTTACAGGTTAACTTATCGCAAATATTCATAATTCAACAAGCAGCACTTTTGCAAACACAATATCTTAAATTTCTTATCCCATTTCAAACTGTCATTGTTGTACATCCTAAGTCTATGCGTAATACGGAATCAAGCTAACCTTTGACCTACCATTAGTATTTATATTATAGAACTTCCTTGTACGGAATACACTACAGTGTGAAGTGAGCAAAATGGTGAAGGTTGATTTAAATTTAAAGATGACGTTCAGTTTTATGTAAGTGTAAGATTGTGCAGGTGTAACAGTTTTATTATGACAAAAAGTATCTTGGCAAAAAAGTATTTGCTAAATACAAGATACAAGACAAATAGTATCTAAATACAAGATCCAAATACATTTTAAAAAAAGTATCTAGATACAAGATACAAAATACGTATCTTGTATCTGTATTTCAGATACTTGTATCTTAGATAAGTCACATCTCTGCCTATATACAGAAGAATGGATAAGTAGGTAGGTGGTAGATACCTACTTAGGCACTACATTAATGCCGTTAGGTAACCTAGCAGGTTTAGGTTTAGGGCCTACCAAGACAGGTCAACGCCTGAAACCCGTTAAAAAGCAATAAAAACAATGTGACACGATAATCGACACTATGCCTACTCACACACACACCCACTTGCCCACGCGAGGTATAACCTAGGTACTGTATGCCCCAGACCTAACTGCAAAACCATTTTATTTTTTACATTATTCGGTAGCGGCTCTGCAAAGGTGCATTCAATTATACCTCGTATATATTATTTTTGTTTAGGTAGTCGTGGTTCGAGTGATGGCTATCATACAGCCAAATATGTGCCTAATTGGTACGAACTCAAGATAAAGGAGTGTAATTACGTCCGAGCAACGTGTTTATAGATATCTTGTTTTAATGTATTTATAAGAAAGGTTTAATAATTTTTAAAAACGCTAACTTTTTTGCAGGATATGTCATTTCAATACATTTTTTGAGTTAGCGTGAGGCGATAGCGTTAGTGGTTGGTATCTTTGCTAGACCCCCTGAACACAACAGCCACAGTGAAACAGCCACACCCCAGGGAAAAATATTACTCTAAACGCATATTTTTTTTCAGAATGAATGACTTGACGAGCTAGTCGTTTACCAGATGTTAAGCGACACGGCCGCCCATAACAATTGCTGTGTCACTCGGAACTTTGAAATAATAAAGTTTCGCATGATACTACACTGCGCACATCATCCTGAGACATCACACCAGATTACTAGACTGTGTGATAGGGTCGTAGTCTCATTTGCCCAATAATTTTACTAGCTACAATGCCCTTCAAACCGGAACACGGTGGTGCTTGCACACACCATGGCATTGCATGGCGGCAGAATAACTGGCAAAGCGGTGGTACCTACCTAGACGAACTTTGCAGAAAAGTCCTACCACCTAAAGAAACGATTTTACATAGCATTAAAATACACAGATAATAATAACACCTATTTTTATTTTCATCACAAAACATTAGAATATTTACAAACGATATCCCTATAGAAGGCGAATATAAGATCGCTCGCTGACCGGCAGCGCTCGAGCGCTTCTTTGTACGCATCTTCACTGTAACTGCCTTCCGTGAAACCTGAAATTAAAGAACCAAGATTTGGGTTATAATTCCTGCTATTTTTTATTGCACTACTTAATAATATTCAGATGTGAAATCAAAAATAAAATATCTCAAAAAATAACAAGGTTACAAGCAATTTAAAATACACGAATAGAAAGAGATGGTTCAAACGTGCAGTGACGTCAGTTCTTGCTCCTTCAGAGTACCTCATTACTAAGCTGTGGTAGCTTTACATACAAACTCTTTGGCATGTGTTGCCACAACTTGCGTTTTCATAGTAACTTTGGGGACCTCTGTTTTGCGAAAAAACACCACACCAAATCCAGACTGCCCTCAGGACTGCACCTAGATTTGGTGTGATTCGGGATTTAAATTGTATGTAAACTTTAGAGATATCTGGGCGTTTTTTTCCCACTACTTCCAATAGTAACATGATTGTCTTTATTTATACAACATTACATACCCGAAACTAAGCTCTTATCCCGGCTATCAAAGACAAAAGTCATGCCAGCTCTGGCCCCCTCAATGTTCCTCGGTGGCTCCAAGACAATGTTTCCCTTGTCGTCTACAGCGCAGGTGATTGCTGCGAAGGTGCTGCGCATCATCACGCCAGAGTTCAGGAGGGCGAGGCAGCAGCAGTTTATGGCACAGGACAGGAGCTGGGGAAATAAAAGCTTAACTTCACACTAGAATCTTGTACCACTTTGTTTTACACTGGACGTTGCTTGTACTATGTTATACTGATTCTGACTTAATAGAACCATAACTAATAGACTACTTCAAAAAACAGTTTCTGGCTTAGGATTGGAGCTGATGTAATTAATTTTCGCTGACATTTTACACAGCGCCATCTAGCCTTTAATTAAGCAAAGCTTGTACCAAGACCATTTGATTTAACACTGGATACTGGACCTTGTTTAAATTATAGGAAATGGTATTCTAACTCAGTATGACAACCAGATATAACTGGATAAAATACTTAAATACTGTATAATTTTCATAAAATAATATATATTAAATAAAATACAAATTGATCTCATATCCAAACTCACCCTTCATCTTTTATAAGCAATAATAACAGGATAGATATATTGAGTGATTGTTTTAGTATTCTTCCCACTCCCACTTAATTTTCAATTTTAAAATGTTTGAGGAAGAGTAAGGGATGAGATTATTGTGGGCGGCGCGTCCATCGGAAGTGCGCATTGCGCGTCGAGGCAAGCTGGCGCGCAATGTTCTAATCTAATTCTAATTTGGAATGGGGGCGGTAAGACCTGCACTGACGTCCCGCTTGGGGTGTATTGTGCATTTCCCCCTGCAGCATCTATCCAAGCCAGCCCAGCTCCTTGAAGTAACGGAGTGCGGCTTTGGGGTGCTGGCACAACTGCTCCAGTGTTGGCATCGCAGATGGTGACTATGATGAGCGCGATGTTCGTTATGTCACCACAAGATTGTGAGCAAATGAGAAAGTGTAGGAGTGTATGAATCAAATAGGCCTCTAACTCCATACAACTTCAAATTCTTATTATAGCTTTTGGGGTTGCCACAATTTCACCATTTCATGGATAGACTAACAAAAGATACAATGGAGATTGATTGCACTCTATAAATTAAATTCCTGACACACACACATACAAACATACAATAGAGGTTTTTGTTTAAGCTTTACTTCAACATAGTTGTCACATCAAAGATGATGTTTCCATCCCTGAATAGAAAACTCACAAACAATCTGCTGAAATTAACGAGGCAAGACCTCCGCCTTATGGTCGGTATCATCACAGGTCACTGTAACCTCAATTATCACCTGCACAAAATCGGTGCCACAGACAGCCCTCTGTGCCGGGGTTGTATGCAGGAAAACGAAAGAGTGGAACATGTGCTGTTATTATGCACAGCCACAGAAGAGACAAGAGAAACGACACATCTACTGAACGAACAAGAACAACGAGCGCAGGATCGTTTGCAATCGGTCTCCAAGTCACCATCTAATGTAACATCACTGGAACAGTTGTGCCAGCGACCTAGAGCCGTGCTCCGATACATAAAGGAGCTAGGCTGGCTTGGGTGAATGCTGGCAGGGGGAAATGCACAATACACCTCATGCGGGACATCAGTGCAGGCCTTACCACCCCCAAATAGAATAAGAATAAGAATAGTTGTCAAATAAATGTGTTCTATCTATAAAACCTACCCCTTAAGGTTAAAAACATACCCCTCCAAAATCCTCCAGCTCCTGAATGGCGACAGTGATTCCCGAGCGAGGGTACACACTGCCGAGTATTGCTGTTTCACAGTTCTGTTTCACCACATGCTCTTTATACCTGTAATTTATGAAAGTTTTATTAGAGAACATGGTCAAGAATCATAAATTTAATAGGGCATACTAAAAAAAATCTTGTGATGACATGGCAGTACATTGTTTTGTGTTAATCTGATAGCACCCTCAGCATTAAAATCTGTTACTAAGCACTGAAGAATGAGTTTACGATGTGGCTCTATTTTACTAGTATAATTAATTCTGTTCAATCTCATTGTATTAATCATTGTGTTCAATTATCATCTCATTCTCATATAATTTAAGTACATGCATGGCTTTGTAAGTTATTTAAGATTTATGTTATTTTCTCTTCACTTGTTATCTATCAACGTTATTTGTTAGCATTTTTATCTGTTAGGACACTTTAAACGTTGAACTTTATAACCATAAGCAAAAACTGTTTAAGGCTTTCTTGTGTTTATAATCATAAATTATTAGCTTCTAAGCAGCTGTTAGTTTTCCATGTGGAATAAAAAAAAAAAATATAGGCTAAGACACTCTTTCTGTCTGATAAATGCTGAAACCCTGTAGGAATGTTATCATCAACAGCCTGAAGATGTATACTGCTGAACAAAGGCCATCTCCATAGAGCAACTATAAGCAGCTGTTTTCCTCTTGCATCCAACAGCTCCCCATGGTTTTGATCAGGTACCCTATTACAATGAATGTAGCAGCGCTGCTGACGCTCATATGTTGCTCACCAGCTGTCAAAATTGCATGAACTTTGACAGCAGTTGAGCGGTAGATGTGAATCACTGCTAGATTCATAGTAATAGGTAAGCAACTATTACCTGTCCGCCACTGAAGGTTTTCCACTCTTGGGGCTGAATAGCACTTCTAGTGTGGCCTTCTCTATGCTCTGACTACCCATCTTGATGTCTAGAGGGCCATTGACACTGACCAAAGTCAATGTGTCACCTGGAACAGTTAGCATTTTGATGATTACACACAAACGTGTTGATTTTGAGATGAACATTGACTAAAAGCCTGCACTCATTTTTAAAGATCTCTTTATTCTACATAGCTAAGTACGACAATGCAACTTACTACTAGAATTCATACTACACAAGTCCTTATATATATTGCCACTTTTGGATAAGACTTTTGTAACTTTGAGCATAGTAATTGACTGTGGCCTCTTTCTGATGGAATTAAGTTTTAGTGACACCTATTTACCTTGGGATAAAATCGCAGAACCATCCGATTTATTGAGGTAGTTCAGTTCACATTTCATAGTTTTTAGCTTGAAGTCTTTTGAATCTCCATCCCCGAAAACCATTGTGCCGTGCCGCCAAATAGTTACAATCACAACAACAAACTTCGAATTCGAAAATTCCGTCTCGAAACGAAAGAAAGCGAGCAGCGGGGTCCGGGGAGGCGAAAAATGTTTGTAAACAAAAAGAAACACGTGTGACCAGTGTTGCCAACGCCGACGGGACTAATATCGCCATTTTTCTGCCTAGAGTAGCCGATTTTCAGGTTCCGTTTCCCTTATCGAAGGGTTCCGTAGCCTAAAAAGTAGCCCAAACCTCAAACATCAAAATATCGCTTAATTAAATAAAATAGTAGCTTTTGACGAACCTTATTTTTCAATAGCTGACCCGCCTCGTCTTGGTTTATTAGTTTTACGCCTTATCTCAGTAAAAGAAAAACATGGGAAAAGGATCAAAGCAGGCAGGCGGATACAGTGCGCTAGCACCTGCCTCCCTTAACTGCCATTATAAGTATAGATGAGTAAAAAAACGGGTACCTACTTTCAAAGCACTAAAAACTATATATCCCCATTCCAAAATTTTAGGTCATCATCAACAGCCTGAAGACGTTTATTGCCGAACATAAGCCTTCCCCAGAGAGTGCCACTCTGAGTGGCTAAGCACCTCCTGCATCCATCGGATCCCCGCGGGTTTCATCAGATCGTCGGTCCACCTAGTGGGAAACCGGCCTACACTGCGGCTTGCGGTAGGTACCTACGTGTTCGCCGCGCAAGCTTTGGTCAAATAAAGTAAACTACCATTATAAAAATATTTTTTGCACTTTTATACCCTCTTGGTTTACATAAAATATCTAAGATTCTGGAATGGGGTGTTGTTTGATTATGCTTCGTCCACCAGCTATAATAAGGCACCAGCATAACAAGACAAGACTTTCGTCAACGTCATTTTATTTTGTCGTGGTTGAAAATGGCCACTTTTGTTTAATTTCTCATATTTTGTTGCCTTTTTACTAAAGCTTTTAACACTTTACTGATAAGGCTGATAGTTTAGATAATCTAAGCTGTGAATAATGTTGACAGAGCGTGAAGCTAATCTTTGCCGGTCGTTTAAGTTACTTTTACACAAAATTCGCCCCATTTACATACCATTCACGATACTCAAAAATCAATACCTTTTGTAGATTTTTTAGTAATTCGTGTATACCTACTTCGCGCTCACGTCACAACATCATCATTCTTTCTTAATTTTTTTTAAAGTAGCCTAAAAGGCGACCAGTCGCCAATCACATTTATACGTCGCCTACTCCTAGCCCAGGGGGTCTAGCAATGATCCCACATGCTAACGCTAACGCCTCACGCTAACTCCAAAAATGTATTGAAATGACATTCGCTGCGGAAAAGTTAGCGATTTCCGAAATGTCATTCCAGTACTATTTGGAGTTAGGGTGAGGCGTTAGCGTTAGTGGTTGGTATCTTTGCTAGACCCCCTGAGCAGCCTAAATGGCGATATATCAGCTACGTTGACCACACTGCGTGTAACGTACGTGATGCGTTCGTGTGTCATTTCTTCTTCTTCTTCTTTAACTTGAATGGCTTTTGACTCTTATGACAGAATGACAGTGATAGTGACAAATAACAATAGATCAAGCACAACAACTGCCCACCTATATTCTTGTAAGTCGAGTGCTTGTTGCAAGTTTTAACATCTAAAATATAGATAGATATAAATAGACGTGACTAGCCTGCGTTATACAATCTAAGGAATAATAAAAGATTCTATGATTTTACATTGATTACCTATCATATATTTGTCAATGTCATAATTTGTCATATTTTCAGTGTCACGTGTAGAATAGTGATGAGTGCTGCCCAACAAACCCTGGACCGTATGTTCGAATGATTTGCCAATCAGCAATCGAATGATTATTCATCACAAATGTTTGGTGATAAAAATCTGATTGGCGTTAAAATTAGTTTTTATTCGAATGACAAGAAATTTTATTATTCAAGTAGTTTTTAATCAATTTAATTGCGCCTCGCCTCGCACCCCACCAGATGTCTCGCCTCGCACCTCGCATGTACGAAGAAACATTGGTGCTAGCTCGCTCGATATTTGTCTCGTCCACTTCAAGTCAAGAGTTCATTTACAAAACGATCAATTTGTGAATGAAATCTCGACTTGATCTTAAGCATTGTGGACCCTAAGCATCGTTCTGTAATAGGAGCCCGCTTGGGCTCGTCCGAAAAAACCGCTTCCGATGTGAGTGCCTCGCCTCGTACCTTGCGTGCGAGAGTGATCGTATGTTATAGGTCATTAACTATAAACTATAATATACGATTTATTATAGGTACGAACTATGCACATATCAAACGAAGTATCTCTCCTTGGTCTGTGAGTTGTGACTCTAACTGAGACATGTTTTGTTCTTCTGATGAATATTTGATTTTATTAACTTTCGAATTCTGAAGTGCATATTTACTCTCGAATAATGAGACGTTTTATTAAAAAAAAACTAGTTCCGCTTCTGTTACAAGATGGCGTAGTAACGACGTATTTCAAACATGGTTGTAGTTTCAAACCACGGAGTACAAAGAAAATGTCAAATTCAGTTGATTGGTGTAGAATTTAAACCATTACTGAGAAAACATGGCTTTATTCGATAAAAATCTAGCTTGTAATAAACTGACAATGTCAATACCTAATACATCACAAATCAAATAGTTCGAAAGCAAGAAGAGGCCAGTTGCCTATTTACCACATTCTCCCGTGGTTAGAATGTAACATAATCTTGCAGATAAGCAGGAGAACGTCGCTCTCTGGCTGAGCGACGTGGTTCAGGAACCTCTGTGCTACTAGACTCTGGTTCACGTTCATTAGACTCGGCAGAAACCCAGCTGGAATCCGATTCTGTTTCAGGATCTTCGATATCAGGAGAGGCATCTCCTGTTGGCGCCAGGTGTCGATTTGAAACTATCAGTTCTCGGCCATTCTGTAATCTTACATGAGAATGCAGAGGATTGGCATCAACGAGTTCGACTTCTTCAACTATGGGGTCATATTTACTTTTCCTGGTATTGTTCCTCAATAGTGCTCTCTCCGCGCCTGTGAGCTATGTTGGCATTGACTGTCCGTTTGAAGATCTGCGAGGATGTTTAAACATTCGCTCATGTGGAGTGCATCCAGTCGCAGTGCATAATAAAGATCGAATGGAGTGCAGCGATTGCTCGAGGACGGTTTCCCAGCGGTTGGTAGGAAGGTTTAGCGATTTTAACGAGAGTTGCACAGTTTTCCATATAATACCATTGTATCGCTCAGTTTGACCATTGCCCTATGGGTTATAGGGTGTTGTGTAACTAGTAGCCACGCCCATCCCATGCAGAAAATTTTTCAGATCAGCTGATACAAATGCTGTTCCTCTATCAGAATGTACATAGGTTGGTATGCCGAATAGTGCAAATAGCTCTGATAGCTTCTTTTTGACCGTCTCTGAGCTTAGGTCAGAACAAGGGAATGCAAAAGGAAATCTGGAGTATTCGTCCACTATAGTAAGCATGTAACGGTTATTTGTATCACATGGTAATGGGCCTTTGAAATCAATAGCAATCCTTTCAAATAGGGCAGTTGCCTTTATTAAGGTCCCCTTTGTCCTAAGAAATCTGGGTTTTATCTCTGCACAAATCGGGCACGACCCAGTGATTCGCCTAACATCTTCGACCGAATACGGTAAGTTTTTAGCTCTAACCCAGTGAACCATACGTGTAATACCAGGATGACATAGATTCTTATGAAGATCGAGAAGGTTGTCGTTGACTGATTGAGTTGTTGCTGTAACGTTTACTCGTGAGAGTGCATCCGCAACAATGTTGTCTTTGCCTGGGCGGTAAGTGATATCGAAATCGTAGCTTGAAAGCTCCAAGCGCCAACGTTGAATTTTATCATTCTTGATCTTAGAAATATGCTTCTGATCAAACATAAACGATACTGATTTCTGATCAGTAATCAGTCGAAATGTTTTACCGATAAGAAATTGTCTCCACCTTCTTAAGCTTTCCACAATAGCTGCAGCTTCCTTCTCTATCGCAGAATGATTATGTTCATGAGTACTTAAAGTTCTTGAAAAGAACGCTACAGGTCTCCCTTCTTGGGTAAGAGTGGCTGCAATAGCGTGGTCAGACGCATCTGTCTCTACAGTTAATTGAATATTGGGATCAATTGATTTGATTGCTGATTTAGCTATTTCTGCTTTAAGTGATTGAAATGCTTCCACGGCTTCAGTTGATAGGGGAAGTTTCTCTGATTTAGCAAGAAATTTTATTTTGTCTGAAAATTTTGGAATCCATTTAGAATAATGTGCGAAAACGCCCATGGTTCGTCGTAATTGTATATATTTAATAATAAATTGTAGAATTTAAACCATTACTGAGAAAACATGGCTTTATTCGATAAAAATCTAGCTTGTAATAAACTGACAATGTCAATACCTAATACATCACAAATCAAATAGTTCAAAAGCAAGAAGAGGCCAGTTGCCTATTTACCACAATTGGATCACAGAGTACGTTGTCGATTTGTCGATAGAAAGCCATTAGAGTATATGCCTTCCATAAAATTAGGATAGAATACTAAACTCGACTTGACTTCTTGGTTTATGGCTTTTGTGGCTAGTTGTCACAATTCTGCCAATGCCGTTTCATGCTAGTGTCATGAACTTTTGGAGATGGTGTATTACAAAAGAATATGATCGGTGGAGAAGAGGGAAGTACTAAACTCGATACATAATTATCTTAATAATAACAGAATGTAAAACCCCCATTCTATCGGGTCTTAATAAAATTACAGCTTTTATTTTAATAACACGCCTCAGATAGTGTGATTTGATCATTCGAATGGTCTGGCTACATCTAAAGGTAAACGGGTTGAGAGTTTTGGCGGGAACGTTCACGTTGTTGCATTGTATTATTATTCAAAACCAGTGCTTTTTTCAGTGTTGATGTTTAAAATTGGTGGTGTTTTACGCATTAAGTGCTGAATTACGAGCATGAGTGAGGGCAAGTAATATAATTGGGTGAAACGTGATTTTTCGTGTTGCTTCCAAAACTCCATAGAAGCTTCTAGTAAAGTTGCCACCACTTTGCTAGAGCATGACTTAGACTGGACTATATTACACGATGAAAATATAATACTTGACACTAGCTAAATACATTATGTATGGAGCCAAAATATAACAAAAAAAAAGTAAACGGTGAAGGTTCTTGGTTGAACGCATGTGTGTTTTAGGGTTCCATACTCAAAGGGTAAAGTGGACCTTAATACTAAACCTCCGCTTTCCGTCTGTCTGTCTGTCCATCTGCTACCAGGATGTATCTCATGAATCGTGATCGTTAGACAGTTGAAATTTTTACAGATGATGTATTTCTGTTGCCGTGATCCGTATTCAAATGGATAGATAGACAGACAAATAATAAAAAATGCTTTTACTTCATATTGATAAGGAATTTTAATCTTAAAAATTATATAATTTATTTTGTAATCGCAAATAATAAATACTCTTACAGTTTGTAAATCATAATTATTCACTGGCATTCAATATAACGATACTTCTTCCTCCATTTTATTTAGCCCACGTCAGTCGCGCAGCAGGCAAACAAATTGACAGTGTGTCCGGGCCTGCGCCCGATGCATCGCTGAACGCACCAACACTATCGTTCAACCGCGAACCTTCGCCGTTTACCTTTATGATTCTGTAATCTGTCTTTGTATTTACACCTGTGATTTACACTGAACAAGTGAACACCCATGAATTTGGTAGCGATGTTTCCTTATTACTTTTAATACCAGTAGAAAAAAAATCGAAACCCAATTAAAAAATCGGTTTATAAATCATCGATTTTTTTATACATAATAAGCGATTATGAAAAATCGATTTAAATAAAAATAGTTAAATAATAATAGTTTTTTTTAATAATCGATTATTTTTTAACTTCCCTAAAGCAAACGTGTAGTGTCAAGTGCAGTGTTGCCAGCTCAGCTCTTATCGAGCTAAATTTAACTCTTTTTTCACATCGGCAGCTCCAAAAATTGTATATAGCGCCTTAGCTCTTTTTTGCAGGATTTTGGCTCTTTTTGTTATCCATTAGGTACATACTTTTCTAGGCAAGTGTGCACTACCGTAGGCCATGTCATCACTTATCTTCAGATGAGAAAGTGGTCAAATGCTATTCCTTCTATTATTATAAATAAAAATACTCACTATAGTTCGCTCAAAGAATACAAAAGGAAGTGTTGTGGCCTAAAAAGTGGCTCTGTCTTTGATACTATCTTAATTTTGACATTAACATCTCATGTTAAGATAGGTATTCTCGATTCCTGATAGAATTCTATAAAACGGGGAATTTATCTAAAATTGTAGTTCAATTTCCGGTACTCCAATTTTCTTTTGATTGTACGTTTTTCTTTTACAACTTAATTTCTTTTCAACTTCTGAGTAATGCTTGGATGTGGTGTTGTGTTGTAGATATTAATCGAAACAGTCATTTATATGGCAAATAGTCAAAAACTCAGTGATGAATGGCGTTGAAGAGGCGCCTTTTCAAGATTGGCTGAAAGAAGTGAGTAATAAAAAGCCCAGCGCACACTGTAGTCATTGTCGCTGCGAGTTAAACCCCGAGAAGGTTGACTTATTGAATCACATAATGTGCAAAAAGCATGTTAAAGCTGCAGATTCGTTTTCATTGAGACAGAAATTGGTATTTCCTTGGTTTAGCTCCTTTTCACTGAAAATTTTAGCTCTTTTTTAAGACACTTTAGCTCTCTTTGGTGAATCAGTGTTGGCATCACTGGTCAAGTGTGCTGACTGCTGACTTGACTGCTGTGTACATGAAAATATTTGGTTTTTCTGATATGAGTTTTGGTTGGTGAATTGGTGATAGAATTTCAAGATTAATGGTTTTATTTACAACATAAGTAACTTAAAACGGGCAAAATGAAGACGCGCTTTAACACATACGATATAGTATGCATGGTCGCTGAGCTACAAAGGTAAATAATAATAGCATAGTTATTCACAATTTTTTTGTGAATTATTATTCTACGCATTGTGTCGTATATGCGTGTATGTTAGTTATTATAGCGTAACTAAGGAATTAAGCGAGCAGCAGCCGAAAGACTAAAAAAAACAAAATTCAAAATCACTTATTTAATTAAAAATCAAAATATAATACTGATTATAAATATATATAAAAATAAAATAAAAAAACAATTAAATTTTGGATTAGGTAGGTACAATAAGCTGTAAGTCCTGTAAGTACTTTTCTAATACTTACATCATCCTCTCACCTCTATGGTTGAGTAACCGCAGGGAAGGATCTGTATCTGGGCCAAATATGCACAAATATAGCAATATTTGGCCATGGGGTCTCATCCGGTACAAATGAAAAATAGCTTGAATGTAAAAAAATGTAGTGATTGAGTCGTGACCGTTACTAGTTAGTGTCCAGTGTATTCATTTGGCCAAAACAGGCAATAAATGTTGCTTGATAATCTTGCGTTATGCAGAAAAAAAAACAATTTGTAAAATAGCCTGAGTTATTCCGTTGTTTGGGATGAGGCATCTGTACTGTAGTTATTATATTATCTGAGATTTGGCCAAAAATCTAAGTACATACATTTTTTGATAATAATTGATTTGATTGATCTATTCAGGTCATGAACCTCCAGCTCCAACCTGTTAATTAAAATCAAGGTTCATGATTATTATTCCATTGAAATAGTACCTAATTTTCATGTTATTATATTTTTCAGGCTCATTGGAATGAGAGTGAATCAGGTATATGATATAGATAACCGAACTTATGTTATCCGATTGCAACAGTCTGAGGAAAAATGCATGCTGCTATTAGAATCAGGAAACAGATTTCATACAACACATTTTGAATGGCCAAAAAATGTGGCTCCATCGGGGTTTACTATGAAGGTAATATTATTAATTCAAGAGGACAGCCAGTTTCTGTGATTGATGATATCCAACACTCACCAACTGCCAATAAAATCTATTTATACTTCAATTTCAACTTCAATCTTAGAACACAAAAAGAACTCAACATTTAGACCAACATATTAAAATAGAAGGTGTAAATAAAATGTACTGTAATTGTACTCAGATTATTTGATTCCAGCTCCGAAAACATCTCAAAAACAAAAGATTGGAGAAACTGTCACAGCTTGGTATTGATCGTATAGTAGATCTGCAGTTTGGCAGTGGTGAGGCAGCTTACCATGTAATCCTAGAGCTTTATGACCGTGGCAACATAGTACTTACGGATTGTAACTGGACTATATTGAATGTACTGCGACCACATGTTGAAGGTGATAAAATCAGGTAAAATAGTTTTTACGTTTGAGCAGATTTTTTATAGTCTTTAAAGGTAGAGTGCAACTCAAAGTCAATGGCGGCTGTAAAGTCGGCGCGAAACGCAGTGCAATAGCAATAATTATGAATCTCCTGATAGTTCAGTTGGTAGTAGCCCTGCCTTCTGAGCCGAGGGCTGTGGGTTCGATTCCTACCCAGGATAAACATTTGTGTGATGAACATAGATGTTTGTTCTGTGTTTGGGTGTTATATTGTATTCTATGTATGTATTTACAAACAAAAAGTATCTAAGTATTATATCAGTTGCCATAGAGTTGGTTTCACACTCTAACTAGCCATTACATTCAAACACATTTTTTCATACAATCTTTCAACTATTGACAATTAAAGGAATTGAATTTTCAATAAAAGAATTATTAATGATAGATTTTAATATTTCAGATTTGCAGTGAAAGAAAAGTACCCACTAGATAGGGCAAAGACTACCTATGAGGCTCCACCTAGTGATGCCATAAAGGAAATGCTCCTGAAGAGCAAGCCGGGGGATACTCTTAAAAAGATACTTAATCCTAACTTAGGTAACACAGCAATGTCTATTCTGTTATGCTTGAAGTATTTAATAATAATTATGGCAGTTGTAAGAATCGTCGCTATCACATTTATCCAAATGACATGAACTAGGACAATAAAATTTTGGTGTAGATATGGGACAACTTATTCCACACTTCAAATAACATAATACTAAGTAACCATTTTTTTTTAACGCCCACCGATCACATACATAGATCCTGGACCCTAACTAGGATTCCCTGTATCTAGGGACCCAGGAATTACGAGGACCGTGGTCCCGCAACACCCAGACACAGAACTTAATGGTGACATTTTCTTCTCTTTTAATAGGCTTGTGTCATGCAAGTTTTTTATTGCATAAATTAATAATATTCCTCGAAAAATGAACAGTCGTGAAATCAAAAATCAAATATCTTAAAAAATAATCTCAATAATAATAATCTTAATCGTTGGGCGTCATTTATTTATTTATTTATTTATTTAATAACAAAGTTACAAGCATTTTAAAATACAGAAATAGAAAGAGACAGTTCAAACGCGCAGTGACGTCACTTCTTCCACCTTCATAGTACCTCATTACTAAGTTATGGTAGATTTACATGCAACCTATTTGGCATCTGACGTCATATGCCAAAGTTACATAGTAGCTGTGGGGATTCTCTATTCTGCGAGAAAAGGACAGGTGATGCCCCTCCCAGAAACTTTAAAAGCTTATTACCCCGTGATTTATTTACCGATTTTACTAATTCTTTCAATGATTGCACTAATATTTAACCTAGTTTATTAAAATAGTAATTATTTTGTTAATTTTTAATAGCAGGGCACAAGCCTATTATGTCTCTTTTCCATTTTCTTTCATTTCTTTTTTGTACTTAGTTTCTTGTCTCATCTTTTTCTCATTTTTTTCTGTCTTGTTTACTCATACATTTTGTCTCTACAGAGTATGGTTCTGCAATAATAGACCATGTGCTCCTACAGAATGGTCTAGGAGGCAACATGAAGATAGCCAAAGAGCCCGGAAAAGGGTTTAACCTAGAAGAAGATCTTGAAAAGCTGGCTATTGCACTTAAACAGGCAGAGAAGTTACTTGATGATGCTAAAAATCAGGTTGCAAAAGTAAGATGCTAATTTATTTTTAAATTGGACGCCATCTTTCTTCTTGTCATAAGACAACACAGTCGTTAAGCCAAGTCACACTCTTAATGTTGTGTGATGATGATGATGAGAAAATCACATTAAAGTTTTTTTTTTTAAAGAAATGTCTTAAAATTGCGATAATATGCTTTCCATCTATACGGCCATACAATTAGAGAAATCCATCATTCATTTCGTTCGAATTTTGTCAAATATAAGTTTCCTTTTTTACTAAATTCAAATCAAATGTAATAAGAATTGCATTGTAACTAAAAAAATGTTTTCCAATGACAAACCTTCTATCTTTATTTAATCCTAAATGGCCACTACTTACATGTTATAATTATTTATCATTCATTTTATTATATGTGAAACGATAATTCCTCCCATTATCTGTTTGTTTGGATGACTTACATTGCATTGCACGCTAACACCAAAGAGTATATAAATGCTACGCTAACAAGACCGATTTGGGCGAAATATTAATAGCATACTAATTGCTTACAATACTAAAATCAACATCTATGTTGATATTCATATTGTAATTTAAATTTGAAGTCTCCTTGTGAAAAATGGTTATTTTTCAGGGCTATATTACCCAAAAGAAGCAAGAGCGTCCAAACCCCGAAGGTGGGGAGCCTACCTACCTGATGACCAATGTGGAATTCCATCCAATGCTGTACAAACAATTTGCAAACCAACCTATTGTGGAGCATGAAACTTTTGACCGAGCGGTGGATGAGTTCTACTCTGCTTTGGAAGGGCAGAAAATTGACATGAAGGTAACATATTATTCTGAAAATTATTCAAAATAGTAGGAATAAATTCCAAGTTCAGGGTTTACCTGTGACCGTAATGAAAGCAGTACTACAGAACAATAAAATCAATCCACATTTGAATAATATGGTAATACGAGATCTTAAATATTCCTAAAAAAATAAACCGCCGAAATAAATCAAATACCTCAAAACAACAGAGTTACAAGAATTTTAAAATACAACAATAGAAAGAGACAGTTCAAACGCACAGTGACGTAAGTTCTAGCTCCTTCATAGTATCTCATTACTAAGCTGTGGTAGCTTTACATACAATCTCTTTGGCATGTGACGTCACAACATGCGTTTTCATAGTAATTAGCGGGATGCTCTGTTTTGCGAGAACACTGTTTTGCTCTGTTTTGGTTTGTTTGCAGGCGATGCCCCCAGCTTCTTACTTCGTGATTTATTTACCGATTTTAGTATATTTTTCAATTAATGCATTTACTTTTAACCTACTTTATGAAAACTTTTAATAGCAGCCGTTTCCGATTTTCAGGCACAGTTATACATGCACCATATTTACGGGAGACTGAAGAATGTAGATGGATGATAAAACATGTCGAAATATGAATAATATTATGTTTAAATCGTCCATTTAATATGTAAATTCCAGACAGTGCAAGTAGAACGCGAGGCTATGAAGAAGCTAACCAACGTGCGCAAGGACCACGAGAAGCGAGTGACGTCACTAGTGCAAGTGCAAGTGCAGGATCGTCGCGCCGCCGAACTTATTGCTAGGAACGAACCGTTAGTGGAGCAAGCAAGGACTGCGATACAAGCGGCTATTGCTAACCAGGTGACTGCACCATCTACCCTCATATTATGAAAATACTTTTTGTCTTTATGTTTATCCAGGAAAATCTCTGGAATTACTGACTCGATTTTGAAAATTGTTTCACTAATGGGTAGCTACACATTCCTGACTTGTTATAGGCTATGTTTTAGTATGATATTAGCTTTCGCCCGCGGCTACGCTCGCATTTTGTTTAGTAAGATGTAAACATTGAACGAATTGTTATTAGATTTCATTTCGCACTTAATGGTAAAAGGCACAGTGACTAAATTTTACACACCACTCCTATAATTTTGTAAAAACCGCGGGCACGCCTTGGGGGAGGCATATGTTCAGCAGTGGACATCTTGAGGCTGTTAGATAATATTAAGCTATTTAGTTAGTTTTCAGTTATCTGTTTCCCATAGTTAGTACAAGCTTTGCTTAGTTTCGGGCTAGATTGCGCAGTGTGGAATGTCCACACATATTAATTTATTTATAAGTAAAATATCTACTGAAGTTTGTGTTTATGTCTGTAGATGTCATGGGACGACATAAAACTCCTAGTAAAGACAGCACAAGACAACAAGGATCCAGTCGCCTCTTGCATCAAGCAGCTAAAACTGAACACCAATCACATCACTCTGTTGCTCACTGACCCATACCAGAAGGGTGATGATGATGATGATGATGATCATGACAGTGATGATGGAGTGGAGAAGCTGGAGCCGATGACAGTGGATATTGATCTGTCGCTCACTGCGTTTGCTAATGCTAGGAGGTGAGAGAAATGTTTAACAGTGTCTTGTCTCAGGATGACGTGCGCAGTGCAGTGTCACGCAAATTATTATTTTAAGGTTCCGAGTGACACCGCAACTGCTATGAGTGACCGTGTCGCTTAACATCAGGTGAACGACTAGCTCGTCGCATCATTCATTCTCATAAAGAATATAAAACCCAACTATAATATCCATGCCACTGGAGGTCTAACTCATTCATCATTTTGACGGGCCCGATAGCTCAGTTGGTAGTAGCCCTGCCTTTTGAACTGAGGGCTGTGGGTTCGATTCCTACCCAGGACAAACATTTGCGTGATGAACATAGATGTTTGTTCTGCGTCTGGGTGTTATATTGTATTCTATGTATGTATTTACAAACAAAAAAAGTATATAAATATTGTATCAGTTATCTGGTTTCCATAGTACAAGCTATGCTTAGTTTGGGGCTAGATGGCGCTGTGTGAAATGTCCACACATATTTATTTATTTATTTTATCATTTAATTTGAAATGCGTTTGTTTTAGTAACTAATATTATAGTAAAATTTTCTTAGTTTCCACCCATCCATCGCTTACCATCAGGGCGGTTTTATGTTTATGGAAAGCAGATTCCACACGATACGAAACCACGTCGTTATCGTGTCTTGTTCAATTCGTGTTACAGCGTTAGGAGTACCTTTACTTTACATAAAGTTATTTTTATTTTGAATAAAATATATTGACATAAGTGGTGGTAGCTCTTGATGTGGTTGATGTTTCGGAACGCATCTCTGTAAAACAGGTGATTTTTGACAGTTCAAATCGCGCCAATTCCAAACTTATTTCCCCCGGTTTTGTTTTCGTTTCATAGAGAATAGAGTTTTGCAGATTTCTTATGTAAGACGAGGAATTCGCGTGGTTTCGAAGTAAGGAATCGATACAGAATAATGGCCCAGGTGAGAGTAGACAGTGGTCAAATGCTATGTCTATAAATTATTAAAAAAACGACAAATAATTTTACATATCCAGCCAAGTGCGAGTAGGACTCGCGAACCGAGGGTTTCCGTACTCATGTACTTACATTCGTGATGAGACCAAATAAATTAGCTCCAAAAATTAAATTGAGGTAGAAAGCATAGTCAAACTATGAAAAGTGACAAAAAAATGCCAAATTGAAATAAATAACATTTCTTAACTAAATCTAAGTTTAATGTTACAGGTACTATGACCAGAAACGCAACGCAGCCAAGAAGCAGCAAAAGACCCTGGAGTCCGCAGACAAGGCTCTGAAAAGCGCCGAGCGGAAGACCAAGCAGACGCTGAAGGAAGCTCACACCGTCAGCAACATCATCAAAGCCAGACGGACATACTGGTTTGAGAAGTTCTTCTGGTTCATATCTTCGGATAATTATTTGGTGAGTCTTCTGCTTTCTTTGTGACTGGCCTGATAGCTCATATGGTAGTAGCCCTGCCTTCTGAACTGTAGGCTGTAGGTTTGATTTCCACTCAGGGCCCTTATTCCGTATCGATTCCTTACTTCGAAACCACGCCGACTCCTTGTCTTACATAAGAAATCTGCAAAACTCTTATTTTCTATGAAACGAAAACAAAACCGCGTGAAATAAATTTGTAATTGGCGCGATTAAAACTGTCAGAAATAATATGTTTTACCGAGACGCGTTCCGAAACATCAACACATCAAAAGATATGAACACTTATGTCAATATATTTTATTCAAAATAAAGATAACTTTACTGTAAAGGTTTCGTATCGTGTGTAATCTGTGTTTCCATAGAGAATAACCGCCCAGGACAAACATTTGTGTGATGAACATAGATGTTTGTTCTGTGTCTGGGTGTTATATTGTATTCTATGTATGTATTTACAAACAAAAAGTATCTAAGTATTGTATCAGTTATCTGGTTCCCATAGCTTGCTATGCTTGCGTTTGGGGCTAGATGGCACTGTGTGGAATGGCCACACATATTTATATTATTACATATTAAATATTATTTGTGTAAGAATAGTACTACCCTATCTCTTCCCATGGATGTTGTAAGAGCCGGCTAAGGGAATGTCCAGGGAATGGGCAGCGGCGTTCTCCTTGATCTGTATTATAATCTACTGCGATCATCAAAACGCCTGCCAAGCTTTCTGATTATAACAACCATTGCGTAATGTGGGAAACCTATGTTTAGCAGTGGAAGCCGGCTCACAATGATGAATTATTCTCGAAGTTTTTTTTTTAATTCATCATCAACATACGCCTCCACAGAGCCCCACTTTGATTGGCTGCTTGCCTCTTAAAAACATCGGCTGCCCGCTTTTTTAAACGGGTTTTTACGCGGTTTTAAGTTTATTTTATTGAAATAGTCGTAATATTTACCTTCATGCTCGGATGTTCCCTGTGAGATAAGATCCGAAATGAGGAGATCCGCAGGATAAAGTGACAGATATAGCTCTTAGAATTAGCAAGTTGCAAATGGCAATGGGCAGGCTACATCGCTCGGAGAACTGACAACCGATAGGGAAGAAAGGTTTTCGAGTGGCGACCACGAACCGGAAAACGCAGTGTAGGCCCGCTAGGTGGACCGACGATCCGGTAATGGATGTAAACGAAATGAATTCTTTATTTGCTCGAATTGAGGTTACATAGATGGTCACAAATTATTCACGTTTCTCTATACTCAACTTTTCAGTTATGCAAATATTTGGGATTTATCTACCTAATTACCCGTTCCTGGTCGCATGTAAAAATAATATTTTGTATTTTCACTTGCAAGTGAATATGATTCTTTAAGGCCGACTTGCGCGTTCACTCTAACCTCGTGTTACCTGAATAAATGCCTAACTCGGATTATTTCTGTATTTTATCTTGCACGTTAGAAAATTGACCACTTATCCCGTTATATATTTAACCCGGAGGTAATTTGACATGTTGATCCTTAAGCGGCTTTCACATACTTGGCAAACAGCGAACATCAAATAGCAAACACGAACTTGAGGATGGGTGTGTGTATTTTTATTTTGGTGTTTGCCTGTTTGCAAACACACATGTATCACTGGCAAACACCATTGATCGGTATCAGTGTCGGAATTGTGCATAGTTCTAAGGATTTGACAAATACGTTTGTCGAACGACAAAGCTGTTTGTGATGTATTCAAACGTTTGACAGTAGTACGCGCGTAGGGTTGCTAACCATACATTAATATATAGAACTGCACTATATTTCAAGGCTGTGTGCTAAACGCTGTGCGCAACTAGTAGGTTCTATATATCTCTTCGAATACTGCCCGCGAATAATTGAGATTATTCGCTGCGGCTTAAATAAAAGAGGTAATCAGTATCCTATGTGTTCCAGTATCCAGCATAAAATATAAGCTATAGCTAGCATGCTACTCCTTCGATCGCATCGTCACTTTGAAGTTGCCTGTTGCCAAGTTTTAACATGCGGTCAGTAGCTATGCCAATATAACCTTCTTTATTTAGGGCCTCACTTATAAACGCCGCTTAAAGTTAGCCATTGCTTAAAACCTTCTGTCAACTTTTGACTGATTTGAAATGTCACGCGGGAAAACACTGACTAAATTTAAGCGGCATTTATAAGTAAGACCCTTAAAGTAATGTCGTTCCTGCTTTCTATTCCCGCCATATTCACACGATGGAAATTCCGATATGAATTTAAAATCGCGGAGAACAATGAAACAGATAGAAATAAATATCCCTTTTGATTTTACTTAATGCATATTTTATGATACTTTTAATTTAAAAAAAGACATTAGATAGTGTTTATAAAAATGAATATTTGATAAATAATATATTTGTTTATCTTTTGTTTTTTATTACATTAAAAAGATGCTATATATTTCTCCGAAAAAAAATGTTGGCAGCCCTAACACGCTCGTCGCCTGCCATTTTTGCCCATCCATACCTAGCACTTTTGACTATCCTGTGGATTCAGTGTATGTGTTGAGTAATTTGTGGTCGGTGTTTGGGGTACTAGGTGTTTGTGGCAAACATCAAGCATGTAGAAGCGGCTTTAGGTATGTACGTTTTATAAGTTTTAAATTGACACTGGCTGAAAATGTTCTATTGATACCTCTCCAAGAAGTTCTATAATAGTACTTATATTCCATACTAACTGGAACAAGCACTTCGAACAGAAACGATAAGTTTTTCGAGAAGTTTTTTTTTGTGTCTCGAGTTGTGAATGAGTTTAAAATAAAGTAGTAGGCCCGCAGTTTCATCTCTTCAATCACATAAGAACCGTGTGTAGCATAGGATGCTTAAACAGCATGTGCTATGAATACAAACAACAAAGGTACATTACATACATAGACTGCTAAAGGCATGCTTAGCTCTTCCTCCGGTAGGAGGTATATTCCCAGTTGCCCCCACATAGATCGCCCCCAGTTTAGTACATGCATGCTACAGCTTCTAATTTTACTAAATCTGATAAAATTTTGTTGATTAATTTACGAAGTAACGGTATTATGCTATCCCATAGAAAGTATGATTTCTGTGCGATTGACTACTGTATTGTTTTTTAGTACAGTTTTAGTAAAAGTAAGTAGGTAAGTCAATTTTACCTAATTTCATTATTTTACATTCATCGAGAATTTACGAAGTTGAGTTTATTATGCATGTAGAATCTGGTTGGTGCTCCTGAAAATGAAACGATGGGGGGCTTGAGGCAGCAAAGTCTCCTATATTTTCCGACAAAACTATTTTTAATTATTAACACCGCAGAAAAAAACTCTCACGTCTTCCATTCACATCTTGCATGTCTCTCTTTCTTCCTTCGTTCATAAACTCTCACACCTTTTTTACATTTAGATTGTCCGTTCATAAACTTTATCAGATTTTTAATCCTACATGTATTCCCATGAAAACAGGTTAACTACCTCCGAAAATAAGGCATAAGAAAAAGACAGACTACTCCATGGGTACACAACGTACTATCTTCCTCAGACCACGTTTCTCTCCAAACACGATAGTCTAATGTAAATTTTACGGCATTAAAATTAAAGTTTAGTTTTGTATAATTTACGATGCTATGAGCTTATTCCAGTTAGTATAGAATATGTATACCTTGTACCTTTCAACTTCAAATACATAAGTCAAGTGTAATTTTGTTTTACTCTGTGCATTGAGCCGGAGGTTTACCAACTTAAAGCCCGTCACACACGTCATATTAATATATTTATAGCTAGACATATTACCTTATGTTTTCTATACAAATTCTCGAGGGACCGCACACGCAGCTATAATATATATTTCTGTGACCAACCTATACCGTAATATATATTATGGTATATTTTTATATTATTGTATATTAATATATATTATGGTATAGAGAGACATATTTTGAATGTACAGCATGTTTCAACATATCCGACGCGCTCCTCGGACGCTTCTCCCCTCTTACCATTCCTGCCGCTTTGCCTGGGGGTCTAGCAAAGATCCCAAATGCTCACGCTATCTCCAAAAATGTATTGAAATGACATTAATCGCTTACTTTTCCACAAAAGTAAGCGATTTCCGAAATGTCATTCCAGTACATTTTGGAGTTAGCCCGAAGCTTTTGGGATCCCGAACGATCCCAAAAGCAAAATTTGGCGATAGCGTTAGCGTTTGGAATCTTAGCTAGACCCCCTGGGCCGCCTCCGCCCGACCAGTGTGGTCAATTTAGGCGATATATCGCCATTTAGTCTACTCGGGACTAGGCATCGGCGATGTAAAAATCTGATTGGCGACTGGTCACTTTTTATACTACCTCAGGTACAAGTCATTTAAATTAGCCAAATTATAAATAAACTACTTTTCATAAAAACTATATCCACCTTATTAGGAGTGTGTGATATTAATCGGAATGGTCGTCTGAAGAACTATCAAGTAAATCCAATAACAATGCACTTCTTGTTGAATTCATAATTACCTACTGTGTTTTGAAATCAACCTTTATTACAAAACACGTGTAAACGCTAGGCCGACCATCAATGAAATGAAGGAAAATATATATATTATAGCATCGTCTCCGTGTGTAGTAGCTTGCTATAATATATATTATAGTACGGTATATTAATATATATTATTGCTACGTGTGTGACGGGCTTAACCCCTGTCAATATTCCGAACGTGCAAGAGAAAATGTCTGGATATTTCTGTTTACCAACTTAACTCGAATTACTAGCTCTGGGTTAGGTATTCAGTTATAATTTTAAACCGAGAACGTGCAAGAGGGCCTAAGTGAAATAAATATCTTAAACCTAACCTAAAAATTACATTTAACACATTTAACTTTTTATGATTTTAGCAGTAGTAACTAAATCTAAAATTTCATGTAAGTAGTATACATAAATTAATAACAATAGAATTACGTGGTAGATAACTTGAGGTCAAACCATAGAATAATTACAATTTACACATGAAAATTTTGAAATATTCTGGAATATTTGAGGAGGAGGCGAGCAGCCGCTGAAAGTAACGCTCTGTGAGGGAGGCCTATGTTCAGCAGTGGACGCTCCGCTAGGAGTAATAGTATTCTGTGAGTGGACGTCTACAGGCTGTTTATGATAATGATGATAATTGACCCTCTCAGGTGATAGCGGGTAGAGACCAGCAGCAAAACGAGTTGCTAGTGAAGCGTTACATGCGCAGTTGTGATATCTACGTGCATGCGGAAGTGAGCGGCGCTTCCTCTGTGATCATCAAGAACCCGAGCGCGGGTCCCGTGCCGCCGCGGACTTTGAGTGAGGCAGGACAAGCCGCCGTGGCTTACAGGTACATTCTAGATTAACCCTTAATCATATAAATAAAAAAATAAAGACATACTACGTACATACAAATAAAACACAATTTAAAAAAAAATACTTAAAGTAAGATAGTGGGCAAGTTAAGTTTTTTTACGTTTTTAATTGTACTTACGAAATCTTTACCGTTTAAAAACATAGTGGACAACCATGAATGTTTGGTTTAAGTTTATTCTTATTTTATTTAAAAAATCATGTCAAATGTACAGACAAAAAATATATTTTTTATAGTAGGCATTTTTTTATTATATAGATTCGCTCACAGACATTAATTTAATACAATGGTATCGCTTGATACGTGACGTTAGTCTGAAGTTAACAGGATTTTTCAATGTCTCTGTAGTGTGGTGGTTGAGCAGGTCGACACATAATCTGGAGGCGGTGGGTTCGGTTCCCGCGATTGAACAATTTATTATGCACAGCAAAAGAAAAATGCTTTTAAGGCATGTTACGCCATAGGCAATTAACAAGTTAGACATCGTTTTTACGCAATTTGTTTTTTTGTCATTTTGCATTTTAGGCAATCTGATAATGGTTATTTCTCCCACTTTTGTTTTATACATGATAATAATGTGACGTATATCAAATCCAGTGTGGCATGGGAAGCTAAGGTGCTGACCCGAGCATGGTGGGTATCAGCGCATCAGGTGTCCAAGTCGGCGCCGACTGGAGAGTACCTCACTACTGGATCCTTCATGATCCGCGGGAAGAAGAACTATTTACTCTGTGACCAGCTCAACTTTGGCTTCAGCTTTATGTTCAGGGTAAGTGTTTAACGTATTTAGCTTGTGTTGTATGTAGGTACTAGTTTTGGCCCCCTGGTTTCACCCTCGGATATAAAGTATTCTATATTTTAATCCAGCTTACATGTGTAGCTTATAAGCTATCTGACATAATATATACCTACCTCTTTACATTTGTTTAAAAATTCGTGTGTGAATTTGATACATGTCACATCTATCACTTTTTGATTACCAATACGAAATAAAAGTTGATTCAATGAAAATATTAATTTGTATTAATTACTATCCATTCCAAATTGATGGTAATGACCATGGATGAAGTAAAAAAAGAAGGATTTTGAATGACATTGAACTGAAGCCCAAAATGGCGGACATATTACATATGTGTGTCAGATGAAAGTAGGGCGACCGGCTGCCTATGATGTGAGTGTGTGTGTGCCCCGCTCGTACGTACGAAGCGTTCCGGCTTCCTAAGGGTGCTTCAGTTTCGGATCAGACGGGATTCCCTCCTTCTTTTTTTAATAGTCCTTGGTTATGGCTTTCGTTGATCAAAAAAACACAAAAATATTCAAATCCGTTCAGCTGTTGCGATGTGAAGAGGGAACAAAACACACAAAAACTCCGTAAGGGAAGCAGTGGGTTTTGTGGAAATATGAAGTAAACCACTATAATTGTTAATTTATTTGCGTATTCACTTTTTGTGTATTTACAAAAATACATTATTGAAGAGTTTTTATAAAACTTTTAATAACAAAGTTTAAAGTTTTGTAAGTAACAGGCTGGTTTTCACTCATTCCAGCTAGAAGACAGTTGCATTGAAAGACATCGCGACGAAAGGAAGCCCATCGCTTTAGAAGACGCTGCTTCTGAGGTCACGTCCACTCAGGACCAGGAAGAAGATCAGGAGATCCTGGTGTCTGATGATGGTAATTTGTCGTTTCATCACTACATCATATTATCATTGCTACCGAAAACGCAGCGTAGGTCGATCCCTGACTAGGTGGACTGACGATCTGGTAAAAACCGCGAGCAGCCGCTCAAAGTGGCGCTTTCTGGGGGTGTTTTTTTTCCTGCTCTGTGGTGTTTGTGGATAGCTTTGGCACAGGTGATTGAATATGAATATTTCAATTTCACAATTTTCAAGTTATAGAATATGTTACTTGGCTTTGCTTAGTTTGAGACTAGATGGCGCTGTGTTAAATGTCCACACATTTATTTATTATTTATCTACAGATGAATCAGACAAAGAAGAAGACCGCACCAAGCCCGAACAATTAACCACAATCGCAGAAGAATCTCCAACCCATATTACCAAAGACATCAAAACCAAAACAGAAAAGAACATCTCCGGCACAAAAACTTTCCAGAAACTTCTAGAAACTCCACCAACAGAGACAAAAAACAACCAAGAGAAAGAGACGGAAGATAAGGAGGACGAACAAGAGAAAGGGATAGAAGACCAAGAAGAGCAAGACAGTGGTGACTCGTCTGACGGAGACTTCCCTGATACTCATGTGAAGGTTGACCATGGAACCGGAGAGGTGATCCTGAAATCCAAAGCTAGGACCATTTCTGAGGCTTCTGATAGAAGTGAGTTTATTTATATTATTGTTATTTCTATGGTATGTTAATTTTAAATGGATATTCAAAAATGTTGAGGTGTTCTGTTTATGCATATGTCACCGTCTTATTGTAAAAACCGTTTGTTTATAAAAAACGCGGTTATTCATAAACTGACTATTTATTGCAAAAGGGCAATGCTGAAGTCAGGTGCTAATTTAACACTAAAAAAAGCATTGTATCATTCGATGTTTCAAATATCATAAGATAATATAAAAATCCAAAAACGATAGAAACAGATACAATATAAATGAGATAAAAATCCAATAATGTTCCTAATTACAAAAGAAGAGGCACTTTAAATTCTCAGTAATTTTCCCCCATCCCTACCTGAATAACCAGGCATAAATATCTGTTAAAAGCAAAGAAAATTGTGTAATAGTAATTGTCTTTGATTAAAACTTCTAAAAATATTAAAAATTGACAGGTGACGACAAACCTTTCTCCTTCCCATCGCTACCAAAGAAAGCCGGAAAGAAGCCGCCAAAGAAGCAGGAACAGAAGAAGGATCAAGAAGAGAAGAGCCAGAGCAAGAGAGGGAAGCACGGCAAGCTGAAGAAGATCAAAGAGAAGTATAAGGACCAGGACGACGATGACAGGGAATACGCTATGCAGATGTTACAAGTAAGTAAATGCCACCATAGACCTAGGTAGACCATGTAGAAGACCGACAATGACAGTTTGAAGGCGTTACATGAAATCAAGAATATAATAGGCATTATGACTACTATTAAAAATGAACAATTACAAGTAAATATTACTATCACAAAGAAGATTAAAAATGAATGCAATAATTGAAGAAATAAGCAAAATCGGTAAATAAATCACGGAGTAATAAGCTTTTAAAGTTTCTACAGGAGGCATCTCCTGTCTCTTTCTCGCGAAACAGAGCGCCTCCACAGTTACTATGAAAAATCTACTCGTGACGTCACATGCTAAAGAGATTGTATGAAAAGCTACCACAGCTTAGCTTAGCTTAGCTTAATGAGGTACTATAACGACCTTCCTCTGACGTCACTGGCCGTTTGAGCTATCTCCTTCTATTCCGGTTTTTAAAATGCTTGTAACTTGGTCATTTTTTGAGATATTTAATTTTTGTTTTCACAAATGTTTATCTTTTGAGGAATATAAATAATGTATCCAAAAAAAAATGTTGTCATGCCTATTTTGTACAAAAACTGTTTTTATGATTATGATTTTGAATATTTGTGAGAAGTTAACTGCGGCGTTTTCTAAATATTGAATTTACATAAACGCCTCCATAACTTTTGAAAAAAATAAGGCATTTTATTTGCTGAGACCCTTCAAAAGTTGGAGTAAAATTGCTTAGTTATAAATAATTGAAACCCCAAATAATATAATACCTACAGTACAGATGCCTTATCCCATACAACGGAATAACGCGGGCTATTTTACGAATTATTTTTATTCTGCATAACGCCAGATTATCAAGCGACATTTATTGCGTGTTGGCGAAGTATTGAGCCAAATGAATACACTGAACATTTAACTAGTAACTCAGACACGATTACTAAATTTTTTTCAAGTTCGGGCTATTTTTCGTTTGTACCTGATGGGACCCCTCACAAACACTTATACAGGGTTACAGGAAAAATTGTGCTAGATCCGTTAAGAGCGTGGAGTACCCATGATTTCTGACTTATTTCACTATGAAACACCCTAGGCTAAACTAATAATATTTTTGTAGAAAACAATACAGTTTCTAATATTTTTTTTATATCTTAACTTTCACTTGTCTACTACGGTCTATTCAATTAACTTATGTACTATTTTAATGATTGACGTCCTAAAGCATCTTATTACACATGTAAAAATGCAATAATAATAATAATAAGAAGACACAAAATATTTCAATGAAAAAATTAAAAATTGAATATCTCGAAAAGGGTAAAGTTTAGCCTAGGGTGTTTCTTAGTGAAATAAGTCAGAAGTGATGGGTACTCCACGCTCTTAACGGATCTAGCACGATTTTTCCTGTAACCCTGTATATTGCGATATATCAATATTGAGAAAGAGCATTCTCAATATTGATTAAGTAGGGTTTTTATTGTGGTTGATCAGATTGTGTTTTAATTATGTGCTAATCTAGTGCTTATATTCGCCTAAAATAATGACACATCCGTAATTATTTCACTAGTCTTTTCCTCTCGAGCAGTGTGTACTTGAGTTGTACCTTTCGCTCCACGCTGCCTGAGTCTTGAGAGTAACGAAAATATCTAGTTCCGTGGTATTGACCGTTTTCAAAAAAGATTATTATTTTTTATTAATAAGTACAGCCAACATTGTTAAATTATTAGACTGTTTATTCTTCACTTCCCAGTCAGCAAAAGACGAAAAAGACTCCAAAAAGGCGCTAAAGAAGGCCGCGAACAAAGGAGGCAAGTCGAAGGCAAGCCAGCGCGGGCCCAAGATACCCCAACCTGCCCCTTTGATACTGGAGGCAGAGTCGGGTGGGGAGGAACCGGACCCTGAGGTATGATAATTACATCATCAACATAAAAAATAAAGATATTGTTATTGGTTGGTGGCTAGTGTGGTTTACACTTTAAAAGTTATTCCTATGAACATAAAAAATGTTTTTTGTAGGTTTGATTTTATTTAGAGCTACCATAGAAGTATCACAGATATCAGACGTCACTGCGAGTTTGCTGTCTCTTTCTGTTCGTGTGTTTTAAAACGATTGTAACTATAATTTTTTGAGATATTTAACTTAATACGTTTTCACGATTACTCATTTATTGCAGCTTTATTTCTCATCTATATATATTAAAAAAATGTTACTGGGCTAAATCTGTACATTGAATGTTTATTAGAAATTTTTATTGCATTGCATTTTTTAGGGTTTCGTACTAAAGCGTAAAACGGATCCTCCAATTATTACTAAGGCTCCACTGTCCGACTGCGTGTCTGTCTGTCTGTCACCAGGCTGTATCTCACGAACCGTGATACTTAGACAGTTGATATTTTCACAGATGATCTATTTCTGTTGCCGCAATAACAACAAATACTGAAAAAACGGAATAAAATATTTATTTAAGGAGCTCCCATACCACATTTTATAGACAATGGTGCGGAACCCTTCGTGCGCGAGTCCGCCTCGCACTTGGCCGGTTTTTTGTTGTTTGTAGCCGGAACAGGCAGAGGGAGGCAGTGCCGTGGACGTGGAGCTGTTGTGCCAGCTGACGGGCGCTCCGGTGCCGGAGGATGAACTATTGTTCGCGGTGCCGGTCGTCGCACCTTACGCCGCGCTGCATCACTACAAGTTAGTCATCACCATCACCATCACATCAAACAGCCTAAAGGCATCCACTGGCAGTACCTATCTAAAAGCCCCTGGGACCTAGTCCCATCTGTCAAAAATGCGACATAACAATCATTTAGGCTAATAGCGTGTCTCGATACGTTCTTGGCCAGTTTTCTTTCTATAACCGTACCGAAGTATCGAAATGTTTATAGGCTCCTCTTGTTTATATTTATGATTTTTATAGCAGTATCGTATGCTCGGCGTAATCAACAGATTAATTTTCAAAGGAAAAATTAGACTTACGAGCGGGGAGTTGAACGCATCTATCCATCCCTCAAGCCGGGATTTGCTTTACTTAAGCTACCGTGACAAGTGGTCTCATGTCCGAATTTTTCCTTCACCTTTACAACCAACTTACGGGGTTGGTAGCGCCATCTATTGAGAAATTCAATTTTGTCTGGTAGGGCATTATTGGGATTTTTGGAGGCTCATATTTTTCCTTTCGTAACTAGTTTCTAAAATAATCAAATGACAGGGACATACCTACAGTGGGCCTAGATTATTCGAAGAAAAAAATTAAGTCTATATATTTATAAGGATATATTTGTATGGAGACTCGCTACTCAGATATCCTTTTACCCCCTTACTAATAAACAGTATTTAGCGGGGGAATAGTTGTTTAGTGTTTTGTTTCTTTCTATTAAGTCTGAAATGGGTAAAGATAAAACGCCTTGTAGAGTCCACTGATATGCAGTGTTGGTAAGGTTTATTTTTGTATTTCCAGGTACAAAGTGAAGTTGACCCCGGGTAACAGTAAACGTGGTAAGGCAGCCAAGACCGCCGTGCAAGTGTTCCTGCGAGACAAGGGTGCTACTCCAAGGGAGAAGGACCTACTCAAGGCTGTCAAGGTACTACATCATCACCACCAGCCTACTACAGATGACACATAGATGACTACTGCTGAACATAAGCCTCCCACCATAGGGCGCCACTTTTACCGGCGGGAGGCCGAAATGCACGAGTCGGTTGGTCGAATGCACAGCCCGTGTTGTACGATCAGGAATGTACGGCCCGGAATGCACGACCAAATATTGCACAGCCCGTAATATACGACCAGGGATGTACAACCCGGAATTGCTTCCAAATACCAGGTTGTTCAATGCGGGTTGTACACTATTGCCGGTGCAAAGTTGGTGCAGGCAATAATGCACTGCCGGGAATGTACAGCCGTGCCGTGCCGTGTGTATCCGTGTATATGAAAGAAAGGATTTTTTTTATTTAAATTTATATTATATGACTGAAATACTGGGCTGTGCAATACAGGTCGTACAATCCCGTCACTGTATTATTTGGTCGCGCATTCCTAGCTGTTCAATACAAGGTGACCTTGATTTTTCGTATGTTATCCTTAAACGGGGGACTGGGACCATGATACCCTACAAGCTGTGAGAGTCTTACTTGAAAATGGGTGTTTCCAAACCTCCATGGTAAAAAATAAATCCTCTTGTAAAATTGCACGTGCGATCGCTACGAGAGTTAACAAGATACCATAAATTCATTTCTAAACACAGGTCGTTAAACTCATTTACGTGTGTGGGTCAGGGACGAAGTTCAACCACCCAGCTGCGCTAAGGCTATTTTCGAACGTAAAGTTTACTAGGCATTTGCTTAGTTTTGGGCTAGATGGCGCTGTGTGAAATGTCCCCACATATTAATTATTATTATTATTTCGTCAATGAAAAACTATTAATTTAGTAAAGTCGTAGAAGAAACATTGTCTACCTTGGGATGTAGATTTACCCCCTTTCGGGATAACATACCAATTCAAGGTCACCTTGTATAGTGACTGGCCAGCTACTTGCATTTGCATCCAATGGCTAAGATATAACATTTTAAGCATATTTTGTTTGTTCTCAGGAGGAGAATGTGGCGCGAAACTTCCCAGGGAAAGTGAAGCTATCCGCGCCACAGCTACACAAACATAAGAAGTGAAACTCATGATATTAATTTATTATATGTATAGAAGAGAGCAGATGCAGGTATATTTATAAATATTATTAAAGACAATACTGTAAGAATAACTAACGAACGCTGACGCAAGCAATAAAAAGCAAGCACATCAAGTTAGAGGGAGATAATATTGTCTGTTTCGTAGAGCTTTGTCTCTGTCACACGGAGCACTAGAAACACAAGCAAAAAAGAAAACAATAGAATTGTCTGCTCCTGTTAGATATTTTTTTGAAACGCGGTATACTAGGTATGTTGTGTTTTATATTAATTCAATACAAATACAGTGAAATCCAGTTATTTTTATACTATGTAATTGTTTCTGTAAATAGTTGTAACTGCATTAAATAAATATCTATTTTCATTTAAAATAACATAATTTTTTTAAAGGCATCAATTACTTAGATATTATAGTTCAAACATTATTGATAACGCGTCGACACCGCGTTGTTGAAAACCATGTCAAAGTATCAATTCAATTTGTATCAGAAAGATAAGTCCACTTCTAAACATGGGCCTCCACCTTTGAGCACCACTTTGAGCGGTTGTTGGTCTACCTAGGGGGGGCCTACGCGGCGTCTTCCGTAGTGGTGGATTAATTAGCAAAAACATTAATTCGTACCATGTTAAATCTTCATTAGCAATTCACAAAAGAAATGTAGATGTGAAATAGATATAGATAGATAGATATGTGTGGACATTTCACAAAGCGCCATCTAGCCCCAAACCAAGCATAACTTGTACTAGAACCAGATAACTGAAATTCTATGAAGGGAGTTTTGGCGGGAACGCGGTAAAGTTCACGTCGGCGTCGTTGCATTGTATTATTTTTATTTCTCAAAACTTGTGCTTTTTCCAGTGTTAATGTTTAAAATTGGTGGCGTTTTACGCATTAAGTGCTGAATTACGAGCATGAGTGTAGGCAAGTGATATAATGTGGTGAAACGTGGTTTTTCGTGTTGCTTCCAAAATTCCGTAGAAGCTTCTAGTAAAGTTGCCACCACTTTACTGGAGCATGACTTGACTGGATTATGACTTAGACTTGACTTAACGTGAAATATTCATAACACTGAAAAATTATAATACTTGACACTGGCTAAATACACTATGTGTGGAGCCAACATATAAGAAAAAAAAAATTCTATGAAGTATGAGATGAAGCCATTTCATGAATTCATTACTCGCTCGCTAATCGCTTCACGCGGGAGCTGAGCGCGGGCTGGCAACATTATGGAACGCAATAAACATTTGAATTTACTAAATCTACCTATCTTCCTCTTTCACGTGAATTTATATATGAAAAACGAGTGGGTCGAGTATGTTTCAAACGTGTGGTTGTTTCATTCGTTTAAAATATTAGCAGCCCAGCAGGTCGGTGGCGCCGGTGCGATGCGAACCGCAAATGCGTTTCCGTACTCTGACTCGGTCGTCTATTGAATTAATGAATGCGTGTGCTTGCGTATGATTGTTTAATACATATGGATTACGTGCGGTTTTGCGTAGCGCCACGCTGTCGCGGCGGATTGTCTTTAGTCTTGTGGAGTTGAAGTTCAGTTCAGTACGATTTGGCAAGTGATAGGAAATTAGAAAGTGAAAGTTTAGACGTATTTGATTGTAGTACGAAGGAAAGTTTATTTACGACTTTGAGGTTACTAATGAGGCCAACAGTAACAGTCACTTGTTGAAAACTTTCGTTTGTGGTATTTTTAGACGAAAAGTTAGGGTGATGCTGTTTCATATTATGTAGACAGCAAAGAATATTCCACTACTTCCTTCATCCAATGCATAAAACACAACACGCGAAACTTTATTATTTTTAAGTTCCGAGTGACACTGTATCTGTTATGGGCGGCCGTGTCGCTTAACATCAACATCAGGCGAACGACTGGCCCGTCACGTCATTCATTCTCATAAAAACAATCACAAAAATATTCAGATTATATTCAGAAATATAATAACATTTAATGAACACATAAGCTATAAATTAAAACAAGCTCCTCCTACTTGCATATCTAATACATCACTACTCTCCTAACTACTAGTCTTCTTCCTCTTCTTCTTCCCCTCCAAAGCCCTCTCCTTCTCCGAGCAGCTCGAGCGGCGGGGGCGGGGGTAGGTGCGCGATGCGATACGCCTGGAAATACAAAGACCACTGAAAACCGGTCTGATAGGATCAAAACTTCAAATTATTTTAAATTAGCTATTTTAACACCTACCCTCTTACCAACGCATCAATTTGCAGCTAGTAGAGTTATTTTGTATTTTGTTCTTTCTGCGTTCGTTTGTGTAAACGTATGAGAAACCAGGGGTAAATCCTAGACTTAGTTCGTGGTCATCTTACTGCCTAGATTTTAGGATAAGAGATTATATTTACTTCCTCGTCAGCAAAGGTAGGGTCCGCCACCTCCATGACCTCTGGTCCGATGACGTACTCCTCTTGCGGCCGCGGCAGCTGCAGCGGACTGAAGTTCGGGATTGTAGTCTTCAGGCCCCAACCCACGTACAGACATTCGGACTTCCTATAAATATTATGTAGACTCGTAGAGGCTTTTGGTGAACAATATGGGAGGGATAGATCGAGCGGTATTAGGTTGATATACCACCCACACCGTACAGATTAACAGGAGTAGAAAATGGCCAGTAAAGTCAGTAGAAGTCAGTATTTTTGACTAGGTTCAGTAAGTCAGTTTTTTCGAAAAATGGTCAGTAAAGTCCAGTAAAGTCAGTATTTTAAAGCTTTTCCCATGGATGAAATAAAAAAAAGAAGGATTGAGTTTTGATTGACATGGAACTGAAGCCCAAAATGGCGGACATATTACATATGTGTGTCAGATGAAAATATGGCGACCGGCTGCCTATGATGTGAGTGTGTGCGTATTCCGCTTGTACGTACGAAGCGTTCCGGCTTCCTAAGGGTGCTTCAGTTTCGGATCAGACGGGATTCCCTCCTTCTTTTTTTATTAGCTCCATGGCTTTCCCATAAAAGCGGCGGTTTTTGTAGATTGAAGTGTTGACACATCTGTGTTGTGTGAACAATATTTAAAGAAGATTTTTGTAATGGCTCTCATTGCTCGTCGAACATTTTTGTCCCTGATCTAATTCCAGGCAGGAACCATTATGAACACACATATTTTTTTGCTTTCTGATCAGCGGTTGATTCTATATATCCGCCTCTCACTCATTGCACTAAACAACAATCAACCAACAACCAATTTTTAATTTATGCAGGGGTACTCTTACTCCTTAATAGCAGCTCAGGGTAACTAGGGGGCTAGTTACCCTGAGCTGCTATTTGGATTTCGGAATGGGCTGTTGGTGTCAAATGCCAAGGCAGCAGCAGCCTTGTATGCTTGGCGGAAATCCAAACCTAGGGACTCATTAAAAACGTAAAAAAGTTGGGGCGCTCGCTTCGCTCGCGCTCTACTATCGGTTCTATTCTACCATTCCATATATTTGGATACCGTGACATATAAATAAGATAGTCGAATACATGGAACAGGTGCCTTGTATACCTAGGATAAACTGGAGTTTTTTCATTAAGATTGCTCTGATATTGAGTAGGTAAATATTACGTGATTTATCTAGATTTATTTATATACTTACGTGAAAAAATTTACCCCTGGCCCCTAGGGCCTTGGGCCCCTTTAGTTCGGACCTGGCTATTTGTCAGATGCCTTTATCCTTCCTGAGCAAACCTAGTTATTGTGGTGGAAGCCAAAAATTATATATTTTTATTACTTACGACCTTGGTGAATGTTTAATAGAATTACTAGCACACATACTAACTAACAGCAACTAACACATGCATATTTCAACAGGTAGTAAATTGGTAAACGAAGGGTCGGTATCTCTCGAGGTTTGGTCAGTAAATGGTCAGTATTTTAGATGCCTGCTGTCAGTAAAATCGGTATTTTTAACCATGGAATCAGTTTCCACCCCTGGATTAAACAACAGCTGGTAAGAAATAAGAATCAGGAAATCCGATTGGGAAGATAAGTTTTCGAATAGCGGTCATGACATGAGATACAACGTAGGCCCCTAATAGATGGACCGACCAACGTGTCTTAACGTTGGACGCAAGAAGCAAATAGCCGGTGGAAGTAGCGCGATGGGGGAAGCCTACGTTTAGTAGTGGACGACTTCCGGATGATGATTGATGATCTGGTAGAGGCTATCTATGACAATTCGGAATTAACCTCCCCCTCTCAGCGCTACTTTGATCGTCTGCTTGCCTCCTGTAGGCCTAGCACGAACATTTACGCGCGCGTAAGTGTAACGTTAGCGTACGTCTGTTGTATGGCATTTGATCAGCGCCCCATACAACTGGCTTACGTTAACGTTACACTTACGCGCGCGTAAATGTTCGTGCTAGGCCTACTGCATCCATTGGCAGCCCGTAATTTCAACCAAATCGTCGGCCCACCTAGTGCTACTTCCGGTTCATAGTCACCACTAGAGACCCTTTCTTCCCCCCAGGTTGTCAGTTCCACACAGATTAAACAACAGTTACTAGAGAATCAGCTTTACAAAAGCCAACATACTTGCCAACGGTAGAGTAGGCTACGGCCCCTGGCCACAAAGCACTCCTTATCACAGCCACGGCCCTATCCGGCATGAGGGTAGAACTGACGCGCGGCACCCATGGGCTGAGGCTCTCGATCCTCGCGTCATCTGATAGGGGGGTGAAGAGGGACGGGCCTGTCTCTGGCTCCACGGGTGGGGGACCTTCGTCGTCTTCTTCTTCCATACCTTCTTCCTATCATGGGTGATGTGTGTGTGTGTTTATGCTAGTATAATATGCCATGAATATTATTGTAGCGCTAGTTATTTTTATAACAAGGGTCCCTAGTAGACAGCTGAAAGCTAAAAAAAATTAGGCCATTTCGTGTCCTGTCGTAATTTTGATGTTATTTTTTATTTATTTATTATGGTGAATTTATCAAGTAGGCGTGGTATGTCGAATCCGAAACTATGAGAAATATCGAAAAGTACTCAAAGAAGTCACGGGCCCGATTTTGATGAAAACAAAAACTGCACCAATTGATTTTCGAAAATTATATATTCGTAGCCAGGAATTGAACCCGTTGGTTTTGTAAAAAAAAACACATCCTGACCATTCGATAGTTTCGCTGATAAAGATCGAATTATGGGAAGTTATGACATAAGACTGGACTGCTACTAAAATTAACCTAAACAATTCTAAAATGTCAGTCCTAAAATATTGCTTGTACCTTTTGTATCGACGCAAGGACGAGGGTTTAAGGTAAGGACGCAATAGTTTTATAACCGCCAAACTAGATGTAGTTTATGACTTTGTGCCTATAACAGAAGCAAATATTAATATTGGTTTAAAAATTTTGCCGTTGTAAAGTTACAGTCTAACCATCCCAGCGTTAGGGTTCCACCAGAGCGTGCGCCCCTGCGGCAGGATGTGGCGGCCGTGATGGACCCAGTACGTGAGGTTTGGGTCCACGAGGTCCTTCAGCGTGTGGCCCTGGTAGTACGGGTTTGGGTTGAACTCCAAGTCGCCTGGATTCAGGGTTGAGGATTAGGAGGTTGAAGGGTGAGCAAGGGTTAAGAAGTTGGAGGCATGTTTGGCACCTAGTGATCTTTGCTTCATCAAGTCCGCACTTGAGTCCCAGCAGTATCCAAAAAACTCACCCATCCCCTCTTCCAAGTCGATGTCTTCCTCTTCCCCCGATCCGTAAGTGAAATATCCTTGTGGTGATATGGAAGTGGCAGCTTGGATGCGAGCTAGCTGTGCGCGGAGGTAGTTCCGCTCTGTACCATCGAACGGAGGGAAGGATTGGACCTAGAAATGACATTTGGATCTGGTAAGAGCCGATTGCTCGTCGTCGTCGTCGAGTCGTCACATTTGAAATATCCTAATTGCACAGGACTGGTCATTTCTACTGCAGTATTTGATGTCGAAGCAGCGCATTAGGAAGTAATTGAAAGAGCAGTCGAAAGCCAAAACAAAATCATCATCATCCGCATTTGTTTGACCCGTTTGACCGGCCTGGTCGTAACAGTTTGACCACAAGGAAATTAATTTTGTTGGACAAATATTTTTAGTTTAGACTATCAAGTCAGACCACGTGGACTTTAACCACATAAATCTACCAGCTGCAAAAGCTATGCTTTACGGCAAAAAATAAGGAGAACAGTGGAGAAGGTTACCTCAGCGTCCAAATAAGGAGAACAGTGGAGAAGGTTACCTCAGCGTCCAAATAAGGAGAACAGTGGAGGAGGTTACCTCAGCGTCCAAATAAGAAGAACAGTGGAGGAGGTTACCTCAGCGTCCAAATCCCCAGTCATGCATCGAACAGTGAGCCTGGCGACGCGGATCTGGTCTGGAGTGACGTCGGGCAAGCACACCCAGGGCTCGCCAGGGTTGTTGCATACCCAGAACACCTGTGACAAAGACGTATGATCCGGTGCTAATGCGCAAAATTTTGATACCGTGAGTTATAGGAGTACAGTCTAACAGTCTATATCTTCCAAGATTATGCAGCTGGCTTATAATAGCGTGATAGCGTCGAAAGCAAGGCTTGATGACTTGAAAACATAAAGATACATTTAGTTGAGGTTGGTCTCAAATATTGGCGAAAGTACCTACCTTCTTATTGACCCCTTGTCCAGGTCTCTCTACTGGTATAGGTACAGGTGCCTGCCACGTGGACACCGGTTCTGGAGGCAGCTTTGGAGGCACGGGCTCTTTGGGCTTCTCCTCTTTACCTTCACCTTCCCCCACTGAAATACCAGGTTTAAGCTTGGAAGATAAAATAGACGACAAGACTATTAAAGCTTCAGCATCATGGAGAAACAAGCAAAGACGAAAGCATAGCAGAGAAGACAGAAGGGAGTCATAGATAATGCCATTTTGGTAAAGTCCTGAGACAGAAAAAGGAGAACTTCCCGGCTTTAGATAACTGGTAAGCAAATATTTTGACTTGAGTTTAATGGAAAATCAAGCCCCATTTTCATTAATAAGCGGATAGGTCAAGGAGCCATCAAGCTATTGAAGCGTACTTATATAGACAAAGGCAAAACTAGTCGAAGTTATCTATATTTTGGCAATTAAGAATGACTAGACTTACTCAATTCTTTCTGCTCTTCACCTTCTTGGGGACGAATTTCGTCCATACCCTCGCCTTCTCCGAGCAAGTCCTTCATCTCGAACTCCTAGCGACATAAAATGAAATCATTTGTGGACCCACATACATATACAGTGCTTAGACATCATAAAAAGATATGTAAGAAGCTGTTAGATCAGTTATTATTATTACCCTGATTCTCCTGTCAAGTTCTTCAATCGTGAGATCAGTCTCAGCCACGTAATAGTTGGCTTTGGTGCCGAATATCTTTCCGAAGAATCTGAAAAGTATAATAACACTGCAAAATTCGGCCAGAGACACCGTTATTATTTTGGTGATTGTGCTTGTGCATTAACAATGAACATAGGTACAGCAGTTGTTGCGTGGTTTTAGTTAGTTTCAGCTCAGCAGGCTTGACTGAGAATCCTTCAATAAGTCAGTAACTGACTGTAACTGAACGATGCTCAGTTTTCAGCAATACGGGCTCAATATTATACTGATAACATTCTTCATCTTATACCTGACAGACGCGACTGGTTCTTTAATCCCCAGCATGTTTAGCGAAATATAAACCGCATATGCTTCGCAATTCGGTAGACCGTAGCCAGCCTGGAAAAGATCATAATCACACTCTTGACTTCAGCATTTTCCTTCAAGTCTTAAAGGTACCAAGTTACTCCAGCAACTACGGTAAATATTAAAGTAAATAATAAGTAAATATACGAGGTATGGAGTCTATGAACACAAACCTCTCGAAAAAAGTAATTATGTTCGAGAAAGTCAACTATCCTTGGTGTCGAACTTTCTTCTTCTAGATCGAGCTCCTGCTCCTCCTCGCCCATATCCTC
Source organism: Ennomos erosarius (assembly GCA_963580505.1). Taxonomy (NCBI): domain Eukaryota; kingdom Metazoa; phylum Arthropoda; class Insecta; order Lepidoptera; family Geometridae; genus Ennomos; species Ennomos erosarius. The sequence goes on along the minus strand of OY756996.1, from coordinate 1,126,944 downwards.
CTTTCTCTGGTACTTGTTTGCAAGCAACTAGAAAAGTAAACATAAATTATAAACATTTTATAAAACGACACAAACAGAGCTTCTAATTCTATTCCTACGAAGCTGAGCCCTGGACCATACCTATAGTGTAATCTGTATGTACAAATACACAAAATAGGTATATAATTGTGTGACACACAACATGGATTTCGAGAGGAGTTATCAATACGTCCATGATGATAGGTACATAATCCAAGCTAAGAACACTTAGGTACTTTGTACTACAAACGAAGAAATCCAAGATCGGCGGCCCGGGATCCGCTCTTACATCGGTGAAGGTAAATACCATGCGTAAACTGGCATGTCAAGAATAACAAAATTCGAGGGTGTCATCCTACCGACCTGCGGCACTTGGCCTGCATGGTGGGGTTTCCTACTCTCCATGTGAGGTAAAGCCCGTGTACCAGCAGTCTGCCATAAAAACAATCCGCCTTAAACAAAACTTGCCGTCGCTAAATCTACCGTAAACCCAAAGATTCTATGTATAAGTAAGTACACACATATATCTCTATGCGTAAACCTAACAAGGGATGGGAACGTATAATGACGTAGTAAAATTCTAAAATGTGACGTACCGTGGTAGTTAAGGAAGATCACTAACCCTGAACATCTCGTCCACCCTCCTAACGAGAGCCAGCTGCGGCGGCGAGAGGTACACATCGTTCAGCAGATCGAAGTTCGGTCGGAACTTCTCCTGCTTTACTTCCCATGAGTACTGCTCGAACTGGTCCACCACGTCGGGGGGCTTTTGGGAGAGGATTTTATGCACGACGTCTACTAGGTGGTCATACCTGAATAAGGTTATTCGATTGATTCACATTGTACCACAAAAAAGAAACCTGTACCTACTTATTCCATGTGATCTAAACGAAAAAGAAATCACTTCAACCACAAACATCTAATGCAGTAAGATTAGATATCTGTGAGAATACTTCTGCGAACTAAGTAATTTCTTTCAGCCGTGGAGCAGAACTGGTAAAACGGAAAGTTGATGAATCTTGGATTTTCCCAAAAAGTCCGGCAATGCCCTTGGTGTTACAGATGTCCATAGGCGGCGGTGACCACTTACCATCAGGTGGGCCGCCTGCTTGTTTGTCACTTATTACATTAAAAAAAAAATATCTACTAAAAACATTAATAAGTAAGAAGGCATAAAATTCAAGCACGGATTTTCATTTTTTAGCGGTCGCGGATTTCTGCTAATATTAAGTCATCATCAGCCTGAAGACGTCCACTGCTGAGCTTAGGCCTCCCCCAGAGAACACCATTTTGCGCGGCTACTCGCCTCCTGCATCTATCGGCTCCCCGCGGCATTCGCCAAATCATCGTCGGACCACCTAGTAGGGGGCGGCCTACGGTGACGCTACTCAAGAACCTTTCTTCCACATCGTCGGTTGTCAGTTCTATGAGCGATGTGGCCTGCCTGCCCATGGCCATTTCGACTTGCTAATTCTGAGATCTATATCGGTCACTTTAGTTCTCTTGCAAATCTCCTCGTTTCGGATCTTATATCGCAGGGAAACACCGAGTATAATATTAGCTTTGTTAAGTAGCTACAGCCAAATGCTTCGAGTTTTTACATTACTCGTCACATTAATGTTTTTAGGCCATGGCGATAAAGGGAGAGCGCATCCCAGCATCATATTACTAAGGCCCCGCTATCAGATTGCAGGCTGTAGGTATATAAACCGTTGATAGTTAGACAGCTGAAATTTTCACAGATGATGTATTTCTGTTGCTGCTATAACAACAAATACTAAAAACCAGAATAAAATAAATATTTAAGGGGGCTCTAATAGGTACAACCAGCGTAGTTTTTTTGCTTGTTTTCATATATGGTACGAAACCCTCCGTGTGCGACTCCGACTCGCACTTAGCCGGTTATTTTATCTTTAGTAAGATCTTACAGAGTATCCCCAGTTGCAGCACTCTGCTGCTTCAAGAAATTTTTCGCCAGCACCAAATCATTGTTGAGATCGGGCATAACATTTTCCGTTGCCGCTATTATATCTGGCTCCAAGAGGAATGTTTGTGACATTTTTGTCCAACTCACAACAACTACCTACTACAATAATCCTAATATTAGATGAACGTGATTACACGGTACGTATATACAAAACAGTAGGCACTAGGTATAATATTCCTCTATTTTATTATAAGATAACGTAATGTTATTTCCCCATGTTATTTCCAGTAAAAATATTTTAATTTTTTTTTTCTTATTTTTTGGCCAGTGTCAAGTATTGTATATTTTCATCGAGTTTTAGAATATTTCACGGTAGTCAAGCCTTGTTTTAGTCCAGTCTAAATCATGCTCAATACATAGACTTGGGGAATTATGTGGTCACTTTACTAGGGATTAGAAGTTTTTATGGAATTTTGGAAGCAAAAAGAAAAACCACATACACCAAATTATATCACTTGCCCACACTCATGCTCGTAATTCAGCACTTAATGCGTAAAACTCCACCAATTTTAAATATTAACTCTGATATAAGCACTAATTTTGAGAAATAATACAATGCAACGACGTTAACTTTTCCGCATTCCCGCCAAACCCTATTTAAAAACCTAAAACTGAAAACCAAAGAGTATATAGTTTACTACGTAGGGTGCGTTCCAGGTTGGTGTTATCTTCGATCACAAAAGTCATAGCACTAACAATATAAGTGATCACTGTTAAGAGTCTTTAACAGTTTGAAAGTGACCGTTTTTGGCGTTCTTGGCATTCTTAGCCATAGGGTATACACGTCCGTGTTCTTAGCAGCTACTGGAACGTGCCCTATGGGTGCGTTCCAGGTTGATGTTATTTTCGATCACAAAAGTCGTTCCACCACTAGCAATAAAAGTGATCACTGTTAAGAGTCTTTTACAGTTTGAATGTGATCGTTTTTTGCGTTCTTGGCATTCTTAGCAGCTACTGGAACGGGCCAGTATAAAGAATTCTACATATTGACATATAAGAAAAGTATCTATTTATTTATTTATTTAACTGCATTACATAGACTTAGTATATACTACTTAAAATAATCTAAATCAATGTACTCTGACAAGAGTGTTGCAATGTCGTTTTAAAGCAGACAGGGCTTAAACAGTAACTTATGTATTACTCTATCTCTAGGTATCTATACATAGTTAGGTAAATAATATTATAATACGTTAGGAGGTAAGTTGTCATATCTACAAGGTTGAGAAGCGTCTTAAATTAATCTATTTACTTATACTGTTGTACACTATTGATAAACTGGTATTGGTATCCTTTAGATTGTTGTTTTATGATATTGATGCATGTTTGTCATTTAAGTAGTCATCTAGGGTGTAGTAACATGTTTCTGTTAAAAAAGTTTTGAGTTTCCTGTGGAATGTAGTGTCTTTATGTGGTGTATATTTTTCGGAATTTTATTATAGATCGCTATTAACATGTAATGTGATCCTCTTCTGTACATTTCTAATTTAGGCTCTGGTAGCATAAGCTTTGGTCTGCGCGGGTTTTGATTGACTTCGTAAAAATGGGGATATTTTCTTACAAACATAGCAGCTTCTAATACACATGGTAGAGTAAGGATTTTATGTTGTATGAAATGGGGCCTGCAGCTCTCGCACTATTTAATGTTTACTATTATGCGGATACATTTCTTCTGCATAATGAAAAGTTGTTCGGTATCTGTACCGTTTCCCCAAATGACTACTCCATAGCGTAACCATGCGTATGCGTATGCATAGTATGCAGCTAGTGCCGTTTTTAAGTTTGATTTGGATTTAAGTACTGCAAGAGCGTACTATATAAACTGTGATAGCTTTGATTTGACTTTTTCTACAATGACTATCAATTTTAATGCCTAATAGGGTAAATTCTTTAACTTCTTCAATGTTAAGTGTGCTTGTTATATATTTTAGGTTTAAGGCGGTTTTTTGGTATGGTAGGAATTGAATTACTTTAATCTTTTTTTTATTAACCTCTAGGTTGTGGGATTCTAGCCAAGATTGTATATTAGAGAAAGTATCTATTACATGGTTTAATGTATTTGTGTCAAGTGTGCATCTGAATAAGAGCGAAACATCGTCTGCAAACAATATGCATGGGGAGTTAGTGATTTTCGGTAAGTCATTTATATATATAATGAATAAAACGCATCCTAGGACGGTGCCCTGTGGGATGGACCAGTTTGTAGTTTTAATTTCGGAATCAATGTTTTGTATTGTGCCTAGATTTTGGCATTGATGGTTAATTTGCACAAATTGCTTCCTGTCTTTTAGACTAATATTTTTCATGTTGTTTAAAGTTTAAATAATTATAATAGGAAGTAATTAGTAATTTAGTGATAAAATGTAACATATTGGAATACTCTGTAATGTTATGTTTTAAGGTTAATAAATAAATAAATAATAAATAAATAAATAAAATGATCTTAACCAGTTAAGTGGCTTTCCCCAAATTCCTATTGCTAGAAGTTTCGATAGTAAGATGCTGTGTGAAACTTTGTCATACGCTTTCTTCATGTCGAGTAGTAATCCTACAGAGTGATATTTATTGTTTATATTATTTAATATTTCTAAGTTGTATTTATAGATTGCCAATGTGGTGGAAGTATTTTTGCGGAAACCGTGTTGGTTTTCGTCTAGTAATTTAAATCTTTTGTTTTGACGTTTGGAAAGATGAAATGTACAGATTAGGGAAAAAAACTACTATACAGTAGCGATGGCAATTAATGCTATTTTGAGTAAATTTTATAAACATGCTAATTCACGAGTCTTAGCATGCTAATTGCTATTACTATGCTATTTGCTAAAATGAAATGAAATGGAAATGAAAAATTATATGAAAAATGAAATGAAACATGAAATAAAACTTTATTTTTAAAATTAATTTCAAATACAACTAAATTAATTGAAATGAAATTTTATATTTCACAGAATTTCGCAACAACATTTCATTTGCGAAATGCTAATTGAGTTTTCGCATGCTAAAAATTAATGCGAATGCTAATTAATCCATCACTACTATACAGTGTTAAGTAGTACCTTTTTATAATTCACAAAACGAGGAATAGATCATTGTCTATGTGTACTTTAGTCTGTGGTAGATTGGCAGATGTTAAAGAGAAATAAAACCAATATGTCTCACTAAAAATAATTTTATTTACGATAGCTGTTTTACATAAAAAATAAGATACAGATGGAGCAAAGTTTGACTTTTACGGACAAGAGTGTATAAGGCTCAAAGAACTTATACGTATACTATATTTAAAACTTCCTTGGTAAGGCTCTAATCCTCCCTCTGGTTACTCTGTGGGAAAATGGGTGTAGTTCTACGTAGTACATTATATACTCTTTGGTAGTAGTGTAGTCTGTGGCTGTGGTGGAGAAAAGTAAATAAAAACATAACCTATAAATAAAGTCACATCATAATATAATAATAAATATAAATAATATCCTCACAATGGCATCTAAATTCGATACTGCCGCGTATAATTTTCGCAAGAAATGTCCATATATCGGCAAGGATCTGCTCCGATGGTTCCCTGGTCACATGAACAAGGGACTGAAGCAAATGCAACGCAAACTGAAGAGCGTCGATTGCGTCATGGAAGTTCACGACGCTCGAATACCTTTCACAGGCCGAAATCCTATATTTACTACCACATTAACAGGTGCCAAACCTCATATACTTGTTCTAAATAAGAGAGATTTGGCTGTGTCGTCGTTAATGCCCAGGATAAAGGACCAGCTAACTGCTGAGCAAGGGGTCACTAATGTAGTGTTTACCAATAGCAAGGATCAGCACTGTCGTGGTTTAAAGACTTTAAAGCCTCTATTGGTAGATATAATTAAGGATTCGAACAGATACAACCGAAGTGAAGAGCTGGATTACAATGTTATGATTATTGGAGTGCCTAACGTGGGTAAATCGTCACTGATCAATATGTTGAGGTCGCGGAATATGAGCATTCGGCACGCGCTGCCGGTTGGCGCAATCGCTGGTGTCACCAGAAGTCTGATGACTAAAATCAGGATAAACAATGATCCAAAGATCTTCATGTTTGATACTCCCGGTGAGTACTAATTTTTCAAGTAAAATTGATTATATTTTAATTTCATTAAGCTAAAAAGAAGGTATGAATTGTTGTTATTTATGTATCAGGAACTCAATGGGGCTGATTAGTATAAAATGGTAAAACATAACAAAAATTAATCCCAATATATAAGATGGGAAAGCTCAATTATCCTAAGGTAAAAAGTATATAAATCATAAATTGTTTGCTTTATATTCCAGGTATCCTAGAGCCCTCAGTAACAAACATTGAGATGGGTCTGAAGCTAGCGCTATGTGCATCACTTCAGGACCACCTCGTTGGTGAGGAGGCCATCGCTGACTACCTGCTGTACTGGCTGAACAGCCATGGCAAGTTCAGATATGTTACATACATGGGCCTGGATGAACCATGTGATGATATTAATAAGGTAAATGGTAGAAATACTTAATTATTAAATTGTAATACTGTTTTCATAATCAAAAAGCTACTACATGGGACCCACCCTCTATACCTGGGCACTTAGTTACCCATAGCATGTCAAAGGGGCAGAGCTGTAGTGAAAGAGGCATTTTAGAGTAGGTCTGTAGCAATGTGCTACTGTTCTGCAATTTATTGCTATTCTTACTCCCAAGTTAAGAATCTGCAGCCCCATTGGAATACTTAAGTGCTCTGGCAGCATCATTTTAGAGCAAGTTTGCAATCTAGCCAAACACTTTGTGCTACCTACAGACATCAGATCTTCATGACTAACCATTTCATTACAGGTGCTTCTCGCCGGCGCAAAAAAGTACAACCGTATCCGACAAACGCGCGACTTTGACGGCACAGTGCGACAAGTGCCAGATTTCCTGGAGACTGCCAAAATGATGGTCAAGGCATTCCGGACTGGAGAACTAGGGAAGATACTGTTGGATGTAGATTTCTTGAGCGAAAGAAAGGAACGGGAACAAGTACTTGCATAGAGCATTGATGTGATGTCTCCAAAAAATAAAAAATGATGTCTGAAAAGTAAATAGAGAAATGTAAATATATCAAAATTGTACATATTGTAAATATAGTGTATAAGAATAGTTAATAATTCAATAGAATGTTAATTTTTAGTTTTTGGGTTTTATTACACATAGCAGTTATCCAATTTGTAGTTGCCACAATATTGTATGCTGAGAACAACAAGGATGCTACAACTCACCAACCTAATTTTTATAAAATATCATTTACGGGTTATTTTTTAGTAGGGCTCCCTAGAGGAGGCCTCGGTTCAGCAATGGACATCTTCAGGCTGTTAATGATGATAATGATGATAATTTACGAAGTACATTAATATCAATAAAGCTGCTAATAAGTTACGATTTTAGAACACCATGTAGCAAGTAGTTTCTATCACAACTTTTACAACCCTTTTTGTCTCCTTTATTACATTTAATTACGTCATTGTCATTAAAACTTAAACGTGACGTGATTGATTGTCATTGTTGTCATCATTCATCACAAAAAAATCGAAAAAACGAAAAGAATTAAAAATATTGTGATCGTGAGTCTTCCAAATAAGTAATTACTGCAAAAATAATAATGTTTTAATCCTACTAAAGAAAAGGCGAGCAGGTATTGCTTGTCCAAGATGAACCCTTTAAAATATTTCCAGACCTTCGTCAGCTCCATACAGGAGTACCAGTGGCTCGTAGAGCTCGCAAACCATTGCTATCCCATCGCAGCCATGTCTAAAATTCACATAGCATAAATATCAAAAATGTAGGTAGTACATGAACTCAGAAATATCACCTATTATAAAAGAACAAGTAAAAATGCTCTACAAACTAAGCCGAAGTCAAAGCAACAGAAAAATGTTAATACATAGACCTATCCCTGATTATAATGGAGAAATATCGCTACTTAACATGAATAGTCCATCAGAAACTTTAAGCATCACGACATACTCCTCTTCCACTCAAGAAGAGATTATTAGTACCACCTCCGACACCCTGAGCATGATAAGCACTCCGTGGAGTACCGACAAGTCTTGGCACACTGTAAACGACAGCTTGAGATCATCTCCATCCAACCTATCCTGGCCATATATTCAAGGCATCTCTTCCTCTGTCTCCCTAAGGCCAGTGTCCTCGACTTCCAGTGGAACATTCAGTCCAGAAAGCGCTAGCAAGCTTACAGTAACTCTGTTTTCTCACGAGGATTCTCCAGGAAGTCGGGTGGAATCTTTGAAACCTGGTTTCATTGATGGGAATGATACGTCGCAAATCAGCACCTGGACTTTGGAATCATACAGTACCGAAATGACGATAGATTGGAAGTCTAGCAAAGTAAAAGTGAAGTACCCTTGGAGCCCCGGCACATATGTTAGCTGTGGAGACCTTACGGATGCGTACCCTAGCTCCATGACCCTGACGTGGAATGGAAGCAAGGAAACCGTAGGGCCGCCAAGTTCACCAGTGCAAGATGCGCTAATTTGCACGAAATACTTAATGCTTTCTTCATTCTATCCAAACTATCTACAGCCATTTCTATATTGGGTTTTTGGTCAGGCATAAGCATTTAAACTTCGAGGAACAATAGCATGTTTGGGACTATGTATAAAAAATACTACTTAAATATATTAAAATATATTTATTTGCAACAATATTACATTCACATTTTTCTAAACTACATAAGGTATAAATGTTGAGGTATTACATAGAACCATTACTTATTTAAAATTTAAATTATATGAAGACACTAATATAGGCTTCTATGAAAGTTTTCTAACACCAAAAAAATCTGCAGCCTTATTCAAAACCCATCGGAAAAGTTACGATTCGGAATCTTGTGAATCGGGATATAGATTCAATAATCTAATAAATTAATATGACTGGTCAACAATAATAATGTATAATTTATACAATTTATCAACAGCTGCTAAAATCCGAAAGCACAAGATAACATGGAATGTATTGAAACCATTCCCGTTAAAAATTACTCGCAAAAACTAACCTTGAAGAGAAATAACCCTTGACCTTTACATTATCTTAAAATTAAATGATCAAACATTACCTACCAAGTATGAGAAGTAGATTTCAAATTATGGACCATTTCTTCATTGAGTTTAGTGCACGTTAATTACGTTTGAATATTCGAATATTTGCACTTCAATTATTTACAAGGTTTTATCAATTAACCCATGACGAGTAGGCAAGATAATCGACATCCTCAATTCCCAACGTTTACAAAAATCGATCCCACTCATGTAAATGTCACATGCGAAAAAAAGACATGCGCCAACCACGATCAAAAATTACAGTTTACCGTAATTCCCGTCTCACTCACACACACCAGTTCTTTTTTAAAAATATTGTGTATTAATTATGCAGATTGCAGTTATAAAATTATTATAGTCGAAACTAAGATCCATTTTAAGCCTTTCCTTATATTCAACATTTCTTTTCAAAAATCTTAGATATTTCAGAAATATCAATCAGTTAAAATATGGAATTGATTTTGTGCGTAATGTAGTTGGTTATGATGAACACGCTCGTCTATATCGTGGCTTTATATTAAGCGTGAAGTTATACACTTTCCGATATACAATACAGTTCAAAATCCTATGACAAGCGCGCTCTTTCCAGTCCACTCCTAAGCATCCTTCCACTGAAGTTTCACAGGATTCTAGGCTTTAGGCACGTTGGCAATGCCTATAACCGACTTGTAGTATTTGGGCTCGTCGAGCGAGTCCACGAGGAATGAGCCGAGGTCCCATTTAGAAATGGTGCGACCCGGGCCGTTCTCAGGGTTGATCGTGACGATGATCTCGCGGCTCGGCTCGTCTGGAAGTAAATAAATAAAATATATTTGAAGATATATCTACATTTCACACAGCACCATCTAGCCCCAAACTAAGCAAAGCTTGTACTGTAGGTACCAGATATGGAATAGAATACTTAGATATTTTTTTATTTGTAAATACATACTTATAACACCCAGACCCAGAGAAATGTTCAGAAGACATCACACAAATGTTTGTCCTGTATTGGATTGAACCCACAACCTACAAGTTCAGAAGACAGAGCTACTACCAATTGAACCACGAGGTCAGTCAAGTAATTTTGATATTCATTAAACAGGCAAAGTGCTTTACAAAACCTTTTTTGCATTAAATTTTGGTCTTGCGAAGGTAAGACCAAAAGAGGGGTCGCAATTTGGGCTACATAGCAATGCCAAAAAGTCGATTTTGGTAAAATTGTTAGTTATTTAACTTCGCTTTACGCCTTCGTGTATAATTATTAACATATAGGTCACCTATAAGGTCAGGTATAGGACAGGCAGTCCAAAATCCAAATGCTCCAGGCCTCCAGCCGTACGTAGCCGTACCCAACATGCGGGCAGCATTGCCCCGTTGAATTGCAATGCTGATTCGTTGTGCAAAATAAGTGCCAGCATTTTGATAACCTGTCGCGTCGCATCGACTAGGCGCTCTAAAGTGAAAATTAATGTAATTTACCGTGTTTTTTAATGGAATCTATTGTATTCATTTGATTATGCAAAAGTGTAACCTTCAGTACAAAGTTCAATGGACAAGTTATTACGAAAAACCATTTCGAGGTTATTCTTTAGAGCTCATATAATAGCCGGCCAAATACAAGCAGGACTCCGAAGGGTTCCGTACCATTATCTATAAAAACGAACAAAACAACCGGCCCAGTGCGAGGCAGACCCGCGCACGAAGGGTTCCGTCCGTCCTATTATCTACAAAAACGTGCAAAAAAATCACGTTTCTTGTATGGGAGCCCCCTTAAGCATGTATTTTACTCAGTTTTTTGGTATTTGTTGCTATAGCGGCCACAGAAATACATCATGTGAAATTTTCAACTATCACGGTTCATGAGATGCAGCCTGGTGCCGTCCACAGAATACTATTACTCCTACCGGAGAAGAATGGCATCTTCATACAAAAAAGGTGGTTATGAAATTCAGTACTAGCGCCTTTAGTGGGACCCTTTGGAAACTTAAAACAGGCGGAAAATTCAAATATTCTATTCGTATAGATTTGAATTGATAAAAGGGGCTGCTCTACAATTAATTACTATTGACATTAATAATTATTAATGTCAATAGTAATTAATTGTAGAGCAGCCCCATTGTATTATCAGATAAACTATCTTATAATAGGGACAAAACTACATCAATTCGCAAAAATAAAAACATAGGATTTTATAATTTTTATATTTATTGCATACATGACATTGTGAATAATAAATCGAGAGCGACTTTATTTAAAAAAACATAATACAATAATACAAAATACATAATACAAAACTTTGCCCATGATAGCATTCTGCAAAACATAATTAACATGTTTACTTCCAAATCCACAATGAACTCAATAATAAGTACATAACCTCAAATTATATTGTATGAGTTTTGTGTAATTTACCCTTGAACAGACTCTGCTTTTTCGCTGATGATGCATTGCATTTAGCACATCCTTCATTGTTTTTAACACGACATCACAATACACAAACACAAAAAGAGTCTCTAGGCTAAATAAAGAAGCACTGAAAATTCACGAAAAGAAAACAACACGAGACCGGTGGCAATTATAACCTCAAAATCATTTTGTTGCCATATCTAATTTAAAATAAATAAATATTTTTGTTATACTGGGATCCCTATAGCAAGCCCACCTACTATTACCATCCAATGTATGACGAGTTGAATGGGCCTGGTGCCGTCTGTACGGACAGCGGAGCCTTAGTGATAGGTTTCGCTTTACCCTTTTGGTACGCTACCCTAAAAACAAGTCTGGTCAATGGTCAAGGCATTCATTATTATATTCTTTTTTCTGCCGCCAGGATAGGTGAACCAGTCGGTGAGCCGTGAGCCAAGCGGGCGGCTCGCTCGAGAGAGGTCATCTCTAGGTAGTCTTGTTAGTCTTGTGTGATATTTTGTTTTGTTTTGTTTGATAATTAATCTTTTTTGTAATGTAAAGGAATGGCCGGGCATTGGAGAGTAAGTACTCCGAAATGGGCTGAAACTGACGGCATTGAGAACAAACAAAATTGTTGGTTTTTTTGGGAATCTCGTAAACTAAACTTTATCAAGATACACACGGAACATCAAAGATAAAACGGATTTATTTGTCAACAATTGTTCTAACGATCTAATCTTATCATTTTTGAAAAGGGTATAAACAAGTACATCTGTCAAAAATAAATGCGTTTGTGTGTGCGCTGGTTGCCTTTTCACGGCGCAACAACGGCTGAACGAATTTGAATTATGTTTCGTGACGCGCGTGTGAAGCCGCTGGACGCAGCTAGTATGCAGCTAGTAATACGTTACGTTGCTTTACGTTTTAGAGTTCCGAATGCAACTGCAACTGAAGTGCAACTCTATGGGCAGTCGTATCGCTTAACATCAGGTGAACGAGTAGCTCGATAACTCATTAATTAACATAAAAAAGCCACCATAGCATAGGGTTAGTTAGGTATACTTACTACTTGTGATTCCCTGCAAAAATTAAACACGCAATACAAATTTTGCCCCGGGTGGGAATCGAACCCACAACATATAGTTCAGAAGGCAGAGCTACTACCAACTGAGCTATCAGGCCAATCCAATATACATATTGATCGTCCTTCTTTAATTAACGAAAAAAATATCAATAGCTAGAAAAAAATTACCAGCAATATGCGGAGGGTAAACGTTGATGTAGTTCAACCCGCTTTCCTTCAAGGCCTGGTCCATTCTCTTGTGGTCTTCGTTGAGGTCCGCGAACCTCGGAGGCACCTTCTCCGGAGCCCAGAACAGGAAAGCTGATATGCAGGTTGATACCGTCTTCACGTTTTTCGCTCGCATCGCTTCGATTATGTTTTTTGTACCCTAAAATTTAATGTTATAGGAAAAAAAAACATCAACTAAAATTAAATAAAAACCAAAAAACTCAATCAAGTGACCTTTTAACCAGAAAAAACGGTTCATCTGTTTGGGACACTACTTCCCCACTGCTCAACTAAATTGCTCAACTGCATCAAGTTGAGCAGTGGGTAATACCGACAGCTCAACTGGTAACTGCTCAACTATCATAGTTGAGCAGTGGGTAATACCCACTGCTCAATTAGTTAAGCAGTTGAGTAATAGGACATAGTTTATTACCAAACATTTTACGCCCTATAGCTCAACTGGTTTTGCTCAACTTAGTTGATCAGTAGGTCATCCTGTTATAAAATCGAATTTATAGCCTACTGCTCAACTGATCTTGCGGCACTGGCTGCTTATAATCTATTGAGACCTTTTAAACCCTTTTTTGTAATTGACATTAATATTGTCACTTATTTTATTTTATTTTATTTTATTAAGCCACAAACAGTTTACTATACACATATACAATACGCTTTTACATGAACATACATACACCAATAAAGGTGCCACCAATAGTAACACTATATAAACTAAAAAACACGGTACTCAATACTAAATTAACTTACATACTTGATAATAATAAACCTACGTGACAATATTAATATAATAATAGCAAAACAAAGTATAAAAACAAATATAATAGAGTCGATATAATATTGTTAGAATAAAGCCGCCATTTTGAGACCACCATCGGCCGTACTCCTATATAAACGCGTGAAGACCGGCGCTGCGCTTTTTTTGCTCCGGCCGTCGAAGGGTGAACATCGTCGTAACTATACCTAGCTACGTCATTCTTTTCTTGTCATTTTGAAATTGTTTCGCTGTGATTTTTGTTGAATTGATTCTTGAAAATAATGTTAAAGTAAATTCTTATAGTTGTAATTGCGTTTGTTTTTTTTTTAGTTAAATAAATTAGTAACTGCTAAAATCAGAAGTAGGATAGGCTCCATAGCCTATCTTTACTCTGGTCACAAGCTAAAAGTTGTTCGAAAAGTGAGGTTAGTGAGTGAATCATGGCTGATCAACCCACTTCCCGTAGTAGGGGCAGGAATAGACGGGCTCCTGTTGCTGACGTTGGAGATATGCAGGAGCAGCTGGGAGCTATTCTAGCTCGTCTTAACGAGCTAGAAAACAACCTGTCAGCTCCCACCGTGTTGCCCGTGCCCGTGCCAGAGGCACGCGCCATCGCCGTAGCTGATGAAGTGACCACACCTACTACGCCGCAGCCATCGACAACACCGGCATCCAACATCAGCGCCTGGGGCTCTGTTGCAAGTACCTCCACATCACTAGACGTGACCGACCGCCTCATTGGGGCATTAAGTGCTTTAACTAAGGTAAGATCCACCCAGTACTATATCTCGAGTTTTGATCCTTGCTTGCACGACATCGATTCTTGGTGCGAGGAAGTTGAGAAGGCGCGTGTAATAAACGATTGGGATGACAATGAATGTTTGTCTAGAATTGCTAACTGTTTAAAAGGGGACGCTCGCAGTTGGTTAAATGACTGGGTAACCAATGACCGTACTTGGTCAAATTTTAAAATGAATTTAAACCATTATGCTCGCGGAGAGTTGATGTCGCTAATATCCTTTACGAAGTTATGAGCTCCAACTCTTGACAGTTATCCCACGTACGCCGAGTACGCTAGACGCTCCTTGTTGCGCCTTAATATTGTAAAAGGATTAAGTGATGAACTAACAGTAGCTATCGTCATACGTGGAATAACTGACGCGCAGATACGAGCCACTGCAATCAATGCTCGTTTAACTACCAAAGACCTGGTCGAATTTTTGTCTATTTATACGAAACCAAATTCAAGATCTCTGGCTAGCTCCACGAGACCATTTCAAAGTAGAAACGTAGACTGTAATCCACGAAAACGTGCTAATGCTAAATTGCCTGACTGCGATATTAAATGTTTTTTATGTGGGGCTACGGGTCACCCACAACGTCTTTGTTCAAAACGAGCTAAGATTGATACACCGCAAGATACGCGAGAGACTACCGTCTGCTCGTTTTGTAAAAAGACTGGCCATGACGTCACTGTCTGTTTTGCAAAACAAAGATCTGAACAGCGCAGTGACAAAATGTAAAATTTTGTGCCGAATTAAAAGGTGCTTCAACAGACAATGACGTCACTACTGCGGTTATTCACGAATCATGGTGTGCTTACATACGTATTAATAGGATAGCGGTTCATGTGTACCTATTATTTAGTTAGTACCTCTTATTAATGCGAAACTACTTATTTTATAACATTTCCATAATAATTGTGCGCGACTACCCACATCTCAACTTCAACGTGGTTAGATGATCAGACTACCGAGTGTAGTAGTTGTGTCACTATTTATAGAATTCAGTGATTTTATCTCGATGTTGATTTTTGGTCGTTCCACAGAAATGTATGAATGTTCCGCTGCTTATAGGAACGGACGCATTGAACCGTGAAGGTGTAGGCTATATTCGTGCAGTGTGAGGGACGCGTTACTCGTCTACTCAAGTTTTCAGTTGCCTGTCGATACAAGTTTAGTGGTTAGTGATCTTTGGAGCAGAGGTTACAAAACATTTTTAATGAATTTAACTACAACTTCAATGTAGGTAGGTACTAGGTACCGCTCAAAGATGTTTTGGTACCGCTTCAAGTGTACAGTAAATATTGACAACATGGGCATTAAGTTGACAAGTGATGTGTCTGTGTGCTGTAGACAGTATAGGTCTTCAATTAACTAAGAAAAGTACTTTTGTGGCTGCTGAGATAGAGTACTTGGCCGTGTAATCTCAGAGGTCAGGTTAGACCGAGCGAATGCAAAATCAAAACATTAATTGTCTCACCGGTACTTATGTAGTAACCATAATTCAATTATCTGTGCCACAAATGTAAAAGAAGTTCGTAAACTACCTACTTGGATAAGTCGGACATTTTCGTCGGTAACATCCTTAGCGTGCAAAACTGCATGTATAGCGGGGTTAACATGAAAAGGCATTCCGTTATAGTTATGGGGTAAGGATCAAGGGGAAGCGTACAAGTACTTAATCGAGCGTCTTACGAGTGAATCCGTACTTGCCATCTTTGAATCCATCCTTACCAACCGAACTATATACTAAAGCGAGTTCCATCCATCATATACAGAGCAGTTCTTACCTATCCAAGTACACGATAATAACAAAAACTGGTAATGGCATATTTTAGTAAAATAACACATCATTCTATTTGAAATCCTTGCCATTATCATGACCATCGACTATGCCTTCTGCGAATGTTCCACGACCAACATGAGCACGTTAACATTGATAAAACGATAGGTATGATTTTACGTCATTTTTTGTTTTCTCATGGTCTTCATATAAGTTCGTAAAAAGAAAATTTGCTCGCGAAAAAGGTTCCTAGGGCATCAGCTAATTACTTCCTGGGTCAAACCAGATTTACCGTTCAGCACTGTATGAGTATACTTAGATGTATTGAGACCTCTTCCCATTTCAAACGAACATGAGTATGTTCTTCTGGTGGACGTATTGTCAAAATACTGCTTGTTTTATTCATTAAAAAGACTTGCAACGAGTTGTTTCTACCGCGATTCTAACCCAATCTCCTTGTTTGGGACTCCTATGCTTATTGTGTGTGATAGAGGATGGATGTTTAAAAGTGCGAGCTTTTAGAGCTGGATAGTGAGAATAGTCAGGTAGAACGCTATCGCCTCACCCTACTTAACATGATGCGCATCGGAGTTATCAATAATGACGTCACCGCTACATCTGCTTATAGGCGTAGAAGCCGCCACGCCAATAATAAGAGCACTCGTTCGCGACGTTTCTATATTAGATAGATAACACTCGCACAACGCGAGCTTCGAGAGATACAAAGACAACGCACTGCCATGCCGAGCTCCTTGTATAAAACAGGTGTAGGCAAGATTCATAATTATGTGAACAAGGGACTGTAGTCCGCATGAGTTTTAAAAGTCAACGACGTGGTCTTTGTTACAAAATCTTCTCAAGTTACAGGAAAACTGGACTCGGGGATGCGAGGACACTATCGCGTGACGCGTGTGTTGCCTCATAGCCGATATGAGAACTACAGCTTCAAGTTGGTGCGTAATGCGTATGACAAAACTACGCAGGCTGCCGCCGCACATATACTTCATGGTAGTTTGGCGAGGAGAGTAGACCCCTGAATCGTGTGCAATATTTTTCGTGAGTAATTCACTTTGGTTTTACGAATTTTCTGTAAGAAATTAATGCACGCGAGTTACTCTGCTCAGACATTGCAAACTGGGTGCCTCTGTCTTATGTAGTAACATTGTGATTTGTGTTATACCATTGAGCGTTGGCTCTGATTAGACATTGCAAACTAGGTGCCTCTGTCTCATATGTTTATACTGTGGTAGCATTGAGCAAGAGCTCTGCTTAGACATTGCTAACTGGGCCCCACTGTCTTATATGGTTATACTGTGGTAGCATTGAGCAAGGGCTCTGCTTAGACATTGCTAACTGGGCGCCTCTGTCTTATGTGGTTACACTGTGGTAGCATTGAGCGAGAGGGCTCTGCTCAAGACATTGCAAACTAGGCGCCTCTGTCTTCTAAGGATCTTTGTTTCAATTTTTTTGGATAAATACTCACTTATTTCAGTTGAAGATGAGGTCCATGACCGATATACCTATGGGCAGTGCTACGAGCAGTCAGGCTGAAGTGAACGTCAGCCAAAGAGCCTGCCAGGAGGGTCCACTCAGCCACGAAACCTCAGCCCGCAATAATGTCACTAATTCTGAGTCCAGATCAAACTTACCTGTACAAAGTCACGATGAAAGCTCTAGAACAAAGAAAACTCTGATGGACGGTTCACCAGCAGATGTGGTCGAGGACGACCACGCGTCAGGAGAGGCCGTGTTAGAATAAAGCCGCCATTTTGAGACCACCATCGGCCGTACTCCTATATAAACGCGTGAAGACCGGCGCTGCGCTTTTTTTGCTCCGGCCGTCGAAGGGTGAACATCGTCGTAACTATACCTAGCTACGTCATTCTTTTCTTGTCATTTTGAAATTGTTTCGCTGTGATTTTTGTTGAATTGATTCTTGAAAATAATGTTAAAGTAAATTCTTATAGTTGTAATTGCGTTTGTTTTTTTTAGTTAAATAAATTAGTAACTGCTAAAAATATTATATATATTACCTAAATAATTGCATACCGAAATCATGAAAGAGATACCTGAGATTTGAACTTACAAAAGGAAGAATTAAAAATATCACAATCAGAGAACTTCTCATTATGTGATCTACATGCTCTAGGTATAAACGAGTTACAGGCATGATTCGTTTTATATGAATGTAAACAAAATACATTATTGGTATAACGTGCACTTATACGAGGACAATTCAAATATATCTGATTTACAAGATATGGAGAGTCAATAACATTTCTAATAATTTTAAATAACAACAACTGATCTCTGATTGTGCGTCGGCTTTGAAGCCGATATCGTTTGAGTTCGGCTTATTGTAAAAGTTATGTTTATTGATGTAATAAGAATTTCATTGTTGGGTTTATTACTGCGTAAATAAGTAAATATTATACTCGTGCATCAATTTTTTCATTTCCGCAAACTGTTATAAAATTAAATATATGCAAATGGATGGTGAAGATTCGACTCCAACCACTTCGTGTAAGTGAAAAATAACTAGATAGGTACTTAGTATTTATGTGCAGTCATGTGCAGTTATATATTCAATTTTGAAATATATATCTCTTCATAGTAGTATATTAGCGACCGTACTAATTTATCTATTACGGTTAAGCACCAAGCGAGGACAACGAGATGAAAATCATCGATCATTCGAGATTCATATTAATGACGGTAAATAAGTAATTATGAGATTTGTAGTTTTATTTCATATGGATACAGAAAAAAAGTCTTATTTTTTTTTTGAAGATGCTTTGCGGAAATAATAAAAGTAATTAACGGAAGCACTTCAACCATAGAATTTCTAAGAGATATAAAATATAAAGAAATAGTTTTCCTGACGTGGTTTCGTTGATTCAAGTTTTTAAATAATGAAACGTGTCAAAAATACGACATATGTCAAAATAAATCAAATTTAAAAAATTGTCTGAAATGACATCTGCTGTCAAAAAATGACGTCTGTCAAAAGTGACATCTATCAAAAATGACACCGGTCAAAACTGACATCTATCAAAATGAAATCTGTCAAAAAAAAATTAAAACTAAAAAATGACATCTGTCAAAAGCGACATCTATCAAAAATGACACCTGTCAAAAGTGACATCTGTCAATGGCATGTCATTTCACAAATTAGACATTTTGGCTACATAGTGATTCTGCGACTACGATATTTTGGACACACAGACGACCTTATGACCTTAACCCTATTATCCTCCACTGCTGAGAATTACCAGTTGAGCCATCGGTATTACCCACTGCTCAACTTGATGCAGTTGAGCAATTTGGTTGAGCAGTGGGGAAGGAGCACAATTTTATAACAGGATGACCTACTGATCAACTTAGTTGAGCAAAATACAGTTGAGCTATAGGGCATAAAATGGTCGGTGATACAAACTATGTCCTACTGCTCAACTGCTCAACTGGTTGAGCAATTTAGTTGAGCAGTGGGGAAGTACTGGTTTGTACGTTTGCTACTCCTTCACGACCAAACGGCTTGACGGATTTGGATGAAATTTGCAATAGAAATAACTGTATTAACAGATAACTAGTTTCTAATATCTGTGAAATTCATAATAATTGTCATTTAGTCAAGTAGCAAACGCGACTCTTCACGCTTTCTTACCCCAATAGGAGTAGTTGGGGCTATCCTAGCTATTTATTTAAGGGACTTCACAGACTACTTTTGTACTACAGTTAAGTTTTTTTGTAGTCCTGGCTACAGCCAAAGGATGCAAGGCAATGTTCAAGTGAAGGTTTCTCACCTCAGACATGTCCGAAGTAGGTTCCAAGGCGTTTCTGGTCCCCAACGCGATGACGACTCCATCGACACCCTCGACGGCGTCCTGCACCGAGTCGGGCTCCAGCACGTTACCTTGGAACACCTCCACCTTGTCCGCCAGGTGCTCCGGGATCTTGGCAGGGTCGCGGACGAACGCGCGCACTTGGAGCCCTAAGTACAATACATGACATGTGATGTTAAACTCGGAGTAGGGTTAGAAATGATATATCGCCGGCCTCGAAGAACAAAATGATAACTGCCATTATCATAGTTTTATTTTTATATCATATTTGAGATCTGCACATCGTGATACATCTACCTAATTTTATTTATATTTTTACTGCTTTTATTTAAAAAGTTATGAGTTCATGCCATAGTATTCATATATTTTTGCAATGTAAGTATTTACACGAATAAAATTATAGGACGACATTAGTGAAACAGTTTCTTCACTTAATATTCGGTAATGACTTATACAATAGTATTCTCGTAAAAACAAATCGTGAAAATAATTACTTACAAGTTTATTTATTTATATTGTTCTCGAAGAGAGATATCATTTCAAATCATACTCCTATTTCTAAGGAGTTGACAAGGTCAGGGTGTAAATCACAATTTCTCACCTGCTTTCGTGGCGCAAGTAGGTACCTACCTAATTGAAAATGGCAATTTTTGCCTACCGTATCCGTAATTAACACAGTCGACCAGTCGGGGTGGCCAAAGCGCGCCCGCGGTCGACCGTATTACATTATACCTCTTTGGGTCGACCTCTGCTATATTATCTGCTATATCTTATTATATTATCTGTAGAGTGTCACTCGGAACTCCAAGATAATATAAAGTTTAGCGTGACTGAGCGTGACACTGCATTATCATAGCGACACCCTGAGACATCAGCACAGTCTAGTTATACCTACTACAGTGAGATTATGTTTAGTCTCATTTGGCCAGTAATTTCACGAAATACATATGGCAGTAGTGCTTACACACTACTGCTATATATGTGTGCTTTGCGGCAGAATAAGGTGGCTAAGCTTGTCTAAGTCATAGAGGAAATGGTCTAAGTAGCAACTTAGACAAACTTTGCAGACAAGTCATACCACTTAATATTTATTTATAGTAAGTTCTTGTTGTTATTTAAATGTGGTTTTTAACTAGCGGTAGGCAAAATAGCGATCCGCGATCCAGCCAGATACGGACCGTAAGGTCAAACATTGGACCCGCTAATTAAAAATAAAAATATTCATTATTAAACCCCATTTCAACAACAACAAAATTATTGTTAAATAACTTAACCACCTTCAATTACCTTTATTGTTTTATATTTTAATTGATTTTAATATAACTTGCCTGAGAAAACGACATCTGATTGAACCGAGAATCAAGGTAAACAACATAGCCTACAAAAGAGTAAGTCAGTTGATCAGCTTTGTCTCAAAATCAATGTTGCAATCATAGACATATATATGTTGCAATGGGCCTATGTTTATATTGAAGTTGTCCCTTTAAATAAATGGTTCATTATTATTATAGTGTACACAAGCTATATAACCCGCACAGGTATGTGACAGGGTCAAACCTGTCCCACTTGCTTGTATCCTATGCCCTACAAAAACCGGCACAAGTGACAACTGACGAAAACAAGAAACTATTGTTTTCCCTCTTCCACTACTGTGTTTAGGTGCAGAGGGAGTGAGATAGCAATAGAAATGTCAGTTCTTTTCAGTTATTTCATTTATTGAAATGCGTGATCCAACATGCAGTGAAGGTGACATGATTTTTATTTTAAAAACATGTAGTGAACACTCACTTATTTTAAGGTTTTCTTATTTTACGTTGTACTATTGACATTCTAAAAGATTACCTTGAAATGAAAACTGCAATATTTCGGTATAAATTGCATAAGTGTGGAATGACCTGTTGGTTGGTGTTTTCAGAATAATACCGACATTGACCGCATCATCACTTTCCATCAGATGGTGTTGTCAAATGACAAGCCTAAAAGAGTACAACTAGCATACCTAGTACGAGTGGTAGAGAAAATTGTCTTGCCCATATCATATCACTTTCTTAATACTTGCTTACTTGTCAGGTAGAGTAAAACCAGGGAAGGGCAATTTTGCCTACCGTCTGTAATGGGGCAGCTGTGGTGGTTAATTGTCTACCAATCCCAAATCAGTGAAAAGATAGACCACATTTAATGGGCAACACCTTACAACTAAATTGTGGTTTCCCATTGATAAACACACTGGAATAATCCAGTTATTTGAGGATTCAATATCAAGTTTAAATTCATCCCATCAGCCATTTCCGAACAAAAGGACTTTGAAAGACTGCCATGTAAAGTGTGTTCTTCCCTATCTGCCCAAAAAGGTAAACAAATATGGTGGATGGCAGAAATAGTGATGAAGGTCCATCAAATGAACGACGAGCAAAAATGAATGAATGAATGAATGAATAATATATTGAATTAAATCTCTTACTATGCACAACAATAAGTAAGTTTTACCTAAGTACTAAATAATTTATTGTACTTAAAGCAAAAGTTACTTCTCAGATCTTCATAATATTATCTAATTTATGGATTATTTTATTGAATGTTTCTGGCATTTTCACTTTTGTAATAAATAAATCAGAGACAGTTGGGTGTTTGCTTACCTTGGACAGGTAGGAAAACATGAACTGTAGATAACATGGTCTCAAGGGAAAGATCCTAAATGGGTTCCATTTCTATCCACTTTGGAATCCAGTCCATTTTTACATTTGCTCCAATATAATAATATTGAGTTACAAGTTACTTCATTTAATTTCTTAATCTAAGTAATTTACAACTTGCGAATCCAGAATATCAATTAGAATTCCATGACTTTCAATTTTAAACACATTAGTTTTTAATTTATGCATCTTAGTGTATGTTGTGATTGAATACAATAGCATGTAGTTTTAATTACTATTATAATTAAAAAACCCTATATTCTCATGTAGAGAAGGCAACCAACGGCTCAATTTTTTTTTTATAGCCTCTGTATTCTATCTTTATAGTCTCTGATTTGCAGAGGCTGCATGGGGGCAGAAGAAACTGCCGCACATGTGCTGCTAGAGTGTAGCAGTGTGGCCACGCAGTGAACGGAGTTTCTTGGGACTCCGGGAACAACCCAGGAGGCATTTCCGGTCTGCTGGCCTTCCTGGATGACATCGGGTGGCTGGACTAATGTGTGCCACCTCACGCAAAAAGGGCCGCTGTGCGGCCTAGTTGCGGAAAAGGAGCTCGCACACCAAGTTGCTGATTTTATTATTTAGTTAATTGTTAATTTTGTTAATTCTCGCGATTTGAACACATAGTTTCACATTTCATACAGAACTTAATCATGCTAACAGGCAAGTCAAACAAAAGTGCACCTTTGAACAATGAGTGGAAACACTTGTCACTTTTATGGCTATTGAACAATGTAGATAGTCAATCAGTATATGTAAATATGTTACCTTTCTTAACTGCTGCCTCCAAAGCGCAGAGACCTGTCATGCCCGTGGAGCCAAATATAACGATATTCTTCATTATTTGTCTCTGTAAAACAAGTTACTGGTTTAATAACAAGTTATATAATTGTAGGTAGTAGGCCTATGTAATTATAAACAAACTAGTTCAACAGGTTTTTTATTGTGTTATACATAGACACTGGTCTGGCATTGAATGAACGCTTTATATAAATGCGTTTCCTACAGATACAGATACAGTAAATAGTAATTTTAAGGAAATTACACAAACTTGAGAGGAAAGCCTTATTTCTATGACAGACTATTTTTGGTAGATGTCCTACTGCTAACACGGAATTTGGAGCATCGTGCCACTTCACCGTGAGAACGATTGCATAGATACCATACCACTTGAGAATGTTATTATCAATTTAGAGTAATATAAAAATCGCTCATGGATCGTGATGGATTGCTCTTCAAACTTACTGGATGGATGTCGCAAAAAGGATGTAATAACGGATGTCGACCAATTTTTCACAATACGTGACCTATTTGTAAACACTGCATTAAAAATAGTATTTTAAGAATTAACAAATCTAGTCTCGATGTTATCTTATTTACTGTAAATCGAACGAAATTAAATTATTATTTAAAAACTATTTTACATACCGGTGTGTGCGTTTGTGATGTAACAAAATAATGAACAAAGAGAACTTTGCTGATAATGAACTCCAAAGAGAAGAGAATATAATCCACAGACTACTAAGAGATACTAATCACTTTGATGAAATCCTGCAGTGCAAGCACCGATCTACCGATCGATATATTTAACGAATTTTCATGTCAAATTTGACATAAATTATCGATAAAACGAAATCGGTAGCATGGAATGTATTTTTTCGACGACGATATAAATTCGATAAATCTTAACGAATATGTTCGTTCTATATCGATTAAACCGCGCATGGATCTAAATTTTGACATCTGTGATCGGTTTAATCTTGTCGATCTTATCGAATGTACCGAATATTTATCGGGTTCCTAAAGTTGCTCGATAATATTAACCAAACATTAGTAAAATGGATTTTGGCTATATTTTATAGTTGGAAGCCGCAAGAAGGACGCGGCGGGATGCCTTGAGGATCAACAGGCGGCGTTTAAGAGACGCCAATGATCCTCTCGACCTACCCAACGACCAGTTCGAGATTCTTTTTAGAATCAACAAAGAAATTGCCCTCGCCCTTATTCAAGGTGTTGAGACTGATTTAAGGGAATCATAGAGAAAATTAATCAACTCTTTGCCATATATATTACTTTTCTCTATGCTCTTTGCTACCAGCTATCAATATACCTTTTCAAAGAGTAATTTACTTCGTATAACCTTAAAAAATCCGACAAAGAGTATATAAAATCTACGTGAAAAAAATAAAATCGGACAACGGCTATCTCCTAATCTGTGGAAATTTCCGAAATATCGTGCTACTCTGTGAGAGTTAGGAAAGAATGATCGATACGCTGTCGACAAAATAAAGCCCTCGAAAGACATCGACAAAATTTACCGATGTTAGATCCATGCTACATGTTACCGATAAGAACGATAAACAAAATCTGTCTATCGACTCGATATATTTGTCGAATTGAAGATCCGTGCTTGCAATACTGTTGGGATGTCCGGTCCAAGTTCCGAGTGAGTCCGATACTCGATACTTTCATCACGATACTGATATGTAATTATGCATATTAAAACCAATGAGGCATTTTATTAAAAAGAAAGCTGTAATTTTATAAATACCTGATAGATGGCGTTAAAATGGGGGTTTTACGTTCTGTCATAGTCAAGATAATTATTTATCAAGTTAAGTATCCTTTCCTTATTTTCTGGAAGGAATATACTCTTTGGATCATGGATCATTAGTTAATTATACAGGATGTAATTTAATTCATTAGCATAAATTGAGCCCATGATAGTACATAATTTATAGATGATTATTAAAGTAACGAGTGTAAATGAAAATATTTTTATTGAAATATATGTAGATTGCCGCGGCGCCTAACGCAGATGGCACGGATGATTTTCATACATTTAAAAGTTTTTATACCTTGTATGTACTAATTAAAACAGTATTTCATTATTTTAATCAAACTTGGTATTGTAGCCTTTGATTGAGTAAGTTATTCAATTTTTTGGAGTTATTATTATTACCAAACCAATGATTTAGAATTCAAAAATTTTGGTCCACACGTGACCGGTATCTGGAGTAGGTACCTAGTTTCAAAAGATGGTAATGAATTCAATTACACCCAGTATAGATGTAGTCTGGCAAAGCTAACTCTGCAGTGATTTAAAATTGAATCAATATAAAATCTTGTATAATCAATATAAACTTTTTAGTGGGTTTTGATCCGCCCACACTATGTATCCTAGTGCTCGAATGTCTGCTTAATCACACCAAAGCACTTGCAAACATAGTTGGGTCATTGAAACAAGAAAACTGTAAAAGAAAGCAGCGCGAGCCGACCATCGGCCTGCGCTATTGCGGTTTCAAAATATTAGAAGACCATTAGCTAAATTAATTATAAAAGAAATCAAAATAAAACTGCAGACCATTTCGTTTCAAAGTGTCAAACTGACTACGTCATATTTATTCTTTTTAATTCAGAACAAAAACTTTACGGCAATGAGGTAAAATTAGAAAAATTGGTTTTGTTTAAATGTATATGAAGTGTCGATACTTTTAGTGTATTCATTATGAGTAGTATCAAACTGATTCGAGTACTAGGTACTTATATCGATAGGTATTGAAAATTTGATGGTATCGAAACATCCCTAACTCCAAATACCAAAGAGTATAATTACATGGGCCCGTTCCAGTAGCTGCAAAGAAAGCCAAAAACGTCAAAAAAGGTTACATAAGACTTCCGCAGTGATCAATTAGTAGTGGAACGACTTTTTGTGATCGAAAATAACGAAAAAAAATAACATAAGCTGGCACGCACCCAATATAATCAATATTTCCAAATTATTATGGGTGTGGTTGAATAGCGTGTGCTCGACCACTATACCTACTTATCAGGGTGCGGAGGACTGTAATGAAACAGTCACTTTTAGATGCACATACTTCCATTTATTTCGCGGTTCAAACATGCGTATATGGACGTGATTGGCGGTAAAGAGACGACTCAGGTGGGCAGGAGCGGTGCGGCCAACGTAAGCCATATTTGCTGCGCTTGTACTCTGCGCCCCACCGTCGCCCACCGCCTGTGCGTCTGCACAGGTGTGTTAGTTGGTGTTATTATTGTTACTTTCGTTATTTTCGATCACAAAAAAAAAATGTTCCACTAGCGATGAAAGTGTCAGTCAGAGTCTTTGACAGTTTGAATTGTAGCGCTCATAGCTCATAGCAAAGCATGACTAGCCGTTCCTAACCGATCGGTAAAGTTAAGCAACGTTCGCTGCGGGCACTACTATGATGGGTGACCGCTACAGCAAAAAGAGGTATTTACAACTGAGCGCTACCGTGCTTCGGAGGGCACGTGAATCCGTCGGTTCTGGCTGCTGTTGTAAGACAATAGTCGTTAATCCAAGTCAAAAGCCTTTTATGAACTACCTACTGAAGAAATTTTTGCGTTGGTTTAGTATGCTTTTCCGTATCATTCGTATTATAAAATTGGGGGCTCTGATATTGAACGAATATTTATGATTGTACAACCAACAGCTTATTTTAACAAAATTATCTGAAATATTATTTTATCTAGATCTACTCACAAACGTGAATCGCGCTCGCTTTGCTCGCGCTTGTGTATTATGTATTGATTATTATTGAAGTTTCTTCGCTGGTTCGCACTAGCTTTCATGTCTGTCATTTCATTAGGTATGTTAGGATTGTTGACAATTTTGAAAATAGTTGAACTTGTACCGTATAAAAGTTCAAAATGTTGGTGATTGGCAATTACAGCTTGCGAAGCGAGCGAGAAATGGGCCACCAAAGTGACTCCCCCACCCGCCTCTGTCTATATTCGTAAACTATTTCGAACAAACTGTACCCTAAACATTAAGCATGGCCCGACATGCTCTTGACAAGTTATTATTGTTTTAGTTTTCCCCCCCCCCCCCCATACCACAACGTGGCTACACCTATGACCCTTAGAGCATTTAACCAATAGAGATGTTTACGTTACAATCCGCATTTTGGAGTAGTTGGTGTTAATTTTGATATTTTCATTATCACCAAAATCATTAGTAATGATTTTAGTGATATAAGCACAGAGCTATGAAACAAATGACACTTCGCCTAAGGGGAAGCGTTTTTTTTTTTGCTCTGTGGATATAAGCAATGAAAGTATTGTTTTTTTCACTTAGTAGCTACTGGAACGCACCTTAAGTTAACTGTAACCACGAACTGATTATATACTCTTTGACTTTATCCAAAGAGAATATAAGCACTTCGTTTTGTAATGGTTTTGTAACTTAAGCTTAACTAACCTCAAAAATTCATGCCTTTGTAAACAGATGTGTATAGTATAACAATTTAAATTTTATTTGTTGAATTATAATCACATAAATAAGATGGCAGAGACAGAAGAATACTTTCCCCGGGGTGGAAAAAAACCATCTGTTTTATTCAAAAAGAGCGCTAACGTATGTCAAATATTATCTATAAAAACAACGAATGGTGTTCAAAAATAAAATGATCTGTTTTCCCCTTTTTTAGTTTTTAGGGGCACCTGAAAAGACTGAAAAGAAAAAGAAAAGGCCTAAGAAAAGAGCAGAAGGTGATGATGGCTATTTATCAGACGAAGAAACCAGAGAAATTGATTTATCTGCAAAAAATTGTGCCATTGGCTTGAGTTATAAGGTATGTGAAAATGTTTTCAACACTTTTAAAGGGTCTGTGCTTTCAACAGCTCATTTATTCGAACGGCAACCTAAATTAATTTACACCACTTAGGCCGAAGAATTTATTTCTATGGAGTACCATGCCAAACTTGTGTATAAAAAGACTCATGCTTCAAAATTAGATTTTAATCACATGTTGTGCACACATTCAAGTAATTTATAAGTTTATTACCTTGTATAAGACAACATTTCTTGAAGCAGTCTTATCTTTTCCTATTAATTACAGACTGTAAAACAAGGAGTTCTAGTGCTTGGTAGAGTGCGGCAAATATTTGAGACAAAGATGACTGTGATGCTTCCCTGTCGTCTGATTGGCAGTGTGATGGCATGTCACATCAGCGAACCATACAACAAAGTCTTAGAAGCTTATGTTAATGATCAGGTAATATATTTTTATAAAACTAATATTATACATTGATGCTATGTTAACCTTGATAAATATTTTCTGTAATGTATATGTTTGAACTTACAACGCTACATTCCTTTAACACACGTCCAAACCACTTCTATGGACAATCAGTTTACGAGTGACACAACCTGCACCCTTAGAGCATTTATAAATGGAGGTGGCAAGGCAAGGCGTACCCCACTGCTGGTCATAGAAATAGAAATAGAATAGAAATATTTATTGGTCTTATAACATGTTGCTATACTGGGCAAGTCATTTTACAAAATATAATAAAACACACTTAGACAAATCAAATAAAAAAGAAAAAAATAGATAACAAAATATTAAAATAGAAAGAAATCATTATCAAGGACAATTGAAAATTTGTAAGATACCTGTTAAAATAAAATCAAACAATTAAAATACAATGAAATCAAACAATGAGGCGTTTTATTAAAAAAAACTGTAATTTTATAAAGACCTGTTTAAGAATTCCTATATGATATCCTTGTTTCCTTGGCGTAAAATTTTGTTACTCTTGATATTTATTTATAATGATTGCAACTGTGTTGTTCTGTATATTGCGTTTTGTATAACTTTATTAGTAATATCTATGCTGTTTTTTAAATCTTATGCTAGTCCTCGTGACGCTAGTTGGTCATATACATTATCATAGTGTGTGTGTAAACACTGCTAGAGTGCGTGTTTTAAGATGGTGTGCGGCGTGCGTTTACAGGCGCGGTTTGCGCGTGTGCTATGCGTGTTTACCTCGTCCCCCGTTTACATCTCCATTCGACGGGCTTGATAGCTCAGTTGGTAGTATCCCTGCCTTCTGAACTGAGGGCTGTGGGTTGGATTCCTACCCAGGACAAACATTTGTGTGATGAACATAGATGTTTGTTCTGCGTCTGGGTGTTATATTGTATTCTATGTATGTATTTACAAACAAAAAAGTATATAAGTATTGTATCAGTTATCTGGTTCCCATAGTACAAGCTATGCTTAGTTTGGGGCTAGATGGCGCTGTGTGAAATGTTCCCACATATTTATTTATTATTTTATTTTATTGATTAGATGCTCTAAGCCTGCACCCTGTAAAATGTTTGGATTCATTGTCCGTCTTCTTCATCTACATTCAAAGTAAAGGTGACAGAGTAGATTTCCAATCGAAATGATTTCAATGTGTTGGGAATTGAGGTGGTGTAAGGGATGGAGTATGGCCCTCATAGTTTCTAGGACCCTAGATACCAGTAATCCTAGTTAGGATTGAGGATGTGACTGATTGATGTTATTATTATTATTTTATAGCTTAAAAGTGTACTATGAAAGAATTTTGAAAAGATTAATTTGAAAGGTACTGTGCTGCACTAGTTTGGAATAAAACAAAATGTTTGATTTTAGTGACGTTTCTGATTTTTTTAACTACTCGACTAGCGCATCATTTCATGTGTAAGTTTACATTAAATTAAACTTCACTAACAATATTCTGCAGACAGAAAAAGTCCCTGAGCTAGCACAGATGTTCCGACCTGGACAGTACATCGGTGTAAAAGTGCTGGAAGTCCTTGAACAGAACCTCATGCTGTCCACCATGCCGCAACATGTCAACGGGGGCAAACAGCAGGCTGACATTGTTAAAGGTATTATTCCTATTAGTTACTACAATTTTTAACATTGTGATATCAAACCCAATCGAATAAGATGTCAACTAACCATGTAGTATGAAAGTTTCACTAGGTGGTAGGACTTTTCTGCAAAGTTCGTCTAGGTAGGTACCACCGCTTTACCAGTTATTCTGCTGCCAAGCAGTAGTTTGCAAGCACTACTGTGTTCCGGTTTGAAGGGCATTGTAGCTAGTGAAATTACTGGGCAAATGAGACTATGACCTGATTACACAGTGTAGTAATCTGATTACTAGACTGTGTGATGTCTCAGGATGACGTGCGCAGCAGTGTGACGCGAAACTTTATTATTTTAAAGTTCAGAGTGACACTGCAACTGTTATGGGCGGCCGTGTCGCTTAACATCAGGTGAACTACTAGCTCGTCACGTCATTCATTCTCATAAAAAAAAAATACCTACCTAGCCAAATTTTTAAGAAAAGTCCTACCACCTAGTAAATATGAAAGTAACAAAAACAATTGATTATATTCTTCAGGTGCAATATTCCAAGCAGCGGTGTCATCAGTTGAAGACCACGGATATGTGATGGACATCGGCATCCCAAACACAACAACATTCCTGCCAAAGAAAGAAATTAATCCAGAGTTGAACTTAGGTAAATATTCAGAGGTATACTTCCCAGTGGAAAGTTTGGTTCAAGTGTGAAATGTGCTGCAGCAATGCGAAGCCTGATGGTGGAAGCGAGATAACAATATTATCTAGCTTTCATTAGGCTTATTTAATGACACGAATAGCCTGAAGACTTCTACTGCTGAACATAGCTCTCCGCCAGAGAGTGCTACCATGAGCGGCTGCTCACCTTCTGCATCCTTTGCCTCCCTGCGGTTTTCACCTGGTCTTCGGTCCAGCTCGAGGGCCTATGCTGCGTCTTCCGGTTTGTGGTCGCCACTCGGAAACCTTTCTTCCCAATCGGTTATCAGTTCATGCTTGCTTATTTAATGAAATGCGCTATACTAAATTCATCTATGACGTTATTTTAGATATAGGCATGATCACGTGGTGTGCCATTAAGTCCATCTCCTCAACATCTGGGAACAGCATAGTGACACTTTCAACCATGCCCAGCTATCTGCAAGGAGGCGTGCTGAGACACAAGCAAAACACGACTCTATTACCGGGCTCTACGGTTGAATTCACTGTGGACACGGTAAGGCCTTTTTTTGTATCACATGCGTACCGGTGGCGTTAATAATGCAGATCGAGCTTAAGACGGAGACAGACTGCTAGTTTCGGCTTTGTAGTGTCGTCCCTATCACACGGAGCCCTAGAGCGCGCGAGCGACACAACATCATAAAATGTAAAGAGTGATAGAAACGACGCTCTACAAAGCCTATACTAGCCGTTTATCTCCCTCGGCGCTCAATGTGCCGCAAGTACCTGTACTTATTGTCATTATATTATTACTTTTGTTAGGATTTCGTACCTAAAAGGTCCCAAAATGGAGAGGTATTTTTGTATAGTTTCAAAATACGACCTCTGCTTATTAGGTACATGTATTTTACCAGTGTATCAATTTCTATTTATCTCAAAGAAGTACAGTCGATATAAATATCAAACTAAACATTTTTTTTAACCAACTGTGTCCCAATGGGGAAAGGCCTCCCCCATTTAGGTTTAGGTTTAAAGAAATTTATTCTCAAATAAGACAATGTCACTTCCATGAGAACATAGTTACACTTAAAATTATTATACATACATACATTCGCCGTCACATAAAATAATGTAGGTAGGTAACTATCACTCCTACTTCATCCAATACTGTCCATCCAAAGGTTGCCTGGAAGAGATCGCTTTTAGTGATAAGGCCGCCGATTGTAATACCTACTATAAGCTGTTATGTATCATTGATTGATTCTGTGGTATACAATAAAGAGTTTTTGTATTGTATTGTAACTATATAAATACGTGCTAAGTAAAATTATATTAGGTACATTTATCATCGATACTTAATTTAGAATATTTACTTCGGCAGTGGATCCGCCATCATAAGGTATTGAGTCAACTGCCTCTTGAAAACGTTAAATGAACGTAATTTTTTAATATGTGAGGGTATTTTATTACAAAGTGTCATTTCTTTCCACGCACCTCTGTTTTTAGCCAACTTTTAAACTAAGCATATTGAAAAATATTTATTTACTTAATGTTTTTTTTCCATATTAATCAGCCTTAATGCTTATTGTTTTTTCCCTAGCCATTGGGCAATGGTATCGAGGGCACGATATTTGGCGATACGACATGCTACATACAACGGCAGCACGTTGACAAAATCAGGGGGAAGAAACCAGCGCTTGGACAGAAGGTATTGTTACCTTCTAAAATTAATTTCTATTATTGTTTGAATAGGCAATGTCAATGATTTTTCACAATATATACCTTATTTCCTTTACTTTTTTTTTATATGTTGGCTCCATACATAGTGTATTTAGCCAGTGTCAAGTATTGTATATTTTCATCGAGTTTTAGAATATTTTACGTAGTCAAGTCATAGTCAAAGTCATAGTCCAGTCTAAGTCGGGTCATAGTCCAGTCTAAGTCAGGCTCAAGTAAAGTGGTGGCAACTTTACAATAAGCTTGTATGGAATTTTGGAAGCAACACGAAAAACCACGTT
Source organism: Ennomos erosarius (assembly GCA_963580505.1). Taxonomy (NCBI): domain Eukaryota; kingdom Metazoa; phylum Arthropoda; class Insecta; order Lepidoptera; family Geometridae; genus Ennomos; species Ennomos erosarius. The sequence continues at coordinate 1,093,958 of OY756996.1, read as the reverse complement.
ACACCACATTATATCACTTGACCACACTCATGCTCGTAATTCAGCACTTAATGCGTAAAACGCCACCAATTTTAAACATTAACACTGGAAAAAGCACACGTTTTGAGAAATAATACAATGCAACGACGTGATATTTTTCACGTTCCCGCCAAAACTCTTCCTTTAGTTTTGCTGCACTACACTCCATCTATTATAAGAATGCGTTCGACAGCTATATGAAACTGTAAAAAATTGAACGAAAACTGAAAATTCGGATCATTTTTGCTAATAATTCTATCTGTTGAGTGGTAGTGGATTATACATTAGCTATAATGAAACATTTAAATGTTTTAATAAAGTTTTCAAAGCTGCCAAACACATTCTTTCAGCGGGCGGACATTAGACGATATTCTCTGAGCCATTTACCGACATCGCTTATACCTTCGTCCATTCAGATCCGAACGCGAGTTCTGTACGTGATGCCGACGAGGAACTGTCCATTCCTGACCATGAAGAACATCTTCGAGAGCACATACCCTGACCTCGAGGCAGAACAGAAGTTTAAAGGCGGCGACATTATAGAGGAAGCTCAGGTAACGTATAGGTAGATATTTAGAAATATTTAAGTAGCGTTAATTATCGCCTTGTCAGGTACTACATGAATTGTAACAATGCAAAAATTGTGGTCTTATTCATTAGAATAAGATAGTTAATGTGTAGTGTCTCAATCCAGTCGTTATTAGTCGATAAAATCAATAGTTAGTGTTTTAATTTCTAAAACCATTAAATTAGAGCCACCTAAAACTGTGTTATGTTCAATTAAGAATATATCTGGCTTATAATGGCTACTTTTATTGCTGCCTCACTTTAACTATGTAGAAGTTGGAAAACAAGATATAGACATTTGATCACTTGCTTTTTTAATTTTTATAATCTTTTCTGTGATTTAGGTGTTGAAGATCATAGGTCGGTCAGTGCACCTGAAGCTAGGTGGTGGAGCCAGTGGTCTACTGAGCCTGCGCGGGATACAAGTAGACGAAGACCTAGCTGATGAGGACGTCGTTGCCAAGTCCTACCCTCTCGGTCAGTAAAGGCCGCCTGCACCAAAGCTTGACTGCTCTTAAGTTCGTCTCTATGACGCACCTGGGTACATCCTAGAGGGATAAATGCGTACTTAAGAGCTGACAAACCTTGAAAGAAAGAAAGAAAATACATTTATTCATACATGCCTTCATTCATTCATGCCACTTGTGGCATAATATTGCAACTTTTTAGATACTGCACTTGTTAGCATACTAACTAGCTTTTTCATTTTTGCATCGTAAATCCTTCTCTCTATTGTTAGAATGTTAGTTTACGTTCTATTTCTACGTCAGATATGGCTTTTTAATTTTGTTTATTAGCTTGATGAGCTAATCTTTCAATCAAGAAAAGAGTGTTTAACTTCCGCAGTTCTGTAATGGTGGAAGTGAAAAAACAATATTTTCTTCAATTTTTACACTCGTTATACCAACTGAGCTGTCATCGCATCTACATGCCATCGCTTTTTTCTTATCTCTTAACATTCAAATCTAACAGGAAGTACCCATAAAGTCCGCGTGCTCTGCTACAACCTATCAGACTATGTGTACTCTGTGACGGACCAGCCTGAAGTCCTCAACGAGCGATACTTCAGCGTGGCGCAGCTGACTCCTGGGGACCTGGTGCCTGCAACTGTCAGGACTGTAGCAGAGAAGGGAGTGGAACTTAATATTGGAAGGGTCAGAGGTGAGGTGGAACTTCTATAGGTCAGGGCCCTTGTTATGTAAGATGTTATTTGGCAGGAACGCGATAATGTTCCGTGTTTTGGGATTGGTACTTATTTGAAGGTGCAGTGACGAGAAACGGGTTTATTTGTGTTCTCTCCAAAAACTCTATATAGAAGCATTTAGGAAAGTATCCACCGCTTCACTGGAGCTGAATTTGTATGTGACTGACTCGATTTTGATTATTTAAATAGCTATAAAACTTGTATAATAATGGAATTAGTTTTAATCTTAACATTGGCTAAACAGTGTTATCGTGTGGAACCAGAAATAAAAAAGACGAAGCTTTTGCTTCCAAGTTGTATGTGGCTTTTGTATCTTCTTGGATTTCACCAAAGCATTTGACACTGTTTACCGCCACATTATGCTGAATTAACTATGTATTTGAGTTATCTGGGGATAGAGCTGAACTTGAGAATTGTATTACAGATCAGATCGGGATAAAATTAGGTGGTGAATATATATGATTTCGCAGAAACACACATTGGTGTAACTCAGGGTAGTGTCTTCAGACCACTCTGTTTGTTCATTTATATTGATATCTATTCTAATTAAATACTGAAGCTAAAACTTGTATCATGTGATATCATTAAATTAATTTGTGAAGTGGACTTGCACTGCTGACATAATTAAATAATGCTAATTATATTGATGACTTCATGTACTGTCAAAACCGTCTCTGAAAATTTTTGATCATAATTTTTACCATGAAAACTTAAACGTAGTTAAATTTCCTACGTTTAAGTTTTAATGGTAAAAATTATCAAACTAGCTCAAATTAAATGTTTCCAAAATTTTTCATTACAGGTTTTGTACCACAATCGCACTTGACAGAGGCGGGTTTATTCGTCGATGCTAAGAAGGCTCACACATCTAAATTGCCTCAGAAAAAGTTCAAGGTAACTATCAAAACAGTTAAGCAAAGATTACAGCTCCATATCTTGACCTTTCATTTCGACTTTTAACTTAAATTCGTTCACTCCAAAGCCTTGAACATCGACGAAAGGTTGCTAGCCTCTTGGTATTTTACAAGCTGCACTTCGGAGAGTGTGCGATGGAATTGCATAACTTAATTCCCCCATCCCCATTTTACAACCGGACATCAAGACGCACGGAAACACGGCATCCGTATATGGTAGAAATTCCTCGAATACGTACAAAGCGTTTTGATTCCTCGTTTATAATTCGGACAGCGAAGGAATGGAACACCTTACCAGCGTCATTGTTTCCTGACAAATATAATCTGGGAGTTTTTAAGGCTAGAGTGAACCGGTGTCTTCTAGGCAAGCATGCTCCATCGTCGACCGCGTCATCACTTACCATCAGGTGAGACCGTGGTCAAATGTTAGCCTATCGATGATAAAAAAAACACTCCATAAATTATTAATTTGTGATTCCCTCACAAATTACATAAAGAAGACCCGTAAATAGATTTCACTTGACAAAATTAATATGGGCAGGATGCCGTCCTACTGTGTGGAGCAAAGATTTGCTGGAAAGATCGAGTGGCTGGTGGCTATCAACAGATAGATGAGAAGAGTCGAAGACTTGGTTATATCTTGTAATAGGCCCATGTCCAGTAGTAAACTAATACAGGCTGATGACGATAGAAAGAGAAGCTACTTAAACTTGATTTTACGCTTGCAGCGCTGTGTGAGCTGGACGACTTACTGTGTCATAGCAAGAGTCACTATTTGAATGCCTTAGTATTGCACAGTCTAACTTTTGTACCTGTGTTATTTACTATGTAGTATTTAGTACTTACTTATTTATGAAAAAAAAAATGGTATCAGTCAGCTTTTACATACCTCACAAACACCTTGTTATTTCTCAACCTTCTTCAATTTTCTTGTAAATAATTCCCTATTCCACATAGGTGGGTCAGCCGGTGACAGCCCGGGTCCTGGCGGCAGACCCCGTCAAGAACTCACTGATCCTGACCATGAAGCCGTCACTTCTGGCTCCGGACCTTCAGCTACTCACCAGTTATGAAGATGCTGAGGTCGGGAAGGCATATATTGGAGTTATCAGGGTAAGAAGGTACCTTCTTTAAATCATGCCATCACAAACACACCAGATATTAAACTTTAAACATTTTGGCTTAGATAATAACACACTCGTTAATAGCCTATATTATATTCTTTAAATAAGTTCAATGATCTCTTCCTTCCAGCTAATCCGCGACTACCTCATAGTATCGTTCTTCAACAACGTGACAGCGTTCATTCCTCGGTACTTCATCACGCAAGACCGCACGGTCAGCGTGACGGAATCCTTCCATCCCGGACAGATCGTCACGTGCACCGTCATCAACGTCAGCCCGGAAGAGAGGAAGATGACCGCTAGCCTTGTTACTGCGCCTTTTGTTCCCGATGTACGTACCTAATCTCACTTTAACGGGCTAAAAATAATCTATTTAACATAAAATCCTTTGACTTTGAAGTACTGCGAGACGCAAGACAGGATGGTTTGCGTAACGGAATCGTTATACCCCACACAGATTGTCTTCTGCATAGTTGTGTTAATTAGACTTTTTCTCCCGATGTAAGTAGTGGGAAAACACTTGATAAACTGTGTTTCCGTGTTTATAATTAAATCAATGATGTTTATTTGTTTATACAATATAGTTTATATTATAAACTTTATAGAGATTATACAATCCACAGGAAGACCGGCCAGTGAAGCGAATAAACAAACGGAAACAAAAACAAGAAGATTCGGATGAGGTACCACATAAAAAGCAGAAAAGTGACGACGAAGAGACGGATGGCAAACGGAAAAAGAAAAACAAAAACCAAGATGAAGACACTATAGAAGAATCGGATTTAAAAGCCAAGAAAAAGAAGAAAAGACATGACACAGAATCGTCGCAAGATAATATGGATACAGAAGATGCTGACACTAAGAAGAAAAAGAAGAAACATAGTGTCAGTGAAGAAGAAAGTGATGCCATAGAAACAGATATTTATGAGGACGAAGAAATACTAACACCTCACGAACAAGGTCTACTGGACATGTCCGATTGTAGCTCCCTAAAACACTATAGAAAACGCGTAGCCTCTATTCTAAAAGCCATAGAAGTTAGAACTAGAAGAATATGCGTTATTAAAAACAAAATAGAATCAATAGAAGAGAGGGGCCTGACAGCGAGGAATAAAAAATACCACACAGCGATGCAAACAGAAAAACTACTCATTGAAGAACGAAACAAGAAATTAGAAGAAGCGTTACAAATAGCTGAGGTGAAACTTAAAGAAATGAGGTCCGAAAAGAATGATGATTACAAAATAGAACAGAAAAAGCGTAAGAAAGAAAAACGACAAAAAGCAAAGGCTGAGAAAGAGAATACACGGAAGGTAAAGAACGAGGGAGATGGGAGAAAGGATAAGCTAACGGAAATTAAAGTAGTTGAGAACTTAGAGCCAGCGTTGGATGTGCCTAGTGCGAAGGACTTTTGGTCGGCAAATGCTGATAGTCTTTCGAAGACTGTGCAAGAAGAAGAGTCCAGTAGCAGTGAAGATGAGGTAAGCAAGCATACTCTTCAATAAACAACAAAAACAGAAATGATGTCTGACAAAGCTATTTAATATTGTTTTCTTTTTCCAACCATTTTATTGTGGTAGGATTGAGACAGAAATATAAGACAATATCATGCGAGATGATTATTGCAAAGTCCTAGATAGGACCGTCTAAAGTGGCATTTTATGGAGAAGGGCTATGTGTTAAGCAGTAGACAACTTCGAGCTGATAATGTATTTGTGTTTAACATTCTTACCATTTTCCAGTCAGAAGAACAGCCTAAGAAGAAGCGTAAGAAGCTGACGGTAGCAGAGAAGCTAGCCAAAGCTCGTGAAGAGGAAGAGAGAGTGAGACGGATGGAGCGCTCCGCTCTAGAAAGTTCTGCCGAGCCGCGCTCCGTGGAACAATTTGAGCGAAGTCTGCTCGCTCATCCCGCCTCCAGCCAGCTCTGGATCGCTTACATGGCCTTCCATCTTCAGGTAATGAGTCAAGGCTTAGTAAGCGAGATGAGCGAAATGAGCGAGATGTGCGAAAAGAAAGGGAGAATGCTGGAAATTGCTTAAGTGTTTCCATATGCATATAATAAAGTTTAGACCTTGGTGAGCGAGATGAGTGAAAAGAGCAATAGAATGTTATGGATCGCTTGCATGGTCTTCAATATTATGCAGGTAATGAACTGAGGTTATGAGCTTAGTAAGTGAGATGAGCTAAATGACCGAGATGTGCGAATGCGAATGAAAATTGCAATGTTCGTTTCATAGAGAATAGACTTTTCTAGATTTCTTATGTAAGACAAGGAATTCGCGTGGTTTAGAAGTAAGAAATCGATAGAGAATAACCGCCCTATCGATTCCTTACTTCAAAACCACACGAATTCCTTGTCTTACATAAGAAATCCGCGATACTGTATTCTCTATGAAACGAAAACAAAACCGCGCGAAATGAATTTGGAATTAACGCGATTTGCACTGTCAAAAATCGTATCTTTTACCGAGACGCGTTCCGAAACATCAACACATTAAGTCCACCTTTGTACACATTTTGTGCATAAAGAATTAAATAAATAAATAAATAAACACATCAAAAGATATGACCACTTATGTCATTATATTTTATACAAAATAAAGATAACTTTAATGTAAAGTGAAGGTATATCTGACGCTGTGACACGATTTGAACAAGACACGATAACGACGTGGTTTCGTATCGTGTAGAATCTGTGTTTCCATAGAGAATAACCACCCAGATCAGGTTTCCGGATTCAGAATTCAGATTATGAATTCCGTGGGACGTATGCGGCCGGCCGGAAACCGAATGTTAGTGTTATTCCGAACGGAATAAATCTAACATTCGGTTCCGGCCGGCCGCATGCGTTCCAGGGATTTCAGAATCTGAATTTCGAATCCAGAAACCTGATACCGAGCGTGTGTGACAGGCCTTAGGGTCCAGGATCTATGTATTATAATAATTTATCGATATTATTGAAGTGGTGAACGTTTCCAGGCGACCGAGCTAGAGAAGGCCCGCGGCGTCGCGCGGAGAGCCCTGACCGTCATCCCCTTCCGCGAGGAGCGCGACAAGCTGAACGTGTGGCTCGCACTTATCAACCTGGAACAACGGTTCGGGACTAAGGTAAATATCATTTACACCAAGATATGTTATAGTCAGGGTGAGGGCCGCGGGGAGACGATGGATGCAAGAGGCCAGCAGCCGCTCAAGGTGGCACTCTCTGGGAGAGGCCTATATTCAGCAGTAGATGGACGTTTTCAGGCTGTTGATGATGATGACATAGTTCTTAGCATACAGCGCAATCTGAGCCCCCGCCTTTCAACTCACCGTATTTGACGCTTTTCTCACTAAGCTATGGTCGCATGCTGGTGGCTGCGAAAATATTTAGGATTGTAATTATTTTGTGCAGACTAAGCAGTCGTGTTGCAATCTATGAGTCTTGTTTACACTATAAAATCCATTATAGTTTACTGAGAAGAATATCAAGAGCGTGTTAGGGTTCCGTACCCAAAAAGGAAAACGGACCCTATTACTAAGACTCCGCTGTCCGTCCGTCTGTCTATCTGTATCTCATGAACCGTGGTAGTTAAACAGATGATGTTTTTTTTTAATATTGCCCCAAACAAATACTAAAAGTCAATAAAATAAATATTTAAGAGGCTCCCATACAACAAACGTGAAGTTTTTGTAGATAATGGTACGGAACCCTTCGTGCGTGAGACTGTCTCGCACTTGGACGGTTATTTGAAAAATCATATTTACTTGTTTTAAACTCACGGTTGTTCACTATGTTTTTAATAATAATTGCACAGGCGGAATGTTTACCGTGATTAGAATCATTTCACATTTTACAGTAAGTACTATTAAAAACGTATTTTTATCTTATATTAATTTATATATCCGTTGCAGGAGTCCCAGCAGAAGACCGTAGAAGATGCGTTACAGATGAACGATCCATACTCAGTCCACTCCTCGTTACTGGACATCCTCGCCGAGAGCGGCGCCGCACACGATCTCTGTTCGCTCGTCGACCTCATGCTCAGGAAATATAAACGGAACCAGAACATGTACATACAGGTGAGACGGTTAGAATACTGGTTGTTCGTTCATTCGTTCCTTTTTACAGGTAGAAAAATTTCATTTGAGACGATTTAGAATATTATTTGATGTTGTTCGTTCACTCGTTCCTTTTTACAGGTAGGTGAATATTACTCTGTCTACAGTTGGATGCCACTTATTTGTGCTTATTTGCATAAAAGCGTAACCACTGGGGGTCTAGCAAAGATTCCTTTCCATTAGCATTAACGCCAAACGCTAACTCCAAAATGTATTGGAATGACAGCCCCTGCGGATAACTTTTCCACAGCGAATGTCAAAACTAATGTCATTCTCTATACATTTTAAGTTATCGTTTGGCGTTAACGCTAATGGAAAGGGATCTTTGCTAGACCCCCTGTTGTATGAAGAATAGTCGAAGACTTAAAACAACGTATTATTTTATTGCTTATTCAGAGTGAATGCTCTATTTTATTGTTCATTAATGCTGCTCGACGGGCCCGATAGCTCAGTTGGTAGTAACCCTGCCTTCTGAACTGAGGGCTGTGGGTTCGATTCTTACCCAGGACAAACATTTGTGTGATGAACATAGATGTTTGTTCTGTGTCTGGGTGTTATATTGTATTCTATGTATGTATTTACAAACAAAAAAGTATCTAAGTATTGTATCAGTTATCTGGTTCCCATAGTACAAGCTATGCTTAGTTTGGGGCTAGATGGCGCTGTGTGAAAATGTTCACACATATTCATTTGAGTGTAGTTTGTTCATTCCTTCTTTCCTTTTCTGTTGGCTATTGATTTATTTTCATTTTTCTAGTGTTTGCGCAGTTTACTGGTTTATGTTGTGGTCGTTTGTTATTTTCGGCCGCCTTTATGGTTTTATATCTTCATAGAAATTAATAATTAATCAGGGGTTAATATACCTACTGCTGAGAGCCACAAGGTTTAAATGACCATAACTGTATCTACCACCATTTTCTGAACTTCGATTAACTTAACATCGAACTCACGCTACTTCCTCGCCTTATTTGTATAGAAGATTGTTTTTTTTATGGTAATATGATAGTACGCGGTATCGAAGTTGAATACCAGCAGCCACAGGAATGTTTGATGAACGACATGAATAAAGAAAGAAAGAAAGAAAAATGTTTTATTCATGACAACAGCAGATAAATTAGTTGAATATTTTTAAGTATACTAACAAATACACATCTGACAGTTGCCACGAATCGGTCACAACTCAGCATAATGCTGGTCGCACGTCGTACGACCAACGCTGGTCTTCCGTTGGGGCCTGAATCTATTTTTTACACATGAAAAATTTAACTTAATCATAGGTACTATGTTCCCTTGCTAATGACCGTTTCTTGTCTGTACTTACAATATTTGTAGTCCCTTTTATAGAATTGAAATGTTCAAATAATAACATTGAGTACTTACATTTCTCGAGGCGGGCGGCGCGCTGTTCAAGCTGGGTCTAGTGGACAAGGCGAGACAAGTGATGCAGAAAGCAATAGCTGTACTCGACAAGAAAGAACGTGAGTGTTGCTTTTTTATTATCATTTAAATAACAAGCAAACAGTTTCGATGTGAATAGGTTATTTATAACGCCATCAAACCAAAAATGCTGTCTCATTTTTTAAATTACAATATAATTAAATTTATAAATAGATGGATGGTAAGTATTTATTCTCTTGCTTTTTTAAATGTTGATGAGTGACGTGACGATCTAATCGTTCGACTGATGTTAAGCGTCACGGCCGCCCCATAACAGTTGCTGTTCTAGTGGGGCCAAAATATGAAGTTTTTGGCACTGCACTGTGACGTCATCCCGAGACATTGGTACAGCTACTCTAATAAGCTTAAGCTTATAAGAATGTAGGTAGTTATTTATCTATGGTAATAAGTTTAGTAATGGGATTACCTGAGACATCAACAAGTCTCATTTGCCCAGTCATTACACTAGCTACAGTGCCCTTCTAACCGGAACACAGTAGTGCTTTCACACCTAGGTGAACATTGCAGAAAACCTACCACCTAGTTTCTCATTGTTATTACTAGAAGTTTAGGTTAAATTAAAATTACTCATTAGCCACATAGATGGCAAGATTGTAACATAATGCTTATTTTTAATTTTGAAGGCTTAAGTTAACAGTCTAATCTAACTGCATACTTACTAAAACCCCAGATACTATAATACCTACAGTACAGATGCCTCATCCCATACAACGGAATAACTCGGGCTATTTTACGAATTATTTTATTTCTGCATAACGCAAGATTATCAAGCGACATTTATTCTAGTAACGCTCACGACACGATCACTACATTTTTGTCACGTTCGGGCTATTTTTGTTTGTACCTGATGGGACCCCGTGCTACAACTATGTGCGTCTTTTACATTGCCGTCTATTTGACAAGAGCAGCAACAGTTTAAGGATTTTTAGATCTGTCAATTAAAGCCTTTAAAATTAGCTTCACTGTAGCAATAGTATAAAAAATCTTATTAACACCCACAGATGTAACAGTGCTGGTGCAGTTCGCACTGCTCGAGCGATCTAACGGCGGGCGCGAGCGAGCCGAGGCACTGTTCGAACAAGTGCTTGCAGTGTACCCGCAGAGGGTCGACGTATGCGCTGTATATGTAGATATGCTGCTCAAGGGAGGCGATGTTGAACAAATCAGGTGAGGATTTTGGTTCTTCAAGCTGTATAAATTAGTAGGCGAATAGGTTTGAAGAGGTCGTCCTTCTAGCTTCTTATTTTACTGTTACTAGTAGAATTATAACTTAAGTGGCCTGCATTGACGCTATCCAAGCTCCTTGAAGTAACGGAATGTGACTAGGCTGCTGACATAGATGTTGGTCCTTCGAGCTATAATTATAATCGCCAGCTGGAGGATTTCATGGAAGAGAAATAGTAATAGTTTTCTCCACAGAGCTATGAAACAAATGACGCTTAGGAAGCTTTTTTTTTGCTCTGTCGTTTTCTCCTTTATTTCTCTAATTTTGTTCAATATTATTTTGACATGTCAAGGTACATTAGTGACGTTAAAAATGGTTTTTGTTGATTTTGGGCTAACACCGCGCCTTAATTCGTGTTCTGTTTCCACAGGCAAGTAATGGATCGGATGACGTCACAAAAACTTCCCGCGCGTAAAATGAAGATTCTCTACAAAAAGTGGATCGAAGTTGAAGAGAAGTGCGGAGACGAAGCGCAGGTCGAGAGCATCAAGCAACGCGCCTTGGAGTTCATTGAAAAAGCAAAGTTTTAAAATAATATATAACGTTATAGCTCTGTAAGTTATGAATTTAAATAAATGACGCTTAACACTGACACTTCTTTTGCTTTTAAAACCAGTGGCCTTACCGCGTAAGCCCGGTGGCAATCGTAATCATGTGCTCTCTTGCTCGCACTCAAGGGCTTGTACATTGGCGCAAGCAGGATGGCAGGCGATGTTCATTACCAGAATGCTTACGCGGTAGGGCTGCAGATCGCAGATTTAAAATGGTTGTAGTCACAGATTTCACACTAGGTTGTAGTGAACAATTGGAAAAGGGAAACAATATTTCTTTGAAAATGTATATTTCGTAACACTAAACTATAAAGATTTGTACATGTAGGTCTTGCTACTTTTCGTCGTATGGTTACTGTTGAACACTTCGGCTTTGGGCATCGGTGGGGGCGGCGGAGGGATCACTCCTGTGTTTTGCACAAATTCTGGCACTGGACTCTCGACTTTATTACTTAAAGTCGTAGACCTAAATTTACTTGGCACTCTAACGCCGTAAATAGACACTGGCGCGCAAACTTCATAACCTAATTTAGCGTAAAAAATCTCTTGACCTTTCGTTGATAAATGGATCATTTTTAATCCGAGTACACTTCTACAGTAATCTTCAACGTAATGCATTAGGTATGTACCTAATCTCTGCCCTCGCATGGTTTTATTTATAACTACCGTTTCTATAAAACAACTTTCAGGTATACTTGGTATTGGGGTCAGCTTACAGTGTCCTAAGATAAGTTTTTCGCTGTCAACTAAAATTAAACTTGTAGGTAATTCGTCGCAAGATGCCTGCAAGGACAGCATTCTTGCAGTTTCGCTCCGCGGCCATTCGTCGTTTATGAGATCACAGCAGGCTTTTATATACTCTGGGTGTTTGTGAAGAGGTAATACTTGTAGGTTTTGTGGCTCCATTTTTAACCTAAAATAATACATATTATGAGGCGAAAATAACATAAGGGACGGTGTATGTGACGTGACGACTTCGTCACTGTTTTATTTTTCGCAAGTATTTTTAATAATCATCACCACAGTCATATCCTTGTCCACTGCTGGGCTGGACTAAAATGGAATGGACTTATACAGGCAAGTATAGGCCTCACTGTTTTTATTTTTGCCCAAAGAAATCAATGGTTTTTTCCCTTTATTATTTTCTCTAATCTGTTATTTTATTGGGCAACTGGCACCACAGAGTAGATTTTTTTTTCTCTAATCTGTTTCTGGCACTTAGTTATGACACTGACAAAGGATGACAATGACATTATGACATATAAATAATGTCACTAATGTCAGTGTCATACAGTCCATATTTTTTAGGTTATCTCAAGCGTAACTGTTTTGTTTTGTGAAAAAACGTAACGAAAACCTAGAAAACAGCCTTCATTTCCATGAAAATATACAACTAAGCTACTCACTTGCAACTTGAAAGGTTTTCCTCTATAACTATTACATTGCATTCGCTGGTAAGTCCATTTTTCCATTTGATTTTCTAGTACGGTATCGCTTGGGAAGCGCCGATGCTGGACTAACCCCAACTAACCCTATTTTTATCTGTCACGATTTATAGATTGAAGTTCATGAGATCCTATCTTGGACGGTGGGAAAGTTGAACAGGTCTATTTTAGGAAGAGCCAGGAAGAGCGTTCCTTTTAAATTTTGGCAAACAGGCTGAGAAATTGAGAATGGAAGTTGAAGATGATGATGTCCCATCCCTGTCTGCAGAAACGTTTGCAGCCTTACAAGAATTCTACACTGAGCAACAGAAGAGACAGGAGATATTGAACAAACTGGAAGCAGATAACAAATTGAAAGAAAACATTTTATTTGATGAAAATTGGGTGAGCATAGTTAACAGCTATAGAAAATTATGCAAACAAAAAAGATAGATAGATAGATAGATAGATAAACTCTTTATTGAAACACACAAAGCACCTATAAGATAGATAAAAACATTTAATTTTCATTTCGTATATTTTTTGCAGCAACTAAGTCAGTTTTGGTATGATGAGAGAACAGTCCAGACACTTGTGAAAGTTATTGATAAGGTGGTTCCTGATGGTGGCAAAGTGGCATTGATATCATGTCCCACTCTATTTGTACCAGTTAAGAGGCAAATTGGAGATAGAGCTATAGGTAACTTTTTCTTTCTAATATGATCGATATATTTGACCAAATCCTACAAAAAAACGTTAGGCAGTTTACCTGTTATCTTACAAAATGTCTATTTAGACTAGAAGAATAGCTATCAATAAAAATTTTCGTAAAGAAAATAATTGTAATAAGTGTATTAATGTTAATTTCAGTTACTCTTCTCGAGTATGACAGAAGATTTGAAGTCCACACTCCTGACTTCATATTCTACGACTACAACTTCCCTGACAAACTCCCTCCGGAAACCCTGAGCTGTTATGACTTGGTTGTGGCCGACCCACCGTTTTTATCTGAAGAGTGCATCACAAAGACATCTCAGACAATAAAATTAATGGCAAAAGAGAAAATAGTAGTCTGCACGGGTGCAATAATGAAAGAACACATAGAAAAGTTGCTTGAATTAAAACAGTGTGAATTTCAACCTCAGCATAGAAACAATTTGGCAAATGAGTTCTCTTGTTATGCTAATTTTGAACTTGATGATGCATTGAGGTGATGAAAATATAATAATATTGTGGGGCATTCTGACATACTAGTGTTTATGGACATTCCTTTAAAATAATTTTAGGAGAATTTGGGTTATTGCATCTTCCTACCTACATAAAAATGTTTTGTACTTGTGTAAACTTTTGTTATTTGGTTTGTAAGTATAAAATAAAACAATTATGTATATTAAAACATTTGACATTTTATTGTTCTTAACAAAACTAGTACTTTGTTACAATACATTATGCTGGTTAACATATTTTTTATTAATTTTTAGTCTTTCAATTGATAAACTTTTGCTACATTTCAAATAAATGTTTTTATAGTATGATGACCTATATCTAGTGAACTGACATTTGAGCCTGAATTAGACAAAGGTTACTTTAAATGAATAATCAGCTTGTCTAGAACTATTACTTCCAGCAACATTAACTAAGGGTAAACTCATAAATGTAAAACAACCCCATACTTTTTTACTGCATAAAATATATCTTGATGAACATTGTGAATTTGACAACATCTTGAAAAACATAGATATGGATGTATAATTTCTACATAAACTTCATATTGCAAGTGTTACCTCAACAGTTGTGAAAACAATAGCCAGCACCAGCCAGATAATAGTTTGTATCATAAAAAATTGTGTAATATAAAGTTTACCTCAACACACAAACATGGCAGTGCTTTCTATGAGCCAATGTAAGTAGCACCCTTCATGTATTTTCTGTAACTTTAAAAGTAAATTCGAAACCAAAGCTTCTTTACATTATATTAAAAAATAATCTCCATTGAATACTGTGGAGCATGTCAAGCAATGTACCTTTTTCTGCTTCGGAGCATAATGTGCAATCTTGAATCACATTTTATTCTTAATTTACCTCTACCTACATCCACATAACAGTGATACCCATGTGGCACGGTCAAAGCACCCATGCCCATGGTGCTCAGCAATATTTATATGGTACTAATAGGCTTGTGTCCTGCTATTATTTTATTGCATAAAATAATAATATTCCTCAAAAAATGAACAGTTGTGAAAACAAAAATTAAATATAAGATTTTAAACTTCCATGGTCACTAACATTACTCACATATTGTTTATTAACGTCCCCGTTAATAAACAATATGTAAGTAATAAAAATTAAATATCTCGAAAAATTACAGTTACAAGCATTTCAAAATATAGGAATAGAAAGAGACAGTTCAAACGCGCAGTGACGTCACTTCTTCCACCTTCATAGTACCTCATTACTAAGCTGTGGTAGATTTACATACAATGTCTTTGGCATGTGACGTCATATCCCAAAGTTACATAGTAGCTGTGGGGATGCTCTGTTCTGCGAGAAAGGGACAGGCGATGCCCTCCCCAAATACTTTAAAAGCTTATTACTCCGTGATTTATTTACCGATTTTACTAATTCTTTCATTAATCTTTAATCTTTTACCTACTGTATTAAAATAATATTAACTTGTTAATTTTTAGTAGCAGGACACAAGCCTATTACATACAAAATCAAAGTTCTGTACCTTCATTGCTCTGGTAAGAATTTTTTAGCAATTTCAAGGTATTTTCGCATAAAAAAACAGAATAGCCATCACACTACGCAATATGAGTACATAACAATCCGAAGGTTAAAATATTTCGCATTATAAATCTAACTAGGACCGTTAAATATCTAATAATAAAGTAAGTAGTACATGAGGCCCTGATGTGATGCAATAATAAAACAATTATTATCGTGGACATTTCATTACACCTATTACATACCTACAATAAATAATTTCCTTACATTCATAGAGATAAATTCATCAGTATGCTTATTTATAAATTGATTGGTTTTGGTTTATAAATACCTATTGTTTTATTAATAAATTAAATTATTGAAAAAAGATGCAACTACACATAGCGTATCGTTATCGACACCATTAGATGATGCGTATCGTATCGAGTCGTCTGAAGATACGCGGATGTAGATTAGTTGCACCCTTACAAAATACGAATCATTTCTATTTCATTACATGAAGGAGAGAAAATATATAGTTATTTGTACTAAAACAATTGAAACTATTTGCCTTCTAACAGCTATCTAAACTCTTCCAACCTTACAATAAATTATTTTGAATAAAACTAGCTAATATTTATTGGGGTCTATCTACAAGGCCATGATTTCTACTCTGGGGTAGGCTCGCAAGCCGATATAATTATTACATACTTAAGCAAACTTGTGAGGCTGCATTTAAACTTTGTAAGTTTTTGTTCTGAACTGTTAAATGCAGCCTTAAAAAGTAAATGATGATTTCGAGCTTAAAGTATTTGAAACAGAAAAGCGATAATAGAACAAAAAGACGCCATATTGGAGTTTACGAGCTGGTACGCATGCGTGATGGCTTTCAGAAGTGGGGAAAGCGCACAGAAGCGGTACCGTCGCGACAATACGGCTATACAGCTTGACCGCACTAACTTCTTTTCATATTATTGCCTTACCTTGCCACCTTCTTGAATAATTTTGTTTATATTCAAAGGCTGGACCGAAAAATGTAAAATAATAAATATTTGGCTATAAGTATACTCATCGCACGTTAAAAAGATACGCAAAAGCTGCGTATTTAGTTTTACATACATACGTTAATTAAAACCCTGTCAACTTCTCGCTAACATGAAATGTCACGAGAAAAACCAACATTTCAAGCATTGATTAATTTAACTATTATTTATATGCAAAACCCTTGGCATAAGTTTAGAGCAGTCAAGCTATAACGTATTCCTGCAATTTTTTATATTTTATACTAACAACAAACAATAAGAACAAAATTATTGGAATCAAAACTATTGGTAACACCCTTTTATTCATAGGCTGGATAAGCTAATCAGTTGTACCAATACGATTTTTAGTCTCGCTTTCACGCGTTGCGCTTTATATCAGCGAGAATCTGACAACATGGATTAGTTAGCGCAAGGTAAGCGCGCGATTACGAACAGGATAAATGTTAAATAATAAACAACCGAGAGAAATTAAAACAATAAACTAGAAAGTGACAAAATGTTGTGCAAACAAACACTTTAAACGTAAACGCAAAAGGAATAAGATCACAACCATAGCTACAAATAATAATTGTCTTTTGAATTCATACATGACTACATTGAAGACGTATCATACTTATGTATTGTATTATTGTTTATAACTTCATTTTATCTACATTATTACTACGAAATAAACGTATAAAAACGTTAGATTTTCATCAGCATTATATAACGTACTTATAATATAAACGTATCGAGTGCGTATCTTCATCATTTATGATACGCCCTTATGTTCTCCAATGTAGCCAGGACTATATTAATCTACGTTAATATATAAAAAGAATGTGTTATTATAGTATAGAGGGGTGAAGAGGCAACCTTCTAAGCTTCAATGTTAGTACAAAAATAGAGCAAATAAAAATATATATATTCAATTTTGTCATGAATGAATGATTAGATTACGTTTCGCTACAACAATAAACATTTTGCTAAAGATACTATAGAATAATTTTAAACTTTGTTAAATGTAGCTCGTGCCACTTGTGCCATCACGAGCAGGCTATGCTATGATGTGTGTGCTATATTATAGCAAAGATCGAAGGCACTGTATTCATGAAGAGATAAAATTATTAAATAATTCCAACATAAAACAGGGGTAAATAAGGTAATACATTTCTAATTAAAATTATGGAAAAGATCAAGAATTTTTGACTAATCGAAATAAATATATTGAAGAAAGTGTCGATTTGTCGACTGTAAAGCAAATAATCATATTTTTTGCTATTTGTTATTTGTTTTTACTAATTATGTGTAATGTTAGTAATGTCAAATATAAAGACAACAAATGTGAAATGAACACTGTGCTAATATCACATTAGTAACGCTTACACTAACGAATCTAGCTATACAATGTGATGTGAAAATATTAATACAATAATTGATATACCTTTTAGATTAGAAAATAGCTCTTAATAAGTCGAGGACTTTTTATTTTCTGTTTAACGATCTGATTAAAACCTGTATTAATTCAATAGGACATCAGTTTTTGCAGTTGTTTTTTTTTTTTAGCAAATAATTATGCTATAATGCCAACAAACTTTTATTGTCATTTTTTTATATTGATTTAATGCAGTTTCACGCGAGTATATTCATTTTAAATATACATTTCACTATGTAATAGCTAATTTAAAACTCTAGATTGAAACAGATTCAGCCAAGTCCAACTTAACCACGCCAGAACTATGAACTATATATAATATAGTAGTGAAAAAGTAAGGTAACGTTTCTAGACTATAATTAGTGTTGTGTCTTATTAACATTACACACAGCGTCATCTAGCTGCAACCAAAACAGCTTGTACAGTGGGAACCAGATAACTGGTAAATACTTATTACTATGTATGTTTTTGTTCCTGAATATTAACGTAATATGCAATGGTTCAATATACTTGGCCTTCTTAAATATTATATCGAGTGAAGGACCGTCTAAATCTGTTTTAATCTTAGTCCGATACGGTGACAAATCGGCCCGTTTTATCGGCACGCTTTTAGAAGCTAAGTAGATCTTGGATGATCTTTTTAATGCTTCAATGTGGTATCACAATATTTGTGTTGCCATCTGTTACTTATGAGTTAAATCTTATTACAAGGGTGTTGTTTTGTAAGTACTTCTAGCATTAGTATTTATTAGCATTAATACATAACCAAAATGGGGGCCAATAAGTCACCGAAAAATTCTCGACTACATATTATTTTGTTTTCACATCAGACCGTATAGATTCCCGTAAATAAACTACAAATGTCTAAAATTATTTATTATCTATGAGCTCGTACGAGCTTACTATCTATGGAGCTCGCCACATGGGGTATACTTTCATACTAACTCAGGGGTATTGTGACACATCGGCTTGCAAATACATATACATATTTATAAAAAGGTACGCTCAAAATAGTTGATTTTTTGTTGTTGTGGTGCGATGTTTGTTGTTGTTGGCTATGTTCAATATCAAGTATATAAACAGCCTACCAAATATATAAAATCTGATTAATACATCCAAATATTATTTTTTAAACCGCCATAAAAAGTAAGTATACATAAACAACAACACAAATCAACACCATAGAGCTAATAAAAAAAAGAAGGAGGGAATCCCGTCTGATCTTAGGAAGCCTGAACGCTTCGTACGTACGAGCGAGGCACGCACACACTCACATCATATGCAGCCGGTCGCCCTACTTTCATCTGACATATATATGTAATATGTCCGCCATTTTGGGCTTCAGTTCGATGTCAATCAAAACTCAATCCCTCTTTTTTTATTTCATGCATGCTCAACACTTATACAATACATTTAATTCACAAATATGAGTGTAAATACCTGGTATCTATATCTATCTGCAAACCGAAGGGAGAATGTCCTCAAATGACAGAAGTCTAACATGCAAAACTAAAGGAAGCCCGGCTAAACAAATCTCTAAATTGCACAAAATATACAAACAATCACAACTTACAGGAAACGATTATATTAACAAAGACTTAACACATCACAACCGGTCGCTACAAGAGTAGAAATCCGGCATGATAAGTGAAA
Organism: Ennomos erosarius; assembly: GCA_963580505.1. Classification (NCBI taxonomy): domain Eukaryota; kingdom Metazoa; phylum Arthropoda; class Insecta; order Lepidoptera; family Geometridae; genus Ennomos; species Ennomos erosarius. The sequence goes on along the minus strand of OY756996.1, from coordinate 1,074,556 downwards.
CAGAACATTTAAAAGCTCAGGACAGAAAGAGAGATAAATACCACGCTCTTAACTAACACACGCTATTTCTAATTTATTTAGAAGAGGTATTATCGTCTTGCTCTCTCGTTAGCTATTTTTAAGCTGTTCTAATAGAGATAATAGAGAAGGATGGATTGTTTATTTTGCTTTTGGTTTCTCAAATGTTTGGTATTTTTTCGTGTTCTGTTTTATATATCATGTAATAAACTATTTATACTTCCTAAAACAATTATTAAACAACAAAGTATTTATGCCGATTCTGTAGTGCAAAACTTAATTTGTCTATTCTAAAAGTTTCATAGTCCTTGTCTTTTCCATCTATTTAGAAAGGAACGGGAACATTTTTAGAACTATGAAACTAATTAAAATTATCAAACATTTTAAGGTCAATAAGTAAATAAAGATATTTGTAGATACGTAAACATAAGACGTATCTTTATATTTCATTCTTATGTTGTTTAATAACATTTTAGTAATTATGAATTTTGTTATCTTAAGATTTCTACTCTTGAAACGACTATACAAATGGAAACTTAAAATGAGTCCTTTAGGACGATAATAAAAAAGTCGCCTTATTGCGCAGCCAAGCGTATCGTTGACGTACCTTTGTTACTAGTTTCAAAATTTTAAGATACGCAATTCATGCAATATATACGTGTGCAAATTTTTAAATGAGTTTTGTTTAAATTAGTTCCAAACTAGAGTCAACTTGTTATTATTCGATAACTTTTTCAGTTATTTTGAATGTTTTGTACGTACGCAATATAAATTGCACTATCGGTCATTCCAAACATTGATACGCATCAACGATACGCCCCGTTGCGCTGTTACTAATAAAACGAAACAACTAAACATTTTGTGATTGGGTTCTGTTACCCGGTCGAGAAATATAATAAGATGGAAATAATTTGTCTTGTCATGTCATAAATGCTAAACCGTTGGGCGTAGTTCAACTCAAATTACAATCTGTTTGAGTGACAAACAGATATGACTCTACGGTCATCTCAATACTTAGCATATTATGCTTAAAAAAGCTGCAATATGATAAAGGAACAATCAACGACGACACTAGACGATACCGTCGTCGTCATCGGTTTAGTATCGTCGTCATAGACGGTATCGTCGTCATGAAGACGGTATTGTATCGTCATTGTAGTAACAGGTACGTAAAGGAGCGATTAGAAAATATCGTGTTCCTATTTCTAGTGTTCTCATTCCCAAATAAAATTCACAAGTGCGAGTGAGAAAACACTAGACATCAGCTACATATTAAAACTTGAACTACGGCCAACGTTTAGAAGTCGCGAACAGAACTACGCGTCGAAATCAGCATCAAGTAAGGACAATCCCAACTTTGCTACGTTACTTACGAAAGGCACCCATGATTGCGCCGGCGCTTGTGCTTTACTGCTGCTTTTAACTCTTGTAGGGGTCACTTTACAATAGGGTGAGGGGCGTGGGGAAGGAGTAATATTGCCACTATGCTATCGTCTATCTTTCTAGTAAACGGGGAGTATTCGGTAACACTGGATTTAACCTTGCGAAACCTTTGACACAAATAATCAAATAGAATTTATATTAAGTGGATTGGCTTAAAATGCATATTTCAACCTAGTGGTTCGGTTAATTAAAGAAAATTTAAAATTTAATAGCACTCGTACTCAACAGTAACCATATCATAATCTTTAGGTAAACAACATTAGGGAAATTCCAGAAAATTCAAACCCAACCAATTAGATGGTAAGTAAGAGTTGATACCTGGCGGCCTGTGACCTGCGCGATTGGTACTTATTACAATAAGAAAACATTCCTGCCTAAAGTGTATAACGTCGGCCCCTCAATCTGCAACGTAGGCAACACTCCCCAACCTGTACAGTATGTAATACAGCGCAAACATACCCCCCCGCCTAGAATAGAGGCAACATTCCCGTACCTAGTAACAACCCCACTACCTGTAGAGAGTACGCTACACTCCTCCCTACCTGATGCTCCGACGTCCTCTCGCAGTAAGGGCGTAGAGTATGCAAAACGGCGCAAACATCCCCCTCCGCCTAGAATAGTGACAACATTCTCGCAACTAGGGACATCTCCCCTCCCCCCTGTAGATAACGGTAGAGTGAGACCCACTACCTGTAGTGCCGGCGCCCCCTCGCGGCGAAGGCGAGGTAGAGCAGCAGCAGCAGCAGCAGCAGACAGTGGTAGAGCGCGAGCGCGGCGGCGGCGGCGGCGCGCAGCAGCCGCACGCCGCACGCCCGCAGCGCGCGCGTGGCGAGCTCCGCGTGCCATCATCCCGTGCCGCACTTGCCGGACTCGAACACGCCCTGTACACGTCACTACATTATTGCTGCTATATCACCGGAACTAATATGTCACTCGCGCATTGTGACATTCTTGAAGATATTCAATAACCGTATAATAACAATTTATTTACGAAAAATCTGGCTAAACTGTTGTTCTTAAGAATAACATTACAATTATCAACAAATCAAACAGATCCTATAATCCGATTTTGGTTATACAACGGTTTCAAAGTATTTATACGAAAATAATTTTTTGGTACGATTCGTACCGTATCTGAGAGCTTTTACACTATCAACCAGAAGACGTACGTTGCTAAACATAGGTTTTTCTCTTAAAACTCCACTTTAAGCGCCATGCCATTGCCACCTCGCCTAGCAGTAGATTATATTAAGGACCAAGAAGAATTGCTTCTACCCATTCCCTGATATTCCTTTAGCCGGCTCTTACGGCACCCATGCACGGGAGGAGACGAGGTGGTCTCATTCTTAGGCCGACTCTACACAGAGAGCTTTAAATTGACTCATACACGGTTTACGTATACGTCGTTTCAAACGGTTCTAGTAAACTATCGGACGCATTCCTATACAAATAACAATACAACAATATTAGAATGAAAAAAAATTGTTTGTTACCTTTCTAAAAAAAGGCGAGAAGCTAACGAGCGCGTCCCGGGTGAGCGGCTTGTCGTGGAAGGGGCACGTGCGGTCCGCGGAGCACACCGCCAGCAGCCGCCGCAGGAACGCCTCCAGCGCCGGCCGCCGCGCCCGCGCCACGCCTTCCGACGACCACAGCTGCCGGCCCGGGAACGGGATCGACGCCACCTGGCCACCACAAACGTTGCCGCCTTAATAAACGTGGAGTAGCTTTGGATTAGTTACTCTATTTGTCTTTGGAATATCAAAAAAGACAAAAGCCTTAAAAGGTTTCCTCCTCCTTGCTGCGTTTTTTCAGTGCTGAGGCGAGGCTCGTGACCCCCTTCTACAGATCACTCCGTCTCTGACGATTGTACGCCACCGCGATCTGTCCTCAGCGGCGTGCATGGACTTTGATGTCAAGTGTGGTGCGGGTTTGGTTAGATTAGCACAATAGACTTCGTCTACGGGGCCTTTTTCCTTCCACTTTGCCCTGTGATAATGAGTTTCTTCAGGTCTTTTGACTAATCCAAAATTAGTCCACGTTTATTAAGGTCAAAATGTGCCTAAATCCAGGTTTGCAACTGCAAGAACAGTCAGGTCGTCTATCATATTGTAGCTCAGAAGTAACTAGTGTGAACTACTAGACTAGTAAACTAAGGCTGAGTTGCACCATAATCACAGTTAAAGTTAGTGTCAAATTTTGACATTAGCCCGCCCTGCGAAGCGTGGACGGTGACAGATAGCAGTTAAAGTTAGCGTTAAAGTAAGCTGGTGCAACTCAGCCTAAGTTTACACTAGCTACTGTAGCTACATAGCTACAGTCTGATACACTCGGACACCTTTGACGTTTTCTTGCAGGTGGAAATGAGACGTAAGGGATATCCAAAAGTGTCTCGGTTAAAAGTTGGTCACGTTAATTGAATCCGTGATTTCGTATATGTTACCATTGGTAAATAAGCCCGTTTGTCACATTACTTGTGATCCACAAGTTCGATCACGTTACCTTTCATCCCCAAACCATTCGTCACGTTACCTGTGGCCCTTAAGTTTATGATACAATACCCATGGTCAGCAAGCAGCAAGTCCATCGGCCAAAATACCTATGGTCCATAAGTTCTTTGAATACGTTACTTTTAGTCCACAAGTCCATTGTTCACCATACCTTTGGTCCGTAAATCTGATGGCCCGGTTGTTTTGGTTCACAGTCTTTCGTTGAGCATACCTTTGGTCCATAAGTTAGTCCTGTTACCTTCAGTCCACAAGTCCTTCGTTGAGCATACCTTTGGTCTATAAGTTAGTCCTGTTACCTTCAGTCCACAAGTCCTTCGTTGAGCATACCTTTGGTTGGTAAGGTTGTTGGTTAGGGTACCTTAGGTCCGTACACCCGCCGCATGGAGAGGTAGAGGTCCCGGAAGCGGCGGTAGCGGCGCAGCAGCAGCCAGCGGCAGCGGTCGCCGAGCGCCGGTCCCGTGACGGAGCCAGGGTACCTTAGGTCCGTACACCCGCCGCATGGAGAGGTAGAGGTCCCGGAAGCGGCGGTAGCGGCGCAGCAGCAGCCAGCGGCAGCGGTCGCCGAGCGCCGGTCCCGTGACGGAGCCAGGGTACCTTAGGTCCGTACACCCGCCGCATGGAGAGGTAGAGGTCCCGGAAGCGGCGGTAGCGGCGCAGCAGCAGCCAGCGGCAGCGGTCGCCGAGCGCCGGTCCCGTGACGGAGCCAGGGTACCTTAGGTCCGTACACCCGCCGCATGGAGAGGTAGAGGTCCCGGAAGCGGCGGTAGCGGCGCAGCAGCAGCCAGCGGCAGCGGTCGCCGAGCGCCGGTCCCGTGACGGAGCCAGGGTACCTTAGGTCCGTACACCCGCCGCATGGAGAGGTAGAGGTCCCGGAAGCGGCGGTAGCGGCGCAGCAGCAGCCAGCGGCAGCGGTCGCCGAGCGCCGGTCCCGTGACGGAGCCAGGGTACCTTAGGTCCGTACACCCGCCGCATGGAGAGGTAGAGGTCCCGGAAGCGGCGGTAGCGGCGCAGCAGCAGCCAGCGGCAGCGGTCGCCGAGCGCCGGTCCCGTGACGGAGCCAGGGTACCTTAGGTCCGTACACCCGCCGCATGGAGAGGTAGAGGTCCCGGAAGCGGCGGTAGCGGCGCAGCAGCAGCCAGCGGCAGCGGTCGCCGAGCGCCGGTCCCGTGACGGAGCCAGGGTACCTTAGGTCCGTACACCCGCCGCATGGAGAGGTAGAGGTCCCGGAAGCGGCGGTAGCGGCGCAGCAGCAGCCAGCGGCAGCGGTCGCCGAGCGCCGGTCCCGTGACGGAGCCAGGGTACCTTAGGTCCGTACACCCGCCGCATGGAGAGGTAGAGGTCCCGGAAGCGGCGGTAGCGGCGCAGCAGCAGCCAGCGGCAGCGGTCGCCGAGCGCCGGTCCCGTGACGGAGCCAGGGTACCTTAGGTCCGTACACCCGCCGCATGGAGAGGTAGAGGTCCCGGAAGCGGCGGTAGCGGCGCAGCAGCAGCCAGCGGCAGCGGTCGCCGAGCGCCGGTCCCGTGACGGAGCCAGGGTACCTTAGGTCCGTACACCCGCCGCATGGAGAGGTAGAGGTCCCGGAAGCGGCGGTAGCGGCGCAGCAGCAGCCAGCGGCAGCGGTCGCCGAGCGCCGGTCCCGTGACGGAGCCAGGGTACCTTAGGTCCGTACACCCGCCGCATGGAGAGGTAGAGGTCCCGGAAGCGGCGGTAGCGGCGCAGCAGCAGCCAGCGGCAGCGGTCGCCGAGCGCGACGCGCACCTCGTACTCGTGGTGCGTGGAGGCGCCGGCGCCGCGCGTCACCCACCCGGGGACGCTCACCACCGCGGCTGCGGGACCATGGACTCGGTAAGTACAAGTCTAAGGCTTATGATGAGCATCCGTAACGTTTTATATTGTTTGCAGATTATAGAGCTAAGAAATCCTTTACATACAATGAAAACATTTTTGTTCTACGACCAAAACTGACGAGGTTATGACCGAAATACTAGCGAAGTTCACTGAGTGGCCGTGACGTTATTGTGATCGTCGACGCCAATTAGCCGAATGGCCGTAATAATAAAGTGCGCAGTGTTTTGTTTCGACCGACACAATGACGTCACGCACATGATTTTACTTGCAAGAACGGCAAATGCTAAAAATTTATACAAATAAAGAATTTTTATCTTTAATGTTTATTATACGTCGTCAACAGATTCAAAATATAAAATAAGAAAGAAAGAAATACATTTATATACGAATTTTTGATTTAATAATGTTACAAGGCATTCAGAAAATTGAGCACTAAATATCGTTTAATGGTAAAAAGTAAAAAACACTTACTAAAATCTATGGGATGAGTGAGACCCGGCGAAGGATCCTGTAAAAACAGTACAACCAATAAAATTATGTAATTTATGTTTATTTAGCGTATGGGCCGAGGTTGGTGAAAACTTCCCACATATATTATGTTGCAATTAAATGCAGAGATGGACTTCCGGGTTATCAGGAATACACTCAATGACGTTCTATTCACTTTATTTTATACTATTTATACAGTTACAGTTTAGTAAAAGACAATTTATAATGTTTTTAACACGGAAAGAAAGCGATAGTAATTACGACGAGTAATAATAATTTTCGCATGTTATTATTTTAATTGATTTTTATGTTTTTATATTTCAGCTCCTGCAGTGCGGCACGCCACAAGCGTAATGTTAAAGCCAAACACCTCGAAAGTAAGTAAAAGAATATTGTTACTTTTTTTCAAACACAACAGTACCATGTCATCAGCATAACCTTTTAGTAAAATAGCAAAACATTAAATAATAGTCTTTTTTTTAGCAAAAAAATGCATTCTCACACCATTGAAGATTTGAGAACGGAGTAGTAAAGTGATATGGTGATAAGATTAAGAAATATCATATTATTTATCATCATCATCATCAACAACAGCCTGAAGACATCCACGCTGAATATAGGCCTCCCCAACAGAGCACCACCTAGAACGGCTGCTCGCCTCTTGCATTTATCCCCCCGAGGTTTTCACCAGAGTGAGGGGCCGGCCTACGCTGTCATTAGTGGAACAAAAAATTTGCAGGGACAAAGGAAGATATGCTTTAACACTATGTAGCCGGAAAACGCAGCATAGACTGGCCCCACACTAGGTGGACCGACGATCTGGTGACAACTGCGGTGAAACGATGGATGCAGGAGGCGAGCAGCCGCTCGAGAGGGCGCTGTCTGGGGGACGCCTATATTCAGCAGTCAACGTCTTCAGGATGATGATGATGATGATTCTATGTAGTCAAGGTTACTTACGGGTAACGCGACATCTATAATATTATTGATAATGTGTAACGTGTCATTGTGGTTGGTATCGTGGTGGTTGGTGTCATGGTTGTCTGGAAGACGCCGCCGCAGCGGGTCGTCCCACGCGTCTGAACTCTCCGAGGGAAGCTCGTCGTTTGATGTGGACACGTTGTCCGAGCCTTCGATCTCTTGTTCTTTTAACCTGTGGACAATACGAAGTAATGAAACGACTATAGTAACAAATATCTTACTAACATTAAGGCCTTCGTTCTCTATATTCGAGTAAAGTTCCGAGTTGGCTAGCCACCACGTAATGTCACTTTTAACTGCAGTAACGAATTTCAGAATGTCCGAGTAGCGCTAGCCGACCCGTGAACCAGTCTGCTACTTACAGGACACATCAGCTGCCGATTAGTACGGTTAACCGACGGCTATAGCAAAACTTGTTGCAAGCTCGCATGCGCTTGTAATTTATTATTATAGTTTGCATGCCACAAATACTGAGATCTACGGAACTAAAAAGTACCAACCCTGTTGATTACGCTACTGCTATAAAATCATCGACTATTCGTTTCTATTTCGAGATCAGATGCTTATGAATATAGAAATCATTGTATTTAATTACTAAAACAGTCCGCTCAGAACCGTGGGAAGCCGATGGATACTGGAAGCTAGCAGCCGCTCAAAGTGGTGCTCTTTGGAGGTGGCCTATGTTCAGCAGTAGACGTCTTCAGGCTGATGATTATGATGATGATGACTACTAAAAAAAGTTTTTGTTCAATTTTAATATGTTTAAATACTTATATAATATTATGATATTTTTGTTTTGTGTTGTTTTAATCAATATTATTGCGTCAAGATAAAACCATATTTCAGGTACCTATAGGTATTACTTATTACATTTCCCGTTGAACTAAACAATGTAATCTAAATTCGTATTACATTCCTCATTACATTAATTTAATTAGTTGATACCCTTTTTTGTAAAGGTAAATCCTTACCTACTTACTGTTTTTAGGTAGGGAATAAATACTCTTTGAAGGGCACCGCAGCATATAGCTGGCACATAAACATGTCAAAAAAAATAAAAAACGAACCCAAAATGGCGTCACTGACAGCAGTCAGGGTGACTATTGAACGAACGAAATGAACAGTTGACGTTGCTACAGATCACCCTAAATTTTTACCCACTGAGTAGCTGATCAAAACTCTGTTTTCGTTCGTGAAACTGGGAAGAACTACTCGACGCCTTTACGTCCCGATCAGTGTTACTCACTGGCCAGCCAACTCGGAACTTTACTCGGATATAGAGAACGAAGCGCTAAGTGTCGGTTACTGAAGCAGAATACATGGCTTTATCGTTTCTATTTAAGTTTGTTGCTTATAAAAATCAACATATGCGAATTGAATGCAGTTTTTGATTCATTATAGCTTACTATCCTACATTAAATCTGAGGCATGACTCATTGCGCTGTGACATCGAACATATAATATTATGTAGATGTGTAATGTGTAGTACCACCAAAACATTTACAAATACTGTTACATCTCACTCTCTCTTGAATGTAGATTCACAGTGGTATTAAAAAAGGGACAGCAATAGAAAACGCTCGTCCTTTTAAACCTTAGTTAAGATAATATAGGAACGAAGAGGATCTAAAGAAGATACGTTGAGCATTTTTCAATTCGTGTTTTTATTTTTGTTTATTGTTACGTCGTGTAAAAGTTTGAGAATCCTAGCTCTGTTATCTGCCTGTCAAGCGAACGCGTGCGTGCCGCACCGCTCCGAAGTAAGGTATTTGCAGTGTTTGTTTGATGCTACGGACCAGTGTTTATCCCCAGCCCCGCATTCTAATCTGACCCGTACTACGGTGTCTTTATGTGTCATTATCTCCTGCATAAGAAGTTGTTTACGGGCTAAACTTCTGTCATTTTTTCATATATTATTTCAAAATTATGCAGTAATCAATTTTTCTAAATTACGTAATAATGTTATATTAATTATTTCTATGCAATTTTTACGTTTTTCGGCCACGAACTCGCACATTATAGGTTATTGGAACCCAATAGCAACCGCTCATTGTACTCTATTTAAAATTGACTTTAGGCTTGAATTAATTGTTTACCGACTGTGTTACACCAGTTATAGTCCGGCGTTTATTAAGTGGCTTATGTTTTTTTACAAAATATGATAACTTTCTTATTTCCACTATATTAATGCTACGTGGGCTATTTTTGCGATGTTTTTACAATGTGGAAAAGGGTATTAACTTACCGCGATTACGAATAATATACCTATGGTGTTGCTATTTGTATTGTAAGGATTCGAAATACTATAGACATTTTTATTGGTTGTGTCCTGTTAATGGTTTTAATGGCGTGGCATCGATGATCGTGTTAATAGCGTGTTATTTTCTTCTACCTTCTGACTATATATTATTACCACTATACAAGTAAGTATAGTGGTAGTATATTTTTCTTTCTTATTTTATCTATCGATGAGTATGGGCTCAGCGTAGTAGTAAATCCTAAGTATAGTAATATTTTCTGTATTAATAGTAGTCGTCCCCAATTTATTCTATGTTTCCCGTGTTTATTGCATTGTAAAACCAATTATTCACAATGGATAACTTGAAGGTATTTCAAATCAAAATCAAAACGTAAGGGGATTACGTACTAAAACGGATATGTTCTATAGAAATTTGCAGCTTAATAATTATGACATCATATGTCTTACAGAAACATGGCTTTTGCCGAGTATAAAAAGCGAGGGGCTTTTTGATGATTCTTATATTGTTTTTAGAAGGGACCGCAATTATGAACGTACCGCACAGACGCTCGGGGGTGGGGTTATTATCGCGGTAAAGCGGGATCTTGCCGCTGTTGCTAACTCGGATTGGTGCTCGTCCGCTGAGGATATTTGGCTGACTGTTACTTTGCCTGGGAGTCGTGTTATATCAAAAAAATTGCATATTTGCTGTGTTTATCTTTGCAATCAAGGTCAGGGCTTCAGTGCGACATCGCAGTTGGGATTTTTTACCGATAAATTGCAGGACATTTATACACAGCACTCACCAGACTCGTTCCTTATAGTAGGTGGTTTTAATCTCCCTTCTATTCAATGGTCTCAGCAGCAAGCTGGCCAATCTGGACTCACAGCATCAGCCGTATCGGGTGATATACTTAAAACATTTATTGATACTTTAATTTTATGCAATTTGTCGCAATTAAATTTTATTGAGAATCAGAATAATCGAATTCTTGACTTAGTTTTATCTAACTTGGCATTAAATATAAACAGGTGTGTCGACCCACTTGTCCCTGAGGACGTGCACCATCCGTCATTACTAGTCGAGCCGGATCTCTCCGTTCGGAAATGTTGCACTAATAGGCCAAGGCTAAAATATTATTATGAATCCGGCGACTACCCTAACTTATGTAAAGATCTTGACACAATCGACTGGCAACACAATTTAAATATAAATTCGGTTGACGGAGCTCTTGATTTCTTTTATAAGATCTTATATAAATTGCGTGATATTTATGTTCCTCATAAGACAGTGTCTGTAAGTAGCAGGCACCCTCCCTGGTTCAACGCAGGTCTTAAGAAAATACTTAGCGAGAAATATAAGCATATCCGCAAGTATAGACAATACGGGAATAGGTCTGATTACGTTTCTTTCTGCACACTGCGGGACCGTGCGAGGGTGTATGAGAAACAGTGTTATAACTCGTACATCACTAAGATTGAAACCGCAATTTCTCACACACCCAAAGCATTCTGGTCTTTTGTTAAAAGTAAGACTTCCAATTCAACTTTTCCTTCTACTATGACCTATGGCAATGACACTGCAAACACTGGTGAGGGTCTTTGTGAATTGTTTTCTAGGTTTTTCAAATCAACTTTCCTTCAATCGACTGGTAGGACTTGCCGCGTGGCTCATCGTACGGATAATCCAGTGAGCATTGGTTCCATTGAAATCTCATTGGAAGTTTTGGAGAAACTATTAAAGTCACTTGACACTAATAAGTCAGCAGGGTCGGACGACCTTCCACCCATTTTTATTGTTAAATGCTCACGAAGTCTTGTTCTTCCGCTTGGTATGATTTACACCAGGTCAATTCGAGAGGGCGTTGTTCCGCGCATGTGGAAATCTGCTTTAGTGTCGCCTATACATAAAAAAGGGTCTAAGTCACAAGTCGAGAACTACCACCCTATATCGAAACTATGTATTTTTGCCAAACTGCTTGAGAGGATAGTCTACACACAAACTTACGCAGCTTTAAAACCAATATTTATAGAGGACCAGCATGGATTTCTTAAAGGGCGTTCCACAACCTCCAATCTACTCCTCGCAAATGAATTTATAGTGGACCAAATGGCGTCGGGGCACCAGGTTGATGGCATATTTACAGATTATAGTAAGGCGTTCGACAAGTTAGATCACTCGTTGCTCTTAATTAAATTACAGTCGGCAGGAATACACGGTGATCTTTTTAGATGGTACTCCTCCTACATCGAATGTCGATCTCAAGCAGTGGTACTCAATGGGTTTAGATCATCTTGGACTGATATATCATCTGGAGTCCCCCAGGGGTCCTTACTGGGACCACTGCTCTTTGTTATTTTTATTAATGACGTTAACTCCTGTTTCTTGCACTCAAAATTCTATTTGTTTGCAGATGATATGAAAATTCTTAAACCAATCAGTAGTTTTGTTGATACGATTAAACTTCAGGAAGATCTCGTTAGATTTAGTGATTACTGCCTAACAAATAAATTAGACCTCAATGTTGATTAATGTTATACGCTTACATTCTCTAGGAAAAGGAACACTATTCAAACAAATTATTATTTAAAAGATAGAATATTAAGCCGAGTAGAAATCATGAGAGATTTGGGTGTGCTGCAGGATTCTAAGCTAATGTATATTCAGCATATAGATAACATCGTCACAAGATCTTTGCAAGCCCTTGGGTTTATCATGAGAGTATCTACACCATTCAATAGTATCAAAACGTTAAAGATTCTGTACTGTACCTACGTCCGCAGTATCCTAGAGTACTGCTCTCAGGTGTGGAATCCACACTATGAGTGCCATATTTTACGCATCGAAAGAGTACAGCGGAAGTTTCTAAAATTTTTGCAATTTCGCTCAAAAACATTTGACATCAGTTATGAGCAGCGTTGTAGACGGCATCATTTTCTGCCACTTAAAACAAGGCGGACTATAGCAGATGTAACATACTATTTGAATATCTTAAATAATAAAGTAGATAGTTCTGAGTTACTTAACAAAATTTCCCTTCGTACTCCAACATTTAATTCACGCTATACGCCACTTCTTTCTGTTCCGTTAGCCAGGACAAATTACAAGCAAAATACTTTCTTCTGGAGAACATCTTCATTTCTTAATGACCATTTAAAGACTAATAGTGATATTGACGTTTTCTTTGATGGGGTGCGTTCTATAAGGCAAAAACTGGCAGCTGATTTCTTCGGTTCTCAAACTTAGATGTATTGTTTCATTTAATTACATTATCGGTAGGTTTATTTATCTGCTTCATGTTGACTTCTCTATCTACTACGGATTTCTTGTATATGTTTTTTCTATAAGTGGAAACTTGTAATTGGCCTAGTTTATTTTCTATAATTATGTTACTTTCTATTGTTTATTTGGCTGTAAGTTTTCCTATGATGAAATAAATAAATAAATAAATAAATAAATAAATAAATAAATAAATAAATAAATAAATAAATAAATAAATAAATAAATAAATAAATAAATAAATAAATAAATAAATAAATAAATAAATAAATAAATAAATAAATAAATAAATAAATAAATAAATAAATAAAAAATAAATAAATAAATAAATAAATATTATTTTCCTACTCCTACCATTATTTCTAAATGCTGTTGCGATATCAATAAAAACGTCAAAACACTCACCGCCTTACCAATAAACACTGCATAACAGTGGAAGCTCCTCTGCGTTTTCTCTTTGCCCATTTCAAACTCAACAGAGAAAGACAAAACACTAAATAACTATTCATCTGCAACAATGTTTTTATAGAAAGGGGTACCTTTCCAGTATGTAACCCACTAACCTATGCAAGAGAGGGTCAGCCAGGCCCCCGTTGGTCGGGGCCCCGGCCCCGGCCCCGGGCGCGGGGGCCACCTGCATGTCGCTCTCGGAGAGCGTCAGCGAGGGGGCCTCCTGGATGGGGGTCACCATCATGGCCGCGGGGGACGGACCGCTGGAGAAGAACGAGTACTGCAGCGCCATCTCCAACCGGACGTACTTCTTCTGCAGGTCTTGTAACACCTGTTTAAAAAAGGTTTTGTGGGACAGGAATATAAATATGTGAGGACATTTCATACACCGCCGTCTAGCCCCAAACTAAGCATAGCTTGTACAATAGAAACCACATAACTGATAGAATGCTAAATTTTGTTTGTTTGTATGATAAAGTGGTAAATACATCTGGGTCTGAAGTCTGCTATTTCGTGTCATGTGTAATTGTGTCATAATGGTTCATAAATGGTACCATAATGACAGATTTTGACACTAATGTTAGTCAACAAGCCATAAGTAGACTACCATTATTATCAAAATCTGTTATTATGGCACCATTCATGAACCATTATGACGCAATTGAAATAGCAGACTTCGAGCCCTGGAGCACAATCTGTTTCTCCTTTAGATTACCAAAAATCAATCATTATCATAATTAAGACCACTAGCAAAATGAGCATAACCGTTAAGGCTGTGTCTTCACTAGGCGAAGAGTAAGCGGCTGACCGTCCGCTGACTGAGTGGCGAAGCGTGCAAAATCAATGTCAAGTGAGCGGCGAACTGTAGAAAATTAGCCCCGAACCACTAGCGAACTCTTGGGAAAGAAGGCAAACTATTCTTCTTACTTCAATACTTCGCCAGCGCAGCGAGCGTACTTCGCCGCTGACTGGAGCAAATTGCGCGCGTAATTTTGCTGCGAATCGGCCACTCACTGTATGAGTCTGCAAGGGAAACGCCGCGAACTTCGTACAGTATAGTGTGATACAAACTCAATAGCGGCTGTGAAGTGTGCTACAAGTTCCCCGTACGCTGTGCAACACCGCTTACCTCGTTTGCGTACACTTAATTTTTACTACTGCGCAGCATTTCGCGTCGACTTCACAGCCGCCATTCACTTTGAATCGCACTTTAAACGTTCTAAATTCAATTTTGTGCTGTGTACTTGATGGACATTTCATTAAGAGTATATAGGGTGGCGAACTGGAGGCAAGAAGTGAGCCGCTCACTGTTTGCCTAGTGAGGACACAGCCCATGAAATGAAATTATCATTATTCCTGCACAAAAATCAAAACAAATAGTGTTGCCTAGTGTTGATCCACTAAAGTCAGTGTGAAGTCCTCACCGCGATCTGTCTGTCCAGTTCGTCCTTACTGCAGTCGTTCTCGAGGGAGGATATGACCAACATTTTCTGTTGCGCGATCCGCGAGCAAAGCCGCTGCATCGCTCGCAGCGCTTCCGCTTCCGTCACCTGTCGCCGCCCTGACTTGCCTTCACCTGGAGATCACATCATAGTCATCATCACCGATCTCATTCTTGCACTGCTGAGACCGTCTCAAAGATTTGAGATCGTTTAAGAAGCCAAATAAGAAGTCATCTGTGTTTTTATAGCCACGTTTTATAGATGCGGAGGTGTCGATTCTGGTGTTTAAACCTCAAAGCACTATTTAATTTAAAAGTTTAAACATTTTGCGTCCTCTTCATACACATCGAAATGACAAGGACTGATAGTTTTAAGTTCGTTTAAAATTTTATACAACAGAATCACCACTTATGTAGGATCTATGGAACCGTTTTCTTTTCTGTGTCACAGAAAATTCAAAGGCTTTAAATTCATAAAGACCTGAAATGCATGACATATTTGTAACATATTATTTGGCATAGGCTATTGAACTACCAGTCCCCCAGATCCGAACTTGATCTTGGGGTAATGGACCGGATCCCACATCAGTAATTCGAGACTGAGTAAAATAGTAGCAGAATTTTTATAAAACAGGCAGCTTGACATATTATTAAAGCACACTTTTCTTTCTTTTTTCTTCGTTCAAACTACACTCACCTGCAATTTTCCTCCTATATTTTGCCCTCTGATGCCTCTCCTCGGGCGACCGTTCCACCGAGCTCGACGACTGACCCTCCACGATCCTCGGCTAAGAATCAAAACACTTTCGTATCAAATACATATGATTCGATGCGCGTACGTGCTAAAAGTTATTATGGTACAAGTACGGGCTGTTCCGTGACGAACGGTTGTAAAATTTTAGGTATGTACGAATTTTCGAGGTTGTTTTTAATAGAGCAATTAAACAATGCAAGATTATAACATGTTTTAATAATAATAATTAGACTCTGTAAGTGGCCTTTAAATATAGTCTGTTTATAGTGTTAGTCGACATACAAAAATAAAATTGACGATATTTGAACAAAATCAGGAATAGAGGTTTACACAGGAAGAGAAATGAGAGTTTTATGTAAGCCGGAAAACTGCTCAGCAGTTTGGCAGATTGTTGTATAATATTTAAATTAAGATTGTATTCAGTAAAATAACTTGAAAAAATGGTCTGGTATAAATTTTTGTTTATATCATCGCAAAACACAAGGCAAAAGGCACCCGAAAACGAGATGACGCCTAAGTGTCGGCACATACATTTACTGTGGCAGCTAGTCCATTCTTCTACATTCAGCCTAAGGTGAGGTTAGTAGTCGGGCGAAAAATAAAACTTGCCAAAGCCATTAAGCGCTGGCAGTGTAGTTCGATAACCATCATAGAAGCGAAGAGGCTGGTTCATCATAGATATATGTGGAATAATTCTTGAGGCGAAAAAAAATCCTGCATACTTCGACTCTTACCTTGTGATAATCTTCAGTATTGGACATATCATCACTGTCATCAGCTGTCGGAACAGGACCCAACTTGAACCGCGGTTGTATCACCGGCGAGAGTTCGCTGGAAGGTTCGGTGGTGGGATCCGTGGTGGGGGTGGGGAACTGTTTGGGGGAGGAAGACGCCGTGTGGAAGGTATCGTCAGTGGGGAGGATTTGATTCGGAGACGCTAGTGGGTCCAGGCTGAGGCTGAGGCTGGAACAAATGGTTATACTTAGCCATGTTCAACGTAAACCATGATCACTGCAGCTAGTAATCGGATGTATGACTGATCAAGTGGTATTTACAACTGTGTTAAGGGCAGGTTAACACCGTAGTCACAATTTGCTGCGGTAAGTGTCATTTAGGCCTGCCAGAAATAAGAAGCCTCCACGGCACGGGTAACATCCTGTACTCAAGGTAAGCAACGCCTAGCTGCTGTGGTTGCGCCGCCTACTCGACAAGTCACGTCAGAACTTCTGACATGTCTAATTTATTCCTGACTCAGAAATAATAAGCGAATCTAAGGCCCTCTTGCACGTTCTCGGATTAAAATTATAACTGAATACCTAACCCAGCGCTAGTAATTCGAGTTAAGTTGGTAAACAGAAATATCCAGACATTTTCTCTTGCACGTTCGGAATATTGACAGGGGTTAAGCCCGTCACACACGTAGCAATAATATATATTAATATACCGTACTATAATATATATTATAGCAAGCTACCACACACGGAGACGATGCTATAATATATATATTTTCCTTCATTTCATTGATGGTCGGCCTAGCGTTTACACGTGTTTTGTAATAAAGGTTGATTTCAAAACACAGTAGGTAATTATGAATTCAACAAGAAGTGCATTGTTATTGGATTTACTTGATAGTTCTTCAGACGACCATTCCGATTAATATCACACACTCCTAATAAGGTGGATATAGTTTTTATGAAAAGTAGTTTATTTATAATTTGGCTAATTTAAATGACTTGTACCTGAGGTAGTATAAAAAGTGACCAGTCGCCAATCAGATTTTTACATCGCCGATGCCTAGTCCCGGGTAGACTAAATGGCGATATATCGCCTAAATTGACCACACTGGTCAGGCGGAGGCGGCCCAGGGGGTCTAGCTAAGATTCCAAACGCTAACGCTATCGCCAAATTTTGCTTTTGGGATCGTTCGGGATCCCAAAAGCTTCGGGCTAACCCCAAAATGTACTGGAATGACATTTCGGAAATCGCTTACTTTTGTGGAAAAGTAAGCGATTAATGTCATTTCAATACATTTTTGGAGATAGCGTTAGCATTTGGGATCTTTGCTAGACCCCCAGACAAAGTGGCAGGAATGGTAAGAGGGGAGAAGCGTCCGAGGAGCGCGTTGGATTTGTTGAAATATGCTGTACATTCAAAATATGTCTCGCTATACCATAATATATATTAATATACAATAATATAAAAATATACCATAATATATATTACGGTATAGGTTGGTCACAGAAATATATATTATAGCTGCGTGTGCGGTCCCTCGAGAATTTGTATAGAAAACATAAGGTAATATGTCTAGCTATAAATATATTAATATATATTATAGCTACGTGTGTGACGGGCTTTAAGTTGGTAAACCTCCGGCTCAATGCACAGAGTAAAACAAAATTACACCTGACTTATGTATTTGAAGTTGAAAGGTACAAGGTATACATATTCTATACTAACTGGAATAAGCTCATAGCATCGTAAATTATATTATACAAAACTAAACTTTAATTTTAATGGCGTAAAATTTACATTAGACTATCGTGTTTGGAGAGAAACGTGGTCTGAGGAAGATAGTACGTTGTGTACCCATGGAGTAGTCTGTCTTTTTCTTATGCCTTATTATCGGAGGTAGTTAACCTGTTTTCATGGGAATACATGTAGGATTAAAAATCTGATAAAGTTTATGAACGGACAATCTAAATGTAAAAAAGGTGTGAGAGTTTATGAACGAAGGAAGAAAGAGAGACCTGCAAGATGTGAATGGAAGACGTGAGAGTTTTTTTCTGCGGTGTTAATAATTAAAAATAGTTTTGTCGGAAAATATAGAAGACTTTGCTGCCTCAAGCCCCCCATCGTTTCATTTTCACGAGCACCAACCAGATAAACTCAACTAAACAATGCATAATAAACTCAACTTCGTAAATTCTCGATGAATGTAAAATAATGAAATTAGGTAAAATTGACTTACCTACTTACTTTTACTAAAACTGTACTAAAAAACAATACAGTAGTCAATCGCACAGAAATCATACTTTCTATGGGATAGCATAATACCGTTACTTCGTAAATTAATCAACTAAATTTTATCAGATTTAGTAAAATTAGAAGCTGTAGCATGCATGTACTAAACTGGGGGCGATCCATGTGGGGGCAACTGGGAATATACCACCTACCGGAGGAAGAGCTAGGCATGCCTTTAGCAGTCTATGTATGTAATGTACCTTTGTTGTTTGTATTCATAGCACATGCTGTTTAAGCATCCTATGCTACACACGGTTCTTATGTGATTAAAGAGATGAAACTGCGGGCCTACTACTTTATTTTAAACTCATTCATAACTCGAGACACAAAAAAAAACTTCTCGAAAAACTTATCGTTTCTGTTCGAAGTGCTTGTTCCAGTTAGTATGGAATATAAGTACTAATATAGAACTTCTTGGAGAGGTATCAATAGAACATTTTCAGCCAGTGTCAATTTAAAACTTATAAAACGTACATACCTAAAGCCGCCTCTACATGCTTGATGTTTGCCACAAACACCTAGTACCCCAAACACCGACCACAAATTACTCAACACATACACTGCATTCACAGGATAGTCAAAAGTGCTAGGTATGGATGGGCAAAAATGGCAGGCGACGAGCGTGTTAGGGCTGCCAACATTTTTTTTTCGGAGAAATATATAGCATCTTTTTAATATAATAAAAAACAAAAGATAAACAAATATATTATTTATCAAATATTCATTTTTATAAACACTATCTAATGTCTTTTTTTAAATTAAAAGTATCATAAAATATGCATTAAGTAAAATCAAAAGGGATATTTATTACTATCTGTTTCTTTGTTCTCCGCGATTTTAAATTCATATCGGAATTTCCTTCGTGTGAATATGGCGGGAATAGAAAGCAGGAACGACATTACTTTAAGGGTCTTACTTATAAATGCCGCTTAAAATTAGTCAGTGTTTTTCCGCGTGACATTTCAAATCAGTCAAAAGTTGACAGAAGGTTTAAGCAATGGCTAACTTTAGCGTTTATAAGTGAGGCCCTAAATGAAGAAGGTTATATTGACATAGCTACTGACCGCATGTTGAAACTTGGCAACAGGCAACTTGAAAGTGACGATGCGATCGAAGGAGTAGCATGCTAGCTATAGCTTATATTTTATGCTGGATACTGGAACACATAGGATACTGATTACCTCTTTTATTTAAGCCGCAGCGAATAATCTCAATTATTCGCGGGCAGTATTCGAAGAGATATATAGAACCTACTAGTTGCGCACAGCGTTTAGCACACAGCCTTGAAATATAGTGCAGTTCTATATATTAATGTATGGTTAGCAACCCTACGCGCGTACTACTGTCAAACGTTTGAATACATCACAAATAGCTTTGTCGTTCGACAAACGTATTTGTCAAATCCTTAGAACTATGCACAATTCCGACACTGATACCGATCAATGGTGTTTGCCAGTGATACATGTGTGTTTGCAAACAGGCAAACACCAAAATAAAAATACACACACCCATCCTCAAGTTCGTGTTTGCTATTTGATGTTCGCTGTTTGCCAAGTATGTGAAAGCCGCTTAAGGATCAACATGTCAAATTACCCCCGGGTTAAATATATAACGGGATAAGTGGTCAATTTTCTAACGTGCAAGATAAAATACAGAAATAATCCGAGTTAGGCGATTTATTCAGGTAACACGAGATTAGAGAGAACGCGCAAGTCGGCCTAAGGGTTTTAAATATTTAGGCGACGACTTTATATAGGTATGAAGAAGGCAGCATTTATGAATGTGTTTAAAGGGAGCAAAACACTTGGATTTATAACGAGTATAAAGAACACGCCTGTCTCTTTCATACACACTGGCTAAATAGAGAACAAAAAATGTACATAGCAATAAGGACAGAAAACTTACTTCATCCTCTTATTCCTGTACTCTTCTCTCTCGTCAGCAGACAGTGGTTCTAAAACTTCTTCTCTCGGCGTCCTGCGAAGGACCAGCTCTGATTTGCTGCGTTTAAACCCCTCTGGCGAGGCTTCACCGTCTGCTTCTACACAAAACATATTTTTCTACATGAAACCAAAAAACCTGGCATGAAAACATTAATTACAATAATGCCACTTGAGGTTTAAAGCAACTTTTATGTATTGAGTGGCAAAAAGCAGGCAACCTCTCTGATGGTAGTGGTCAACGTTGTATGTAGATCTCTGCAATACTAATAACGATGATCATGCGTTGCCGACCCTTTCCAGTTCCCCCTATTCTTGAACGCAGTTTCCTCGGAACTATGATTATGTGCACGCAACAACTACATGTAAGCCTAGTACGCTCTTCACGAATCTTGTACTCAATCATTTATTGCAATCATTATAGTTTTACACGCAGGTTATATATAATAGCTTATTTGATTGTATTACACAATGACCCAGCTTGGGTATAGCAATACTGTGCGAAGCAGATCGATCTATTCCATAATCTGCCCAAAATAAATTCGTTTAACTTATAGTAACTATTAGTCAGTAGCACATTTTTGAAAGCTATGTCGAATTTTTTATCACCTTCAGTGATAGTTTGTTACGTTTACTCGCTGCTTACCTAAAACGCAGTGTGCCTTAATCGCATTGTGTTTAAATGTAATATATTTTTTTTTATCCAAGCTGTTCAGATGCTCTTACTTTCTTAAGTGTTGTGTGTTACCTTTAAGTACTCCCGGACTAAGATCAGAAGCCAAGGCATGCCGTAATCCCAGGTCCTGAGTTCCCAGGAGATCCAGTTCCGCCTGTAACCTCTCGATCTTTACGCGATGTGACGCGACAGACTTCACTCGACCTTGCAGCTCTTCTTCGAGCTCTACTAACTCCCTTTTCTGTAAAAGTATGGTCTCATTGGCATTTTTAACGCCCAACCATCACATACAAAGATCCTAGACAAGGATTCCCTGTATGGACGCAGGAACTACGAGGAGCATGCTCCCACAACACCCAGACTCAGAACAAGTATTAGCGCTTTAGCAGATAGTACTCTGCTATCCACTAGGAGTGCAAACGTTACTGTGTTTCAGTATGAAAGACCGTGTAGTTGATGAACTTACTAATTATGAGCACGACGCTTTCCATCAGGAAAACATCCGCTCACCTCATTAAATGAACAAAACGTTGGCTAAAAAGTAACACGTAAAGGATACCATAGCAAATACAAGAAGCACGACATCCCAGGACTTTTATACCTATCCGCAATTTTACATTTGTATTCTTTTGTCCTTTTCGTTTGAACTCCAAATCAAATAGGATAGAAAAACGGAAGCAAACTGGAACGTGCAAGAATCGAGGTATAGGTCCAGCGAGAGCAAGTAGACTCTATCACTTAAATAAAACCTAACTTCCTGAGATCGTAATAGCCTGATGATTCTGATGATGGTAACCACTCACATGCCTGTTGACGGTATCCCTGATGCTGGAGGCAGTGGAGGGTTCACAGTGCATCAGCAGCTGCATCAGGCATTCGGTGCTAGACTCTGAAGGGGCATCAGGGCTGGGCATGGTTGTCTGAAGAACACATATCTCATAATAAAAATAACTCTGTTAAATACAGACGTGAATCAGTACGATCTGAAAATAACATCCTTAAACACAGATAATATAATAGAAAAAGAACAATAGAATTGACCTTCGATTTAAAATCACCCATTTATAAATCTCAAGCTGAGTTGCACCATAACCACGGTTAAAGTTACGGTAAAATTTTGATATTAGCCCGCCCTGCGAAGCGTGGAACGGATATAGTTAGCGTTAAGGTAAGCTGGTGCCACTCAGGCTAAGTTTTTTAAAACGTTTAAAACTTTCACGGTTGTTCACTAAGATCCTGTAAGTACTATTCAAAATGTTTCCTAACTAAATTATGACAGTACTACAACAATCTACATAATACAAGCAAATAATTAATAAACTGTATCTAACTATTTAGTCATTCATGAGTAAAAAAGCCAATCCTGCAATTGCACACTCTACATTTCACACAAAATACTAATAAAAAGTTGTTGTCTCGCTGTAACAGTTTTGAAATGCTGGCGTTACGGAGCTTGAATTATACACAGAAATAAAGCCAGTTATAAATTATAATAATTATTTAACACATTTATTTATAAAAAACAACATACGAAAGCGGTGAACCAATCATCCCAAACCTTAAAACAGACAAAAACCCCCAAAAAAAGCAACCTACCTCATCCAGGGCACACCCCTGAGCGATCAGTTCCCTGACACTGGACTTCACATATTCCTCGAGTTCCACCTTCTTCCCTTCGATCTGCAAGCGCAGCGCCCCAACATGGCCTTCTTCGTTCTCAGCCTAGGGGGAAACGGGGTTGTAGCAAACCAAAATTGTATGCGAGCAAATAATAATAAAGTTGGGATTTTTTCCGCGACTTTGTTGGTTGTCGATGCTCACAGAGTAAAAAAAAACCGCTTCCCATAGGCAAAGCGTCATTTGTTTCATAGCTCTGTGTAGAAGCTAAAGATGTTGATATCGAAAACAAATGAGATTGATTGCCCAATAATATTACATGTGAATATAAATAAGTTAAATAAAATTACTTAAGGCATCGATAACGATCAGTTATTAAATTATTGGAACAAAAATTTTATTGATTTCATGATTCCACAAACATGCATAACGCCAACTTTCGCATTTATAATATTAGTACGTTAAAATAGTATGCTTCATTCGTTTGAAAAATGTACTAAAAATGTACCGATTTCGTTCATTGTTCTAAGAGTTCTGCAGAAGTCTAATATCCAACAAAGTCGCTGAATTAACAAGCAAACTTTTAGGTATAGACGGGAATTTGTAGAACTACGATCGTCAACGGGACCTGTCACGTAGCTTTCGTTACGTAGTACCATTATTTATTCTGTGCTAGTGGCAACAGGGAAGTAGCAAAAGAAAACATAATATCAAAAATATATAGCAACAAAATAACTCATGCTTTCATCTAACTAATCAACAAAGCCGCATCGTACCACTTTACATGCTATTTTACATAACACGTAAATACAATAATTACTTACAACAATAATCAGTTATGGGTTACTCAATAGTGCGGCCTTACCGTAGTCTGGTATTTTTAGAAGGAGTATTTTCTGTCTGCGCCAAACTTTAATAGCTCCTAATACTTATCCCTCTATTGCAACCCCAAACGGGTATAATAAGAGATAAATGCAACCTTAAGAGCTTGTCAAACTTTAGTACAGTTGGGCATATCATATGTGCTCCAAATACCGACTTAGTTCAACAATTTGTAATTTTTATCACTCACGATTTGGTATACTGTACGTCGGCAGCGCCGCCTAGTGTCAGAATACTCACACAACCGCGATGTGTGTCGCTCAAGGCCCGCAGCCGCTCGGTCCGGGCGGCCAGCTCCCGCTGCCGCGAGCGGAGCGCCCGGCGCCGGTGCCCCCACCCGCGCTCCAGTCGCAATACTCACACAACCGCGATGTGTGTCGCTCAAGGCCCGCAGCCGCTCGGTCCGGGCGGCCAGCTCCCGCTGCCGCGAGCGGAGCGCCCGGCGCCGGTGCCCCCACCCGCGCTCCAGTCGCAATACTCACACAACCGCGATGTGTGTCGCTCAAGGCCCGCAGCCGCTCGGTCCGGGCGGCCAGCTCCCGCTGCCGCGAGCGGAGCGCCCGGCGCCGGTGCCCCCACCCGCGCTCCAGTCGCAATACTCACACAACCGCGATGTGTGTCGCTCAAGGCCCGCAGCCGCTCGGTCCGGGCGGCCAGCTCCCGCTGCCGCGAGCGGAGCGCCCGGCGCCGGTGCCCCCACCCGCGCTCCAGTCGCAATACTCACACAACCGCGATGTGTGTCGCTCAAGGCCCGCAGCCGCTCGGTCCGGGCGGCCAGCTCCCGCTGCCGCGAGCGGAGCGCCCGGCGCCGGTGCCCCCACCCGCGCTCCAGTCGCAATACTCACACAACCGCGATGTGTGTCGCTCAAGGCCCGCAGCCGCTCGGTCCGGGCGGCCAGCTCCCGCTGCCGCGAGCGGAGCGCCCGGCGCCGGTGCCCCCACCCGCGCTCCAGTCGCAATACTCACACAACCGCGATGTGTGTCGCTCAAGGCCCGCAGCCGCTCGGTCCGGGCGGCCAGCTCCCGCTGCCGCGAGCGGAGCGCCCGGCGCCGGTGCCCCCACCCGCGCTCCAGCGCGCGCCAGTCGCCCGACAGCCGCCGGCACGCCGCCGCGTACTCGCGCTCCATGGCTTCACGCTCCTGGACACACATCAATAGACGGCTCTTTTATATGCTATCGATATACAAGTAATGATAATAATAATAAATAGTTGATCAATAAATTTATTTCTGTACGTACTCACTTGCAAGCACCCTTACAGGGTTCATGTACTACCTACCTATAAGCTAGTTTAAAACCCAACATTTTTGTACATGGATGCAAATAAATGAATATGAATAATCGAATGACGCGCCGAGCTTGTGACTACCTATAATAATAGATTGCCGTGTCGCTCGGAATCCGGCGTTACATCCTGCACCCCATCGTCACTAACCATCAGGTGAAATAGTGGTCAAGAAAAAGCCTATCAAACAATAAAAAAATACAAACTTTCACGTGACACTGCACTACGCATGACATCCTGACACATCATCCCTACATATAATAAATG
Organism: Ennomos erosarius; assembly: GCA_963580505.1. NCBI lineage: Eukaryota > Metazoa > Arthropoda > Insecta > Lepidoptera > Geometridae > Ennomos > Ennomos erosarius. Next base: position 1,049,414 of record OY756996.1, on the reverse strand, counting down.
TGTAATTCTGGCGCGCTACGGAACACACACATAATGATATCAAATCTAATTTATCCCATAGGTTCTATTGTTCAAAAAATATCGTAACCGCGATGCAGGACTACAAGACTTTTAGCCCTTCTCCATACATTTTCTAATTTATCATATCTAACGCCATCTAGGGACAATAATTTGTAGCTGTTTGTTTGTTTGTTTGTTATTGAACAAAACCCTAGATACTGAACTGATTTTCATGCGGGTTGTACTAATATGCTTAGAAATAACCGGCGCACAACATAGGATATATTAAAATACAAATTCCATTAAAAAAATTTGGTCAAAATTATTAAAATATCATTACGAAACCGGACGGAATTTTATACAACATGGCCGCTTCATGGTGAATTTTTTTGGCTACCGACGGTTTGTTTATGTCACAGTAATTTTTTTATGTTGTATTATGGCTCCACACATAGTGTATTTAGCCAGTGTTAAGTATAGTAATTTTTCGTCGTGTTGTTATTGAATATTTCACATGTTTCACGTAAAGTCCATCTGGAGGCACAGATTAAAGAAAAAAAACGTGTGTAAGGCCATGAACAAAGAGTAATAGGAGTTAATTTCGGTAGTAAATATGCATTAAATAGTGGAATGAAATTTTACAATTTATTAGAATTCTTTAACAATTATTAGTTTTTCTATTTAAGCCCTTGCAGGTTGTTTGAGGTTTTTGGAGTAAAATAGATATACCATCAAATAATATGTAAGTAGTATGAATCGATTGCATTCAAGATATAAACATGTTACTTATACTAAAGTGCCCGCAGATTAAAGAAATAAACGGCCAAGTGCGAGTTGGGCTCGCGCACGAAGGGTCCCATATCATTATCTATAAAAACTAGAAAAAAAACGTTTGTTGTATGAGAAAGAAAAAATACTAAAATACAGAATAAAATAAGTATTTAAGGGGTTAAATACTTATTTTATTCTATATTTTTTGTAATAGCGGCAACAAAAATTTATTTATCATCTGTGAAGATTTCAGTTGTCTTTCTATCACGGTTCATGAGATACAGCCTGATGGTGACAGACGGACAGACGGACAGCGGAGCCTTAGTAATAGGGTTCCGTACCCAAAACGGACTGACGACGTCTGTCAGGCTGTCTGTCCTTCTGTCCGTCTGTCACCAGGCTGTATTTCATGAACCGTGATAGTTAGAGCTTTACCCTTGGGAGTATAATCTTGACCCTTGCTACGCATTGCTAAACCAATTTTTGGCATTACATGACGTTTATGTTTGGCTAACAGGTCTGAGGGCCAATGCATACTACCATAGGCTAATGCAGTGGACCAATGATACTCTTACGTTACGTAATAAATTATATACTCTTTGAATGATACAGAAGTATAATAATACTCTTTGGAATGATACGAAGTAGACTTTTTTCTCTAATCTGTGTACGAAACATATTATCTAAAATGCCCTGGGGGTCTAGCAAAGATCACAATCACTAACGCTAACGCCTCACGCTAACTCCAAAAATGTATCGAAATGACATTCGCTACGGAAAAGTTAGCGATTTCCGAAACGTCATTTCAGTACATTTTGGAGTTAGCGTTTGGCGTTAGCGTTAGCGGTTGGTATCTTTGCTAGACCCCCAGACTTTGCCCTATTGTAAAAATGTTTTGAAAGCCTAGATTTTAATATAATATAGGTTTTAATTAATCATGAGTTCGATGATACTTATCGAAATATCATCGAAAATTTTTCTATAGTTAAGTAGCCATGAGTGGAGATTTCATCAAAATTGGTCCAGGAATATCAAGGATAATAATTAGCGTACCTATGCTGTTTTGGAAAATATTATAATTAATTATTTCATCCATGATTAAGACATGTCATTTTTACTTCGTGGAAGTGATTATACGAGCAGAAAACTCAGTGTGGCTGATAGAAAATCAGTTTTTAAAAATAAAGCCATTGCCAAACCGAAACCTGAAAAGTAATGTAGTCCACGCGTGGCAACGCCGCGGGCAGTAGCTAGTTCAATAATAAGATTAGTACCCTATAAGATCCTGAAGCCTCATTTGCCCAGTAACTCACTAGCTACAATGCCCCTCAAACTGGAACAGAGTATTGCTTGCACACTACCGCTTGGCTGCAGAATATCTGGCAATGGACGAACTCTACAGAAAAGTCCTACCACCACATATTGAAAAAAACCACAATATTGAACTTCTCAGTTCCTTTCGCTCAGCGTCCAGTTTCTGCCTTTCTCGTGCCATGTCTTTCCCTATATCTATAGCAAATATGCTCACCTCATCCAATTTCCTCTGCGCTTGTAACAACTCCTCTCTCTCAGCATGCCACCGTCTCTGTCTCTCTTCTTGTTGTAACAGGAACTGCTGTCTCTCTCGCTCCAGTTCCGCTCGCTGTGCCTCTATCCGCTCGCAGCGGATCTCGCTTTCCAGGTCTCTGCTGGGACAAGCTTTATTTGATTATGAGAAACTACAGTCTCATTTCATCATCTGATTATCAATTTGTCTTTTCTACTCAAACCGGACTAGCATAAAACCCACGTTATAACCTTTTCGTCACCGTTGGTCTGGTGAAAACCGCGGGGGGCCGATGGATGCAGGAGGCGAGCAGCCGCCCGAATTGACGATCTCTGGGGGAGGCCTATGTTCAGCAGTAGGCGTTTAGGCTGCTGATGATGATCTTTTCGTTGCATTATATGACGACAAGTCTTTTTTTATTAATAGGCCTGCATTTGACCGTGGTCTCACCTAATGGAAGGTAACAACGCAATCCACGATGCAATTTCAGGGGCTAGAATGCACATCTTATCTCAGAAAAGGAGAAAAATAACATGTTTTTGCGACACTGCCTGTCTAATTAGATCTTAAAGTGAAGAATCAGGGAAGGAATTCGAAATTCATATCGAATCGTAAGGCGATTTAATTTGGCTAATATCAAATTGTGTCATACGTTACGCCATTTGTATTAAGCTCAGGGATTACGTGATTTGATTGAAACCTGAATCGACAGAAGCACAAGGTATGATCATCATCACCATCACCACCGCTGGAACAGTTATGTCAGGGACCCAAGGCTGTGCTCCGATATTAATTAGGTTGGCTAGGGCCTGAGCTAGCAAGTGGAAATGCACAGCACATCCCACGCACGTACACGACACATCAGGCTTTATCTATTATCGGCCCCATTTAGGATAAGAAAGCAGCGAGCAGCGAGAGGCGAGACAGGTTCATGGCGGACGTGCTGCCTTCCTGCCGCAGCTTGTGTCAGTACTCACGAGAGCGTGGCGCTAGTGTTGAGGTTCTCAGTGCTGGCGCACAGGTCGGTGGTGGACCAGGAGAGCAGCGAGAGGCGAGACAGGTTCATGGCGGATGTGCTGCCTTCCTGCCGCAGCTTGTGTCAGTACTCACGAGAGCGTGGCGCTAGTGTTGAGGTTCTCAGTGCTGGCGCACAGGTCGGTGGTGGACCAGGAGAGCAGCGAGAGGCGAGACAGGTTCATGGCGGATGTGCTGCCTTCCTGCCGCAGCTTGTGTCAGTACTCACGAGAGCGTGGCGCTAGTGTTGAGGTTCTCAGTGCTGGCGCACAGGTCGGTGGTGGACCAGGAGAGCAGCGAGAGGCGAGACAGGTTCATGGCGGATGTGCTGCCTTCCTGCCGCAGCTTGTGTCAGTACTCACGAGAGCGTGGCGCTAGTGTTGAGGTTCTCAGTGCTGGCGCACAGGTCGGTGGTGGACCAGGAGAGCAGCGAGAGGCGAGACAGGTACATGGCGGATGTGCTGCCTTCCTGCCGCAGCTTGTGTCAGTACTCACGAGAGCGTGGCGCTAGTGTTGAGGTTCTCAGTGCTGGCGCACAGGTCTGTGGTGGACCAGGAGAGCAGCGAGAGGCGAGACAGGTTCATGGCGGACGTGCTGCCTTCCTGCCGCAGCTTGGCAGCTTCCGCCGGGTCGTTGTAGCGGAACATGTTCGTGCGACCCAGGAGGAGGATGCAACCTGTACAGCACGATAGCATCTATTACATTCGATACAACCCTGTCAAACTTTCCGAACAAACATAAACCTTTACGACTTATTTACTTATACCATTTATTATGCTAAATAAACCGACAGACGATCTGGTGAAAGCCGTGGGGAGCCGATAGATGCAGAAGGCGAGCAGTCGCTCAAAGTAGCGCTCCCTGAGGGAGGCTTATGTTCAGCAGTGGACGTCTTCAGGCAATGATGATGCTAAATAACAAAATCCTGAGTATTAAGTATACTCTTTATAGTTCTACATTTTTGGAGCCACTGGGCATGCGACATTAGCTACTTGGAAGAGCGTCAAATACGATGAATTTATAAGCGCAGGTACAAATCCTAAGTGTTGCTGAAAATTTTAGGAGCTAAGGCCCTCTTGCACGTTCTCGGGTTAAAATTATAACTGAATACCTAACCCAGAGCTAGTAATTCGAGTTAAGTTGGTAAACAGAAATATCCAGACATTTTCTTTTGCACGTTCGGAATATTGACAGGGGTTAAGCCCGTCACACACGTAGCAATAATATATATTAATATACCGTACTATAATATATATTTTCCTTCATTTAATTGATGGTTGGCCTAGCGTTAACACGTGTTTTGTAATAAAGGGTGATTTCAAAACACAGTAGGTAATTACGAATTCAACAAGAAGTGCATTGTTATTGGATTTAATTGACAGTTCTTCAGACGACCATTCCGATTAATATCACAAACTCCTAATAAGGTGGATATATTTTTTATGAAAAGTAGTTTATTTATGATTTGTGTAATTTAAATGACTTGTACCTGAGGTAGTCTAAAAGGTGACCAGTCGCCAATCAGATTTTTACGTCGCCGATGCCTAGTCCCGAGTAGACTAAATGGCGGGCGGCCCAGGGGGTCTAGCAAAGATACCAACCACTAACGCTAACGCCAAACGCTAACTCCAAAATGTCCTGATATGGCATTTCGGAAACCGCTTACTTTTCCGTAGCTAATGTCATTTCAATACATTTTGGAGTTAGCGTGAGGCGTTAGCGTTAGTGGTTGGTATCTTTGCTAGACCCCCAGGGGGTCTAGTAACGCCAAACGCTAATTCCAAAAATGTATTGAAGTGACATTAGCTGTGGAAAAGTAAGCAATTTCCGAAATGTCATCCTAGTTCATTTTGGAGTTAATAATAAATAATAAATGATACAACTTCCCCTCATACGAAAATTAGTGGTGTGTTTCAACCGCTAATCCTATGAGTGGAAACTGGACAACCAATGTGTATTTTATTTCATCCTGCTCTGTTCTTTGTAATTGCATTTGACTGTCTCGTTTTGTTACTTCACCCCCTGCCCGTGCAAGTGAGCCGTGTTGGGGAGAAATTATGTGCACGCGCTATTAACGGGCTTTATAATCTATGTATGGGAATAACATTAGCTGCGGAAAAGTAGGTGACTTCCAACATGTCCTTTCCATACATTTGGAGTTTGGCGTTAACGCTAATGGAAAGGGATCTTTCATATTTGCTACCCTCCAGGGGGTCTCCGAGTAGCTGGATTACAATAGACGCCCTAGACGGGCCCTGGCGGACTAGTAAAGATTCCAAACGCTAACGCTATCGCCAAACACAAATTTTGCTTTTCGGATCATTTGGGATCCCAAAAACTTCAGGCTAACTCCAAAATGCCAGTACAATGACATTTCGGAAATCGCTTAATTTTCCACAGCTAATGTCATTTCAATACATTTTTGGAGATAGCGTTAACGTTTGGGATCTTTGCTAGACCCCCAGGCAAAGCGGCAGGAATGGTAAGAGGGGAGGAGCGTCCGACGAGCGCGTCGGATATGTTGAAACATGCTGTACATTCAAAATATGTATCACTATACCATAAAATATATTAATATACAATAATATAAAAATATGCCATAATATATATTACGGTATAGGTTGGTGACATCACAGAAATATATATTATAGCTGCGTGTGCGGTCCCTCGAGAATTTGTATAGAAAATATATGGCAATATGTCTAGCTATAAATATATTAATATATATTATAGCTACGTGTGTGACGGGCTTTAAGTTGGTAAACCTCCGGCTCAATGCACAGAGTAAACCAAAATTACACCTGACTTATGTATTTGACGTTGAAAGGTACAAGGTATACCTATTCTATACTAACTGGAATAAGCTCATAGCATCGTAAATTATACAAAACCAAACTTTAATTTTAAGGCCGTAAAATTGACTATCGTGTTTTGAGAGAAACGTGGTCTGAGGAAGATAGTACGTTGTGTACCCATGGAGTAGTCTGTCTTTTTCTTATGCCTTTTATCGGAGGTAGTTAACCTGTTTTCATGGGAATACATGTAGGATTAAAAATCTGATAAAGTTTATGAACAGACAATCTAAATGTAAAAAAGGTGTGAGAGTTTATGAACGAAGAATGAAAGAGAGAGATGCCAGATGTGAATGGAAGACGTGAGAGTTTTTTTCTGCGGTGTTAATAATTAAAATTAGTTTTGTCGGAAAATATAGAAGACTTTGCTGCCTCAAGCCCCCCATCGTTTCATTTTCACGAGCACCAACCAGATTCTACATGCATAATAAACTCAACCTCGTAAGTTCTCGATGAATGTAAAATAATGAAATTAGGTAAAATTGACTTACCTACTTACTTTTACTAAAACTGAACTAAAAAACAATACAGTAGTTCATCGCACAGAAATCATACTTTCTATGGGATAGCATAATACCGTTACTTCATAAATTAATCAACTAAATTTTATCAGATTTAGTAAAATTAGAAACTGTAGCATGCAATGTACTAAACTGGGGCCAACCATGTGGGAACTGGGAATATACCACCTACCGGAGGAAGAGGTAGGCATTACCCCCTTTAGGCCTTTAGCAGTCTATGTATGTAATGTACCTTTGTTGTTTCTATACATAGCACATGCTGTTTAAGCATCCTACGTGATCCTGATGATTTTAAACTAATTCACAACTCGAGACACAAAAAAAAACGTCTCGATAAACTTATCGTTTCTGTTCGAAGTGCTTGTTCCAGTTAGTATGGAATATAAGTACTATTATAGAACTTCTTGGAGAGGTATCAATAGAACATTTTCGGCCAGTGTCAATTTAAAACTGATAAAACGTACATACCTAAAGCCGCCTCTACATGCTTGATGTTTGCCACAAACACCAAGTACCCCAAACACCGACCAAAAATTACTCAACACATACACTGCATCCACAGGATAGTGAAAAGTGCTAGGTATGGATGGGCAAAAATGGCAGGCGATGAGCGTGTTAGGGCTGCCAACATTTTTTTCGGAGAAATATATAGCATCTTTTTAATATAATAAAAAACAAAAGATAAACAAATATATTATTTATCAAATATTCATTTTTATAAACACTAAACTTCTAATGTCTTTGTTTAAATTAAAAGTATCATAAAATATGCATTAAGTAAAATCAAAATGACTATTTATTACTATCTGCTTCTTTGTTCTCCGCCATTTTAAATTCATATCGGAATTTCCTTCGTGTGAATATGGCGGGAATAGAAAGCAGGAACGACATTACTTTAAGGGTCTTACTTATAAACGCCGCTTAAAGTTAGTCAGTGTTTTCCCGCGTGACATTTCAAATCAGTCAAAAGTTGACAGAAGGTTTTAAGCAATGGCTAACTTTAAGCGGCGTTTATAAGTAAGGCCCTAAATGAAGAAGGTTATATTGGCATAGCTACTGACCGCTACCTTGTTTTTTTTTTAATTGCGAGCTCTCCTGATCGCATTGAAAATATCGTATTATTGCCCCTAATCATAAAAATATTATAAATACGAAGGTTTGCGAGTATTTGTGTTTGTTACCTTTAATCTCCGCAACTACTGAAAAAGTCTTGAGTCTTGATGACATTAAATTTTTGTTTTACTTTGGACTTATCTAACTTTTGACCATGCTCTCACCTGATCGAAAGTGATGATGCGATCGAAGGTGTAGCATGCTAGCTATAGCTTATATTTTATGCTGGATACTGGAACACATAGGATACTGATTACCTCTTTTATTTAAACCGCAGCGAATAATCTCAATTATTCGCGGGCAGTATTCGAAGAGATATATAGAACCTACTAGTTGCGCACAGCGTTTAGCACACAGCCTTGAAATATAGTGCAGTTCTATATATTAATGTATGGTTGGCAACCCTACGCGCGTACTACTGTCAAACGTTTGAATACATCACAAACAGCTTTGTCGTTCGACAAACGTATTTGTCAAATCCTTAGAACTATGCACAATTCCGACACTGATACCGATCACTGGTGTTTGCCAGTGATACATGTGTGTTAGCAAACAGGCAAACACCAAAATAAAAATACACACACCCATCCTCAAGTTCGTGTTTGCTATTTGATGTTCGCTGTTTGCCAAGTATGTGAAAGCCGCTTAAGGATCAACATGTCAAATTACCCCCGGCTTAAATATATAACGGGATAAGTGGTCAATTTTCTAACGTGCAAGATAAAATACAGAAATAATCCGAGTTAGGCATTTATTCAGGTAACACGAGGTTAGAGAGAACGCGCAAGTCGGCCTAAGTATAGTTAGTAAGTAGTGTTTGTAGACTGTTAGATCAGCCAAGAAACACTTGCGTGTTTTAAGATCCGGCTGTAAGGTAAATTTGAATACAGAATAATTTGTAAAGGAAAAACTTGAATAATCTGTTGATTACTGCACTGAGCAGGCGATACTGTTATAAAATCATAATAAATTGGATACAACTCAAAAAATACAAAACGTCTGTATATCAATTTAATTTCCAAGCAACGTTACACAGAAATGCCACAGTACCTTGGCTGAGCTTGGCCGGCTTGTCTATGAGCACAGTATTGAGCCAGCACTGCGCTGCCGGCGCGGGCTGCAGCGTGGCAATGCCGCCGCACAGCGTCACGCGGCAATGCAACGGCAGCACGCCCGCTCCACTTAGTACTATGTCCGGGGTCGGAGTGTGTTCTGCGCTGCCTATCACCGTCTCGCCTTCCTGTAACGCAAACATAAATATAATATCTATACATCTATACATATAATAAAACTGTAGAGATAAAAAAATCTGTAAATGAAAGATATCGAAAAAAAAATGACACAGGTTGGCTTGAAATTTTTTGCTGATCACGTTAAGCTACTTTTTAGACATTTTGTCTGTTTGTTTGTTTGTTTGTTTGTTTGTTTGTTTGTTTGTTTGTTTGTTACGGCACAAGTCCGAAAATACTGAACGGATTTTCATGCGGTTTTCACTAATAAGCTTAGAAAAACCCGGCGCAAAACATAGGATATATTAAATTTCAAATATAGTAAATTTTTTTTCGTGAAAATGATTAAGATTTCATTATGAAACGAAACGGGATTTTAACAAGATGGCCGCTTCAAGGCTTCAAGGTAAATTTTTTTTTCTTAAATTTTGCTTTACATATAGTGTAGGTATTTAGCCAGTGTCAAAAGGTAAGTTTTATTTTGGCTACTAATCATAGATGAGAGAAAAAAATGTTACTCTGCTACACCGCTAATGACGGTAATTTTATCTCGGGTTTATCCGGATGCACAGATTAAAGAAAAGAACTCTGTTACTATTATGGCGCGAGTTCCTTTACGCCCGAACCTTCGCTGTTGAGTTGGCGCGCAAAAATATCTCTGTTGACTATCCTCGATGTTATTTTAGCGCCCCAACCCGGACACACAGTCAATTTGTTTGCCTGCTGCGTGACCGACGTGGGCTAAATAAAATGGAGGAAGCAGTTATATTGCACGTCGGCGAATAAATATGTTTTACAAACTGTGAGAGTATTATTTGCGATTGCAAAAATAAAATTTAATAGTTTTAATTTATAATTCCTTATCAATAGGAAGCAAAACCAATTTTTTTTATTTGTCTGTTTATCTGTCCCTTTGAATACGGATCACGGTTGTTATAGTGGCAACAGAACTATATCATCTGTGAAAAAATCAACTGTCTAACTATCACGATTCATGAGTACATCCTGGTGGACAGACAGACAGATGGACAGCGGAGGTTTAGTAATAAGGATTTTTACCCTTTTGAGTACGGAACCCCTATTTTTTTGTATTTCATTCTGAACAATCCCCACTGCACTAAGCAATAAGGAAGTAATTTAATGCATGTTTATACTACAGTAAATAACAATTGGTGCGCCTGCATTACCGACAGTGTATCACACTTTTTGGGCTACGGCGAAATACCTTCATCTGCGCTCGATGCAATGCAGATTAGAGAAAAACAATGTGTTCATCATGTAAGTACCTATACCCAAGGAAGTCATATGTATTTACATATAGATAAGTTTTTTCGTTAATCTGTGGTCCAAACTAAAGAAGAGGATAGGTGTGAGAACCTTCTTGAATATGAGCACGACACAGAGAACAAGGAATTTCGAAAACTAAAAACTTCTTAGACTTTTTATTATAAGTTTTAAGGCTTCACGCGATATCATATTTAGCCAATATTGAAACATGACTAAATTATTTACATGTTTTCGATTTATTGGGTTCTGGTGAGGGCAAAATTCTTTATTGGGGATCTGGTATTATGTATTAGTCTTCAAAAATCTACTACCCGTTACCATTCGAAATAAGTATTTAAAATTGTATTTATAGTACCTATAATAGTAACATATTCAGTAATCTGTGCCTATTGACCCTTGCTTTTGCTACGCATTGTAAAACCTTTTTTTACATTGGCATTAGACCAAAATTTGTATTTAACCAATGATAGGAAGTATTTTATGAAAAATGTTTAAAAGGGTAGGTTCTTAGACTTTTTATAATTATTCATAAGGCTTCACGCGATTATCATACTTAGCCAATATTGAAAATTACTTAATTAACATTTTTATTCAAGTTTTCGATTTATAGGGTTTTGGCGGGAGCAATGTTCTTTATTGGTGATCTGGGGGTCTAGCAAAGATCACAAACGCTAACGCTATCGCCAATCGCTAACTCCAAAAATGTATTGAAATGGCATTCGTTGCGGAAAAGTTAGCGATTTCCGAAATGTCATTTCAGTATATTATGGAGTTAGCGTTTGGCGTTAGCGTTAGCGGTTGGTATCTTTGCTTGACCTCCAGGTCAAATGTATTATTTACATAAACTTACCACACGTTACCATTCTAATTAGGTAGATAAAATTATTTTTGCGCTACTGCTACATTTTTGATCGACCTCAAGGAAGTTTTAAGGTACCTGGGGTCTAGCAAAGATACCAACCACTAACGCTAACGCCAAACGCTAACTCCAAAATGTACTAATATGACATTTCGGAAATCGCTTACTTTTCCACAGCGAATTTTCCACAGCTAATGTCATTTCAATACAGATTTGGAGTTAGCGTTTGGCGTTAGCGTTAGTGGTTGGTATCTTTGCTTGACCCCCTATAGTACTTATAGCTACTTAAGTTATAGACCCTTACCATTGCTACGCATTTTAAAACCTTTTTTATTTTAGCATTAAAGTAAGCCGGAGTTCGTGCTATTATTTGTATTTAGCCAATGATATGAAATATTTTTTATTGCTTAGATATAATAATATGTAGGTATTCATTATGGCAATAAAATGGTATCCTCAAACAACATGGCGCGTAACGTTAGTTTTTGACTGTTTTTGATTTGTTCTTCTTCTTCTTCTTGCATATTGATATACGTTTTTAATAGTTAAAATATTTTAGATCTGTGGGCTTTTAAATAAACCACGGGAGGAAAAAATGATTGATTACTCGGTTACTTCAAGATGGTTATAGTTATAGTAGGTAAGGTAGGCTATCTTTGGGTGTAAGTAATAATTATGTAATGACTATTTAACCTACTTTCTCACTTTCATCACTATGTTGGTATGTTGAAAGTGCAGTGGGAATGAGACAGCGTGGAAAATAGTGGACATAATAATAATTATAACTGTCGATTCTTTAAGGAGTGGTGGTTTAATGTAATTCCTAATTAGCATTAAGAAAATTAATTATCTACGCATCGTACGGGTAAATGCATATCTCCAGCAATTTATAAACTTATTATTGACACTGGCTAAGTGTAGGTACTCAATTCGTATGGAACCAAACTTAAGAAGGTAAAAAAAAATGTGGTAAATGGAACAAAAAGCGCGCGGAAAATATGTAAAACTGAGCAAAAAAGCATCATTGTGTGTGATTCTTCCATATTTTTCTAAACTGTACCTGCCTGCTTAGGTAACTACTACCTAAACAAAATTAACTGAAACTTCTGTTTAACACCTGAGTGAAGTGCTTTCTTTTTGTTGTAATATGAAGAGGTACTTACAAAATTGTAGTTTTATGTTTGAAACTTCTTTTACTGTTATAAATCTATATTAAAACATTTAATTTTAGGTAATGGCTTAAATAGCTTCCACTCACGGCTATGCTTGCTTTATACCTATACCTATGCTAATACAGGTTACTGTGCTCAGCTGCGAACATATTTATTGGATTTTGTTGTTTGGTACGAAATGCACGACCTATTATTAGACTATAACGTAAAAATAACATAACATATGCGTGCGAAGCCGCGGGCAAAAGCTAGTACTAAATAAACTAATAAACAGTTGCAAGACTTGAAAGATTAAATGGCAATGGGCGGACAACAACGCTCGTAGAACTGACAACCGATGGGGAAGAAAGGCGACCACGAATCAAAAGACGTAGCGTAGTCCCCCCACTAGGTGGACCGACGACCAGGTGAAAGCCGCGGGGAGCCGATGGATGCAGGAGGCGGGCTGCCGCTCAAGGTGGCGCTCTATGGGGGAGGCCTAGATTCAGCAGTGGACGTCTTAGGTCTGTTAATGATGATGATGAATAAACAGTGTACAGCGAACGAATTATTAATTTCAAAATTGTCTAGATGATATTCCTAAAATAACTTAGGAATGAACTATTCCTATACCGCAATCTAGTAAAACGAAAACCAAATATCGCATTATTTTCTGCAACATAACATTAGGTACCTATGATAATGAATTTCATTGATAGTCAAAAGGAGACTAGAAAATGGTTATAAAAGTAACTAACCTTCAAATGGTACAAGGTGACGCCAGTGCTCAGCAAGTTGTCGTCTATCCCGACCAGATGTGGCATATCAGAGTCCAAAACGACGCCAAGTCCACTCTTCCTGAGTCCTAGAGCCTTCTGCTCCTGTAATATCTGCTGCGTCTCACGCCACTTCTCCGTCCACTTCTCTGTGAGATGTTTCTCTTGTGCTTCCTTGCGCTGGAGTGTCGCTAGCACACCTGTGTCCGTTTCTATTGGATCCTGGGAGAGAAATGAAGTGAAGCTGATAAACTTGTCAATCACATACATAGATCCTGGACCTTAACTAGGATTTCCTGTATCTACGGGCCCAGGAACTACGAGGACCATGTTCCCACAACACCCAGACACGGAACAAGTATTTGCGTTTTTTTTCTGTGCACAAAAATTTATCTTGTCGCAGGAATCAAACCCTCCACTTCCGGGTTATGAGCCCATCTAGTCAATCCGAAACGAGGAAATCCGTAGGAGAAATAAAGTGATCGATATATCCCTTAGAATTAGCAAGTTGCAATGGCAATGGGCAGGCCACATCGCTAGTTGAACTGACAACCGCTGGGGAAGAAAGGTCAGGTAGGCCAGCCCCTCACTAGGTGGAACGACGATCGATGACAATCGCGGGGAGCCGATAGATGTAGGCGGCGAGCAGCCGCTCAAAATGTGTTCAGCAGTGGATGTCTTCAGGCTGTTGATGAAGATGATGATGAATAGAGATGAATAGATAATGTAAATGTTGAGAAAACTTACCGTGTTGTGAGCAATCTGCTTCCGTAGGTTGTCGATCTCCTCGCGCAGTTCCCGGATGAGCTTGACGTTGGGGTCCTCGTTGATGGTCGGCTTGTTGATGATGTTCTTGGCGCGGTTGGCGTAACGTAACGTGGACAGCGTCTCGCCGTAGTTGCAGTCCGCCGGGGATATCTGCGGGTGGACCACAACGGATGCAACGTTCAACAAAAGCGCTAATAGTTTTTTATGTTAATGAATGACTTGACGAGGTACTCGTTTACCATGAATATACTAATTAATAGGGATGCGCTGAACATGGATTTTTGACCCGAACCGAATAACGAACATTATTCGGTTTAGAGCTTACCGAACCAAATATTCGGCCGAACTATTCGGTTCTTTTTACACGAAGTTTTCATTACATTCAGTCGCTATAAAACTTCAACAAAAGTTCCACTGCAATGGAAACCATTTTTATTCTACTATTTTCGGTATAAAATCTCTTAGGAAAATGAAATTGCTATTAAAGTGTATGTAAGAATTCTTAGAAACAAGCGAAACGTATTTAGCACATTTTTGTATTGTAAGTGCAATTAATTACATACCTAAAAAAAAACATTCAAATCAGATATTGGACCAAATCGCACGCTCTATAGGTCGGTCGTGCCCGTTAGGCAAAAAATTGTTTCCTGGTCACCAAACGTTTAGGGCCTAGATAGCGCATGCTATAAGTATCTAGAAAAACGAACAAAAAGTGTCAAGAAAATAATTTTGGAAGTATTTAACGGAAAGTATTTAATAAAATATTCGGTAATTATTCGGCACTTTAACCGAATATTCGGCCGAATACCGAACATAGAAAAACATGCCGAATATTCGGTATACAGAATAATTACCGAATATTCGGCGCATCCCTACTAAATGTCTAATCGATGAGGAGCAAATCAAAGCACCAGATAGTTATTATGGTATTTTATAGTTTCTGTTCGATATACAACAAAGGGGGGAGTAAACCGGCCCCCCACTAGATGGACCGACGATCTAATGAAAACTGTGAGGAGTCGATGGATGCAGGAGGCGACTAGCCGCTCTAGGTGACGCTCAAGCCTATGTTGAACAGTGGACGTCTCTAGGCTGTTGATGATGATGACGATGGCATACATACATCCTTCACCCATTCCAACCACACTTGAAACCCCCCACCATCGAGTTGTGGCAGTAAAATGACAGCTATGTTTATGCGCACTTTCTTGCCAAACCAGGGGGGGTTATTCGCTATGACACATGAGATTCCTTGCCAATAACGCGTGACGTGTAACATGCTCCAAACGTAAAC
Source organism: Ennomos erosarius (assembly GCA_963580505.1). NCBI lineage: Eukaryota > Metazoa > Arthropoda > Insecta > Lepidoptera > Geometridae > Ennomos > Ennomos erosarius. The sequence goes on along the minus strand of OY756996.1, from coordinate 1,034,233 downwards.
GCGGGCTTTTACGCGCCACGACGTGGAATTGACATGGAATCAAAAAAATGTATTCTGTATGCCACGCGTTAGATTGTTCGTGCCTAGTGTTTTCTGTTTTTTGACGTGTGTTGTCGTGTTTGTCAAATTTGACAACGGCATACAGAATAGCATTTTAAACCCAAAACCATTCCACGAAGATATCGTAACGTGTCTAAATGTACGTACAGAATAAGGGCCCTGCTACGCCTTAAAAGAAAACGCCTTGCTATATAAAGTCTCTGCGTATATCGGTTTGGGCTGTAAGTTGTCTGTTTGTCAGTCGGTTAGTCTCCTAGGACAAAGCCATTATAAATTGTATGTAATCGTTATTGTATACTCACGGCAGCAATCATGATGGTTTTGGAGTTCCCTCCGAGAGAGTCCTTCAGTAACCACGTGAGCACAGAGTCTCTGTACGGAATGAACACTTTCTTGCCGCCTTTCTGCATACGGTCTGAAATAAACGCACCTTTCTTCACCAAAGTTTTTGGCATTTACACAGAATACTTAGCCTCTGGAATACCAGCATTGAGATGACAATTGAATAACAATGCATGCGTGTTCGATATCGGGTCGCTATATGGCTGGGAGTTTAAGAGTTAAGACAGAAATACACAGACAGAAACAGAAATTTCACTCCACGAGTCCACAAAGCCAATTAAATAGTGACCTTTGCTACAACGCAATAAAGTGTTGTTCAGCTCGCACAGCGCTACAAGCCTGCCCTTAACAGCTAACTCTCATTCTATCCCTATAGCGCTGTAATGGACCGGCCCATCTAGACGGGTTAGTCCATTGTAGCTTCGTACCTAAAGCGCGGAGGGAGCGAGACCGGCACCCCTACCGCGTAACCATTCTGGTAATGCCATTTTGCACACACACACACACACACACACACACACACACACACACACACACACACACACACACACACACACACACACACACACACACACACACAATATGCATGATGACTACTATTTTTTTATTACGTAAATTAATAATATTCCCCAATAACTAAACAGTCACGTAAACAAAAATAAAATATCTCAAAAAATGACAAAGTTACAGCATTTTCAAAACAGGAATAGAAACACGCAGTTACGTCACAGGTTAGTCATTCATAGCACCTCATTGCTAAACTGTGGTAGCTTTACATTCAATCACAAAGCCGTGTGTTCATACTGTTTTCGTAACTGTGAAGATGGTCTGTTTAGCGAGAAAGGGACAGGCGATACCCCCTCCAGAAACTTTAAACACTTATTACTCAGTGATTTATTTACCGGTTTCACTTATTTTTTCAATTATTGCATTATTTGTTAATCTTCTTTATGAAAATAATATTTAATTGTTTATTTTCAATAGCAGTCATCATGGTTATTGCCACCAGACACGCTGCCCGACGTAACTTACTTTCGAAGGGCAGCTGGCTAGACTCCGCCAGCGCGGAGATGACGGACCCGAGGGTGACCAGCGACTTGTTGATGTGTGCGCCCTCCACCAGCCGCTGCCCGGTCGCACCCGTTGCGTCCGCTCGCTCGCTGGGAATTATATTTAATTTTTTAAGGTGTAGTGTAGCCAAATAAGCAGGTCTAAATTCGTTTAAAAAAACATCGACCTCAACGACGTAGACTTCAATATCAATTCAGTCTGAACTTCCACATTGCGCTTACGACAGAGACAATGAAAAAAAAATTTTTTAATTATGAATTCTTCACATTATGCGAATGTTAGTTGGGCATACCATATTTTTTTTTTTGTAAATATATATTCGATAGTAACTATATAAAATGGGAACAACAAAACTTTTTGAAGTGAGATTGCAATATTTTCTATAGAACTGAATTTGTTTATCTTGTATTTGCAGTCATCACAAACAAGTTATTAAAACGAATTACATGATATATTAAATTCAAAGCTTCACGTGCGTCAGGAAACGTGACCAAAAACACCTTGTTTATTTATTTATATATCAATTACACAAAAAGCTTGCAGTACAAGAACCAAACGCTTCAGAGTCATAACACCAGAGTGAATTATAAAATATGGTTATAATTATAGAAATTTTAGGTATTTTTTACAGAAGTGCCTTATAAAAATATTAGGTACTAAGAAACCAGATACACATACTAACAAATGATTTTATATTGGTGTGATATATGTCCAACTCTGGGTTGTGCGCAACCGCAGCGTTGAGCATAGTGAGTGCGCGCGACGTGGGGGCAGTGGGGGCAGGGGGGGCAGTGGGGGCAGGGGGCAGGGGGGGCAGTGGGGGCAGGGGGGGCAGGGGGGGCAGTGCGCGGTGTTGGTGCGCGCGCCCGGAGGTACGTCGGGAACGTATAGGGAGCATTGAGATAACGCGGTGGGGTTATCAATTTTGTTATTTAATAGTAGGTAGTAGTGTAAAAAGAACGCGCATTTTCGCCGAAGCTCCAGCGTGTCAATTCCCACCATACCATTTACAAATAACGCTGGATATAGGTATGGATGGTAACCATGCATTTTTTTGTACAAATGCGAGCGAATTTTTTCTGTATTCGTTCTAACAAGACTGTGTATTTGGCCTCATGTGGGTCCCATATTATCGCATTAAATTCTAATTTACTACGGACAAATGCGTACAAAAGAGACAGAAAAGCTTGCCTGTCCGAAAATCGAGCCATCTGCCTCATTACAAATCCTAAGGATTTATTGGCGCGCTTGCACAGCTCAGTGATATGCGCATTAAAAGTGAGTCCTACGTCAAGAGTAAGGCCTAAGTCCCGTATCTGGAGTTGTAAACGTGTGGCGAGCGGGATCTCGTGAAGTGATGGTTTTACGCTCTACCCTTCGCCTTAATGTTGATGGGTTAGCATTTGTCTACATCTCACCTGCACCCCTATTCCCAACCCATGGAGTCGGAGAGGGCAGATTACGAATCGAAACGTTTTCGAAGGGTTGGGAATAGGGGTGCTGATGGTAAGTGCAGATGAAACCGAAGATTGGATACGCTTACCCAAAAGATACTTATTCACTCGGTATGTCAAAATCTTCTGCGATCACCAAACCGCCTGCTAAGCGTAGTGATTATGGCAACCGCCTTATGATGACCGTCCAAAGTCGCTTTTTATGTGGGAAGCCTATGTTCAGCAGTGGAAATTTTTTGGCTGATGATCTGTGATGCAATGTATGGAAGAAAGATTCATGACGTTATGAGTCATGATACATGATGTTTTGAGTGTTTCAATAATCCTAAGTTTATCCGCTATCTAGCTAGTGAGCTGCTAGCTTGTGTGGTTCCATGATTATCGTAATGACTAAAGATAATTTAAGCTTTCTTTTTCAAAGTAAATAAATAGTATTAGAAATTAGTTCTGTCTACAATAGTACAATAGAACAGACGGCTTCAATAAGTTACGCCGCAAAACTCATGTATATTTCATTTATTTTTTATGAAAGTGCAAGCGTGACAGCACTCTACACGTGAGCAAGACAATCATACCTTCCGGCAAGATCCACCAGATGCACTTTAGAGGCGGTTTCGCACGGCATGTTGTTATGACGAAGGTACGATGCCTGCACGAAAGTGAGAGTGAATATGGCGTGCGAGCGAGACGACACGTCGTTCATCTGGGTCGATGCTGTCGTGCGCTGCTGGTTGCCGCGGTGCATGCACTCCTGGGGGAAAGAGAATAATGATTAGGTTCAGTTATTGGGTGTTTTGTTTTCGCCAATTCCAAGTGCCATGATTATATTGATGACCCAGAGCGTTGTAGGTTTTGCAGGCTTGAGTTTATCTTGTTTTTGTACATCGTAGTTACTTCTATTGCAACTAGATGGCGTTTAAATCAACAATAATACATCACAGATCAAATTAGTAAACCACCACAAACCTGTATGTCATCATAATCGGAGACCAAATGTTTAGACAGGTCCTGCACATAAGGGCCCAGTTTCGGATGCTCTCGGACCTTCAGTGTGTGCCCCGCATTAGTTGCCAGGAGGTCCTTGACCTTTTCATTGTAGATCTCGAGGTAGCTGACCTCTGTTCGGTAGGAGGCGCCCGATTCCTTGCCAGCTGCTACTCGAGAGAAGAGTTGCCGACAAATGCGGGGGATTAGGCCTTGGCATTCCTGGGGATATGGACAACTTTATGTGTGACAAGTACAAAGTAGTTTGATTACAATTCACCTGGTGGGGTAGCAACGCAACAATCATAATCTGGCGGCCTTATTAATAAACGTGGAGTAGCATTGGACTAGTTAAACCACCTTTTGTCTTTTTCTATCAAGTTCGGTATTCGAATGTCAACAAAAGACAAAAGTTGGGAGTAACTAATCCAAAGCTGCTCCACGTTTATTATAATAAGGCCGCGGGAGTTTTTAAGGCTAGAGTGAACCGGTATCTGCTAGGCAAGCATGCTACATCGCCGACCGCGCCGTCGCTTACCATCAGGTGAGACCGTGGTTATGACAGCCTCCGTGGTGTGGTGGTTGAGCAGGTCGGCTCATAACCCGGAGGTGGCGGGTTCGATTCCCGCGACAGGACAAGTATTTGTGCCCGAAAAAAAAAGCGCAAATACTTGTTCTGTGTCTGGGTGTTGTGGGACCATGGTCCTCGTAGTTCCTGGGTCCCTAGATACAGGGAATCCTAGTTAGGGACCAGGATCTATGTATGTGATCGTTGGGCGTTATTTATTTATTTATTTATTTATATGTAAGCCTATCTATGAGAAAAAATACAGGCGCAATTAGTCCTCTTGATTTGTGTCGTGGTAACTGTAAAGAAGCTACGTATTGAAACCGCCAAATAATAAGAGTTTCAGTTGGTTTCATGAAACCAAAATGGAAACATATTACGTTATCACTAATTGACGACTTGAATATAATCATTATAATCAGCCGCAAAAAGTATGTTTTACATTCCAAACGTACACCTCCTACATTAAAATAGAAATAGCAATAACCCTGCTATCAACTTGTAAGCAAATAGTTAGCATACATACAATAAATTGCGTAACCCTGCATTGAAATCAATCAGCACAAAAGGCCAATTCTATATTGTTGAGGCAACCTTGAGGTATTCGTAAATAGACACAATACAGATAACAGTTATTATATGCCCAAGCTACTATCTGCACTCCCGTACTCCATTCGCCGTTGCATCAATTTTCCACTAAGGCGAAGTCTGATCACAAAATAAAAAACCACTATTTTTGAAATCTCAGCGCGACTTGATGATTTTAAATAATCAGATGAAAAATATAGCGTAAAAGTAATACTATATTTACGAATTAAATAGACAGACTGGCGTTTCACCGGTTATTTTTTAATACGATATGCCCTATTTCTCTTGAACCCCTCAAAAACCCACAAAATTACAAGCGCAGGCCCATTTTCACGTAAAATATGATCTGCGATTTTAAACTTTAAATAAAGCCCTCTAGACACCCTTTCGAAACACAACACACAAGAGTTGTGCCTGTAGTGTGTGTGTGTGTGTGTGTGTGTGTGTGTGTGTGTGTGTGTGTGTGTGTGTGTGTGTGTGTGTGTGTGTATGTGTGTGTGTGTGTGTATGTGTGTGTGTGTGTGTGTGTGTGTGTGTTGTGTGTGTTGTGTGTAGTTGTGCTTAGTCGCCGCCTGAATCCTTTTCCCCTATCTTTCCCTTTCCCTTCTCTCTTCCCTTGGACAGGGTTAGGCAGCTCATGTGAAGCCGGAGCGGATCAGCTAGTAATAATAAAATATGAGTTTAATAAAGGTCTCTTTCACACTACTGGTGCAAGTAATGCAATAAATAGAGATAGCGGTGACTATTAGGCTAATGAATGCCATAATAAATAAATAATACCACGCTCATATTCTCTTATTAGTTGTGTTATGAAATTAACCTTAGGCAATGCAAATAATCACAAAAGAACCAGCACCCGTATCGCGTAACCATTCTGAAATTGGCATAGACTTCGCCTGTCGTCCTGCACGCGCCAATTGACAATTCCGCGAGTGCAAGCAAGAGAGCAAACAATTAAGATGTCCATTAGGCGATATGGCCCCAGTTTCTGACTTTCTACGTCACAAAAACAATGTACTTATTATCAGTAGCAATTAACGTTGAAGTGGTTGATAATAGATAACGTATTTTCGTATTAGATATACCTTTTCTTTCATATTAATGAGTCAACGCATTATCTATGCTACTTAATAATAATACTGTAACCAAAGAACATCTAAATCGATTTTGACCAAAACATGGTACGAAGATACTTTAGGTTCTGCCGGACTAGAATGCGCGCCGCGACCAAAATTTCTCGACATTTTTTCTCGTGAGTGACAGTTACAAGGCTATGGTAGCGCATAAGTGCGTCTTACTCGAACAGCGACGACATGTTTTCTCGCGCTTTTATTTTTGAACGGGCTGTCGGGTCGGCAGGCGTTTTTTGTTCTGATAATACTAGTCATCCAGCCGACATAAGTGGGAGGCAACTAGCTTTAGCTACAGCTAACTAGCAGCAGTGGCGTCTTAAGGCTATTGATGATGATGATGACATATAAAGTCCATGCTCAGCATATGATACTTACGTTGGATCCCATCATGGTAAAAGTTTTCCCGCTGCCCGTCTGTCCGTACGCGAACACGCACGCATTGTAACCTTCGAACGCGCTGTCTATCACGTCCAACCCGAGGTCTGAGAATACCTGGACATTATGAAATTAATCAGAAATAAATAAATAATAATTAATAAATATGCATTATTGCGATACACTAATTTGAACCTAAGCTATACCTCTTTTGTATGATTAAGTATCAGGACCCAGACTGTGAGAGCACAAACGCTAGCACAGTATGGAATAAATTTACGATGATAAGAGATGTATTTAAGTAGGTAGAATATAAGAATGTACATAATGGAGCTGATAAAATAGCTTTGCGAATAAAGCTCCAAAAAAATTAACGATAAGAAAACAAGAATACTTAGTGTGTTTTCGTCATATTTACGGTTTTTTAGTGGAACCTTTACCCAAGTTTATTTGGACTCTTAGCTAATCGAATCCATATAGCTTTGCGTAATTTTTGAGTTAAAGTTGTTTGTTTCATTTGAAGTATAATGTATAAATCATCAAGCATGCACTCAATGAAACAAAACAACATTACCACACAACGTCAAGTACTTATAGAAAAACAGAAAATGAATAATTGTTTGTATTGAAAAAATGAAACATGTTACCTAAAAGGATTGATAATGATGTTAATTAATTAAAATAAGTAATAAATAAATAAATTCGTGTGGACATTTCACACAGCCCATCTAGCCCCAAACTAAGCATAGCTTGTACTATGGGAACCAGATAACTGATACAATACTTATATACTTTTTTGTTTGTAAATACATACATAGAATACAATATAACACCCAGACACAGAACAAACATCTATGTTCATCACACAAATGTTTGTCCCGGGTAGGAATCGAACCCACAGCCCTCAGTTCAGAAGGCAGGGATACTACCAACTGAGCTATCGGGCCCGTCAAAATAATATAACATTCCCCATAGTCTGTTTATAATTGGAGGTGCATTTGGGCTGAGCCGTTGCTTTTCTTTTCCCCAAAAGAACTAAGGTAGCATAATTTTATCCTGTTGTTCAACGAATAAATTCAATTTATTAATTACAAAATTGAATCGTTGCATCATTTACCTTAGAACAACTATATTTAAATTAATAATTAATATTGTAATGCAAATTACCTGTTCTTGCGTCGCAAAGTTGCTGTCCTCACTGTCGAACGACCAATACGAGTGGTCGAATGTGAAGTCCTTCGACTTCTCCCGGTTGGCGTCATTATGCTCTTTGCTATTCTGAAAAGGACAAGAGAAACACGAATTAGAAAACAAGAAATAACAAAGAAATAATGGAGGCTGGTTGGCTTATAGCGGTTGGCTGATTGAAAAGCTACTGTTAGAGCCATATTGTTTATTCTGACGCCCATAACAGTTACAGTGTCACTCGGAACTCTAAAATGTAAATTCAAACCGGAACACAGTAGTGCTCGCACTACTGCTTGGCGGCAGAATATCTGGCAAAGTGGTGGTACCTACCTAAACGGACATTGAAGATAAGTCCTACTACCTAGTAAAATTTCATTCAAAAAATGATCAATACGTAAACAAAATGTCGACTTGAGTTCAGTATTTAATTTAAAGTACAAGACTTGAGTATGGTTTCACAAGCGTATTTCTGTCGGGAGCAAGATTAACTACATGACTCATGTTAAAAATGATTCTGCATAATATCATTGTAAACAACACGTCAGTCAGTGTATTTACAAAGCCCTCAAGTTTGCATATCAGTCTACCTATAGTCTACTAGTTGTAAAGAGACATTTCATTTCTTTCGAAAACTGGGATTTGACAAAAGCGCAACAACTATGTATACATGGAATTCCAATATCGGTGGAAACACCTCTTCGAAACAACACACTACGAGTGGAAAGGGCGGCAATATACTGTCTTCTATTATTATACGAGTAGGTACATCTCTCTGAAGTAGCGGCTTTGACAGACACTATTAATTTCTAATATACGGTATATGGTCAACCATAATCGACGAGATTTCAAAACGAGCACGTTCTTGAAATAAGTATAGAGCTCGATAAACACTTAAATTGCGAGTGTTTGCTATTTTAAGATAAACTCGACAGGAAAAGCTAGAGTTCCCACGACACGGAACCGTTCTGCGAGAACTCTAATAAACTGTAGTTGGCTATTCAATTCACCTGCCTGTTAAATGCGCTAGTCATTCATGTATACGATGTTTTGGCAAACAAACAGTTTTATTGTTTTTATAATTACGCGACGTTATGCGCGTGATACAAAAACCGCTTTTTCTCAATGAATACATAATAGTACTGCGTAGGTACTTTGTTCCGTGAATTAGAGTCACGGTCAAGATGTTACCACGGATAAAATATTTAAGTGAATGATACTTTTTGTTAAAATGAATTATTATGGCAGTGTACGAATATCGACCCCATCTCTTCCCATGGAAGGGAATATCCAGAGAACGGACGGACAGCAATTAAAATCTGCGATCACTAAAGATTATAAAGCCCCTTGATAGCTCGTGAACATAATTTCACGTAGAAACACGGCTCACCTACGAGGAAGGGGGCGAAGTAACAAAACGGGACAAAGTCATACGAAATTGCAAACGACAGAGCAGGATGGAACAAACGACACATTGGGTGTCCCGCTCTCGTAGGATTAGCAGTTGAAATACACTACTAATTTTCGTACGAGGGGAAGTTGTATCGTTGGTCAACTGGATTTATAGTTAATGGTTAATGGCGATCACCAAGCCGCTTGCTAAGCATGGCGATTATGGCAAACCCTTCGTAATTATCCGTCCAAGGGGGTGGCCTGTGTTCAGCAGTGGACGACTTCAGGCCGTTGATGTGGTGATGTGTTACTTTGACACATGAGACAGATCGTATTTTTTTTTTTAAATCTGCTTTATTACAGACACCTGGGTCCGTGCTCTTTGTTAATTTATCATGTATTGTTGTTTATTTTTTATTTTATAGAACAAATATCATACATGAGAGGACAATTAAATACTTAAACTATTTTTTTTTTGGTTTTTTTTATTTTTATTTGTGCATACACCGCAAGCAGACCAGCTCCCGCGAGCAGCGCCCGTTCACGAGCTTGACGCATGCGCCAGCCATCGCCCTCCTCAACCATTTTTGAGGGAAGAGGACGACCCGACGCACGACGCCGCCGCAAGAAGAAGCTTTTTAGTGAGCGTGAGTGCTCCCGGTGTACACACAATAATCATTTACATTCTACTACTATTTTTAAATTATTCAATTATTTATAGCTATACAACAGCCTGAAGACGTCCACTGCTGAAAATAGGCCTCCCCAGAGAGCACCACTTTAGGCACTTTGAGTTATAGGGTAACCAAAACTTTTATCCCGGAAAATTGGGAGTAACCGCAAACGGTTTGCAGGTGAAACAGCGCAGCACCACTGGTTGAATCATTAACCAAACTAGTTAGTAACTCGACGACCTTCGATCTTTAACTGAGGATCCGCCCACTTTGTTTGTACATCACTTTATACTTATGTGTTAATAGGTTTAAAGCGATAAGACCTCTCCACTGTTTAGACTTTAGTAGATACAATGATGCAATACAAGTTTAGTATTTCTTAAAATGGGTTGGTGAGAAAAGTAAGCGAATTTCGCTTTGTCGAAATGCTCACGTGATCGCTTCATTTTTCAATGATCTTTAGAAAAGTCAAATATGGTTCCATACCGTTTCGGTTCAATGGCTTACGCTAACCTTTGTAATAATTTCTCACATATCTAACAGAAAAATACCTATATACTTTGAACCTACATAATCTGTTGTGACATAAAATTGTCGGATAAGCTCGTAGGTAAATACCTACTTATAAGATTTACCTTATCTAAGATTCTGCTAACAGTTCTCTTGTAGCCTACACAGAAATGAGTCACGGACCAAAACATCGTAACACAGGAACCATTTTAGTCTGATCTCGCCATGCGCTACTGCGCTCATTTAGAATGTATCATTTAGATACACTTCAGTTAGTTCCACAAACAGACACGGTCAAATTAAAATAGTCATATTAGTGGTATATCATCCGGAACAGCAATCGCCAAAATGCTGTTGCCGCCATGAAACATCTTGAGGCTAACAAATATGCGATCGGCACGCGATGTTCAAATGTAACCATCGCATTAAAATATCTTTTTTTAACCTTAAATAGTTCTGCATTTATTTATTTATTTATTTATTTATTTATTATTTGGAAAACAAACAGCTTAAAAACGTATACAATAGCTCAAAACATGGTAGCAAACTAGCCTTTAACAGTTTTCACTATTTAACCACAGCCTTACCTGATGGTAAGTGACGACACGGTCGACGATGGAGCATGCTTGCCTAGAAGATACCAGTTCACACTTCCCTTGAAAACTCCCAGAGTATATTTTTCAGGAAACAACCAGCCGGTAACTGTTCCATTTCTTTGCCGTCCGCAAAATAAATGTATAGTAATTTAGATACATTCGTTTTGCCTTTGTTTAATTTAGCTCGCCTGAGAGAAACTGGAGCACGGATAAGCGTATACTTTCTCTTATTGCGACCGCACTGCTCCTTACCAGTTAGTTGTTGTACGGTTAGCTACAAAGGATGCTGGCAAAATCGATAGATGTACACTAAACTAACGCATATTTATTAGGAAGACTTTGGAGTACAATTAAATTGTAATACTGGTTGTGTTATACTGTTTTCTAGATTACTATACTCAGGAGTTAGAGAGTAGAGCCGAGCAGGAGGCGAGCATCCGCTCAAAGTGACGCTCCCTGGGGGAGGCCGGTGTTTAGCAGTGGACGCCTACAGGCTGTTAATGGTGGTGATGATGATGATGAGTATGATACAATATAAGGACTCCACAAAGTCACAGATTACCGCTGGCCACTGCAATCAAAAACCATTTAACGACCTGTAGTGATCCTAGTTCACAGCCATAGAGCAGTCATTTAGCGGCCCGTGACCCTAGTTCACAACCGGTGACTGAGCTTTTACGGGCGGCAACCGATGCCCTACACGCCATATTGTTCCGTCGAACGATGACCTTTATCTTGTTTAGATAACAATGAGTACTTCGTAATTTATTGGAGATCGATGTTTTGTCACGGCGTAGTTTGGTGCAGCTATACGGAGCCATAGTCGTGATATAAAAAATACGATACTCAAACGAAACTTTTAATATTTTAGATACCTTTTGGACCAGAGACAGTGGTCAAAATCTGCCTAAAAATTATAATTAAAAAAAAGATATCATTCATTTTCTTGGTGGGTCAGTGGTCAGCCCTGATACCCGAATTTTTATGCCAGCCGAAAGCTTCTAGCTTTGCTTATCGACTATTGTTTTACATCAGTCGCGTTTGACGAACTTTCCGGAAAGCAATTACGTAAATATGGGAAACCAATACCTAGTTAGCTCGGTAAAACCTTTCGCAAACTCGGGCCGCCCAACTTCACCCCATATCTACACTTTCAATAGGCAGACGTACCGTACCTAGGTGTACGTAAGTAGGTAACTATAGGTTACCTTGACACGGTAGACTAGCTCGAATAAATAGAATAGCATCGAATGCTATTCAATAACCGTGGTGTAACTCATTTATGCCCAACCGTCTGTACAAATACTTTCAATTTGTTGTGTGTGCTTCTTTGTGTTTTGATATAAATTTTTATTGTTTTACGCAGTTTTATGTTTCCGCCTTCAAGTATTATAATGTCGTCATCAACGCCGTCGTCAGCCCAATACATTCCCACCGCTGGGACACAAGTCATCTCTCAGGAAGGGAGTTAAGTGTAGCCACTGGCCTGATAGCTCAGCTGGTAGAAGCTCTGCCTTCTGAACTATAGTTTGTGGGTTCCTATCAGTTAGGTTCCCATGGTAAAAGCTATGCTTAGTTTGGGGCTAGATGGAGATATGTGTAATCATCGTCATCATCATCATTAACAGCCTGAAGACGTCCACTGCTGAACATAGGCCTCCCCCCGGGAGCGCCACTTAGAGCGGCTGCTCGCCTCCTGCATCCATCGGCTCCTTGCGGCTTTCACCAGGTCGTCGGTCCACCTAGTGGGGGGCCGGCCTACGCTGCGTCTTCCAGTTCGTGGTCGCCACTCGAGAACCTTTCTTCCCCATCGGTTGTCAGTTCTACGAGCGATGTGGCCTGCCCATTGCCATTTCAACTTGCTAATCCTAAGAGCTACATCGGTCACTTTAGTTCTCCTGCGGATCTCCTCATTACGGATCTTATCTCGCAGGAACACACCGAGCATTGCTCTCTCCATAGCCCGTTGTGCGACTCTGAGCTTAGTAATGAGGCCAACAGTTAGAGACCACGTTTCAGTTCCATAAGTCATCACTGGCATATGTGTAATGCCCACACATATTTATTATTTTTTAATAGGTCATTATCTACCACGATGGACCAGTGCGGGTTGTTAGATGACAGAATCATGTATTCGTTTTAATATGATTCTTGTACTTAAATGCCGGTTACCTCAACATGCTTCGCCGATGTGAGAGCGATTAAAATGGGTTTTCTGGATGAGCGCATATTACCCCGTCTGGTGGTCTCATTTTTCTCCAGTATCTGGTGACGTACTGCGAACTTCATCATCATTAACAGCCTGAAGACGTCCACTGCTGAACATAGGCCTCCCCCCGGGAGCGCCACTCAGAACGGCTGCTCGCCTCCTGCATCCATCGGCTCCCCGCGAACTTATTGCGAACTTAATGGCCCTTATATACAAAGTTGTAAGACAAGGGAAGGTGATATCATACCGCTGACTTACAATTATTATAGCTCAGCCCCATATTTTCACAGCTTGATTATATTAACCTTTCGCCAACGACCGTAAAGCAATATCAATCTAGAGAGCTGTATCCGGGAAAATAAACCGAAATAGCCTTAAAATTACAAAGCTGAATAGTATTTAAAACGAAATTCCTATCCGAAAATGAACTCTACCACCTCGAATTAAGGTGTATCAAACGAAGCGATTATGAGGTAAATTGGGCGAAAGGTCGATTCATTATCACTCTGTATATAGTAGACGGATCATCTGGCCAGACCTGGATTCTAGTTATTGTATAGTATCGGCGAATAACTTTAGCTATCTTTATGTTATAAATATTCATGCACCTGGTGAAAGCTGGGCGTGATTTAATTTAATTGCAACATTGTGGAATTTGTGTAATATTCCTAGGCAAAAGTTGTTGGGATGGATACATATTATATTCCTATGGTTTGTTAGGAGGTTTTGTTTTGATCAACCAACCAATCTTTAAAACTTTTGTCATATAATATAATAATACATTTGATAGAGACTATTAGAGACAGTGGAATAGATTGGTTTATTGGGGCATACTTTTCCTATGCGTATTTCGGGAAGGCTTTTTTAAAATCAACCAACCAATCCACGATGATTTTGTAGTTGGTAGTATGACCACAGATTACTGAATATGTATGGGGTGTATCAAGCATTTGATAGACAGTGGAATACATCGTTTTCACACAGTCTCATCCGATTTGACCTGATACAGGCGCAATCGCATCGCAAATTAGTATGTCTTTCCGACAACAAAACATAACTTCAGGTACCTAATTTTAAACCAAAATGGCAATTAACATTTCGTTTCACAGTTAAATGTAAAATCTGTTTACAGTTACCTGTAAAAGTGGATAATAAATGAATATTTAATGATGTAATTAACCTACTTTCACTGTTAGTAGCCTGGTTTTCTTCCCATCCATCTGGACAATTAATTTTGCAGCCATGTCCTTTTCTCTGTAACAAATACATTATGTTAGTAAATATCTTACTGTAAGTGGAGAAGATACCTGCCGCTCAATAGCTGTCAAAATTCATACAATTTTGATAGTAGTCGAGAGGCAGGTGCACATAGGAGCGCTGCTATATTTATTGTTTATGGGCTAAAGTCATAAGCCCAGATATCAACAATACAATTGAAAATTTCAATTGTATATTTTCAACAATATCTATATATATAAATTTATATTTATATATATTACTTAAAAATTTAATTTAATTTAATGTAAATGAACTGCAGACTACTGAGTATGTAATGTAATTAATAGAAATGAGTCAAGGTAGCAAATAACATAAACTGAAAAATTGTCAGGAAATAAAATCTAAGTTCAATAGCCATCCAAATGTTAATTAAATGATATCCTACTCAATACCCACAAAACCCAGTCTAGCCTGGCCTCCCATTCATTCTGAATCACAATATCACTGAGGGAAGCCAAATACAGCACTTTTGCATTATTTATTGAATACAAGACAGCATGAATCACTGTTGCAAAATTATAGTGAATAATTTGCCGGTACTGATTGGATTCATTGATAACTTAATTGCAATTGTGTGAATGTGTGTGTGTATGCGAAAGTGAATTTCAATGTCAGTGTTTATGTGTGGGAGTTGTCAGTTTGATTTGTAAGTTTCTTATCGGATAAATTATGTTGAGTAATTGAATATTAGATGGTTATCTGGCTTAGGTATTTTGCTGAACATAGGCCTCCTCATAACCAGAATAGTCAACTGATATTTTTATTTCTTTATTACATGGTGTGAAGAGGTCAATAAATTGCTGCTTTGTATACCTACTAACATAATAAATGAATTAGGTAATGAATAATGAGATATCTCTGTAACTTTCAACAGGATTTGAATAAAGCTTGGCAGGTCAGGTTTATGTGACGAGCTAGTCTTTCGCTTGATGTTAAGCGACATGGCCAACCATTACAGCTCCAGGAAAAACAAGCTAAATAGCCAAAGGAGGAGAGAGCCAGTTAAATAATGTAATATTAAAGATGCAGTTTCCTTGATGACTCATGGTAACTCTTACCTATCATACATGGGTGATACAGTTAAGAATGATACACAAGAGTATAAATAGAGTTGCAGCCGTACTTGCTATATAGTGCCCTACAATAGTGCCTTTTCTTCTTTCATAAACATTTAGGACAGAATTTAATGGATTTGAATGTCTGGGATCTACAAGGGGTAATTGTACTATTTGCAGAACCTGCCATGTTTACTTAGCTTATCATGCGGGGCATTTAATGGTGTTTTAATTTGTGTATACCTACATAAGGAACTCTGAATGGAAAGATTATTGGAATCCCTGCGGATTGTGATGATTTCTGTACTGCTATTCTTTGCTCTTATTGAAGCCAGTGTTGACCATCAAAACATTGCTTCAGGGAATTTAAAAACAAATATCTTATAGTTTGACGTTTGCAGCTCAAGTATGTAAACATAAACAATTACATCTAAGGAAAATCTTCACTAAAAGATGCAAGTAATTAGCACCCGAAGTGGGTTGCAATCTCTTTCAACTTTTTTCGACAACTTTCATCTAAAACGGCATGCCCGAGGTACAGTTTGTGCTCCAAATGCAGCTCAACCGTGAATGTCATTGTCGCCTTACGTGACATCATGGCTTTTTGTTCACTTTTATATCCAAGCCCCATAAATGATAACAATATTAAAAATTATCTATTTAGTAAACATTGTCCATAGGACACATGAATATAAACAACAACACTTGAATCATATATTTAACAGCGAAACAGTGTCTTTCCATCCAATAACTTCAATACGAAAAGTCTACCAAAACATTTTAATTTACTGACTATTGTATTCTCCATAAAGCTTGCAATTACCTTTGATTGAACGGGCGAACCCTTACAGCCACTTTCACCGAAGCCATTGTCACTCATTATATTGTTTTGCGTATCTTTTTATTAAAATTACATTTATTCACAAATTCGCAGCAACATCACAAAATCACAAAAGCAATTTGACAAGAATTTCAGTGTTGCCGCTTGATGAAAATAAAAAGCACCGAATCCTTACAGAAATTGCGCTAGATTTGACCTAGATTCCGCTAAACAACTCATAAACCACAAAACAAACTCAACGAAACAACAAAATCATAATACAAGGCTCATAACATAACTCATAATATAAACTCATAATATAAGGCTTTAGGATCTATACTATTGGCTATAAGCCTTTTTCCTCAGTGGTACCACTATTTGAAGTTTTAATTTTCAATTTGATTCAATGTTTTTCTCGATGAAAAGAAAAAAAAACTAGAATCAAACTCAATGGCGGCTGTGAAGTTGGCGTGAAGTGCTGTGCAAAAATAAGACGTGAGCGAGAAGAGGTATGCGGTGTGCGCAATATGAGGGGCTTACAGTGCACTTCACAGCCGCCAGTAAGTTTGATTCGCACTACGATGAAACTCTAAAGCAAGAAATACCAGTTCGTTTCAGTAACGCGATTTTTTATAATAATAATAATAATAAGGCGGACGGACTCGCCAGACGGCTGGATCAAGGGTCAGATTCAGAAAGCGGTACTCCTTGACACGGCAATTATTCTCAGGAGGTTTCTCACTCTGCAGCCCTGACCACTGCACCGGTAGCTTGGGCCCTGCCCCGCTGCCGGCGGCACTCTAGGCTTAGGTTTATTATATTATTTTTGTAACATATTTTTATATCAATATTATAAAAAACTTAAACTTAAGAAAAGAAAATAAATGAGTGAATAATAATAATGATAATAATAAACATAAAAACTAACAATGTCAAAGTGAGACAGCTACATAATAGATTGATGATGTCTCAGGATGATGTGCGCAGTGCAGTGTCACACAAAACTTTATTATTTTAAAGTTCCGAGTAGCACTGCAACTGTTATGGGCGGCCGTGTTGCTTAGCATCAGGTGAACGACTAGCTCGACACGTCATTCATTTACATAAAAAAAATTAATAAGGAAGATGAAAAAATAAATGCATGAACAACATTTGGTCAGGAATTACTTTATTTCTCTATGCTTTTAGAGGTCCTACAGTACATAATGAATTGAATATTGCGCAGTTTACCTTGTTAACTTGGATTGTTATTGAGTTTTGCGCCAGATTCCACTAGATATTTTTTAGCGCGTAGTTATGAGAAAAAAAGCGCTAAAGACCCTAGAATTGCACTAGATCTAGCGCCAAATGCGCTAAAACGGCAACACTGAACAATATGACAATATTGAGTTTTGATTTTATTTTAATATATAATTTGAGTTGCCACTGTTGACATTGACAATGATTGAAAATCTTTTGTTGACGTTTAGTTTGACAGCAGCCATCCATGAAGGTGACAATGACAACTAGTCTAAGTGTAAGTGCAGCGCCGAGTTTTGGCGGGAACACGGAAATGTTCACGTCGGTCATTGCTTTGTATTATTTCTCAAAACTTGTGCTTTTTCCAGTATTAATGTTTAAAATTGGTGGAGGTTTACGCAATAAGTGCTGAATTACGAGCATGAGTGTGGACCAGTGATATAATGTGGTGAAACATGAGTTTCCGTGTTGCTTCCAAAATTCCATAGTAGCTACTAGCTTCTAGTAAAGTTGCCACCACTTTACTGGAGCATGACGTAGACAGGATTACGACTACCTGACTTAGACTGGACTTTGACTAACACTTTACGTGATATATTCTTTAACGATGAAAAATAACAATACTTGACACTGGCTAAATTGTTGTTGTACCATGTGTGGAGCCAAATATAAGAAAAAAAAAGTGCAGCGCCGGAGTTAGTATTGCTTCACTATTTTTACGACTTGTAATACTGTTTGTAGTGCTGTATCATAGTAAAATCGATTTTATTATACGCACTTCCATAGTTCTCGAGACCGATGACCGACGTTTTGATCGAACCTTTTGGCTCAGTCACTTGGCTGGTCTGTATCGCCGCAACTTCCAGTTATTATTATTACATTTTTTTTGTTAGTTATTGGTATTCTCTATTATCATAATAAAATTATGTACACGGCCGGTAATTCATTGAATACCATGTTGTGCCATTCATGACGAATGTTATCGAGATACTTATAAACTGGTGGGCATCAAAGTGCTTTGTCACGCACGTAAGACAATATTCATGCAATAGTGTTAACTAGTACAGAAAATCGCGTTGTAGTAGACTTTTTAAGTCTGCACATGAATTCTCTTTAGAGTTATCTATTAATGTCTGTTCTAGGTGTCAATACATATCGTGTCAAGTTTTTGCTGAATAAAGCCTAATATGGTTTCTAATTGATTATATTGTTATTTCATAACACGCGTACAGCCAAAAACGAAGTTTTTCGTGACAACACGACACGAACATTTATGCGATAGTGTAGCCACAGAAACAGAATTAATCGAATTGAAAATACAAAATCGGGCACGGTACAGCAGACAGACAGAACAGCAGCACAGCACTACGGCAGTCGATTTTTTCACTTGTGATTTGCGAAAAAGGTTAGAATATATGTAGATTTAAATCTTTTCGGATTATCCGGTAATTATCAGCTTTCCCAAGGATATGTTGTAAAATGTGTTACTACAAAGACGATAATGTGTAAACTTGCTTTGAAATTTTAAAGTAACCACCCATGACATTGGTTGTAAGTTGAACACAACATTACATAATATTCCTTGTTGTTTCCCTTCAGATATCACTGTTGTCACCATGTCTGAAGCCAAGCCCGGCCGTCCAATGAAGTACCCCTACACATTTTCTGCAAAGATTGCTCAGTTCCCACTGAAATTCTACGTCCAGAAGCAGTGGATCTGGCGTTACTGGATGGCTGGCATCATCGTCTCATCCCCTATCTTCTACAAAATCCACAAAATGGGTGAGTTTCTCTCTTTATGTACTTACTCATTTTAGTATAATATTTTAAGATTTATTGAACCTATTTATTTAGTACGTAGTGAATATTGAAGGAGCAAGAACACTAATCTATTTGTGTATTAGAAGACTTGTAATTATATTCAACAAGAAAACTGAAGTTTGTTTTGATACAGGAACCACAAACACAATATAAGATACAGTAAACCAGTTTCTTCTAGGCCTGCATGCTCTGTGAGACTGCTCTAATGTTAGCCTATAAGTTGATTAAAAAACACCAGCACACACACTGATAGACAACATACCATTGGACATAGGGATTTGATGTTCAGAAGGTAGTTTTTCTTGTGTAGGGATATACTACGAAAGGGTTGTTCTAATTTCCTAAGAGGGTTGAATATGTAGATTTTATCAAGAAATGTGGATGAAACTACAGTCTCTCTGTTTTGTAAAACCGGTATTTTATTGCTTAGACAGTAAGTTTTTACATCTTGTGTTTGTTTTCAGCTAACTCCCCCGAGAACATCAGCAAATGGGCTGAGATCAGAAGGAAGGAGGCAGCTGCACACCACTAAACTCTGTACTGCAACAGTGATATTCTTGGTTTCAATTGTTAATTTATGTTGTAAGAAAAATAAAATCATGTAACTAGTATGTTGTATTATAATTTAATTGGAAATGTAGTTGAATGAGACAATGCTGCCAGCCTGTTGGGTATGCTACCTACTAGTGGTGGGCTGAAGCATTTAGACTGTCTATAGCCCATCATGGCTAGGATGGCTAGTATACACTTATACAGTCCAAATATTGTGTGTAGTGTAGCTCAGAGTTAAATATAATTCTATGCTAATAGTGTAACTAGTAGTTTGGGGAATAAAGGCATATTAAAAAAACATAGTTGTAAGGTCTACCTTACAACTATGTTTTATGTTCAGTGAACCTTCCGGGGCGAGATAGTGAATGCTAGCGCGACCCAATCTCGCCCCATCCCGGCGGCGGATGGATCACGGGGTTGAGTGGGTTCAAGTCCCATGGTAGAGAAGTGCAAGGGCATTCCCCCTCACAAAAAACCTACTTTATAATAATGATGTAGGTATCTGCTT
Organism: Ennomos erosarius; assembly: GCA_963580505.1. Lineage (NCBI taxonomy): Eukaryota > Metazoa > Arthropoda > Insecta > Lepidoptera > Geometridae > Ennomos > Ennomos erosarius. Next base: position 1,013,819 of record OY756996.1, on the reverse strand, counting down.
ACTGTGCAAATATTGTATTTGTTACTAAAATTAGGGTGGTTTGAGGGTTATAAAGAGAACAAACTGAGTAAATAGTATAACAATTTATTTAGTAAAATATCACTATACAATTCACTTTCTTCATCCACCTTTTCTAGGGTTCATTCATTCTTATCAAGAAGGTAACGGCTAGAATTCCCAGTTTCAAATGAGCCTTATGAATTTCAACATTGAACTCTGGCCCGTTTCCATCCGAGGTCAGTCTATGATGTATTTCTCAATCAGTCCCATATACTAGTATGGTACTCCGGTACATCAAACAACAGTGGTCGAGTGGGCAGGGTATCTGGTCGTGGCGCCTTGTGCAGTAGCTGCAGCACTCCGGTCCCGATGGCTGCCGGTACGCCAAGAATGATGGATTCGGAGACACCTTCGATGCAGTCCGTCTGTCCATAGTATGCCGCGTCGAATAAATGGTCGGCGGTTTTTTCAAACTGTGAATGAAAAAATGTTTGGTGAAAAGATCCACCAGCAGTCTTTTAGCTGCTTTTCTCAAGGGCTTACGGATATCCCCAATATCGGTAAACATGTCATCCCATTCAAGCAAGAAGATAGTGGTAGCCAAGTGAAATTTTCATGAGCATCAAATTATTTGGAGAGCACAGTCTACTTGATGTCTGTTATCGTGAACAAATATTAGTTTCATAATGTAGGTATATAAATTAACGCAATAATTGAAAAAATAAGTATAATCGGTAAATAAATCATGCAGTAATAATCATTTAAAGTTTCTGGAGGGGGCATCGCCTGTCCTTTTCTTACAAAACACAGCATTCCCACAGTTACTTGTAAACACATACTGTGACGTCATATGTGAAAGAGTTTGTAAGTAAAGCTACCACAGCTTGGTAATGAGGTAATATGAAAGACCAACTCTGACGTCACTGCATGTTCGAGCTGTCTCTTGTATTTTAAAATGCTTGTAACTTTGTCATTTTTTGAGATATTTAATATTTTTTTCACAACTGCTTATTTTTTGATAAATATTTGTTGCACAATAATATCAATTGGCTAACTGTTGGCCTCATTACTAAGCTCAAAGTCGCGCAACGAGCTATGGAGAGAGCAATGCTCGGTGTTTCCCTGCGAGATAGGATCCGAAATGAGGAGATCTGCAGGAGAACTAAAGTGACCGATGTAGCTCTTAGGATTGGCAAGTTGAAATGGCAATGGGCAGGCCACGTCGCTCGTAGAACTGACAACCGATGGGGAAGAAAGGTTCTCGAGTGGCGACCACGAACTGGAAGATGCAGCGTGGGCCGGCCCCCCACTAGGTGGACCGACGACCTGGTGAAAGCCGCGGGGAGCCGATGGATGCAGGAGGCGAGCAGCCGCTCTAAGTGGCGCTCCCTGGGGGAGGCCTATGTTCAGCAGTGGACGTCTTCAGGCTGTTAATGATGATGATGATGAATATCAATTAAAAATAGTAGTTATCTTGCATGATGTTTGCAAAAAATAGTTCAGTTTATATAAAAAAATAGTTAATAGTTGGGACCACTGAACTATTTTATTCAATCATTTCACTGCTATGGATCTTTGTGTCTGATAAATAAACGATTTATTATTATATTCTTATTATGCAAGATACTATTTTATGAAAATCGTAAAATCATCGTCTGAAACAAATCTCCAAGGTAATCAAGCCTCGAGTACTCACGCTGGCGAGGTTGAGCACGGACTCCTTCATCCTGGCGAGCCCGTACCGCGTGATGCCGAGCACCTCCCCGCGCGCCGTCATCTGCCCCGCCAGCAGCTCCACGTGCCTCCGGTCCACGCTCATGCCGTGCCCCGCCATCACGCCTTGTATCTCCGAGATTATCGTAGACTTCGCCGCCTCGATGCCCAGCGTCTTGTATACCTGGAGTACGGAGATTGGGCAAGTTGGTGGATACGGTTTGATTAGGTATATAGTAGTCTGCAAAGTTCATCTAGGTACCACCGCTTTGCCACTTATTCTGCCGGCTAGTAGGGTGCAAACACTAGATACTGTGTTCCTGTTTGAAGGGTATTGTAGTTAATGAAATTACAGGGCAAATGGGACTTTATGACCTGATTACAGCCTAGTATTCTGATTACTAGACTGTGTGATGTCTCAGGATGCCGCGCACAGTGCAGTGTCACGCGAAACTATTGTTAAAGTTCCGAGTGCCACTGCAATTGTTGTGGGCGGCCGTGTCGCTTAACATTAGGTGAACGACTAGATCGTCACGTCTTCATTCTCATTAAAAAAAGTACATTATCAGAAGTTTGACGTCCACTGCTAAACTTATAGGCTTTCTCCAAAAAGAACCACTTTGAACGACTGCTTCACATCATCCATCGAATCACGTCTACTGCTGATCACAGGCCTATAAAACGCCACTCTAGACGTTTATCATAAGGATTTGCCATAATCACCACGCTTGGCAGGCGGCTTTGGAGATTTTAATGAACCAAGGAAAATAGTGCTGCTAAGGAGGAATATCTTGGGACAGCACCGGCTTCTTGTGGCATCCCTGGAAAGGGTTGGAGAGACTGTTTATCTCCTGAAATCAGAGTAAGTTGTGGGCTACCTAGTAAAAATCCTAAGTTACATTTTCAGGTTCGTGGCCCACAGTCGAGACCTTGGTTCCATAGAACATTAAAATATTTGGTTATATTTACTAAAATTTACAAAACTAGGAATATATAACATACTATCTGACCCGCTTCTAAACCATCTAAGGACCACTATAATATGAGCAATAAGTTTGTTACATATTATCAAGTCTAGTGTGGCATTGAACACACACATGGAGACGGCGCTTACTTCTAGAATATTGTTAGAGGTGGTTTTGTTCCCGTTGATGCCGTACGTCGCGATCACGTCTCTCAACCCGTCGCCTTCTACGCACAGCTTGTAACTGAAAACAAAAGGATAATAATTTTATAAAGTAACAACACAATGTCAAAAACAGCAACATTGATGTACAACGAAAATGATAATAAACTAATATAAATTACTTATAATTGAATTGTTGTAAATTATTTGTAGACTAAGCATTTGACCACTATAAAGTGATGGAAAGTCATGAAATAGTGAGACTCTATAGGCACGTAACATCGCTTCGGAGCCAAAAGAGCACGACCACAGAGCAAAAAAAAAAAACGTTTTTTTTGCTCTGTGGTCTGTGAGCTCGACACTCAAAATGTACATCACGCAGAATGTACAGTACGGAAAATGAGCACAACTCGCAAAGTAACACTTGTCTACATTACTACATTCCTACCAGCCAACGTTACCTGACTTCAGCGTTGTCTTCATCGCAAGCGATGACCGCGCGGGCCACTTGCGGCAATCCCTTGACAACAATGGCGGGCAACTGTCGCGCCAACTGTTGCAGCGACATGTTGAGCCACCCGCCTTGCTTGGCAGGCTCCGCTGACACTTTGATCGCCCAGTCTGACACTATCTCCACGTTCGGAGCCTTTATTTTAAGCTTTGATGTGCAAATCCTGTTGAAGATTATTTATGACCTATTAAATTGTCCGCTTTAAGAGCGGCACCGAGCTTCCGGCTTCGTGTCAGTTTCAGCAAGACCTATTCACATATTGAGATATTAGTCCGAACACTATGGAAGTCAATATAAATACTATAAATATACGATGCCACGTTGATAGCTTTCTAAGGATGGGGTTTTGGTCCATAGTTAATAGTTAAAAATATTAACTAATTTTGATCATTGGTTAGAATCCATAATAGGTATTATGCTGATTGTCCATCGCTAAACTTAGTTTATATATTTGAGCCAGTTCTTCATATGCATCCACCGCAAACTATGCCACGAAACTATGAAACTATAAAAACTTATTACTCCGTGATTTATTTACCGATTTTACTAATTCTTTCAATTATTGCACTAATATTTAACTTACTTTAAACTACATTAACTTGGTAATTTTTAATAGCAGGACACAAGCCTATTAGCCTAGCGGCCTTATGTCTGTGCTCAAGATTTCTAACCTTCCTTCCAACTAGTGTTGTGTATAAAGTATATACTCACGAGTACACGATCGAGTGGACGTTGACCTCCAGACACAGGAGGCGGATGCGGTCCGCGTCCAGGCGGACCAGCAGGAAGCACTCGCGGGGGAGGTACACCTCCTCTATGTATGTTGTTATCTGTGGAGACGGACATGATGTTATTCGGTACATAAATTAGTAGAGCTACTCATAAATTATACACTATAATAGGAATTTTAATTGGGTTAGTATTAGAGTGACTAGATCGCAAAATGACTACATCGCGTAGCGACTACAACGTAGGTGTACTTCATCGCAGAGAAACTAAATCTCAAAATGACTACATCTTAATGTGACTAGTTCTTAAAATTATCACATCACTAAATCGCCTAGATACATATAATGAATTCATCGTAAAATACACTTAACGCAGAAAGTGTAGATAGAAAAAAGCCTGAGTCGCAAAAAGTTCACCCACTTGGTACAGTCATGGTCAGATTCACAGAGCAAAAAAAAAAAAAACGCTTCCCTCTACATAGAGGCGCCTTTTCGACACTTCTCATACAATTCAAGCGTGTCAGGTATTACAATGAAACCTCTATGGTTTACCTGCGCAGATGACATATATAGCAATTGTCTTGTCATTAGTGCCACTGCTGTCAGCAAAACGTGCTGTGGGTTGAGTCGATATATTTTTATCGATAGTTTGATATGAGTTAAGTACGCGGTAAGGTACCTCTTACCTGATTGTATCATTAGGTACACTTTAGTACCTACCTATATCTTTTGTGCCTTTTGTGCGTATTTCTATGTGTAATAGTGTTATTTTATTCTATTATACTCTATTCCGGGTCGAAAATGGCCAGCCGATAAACATACCGGTATAAATCTAAAATAAATAAAATTGAATGTATTGGTATTGGTAGGTACGTCATGTTCGCGTCACGGATATACAGTCCACCTCACCTATTTTATGGCAAATGTAATGTGTGTAAGTATAGAGGTAGTTTATCGTCAGTTTATGGTTATAAAGATTAAGTTTATAAGCAAATCCGATAGGCGTCCAAAGTGAGGATTTATGGGGGAGGCAATGTTTAGCAGTAGACGTCTGCCGGCTGATGATGTGTGATAGTATTATTATATCTATAAACTAAAGTTTGAAATAGAAGAAACATAACAAGTTATAAAACGAAATAATATATTAAAACTCCAAATACATAGGTAACACGTTTTGCTGATGATTCATCAGTATTGTTGCGTCATGTTTCTTTTTGATTGAATTTTTAGGAAAAATAATATAATGTTTTACCTGAAAATAAAACAGTTATTATATGCGAAACCTTATTCTAGACCTATAGAGTGAGAAAGCATCATTCCGGATATGACGACACGACCTCGTCCGTCCCCCTCCCGCATGGCTCCGCCCCTTTTTGCCCGGGGAGGGGGTGAGCTTGCCTTGCCTAGGAGGCCAGGCGCACTTGCTTGTCACATTGTATCTCACTTTCTGTGGACAGAATAATTATGAGTTCACCAGGCAGGATTAAAATTAGGTCTAGAATAAGGTTTCGCATATAATAACTGTTTTATTTTCAGGTAAAACATTATATTATATGCTAGGAACCGTTATTCTAGACCTATAGAGTGAGATGTGTTTATTATCGCCTGGTGGCAAGCTAGTAAATAAAGATGCCAATGTGTGAATATGATCCTTTTAATTTAATATTAGTTAGAATGCTTTGTTAAAATAAATAAGGTAATCAGTTGTTGTTGTTGTAAAGTGTTTTTATTACAAACACTAAGAGTATTTGCAAAAATAAATTATTAGGTAGGAACTTCTGTGTATAATACTTAAGCAATGAACAATAAGATAAGCAGGATCAAATAATCAGATTAACAAAATCTAAATAGCTTCAAATGATTGTGACAAATTACTATAATACTGAGGCTGAACAATATCAGCTGAATAGAAATGCGCTAATGTGTTATGTTAGGGCACAAGCCAATTTAGTGATGCCGAGGCGCTTCGGGTACTGCCTGGAGAGGGGTCCACTCCTACTTCCTTATGAATTGTCTTTACTAGTATAGCCATTAGTCCTAGAGCCAAACGAAGGATGTAGATATAATAAATTTAATGATCTAAGATCTAGTACTCGACGGCTAGATGCTAGAAGCAATAAGTGCAGTGCGACGTAATGCTTGAAATAGCCTTATATCAGGGATCTGATTTGAGCTTAACCAGTAACTGCTCAATTATATAAAATAATAATAATAATACAAAGACATATTTATATATAATAATATAAATTTTGTATAAATACAAAAATATGAAGATTGTAAGATTTAAATTCAAGTAAGCGAGCTATTTTGCTAGCTACGCTCCAGTGGGATTCATATGGTTAAGTCGGTGATGAGTGCACCAGCTCGGCCATTCCTCGCAAATACTGGAGCCCATCTTTTTAGTAGATGATCAGTGGTCCTCCCCTCATCAGACCTGGGCGCCAATACACCTTCGACTAATCGTGAAACCACCATTATGTTACTGCCGCTGCATGGGTTTTTGTGAGCCAGTGCTCGTGGAATGAGGTGTGGTGGAGGAGACACCCACGCTTGCCGGTACGACCATCTTCATGCTGAAGGCGTCGTAGAACTCTGCGTTCGAATCTTTGTAGTCTCGAGAGACGTATCTCGCAAGCACATGCGCGCTCTCTGATACAAATAATGTCGGGCCTTCCGAAGTTTTGAAATACTTCTTTAAACCCCTTTTTCATTAGCGTCCACTCTCCAGGTTGTTTGGGCCTTGAGAGCAGATCGACATATTCTGTATTGAACCGACCTGCTGGCCTACCACAAACTTATACAAACCATCATGATTTGTGACAGTAATGCTTCAAGGTTACAATAATATTGTTCGAATTCATACCATGAACTTATAAAGTATTCCTGCGAGAGACGTCTACATTTTTATATAGCGTTATCACTGTTGCACGTCGGTGTCAACATGATGTTTTTGAGTGAACCATTCAACGTGACGTCATCAAAACTGCTCTGCCTCTACAACATTATAGTATTCCTACTTATGTCATTTGACAATGTATGATTGAAGTAACAATGCTTTAAGAGGTTGTGGTTGGCTCCCATGTATGTACTGTAGGACCAATTGAATGTGGTTATCGTCCAGCATCTTCAACAAGGTGCGGTACAGGCTCTATGATCGGAGTACGTCGCTTCGGTTGAGACCTTTGGAAACAATGCAGGCCCCAAAGCTTAGCACGCCTAATAGGCATTGGGCTTCCTTCAGACTCCATTGATTTGCTCTTAGAATGCAGCGTATCAAACGGGAGATTTTCAAGACCTTGCTTGTTCTCGGGTAAATATTTCGAATTCAGGCTGAGATTCTAAATAATGCCGAGGTAGTCTATGACTTTGCACAGGGTCAAAATAGATTTCTGGTGATTTTATCATACATCTTAGACAAGTGAGGACATGAAAAGCTTCCGCAGCTTGGTCCCTAAGAGCATGACAACAATTGATTGATTGGCAATCAAAAAAAAATCGTTCAAGTGCACGATTATGCGCATGCCTCGGTCGCGTAACAGATGTGCGACCTAATTTGCCACAGTCGCAAATGCCTTGGGTGCAGATGACAGCCCAAACGGCAAACAAGTGAGCTGAAGCAACTCTGAGTTCGCATTTGTTCCCGATGCATACAGCACTCGTAGGTACGGTTGATGAGCCTCCGAGACTCGCATATAGAAATAGACCTGAGAGAGGTATATTTCATAACCCAGTCGTTTCTCTGCAAGAAATCCGTACCGGATTTATCAAACAAAACTTGGTAGGTACTGTACAAAAATCTGACTTTGTGCTGAATTACCTTGAACTAACTTTTTGTTTCTTTAAAATCTTTAAATGTTGTGACATCAACAAGTTGGTTGGAGTTTGGACCAATTTTAACAGATTGGGAAAGGGGGATACTTAGAATTCTCCTATTATTTATAAAATGTGTATTGGTGCGGCAAAGTTTTACTAAATTTGTGTATAATTAATTGACCAGCCGCCATAAAAAGTTTCTACTAGATTGTCACTTCTGATAATTATCGAATTTACGGTCGCCGGAAGGGCCTTTTTTGTTATCATTGCGTCTCGTACCGGATTTATTATTTGCAGGTATTTGGGTCTTACCTTTAGCAGCTGTAGAGGCTTGAAAGCTTGTGGAAGGCCGGGGCTCAAACTCAGCATTAGCTCCGTTAAATGACTTCTATGGTCTTTTAGCGGGGGGAGCATTCTGTCTTTTCCGCATAGACATACAATGAGGCTCTTCCGCAGAGCGTTTTTGTGCCGAAAATAATTTACTTGTGCCCCCGGCTTTCTGTAAGAAAGAGGTTAATTGCTGTGGATTGAAAAGGTTACTTTGTGTCGGAGGGATCTTTTGTAAGTCTTCTTTGACAAACTTGTCTCGAACGCCGGATAATATGCAATCGCGGCGCCTCTGAATCATGTCAGCTCGTCTGCCACAAGCTAATTGCAAGAGATCTTCAGACACCTTCATGTAAGGTGATCTTTTCGAAAACAGGCTATTTATCTTTTCATAAAGTGTATCAGCATTTAAGGTTCTATTCAGAGAATGAGCCCATTCAATAACCTGTTGAAAGTTGCTTTTCAACAGTTCAATTTGTTGGATAAGTCCATGAGTCACGGCTCCAAACGCTCCAACGGCCCTTATTTCGTATCGATTCCTTACTTTGAAACTACGCGAATTCCTTGTCTTACATAAGAAATCTGCAAAAGTCTATTCTCTATGAAACGAAAACAAAACCGCGCGAAATGAATTTGGAATTGGCGCGACTTGAACTGTCAAAAATCATTTATTTTATCGAGACGCGTTCCGAAACATCAACACATCAAAAGATATGACCACTTATGTCAATATATTTAATTCAAAATAAAGATAACTTTAATGTAAAGTGAAGGTATATCTAACGCTGTGACACGATTTGAACAAGACACGATGACGACGTGGTTTCGAATAGTGTGGAATCTGTGTTTCCATAAAGAATAACCGCCCTGTCTAGTAACCTAAGCCAAGACGAATTCGTGTCACAATGTTGGAGCTCGGTTTTGACTCCAAGCTCGTAAAAACCTGGCATGGTAACATTTCTTTTCAGTTTCAAGGTACCTAACCCTCTGTCAGTCATTTGAATTAAAATGGTGCAGCTTATTTAGAACAAGCAGTCTACCCTCCGTGGCACTTTCTACTACAGGCTCTTTTAAGTTTGTTGATACTGCAAACTCAAACAACTTAGCTGTAGGCTTGTTAAAAAGAGGTTCATTATCAAGTGAAACCCTCAAAGTTTCCGATGGATGCAGGGAAATATCGGAATCCGAGTCTGGCTGTGCCTGTATGTTTGAAAATTTAGCCTGATCGTTATTTTTCAAGTAGTTTAAAATGTCACTCACTTGATTGGTTAGCAAATCTAACCTGCGACCATTCGTCTCCTTGTTCTCGTTGCGCTCTCGATGACGGCGACGGCGACGGCAACGTGGGGCGGAGCTGCTGCTCGACGACGACGATGATGATGAAGAAGACGGCTGTCGTGAACGTTGTGGAGACGGGCGACTCCATTCACCTTCTTTAACAGCCTTTATAGAATCTTCCATTATTGCTACTAGAACAATAACGAAAATATTAATAAATCGTTTTACAATTATAACAGTTATAAAACTTACCAATAGCAACGCTGTTACCCGTTCTTGAAGAGGTGTGTTCACACCGAAAATCGATGCCAATGTGACAAGCAAGTGCGCCTGGCCTCCTAGGCAAGGCAAGCTCACCCCCTCCCCGGGCAAACGGGGCGGAGCCATGCGGGAGGGGGACGGACGAGGTCGTGTCGTCATATCCGGAATGATGCTTTCTCACTCTATAGGTCTAGAATAACGGTTCCTAGCATATAATAATAATATTGAGTATCATTGAGGTGTTGTAGGTAAACACTTATTTAATAGAAGGAGGTCCTTAGTTTGGCAGTAAATAAAGGTAATTTTTCAGCTTACCATGCGATGTATATTTTAATTTACAGCTGTTTACAAAATAAAAAGCAAGTGAATTTTTTCATTCAATATCGACTAAGACGTAGATTCTTCCGTAGAATCAACGAGATCAGTTGTCTTTAGCAACCAAGAGCAATGGTTTTCTATGAGGCTACCATGGATGAAATAAAAAAAAGAAGGATTGAATTTTGATTGACATCGAACTGAAGCCCAAAATGGCGGACATATGTGTGTCAGCTGAAAGTAGGGCGACCGGCTTCCTAAGGGAGCTTCAGTTTCGGATCAGACGGGATTCCCTCCTTCTTTTTTTAATAGCTCCATGGAGGCTACATGAAAACTCTTTCATGGGCGAGCACGCCACATCATTATAATATATGTCCTCATCAAATAATAAATGCGTATAAGAGAAATTATAGTCATCATCATCAGCCCGTAGATGTCCACAGCTGAACATAAGCCTCCCCCAGAAAGCGCCACTTTGAACGGCTGCTCGCCTCCTGCATCCACCGGCTCCCCGCGGTTTTCACCAGGTCATCGGTCCACCTAGTGGGGAGAAATTAGAGTACCTCGTTAAAAATAGGATAGAGTTTCAATGTGGGAATAGCGTCAAAATATAAACGTATATGGTTAGACATTTTCATAAAACATTCAGCTTCAAAATGCTGAGAGCAAACCGTATCATGTTTTTGAGGAAACCAATTGCACTGTCCAGTTGCAAATATCTATTTATCTTTTATATTAGGATCTGTAGGAAACCTAATAAACATAAAAGATATTAAAAGTTTAATTAGTAGAAGTCAATCTAACCACAAAATAAATTGAAAACATTTAAAACTTATTGTAACAAATTTCCGGATGGCATAATAGAAACTATCGATGTGTCGATAATTATAGGTTAACCAACGCATTACATCACTATCGGTACTTCTGCCATAGGGTAAGTTCGCCGGTTTTGCGACCACTTCCTATATCCGACCGTTTAATGTACATTTGATGAAAAAATACAAAAAATAAAAAGCTTGCGGTGAACACATCTTATGTCCAAATAGGTTCAGTTTTGTAACAAATATTATACGAAAAATCCCCAATTCTATTTTAAAGCTTTGAAACTTAAAAGCACATACTTTTTAACTGCCAGTTTTCGACCACGTTTATCCACCATCTGGTTTAAAAACTACAGATACCCAAAATCGCTCGTGGTCGAAAACTAATCCAGCTGCAGAAAAATGCTATTCGACCGCAAAAGCAAACTATATCAAAAACATTATAAATACGTATTTATTTACATATAAAAGTACATAAATAGTCGATTACTTTGTAAGTTTAACTAATTAGACGAGACACGATTTAAAAAAAACGATTAATGCTGGTGGTCGCAAAATAGGCGTGACCAACTGATCGAACCATCATTGAATATTTCTCGCCCAGAGTCTAATGTGGGCTGGCTTTATTACGAAAAAAAAAGTAGCGTATTTAGTTTGTAAACATAACTATGTTTATAAACTACGTTAGCCAATTTTTAAATAATTTTTGGCGGTCTCAGTAAGAAAAAAGATCATGCTTTTTTATATGAGTAAGTGCCTCAAAGCTGGAGAAATCATGAAAATACAAGACAGAGGATCTAAAGAAGCCTTTCTGATCATTGTTTCTATCATTTATTTACCACAAGCAGTCAGGCACCTACGTCTTTCAATTTATAGTGGTAGGAAACTAGCGAAAAAGTGGTCGTAAACATAATTTAGTGATCGAAAACTAGCAAAATAGTTACTATTAGCCTTTGGTTTAGATATTTATAAAAGGGTCGGTTATTATAAAAAATGATTGATAATCTGATAAAAATATAGAGTATAATATTTGAAACGTAGCTTAGTAGCATCAAGTCAAAAAATGATACTGGTACATTTTATTATGCAACCTAAACTTGACAACTCCACTAAGTGGTCGGAAACTAGCGAAATTACCCTATAATATCAAACTGACACAGAAGAGTACCCCGTACCGAAGTTTGGCAGCAATAATATGATTAATTTCGTCTCTATCTATAGGCGAAGCATCATTTGTTTCATAGCTCTGTGGTCAGATTAGATTATGAAATATGCATTTTCGAATAATACTCTAACTTCATTAACTACAACTTTTGGTTAATGGCCTCTGTGGTGTTGCCATCCCACTATTTTTTTTACCAAAATAGCAGAAATACAAAATTATCACATGTGAATTGTAAATTCGAATGACGACTCCTTCGATTCTTTTAATTTATTTCATATTTTTATAGGCTTATTACTGGCCACTGAGCAGTTTTCTTTTAGGAATTATAAGTTTAGTTCTCTCATCATCAAGAAATGGCGCCTCGTGTTCATTTCCCTTTAATTTTGTAAGTAGGTTATCTTGGAAGTGGAGAACTTCGTTCTGCCAACGTAAATAGTTAAAACATAAATCCTCCTTGGTCTGTATGTCACTGAACTTGAACTTTTAATCGGTTGGACTGATTTTGATGTTCAATTAATTTGTTTTGCGTGTTTAGGATTCACAATCAGACCCCATAGGTGCTGCTGTGGTCGAATTCTAAGATTTTATTTTATTTTATTTTATGATGATATTTATAAATTTATTTTCTAGACTTGTTTACGCAAGCAAGTCGATGATAGCGACATACAAAATTAAGAGAAATATTGTTATAACAGTACCTACATGCAATGAATAAACGATATTTAAATAACAATGATTATGTTTGTGACTGTCCAGACTTTTTACTGCGTAGTCATTTCACATGTGAATAGTCACGACTTAGCGATTCTGATACTCGGACTTTTTGTGATGATGACTAGCAGCGATGTAGTCATTTTCCTAATTGGGCATTTTGATATGTTGACTATATGAGATCAAGTCAAATTGCGACTTGGGTATTTTGAGATATGGCCTAAGTGAGATGAAGTCATTTTGCGATCTAGCCATTCTAATACTAACCCTTTTAATTTGACGTTGCAGTTGCAAGGTATCCGTATTTTGAGAGGAAAAAGAATGATGTAAAAAAAATAATTGAAACACTGTCAACGTATGTGAATTTGCTGAGAGGTTGTTGAAATATTAAGGACAATGCTCCGAAACGGCGAGTTTTTGGAAAATGTTTCCTAAGTGGGACAAATCGGGTCAAGTGAGGTTTCACAACGTAAAAAATAAATTAAAAACTGCTTTTTATCTAAATAGTCTTTGAACTAAAGACCAAAAGTTTCAATTCGTTTATCCTCTCTCTATCGCGACATTGGCGAAATTGAGGCCAAACCGCCGCCATAATAATAAGTTGAAGTTAAACCTTACCTCTCCCAGGGTGGTCTTCTCAATCCTTCCCTTGACCCGCCTCGCGAACTCCTGATCCAGTGGATGCACCAGCTCGGCCGTGATGATGGGCGTGGAGATGATCTTGGAGGCGTTGATGATCTCCTTCACTCGAGGGACGCCCTGCGTTATGTTCATGGAAGCGACGCCCGCGAAGTGGAACGTCTTTAGTGTCATTTGGGTGCCCGGCTCGCCTATACTCTGCGTGGGAAGTTTTTATGAACTAATTGGCTCGGCTGGCCTTTGATTTGAATGGTGGTCAAATGCTATGCCTATAACTTATAATTAAAAAAAAAATGGCAGTTTGTGTCGAACTCGCGCACGAAAGGTTCCGTACCATTATCTATAAAACGTTTGTTGTATGGGAGCAACTTTAAATTTTTATTTTATTCTGTTTTCTAGTAAGTGTTATAGCGGCAACCGAAATACATCATCTGTGAAACTTTCAACAGTCTAACTATGACGGTTCATGAGATACATCCTGGTGACAGACAGACAGAAGCATAGCACCCTTTTTACATGTTGGGGACCAACCCCTAATAATAAAATAAACTTTCAATTTTTTTTTTAATAAAATTCCCTTTAGAATTGAAACCATGAGGATTATTGAGAAACTTTTCCAGTATGTAATGAAAGAAAAAGCAAATATCCGCAATCCGACACGCATCGACAACTCCATAAGTTCATGTAACTGTCGACTTTATTCCTATTACAATAAAGTTAATACCTGCGCAGCAAGCGCCCCAACCGCAGTTCCAGGCTCAATAATAGCTCGCTGGTACTTGTCGTGGCAGACACGGATGAACTGCACCAACTGCGTTAACGTCAGCCGCGACAACTGCTTCGCTATCGGGCCGCAGTGTTCGTAACTAGACCGCAGGCGGCGCACCTTGTCCGCTATATTTTTGAGGAACGATCTGCAATGGGAACGGACTCAAATCACGAAAATTTCAGGGAAAATTAAGTTGGTAAAGGTGCAGTGTACTTTACCAAAACTTCCTTTTTCCAAATTGTTTGTTACTCAAAATGGTTGTTTCGCTAAAGGCCCGTTTTCAATGCGGTAGTAGTCAAATTAGTACGCATGTAAGCGCGTTTAAACATATTGTAAAGTGCACAATAAAAATCAGCGCTAGTTTAGTAATATCACTCACAGTAGCTCTTTTTTAAACTCCTCAGTGATGGATTTGAAATCAGGCAACGCCAGCGTCTCCTGTGCTGCTAGAATGATGCCATCACCGTCCAGAGGCTCCTCGTCCCTGAAACAACCATGGCAGTATGTACTAAGGTGGTGGGGATTCACACACGTTTCTTTATATAAACGTTACCCCATTTGACACCCTTAGGGGACCATACGGAAGACATCTACTGCTGAACATTAGGCCTCCCCTATGGAGCACCACTTAGATTGGCTCTTGCATTCAAACGTCTTCCTGCTGTGTTCTGGACCAAGGAGTACATTATATAACGGCAAATTCTGGTCTGTATAGCTTAGTGTACCAACCTGACAGCTGAAGTCGAAGTGTACCAACCTGGCACCTGAAATAGAACTGTACCGACCTGACGAACGGCAGGTACCGACCTGGCGGCGGTGCAGGCGGTGACATGCGCCATGGCGCGCGGCAGGTACCGACCTGGCGGCGGTGCAGGCGGTGACATGCGCCATGGCGCGCGGCAGGTACCGACCTGGCGGCGGTGCAGGCGGTGACATGCGCCATGGCGCGCGGCAGGTACCGACCTGGCGGCGGTGCAGGCGGTGACATGCGCCATGGCGCGCGGCAGGTACCGACCTGGCGGCGGTGCAGGCGGTGACATGCGCCATGGCGCGCGGCAGGTACCGACCTGGCGGCGGTGCAGGCGGTGACATGCGCCATGGCGCGCGGCAGGTACCGACCTGGCGGCGGTGCAGGCGGTGACATGCGCCATGGCGCGCGGCAGGTACCGACCTGGCGGCGGTGCAGGCGGTGACATGCGCCATGGCGCGCGGCAGGTGCACGGGCCGGTCGCGCGCCTCCATGCAGCTGGGGTCGAGGCCGTCGGCGCCGTACCGGAACTGCACCACCTCGCCGGTCGCGTTGCGCACCGTCATGTCGTACTGCAGCACCAGGTCCTCGAGGGACTGCGGACATTACTTCACTGTTTACTGTTTACATTTGGAACACGCTAAGGACTGCGGACATATGGGGGATGTTTACGTTTGAAACAGCCTTGATGAGCCTTGACAGCCTCCGTGGTGTGGTGGTTGAGCAGGTCGGCTCATAACCCGGAGGTGGCGGGTTCGATTCCCGCAACAAGACAAGTATTTGTGCCCGAAAAAAAAAGCGCAAATACTTGTTCTGTGTCTGGGTGTTGTGGGACCATGGTCCTCGTAGTTCCTGGGTCCCTAGATACAGGGAATCCTAGTTAGGGTCCAGGATCTATGTATGTGATCGTTGGGCGTTATTTATTTATATTATTTATTTAAACGCACTAGGGACTGGGGACACGTGTGAACTGTTTACTCTTGGAACACACTAAAGACACTTTAGAAGCCATATTCCTGTTAACTATGTTAAAAGGCTTATTGAGGCCTCTATTACGCCAAGTTTCACACCACCTGCCACATTCCTGGAAGAAATTGTCTGATATACAGTTTTTTGCAGGTGTATGCCCAGCTTTACATGCGAAAAAAGCCGTATTAGGAAAACTGAACTATGGTCAATCGAAAATTAAGCTCAATACGAGATTTAATTCGATCGGTTCAGTTTTGGGTCGGTCGGTTTCGGGTTTCGAGATCTCAGTTTCATGTGATTAACTTGTGAATGAAATCTCGACTTGAGCACCTGTCGGCGATTGAACTTCGGTCGATCTGGACGTAAGAACGCAAATTCCAAGTAGCCAAAAAAGAATTAAGTTCCAGTTAATTCGAAAAGGTGAAACTGTAACGTCAACTTTATGGACTGTTAATTATTTGTTCTTTATTTATCCATATTAAGTTGGATGGAAGAAATGGAGGCAAGCAGCCGTACAATATAGCGCTCTATGTGGACATTTTACACGGCGAAGTTGGTACAATTGTCTTTTCTGGTTGCTAACACTGAATCGCGCGCTATTGGACGAGAAAGGGAAAAACGAACAGTCTTTTAGTCTTTAGCTTAGTAGTGAAAAGTTAAAGTATATTGAAGAACGACGAATAATCAGAAATTTAAGAAGTGATGCTCCTGGTTTGCTTCAAAAAAAAACAGGTGCACCTTACCAGCGTCATTGTTTCCTAACAAATATAATTTGAGTATTTTAAGACTAGAAAGAATCAGTATCTTCTAGACAAACATGCTTCACTGTCGAACCACGTTGTCACTTACCATCAGAAGACCGTATTTAAATGTAAGCCTATGATTTTAAAAAGCAACTGTTAAACTTGTGTTTGCACTGGTGTTTTGTTTAACTTCTTACACAGCATAATAGCTTACGAAACACCCAGGAATGTTATAGAAGATGCGTTACCTTGACCAGTCGCCGCTGCAAGTATCCAGTCTCGGCAGTCTTGACGGCGGTGTCCACGAGGCCCTCGCGACCTCCCATCGTGTGGAAGAAGAACTCGGTGGGAGTAAGTCCTGTGTAGAAACTGTTCTCTACAAACCCTCGAGCTGCCGGGATTTTCGCTGGAAGATATATCGGTGGATTGTAATACAATCCATTTGTAAATAAATGATTAATCGACCGTGAAGCATCTCCATTATCAGCTTGGGCAAAAATGATTTAAGTTTTTCTTAGCATAACACCATCATCAGCGGAGTGATGTCTTATACTGAACATATGCCACCCCTTTAAGTATTCGAGCCTGCTTGTATCTTCATGCACACAGTAGATTGTAATAAGAACAACAATTTTCCACCAAGTTTTTGACCGAAAATATTCATTTAAAAACCTAATATGATTATGTACTAAACATCATGTTCTGACAAGTTTTGCACCAATCCCAGTTTCATTGCAAACACTTACAATGCCTCTCGAAATGCGGCAGCGATCTGTCCTCGAAGCCGTTTGGCACGCGCTTGCCGTTGAGCGCCTGCTGCCCCACGCACGCGATCATCTGCGATATGTTGATGTTTGATCCTGAACGATAATGTTGTTATTGCAATTGAAAACCAGGATTCATTCTTCAATTTAGCTTCTTAACTTTTCACTAGGAAGCAATAAAAACAGACTGTTCGTTGTTCTGGCATATGTTGACAAAAATTACAAAAGTATCAATATGAGACAGGGCTTCTATTTTAACTGAATGAGTTATCATTTAGTTTACCTTTCGATCCGCTTTGCGCCATGATGAGTGGTGCATTTGTGGGATGTAGTTCGCGGAAGCAGGCTTTAGCTGCCAACTCTCTGTCACAACACAAAGGTTTATAAGATTGCTGCATAAACAGAAAGTGTCATTCAATTGCATCAAGTTGCAAATATGTACTCTATGTAGTAACACGGATGCAATAAAGTCACTATCGCAAGGATCATAATCTACTTTTTTAAACAAACAGAATAACATTCTCATTGATATCATAACAATGTTTTGATTTGGTGTTATATTTACGGGAGTATTTATAAGAAAGTATGTTTCTGACTTGTAAACATGCTAAAATAATTCGCACCACCAACAGCCTGAAGACGTCCACTACTGAACATAGGTCTCCCTCACAGAGCGTTACTTTGCGTGACTGTTTGCATCCTGCATCCATCGTCTCCCCGCGATTTTGAGTTTTTGTAAAATATTTGCTGCACTAGACTAGACTTTAATAAATAACTGGATAACCCTGGAAAAAATTAACCATGAATCGCATCAAGCGACCTGTGCTCAACTGGTACCCTGCCCATGTGGAATGTAGTTTGTTTGGTTCCTCACCGGATGCTGCTGAGCTCGCTGAGCATGACCGCCTCGAGGCTCTCCTCCATGGAGCACCCTGGTTGGCACTGCAGCGTGCCCTTCTCCATCTCCAGGATATATCCGTCGCATTTCGAGTACCTGGGGCAGGGGTCCCAAACTTTTGTTGTAAAAATCAATAACGCCGAACGATCACATACATACATCCTGGACCCTAACTAGAACCCTAGTTAGAGTCCAGGATCCTCATGGTCCTCGTAGTCCCTGTATCTAGGTACCCAGGAACTACGAGGACCATGCTCCCACAACACCCACACACAGCATGTATTTGCGCTTTTTGTTCTGTGCTCAAATACTTATCCTGTCACGGGAATAGACCCGCCGCCACCAGGTTATGAGCCGACATGCTCAACCACCACAACATGGAGGCTGTGTGGTGTTACGTATCGATCCGGCAATTATTGCCGACCATTTTTGTAACAAACAAGCTAATACATACTGTTCAAAATTTAAAAATACCAGACGGTTATCCCTTTTGGAACTAGAAAAAATCTGATTGATCTACAAATAGCTGAACAAATTTTCTGAAATCACACCTATCCCGATAAAGTTGTCATTAAAAAGACTTACAAAATCAGTCGTTCTTTTTTGGAGCTACGATACCACAGACTATTATTACACCTATTTTTGGGTTAAGAATAATTTAAAATTTATTTTGCATATTTTGTGAATAAAACCGTTTAAAACATGATACATATAATATTACGTACATACCCAATTTCTAGAAGCTTGTTCTTGGCCTCGATGAGTTTCTTCCCGGGAGTGACGTCAATGATGCCGAAACTGAACCCTCGGTTCATCATGTAGTACGACGCCATGCGAGCCAATCTACAAACGGATGCAAATGCAAACACGAAATATAGTCAATCTTGTTAAGCAGGCACAAGTGAAGGAAAGCCTTGAAACCTTCACACCTGATACTTCTTGAGAAGTTGAGAGATCACTATTAGGGTAGCTTTTATTTTATAGCATTAATAAATAAGAGAGTTAAAAATATCAACAGTAAAAAAGATAAATACTTCACTTAACATCAGCCAGGCGATTTGTAGCTTGATTGCTTGATAGGGACTCATAGAAATCAATGTTTGTATGGATTTGACAGTTTCTATACTCAGTTTAGCCGACTCTTACGGCGCCCACGGTAAGACATGGGGAAATCCAGATGAAGGAATATCTAGAGAATGGGTAGCGCACATTCACCTCAAAACATTAAAATCTTTCGCTGTCATCAAGCAGTCTTCCAAACGTGGTGATACCGGCAAACCCCCTACGCTAAGAGACCAAAAAGGTGCTTTATGTGGAAAGACTAGTACAGCCTCTGGGCCATTATTCTGTATCGATTCCTTACTTCGAAACCACGCGAATTCCTTGTCTTACATAGAAATCAGCAAAAGTCTATTCTCTATGAAACGAAAACAAAACCGCGCGAAATGAATTTGGTATTGGCGCGATTTGAACTGTCAAAAGTCATATGTTTTACCGAGACGTGTTCCGAAACATCAACACATCAAAAGATATGAGCACTTATGTCAATATATTTTATTCAAAATAAAGATAACTTTAATGTAAAGTAAAGGTACTCCTAACAGTGTAACACGATTTGAACACGACACGATAAGGACGTGGTTTTGTATCGTGTGGAATCTGCGTTTCCATAGAGAATAACCGCCCAGGACTTTGAAACAAATGATGCTTCGCGAAACGTTTCTTTTTTTCTCTGTGAGTTCAGCAGTGAAAGTCTTTCAACTGAATTACGTCAAGCTGTTCTCTGGCATTACTTTTGATTTTCTGCTATACATGTTTACAATTTTCCTAATTCTCTTCCTTTTTAATAAATTAACATTTTCCAAGAGTATCCAAGGTTTTCAATCATCACCAGGATATCAATTCACACCAGTACATTTAGCCAAGTGCCAAGTTCTGACCTCCACATGCTCCTGACGGCATATTCCTCTCCCCAGTCGCGCAGCAGGATGTAGAAGACGCTGGTCTTGGTGCCGGAGCCGAGGGTGCTCTTGTCCATGGAGCCGCAGACCAGCTCCGAGTTACGGATTATCACGTCTGACAAAAGGATCAAATTGAGAAGGATCTATGAGAACTCCAATCTTTGACAGCCTGTGTGGTGTGGTGCGGCGGGTTCGATTGCCGCGAAAGGACAATTCCTTGTGAACAGGAAAGAAGCAAATACTTGTTCTGTGTCTGAGTGTTGTGGGAGCATGGACCTCGTAATTCCTGGGTCCCTAGATACAGGAAATCCTAGTTAGGGTCCAGGATCTATGTATGTGATGGTTGGGCGTTATTTATTTATCTAAGTAATGGAAGGAAGTAGCAAGAAGAAGCATGGCTTTTTAACGCGCCCGTCTACACAACAGTTTTAAAAGAAGTAAAGGGGAACTTGATGCTATATTAGCATTTTTCTTCCAGTGTAATAGTATGCTTAGTAATCTACTAAGAATTTTAAGTACCTAATCTCATTTCACTTGCAAAGGTGCTAAGAACAACCCTTTTTGCAATAAAGCATCGACTTTGATTTTGAATATGGAGCAAGTGGCAATGCTGGTCGAGGAAAGGGAAAAAAGGTTAAATCACTAGAAATAAAGAGATAAACCAATAAATATTGAGCAGGGGAGGAATAGTTATTAAATAATTTGTTTCTCTCTATCGGGTTTGAAATGAGCAAAAATAAAGCAAGACAAAACATTAAGCAGATTGTCCGCTGTTATGCCGTGTATATGTGTAATGTGGATTTGTAAGGGGTACTTACACGAGTCTTGTATGCACATGTCCTTATTCGAAGTGTAGTTTTTACCCTTTGTCTCCAAGTTGGCTTTCACTTCGCACTTTTTGTTCGGCTTCATTATTAAACTGTAACAAACAAAAGAATCCAGAGTAAGGTCTCCACTAGACCCCAAGGTTGGCACAGTCCCGACTTTAGGTACAAAGCTACAAGTAGCAGAGCTATAGCGTTCGAAAGAGAGACCCATTTTTAAGGGTAGATTTGTAAAACTGTGCAAGCTGAACTGCACTTTAATGCGGTGTAGCAAGAGTTGCTATTTGACTGCGCGGCGTGAAGCTCTTGTACCTACTATCTTTTGTGGCCCAACTGAAATGTTACTGAAATCCCAACTAATTGTCCACCAAGCCAGGGATTTTTCATGCTTGAATGGGCTCACGTTTGACAACATCCCACCTGATGGAAAGTGATGATGAATACAAATAATGATTTATGTTATGTTGTAAAGCTTAAATTGCTTTGTTCTATGATATCCACATCTGAAGAAATTCGATTTTAAATTCATACACAAAAACACGAAAAGAATTTTCCGTTCTATTTTAATAATGGTCCACACATATTTATTTATTATTATTTATAATGGTCCGTACGGTTTTGTAACTTACGATCCATCTACAAGATACTGACCTAAAGATCTGTTTCCCAGTCCAAAGCACTCTCGGTTTCAGTATAGCCGGTGGAGGCATATCGATCCTCATGTTCCCATCCGGGCCAGCCAGGAGGCAAGCAGCGAGCTGCTGCGCCTCGCTCCTGGTGAAGAATGTGTCGCGCTGGGTGATGAGGTACCCGCCAGTGATGAAGTCCTGGGTGGCTGCGATTAGCAGCTCCCCGTTCCGTGGCGTTACCAGGTTCGATTTGTTCTGGGTGATTGGTTGTTTCCGTTTCAATATGCGTAAACTTTGAAATACTTTTGTGACGAAAAGCTTTTGGGATGTAGAATATCAATATTGGATAGGATAGTTGTAAACTGTATTATGTATAATGGACCGGCCAGACATAAAGGAGAACGGCGAAGCATCGCGTATGAACGCTTGTGTGTGTGCGTAGAGCGATGATTCAACCGCAGTCTGGCCGGTCCATAAGAGAGATAGTTTGAATGTTGGGGAACGGTATATGATACTTTGATCAGGACGTAAGTTTACGTTACATTGGCAGCAACATGGGGTCTCCCATCAGGTACAAATAGCCCAAACGTCAAAAAAAATAGTGATCGTGACGTGAGCGCTGCTTGTTAGTGTCCAGTGTATTCACTTGGCCCAATACTTTGCCAACACACAATAAATGTCGCTTGGATAATCTTGCGTTATGCAGAAATAAAATAATTCGTGAAATAGCCCGAGTTATTCTGTTGTATGGGATGAGGCATCTGTACTGTGGGTATTATATTATCTGGGGGCAGTAATAAGTGGTCATAAATGTCATAACACACTTTTGAAAACGTAATTTTTTCCCTAAATCCATCGCTCTCAATTTTGATTTATTAAAACAACTCTTACCCCCATCAATATAAGCGCTTCAGCCCTCGCCTCCTCCGTTTGAGGCAGATGCATGTTCATCTCGTCACCGTCGAAATCTGCGTTGTATGGAGTGCACACGCACTCGTTGAACCTGCGCGAAAACATTACAAAAAGTAAACGCATAGGAAGCATTCAGGGATGAGCAGCAGCGATCGCCAAAATTACTAGGAGGTAGAACTTTTCTGTTTGTCTAGGTAGGTACCACCTCTTTGCCAGTTATTCTGCCGCTAAGAAGTAGTGTGCCAGCACTATTGTTCCAGTTTGAAAGGCCCTGCAGCTAGTGAAATTACAGGGAAAATGAGATTTTATGACCTGGGGCCGTACTGTGAGCTCTTAACGCGATTCAAAACAGAGCCTATATTGGATTGATTGTAAAAATCGTACCGTGAGGTCGCTTAAGCGATCGATGTTAGGTAGCCGCCATCTTTAGACGCTGACAACTTAAACATCGTCCCAAAGCGTGTTCCGTTCATTCAATCCGTACCGTGACCTCTTATTGGAACCAAAACTGTCTCGCTTAGCTGTCAATTTCAGCAATTCAAGTAAAGTTGGTTTCTCGTAGCTGATTTTGGTTCGTTGGCTTAATATACAAAATTGAAATGCGAGTTTACGTATGATAATAAATTCTTACAGCTTTTGAAAGATTCGTGTCCGATAACTTTTCAATGCTTCGTCGATAAATAAGCTTCTACCACTATTAGAACTATCTACCTCAAGGAACTACCTACATCGTTCCGAGTGACCCTGCAATCTGTTATGCCGGGCGGCCGTGACGCTTAACACCAGCCGAACGACTAGCTCGCACGTCATTCGTTAACAAGTTAACATAAAATAATAACCAGCTAAGTGCGAGTCGGACTCACGCACGATGGGTTCCATACCATTATCTATGAAAACAAGCAAAAAAATCACATTAATTGTTGTATGGGAGCCCCCTTAAATATTTATTGTATTCTGTTTTTTAAGTATTTGTTGTTACAGCAGCAACAGAAATACATCATTTGTCTAACTAACACGGTTCATGAAATAGAGCCTGGTGACAGATAGACAGACAGACAGATGGACAGCAAAAGTGCACATTTGCCCCTTTGCAGACAAATTTTTACCATAGGTACCTACTTTTGTAATGTAATTAATATAGAAATATAGTGAAAAACGTAGGGTTAAGACATGTAAATAAATGAGTGAAGAAATAAACATCTTTATTTCCAGTTACATATTTTAATAAAAATGCATCACCTGTAATATCTATAGATTTATTTGTAATTGTTTAAAACTAAAACACAATAGTATTTTGCATATCAGGAGTTATAATGAGAGAGACACAATACAGGATTTCCTAAACCCACTTCATCAAACCTGGATTCCATTAATAGGTATAGCGATTAGTCCACCCATCTTTTATTTATATATTTATTTATTTAGTTTGACCAACAACTATTACCTAGACACTAGTAGACCGTGATCAACTGATATTTACGTTTGTACTTACATATTTAAGTATCACCACCAGCTTTCCAACCATTAACTGCAACATTTGGTTTTTGGCGGGAACGCGGAAATGTTCACGTCGTTGCATTGTATTATTTCTCAAAACTTGCGCTTTTTCCAGTATTAATGTTTAAAATCGGTGGCGTTTTACGCATTAAGTGCTGAATTACGAGCATGAGTGTGGGCAAGTGATATAATGTGGTGAAACGTGAGTTTTCGTGTTGCTTCCAAAAT
The DNA here is from genome assembly GCA_963580505.1 of Ennomos erosarius. Classification (NCBI taxonomy): domain Eukaryota; kingdom Metazoa; phylum Arthropoda; class Insecta; order Lepidoptera; family Geometridae; genus Ennomos; species Ennomos erosarius. The sequence goes on along the minus strand of OY756996.1, from coordinate 989,469 downwards.
TCCATAGAAGCTTCTAGTAAAGTTGCCACCACTTTACTGGAGCATGACTTAGACTGGACTACGACTACCTGACTTAGACTGGACTATGACTATGACTAAGACTTGACTTTACGTGATATATTCTTTAACGATGAATAATTTACAATACTTGACACTGGCTAAATACACTATGTGTGGAGCCAAAATATAAGAAAAAAAAAACTGCAACATTAGATCATCACCATCGTGTAATTTGATGTTCCATTTCTTCCACTGCCGGCAAGACTACTCTCGCTTGGTTTGGGCAGACTTATTAAACCCCAAGGCAATCATTTTTATCAGAAACAATTTCAGATTTTTTTTCCATCGGTGGATGTTTTTGTCGATATTTCACAAAAGTAACAGTGTGTCCTAGGTAATCTTTTTATTCTAATTTTCACGTGTAGGTAATATAATACAACACTGCACAAATATTAAAACTAACACAAAGAAATTGCTAAACGTTGATTTATTTTATTATCAATCAATGCAACCTAAGGGATGCTCCGATACCAGAGTATGTAATTTACTTGTCCGATACTAAGTAGTGTCTAAATACGAGTAAGTACTCGATACTTTTCTTTCTTTCGATAGATAGATAGATAGACAAACTCTACAGTCGCAGTCTCTGTCAGTCAGAATAGAATCGCCAAAAATGTAATGCCTTGCAGCCTAATTTAAATATAAATATCTGAATCTAATCTAAATCTTCTATATAATAATATTAGAATTGCGAAAGTTTACTAGGTGGTAGTACTTTTCTGCAAAGTTCGTCTAGGTAGGTACCACCGCTTTGCCAGTTATTCTGCCGCCAAGCAGTAGTGTGCAAGCACTACTGTGTTCCGGTTTGAAGGGCATTGTAGCTAGTGAAATTACTGGGCAAATGAGACTTTATGACCTGATCACACAGTGTAGTAATCTGATTACTAGACTGTGTGATGTCTCAGGATGACGTGCGCAGTGCAGTGTCACGCGAAACTTTATTTCTTTAAAGTTTCAAGTGACACTGCAACTGTTATGGGCGGCCGTATTGCTTAACATCAGGTGAACGATTAGCTCGTCACGTCATTTATTCTCATAAAAAAAAAAGTTTGTTTGTGTGAATGTTTGTTACATTCTATCTCGGTAACTAGGTACCTAACCGATTTTGATGTTAAAAAATGCAGCTTGTATGCTGGATTAACACATAGAATACTTTGATGATACTAGTATTGCCTAAAGATAAGAATTAGAGGTTGTGGACATTTCAAAGGACTAGCCTGCACTGATGCGGAACCCGTGCGCATGCTCTGTGGTTTCAAGGTACGCGGTTGGCCGATATTCAAAAGACAAAGTGTTTTATTGCAAATAAGCTATTCATAGCACTTTTACAAGTCAAATTAAATAAAATTATTATAATTACTAAACAGATAAAATCACAAAGTGCACAATGTCAATTTTTGTTACTATATAATGGCAAGCCTATTATAATGTTTGAAAAAAAGAGAAGTTCATCAGATAATATGACCATATATCAAACATGGTAAAAAAAACCGTAACTTTCCGATAATTCCCGACTGTTGAGTTTCTGAACGATACTTGCGATCCAATAGTTAATTTCATTCGTTCTTTCAATTCAAACCCGATCATGCTTATAAGAGGTCACGGTACCAAATAATGCGACTTTTTTAACCTGCCTAATCTAAAGTGCTTGGGAACTGAGTCGCATTCTAAAAGGTCACGGTATGCCCCCTGATCTCGCAGTTGAGCAATATTACTGGGCTGTGCTAATGTCTCAAGATGATGAGCAGAGCAGTGTCACGCGAAACTCTATACTTTACAGTGAAACTGCAACAGTCATAGGTGGCCGGTCACTTAACATCCGGAGAACGACTAGCTTGTCGTGTCATTCATTAACTAAAAAAACCTGCGATCTTTCTCACTGGCAGGATTGGCAAGATGGATGACACTGTTATCAATCCTAAGTACTCACCTGAAGGTCTGCTGCGGTTGCACCTTAGCGCGGTGGCACATGATGAACAGCTTGTGCAGTGAGGGCTGAGGGTTGAACCACACCACGTGTACGTCAATAGATGGCGCTGTTATCAATCTCTAAGTAGAATCACCTGAAAGTCCGCTGAGGTTGCACCTTAGCGCGGTGGCACATGATGGACAGCTTGTGCAGTGAGGGCTGAGGGTTGAACCACACCACGTGTACGTCAATAGATGGCGCTGTTATCAATCTCTAAGTAGAATCACCTGAAAGTCCGCTGAGGTTGCACCTTAGCGCGGTGGCACATGATGAACAGCTTGTGCAGTGAGGGCTGAGGGTTGAACCACACCACGTGTACGTCAATAGATGGCGCTGTTATCAATCTCTAAGTAGAATCACCTGAAAGTCCGCTGCGGTTGCACCTTAGCGCGGTGGCACATGATGAACAGCTTGTGCAGTGAGGGCTGAGGGTTGAACCACACCACGTGTACGTCAATAGATGGCGCTGTTATCAATCTCTAAGTAGAATCACCTGAAAGTCCGCTGAGGTTGCACCTTAGCGCGGTGGCACATGATGGACAGCTTGTGCAGTGAGGGCTGAGGGTTGAACCACACCACGTGTACGTCAATAGATGGCGCTGTTATCAATCTCTAAGTAGAATCACCTGAAAGTCCGCTGAGGTTGCACCTTAGCGCGGTGGCACATGATGAGCAGCTTGTGCAGTGAGGGCTGAGGGTTGAACCACACCACGTGTACGTCAATAGATGGCGCTGTTATCAATCTCTAAGTAGAATCACCTGAAAGTCCGCTGCGGTTGCACCTTAGCGCGATGGCACATGATGGACAGCTTGTGCAGTGAGGGCTGACGGTTGAACAGGACCACGTCACCGTCCACTAGGTGCCGCTCTACTAAGTCTCCGCACTGGTAACAGACATTTTCCATTTTACCACAAAAACATAAACGGCTTGGATAGAAGTCGAAAGCATGTTGAACCGGCCAAAAGTGTGTAAACCATTCGTTTAAGGCTTTTTTAAAGTATTTTGTGTTTAAGCCGTAAAAATTCTAAACATCCTTTGGTAAGTACGCAACTAATGATGGACCTTACCCAGTAAATCTGTGTTTTTCATTGAGAGAATTCTAGCGTCATAAGTAACGCTTTTTTCTGGATTTTCTTACGTTGTTAAATTCGTATCAACTTGGCACACCAAATACTGAACGCTCTGCCTGTTGATCATAGGCTGTCTTCAACAAATGAGCGAACAGTATTTGGTGTATTGTTTTGACATTAGATTGGGGTCTTTAAAGAAAATCCGACAATGGTGGTTGTGAATTTTGAATTTATTTTTCAAAACTAGTGTATCTTGAACTTTAATGTGTAATAAGGGTGGATTATTATCAGTTAAGTGTTCGTGAATGTGCACGAGTGTTGGCAAATGGTTTCAAGATCATAAAACCATGCATTTTCGTTTTTGCTTCAACGGCCTTTTTTAGAGCCTTCAGTAAAATATCCACCATTTTACTGTTGGCGTTTTGACTGACAAAATATGACTTTGACTTGACATAAACGTACAAACTTTACTCACTTGACATTGGCAGGATTATTGAAAAAAAGCGATAAAAAGCCATTAAAGAAGAAGAAGACATTAGGTTGATAAACGTTCGAGTAACCGAGGGCTAGAGAGATAAGTGCGAACTTCGAAGCTGTTTAAACATTAGTTCAAACAGGCACGAGTGTTACAAATGTCCATAGGCTACTTGTAGAACTGACAACCGATGGGGAAGAAAGGTTCTCGAGTGACGACCCTGAACCGGAAGAAGCAGCGTAAGCAGGCCCCTTACTAGATGGACCGAAGATCTGTTGAAAACCGCAGGGAGCCGATGGATGCAGGAGGCGAGCAGCCGCTTATTGTGGCGTTCTTTGGGGGAGGCCTATATTCAACAGTGAACGTCTTCAGGCTGTTGGTGATGATAACCTGCGCTTTTCAAGTATAGAGTGAATGGGCGTATACCCAATTAAGCTTAAAAAGTGTTCTGTGAGTGTCACAAAATTAAATGTCCATGGCAACGGGAGTATGTGTGTGGACATTTCACACAGCGCCATCTAGCCTCAAACTAAGCATAGCTTGTACTATGGGAACCAGATAACTGATACAATACTTATATACTTTTTTGTTTGTAAATACATACATAGAATACAATATAACACCCAGACGCAGAACAAACATCTATGTTCATCACACAAATTTTTGTCCTGGGTAGGAATCGAACCCACAGCCCTCAGTTCAAAAGGCAGGGATACTATCAACTGAGCTATCGGGCCCGTCTACGGCGACCTCTTCGCGTCTTCACGTAAGCTCGTTTGGTACCTATAGCAAACGTCATAGAGTGTACCAACCTTCAGCTCCTGCGCAATCTTCTCCCTGTTCCCGTACTTGAGGTACTTCTTGTGCTTCCAGCCGCGCTGCTGCACGTAGTTGGCTCCGGGATGGCGGTCGGGCCCGTTGCAGACCAGCTTGCGGAGCCACTTCAGGTTGGCCGGGAACACGCGCTCCGGGTACGTCAGTACCTTCGCTACATGCACTGGTACTCCCACCTGGACCAACAACAGCTATTATATAAAAAGGCTTTGTCCTGACTCACTGACAGACAACGCACAGCCCAAACCACTGAACGTAAAGATTCGTGGCATGCGGCTTCCTTTTGTGACGGAAATTCAACCCCTAAGTAGGTGAAAACGGTAAAAAACGTTTGTATAAGAAACTTCCATTTCGCGAGGTATCGTTTTGAAACGTAACACATACGAACAAGTATAAAAATAAATAAAAGAAATGCTACGTTTTGGTTTTTTGAAATTCAACACTCAAGTGGGTTGAAAAAACTGCTAAAGCTTGTATAAAAATTTCAAAATAAATTACCGTTAGCATACTGAAATTCACCTTCTGATAATTAAGCTTATGGGCTGCTCCTTGGTAGGTCCAAGTGGTAGGCGAGTGATAACGACCCTTGCACTTAGAAAAGTTTATTTCGAACTCCTACTACTTACAGCCTTATAAAAAATACAGAAGGAAATACTTATGAAGATAATAAGGGGCATCAGCGGATGCCGCGAGAGGAAAGAGCACAGAATAAATGTTTATAATACGTGTGTCGCGTCGGGAGGTACGAGCTGACTGGAGACGCGCGGCAGGCGGTGAATGCGCCGGCGCAGAGCGGCGGCGAGGCGTTGACGTCACGCATAACGGTACTAATACAGCGGTGGCGCGCGGCTCCAAAATGGCACGATATTCGTCCGTCATTTCACATAATAAATTTAAATAGTAATATTTTAATATGGTACTGTAATAACTATTAAATATGAAAAAGTAAATTTATAAAGGCAGTATATTAATGTAAGTAGTGAAATATATTATTGTGTTATTTTATATTGTTACGTATAGTTAGTAGTAAGTATAATATTATAAAGTAGGTAATTGCATGTTGTAGATGTATATATATAGGTATATATTTGTATGATATATTATATTATGTATGGGTAATGTAGGGAAGGCACCCACATCACTCCCCTCCAGAGACCGTCACTACGGGCGATAATAGTCTGGGAACCGAACCTGTCTACCAGAACGAGTAGTTCTGATCATTGGGCTCGGGAGGGGGGGTGGTTCTTTTACTACTGTTTGGTTAGGTGGCGGTGCATCGACGAGTAGATAGGCTGGTTTGAGACGGTCTATCGATACCGTGACAGATTTACCGTTCACCATTATTTTGAAGAACTTGTCGTTGCGTTCGATGACCTCATAGGGACCGGCATAAACGGGCTGCAATGCACCTCGTAGCGCGTCTATCCTGAGAAAGACGTGGCTAGAAGATGCGAGGTCTTTATAAACAAAAATGTGGTTTTTGTTATGGCGTGAAGCTGGAGCTGGGTGTAACTTTCCGACAAATGAGCGTAGGCGTGTGGTAAAGTCGGTAATGTCAGTAGTACCACCTTCCTGGCTCTGGAAAAATTCTCCCGGTAGCCTTAAGGGCTCGCCATAAAGTAGTTCGGCGGAAGAGGATTTAAGATCCTCTTTGAATGCCGACCGTATGCCGAGCAAAACGAGAGGCAAAGCTTCTGTCCAGTTTGTGTCGGCGTGGCACACAATGGCGGCTTTTAGTTGGCGGTGGAATCGCTCCACGAGGCCGTTGCACGCCGGATGGTAGGCCGTGGTTCTATGGTGTTTGAATCCTACTATTCTGGATAAATATTGGAATAGCGAGGATTCAAACTGGCGTCCACGGTCCGTAACTATATCCGACGGGCAGCCGAACCTGGCAATCCAGCCAGATAAAAGTGCCTGACCAACAGTTTCAGCTGTGATGTCCATGATGGGCACGACTTCTGGCCATCGCGTAAACCGATCAACAGCTGTTAAGCAGTAGCGGTAGCCATGCGATGGAGGAAGGGGGCCAATAAGGTCGATGTGAACCTTGGTGAACCTTCCGCGAGGTAAATCGAATGTGCCTAGTGGGGCTGACACATGGCGATTTACTTTCGCTCTTTGACACGTCAAGCACGATTGTGACCACTTGCGGCAATCCTTTCGAACGCCTGGCCAAACATATCTTTGTGCTACTAGTTTAGCGGTTGCGTTTGCGCCAGGATGGCTTAAAGAATGCAGGCAGTCGAAAACTTGTTTTCGGAGCGGTTTGGTCACGAATGGTCTTGGCGAGGACATACTCACATCGCAGTAGATTTGAATTTGGCTACCATCTACAGCCATTTTCTCTAAGCGAAGTGATGATTCTTCACTGAGAAGTTGGGATAACTCCGGGTCCGATGCTTGGGATTTGGCCAGCACTTCATACTCGACAGGTTTTTGCAGCTCTTCGATGCGGGACAACGTATCGGCCACGACGTTATCTTTGCCGGATAAATGCCGAATATCCGTCGTGAACTGTGAAATCAGGTCGAGGTGTCTATACTGACGAGGTGAGCAGTTGTGTTTCCGCTCGTGAAAGGCGTAGCACAACGGCTTATGGTCAGTATAGACGGTGAAGTGTCTGGCCTCCAGCATGTGGCGAAAGTACTTTATGCCTTCGTAAATAGCGAGTAGTTCGCGGTCATACGGCGAGTACTTTCGCTGCGAAGGGCTGAGTTTCCTTGAAAAGAACGCCAAGGGTTCCCAGGCATCGTCTTTGTACTGCTGCAAAACAGCACCTAACGCTATATCAGACGCGTCAGTGACGAGGGCCAGTTTGGCCTTGCAGTCAGGATGCGCTAGTAATGCAGCGTTACTGAGGCCTTCTTTGCACTGTTCGAAAGCTGTGAGTGTAGCTCCAGTTAGATTAACTGGGTGCGAAGCTTTTACCGAACCAGTCAAGAGAGCATTAAGAGGGGCTTGGGTTTGTGCGGCATTGGGTAAAAATCGCCGGTAAAAATTTAACATACCCAAGAATCTTCTGAGCTGTCTGACTGTGGTGGGTGCGGGAAAGTCCTTGATGGCCTGAACCTTGGCTTCTGTGGGTTTGGTGCCAGCTGCAGAAATATGGTATCCTAGGAACGTTACTTCAGATGCACCGAAAACGCATTTCGAAGTGTTCACTAAGATGCCATATTGACTCATCCTCTCGAACAGCTGGTGCAGGTGTTCTTCGTGCTGACGAGGAGAAGACGAGAAGACCAGAAAATCGTCCAGGTACGTATAGCAAAAGTCGAGCCCCCGAGTCATTTCATCCACGAACCTTTGGAATGTCTGTCCCGCGTTTCTAAGACCAAACGTCATATAGGGGAACTCGTACAAACCAAAGGGCGTGGTGATGGCGGTCTTCTCGATATCCTCCTCGTAAACCGGTATTTGGTTGTACGCCTTCACCAGGTCGATAGTTGAGAAGACCGAGCAACCTGCGATGCTGTGGGCAAAGTCGTGGATGTGCCTTATGGGATATCGGTCGGGGATAGTCCTGGCGTTTAGCATGCGGTAATCTCCGCAGGGACGCCAGCCAGTATCCTTTTTGGGCGCTAGGTGGAGAGGAGAAGACCACGAGCTCTCCGATGGGCGAGCAGTACCACTGTTCAGCATCAGCTGGAACTCCTCTCGTGCAATTTTCAGCTTATCTGGAGCTAACCTGCGGGGAGAAGAAGCTACTGGGGGACCGGGTGTGGTACGTATGTAGTGCTTCGTGTTGTGTGGAGTGACTCGTACTGTGCCTGCTGGTCGTGTTATATCGGGGAACTTATTTAAAATCACGTGGTACCGTGTGTCTCCAGTCAAGACTTTAACAGATAGTACATTATCCGCGACGCTATCAATCATGGCAACGGTTGACAATGAAGTAGTGTTGTCTAGTAAGCGCCGGTTACGGATGTCAACAATCAAATTATAAAAATTCAAAAAGTCGACGCCAATAATAGCTTTGGTTACGTCTGCAACTACAAAGTTCCAAGGGAAATTACGCCTGAGGCCAATATTTAAGTTAAGTTGGATGTAACCATAGGTACTAATGACGCTTCCATTAGCCGCAGACAGCTGGTAGTTTGTCTTCTCCCGTCGTTCACGAAGTGCAGCTCGAGGGAAGACACAGAGATCGCTCCCGGTATCCACGAGGAATTGGGTCTTCGAGTTGCAGTCGGTAACAAACAGGCGACCAGTGGAGAGGGGGCAATCTGACGTCGCCATTATCGACCGCCCTGACCGTTTCCCGCTTTTCCGAAATCACAAGGCTTCTGACATCTGGTAGCCTTTGTACCAAACTTGGAATGGTACCAGCACTGTGGGAACTTGCGGTAGTTGGAGTTGGAGCGGGTGGCGGATCGGCTTCTTTTTTCTCTGGTGCGTGTCTGTGGTCGAGATTGCCTGTCCAGTTGCAGCGTCAGGTTCTTCACTGCGCGCTTCAGCTCTGCTATCTCGCCTGCCATCGACTCGACGACTGATCCAGGTGCTGATGATGACGTGGCTGCTACCTGACGTGTTGGTAATACGATGTCCTGCACTCGGTCTGCTAAATCAGCTAACGCTTCTAAGGTACTGTGAGGTTGTGATGCCAAGAGTGTCTGGATGTTGCTGGGTAAGCGGCTGCTCCAAATAGTGCGAAGAAAGTCTTCCGGTACGTTGGAACCGGCGAGGCCTTGCAGGTGCCGTAGAAATTGGGACGGCTTCCTATCGCCGAGTTCCTCGTGCATTAGGAGTTGATGCACTTTCTTCTCCTTAGAAGCCGACAGGCGCTTAATGAGCTCGCTTTTTAGCTTTTCGTACCTGTTCGTCTCCGGTGGAGCTATAATAACGTCCTTCACTTCCTTCGAGTATTGGGGGTCCAGGTGTCCGATGACGTAATTAAATTTCGTCGCGTCGGATGTGATGCCGGTGATCGCGAACTGTCCCTCAACTTGCGCAAACCATATTTCAGGCTCTTCAGGCCAAAAGGGTGGCACTCTGACACCGACCCGACAAATATCGGATGGTGTAGTGGAAACGCGCCCGCCATCTTGAGGTGCGGTTTTGTTTGACACACTCGACTCACTGCTCGTGCTCATCCTCGATGATATTAATCTTCAAATAACGTTTCAAAGTCGGTCACCAGTTATGGGCTGCTCCTTGGTAGGTCCAAGTGGTAGGCGAGTGATAACGACCCTTGCACTTAGAAAAGTTTATTTCGAACTCCTACTACTTACAGCCTTATAAAAAATACAGAAGGAAATACTTATGAAGATAATAAGGGGCATCAGCGGATGCCGCGAGAGGAAAGAGCACAGAATAAATGTTTATAATACGTGTGTCGCGTCGGGAGGTACGAGCTGACTGGAGACGCGCGGCAGGCGGTGAATGCGCCGGCGCAGAGCGGCGGCGAGGCGTTGACGTCACGCATAACGGTACTAATACAGCGGTGGCGCGCGGCTCCAAAATGGCACGATATTCGTCCGTCATTTCACATAATAAATTTAAATAGTAATATTTTAATATGGTACTGTAATAACTATTAAATATGAAAAAGTAAATTTATAAAGGCAGTATATTAATGTAAGTAGTGAAATATATTATTGTGTTATTTTATATTGTTACGTATAGTTAGTAGTAAGTATAATATTATAAAGTAGGTAATTGCATGTTGTAGATGTATATATATAGGTATATATTTGTATGATATATTATATTATGTATGGGTAATGTAGGGAAGGCACCCACAAGCTCTAGCTGCCACTTGATCAAGAGTAAATACTATCCTAATACAAGCAGTAAGGATGACAAGGAACATGAATAACCTCCTGAATCTGCAAGTTAGGGTCGGGCGAGATGACAGTTCTGCTGGAGAAGTCGACCCGCTTCCCGGACAGGTTCCCTCGGAACCGACCCTGCTTGCCTTTCAGACGCTGCACCAGACCACGACCAGGTTTTTTAGGCTGGATGAGAAAAAGTCAATAAATTAGGTCATGTAAAAAAATGCTACTGAAATTACAGGGCAAATGACACTTATGAACCGATGTCATACTCTGATGATGGGTTCCAACTGAAAATCAGTTATTGAGGTCGCAAGACCTTGATTGCATGCTGAGTCGGGACCTATATCATGACATCACGCAACATTACATATAGTACGATGGTACCTACCTACCTATTATTTTTGTTCTCTGTTTTATTTTCACGTTGTATGTAATGTTGTGTGATGTCCTGAATAAATGTATTTTCTATCTTTTCTTTCTTTCTCTAGAAATCTTTTTTAGACTGTGTGATGTCTCTCAGGATGCGTGCGCAGTGCAGTGTCCGCGAAACTTTAGAGTTCTGAGTGACACTGCTAGCTGTTATGGGCGGTCATGACCAATTTTTACCAATGTCTTCTGTGGTCGTGACGCTACACCAGGCAAACTACTAGCTCGTCATTTACACAAAAAAAAATGTTCTTCTTTGCTATGTTCAGCCTCTATGTCAGTATGTTTGTTACGTTATCAAAATAATGTGGGCTGAACCACTTGATATTTTGGATTATGGGCAAGGAAACAGGATACTATCTCTAAATAAACTGTAAGTCACATCGCTCATAGAACTGACAACCGATGGGGATGTAAAGTTCTCGAGTGCCCACCACGAACCTGAAGACGCAGCGACCAGCGTAGGCCGACAATCTGGTCAGAACTACGTGGAGCCGATAGAAGCGGGAGGCAAACAGTCGCTCTGTGGGGGACGCCAATGTTCAGCAATGGACGTCTTCAGGCTGCTGATGATGATGGTCAAAGAAAATTACAAAGGTTACCTGCATAGAGAGAGGAATGCCAGACATCTCACTGTTGATATAAAGAGCGGCGTGAAGCTGCAGATAGTCCCAGTCTTCCTGGACCAGCTCGCTCTTACCGCCGCTCGCGATGTGACGCGATATCACGTCGTTGATCAGCAGTATCTCGGACTGCTTCATTGTTAGGTCGTCTTCGTTACTGAATTAACAAAAAATAAATTACTGAATTTAAAAAAAAAAGGTACTACTAGCTGCGCCGTATTGTTTCAATCGAAGATGTACCTATGTATTTATCCAGGGTACAAGCTATACCCAATTCAAATTCCATTTAAATTGTATTGCAGCATAATCATCACTATCATCAACAGCCCGACGTCCACTGCTGTATATAAGCCTCCCCCACAGAGCGCCACTATCAGCGACTGCTCGCCCTCGCATCCATCGGCTCCCCGCGGTTTTCACCAGATCGCCGGTTCAACTAGTGAGGGGCCGGCCTACGATAGTTGCACGACTTTGAGCTTTGAAATGTAGATATACATTCCAAATATTACTCAATACTCAATACTCAATTATTTATTGCAACATATGTACATATTTTTAATACAGGTGGTATGTATGAGAGTGCAGGACATATGACCCCATTAGGGTATAGCAACAGTTAGGTCCAGGACCAGGCCGATTCATTAAATAAATCTACAAAAACTCTTTGGCAATGATTTTACTAAAATGGCTTACTTTTATCATTAAAGAAATCTGTCAAACTATAGTAGCATTTTTTTTATCAGAAAGTCTTTTAAAACATTATTAAATACAGATTCTTTTTCTTCAGTGAGAATTTCTTTCGGGATTTTATTGTATATTTTTACTGCCATTATGTTGGGGCCTGAACTATGCATTTTTAGCTTAGAACTTGGTACGGCAAGTTTGTGTTTAAATCTTGTTTCATACCGTCGGGGCTGGTCTACTTCTTTTATAAAAAACTGGGGGTACTTTTTTTACAAATTTGCATGCTTCTAGTATATAAATTGACGTTAGTGATAATAATTTAAAGTTAATAAAATGCGGTTTACAACTAGCTGGTTCTTTTATATTAGCGAGGATACGGACACACTTTTTTTGGGAAATAAAAAGGTCATGGGCGTCTACGCTATTTCCCCACAATATGATACCGTACCTAAGCCACGAGTACGCGTAGGCATAGTATGCAGTAACGGCAGTGTTTATGTCGGTTGCTTTTTTTAATTCCCTAAGCGCATACGTAAAGCTCGATAATTTGGCTTTAGTTTTTTTTAAGTGGTTTTTCCAATTAACGTTTGTGTCTATTTCTAGGCCTAATAATGAACACGTATCGATACATTCCAATTTAATATTATCATAATAAAAATTTATGTCGAGAGGTTTTTTCTGGTATGGTCTGAATTGCATTAGTTTAGTTTTATTAAAATTTAAGTCGAGGTTGTGATCTGTCATCCAGTTATAATTTTATTGAATATGTCAGTAAGAATTTTGTTTAAATTATTATTAGTATTACATGATGTCAAAAGAGATATATCGTCAGCAAATAGTACACAGGATTCGTCTAAAATTTTTGGGAGGTCATTTATATAAATTAAAAACAAAATGCAGCCGATGACGCTTCCTTGGGGAATTGAGTTATTTACTTGTAGGGGTGGTGATCTCACTGTTTTTATCGTCGCAGCTTCGGAGTCGTGATTTTCGATTTCAACAAATTGTTTACGATTTTGTAAATACGAGTAAAACCATTTATGTGATATTTATATTATTTAACAAGATATAAGGATTAGGGCATTTAACCAATGGAGATGTTAACGTTATAATCTGCAAGCATTATTTTCGGCCGATTTTTACTAGGGACGAGGTAAACACGCATAGCACACGCGCAAACCGCGCCTGTAAACGAACGCCGCACACCATCTTAAAACACCCACACTGTTATAATAATCTAGCGTCGTTACGCAGTGTTTACATGCACACTATGATAATGTGTATGACCAAATAGCGCCATATGATATGACCGGCAGAGGGGTAAGCCTTGCTCTAAGGATATAAGGTAGTGATGGATTAATTGTCATTCGCATTTATTTTTAGCATGTGAAAAATCAATTAGCATTTTGCAAACGAAATGTACTTGCGAAATTCTGTGAAATATGAAATTTCATTTCAATTAATTTAGTTCATTTTGATTTAAATTTTTAATATAAAGTTTCATTTCATGTTGCATTTCATTTTTCATTTCTTTTTAATTTCATTTTTCATTTAATTTTTAATTTCCATTTCATTTCATTTTAGCAAATAGCATAGCAATACCAATAGCAATTAGCATGCTAAGACTCGTGAATTAATATAAGGCTATCGCTAATATAAGGTAACAAACATTAACACACACGCACCTCCACAATTTCGAATTTGTAATATAGTAGGAAAAGGATAATTAGTGTGATGACTGGCCCGACAGACGTTATCCTGTCCAAACACATACAAAAATCCCGTATAGATTTTAAGCTTTATTTTCATAATATTTACACAATGATTGGTACCGCAGTATACTTACGTGCCAGCTTTGATGTCGCTGATGACACTGGGTCGGATGCAGAGCGGCGGGACCGGCAGCCGCGTGAGGATCAGGTCCTCGGGTCGCGTCTGCTTCACGTTCATGCCCAGCAGGGGGATGTCTTCGTCGGGGATGCGCCGGAACAGGTTCAACACCTGCATATGTATGAGGCTGGGGAAATCTACTGCCAAGACACTTTTATATATTTTTTCAAAACATTATAGCATCAAAGTTTTAGGATTGTGTGATCACTGACCAAAGCGATTGATAGCCAATGAGTGTATAGTATTTGGTGAGTTGAGTTGACATGAGTTTGACTAACATACCTGAAACCGGGGGTAAGTTGCATATAATATTCCAATTAATGGAAACTTGTAATTGGCCTTCTTTAATATTTACTTATCTACACTTGTGCCTAGCTGTGAGTTTTCTTAAAATCTTAAAATAAAATAATAATTCCATTCTGAAGTGCATCACCATATCACATTCTAAATAAATGTTCACCACTGTTTTGCCTGTGATAATATGATAATGATAAATAAATAACATAATACATAATGACATTTCTCACCTCCAAAGGACTCAACTCAATTATCAGTGCGCTGTTGATCATAGTTGCCAGCTCTTTATTAGACTCCTTAGCACCATGAAAATCCCTCAGCACCCTCTTTACCACAGCATCGGTTGGTTTCTTTGTCCGGTACTTATCATGGATGATCTTCAAGATACCTGCTGGACTCTTTTTTACCATCCCATTTAAAGCTTCACACGAAGGACATTTGGTGCATGATTTGGCTTTCTTTAATACAACTGCTCGTAAGTTCTTTTTGGCTAAGTACATTAGTTCAGGGTTGAGGAATTTTCGACGATAGGACTTCTTCAGGGGCTCCGGTAGCATTACTTTAGCGCAATCCTATAAGACACAAAAATGTATGATTCATTATTTGATACATTTTGTTATTACCAGTAACAGGTCAACATAGTGTTAGTGTACCTTACAAATGCTCTGCAGGATTGTGATGATGGACCTGAAGTATCCAACATGGAACACCGGTAGGGCCAGCTCTATGTATCCATAGTGACCCACACACTCGGCCAGGCCAAGGCCACATGTCTCACAGTTCGCATCTTTCTGGTTTGTACCCTGGAAATATCAAATAATAGTCATGAAAATCAAAGTAATAAATTTTATTATAACCTATTCAAAAATCTTCTTGTTTAGTACAAATGATTCACCGTTAGTACAAACAAAATACATTGACATTTTTCATTTTATTTTTGTATATCAAAGTACACACTACATCATGTGAGTCTACATTATAGTTAACTTCTACTACAAAACGAGCAATCTTTCACACTTCAACAGTTGGAGTGAGTTGGTTTGTGGAGTGTTGGAGCACTGCAGAATGACGAACTTAAGAATAATTAAAAAAAATATTTTGTTTGTATGGTTGTTGTTACATGACATAAGTTCACAGAAATTGCACAACAATAATATCCTATTTCAAGATGTACAATATATAGAATTGAATATTGCTAGTGGTTTCTGCGGTGATTTCATCACAATTTCATGTACTAAGGTAGCCATCAAACTAGGAGATTGTTTAGTAAATTTTTTTATGAATGTGGTTTAGGTTAGTAGTTAGTAGGGACTAACAGTTCACACTCGCAAAACTAGGTATCCCTAATCCGTAATATATACTCAGGATGAAAGGAGTGCACCAATTATTTAACCGTAAGCGATCAACTGTTGAAGTAGTAGATCTATCCGCCTTATGGAAGGTCTTATCTCCCGTCGAATATCACCATAATATATTTTCCATAAAAGGTTGAGTTATACAATTATTTATAAAGTTAAGTATAACGTACCATGCGCCGGTCCAGTACGCCGTAGGCAGCCGGCACCCGCTGACCATCTTGAGCGTACAGATTCTTAGTTATTACTTGAATTTGCGCCGCCTGCTGTATAGCAGAGGCACTGTCCACATTAAACGTTACGTGGGATCTGCAAATGTTCCAATTGAAAATATCGGTAAAATTTATTGGCAGCCTAAAGTATTCTGTAATACTGCAATTATTTTAAAGCAGAGAAAAATTATGAAACAACAACGATTTTTTACCATACGATAGGGTAAACATAACCTCAGAATTTTACTTACATCTTTCGCCCAACGTATGTCTCGCGATATTGCTCCTTGGGCATTTTTACTTGTTATAGAATATTACTAGACTTCACATGTACAAGAAACAGAGACTTACATCAGATCACAACTAAAAAACTAAGACAAAAACATAATCATAATAATTCAGATACGAACGAATCTAACATATTTGGGTGCGTTCCAGTGTAAGAATGTCAAGTACGAAAAAACGATTACATTCAAATGTCAAATCTCACACTATGAGTCTTTGACATTGATCGTTTTTTCATTCCACTATATTATAATTATATAGTGGAACAACTTTTTGTAATCAAAAATAACACCAAAAGGAACCCAACCATTCATGTATCATAATATATAAAGCTCCTCACCCACTCACTCACTCACTCACTGACTGACATTTTTGATCTCAGCTCCTGGAAGTGGTGGAGAAAAACCGAGTATGAGGTTGCATAGAGATGGGTCACGTGACCACCAGAAAAAGCTGACATCAGCAAAAAGTCGTCTCCTTGATGGAACCGGTCAACGGCTCTCGGAAACTACAAGTCGGATGGGTGACCTGTTTTAACTAAAGTTGTAGTAAACCTTGGGACGCTTGGAGAGAAATAAAAAAAAATGGGGGTTGCCATACAAAAAAACAAAAATTCCATACAAAATTGAAACGCTTATAAATCGGAAACGGTAAAAGGTAGGTGGGGTGTGTTCGACCAAATGTCATAGAGGAAGATGGGCGCTTTCGGATGGTCGTCATGAAAATCCAAGATGGCGGATCCAAGATGGCGGCCATTTTGAAAGTTGGTCCGATCGGGTTGATTTTTTGCATCGGGGGGTTTTTGGGGTCCCTGATTCGATATTTGAAAAAATTTTTTGGATCCCGCCATTTTTAAAGCTGGCTGCCATACAAATTTTTTTTTTCATTTTTGGCTCATTGTTTCTCGATACCTATGGGAAATTTTGAACTTTTTTTTTTAAATTTGTATGAAAGTGGACAGTCGAAATTCAAAACATTTCATGACCTGGTCTTCCGACCTTCCATCATCGTGACCATTAACGGCCTGGCTAAACGATATGAGATGGGTCATATGCGTTCTCAAGAATGTCATAGCAAACCCTGGGACAATTTTAGAGAAAATAAAAAAAATTCAAAATGGCGGAAAAAAAAATCGCCCATACAAATTTAAACCGGAAATGACGTCGAAACCATGATACTTTAGTATAAAGAGCTCGAACTAATATTGTTTGGAGGCCGAAAGGGAAAATAACACCAAATTTTTTTTTTCAAAATGGCGGAAATTTGGTCATGGCGGAAAAAAAAAATTCTCCGATCCGGATCAAAATCGATATCTGACGGTCCCCAAGGATGCTGATCAACATTCTAAAATCAAATTTTGACATGCGCCATTTTTTAATAGGGGTGCCATACAAAGGTGATTTTAACGAAATATGAACTTTCCTTTTTTACGCCTCCAATATGGATTTAATAGAAAAGTTGTTTCGGGAGATCGAGTAAAGATGTATAAAGGAACAAAACAAAACACTAATAAAATAGATTTTTTTCAAGATGGCGGATGGAGACGTATCGACTTACAAAAAAAGTTATCCGATCAGGATCAAAATCGATATCTAAGACTCCCCCTAGATACTTAGTAAGAATATGGGGAAAAATTTTTGATTCCGCCATTTTGAAAAATTTCATATTTTTTACTGAACTTTGTTATGGATCTCCAATCCGTATGAAAATTGATATCTGAGTATCCGCAAGGACACTGATTAACATGCTTTAGCTTCTTTTAGACATCCACCGTTTTTCAAAATGGCTGCCATACATACTGTCAAAATCACCAACGCGACGACGAGCGAAGCGAGGAGGAGCTTCAAACTACCTATCGCGACGACGAGCGAAGCGAGGAGGAGCTTCAAACTACCTACCGCAACGACGAGCGAAGCGAGGAGGAGCTTCAAACTACTTACCGCGACGACGAGCGAAGCGAGGAGGAGCTTCAAACTACCTATCGCGACGACGAGCGAAGCGAGGAGGAGCTTTAAACTATCTAATGCGACGACGAGCGAAGCGAGGAGGAGCTTCAAACTACCTAACGCGACGACGAGCGAAGCGAGGAGGAGCTTCAAACTACCTATTGCGACGACGAGCGAAGCGAGGAGGAGCTTCAAACTACTTACCGCGACGACGAGCGAAGCGAGGAGGAGCTTCAAACTACCTATCGCGACGACGAGCGAAGCGAGGAGGAGCTTCAAACTACCCATCACAACGACAAGCAAAGCGAGGAGGAGCTTCAAACTACCCATCACGACGACAAGCAAAGCGAGGAGGAGCTTCAAACTACCCATTGCTACATTTATAATGTTTACTAATGCGACGTTTTTTAATTGCCTTTAGCTGATCTAACCTAACTTCAAAACTAACCTATTTTTACCTAACAACTGAATATTTTCGGGACCCTTGATTAAAATTGACAAAATTAAATGGCGCACACTATCGGAACTAATAGAGGCAAGCATAGCGTGTTTGACTCATGTTAAAGAGAACAACGGAGGCTTTCTCATAGACTTAAAATAATTCCAAGATGGCAGATTCAAAATGGCGTCCGATTTTATAGTAACTCAGATCCGGCTGATATTTTATATTTGGGGATTTTAAAAGAGGCTGATTTCAAATTTTGACCTTTTACATGACTGACAGCATTTTTCAAGATGGCCGCCATGCAAAAGTCAGATCAATTATCATTTTCTTTGAAAAATACCGTCGTTTTGTACTTTTACTTGCAAAATTTAAAGTTTAGCACAAAGTATAACATTTTTATAAATACAACAGCCACGATAACGTCCTCGCGGGCCGCACGCGGCCCGCGCACGGAGCAAAATACTAGTTTATTTATATTCTTCCCAAGTGTGGTGCATACGTTTGCGCAATGCGTCGTAGAAGTGGCGCACGCGCTGCCACAGACTACTTAGAACATACTACGTATGCACGCTGGCTAGGATTGATTATAAGGTTGCTTAACGTTTATCGGTATTCGATACTATATACTGGGTGTAATTGAATTCATTAGCATCCTTTGAAACTAGGTACCTACCTACTCCTGATACCGGCCACATGTGGACCAAAATATTGAATTGTAACACATTGGTTTGGTAATAATAATAACTCAAAAAAATGGAATAACTTACTTAATTAAGATAGATAGATAGAGCACTCTTTATTGTTTCACAAATAAACATACAAATAGGAATACAATAAAATTTACGTACTAGTGCAACAATGGGCGGTCTTATCGCTGACAGCGATCTCTTCCAGACAACCTTTGGATGGACAGTATCAGTAGAGAGAATAAACGGTGGTGCAAAACAATTTACTAGATAAATACTACAATACAAAATTTAATTAAAATAATTAAGTACTGTTTTTAATTAGTACATATACATGGTATAAAAACGTTAAATGTATCAAAATCATCAGTGCCAACTGCGTTAGGCGCCGCGCCCGCTGCGCCCGCGCCGCCGCGCCGCAGCAATATTCATAATTTTCAATAAAAACATTTTCATTTACACTCTTCACTCTTTAATAATCACACTAATATTATAAAGGTGAACGTAACTACGAAACCCATTTCGATGAAATTTGGAATGTAGATAGCTTATATACTGGATTAACACATAGGATACTTTTTATCCCAGAAAACCAACCCTTTCCCGTGTTACAATAAACGAAAATATAACAAACTCAATTTTGTAACTATATTATTCTTTGTTTTGATTCATTGAAACTCGGTATAAAAATACTTAAAAATAAATAATGAAACACGTATTTTTTATTTTCTCAAAACATAACCTAAGGAGTGTAAAATGAAGTTCTACAGTTTGTATGGAAATGTGTTTAATCACGTTGCTTAATCTTTGTACCTACTAAACCAATTTCGATAAAATCTGGAATCTAGATAGCTAATATACTGGATTAACACAGGGATGCTTTTTATCCCAGAAAACCAACTCCTTTCCGTGGAACAATAAACGAAAATATAACAA
This sequence comes from Ennomos erosarius, assembly GCA_963580505.1. NCBI lineage: Eukaryota > Metazoa > Arthropoda > Insecta > Lepidoptera > Geometridae > Ennomos > Ennomos erosarius. Next base: position 969,498 of record OY756996.1, on the reverse strand, counting down.
AGTCAACATCGTAACTATATTACTCTTAGGTTTGATTCACTGTAACTCAGTTTAAATAAACTTAAAAATAAATAATGAAACACATATTTTTTATTTTCTCAAAACAAACCCTAAGGAACGTAAAATGGAGTTCTAAAGTTTATCTAGATATTTTTACAAATGCCCATCCCTAAAATGTATCCAGTAGGCCTAGCACGAATATTTACGCGCGAATATTTATTGGCATTTTTAGTAGCTACTAGCTACTGGAACGCACCCATATTTCGCTTGACATTCACATTTTTTTTTAGCATTAACATATTAAAATCATTGACGTCTTCATGGTTAACTTGACGTTGACATACAATTAGTTTTTGAAGTGTAATGTTGCCTGACTTAATTCAATAAACTACCAATGTGCCATACTGGAGAGAGAGAGAGAGAGAGAGAGAGAGAGAGTCAATCTGTCATTTCCACGGACCTAGATCAAACTGTGGTAAATTCAATATAAAATACAAATAATAAATAATAATCCGAGTGAGTTCTAGAATAAGAATAAGAATAAGAAGTATTTGACGCTTATTTTCACTGCACTAATACTTGTCTTGTCGCGAGAATAGGCATGATGACTTCTATTAAAAATGAACAAGTAAATATTACTTTCAAAAAGTGAGGCGTTTTATTTTAAAAAAGCTGTAGTTTTATAAAGACCCGATAGATGGCGGTAAAATGGGGGTTTTAAGTTTTGTCATCGTTAAGATAACTATGTATTGAGTATAATATCCTATCCTTATTTTATGGAAAACATATACTCTAATGGATTTATATCGACAAATTGACAACGTACTTTGTGATTCACTCAACTGAATTTGACATTTCCATGTACTCCGGATCACGGAGTAATAAGCTTTTAAAGTTTCTACAGAAGGCATCTCCTGTCCCTTTCTTGCGAAACAGAGCCCTTCCACAGTTACTATGAAAATCCACTTGTGACATCACATGCCAAAGAGATTGTATGTAAAGATACTACACTGAATCAATCGATCGATCAATCTTTTATTTGCGAGAACATAAGCACAATTCACAAGAAAGGTCTTAAAACAACATATATAGACATATTGCGTTCAACTTGCATGCAAGTGCGCAAATATTAAAAAGTATTTTTGTTACAGTACAATTGAAATTCCTTAACACTATAAAATGCATGTTGTAATAACCAGTCATACAAAGATTTCTTGAATAAATTGTCTGTTAACATTTTTAAATCATTAGGTATACAGTTATATATGCACATTATATAGACATTTCTCTTATATATATATCTTTACGACAAGGAGGTTGTTGCAGTAGGTTAACAAATTTGGCTCTCTTCTGTCGTTTAATAATTTCACTGCATTAATGGAAAAAAAGTGAATTAGTTTTAACGAAAATACAAATTTCTTTGATGTACATGCATGGCAGAGGAAGGATGTTACATTTTTTAAATACTGGTTTACAGCTATCCTGAAACTAGGCCTTGTTCATCACACGAATACATCGTTTTTGAATTTTAAATACTCGCTCTATAATACTCACTAAATACGATACGATACGATACGATACGATACGATACGATACGATACGATACGACACGATACGATACGATACGATACGATACGAAACGATACGACACGATACGATACGATGCGATACGATACGATACGATACGATACAATACATTATATACAGTCTTATTGCTAAGAGGGATCTCTTCCAGACAACCTTTGGATGGACAAATAATATACCAACACACCACGGATTACTTATATTTTATGTAACAAGCAAGCAACCACACACGTAGGGATATAGGTAAGTATTATTTTAAATTACATACAATTAAACAACCGATTACTATTATGATTTTTCTCGCAGTGGTTATTTTCGAGGATATGGCGTTTCGAGGATGTGGGTTTTCGATGATATGGCCGTGAGGAAATGGGCTTCGGCAAAATAGTATTCGATATCGAGTACGAAACCCAGCTATATTTCAAAATAATCAAATCAGTAGAATTTAAACCCTTGCTTGTCTAATAATGTAATAGCGTAGTATATATTTATAGTCGGTGTGGTACACGTACAAGCCTATAATAAACCAACACATTTAATACGACTGTATATTTTCTACGAAGTGGTTATAATCTATCTTTACTCTTTATTTTCTACTCAAAGCTTCGAACCAAACACTTTTAAAATTCTACTAAATTGTTAGATTTTGTGATTTTCCGCTACAATGTTCATATGTTTCTCAGGAGTCTGGCGTACAAAAAAGAAGCGCGCGCGTAGCCCAGCGCGCCGTTTTTTGGCTTGTCAACCGAAACCACGCAACATTTTTCATTTGCGATTTTCCTATAAAAGATCTATTTCTCCATGTGATTTTCAGTGATTCTAATAAATCAATGCGCTGTACAAAATAATGTTATTTAGGACACAAGTGACACTCCAAATCTGATTGTAAGATCATATTTCCAACCGAAGTGACCCGCGAACTCCTAACATGCCCCTGTTGAAAAGGAAAGCCTTCGAGAAATCGACGGTGTCGGAGTACCTTCGAGATGACGATGAGGTCTTTCACTGCGAAATCACCGACGAGATATTCAAAGATTATGAGTAAGTTACAACAGACACTGTTTATTTGCCGTGTTTTAGCGCAATTAGTGGCATAAGTCGGTTTTATCTTTTGTAGAGGATGGCTCGCATTGTTACCGCGCGGCGGGGCGCGTAGTAGCGCGAGCGTGACACACTATTCTCTATTTCCGCAATTCGCGTCACATTATTTATAATGTTTATTCATTATTTGCTTTTAGAGAGTACTGTGAGAGGATCATCTTGGTCAACTCCATGGTGTGGACATGTGAGATGACCGGAAAGAATAACCTGACGTATTCAGAGGCACTGCAGACTGAAAGAGCAGCAAGAAGGCAGCTCAAAGACTTTCCCATGGAACTCCGGATTCCAATACTCTACCTTTCTGAAAAGACAAATCGCTGTTCTTTTGCTGAAATGTCTGAGGACATCTTTAATTTTGTGAGAGACAGATACTTTGTTGGAGAGACAGTGGAGGCCTGCCTGGAGGGGGACAACTGGCAGGAGGCCCACGTGCTGTCGGTGACCGCTCAGAAACAGCACCCTGACAGGTTGGTATCATAATATCATATTATTAATCTATTACAAACATCTAATTTTTAGTGTGAGATCGTGTTGTGATACTTACTTAATTTATTAATGATCCCTGTCTACCATTCTAACATGAATATAAGCAGAGGTGGTTGCTGCTAGTGTCTTTATTTTTATTTTATATTGCAAGCAATATTACTTAGAAAGTAATAAATTATTACTTTCTAAGTAATATTGCTTTGATAAACCTGCTAATTACAGTGCTCCATGTAAAAACGTGAATTGCTGTGTTATTGTTTAGAATTTATTTTTGATTATCATCCATTATTCTATTATGAATGTCTTATATCTTAATTTATAATTGCCAAAGTCCAAAACAATTGATGAAATTGTAGTTGTAGCTCAGCTAAACAAATAGGTTGAATGATTTCATAAAAGGATAAGAAAATATTTGTTACAACCACAGAATATAATATAACACTATGTATTACTTATAATATTATTATTGTAAATCTGGGAAGTAAACATTGTCCACTATTTACTGTGCATGATTAGGAAAAACCAATAAAAACCCAATCAGACCATTCACAAACAGATAAGAATGTAAAGGTACTTATTCTAAAAAATAAGACATAATTAACATAGAATTCTTTTTTATAGTGTAAACCACACTTAAGCTATATGTGGTTGCTAAAATTTTAAGGACTATAGTATATGGTAACATAGCTATCTACATTTCTGTGTTTCAAACGTAAAACTTTCAATTATATCCAACAGCAAAACCATGATTCCGGCTTCATCATACTGCTATGAGGTGGAACAGTTCAATGAGTCTGACTCAGCAGCCACTGGGCAGATCGGCACAGTGCCCTTTGACCGTGTGCGCCGGCGCAAGGGAATCTACACCAGAGACAAGAACCGCCTGTTTCTAAAGCAGTTCGTCCAGGGAGGCCCTGGAGGGGTCATCAGCATCAAGGTATGTGTAGCTTAATCAATAAAATTAGAAAAATACAGTTCCTAACATTTCTAATAGAATAGGCTATAGATAAACCACCATAGCATGCACCATCATAGACTGCTTTATCACTTTTCATCACTAGACATTTTGTGTTATTTATTTTATAGAAGGAAAGAAACTTACATAAAATTATAACTATTGTATTAACTAATTGCATAGTTAATGATATGACAGATTCGATATTAATATTGTAATTAGTACTATAATGCCACATCCTCTGTGGTGTGGTGATTGAGCAGGTTGGCTCATAACCCGGAGGCGGCGGGTTCGATTCCCGTGACAGGACAAGTACTTGTGCACAGGAAAAATAAAAAAGGGCAAATACTTGTTCTGTGTCTGGGTGTTGTGGGACCATGGTCCCTGTAATTCCTGGGTCCCCTAGATACAGGGAATCGTAGTTAGGGTCCAGGATCTATGTATGTGATTGTTGGGCGTTATTATTTATTTAATGCTATTGTGGGAGGTTAGGGTGTAAAACAGATTGACCCATGTGAAGTCAGGGTGTGTTAGCTAGTCTTCAATAATTCTGTTATGACCTAAAAAGAATCACCTGAGGCAGGTATGTCTAAATCTAGATTCTTAACTAATAATGTCTAAAAATCTTTTACTATAAACGAACTAACTATAAACAAGTAGTTCCTATCCATTGATATTTGGGTCAATCTCAGAAAAATGGACAAATTCACATATTGACAAATTTTGACCAAATAAGAATTATAATATATCAGAATTTATTACCTTCATACATCTAAAAATACTCTACTTTTATAATCCTAACTCACACGCAGCATAGAATTAACCGAAATAAACTATTTTCGCAATATTTGACCTTGAAAATCATATTCCTGACATGTAATGCCCCCATGTTGCAACTGTTTACTCTAAGAAGATTACTTAAAATTGGTAATACTGTTAGTTTTATTGTTTTAATTGATAGTGTAAACATTACATGACTAAATATTTTTAATAGAGCATTACTATAACTTATAGATTTTGTGAAAATGTTGCAACTTATGTGTAATGGACTTCGCAACCATAACCCCGCCAAAACATTAAATTCAAAAAAAAGGCGGGAACGCGTTATGCATTGAGTCTCAAGTATTTGTCTATAAAGCGGCCGTTTCACGCTCTTTTCTATGATCCATTCAATTCCACACTCCATTCTCTCAATTGTCCATACAGTCTTGTTTAGAGCTGGAGGGTGTGTCTGGTCCAGAGAAATTATCATATAGTCTGGCTACATTTATTTACCGAATGCGTGATAATTAACTAGTGATAGTCTGTGCAGTAAATATACAACAATAGGTAAGTTTAATAATATATATCTCTTATACCTATGGGTTTTCTTTATATTTTTATCAAGTGTTTTATTACGAAATCGTCATTATCCTGCCGTCATTAACCTGTGAAATCTAGTGAGAGGCAAATGGCTGGGTACTAGGAAAATGGTTAAATTGTCTGGCCAAGGGTTTTAACAGTAGCCGCTTGTAGTAAATATGCTGTTCCACAATAATTTTACCAATTATGCAACAGATTTTTCAATAATTTTTTTCATGCCGATTTTGTCCATTTTTGGGAGATTCACCCATTTATAATCATGGGCAAATATCTACAAGGTCAAGTAAGCCGTGAACTCATGTATGAATGTGAAGGTTCACTCAACTATCAAGGTCACAAAAATCTAACTTTTGTTTGGACTGTTGATCAAAATTCTTCTAGCAAATTCTATTTGTGATCTCTTGGCCCTTTGTTTAGAATTAGATAGTTGCACAAAATTCTTCTAAAAGTAATAAAGCGGGGTCCTTGTTGGCAGGAGCACCTTCACTAGTTTTATGTGTGGCGTCTTTTATTGCCTCTCTCGTATTTGCTTATACAGCCACCAAAAGAAGTGTCTTTCAAATTACTAACATATACATGTATTAGCGCTTGCACAGAATACAGGGCCGCCCGTAGAATGTGTGGGGTAATGGGTCAAAGGACTAAGGAAAGGGGATAGTTGGGCACATTACAGAATAAAGGCTGCTGACTCTTACCTATTTTGTATCTTTCACAGAAAGCAGCACTGGACAAGTACAACATACCCAAAGTGAGTTTCAGCCAAATATTCACTGGCAAGCCACCAGAGTTTCCCGCTTCCAAGAAACTCCTCAAGTCTCCACCGGTCGCCAAGAGCCAGGCGAAGCCCGGGTCTGCCACTAAACTGAACAAGTCCGCCAAGAAGGTCAGCCCCGATAAGAAGGGACGGCAGGAATCAATGGACAAGTTTGTTAAGAAGACAGACAAAAGTGGTGGTTTGTACATTTAAATGCTCTACTTCTACTTCTTTCATCTCTCATTTCTATTTGTCTACTTTTTAATGCAACACGAAAAACAGCCTGTTTATATAAAAAAAGAATAAAGCAACAACAATTATTGAGGGTAGACATTAAAATCTTTTGTATTCATTATATAGATCCATTAAAACCATTTTAATAATAGCTATGCTTAGTTTGAGACTAGATGGCGCTGTGTGAAATGTCCACACATATTTATTATTATTATTTATTAATAAAGCGTTTTCTCTCACTTTAACATGGAAAAAGAGTCCACATCACACACAACCTTAAAATAGTAGTACTGACACCAAAAATCACTACCAAGTTATTTCACAGCGCCAGCCTCGAAACCTAAACCGCCCGCAGATCCAGCCGCTAAAAAGAGTGCACAAGAATTAGTCGAGAAGATGCGCCGAGCGGAAGACCAGATGCGGCAGAAGAAGGAAGAAGAAAAAGCTAAGAAGAAAGAAAAGACTGCTCGATTACAGGCTTACTTGAAAGAGTGGCATAGAGTCAAGGATGATCTGGAGTTAGAAGATCATAAGGTACATGTTATGAAAGAGGAAGTTATCACAAAACAAATTATACTTTTTATGAGTGGTTTTATATTACATGACAAACAGGATGATGTCAGTATTTATACTCTCAGGGAGCTCTTCTATTGGTCAACAGCAAACTCATAAAATGCTTTGAAGACCTAACAGTTTCAGATAATACTTGGTGTTGGTTCTAGCACAGAGTTTTCACCCTTATAGTCTTCTCAAACAACCTGTTCTAATGTTTTGAAGTCACAAAAATATAGAGACTTCTAGGTATGTTTATGCTGCATATTCACTAATCATCAAGCAAACAAAAACACAGTATATAAATTATGATATGAAAATTCAGTTTTCCAACAATCATCTATAGTAAAAACATCCACCGAAAAGACCAGACATTTCTATTGCGGTCTCACTCTCACTACACTTTTGTCATAATGGGGGAAGTGGGCAAACAATATTCTCATAACTTATGTCTGAATCGCTTTCTTAATGGCGCGCCTTGTACAAAACCAATCATATTTCTACCCCCAGATATTACCCAAAGGAACTCCTGTAGAAATCGAAGGCATACCTCAAGAACATGTAGGCGACCTGCTCTCAGTCCTCGAGTTTGTCCATGTTTACTCCGACATCCTGAAAACCAAAGACACATTCCACAACAAGCTCGACATAGAGACCTTCAGAAAGGCTCTCACGATGAAGGATCATGCCGGAAACTTCAGTGATCTGGTCCAGATGTTCTTGACCACAATATTTTGTCTTCAAGAGGATGAGGCCGAGGATTACAATGAAAGTAAAGGGATACAACTGTCTACAGGTAAGATGTGCTTAAAACGAAGTCCTTAATTATCAAATTAACATTTTACAAGCTATTACTTTCACTTGCAATGTTTTATGTATGCATAGTATGTTCAGGTCAAATCTTGTAAAGCAGTTATCCTCAACTGATTAAGATGTATGTTGATGACGATGCATGGTTAGGTAATTGAGGTCATTCTAAATCCAATATGGCGGACTAGCTATTTTTTGTGCACACCGGTAATATGAGTACCAAATGAAAGGGTTTGAGAAAATAAGAACAAGTAAAAAAAAAAACATATGTTATAAAAAATGTCTTTTTGCTATTAGTTTATTATTATTGATTCAAATAATAAAGAAGCTTTCAGGGGCTACTCACCATTTTCATTTTGGCAAGAGTAAACTTTCGCATCATCGCCAATACAAGAACTTTTGTTGTCTACCCACAACCACAGTAAAACATCTTATGCACAAAAACATCTATTCACTTTGTTCAATCATTCTACGATAGAATAACGTGTTTCTTGTTATAGGCGACACAGCGCCGGTCACCACTGTTGGCGTCACCAAAGCAATAGAGTTGGCGACGAAGGCCAGCAAGTGGTCGCAGACTTACCTCGGCACTCCGCTCAGTAAACTGCCGCTCGATCCCACCACAGTCAGTGAAGTTTTGAGGTGAGATACCAATATAAAAAATGTCCGCTACTTCAAAAAATGCCATCGATCATCTGCTTTTACCCCAATGGAGTCAGTGTAGCATGATTTTCCCTTCCATTTTTTCTTATAACAGAATTTATACTTCAGTCAGTCGTCTTCTCATAATAAACGGTACTGACATGGTTTAGTCATAAAACTCAACTTGTGTTTGGGCAGTTTAGTCGTACGCATTATAGTCTTGTTGCATTTTAGGTGTTCTTGTATTTTAGCCATACTGCCTATGTAGTCTTTTTGCTTTGTAGGCAGTCTGCTAGGTTTTTATTATATTGCGTTATTTCATTTTCAGTATTATAGTATATTCTTCTTGTACCTACCTCTATAGTGAATATCATCTGTTAGAAATTTTATCATTTAACATACATAACATAAGTGTTTACCGTAAGCGTAAGGTTTACATCCAGCGACATAACCATAATTGAATTCTTTTCTTCATACCTATTAAAAATAATATAAATATAAACCCATATTATGTAAATTTGTTTTTATGTTGTTTTCTAACCTAATCAGTATGACATAACTTAAGTTAAATGAATAATGGGAGAAGCCACTGATTCCTGAAACACAGTTTCAACTAGTTTGGGAGTCTATACCATAAATGAATTTGTATTTTTGTATTTATAATGTGCCGGTGTCGACCCCGCAGACTGCACCTGCTGTCGTCCGGGTCGGCGGCGGGGTCCCGGTGCGCGACGTGGCGCTACCACCAGCGCGGCGGGTACTCCAGCCACGACGACGCGGGGCTCCGGCTGCGGGTCGCGCGCCCCGACCTGCTGCGCCGCCTCGCCGCCGCGCATGTCGCCGACCTGCCGCTAGGTGCGTACTGTCGCCGTGTGACGTCACCTGCTGCGCCGCCTCGCCGCCGCGCATGTCGCCGACCTGCCGCTAGGTGCGTACTGTCGCCGTGTGACGTCACCTGCTGCGCCGCCTCGCCGCCGCGCATGTCGCCGACCTGCCGCTAGGTGCGTACTGTCGCCGTGTGACGTCACCTGCTGCGCCGCCTCGCCGCCGCGCATGTCGCCGACCTGCCGCTAGGTGCGTACTGTCGCCGTGTGACGTCACCTGCTGCGCCGCCTCGCCGCCGCGCATGTCGCCGACCTGCCGCTAGGTGCGTACTGTCGCCGTGTGACGTCACCTGCTGCGCCGCCTCGCCGCCGCGCATGTCGCCGACCTGCCGCTAGGTGCGTACTGTCGCCGTGTGACGTCACCTGCTGCGCCGCCTCGCCGCCGCGCATGTCGCCGACCTGCCGCTAGGTGCGTACTGTCGCCGTGTGACGTCACCTGCTGCGCCGCCTCGCCGCCGCGCATGTCGCCGACCTGCCGCTAGGTGCGTACTGTCGCCGTGTGACGTCACCTGCTGCGGCCCACGTGGCCGACCTGCCGCTAGGCAACTCTGCCTCTGGTGCTGACCAAAAGCTGACTCGAATTCCCATCTCCACTAAAGTTTGACAACTCCTAAGTTCCTTCAATGTTGGGTACGTTCTATAGAGATAAATGCCAACTTAAGAGCTGACAAACTTTAATGCAGGCGGGCATTAACCACCGTTTTGAATAAAATTAATTTCCCTTTACAGATGACAAGTTCCAAGTCTTACAATGCCTCATGAACCAAATCCTCAGTTATGCGACAGTGCGTGACGTCATCGAGGAGAAAATAGAAGAACAAAAGAATTCCAAGATTGCACTTCGAACATTACACGTAAGGGCTGAACAAATTCTTGGAACTTCTTAATGCCAATTCAATCGATTTTCCGTTAATTTCAAACAAGACTTTTATACTCATTATGATCAATCTAATCTGCTATCATAATCTCATCTAACAGAAAACCAGAATTTCTATAGCGGCATATAACTGGGTCTGATGATATATGAACACTTTCAGATAAACGAGCGCAAACGTGAGGCACAACTCATAGCCGCTAAACAGGAGCTAAAAAAAGAGGCAGCGGCCAGGAAAGAAAAGGAGAAACTCACTGCTGAAGAGGCGAAAGCAGTGGATGAAGAAGTCAGGATCGCTACTGAAAAGTTAAATGCAGAGGGTGATCAGAAGAGGAAGGAGTATGAGACGAAACTGAGGGAGATGCAGATGGAGCTATTCGATTATATGTCTTATGTCGGTGAGTTAAGGGTTTTTCGGGAATTAGCAGCTACAGCTTTTTGATAAGAACATTACCGATGTGTTTTATTCATCTAATCTTAAATAGCGCCTTTAAATTGCTGATGTTGACAGTCTTATATAGGCGTGTTGTTAATGAATAATAGTTGTTTCATTACCCCGCCAAAAGTATTGTTAAAACTGTTAGGGGCTTTTGATTGGTAGTTAAAGTGGTAACATATTGTAACCAATGGTCAAAAGGTAGTTTTTAATCTTCTGTTTTTGTACTACATTTCAAACTTTTACTTTAAAATAAAATTTTGAAGCTAGTTGATAGGCGGTTTTGTGCATGATTTTGGTTGTTCCACAAACATTCAAACTTTGTTGCCAAATGGCTTAACTGATCTGTTTGTAATTTTGCACAAGGGTTGCTTACACTACCAGGACACTTTTAATTGTAGTCCCGGAAAATTTAAGACCCTCATTTTTTTTATTACTTTTGACATTTTAGGGTTTCATACTCCCTAGCGCTTGACCACAATCTAACCAGGGGGTCTAGCAAAGATACCAACTATTAACGCTAACGCCAAACGCTAACTCCAAAATGTACTGAGATGACATTTCGGAAATCGCTAACTTTTCCGTAGCGAATGTCATTTCGATACAATTTTGGAGTTAGCGTAAGGCGTTAGCGTTAGCGATTGGGATCATTGCTAGACCCCCAGGGTGGTTATTCTCTATGGAAACGCAGATTCCACACGATTCGAAACCACGTCGTTATCGTGTCTTGTTCAAATCGTGTCACACCGTTAGGAGTACTGTTACTTTACATAAAGTTATTTTTATTTTGAATAAAATATATTGACATAGTGGTGGTAGCTTTTGATGTGGTTGATGTTTCGGAACGCATCTCTGTAAAACATGTGATTTTCGCCAGTTCAAATCGCGCCAATTCCAAATTCATTTCGCGCGGTTTTGTTTTCGTTTCATAGAGAATAGAGTTTTGCAGATTTCTTATGTAAGACAAGGAATTCGCGTGGTTTCGAAGTAAGGAATCGATACGGAATAAAGGCCCAAATGGTAAGTGATGATGTGGTCTAGGATGTAACGCGCTTGCCTAGAAGATACCTACTCACTCTCGACTTGCATTTGGCCGGTTATTTGTGCACTTTTAAGAAAGCTGTGTTTCCGGGCTAGGTTCGGACCGCGCGTACCGGCGGTACTGGGTGACCCAGGCGGTGGGCGGGCTGCTCGTGGAGGCGGGCGGCGAGGCGCGCGGCCCGTGCCGGGAGCGGCCCGTGCCGCGCGCCGAGCCCGGCCCCGACACGCTCGCCTACGTCACCCGCCTCTTCGAGACGCAGCGGGAGAGGGGTGAGTCGACATAAACGTAAACATTACTTATTCACAATAATATAAATAGTTCCTGGAAAGAAAGAAATGCTTTTTTTGCACAACCTGGGGGCCTACAACAACCTCTTATAGCATTATTACTTCAATAAATTATTATCATTAATTAAGAGGTCATAGCCGCAACCTCTGTGAATGCCTTCAAAAATAAACTTGACAACTGGCTACAAACTAATCGAACACAATTACTGCATAAATGACCATTATGACCTTCCAACACTGTGGATATAGACATATCAGCAGGAATGCTGCTCGTCTATCATCAAATAATAATAATAACAATAATCATGGAAAATGACATAAAAGTATGAATACTGTAATGTCGCAGAGACAGAGCAGTTTTGATGACGTCACATCAAATCGTTCATTCAAATACATCATGTTGGCACCGACGTGCGACAGTGATAACGCTATATTAAAATTTAGACGTCTCGTTCTCATGCAGGAATACTTTATAAGTCCATGGTATGAATTCGAACAATATTATTGTAACCTTGAAACATTACTGACACGAACCATGATGGTTTTGTATTAGTTTGTGGTAAGGCCCCTGTACCTAGTACCTGTTGTGTGATCTGTAATTACTGGAACTACAGATCACTAACGAACTCGTTAGTATCGTGTAGTGTCGTGGGTATGTGGGAACTTTGAATAGGATCACTTCATTTCTTTCCGTGGATGCCGTAAGAGACGGCTAAGGGAATATCCAGGAAATGTGGAGCAGCATCGATGTGTGTTGTATTGTAAAATAAATAAATATGTGTCGACATTGCACACAACGCCATATAGTCCCAAACTAAGCATAGTTTGTTGTGGGAACCAGATGACTTATAGAATACTCATACTTATAGTCTACTGCAATGGCCATGTGCAGTGATTCTGGGTAACCTTCTCCCCTATGAGAGAATATGCGGATGATGATGGATAAAGATGTCATAACGGATTTAGGCCCTGCTGAGTGGATTATACTGCTACAGACAGCAGCCTGTTTCGTTGAGATGGCAGAATGCTAACGCGCCCCAATCTCGCCCCATCTCGGTAGACTTCTATTAGCTATACACTCGCTTAACACAACGTAATCCCAACGGACCACCTAAACCTAAAGTATCAAAAATACTGCTGCCTCCTGGTTGCGCGTGGTTTTCAAGAATATCTAGATGACGCTGCCAACCACATAAGTAGGTTGTAAAATATGAAACATGTTGGAAATAGAAAAAATGAAATTACTGGGCAAATGAGACTTTATGATCTGATTACACAGTGTGGTAATCTGATTACTAGACTGTGTGATGTCTCAGGATGACGTGCGCAGTGCAGTGTCACGCGAAAGTTTCGAGTGACACTGCAACTGTTATGGTCGGCCGTGTTGCTTAACATCAGGTGAACGACTAGCTCGTCACGTCATTCATTCTGATAAAAAAATGATATTAAAAAAAACATGCTGTCAGGGGTTTAGGGATGGATGGATGCACGTCATGCACGTTCAAATAGACGATAATATATTGGCCATACAAATGTGTGTTAATTAAGTCCTGTTTCAGGTGGCAGTGACAAAGAAAACGATTCAGCAGCCAACTCCAGAGGCAACTCTCCAAAGAAACCCCTCTCAAGCTCGAACGGGCTCACACACAAGTTGAACGGGCTGGACTCCAACACACAACAACTGAGCGACTTGCTGGTCTGTACGGGGGATATATCCATCTGTCAAGTTCATGGGAAGGTGAGACAAATTATTTTTTATTGGCTTCATGTGGTTTGCTTATTCAGCCAGTTTCAAGTTTACATTATAATAATTTTGCTACTCTTTTTCAAGTATTCACGGGGTCTGTGCCCTAGCTGTGACAATATATTGGGATTGACGATGAAGCAATGTGTCTGGCCACAGTCAAGTCAAAATCAAGCCAAAGTCAAGCTCCATTAAAGCATTTTTTAGAGCTTGTAGATCTGATAACTAATGGCACAGAACACATACAGTTAGTATAACGTAAGTCAGTAACGCAACACGACAGGGATTAACTACGCCGTAGACTGGAGGTGGTTGTGTTGTACCATTGATGGTACAAATGTCACGACTTTGTATCATTAGTACCGTCAATGGTACTAGTCATTTAAATTCGGTGACTATTCGGGAACACACAGGAATTTTTATTATCATTTGTCCCCTTGTTGTGGAGACAGGATGTGGGGACAGACAGGTATAACCACTAATTTAGGATAGGAGGATAACCATCATGAATATATTGTTCACATGTTGATGTATTGTTAGTTTATTCCACTTTGTACGATCTGAATTGCATTTTAATGCGTTTTAACAAGAGTCGTTATTTAATTAAAATGTCCCTGTGGAACGATACTTCTGTACATACCTGTTAATTGTTATTTATTTATTCTATACTGTCCTTCTTCCAACTTATTATTTAAGTACCATAACCTTCATAATTGTATTCCCAGGGTGATTTCCGTCCTCGGTGGCAAGTGTTCCACACAGGTGAGCAGGTCACGGCGCTGATAGCTGCGCTCAACAAGCGCGGTGTGAGGGAGAACGAGCTACGGCAGGTGCTCGAGCTAGACAAGGCCAACATACTCATGTATATAGAGAAATGTCCGCTGCACATGCTCAATCCGCAAGCTGCATCGGTTGGTACTATCATCTACATTTTTATACTAAACTGTAGCCATAGAAATCTGAAGCTATATCATAACCTAGGCTTCCCGATCACGGCGTAGTATGTCGCCACTCCAGCCATATTGTCATATAGAAACAAGCGCTGCACAGTTCATGCTGAGACTTAAAATTTGTTGGCTGTGAGATATTTGCCCAGTAATTTCAAGTTACAATGCCCTTCAAACTAAAACGGTAGTGCTTGCATACTAATTGCCGGCAGAATAACAGGCTGAACGGTGATACCAGACTAGACGAACTTTGCAGAAAAGTCCTACCACCTAGTCACTAGGTAGTAGGATTTTCCTAACATTAGATCCTAGTGCATATTATATTAAAATGTCTCAAAAGAAGAGTTTCCGTGTTATTATTAAATTTGAATTTCCCCGCTAGCCGGCCGCAATGTCGAGCCACCGGGTCGGGCTCCGCAAGCACTTCCAGCCCTCGCTGCTGGTGCCGGCGGACTGCTCGCTCAGCGAGTCGCTGGAACTGGCGCTGCGGGACCATATCCTGGAGTTGGAGGAGAAAATCTTCCACGGATGTCTGGGGTCTATCAAAGTCAAGGTAAGATACATACTTTATAAACCTGTTGTATGCATCCCTGGCAAAGGAGGAACTTGTAAAATGTAGGATAAGCTACTCTAAGCTTTTTATACAGCATCATTATCAACAGCCTGAAGACGTTCACTGTTGAACATAGGCCTCCCCCAGAGAGCACCACCTCGAGCGGCTGCTCGCTTCCTGCATCCATCGGCTCGCCGCAGTTTTTATACATACTTTCTTGCAATATGAAGAAAGTAATTTAAGGTTTCAGAATTGAGGCGTTTTAAATGGTGGTTTGTCTGACAAATTACATTTTTAATACATACTTGGAGTCTTTCCACGAAAACGAGTTGTTAACGGTCACCAAGATCAAATGGGCTTTCTATTTATTTGCTACTAATAGTGGAAGTCTGCTATGATGCCACTTTGCGGCGAAATCATTTTTACCAGGTTGGCCTTCCAGAAGACTGTTGAACCAGGCACAAAATGCTCCCTATAAATTTTGACAACGCCAATCAATTTTGAACCTTAATCATTGGACATAAGTATTCATTATCTAGGACCGAGAAGCGTGGCGCGGCACGATAATGCTGCGCGGATACGACAAGCAAGCGGAGTACCTCACGTGGGGACCTCACCGCCAGTACCGGGACGACTGCCATCTACCTGATGGGGTGTTCAAGGTGCCTAATGGTAAGTAATGTTACGCTATATTGAACTTTAGCACTTTGATATTTAGATTTAGGTACATGTGAATTGGACTGTGAAGATTCGCCGCTAAGTTCGAACTGTTTTTCGGTGTGCCGTATTTTGAGATTTGTGAGTCAATCGAGCTAAAGACGAAAATCTGACTGAGTGTACCTGTAACTTTACCAGTTTACTTTTCTGGGTAAAGCAATGATGTTCAGCAATTGTAAAAATTGATGAATTGGGGTTTTTGTCTATGTCCCTCAGAGTTTTTTTTTTATGAGATATTATTTAGAATAGAATTTACGTTTATTTAATACTTGCTTAGAAATAAGGTACAAACCTACCACCGATGTAGTCCTGGCTCAGGTACCGTTTTTACAACGGTAATAGGACCTGTACCAGCATACCATAGTTAAAAATTGCAGTTCACTCTAAACGCTATATAAAGCTTCGCGTGAGACTGCACTGTGCACGTCATTCTGAGACATCATCAAGATTTCTAGTCTGTGTGATCAGGTTATAAGTCTTATTTGCCGAGTAATTTCACAAGCTACAGTGCCCTTCAAACTAAAATACATTAGTGCTTACACACTCCTGAGAATAACTGACAAAATGGTGCCTATCTAGATGAACTTTGCTATTTTGCCACCTGTGAAACATCGTAATGTTGTCACCCCCAGACATAGAAACAGACAACCCCATACTAGAGAACAAGTACCGCGACCCGGGACACTACCTGGAAGCGAGCAAGAGTAACGGAGTGAAGGCGGAGCCCCGCGCGGGGGCGGAGCGCCGCCTCGTGCGCGGGCTGGCCTCCGCGCTGCTGCAGGTGGAGCAGGCCGTGCATCACAAGTATATCAAGAGGCCGCTTGGTAACTACCCTCATTTTTTTTTCTCTTATATTTGGCTCCACACATAGTGTATTTAGCCAGTGTCAAGTATTATATTTTTATATTTTCATCGTGTTATAAAATATTTCACACAAAGTCATATGTTTGTTCCGTCCCTGGGTATTATATTGTATTCTATGTATGTATTTACAAACAAAAAATGTATCTAAGTATTGTATCAGTTATCTGGTTCCCATAGTACAAGCTATGCTTGGTTTGGGGCTAGATGGCGCTGTGTGAAATGTCCATAAATATTTAAAAAAAAAGTCATAGTCTAGTCTAAGTCAGGTAGTCACAGTCCAGTCAAAGTGGTGGCAACTTTACTAGAAGCTTCTATGGGGTTTTGGAAGCAACACGAAACACCACGTTTCACCACATTATATCACTTGCCCTCACTCATGCTCGTAATTCAGCACTTAATGCGTAAAACGCCACCAATTTTAAACATTAACAGTGGATAAAGCAAGTTTTGAAAAATAATACAATGCAACGACGTGAACTTTTCCGCGTTCCCGCCAACACAACCCCCGCCCTCATTTAACACAATTTTCTTTTTCCATGTCCTAGAGTACCTTTCAAATTCAAATTATTTATTAATAAACATTCTCTTAGGTAAGAAAACACAAGGGAAATATAAATTAGATAAGATTTAAGATAGGCGCTCTAATAATATTACAATCTAGCCATACCGTTTGGCTAAGCAATTTTAATTTGATATAAACTTCTAAAAACCTAATTTTCTAAGATTGGTAAGATTGGTTGAGTAATTGGTAAGATTGGTATTCTATGTATGTATTTACAAACAAAAAAGTATATAAGTATTGTATCAGTTATCTGGTTCCCATAGTACAAGCTATGCTTAGTTTGGGGCTAGATGGCGCTGTGTGAAATGTCCACACATATTTATTTATTATTTATTTATTTATTATAACACTAATCTTATTGTTTCTATTAAGGTGAAGACACCTTTGTTCATGTGTTCTTTTTATGTAGCACTTGCACTGCACTGCACTTATAACTATTACGTTACACTCATAACACTGCAATAACTCTAATGGTTTCGTTCTTCTCACTATATTCGTGTGATCGAGGAGCTTATCACAAAGCAACAATTAATTTACAAACAATAAACGAATAATTTAAAGTCATTTTTAAAACAGGTTGATATTTAAATTCATATACATTTCAGCAAGTCCTTTAATTTGACACCCATATTATAGGAGTGCGTAATGAATTATTAGTCTGCCATCTTGGGCCGTCCGCCATATTGGATTTAGAATGTTGAATTGATGCATTGCACTCAACTACGAAATTAAAGATTTTATTACAACACGTATCACGTGAAACGCTTGAGCTGGAAGTCATCCAATGCAATTTTATTAGTAAAAAGAAATTACAAAAAAATGCTGAACAGAGTCCTCCCCCATGGAACGTCACTCGGCTACTTGCCTTCTGCATCCAAGCAACGGCTCCGCATTTTGAACATGGGCCTTACCGTCATCTCTTAACACTGCAATAAGGCAGAAAAATAAGGCTCCAACCCCAACACCATTTAGGCCCAGCACCATTTAAGGGCGGCTAGTTAGGAACAATCCCTATATTGGTCCACCTAGTGATGAAAAACCCCTTTCCCCAGGGTTGGATGACAAAGAGCGCAAAGACCGCGAAGCTCGCAACAAGCCCTTAGAACTAGAAGCCCTCGCTCGCTGGGAAGTTTCCCTCATGGAATGTGCTTCCTTCGCTCAAGTGACCTTGCATCTACTGGCCTTGGACTCTAGCGTGGCCTGGTCTTCTAGTATACTGAATGCAAGCTGTAGGCTGTGTAGGAGAAAGGCTGATCCGGATAATATGCTGCTCTGTGATGGTTGTAATAAGGGACATCATTTGTACTGTCTCAAGCCGAAGCTCAATGTAAGTATAGACTTTAATGTTAAATGGATAGAGTGGGGTTTATGTTATGTGTCCAAACGACAGATCAATATGTTGCTCTGTAGTATTCAAAAAAACATTTTACTACCGCAAAGTTAAATGTAAGGTCATAAAATGTCGTAAATTACTAAAACAATTTTCATGAACTTAAAATATCTCTTTAAAATACCATTATTAAAAATATATACTTTCATGCTGACAGTTGGGACAAAAGGTATTAAAGGTTATTTAGTTTGTTCTATTATTATATATTATTGCTATTTTTGATTGCACTTTCTGTTAAAACTTTTGAAAATACACATTGCAAACGGGATGCAATAATTTCTGGCGTTCTGCAGAACGATTCTACGTTATTATTAGTTCATTGCGACCTTTGAAAGCTCTCAAAACTATCTCACTCTTTAGCAATTGTGGTAGGAGAGAGAAAACAACATATTTTGCCTTAGCTTATGTTGCGCGAACTAAAATCATATTTTTCTTCACAAACAAAAGCTTTCCAAAATGAACATGTTTTGTTTTGTTTTGTTAACCAGATGGTACCTGAAGGTGATTGGTTCTGCGATAGCTGTCGACCGAAAGAGAGGACCCCGAGAAAGAGAAGGAAACTGT
This sequence comes from Ennomos erosarius, assembly GCA_963580505.1. NCBI lineage: Eukaryota > Metazoa > Arthropoda > Insecta > Lepidoptera > Geometridae > Ennomos > Ennomos erosarius. The sequence goes on along the minus strand of OY756996.1, from coordinate 950,154 downwards.
TCACTGAGGATGATCTGGAGGAGACTTTGAATAGGTGAGTTTTTTGGAGATGTAAGTAATAAAAAAAGAAGGAAGTAGGAGAAGTAATAATTTGATTTACAGGTTTAGCTTTTGAGTGTATCTGTAAAGACAAAAGTGTTTCAATGTAATAGCATCAAGCAGTTTAAGGCTGAGAGTGGCTGGCTGTAGCTGTAAGAAGAAGAACATAATAAACATTTTTCTATTTAGTGTTGATTTATAAAATTTTTAACTCACCACTGAGTAATTTTTTATTTAAAACATTTACTTTAAGATTTAAAATTTTGTAAATCAATATATTTAAACCGTTATTTTATTTTATTTATTTATTATATTTTATTACACACCACAACCAACAGCTTTCTTATTAAATAATCTAAAAACAATATTACTTTTAGTTTTTAAAATTTTGTAAATCAATACATTATTTTTAACTTTCACTCAGTTTTCATTCCACTGAGTTATTTTTGATTTTAATGTTGTGAAGCCACAGCTTAATTTATATTTATTTAACAACAAAAAAAATCGGTTGCAATTCGGAGTGTTCGAATAGCTAACATACAGCAGCGGTGCGGCGTAAAGGAATCCTTTGTGCCGCGTGCGCGGTGGATCGTCCACTGTGAAACGCAATGTTTATAGGTTTCTATACCCTCTGTGCTCACGTATGTTACCAGTGCATGGTCTGTTTTGTAGCTCGGAGGAGTCGTTCTCCCTGGACGGCAGCGTGTGCGGCGTGTGCGGCAGCGGCGGGCGGCTCGCCGTCTCCTGCGCCACCTGCCGCGCGCGCTTCCATCCCGAGTGCGTGCCGGGCCGCGCCGCGCGCCGGTGGCACTGCGCCGCGTGCCGCGCCCCGCCCCGAGGTAACTGTAGGTGCCGCGCGCGCTTCCATCCCGAGTGCGTGCCGGGCCGCGCCGCGCGCCGGTGGCACTGCGCCGCGTGCCGCGCCCCGCCCCGAGGTAACTGTAGGTGCCGCGCGCGCTTCCATCCCGAGTACTGCTTTCCATCAAGCAAACCTTCGCTATCGTAAACTAGATTAGAAAGTTTTGTTGTTTGTTCTTGTCTTCTGAAATACTACAAAAACTAAACAAATCATATGTATAATAAATATCCCTTTAATTTTTATTTCTACTTTATCAGAAGAGTCCATAAATGCTTTTAGTTGACCTTTAAAGAGTGCGAGACTCGATCGAAACTTTCTCGATCTGATTAGCCATTAGATCAGCTGTCTTCAACCTTCCCCCATATACAATAGAGCGTATATTCCAACTAACCCGTAAATCCCTCGGCAAGACGCGGGCCCCCGACGGCGCTGCGCCGAGGCCGCCGTCGCCAACATCCACAGCTACACGCGGGCGCTGCACTCGAGGCGGTACTCTTCCGGTTGGTTCACTCGTTCACTCGACGTTCATTCTGACGTTCACTCCCGCTCATGCATGCTCTGAGACATCCTCGCTTCATCTGACACAACTCTGCATCAAGCCGGTCTGGGTTTCAAAATTATTATTCGTTTAGATGCTTCCTTTTTGGGATCCAAATTGTTTGGTCGATACAAAAATTTGGCGGTTTTTGGATGTTCAATTGGTTTGCTGGTTTAAAAGTTCGCTTTTAAAGTATTCAACACACTACTAAAATTATATCATGTCAGAAGTCAACGCACAATATTATGGCATAAATTGTGTGACAATCTTTCAAGGCTGTTGATCTACTCATATATACATATCTATACATATAATAAAACTGTAGAGATAAAAAAATCTGTAAATGCAAGATATCGAAAAAAAAATGACACAGGTTGGCTTGAAATTTTTCGCTGATCACGTTAAGCTACTTTTTAAACATTTTGTCTGTTTGTTTGTTTGTTTGTTTGTTTGTTTGTTTGTTTGTTACGGCACAACTCCGAAGATACTGAACGGATTTTGATGCGGTTTTCACTAATAAGCCTAGAAAAACCCGGCGCACAACATAGGATATATTAAATTTTATATATCGTTAATTTTTTTTTTGGTGAAAATGTGTAAGATTTCATTATGAAACGGAACGGGATTTTAACAAGATGGCCGCTTTAAGGGTTCAAGGTAAGTTTTTTTTCTTATATTTTGGCTCCACACATAGTGTAGGTATTTAGCCAGTGTCAAAAGGTAAGTTTTATTTTGGCTACTAATCATAGATGAGAGAAAAAAATTTACTCTGTGCTATTGACGGTAATTTTATTTCGGGTTTATCTAGAGGCACAGTATAAGTTTTAAGGTTTCACGCGATATCATATTTAGCCAATATTGAAACATAACTAAAATTATTATTCATGTTCTCGATTTATTGGGTTCTGGCGAGGGCAAAATTCTTTATTGGCGATCTGTTATTAAGTATTCAAAAATCTACTACGCGCTACCATTCGAAATAAGTATTTAAAATTGTATTTATAGTACCTATAGCTTAACCTATAGTAATAACATATTCAGTAATCTGTGCCTATAGGTACTTAATTTATTGACCCTTATTTTTTTGCCCCTCGCGTGAGGATTGGCGTCGCACGTCTTGTGCATTTGCCAGCTTCATGTTTACTTTTCATCGTTTTCTATTCTATTGCTTCTGCTTCTTCCCAATATTTTCAGAAACGAAGATTTTCAGACTCCTCTTTTGAGGAATTTATGTATAAACATGTTTTACAGTTGTTTAAAACGGGGAAACCATTTGCTACGCATTGTAAAACCTTTTTTTATTTTGGCATTAGACAAAACATGTATTTAGCCAATGATACGAAGTATTTTATTTTTTTATGAAAACTGTTTAAAGGAGAGATTCTTAGACTTTTTATAATCATTCATAAGGCTTCACGCGATTATCATACTTAGCCAATATTGAAGCTTACTTAATTAACATGTTTATTGAATTTTTCGATTTATAGGGTTTTGGCGGGAGCAATGTTCTTTATTGGCGATCGGGTCAAATGTATTATTTACATAAAATTACTACACGTTACCATTCTAAATATGTAGTAACATTATTTTTGCGCTAATGCTACATTCTTGATCGACCCCAAAGAAGTTTTAAGTTACCTGTAGTACTTATAGCTACTTAACTTATAGACCCTTACCATTGCTACACGTTTTAAAACCTTTTTTATTTTGGCATTAAAGTAAGCCGGAGCGCGTGCTATTATTTGTATTTAGCCAATAATACGAAATATTTTATGAAAAAAAAAGAAAAAGAATGAAATAAAAAAATAAATAAATATAAATAAATAAATAAAAAAATCTTTAAAAAGGGTAGGTACTTAGATATAATAATATGTAGGTATTCATTATGGCAATTTTATTGTATCCTCGAATTAACAACAACATGGCGCGCAAGGTTCGTTTTTGACTGTTTTTGATTTGTTCTTCTTCTTCTTCTTGCATGTTGATAATAGTTAAAATATTTTAGATCTGTGGGCTATTAAAAAACCACGGGTAAAAATCAGACTACTCGGTTACTCCAAGAAGGTTATAATTTTAGTAAGTAACTATCTTTGGGTGTAACTAATAATTATGTAATGACGATTTAACCTACTTCCTCACTTTCATCACTAGGTAGGTATGTTGAAAGTGCAGTGGGAATGAGACAGCGTGGAACAGCGTGGAAAATAGTGGACATAATAATAATAATTACAAGGGTCGATTCTTTAAGGAGTGGTGGTTTAGTATTTGTAATTCCTAATTAGTATTAAGAAAAATTAATTATTTATTTATTTATTTTATACACTTATTTTTATATATCTATTGACACTGGCTAAGTGTAGGTACCAATTCGTATGGAGCCAAACTTAAGAAGGTAAAAACAATGTGGTAAATGGAACAAAAAGCGCGCGGATATGTAAAACTGAGCAAAGCAGCATCATCGTGCGTGTGTGTCGTTCTTTCATATTTTTCTAAACTGTACCTGCCTGCTTAGGTAACTACTGCCTAAACAAAATTTACTCAAACTTCTGTTAAAGACCTGAGTGAAGTGATGATGATTTCTTTTTGTTGTAATATGAGGAGGTACTTATAAAATTGTAGTTTTTTGTTTGAAACTTCTTTTCTTTTACTGTTTTATAAATCTATATTTGACTACAAACATTTAATTTTAGGTAATGGGTTAAATAGCTTCCACTCACGGCTATGCTTGCGTTATACCTATATCTATGCTAATACAGGTTACTGTGCTCAGCTTCGAAAAGATTTAGTGCATATTGTTGTTTGGTACGAAATGTATGATTTATTATTAGACTACTTATAACGTAAAAATAACATAACACAAGCGTGCGAAGCCGCGGGCAAAAGCTAGTTTTATAATAATTTTAAATCAAAGGCCTTGTAGTTTCTGAACAAATAAAATAGGCATTTTGTTGTGATCGAAAACGGGCGTCATGGGGCGAAGTTGCAAAAATGGCCCGGGACAAACACCACTTTGAATATACAAGACTTCTAACGATTCTGAAAAACAGACCTTACTGTTGAATTGGCGCAATCTTGGGTGTTATAAGGAACCTTATTAAAAGGCTTGAAAATACATTGAATCGACCGTGTTTATAGTCTCAGAGTAACACTTTTCATTTCACTGGCAAGGTGCAATGGTAATCTCCCAATCGCAATAATCATCTTCATGGCTTCGAATTCCAATACTAACACTTACATACCTATCACGATGTTAACAAATCTCTCTCATGTTTGGTTTGGATCTTGAATTGGTCGAAATTGAATTTCTCAAATTGCTCCTACTATTGGTATTGTTTTTGGTGGTTTTCGTTATGGAAATTTCATCTTTTTCCAACAAAATTTGGCTTGTTTTGTTATGGATATTTCTATTGGCTGAATCATTGGAAAACATGTTGACGTGATCATCACATGCGCATGTGTCTGTTCTCATATAATTAGAGACGAAATAATGTAGCCAATACTGACATACCGAGTATGAAAAACACTGGTTTAAACTTTCACGGTTGTTCACTACGTTTTTAATAGTACTTACGGGTTCTATATCGTGATTAGAATCATTTAAAGGAATGGTAAACATCCCGTAAGTATTATTAAAACGAACTATATACACAGTGTAATTGAATTCATTAGCATCCTTTGAAACTAGATGCCTACTCCTGATACCGGTCACGTGTGGACCAACATTTTTGAATTCTAACACATTGGTTTGGTAATAATAATAAATTCAAAAAATGGAATAACTTACTTAATCAAATGCTACAATACAAAATTTAATTAAAATAATGAAGTACTGTTTTTAATTAGTACATACAAGGTATAAAAACGTTTAAATGTATCAAAATCATCCGTGCCAACTGCGCTAGGCGCCGCGGCAATATGCATAATTTTCAATAAAAATATTTTCATTTACACTCTTCACTTGTTAAATAATCATCTATAAATGATGTATTATCATGGGCACAATTTATGCTAATGAATGAAATTACTCTGTATAAAGCTTATTTCATTTGGGCCAATCAATGTATGAGACGCAATCAGTATTGGTTAGTTTATTATAACGCCAGTAACGCTACATTGATCATTGACGTAAACATTTAACGGTTTTACAGATTTTGCTTTACTTTTGTTTGACTATCCACTAACCATGATCATTGGTATTTATAAGTTCTCTCATCCCCAAGATCACAGATATCGTTTAGTGAATTATAGAAATGTATCTCTGTTGCTTCTAATATTTTCTTTATTTAAAGAATAATCTACTGCAAAGTTTTGGAATCACAAAACGCTCTCATAATGTAATTCAACTATACCAACATAATCAGTCTCCTTGCCTTGGACTCAAGTAAAGAACGTACATTCTAGGCAAGCATGCACCATCGTGGACCGCGTCATCACTTAAATTAAGTGAGACAGTGGAAAATGCTTTGCCCAAAAAAAAAAATAGGCGTACAATAATCATCACCAACAGCCCGAAGGCGTCCACTGCTGAACATTAGCCTCCCCCAGAGAGCACCATTTCCCGTGGCTTTCACCAGATCGTCGGTCCACTTGGTGGGAACCTAAGCTAGGCTTAACTACACCATGTAATGTTACATTATAGAACGCTATAAATATTTGTGTTTGTAATCAGAATATACGCATCAAAAATCGATCAAATTAAATGTTAGACTTGACACAGTTATTTCTATGTAGATTCAGAAGACAGCGAGTATAACACAGCGCTAGTGAAGCTGAAGAAACATAGGAGCAGCAAGGAGACCTCTCCGGTGCTTAACGGAGCGGCCACCAAGGGGAGGCCACGGAAGTTAGTATATTATTTTAAGTTAATGTAGTTTTAAATGCCAAATCGTTTTTTACACGTGGAATAGGAATAAAAATGTTAACCAGCGAAATGAATGAAAAGCCCTCTCCATTCAAAAATTTTTTCTCTTATTGTTGTGCAAGATATTTTTCTAGCCTATACAAGGTGAACTTGAATTGATATGTTATCCCGAAAGGGGGTAGATCTACACCCCAAGGTAGACAATGTTTCTTCTACGACTTTTCTAAATTAATAGTTTTTCATTGAAGAAATGCCTTGTAAAGTTTACTTTCGAAAATTGCCTTAGCGCAGCTGGGTGGTTGAACTTTGTCCTTAACCGAGTGCACATAAATAAGTTTAACGACCTGTGTTTAGAAATGTATTTATAGGATCTTGTTAACTCTCGTAGCGATCGCACGTGCAATTTTACGAGTGGGTTTATTTTTTACCATGGAAGTTTGGAAACACCCAGTTTCAAGTAAGGCTCTCACAACTTGTTGGGTATCATGGTCCCAGTCCCTCCATTTCGGGATAACATAGCAATTCAAGGTCACCTTGTATAATGTGTAAGATGTGAAAATAGTACAGTTTTTACATATTAGCTAGTCAAGTAAATGATAAAATACTATTTCAGATCAAAAGATGAAAACAACACAAGCACGGGCAGAAAATCAAAGAATTCAATCTCAAATGGGGTACATGGTGAGTAAATATCTAAACTGAACAGTGTTTAACCGGTCTGGAAAGTACCCTTCTGACAGACATTACATCATCACTTCACCCTTCACTACATCATTCTTCATCATCATCTCACTCTTATATATCAAGTTCACCCACTGATCTAGTCTAGATAGATACACATGATTGACATAATAGCCATTATGACTACTATTAAAAATGAACAAGTAAATATTACTTTCATAAAAAAGGTTAAAATTGAATGCAATAATTGAAAAAGTAAGCAAAATCGGTAAAAAAATCACAACTGAATTTAGCATTTCCTTGTACTCTGTGTATTGAAACTACAACCATGTTTGAAATACGTCATTAGTAGACATCTAGTGACAGAAGCCGAAACAGGTTGTTTTTTTAAATAAAAATACTCAATGAAAAAATTAGTGAAATCGGTAAATAAATCACGGAGTGATAAGCTTTTAAAGTTTCTACAGGAGGCATCTCCTGTCCCTTTCTCGCGAAACAGAGCGCCTCCACAGTTACTATGAAAAATCTACTCGTGACGTCACATGCCAAAGAGATGGTATGAAAAGCTACCACAGCTTAGTAATGAGGTACTATAACGACCTTCCTCTGACGTCACTGGCCGCTTGAGCAATCTCTTTCTATTCCGGTTTAAAAATGGTTGTAATTTGGTCATTTTTTGAGATATAGATTTAATTTTTGTTTTCACAAATGTTTATCTTTTAAGGAATATAATTAATTTATTAAAACAAAAAAAATTTAGCCTTCGTGCCTATTGATCTCAGCACTCAGATGTAGTGGGTAAAAACAAAGTATGGGGATGTAGGGGGAATTTCGTGCTCTGTGGTAGCCCAGCCTGCAAGACAATATCAGTTAGTGAACTGCTAATGCTGATGTTTGCAGAAGAGAAGAGCACGAGCAAGAAGCGTAAGGTAGAGCTGGTTCTGCACACGGAGACGCTGCACCTGCTGCTCCGTGACGTCATGAAGCACAAGGACTGCTGGCCTTTCTACGAACCGGTCTCCGTTGATGATGTGAGCTCTAATGATCATTACTTGATGCACAATTTACCGCGATAAACGTATGCTATGTGTTAGTAACCGGCGGGGTGATTACGTAACCCGCAACCAGTTTGCAACAGGCGTAAATTTCGCAATCATTGCTGTCAAACATGACTTTGGCAGAAAAAGTGACGTTTGACAGCAATCGATGAACCAAAAAGTTCATTCTTTTGTTTCCATCTATTGTTGTTCTGTTGCTAGTACTAGTATCAAAGGCCAACGCCTTTGATGAGGGAAGTAAGAGGATGTGGCATGAAGCTACACAGAATATGTTATAGTTATGAGGTCAACTTTGTTAAAGAATGGACAAAAATAGTCACATTTCATTTTAGCCAATACCATTTTGAATGTGCTAAAAAGAGACAAGTATTCCGTTTCAACTTTCATTTTTGATAATAATTTGTCTCTGACGTCACTTGAGACCGCCCTGCGGCTTAAAATCCGCCATGTTCTGGTGGTATTTTGAGCTAGTACGTCAGTCGTCAACTAGCGCCAACTGTCAAACGCAGTAAACAATGGGGCGGAGTGGGGCGGAGTCGGCACCATATCGTGGTGAAAAAGTGCCGCACGTCACGTGACCATGATTCACATCTTCTTCCCTCATCATCATCATCATCATTAACAGCCTGAAAACGTCCACTGCTGAACATAGGCCTCCCCCGGGAGCGCCACTCAGAGCGGCTGCTCGCCTCCTGCATCCATCGGCTCCCCGCGGCTTTCACCAGGTCGTCGGTCCACCTAGTGGGGGGCCGGCCTACGCTGCGTCTTCCAGTTCGTGGTCGCCACTCGAGAACCTTTCTTCCCCATCGGTTGTCAGTTCTACGAGCGATGTGGCCTGCCCATTGCCATTTCAACTTGCTAATCCTAAGAGCTACATCGGTCACTTTAGTTCTCCTGCGGATCTCCTCATTACGGATCCTATCTCGCAGGGAAACACCGAGCATTGCTCTCTCCATAGCTCGTTGCGCGACTTTGAGCTTAGTAATGAGGCCAACAGTTAGAGACCACGTCTCAGTTCCATAAGTCATCACTGGCAACACACATTGATTGAAAACTTTTGTTTTCAGGCTTTGTGGTATTTTGGACGAAAAGATAGGTCGAAGCTTCCCGAACGCTGCCCAGCCGAGTTGGATTCTTCGGGCGACCTCTTTGTCGAAGTTGTACCTACCCAATTGGACAGTCTGCCCTAGATAGACGTATTTGTCGACAAGTTCGAGAGTGTCGTTCCCAACAATTACCGGTATAGGTGGAACATGGGCATTTGACATGATTTTTGTCTTGTCCATGTTCATCTTAAGACCAACCTGTCGGGAGACTCTACTGAGGTCGTTGAGCATGGTGCTGAGATCATCGAGCGACTCCGCCATTATGACTATATCATCGGCAAAACGAAGGTTAGTGATATACTCGCCATTTATGTTGATGCCAAATCTTTTCCACTCCAAGAGCTTGAAAACATCCTCCAATGCGTTTGTGAACAGTTTCGGAGAAATAACGTCTCCCTGTCTCACGCCTCTCTGCAATGGGATCTGTTCCGTACTCTGGTCCTGTAGTCGGACTGACATAGTGGCCTTACTGTACACACACTTCAACACTTCGATATACCTATAGTCAATTTGGCATCGCTGTAAGGACTGCAGCACCGCCCAAGTCTCGATTGAATCGAAAGCTTTCTCATAGTCCACAAACGCTAGGCATAGCGGCCGATTATACTCTTCGGTCTTCTGTATAATCTGGCGTAGCGTATGGATGTGGTCTATGGTGCTAAAGCCTTTTCGGAAACCGGCTTGTTCGGGAGGCTGGAATTCATCAAACCTGCGTGCGAGACGATTCGCAATGACTCTCGAGAACAGCTTATACACATGACTCAAGAGCGAGATGGGCCTATAGTTCTTCAATAAGGTGTTATCACCTTTTTTGAAGAAGAGCACCACCACGCTCTTGTGCCACGCCTCCGGCGTTGTACCTTCAAGGATGACAGAATTGAATAACTTCTGGAGGACTATAAGTACCGGTCTACCACCCGCTCTCAGAAGTTCAGTCGTAATTCCATCCTCACCTGGCGCCTTGTTGTTTTTAAGCTGTTTGAGGGCCATTCTAATCTCGTACAGGCTGACGTCCGGGATATCTTCGGTATAGTGTCGGACTAACTTGGCTCTGGTGTCTTGAGCTGTGTTAGTAGCGGGCTCACGTGTCGAGGTGTATAGCTGTCCATAGAAGTTCTCAATCTCCCTCAGAATCTCAGGCTTGGATGAAATGACACTACCATTCTCGGTCTTCAGTTTTGTCATTTGGCTTTGCCCAATAGACGAATCTTTTGCGAACACCTTAGAGCCTTGGTTCCGCTCAATTGCGGCCTCAATACGTGAAGTACTAAAAGCACGCAAGTCGTGTCGCATGGAACTCCAGATACGTCTATTGAGTTCACCGTAAGCTGACATATCAACTGAAGACTGTAGTTTCATTTCGCTCCGGTCTGCCATTAATTTAAGAGTGTTTCCTGAGAGTTTCTGAGTCCTCTTTCGGCGTTGGATTTTGAAGAACTCAGCTCCAACAGCTTGGACAGTTTCCACCAACCCGTTGTTCAACTCGTCCACTGTGTTGCAATCGGCAAGGCACTGGAAGCGATTTTGGAGTTCTAGCTGAAAGCCTTCGGGGTTTTGGATTTGGACAGGATTTGGACGGAGCGTAGACTTCACCAGACGTGACCTTTCAAGCTTAACATTGATATTCAATGTGCCTCTTACAATACGGTGATCGCTACCGGTTTTAACCTTGCTGATCACAGAGACATCATCGAATATGAGCTTCTTGGTCGTAATCATAATCACCACGCTTGGCAGGCGGCTTGGTGATCGCAGTAGATTATGATGGTGAAGACCAAGGAATGCTGCAGCCCATTCCCTGGATGTTCCCTTAGCCGACTTTTACGGCACCCACGGGAAGAGATGGGGTGGTCCTATTCGTAACCGGGACCACACGGCAGAATCAAAGGCCAAAGCGCATTCAGCGCACAGGCGAGCAACAGGCGGACATCTTGCGACTGATTAGTAAGTGGTCGCAGTCGCTTTGCTAACTGTTGTAGCTGTTGTGATTTTTACGTAATACAATTGCGGAAGACGCAGCGTAGGCCGGCCCCCAACTAGGTGGACCGACGATTTGGTGAAAACCGCGGCGAGCCGATGGATGCAGGAGGCGAGCAGCCGCTCAAAGTGGCTCTCCCTGGGGGAGGCTTATGTTCAGCAGTGGACGTTTTCAGGTTGTTAATGGTGATGAAGTGTTGTTCCAGGATTCATAGTATTTACCATACATTGCGACGATGTCATCCTCCTTCGTCATTATTTTCAGCATTCCACCTGATTTCTTTACTTTTCGAACTAAACATTGGTGATGCCATTTCGACAATGGTAAAAAGGTCAGGGTTTTGAGTGTCATTTTTGAGCAGATATCATTTCAATTAGCTTTGGCTTTTTGTCCAAACACTAACAAATAAATGCGAAAATTTATAATCGAATTCTTTTCACGCTACATTGTTTTGGTCTAAGTTCTAACGAGATTTAGGTCGCAACCCAAAGCATCTAATAGGATTACATACTGTTAATAAAGCCGTAATCCGTATCTGTCGTAAACGCGAATGGAAAGGCTGGTCACATTTTCATCACACTGTGTTTGGAACGAACGAACCCAACAACAGATGTCAAAATTAAAACACTTGCATATGAATCATTCAAAACATTTAGAAGACCATATTTGTATCTACTTAAGGTCTATTTTCGATCGCAGGTGCCAGACTACCTGGATGTGATAGAGAGTCCCATGGACTTCACGACGATAAAGACCAAGTTGGAAGACGGCGAATACAGGACGGATGCTGAGCTGATGGCGGATGCTGCGCTTGTACTGAATAATTGTTACACGTACAACCAGGACACGCATCCGGTCGCCAAGTCAGTACATTGTTTCATTGTAAAACATAATGATCTATGGGTCTAGATGGAAACGTACTGTACATTTTTTTATATGATTCTAGACGAACTTATGTAGAAAATTGCGACCATTGGTTGAAACCGTATAACCATCTTCATTTTATTTTTATAATAGACTGGCTTGCATTTGAATACTTTTTCTCCTGATTTTGAGCAGTAATGTGATCGACGATGTAGCACGTTCACCTATAAAAAATGCTCATACTCTTGGAAACGTCTACATTATAGCTATTCCCCACTGTTGTATTCGAAATCCGACAAATAGCAGAATATTTTATTATGAAGTTCCAACTTCTGTTCCAGAGCGGGCTACCGACTGGAGAAGTACATAAACAAGCGTTGCTCGGAGCTCAACCTGCCTTCCATCCCTGAAGCCCCCGAGGCCCCCGAGGCCCCGGAGGGCCCCCCCGCCAAGCGACCCAAGCTCAAGTGATGGCACGCGCCGCCAGCGCGGCTCAAGGACTACCAGTGTTACTGAGGCTAGTGTACTGTGCTTTATTACTTATACGACAACATTCTTTTTGTTTTGACATGGGAATCATACCGGGACTGCGTGTATTGGGTCGATGGAGGTGTCAATTTTATGTCTTAGTGGCTTTTGCGGCAATTTCGCTACAATTTCGTACTAAGATAGACCATAAAATCGAAGGAGCTTTCCTTGGTAGTACTTGCGTCATTCAAATTTGAATGAATTAATGAATGAGTGGAGTAACTACCTGAAAATGGCATGTGTTCTTCTCACCCTTAGATTTATGTATTATTAAGAGTGATAAAATAAATAGATTTAATCTCAATTAATTTCGTTTGTATGTAGTTGTCGTGATGGCATCGACCCATTGATACACTCCCGGCCGTAATCACAGATAAGATTGATGTAATGACGTCAGTGATGGCTCTAAAATACATTTTAATGGATGCCATGATACGCCCTGATAGTTCATATTTTTATCAATGGAAGGAATCGTCAAAGATGTTTAGTATAAAAATACGTGTCTAATTTCTACGAATTGAAATATGTTCTTCAAGTGAATAGATAAATTGTAAAGTAGGTTTCAGTACAGGTATAATAAGTTAGTATTAAAAATATCTATTCTCTGAAAAGATACGTTAGTAATACACGTCGTTACCGTAACAAATCAACAATATTTTGCGAAATAACTAATTTATTTTAACAAACGCAGGAACTGTGAATCTGCGTTTTCATTTCGTAATCTGTTTAAATATCATTCACGGTGGTAGGTAGTAAATAGAAAAGACAATCAGGCTGTATGGTAACCTAGGTTAAGAGTGTTTGACGTCACAAACTAATATATTAACGATGTTCCAAGTGTAATCCGCGGTTTCATTGATAAGTACTAAATTCAAAGTGGCCATGGTATTTTGAGCTGTTGGCCACTGGCTGCTCTTTACTGCATCTTGTAAATGATGTGGCTGATATATCTGCTAGGTTAACACACCAGTTATTTCTCATAGTATAGCTTTATCATAATTAATATAAATTCTAGCATTTTGTATTGTCACCAAGTTTCAATGTGTTCAAATAAAAAAATTCGGAACTTGACTGAGTGAAATCTTTAAACAAAACAAATTTGTATTGACAATTTTGTATACTGGATATACAGCTGTTGATCGGTAAATGAGTTCATACAATTTGTTAGAAGGTTGATGAGAAAAATCCATCATAATCTCCCGTGGACCCCGTGGTAGACCGACTCCCAAGGCTTGCCACTGACCTCAAATGATATGATTTAAATATTTCTCAAATAGTTTGAAATGTATGAATGACAAAACAAACAAAGCAAAGCGTAGGATAAACAACGACCGATCGTAAGACGGCGCCACGTGTATGCAAGACGAAAATTGTAAGTATTCATTGAACTTTAATCTAAAAATAATCGGTATAGAATAAATGTACTCGTAATATAAACAAATTATAAGCTAATTGTAAATAAACAATGTAAAGAATAACTTAGATTTACGCCCATCCATAAATCCAAGAAATCAGAAATAATTAACTGTATTTGGTGAAACATGATAATATTCTTTTATTATTACGTTCTAAGAAAGCTTAGTGTATTCAAAATAAAAAATCGTTTCAAAGATGTATCAAGTTTGACCGAAATATATACTGGAATCTACCTACATTTTACATTAAATTGTAAGTATGTATGTTTTCTAAACAACACACAGCATACAATATAAAGTCTTTATTTAGTGGTTCATTAGTAGCTTGCCTTATTTTATAGAAATTTCTTAGTTTTGCCCACAAGGAACAAATTGGTTCCCAAACCTTTGAAAAAAGCATCAAATGAGTTTCTGACCCAGAAACTAGTGCAGACACCAAATTTTTATCCAAACTGCTCCCACATTCGAGGATCTGCACTCCTATTCTGAACGCATCGAAAACGTTTCGATTCAAAATCTACACTCTCCGTCCTTTCATTCTAAATGTAGGTTTGTAGATGAAGGAGACGGATAGCGTAAGTTTCGAATCGAAACGTTGTTGTTGGAAGATTAAGGGTGCTGACAAGAAAGTGTTAATTTGACCTAATTACTACCAAATATGAATAACTGCATTTACACAAATAGTACAATAATCCCTAGTTCAATTATATAAAGTGCCTGTAAACAATCTGCCTGTCTGTGCCTGTTCAACTGAAATTATCAACAAATAAAATACAATTTTTAAGAAGTTTTTTTAGTTGCTCAATTCTTGCAATGAGAAACAACGTTAGTTGACGACATAGAGCTAGAATTCCTTAGTTGACAAACACTCGAAAGCAAAAATGTTGGTACAGTATTCTGATAGCGGCTCTACATCCAGTTGTACATTCGTCATCGCGAGACTATTTTTGCTTTTAAGTATTTTCTCAACTGTCTACCTGTATTTAACTGTATCATAAAATTAAGGAAACATTTTGTTTTGTAGATTAATTTGTAAAATATATGGAAAAATTAGAATCACGAGCGGGGATTGAACCCGCATCCATCCATCCCTCAAGCCGGGATATACTTTACTTAGGCTCTTCGCACACGGCGTCGTATCGTATTACGTAAGCGGTGCGGCAGCGAATCGTAGGATATGTTCATGGTGATTACGATAGGCGTAGCGTACTGGCGTAAAAAAGCAAGCGTAAAAAATATAAATTTCTTTAAAAATTCAACTGAATTTAATTTTTTTAGCTTTTTACATGTTCTTACGATACATTTTTTTTTGTTTTGCATTTTTGTTTTTTTTTTTACATTTTTATGACTGAAAAAGTGATTGAATTCACGAAACAAATACATAAAATAAATAAATTAAATAATAAAGTTAGGGCAGAATAATCACCACAAATAAACTGGACAGGTAAGAAGTGTAATAAAATAGTTTATAAATCCACCCAAGACATCTGGTACCATTGACGCCATGATTTCAACTGAGATCTTACAAAACGATACGTTTACGCGACGATTTGTGTGTAGAACACCGCAAGTCACCGCACGAGTTGCGTCGTGACGATACGCTTACGATACGTCTCGTGTGCGAAGGGCCTTAAGCTACCTTGACAAGTGGTCTCATGTTAGTGTGTTTTATTTTGTAATCCCAGCGGCGAATACTATAAAAGGCTTGTGTTATACCAACGTTTTTAGTATTTATTTAAATTTAGTTAGATTTAAGTTCTTTAGTGAGTTTTGATAAATTTTCTTATGTTTCGTTCTACTTATCGAAATCGGTTATGTTTATTGTTTACTAAATTTTATTTGTCTAAGTATTTCCCCGGCTTAGCCTGATCGCATGATTTTATAAGTGGTCGTATGTTTGTTCTTTGTGCGCGATTCGATTGATTCAAAAAATCTTAATGCATTTTTATGTGGTCAAAAATATGAGATCATTAATAATATAATATGCATTGAGGTTAGCGAATATTATTGATGGATTTAACCATGGTACACAGACAGCCTTCTGTAGGCCAAAATCGTAACATTTAGTAACGTTACCAGAAAATTCAGACTGTGATGTTTCAATCCTAAGACAAACAAATGTACATAATGCTAGAAGCTAGAAGGTTCATATTTTTGACCATTAAATATACGGCGCAACGCAAAAGACCATCTTCTGAAACCATAGAGCACGAAAAACATACGCTTCGATGCGAAGAGTCTATTTTTCAATGCTCTGTGGTTAAAACGATCGCGTTAAAGTATCTAGTTAATTATTATAATTCCCAAAAATGTAGCATTCCTCAAAGAACAATTTGTATTGTATTGCACGTTATACGTTAGTTGCGTTGTTTCAATTTTAATGACGATCATTTTGCCTGCTATTATTTATTGATGTAATTTATAGTTTTGTAATTAATTTATATTGTAGTGAATAAAGCACTTGATACAATCGCAAACTTTATTTTACTTCTATAACTTTAAAATGTAACGGGCTTGACGGGTTTTGACAGGCCCAATAGCTCAGTTGGTAGTAACCCTGCCTTCTGAACTGAGGGCTGTGGGTTCGATTCCTACCCAGGACAAACATTTGTGTGATGAACATAGATGTTTGTTCTGTGTCTGGGTGTTATATTGTATTCTATGGATGTATGTCAAACAAAAAGTATCTAAGTATTATATTCGTTATCTGGTGCCCATAGTACAAGTTATGCTTAGTTTGGGGCTAGATGGCGCTGTGTGAAATGTCCACACATATTTATTTATTAACTTTGGAGAGGTAGGAAGATTAAAACAAAAAGTTATGAACAATTTACTATGTATTATTTATTAAATAACACTAAAACTAAAACAACTTAAATGCTCACAATTTAAAACCGTCGTCACTGTATTTAGTTTCACAGATACTTAAGTCACTAAATAATACCTATCAACATATCTAGTACAATAATATTTACATGGCAGTCAACCCCCATGGCAGTTTGGTTACTGCGTCCCAATACATATATTGCAAAACGTTGGGTAAATTCATAAAAATACGCAATTAATGTCTCCAGATATATTACACACAGTCTAGGCCGCGTTCGCTTTGGTCACAGCTGGTTGGTGTTCGTTCAGTTTGGTCCACTTCTCGCTGACCTTCCACAGCCACTGCGCTAGCTCGTAGTCTTGTGCTATCTTCGATGGTTCGGCCTTCTTCATGTCTCTATCAATAAGAATAAAATAGATTTAGCATTTACTTGTTCTTAAAATGCGTATTTAAACTAGGTTTAAGCAGTTTTTATTGTTGTTTTATAAATGCGGTAAACGGTAATTCGGCCAGAGCGGTCTTGGCACTATCACTCATTTTTTTATTTCTTAATTTTTGCATAAAATAGTTCAGTAGTCAGTTTAGGTTTGTTTATGTTGGTAACAGACTAATCTTGAAGATAATGCAACAGGTAAGCGCTAGATAGTTATGAAATTGCGGTACCAACATCCAAATACTACATCCCGTTTTTATTTCACTGACAAGAATAAAATTATCCACATTGATTAAACTTAAAATTATACCTTTTCTAAAAAAATTGTGTAGTGAATTCGGTGTCTTGTTGTTCTCTATCGAGTTTGAAATTGACAAAGAGAAAACAAAGTAGCCACTCTGTTATGCAGTGCTTATTAGAAGAGGGTCTAAGGGTGTTTTGACCTGTAGTTACAGTAACCACTGGTTAAAAACTCAAAAATTCTAACCAATAATTATAATTTGTTATTTATACCTTTAACTACGGATCAAAGAACCCGCTCTAAGTAAGACTGGAAATAAACAACAAATAACACTATCTTACACATAGTAGTCTCCCGCGCAGTTCTCCAGACTGGGATCTAGCGCGGCATGTAGGATGACCTGGGCTCCGGTCTTAGCAGTCTTCATGAAGGGCCAGAACAGCGGGTACACCACGAACCGGGAGACGCTCGTCATCATTGACATGTGACGCGTGATCTTCGTGTCCGTGAGGCCCGGGTCTACTGCCACTACCGATATGCCATCGTCTGTGAATTGGGAAGTAGAAATAAATATGTATCCAAACTACGAGATACATAAAATAGAAATAAATATGTGTTACTAATAATGAAAAGTCTTACTTTTTCTTCTTGTGTAGGTAAGTGGTCAGTCAGTGTCAGAAATTTCCGCCACCCGCGGCTTAACGTGCTGCGGTGCCCGAGCTTGGTAGCGCTCAGTTGTAAATACTACTTTTTACTTAGGAATTAGCTGTGAGCGCTATAGAATGCGAGTGCAAACGCGTGTCATTGAAAAGCTATTCGAAAAATATTTTCTCATTTCTACCATTACGACTAAGTGCAACGAGGATGAGACACCAATAGAAATATCTAGTATTTTCACCTTGTTTCTTTATTAAGTATGAGTAAAGTAGTATTCTGTAGCCATTGTCGAATTTACTGATTGATACCAGAATTCAATTTTGTTATTAGCCGGATCCGGCTATGCGCCGCCCGACCAGTCAAGTGCGACCACACAATCATTACTACCACAAAGAGCACTTACCAAGGGTCTTAAGAGCTAGTTCCCTAGCGAAAAGAAGGTTGGCGAGCTTGCTCTGGCTGTAGGCGGCGGCGGGGTCATACTTGACGGTCATGTTGAGGTCGGCTGGGTCGATCCTTCCGCGGTGGTGCGCGCTACACGTCACCACCACCACGCGGCTCGGGGCAGCAGCCTGGGGACATCACCGATACATTATCATCATCAACAGCCTGGAGACTAGACATGTGTAAGTAATGCAAGTGATATTACAAATGTCATATAACTCGGCGCGTACTGTTATATCACACCATCACTCGAGGGAATGAAGCATGACACATGGCAACATGACTCTGGTGCAATGTATCTCTAGTCTGTGATACGTTATGGATTCCGAGCGGGCGGGGCGCCCCGATTTGCAGCTAATATCACGCGTAATGTTTCATCGCGCGCCATGCTTAAACATTACACGTGAAGTTAGCTACAGAACAGTCATGTTAGGCCGTATTCCGATTCACGCTAATGTTACGTTCCGTTACGTATAATTACATAGAATGGAAAAGTTTGGGTAGTTTATGAGGGCCATAAATTCATAGATGCAACAAAGTTATCAATTATATTTATCTTTTGAGATTTGATATTTTTAAATATGAGTAATAAAGTTTAGTCGCATAAAATAATAGGTAGTTAATATACATTAAGTAAATATGATTTTATATTATGAGTTTAATTATTCCGTAAATCTCCTGTGAAGGGAGTTTTTGTTTGGAAATATTATTTCAGTTATTTTTTTGTTATACAGTTTACACATGTTTACAAGTGATAAAATGAATAAAGTAATGCAATATGTTAGTATCCCTTATTACAGTTATTACCCGACATCACAACCATCACTGACATCACTGTCATGTTTGAAGTCATGTTATATTACGAAGTTATATGACTTCGCTAGGTAATGCCATGTAACATGGCATTACATTCTACTGTACTGTTTCGCGCATGTCTACTGGAGACGTCCACTGCTGAACATAGGCCTCCCCCAGAGAGCGCCACCTCGAGCGGCTGCTCGCTTCCTGCATCCATCGGCAGCCCGCAGTTTTCACCAGATCGTCGGTCCACCTAGTGGGAGGCCGGCCTACGCAGCGTCTTCTAGTTCGTGGTCGCCACTCGAGAACCTTTCTTCCCATCGGTTGTCAGTTGTCACTAATACAACCAGTATAAAATATACTGACTGACAACATTTACATTACATATAGATGAGACGCGCAACGAGCTATGGGGAGAGATATGCTCGGTATGTCCCTTCAAGATAAGATCCGGAATGCGGAGATCCGCAGGACTAAAGTGACCGATATAGCTTTTACAGGCCACATCGCTCGTAGAATTGAAAGAAAGGTTCTTGAGTGGCGATCGTGAATCGGAAGACGCAGTATAGGCCCCACTAGGTGGACCGACGAACTGGTGGAAATCGCGGAGAGCTGATGGATGCAGGAGGCGAACCGAACAAGGCCTATGTTCAGCAGTCAGCAGAGGAGGTCTTCAGGCTGTAGATGAGATTTGAAAGTGCTAATAGATGAGGTTTGTGAACCTTGAGTGAGTCTCGCATGAGGTTGGTAAGCAGGAAGTGTCCGAGATGGTTGACGCCGAGCTGCAGCTGGAAGCCGTCCCGCGTGACGCCAGCCGGCGGCTCCATCACGCCCGCGTTCGTCACCAACACGTGACACGCCGGCTCCTCCGATCTGAACCTTGGGTCCATGGCATTGGTTTGAAAGAAGCTTTTTCTGAGCTGACAGCGCATCAAAGATGTGTTGCTGATATCCAAACTACGGTTATCGCTTCCCATCAGGCGGGCTGTATGCTTGTATGTCGTTCATAGCATAAAAATATGAATTTCCTTATACAATCTTATAGCATTCCGCACAAACATTTCTATTATTTATAACTAGCTTTTGCCCGCGGCTTCGCACGCTTGTGTTATGTTATTTTACGTTATAGTCTAATAATAGATCATGCATTTCGTACCAAACAACAAAATCCAATAAATCTTTTCGAAGCTGAGCACAGTAACCTGTATTAGCATAGGTATAGGTATAACGCAAGCATAGCCGTGAGTGGAAGCTATTTAAGCCATTACCTAAAATGAAATGTTTTGAGTCTAATATAAATTTATAACAGTAAAAGAAGTTTCAAACAAAAAACTACAATTATATAAGTACCTCTTCATATTACAACAAAAAGAAATCATCATCACTTCATTCAGGTCTTTAACAGAAGTTTCAGTAAATTTTGTTTAGGTAGTAGTTACCTAAGCAGGCAGGTACAGTTTAGAAAAATATGGAAGAATCACACACGATGATCCTGTTTTGCTCAGTTTTACATATTATCCGCGCGCTTTTTGTTCCATTTACCACATTTTTTTTACCTTCTAAGTTTGGTTCCATACGAATTGAGTACTTAACTACCTACACATAAGATAGTTACTTACCTACTATAACTATAACCTTCTTGAAGTAACCGATCCTCAATCAATCATTTTCTGCTCCCCTGCTTTATTTAAAAGCCCACAGATCTAAAATATTTTATCTATTAAAAACTTATTTCAACATGTAAGAAGAAGAAGAAGAAGAACAAATCAAAAACAGTCAAAAACGAACGTTACGCGCTATATTGTTAATTCGAGGATACAATTTTATTGCCATAATGAGTACATACATATTATTATATCTAAGTAGGTACCTACCCTTTTTAAACCTTTTTCATCAAATATTTCGTATCATTGGCTAAATACAAATAGCACCTCCGGCTTACTTTAATGCCAAAATAAAAAAAGTTTTAAAATGCGTAGCAATGGTAAGGGTCTATAACTTAATTAGCTATAAGTACTACAGGGGGTCTAGCAAAGATACCAACCACTAACGCTAACGCCAAACGCTAACTCCCAAAACTGTATTGAACAGACATTAGCTGTGGAAAAGGAAGCGATTTCCGAAATTTCATCCTAGTACATTTTGGAGTTAGCATTTGGCGTTAGCGTTAGTGGTTGGTATCTTTGCTAGACCCCCAGGTACCTTAAAACTTCCTTGGGGTCGATCAAGAATGTAGCAGTAGCGCAAAAATAATTTTATCTACCTAATTAGAATGGTAACGTGTAGAAGTTTATGTAAATAATACATTTTACCAGATCGCCAATAAAGAACATTGCTCCCGCCAAAACCCTATAAATCAAAAACTTGAATAAAAATGTAAGCTTCAATATTGGCTAAGTATGATAATCGCGTGAAGCCTTATGAATAATTATAAAAAGT
This sequence comes from Ennomos erosarius, assembly GCA_963580505.1. Classification (NCBI taxonomy): domain Eukaryota; kingdom Metazoa; phylum Arthropoda; class Insecta; order Lepidoptera; family Geometridae; genus Ennomos; species Ennomos erosarius. Next base: position 928,388 of record OY756996.1, on the reverse strand, counting down.
CTAAGTAACTACCCTTTTAAACAGTTTTCAAAAAATACTTCCTATTGGCTAAATACAAATTTTGTCTAATGCCAAAATAAAAAAGGGTTTACAATGCGTAGCAAAAGCAAGGGTCAATAGGCACAGATTACTGAATATGTTACTACTAAGGTTAAGCTATAGGTACTATAAATACAATTTTAAATACTTATTTCTAATGGTAACGCGTAGTAGATTTTTGAAAACTAATACATAATACCAGATCGCCAATAAAGAGTTTTGCCCTCGCCAGAAACCAATAAATCGAAAACATGAATAATAATTTAGTTATGTTTCAATATTGGCTAACTATGATATCGCGTGAAGCCTTAAAACTTATAAAAAAAGTCTAAGAAGTTTTTAGTTTTCTAAATTCCTTGTTCTCTGTGTAGTGCTCATATTCAAGAATGTTCTCATACCTATCCTCTTTTTTAGTTTGGACCACAGATTAACTAAAAACTTATCTATATGTAAATACATATGACTTCCTTGGGTACTTACATAATGAACACATTGTTTTTCTCTAATCTGCATTGCATCAATCGCAGACGAAGTTATCGCGCGATGTATTTCGCCGTAGCCCGAAAAGTGTGATACACTGCCGGTAATGCAGGCGCGCCAATTGTTATTTCCTTTTTTTTGTCTTTTAAGTTATAAATAAAAACATGCATTAAATTACTTCCTTATTGCTTAGTGCAGTGGGAATTGTTCAGAATGAAATAAAAATGACTGGGGTTCCGTACTCAAAGGGTAAATCCTAAACCTCCGCTGTCCGTCTGTCTGTCTGTCTGTCTGTCCATCAGTTACCAGGATGGACTCATAAATAATATAATTTTTCACAGATGATATATTTCTGTTGCCACTATAACAACCGTGATCCGTATTCAAAACGACAGATAAACAGACAAATAAAAACATCGAGGATAGTCAACAGAGATATTTTTCTGCGCCAACTAAACAGCGAAGGTTTGGGCGTATATGAAGCCGTGCCATAATAGTAACAGAGTTTTTTTCTTTAATCTATGTATCCGGATAAACCCGAGATAAAATTACCGTCAGTAGCAGTGTAGCAGAGTAACAATTTTTTCCTCTCATCTACGGTTAGTAGCCAAAATATAACTTACCTTTTGACACTGGCTAAATACCTACACTATGTGTGGAGCCAAAATATAAGAAAAAAACTTACCTTGAGCGTGAAGCGGCCATCTTGTTAAAATCCCGTTCCGTTTCATAAATGAAATCTTAATCATTTTCACCAAAAAAAATATTAACGATATTTAAAATTTAATATATCCTATGTTTTGCGCCGGGTTTTTCTAAGCTTATTAGTGAAAACCGCATGAAAATCCGTTCAGTATTTTCGGACTTGTGCCGTAACAAACAAACAAACAAACAAACAGACAAAATGTCTAAAAAGTAGCTTAACGTGATCAGCGAAAAATTTCAAGCCAACCTGTGTAATTTTTTTTTCGATATCTTGCATTTACAGATTTTTTTATCTCTATAGTTTTATTATATGTATAGAATAGAAGTTATACTTGGACACATCCTTAAAAAAGAGCGACTGCATGTCTTGGCTGATAGTAAATATTAATAATAATCTTTTTAAATGTTGTACGCTCCTGACTATTATTAATTTAATGATAATGATAATGATAATAATAATAATAACAATAGTAATTAGATTTGACGTAAATAATACAATTAGAATTAAATAGGAATAGGATTATTGACATGTAACAACATAACTTTTATTTTAGAAACCACTCAAAATGTACTAAAATGTGCAGCGCCCTTGCAGGGCACATATATTGATCCTTAAGACAAGCTACTGTTTAATATATAGTCTGTATTATATGTGAGCACAATAAATGAATGAATGAATAAATTGCGTTGTATCAAAAATATTTGCTCTCAACTCTATATAGGGAAACTACTTGCTGCAGGAAAAACCTCTTTATAGGGGGTAAATACGTTATTTTGCGCGTTTTTGTTAGAGGGGAGGCCTGTGTTCACCAGTGGACGTCTTCGGGGTGATGATGATGAAGACGTTGTTTTGTGGTACCAAATGGCAAGCCATACCAGTAGAGCTGAAGTAGTTGTGAATGGTAGTTTGATATTAATTATTACTGGTAAGTTATAGGCCCGTAATAACTAAACGACCTATTGGTTTTTCTTTCTGTGAAACGGCCATTACGGTGTTGGTTGGTTAGTAAATGGTCTAAATAACTAGAAACTACTAGTTAGTTAGCTAGTTTGTGATAGCAAATGGTAAGTAATTGTAGACACATACCTCGCCACAAATTCCCTGATAGACTTGGTACTGGCGAGGTCGCAGGGGCGGCAGTACACGTACTTGTTGTTAGTTTCGAGCACGATGTCGCGGCGCACCGCCTCGCACTTGTCCATGTCGCGGCATGCCATGAACACCTGCGCATTCACTCTTTGGACATTTCTAAATCTTAATTAACATGGCGTAGCGGGCAAAAGTTATGTGTGCCGAATTGCTTGTACTAATAGAGCGGGAACTTTTCCTCCTGTATTTTTATTATTTGGCTTGCTATATTTGACATTAAACATTTCATCATCATCATCAACAACCCGTAGACGTCCACTGCTGAACATAGGCCTCCTCCCAGAAAGCTCCACTTTGAGCGGCTGCTCGCCTCTTGCATCCATCGGCTCCTCCCGGTTTTTTTCAGTTCATGGTTGCCACTCAAGAACCTTTCTACCCCCATCGGTTGTCAGTTTTGCGAGCGATGCGGCCTGCCCATTGCCATACACTTAATCACCTATTATAATTGTTTGGAATAGAAAATGCTTTATTGCACAAACAAAATTTGTAGGTACATAGGCGAACTTAATGCTAGAGAGCATTACCTTCCAGTTAACCTGGGTGTAACGTGGAATGTTGCTTAGAACAATAACTTTAAGTATTCTCATTTTGGCTGGTAAATGTGCTAAAATTGGCTTATTTGAAATAAACAATTTCTCCTTTTTTCTTGCTTTTTTTTTAATTGATTTTTTGCGAAAGGCAAGAAACTTGTCGTAGTGGCGCTCTATGTTCAGCAGTGGACGCCTCCAGGCTGATTTGATTAAATAAATCAATAGGTGCGGCCGATGCAGGGTAGGGGTACCTTAGCCCCTCGGATGGCGAAGTCCCAGGCGGCTGCCTGCCCGATGCCGCTGGTGGCGCCGGTGATGACGACGGTCTTATTGTCAGCGCGTACGGCGCGGTCGTACGGCGGCCCGCCGTACATGTCCCTGGAATAACGCACATCACATCATTATTAACCACCTGAAGACGTCCACTGCTGAACATAGGCCTCCCCCAATAACGCACATACTGTTCTATAACTTAATATACAGGCTGTTCGGCAGAACGTGTGCCATAGGGTAAGGGGGGATAAGTAGGATCACGTGTAATATTATCGCGGCCTTTGTTTGTAAACTTCAACAGCCAATATTATGGTGGCCTTTTTAAATCTCAACAGGCTCACGTCTACTACTACTTAGTTAAATTATCTATTCTACTTTATATTGCACGCCGAACCGATATTTTTAAGAAATGTTATATGATGTTACATCAGTTAAAACCCCGGAAAAGACAGGATGCTTTTATCTCAATATAACATAGTTCACAGCGAAACCACGGGCAGCAACTAGTTCTTACGCAAACACAACACCACGACAGATTTATGTGTGCAAAAGATATTTTGAATAAGAAATGGGGGTAGATCGGTCCTATCGAGAGTGGATTGATGTTCCGTACTCACTTGAATATGCAAACCGCCCCTGCGGTGGCGCAAACTGCGCTGGCAATGGTTATTGGCAGGTTGGGTATCCACATTCTGAAACAAGAAACGTAATTTTTAGAGTTAATCAAGTCTTAGAAAAAAGCTTAAAGGGGAAAGAGCAACTCACCTTGCTTGGTTTCTCAATAGGATAAAATCGTGAATGTTCTACAAATAAAATTATGGTCTAACGGGCACACGGGTAAATAAGTGAGGAAAGATAAGACACTACATTTTTAGTTCTCGAAAGTGGTCCGGTTAAATTAAGAGCAACGCATACAATTTACTGTACGTAAAAGATATTCGTCTTGACTGAGAAGAATTTGTAATGTAGATGATTTCGGGAAAAGATTTTGCGCGTATTAGATTTAAGGAACCACGTGCCCCACCTTCCCCCTTTTGTAGATCTAATGAGGATTTATTTTAAGGTCATTAAGACAGGCCAATAGTTTTCGTTATTTTATATTTTCTCTTCATAGTTTACTTCCATGTGGTGGCTAATGTAAAGTGTCGATATCTTATAACATACAGTGCGGTTAACTTATATAAACGTAAAAGTCCTCACCGAAATACGTGACAAAAGGGTACCTACATAGTTTATATAAAAAGCAATGTACTGTATAATAAATAGATTTAAATAAAGGTAGTCTTTTCTGGTGTTATACAGGTTGTGTTGAATCACGGTCAACGTTAAGTGAGAGATAAGTAGTGATGGCAAACTTAGCCGCTTTGAAGTTTAGGACTTTGCACATGAACATTGGACACTGTTGGACTGTCTTGTTTATTTAGAATTTTTAACATGCACCGGCGTAATCCGCAGCCACATTCAGAGTAGTAAAGTTTCGTTGTCATCACTTATTCTTTAATTGTTGATTTTTGTTATACTTTTCGATTACCGTGATCCTGTTTGTACCTACTATTAAAGGTACCATAAATATATTATAGTAATAGGAACATTTTTCAACAGCATCTCAAAACGTTTTGTCACATATTTCATTGAGAACTTATTGCTATCATATATTTCAGTCTGCCGGTACGGAAGATGATCATTACATTTTAGTCTAAGCACCCACACGTATATAAAGGGTTTAGTTTGTTTGTATATGAATTATGAAAACGTATCACTTTTGAAACTAATTTTGAAACCATTGACTGCTCAGACGGAAATTTTCCAATATTTTGTTTGTAAAAAAACTGTGACATTCTTTCAATTAATAGGTAAGAAGTTCAAATATTTTACACATGATGTATAAAAATGTAAGAAATCATTAACTACTATATTGAACATTTTTAAACTGTTATGTAGACATCATTAGATTGAAAAAATAAAAACAATAGGTTAAGTAGTTGCCTCGATATCCCCCCTTTTAAAACCAACAAGTCACAAGAGTGGCGGAACTGTGTGAATAAAAAGAACATAACATCTTTCTAAAAAATGCCTTAGTGTGTACTGTGTAGATTAAGGTAAATTTAAGCCAATATAATTATTATTTTTTCATTATTCTACAAGGCCTTCAGGGTACACCAATGTGCAGTATTAAGCTTATTGATGGGGGTATACAACTATACACACCTTGCATTGATATGGGTACAGTTATTATACAGAGTGTTTTACAAAGTATGGTTAAGTAGAACTTAACCACTATTTATACTTAACATAAAAATAAATTTATCAATCTCCAGAGTTAATTTTACATTGTATTTAGTTATATACATATTCCATATTACTGGAATCAATGCTAAGGTAGTACCCCATCATAGGCTCTTAAGGATATTCTTACACCACTGATAATGTCATTCATTTATCTACAGTTTGGTCATCTTACAATATTTTATCTCTACAATTTCGGCCATAGACTGACTTACTAACTAAAGGTATGAGCTAGGTAGGTAGGTATATATTTTACTACATTTTCTCTTAGTTCTAGGCACCGTTTTAGAACTTTTGAGAACCATTTGGAACTATCTGTAACATTTTAAATATGGCCATAAATTAATTACATATATCTTGTAATATTTTATTACAAGATATATGTATAATAATGTGTTCCAACCAGGATTTAATAATTTAGATTTACTCATTTGGACTACCCATCTCATGTTTAAGTGATGTTTGTAAACATTTTAATAATAAAAAAAATTAATAAAACTGTTATTCTAACATGCCACAGCCTGTTGTAAGACTAACCTATCTTCACTGGTATTTTATATTACACAGGTAATTTACTTATTTGTATAATTTTGACACGGTAAAGTGTAATTGAAATAAGATTTTAATTAAATAACTTTTTATGTATTGCAAACCAACACATATTTTGTATGGTAAGCGAATTTATATGTTTAAGCTTGAAGTGGTACTTATCTATTTTGTGGTTTTAATGCCACTAACTTTAAATTAAGACTAAGTATAAATTGACCGAATTTCGTTAGTTTTTAAGCCAAGTTGAGACACGAATATATAATGTAATAAACGAACATAATATAATAACATTTTATAATGAAGCAGTATAAGTACTGTAGTAAGTAGGTATACAATAGGTATTATAGTAGCATTAAAATAATCTTGAGCATTTTAAAACTGCAAATAAAGTGTTAGTACCCACATAATATTAACTTCTACAATCTACATACCGATTGCTTAAAACATAAATATAACACAAAGTTAACATATAAATCCATAATAATTAATAATGTAACTTACGAATATAACACTTATATTAAGAAAATTATTATTAACACTTATATCACATGTGCTTTGCTAATTTGTCAGTGCACTTCGTAACGTTATTTAGTACATAAGTTATGTACTGTATTGTATAGTACACAATAAAGCGTGTTGAAGAAACCAGACAATAATAGTTTTGGGTATAGAATAGAATGACTATTGCATATACATACCCATAGAAATAACTATGATATTAAGTAAGGATCAGTCAATATATTTTTTGTTTCTTGTTAAATTGTAAAGCCATTTATTATTTATATATTTTACTATAGTTAGTAGATAAAAGCAAAAATATAAAATGGGCAAGAACTCAATTCACAATCAAATCCTTACTTTAAAATATGTTTTTCGCGAGATTATTTTTTAATTTTTTACAATAAATATAAATTGCTCCCTTACATTAATATCTACATTGTGATAATTTATAGTTATCTTATTTTTTAAATAATATAATAGTACAAACTCAGGTTGATTTTTTTCAGTATATTTCTTGTGGAAGACCTACTTTGTTAAAACAAATGAGAAATCCTATTGATCTAAAGAATTAAGATATAGGAAAACTGCAATAAATGGACTCTTGTTAACCCACTTATTAGCTTTATTACTAGAAAATCCCTACAATGGAATATACTGTATATTAAACTTAAAATAATAATAGTAATACTGTGTAAAGTAACATAGAAATCTAATTTCTAGTTCTGCTAAATAACTAAGACTAATACTGATTATGAAAAAAATTCAGGTATATAAATAAACAGTAAGGACTTCCACAAAAACAATTAGAAACATTGTTGTTAAGTTAAAATATTGTGCAGTACAAAAAGGTTAGTGTAACTTAACTATGATTAATGTTAACACTATTTTATTTTATCTAGTAAAGCGTAAAATTATTGTTTCGTGAGTATGAACTCTGCCTGACTCGAGCCAGAAGACTAGTTTATTGTGCTTCTAAGGTGTGATAGTCAGTCCTCAGTCTTGCTAAAGGACTATGAATATGGTTGTGTCTCAATATCATACCAAGGGCTCTAAACCACTCGATATGCTCAGACTGTAAGCTCACTTGAAGCGTAAGATATGACTTCAATTTTGACTAGTAATGTTTTGATCATATTCAGGATTAGCTGGTTTTAGTATTCAGGGTTGTTGTGCTTTTAGACTTTCCATCATTGGGAGGGAGGGGCCTAGCTATACCAACTCGGACCACACCTCTCGCAGCCCCCTTTAGAGCCTGGACTGCTTGGTCTAAGGTTGCATTCCGAATACTCACTCCGTTCACCGACATGACTCTATCACCTGGCGAGATTTCCCCATGCTTCTCAGCGATACCACCTGGTACCAAGCTCCTCACCACAATGACTGTGCCTTGAGGATCAATAGGATCTTGATAGTCAAGTATGGAAAAGCCGAGACCTTGGTCTCCTTTGACAAGTTGTATGATCTCTTCCTTGCTCTGCCACATTGCTAGGCCGGACACACACTCTAATGAACGAGACTTTTTAGACTGGTTCGAGTGATTTGTCAATGTTGCAGTACTGGAAGTGTTTATAGAAGTGTCAGATTGGGCCTTCACAACTGCAGACAAGTTGTTGAGGCTTCCAGATATTATTTTTCTAGCTTCAAAGCCCTCTCTGTCTGAAGCTAGGTTAATAAGAGGCCTTGGACCACTGTCAATGCTACTCCTGGCACAGACTAACCTGACACGGCTCGGTAACTGCTTCAAAATATGAACCACCTCTGTATGAGTCAAGCCGTGTAATCTGTACTCGTTTGCTTCTAGGAGTTCATCTCCAGCAGAGAAAGTCCCCTGTTGGCCAACTGGGCCATCCGGGAGCACAGACCTAATGTAATGGTGAGGTCTCACTTCTTGTCCCCCTTCCACATCAACTGTTCCTTCAAGACTAATGCCTAGGCCTTCTAATTTACTTACTTCTGCTACAATTATTTCTTTTCCTACACCCAATTCTGTTTTCCACTTCTTTTTTACATCTTCTTTGTCAACAGATAATATCTCATCAAATCTCTTGTCTAGCTCTTCCTGAGTGGGTTCAAGTACATCCCCAACTTCTAACACACTAGAGTCTATAGTTGTGTTGGATTCCGGCTCGGGATCTATATCTATGGTACTATTATCAGCTTGGGAAGGCACTGGGAACCAGGAGAGTGTGGTTGTGGTTGGTGAAGGAGATGGGGGGCGCTCCTCATTGAATATGGCTAATTGAAGTTGTTCAAACTTTGGACCTCGCAGATATCTCTCTAATACTAAGTGGACCGAGATCCCAGTATTCCTCAGTTTCTCTACAGCCTGAGGATTACTCTTATCTGCTAATGATACTCCATCTACTTCAACTATTCTATCGTTTATTTTAATTTTCCCACTCTGTTCAGCACTACTGCCTTCAATGATACTTTTCACAAATATCCCAGACAGTTCCTCCTTCTCGCAGACGTAGCCAGCTACCGTGATGCCCAGTCCATACACATTCTTATTCAAATCAACCTGAATCGTTTCCACTTCTGGTAAACTTGGTATTTCTACAACAGGAACCGTGATAGTAATAGCAGGCGATATTGTATCTGATATGATTGGATGATCAGGTATCTGCATAGGGTTATCCCCTATGACACTAACAGCGGCAGCAACAATCCTAGCCTCGACATCTAGCATCTGTCCATTGATGTAGTCGGTGAAGCCTTGGGACGTGTCATAGACGGCGCCGTAGCCGGTCTCGATGAGATGTCGGTCGAGTTGCTCCGGATCGGCGAGGATCTTGGTGGGCACGAGCGCGGTGCCGGGCAGGGGGGCGCGCAGGGCAGTAGCGGGGTCGGCCGGGCGCGCCACCAGCAGGCGGACGACGGGCCCGGCCTGCCGCAGCACGGCCGCCACCTGCTCCGAGGTGAAGCCGCGCAGGTTCACGGAGCCCGCTTGCAGGACGTGATCCCCGCTCTGCAGCCGCCCGTCCCGGTCCGCCGCTCCGCCCGGCAGCACGTACTTAATCACGACGCCCGTGCTGCGCCCCCCGACCAAGTTGAACCCCAGACCGTTCCCGTCGTTGGAGAGCTCGACCACTTCCACTTGCGCCCACTCGGTACTCAGAACCATCTCGCACAGCCTCACCATCAGGGCCCTTCCGATGTTACGTGATGAGCTGAGCGCGGAGGTTATACGCTCCCGGTGACCACATCTCGACTTCCGCGTAATATTAACCGATAATAACACTAAGTAATGCTAGCCAAAACCCAATGCACGCTGTGCTTAGCGTATTTTTCGCAAAAAATAATAAAAAATGACATTTACATACTTGCTGAATCGGAGACAGCGAGAATGTGGCCAGCTGCAAGCACGGATGTATGCAGAATAAAATATAATTCTTCCATTTCTACTATTCACATAATTTTATAAGAGAATAATGTAAATTATTTATAATTTGTTCATTAATTGATAGTTTTAAAAAATATAAACCAGAACAAATGAGTGTTTTTTTTTTAAATTGTTTTATACTGACGACGCCTAACGTTATAATGAAATAGTAAAAAAAAACTGTATTAAAACATTTAATTGTTTCGAGCGATTCGTGTGTTAGAGCTATTGTATAATCCACTACCACCCAACCGATAGAATTATTAGAAAAAATGTTTCGAATTTTTGGTTTTCATTCGGTTTTTTACTATTTCATTATAGCTGTCAAACGCATTCTTACGTCAGGTGGCATAGATTTATATATCAGGATATGCCCGAAGGAACATTTTATTTTGTCAAAATGGCGTGGGAAAAGTCAGCGCCATCTATTAGATTTCGCGTGAACTACGACAAGTTGAGAAAATTAGGTGCCTATCGCTGCCATTATGTCCGTCAATGTTTATGGTTACAATGATTATTCCAATTATAAATTCGATTATTTTGTTACAAAACAGAGTGTTATATTGAAAATATTGAATTACTTGCGGTAAGAAACTTGGTCTTTCTTTTTACTGCACTTTTGAGTATAGATTGTGCAACCCTTCACAATACAACTTGGCATATTATTTTTGTGACATTCGACCGATGCCTTCTAACTTCCATCACAGATAGGCGTGAGGCGTATTTATCGTCGCAGGTAAAAGTCACTGATAAAAGAAAGTCACAGTCAGTCACAGCGACAAAACACCTCCGGGAGCAGCGACACTGTGACTTGCGCGCGAATCTATGAGAGCGTGCTAAAGTAATAGGTGCATCCTTTTCTCACGAAGGCGTCTGTAGCGTGCCAGAGAGGGACAAACCTAGTATTTTTTTCAAAGGAGCTGTGACAGCGACATGTTTTGCCAGCCGTCAATTCAAAAGTAATAGGTGCATCCTTTTCTCACGAAGGCGTCTGTAGCGTGTCAGAGAAGGACAAACCTAGTATTTTTTTCACAGGAGCTGTGACAGCGACATGTTTTGCCAGGCGTCAATTCAAAAGTAATAGGTGCATCCTTTTCTCACGAAGGCGTCTGTAGCGTGCCAGAGAGGGACAAACCTAGTATTTTTTTCACAGGAGCTGTGACAGCGACATGTTTTGCCAGCCGTCAATTCAAAAGTAATAGGTGCATCCTTTTTCCACATAGGCGTCAGAGAAAGACACACCTATTATATATCTACATCCTGTAACCGTGACTTGTGCCGCGAGTAAAAAATACTCGCTAGTATTTATTCACAGGTATATGTCACAGGTATGGCTGAGTCACAGTCACAGAGTCACCTAGTATCTCGATTTACCTAGTACGACCCACCTCTAATCACAGACTGAGCGCTAGTGGATGCCAATCTGTGAAATTGGCTCCCACTTTGAAGTGACCTATAGACCAGTCATTAGGCCTGTCCTTAATATATATGTCTATGTCAGGTGGAGTGTAGTAGGCGCGAATGATCTTGATACTCAAAGAGTTTTTTTAAATTGCTATTAATTAAAAATAGTAGGTACTTGAAAATTTTTATTTTCTTATACTGTAGCAGTTGGTTATAGTTATTTATGATATCGGTGGACCGACAATCTGGTGAAAACCACGGGGAGCCGATGGATGCAGGAGGCGAGAGGCTGCTCATGGTGGGGTTCAGCAGTGGACGTCTTCGGGCTGTTAATGATGATGATGATTATGATGATTTATGATATTAAGGCGATAAGTTGGTTTTTACAAACAAGTAGACAAATATAAGCCCGACACAAAGCTGAGGGCTCAGCATAGTCACGAGTTTATAGAAACCAATTTCCGCACGTGTATCATACCCTTAGAGCATCTGTAACTGGAGATGTTAACGTTATAATCCGCAAGCACAATTTTCTGCCAATTTCCACGGGGGACGAGGTAGACACGCGCGTTTACATGCGCAAACGGCGCGTGTAAACGCATGCTGCACACCATCTTAAAACACGAACACCGTCATATAATCTAGCGTAGTCACGCAGTGTCTACACGCACACTATGGTATTGTAGATGACCAAATAGTACCATATGACCGGCAGAGGGGAACGCCTTGCCTTGCCACCCCCTTTTATAAATGCTCTAAGATCATACCACGTTTTTAAACACATTTGTGAGAAAACAGTACAATAGATGATACTGAAATGTTTCTAATCTTATATTAAATCGAGCTAAATCGAGCTAAAATGGTACGCATTTACAATGCAAATGGTCCTGCAACCACACATCTATTAGTTTCATTTTCTAATTAGTATTAAAGTAAGACAAAAGTATCGAGCAAAAGCACTTCCAAGACGTTTCGGTCTTTCAGTTTATTTATTCCCGTAATGTGAATCTTCTTGGTGGTATTCTTATATATTTTTGTGAAAATTTCAAAGGCTACGCACGGCGCCATATATATTCTATAACTTATGATGTGGTAAAGTAGGTTCTTAGGTGAGAGTACCTATTTACCGCACGTTCCGTTGTATGATGCGTCATATTTAATTTTCAATGTATACAGGGTTTTTAAATGCATATTTTGAGCAAATATGTTGAAAAGTAAGTTATCCCATTTTTTGGAGTTATTAATTTTATCAATACCATATCGATGTATTACTGTGAACCTGTATTAGACGGGTAAACTATTCATTTATTTATTTATTTATTTATTTATCTAAGATTCACAGCTTATTACTATTTCCACTATAATACAGTTATATGCTATGCTGAACTTATGCCAAATCGAATCTACATTTTGTATTTTGGACATAATTTACAGCCAATTAGGAGAAGCTAGGTATTATAGGCTATTCATTATTAGAAATTCCGATACTAAAGAATGACGAGAGACTGCGCGCTTGCTCTCGTCACCCGTGACACTGTCTGTCGATAGCACGCTCAGACTGATTTGGATTCAGAGCACATCTCTGATATAATATTATCATATTGAGTTTGGCTAGATTTGGACCGCACTTATAGTAGTTTAGTTATTATGCCACACCGACTATTTAGTAGATAATACTTCTGCAAAAACAGTAGAAATCATGGACAAGAGGCAGGTAACTCAAATCTTTATGGTAGAACGTGGTAGAATACAATTTAACATGTGCCATCTATTTTTTGCATTAGGTAACTAAAGTTGTTGGTGCTACTCATCAATAGATGGCGCTGCCTTTTATATACTTTAGCGACATCTACATTAGTATATTTTAAAATAGTGCTACTCTTCTACAAAAGATGGCGCGTAAATACATAACGTGTGTGCCAGGTTTGTAACGGGGCTGGCACACTGCACAGAATTGATGAATCGTCTACATTTGGTAATTATTTATTGTTTGTGGTGTCCATGTGCAATGTACATTTTACGTAAGCTGAATTAATAAAGAAATCTAAAAAAATCTGTTCTACATTCATTATAGATGTGGAATGCACCTAAGTAATAGGATAATTTATCCGTGCACATCTTCATACTGATTCTCTAGTAGGCTAGGGACACGAGGTTTCCACAAACATCATACATCACACATACCTCACTTTATCGCAATTAATCAAGCATAAAACTGATTTTCTTCACAGCGCTTATTTCTGCAAAAATTATAACTATTGTATAGTTATAGTTTCGTAGCCACCACCGCAAGCTTCGATTCGTAGTGCCGCGTAGCATCTTGCCGATATCGTGTTAGGCCGCGTTTACACAGTCATGCAAGATAACTTCTGCAATAGGTATGTGTCGGACTCTGTATCAGACAGCAGCTTGCATGTACCTATCGTAGCAGGTGCACCCGCGATAAATTTTTTAAGATAAGTGATTGGTGACTATTAAAATCGTGCACCCCCACTAGGTGGACCCACGATCTGGTGAAAACCGCGGAGAGCCTATGGATGCAGGAGACGAGCAGCCACTCAAAGTGGTGCTCTCAGCAGTGGACGTCTTCAGGCTGTTGATGATGAAATCGTGCAAGACTTCTGCGAGTTTTCTTGCATGGTTTATAAGCGCGGCCTTAATCTAACGAGAGCGCTCATTGTTCTCTCCGCTGATACTCCATCCAGTCCAGTTATGTTTTTACCTAGAGGCACGGTAGTTTATTGGTATCATCATCATCAGCTCTGATGGCGGCTACTGCTGAACATAGGCCTCTCCCATTACAGGTAAAGGTACCTAATGTAGGTAGGTGATGATTATAGGTAGGTAGGTACAAACAGTGTATAATAACTTCGGGTAGGTACACTAAACTTATCTATAAATACACCTAAATAATTAGACAAAAGGGTAGGTAACAATTCATTTATTTTTCTTTTGATGATTAGAATGGTTATATTATTATGATGGAATTTAAAACCGTAGGTAAATAAACAAATAGTTATAGGTGACATATGTTTGTATGGTCTACCTAATTATATAGGTACCTACCTACTTGTTCAGATCTAGCGAGTGTGGACCAGCGGTAGGTCATGCCACTTACAAACCGATTCATCCTGGTTCCAATCCCGCTCGGTCCTGGATCAGTGACTTCCACACTTCACATAACTGTGCGGTATTTGCACTCGATCTTACAACGGTAAAGGAAAATTGTTGTTGGAGGTTTTATTGTTGTAAATAAAAACCAATAACTCTATGGGAGTTTTGGCGGGAACGCGGAAAAGTTCACGGATTGTATTATTTTTCAAAACTTTTGCTTTTTCCAGTGTTAATGTTTAAAATTGGTGGCTTTTACGCTTTAGTGCTGAATTACGAGCATGAGTGTGATATAATGTGGTGTAACGTGATTTATCGTGTTGCTTCCAAAACTCCATAGAAGCTTCTAGTAAAGTTGCCACCACTTTGCAGGAGCATGACTTAAACTGGACTATGACTGCCTGACTTAGACTGGACCATGACTAAGACATGACTTTGCGTGAAATATTTTATAACACGATGAAAATATAATACTTGACACTGGCTAAATACACTATGTGTGGAGCCAAAATATAAAAAAAAAAACTTACTTAACGCTTTCATTTGCATTTCCTGAAAACTATAGCCTTGGGTCTACAAATCGAGAGTGAACAGGTATCTTTTACTAGGTGGTAGAACTTTTCTGCAAAGTTCGTCTAGGTAGGTACCACCGCTTTGCCAGTTATTCTGCCGCCAATCAGTAGTGTGCAAGCACTACCTACCTGTGTTCCGGTTTGAAGGGCATTGTAGCTATAGTGAAATTACTGGGCTAACGAGACTTTATGACCTGATCTCACAGTCTATAGTAATCTGATTACTAGCCTGTGTGATGTCTCAGGATGACGTGCGCAGTGCAGTGTCACGCGAAAATTTTATTTTAAAGTTTCGAGTGACACTGCAACTGTGGCAGCCGTATCGCTTAACACCAGGTAAACAACTAGCTCGTCAAGTCATTCATTCTCTTAAAAAAAAACTACTAGGCAAGCACGTTACATTCTAGACCGCATTGTCACTTAGGTACCATCAGGTGAAAAGTGGTCAAATGGCCTAACGTTGATTAAAATTAAAAAAAAAAAATTAGAATTGTTGTCTGTGTGTCTGTATGGAAAATATTTATGCAAAAACTAATGAAAAATGTTTCAATATTTAGATTAATGATTAAGCGCTATTCAAACCGGCGCGTTATTCGCTACTGCTATGGGTGGTGCTCTAGCCGTGGAACTTAATACAAAATATCGCACGGGATCTCATACATTTTCCTCGATGCATATGCGGTATTTACCGGTATCACAGCGGTAGCGAATAACGCGCTGGTTTGAATAAGCCTTAATCATTGATCTATTGAATCATTTTGTCAATGAAATCTGTATTGAAAACACCGATTAACGACTTACCGTAGTTTGGTAAATACGAGGTCTAAGTGACGGAATCCGTAGAGAGCATTATTATCCAATGCTCTACCTCAGGCATAGTGGTATTTATTACACTATGCCTCAGGCGAGGCGGATGGACTGGGCCCGAAGTCTGCTGTTTAATTTGTGTCATAATGGCTCATCAATCTATCATTATGGTAGGTAGGTACCTACCATAATGATAGATTTTGACACTAATGGTAGTCTACATACCATAAGTAGACTACCATTCGTTGTCAAAATCTATCATTAGGGTACCATTCATGAACCATTAAAATACAATTATTTTGTAAACACCTATTTGTTAATTCTAAGAGTGATAACTTGTATCTGGCTTATGAGTACTAGTTCTCCTGTTCTTATATTATTTAATAAGAAAGCTGTTGGTTGTACAAATAAATAATAATAATAATAAGCAACATCGCCTACCCTGATTCCAAGAGGCTAAGTGAGACCCCTAACCCCTGGCTTGCCTTAACTGGCTGTCCGGAGGTGGAAGTCGCAAGAGCTAAGAACCTAAGCTCCAGGGTGGAAGTGTTAAAGGGCATGCACACCTCTCGACACCCTAAGCCACCCACACCAATGTTGCTTCCTCGGCACCAATATGCGGTAGCCACTACAGGAGGCCCATTTAGTGGGTGGCAAGTCATCACCTGCCTCAAACATTTTGATATGAGACAAAATTGGCAGGTGCCGTTTTCTCATTCTATAACCCAATGTCACCATTCATCAAAAGTTCACAATAGCCTAGATTTATTTTATACTTTTATACAAAAAATAGTTTATAATATGTCATACCATGCTTATTCAGTATTAATAATTAATTTTATATTCAAAAGGGCCTCTTGGTGTTACATTCGGCTCCACCAATGCCTTCCAAATGTCCGGGCTAGACCCGAGAGTCCACAGAAATAGAAGAAAATAATAATGATAAAATAACAATTGAAATACTTAGCAGACTTCGGGCCCTGAACCGTCGGAAAAATAATCATTTTTGAGCCGCGCGTGCCATTTTGTCATACACATTACCTATGTATTAATCATGTGATTCATCTCCTCAAAGCAGCACTTCTCAATAAGTTATTGGACTCTGTAGTAGGTAGGTACCACAGTTTTTTTTTTCTCTAATCGGTGGTAGGTACTTACCTAATTTTTTATTGCTGTAATGAATAATTAGATTAATTAGTATCCTATTGGTAACACCTGCAAAAACTGCAAAAAAAGTAATGTCTTCTTGTACAATTTTATTGTGCTGTAATCCATCCAACATTCAAAATCTCACAGGTACCTATCACACTTTCTTAATCAGCTGCCTGGGGCCTATTTTTACAAATTGTACTTATTGTAGAGCTATTCACTTTAGATCTTCCACAGGGAGCTGATGGATGCGAGAGGCGAGCAGCCGCTCAAAGTGGTGCTCTCTGCGGGAGGCCCATATTTTCAGCTGTGGACGTCCGACGTGATGATCATGACTTTAGAGGGCTTTTAGGCCTTCAATTGAATCGTGTTAACACTAAGGCCCCTGCACAGTTCCCAACCCATCGGAAACGTTTCGAATAAAAATCTACACTCTCCGTCTCCTTCACCCAGAATGTAGATACCTAACAGAGACAGAGAGCGTAAATTTTCAAATTAAAAAGTTTATGGTGGGTCAGGAATCGCCTTTGAATGGACGATCTTTTTTCCAATCTGCTCTCTCATCAGCTCCTTGGGTCCAGCTTCATAAAAGACATGATCACTCCAACATTCCTTGAATTTTGTTTTAGTTCTCTCTGGAACAAATATTAACATTAGGTAGTCGGATTACCTTTATCCAGTCATTGAAAAATTGCCCCTAAAGGTTCTAAAACCTTAGTAATAGCTCAGTACCCAATAGTTTTGGTGCTTTTTGATTTTGGTGATATTACCTACCCTACCTATTATATAAAAAGGTAGGTAGTAAGCACCAAAAATTCGTCGTAATACGTCTCAATCTCTCAATATTCAATGAAACGAAATAATATCGATCCACAGATTTCATAGAACAAGTACTTACCTAAGAATAAAAAAAATCTCAATAGTTCAATCAATTAAACTGTTAATTGAACTAGGTACTGAGAATAGGCAAAGCCTGCATGGTGAATAGGTAGGTACCTACCATGCAAAAGCAAAGCAAAGTTTTAACGCATTCTAATGGCGAAAATGTAAAACTTAGAACAAAAATGGTTTGTTCAAGTGAAACCTATGACCTAAAAATTTTACTTTGTGATTTAAAAATAGGCCTATAAGTATAAAAAAGAAATAACATTGTGTGTCTGTTTCTCTGGCTTTCACACCATAACGACTGAACTCAAAGTCCAACATTGGTAGATTGGTGTCCCGCGTTGGCTACAGCGCACAGCGGTGCACCTGAATCGCTATGTGATTTGGATGAATTTTTACACACGAATTGTTTTAAGTATTACTGGCAATAATATCATATCTATTCCGAAAACTGAGATACCTAACCCGCAGAAAACGCGCCCTGAAACCATGGAGCCCCACCATTTTCTAAAAGGTCGACATCAATCGCTTTAATTTCATATTGAGAATAAATAGAGTAGGTGCTATATAGGATAACATTGATTATTCACTCATTTATATATTTTCTTAAGTTTCTTTTTTTACAATATTGATACAAAAATAAATTACAAAAATACTATAAAAAACTAAACCTAGAGTGCCGCCGGCAGCGGGGCAGAGCCCAAGCTACCGGTGGTCAGGGCTGCAGAGTGAGGGTCCTCCTGACGATATGTGCCGTGTCAAGTATACTGTCTTCTGAACCTTGATCCAACTGGTCTCGGCTCTTCGCTATTGATTATTATTACTTATTGTTTCTTCTTCTCATGTAGGCAAGTGGTCAACCCTGGTGTCAAAATTTTTAGGCCGCCCAAAGGCTTCTGACTTGG
Organism: Ennomos erosarius; assembly: GCA_963580505.1. Classification (NCBI taxonomy): domain Eukaryota; kingdom Metazoa; phylum Arthropoda; class Insecta; order Lepidoptera; family Geometridae; genus Ennomos; species Ennomos erosarius. The sequence continues at coordinate 909,660 of OY756996.1, read as the reverse complement.
CTTAACGACTATTGCCTTATGACAGCTGCCGGGACCGATGGCTTAACGTGCCCTCCGAAGCACGGTAGCGCTCAGTTGTATAATATACCACTTATTGCTGTAGCGGTCACCCATCATAGTAGTGACCGCAACGAACGTTGCTTAATTTTACCGATCGGTTAAGAACGGCTAGTTGAGATTGGCTACTTAGTTATGTTGATTAATTCATAAAGGAATAATGTGAAACCACGAACGGGATTTGAACCCGCATCTATCTGTCTCCGGGACATGCTTTACTTAAGTTCAAGTGACAAGTGTTCTCTGTCCCAAATTCTTTTCCTGTTTATTATGCTGGTCCTAAGACTTAGGATAGAAGAATTTTTTGCTTCAAAAATTATTATGTAAGTAGGTAGGTACTTGGGTGGTTATTTTAATGCTTTAGGTACTTACATCTAGAAAACAAGCATAAGTATTAAGTAGATCGGTAGTACCGATCTACTTATTACTTAATACCGATTCGGTACCTACTTAATATCCCCCTCCTGTGATGGGTGCCTAGTAAGCTTTTTAAAGGCCTATTCAAACCAGTGCGTTATTCGCTACCGCTGTGGGTAGCGGTATACCACGCGGGATCCCGTGAATTAAAAACTTACTAGGCATTAACTTTACTAACTTTATTTTCATGCTTCAATAGGACTTAACATACACGCAATAATAATGTAGAGGCCTTCAAATTTGTCGTCTTGCAGCCGAGACCGATGGCCACGAAAGGAAACAGTGACACTTTTAGTTTGTGATATTATTAAATGATCAAAGAACGTAGGAAACTGGATTGGTTCTTCCAATCTGTAATTTTTCAGGAGCTTTTCAAAGTGGTGCTCTGTGGGGGAGGCCTATGTTCAGCAGTTGACGTCTTAGGTCTGTTGATGATGAGGTACCAACTTAGTAGTACCTAGTAGTAGTACCTAGTAGGTACCTACTGTGCCTACCTAAAAAAAAGTACTCGTATATACTTATAGGCTTAGGTTTTTGCCGTAAAAACTGACTCAGTGATAAGGGCCACAAGACCAAGACGGGGCCATACTCAGGCGGGAACTTGAGGGCATGCAGCTTCACACCATGATACCTACACAATTCGTAACCAATATATTTAAAAAAAAAGCAACACTATGATCTCGGCATACCTATCTTATATAAACTTATAATGTAAGGGTAGCGTGATATGTAGTGTCTCTACTCTACACAGTTGAATAGACCGTCAATTCTGATTAATGAGTTAAGTACTAATGAACAGAATGTCACAATGTGTTTACAGTGAATATTTCCAACGCGATAATTAGCGCGGCGGGCGCAGGTCGCGGGGCGCCGCCGAGCGCCTCGCGCCCCCCCACGCGGCCGACTCACTGCGGCGGCGGCGGTGCGCGCCCGGCAAGACGGTCCCGCGCCCCTCCCGTCGCTCCACCAATGGCAGCGCGGCCCTCGCACGGGGGGCCGGCCGTCGGGCCCGGGGCGGGGCCCGTGGAGTGGCTGCGACCCGCGCCGGGGGCTCCGGCCGCCACTCTCGCCCCGAGAGCCACTAGAGGCTGAGCCGTCGAGTGGCGTCGAGTGTCGGCCGGTCGGATGTCCGCGGAGGGCGGCGGCTACTCGCCGTGTCCGGCGGAGGCGCTGCCGGAACTGAGCGCTGCTGAGCTGGCGATGAGCCTATCGCCCAAGTCGGCGCTGCTGCAGCAGAACCTGTCCCAGCTGCAGCTCCAGCACTCAACACCGTTTTCCGTCACCGATATCCTGTCGCCGATCGAGGAGTACCGCAAGTTGGAGCTGGCGAACAACCCGCCGTCGCCGTACAGGTGCGTGGATCGATCGAGGGGGGCGCCCTCCACCCGCTGATTTTTCGAGTGGCGAAGGTCCCGACGAGAGTGCTTGAGCCGCGCTCCGACTCGAAGGATATAGTTCGGTGACGTTTGTTTGTGCAGGTATGTTGTGATTGCCGGTCAAGTGATGATGCGGTTCGAGTGTGCGGTCAATGATGTGCGATGCCCTACGAGAGGCCTTATGTCACACTTCGGTTATGGCGACTAACAATTGAATCGATTTTTATTATTATTTTTCGGGATGACAAATTTATTATAAAATAAATAAAATTGTATCGAAGCAACAATTATGGACCGAAGTTGACGCCTTGTGGAATACCCGCGCGTGCCATCGCTGTTGTGCTACATGGCTGTGGAGGCTTATTATCATAAGTAGGTATATTCGAATTAATTCATTCGCGGCTAATTAACCTGTGAAGTGATCAACAAACAATTACCTACAAGAGGCTGTTCATTCATTAGTCAACATAATCATATGCCATTCATAGTTCTTCACTAAAACATACGGATGTTTTTATAATCAAGATGAATTGTGATCTTTTTGGTTTTAATGGGTTTTTTAGAAATTAATTAGTTGCTGATGTAGATCTTATTACAAATAGGTACTTACAAATAGAGATTTACAAAATCATTTCATGCTTCTTATTTTTTCAGATTTGCTATTATTTTATTTAGGTATATACCATGAATTAAAATAATGGATTTCATTAAGAATTATTTTTATATGAGTACAGTTTAGGAAAACGAAACCTTTCTTTACCTACAGCCGTAGCCTTACAACGGAAGCACCTATAAATAAGTATTATTTGAGACTTGGACCAAAAACAGTTTTCTAAGAATGAAAATAGTGGTGTGAATTGTGAGATAACTTCTAAAAATAAAGTGAGTAAAACCAGTTGCGGTTTCAAAGTGCCTAACAGGATATTCATCATTAATTTCCATATTGACGTAATTATTTTGACTACTTAAAAAAATACCAGATGTGAACAAAAACTAAGGTAAATAGTCAATCGAACATGCGATATGCAAATATATTACGATTTGTTTATTCAATGACAGAATTTGGACGTGTTTTCTACCAGTGGCCAGTGTGCCTATTTTTTAATTAAGATCCAGTAAGTAAATTAAAATATTATTAATAGTGATAGCAACAAAAATTTGATAAAAACTGAGAGCCAATAACAAACTGAATGTCTTAGTTTTGGAAAAGTGACAATCATTGATGATTCTCGATCTTGGTGTAATAAATTAATTTGCTACTAAAATTGAGCGTAGCACCGCGCCCACTGGCTGCAATATATGTATTAGATATCAGAATCTGTGGGCTGCAAAATGAAGAAAAACAGAAAAAAACAATAGTGTATTAACCTATTAGGTACCGAACTCAGGACATTTTTCAAATTCTTCTTCTTTAATGGCTTTCTATCGCTTTTTTGCAATAATTCTGCCAATGTCAAGTGAGTAAAATTTGTACGGTTATGTCAAGTCAAAGACATATTTTGTCAGTCAAAACGCCAACAGTAAAATGGTGAATATTTTACTGAAGGTTTAAAAAGGCCGTTGAAGCAAAACCAAAAATGCATATTTCTCTAATCTTGAAACCATTTGCCAACACTCGTGCACGTTCTCAAACACTTAACGGATAATAATCCACTCTTATTACATACACATTAAAATTCAGAATACACAGGTTTTGAAAAATAAATTCAAAATTTGCAACCGCCATTGTCGGAGTTTTTTCAGACCCGAAATTTTTCAAGTTTAGGGTAGATTTTTTTTCTCTAATCTGTGAGCTTATGATTTGTTAAAGTTTTTAGGGATATACCTAAGGTTTCAGCACAGATAATAAACTATAGAAGATATAGGTGTAGGAACCTATTTTGATTTTGATCAGCAATATACCGTTGTAGGTAAGTAGGTATAATTACAAAGTCGACAAACTAATTACCTTTAATTCAGTAATAATTTATTTTTACTTACCTATTACGTACGGGACATAACGTATAATTGCAGAAGCTGCTTAACAATTTACTTTAAATGTGAATTAATTGCTGTTTTATCAGTAGACAAAATATAGTACCTACTTTATTTATTTTATTTTAACGTGCAATATGCCTACTTATTTAAATACTTACAATTAAAATGTGTGCGAGTAGGTAGGCAGATGTGGGCGACTTGCCTGCTAGTAGAGCAGAAGTAGGCCTATTTGAAAAGAAGAGTCTGGCAAAGGTAACTCTGCAGTGGAATATTTTGGAACCATGGATGAAATAAAAAAAAGAAGGATTGAGTTTCGATTGACATCGAACTGAAGCCCAAAATGGCAGACATATTACATATGTGTGTCAGATGAAAGTAGGGCGACCGGCTGCATATGATGTGAGTGTGTGCGTGCCCCGCTCGTACGTACGAAGCGTTCCGGCATCCTAAGGGTGTTTCAGTTTTGGATCAGACGGAATTCCCTCCTTTTTTTATTAGCTCCATGTTTGGAACCCCCAGATTTTTTTTTCATATAGCAATCGGTTTTTTATTCCATTACCTGACAATTTCATAACATGTCGAATTTTCTGATTGGTTGTGTTTTCGAAAAGAAGTAATGTATCAACCAATTAAAAGTGTTAAAATCTTTTTGAAGTAGGTATGCACTGTGCTACCCATGGAGGTCTATGGAGAGAGCCAAAATCTGCCAATGCGGCGTTGCCGCTCCGCATCCTTCGTGTAAACATACTGTCTTGTATCTCTGTCTAATACACGAATCGTCGCATAGAGTATGCGAGAAAGCGAATGTCGGTACGGCAACGTCGCCTTACCGACACCGCGTGTCATGTTCTGACAGTTTGGTGTGTCATGAAATTAAATGCGAGAGCATAAAACGTGACAATTTAGTGATTATATTGTTATTAGGGCTAAATATTGTATCAATAGTGAAATTGTGTCGTGTTGTGCTGTGTTTTGTGCATCAAGAGTAACCCGAGGAGTCGAAGGAAAACCAGAATCATCATTTTATACGTTAAAGTTTACTGGCTATTTTTATGTTAAACATCGAAGTTTCGAAGTAAATATGCATTTCATATTAAGAATATACGTTTTTTCCACCGTATAATTACCATGCGATTGCAATTACTGAAAGATTTAATGCTTTAATTGATATTTTTGGGATGGGCGATTTTACGCCTCTCGAATAGTGATGTACCTACACTGTCCATTACATTTTGTCGATATTCGTAAATCTTCATACATTTGCACAAAATTACTTTGGTTTTGGGGAGATTAAAAAGTAGAAAATCTCTTTCCTTAAAAGTGGCTGAATGGATTTAGATCAAAGTGCAAACAGAATGAAAAAGTAGGTGTAAATCTGGCAATTTAAAAATAGGCACCTAACCTACTTTTATAAAATACAATAGGTAGGCCAGTGTCGTCTGGCTTCAATATGAGTTATGAAATTAATAATAAACTAGCTGACCCGCCCCGGTTTCGCACGGGTTTATTAGTTTTATGCCTTACCCTGTTTATGGGTAAGAGAGAAGCAAAAGTGAAAAATATAGGGGGAAAGGATGAATAGATGGGACGGCGAAGGGAGACAGGCGCACCCGTCCCATCCATTCATCCTTTTCCCCTATATTTTTCCCTAAAATAAATATAGGGGCTTCAATACAACAAACGTGATTTTTTGCTCGTTTTTATAGATAATGGTACGGAACCCTTTTTACAAATTTAACCATCATTTTTAATGAATAGAATAAGAAAACGCGAATGTAAAATAAATACTAACTATTATGGAACAATGTTATTTGAACAGCCTGAAGACGTCCACTGCTGATCATAGGCCTCCCCCAGGGAGCGCCACTTAGAGCGGCTGCTCGCCTCCTGCATCCATCGGCTCCCCGCGGCTTTCACCAGGTCGTCGGACCAAAACCATTTTTCACTTAATTTTTTCTGCTTGTCTGTCTGTCCCTCCTTTGATTTCATTTTGGAGGGGCATTCTGCAAGATTCGGAGGTAGTTCATACTTGGGTATATTTGCGAGCAAAACTCAATAAAAAACATTAAAAGTCTGTATTACCAAAGCGCGAGCGTAGCGAGCACGAAAAATCAGAGATTTTGGACAGTAGAAATGAACGCCACCGTAACAGGAGGGATGTAAATGAATAAAATACGCGCGAGCGAAGCGAGCGCGAACATTTCATGGAAGATTTCAGAAAAATAAGTTCATAATGGGTAGTAATTTATCTCAATCAGAAAAATAGGCAATGATCGTTAAACATCAGCGCGAGCGCAGCGAGCGCGAAAAATAAGTTTGTAATGGGTAGTAATTTATCTCAATCAGAAAAATAGGCAATGATCGTTAAACATCAGCGCGAGCGCAGCGAGCGCGAAAAATAAGTTTGTAATGGGTAGTAATTTTACCTTTGTACAAAAACAAACGAGCAAAGCTACTGTGTGAAATTATTTTTGACCCATCGATTTGTAATTATGCAATAAGGATCGATAGCAATCAATTTTACTGTTATATAATGGATTATAGATACTAGTTTGAAACTTTTGTGGCTGCTCCTCGAATGTGTAGTGGTTTAGCACCCATGCTGTGTAAAAGTGCACCTGAATTAAATGGAAATTACGGAATTCAAATTTTTGCTCCGCGGGCTACCGCAAATGCCTTCGCGGTCGACTGTTCAACCGCAGTCGATGCTTTGGCCACCCCTGGTATAAAATAAATAAATTAGGTACACGTAGATTAAATACGTAATATTTTAATAGTGGGCACTATAATTTAATACCTTTAAGCTGTGCAATTTGGCAATTTCAACAAGCTACCGTGATGAAACTTCATGCCGGTGGCCACAAAAAACTACAAGACTGGTTGGCATTTTCAAAATTAAACATTGCAAGACAAGTGTTTACGTTGTGGCAAGTGGGTGTTGGAGTCACACCTATGATTTTTCCGCTATTTGATAAATAAACATCAATTTGCATAAAGGTTAAATAAATTCTTTTATATTATGTTATGAGGCTTAACCGTGGTTTAGGTTGGTACTTACTTAATTCAGTTACCTAATGCAAAGAGCAGAACACATTAAAAGTTTTCAATGAAAAAAAATAGTTCATCATATTTAAAAATTTTATTACTCGATCTAACTACTACAATAATAAAAACTAAACTAAAACTAAACTAGCTACACTACCTACTACGAAGAACGTAAATGGACTGTATAATAGACCGCGATGGCCTATAGACAGTCCAAATGCTCCAGCCCACTGCCGGTAGGTAGCGTACCCAACATGCTGGCAGCATTGCCTCGTTGAATTGCATGCTGATGCGAAAAAATAACCGGCATGTTGCCTTCTAATGTTAATTAATAATTACCTAATTATAACTAGATAAGAACATTGTATTTAAATGAATTAACTATTATTAGATTAATAGTGAAGTAGAGACCCGCCAAATTGAAAAACAACAGTTCTCAATTAAAATAACTTCCAATTAGCGACAGTACCGACTAAAACGCTTCTAAAATTTAACCGCCCTGTCAAAATTCAATTTGTCAGACCAAACATCGTAATAGCTGTACCAGGGGTGTGCTGAACCAAATTCAAAACTTACTATCTTATATTATATCTATCCCTATTTCAAGTGGCATAAGCCTCACAGTCGAGTAAAAAAGGATTTCGCGGGTGGTGAAGCGTTTGTGAGGATGGAACGATAGACGGAGATTAAATTGTGTAAATAAGGATTAGGCAGATAAGCCGCCATTGTCTGAGTGACGAGTTGGCGCCTCTGTGGAATAACGAGAGATCTGTGTGTGGCAGATTTGGGCCAGCCCTATTAAACGGGATTAACATTAATTTTAAGTTTCTTTACTTGTGCAATGATTAATGGCAAAAAAGAAGACATGTATCACCAATCTAATATATTATTTATTTAGGTAGGTAAATATGTTTTGTTATACATCGTCATAGTACTACTTTCGTTATTATTTCTTATTATCTGCGAAGACTCCGAATATTATACATTTGAGATAAGTATCGAAATCCATAGTTTTGAGAAAAACCATCCACCATTCTCACACCAAATAGCCGCAGAATCTGCGGCGCAGATGGATTAAGTGAAACAACTACTTAATTGGATTGGCTCCTTACCTACCCCCTGAATCCACCACTGCACAGAGATATTAGGGTTTGATAAAATGTATTCCCGTTCTCGTAATTTTTATTAAAATCTAAACTTTTTCTTAAAATGTAGCCTTCGAGCTTAGATTGTGGCCACAGCCCAACTAGCAAATCTGTGTGCTATAACGGTCGAGAGCACGCTCCTACTTTTGCTTTTTAATGCTGTAAAATTGTTGATAACAATCGAGTAAAGGTGCTATAAACGTTTACTCGACGCGATTTGGGCGCAGCATATTCAGATTAAAGTGCTATAACTGTGGAATAAAAGTTGTAAAATAGTGCAATAAACGTTGAGTAAAAGCGAAAAAGTTACTATTACTCAGCTCTTTAGCCGAATAACAGTGAATGAATTATACTAATTCGACTTATGTGTTAACGTACATAGTAATTGCGCCTATGGAATATTAAAAGTTAAGAAAAATTTATCGGTTAAGTATTATTATGGTTGAGTTTTTACGTAACTATTGTCCTATTTATCGTTTAGATGGTCAAGACTGTATTGTGTACTGTATTGTGTGTGACTGATGAAACCAGAGGCCCTTGTTCATATATATTCATGCGCCCGCTTAATTTCATAATTTAAAAATAAAGACATAATTTAAATAAAATAAGTTTTTGAAAAAAGTATCGTTTTATAATCCAGTTTCTATTACACGATGTTTATACGACTATTAATCGAATAAAGGAGTTTGTATTACTCTTATAGAACATGATGCAGCCATGTTTAATAAAATTCAGGGTTCCGTCACCATATTTAAAGAACTATGAAAACCCTTTCTTATCTAAATGAAAATATTTATAATTTTATATTATTATTTTATAATTTTTTTATATTAGGGTTTTCTTTATAGGAACAGTTCGTTTAATCAGCACAAAAAAATGGACGAACTTGTGCTGTAAATGTTTTCCTGAGCTCTGTTAGAGCTAGAATCTGCGTAAAAGTTGACTAAAAGCATTAATAGAATCAAATGTCCTATAATAGCATTTTGAAACTCATTTACTCGACTTGTTATATAAATGTGCAGTAATAACAATGTTGCTAAATAGTGAATAAGTTGCTTTTACTCCATTTTTATACAATCAGAAAAGAGTTTCGAGTAATAGGCTTATAAAAGCGCCCTATTCAGCGAATTAGCTGATCCGTAGCTATTACAGAACTATTATAGAACAAATATGCTGAGTAAATATGAATTGGTCACGTTAATTCAGCATCTTTCAAAAGGTTGAGTAAATGGGCTATAATATAGTGCTGTAAACGTTTATTCCACATGATATAGCATCATTTTGTGAAAATTGCTAAAAAGGTCGAGAAGGCTGCGGTTATACGACAAGTTGGTGTTTTAGCAACCTTAATTCAGCTTTTATTGTACTACACGCTGTGTAAATCAGTTCTTATTCGACTGTTTTGCTAGTTGGGAGAGCTTTGAAATATATGACGGTCGCCACAGCGAAGCCATTTTTTTCTTTTTTTGCTCTGTGTTGTGTGCCAACAGTCCAATAGGATGGTAAAGATGCCCCCTTGTAGGTAGGTAGACGTATTGACAGCAATCATAACATTCCAGCTTATTAGGTACTTATTAAACGTCGTAGGAAATGCTTGCTTTCCATCAGGCTGGTTAATACGTAACGAATTACTACATGAAAGGTAATTCCAGCTGCTTATTCCAGGTCTAACTCCTCCGGGAGCAGCATCAACTCCCCTCTCGGCCCCGCCGCGTCTTGCGGGATGACGGCGAACCCGTACGGCGTGCCGCTGTACGGCGGCGCCCCGGTGCAGGGCTACGGCTGCGCGCCGGCCGACCTGCCACACTACGGCGACATGCGGAGCGCAGGCTGGTACCCCGCTTCCAACGACCCCAGGTTTGCCAGTGAGTCGAAGTAATTTATCTATTCACATATAATTTTTTTAGATTTGGAACTGTGACATGAAATTTCAGTAACGGTGGCCGTGTTGATATTCTACGCTATTGAAAGCACCAAATAATTTTAAAGTCTGAAATTTGGTCTTCAATCGCTATCCCGACGTTGCGTAGGTACTTATAATCGACAAATCATGTAGCAACTGACGCCAACGCTACGGTGATGATAGCATTATTGACAAACATCATCAATAATTTAGTCTGTCACACGCCGAAGTCGGATTTTGAGCCAATATGGGATAACCATAGAAAATAGTACAGGTAATACTTATCTAAGAGACCATACTTTACCTATGCCTCTAACTCCTCTAAGTAATAAAAAACAGTACCTACCACAGAGCTATGAAACAAATGACGCTTCGGGAGAAGCGTTTTTTTTCTTTTTGCTCTGTGGTACCTACCTATATAATATTATGAAGCATTCCACCATCATAGGTAGGTACCTAATTTATAGAGAGGGCGGAATTGTAATACTTATTCATAATACTTTATATATAAAGTATTACGAATAAGTATTACAATTATACCAATATTAAACTACGACAAATTTTTATTGGTATCTCAATAATTCGCAATGGCGGCTGTGTTTACAGACGCATGCGCGCAACTCAATCCTCGCCAATATCCACGCGCGTACAAGTGCTATCGAGTTACAGAGGTAGCTGTCGAACGATCACGATCACGAACAATATAATTTTAGTAGAGAGTTTGTTACATTCATTTTGATAAGAAAAAGTTCAGTAGTACTTATTAAAATAAGTGCTATTCTTGATCCTTACACTATAATGAGTTACCCTTAGAATCATCATCAGCCTGATGAAGATGTGCACTGCTGAACATAGGCTTCCCCAAAGACCGCCACTTTGAGCGGCTGCTTGCCTCTTGCATCCATCTGGTTCTGACCAAGCTATATCGGTGACTTTAGTTCTCTTGCGGATCTCCTCATTTCGGATCTTGTTTCGCAAGGAAACACCGAGCATATAACTCTCTCCATAGCTCGCCGTGCGACTTTGAGCTTACTCATCAGGCCAACAGTAAGAGGCCACGTCTCAGTGCCATAAGTCATCACTGGCAACACCCACTGGTTGTTTTGGACAAAATTTTCGTTTTGCGGTATTTTAGATGAAAAGACTACCGAGCCGAGACTGCCGATGCGTATACTTAGTTTAGTACCTACCGGTCGTTCGTAGCCACTTCGTAGCTATACAAGATGTAAAATAAAATCATAGGTACTTTAAATCAAATCATGGCATATCTTTATTTATTATTTCACTACAATAAAACTGTCTCGAATTGCAAGCTCAGTGCTCGCCCCATCTGTAAACACCATTAGCTCTACGGCTCTACAATAAAAAATATTAAACAAATATAGCGTGCTCCCGCCGCCCGTTAGCGCATCTTTTGTGATGAGATGAGGTGCCGTAGAAACGTCACGCCTTTGAAGTGGGCTGCGGACAAAACTATTGATTTACTACCTACTTACATAACAAACAAACTAAGAATATAGGTTTACCTGATTTTATGGAAGGATTTAAAAAGTAGGTATAGACTTCAATTATTAACCTTATATTTATAACTGGCTGATCCACCCTGGATTCGCACGGCTTTATTAGTTTTACCTACGCCTTTAAATTAGTCCTGTGTCGATCGTGATTTACCGAATCAAAATGAGCGAATCATGCCCTCTCGTGACCGACCAAGTCGTTCAATCGTTAAAGACCCGGGTCCTTGGAACCGACTGAGTGAGTGAGACTGACTGCACGGAGACCGATCCGTGACCGACCGAACGACCAGCACAGCGGTATCACTTCAAACTAACAATTATTGTGAAATCCACCTTAAGCGCTGGTAAATAAAGTACTATTCCGCACTGAATTGGTTTTCGAGACTGATGACCGATCCACGTGGTTGAATCTTTTGACTCGGTTAAATACCAATTATTCTGAAATCAACCTTAAGTGCTTACATATAAAGTACTTACTTTTCCGCATTGCATTGGTTCTCGAGACCGATGACCGACGTTTTGATCGAATATTTTGACTCGGTCACTTGGCTAGTCAATCACGAACGACCGAAATCTCCGAAAATGAACGATCGACACAGGACTACTTTAAATCTCAGTCTAAAGGAAGAGGGAAAAAGATGAGGGAAAAGGATGAATACACCTATTTACATTCATGAATGCTAAACTTTATATGAAAAAATATATTTTAATTTAAGTACCTGTGTAGTTTCACATCGTCAGCGGATATTCCTTAGCCGCCTCTCACAACACCCACGGGAAGAGATGGGGTGGTACAATTCGCGAACCGGGAACCACAAGACACCTGTGTAGCTTACTTAGCTTAGTCGAACGCTGTAGGTACAGAAATAACAGAACCTACACTATACTAATTTCTAAAGGTAATGTAAAAAGTTTGAAATAGACTACCTACTTACCCTCTAGGAATCTCGCCTTGTCTCTTCTAATTTCCAATCAAATCTTTACTCTACTTAGTGCTGCCAGTAATTTGATAGTTATTTACTCCGGGACTCGGGAGCAATATTATTGTCTAAGTGCAGGTGCGTAGGGTATCGAGTTATTATTTATGATGTCGTTACAAGTGCAATGATATCGATACTTACTCATCGTTTTTTTCTACTAGATTGTAGATATCTCTAACTAGGTATGTATTCTAACGGGAATAAATGGTTTTTTGTTGCTTGATAAAGTTTAAGTACATAACAATATTTATAACAGCGTTAGGAAAAATAAGGAAAGAAGGAAGGGTGTAATGTAATACATGTAATATAATAAGTTAACGCCAATGATGTCAATGGGGAGACAAAAAGGACTAATAAGGTCCAATCGTGGAGAAATATTTATAGGAATATAGAAGAAACTACACACAATAAACGCAAAAAATCCCTACACCCAGTTATCTTGATATGGATAGATAGATAGATAGATAAACCTTTTATTGAAACACACCAAAACAATAATGAAAAACTAAAAAAATCATAAAATTAAGTAAACAAACTTAACCAAAGTGTAACAATAGGCGGTATTATCGCTCAGAGCAATCTCTCAGAGACAATTTTGCATGGAAAGAAATAACGCAGTAATAATGAGAACAAAATTTCCCCTGGTACAGCCAGTTGACATGTAGTGTAGGTGGACCACGGGCAGTGATAGTGATGACTGGTAGATAATGACCAATAAACTCAAGAAAATACGTAACGTTCGTTGAAGTTTCGACGTATTCTTCTGTGCGGAAGTCCTTTTTGGTGCTCTTTTTACGTGCTTTTAGTGAATGTTTTTATCAAGTTTTTTACTGAATGTCTTGTTTGTATCGTTATGTTTAATTTATCTCCATCGCTAGTTTTTGGTGTAGGTTAGTAAGTGACATCCAAAGTATTATCGTGATTTATCTACATAATTTACAGTTTTTCTTTGGTTTTATTTTCTGTGCTTAAACACGTATCAATATCCACGTATTATTGGATGTTTACATTGTGTGTGTCATACATAGCTGCCTTATTCACATTGTTGATCGTTCACTGCTGGTTAAATTGTATTTCAAGTAAAAAAAAAAGTAATAACGTCTATTGAAAAATCGCCTTGACTACAAGTCACCAACAACAGGAATATGTAATACAGGCATTATACAGGCACTTGTCCATTCTAATAACTCAAGTGTCCTAATCAATACAGATCGAAGCTCGAAACTAATTTCAAAAGCACTTGAGTGCCAGCGACACCCGACGCCTCTCAAGACAAAGCTGGAGAGAAACCCGACCGAGACTGACAGATTACCCGGTAGTCGGGGAAAGTACAAATAGTGGAGTCAATCATCGCTGGTAGCAAGATATCCAAGGAAATCCAAGTTTATGCCATAGCCGGAACGCTTTATAGAATGGTTGTGGCCGCAATCACCTTTACCACCCTATACCGCTAAGAGCCTTATATTTATTTTTTACTTTATAAGTACACTAAATTAATCTATGGATGACACGTGTTCTCGAGTTCTGTGATTCCAGAACGTGCCGGTTAAGCATGGTGGTTTCCTTCACTGTGGAAAATGATATTTCAAACTTTAGAAATAGGTAGGTACTTACATATAAAAGTTGAAAACAAACAGGTTATAGATAGGTGTATAAAGGTAAATATTACTAAATAATATACTAGGTAGGTTAGGTACACGCAGTCAACGGGACGATTTTAGTAAACTGTACCTAAATTACCATTAAAAGTAGGTACCGTACGTAATAATTATAACTGACGTTATAAATTTCGGAACTCGTCAAAGTATGACAATAGACAAATTATTATGAATAAAAATCAACAGGACCGTAACTCCAAACAAGCGGAAAATTTACAAACAATTAAACAACCAAAATACGGCACGCTTCCGCCAAGATAAGCATCTCTAAGAACAGATTAAAACGGTAAACCCAAAAGTGCTGTCCAAGCAGAAAAAACACGCTCTCGAATACCGTCCACCGAATTATTAGACAAAGATTGTAATGTAAAAGAAAGAGTGGATTTAGACGGCTACCCTGAGGCACGCCGTCGCCTCCCGTACCTGCAATGCAAGGGAGCCGTGTACGCAGAGACAAAATAAGCAATTCCATCCGATCGGTCCCATGTTTGTCCACCACTAGAGTCTTGGCTGGGTAAACACGAGGCCTCACGTCCGCAAATACCATGAGGTCGATGGAGTCGGACGCTCTCGCCCCGTCCACGCTTCAAATTATTTTTGTCTATGTTAATGCAACACACGTATACGAATAAATATGACGCTCTTGAAACGTTGTTACTTAGACAAAAGTGGTCTTACCATTGAGTGCTGTCTAAATACTGGTAATTTTTGTAAATAAAACATGAGTTTAAATGTGTGGAAAAGACACGGTAAGGCTTCCTATAGTTACAATCATAATGTCGTAAAGCTGAGCTTTCAGTAGGTGAAAACTAGCAGTTGAGAAACATATTGTATGTCAAATGTATGCCCTTTTTAGCATAAAAAAAACGCATGATTTTTATATGTAATGCTTATGCTTTATGACTTGAGAAGAAACCCTATTCGCATATTAAATTAACTTTTTTCCGACCAGCAATAAGGAAGTCGACTGATACACGCCATTACTTTGAAAAATTAAATGACAATCTCGGAAGCTAAAAAGCTCGATACCTGCAGCATTTTCAAGTGTTGCCATACATCAAACAGAGTCACCAACACTCGCACACGGTCAGCTAGCTGAAATTAAAACTGCCGTGGGGAAAAATAAGTGTGTGACACACTTAGTTTCCATGTAGGCGCGGCTAATACGCGCAGAGTGGATGCGTCACCGGCAGGCGACCGCAGTTTATCTTTCTTTAGAGTGGCAACACTGAGGGAAATAGCCACGAAAATGTTTACTATTTCATTCCCCGACATCTGCGACCACCGTACGCTGAAAGTGTATCCAGCTCTTTATAAAATGCGATGGCTTAAAATATTTTATTCAGACTTCGTTTAGTTGGGAATGTTGGGGTTTTGGTGTCATGAACCTACAGTTTGCCACTTAAGTAGTACCTATATTACTTTTGACGTAGGTATGTTAGGTATAAAGTACGAATAAGAGGTAATCTATAACTAGGATAAACTTTTTGATGTCGTTCGTTGGTCATGTTAGTTTACCACTCTGCCTCGGACCACAAAACGCCATGGCATGCTTGAATAAATCATGTCTTCAAATTATATTAACTATCTATCAAATAAGAACAATCTGCAAATAAAGTTTGAAAAACTACCAATACCCGGGGCGTGAAACCCTCGCAACAAATTCGAGAAATATGAACTGTAACTGCACCTCATTCGCAACCGAGCGCGTCGACAGCAAGAGATAGCGAGGGGAGATGTAACACAATACGTCTATTATTGCCGATGTTTATTCACGCACAATTTGCCGGAGTTTATTTAGCGTTGGCAACACTCGCGGCCGGCTGGCTCGTTGGGGTGATCTGCATTAGATAATACGATTATTATAAACTGCAGCTTGCTAGATTATGAAATAATGCAGGTCTCGTTTAAATCATGATGGCTACCATCGCATGCTGCTAAACACAAATGGTTGTCAGCTACCTTAGATAAAATATGTTCCGCCATTCAGTCCACCACTGAAGTATAAATTTGCTATAGCCAATGGTTGTCAGTTCTTCGAGCGTTGATGCATGCTCGTTGCTAAATTCAACTTGCGTAGATAGGTAGGTATATACTTACTCTGACAGTATTGTACTGTCGTCGCATGTTGAATCGAGAAAAATATAGATCAATTTAAAAGCTCTTCATCGTTCATCAGTCGGTTGAAGTACACATCTTTGTTCTAGTTCTTTTCTATAATTGTTGAAAAAACAAAATTACCTACTTAAATAATTAGGAAAGCGTCCGCATTATATTAAAATAGGTATCTACTTGCTGGATGTACTAATCGTATATTTCAATAGAAATAGATAATATTAAAAAACTTACGAAAAATGCAGCTCTGCAAAACATTACCCAAGCGAATATCTCACTTTACCCAAGCGAAAGTGACAGCGGCGGAGGTATAATATTTTTATTTCTATAAAATCTTACTTTCAAAGCACACGTTGGGTCGGTTCCCGAGTTCCATTAGTTGAATGTAAATATTAGCGGAGTCGTCACCATCACTCGGCCGACGTTAGCCGGCAGTGGTCACGTAGCAGTGGCTAATTTCGAGCACATCTTGACCCTCAGCTTTAAACAGTCAGGTGTCAGAATTGTATAATTATTTGTTTGGGTTCATAGTTTTCCATAATGCCAAGAGCTTGAATCTCTAATTGGTGTTTAGAGATGTTTTTGACTAGCCAAGTGAGCTATCAATGTAAATTTTTAATGGATTATGTAAGGCCTAAAAGGTGTTTGACCCATGGCTAAAGTAAAAACACCTTTTGGGATTTTGTTTTGTGTAGGTACCTACTTTTTGTGGTGCCAAAAATAAATAAAAATTAATTAATCTTAAAAGTTAATAATAAAAGTTGTTTGAAAATGATACGTTGGCCATTTTATAACAATTTTAATACGAGAGCTTATTAATATGCACAAAAGACTATTATTCACGAAGCCCTAACGAAACAAACTAAATGCATTCCTTCTTAAATGAAGTCAAAAGAACTGCCCTGCCAACGAAGCCCAGCGCCAATTGGACCAATAAACGAAGCCAAAAGGCGATGCAGCCAAAGAGATGATTACTGAAATCAACCGTTAGTTAACCCCGCAGGAGTGCGTTTGATGACCGCCCGATTGCCGTGAAATTGGCCAGGGGGCGATGACGTGCACAAATCATAGATCTCAGTTGTCCATCTTCGTAAAAGTTGTCTCATGTGTATGAAACATATTTGTTTTTATATTAATTTTATACATAAGTAACGTTTTGCAATCAGCCTGCTAATTATTTCAATTAACTATAGGAACTTTAACCTTCCTACATAGGTTCCCACTTAATCCAAACGAAATTCTTTTTGATTCTAAATCCTAATCCGATTCTTGAAAATAAACTTGATACTACTTAATTTTTTTTTAATTCACTTTACACTGAAACTCTTTCCAGGCTTTGATGAAATGAAAGTGCAAACTGTATTTATCCAAATCACATTAAGCTCGTATATATATACATAACGATGCACTCATCAAATAGGTACCCACTAGTAAGTAGGTTCGTAGCATCTCTCTGAACTCCGACCACGATCCTGAAAAGAGATTATTTTAAAACAGTCCTATTCAGTTCTATTCTGGCACGGCTACCTAAGCTGGAATGATACTTGCATCCTCTACTTAGTTTGAGCTGGAATGTACAATAACCTTGTACTATTCTGTGGCAACATTATCAACATATTGATCCACTGCCGGACATTTATTCGCCTTACTTGTTATATATCTACTATCACAAAATTCGATATGAAGTGATTTTTCTAATCCCAAATTTCATGCACGGAAGCTACTGCATTTGCAAAATAATGGCGTTTATTAAAAACTGAATAACCGTCCCCAAGTAAACTGGGGCAAGGGGGATGATGAGGCATTACGGGTAGCGGGGCAGGGGACAAGACAGGGGCAGGGGACAGGACAGGGGGCAGTCAAGGCGTGCGGCTGACGGCCCCGTGACCGCACTTCTGTAATTAGACTTTGGCTACTCGTTGAATTTCAGATTAACGACGGCGGCGGTGCAGGGCGCTGTTTTTGTAGGCCTATTTGATTTGGTACATTATTACCTGATTTATTTTCCCTTGGACACTTTTGTTAGGGTTCCGTAGCGAAAGGTTAAAGCAAAGCCTATTCCTATGGCTCCGCTTCCGTCTGTCTATCTGTCCGTCAGTCCGTCTGTCACTATTTAAGTAGGCTGCATGAACCTTGTAACTAGAGAGTTATCACAGACTAGCTTTTGCCCGCGGCTTCGCACGCTTGTGTTATGTTATTTTTACGTTATAGTCTAATAATAGATCATGCATTTCGTACCAAACAACAAAATCCACTAAATCTTTTCGAAGCTGAGCACAGTAACCTGTATTAGCATAGGTATAGGTATAACGCAAGCATAGCCGTGAGTGGAAGCTATTTAAGCCATTATCTAAAATTAAATGTTTTGAGTCTAATATAGATTTATAACAGTAAAAGAAGTTTCAAACAAAAAAAACTAAAATTTTATAAGTACCTCTTCATATTACAACAAAAAGAAATCATCATCACTTCACTCAGGTCTTTAACAGAAGTTTCAGTAAGTTTTGTTTAGGTAGAAGTTACCTAAGCAGGCAGGTACAGTTTAGAAAGATATGGAAGAATCACACGCGATGACCCTGTTTTGCTCAGTTTTACATATTATCCGCGCGCTTTTTGTTCCATTTACCACATTTTTTTACCTTCTTAAGTTTGGTTCCATACGAATTGAGTACCTAACTACCTACACATAGCCAGTGTCAATAATAAGTTTATAAATTGCTGGAGATATGCATTTACCTGTACGACGCGTACATAATTAATTTTCTTAATACTAATTAGGAATTACAAATACTAAACCACCACTCCTTAAAGAATCGACAGTTATAATTATTATTATGTCCACTATTGTCCACGCTGTCTCATTCCCAACATACCTACCTAGTGAGGAAAGTGAGGAAGTAGGTTAAATCGTCATTACATAATTATTACTAACACCCAAAGTTACTTACCTACTATAACTCCTTCTTGAAGTAACCGAGTAATCAATCATTTTCTGCTCCCGTGGTTTATTTAAAAGCCCACAGATCTAAAATATTTTAACTATTAAAAACTTATTTCAACATGCAAGAAGAAGAAGAAGAACAAATCAAAAACGAACGAACGTTACGCGCCATGTTGTTAATTCGAGGATACAATTTTATTGCCATAATGAATACCTACATATTAATTATTATATCTAAGTACCTACCCTTTTTAAACATTTTTCATCAAATATTTCGTATCATTGGCTAAATAGAAATAATAGCACTTCTGGCTTACTTTAATGCCAAAATAAAAAAAGGTTTAAAATGCGTAGCAATGATAAGGGTATAACTTAATAAGTAGCTTTAAGTACTACAGGGGGTCTAGCAAAGATACCAACCACTAACGCTAACGCCAAACGCTAACTCCGAAACTGTATTGAAATGACATTTGCTGTGGAAAAGTTAGCGATTTCCGAAATGTCATCCTAGTACATTTTGGAGTTAGCGTTTGGCGTTAGCGTTAGTGGTTGGTTTCTTTGCTAGACCCCCAGGTACCTTAAAGCTTCCTTGGGGTTGATCAAGAATGTAGCAGTACTTAGCGCAAAAATAATTTTATCTACCTAATTGGAATGGTAACGCGTAGTAAGTTCATGTAAATAATACATTTTACCAGATCGCCAATAAAGAACATTACTCCCGCCAAAACCCTATAAATCGAAAACATGAATAAAAATGTAAGCTTTAATATTGGCTAAGTATGATAATCGCGTGAAGCCTTATGAATAATTATAAAAAGTCTAAGTACCTACCCTTTTAAACACTTTTCATAAAATACTTCCTATCATTGGCTAAATACAAATTTTGTCTAATGCCAAAATAAAAAAGGGTTTACAATGCGTAGCAAAAGCAAGGCTCAATGGGCACAGATTACTGAATATGTTACTACTAAAGGTTAAGCTATAGGTACTATAAATACAATTTTAAATACTTATTTCGAATGGTAACGCGTAGTAGATTTTTGAAAACTAATACATAAAACCAGATCGCCAATAAAGAATTTTGCCCTCTCCAGAACCCAATAAATCGAAAACATGAATAATAATTTAGTTATGTTTCAATATTGGCTAAATATGATATCGCGTGAAACCTTAAAACTTATAAAAAAAGTCCAAGAAGTTTTTAGTTTTCTAAATTCCTTGTTCTCTGTGTCGTGCTCATATTCAAGAAGGTTCTCATACCTATCCTCTTTTTTAGTTCAGACCACAGATTAACGAAAAAACTTATCTATATGTAAATACATATGATTTTTTTGGGTATAGGTACTTACATAATGAACATATTGTTTTTCTCTAATCTGCATTGCATCGAGCGCAGACGAAGTTATCGCGCGTTGTATTTCGCCGTAGCCCGAAAAGTGTGATACGCCGGTAATGCAGACGCACCAATTGTTATTTACTGTTATAAGACATGCATTAAATTACTTCCTTATTGCTTAGTGCAGTGGGGATTGTTCAGAATGAAATACAAAAATATAGGAGTTCCGTACTCAAAGAGTAAATCCTTATTACTTAACCTCCGCTGTCCGTCTGTCTGTCGGTCTGTCCATCAGGATGTACTCATGAATCGTGATAGTTAGACTGTTGAATTTTTCACAGATGATATATTTCTGTTGCCACTATAATAACCGTGGTCCGTATTCAAAGGGACAGATAAACAGACAAATAAAAAAATTGGTTTTACTTCATATTGATAAGGAATTATAAATTAAAACTATTACAATTTATTTTTGTAATCAAAAATAATACTCTCACACTTTGTAAAACATATTTATTCGCCGACATGTAATATAATGCTACTGCTTCCTCCATTTTATTTAGCCCACGTCGGTCGCGCAGCAGGCAAACAAATTGACTGTGTGTCCAGGTTGGGGCGCTACAAAAACGTCGAGGATAGTCAACAGAGATGTTTTTGCGCGCCAACTCAACAGCGAAGGTTCGGGCGTATATGAAGCCGAGCCATAATAGTAACAGAGTTTTTTTCTTTAATCTGTGCATCCGGATAAACCCGAGATAAAATTACCGTCAGTAGCAGTATAGCAGAGTAACATTTTTTTTTCTTTCATCTATGGTCAGTAGCCAAAATATAACTTACCTTTTGACACTGGCTAAATACCTACACTATGTGTGGAGCTAAAATATAAGACAAAAAACTTACCTTGAGGCCTTGAAGCAGCCATCTTGTTAAAATCCCGTTCCATTTCATAATGAAATCTTAATCATTTTCACAAAAAAAAATTAACGATATATAAAATTTAATATATCCTATGTTTTGCGCCGGGTTTTTCTAAGCTTATTAGTGAAAACCGCATGAAAATCCGTTCAGTATTTTCGGACTTGTGCCGTAACAAACAAACAAACAAACAAACAAACAAACAAACAAACAAATAAACAAACAAACAAACAGACAAAATGTCTAAAAAGTAGCTTAACGTGATTAGCGAAAAATTTCAAGCCAACCTGTGTCATTTTTTTTCGATATCTTGCATTTACAGATTTTTTTATTTCTACAGTTTTATTATATGTATAGATAGATGATGTTTCTGTTGCTGCTATAACAACCAATAATAATAATAATAATAAACAAAATAAAATGTAAGGTACCCATAGCCCATAGGTATAGGTGGGGTGGTGTCTGGTAATTATGAATTTTGCTTACGTAACTTTCTATACAAGCTTCTATCTTGTTTTGAACGCTAGATAAATATTTTTCGAGCAAAGCAAAGGTGATTGTCACGAAGACTAGAAGTGCTAGTAAAAAACAAATAGAGCTTTTGATTTTATGAACGGGGAAGCAACCTATTTGGAAGGGCGTGAGTCAGCCGGCTACGGATTTTTACAGGATAGGTTTGGATAGACCTATTTGGAAGGTACGTGTCTGTAATAGCAGGTTACCTAAATGTAGAGAAGAAATAAATATAAATAAAATTAAAATCACAGTACCTAGAGTTGGTAATAGGCAGGGCACTTATATGGTCTAACTTCCATAGAATAGGCTATTAAATATTAACAAGTTAATATTATTTTAATGAAGTAGGTTAAATATTAATGCAAAAATTGAAAGAATTAGTAAAATCGGTACATAAATCACGGAGTAATAAGGTGGGGGGGGGGGACATCGCCTGCACCAGAACACATAACAAATGCTACTTCAGACAATATATTTAAAAACAAGCTCAAGATGCTGTTGATCGGTAAGTAAGGCTTACTACTCAGTCAATGAGTTTTTTATGGACAAATTGACTTTATAATATTTAGTATATGGATATCTAAACAGAAGGTATTAGGAAACGCCGTGTTGCGATAAAATCACTTCGCGTAGGGTCCCTACCTAATTCAAGCCCTACTTACATAAAATTTACAGCACTTCTCTAAACCCAATTTAATACACAGTCATGACTCCTGTCAACCTTCGTCACACAAAAATGGATTCCATCTACAGACATGTCCGGAGACACCCCTGTCGTGGCCATCCGCGACACCCCGGCCACGGCCGCGGCTCCATTACTGGACTGTTTGCTGTCAAAATATTTTGTGCATTACATACATACGCCTCATGCAGAGTAATTAGGGAGCGAGAAAGATACTTGGCTGCGCAGTAATTAAAAAGTTTAGGTAAAATTACGGAACAAAGAAGACCCGGCAGGATCGGAACTGGCAAACCTGATTTTTTTACTTAAGTGTTGGTTAACGATCTAAAATACTAGATAGCCTACTGAGGTACTCGATGACGGAGGTATTGGTGCAGTGGACTCTCGCATAACCCAAACTCAAACAAACTTCAAACAAACAACAACAAACAAACTTCAATGTTAGAAGAATTTTTGACCAATTTACCGATTTGACAATTTTCAATTTACGGTTACCTTAGCTAAATAACTACAAAAAAACCTACCACAATAATTTAGTAGGTACTTTTGTACCTACCTATATAAATTAATTGTGGTCTATAGATACTTATTGGTCTACACTGATAGCGATTATAGATTTTAGAAGAGCTTGTAGAGTGGTAGACACATGTTGTATGCAAGGATGTTGAATAAGTAGTAGGTTCTAATATTCTAGTCTATAGTGAAACTTTTTTGGTTGTGTTTTAGTACTAGGACTTGTCTGTTGTTTTTCTCAAAACCGTGGCACCTTAGAGTAGGTATGTCTGTAACAAGGGCTGTATACCTACTAGGCTACCTACCACAGTTAGTAGTGTCACTGCAAGTAGATACAACCTACCTACTACAACAAAGTAAAAATCCATCCAGCACAAACGGCGCACCGTGTAAAAAGATCATTGTTTGATTTGTTTGTAAACATCTGTTTACGTATCATTAAACGGTTCACTGTACCAACCACGCCCTCATACAAAAGCCATTCAGAATGCATTTAATAGCGCAACGTTTTATTAAATAACTAAGATCCTCCGGTGCGATAACAAAATCTCCGTGGTCCATTACTTCATTGACATCCACAAAAGAGGTCGGGACTAAAGAAAGCATCAGACTTTTAAATTTTTTTAAAAGGAACGGTAATGGCAGCCTTATAATACATTTCCGACTAAATAATAATGTTGCATGTACCTACCTACCTACTGTTATTTGGTGCCTTTTACACTGGAAGCGCTAATTTATGTTTAAAAATGTAATGTTTAGGGTTCCGCACCTAAAGGGCAAAGCGAACCCTATTGCTAAGGCTCTGCTGTCTACCTGTCTGTTTGTCTGTCTGGTCTGTCCGTCCTCATGAACCGTGATAGTTAGAAGGTTGAAATTTTCACAGATGATGTTTTTCTGTTGCCGCTATAACAACAAATACTAAAAAAGAGATTAAATTAAATATTTGTTTTTATAGATACTGGCACGGAACCCTTCGTGCGCTAGTCCGACTCGCACTTGGTCTATTTTATTTGATTCTTTAAAAGCTTTTACTGGAAAATAAAATTAAAACTAAAATTCCGTAGATATGGAGTCGCGACTTCGACATAACTGATTCGAATAGCATCAAAATAAACCTAAATATTTTTCATTCACCCATTTTATTTAGCTAATAATAATTATTTAGATAATAAAAGGCTGGTTGTATTTATAATTTAAGAGGTGGCATTAAATATAGACTGTACGGTTCTACCAAGCTATACTTTCCTTCACTGGGTCTTATCATACAACCAAAACTGAGGCACAACACAATGGGAATCGGGAACGCAAGTAAGAGAATGGGGAGTAATATTTTATTGAACGACCCTTTTCGATGCTCGAGTGTTGTGTAAATAGAATGAGCGGAGAATTCGACGTGTATAATGTGAGGAATATTACTGCGATGCCAAATGCCGTATACCTACGGTGATTGCCAACATTACAATAACGCGTATAAAATTATAGATGGATTCTTTGTATATCGGTTATTAGTGCGCATGTATTGACTACATTCAAACCGAAGTTGAGGGCATTTTAGCTAGTGAAATTACTGGGCAAACGAGACTTTATAACCTGATTACACAGTGTGGTAATCTGATTACTAGACTGTGTGATGTCTCAGGATGACGTGCGCAGCAGTGTGACGCGAAACTTTATTATTTTAAAGTTACGAGTGACACTGCAACTGTTATGGGCGCGGCTGTCTCGCTTAACATCAGGTGAACGATAAGCTCGTCACGTCATTCATTCTCATGAAAATAAAAAGTATATTTTCTCATAAATAAATAAATAAAATAAATAAAAAAGAAAAAAGATAGGTATAGACATAGTATGATAATTTTGGGTAAATGTAAAAGTTGGTAGTATCCCTGCCTTCTGAACTGAGGGCCGTGGGTTCGATTCCTACCCGGGACAAACATTTGTGTGATGAACATAGGTGTTTGTTCTGCGTCTGGTTGTTATATTGTATTCTATGTATGTATTTACAAACAAAAAAGTATATATAAGAGATCACTCTTAGTGATAAGGCCGCCCATTGTACTAACTAACTATAAGTACTTTAATGTTCAAATTTCTTTCATGTTGGTATGTGCAAAAAAGAGTTATTCTATTCTATTCTATAAGTATTGTATCAGTTATCTGGTTCCCATAGTACAAGCTATGCTTAGTTTGGGGCTAGATGGCGCTGTGTGAAATGTCCACACATATTAATAAATATAAAAAAAAAACTTTATGAGAATGAATGACGCGACGAGCTGGTCGTTCGACTGGTGTTATGCGCCACGGCTGCTCATAACAGACTGCAGTGTCACTCAGAACTCAAATTTAAAGATTCGCGTGAGACGGCGCACTGCTATAGGTAATTGGCGATTCAGGTGATTGCGGTATATACCACAGATATTAAAATTATACTTAGGTAGGTTCAGGAAGACCTTTCAGGTTCAGGTTCAGGATACCTGGACAGTTATATTGGATGAGCTATATTTTATTAGAACTTCTTTGGGCAGGGCACCATAAATCACGTCACAACACGATAATTAAATTTTCCGAGTTAATACCATAATGTGTTCTTTTCCCTCAGACCTAGAATTATATCGTCTAGTCGGGAGACCATTGATAAATGACGTAGAACAGGATGTAGGGGCTATGTAGGTACCTACGTATATAATATACTTATCTATGATAATTATAGTAGGTATAGAAATGAAGAAAATATTATGAAATTAACATTTGGTGTTGCCAGAGAAGGGTAGTCCATTTTACCCCAGCCGGCATTATCCAGTTTTTCAGCATCATGATTCGGCTCAAGGCGTAGGAAAATAATTATGATGTACTTAGTAATTATTTTTGTTCAGGTTTAAAGGGCGTGTTAAAAATCCGTCCCGACTCTCTGGAGCGGTCGGTAGGTACATTTAATTTTGGTTGAATGGCCTGAGCATAGATTTAGACCTACAATATCAACTTGCGAGCGTTCTGTAAAATTGGTAAAGTTCACGTTGGATGTCCTCTATGGCGCGTTTCAAAAAGTAGGTATATCGCCATACGTTCTATCTAGGTATAAGGTAGTAAGGTACCCAGAAGTACCTACCTACCTCCTGTGTCTCCTGGTCCAAAATAATAATTTCAAACTATACATTAAACAATTCTAGACTGTTTAAAAACTTCATAAAGGTTTTTTGTTTTCAGGACAATAGTATTAACATTTTTAAATAAGTTGTCAAATGCCCTGTATAGGTACAGCTGCTAAAGAAAATTAATATTTTTTGTTCATTAGGTATACCATGATCCCGTATATTTTATTACCGTGTTCCTTCCACATGAATAAATGCTTACGAGATAATCCTAAAAAATGTACGCATCTGAACGGCTGCTTTAGTTTCCAGGCTGATGACGTCGACGTCTGGAGGCATGGGTCACGTGAACAACATGGGCGGGTTGGCCGCGTGCGCGGGGCCCGACTCGAAGCCGATGCAGTTCCCGCTGGCGCAGCGGCGGAAGAGGAGAGTCCTCTTCACGCAGGCTCAGGTGAGCTACGGACTACGATGGTCTAAGTATTGTAGTTTATAGCTGCTTGACTGCTAAAGTAAAACGTAACCTAATAGGCTTGTGAGTTGTGTCCTACTATTTGACAAAGTTACAAGCATTTTAAAATACAGGAATAGAAAGAGACAGTTCAAACGCGCAGTGACGTCAGTTCTTCCACTACTTCCTCATTACTAAGCTGTGGTAGATACAAACATACAATCTTTTTGGCATGCGTGACGTCATATCCCAAAGTTACATAGTAGGGTGGCGATGCTCTGTTCTTTGTATAAAGATACGGAGGCCCGAGAGTAACTTTTGTTCACTTCACCCGGTGAAGAAATTCCCGTATTTGCGACCCTCGCAGGGGCGCGTTATTTGCCGATCATTTTACAAATAAATACGGCCTGGGGGACGTTACCTGCCTTAATTCGTGTAAAGGTGAATATTCACGTTGCGACTAATCTATTGTGATGAAAATTTAAATTAAGTATAAAACCTACCTGACTGGAAATAAATACATATTATGACAAAATAATGAGTGTTGGTTGTGTAGATCGTACGAGACTAGATGGGCATAATAAAATAGAAAACTAACCCTGTTACTATTACTAAACTATAAGTATGTATATATTGTTCATGACATCTACAAATCTACATAGACAGGCAACAACAATACAGTTCATAGATTTATATATCAGCAGGGTTAGCACGGATGGTAGACAAAATTGTCTTTCCCCAGTTTTACTCCATTTGAGAAGTAAATTGTATGAAGAAAGTGACATAAAACGGGGAAAGACAATGTGTCTACCGTCCGTGCTAGCCCAGCAGGATATACCCGAAGGGACATTTTATTTTGTCAAAATGGCGTGGGTGGAAAGTCAGCGCCATCTATTAGATTTTGCGTGAACTACGACAAGTTGAGAAAATTAGGTGCCTATCGCTGCCATTATGTCCGTCAATGTTTATGTTTACAATGATATTTCCAAATATAAATTCGATTATTTTGTTACAAAACAGAGTGTAATATTGAAAATATTGAATTACTTGAGGTAAGAAACTTTGTCTTTCTTTTTACTGCACTTTTGAGTATAGATTGTCCAACCCTTCACAATACAACTTGGCATATTTTGTTTGTGACATTCGACCGATGCTGTCTAACTTCCATCACAGACTGAGCGCTAGTGGATGCCAATCTGTGAAATTGGCTCCCACTTTGAAGCGACGTTTTAACCTGTCATTAGGCCTGTCCTTAATATATATGTCTATGATACAGTTACATTTTTTATCGAGATCAATTGAGCCATATTTAGAGCTATTTTTTCTTCAGTTCTGTTCGTTGCTACTTAGTAGACCCTGAACTACTTAAGACAAGTTGTTTTATGAACTAACTTAGACAATACTTCGATGGCCCGTTGTCGCTGAGTGCATGCCCAGCTTTACCCCGCGTTAGGGGAGATTTGCGCGATCGCGTCAAACGGCCGGTTTTATTGCGGAGATCTGGGGACCGGGGAGGTACCATGACAACACGATCCGGTTAGTGATTTTACAGTGACTTTAGCTAGGATGAGTGCGCTCAGAAAAAGTTTGGATTCTGAGAATTTAATTGCAGTTATAGATGACATGCGTTAATTATCATGTGGAGGTTGAAAATAGAGGCTCACTGTAGTTAGTGACATTCACTATCACTCATAGCTCCAAGGCCTAATGTGAACGTCTAAGTACTTATATGGACTACCAAAAACCATTTTTGAGATTTTACGTAGAGAGCTTACTTATTCAAACCCAACTTTGAGGACAACGCGCTAGACCTTCGACTGCATCATCAGATGAGTTGCTGTCAAACGTTGGCCTATTTCTACATAAAAAAACAGAAGCTTTACCAATGTGTTGGTGAAATACAAGCAACAAAATTATGCAGATGGAACCTCAAACATTCAAAATAAACTGGTGTTCCTTTTCTTTAGGTATTTTAGTCATTTTAATCTATAACATGGCTGTTGTACTGTAACCACCAACTTTCCTCCATACCTACCAACAATGAAACACCACTATTAAGTACCTAAAGCCCAAAATTACGTTAACGTAGGCTATTTAATTGCGAAGCCTCCCCCACCCTCCCAGCACCGCCCATCGGAGCTCCGCCCCCAGGGGGCGAAGTCGCTGACTCGACGTTGTACTATGTAATTAATTCTATTTCGGGAATTTCCAGCCAGTTTGTTTTAGTGTTTCCTTGTGTGAGTATCAACCGTGTGTGCGTGTGTGTTGGAGAAAGTTGGAGCGAACTGAGGATATAAATATTATGTACCTATAGGTATCTCAAATGTAAGCCCATTAGCACTTATTTTTTTATTATGGTATGGGCTCACGGTGACAAAATATTATCCCACTTCATGGAAGCATGAAGCACGTGATGTTGGAGCACGTTTACCCACGACAATATCGGTGCATCCACAGGTTTTGCCCCAAATATTTTGGCGTTAGCGTTAAGCGTTAACGAAAGGGATCTTTGCCAGACCCCCAGCCCAGCCCCAGGATCCTTGTGTCGTGCTCCCGAATATAGAGTACCTACTTATTTAGTTTAAACAATTATAAGTTTAATAAGCGTTTGTCTAATGTAGATACTGTCCTGCAGGTGTACGAGCTGGAGCGAAGGTTTAAGCAGCAGAAGTACCTGTCAGCACCCGAAAGGGAGCATCTAGCATCACTAATACATTTAACACCTACGCAAGTGAGTATCTTTAGACAGGGGATTGTTCTTCTGTGCATCTTCCTTTTTCATCATTTTGGCTATCACAGTCGAATGTTTTTTCTCTAATAATGTGCTCTAAACAGTTTAACACGTGTCAGTCGTGTCCCACATTACCGAGTGTGACAACATTAGGGCGGGGCGGACACCGCCCGCGGCCTCTGTCGCCGACACAAAACCATAAATCAAGCCATAATCGGTTTCATGGCCGCCTCCGGGCGCGACACCCGTGATCACACGGCCCCTATCAATTACCGAACGAAACGCACCGATACAAAGTCACGCAGAGGGTGCGCGCATCGCCGCAGGTTCCTCCGTGTCCTACCACACTCCCGCTTGTTATTTCAACCGCTCGCGCTGGCAACATTAGATACCTACACGGTTAGCTCGTTTCACGCGCCAACGACGCCACCAGTGGATCGGGGACTCCCTTTGATTCTCGAGATTCGTCGCGAGAATATTTTCCTTGTGTTTCACAATTTTTTCAAGTGCTGTCTTCAAATTAGTGAAAGCGAACTTTGATGTTGGTAGGTACGCATATATTTTGTAGACATACATTCGAGCGCGGCGCGAATGAGTGCCATTATTAATATTTCTGTCAGCGGCACGCGTCCCGTTTTCCCACATTTGCGCTCGCGTTCGAAATTCAAATCCTTCATAACAAAGACTCGATAATCTCGGCCGTGTCAATATAAATTTCATAAACTCGGTGTGTAACCCCAACAAAGGGCCGCAAACATCCATGAATAATCTCCATTTTGAGGGTGTCAACACCATTTACGCGCGCGGCGTTTGAATTCGCGCCAAAACAAACGTCAAAGTGAATCGGCGGGAACAATGTCGGCGGAATGACGCGCGTATTAATTCGCCGATTATAATGTGGTGCATTGTCGGTGTATTAATTGGATCTGCGTGTCACTAGACTCAGCATTGTTCCATCGATAGCAGAGTGCAGGTAGCTGTCCTGCGTAGGTTAATTGGGTAAGTGCTGGATTCTCAATCCAGTCCGCTCTACAGTTCTAAGAAGGTTCTAGGGCTAGGGTCAACTAAGTAGGTGTCATTGAATACATATTAGGCACCCCCTACGTATTACAAAAACAAACAAAAATTGTTTTCCTTGGGCAGTTTTCATATTGATGCATTGCCGAACTAATTCAAACTAAAAAATGTAACCTACCTACTAAGGTTGTTCTTTTTTCAATTCACAATACAAAAATAAAAATAATTAACAATCTACAAAGGCTTTGTCCACTCCTGTATCTGGCTGGACGTCACACTACCCCATGCCTGGACCTGACAGCGAGGACAGTGAGCGCGTGTCATTGCGTGAATTACCGGAACGTATTAAATTACTCGATTTATATTTACAAATAGTGAACACTTACCTACCCTACCATCCTTATAGGTATTGCAAGAATTTTTAAATCAAATTAATTTAACTTAGGTGATTAATTAGTTAGGTAGTGTGAGTCAATTGTTCGACCAGCGAAGGGCATAAATATATAAACACAGCCACTTATTAAAGGAACATTTAACCTAGGTAGGTAAGTATAAGTGTACCTACCTTAAATCTAAACATGAGAGATGAGTAAAATTTGCTTTAAAATTTTTTTTACATACCTGATCAAAATGTCCCCATACACTTGGCAACTGGCAATACTTACATTGCAAAACGCCGTGCATATCTCATCTTCGTGGCGCGTATTTGTAGTAGGTAGGGGAGACTGGGTAGTGAACTATAAGCGTTGCAGTGAAGAGTGGGTACAAGGAAAGAGGGATGCGGGCAGTGGGTCTGGACATGATTCACAGGGATTGGTCGCGCTTCAGGCTGTGTAGGTTTCTAGGGGACCCTAATGTATTTTTTCGACCAAAAGTAAGTTTTTCTATGGTTTTCTTTTTGCGATTACTCTGTTGATTTTGTATTGCCTTTGTACCTATTTTGAATATTTGTTTACTATATGGTCAGGCTTAAATGCTTTGGAAACCATGATTCGTTTTTGTTTAACATGTTTTGTCTCGACGCTGTGTTCGTTTTAGTGGCGCTTGGGGGTAGGGGACGGTTGAAACAATTTTTTCGGGTACGGTTGACACAATGATAACGTTTGATTTTTTAGTTTTAGATGGCCAAACAAAGTATAAAAAACATTAAAAAGCGAATGTTATATAGCTCGCTACAAAAACGCATCCACTGAATTTAGAAAAAACCAGCCAAGTGCTAGTCACACTTGCGCACGAAGGGTTTCGTACCATTGATGATGATGATGATCTATAAAAACGTACAAAAAAATAACGTTTGTTCTATGGGAGCTCCCTTAAATATTTATTTTATTCTGTTTTTTAGTATTTGTATATCGGCAATAGAAATGTATTGTCTGTGAAAATTTCAACTGTCTAACTATCACGGTTCAAGAGGTACAGCCTGGTGACAGACGGACAGATAGACACACATAGACAGACGGACAGCGAAGCCTTAGTAATAGGCTTTGCTTTACCCTTTGGGTACGGAACCCTAAAGAGAGACTTCTTTTCGAAAAGCTGCAGAGATGTTTCGAATTCGTCACTCTTTTCTTCAAACAACTGACTAACCGTGGACCAACGCGCTTATTCTGTATATTCGTTTAAATTGTTAGTAAATATTGCGGCATTTGATAGAGTTCCTCGCGAGGCCCTCTGGCTTGTTCTTCAAAAATCAGGATTTCCAAGGAAGTTCATCAACCTCATATGCCAGTTTCACGTTGGCATGAAAGCGCAAGTTCAACACGAAAACGAATTGTCTGAAGAAATCCTAATCACGAGCGGAGTTAAACAAGGCTGTATCATGGCACCCACTCTCTTTGCCATATAGGTACTTCTCATTTGTAATGAGAGATGCACTGCAGTGTTGTAGCGACCAGATTCAATTAAGAGTTCGAACTGAGAAGGGCGTGTTTGATGTCTCGAGGTTCAGAGCTCGGTCGAAAGTGCATGAGGTCTCTATATTGGAGGTACTTTATGCTGATGATGTTTGTCTAATGTCCGATAATATGATGCAACTTCAAAGCTACGTTGACGCACTACACCTATCGTGTCAACGATTTGGTCTTGTTATCAGTGCTTCTAAAACTCAAATACTCAAACAACCAACAAGAGGCAAGGAAGCTGACAATGCGACGCTGAATCTAGATGGGAAACCATTAGAAGAAGTATCAAATTTCAAATATCGAGGAAGCAAAATTAGACATGATAACACGCTAGCTTCGGAGATACCATCTCGCATCGCACAAGCTGCTGCCAATTTCGGCGACTGTATGATCGCGTCTGGAGGTCCCATGACTTGAAGTTAACCACTAAACTCAATGTTTATAAGGCGTTAATTTTACCTGTCCTTCTATACAGCGCAGAGTCATGGTGTCCATACAAATCAGACATTAAAAAACTTGACGTTCCATCTGAGGTGTCTAAGGTCCATTATGAGAATAAAGTGGCAGGACCGTGTGCCTAACACTGAAGTTCTCCGTCGTTCTGAGATGTACGGAATGGAAGCTCTGCTCATGCAACGTCAACTAAGGTGGTGCGGTCACGTCCTTCGCATGAATAACACCCGCTTGCCCAAAGCTGTTTTCTACTCTGAACTGACAGAGGGCAAACGAAAGCACGGCGGTCAGCACCTGCGTTATAAGGATGTGCTCAAACGACACCTTAACGCTTGTGCTATTGACCCGAAGTGTTGGGAGGAGCTAGCATCACATAGGTCATCTTGGCGCTCCACCATCTATAAAAGCGTCGAAGCATTTGGGAACAATCGTTTAAAATCACTGGACGAAAAGCGTCAGACACAAAAAGAGAGACCTAAACCTTCCTACACGTATACCTACAATACTGAAGGCCAACTCTATTGTTTTACATGTGACCGGGTATTCAAAACAAAGTTTGGATTAGCGAGCCACATTAGGGCTCACGCTAGAAAATTGTAGCAAATAAGGGTCGCCGTCACCGAAACCGGTGAGGAGGACTATATAAATATTGCGTTGACAGTTATGTTTTGTTCATTTTTTCATATTAAATCAAACTAACAGGTCTCTTTTTGAAGTAAGTAAGAAACTGATTTTGTATTGCTTATTTACTCGTTTCAAGCGACCCCCCTCACTGTTTCATCCGCCCCTGGTATGGGGTCGATTGAAACAGTAGCACACCTTTTCATTACTCGCTTCCTATCTAGTAAATATGGTAGTTAAGCTTCTAATTCTAGTTGTTACTCCTTATCTTATGTGCTTTGTTTCTAATTATGTGTCAAAATGACAGTGCTACGGGCATTCTAACGAAAGTTGTTTCAACTGTACCCAGTCTCCACGTACTTATAATCTACCTGTCTTATTTCAATAGAGCCTTTCATGACTAATATCTTCAATCTCATTTAAATGCCGCGCCCCGTTTAGAAACCAAAGCGCTGTACAATCTATAGAACAGAGTTAGCGCATTCCATCCTTGCATATTCATAGCGCAGTTTAAACACAGACCGCGCAATAAAGGAGAACTCCCGCCTTGATGGCCACAATATTCCGCAGTATTTGACGTTCGGAGCAAACAGAGGGCTCGCGTTTCGTTATTTAACTTAAGTAAATTTCGATGTTCGCGACCGACGCCGCGCCGCCACTGTTGATACTGAGCTCCATCTGAACTCCCCGGGCGGAGGACGGCCCGGTGTCCATTTTCATTTACAAATTCTGCGGCTCGATTTTGTTTTAATATTATTAATGGCTAGTAGTTTTGAGAGAATGAATGATGATGCGGCGCCCAAGCACAACTATTGTTTTTGAGGCTGTCGTCATTATCATCAACAGCCTGGAGACGTCCCACTGCTGAACATAGGCCTCCCCAACAGAGCCCCACTTTGTGAGGCTGCTCGCCTCCTGCATCCATCGGCTCCCTGCGTTTTTTACCAGATCGTCGGTCCACCTAGTAGGGGACTACCTTCACTTCGCCTTCCGATTCGAATTGAATTAAGTGAAATAGGTATAAAGCATAGCAAATTTTAAAAAAAAACTGGTGATACGTTTAAAACAACATTAGACGGTGTATTTTTCACCGTCTTTTTGTACGAACCGTTTGTTTATAAAAAAACGCGGTTATTTATAAACTGTCGATTTATTGCAAATGGGTAATGTGTCTCACAATAAAACGGTCGATTTTTCGATTATTTATAATTAATCGACATCGACTTCGTTTTATTGTAATTATGTAGTACATCTAGTGTGGTCAAAACTAACCTAACACCCTCCTCGCTTCGCTCGTCGTCGTAACCTTTTGGTTAGCCACTACTCACTAGTGACTCTAAAAAAACAATAGATTACAGCAAAATTTGGTGCACTGATAGGGGTTTGTTCACAATTAGACGCTACTAAAAATCATTTATTGATAAACTCACCGCTGGACACCGACTACTTATTCATAAATAATCGAAAAATCATCCGTTTTATTGTAATACAGTTTGCAATAAATCGATAGTTTATAAATAACTGGTTTATTTTCTTTTTTTATAAACAAACGGGTTTTACAAATAGTGGTGTTAAGTATCGCTGAAAGTTTGAGCACTAACATTAACTAAGTACCTAAGCCTATTTTTTGGGACTTACCATGATTTTATTTTTGAAAACCAAACTACCTACGTTGTTCTGTGCCTTAAATAAAGAGTTGCCAGTTTTGAGATTACCCTAGATTCTAAGTAGAACAAAAAATGACACAAAATAAATAAATACCTAGGTATTATAATTAAATAGGTAGGTAGTAGGTAGAGTACTATAATATACAAAAAAATCTCATCATGTACGAGTCCTAGCCAGAGTCAGCGTATCATAATTATTAAAGATAATTATTATAGACCTTAAGTTCAGTGTGGTTTACACTTTAAAAAACATTCCCATGTATCACATTAATATTTGGTACCTACCTACATTATTAATCTACTTGGTACCTACCTATCATTTAAAAACTATGACTGTGTTTAGTTTATTTACAAAATACGATATGATGACAAAAGAATCGGTTTATAAAAACTCAGTGTGAGCATCAAAAAATAACAATGCAGGCGATTAGCTACAAAAAATAGAAACAAAAGCGCGCTAGTATTGTAAGACAATCATCCTTCCTCTTCATTGTCTATGGTCACGAACAGTGCGAGCGGATGCGGCGCATGCGGGTCCTCCAGATATTAATGGGAGCAATAAGATAATGGTGTCTCATGTCGAACAATGACTGCCTGTCAGATTGCAGCTCGCCACTGGACGTCAAGTAGGTGCAAGTGGAGAAAAATGCATTGCAACTGACATGCAATTGGCAATCTGAAGAGGAAACGACACTAAAAGTCTAGGACCCGATGTAACGAATTATTTATTTATTTTATTTATTTAATGATGTTAGGCACCTCTTACTACGACGACAGATAAAAAATAGGTAAATAGTAAGTCTATTTACCTATTTTTTATCTGTCGTTACTAAGATAATGTTTCGAAATAATATTCCTAATATTCAAAGCCCTCGGCGGCTCACTGTCTGAACAGGCCTATAATTTCCCAATAATTCCACTTCACTTTTTTCTAATCTCGTAATCTTCGTGAGATTTCAATACACTTCCTGTCAAAGGCTAGCCGAAACGAAACCGTCTGCCTTATTAGTATCTACCTACCTACTTCTTAATAAAAAACTTATAATTGTTTATGGTATCATTGTACGAAATTCAATTCGAGCTTTGTATGCGCCCGAGATGTCAAAACAATTTTAGAATATCGTTGATTCGTTTCCCGCGCTGTGGTTGTGTAATAACCGCAAAAGTATTGCCATACTTTTGGTTGATTTCTCGTCTTATTTCTTTGAGGTTGGTAAGCCAATTCGAAATGGATTTATTTTTGGTGAATGGAGCAGTTTTTGTTGAGGTTCATTGTAGAGACGGATTAGTAATATCTAAGAGGATAATGCACCTGACGTTGCCTTTTGTAGCGCAGGTATAGATAGACAGATAGACCCATTATGGGTTCAATTTGAACTTGTGCCGCCCTCGTTTAGATTTACAGACTATGTATGAGTTGATAGTGTTTTAAATTTTTACCACCACAAATGACTGTCTCTGTTCTGAATTAAAAAGAAATAAATATGACGTAGTCAGATTGACATTTGAAACGAAAATGGTCTGCAGTTTTATTTTAATTTCTTTTACAAATAATATTTATTGAGTGGTTTTCTAATATTTTATGATATTAACGATACGCCGATTTCTTTCTTTCTTTTACATCTGGCGACCGAGACAGAGGAAACTTTGAACCTGAAAATTATTTTGGAAAAAATTGGAAAAAAAGATGGAGGCTGAATAAAAGTTTCGTAGATCCGATGAATCCGAGGAAGCCTTAAGCCGACACGCTGCCTATAAAATAGAAGATAGACCGTACCTACTACCTATATTTTTTGATGGATTTACGACATAACTAAAATATTAGAGACCACAGATGTGAAAACCGATTAAAAAGAAGATGATGACTGCTGCTGCAATGAATTATAACTGAAATGAAATGAAGAAAAGAAGTGGTGATAAAAGACCAAGGCTAAGATACGACTTACGGAATGGTTCAGAGGGAATGAGAAAGGTAGCCTTCCGATCCTACTTATACGTCATAGCCATGATTCTGGTCGATGTTCACTGATATAAAAAAAAAATGCGATATTATAATATTAAAAGACGAAAAGACTGAAAATCGCAAATAATTGAATAATGCAGGGGGATAAAAGACCTAGGCTATGGTGCGACTTACACGGAATGGCTTAGATTAGATGAGATGAATGGCCTTCCGATCCTTTACATCATAGCCATGATTCTGGTCATGATTTACTGCAGAAAGTTGTATTAATCTAGTGTGACCTCTGCAATTAGATAAGATTTGGATACCTACCTGGATTGCTGTTTTGGAAGGAGACTTTGGTATTATTAAGACTGACTTTACCGAAGATTATCTTCGAATCAGTAAGTACAGGGAACATAATAAAAATAGAAGAATCTAAATGCAAGTCCGACAAGGGTATTCTATTGACTGATTATATACCTCACTGGATTGCTGGTTGAATTTATAGGAAACAAGATTTGGTATAATTTTTCTGACTTTGCCTAAAGCTTTCCTTCAACCAGATTACAGCTTTACATAGATGAGATGGAGTCAGACAGTATCGTAACTCCTATTAAGAGAAGATTAGTCATTACTGAACAGTATAGAGAATAGAAGAAGAAGACATAGAGTCGATCTCATGACGAATAATTTTGATCTAATTTATTTTTTATTAATATGTGATATTCTTTTGATGTGATTTTGTATGTTTTATACTTATTGATTGTTCTCCTTTCTTTTCGGCTTAGGAGGGACTAGACTATAGTAGGTACTAACTAAAAATTGAAGCATGACTGTACTAGATTTAATTTTAAACTTTTTAACGATTGCAAATTTTAAATTGTTTCTGCTGCCAGTAATTTCTATTGAGAAAATGAATGTATAACTTGTAAATTAGCAGCTAGGTTTATATTTGTAACATCGGAAGTGTATATTCTTT
This sequence comes from Ennomos erosarius, assembly GCA_963580505.1. Taxonomy (NCBI): domain Eukaryota; kingdom Metazoa; phylum Arthropoda; class Insecta; order Lepidoptera; family Geometridae; genus Ennomos; species Ennomos erosarius. The sequence goes on along the minus strand of OY756996.1, from coordinate 871,713 downwards.
CTATTTTGAAATGTTAGGTTGTGACCACACCAGGTGAGATGAGGAGCATCTTGCGTTTTCTCTTTCTGTGTTTGGAGGATGTTCTGAATTAAAAAGAAATAAATATGACGTAGTCAGATTGACATTTGAAACGAAAATGGTCTGCAGTTTTATTTTAATTTCTTTTACAAATAATATTTATTGAGTGGTTTTCTAATATTTTATGATATTAACGATACGCCGATTTCTTTCTTTCTTTTACAGTCTCTATTACCTAACTATTATAATATCATATTACAACACTAATCCACATCAGTACAAATAAATTAGTATATGCTCTCATTGCTCGTAAGCTGATGCGCTTTAAGCCGGCTCATGTAAACAAATAAGTTATTAATTTGATGAATTATTGCCGTTCAAATATTTACATTGGCGTCTATTCCTCATGGTCGACAGGCAGGGGTCGGCCAGCACACACATAAATTCAACTTTAAATATATGGGAATTTGTGTACATTAATGAAGGTAATTAGATTGGCATTAAGAAGACAAATATTTTGATACTACTACTAGGCTCGTGTCTTGTGTTTATTTACAGTAGGTTGCTGATTAGGTGTTATCTAATCAGCAACCCACTGTAAGACTAACACTGTGAATGAAAATTATTCAAATCACTACAGTACTGTTTTTAGTTTTTACTTATAAGGACAACCATTGGATTATAAGTGTGGCTGCTGCCCATCTACTGCCCTATATTTTCTACTTACTTATTAGTAGGTAAAACAAAAGAAGGTACCTAACCTATCTTTAATTAGATTGTAGAAGAAAAACGACACAATTACATGTCGTGTATTTTGAGGATAGATGTACCTACAGTAAGATAATAATAATAATAATTACAAAAAACCAAAATAGTCCATATACGGGGAAAAACTCGTGTAAGAAACATCCAATTGGTATATACCTATCAAGGTTGTAACATAAGTGATGAAATGTGAAATTTAAATCGAATTTAAGACATGACTTATCCTGCTATATAAAAAGTTTAATCCCAAGCCCCCAATCACGAAAAAAAAATAACACCGGATAGTCAGCCATCCATCTTCACCTGTAAAAACAAGCTTCCCGTATTCCACAAAACGCCACATTCAATCACGTACTTTTCTGTAAATTATCGTAACCTGGCAACTCTGCGAATCTGACTTCAAACATGCTTGTTAAAATTTAAAAATTTCTTTGAAATAAAGTTGAAAATCGCACGTTAAAGGTTAAAAGAATTTTGCTTTAATATTTTTATACGTGAGTAAATAAATGAGGCGCATTGATCGGCTGTCAAGCGGACGGACGTGTGTTTACTCAGTGGTGCATGGAATACAATATGTACGGATAATAATGTGCGACAATCGGCTCTTTGTTGAGTAAATCACGTGAATGACAAATCAGTGGCACAGCGAGCATCGTTACTCGACGTAATTTCGTAATGATCTTCAGTCATTTGGTGAAACTATAACTGCGTATAAAGCTTAGGCACTGACTCTCAAGACATAAGTAATATTATGTAAAACAATGTTACGATTTACACGAATCATGTCCAAAGCCAATGTCCAATAATAAAAATGATAAAATGCCCAATTATAAAAAAGTCCGATAATAAAAACACAACTAACTACTATACCTACCAGTATCACCAGCAACTGAACTAGAATAGGTAATTTTTTTTGTAATTATAGAGTTTTAACTTTAACAGTTTAAACTCGGACACCGATTTATTCTAAAAATGATGCTTGTATGCTTGAGTATCTGAGCACCTACCTAAGATCTAAGTAAGAAAAAAGATTTAAGTAATTATTATTTCCAATGTCTCTGATTTGTCTTTCCTAACATGTGCTTTTCATGTAGGAGACAGACTATATGCGCGTACCATATACTTAGGTAAGTACTAGTCACTAAAACCAATGTAACTCTTTTGCCTCTATTTAATCTAACAATTTGCTCCACAAGCACCTACAAAAACAAACTTGCCCAAGTGAGAAATTAAAACTCATGGTTGGAAAAAATACTGTACCAAATGAAGAGATCTAAACAAACACGAGAGGTGTCTGTATTTATAATAATTGTATCTGAATTTCCCAAGTCATCATTCCAAGGAACAGAACACCTACGCTATAACATAATATTTCCAAAAATGCATAAGACTTTAAGCTTTATCTCGAAGAAATAGAGACTAAAATAGATTCAAAGTTTATTTGAAGTTATGACTTATGCATAGAGAAAAGGGCATTGGCGCCAAAATTGACATGTATTGTCACGATGACAGCAGGATGGGTGGGCACCGTAGGCACCTTATTAGTTTTAATATAAAATGCGTACAAAATATCTGATATAATCGTGAGAGAAGCTATCACTAGTACCTACTACAGCCAGGTATAAACACGCGCAACTTTTTTAGAGTGGTTAGGGAAAATTGGTTTCGTGTATGGCAATCCGAAATTCAGCTAAACAATTGAAGTGATACATTTTGATCACTTACAAACCAGGTAGCCAAGTGGAAGTACAGTATTAGCTATTAGAAAAACATCACATTCAGTAGCTAAGTGGGTGTAAGGCTCTCGAACACATAACATGAAAGGCCCTCGGCTCGGATACACCCAAAATGTCTCATCACTCGACTGCGAGACACAACAAACGTTTAGATGTAAAACAAACAAGTGAATGGCGCTCTCAGCGCGCGAGTGCGTGCTGGGAAACACCCAGCATTATGCACAAGGAGATTGAAAAGAAAGTACTCGAGCTGAGAGCGTCCAAGGCTCGCCGGAGAGCAATAAGCGACGCCCGCCGTCGGGGCCCGTTCATTAACTCTCACCTACTCCATAAATATCCTAGCGAGCATCGTTCCCGAGCGACGGACAAAGGCGCGCTCGCTCCGGACTCCGGCCACGTTCCCACAACGCGCAACCTACAGAGCAAACATTAAAAAATAACAAATAAGACCTCCAATAAGTTCTCGCTCGACGAGTGGACGACGCGACGTAGTAGCACGTAACAAATTTTGTTTTGATAACGGATCGGCCGCAGTATCCGATCGGACAAAATGGCGGATATTTTAGATTTTCATAACGGAACGAGGCTAGGTGGCTTCGACTGACTCCATGAGGGAGCACACATCCATTTCAAAGAATAAACACGAGAAAGCGCTCTCAATCTATAAATAATAAATAAAGAGTATATTTTGCTGCGTTTCTCGCGTGCGTAGACAAAGGCAGCGCTCGGGGCAAACATGGCGTGTTTATTCTTTCGTCATTAAGGTGGAGTGTCGGGTATAGCGTGCTCTAGCGCTAATTCCAGGGAGGTCAGACGATACAGCTGCGATGTCGAAGGGTGCTGTTGACTTTGGAGCTTGAGATGGAATTAGCGTTAGTCATCCGACGGGATTCTGCGAGATACTTATTAATGCAAGCAAACCGCAGTAATGTGTCACTGAGAGCTTTTGAACCACTTGAACTTTTGCTTGGACAGTTAGACAAACCTTTTATTAGTTTGTATAGAATTCAAGTAAAATTAGACATCAGTCAGACTTTCACGAAAATGTTTTGTTTTCGTTTATATGTATCATAATAATTGCATTATCTAGTAGATACTGCTAGAAGTTTGAAAACTGATGTAATCTTATTTGTTGCAGGTCAAAATCTGGTTTCAGAACCACCGCTACAAATGCAAGCGGCAGGCAAAGGAGAAGGCGATGGCAGAACAGAACCAACACAATCAGGTAAGTTCTAGCAAATTCAATCCAAACCAATTGGTAGTTTGGTTGACCAAACTACTAATGTGTAACTTATATCTGTCTATGAATCAAGTAGGTATTTACGCCCCCAATTTTTCTCTTTAACATCTGGATATTTTGATCAAGGGAAGTCACGTCAAATTCAGCGTATTTTAATCAATCTCTATTATAAAATCGCTAATGAATATGAATTGCGTGCGATAAAATCGCCGACGCGACACAACCCTCCTTGCCTCTCGATAGCGATCTGCCGGTAGTCGGCCTCGGCGGGTGGTGTTGACTAGTATGAAAGATAAATTACATCAGCAGAATTTTACAAAGCCTGCTCGCTTGGGTACTCGAGAATATTATTTATAAGATCGCATTATAAAATAAAATTCAAAATTAATATGTTGAAGGAAAATATTTAAAAAGACACCGTCAAAAATAGCACTTTTCCGATGGTACCTAACCTACCTAAATAATCTTAAATTATGTTGTCAAAGGTAACATAGCCAACTAAAACAAGACACAAAAAAACGTAACCGTAACCTACATTAAAAAAATCTAGGTTATCGTCCTCTAATAATGAAATTCACGGTAGATACCTCCCAGAAATACGGGTCCCGTACCTCAACATGGCAACCCCACTATTAGAAGTATATTTCCCGTGGAAACGCATGGTGGCGGGCCGCGGCCGATTGTGCGTGTCGATCGCTGCGCCGATAAATCTATTGTTTGGCTCCTTTTCACTTGGTAATAGAATGAAAATGTTTTCTTATGCTGTATTTTATCGAGATTTTGCGGCCGCGATCTTTGCGATGACATTGATTTGTAATGAAGTGAATTGATCCCCTCTCGGTAATTTCGATCCGACTAACCGTTTGCGGATGAATGAACAGCAATTTGTACAATTGGGTAGGTACTTACGTACTTGTGTAGCAGCCAGCAGCACCGAAATATTTTGCAGAACTGTCTATCAACCTGGGCTAGGTCATTCGTCAATAATTAGCAAATCGTTAGTTTAATTAATTCCATACTTTCCACCTGAGGTGTTATATTATCTGGGTTTTCCACGTTTTTTTTCAACATAATTATTGCCCTTATTCTTCAACATATGTCCCTAAAATGTTAAGTATAGGTAGGTACTTGTGTAGATATCTAAGTATCTACACCTATTTGAAAGTGCAAACGTGGTGAGGTGGAAAGTGGAAGAGATCTCTTGCCTATTTCTTCGAAAGGCGATTCCTTTATATTCAATTTCCGTCTCATTATTTTGCATAACAACACACGGCCTCCCAGCTCCAGCCTCCCAGTTTCACACAGCCGCCCCCGCCCCGCGCGCATGTGTTACCAGTATCCGGGAATTGGCTCAATTTGCCCGGCTTGTGGGGGCGTGGGTGACTTGCCGATTGTTAGCACCCCGGGGCGGCAGGCGCAGGGCGGCACCCTCGATGCTTTGCTCATTGTTTTGTAACGTGTAATTTGCTTGTGCAACTTGTCAGACGTAATAAATTGAATCAGAAATGTGGGACGTGTCAAATGAGCAAGTGGGGTATTTGAATGATTTAGTTACACCAAGAGTCAGAAATTAATAAAATAATTATCTAATGCCATTCTTAAACTGTTGGTTTTCTTAGCGAAGGACGTCGGGAATGCAAAAACAACATGGATATTATAACACATTTTCACGTAGGTATATTTTCCATCTTGGCAAACAATTTTCAGAGCATAGACAAATACTAGCCAAAGTCCTTCCCTCAGAAAACCCAACATTCTACACCTATCCTCGACATACACAAAATACATGACGAAACGTAAAGTACCGTTACGTGGGTACTAAACCAAGTTGAAATGGCAATGGGCAGACCATATCACTCGTAGAATTCACAACCGATGGGGAAGAAAGGTTTTTGAGTGGCAACCACGAACCGGAAGATCAGGCGTAGGCTGGCGCGCCACAAGGTGGACCGACGATCTGGTGAAAATCACGGAGGCGAGCACCACTCAAAATAGTCCACTCTGGGGGAGGCCTATATTCTGCAGACGTCCATCATTATTATTATCATTATCATTTATTTCTTAATAACAGAGTTATAGGTCAACAGTTTACAAAATTAATACATAGTTAAATTCACACACATTACATTATTATAAAATAACATAGCAGGAACTTAATAACTAGTCAACATTTTTACGAATAAACTATACTCAAAGTATAATTCACGATAAATTTCATCATAATAAAATAAAATATAAATTAATAAAAATAAACAATACATTACAAATTAAAAAACTTATGTCAATTTATCATTTAAGTATTCGTCAACAGAATAATACGCCTTTTTTAAAAGGAATTCTTTTAATTTGCTAATAAATAGATCGTATGACTCAATTTCTATAATGGTTTTGTTTATTTTATTGTAAATTTTTGGCCCTATGTTGCAAATTGACTGTGATGACTTTTTTAATCTTTTAAATTCTATTATTAAATTGTTTTTGCTACGAGTATTTCTATTATGAAAATCTTTAATTGACTTAAATTTGTCCAAATTGGATTTCATAAACTTACTTACTTCCAATACGTACAACGAAGGCATTGTAAGAATACCCTGGTCTATAAAAAGTTGTCGAGCAGGTGTGTCCCAAGGCACACGACACATTATTCGTAATACCCGCTTTTGGAGAACAAAAGCCCGATGACGGTCCGCTGCCTGGCCCCACAGGTCGATACCGTAGCAAAGCAAAGACTGGATCTTCAGGCTGTTGATGATGATAGCTAGGTACTGTTAAATATAACATCGCAACCGATATTCCAATGAGCCCATCTCTCCCACAGTCATCGTCGTCACCGCGGCGGGTGGCAGTCCCGGTGCTGGTGAAGGACGGCAAGCCATGCGGGTCGGGCGAGTCGTCCTCCCCGGCGCACAGCCACTGCGCCACGCCGACCTCTGGGTACGGGTCGCAGGGCGCGCAGGCCGCGTGTAGCAACCCTCTGGTCTCCTCGTACCGCCAGCCCGCAGCCTACCAGCAGCAATGCTCCGGGTATCTGCCGCTGCAGGGCCGGGCCTGGTAGAAGTTCCCGCAGCTTTATCACGAGACCATGTTCAAGGAAGAGATGTATTTCGATTAAGTCGATTTGTGACGCGGTTTGTTTGCCGTTATGAGCAACCGGTGATTGATTAGTTGCTGGTTGGTCATAACTGCTCGTTAAAAATACAAAAATAGAAAAGTTTCTGTATTGCCATGTCTGTCAAACTTGCTGCCTTTTAGGGAAAATATACATAACAATTTTTTATGTTACGTCTTTTAGTTTTATATTGTAACTGTTTAATGAACCGCGTCGTATAGGCTCTTCCAAGAACATTGTCTAGGTAAAGCGCGTTGGGGACGCAACTGTAAAATTAATTGACTTTGTGACGTTTTAGTGAATACTTAGTGCAAAAATGCAGTGGAATTTAAAGTGTTACGTGAGAAGTGGACTTGTAGTTAAATTGTAAGTTTTCACATTCGGGAAGAGGGTATCGTGTAAATACTTAGTGGTAGTGTTGTAGCACATACGAGGATTTGAAGTTCTTAGTTATTTTTTGTTTGATCCTGGTCAGAGTTGAAGTTTATATAATAGGTATTTTCTACATTAACTCCCAGTTTATTAACTAAACACATTCAGAATGTTTTGTATTAAATGAGTTAAAAGCTAAGCCAAAGCCAATGCTTGCTTCGAGCAAGAGCCTGAATTTTCCTAACCAGGTTTAAACAAGAGTGCCAAACTTAAATATATATATAATTATATCTGCAATCCTGTATTTGTCATATTATGTTTAAAATATTTATTTATGATCACAGTGCATTCAAATTACATTTTGTGATTTCCTAAATTATTGTACAAATTATACATTTTTATGATAAATTTGTAATTCCAAAATCAACATAATGAAATGAAAAATCTATACACTGATTTATAAATAACGCACATAATAATAATGGCTCCATAAAATGTAAAAAAATTATATGAGTAGCACAATGTAATGCAATAGACTAATTTATTATGTTACTTTTGTTTGTGCCAATTTAAATAAATAAATATTATATTTGTTGTGTGAATAGCAAATAAATTAATCACAAGAGTCAGTGTTTCGAGTGTGTAGATAGTGTCGTGTAAATATAGTGAGTTAAAAAATACAGAACTTTAAACGTCACGATTTTGATATTACTAACGCAGTACATGAAGAAAATTTGTTATACATACTTGGAAAATGAATAACTGCTTATCTACACGAGTTTTCCAAATAATATTCAATCAAACATTTAAAAAACTAATTGTAATACCAAAAGCCTGACCAGTATTTCTACTAAGTATTTAAATTGTGGATGCATTGCTTTACAATCGTCGATTTTTCACAAAAGATCTTTGGAAAATCTGTCAAAAACAAAACTATATTGGTTTAAACAATCCAATCGCAATTTAAATATTAAACTGCGGCACCTGTTCTAATGTATGGTTTGGTAAGCCGTTCAATGTCTGGCAAAACGAAAATTGAGACCTAGAGAAAAAAGTAATTCAAAAGTATCAATAAAAGTTATATTTTCTAAACTGTTATTACGTAAGATCTACTTGTTATATGTGAATATGCATAATGGGACTAATGCGTACTTAAAACTCTTCATAGTATAAAACTATATTTGAACATTAAATCCCAAGAAAAACTCATTTATCACCTTGCAACATTATCTAAGATGGCGGGTGTTCTCCGCACCGAGTGACAATGAATAGCAATAAGCTTTTTAGAATAAATTTATAATAAGTTGTAATAAATGTTTTAAATTAATTTATAACATTTTCTGAAAAATAGAGATTGATGTAAGTATTGTAATTAGGTATAGAAGAGGTTACGATCATAATTATTAATAATGTGAAGGAATTTGTAATTATATTGCGAAGTGAGGTGTAATGAATTTCAATTTATAAAATTAATAAAAATTAATGAGTTTTATTAATGTTTTTTATTTGCTTTGAATTTTACAGCACATCTCAACCACAACTCTTCAAAATTTCTACAAAAAGGTATAGGTAACGGAATGTTGAATGAATCTTTTATCCCTTTTATCCCTTTACATTAATCACTGTGTAGCCAGTGTGTAGCAGTGTAATAGGGTTTCCATTTATTCAACTTGATAAAAACAAAGTACAACTATAGTTCCGCTTTCAGCTTTTTTCTGCTATAGGTAGTGCACCTAGTAATGATACTGCATTTCAACTGCCTTCACTTTAATTATCTTTCCCCAAACATGTTCACTCCATAAAGCTTCAACAGTTAGCAAACATTTTCCCGTATCCCGAACAATAACAAAAAGTAACAAAACATTTTGCCCTCCAATCTTTCCACGCCTAACTCATTTTATTGTCTCAATATTCCCAGATTACGCTATAATCTCTCATAACGGGTATAACAGTTTATTCCGCATGGCAACATCGGCTTTGCCGAACGTCAGTCACGGCTCGCCAAAACGAAATAATAACATGGCGATTCACACCCAATATAACCTAAAAGAAAATTATTATCGTTTGATTTTCCACTTTAAACGTATCCGATAAGGGCTATTATCGAATGGAAACATATTGTAGTTACATTCTTCTAGAGTAGTTAAGTAATTCTGGTAGAACAAAGGCAGGGAAGAGCGCACGTGCGCGGCATTACGGGGCTAATAAAATGGCGGATTAGCCGACGCAGGCGAACAGGTGAGGGTGTTGAAATTGGAAACTATTGGCCTCTTCAGCAGACAGGCATTTGATATGCCTCGGGTTACCAGGATTTGTGTCAGTATTGACGTAATGAGAAATTCTTTTGAGTCCACTGACATCGGTTGGCTGAGCTTTGTAGCTGGAATTTGGTGAACGACAGGTTTATAATTATTTTAGGTATGTACCTAGTTTACGAATTTGATATTTAAAGGCGATTTACAAATTAGGTACATAGCTATCCTGAAAGCCCTGCAAGGCAGATATAAAAATCGACATAGGTAAGTAATTAGATATCTCTCAAGAAAGCGTTTGACAAGGACTTTTTCGAGAGTAGAGATATGTTGATTTTTATAACTCTACTAGCCTTGCCCTAATAATTTCACCTCCAGAAATACCTACCTGTAGGTAATTCTTGAGGTGAGGTACTATAGGTGCAGCCTGTACCTTCCTACTACGACGTCTTCTGTGTGTGGTAGAAACACAGAGCTTCCAAAAATATTTTGCTCTGTGGGAGAAACAAATAATTTAAGTACAAAATGACTTGGCTTAAAATATATACCTATATAAGTAAGGCAGCAGTTTTGGCGGAAACGCGGAAAAGTTCACGTCGTTGCATTGTATTGTTTTTCAAAACTTGCCTTTTCCAGTGTTAAAAAGTTTAAAGTTGGTGGCGTTTTACGTAATAAGTCCTGAATTACGAGCATGAGTGAGGGCAAGAGATATAATGTGGAGTGTGGGTGTGCAACTTTTTGAAATCAGGATTTTTTATTGTTGTGCTGAATTTTTCTCGGTTTGTTCTATATTGTTCCAAAACAAAAAAATCTTGCGTGAAAATTGTAGAAGGAAAACAAAAAAAACAATTTTTCACCGTAGCCCCCATATTTTGATAAATCCAATTTTTCTTTTTTGTTCTGGATTGTTCTAGGTTTGTTCTCAATTGTTCCAAAATATAACGATCCTAGCATAAAAAATTAAGTCAGAAAATAAAAAAAACTTTTTTGTCGTGGCCCCCCTTTTTTGGAAAATCCAAAATTTTAGTTTTGTTCTAGATTGTTCTAGATTTGTTCTACATTGTTCCAAAATAAAAAACTTCTAGAGCCGTAATTGAGGCCAAAAATGAATAAAAACTTTAACATGGTAGCCCCTCATTTTTGGATATTCATTATTTTTTTTATTGTGCCGGGTTGTTCTAGGTCTATTCTACATTGTTCCAGAACATGGGTCGTCTAGAAAGAAAGCTGCGGCCAGAAAATGAGAATAAGTAAATTGAGAACCAGCATGACGTCGTCTAGATAAACAAAGCAAAAAGTTAGCCCCCAATTTTTTTAATTTCTTAAATTTCTCTTTTGTGCTGGTCTATGATAGGCTCATGATACATTGTTCCAGAGTATGAGACTTCTAAAGAAAATATTGGTGTCAGAACACAAAAAATAAATTTCCATAATAATTTGACGGTAGGCATAATTTTAAGGCGTAGGTAGATAATCTTTATTTTTTTTATTGTGCTAGATTGTTCTAGGTCTATTCTACATTGTTCCAGAACATGGGTCGTCTAGAACGAAAGCTGCGGCCAGAAAATGAGAATAAGTAAATTGAGAACCAGCATGACGTCGTCTAGATAAACAAAGCAAAAAGTTAGCCCCCAATTTTTTTAATTTCTTAAATTTCTCTTTTGTGCTGGTCTATGATAGGCTCATGTTACATTGTTCCAGAATATGAGACTTATAAAAAAAATATTGGTGGCAGAACACAAACAATAAATTTCCATAATAATTTGACGGTAGGCATAATTTTAAGGCATAGGTAGATAATCTTTATTTTTTTTATTGTGCTGGGTTGTTCTAGGACTATTCTACATTGTTCCAGAACATGGGTAATCTAGAAAGAAAGCTGCGGTCAGAAAATGAGAATAAGTATTGTTTGTGTTCTGACACCAATACTTGCTTTAGAAGTCTCATACTCTGGAACAATGTAACATGAGCCTATCATAGTCCAGCACAAAAGAGAAATTTAAGAAATTAAAAAAATTGGGGGCTAACTTTTTGCTTTGTTTATCTAGACGACGTCATGCTGGTTCTCAATTTACTTATTCACATTTTCTGGCCGCAGCTTTCTTTCTAGACGACCCATGTTCTGGAACAATGTAGAATAGACCTAGAACAACCCAGCACAATAAAAAAAATTAAGATTATCTACCTACGCTTTAAAATTATGCCTACCGTCAAATTATTATGGAAATTTATTGTTTGTGTTCTGACACTAATACTTGCTTTAGAAGTCTCATACTCTGGAACAATGTAACATGAGCCTATCATAGACCAGCACAAAAGAGAAATTTAAGAAATTTAAAAAATTGGAGGCTAACTAATTTATTAAAATATAGGGGCTACGATAAAAAATTGTTTTTTTTGTTTTCCTTCTACAATTTTCACGCTAGATTTTTTTTGTTTTGGAACAATATAGAACAAACCGAGAACAATTCAGCACAACAATAAAAAATTCTGATTTCAAAAAGTTGGGGGCTAACTTCCCACACTCTATAATGTGGCGAAACGTGATTTTTCGTGTTCCTTCTAAAAATCCATAGAAGCTTGTAGTAAAGTTGCCACCACTTTGCTGGAGCATGACTTAGACTGGACTATGACTACCTGACTTAGACTGGACTATGACTATGACTAGGCCATGACTGAGTAAAATATTTTATAACACGATGAAAATATATTATAATACTTGACACTGGCTAAATACACTATGTGTGGAGCCAAAATATAAGGAAAAAAAGAAAAAAAAAGTGAGGCAGCAATACCAAATCTTGCCATAGTCAATTCATAGTTTCCCGCATAGATCAGTTTTCCCCGATCCCCATTTATCACACAATGTTCCTCCGATCTGTAAACAAATTTGTGAATATTATTCCTGTCGGGAAGTGGAGCCATGAATACAACCCTTGCAGGGTGGGGCTGCCATTACAGGCTTAAGATTTCCCATTCATGGCGTAAGACGTCTTGCTGGGTTGCCATGTAAATTGCATGTAATTGCCGTGGATGTAATACTGCTACTGATTTATTTATATGGTATTGCAACGTGCTATGTTGAGTTTAGCTGCCTGTAAAAGTCTAGGGTGAATAATAGGTCTATTGCTTGATGGTAAGTGCCTTGCAGACTGGCCTGATAGCTCAGTAGCTCCTGAACCATCTATAGGTTCAATTCTCACCCGGGACAAACATTTGTCTGATGAACATGGGTTTTGTTCTGTCTCGGTGTTATATTGTATTCTATGTATGTATTTACAAAACAAAAAGTATCTATCAGTATTTTATCAGTTATCTGGTTCCCATAGTACAAGCTATGCTTAGTTTGGGGCTAGATAGATTATTCTGTCTATTAATTTTCTACCGGTTGCATTTCGGAGAATGCGCACAAGAACTGCACGAGATGATTCTTTCATGTCATTTCGACATAGGACTAAGCGCAGAGAAATCTTTTTGTTTAAACCATTTTTGTGAAACTAACTCATTTTGCTTACATAGTCTTTCTGCAACTACGACATTTCGCCTGCAGTCATTCTGCAATTGAGACATGTTGTTTATTCCAACGTTTTGCTTATCTAGTCTTTCTGCAATCCAGACCTTGTGCAACTTCGACGTTTTGCCTACATAGTCATTTGGCAACTAATACCTTTTGTATACATAGACTTTACAGCCCAGACGATATGACCATAACCCGTATCAATGTACTTAGTAGATTTGCCAACATGCCGCTGACTACCTTTTATCATGGGAACTGCTAGGGAATGGACCTCACACCCAGCTTTTTTGATACTTACCTGACAAATAAGATTTGGGTCTCTTTAGGACTGGGTGAATAGGCTCCTCATATACCAACGTGCTACACCTTCGGCTGCATGGTGAGTTGCAGTCAATCGTTAGCTTATCTTATACGTACATTAAAAAAAATATATATTGTTCAGTATAAGATTTTTTTTTGTTCAGTGCTGCATAGCGTCGTAGCTATCGTGCTACGAAATTATGGTAGTGTGCTACGGCTGTAGCAGCAAATGTAGCAGTGCTACAACACGGCTACGAAGACGCGGCGACACCGCACTGTCTGTCTTGTATCTCATCTATTATTATCTATTACCTAGAAAAAGTAGATGTCCTGCTGAAAGCCAGCTAAGCTATATTTTATGGTTGTTTTAGTATTGGTAAGTGTGTAAAAGAAAATCAAGATGAAAATTCGTGTGATGAACAAGGCCTAGTTTCAGGATAGCTGCAAACCACTATTTAAAAAATGTAACATCCTTCCTCTGCCATGCATCTACATCAAAGAAATTTGTATTTTCGTTAAAGCTAATTCACTTTATTTCCATAAAAGCTGTGAAATTATTAAACGACAAAAAGAGCCAAATTTGTTAACCTACTGCATCAACCTCCTTGTCGTAAAGATATATATAAGAAAAATGTCTACAATATGTGCATATCAATATATAACTGTATACCTAATGATTTAAAAATGTTAACAGGCAATTTATTCAAGAAATCTTTGTATGACTGGTTATTACAACACGCATTTTATAGTGTTAAGGAATTTCAAATGTACTGTAACAAAAATACTTTTTAATATTTGCACACTTGCATGCAAGTTGAACGCAATATGTCTACATATGTTATTTTAAGACCTTCCTTGTGAATTGTACTTGTGTTCTCGCAAATAAATAAATGATTGATTGATTGATTGATTGAAAGAAAGGTCATACAAATTCAGTTGAAAAATAAATGAAACTGAAATGCAGAGACTGTTTAACTAGCAGGTTTCTATTATGTAGATAAGCACAACTGTTTTAATAATGCGAATTTCTCTGGAACATTGGCGGCAGAGAGCGCGGTGGCCGTGCTACCGAAAGTCGAGGGCCGAGGGCTGACTAATTAGAACAAAAACGCGGGAAAACACAAGTACGCTTGACAGTGAGTCAGAGACAAAGAGCGCCAACTTTTCGCACAAAAAGGTTTTATAGCGCTCATCTGAAGCCACTCGAATTTATCCTCTTTGCAGTGACGTGAAAGTTGATTTCCATTTTGGCAGTTACTACAGGCAGGCACATTCATTTTCAAAATTCAACTTCCGCAAAGCTGTATTCGTTTAAACGACACAATGCAAAGTAAGCTTTATTGTAAGGGCTAAAGGTGCACGTAGAGCACGATTGACGGGAACTTATTACTTTTTCTCAAAAAGCAGAGTTGCGTAGAGAAGCGCCATCGCGTCGATTGTTTCTGGCACGTTCGGCCAAAGAGGCCACAATCGATAGAGCACGGGCGTGCGTTGTAATGAATTTATTAAAGAACTAGTGTTTTGATGGAGTTTATGCGTTTTTCAATGACAAATATTGTATTATTACCTACTCTTAATGAGGCATTTATTTATGCAAATGAATTTCGTGGCAACTGGTCGTCACGGCTGCCCATAACAGTTGCAGATTCACTCAGAACTCTAAGTTAAAAAGTTTCGCGTGCCACTGCACTGTGCACATCATCCTGAGACAATGTGAAATCGGTCGTAAAGTCTCATTTGCCCATAAATTTCACTAGCTACAATGCCCTTCACACCGGAACACCGTAATGTGCAAGCCACTACTCATTACTGCTTGCAGAATAACTAGCAAGGCGGCTAACCTAACCTACCTAGACGAACTTTGCAGAAATGTCCTGCCACCTATAAAAACATAGCTTAGTTGAAAACTATGAGTTGTTTTCGTTTACGATGATGCGTGAGGAATATTTCACATAGCTGGTCGGTCCTCAGTCCGCCCGTCACGGTGGCAGGCGGCTGGCTGACGCGCCTGTCAGCGCATCTCGACGCCTCATTACCGCACGTCTGGCCGGCAGGCGACCACCAGGGTCAGGTGGTGCCAAGGGTTCTGCGGGTCTAGCGAAGACCCCTTCCATTAGCGTTAACGCCAAACAATAACTCAAAAAGTATGGGATGACAGTCCTTGCGGAATCTCTTCCGCAGCTAGTCATTCTCCATACACTTTGGGGCTATCGTTAGGGCTGGAGCATTTGGACTGTCTGTGTCTAAGTATAGGCCATCGTGGCTAGCACCTAGGTACCCATACAGTAGATACAAATGCTCTTTGTAATAGGTAGTACTAGTAGTTTTAGTACATAACTTTATTATTATTATTTAGCCTATCCTGTCCCACTGCTGGGCAAAGGCCTCCCTACCCTCTTTCCACGCATCACGGTGTATGCTATTTCTTGCCATTCTTTACAATAAAAGTCCAGTTCATCCCGACATCTCTTTCTGGGCCTGCCGCGACGTCGTCTAACATTCTGTGGGCTCCACTCAGTAGTGAGTTTAGCCCACCGGTCATCCGACATGCGGCAGACGTGACCAGCCCAGTTCCACTTCAAACTGGCAGCTTTTTGACCAACGTCGGCGATTTGTGTTTTGGAACGCAGTGTACTGTTTCTGATGCGGTCGGCTAATCTGACCCCCAGAATGCTGCGCTCCATTGCTCGCTGGCATACCCCGAGTGTGTGCTTTTGATGCTCTGTCAAAGACCAAGATTGAGCGCCGTAGGTGAGGATGGGGAGAATGCATATGTCCATGAGTTTCTTTTTAAGGGTTAGCGGAAGGTTACCCTTCATTAGGTCTTTCATGGACATAGGTAGTACATAACTACTTTAGTTTTTATTATATAGCTTTTTTAAGATAGAAAAGTACGTACTTATTAATAACTTCATAACAAAAGGCAATTGTCTTTGGTTTCTAAAGGCAGTAGTAACTTTGATTTCCTTTTCAGGGGACTAGACTTTTTGGGTAGGACTTTTATAATAGAGCGTTACAAACGTTGGTCTGTTGAACCCTATATATCTGCCAGTATAAATAAATAAATAACGCCCAACGATCATATACATAGACAGGATCTATGTATGTGATCGTGAATCCTAGTTAGGGTCCAGGGACTCTAACTAGGATTCCCTGTATCTAGGAACCCAGGAACTACGAGGACCATGCTCCCACAACACCCAGATACAGAACAAGTGTTTGCGCTTTTTTTTCGGGCACAATTAATCCTGTCGCGGGAATCAAACCCACCACCTCCGGGTTATGAGCCGACCTGCTCAACCACCATACCACGGAGGCTGTCACTACATATCATATCTGGCATTTGGCCCTCGGTTGCTAAAGCTAAAGGTTTTGTCGTCGTTTAACGGAACCCTGCATCTCACAACCACAGATGACTCAACAAATCGAACCTCTTCAACAAATACCTTTTATTTTAATCCATTCTCGACTCGGCCGCGTATTATTTTGACAACCATTGACAGGTGGCGTTATTATCTGTGCAAGTCAACTTTTTGCCTCATTAAATCAATTGATAGTTTTTTGTTTGTTTTAATGGCTCTAATTTTGTTTCATATTTTAATTGAACAGTGAGTTGGAGCAACTTTGATTATTTTTTCTAGTTGTAGGTGTACCTATGTGTTGTGTATAGAATAGGTAGGTATTGAAAGATTGTTTGTAATTTAGAAGTGTGAAGTGACTGTGGGTATGTGTAATTATTGTCTAAGGTATGTATATTAGATTAGAATTGATGTCTTCTTATTCTAGTCATTCATTTGTAATGAGATGATAGATGTAGATAAAATGGCGAAATTATAGCCTTTAAATGACTCATTTTTAGTTCATTTACTTACTTAATGCATTTCGTGTTACAAACGGGGTTTTTATCCCAACCAAAGGTTTTAAATACGGCAAGACTTTTATCCTCTCGAGGTAAAGTAAAACGGCGCGCGATCTGACAGTTGTGTTTCGCGCGCTTTCTCATTTGGCGCGATTGTTGCCCACTAATGGCGGCTCCAGAACAATGGGGAAATGCGCGAACACAAGCACAAAGGACATTTCCGTTTGATGTGGATTGCTACTATGATCTCAGCCGTTTGATTGTAGCAGGTACAAGGGGGCGCAAATGGATTCAGATGTTGTGAACTGATGACAGAATTTTTTGGATATTTTTTAACCTTTCATCAGTTGCCGATGCCGAAGTTGTTATTTAACCAGTTTTTAGCTTACCTATACAGTGAAGTGAGATCAAATAAGAGCTACCTACCTACCTACCTAAATATTCCCAGCACTATAATTTCTTTTTGTTTTTTTGAGTCGAAACACGGAGTTTTCTATTAAGTACAGACCAAGGAACTTATGTAAGTAGGTATACGTATAAGTTCCTTGGTACGACATCCAATAAAATTGCAATTGTTATTCGAGTTTGGAAAGTGCAACCATTCGACCATAAAATACAATTGTACTATCGAACCTAAAATATAAAAAAGGTGCACGAAAACCGCTCAGATGTGTAACACCCAACATAAAAAATCCATGTAGCATTTAAAAATAACATGCAATGAAAGGGTGCAGCGATTACAGCTCATTACATAAGCGCTTGATGCTGGCACCTTTTGGTCGCACATACCTAATGCGCGATTGTGGTGTAGTTTGTATGGAACTCTTCCAGGCGTTCAATGGCGACCACTCCACTCGAGGGCGGGGGGTGATTGCGAGACAATGGGCTTTTCCAAAATACATAATAATGCGCTGCGTCAAATGACGCCGTTTTGTGTTTGAGCTTAGGGATCCGCCAGTTTCTGATGGATCCATAATAATCGACAAAGCATTCCTATATAAGGAGAGGTAGGTACAAAATAACGTTTTTTTTTAATTTCCAATCCCCATTTTTTTGGATCAACTCGCACCAAGTACCTACCATCTGATGTTTTTCCGGTAGGTAATCTTTTAGAGCTTACATTGCGCACTAAGAAATGGCTCAAATGGCAGTAATCGCTAGTTTTTATTTCTCAGTTTTAAATCTGACCGTTCAAGCTCAAAAATTATATTATGATTTAGGTGACAACTTAATCAAAAATAGGCCATTAGCCCTAGCACGAATATTTTTTAAGTGTAACGTAAGGCAGTTGTATGGGGCGCTGATCAAATATCATACAACTGCCTTACGTTAACGTTACACTAAAGCGCGCATACCTAAATATTCGTACCAGGCCTACAGAATAAAGGTCCGCGGAACCCATCACCAAATACACCAACATTTCTACACCACATGGACGGATTTTAGGTTTTTTTGGGTCCGTGCTCAAGTGGAGCCCTCGAGCCGACCGCTGTGCCGCGCAAATTATTAAAAGTAAAAAATATAATATGACACTCGAGCCGCGGCCGGCCGTGAATATAACATGGCTTCACGGACAAATAGTCACGCGCACCTAGGCATTAATTATACATGAATTAATAAATTTGTGGAATATTTTGGAACGCTAGATCATGATTTATTTATGTGAGCACATTATATGGTACTTTCCTGCCTAAAAACATTTAATTTGGATTTACGTTGTATGTAATTTAGGTATCCTATCACCTACTCTAGTTATTCGTCGCCGGTGCCGCCGTCGCATTGACTCGATAACTAATGATAATTTAAATTATGTTTATTTTAGTATGTGCCAATGTGCCATAATATAGTCATAGTGTAGGTAGGTTTCAGTACCTACACCTATGTTGTAGGTACTGAAAGCTTTATTTAGAACGTAGGTATATAAAACAGTTTAACATAATAATAATTAATATAATATTGTCATTTATGTAATGTAATGTAATGTTGTGTGTTACTGTCATGAATAAATGTATTTTCTTTCTTTCTTTCTTTCTTTCATAATGATAATGACACTTCAAATATTAAATTGGAGTGTTTGAAAGATTATCCTAACATAAGCATCATTAAAAGCTAATGATAATAACTCAAAATCCTGAAAAAATATATCAGCCAAGATACCCGCATTCAAAACTAATAACAAAAACCCTACCCGGTAGGTAGCGTTGAACAAAATGCATCCAATGAATTATCTCTCCCTACGATACCATCCGACCAACCGTACAAATGAATTAGTCAAAATAATACACAAAAAAGTTGCACAATGGCTTCAAAACGACTCGTGGGCGAAATTGTTACTAAAATGTAGCAACATCTGTCTCGAGGGGAGTAGACATGCAGCAAATTGTCGTAACGTTACTGCTCCTTCCAAACGAATTTAAGTTCTATTCTTGACTCCTAAAGCTCAACTTGATATAAAAACGCGAGTGAGTAACGATTCTTGCCATCGGAAAGGTTGAGTTAACGCCATTACTGTCAAATTGTGGGCCAATCGGCGTGAAGTACCACCGACCAATCAGGGCAGCGCTTGGTGCGTGTTCCGAATGTTAAATTTGGGGGAAACTAGAACAATTTGTAACTTTATGTGTGCTCATCCAAAAACTGTAATTTCTGTTTGGTTAAATGTAGCGATCAGCGAGATTGGGGATAAGAAGATATAAACAGCATCTGTTTATTTACAGCTGGTAGGTAGAATTAGGTAAGTACCTAGGTACCTAGTTTACCAACGTAGTAGATTTTTAAAACGATACTTATGTATTGACCTGTGGTCCTATGTAGCTATTATAGTGGGCGAAGAGAATCTTTCGTAGGAACAGACTAGAATGGTTTCACAGCTTCGTCATCCATCACAGGAATGTCATAAAATAGGCTACTAAGCAAATGCTTATGTAAGTAAATAGCTTAGTATCTATTAGTAATTCTATGGTAAATAGATAACTTAAAATGGATGATATAGAGTAGTTTTGTTTTAAATATTAAAGTTAAGTAAATGTAGGTGGCCTACCTACAGTAGCCTACCATACCAATACCACCAACCCACATTAACTTTTAAACTGAGTACCTAGGTAGGTAGAAAAGGCAGAAAGTTGCAAAGCAGTGCAGTAATATGTAAGTGAGGTGTGGGACGCGTATAGAAATCTGGAAATAAATTTTACTTGAGTGAACTCATTGTTAGAAACACGCTCAGTGATGCGCACGGAACACTACAGCACTTGACCTTCCACATCCGTCAATCACTTCTCAGCTCGTCGCCGCGTCCGATTCGCATTCCCATCAAATCTGGAATTGCTCATTCATACTCCGTCGGATCCACTCAAAGCTCCACTTACAAGTTCTCAAGACCACCATAAAGAAGTCAAAATCATCTGTCAAATGGAATTTGAATTTGGAACGGCGAGGTCTGGCTGCGCGCGCGCCGCGTGAGGTCATTGAGCGTCACGCGAGCCCAGCGTGGCGGCCGGCGTCCCGCCGCTCGGCCCGCCTCTCCACAATCATTAGCAGAGAACGTGTGTAATCTAACAAAGGTTTGTCTTTTGACACATTAGTTCACGGGAAGTGAACATTCTAGATCTTGCCGTGTTTATGGGAAGTGAGCAGGGGCGCGGTTCGCGACTTTTAACACTTATCGCAGATTTACGCTTCACCTGTGCTATTGTGACGTGAGAATTTTCGGACAGACTCAAAAGTCAGTGGAACTCTAGTGGAAAAGTTTCTTTATGACTTTGCTGTTCCTATTAAAGTTATAAGTAACACTTTTAAAAGCGCTCATAGCCGTTCTTAACCGATCAGTAAAGTCTAGCACTGCGGTCACTACTTAGATTAGTGACCGCTACAAAAAGTAGGATTTCCAACTGAGCGCTGACGCTGACGTGCATCGAAGGTTAAAGCGATCGGTCCCGGTCCCGTCTGTTGTAGTAGATAAGAGACAATGCCAAATCAAAAACCCTTAGCGGCCACCAGGGCTGACCACTTCTAGCCCTACACCTACCTACACCAAAAGCAGAATTATTAGTTCCTAAGTGTAGAGAACAGAGGACCCCTTATTAATTGCGTTTGTCGACTTAAATAAGGCCTTTGACGGCAGGGAAGGTCTCTACACCACGCTGGACAGGATAGGGTGACCACCTACTATCTTATCGCTCTTAAAAATCTGTCAATCTTAAAAAGAAACCGTTGAATCGTCAGCGTCGTTGCCTAACATCAAATTAGCCAAAGTAGCGAATTAATTAAAGTAGGTTACCGATTAGGGATACTGTCGGGACCCAATTTGTACATCTGCATGCGTGACACTTTCATTTTCAGTAGCCTATTACTTATATGGATTAGTCATAATTATTCTGTATCTAGGTGTCATGGAACCAAATGCACCAGATGTGTACCTAAGTATATTTTATTTGTGATCGTTAAATGTTATTTATTAGTCGTTCAACTCGTCGACTCCAACAAAGTAGGTACATTAGGTACCTACATTTTACTATTCGATAACAGGGTTTGCCTATGCCTGCATCGCTCGCTATGCGAAAACAAATGCATCATAATCACAACACGAAGCCCAGTAGCGGACTTCCGAGCCCAATGAATTATTAACAGCCTATTTGAGCTTACCTGGACAAAAAGTTCTTAAAATCTCCGTTAAGTTCAACCTCATTCAGTTCTCAAGTGGCCTCCAGCGTCCGCGGACCCTAATTCTTTTCATGTTCAACATTTTTGCGCCGAACCTTCGGATGTGGAAAAAAGAATTTAAAAAACTATTGATCGCGGACAAAACGCGCGCCACTCGAGACTGCTTTGTCGGATATTGGACCGTTTGACATGCACGTTACATGTTTTTAATTAATTCCCGAACGATATTGATTCGGTATGTGGATGGGAAAAAATTAACCGTAAAAACAAAAAAGAATCGACTGCTGTAAATTAGCGATGGGTCGACTCGATGACGACGTGCATTTCTAATCATTTGTTTTCATGTTGAAATGTTTGAAACGTCAACTAAATAAATACCTAATATGCGACAGTAGTCCCAATTTGTTTGTAGTCCCAAAGTGTTTATTAAAAGATAACAGTTTCATGGCAAATGCCTTCGTGCTACCTTCACAGCTGCATTACCGCCTAGATACTATAAGGTCAGATGACTATAAGTACCTGTAGTAGTCGGAGACATGCTCATCCTACATGAAGAATTACAATCCTGTTTAAAAACGCACTTATTATATTATATTATCTATGCTAACTTAAGTATGCTGCGCATGCCTGTATAGCTCGTGCCTACCTAATTTTTTTAAATAAAATTCATCATTGTGGTCCAATTTATATTTACTTACTTATCTTTATTATACCATATTTTTTGTATTACGTCTAATTAATTGCAATTTGCGAGTATTCCATACCTTATGTATTTATTGATTGTATGAAATCAGATTTCATTGTCAGGATATTTTAATAAAAATAAATGAAAACGCACTGAACTGTTAGAATAAAACATTAATACAATAATACAGAATCGGGCTAGTCAAAGAAGAATGTTTAAATAAAATGTTTGCATTACGCAAGATTTATTACAAATTAAAAGTAAAGATTTACACTTACATGGATCAAGTGGTTTTAATTTTGTGCATAAAATGTAAAACCAAAATACACACGTGGGTGTATAATATTATCTTATTATTAGTCTAAGGCCGCCCGCACTCACGCAATAATATTGACAATAAAGCACGTATTGCGTGTGTACGGCCCTTATTGCGATATTATTCGATGCGATTAAGATTATTGACAATAAAATTGTTTATTGACAATACTATTGTGTGTGTACGTGGTCTATGAATTCCAGATCAACCTAGAGATATTGTGTTGTGCCTGTCTTCTCTTCTAGCACGAGAATGCTATTATATTTTTATTGATAAGTAACCTGAAAATTCGACAGATTCTTACCAAATGATTAATCTTTAAATCAGTATCAACGGCGGAATTAAGCTATTTCCCACAATTTGGGTGATAAAATCAAATCAGAATCAACAAAGCATGAGGTGAACAATTCTATAAATCCTTAACAAGTCTCTTATAATTTAACATGAATTAATCATGTGGAGTTTGAAGGTAATTCTGAAGTAAATTTCTGATAATTATTTAGTTTTAAACAGTCTATAACACACACAACAGTCTGTAACATTATCTTGGAAGGAAACTAAATTGTCGTCCACTGTCCATTCATTACAACATTTACACTTTGATGAGGGAAGTAAGAGGATGTGGCATAAAGCTAACTACACAGAATATGTTATAGTTATAAGGTCAACTTCGTTAAAGAATGGACAAAAATAGTCGCCTGTCTTTTTAGTCAATACCATTTTGAACGTGCTAAAAAGAGACAAGTATTCCGTTTCAACTTTCATTTTTGATAATAATTTGTCTCTGACGTCACTTGAGACCGCCCTGCGGCAAAAAATCCGCCATGTTCTGGTGGTATTTTGAGCTAGTACGTCAGTCGTCAACTAGCGTCAACTGTCAAACGCAGTAAACAATGGGGCGGAGTCGGCAACACCATGTTTCACATCCTCTTACTTCCCTCATCAAAGCATTTACAACATCATGTTAAGCCAAATTAAATTTGACAGCTCTCTAATGTTGCCATTTTTTCTGTCAAAATAAGACAAGAACTGATACAGTCCCATCGCTATCAAACCTAGATTGGGTTTAGACAATGCACATAGAAGTCCAGTGTCTATAAAAACTTAATCAGTGATAATTGCTAACACTAACATTTCGAGCAAAATACGATGTTGTGATATGTCGAAATATGTCAACATCTCTTTAAGAGTCAAAGTTTTGTGTGAATAATTGCTGAATAACAAAATTATTTGTACCTATAGTCGTAACAATGTAATTTCATATTAGAGTAACCTCGTATGGGCCACTAGTACCTAATGCAGATGATGGCATTATTAACTCTGGAACTCCCAGCGATTCGATATCGAACACGCATGCATTGTTGTTCTATTGCCATAAGTGTAAATATAAAATTATAGGCTTGTAAGTTGTGTCCTGCTATTAAAAATTAACAGGTTAATATTATTTTCGTAAAGTAGTTTAAAAATTAGTGCAATAATTGAAAAATAGAATTAGTAAAATCGGTAAATAAATCACGGAGTAATAAGCTTAAGCTTTTAAAGTTTCGTCGCCTGTCCCTTTCTCGCAGAACAGAGCATCCCCTACAGTTACTATGGGATATGACGTCACATGCCAAAGAGATTGTATGTAAATCTACCACAGCTTAGTAATGGGGTACTATGAAAGTGGAAGAAGTGACGTCACTGCGTGTTTGAACTGTCTCTTTCTATTCCTGTATTTTTAAATGCTTGTAACTTTGTAATTTGGTGAGATATTTAATTTTTGTTTTCACTACTGTTTATGTTTTAAGGAATATTATTAATTCGTGCCAATAAAAAAAATAGCACGACACAAGCCTATTATAATTATTCACGTTAAACACTTTCAGTAATTATTACGCATTTTTGTTAACTAGGTTAATACTTAATATCTTTAAATCAGTATGCAAGTATTAATGTTTAATACTCAAGGTTTAAGTTCAACATTGTGTCCTATCCATACATCATAGCAATGACTGCATGGCCCATACGCGGTCGTTCTTACTATAGCGTGATTCAGTCTATGTACAAGTCTATACAATGTGTCTGAATTTTACAATTTTTACAATTAGTCCCTATCTAGCGCCAACCCCCCTGATCCCTCTGGCCCTGATGCCTCTGATTGCCATACTTGTTCTGCTGATACGAGTTGTACTTCTGATAGCCCTGATTTGAACCGTCCGAGCTTTGATTGCTTCCATGTCCTCTGTTATCAGACCCTGAACTGTTATATCCCTGGTTTTGTCTGTTCTGCTGGTACCCTCCGCCCCCATAGCTTTGGTTCTGTCGGTTGTTCTGATAACCTTGCTGGTTGTACCCTTGCCGGTTTTGCCCGAATCTGTCATTTCCAGGTCCTGATCGGTTGTACCCTTGGTTGTTTCCAAAGCGGTCGGAGCCGCTGCTGCCGTAACCGGATCGGTTGCCCTGATAGCTCTGATTGGCTTGGCCCTGGTTACCTTGAAATTGTACGTACCCTCCACGTTGCGGACCGAATGAATTACCTGTAACAATGAAATTAAGAGTTAGGGGACATTCTTATATAACGCGCAGTTATTTACATCAATGCTGATCAAATAGGCAGTTGCGACGAAGCATGCAACAAATTCCGGTGTATTTTTGCAAATTCCGAACGTAAATGTATGTTGCCGCTCTGAGAGCCCCTTTTAGCCACTGAACACATCTCTTTGTGGATCTATAGTGTCTTAAACACTTTTATATAAGAACGGAGGTATCCTTGAAGCGCTGAGCGCGATCTCAGCGCACAAAACGTCGTGTATTGCGACACTAGACAAGTTAAAACCGCTTGCAAATCGCGCCGCAGCCGGCACGCAGCCGCGCCGCTCGTGGAGTGTTTAATCGCTTGCTTTGTGACGCTCTAAAATCGCTGACGTCGATCTAGGGTTCGGTGGAAGTGATTTTGAATAGTTTCAGAGTAATTTTTTTCTTAAAAATAAGATCGTTCCTTCTTGCTCTGTGGGGCAAGCGATAAATCTGGTATGAGATTTTTTGAGCCCGATGTCTTTAGACTTAAAACCTGGCCTAACCATAAACCGGGGCCAACAGCATACATGTGCCTCAAAGTAAAACGAATGGGAAGATACGGTACGGTTGAAATAATAATTAATAATTTTAATCAAATAAATCGGGCTTGGCATACTGGAGACAAGAACGTAGGTATATTATGGTTGTACAGATAAAGTCTGACTTAACCAGTATCCTGTCGGTATCTCTTTGTGAATGTACACAGTTTAATCCTAGTTAAGCGGAGTGGGTACATCAAGTTCGGGTAGTAAAGGGATTGTCGTGGCTCAGAACATCGATACACAGAGACTTAGAATGGGGTAAGCCTGTTTGTAGATCTATTTTTTTTTTATTAAGCTGTAGTCACGCCAAGAGGTTTGATTAAATGTTAAATTCAGAAGGACTAACGGTCAAAAAACATGTTAGAAAGATAGAACTACCTATTAAATGAATAGCCTTCCATAGGGCGATACATACGAGGGGCGGCTGATAAGTTCGCGGCCTAGGTTACTTAATGAAAGAAAAGTTTAGTTTTTTAATTTTTATTTTTCAATATAATCACCCTCAAGTGAAATACACTTCTCACATCGTGAATACAATGCCTTTAAACCATTGAAAAAATATTCTGAAGATTTCTCTTGAAAATGACTCTCCACGGCTGACTTCATTTAGTTGTCATCCGAAAATCTTCGCCCTAGGCGGGCGAAGATTTTCGGATGACAACCAAACTCCTTTTTCAGTTTCGAAAAAAGAAAAAAGTCACTGGGAGCCATGTCCGGACTATAGGGGGGGATGGTCAATTTCTGCGAACCCAGTAGCTTTTAAAGCAGCCCTCGAAACGCGAGCGGTGTGAACGGGCGCGTTGTCTCGCAGAAACAACACACCGCGCGCCAATTTGCCACGCCTCTTCTGTACGACTGCTTCACGTGCCTGACCCAATAAATTGGCGTAGTATTGACTATTCATAGTTCCTTTAGGCAAGTAATCAATTAGTAAAATTCCCTCGCAATCCCAGAAAATAGTCGCCATAATCTTAGAGGCAGACTTTTCCACTTTAAACTTCTTTAGTGGTCTTTCTCCTTTTTTAATCCACTGCATAGACTCTTGTTTGGACTCCGGATCATACTGACGAATCCAGGTTTCGTCTACTGTCACAATGCGGTTACAAACACCATCCAAATCGTTCTGACACAACTCCAAAAAATCCGTACAAGTCGCCAGTCGTCGTTATTTGTCGAATGGTGTGAGCATTCGCGGTACCCACCGCGCACAAATTTTTTTCATGTGTAAATTTTGGTGTAAAATTTCTCCGATTAGCTCTTTACTAATCTGTAACTCTTCAGCAATCTGCCACAATTTTATTCTTCGATCAGCCAATACTAATTTTTCAACTTTTTTTACATTTTCTTCGGTCACTACTGTCACAGGGCGGCCCGGGCGGGGGTCGTCTAGACAGCTCTCTCTTCCTTGTTTAAAAAGTCGAGCCCATTTTTTTACAATTGTATATGATGGCCCGCGGGGTGATTACGTAACTTTGACAGCAATGCAACAGGAGAAATTTCATTCCGAATATGAAAATAAAATTTTCATAGTAACTATGCACATAAACTGCGTATTGTAACTGTCAAATCCATACATTTTTGTGTTTCTATTGGTTGCAATCAAGTTACATAATCGCCTAGCCGGAATCCTGAAGAACCGATGACATTTCTTCAAAAATGTCATTCGGCGAGTTTCCTCTTTTTACAAGGAATTTAATCACTGCGCGATGCTCAAAATTGCGAGAATTTTCAGTTTCCGTCGACATGGTATTGTTGCTTGTTCCAGGTTTGAAGTGTTAATGAACCAAATTGAACAAATGGGTGTTATTTATACTATTAATAAGTGCCGCAAGTTGTGCTATCAGTAACGAGATGATACCTTTTCGCTAAGCACCTTAGGCCGCGAACTTATCAGCCGCCCCTCGTACGTACAACTTTCAAGAAAGGTTTGCGACACTTATATACCCTTGTCATTGTCACAGACGGAATAAAGAGAAGTGCAACACTTCCAGCATTGGTGAAAGCTACATAAGGAAAAGATCGTAACTATAACGAGAAATAAGCTTACTATAAGATGGCATTGTTCTATCTACAAGCATATAACTGAACCAACTAATCTATATACGCTGTTACGTCATACAAGGAAGCCACATTCCTACGTTCAGCGGTTTCGGCTGTGCGTTGTGTGTCAGTCATAATATTGTGAGGTCTGGATCGGAAATGCAGTGGAAATAAGAAAGAGAATAGTCCTATCAAACATACATTTACTAAAAGAAGGCACAATAATAAAGATTATAAAAGAACACAACACGTCTTTCCTTAGCAGATATGTTCCTTGGAACACTGTCAAAGTATAAACAACTCGGTAGCAACGGGCATAGATAACATACACAGAGGTTGTAATATTGATGTATGCTACCTCCTCTAACAACAAGTCAGTCAGGATAAAGCTTTTTATATAATAGAAGATACATACCACAAACACAGCAAATTGTAACGTACCAAACATTTATGTTTGAAGTTTTTCTTTCTTTTATGCAGCATTAAGTTTTTGGCGCCCAAACTGGGACTAAGCGATTGCTATTTATTTATACGTACCTAGAGAACACAAACAGTGTACTACTGTAGTCTCACTTGTCAGCTATTTTTAATATTACGAATCTTGGAAAATTAATACTGTTAAAAGTTAAGTCGTGGTTCTATGGCGCCCAACGTGGGGCTGTAATTCATACATAAATGAGGCGCATATGCGTCTATCTACTTGTAACAGAATTTATGTACGTTTAGCATCGATCATTTAATTCATTCAAACACTCGACCTTAGGTGTATGCGACTGCATTTCACCTGCTCGTTATTAAGAACAACAGAAAGCGTCGAGAGCACAATGATGCTTGCAAGTAGGTGGTATTGTCATAATGGCGCCGAACGTGGGACCGAAACAGCAAACATAAGTAAATGTTGTTAATTGCACATCACATAGCAAACTACAAAATGTAGATTCAAATCAACGCAAATGCCTGAGTTAAGGCACCGAACTTTTTCAACATTGAAATAGCCGAAAAATTCTTTGACGCGCTCTATTCATTCTGTCGCCTCCAGCAGAGGATATAAAACGAAGAGTTGCACGAAAGGTGAGGCAGACATAATAGGCATCTAATGGGAGCAACGACACATTCACGGGGTGAAAATGAGAGACGCAGCGCAACGCCCAAATTGCACGGGGTGGGTAGGCGTAGATAATTATATAGGTAGGCATTACAGGCGCGATTAATACGAGACCTAAAACGAAATATAGGGGTAGAGTAGACGAGGTCGCCTTAAAGTTTTATTAATAAGATACTATTTTCTATTTGTTCTAAGTGACGACCAATAATGCAAGATGAAATAATATATAAAAACTATGTAAGAGTTAACGTATTTTTAGATGAACTGCCTCAGTCTCGGCCCAGATAATATAATACCTACAGTACAGATGGCTCATCCCATACAAAGGAATAACGCGGGTTATTTTACGAATAATTTTATATCTGCATAACTCAAGATTATCAAGCGACATTTGTTGTGTGTTGGCGAAGTATTGGGCCAAATGAATACACTGGACACTAACTAGTAACGCTCACGACACGATCACTACATTTATTTTCACGTTCGGGCTATTTTTGGTTGTGGCTGATGAGACCCCATGGTCTCGGGTAATGTTTATAACTTTTTATTAAGCTTTCGCAATTTTTACACTATAAAACAGAGTCCTATCCCGTATTTTTTACATTATTTGTAACTCCTCGTGTTTTAGATAACTATTTGTACATTTCAGGATTATAATTAACGAAACATACGGTTGCCGGACGCGGGTGCTAACTAACGGTACTACAAATGACGATAGAACTATAATGCTACCACCAAAGTTACCTAAAAAGCTCCAACTTATTTTGAGCTGAAATTCACACAAGTCAGACAAAACATAGTAGGTAGCCATGTATATCTTCGTTAGATTGTACATAGTCACGGAAAAAAGTAACTTTTTATATTTTTTGCGAAGCTCTTGACTCCAGCGGCATTATTACGCCACAAAGATATATTTTCCGTCAAAAATGTCGAGAGGGATTAGCCACACGCGGCATGTGGAGGATTCCGTATATTTTGTTGGCATATTGAGAAGACGTTTGAAGAATTCAAGTCCTATCGTAAAAGATCATACAAAACTAATTTTGTGATCTTTCGAAGATCTACAAAGAATGTTATGTTTCCCTTTAGATGTTAGTGATTAATTTATTAGTCAAACAAAACCGAGATCAGATGCTGTGAATAACTTATACAATTATGTGTTTACTTTGACATTACAGAATTTTATACGAAAAAAGTTAAGGGTTTTCGAGTGAAAGCTAAAGATTTGTCGACCAAAAGACGAACTCATGTAAGTATTACAAATTTGTACCAACTATGCCATCTATCTATGGGCATCAGAATACATAATATTACTTATTTAAAAAAAAAAACCATGAGAAAGAAGACCAAGACTAAATACGAGGCATAAGACCCTCAATATAAGAATCAACCCGGAGATAAGTTTTAAGTAGCCTTTTGTTAATGATTTTACTATTTGACCACAAGGTTTTTTTTCTTGTTGAACAAATTAGTCAGTTAGTCAGTTTGACCACGAGGAAGGACCCTGTGTCAAGTGTATCAGCTCGCGTTTATAACTGCCACAGCCACCATACTGCTGCTGCTTATGATACCAAAAAACGAATCCCAAAGCGCAAGGTCTCCATCCAGTCTCAATGAAGTCTCACTGAACAAATCGATGCCACTCCACAACAAACACGACAGATCTCCGCCGTGTAAAGTCGCAACTTTACCTCGCACAGGAGTTTTCGGCCCTTGAGCACGCGCCACCGGCTCCGCCTCTAATTATTGCACAGGGCTCCGCTAGCGGCCCGCGTCGAGTGCCTGCGACACGCCTGACTCTGCCGCCCTTTTTTATCTTTCGAGTGAAATGTCAAAGCTGTGATGGTCCCAATATGAGTATGCTTGTTATTTTGTTGATGTTTGTCTGCAAGGTGAGCTTGCCATTGGGTTTTTTTTGCACCCTCGGAGCTTGAAAGAAATCACACAAACCTAGGTGCTACCACTGTACAGTGGACAAGATTGATTAGGTAAGTACCTATGTACCTACTAGGTTTGCGTGTTAGGTCATCAGTCATAATTCGTAACGTCGGGCGTCACTTATGCCATCAGGCAATGAGACTGCTATCTTGATGCTATGAAAAACTTTAAGATTTTTCTATTGGGACACCAACTGTGCTTATTACAACATCAGATCCGTAGCCATAATGATGGTTCCCACTTCCACATAACAAACTTTGCTTAGTTTGACGCTAGATGGCACTGTGAGAAATGCCTAAACTATTTTATTTTTACTTTGCTATACATTGTGGTTCAAATACGGCGTAGGAGTAAGCAACTAGGCACACCATTTCTTTAGAGCCAAGAGTGGTAGGTATCACAATGGTGATAAATGATGGCCACTGTTTCACCAGATGCTAAGTGACCACCATTTGATAACTATAGCAGGACATGAAAAAATAAATAAATTGTACATTAGCTACAGTAGATGACACTATTAGGTTGAATTAATAATGATAATAAAATGAACTATGTACCAAATTGTTTATTAAAATAATCCTAAATAATAATCAAAATGTAATACGTAATCCAAATCAATTTCTCATGACTTATATTTATAAACACGTCAATCGCAAAATCAAATAACCGTGTTCAATTAAAAAACCCGTAGTTTGGGGGCGTCCGCTTAATTGGGCCACGTGGCAACCCTGACTTGAATACCAACCTAAATTTTACTCTTGATAAACTAAAATAGACTTTATCGCGACGCGTTATGGGTTATTGTTTTAGTGCAGTCTGGTATTACGGAAACCAATCAACTTTTGCATTTAAAACAAAGAAAACTAGACTCTATTCCATTTTAATAGAGATCGACTAAGAGAAACTGCTGTTTAAAAATTTTATTTGAACGCATTTCTAAATACAAATTGGAAGTCATGTCAGTGACTTTTTTGACTTGTTTGGAATGGTAAGTCAAATGCTGGAAATTGGTCATAAAGGTGAAGTCCCATAATCTAACGCAGTTTTTTGCAGACGACAAAAATTGCATTTTAATGACTCATCTTGATCATTGGAACACCATTCAGTTTTGTTTAGATCAAGTATAGAGATATAGGTAGCTATACTTAGTGATCATATTATGCTGTGTCTTATGAATAGGCATGATGACTACTATTAAAAATGAACAAGTAATTATTACTTTCATAAAGAAGATTAAAAATGAATGCAATAATTGAAAAAATAAGCAAAATAGGTAAATAAATCACGGAGTAATAAGCTTTTAAAGTTTCTACAGGACGCATCTCCTGGCTCTTTCTAGCGAAACAGAGCGCCTCCACAGTTACTATGAAAAATCTGCTCGTGACGTCACGTGCCAAAGATATTGTATGAAAAGCTACCACAGCTTAGTAATAATGAGGTACTATAACGACCTTCCTCTGACGTCACTGGCCGTTTGAGCTAGCTCTTTCTATTCCGGAAATGCTTGTAACTTGGTCATTTTTTGACATATTTAATTCTTGTTTTCACAAATGTTTATCTTTTGAGGAATATATTTAATTTATCCAAAAAAAAATATTAGTCATCATGCTTATTATGCTGCATGAAGTTTTTTTTTATAATTTATAGGCATAGCATTTGTAGTGTCTCACCTGGGCGGTTATTCTCTTCTCTATTGATTCCTTACTTCGAAACACGTAAGAAATCTGGAAAAGTCTATTCTCTATGAACGAAAACAAAACCGCGCGAAATGAATTTGGAATTGGCGCGATTTGAACTGTCAAAAATCATATATTTTACCGAGACGCGTTCCGAAACATCAACACTTCAAAAGATATGACCAATGACAAAATATGTTATTTAAAATAAAGATAACTTTAACTAAAAGTGGAGGTATATCTAACGCTGTAACACGATTTGGACAAGACACGATAACGACGTGGTTTCGTATCGTGTGGAATCTGCGTTTCCATAAAGAATAACCACCCTGATGGTAAATGATGACGCGGCCTACAGCCTAGAAGTACGCTTGCCTAGAAGTTGTTATGGATAAGTCAGCAAAGGCCACAACTGACCAAATAAGTTCTGAAGGCTAGAAATAACCATAAAGCAGTTCTCCCTGGTACTGATAGGTAAGATTTAAAATAACCTTTTATAATCGCGAGCTGAATTAACGGACCATTTATAACCCTGATGTAACAAGTTAACTGACAAGAATGCTAACTTATAAAAAATTATTTATATTTTAGCACATTAGCTGCACTCTGCCTTGAGTAGATACTATCGTTGTCCTAGTTAGTAAAATTGATTTTCAAAAATCATAATATCTATATTAAAACTTGAAAATTCCACCCTTTATACCTTTTTACAAATAAAACCAAAGTCCAAAAAAAACGCTCTGAAAGCTTTACGGATTAAAAGATATCTCTATCTGATTAACAAGTAAAAATACTCTAAAATACGAATTAAAACACCTTCGCAGCCACCTGGTTAAAGGTTACAAAGTATTAAACAAAATAAAGTTACAAAAAACGCTTCCGACATTGTTGCCTAATCCTCTCCCACCGGATAATAGGAAGCACTT
Organism: Ennomos erosarius; assembly: GCA_963580505.1. NCBI lineage: Eukaryota > Metazoa > Arthropoda > Insecta > Lepidoptera > Geometridae > Ennomos > Ennomos erosarius. The sequence goes on along the minus strand of OY756996.1, from coordinate 838,099 downwards.
GAGCCGATCGACCCGTTATTAAAAAAAAAGCGCCTATTGTGCTGGCAACCCTCGATAATTATTATTTTCGTAGTTGGCGACACTGACGCGGACAATGGCGACCCCGCGCGCTTCCTGTTTGCCTTCGCGCGCTATTACACGTCAATGCCCCGCGGGACGATAGGCCAATTTGAATTTCGAATCTGGAATAATGGAACCCATTCAGCGACGGATATTGGGTGTAATTTTGTTTTTCTTAAATGTTTTCACGTTGGAAAGTAAGTTCTAACGCCAGTGCTGGTTATATTGTGCCAGTATTTAGGAAGACGCGCACTTTGATGCAATTATTTTTTTATGGTGAATCAGGGTTTTTGTTCTTTGTTGCTGTAAACACACGATCCAGTTAGGATCGTAATAGCACTAATGTTAGAACCCAATGTATCTATTTTAATAAAAGCTTTGTCCTGAGTGACGCAAAAAACCGCTGGGCTGGTGTTATGGTATTGTGTATACCACGCCGATATGCATAATATCATGAACGACTGTGGTTCCAACCATCAACAACAACCAACGACGGTTAGACCAACAACATTCAACGCAACTCATAATTGCTTAATAGGATTATTCCCAATTCTAAACATTTTCAATACAGATTCCCAATTCAACAGATCCCAATTCTACAGTTTTCCAGTTTTACAGATTCCTCTTTCTACATATTCTTAATTTTACAGATCCTTAAGTGAACGGATTCCCAATTTAACAGAAACCCAATTGTACGGATATCTATTACCGTCACCCAATTCAAATTTTACAACTTTTCGTTTACAACAACTATCATTACAATTTTGACAGATTTCATATTTGACAGATGTCATTTTTGACAGATGTCTAATTTTTCAATTAGAAAAGTTGGCTTCGTTGAATTAAAAATCAGTAAACATAAGATATAAAATGAAAATCTGTAGAAATGGGTCTCAAGAAATGGGAATCTGTAGCCATGGGAATCTGTAGACATGGGAATCTATAGAATTGAAAATCTGTAAAATTGGGAATAATCCGCTTAATTTAATAATTTTCCAAATTTTTAACGTGGTTTTCATGTAAAAGACAAAACATCTATCCATCACATTAATATTAATCTATTGGTTACCATTTAGTAAAACATATAAAATCAAATTACGATACTGCAATAAATCTATAATCTATTTTTCGTATTAAAATCATATTGTTCTTTCAATAACAATACCTCAACCAGCGTACAATTTACAAACAATACAACGTCGACACGTTGTCACAACTTGTAGCCATCCCCTCGCGGTCTTGTAGCCAGCCTCAGGGCATCTCTCACCCGGTCTGATGGGACGTAACTAGGGTTCGTGCGTAGAGGGAAAAGGGGTAAGGTATACTTTTGATAGAGCTCGCTCTATCGAAGCATCTCCGTTTAAGCTTGGGGCAAAAAGATTTCGTGCTTCCGGTGGATGACTTTGGCTGTTCGATCGGAAATCTTTCAAAATTGTTGATCGTGGCAGTTGAAAACGTAAAGCGGGCGAGATCAGAGCGACTAGGTATATACTAGATGGGTTGCCCACGATCACACCAGCCCGCCCAGGGCGGTTATTCTATGGAAACACAGATTCCACACGATACGAAACCACGTCGTTATCGTGTCTTGCTCAAATCGTGTCACAGCGTTAGATATACCTTCACTTTACATTAAAGTTATCTTTATTTTGAATAAAATATATTGGCATAAGTGGTCATATCTTTTGATGTGTTGATGTTTCGGAACGCGTCTCGGTCAAACATATGATTTTTGACTGTTCAAATCGCGCCAATTCCAAATTCATTTCGCGCGATTTTGTTTTCGTTTCATAGAGAATACTTTTGCAGATTTCTTATGTACGACAAGGAATTCGCGTGGTTTCAAAGTAAGGAATCGATACGGAATAAGGGCCCAGCATGAGCACCGCGACAAATTTTTCTCGTGAGAACCCGTGACAAGACTATGGTTGCGCCTAAGTATGTCCCAAACTAACAGGGACGACAAGTTTTCTCGCGATGCGCATGCTAGGCCATCTGGTGAGATACTTAACGCGCTAAATAAGCTATCATGGTATGTAAACCTACCATGTTAGTTACCATTACTGATGATGATGGACAACGCATGACGGATGAGAAAATGTCATAACTACCCTGTGTTTGTCTTTCACACTCACACTCGGCAAACCTTTGCCCATGTGACTAAACGTGTAACGTCTCAGGATGGCGTGCCCAGTGCGGTTTCAGGTCAAACTTTATTATTTTAAAGTTCCGAGTGACACAACTGTAATGGGCGGCCGCGTCGCTTAACATCAGGTAAACGACTAGCTCGCCACGTTATTCATTCACATAGAAAGCGTGCCGTGTTCAATACCTGTGTCTTACAACCCCTCTCCTAGCCCCCTACCTAGTTACGTCCCCAACCCTAGCGAGCTCTAATTACGCGCAGCCCTGACAAGTGGGAGCGAACAAAGCGTCGATGGAAAACAATGCTGGTCCCGTCACATGGTCTCTCTGTTCGCTTTTTGTTGTTCGTTGTTCGATTAATTGGCGCTAATGAATCGATGTTGTTGAATCTTGTTTTTTTTTCGTCGGAAGTGTTGTTGAGGGTTTGGGTTTTTGTTGGTATCGCGACTTTCGCCGTGTAGAGTATCTGTAATATCCGGTAACTCTCCCCGTCCCACGGTTTTACCCTAGTTCTGAGATCATCAATAACTGCCTAAAGACGTCCGCTGCTGAACATAGGCATAAACCGCAGAGCCACTTTGAGCGGCTGCTTGCCTCATGCATCCAACGGCCCTCCGTGTTTTTGACGATATCGTCAGTCCACGGGGGGCCAGCCTACGCTGCGACTTCCAGTTTGTGACCACCATTCAAGATCTTTCGTCTCATTTCATGTCATGAACATTAAAATAATAAATTTAATTGGAATCGAAAATTCCAATGCTTATTTAACAAATCTCTAATAATTCAGCATCAATTTGATTTCCCTAATCACAGCGAGGGAGCGGTCACGTGACTCAATTATATTTGCACAGTGCACGCGTTCTGTTGGCGGAAATGACGGCCGTTGACGGGAGTTGACGGGGTCAGGGCTTAAAGGGGTAGGTATAGGAGTTGTTTGGTTAATTGAATAGTTCATCATACTGAATAGATGCTGGCTTGTGGCAATTTCATTTACGTGCATCTTCGGTCACACCATCGCTTACGATCGGGCGAGTTGGTGTGGTCCAACTTAATCTATTACCTACGGCTAAAGTTTAAATAAATGTATTTCAAACACGAGGCTGGAGGTATGCTACTCTAGCTCTATAAATAGAAAAAAACTGTTGTCAAAACTCCGTCACAAATCGGTCACAGTAGGCATAATATGTTTATCCAGATATCATAATGTAAACCTACCAAACAAATTCTGCAGAATAAATCTATTGGTCCAACATTCTTCCGAATAAAAAAAAACAATTGTCTAAACGTGACGGAGATCTAAGGTAACACAATTAAAAATATATCCAGCCGAACTGAGAACTGCCTTCTTATTTGAAATTGATTAAGTTTTTTTACTGTTTGCCATCCTGAACAGCCTGAAGACGGACAGATGAACTGCTGAACATAGGCCTTCCTCAGAGAGTGTCACTTTGAACAGCTGCTCGCCTCCTGTATCCATAGGCTGATAGGCTACCCGCGGCTTTCACTATATCATCGGACCACTTAGTGCAGACCGGCCTACGCTGCGTCCTCCGATTCATGGTCGCCACACGCGAACCTGTCTTGCCATCGGTTGTCAGTTCTACGAGTGATGTGGCCTGCCCATTGCCTTGACCATTGACCTTTTTTAATGAATAGGTAGTACTCACCTCTCTGGTCCAAGTGTTGCGGCGGCGGTATGGAGGCGTACGTGTCGGAGCGCGGCAGGTGGTGGCCCAGCATGCGGCGCCCGGCGCGCTCCAGGCCGGCGACGGTGTTGGACCGGACCATGCCTGGACAACCACGTTACCATTACTACAACGATCACATAGATTTGAGAGTTAAAAAATGAGATAATTAAAATATGCAGAAGACTTCAGCTTAGTTCCGAGTGACACTGCAACTGTTATGGGCAGGCCGTGTCGCTTAACATCAGGCGAACGACTTCAAGCCGCTATTTAGTTTGTTTCCCAGTATATCCCGTTAGCAAACTCACCGATCTGCGGCCTATAGTTCCTGTTCTCCTCATGGCTGAGGTTTCCCGGCTTCAGCACCCTGGGCGGTTCCTCGGCCCCCTGGAGCCGGCGCGCGGGGAAGATGAAGTCCTCCGGATACTGCGGGTCCTGGAACCGCACGCACACCGCGTGGTTACCCAGGACTGGCTGAAGGCCTATCACGGGGGACGATAGCTGACTGGGGAGATAAATACATGGTTATTAACATTGATCATTGAATATACGTAACTATGTATGCATGGCTGACATGGACTTAACTGCGAAAAATTTAAATAGTCATCATCAACAGCCTGCACAAGCCCACTGCTGAACATACGCCTCCCGCAGAGAGCGCCACTTAGAGCAAACGCTCGCCTCCTAAATCCATCTGCTCTGCGCAATTTTGACCAGATCCTTAGTCCTGCCCATTGGCACTTTGCCAAAGTTCGACCTAATTGAACAGAATATTACAGAGAAAAAAGTATTTAATTCGTTGCCAAATTGTATTATTCTTTTACTTTAGACTACCCCTTGTTGCCAATTGAAACAAGACTTATGAACAATCCTGACACGTATCGAACCCTTGATTCTTCGATAAAACTGCTTACTACTAATTCGAAGCTCCTTGATGACTGATATATCACTTGCACAACGTATAACTGATGTCCTAAACCATCTGATGCCCTACCACCCCGCACCCAACTCACCCTCCGATGCAGACGTTGTCCGCACTAAGCATGACATCCCCCCTCGCGCCGTCACTCCGGTAAGGGTACCGCTGCTCCTTCTGTATGAGCGACCGCAGCTTGTGTCCCGCCGCTTCGTATAGTCCGAGGAGAAACTCGTAGCTCTTGTTGCCGGTTGACACATAAAGGCGATCGTGGCCGCGGATGTTCCGTTGTACTGGGATATACAAGTTTTATACTAATTAACTAGTGTTTGACCCATGCGCGGGCCGCAAGCAGCCTGCGTGGACTCGCACTTAGCCGGCTTATCAATAAAAATGGCAATACAATTATTTTTTCAATTCCTTTTTTAATTGTTTATTTGCACTCCACAATGTTAAATTACAGATTTTTTGATGTTGTTTTTGAAATTTAAGGTCTCAAACTTTTAACTTTATTTTATTAACCGACTTATTGTTAAATACATCTTTCAACGAGAAGTCACATTTGGTCTCACATTTGGTTAGTCATCTGTGCTAGAGTACGCAGTAAATATTTACTCCGTGAAGTACTCACTCTCAGCCTCCGTCAAGTCATCATAATAAGGTTCCAACGCCTTGAACAGCCTGCCTTCATCCACGAAGGGTAGCAGCGCGACTCCCTGCCACGCGAACTTCTTGCCGTTCAAATCTATCTTGAAGTCGATGGGGTAGAAGTCGATGATCGGCGAGAACTGGTGGAAACCATACTTATTTTAGTACACTTTAAATTTACTACTGACTGGTGACTGGTTTGAAACAAAATTCATAATTCCTTTATGCAGATAGCAACTTTTCCGAGTCAAAAACAGTATACTAGGGCAATCAAAATCGCAAACAGCGCGAACGCGCATGTAATTAGATTGTTTGCTGTGTTGTTAGGATCACTAAAATTAGCTTATACCCATTGCAAAATAGTGAAAATTTAACGATTTTCTCATTTGCTAAGACACGTATCGGCGAAAGTAATGGTCGTAGACAAAGGTGATGTAAAAATAATTAGTACAGCATTAAATTAAAATTTTAAAATGGTGCCTCTAAAGCTTGTAGTTTCTTCAATAACGGAAAAATAGTGTTGTGTAACATAGTACTGACCGGATCGCTCATGAGCGTGGCCCACGGCTTGGGCACGTGCTGCGAGCTGGCCGCCGGGAACACGCCCATCAGCTGCTGTAACGGCTGGAACTGTGGAGGGAAATATGTCAGATTAATGTTCCGTCTGACAACAATAGGCATCATGACTAAAATTTTTTTTGGAATAAATTAAAAATATTCCTCAAAAGATAAACATTTGTGAAAACAAAAATAAAATATCTCAAAAAACGACAAGTTACATGCATTTTAGAAACCGGAATAGAAAGAGTTAGCTCAAACGGCCAGTGACGTCAGAGCAATGTCGTCATAGTACTTCATTACTAAGCTGTGGTACCTTTACATACAATAACTTTGGCATGTGACGTCACGAGTGGATTTTTCATAGTAACTGAGGGGGCACTCTGTTTCGCGAGAAAGGGACAGGAGATGCCTGGACTGTAGAAACTTTAAAAGCTTATTACTCCGTGATTTATTTACCGATTTTACTTATTTTTTCAATTATTGCATTCATTTTTAATCTACTTTATGAAAGTATTATTTACTTGTTCATTTTTAATATTAGTCATCATGCTTATTACTCCACTAGAAATAGTGCGGTATCACCCACGTCTCTTCTTTAAAACCCCATCTTGTGGGAGCATGGTCCTCATAGTCCCTAGGTCCCTAATTGCATTGTATATACTCTTTGATTATGTCTCCCATGGTTTTTTAGAAATAAATGAAGTTAAAGTTGTTTAATTAAGTTTTGCAATTTTATTTAAATTCTTAACATGGCGCAGTCGGTAGGATATGAGCTAGGACTAAAAAAATCAATCAAAAAATGTGATCATTAGGCGTTTTGTTTATGGGGAAAACTACTTACCGGCAGCGTCCCCTTTTCAAACTTGGTAGAAAGTCCGCAGATATTGACGAAGTCGGAGGCGAAAGGCGCGTAGTGATATGGAAAGTACCACTTCCAGCTGGCGCAGCCCTGGTAGTAGTACCGGAGCACCCAGCACAGCCCACGCACGTACTGCAGCGCCACGCGGTACCTGGGGCGAAGCCCGACATTCGGGACAATATGAGCGGGGACCGTGTGGCAGGCCTAGCGTACTCCACACTTTAGGTACGAAGCTACAAGTATATCGATGGAACCATCCACCCTCGATAAACGTAACGCATCAAAAGAGATAAAGAAATGATTAGAAGACCAGCACCCCTATTCCCAAACTATCGAAAACGTTTCGATTCGAAATCCGCACTCTCCGTCTCCTTCATCTTCATTTAGAATAAAAGAGACGGAGAGTGTAGATTTCGAATCGAAACGTTTTCGGTAGGTTGGGAATAGGGGTGCAGTAGCTATACTTAAAATCTGAACTCTATTGAATATTTTTTTATTTGAGGACATTTCACACAACACCTTCTTAGTTCCAAACTAAGCAAAGCTAGTACTATTGGAGCAGATAAATGATAAAATATTTGTTTATTTTTTTTACACAACGCACAAATTTTTGTCCCGGGTGGTAACGGCGAATGTAGACTCCCACCATCCTTTCAACCTTTTCCCCTCCCTTTTTCTTCCTTTAGCCAGACTTAAGGCGTAAAAATAACTAAACCGTTCAAGCCTAGGGTCAGTTAGTATTCAATAAATAAATATCTACACACAACGGCATCTATCCCCAAACTGGGCAAAACTACTATGGGAACCATTTAACTGATAGACTACTTATAATATATAAATTATGTACTGACCTAAACTCCATGTTATCCTTGCTAACTTCGAACTTGCTCTCGTAGTACCGTTCCTTGAACCCCTCCTCCCAAAGCCGGACCTCATCATGCCTGTCCTCGTCTTCTTCCTCGTCCAGCCCGGCTTGCTGCGCCGACCGCTTGCGACCGCGACCTTCTTGCTCTTGCTAACATTACAACAGGGTGGTTATTCTCCATCGATTCCTTACTTCGAAACCACGCGAATTCCTTGTCTTACATAAGAAATCTGCAAAACTCTATTCTCTATGAAACGAAAACAAAACCGCGCGAAATGAATGTGGAATTGGCGCGATTTGAACTGTCAAAAATTCCACGCGACGCGTTCCGAAACGTCATAACACTAAAAGTTACCACCAATTATGTCAATGGTGTCGATTCGGTGGTACACCGACTACCCTAAATTTTCTCTAATGTTAATTTATTGCTGTCAAACATCACTTTGCTATTCGGACATGACACCTCTAACTAAAATATAGAGACGATACGTCTAAATTACTCAACTTCCACCGCCATTCCAAATAATCATCATCATCAACCATCCTTCTTTATACTGTCTGTATTTATGTACCTCTTTACATTTACCTATACGTACCTATATAAAAAAGAAAGCTAGGAAACTTTCTGTTGACAGGAGAGAGACGTCATTGAGAGCTTGGACGAGGCGGTGATCGACAAGGAAAAAGCTAGATGAGAAAAGGATCTGGGCTGGAAGACAACGAGAGGCTTTTCCATCATCCTGACCGAGACTGAACGGCTGCTGACTAGTGCCGCCGCTACAGCAAGGCAGTTTCGAGTGTCGCCATACCCGCCCGCGTGAGCTATTCTTATAAGTCTGGACGTTTACGCCCGCACCCACGCGTTGAAGCTGACGAAGACCGTGGGGCACCTACACACATCGTCGTAGTCGTAGCCGCCGCCTCGCTGCAGCCACCACCCCGCAGTTACGTACTTACTAACAGCTATCGACCCATTTGTTGTCCCCTCTCTCTCTCTCTCTGACCACTTACCTGCAGTGTTCGTGCCGCCTTCAGCTAAAGAAATTGAGACTATTTAAGTGTACCTTACTTGTATTGATCTCTGTGTTATTTGTACATGGGAATGGTCGGATACCAGACTCTCGAAGTGAGGCGGACCGTTGCTCTAATGGAATATGTGCTAAATATATTTACAGGCCGCAGGAATAACCCATCGCTACTAGGGAAAATAACCTTAGCGGTTCCGGACAATTACATCAGATTTAGGAGGCATGACCTATTTGGAGGGCCAATACTCAGGAGTGAGTTGGGTTACCAATCACCTATCCCGCGAGCACTTCGCCTACTCAACGCTGTGTTGAACCAACACCAAAATTTTGATTTGTTCCAATGCACGCCGGACGAATTTCGCAGGGTGGCAATGGAGTTTATTGAGAAATTGTTTATTTAATTTGGGTGATCGTATTTTGTAATTTGAGTGAGATAAGTAGTTGTAATTTTTTGTTGTTATTGTAAATATTGGTTAGTAATAATAGTTATGGATAATATGTTTAATTTGTATATGTGTTATGTTTTTGAGTCCTTGGTGAACGAATTGGGAGACTGTCATGTTCACCAAAGGGCATGTATATATAAATAAATAAATAATCTGTTATATCTTACTGTTTTGCTCTAACGTGCTCTTTCTTTCAGACCTATTCTACTCTCCTATATACCTACCTCATGACGCCGTCTCCCTCCAGGGTCTGATTAGGTAGGATAAGGACCTAGTCAGGCATCCTAGGACCCTGGGCGGAGCCGTAACGTGACAGTGCGCAGTGCAGTGTCAAGTGATTGAACTAAACCAAACCTTAACATCTTCTGCACTGCAGTAACTGAACTTACCGCAGCCACAGCTTGCATGCCCGCGAGCCGAATGTTCGCCGCCTCGGCGCGAGCATTCGCCACCGTCTGGCCACCGCGACCCACTGGCTGAAAACATAATGTTCGATCATAACTGACAGAATTATAAAGTCTTAAGTCTTTTTTATAGTTCCAGACTTGCATAATTTTTTATTTGTGATCTAAAATTGATAGGTATTTTGATTAAAGTTTTTATTAGATGAATGAATTTTGGCACTTTACACTTTTGACACTGTGGGAATAATAAACGTTTTGTTCCTTCGTCACGACCACTTTTTCAATGAACATTCAAATTTCTACCACTCACCATGGGCGCAAACGATGTCTTCTCCAGTAGCGAGAAGTTGACCTTCTGCTGCCGCTTCTTGGCCTTGTCCCTCGCTCGGAAGTTGAGCTCGTTGGTGTGCCTCCGCTTGAAGATCTCGTCTTCCACGTGGCCCAGCTCCGTCATGATCACTTGTACTCGGTCCAGATTCACGTCTCCGGAGTCTGTGATCCAACCCTGGAGAATATAACATGTACAATACATTATAGACAGAATATTCATCATCAACAGCCTGAAGACACCCACTGCTGAACATAGGCCTCCCCGTTTTACAAGATCATGGAGTTTTTTGTTGTCGGTGAATTTTGATTAGTGGTGTGGGGTCCCCCCCCCCCAAAAGGGGAGAAGTTTGCAGCAAGGCCATTTACTTATTTAGCTAATATTTGGCAGAAGCATTGGATCCTCAATTCCAAATGCAACAAAACAAGTACCACAAACATGAACAGAATCGGTCAAGAGGCTGTGGGGTCTCAGTTTGGGACATACAAAGTACAACATCGACGGGCCCGATAGCTCAGTTGGTAGTATCCCTGCCTTCTGAACTGAGGGCTGTGGGTTCGATTCCTACCCAGGACAAACATTTGTGTGATGAACATAGATGTTTGTTCTGCGTCTGGGTGTTATATTGTATTCTATGTATGTATTTACAAACAAAAAAGTATCTAAGTATTATATCAGTTATCTGGTTCCCATAGTACAAGCTATGCTTAGTTTGGGGCTAGATGGCGTTGTGTGAAATGTCCACACATATTTATTTATTATTATTTATTAACATCATGGCACTTGATACCAAACCATTTGTGCTCACGAGGTCTACCTTCCATTCGCAGAACTATTGTTTATACCTCATGCTAGCCAGCAATGCTCACTAACCTTGGTTTTATAGACACACTTCTTGTACAAGTTAACGAGCCGGTCGACAGCGCCCTCCCGTATCTCCAAGCTGGGTAAGTGCGGCAGGAAGTCGTTGCCGACGAAGAAACACATGAACACCCAGTCGTCTAAGGCGCGCTCGAAGTCGTACGGAAACGGGAGGTTTGGCATCTGGAATGTTGACATTAACCTAACCTTTAACCACTGCTTTGCCAGTTATACGTCCGCCAAGCAGTACTGTGCAAGCACTACTGTGTTCCGGTTTGAAGGGCATTGTAGCTAGTGATATTACTGAGGAAATAAGACTTACGATCTGATCTCAGTCTAGAAATCTTTTTTAGATTATGTAAGGTGTTCAGGATGACTTGCGCAGTGCAGTGTAACAAGAAACTTTATTATTTTAAAGTTCCAAGTGACACTGCGTAATCGAATGACGTGACGAGCTAGTCAATTGCCTGGTGTTAAACGTCACGGCTGCCCATAACAGATTGCAGTATCATCCTCTGGAACTCTATAACATTTCTCGTGGATCATTAAGATCATTAAGTCTCATTTGCCTGGTAATTTCACTAGCTGCAATGCCTTTAAATCGGAACACAGTAGAAAGAAAAAAAAATGTTTGTAGTGCTTGCACTGGGAACCAGCTTTGCAGTCAAGAACCATTATACACTTGCGATGTAACGGCTAATGCATCTATTACAGTGGGATAAAAAAAAGCAACAATTTTTTCCACATTCTTAGCTTCTAGTAGTAACTAACGACAACCTAACCTGTAACTCTCTCTCCAGATATTCCCTGAGCACGGCGAGACGGACGAATATGAAACTGTCCTGGTTCCCGAAGGCAGGGTCGGACCGCGACAGGGCCACGTCAGGGGTCGTGCCGGTGCACTCCTTCATCTCGTGACCTGAAATCCATGGATACACCTTGATATGTACGCTAAAAGGTAGCAGATGGAACTAAAAAATGCCACCATTGTGCCTTGTCCCTGTATTCACTGTAAGCTTCCACAACCCACAGATTACAAGGCAACATCTTATTATTTGACCACTGTCTCACCTGATGATTGGCCTACGATGGTGCATGCTTGTCTAGAAGATACCTGTTCACCCTTGACTTGAAGACACCCAGATTAAATATTTAATATTTACCATCTTCTTGGATTTATGATGGGTTTAGCGAATAGACAATGTTCTATTTGACACCTAAGTCCTATTTTTTACTTTTCTGTACCACATAAATCACTTCATCATATTTTGGGTGGATTTTATGCCGCAACACAGTCAGCCTTGTTAATACTTCGTAGTTATTAATTATTGTGTTTAATAAAGAGAAACCACCTTACTAATAAAAGGACTTCCTTACTGAATGGAATGGTTAATTTGTGTTTTGTCTCTTTCTATTAGGTTTGAAATTGGCAACGATAAAACAAGAGAAAACACTGAATAGCTATTCGACTATTATGCAGTGTTTATTAACCTTAAAAGTGTACAGTATAGAGTTACCAAGTTGCCCGCAAACATCGCAAGGGCGTGGCTTATTGGGCTTGAACTCCTCCCTGATGATGGTGAAGTTGGGTTCGTGTGTCGCCAGCCCCAACATGATGAGGTCAGCATCGGCACCGCACAGCACATGCTGAGTGTTCGGGTCATGGTCTGGTTGAGCTGAGGAACGAGGAGCATCCGTTAACTCCTTCTAAGACCTCGCGTTCTTAAGTTAAGTTAAATAACAGAGCATATGATTTTTGTATAGATATAGTATAAGCCATAAAAAAGGCTCCGTTCTAATTTAAATTCTGGTTTGAAACCAACACTAATAAAACTAGCAGTTTTGCGAATAGTACCTAAGCCTTGCAAGCACCAATTTTTTTTGCAACGAATGGTGTTCCTAGACACCTCATAACTTATATATCATGGACATCTTTTGTCTTTAGAATGAAGCACAAAAAGTTTCTGCCAATTATATTCAAAATTGACTGGTAAATGGTGGCAACAAACTCTCCCTTTTTAGGGGGAAATACATTAAAAATCATTCCAACAGAAAAAGTCTATGAAATTCTTGATCCTGTATACCAAGTAACAACTACTATTAATATCTGTATTCTTTATATTTATGTCTGTCAGTCTAAACATACATTAACAGGATAATATTTCTTAAATTTTCACAATTTGAACACATAGTTTTACGTTTCACACAGAACTTAATGATGTTGCAGGATGTTGTATTTACCTCTCTGCCGCCTGATATAGTCCATAATTTTATGCTCTCCTTCCCCCGGCACATTGGCATCTGATAACACTACTTTCACACCTTTCCACCCCGGATCACTATTCAGTCTGGAAAAATATAAAAAACATTAAAAAAAAAATATACCTAACTATTTGAAATTTTTTCAATAATTGTGTTAAACTACATTTTTATTAATTAACTGCAATTTCAGTTTTACCAGCAATTCACACTTTTCTTGTAGGTTTTTTTTTCTTACTTTTTATTTTTCTGGGATAAATAAAAGTATTCTTTGTTATTTCAGCAGTACAAGCAATATTAGTGAAAACTTTCATCAAAATTGGTGGAAAGCCACACAAAGAAATAAACACATGTGAAATCATTCAAACATCAACTATTACCAAACAATGCAAAGCATAAGTAAGGCAGTACAAAATAATAATATTAGAGCACCTGTGTCATTCTGATGTTATCATGTCTATGGAAACCCACCTGTCATGAATATAATAATGCAAGCACTTGCTCAGCCGGTCCATAAACGGGGTTCCAGGTGTGATACAGTTGGAATCAAAGTGAGCCTCCTTGGGCCTTTCTGGGGGCAAGTATGCACCCTTGCACTGGAGCTCAGAGCGAATTCGAGCTACTTCCTCAATCTTTTCTTGGGTTTCCTTGGAGGCACGGAAACGACGTGATCGCTGCTGGTTCATCTTTGCCCTGGGTGCCTAAAAGAAAAGAAAAATAATTTGATCAATTTCAGTATTATGGGACTAATATTTATAAAAAAACACAGTTTTAATTTTTATCACTAGTCATACATAAAGTATTGTGAATCAAAAATTTTAAATGCATGGTGTTGTTTTTTTTTGTAGATAGTAAGTATATTTAAAAATCATAGTTTGCTTTTAGGCTTAAACAAAACCAGTTTTATTTCTGTTTAAAAGGGACACCTGGGCCTGCTTTCTGGAGACCAGAGCCAAGACAAAAGGCAAAGGGGCCAGATTATTAATTAAATCTAGTAATTTTTATCATCCTTCCTTCCACCTGCTCTACTTAACGATGGCTCTTTACCTATATTTGAATAAGTATCAATTGGAATAAGTTTCTTAGCCTTCATTGGCTTTAAGATAATAAATTCAGGGTGAGCACTAAGCAGTGCAATACCAATTTCTGTCCATTTACAAATAACAAAATTGAATTTTGTGAAAGTAACATAAACCTAGGAACTAGCTGCACAGAAGTCAAAATGTATGAAGTAAATGAAATTAGTTTACCACTCCATCAATAGCCATATACAACAGCTTCCTAGGTCTCACGATGCGGAACAGCCTGTCGATGCATTCAAAGATAGCCACCATCATCTCATCTTCATCCTTCGGTGGTGGCTTGTCCTCCGGATGTGTGCACGGGTGGATGATACCATTCATGTCCAGATAAAGATTGTCAAATTCCACCCCATTGGGATTCGGGAGCGACGAGTCCACGAATACAAGCTGGCCATCTACGTCGACTGGCTGGAAACGCAAAATGGAATGTGAAGTACTTGAGCATTTGCTTTGTGTTATGTTGATGCATCTTGTTTGGATAAAGGGCGTAGTGTAATGTAGGTTCTAAAGAGAGAATTACGAGAGTGACAATGCATTAGGTATTAGCCTGACTTAGACTTTGCAAAAGTTGTAAATTTCTAGAAATCTAAACATTACAAAGTAAAACAGTCAGCAGGCACAGTTATAGGTTACTTACCCTCTGTTCAATACACTCAACGATAACGCTGGGGTACTTGCGGCTAAGCCAGCGGAAGAATGCTGGTACTCCCATCTCGGGGCACTTCTCCGCGTATTATGTTTAAGGGTTTTATTGAGTTAAAATGTAAAAATATTTTTATTTGTCACGTAGTATTCAACACAAACAAATCGACGCAGATGCCATTTTTCCCTAGAGTGAATGAGAAAAAAAATAAAACAAAAAGAGAGGAAATGAATGTCACCATGGGTGTAACGTCACTGTCACAAAAGTTTCGTTCATAAGTTTCTTCATATAATAAAGAGAATATAAATATCAAATAATGTAAAATATTGTTAAAACTTTCACCATTTGTATTTCGAGCACCATGCATTG
The DNA here is from genome assembly GCA_963580505.1 of Ennomos erosarius. Taxonomy (NCBI): domain Eukaryota; kingdom Metazoa; phylum Arthropoda; class Insecta; order Lepidoptera; family Geometridae; genus Ennomos; species Ennomos erosarius. Next base: position 822,940 of record OY756996.1, on the reverse strand, counting down.
TTTACTATAGGATAAAACTTGGAATATTGGAATGGAATGAAATGGAATACAAGGCTACGATGTAACGCGACTGTGGATGTGTGGATGTGGACTATATAAATAAATTATATAAAGTAATCCCTGAGTGGGCTTCCGCTTCTTCGTTTTATATTGATTGTTGTCAACCTCAACAATCATTTTTACGAACGAAGCGTATCTCTCTGGACTGTCACATGCCATAATTATTTATCAATAACTGTCAAAGCAGTATCTGTCTGTCCAACACAGTATGACTACTTGTGGCAGATTTCTGCCACTTTGGCAGATTTTACCCTCATATTGTCACTGATTGTCACTGTAATGGTGTAAAGTGTAACCTATTGAGGGATGTAAACAACCCATATTATAAAATAAAGCAGCAGCGGATTTTGGAGTATCTAATATTTTGAAATAATATTTGAAGTAAAATGCGGAAATATTGCAGCCTTATATAATATTTATTGAGCAAAATAAACGATCGGGACCAACGACCGAATGAAGACACCAACCACCATCCACACAGTCGGATCTTACACCAACCCGACCAAGATGAGACAAATGTGACCTTGGTCGGTGGTTCGTCCCGATCGTCTATTTTGCTTTTAAATTCAATAACTATATATCAAAACGCCCAAACGCGGTGCTTTCCTTGTCTTGGTCTTAGTCTAGGCTAGAACAAAGAAACGCATCTCAGAATAAATTGCAATTTCTGCCCTAAATACGCTAGAATTTCTAGCGTATTTAGGGCAGAAATTGCAATTTGTAGAGGGTCACACTGCTCCGTTCATTTCAATATTTTCTTTTCTTTCTTCCACTCTCAATTTTTCACAAAATATGAAGACTTTTTGTTTACAAAATTATTACAGAAAACTACTTAAAAATGTCAATCTCCGGCAATACTCGTATAGCACGGAAGCTAAGAATAGTAACAAAATAGAAAACATACGCAATATTGGAATATTGGCTCACATAGATGCAGGTTAGTTGAAGGTTTTAAAAAAGTATGAAAGCTTTGTACTATCTAATTAAATCAATCGTAGTTTATGTCTGCCTTGGTTGTAGGCAGCTATAAAGGGTAGATAGCTACCGAAACGTTCAAACTTTACCTGGAAGCCCAGTTCAAACCGCTTGGTTGTGCTATCTGGTTTTCCTTAGCAAAAACCACAGACTATTTACCTATCTATCTAAAAATTTGAACTGTAATAATAAGTAATATATTCCAGGTAAAACTACAACAACGGAGCGCATGCTGTTTTACTCAGGCACAATCCGATCCATGGGTGAGGTGCACCATGGGAACACTGTCACCGACTATATGGAGCAGGAGAGGCAGAGGGGCATCACTATTACTTGTGAGGAACTTGTCTTATTAAAGAGATATCTACTGGTTTTACCATCACCTTGTAGGTAGGTACAGAATGAATAGAAGTATACCAGGTAGAGTGTGATACAAACTCAATGGCAGCTATGAAGTCTGGCCGAAACGCTGCACAGTACCAAAAATTAGATGTGCCTGGGCAGAGGTAGAGCATTCAACTAATTTTGGTTCTGTGTTGTTGATCAATATTTGTTGCAATAAAATGATTTTGCATATTGAATGCCTTGGGTCCCTATAGTTTGGATCATTCCATTTATGTCCATTCCTCTCACACAAGAATGTAGAATTAGAAACCTTACAGGGCTAACTGAAACTCTAATCTACTGTAAATCATGAGTGGCAGTTGAACCCATCACAAATGATGAAATACTATTCCAGCGGCAGCAGTATCATTTCCCTGGCGAGGTGGACAGATCAACCTAATCGACACGCCGGGCCACATTGACTTCACCATGGAAGTGGAGCAGAGCTTGGCTGTACTTGATGGGGCTGTTATAGTGCTGGATGCTTCTGCTGGTAATAATGATTATAATCCTTTTTATTGTTCTTTTGTCATCTGATCAGTAGCATCACTTTTAGCAGATTTGGAGGCATGTTGTTTTATTTTATTCAATTTATAGAGTTCTCCAATGAGAATCCACATTGCTTTTTGCTATTCCTTTTTAAGTCTCTTAAAAAGGAAAAGTGTCCTTTTCTTTGGGCAAGATTAAAATTTGCTCTCTTTTGTGGCGTGGTGTATAGCTGTGAAGCTATACCACTGGGATGCCTCGCCAGCTTCTGTTTATTTTTCTCTGCTGTCTCATTATTTCTTCATTTATTCATGGAAAAAGAATTCTTACAATCTGTATCTGGGTCAATCTCAGAAAAATGGACAAATTCACGTATTGACAAATTTTGACCAAATAAGAATTATAATATATCAGAATTTATTACCTTCATACATCTAAAAATACTCTACTTTTATAATCCTAACTCACACGCAGTATAGAATTAACTGAAATAAACTATTTTCGCAATATTTGACCTTGAAAATCATATTCCTGACATGTAATGCCCCCATGTTGCAACTGTTTACTCTAAGATTACTTAAAATTGGTAATACTGTTAGTTTTATTGTTTTAATTGATAGTGTAAACATTACATGACTAAATATTTTTAATAGAGCACTACTATAACTTATAGATTTTGTGAAAATGTCGCAACTTATGTGTAATGGACTTCGCAACCATAACCCCGCCAAAACATTAAATTCAAAAAAAAGGCGGGAACGCGTTATGCATTGAGTCTCAAGTATTTGTCTATAAAGCGGCCGTTTCACGCTCTTTTCTATGATCCATTCCATTCCACACTCCATTCTCTCAATTGTCCGTACAGTCTTGTTTAGAGCTGGAGGGTGTGTCTGGTCCAGAGAAATTATCATATAGTCTGGCTACATTTATTTACCGAATGCGTGATAATTAACTAGTGATAGTCTGTGCAGTAAATATACAACAACAGGTAAGTTCAATAATATATATCTCTTATACCTATGGGTTTTCTTTGTATTTTTATCAAGTGTTTTATTACGAAATCGTCATTATCCTGCCGTCATTAACCTGTGAAATCGAGTGAGAGGCAAATGGCTGGGTACTAGGAAAATGGTTAAATTGTCTGGCCAAGGGTTTTAACAGTAGCCGCTTGTAGTAATGCTGTTCCACAATAATTTTACCAATTATGCAACAGATTTTTCAATAATTTTTTTCATGCCGATTTTGTCCATTTTTGGGAGATTCACCCATCTACCAATTATCATTTACACACATCTATACATGTATTTTAGCAAATAAACGATTTGATTGATTGATTGATTGATTGAACAATGATAGCCTAAAGACTGGACAGTGCTGAACATAGGCCTCGCCCACTGAGTGCCACTTTGAGAGAGCTACACACCTGCATCTATCAGGTCCTGTGGTTGTAACCAGATTGAGAGTAGATTCTTCATGCAACCTCTTCCGAATAAAAGATACTATATCCTCTTTAAAATCAGTGTTATCCTCCCAGGAGTGGAAGCCCAAACGCTAACAGTGTGGCGTCAAGCGACCGGGTACCGAGTGCCGCGTCTCCTGTACCTGAACAAGATGGATCGCTCTGACGGTGACGTCCCATCATGCGTGCGGTCGGTGCAGGACAAGCTTCAGGTCACGCCGCTGCTACTGCACCATGCTGTGAAGCATGAGGGGAGGCTTATTGGTAAGTAGTTGCTGGACTTGCTGGTAAACCCATTAAAATGTTGTTCCATTTCATTCTATTGTTTCCTTTTGTTCTATTTTTTTTTCTTTCACTACTTACCATGTTATTCCGGTCCTTTCTTTTATATAACTTATAGGCATAGCATATGACCACTGTCTCACATGTCTCTTATTGTTTAGAATTGAAATTCCATCCCATCCCATGCCATTCCAACCCCCATCATGTTTCCATGGATGGAAACATGGATGGACGAAAAAGGAGGGGGGAACCATAGTTTTTACCACAGACAGTGCAGCTATCATCTACACACTAAAACAGCCTGTGACCAGATCAAGGGTCATTTTAGAGTATCATAGGGCCCTGCAAAAGTTAGCAGAGAACTACAGAACAATAGTAAAATGGACGAAGAGCCATGGCTCGTGTCAGGGAAATATCGCGGCTTGCCAAAGAAGGAGCCAAAAAAAGCGACGGTTGACGAACCATTGGGACTATGCAAACCATCAACGATGGAGGTGCGAGATCTTTTGAACCGTCATACGAAAAAGAACAGCAAAAGCTATGGGATAGGAGAACTGATTGCAGACATGCTAGGTCAGCTTTTCCTACTCTCAATATAAAAGTGACGAACAGCTTACTACGGCTTACGCAGCATGACCTCCGCCTAATCACAGGCCTTATTACGGGTCATTGCAACTTAAATTGTCATTTGAATAAAACTGGAGCAACAGACAGTCCGCTTTGTAGGGGCTGCCTGCAGGAGGACGAGACCATAGAGCATGTGATGTTTCTCTGCGAGGCCACGGAAGAGATAAGAATTAAAACCGGAATGCGTGAACATACGTATAAACCTTGTACCCACTCATCATCGTCACCATCTACGACGCCAACACTGGAGCAGTTGTGCCAGCACCCCAAAGCCGCACTCCGTTACTTCAAGGAGCTGGGCTGGCTTGGGTAGATGCTGGAGGGGGAAATTCACAATACACCCCAAGCGGGACGTCAGTGCAGGTCTTACCGCCCCCATTCCAAATTAGAATTAGAATGTTTCCATTTCCTCCAATTCTATCTCATTCAATTCCATCGAATCTCAACCTGTTTTATTTCATTCAATCTGAGGGGAGGCTTAGGTTCAGCTGTGGATGTCTTCGGGCAACAGCCCGCATCAACTGATGGTGATGATGAATCCAGCCTATTCCATGTTTGTTATAATTATTTAGTGTGCAATAAACAAATATTCTGTCCACCACTGGGTATCAGTAGTGATTTGAGTGTGATATTATTTGGGTGGCTGGTGGCAGCCTGGCAGGTTCACCTATCTGTTGCCCGCTTATTTTGGATGGTTGTAAGTAAAGCATGTACCTATTTATCTCAGAATATTGATGCGTGTAGGAGCAGGTATGAAACAGATTAAAATGTAAAAATATTTCATGCATAATGCAGTGTGTATATGTAGGCTATGAGTTTTCTCCTTACCAAATCGCATGTTATTTATGTCTCTAGTATATAGGTACACATATAATAATAAGTCTGCACCTACGATCTATTTTATTACCTGGCGCTTGGACGGGTAAATGCTATTGTAGGGGAGGGATGAGCGCTAACTCAAACTTATTCATTGTGCATTTGTTTTCAATCCTTACATGTAGGTATAGTAGGTATACTTAGGTAAACTGCCGTAGGTAATAACTTAAGGAATACCTTACCTGGCTGGCTGCCTTAATTGATCGTTTAGTTGTCCTACGACTATTTATGTTGGGAAAAAGGGAGAAAATTGGATGATGATGGTAGCCGAGGCTGACTCACCGGAGTTCTTCGATAGGTGATAGGCGCTGGTTTTTGTCGGCGGGCCAGCCGGTCGTCCTCTTTCCCAACGGTGTTGAGTATGCTGATTTTCCGGGGTGTGTGTGCAGTTGGTGGATGACGTCGCGACGCGATTTCGCGGCGGGTCGACCCGATTGAGATCCGCGAGTTGCGTGGTAGGCAAATTTGCCGTTTGTGGGCAAACACACTATTTAATTACGTTGATTGTCACTAGTTTTGATTGAAACACGATCACTCGGCTTCTTTGGCGACGAAGCATGCAGCCAATCGTTGGAACTGCACGCAGATCGGCCTAAAAGCCTTTTCCGACTTTCGTGGTTCCGTGATTGAGTTCGCAATGGCCGACGGATACGCTCACACCCTCCTTGTAGTTGTAGTCAGCCGTCGGTAGGTTGGTTAAGGAAAAAAGTATGGGAAATGTGGGTAGGAGGTATGGGTGAGAGGTACCCTCAATGAATGATATTTAGCCAAAAGATGCGTTCCATTCAACGAAGTTGTTTTAGATTTACCATACCGCCCCCCAAAGAGCTACCTAGCTCTTTCAAAGATTGGATGAATTTAAAACTGACTCTAAATTCCATGGTAAAGATCGAATTGCAAAATTGAATTAAGTCGAATAGTTGAAAAGAAACAAAATTACAATGTAGAGTTGGTAGAGTTAAATTAGATGATTAAGCTACTGGATCGGCACATGGCATCAAAGGACACAGCTTTACTGTTGGCCTAAGAAGAGTGCCGGAAGATGTTTTAAGTTCAACGACTATTACAGTGCCGTCGGTACCTGGGCAAATTCCAATGACACGAGCCCTGCGCCATTGAAGCGGTGGAAGATTTGGTTCCTTAATGAGCACCAAATCGCCGATTTTCAAATTTTCGGATTTCAAAAGCCATTTCGGACGTTGCTGAAGAGTGTGCAAATATTCTGTTTGCCAACGCCTCCAGAAGTGTTGATTAATTTGACGAATAAGATGCCATCGCTTCAATGGGCTTATGCTGTCGTGACACAAATTCTGCTCAGGTAGAGCTAGAAGAGGTTGTCCTATTAGAAAGTGGCCGGGCGTTAAGCTCTCGAGGTCGTTGGGATCATTGCTAATCGGACACAACGGCCGAGAGTTCAACGCGGCTTCGATTTTTGCAAAAACTGTAGCGAGTTCTTCGAAAACGAGAGAACGATCGCCGATGTTTCTAGTCAATATGAGTTTCGTGGACCTGACTGCGCTTTCCCACAAGCCACCCATGTGTGGGCTTGCGGGGGGATTAAAATGCCATGATATTTGATGCCCGGCCAAAGACTTCTGAATGTCAGTCTGGGATTCATTTAGAAATTTAGTGATCTCCTTCAAATAGTTCCGCGCACCTACAAAATTTGTGCCGCAATCGCTGTAGACATCAGTCGGCAGTCCTCTGCGCGACACGAATCTGTCGAAGCAAGCTAGAAAAGCGTCCGTTGACAATTCCGAGACTATCTCCAAGTGGCAGCACTTGGTGGTGAAGCATACAAGATGCACAAGTAGGCCTTGGTGCTTTTAGCGTTGCGCGTGCGGGTTGCTTTCAGCATGAATGGCCCAGCGAAGTCGACGCCGACACGCTGGAATGGTTGACAAGACGTGACACGATTTGCCGGTAGATCAGCCATGAAAGGCTAATAGATTTTGGCCGCAAACGATAGCAGCGCTGACATTGAAAAATACGAATGCGAATGACTCTACGCGCAGACAAGATCCAGAACTTGCGTTGAAGCAAGTTTAAAAGTAGATTTAGACCAGGATGGAGAAACATCCGATGGTAATGATCCACAATAAGATGTGTGACGTGATGAGACTTAGGAAGTAGCAACGGGTGCTTGCTATCATACTCTAGGTCGGACTTGACAAGCCTGCCTCCGACTCTCAGTAGACCTTCTGAATCTAGGAAAGGGTTCAAGCGCATCAAGCTTCCCTTTGCTACCTTATTGGCACGCAACAACGTCAACGTTTCAGCAAAAGCAGTAGACTGTACCAGCTTGACCATTGTGCAAACACTATCGTTGAGTTCGACAACCGACAGCGATCCAGTACGCCTTTGAGTTGGGTTGCGCGCGTTGTAAGCGAATCGTTTGCACCAAGCTACAGTCACTTGTAACTTGGGAAACGAGCTGAATTTGGTAAGCAAATCTTCATCGACTTGAGCCTTGTCAGAAGTATGTCCCTCCGTAACTGAGGATGCTTCCGCCAGTTGAACGGTGTGAGAGCGAGTACTTGAAGTCGCGAGTTTGAGTCCAGGTAAGTCCTCATCGCCGAGGGGTTGAAAATCCCCAGGCCATGACGAAGGATCAGCTTCGAGCCATGCTGGTGACCACCACAGCGTATGGTTGACCAATTCTGAAGGCGAGAGACCGCGGCTTGCAGAATCAGCTGGATTTTGGGCTGATGACACGTGCCGCCAGACAACATTGGGTATCAATGATTGGATCTGTGACACGCGGTTGCCCTCGTAAGTTTGAAGTTTATGAGGCGAATTTTTGAGCCAGGAAAGCACGATGGTGGAATCAGACCACGCCATCGTGCAATCTAGCAAAAGTTTGCCATTCAATAGGTTGAGCACGTGTCCCAACAAGCGAGCCAAAAGCAGCGCTCCGTTTAGCCCGAGCTTGGGGACCGTCAACTATTGCTTGAGCGGCGCCACGCGTGATTTAGCTAGAAGCAGCTGGACTAAAACGCGACCGCAAGCACTTTGAGCGCGCAGGAAGACGCAAGCAGCGTACCCACGCTCTGACGCGTCACTGAAACCGAGCAAATGACTTGACACCAGTTGATCAGTGACCACGCACCGAGGAATAGAAATATGATTTAAATTTGGAAAGTCAGACATGAAATCGGTCCACATCTTGCTGATGTCCAAAGGTAAGGGATCGTCCCAACCTGATTCAATGGACCAAAGCCTTTGCATGAATAGCTTCGCGAAGAATGTCACGGGGGATAAAAAGCCACATGGGTCATACAGCCTAGCAATGTTAGAAAGGACGCCACGCTTGGTGAGGACCTTGTTCATTTCGGAGACGTGATAGACGAAGCAGTCATTGTTCGCATTCCACTCGATGCCTAAAACCTTGAAAATATTCTCGCCGTCCTCTACAAAGCGGTAAGGAGATTCACGGTGGTCGACAGGAAATCCTTCCAAAAACTCTTTGGAATTGCTGGACCATTTGCACAAAAGAAAACCTCCTTGAGCGAGAACATCGGCTGTATTTTGAGCAAGAATTTTAGCAGAGTCAATATTAGGGGCTCCACTTACAACGTCATCGACGAAAGTGTCCTCCAACAATGTCCTTGAAACATCAGGATGTTTGTCAGCATTGAGGTATGCTAGCTCATGCAGCACGCGAATAGCCTGGAACGCCGAACTCGAAACGCCGTAAGTAACGGTAGTCAATTCGAAAGTCTTGATTTGGTCGTCAAGGGATTTGCGCCAGAGGATGGTTTGATATTTGCAGTCGCGATCATACATGCGAACCTGTCGGTACATTTGTTTAATGTCACGGGTAAAAACTACGCCATGCAACCTGAAACGCAAAATAATGTCTTCAATATTTTGTTGAAGCTTGGGACCCGACATGAGAACTTGATTCAGCGCGACACCATTTGAACTAGGCGCTGAGGCATCGAACACCGCACGACACTTGGTGCTCGTGCTATGCTCCTTGAGGACCCCATGATGAGGTATAAAATACCGATCAGCAGTGTTTGGACATGATACCTCACGCATGTGACCGGCATCAATGTAGTCCTTCATGAAAGCAGTATACAGTTCACGCAGTCGAGGCTCCCTGAGAAGCTTGCGTTCCAAATTATGGAACCGTTTTAAGGCAGTAAGATGAGTATCACCTAAAGGTTTGTGATTAACTTTAATAATAATAATAATAATAATAATAAATATGTGTGGACATTTCACACAGCGCCATCTAGCCCCAAACTAAGCATAGCATTATTATTAACTTTGAAAGGTAAAGAAACTTCAAAACGACCATCACTATCCCGGGTATAAGTTTCTGTGAAATGCTTCTCGCATTGGATGTCCTCAGGATCCTGAATCCGCAACTTAGGGGGCTCTTCAACCTCCCAAAATCGGCTGAGAGCAAGATTGAGATCCAATGTGCAGGCCATCGAAGTAGCAGTATGAGCGTGCTGCGATGCTGTGGGTGCTTTGCCCATGATGATCCAACCAAAGATGGATGAGTAGGCAGTAGGCATGTTGTCACCTAGACTGAACTTCCTACCATCTAGGATTTGATCATAAAACTCTATACCAAGAAGCAAGTCGACTTGACCGGGTATGGTGAAACTAGTGTCAGCTAATATTAAATTTTTGCAAAGTTGAAATACTTTTGGTTCAACCATAACAGAAGGCAAGTGTCCTGTTATTTTCTTTAAAACCAGAAAATCTGACCTTAATATTTGAGAATTGTCTCTTCTTGATTTGACATTGCAACGGACCATGCCTCGAGTCTCTTGAACAGACGAAGCACCTAGTCCGCACAAACCACCTGACTTAGTACGAGGTAGTCTCAAACGTTGGGCCAAGTTCTCAGTCAAGATGGAAACTTGAGACCCGCTATCGATCAATGCACGAGCAGAATGAAAGTGACCGTCAACATCCTGTACGCTGACAAATGCCGTACCTAAAATCATGGTGGATGCGCCATCGACACCATGTAAAATCTGAGGCTGGACTGTGGAACCGTGTGTCGACACAGCAGACTCAGAATGTGTTGGCACAGGAGTTGGGTCCGAATGTTGATTTTCCGTTGTATAGTTTGAAATGTGAAGTTTGGTATGGTGCCGTCCACGACATACCTGACACACACTTGCTGATGAACATTTAGAAACTTGGTGGGACCGCAGACAATTGAAACACCATTTATTTTGAATCACAAAAATTTTCCGTTGCAGAGGAGTCATGTTATCAAACCTTGAGCATCGATAAATGGCATGAGGCTCCTTGCAAAAAGGACACACAAAATTGTTTGATTTGTGTTGTGGCTTATCATTGTCAATAATGTTAAATGAGCTACTGCCTGGTTGCGTTCTTGAAGAAGAACCACCAACATTTTCTAAAATCCTAAGTTTCTAAAAATTCTAACAGTTGCCTAAAAGTAGGCAAATTTGATAAGTCTAATGAAGCCTCAAACTTAATACGGAGCTCCACAGGTAACTTCTTAAGGATTATGTGAAGTATCAGAAAGCTCCAAGACTGGATATCAAATTTCATGGCTTGTAGCGCTTGTGTGTTCTCTTTGACTGTGTTAATAAACCTGCTTAGATTTTTAAAATTAAATTGATTAATGCTCGGTAAGCTGAGTATAGCATCTACATACCTATCCGCGATGATTCTCTTGTTTTCATAACACTGTACTAATATATCATAATCTACTAAATAGTTTTCACTTGATATGGATAGATGCTTAACCATTGAAAGAGGATCTTTATCCAAAACACTCAATAAATAATGCATTTTTTCTACAGAGTTCAGACGCTCATTACCATGAATTAAACTGTTGAAAATGTTGATAAAGTTAGGCAACTCAACATTAATTCCATTAAAATGGGCTAAGGTAATTTTAGGTAAGTGAAATTCATGACTTGGGCTTGAGTCTTGGACTCGCTTTGAACGCTGACGAAATGACCATGAAGTGCTTGAATCGAGTAGACCATATCCGAGCATTTCATTAATTTATTTTCTATCACAACACGCTGAGCGTCGTCTATAAGATCTGCCATAACTACTGCATAAGCGGTTTCCATTTGATGCCAGTGCCTTTCCAAATCGCGATTCCTAAATATAGTTTGATCACCAGGGTTTATGTTTGCTATTTGCGAAGATAATTTAGTTGCTCGATAAAACGAGCACAGTATTCGAAGGTGATATTACTTACTTTTGAGTCCGTCATTTTGTATGCTTTTCATCTATTGTATAAGATAAAACACTTTCTTCTTCTTCTTCTTCTTCTTCTTTATGGCTTTCTATCGCTTGTTTACAATAATTCTGCCAATGTCAAGTGGGTAAAATTTGTACGGTTATGTCAAGTCAAAGTCATATTTTGTCAGTCAAAACGCCAACAGTAAAATGGAGGATATTTTACTGAAGGCTCTAAAAAGGCCTTTGAAGCAAAAACGACAATGCATGGTTTTATGATCTTGAAACCATTTGCCAACACTTGTGCACGTTCACGAACACTCAACGGATAATAATCCACCCTTATTACACATTAAAGTTCAAGATACACTAGTTTTAAAAAATAAATTCAAAATTCACAACCGCCATTGTCGGATTTTCTTCAAAGACCTCGAAAACACTTTGAAACTTGTTATGTTTACGAAATGAAAATGTAAACAACTCGACACTCGACAGATCACAGACTACGCTTTGGTGTTACCACTCGAATTTAGTTAAAATCAAAGAGTATATTCACTTGACTTGAAATAAGGCGCGTCTACACACTCAACTTAAATAACCGATGATTTACCGATTTTGACGATTCGATCATTTCACCATAGACAACTTGACATAACATATAGAATTGAATGAAATTGAACAGGTTGAATGAACGATTAGTAAAAAGATACAGAGTAAGGAAACTTTCCTTGAAATATCGAAATGCAAAATGCCGCTAACACAAAATATGAGATAAAAATATGGCGGCTAGAAATATATGACAAAATTACGATTTTAGAATTGAAATTTTGAAAATAGGTTAATTATGCAAATTTTATTAGAAATCGATCGGATTATCGTAAATCCGACCCTACAAATATTTATGCGGTTGGAAGGACCAGGAAATGTTGGGAAAAAGGGAGAAAATTGGATGATGATGGTAGCCGAGGCTTGACTCACCGGAGTTCTTCGATAGGTGATAGGCGCTGGTTTTTGTCGGCGGGCCAGCCGGTCGTCCTCTTTCCCAACGGTGTTGAGTAGCGGTGGCTTAATTAGCATAAATATTAATTCGCAGCATGCTAAAACTGCATTAGCAATTCACAAATGAAATGTAGGCGTGAACTTCTAAGAAGTATGAAATGAAGATATCTCATGAATTCATTACTCGAACACTCGCTCGCTAGTCGCTTCACGCAGGAGCTGAGCGCGGGCCGGCATCGTGCGCGCTCCCTCGCAACCACGGGGATACTAAATCTACCTATCTTTGTCTTTCACGTGAATTTTAGCACAGATTTCACAAGTGATATGAAAAATGGGCATCGTGCGCGCTCCCTCGCAACCACGGGGATACTAAATCTACCTATCTTTGTCTTTCACGTGAATTTTAGCAGATTTCACAAGTGATATGAAAAATGGGGAGTATTATGAATGAATTCCAATGAATTTCATGCGTGTGATTAATTTGTTTAAAATTTTAGCAGCCCAGCAGCTCGGTGCCGATGCCGCCGTGGTGGCGCCGCGCCGGTGCGATGCGAACTCGGTCGTCTATTGAATGAATGTATGCGTGTGCCGTATGCCGTGTGATTGTGTATGATTGTTTAATACCTTATATGGATGGGCACGTGCGGTAGTGCGTGCGTGGCGCCACGCTGTCGCGTCGGATTGTCTATAGTCTTATGTGTCGAAGTTCAGTTCAGTACGTTTTGGCAAGTCATAGGAAGTGCAAGTTTAGACGTAGTAGGTTAACTATTGGTGAAAAAACCCGCCCTAAAGGTCGTGATCATCGAACGGTCGAGACAACCGACGTAACTTTGTAAAACGTTATATAAACGTATTATTATGTTTTAATTTGCCGTTTCAGATCAAACAAACGACGTAACTATGACAAAACGTTGCTTCTATAAAAAAATTGTTGAATTTGCCGTACTAACTGATAATTATCATGAATAATGTATGATTAAAATGTTGTGATTTAGCGGTAAACTTTAGTTTAATTGCAGAATTACTTAATTAATTAGTACACTACGCTGTTACAAGGCTATATGAACAGTTTATTTTTGTAGTGATGTGCCAAAAGTAGCACGCAAATTTAACGTTATTTTCCATTACCCAACAAAATAATCAGTTGTTCTTTCTAATGATATTTAGATAATAATATAACTTCCTAAATTCTGTCATTGAATTTTAGGTATAGCAAATTAAATTACGGCTACCTAGTCTAAAGTCTGTCTGTAGGTATTAAGTCTAAATGCGCATTTTTAGATCGACAGTGGCTGTCTGGCTGAACCATTTAGGCGCCTGAATTTAGTGCAATTTAATAAGCCTTTAAGCACGCGTAAACGCGTTCTTTAATTCGCATATTAACCGTAATCATAATAAATTCTGAATATTGTTATCAATCTACCGTCTTATTAGCAAATAGCATAGCAATAGCAATTAGCATGCTAAGACTCATGAAATAGCATGTTTATGAAATTTATGCAAAATCGCATTAATTGCCATCACTAGTGTTGAGAATTCTGATTTTCCGGGGTGTGTGTGCAGTTGGTTGATGACGTCGCGACGCGATTTCGCGGCGGGTCGACCCGATTGAGATCCGCGAGTTGCGTGGTAGGCAAATTTGCCGTTTGCGGGCAAACACACTATTTAATTACGTTGATTGTCACTAGTTTTGATTGAAACACGATCACTCGGCTTCTTTGGCGGCGAAGCATGCAGCCAATCGTTGGAACTGCACGCAGATCGGCCTAAAAGCCTTTTCCGACTTTCGTGGTTCCGTGGTAGAGTTCGCAATGGCCGACGGAGACGCTCACACCCTCCTTGTAGTTGTAGTCAGCCGTCGGTAGGTTGGTTAAGGAAAAAAAGTATGGGAAATGTGGGTAGGAGGTATGGGCGAGAGGTACCCTCAATGAATGATATATAGCCAAAAGATGCGTTCCATTCAACGAAGTTGTTTTAGATTTACCAATTTAAAACATGGCTGATAATAATCATCGTTGTATTTCTTGTTTGTAGGTACCTACTTACATAGTTTTCACTCATTCATATTATTCTTATAGCTTGGGTATCTACATTATGCTACATTTGAAATTTCATTGACTTTGTTCCCAATAGATACCAGAACCAGGTAGATGCTTACTTGTACTACCGCAATTTAGTGAAGTCCGTTTCAATGTCTTATCTAAGATGTGATTGATTACATTCAACTACTTACTTGGACATACCTACCCATTTTGTAGTCCTGAGGAGGAATCTTAGTGGCTGTAACACAGGGTATCCTAGTACGGCCGCTAACGACACTCCTAGGTATGGTTGTTAAAAAGCATTATTTCTATTGATAATTAATTATGTATCAGGTAATATAGGTAACCAACTTAGGTTAAGAATGTTGATATGTATATTTGGAAATAAATACATTTATTATTATTATTATTATCAGTCACTTGGAGCCTGTGGTGTAATGCTAATTTCACTTTCTATTCTATTTTATTCTACAATGTTTGTATTTATTTATTTATTCATTCAAACTAAAAAAGCTAAGACTTCAATGTCAAATAAGCTAAATTAAACTACAACATATTTATTTCAGGTCTCATAGACCTAATCACATTAGACGAAATCATCTGGATGCAAGGTCGCGGCCAAAACTTCACTCGACGGAAACTAACCGAAAAGACCGACGGGCACAAATGGGAGGCCGCCATCAAAGACCATAGACTACTCATAGACACACTCTCAACCATAGACGACGAGATAGCTGATACTATCATAGCTAACGAATCTTTGGATATAAACACAAATGATATAGAAAAAGCGATACGGAGAAGCACAATAGACATGAAAGCATTTCCAATCCTCTGCGGAAGTTCCTACAAAAACATTGGCGTTCAGACTCTAATGGACAGTGTTATGCAATATTTACCATCCCCATTGGAAGGGCATAAGCTGTACAATTGTTTTGGCTCGGAGCTGGCTGCGAGAGCCTTCAAGGTGCAGCATGATGACCAGAGAGGTGTGCTGACTTTTCTAAGGCTGTACAGCGGAGAGATTAGTAGGGGACAGAAGATTTATAACCTTGGACAGGATAAGAGCGAACAGGTAAAATTAGATAGAGAGAGAGTAGTATTAAGAGGTTTTGAGAATATTGACTGATGTCTTGCATCCAATTTACTTTGCATAAACCCGCAGATCCGTTCCATTTTGTCCAATTATTGTGTGGAGTATTTACTCTTTTTCACAAAGCAAGTCCGAGAAGGACACCCATATGTTGCCTATGGTTAATATCCTAAATCGGAGATATTTTGTCTCTTTTAGACTAGAAGAATCTGTCAAAGATGTTAGATTGGCTACTAATAGTTGGCGATATGGGCGCAAGATTTTGTATCCCTAAATCCTTATATAATAAAAACAAATGAATACCTTTTTTCCAGACGGGTGCATTGTACGTAGCGTTGGCAGATGAGTACAAGCCAGTAGAAATTGTCACAGCAGGCAATATCGCTGTCGTCAGCTCTTTGAAGGTAAGTTCCTGCTCAACATAATCAATCGTCATCATTAACAGCCTGAAGACGTCCACTGCTGAACATAGGCCTTCCTCAGGGAGCGCCACTTTGAGTGGCTGCTCGCCTCCTATATCCATCGGCTCCCCGCGGCTTTCACCAGGTCGTCGGTCCACCTAGTGCGGGGCCTACGCTGCATCTTTCGGTTCGTGGTCGCCACTCGAGAACCTTTCTTTCCCATCGGTTGTCAGTTCTACGAGCGATGTGACCTGCCCATTGCCATTTCAACTTGCTAATCCTAAGAGCTATATCAGTCACTTTAGTTCTCCTGCGGATCTCCTCATTTCGGATCTTATTTCACAGGGAAACACCGAACATCGCTCTCTCCATAGCTCGTTGCGCGACTTCGAACTTACTAATGAGGCCAAAAATAAGAGACCACGTCTCACTTTCATAAGCTAAAATCAACTCCCATGATCAATACCATCCAACAAACTTCAAATAATCAGAAACAGTACATCGCAGGCGACTATGACCGGCGACCTCGTGACCTCGACACAAGCCGCAGCCTCCCGCGCCAAAAAATTGTTGGTGACGTCACTAGCTGACCCTCGCCTGATGGATGAGCTGGTGCTGCCCAGCGCTCGGCAGCGGCTGCAGAACTTGGAGACGGAGCCAGGGCCGGAGGAAACTGCTGAGGTTCTTCTTGGTATTGGTGAGTTCTGGAACCATCTTAGCCGTCAAGTCTTCTTTAATGGCGTCACTGACTTTGATTTAGTACTAGTGCTTGCTTGCAGCTGCAGACATTTGAGGATATACCCAACTGTCTTTGAGTATATATAGCTCGAGAGCCATGAACCTTTGGCCTTCTGTGATTTGACCAAGTATAATAAAACTACTAAATATTTAGAGAGCCTATGTTGCGACTTCCGGACTGTGGTCGCCACTCGAGAGAACTTTTGTCCCCATCGGTTGTCTGTTCTGCGAGCGATATGGCCTATCAGCTAATCAGCTTTTAGTATAAAATTGTTATAAAATTATTATCTTTCACCACTTCTAACCACGTGTCTACACGAAAAGAAGATTATCTCCCAAAATAGGCACTTACATGACAACGTTACAGTGGATTTCTTATATTTAAATAACTGCCTATCTAATAGTAGGGTGTGTTCTTCCCAATAGTCTTCTTCTAATAGTGATTTCCTATGTGTGTGGAATGTCAGCGTCTTGTTGGCGGTGCCATAGGGAGGACTGATATCTTCCGGGTTTTAGCATGATGTCTCCAATCCGACAGGCACGACGGTCCCCGAGCCAGTGTTCCTGTGTTCCATCGAGCCGCCCAGCGTGGGGCAGGCGGCGGCGCTGGAAGCTGCGCTCGGGGAGCTGGTGCGCGAGGACCCCAGCCTGAGGGTCGCGGCTGATGATGACTCGGGACAGGTGGTGCTCGCTGGTAAGGAAAACTAGCTATACAACCGACTTTTGATTCGATTTACATTACTTTACTAGGTGGTACCTTTCTGCAAAGTTCGTCTAGGTAGGCTACCACTGCTTTGGCAGTTATTCTGCTGCCAACCAGTAGTGTGCAATTACTACAGAGCTGTGTTCTGTGAGGCCACTGTTGCTTATAAATTTACTGGGTAAATGAGACTTGCAACACAATCTAGCTAGACGTATGATGTCTCAGAATGACGTTTGCAACTGCGTAGTGGAGTGACCCACGAAAACTTGTAATTTAGAGTTCCTAGTGCTACTGAAATCTGTTATGGGCAGCCACAGTGATTAGAAAAATATGACGCTTAGGCGAATTTTTTTTTGCTCTGTGTGGGCAGCCGTGACGCTTCACATTAGGTGAACGACTCGGCTCATTCGTTTACATAAAAAATCATCAATAAAAAATGATAATGGGATGCCAACTTTGAAACAAAAATTGTGATGTGACAAAATCAAACTGATTGGTTCATTCAAATGAGTGAACTCACTGAGGTTTAATATTCGTCTTGAATCGAATTAAAACTCTGGTATAGAAACAAAACCTAACCTATTTTATTTTCTACTAGCTTTTTCCCGCGGCTTCGCACGCATGTGTTATGTTATTTTTACGTTATAGTCTAATAATAGATAATACATTTCGTACCAAACAAAAAATCCACTAAATCTTTTCGAAGCTGAGCACAGTAACCTGTATGTGGAGTGGAAGCTATTTAAGCCATTACCTAAATTTAAATGTTTTGAGTCTAATATAGATTTATAACAGTAAAAGAAGTTTCAAACAAAAAACTACAATTTTATAAGTACCTCTTCATATTACAACCAAAAGAAATCATCATCACTTCACTCAGGTCTTTAACAGATGTTTCAGTAAATTTTGTTTAGGTAGTATAGTTACCTAAGCAGTCAGATACGGTTTAGAAAAATATGGAAGAATCACAGACGATGATTCTTAAGTTTGGCTCCATACGAATTGAGTACCTACACTTAGCCAGTGTCCATAATAAGTTTATAAATTGCTGGAGGAGATATGCATTTACCTGTACGATGCGTACATAATTAATTTTCTTAATACTAATTAGGAATTACTAATACTAAACCACCACTCCTTAAAGAATCGAAAGTTATAATTATTATTATATTCACTATTTTCCACGCTGTCTCATTCACACTGCACATTCAACGTACCTACCTAATGATGAAAGTGAGGAAGTAGGTAAAATCATCATTACAAAGATAGTTACTTACCTACTATAACAATAACCTTCTTGAAGTAACTGAGTAATAAATCATTTTTTGCTCCCGTGGTGTATTTAAAAGCCCACAGATCTAAAATATTTTAACTATTAAAAACTTATTTCAACATGCAAGAAGAAGAAGAACAAATAAAAAAAACAGTCACAAACGAACGTTACGCGCCATGTTGTTGTTAATTCGAGGATACAATTGCCATAATGAATACCTACATATTATTATATCTAAGTACCTACCCATAAACATTTTTCATAAAATATTTCGTATCATTGGCTAAACACAAATATCGCACTCCGGCTTACTTTAATGCCAAAATAAAAAAGGTTTTAAAATGCGTAGCAATGGTAAGGGTCTATAACTTAAGTAGCTATAAGTACTACAGGGGGTCTAGCTAAGATACCAACCACTAACGCTAACTCCAAAACTGTATTGAAATAACATTAGCTGTGGAAAAGTAAGCGATTTCCGAAATGTCATCGTAGTACTTTTTGGAGTTAGCGTTTGGCGTTAACGTTAGTGGTTGGTATCTTTGCTAGACCCTATGTACCTTACAACTTCCTTGGGGTCGATCAAGAATATAGCAGTAGCGCAATAATAATTTTATCTACCTAATTAGAATGGTAACGTGTAGTAAGTTTATGTAAATAATACATTTGACCAGATCGCCAATAATGAACATTACTCCCCTCAAAACCTTATAAATCTAAAACTTGAATAAAAATGTTAATTAAGTAAGCTTCAATATTGGCTAAGTATGATGATCGCGTGAAGCCTTATGAATGATTATAAAAAGTCCAAGAACCTACCCTTTTAAACAGTTTTCATAAAATACTTCCTATCATTGGCTAAATACAAATTTTGTCTAATGCCAATATAAAAAAGGTTTTACAATGCGTAGCAAAAGCTAGGGTCAATAAATGAAGAACTTATAGGCACAGATTACTGAATATGTTACTACTATAGGTTAAGCTATAGGCACTATACAATACAATTTTAAATACTTATTTCGAATGGTAACGCGTAGTAGATTTTTGAAAACTAATACATAATACCAGATCGCCAATAAAGAATTTTGCCCTCGCCAGAACCCATTAAATCGAAAACTAAAAAATAATAATTTTAGTTATGTTTCAATATTGGCTAAATATGATATCGCGTGAAGCCTTATAACTTATAATAAAAAGTCGAAGAAGTTTTTAGTTTTCGAAATTCCTTGTTCTCTGTGTCGTGCTCATATTTAAAAAGGTTCTCATACCTATCCTCTTTTTTAGTTTGGACCACAGATTAACGAAAAAACTTATCTATATGCAATACATATGACTTCCTTGGGCAACTTACATAATGAACACATTGTTTTTCTCTAATCTGCATTGCATGTATTTCGCCGTAGCCCGAAAAGTGTGATGCACTCATGATACACTGCCGGTAATGCAGGCGCGCCAATTCTTATTTACTGTTTTTTGTTTTTTATGTTATAAATACAAACATGCATTACATTACTTCCTTATTGCTTAGTGCAGTGGGGATTGTTCAGAATGAAATAAAAATGATTGAGGTTCCGTACTCAAAGGGTAAATCCTTATTACTAAACCTCCGCTGTCCGTCTGTCTGTCTGTCTGTCCATCAGACACCAGGATGTACTCATGAATCGTCATAGTTAGTTGAATTTTTCACAGATGATATATTTCTGTTGCCACTATAACAACCGTGATCTGTATTCAAAGGGACAGATAAACAGACAAATAAAAAAAAATTGGTTTTACTTCATATTGATAAGGGAATAATAAATTAAAACTATTAAAATTTATTTTTGTAATCGCAAATAATATTCCCACAGTTAGTAAAACATATTTATTTGCCGACATGCAATATAACGCTACTGCTTCCTCCATTTTATTTAGCCCACGTCGGTCGCGCAGCAGGCAAACAAATTGACTGTGTGTCCGGGTTGGGGCGCTACAAAAACATCGAGGATAGTCAACAGAGATGTTTTTGCGCGCCAACTCAACAGCGAAGGTTCGGGCGTATATGAAGCCGCGCCATAATAGTAACAGAGTTTTGTTTCTTTAATCTGTGCATCCGGATAAACCCGAGATAAAGTTACCGTCAGTAGCACAGAGCACATTTTTCTCTCTCATCTATGATTAGTAGCTAAAATAAAACTTACCTTTTGACACTGGCTAAATACCTACACTATGTATGGACTAAAATATAAGAAAAAAAAAACTTACTTTGAAGCCTTGAAGCGGTCATCTTGTTAAAATCCCGTTCCGTTTCATAATGAAATCTTACACATTTTCACCAAAAAAAAAAATTAACGATATATAAAATTTAATATATCCTATGTTGTGCGCTGGGTTTTTCTAAGCTTATTAGTGAAAACCGCATAAAAATCCGTTCAGTATCTTCGGAGTTGTGCCGTAACAAACAAACAAACAAACAAACAAACAAACAAACAAACAAACAAACAAACAGACAAAATGTCTAAAAAGTAGCTTAACGTGATCAGCGAAAAATTTCAAGCCAATCTGTGTCATTTTTTTTTCGATATCTTGCATTTACAGATTTTTTTATCTCTACAGTTTTATTATATGTATAGACATAGGAACAAGTATTGTATGCTACCCATATTTATGCAAGTAAATAAGATGTTATTTAACTTTGTAAAACTTACAGGCATGGGCGAACTCCACCTAGAAATCATAAAAGAGCGTATAATCCGCGAATACAAAATCGACGTAGAACTAGGCCCGCTACAGATAGCATATCGCGAGACATTGGTCGGGAGCTACAAACACACCGCCTCACAGGATAGGAAGATAGGGGGCGCCAGGCAACAGTGCACTGTGACCATGTCTGCAGCGCCGGCTAAGGGCTTGCCACAGGATAAAATACTCAAGTAAGTGGGTTCATTCAATCATTCTGTCATTCACTATACCATTACATTTATTAATATGTTTAAATATTTAATCAATTATTTATTTATTATTTTAGGTTACATAGTCAAAGTGGGTTCATTCAACGACTATCATTAAGTCTCATTCATTATTTCAAAACCTTTTTTAATATAAATTATCGTCATTAACTTTTCCATTCAGTAATGTATTATTATTATTCCTTTAGCTAGGGGAACATTATCATTTTGGCGCTTTCTCACCGTTTCACTGGTTTCATTCATCCGTACATCTATTCACTAAATGGTTAACTCTATCGTGCACTATTTCAGTCTTACTTTCGTTCACTCTTTGAGCACTTAATTGCTTTTCTCCCTTTTGTTCACTCTTTCATTCATTTTTACATTCTCTCTTTTGTCACTTTTTCATCGTACTTTCACTCTTTCCTTAATACGCAATTATTCACTTATCATATTTATATTACATTTACGACTGCTTCTTTAATTTTTTGGAATAATTAGTTATTCAATCCTTCATACACATTTTCATTGACCCTTTCATTCACTCCTCCAGTCATTATTTCATTCACTATTGATACTGCCCCACTAACTACTCAGGTTGGACAAGTCCGGCGACAGCGCAGCCAACTTGTCCCACATCTACCCGCGGAACTTGCAAGCCGTGAGGCGCGGCGTCGCCTCCGCGCTGTTGCATGGACCTAAACTTGGCTGCCCCGTGAGTTCATACTATAACACAAATCAAATACAACAAAATATCAATATTATAATATAAAGCATTCTTTTATTCTATTCTATACCGTAACTTCATTCCAAATCAATGCTCGCTGGAGAGAAAGTATCCTTGTACTAAAGTTAGCAAATACTGAAACAATTACACATTTCTTTGTTTTTAAATTTAAATATAACTGAATTTAAAGATTTTATAGTCACTTATTGGAGATCGGTAGGAGAACTAATGTGACCGACATAGCTCTCAGAATTAGCAAGTTGAAATGGCAATGGGCAGGCCACATCGCTCGCAGAACTGACAACCGATGGGGAAGAAAGGTTCTCGAGTGGCGACCACGAACTGGAAGACGCAGCGTAGGCCGGCCCCCCACTAGGTGGACCGACGACCTGGTGAAAACCGCGGGGAGCCGATGGATGCAGGAAGCGAGTGGCCGCTCAAGTTGGCTCTCTTTAGGCCTATATTCAGCAGTGGACGTCTTCGGGCTGTTAATGATGATGATGATGATGATAGTCACTTGCTAGAGCTGTGATCCCAACCCGCCAATTGTAGAGAATAAATAACTTGTATTTTGATGATACCGATCGAAAGAGTAAAACAAAAAAAGGCAAGGTCATAAACGCCCGTTTCTTTTAAGCCTTCGACTGCATCGTCGCTTAACATCAGTTAAGTTGCAATCAAACGTTGGCCTATTACTCATAAAAAAAAAAGTTTGCTGTGATTTGTATGTTTATAGGTGAGTTACAAAAATTAAAATACTGTGCTTGTTTTGGTTTCGTCTTTTTAACATTGTTTATTTATACCCCAGATAATAATAATACCTACAGTACAGATGCCTCATCCCATTCAACGGAATAACGCGGGCTCTTTTGCAAATTATTTTAATTCTGCATAAAGCAAGATTATCAAGCGACATTTATTGTGTGTTGGCGAAGTATTGGGACAAATGAATACACTGGACACTAACTAGTAACGCTCGCGACACGATCACTACATTTGTTCACGTTCGGGCTATTTTTCTTTTGTACCGGATGAGACCCCATGTTTATACTAAGTCTACGGTGTTGTCGGTAGCTAGTGGACATCCAAGTGACCCTGCACTGGTTGGAAGTGGGCCGCGGTACTTCAGAGTCGGTGCTCTCGGCCGCAGTCGTGCAGTGTCTCAGGAAGGTAAACAATTTTTTATAACTGAATATTACGTATTTGACAGCAATCTCTCCCATATTTCACCCATCATCCTTTACGGTTAGTAGGGCTGGGAGGGAGATCAACATATCTTTTTCTTGAGAAATATTTTGACCAAAGAAAACGTAGCAAATAATATATGACGTGTTCCGCGCGATCGTTCATTGGTCAAACGCTTTCTCGAGAGAAGAGATGTCGATTTCTACTTATGCTAGAGTGTGAATCAAACTCAACGGCGGCTGTGAAGTGCGCTGCATGCCCCGCACGCTGCGCACACCACTTACCTCTTCCCGCGCACATCCAATTTTTGCTACTGCGCAGAGTTTTGCGCCGACTTCACTGTGTTTGTACGTCTTGAATTTTTCGAATATATGTTTCGTCTTCTACTTTTGGTGACTATAAATACGAAAATATTGTAAACTAGCTTTTGCCCGCGGCTTCGCACGCTTGTGTTATGTTATTTTTACGTTATAAGTAGTCTAATAATAGATTATTCATTTTGTACCAAGCAACAATATGCACTAAATCTTTTCAAAGCTGAGCACAGTAACCTGTATTAGCATAGATATAGGTATAAAAACGCAAGCATAGCCGTGAGTGGAAGCTATTTAAGCCATTACCTAAAATTAAATGTTTTGAGTCAAATATAGATTTATAAAACAGTAAAAGAAAAGAAGTTTCAAACAAAAAACTACAATTTTATAAGTACCTCTTCATATTACAACAAAAAGAAATCATCATCACTTCACTCAGGTCTTTAACAGAAGTTTCAGTATATTTTGTTTAGGCAGTAGTTACCTAAGCAGGCAGGTACATTTTAGAAAAATATGAAAGAATGACACACACGCACGATGATGCTGCTTTGCTCAGTTTTGCATATCGCGCGCTTTTTGTTCCATTTACCACATTGTTTTTACCTTCTTAAAGTTTGGCTCCATACGAATTGGTACCTACACTTAGCCAGTGTCAATAGATATATAAAAATAAGTGTATACAAAAATAAATCAATAAAAAATTAATTTTTCTTAATACGAATTAGGAATTACAAATACTAAACCACCACTCCTTAAAGAATTGACCGTTGTAATTTTTATTATGTCCACTATTTTCCACGCTGTCTCATTCCCACTGCACTTTCAAGATACCTACCTAGTGATGAAAGTGAGGAAGTAGGTTAAATCGTCATTACATAATTATTAGTTACACCCAAATATAGTTACTTACTAAAACTATAACCTTCTTGGAGTAACCGAGTAATCTAATCATTTTTACTCGTGGTTTTTTTAATAGGCCACAGATCTAAAATATTTTAACTATTATCAACATGCAAGAAGAAGAAGAAGAACAACTCGAAAACAGGCAAAAACGAACCTTACGCGCCATGTTGTTGTTAATTCGAGGATACAATTGCCATAATGTATACCTACATATTATTATATCTAAGTACCTACCCTTTTTAAACATTTTTCATAAAATACTTCGTATCATTGGCTAAATACAAATAATAGCACGCGCTCCGGCTTACTTTAATGCCAAAATAAAAAAGGTTTTAAAATGTGTAGCAATGGTAAAGGTATATAACTTAAGTAGCTATAAGTACTACAGGTACCTTAAAACTTCTTTGGGGTCGATCAAGAATGTAGCATTAGCGCAAAAATAATTTTAACTACATATTTAGAATGGTAACGTGTAGTAATTTTATGTAAATAATACATTTGACCAGATCGCCAATAAAGAACATTGCTCCCGCCAAAACCCTATACATCGAAAACTTCAATAAAAATGTTAATTAAGTAAGCTTCAATATTGGCTAAGTATGATAATCGCGTGAAGCCTTATGAATGATTATAAAAAGTCTAAGAATCTCCCCTTTAAACAGTTTTCATAAAATACTTCGTATCATTGGCTAAATACATGTTTTGTCTAATGACAAAATAAAAAAAGGTTTTACAATGGGTAGCAAATGGTTTCCCCGTACATGTTTATACATAAATTCCTCAAAAGAGGAGTCTGAAAATCTTCACTTCTGAAAATATTGGGAAGAAGCAGAAGCAATAGAATAGAAGACGATGAAAAGTAAACATGAAGCTGGCAAATGCACAAGACGTGCGACGCCAATCCTCAAGCGAGGAAAAAAAAAAGGGTCAATAAATTGGTTGCGCTGATTCAATGTAAATTTCTTAGTAAAACGTAACGTTTTTGGTTGTTGCAATTATTCCCTATCTCTATCCCATTCCTGCACATACCTACCTGCATATGTGCGAGCGAGACCGCTACACGTGTCTCGCGACAGAGGCGCACCCTACCGCGAGTGCGCAAAAACAGTTCGTTGTGGTTCGTGTTCGAAAAAAATGTCGCATGGCCGACCGACCTCCGCCCTTGTTGTGATAAACTGAACTTTTCTTGGTGAAATTGTGGTGAATTTGGATGCTCTCGCATGTGGAAGGACTCCTACAAAGCCAGCAGCATTGGATTATCCAGGTACTGTGCTCCTTCCTTATTGTGAACTGTGTTTTTCTTTATCCGAACTCCTACGCAGTTCAATCGCATCGTCCATTCTTTGCAGCAACCTACTTTCGTTTCATTTTCGCATATTTCGCTTTCCCGCGCATACATAAATTAAGTACCTATAGGCACAGATTACTGAATATGTTACTACTATAGGTTAAGTTATAGGTACTATAAATACAATTTTAAATAATTATTTCGAATGGTAACGCGTAGTAGATTTTTGAATACTAATACATAAAAACAGATCGCCAATAAAGAATTTTGCCCTCGCCAGAACCCAATAAATCGAAAACATTAATAATAATTTTAGTTATGTTTCAATATTGGCTAAATATGATATCGCGTGAAGCCTTAAAACTTATAATAAAAAGTCTAAGAAATTTTTAGTTTTCGAAATTCCTTGTTCTCTGTGTCGTGCTCATATTCAAGTAGGCTCTCATACCTATCCTCTTTTTTAGTTTGCACAGATTAACGAAAAAACTAATCTTTAAGTAATACATATTATGACTTCCTTGGGTATAGGTAATTACATAATAACAGATTGTTTTTGTCTAATCTGCATTGCATCGAGCGCAGACGAAGTTATCGCGCGATGTATTTCGCCGTGCCCCGAAAAGTGTGATACACTGCCGGTAATGCAGGCGCGCCAATTGTTATTTACTGTTTTTTTTAAAGTTATAAATAAAAACATGCATTAATTTCCGTCCTGAATGGGTAAATTCTTATTACTAAATCTCCGCTGTCCGTCTGTCTGTCCATCAGTCACCAGGATGAATCGTGATAGTTAGACAGTTGAATTTTTCACAGATGATATATTTCCGTTGCCACTATAACAACCATGATCCATATTCAGAGGGTCAGATAAACGGACAACAAAAAAAAATGGTTTTACTTCATATTGATAAGGAATTATAAATTAAAACTATTAAAATTTATTTTTGTAATCGCAAATAATACTCTCACAGTTGTGTGTCCGGATTGTGGTGCTATAAAAACTTCGAGGATAGTCAACAGAGATGTTTTTGCGCGCCAACTCAATAGCGAAGGTTCGGGCGTATATGAAGCCGCGCCATAATAGTAACAGAATTTTTTTTCTTTAACCTGTGCCTCCAGATAAACCCGAAATAAAATTACCGTCAACAGCACAGAGTAAAACTTTTTTTCTCTCATCTATGATTAGTAGCCAAAATAAAACTTACCTTTTGACACTGGCTAAATACCTACACTATGTGTGGAGCCAAAATATAAGAAAAAAACTTACCTTGAATCCTTGAAGCGGCCATCTTGTTAAAATCCCGTTCCGTTTCATAATGAAATCTTACACATTTTCACCAAAAAAAAATAAACGATATATAAAATTTAATATATCCTATGTTGTGCGCCGGGTTTTTCTAAGCTTATTAGTGAAAACCGCATGAAAATCCGTTCAGTACCTTCGGAGTTGTGCCTTAACAAACAAACAAACAAACAGACAAAATGTTTAAAATGTAGCTTAACGTGATCAGCGAAAAATTTCAAGCCAACCTGTGTCATTTTTTTTTTCGATATCTTGCATTTACAGATTTTTTTATCTCTACAGTTTTATTATATGTATAGAAACGAAAAAACTGGCCAAGTGCGAGTCGGACTCGCGTACGGAGCGTTCCGTATCATTATCGGATAGCGAAGCCTGAGTAATAGGGTTTGCTTTACCCTTTGGGTACGGAACCCTAAAAAAGGAAGACGTACCTACGAACATAGTTTATACTGGGTAGACAACGTAAAAATCATCAAAATCGGATTAAAAAAGGTGGAAAAACGTTGGTACGGTATGGACAAGAAGTAGGTATAGCTTTATATTATTTAGTTTTTTATCGATTCAGTTTAAATACTATTGAAAATGGCGGAGCCATGCGTGTTGAAACCATAAAAAATAATTGATCAGTCTCAGACTTTTCAA
Source organism: Ennomos erosarius (assembly GCA_963580505.1). NCBI lineage: Eukaryota > Metazoa > Arthropoda > Insecta > Lepidoptera > Geometridae > Ennomos > Ennomos erosarius. The sequence continues at coordinate 795,064 of OY756996.1, read as the reverse complement.
AGGCAGATAAGGTCTAGCAGAGCCACTGTAGGATAGTTGAATGAACACGTTTTATACAGATCACTATACCGCAGGTGTTCGAAGAAGCCGACTCCATCCTACTGGAGCCAGTGATGTCGTTAGAAGTGGTGTGCCCGGAGAGCCACTCGGCGCGCGTGCTGGCCGACCTCACGAGACGTCGCGCCGAGATACAACACATACATGTGCGACAACAGAATAAGGTAGGCACTGTAACGACTTCATTTGGTTACTTTTTAAACGGATGCTGGTCTCTCCCGATCCTTACATCACTTAAATAAATAATAAATAAATATGTGTGGACATTATCTAGCCCCAAACTAAGCATAGCTTGTACTATGGGAACCAGATAACTGATACAATACTTATATATTTTGTGTTTGTAAATACATACATAGAATACAATATAACACCCAGACGCAGAACAAACATGTCATCACATCACAAATGTTTGTCCTGGGTAGGCATCGAGCCCACAGCCCTCAGTTCAGAAGGCCCGTCGCGGGGTCGTCACTTACATCTGTTATTTTAGAACTTTTAGGACAAAATAAAAAAATATGTGTGGACATTTCTCACAGTGCCTAGTTAAGATACATATATTACTATAGCATGCAACCGAATTCTCATTTGTAGTCGACTCCGATATTATATATCCATCTTCTCTCCCTAGGTGGTAGACTGCCTCGCCCCTCTATCAGAATTGCTCGGCTACTCGTCAACACTACGATCCTTGAGTTCTGGACTCGCTTCCTTCACCATGGAGTTCCATTCACATCGGCAGATGTCGCCACATGACGAGGAGAAGGCTATCAAGAGTGTTACTGGCTATTAGACAGTGTATGTGGCTACTGGAGAATGTATCTGGCTACTAGAAAATGTATCTGGTTACTAGAAAATGTATCTGGTTACTAGAAAATGTATCTGGTTACTAGAGAATGTATCTGGTTACTAGAGAATATATCTGCCTACTAAAGAATATATCTGGAATATAAATGACTACCTAGTCGATAATAAATCTGGCTATTAGATTTCTGGCTTGGATATCGATAAATATCCAGAAAATCGACGCCAAAATAAAAGCTGTGAACGCGGTTTTTAACATTACTAAGATACTGCCACCAGAAAATAAATACAACAAGAACTTTAATTCAAACGGTGATGTAAAATCAGTGGTGCATGACATAAATTATTTGCAAATGTTCAATCTCGAAGTTTGAGAAGACAAGGTAGGTGCAAAGTTTTTGTTCATATATTATGGGGGAATGTATCTGGCTACTGAAAAATCCTGGCTCCTAGAGTATCAAAAAATATATATGTTCCAAAAACATGTATATTTCTCTTGCTCATTATTTTTGCTTCGATTGAAGATTTCGGGTCACAGGCAAAGCGAGTCAAAAGTTGGGGTCAAAGCGAAAGAATATCCATAAACCAGTTACCAAATATTTATGTATACTTTTTATGTACATAGTTGTCGGACGGTATGTGATATAGTTGTAAATTGTTCCATACAAATAATTGTAATTAATAAATGTGTAAGATTATATCCGTTTCTTGTTTGATTCAATATTCAACTGATAGCGGCCTGCAACAAAATATTCAAGCCATTATTAAAAAGGTATCTTGTTGATTGAGTCAATCCATTTTATAGCTATAATTTAGGTTTTGGTTTGTAGGAGTTGGACTCATCTTAATTTGTAGGTAAAGTTAACAAGGCAAAGATTACGATTTATAAATCAAAACTCCTTTATACCCCAGATAATATAATACCTACAATACTTATACCTTATACTAAAAAATATTGATGAATTAAAAAAGCGCATTGTTTAAAAGAAAAGCACAAATACTTGTTCTGAGTCTGGGTATTAAGCATGGTCCGCACTTATAGTTCATGTGTACCTTAGACCCTACACAGAATTCTAGTCCAGGATCTATCTACTATGTGATCGTTTATCGCTGGGCGTTATTTATTGCGTAGCGGAAGAACAGTTATTAAATGTGCTTTGTTAGTTTCTATCGAGTTAGAAATAGGCATTAGATAAAACAAGAGAAAACATACCTATAGCTATTCTACTTTTGTAAAATGTAATTAGTGAGGGAGTAAAGTACCCGGAATATGTTGTCGAGTTCATCCAAGAGCGTCTCGTGTCGGAAGGAGATGCGTACATCGGGCACGTTAGTGAAAGTGATGTCGTTTCCAGCGGGGCCCTCGCGCTGGTATTCCAGTCCCAGCCAGTGCTGCTTCATCTGGGGCACAGGTGGAAAGGGGGGTTTAAGTTTTATTACTGCTTCATCTGGGGTTCAGGTGGAAAGGAGGGTTCAAGTTCTACAACAGCAAGCAAGCATTTCAGTCATCGATGGCACTGAAGAAGAAAGTGTGAAAGCTTGGCTCTAGATTTGGATTCTTATACACGTGGATGTGATCTGCCCTGACTAATTTCTTGAAGGTCTGTGCTCGTGTCTTTGTGTCTGAAGTCGAGCTTTACGGACGTTTCCTTAAAAAAAACAGGTTAGCCGGCATAACACGGTCAAATTAACATAATAGCCATTAGCATGGAACTGCAATCTAAATCCAATTAGCAAGAGCCTGGTGGTTAATTTGCGACATGTATTTTGAATGATCACTTTGCATGGCGTTTGATACATCTAGTACAAAGCTCATCCAAATCATGTACCTAAATCCAGACCCTTCATCCATCCACCAGCCACCGAGGTAGTTTGCTCACCTCATGCGGGAATCCGGACATGATCACAGAGTTTTGCGCCAGCTCGCACATGTCGCACGAGCTGAACTTCCACGCCTGCGCCGCTATGCTGTACTCTTCCATCAGTGGCTCCTGGAACAGAAGCTTTTTACGTGGACAAAGCAACTTTTGAAGATCGATTTCTTCGTGTACAGGCGGACCTAAAAGGATGGCATGAATTGGGAGAGGCCTATGTCCAGAAATGGACCAAAAAGGGCTTATGAAGAAGAGGAGGAGGAGAACGGGAGAAGATTCATTGAGGTATGATAGTGTTTCTCGGATGCATAGCTATGATGGAGAGTAACAGGGATTATGAATATTCGTTGGGGTCGTGGGGTTTATTACTTTTAGTATAAAGTGTGAGTTAGTAAAGTTAGCAAGTGGTAGCACTGGAACAGAACTCAACAAGCTAACCATAAAGATTTCGAATGGAAGATTTTCAGTGATTAGTGTCTTACGCCGCTTTTTATAGAAACGCGATGGAATAAGGAAGTGTGGCGTGGCAACATACTTGATGCTGGAATGATGAAATGAACAGCAAGATGGTTATATATTAAGTGACATGGATCATAAAGCCCAATTTTAGTCTACAAAGACCCCACCCTTGTAAAATGAAACTGCAGCGGATCATCAGTGCTAAGCGTGACCCTCAACCCTCTGGCGAAAAAGTCCGGCATCGGGTTCCGGTGATAGCGGAGGAACAGGGAGTTGTTGCTGAGAGGAGACATCGCGATGAAGATCTGCGCCAGATAGTACATGTACTGGAGAACTGGCACCTGCAATAAATGAGATTAGTGAATTATAGGACTAAAGACTTATTGCAGTTAGTATTGGAATTAAAGGTCGTACTAACTATTTGCATTCCGTGAGTTGTTTGTATTTGGCCCTTTAGCCGAGCTATTAATATACTTAAGTTTATAATGAAGGAAAATTAAAACATACCTTCCTAAGCACTAAGCCATGGGAGATGCTCTCGGATAGCAGAAACCCTGCGCTCAGGTGCGACGCCGGCCCAGCTTCGCCGCAGTGGGGACGCAACACAAAGGTGTTTAAACCTTGCTCTCTGTACCATACAAAATCAAAAGTACACCTAAGCAAAAGTACCCCTCTATTAGTGCAGCAAGCATACATTTTTAAGGTTCTTAATTGATTGAACAGGATGTTTGGTAAAGGCATCGTACGTTATTGTTCGGTGTACCACAGGGGAGTAACCCCGGCCTCATCCTACTTACTTGCGCAGCTGGTTGAGCGCGGTCATGTTGGCGTACATATAGAACAGGTAGTACGCATACGGAGGGTTCTCCTCGTCGTCCCACAGCTCGGGAGTGCGCATGTTTTCGTTCAGGTGCGGGTTCTCGGGCTTCGACTCGTCGTCCACGCTGTCGAAACCTATCACGTGCTGGAAATTGACGAGGAAGAATTAGACCGCCCTTAATTATGACTTAGGTTTTGTATCAGAGGTTAACGTATCTACCCGATAGCCTGCCATCATCATCAGCGTGAAGACGTCCACTGCTGTATATATCCCTTCTCCAAAGTGTGCTATTTTGACTGTGTACGTACTTGCTACTCTTTTATTATACAAGTGATTATCACTGTCCTTAGTCGCCCGCCACTGAGCTCTTACGCTGGACTGGTTACTCTGTATGATATTTTCTATTTTTGTATGCTAAAACTGATGTCGCAAAACTTTTACCCAGTATTAATAAATGTGTAATAGATTCCGATAAGGTCGCAGGTAAAAGTATAGTGGATAGGTACCGAAAGAAATTTGTGAAGCTCGGGATTGGAACTGGGGTCCACGGACACTTGGAACAGGGGGTCGAACAGGTTGTTGAGGAATTCTTGGAAGTTCTTGAGCAGTTTGTTAATGCGGTAGATGTCACTGGCGATGAAAGAATGATATTCATTAATGGCTGAGTGTGCAAGGTCGTTGTACATCGCTTTTGTTTTAAATCCCGGTTAAACTTTCACTTCGATAAGTGCCTAATATTTGCGAGTGAGATTGTACACCTCAAGTAAATAACTTGTTACTCGCACTTATTTAAAAGTAATTTAAGTAACACGAAGCTCCAAGTCTGAAAAAAGATAAGTTGTCTACGTCATACTCAGATTTTAAACTGTTAGCAAGAATTCGAACTTACTACAGTCGGGGCACTTGCACCAGCCACCTGATATGCGGCGAGTAGACATCATTCCTGACCGCCCAGGCTGCCAGCTTCGCCCACTCTTTGCTATTCTTGCAGTATATGGAGATCCGAGGCTCCGCGTATGTGTACTTGTTCTCTTGGAGGTCTTCCATCACCTCCTAAATTCGAGTTTTTTTTTAATGTTGAAGTATAATTTTATTTTTATTATGAGGTTTTATTACGGAGCACTTTGGTACAGTTTGGATGCAGTCGTTCAGTAGCGCGTAAGAAAATCTTTAAAAAGTTAGTAAATCTTTTTGCTATGTAGTGTCTCGTAATTTTTACCTTAAGAATCCTCGCAAAATAGACCCCGTTCATATAGTTGTCGGTCTTCAGGAAGACTTCCCTGAGCCTACTTTCGCCCACGGGATTGTACTTTGCGTTGAATTTGTCGAACCGATGGAACGTGTTGCGGTCCTGTAAGTAAAGCATTGCTGGGAATTTTTTTCCAGCTCGTATTGATGTTACCGCTCCCGTTAACATTACAGCCAATTTTTTATGACCTGTTTTCAAAGAGTAGACAGTACTAACGGCGTGCATGTCCAGAAGGTCCACGCTAAGGTCGTAAGCATCTAACTGCAGCTCCTCGAACACGGAGCGCAGTGTCATGGGCACGCCGTGACGCAGCGCCACCACGTCATCCGCGTTCTGTCGCAGCATGCGCTTGATGAACCGGAGGAGGTGCTTCTGGTTCATGCATGACGCCGCGTGGATGTGGGTGTCCACTTTACTAGATGAATTAAAAACAAAAAGTAAATTAGCTTCTTATTTATTGAAAGCTGGTGTTTATGGTCAAACATGCGCACCGGAGGAATCGAAAATGAACTTGAGTTTCTACCTCAATAGCTGTGTACAAAAAGAACACATAATATGCAGCCCGCTTGCTGGGCTTTGACCAACAGAAGAGTTGATAGAGCAGTTACCTAAACATAATATATTATACACAAAAAGGAAGAGGAAGGTCTTTTGTGATTGTTGCCTTCATCTATTGGTACCTACTCTAGAATATATTCAAGGATCATTACGATCTAGGATACTATATAAATAAGGCTTAATTAAATGGAAGTGGAAATTAATATACCGGATATTGTAGAAGTCTCTGTGAGGGACAGCCTTCTGCAGAGATAGCTCATGCAATTCATTGAGGAGAGCGTGCATCTTGAACTTGGATGACAAGTAGCTGAGACGACGGTATGAAAACGATCTCCTAAAAATATAGGTAGATCTACTTATACAATTTATTTGTAATTTCCCTGATCTTTTATGACTGTGAACCCATAAATTACATGGTGTTATGTTATAAATTCACAATTGGTTTTTGAGACATTATATTTTTTGACATCATCTTGACGCTTCACATTCATGCAGGTGTTGAACATTTTGTTGCTAGGTACTATCAAAGTAACAAGCATTAACTAATTAACTACTTATAAAGTCTACTAACAAAGGTCCATCGGAGATTATTTCTAACAGCCTGGCCATATCATCCACATACTGCACGAAACTGACGTGCTCATAAGGCAGGGGTTTTCCTGCATCTACGTCAGCCTCTGTTCGGTATAGTTTCACTACCCCGCCTATCCAACGGTACGTATAATGGCGGTCAGGAGGCATAGGACACGCCCAAGGATCATGCATCAGTCCTGGAATTCATTGGTGATAGTAAAACCTTGTCAATTTTACTGCATATGTTTGATATCCGTTTGCGTTGGTTAGATACTGACCAGATATTACCGGTTCGTATAACTCTTCGGTACTTTCAAAAGATGTTCTCATAGTGTCAGCCGGCCTAATAAATGCAGCAGTGCTCATGCCAGGGACTGTAAATATTAATATCGTAAACTGTAATCAACTAATAATAAATAATATAAGTACCTATACGTCTTACACACTTATATTTATGATTTTTATAGCAGTATCGCCCGCTCAGCGTAATCTGGATTAATTTGTAAAGAAAAAAATTATAATCTCGAGCGGGGATTGAACCCACATCCATCCATCCCTCAAGCCGGGATATGCTTTACTTAAGCTACCGTGAGAAGTGGTCTCAAGTCTGAATTCGGACATATCCCGGCTTGAGGGATGGATGGATGCGGGTTCAACCCCCGCTCGTGGTTCTAATTTTTCCTTTACAAATAAATCTGTAGATTATACTTATATTTTGATTGAAGTATTTATTTTGCTCACGTTTGACCTCCGATCGCTGCAGGGTCACAAAAGTCTGTGGTCTTATAAGTTCTTCAGAAGAACATGCTGTCATTTGAAGATATTGTTCCGCTGCTTCGCCTGCAATTAAAGGTAGGTAGGTTACCTCAGACATGGACCCGATTAGACCGGACCGAGGCGAAATCATTACAAAAAGGACATCTACTTTTAAATTAGTACCACAGCCCATGCTTTAAAAAAACCGAGATCCGGGTTTTAATATGGTTGGCCTTATAAAGGCCCTACCTGATGTGCACTTATCTCTTGTTATTTCGTTATAAATCTTATGCTAACCATCCAGGTTTAACAGCGCCTTGCTGAAGACGGTCGAGTACTGGCTCTTGTTAGGCAACCGCTGCGGCAGCTCGTGGTTAGTGAGGTATTCCAGCGCGGTGGCAGAGAAGGCCTGGCAGGAAACCTCCATGTAGCGCCTTCTAAGGGACAGGGCTTCCACTAGCAGAGTGGAGGCCCGTGTCAGGTCTTCTAGAGGAACCTGGTGAGTAGCTTTTGGGTCCTAATGTTTTCTCGATAAAATCGTTATCCATTCGCAACATGTTCTTTGCAGAAGGTGACCTGATGATAGATGCCCTAGCATAGATCACCTACTTGCGCGGGCACCTATCGGTGGGCACCGCAAATGGGGCTATGTTAGAACGTTTGAGTTTTTTTTACCTTTAACGTCCTACTTCATGGGCAAAGGTCTCCCCATTTCTTGCGATCTAATCACATCCGGTCTAGATATTATCATCATCATCATCAACAGCCTGAAGACGTCCACTGCTGAACATAGGCCTCCCCCAGGGAACGCCACTTAGAGCGGCTGCTCGCCTCCTGCATCCATCGGCTCCCCGCGGCTTTCGCCAGGTCGTCGGTCCACCTTGTGGGGAGCCGGCCTACGCTGCGTCTTCCAGTTCGTGGTCGCCACTCGAGAACCTTTCTTCCCCATCGGTTGTCAGTTCTACGAGCGATGTGACCTGCCCATTGCCATTTCAACTTGCTAATCCTAAGAGCTACATCGGTCACTTTAGTTCTCCTGCGGATCTCCTCATTTCGGATCCTATCTCGCAGGGAAACACCGAGCATTGCTCTCTCCATAGCTCGTTGCGCGACTTTGAGCTTATACTAGATATTATACTTACTTACTACTATTTATTCTGTGCTTTAGATTTGTAGGTACGTTTACTTACGCAAGCGTTTGTCTATATCTCGTTTATACAAGCAGGCAATAATACAGGTGTAATATTTTAAAAGACAATTCAATTCAATGCTCCAAGTGGACTATAAAGGCTTAGTCAACTCCAGAGATCTACTCAACTCAAGACTCAAGAGATTGGTCTTCTCACCCCAGTAATATGAATCCCCTGCACGGATACCCTCTGAAATGGCACTTCGTTTTCGATGCCACTGTCGCCCGGGCCTCGCACGTAAGTCTTGGTGACGCCTCGCACTGGATCATGTTGCGTTTCACTGCTTACAATGACATAAAAGAGATGGTGAACAAAGATAATGCCTTTGCTACACCGGCACCATGGAAAGGTCCCACAGAATGCTATGTAGTGATGTAACTTTTCTTCGCTTATTCGCAGTTGTATGTGCAGCCTGTGAAGTGAATGCATGACGAAGGGCATCGGATATGAATATGCGCGACACCTGAGAATTCGTCACACTATTCGTGAGTAAGAACCTATTATCAAATAAATAATGCCCAACGGGCATATACTTACATATAGATCCTGGCTGGACCCTAACTAAAATTCCCTGTGTATAAGGACCCAAGAACTACGAGGGCAATAGTCCGACAACACCCAGAAATAGAACCAGTATTTCGCGCTTGTTTCCAGTCGCGAGAATCGAACCCACCGCCCAAAGACAGAGGCTCGTAGTCATCTCGTAGTACAGAACACCGCGCAGTCATCAAGTAAAGTGCTGATTCATAAAATGATAATTTTTTTAATGAAATCTCGACTTAAGCGTGATTGACGATTGAGCGTCGATCTTGTAATAGGCAAGACAGACTGGCAGGCAGGCAGGTGCTGTTTTTGTAGAAACACACCCATGTAAATAAGGCGCATTCTGTGAAACACTTACGAGCGGTATCTGGTCCATTTCTTGTATTCCTTGTGGTTATTGAACATGTGTTTACTGGTTTTGTTATTTTTGGGCGCTTTTGAACTATGGTAAGACATTGTTTTGTTGTGGTATGTGCTACTATGGTATAAAAATGAATATTTATCCCATTTTACTATGTAAACAACATGCTTTGCAACGTGGACGCGCAGTATTTTTTGATTAAATATGTCAGCATGATGTGTGACTTCACCATAACATTTAAGACATTTGAGATCAAGAAGGTCCTCCCATAGAGCAACTTTTTATACTGGAGGGGGTCCTCCTCCTTCCTTAGGTACTCCTCACACCAAATCTTTTGGTTCGGTTGGGAATTCTTTGAGATCACTGTTTGAGATCAATTTTGTCAATGGTCCTATGAGTTTGTATGGTTTGTGATTAAACCTGGTGTGCATGAGATGCGATGCGGCAGACAAGGATGCTCGTAAACTTCTTGAGATGCGGGGTTGAATTATTGGCGGTAGATGATTTTAGTTTTGTGTGGAAGGATATGGGAAGGATGGATAGGTACCATCGCTCCAGCCACTCATGTAATATGCTAATCTATTATAGGGCGAATTCTGTGACGATAATAATATGAATATAATACTTATACCTACCATGTACCTATGGTGGTAGTATACTACCTTGTCTTTATGAACCGTACTTACTCTACCATGAAGTTCATCGCGTCGCAATTCCATTTCTATTCGGTGCAATGCAAGATTATCTTTATTTATCTGTGTCTGTAGAGATCACTTCCAGAAAAGAGTTTCCTTTTCCGGTCTGCTGCTGTTAACTTATTGCAATCGATTTTATCACACTTTTTATCACAATTTCAAGAAATAAGTAATAGGCATGTAATTTTTTAAATTCTTTATTATTTCAATTATTCAACTAGGTATCTTATTCATGGTAGTAGAACTTATCTAATTCCTGACAAATAGACTAAACTACATCTACTACCTACGTAAGTTATAGGTAGGTACCTATAGGCGAATATAGATTTTACATAATTTGATTTCCTACTAGCGTTTATATACTGTTTGCTACGTATACATTTTCTATAAGTACGTTATAATTATATGGTAACATTATATGATTGTAAAATAAAATACGCTGTAGTAGCTAATTATTACTAAAACTAAAGTCGGTTTGTGCCTACTTATTTTAAAAATGGTATAATCTAAACAAGTGAGGGTCGTTTTAGGCTGACGATAGGCGCAGTGAAGTCTGGAGGCGGAGGCGTGGCACTCCCGTCCGTTTGCGGACTGGTAGGCGATTGTTTGGCCTGCAATATAACAATGCTTTTAGTCGGTACTGACTCTAATTTGGTTTATTTTTATAAAGGATGCCAAATATACCTATTCATTAAAATATTAAAATCATTAGGTAAATGATTACCAGGCAAACATGTACCATCGTACGCCACGTCGTCAGTACAGTACGAGTGATCATATGCTATTTCTTTTAATATAAAAAGAATTTATAAGTTATTCTAATTCAATTAAAAGAGCTTTTGGGGCATACCTACATACTACATACCTACTTACATTTACATGGATAGGTAGGCTTTAATTAACTGTAGATAGGTCATGTAAACCTTTTGACAGTCAAATAATGGGTTGTTCCATTACCTCAGATCGATCATCGGTTATTGATATAATACTTACATTAAACATTGTTTTGCAGTCTTCTAATTTCATGATTGGTTTAGGTAGGTTATCGATGATTATTTACGTTATAACAGGTTCATCTAGCTTTAGTACCAATTTAATTCATAACATTCACAAGTTAAAGTCAGTAACAATAATTTCGCACCATGGAAACTTTAAGTAGTAGTATGATAAGGATCCGGTGACTATAACACTCACATACCCAGTCCCTTAGAAGAACAGGGGAGTGCCACACTGCTTTAGCTACAGGAAATAATATACATTAACAAAATAGCAATATACATGTTGAATGTCAGCTCTGCATATTTTGAAATGATATGAACATTGAACATTAAACGCAGTAAAATTACTGACTGTAAGGTCTGGTTTGATGTCTGGATTCGTACGGACGTGCATCAGCCCAGGCGAAACATCATTACAATGTCCTCTGCAGTGTTGTGCTTATGCATTAGGACATCGTAATTTTGTTTCGCTTGGTTTTACCAAAACGAGAGACAGGTACTTTACAGTGGTACGATGAATTTGTACTATTTCGTTAGAGTTTATACATTACAGAAGTAGGAAGAGTGCTAACTATTTATTTATTCGTGAACAAAGTGTTGCTTACAGACTACGCCAAAACGCTAACCTTCTTGCATTTGTAATAACTAAACTACTAATTTATTGAGTCGATACCTTTAAAATAAGCTGGATAAAACTAAAGGATTTATCAAATACAAAGCCAAATTGCGATTTACGATTTTATTTCCAACAATAATGTTAACATTAATTTTGTATAGTTACTTGTTACACCTAAGTATATAAACGTTTATTGTATAAACTTATTCTTATTATTATAAGTACTAACATGATTTCGATTAAAATGCTTACAGCTAAAGTGTACAGAAGTTATGAAATTGAAAAAGGAGTAGAAAAGGTGCAATGCGAGCATTCGTAAAAACTATTTAGGAAGAAATAATATTAATAATAATATGACCTTTAATTTTGGATGATAAGGGCAACCGACATTTGTATTAAACCGCATATTTGTATTAAAGAAAAAGGAAACGGTTTGCCTTTTAGACAAATTGTGATTCTAAAGTCCAATAACAAAATGGTCGCACTGCACATCTTCTCGGTTGAAATGTTTAGAGATTTACCGCATTTGAAAAGGTTAGGCATTTTCAATATTAAAGCGGCCATATTAGATATGGAACACTTATACCGTAGACGACAAAAAATAACGTGTTAAAAGTTATACTTAGATGCTCTGTAGGTAGGTACATAATTATTTTACATTGATGAATATATCCAGTTTACCCGTAATAACGTTACACTAAAATCAAAAGGAGAATAAATAAAAAAAAAATGGTACTGAATATAACTTCTCTGGTATATCTCAAAACTTCAAATTCAATGAATCCATTCGAAATACATATACAACAACATAATCACAAACATAAGCGTCAACCATTACATATAGTTAAACAAGCACAACATCATCTATACTATAGCATGATCTACTACAGATGTAGAAGGATACGGTAATGATACGAGTCAACATTTCGAGGAAAAGAGAGCTATGAATTTAAGATTTCAGTCCAGATAAAAGATAAGAGTTAGTTGATAAAAACAAATGATGCTCTAGAAATCGAGATGTCAATACAACACTAAAGAAGTTGATGAGTTATATAAGGAGGGGTATAAAGGCAGCATTATCAAATCTAATTTCCGCTACATAAAGGTAAGCATTTAGACATAGTAATATGATAAGACTCATAAATGTTATGTGAAACATGTTTATCATAGAAAGAGAATCTTGACAAGCTCAAATCTTTAACATTAACAATATCTAAAGAGATATTTAATAAATTCAGGAGTAGGATACAAATATTAATGAAAATGGCACTTCCAATCTTTCATTTTCACCTAAATATCACAAGGGGTCGCTAATTATTACTTTGTAATTAGTAACGTCGTTAATATTTGGGGCGAAATCATTTGCCCTTTGTATAAAACTATTTTTTTTTAAACTAAAGTGCGTTTAAGGTACCTAGTTGAATAAACGAACGCATTTAAAAATCTGATATACATTTCAGATATTTTTACTCTTGCGCTTAAGTTTTTTAAACAAGCCAATATTACTGCTCAAATGGATACAAAATTCATCATTTATGATTCAGTCGTTGCTACTGTAATTTATTTAACTAGAAATTGTTTCCCGTTTTCAAATAACCTTACGCACAACGATATAATATTTTAAGTAAAAAAGGAATATATTATTATAAGCTACGATTAATAACTTCATCCACAGCACTGCAAGTGGACGTAATTTATCTTGCTGTAGACATACCATCCTGAAATGTTATCACTGTATTAGGTACATCTACGAGTATACTAATTAAACAACATTTAGGGCAAGATTGCAATCATAATTAAGGGGAAGTGAAGTTAGTGTTATTCACATGAACATTGCAAACGTACGACTAAAGCAGGACAGGAACAATACCCACATGTATACTAATCTACATGATGTGTAGATGTGTGAGAAAATACACTTGGAGCGTAAGATTCAGAGAAAATAATGTACGTAATGTAAGTTCCTATCATTTCCTATAATTAGCATGTCATCTATGTAAACCATGCACTAGCACAGAATACTTATAGGTACACTTTGCTAGGTATTGATTTTATATCAAGATAATAACGATCGGTAAAAATCATTTGGCTAATACTTTTTGAAATTAACTCTAAAAGTTATTTGACCCTATGCAATTGGGACAAAAATGTTTTGATATGTATTTGGCAATACTCATAAAACGATTCCCACAAAGAAAAGTATTTAGCCCCACATTTTCACACGGTACAATAACTGCATATTACAAGCACAATCAATATGAGTCTTAACGGGAATCGAACCCGCAATAACTACACTAATTTATAAATTCATTATCATTGGTAATAAATAATAGGAGTAGTGTATTATTGGGCATTCTGGCTCAATTTCCGATTCCTCCAGGCTCATGCTTCGCCTTCCGTCTCTCCAATTGATCCAGCAATGCCCAATAATATTATGAATGAAATTTACTTGAATGAAACGGAAATCGCTCGAACGCTCAATAACTTACGACTGTTTTTTATTGCGTTGAAAATAGAAACTAAATCCGAATGAGGTTTGTGATTCCGTTCATAAAACAGAAACTTATGTAAAGTTACAAAAAATAACAAACGTTCAAAACACCCAAACGCTCAATAACTTACGACTGTTTTTTTGATTGCGTTGAAAATAGAAACTTAATCAGAATGAGGTTTTGTGATATCGTTCATAAAACAGAAACTTATGTAAAGTTACAAAAAATAACTAACGTTCAAAACACCCAAACGCTCAATAACTTACGACTGTTTTTTTGATTGCGTTGAAAATAGAAACTTAATCAGAATGAGGTTTTGTGATATCGTTCATAAAACAGAAACTTATGTAAAGTTACAAAAAATAACAAACGTTCAAAACACCCAAACGCTCAATAACTTACGACTGTTTTTTTTTGATTGCGTTGAAAATAGAAACTTAATCAGAATGAGGTTTTGTGATATCGTTCATAAAACAGAAACTTATGTAAAGTTACAAAAAAATAACTAACGTTCAAAACACCCAAACGCGTTATTACGTTAAGACTGTTTTTTGATTGCGTTGAAAATAGAAACTTACTCAGAATGAAGTTTTGTGATTTCGTTCATAAAACAGAAACTTATGTAAAGTTCAAAACACCGGAACGCTCAATAACTTATGGGTGTTTTTTTTGGATTGCGTTGAAAACAAAAACTAAATCAGACTAAGGTTTTGTAATTCTGTTCATAAAACAGAAACTTATGTAAAGTTACAAAAAACAACAAACGTTCAAAACACCCAAACGCTCAATAACTTACGACTGTTTTTTTGATTGCGTTGAAAATAGAAACTTAATCAGAATGAGGTTTTGTGATTCCGTTCATAAAACAGAAACTTATGTAAAGTTACAAAAAATAACAAACGTTCAAAACACCCAAACGCTCAATAACTTACGACTGTTTTTTTGATTGCGTTGAAAATAGAAACTTAATCAGAATGAGGTTTTGTGATATCGTTCATAAAACAGAAACTTATGTAAAGTTACAAAAAATAACAAACGTTCAAAACACCGGAACGCTCAATAACTTATGGGTGTTTTTTTTGGATTGCGTTGAAAACAAAAACTAAATCAGACTAAGGTTTTGTAATTCTGTTCATAAAACAGAAACTTATGTAAAGTTACAAAAAAAATAACAAACGTTCAAAACAGAAATACAACGTTCAAAACACCCAAACATTCAATAATTTATGAGTGTTTTTTGATTGCGTTGAAAACAGAAACTAAATCAGAATGAGGTATTGTGATTACGTTCTTGGACATTTTGCTCAATCTCAATTCCTCCAGGCTCATTCTTCACCTTCCGTCTCTCCAATTAATCCAACAATGCTCAATAATATACATGAATGAAACGGAAATGCAACTTTCAAAACACCCAAATGCTCTATAACTTAAGAGTGTTTTTGATTGCGTTGAAAACAAAAACTAAATCAGACTAAGGTTTTGTGATTCAATCTTTCCGGTTGATAAAGCAATGCCTAATTACTGATTGAATTTACTTGAATGAAACAGAAATGCAACGTTCAAAACATCCAAACGCTCAATAATTTATGTTATTTTTATTTTGGTTGAATATTTAAATTAATTAAACTAACAATAGAGTAAGTGGATGTAATAAAACAATATTCTTGATTATATTATCATTATTATTTAATTAAATTACAAAGGATAACCGTTACAAATAAACATACCTTAAAATAAAAATAACTATAATTGATCATGCCCCAAGTTTTTTGAAACTTTACTTATCAGTTTTTCTGTGAGGTTGTAAACTTCATCATGAAACGGAGTGTAAACAATATGTTGCACACTTACACCCTCACAGTACGCATTAGCACTTTCATTATAGTCGTAGACTTGCAGTTTTATCATTTTTTGTCCTTTAACGAAGGATTTACTAATAATATACGATGCACTTTCCAAATTGCGCCTTTTTCTTCCTTTTCTTTCCTTAGACTTTTTTTCAGTGGCAGGTGGGGCACGTTGTTCAGCTCTTATTAGTGTTTCCACATCATTCCATGGAGGAATTTGAGCACATTGTAGAAAAATCGGGTCGGAGTCTGTTGGTGTGTCATCCATTTTTTTCTGTAAACAAAACATGAACAGTTAGTTAAATCAAAATTTATTAGCAATAAAAGAATACCACAACTAACTATAAATAACAACACTTACCAGGTTTTAAAGTATGAATTCCTGTATACGTTTGATCTTTGTAATAATAATTAACTTGTGTTGACGCGACCTTCACTCAAGTATTATCGTAGTGTAATGCGCTAAGTAGGTAAAAATGGTTGCAACTCTGCGGTATGCGGTATGCGAGCGCTATGCAATTTGATACGATGCACTCTGTCTCTGCCTTGCTAGTGATAATCAAGTTCGAACGTGTTATTTAATGCACTTTATGTTATTGAACTTACCTACCTACTTTATTATACCTTACTATTACAAAGATCGGTTCAAGTTATTGCATGTCTAATTACTGTAAATGGCTTGTAAGATCAAGTCTAAACTTGTTTTGTTATCAGTTGAATAGGTAGCTGTTTTATGTGATAGAAATAAAAACATGATTAGTTATGGTACTTACATAATTTATTCAATAAGTAAACACTTACATGTAGGTACATAGTTACTTATTTATAGTTGCTTAAACTATATTAATTATACCTACCTAAGTGATTATACTAGTGCCTTACTATTCTAAGTAAATTTATTTAACATTTTACCGAACTTAAATGTATATACGTACAATTATAAACCTTAGCATTAAAAGTACAGAGGTAGCTAAATTAAAACAAAGACTTATGCCCCCAAGCCTTTGTAGAAATTTTATCTGGTAATATATATCTCTTATCATCGGTGTTTGTTAGCGCAACTTTATTCATTGTCTGCGTAAATATTTCATGTTTTATCGATCTAAACAAAACGTTCTTTTTCCGCACAATTTTATTATTTAACAATACTTCACGATAATCGTCGCCTGATAAATCGCGGATCACACATTTTTTGGTACCTTTAGCTTTTTTTATGATATCGTTTTCGGTTCTGATACAATATAATTTACAACGCAATCCGATAAACTCTGTTACAATCTGTCCATGCATCTCATCTTTGAATAATCCAGGAATCTTTTTGTTGATTAATGGAAGGTTATATTGATTTTTTGGCGCATAGTTACTCGTGTCAAAATACTGCAACAATGATTCTTTCATGTCTTTGTAAAAGTCCTCCGTTGTGATATCATAAACAAAACTATCGGTGTCAGTATAACAAAGTTTCACTCTGTCACCATATTTGGGTTTGATAACTCCATAATGAAAATCGTACATTAAATTTTTAGATAGCTCTAACACCGTAAATCCTACATAAATTGGTTTGTCTAATACAATTCTTTCAGGTTTCATTTGAATGGCAACAAGATTTTCAGAAAAAATTGAAACACTGTGAAAGTTTGGTCGTGCAATCAATCGGTCAGCACTAAGGCTCTTTTTTGTTTTGTTTTTAGTATCTTTCCATTCATTTACTAATTTAACGTTAACTCGTTTTTCTGTATTCTCCAAAGTCTTCCCAAAGATTGAATTATTAAACAATTTGAAAAGATCTTGTTGAAATGGTGTTACAGCTTGTTTTCTGAGCTCAGTGTTCAGTTCAATGTATTCTTTCAAAAAAGCTTTTTGTCTGAATGTTATAACGCGATGGATCTTTTTTAATATTAATCCGTGACTTAAACAAGTTTTTAAATGGACATAGTGGATAACATATTTATATTTGTCGTATAAATTGGGAATCAACTTACAAGTTTTCCCTCCTGGTGGCAAAGCCTTTTCAGCACAAAATGGATAGTCGTTATGAGCATCGTGCAAATATTCTGGGTACAGTAAATCAACCTCTAGGATAAAACCATATTCGGCATCATTTGGAATATTCACAATATTTAATAAAGCAATTTCATTATCATCTAATAATCTGAATTCTGATGTTGGTAGAGGCTGACACATACTATGCCCATATAAGTTGTTGCAGTCTATATACACAAGGTATGAACTAGGCTTAGACGAGTCATACGTTTCCATGAATCTGTTATTACTAACGGAAAATCTATTTGCACAAAAACAAATTCCACCCCTTGTAGCGCCTTGTATCAATCTAATGATTTCTAAATTATTTATTAGTTCCAATTTAATATCCGTTTTTAATAGCATAGCATCAAATGAGAGGCTTGGAGCTGTTAAATAAAACGCTGGATCTAACAGATAATGCAATTTACATAATTTTCTAAAGTTTTCGAAAATATCGGTCAGTAAAAGTACGTCTGTTTTAATCTATAAGTCTGTATATTCCCCCATATTTTGTATATCAAAAGTTGACCAAACATTTTGAGCATGTTTGTATTCTGCGTCTGTTATATTTTGATCAATTAATGAACTGTAAAACATGTCTTTAGCTGGAAGTTCATTTTCTGTATATGACTTCCAACTAGACATATGTTCGTATGGATACACTCCTTTACGAACTAGTAACTCGTGTTCAGTTTCATTTGGAAAGTGTTTTGTCAAATGAACAAAGTCTGTCTTTTGTAAGCCGTTTGCTAATTTTTCCAAGCTAGAGCCCAAGAATTTAAATGAGTCAACAAAACGTATCTGAGCGCATTGATCATCCGAAATGAAAAAAAATTTTGTAAATGAAATGTAGTTCTCTTTGTTTTTTGGTATAACTTTAATCTGACCAGGATAGTTGCCCAACTCTTTTATGAATAAATGACTGTCATAACCAGATAAGTTATGAAAAAATACCGGTATACGCTTAGGCACGCGATATCGTAAGTTACAAATTGTATGTGCAGCCCCCCTATAACGCCCTGTTAAGTGACAATGATCACGTATTTTCTCGAATATTATAAAATGATGACAAATATGACAACGATCTGTTTTTTCGTGTGTCAATGCATCATCTTCAGTAAATATAATTGGCACTTCTTGATTGAGAATTTTATAAATGTCTTTTATATCATTCAGAAGTGTTTCAATAAATTTACTAACACAATCAGGCCCTCGATATTGTACAAAACGATTCAATTTACTATCGAATGAACAAACTATATTGTATGCAAATGCTGCAGGCACATGTTTTTGTTGATTTTGAGTATAACTTGTGCCTGGATTTTGACCACAACCCTGATACGGCATAAGGAGTGTTTCAAAGTCGGCATATACAACAAACGGTACATCCTGCTTGCGTTCAAAGTTTTTAAACTCTAGAGTCGAGCCTTTATTTGGGAGTTCAGTTAATACACCGCTACATGAATGTGCGTCAAGAGATTCCTCGGATGTGAAAAAAACAAAACAATCTTCACAAAAATGTAGCATTCCGTGATGTTTTGTAACCTGACTACGAACAAGACGCGATAAATTTTTAATTAAACAAAAATGAGACCTGTTGCCTTGCTCTAACAGTAATAAATTGACTCGCGTTCCTTTTTCATTGTTCGATTTGTAAATAGGACCTGAGACAGATTTGTTATTTTTTAATGAGTAAATATTTATACATATGTCTTTGTTATTGCGCTCAAATATTTGAATATCTGATAAATTAACAGGGAAGTTTAAGTCGACAATATTCAATACTTTACTGAAATGAGGATATGAACTTGTTCGTTCGCAGTTTTTTTTAACTGGATGTAGAGCGGCTACTACACACCACAAAAAACAGTATTCATCATCATTTTTAATATTTATACACGCCTTTTTGTTTTTAATAATTGGCGGTAAATTAATATACGAAGAACCGTTCAAAGGGTTATATTGATTGATGTTTATTTCTAAGTGTAAATTAGATAATAAAGCCCAACCGCTGTCACGGCTCTGAAATTCTTCAATCTTCTTTTTTATGTTTTCCAAGAGTTGTGCAAATAATTCGTCAAAGTCGAAATTCTGGTGTAAGACTTTATTTTTGGTAGTAAATGATTTAACTTCCTGATTGTCATCCTTGAATTGTAAGAACTGACCAAAGTACTCAAAATTAACTTTAACGCTAACGCTTTTCTCAACTGCGTTCCGCAAAAGATTTTCTAAGTTAGACTTAATATTGTTTAAAAATGTTTCTGGCGAACAGGTTTCATAGTTATCAACAGCTAATATCCTATAAGAAACGATGCGACCTTTAAATGCTGATGCTATCTTAATAACACCATTTTCTATAGGAATGCTGCAATTATTTTTATGAGCATTGCTTCGTAAATGTCCTATCCATTTCTTTCTCTCTGTATGAACTGAACACGAAGTACAGAACGGCATTGCTTACTTGATTTCCTATCTTAAATGATAAACATAAAATGAAGTGAGTATCAGTCAGACTTTACTGAGAATGCATATACTTACCTATAATCTTATCTACCTACTGTACTTAAGAATGATTCATGTAACTAGGTACTAAATAAACTTTAATTAGTTGTTATCATATACTAAAGCTCCATAAAACTATGTCAAATAATAAGGCACTTTATTTATATTCAAATAGAAAAAATATAATGTACTATATTTCACTTAAAATTAAAATAATCATTATAAAATTTGGGATCTACGTCTTTCAAAGTATTTTTAGTTAATTTAATCACCTTTTGTAGATGATCCCACTGAGGGGTACCGCTATTTATTGATGTTTTGACGCAAACCAAGGCCTTCTTCCATCGGTCGGCAGCTTTAGATTCAGCGTCAGCAGCTGCGTACACGCGAAGTTCCGCGTAGTACTCCCCTTCAGAGTTCTTGGCTCGTTGCACTATACCGTTGGCCACGCGGTTCGTGATACTCGTGACCAGCTTCGAACCCTGTTGAGAGTTCGACACAGCGCTGCCCTCTTCGTCTTCAGATAGTAATCCGAAGATGTCGTAGTTAGTGGTTGGCTTTTTATTCTTGGTTGCTGCACTGAAATAGATTGAATTTTATTTATTAGTTAATATAATATGCAAAAATTAAAGATTATTATTTCGATATTTTAAATACAAAATGCAACAAAAGTACAACTATAAGTTAACACAGAAGTGAGAGGGACTCAAATAAATTATTTAGTTCACATAAGTATGTATACATAAGATTATAGGTGATAACCGATTGTAGTCTAAAACATTTACATGTCCCTACAATCATAAGTGTATTATAAAAGCACACAAGGCACGCGGAATGTGCCGGCGATGCAGAAATGGTCGTCTATCTAAAGTACATGAGTTGCTCGATGACGCAATACTTACACAACCATCTATATAAATCTATCACATTACAATTGTTATAAAGTTATCTTGAAATAAAATTAAAGGAGATCAACGAATGATTTTAGTTAAATTCTTATACAATGAATATGATGTTAACATTGTCACAAAAAATAGTTTAGTTTCCTTGATTTTATTCGGGATCCCGAATCGACCTACTAAGGGTTCAGGTAATCAATACAGATTAGCACCATCAATGATTAGATACCAACAGGTTCACCAAGTACCAACAGTTCCGCTACTTATTATTTCAGCAGCGGTCGGAGTAATGTAAACGGTAAGATGCATTCAATGTGTAGATAGAAAGGTAATAAGATTTAATAACTCACCGAGGTGTATCTGCCACCGCTTTTCTTTTCTTTTGGCTGGTTTTCTTTTTATCAACTGCTTGCTCCTCCACAAAGTGCACGGTATCGTTCTCAGAGTCAGACCTAAAACAATACAGAAATAATTTTTAATCACTTGAATACGTTGTAAGTAAAATAGTTTTGATTTAAGACCACTCTATGATAATTTTGATAGCTCTATAAAATAAAACGTTTAGTTATTGTTTTTAGAATAAACTATGAAAAATAAAATATGTAAGATTAAAAAATTAATAAAAACTGCACTTATTATCAGGGAAATATGAGAGGCTTATGTTCAGAAACAAAAGTGTTCCGCCTAACGATGACGATGATGATGACAGAGACACAGTATAGGAAATTTAAAAAATACTCACGTACATTTTTGTAGATTTTTTCAAGTTCACAACAAACAGGAGTATAGGGCTTCGGAGCACAATGTTTCTGAAGTCAGAACTTCAGAGTTCAGAACTGCAGAATTCGGGTTCTTCGGCGTTGACTTGGAGCACTTTCACTTGTGATGCGAAGCAGTAGAAAAACTGAATAGTTGTGACGGCGTGTATAGCGTTAAAATGGTTTTATGTAAATCAAAACTGTCAATTCAACAATAATCGTAGGGTTGTCACATATAATTTTTATTAATTATATTGAATGTTAAATTCGTTGCACTTATCAATGCTTACTTATTTGCGTTTAATAGTGCTTACAATCAAGCCAAACACTTCATTACAAAATTATTTTATTAGTAATTAAGGTGCGGTGTAAGCAAAAGCAAATAGAAACTAAAACAAAAATGGAGATAACCAAATGAGGCGTAACTAAAAGTAGAAATCTACGTTGGGTTTTCTAAAATAAAATCGTTCTAAAGTCTCCTAAACTGAGCTGCATACCGCATCAAAAAGTGCTATGATGCGGTCCTAAGTACCTACAGCCATCCGTAAAATATCGTTCTATGTGATAAGAATACCGATTCTACCTACAATATTAATTATTAATATATATATTTTCTAATAAAATGTTTTGGTCAGCCCTAGATCTATGTATGTAAAATACAGTAAGAATTTTCATTCTTCTACAGATATGAAAAAATATCTAAAATTAGTTAAATACTACAAGCACAGATATTAAAATAGTAGCTACAAGTAAGTATAATAAAACTCCTTTCACATATTTAGAATAGTTTAGGTTTTTGATTTACGAAATTTATTTTTACTGATCAAATTCAATAAAGGGTAGTCTCTGCCTTCAATCTAGTCAGTGCTTATGTGATTTCAATTCAAGTGACACATTTACAACTATAATAATGTGCTACTTGTTTTTATAGGTCTCTTTCAGTCGATCGATTTAAATCAAGAAAAACCTATATAACAAAAATGTATATTCATCTTTTCGATACCTTATAATATATTATTTTATACACCGTAGATACTAAAAATATGAAGCAAAACAGCAGCATAAACCTAGCGAGCTAAAATATCAAATTTATGTTCACACGCGGCGGTGGCTTTGACATTCATATGTTCACATCAATTTACATTATGAAAAGTACCTCTTCACAAACGGTGCAAAATGATGTGACTTTGCAATGCTTGCAAGTTTTGAAAGTTACGCGAAGTTGACTCAGTGTTATCGTTGCTAGTGATGTTAATCATCATTCGATTTTAATGTTGATTGTATAGTACCTAATATTATTTGTTATCATAGTATGTTTTGGATTTTTAAAGTATATTTTGTTAGTATTTCGTTCATAAAACAATAAAAATATTCCTGTGCCTAGGTAAGCTCTATTATGTTGTTTTGTAGCATTTTATATAACATTACATAAAATATTCATAATATTATAAATTTGCTCATATTTCATGTATGTGTAATAATTTGTTTAAAAAATTAATAACCCACATTGTCTTTCCTTTATCGATGTGAATCGGTTCTATCGATTCGTGATTCGCAAGGCACATCCCTTAATTAACTCATAATACATTCAGTTCAAGTCAGTGTTCCGTCGCGAGTGTTTAACGTTGTGTTTGATTGATATACTGAATATAACTTTTAGGATTTACAGTAGGATTGTATTAAGTGTTTAAGTTATCCTTACAATTAAAAAGTTGTCCTTGATGTTCATGTGTTAATAACTCAATAAAATTCGAATAGTATTCTCGTATAACAACAAAACTTGTGCTGCCAACACAGTGCTGTTTCCGATAAATAACTCAATAAGATTCGAATATTCTTGTATAAATTTTGTGTTGTTGACCGACACAATTTTGTAGTTCTTTTGGGTCATGTTTTAATCACAGGACATTTTCCAATAAATAACTCAATAAAATTCAAATATTCACGAATGTGACCGACACAATATTGTAGTCCATGTGGTCCGTTTTTTAATCGCAGTGCATTTTTGAATACCCGATAAATTTTGAGTATTCTTATAAAATGGTTCTGTGATTTCGACCGACACATTATTGTAGTCCATGCTGGTCACGTATCATCACAGTAAAAATTAAATATTCGATAAAGTTTGAGTATTTTTGTAAAATGGTATTGTGATTTTGACCAACACATTATTGTAGTCCTTGCTGGTCATACATTTCATCACAGTAAAAATTTCTAATATTCGATAAAATTTGAGCATTCTTGTAAATATGGATTTGTGCTGGTCGAGGAGTCACAGTAAAAATGTCTAATACTTATTCTATGTTGAGCATTCTTTTAGAGATACATGGGCTGACCGAAACATTTTTTAATTCATGTTAAAGGCATACAACAATAATTTAAAATAATCCATTATGTTATATTCAGTAACAACGTTTATTAGTGAAGTGAAACCGTGTTGTGTGTCTTCTGCTGCACCTGGACCCGGACTTGGAACGGATATTAGGTACGGTGAATTTCTGTTTCATTAAATTAACATAGTTTCTGTTTAAAGAAAGGAGAATCACAAAACCTCCGTCTGATTTCGTTTTTGTTTTCAACGCAATAAAAGAACACTCATAAGGTATAGAGCAATTGGCTGTTTTGAAGGTTGCATTTCTGTTTCATTAATTTAACGTAGTTTTTGTATAATAAACAGGGAATTACAAAACCTCATACTGATTTAGTTTTTGTTTTCAACGCAATCAAAAAATACTCATAAATTATTGAGCATTCGGATGTTTTGAACGTTGCATTTCTGTTTCATTCAAGTAAATTCAATCAGTAATTAGGCATTGCTTTATCAACCGGAAAGATTGAATCACAAAACCTTAGTCTGATTTAGTTTTTGTTTTCAACGCAATCAAAAACACTCTTAAGTTATAGAGCATTTGGGTGTTTTGAAAGTTGCATTTCCGTTTCATTCATGTATATTATTGAGCATTGTTGGATTAATTGGAGAGACGGAAGGTGAAGAATGAGCCTGGAGGAATTGAGATTGAGCAAAATGTCCAAGAACGTAATCACAATACCTCATTCTGATTTAGTTTCTGTTTTCAACGCAATCAAAAAACACTCATAAATTATTGAATGTTTGGGTGTTTTGAACGTTGTATTTCTGTTTTGAACGTTTGTTATTTTTTTTGTAACTTTACATAAGTTTCTGTTTTATGAACAGAATTACAAAACCTTAGTCTGATTTAGTTTTTGTTTTCAACGCAATCCAAAAAAAACACCCATAAGTTATTGAGCGTTCCGGTGTTTTGAACTTTACATAAGTTTCTGTTTTATGAACGAAATCACAAAACTTCATTGTGAGTAAGTTTCTATTTTCAACGCAATCAAAAAACAGTCTTAAGTTATTGAGCGTTTGGGTGTTTTGAACGTTAGTTATTTTTTTGTAACTTTACATAAGTTTCTGTTTTATGAACGATATCACAAAACCTCATTCTGATTAAGTTTCTATTTTCAACGCAATAAAAAAAAAACAGTCGTAAGTTATTGAGCGTTTGGGTGTTTTGAACGTTTGTTATTTTTTGTAACTTTACATAAGTTTCTGTTTTATGAACGATATCACAAAACCTCATTCTGATTAAGTTTCTATTTTCAACGCAATCAAAAAAACAGTCGTAAGTTATTGAGCGTTTGGGTGTTTTGAACGTTAGTTATTTTTTGTAACTTTACATAAGTTTCTGTTTTATGAACGATATCACAAAACCTCATTCTGATTAAGTTTCTATTTTCAACGCAATCAAAAAAACAGTCGTAAGTTATTGAGCGTTTGGGTGTTTTGAACGTTTGTTATTTTTTGTAACTTTACATAAGTTTCTGTTTTATGAACGGAATCACAAACCTCATTCGGATTTAGTTTCTATTTTCAACGCAATAAAAAACAGTCGTAAGTTATTGAGCGTTCGAGCGATTTCCGTTTCATTCAAGTAAATTTCATTCATAATATTATTGGGCATTGCTGGATCAATTGGAGAGACGGAAGGCGAAGCATGAGCCTGGAGGAATCGGAAATTGAGCCAGAATGCCCAATAATACACTACTAATAGGATCGCAATTTTGCTTAAATAGTCGTAGACATCGTTGACATGGCTTCTAAAAATGAGATTTTACATACTTAAAGGCTGACAGCTAACTGTCACAGTGTAAGAAAATGTAGTGTTATCTTACCTTGAAGATGTTAGTGAGTTCGTCAAGCAGAGTCTCATGTCGGAAGGAGATGCGGATGTCGGGCACATTGCTACGTGTGATATCGTTTCCGGCCACACCCTCCTTTAGATAGTTGGGACCCAGCCAGTACTGCTTCATCTGTGACACCCAAATAGAAAATAATATGCTGATTGTTCCTTAAAATAATTTGGGACAAATACACTAGTAATTTATTTCAATCATCAGAAGTTAATCGAAATAGATAGCGCTTAGCGGTAATTTCGTAAGAGTTAGGCCATTTTGTCTTGTCTTTGATTTATAAATAGGAAAATACTCATTGAATTTTTTTTTCTAGTAAAATAATTTTGGATTGAAAAAGAATTACCGCGGGGGGGGTTAACTTTACGTATTTTATTTGCATGATATTTTCATAATCTTTCACTAATGCTTTACCTAAGCCACTGAAAAAATAGACTTTCGGATTGAGGTGCCTATCACCCATATACCCCAAAGAAAATGAGAAATAGCTGGTCGCAAATCAATAGTTATACCTCATGTGGGAACCCGGACATGAGCACGGAGTACCGCGCCAGCTCGCACATGTCGCACGAGCTCAGCTTCCACACCTGCGCCGCGATGCTGTACTCCTCCATCAGCGGCTCCTGGAATCACAACCTTGGGCTGAACACCTGTCTCCGAGACTCAGAACACAAGAATACTTAACATCCTATCTCCACTCCTCCCGGTTCATAAGATAATATATTATATTTTTTTTACTGAATGAATAGGCCGTCATTGTTACCTGATTTCACCTCATGGAAAGTGACTCTTTCATCACCCAGTGTATAAACCTTCGTATGCTGAGCTGAACATAGGCTCATATTAAACGTCAGAATATCATCGAAATCTGTTAGATGTCCTGTACTGAATATGCGCTTATCAAACAGTTGCTGACTATTTCCATCTGAAACCTGCTAAAATCATGTCACAATAATTTATCAAACACTTTATTTACCTTGGTGAAGTGGAACTGCAGCGGATCATCAGTACTGAGCGTGATGCAGAGTCCTCGCGCCAGGAATTCGGGCAGGGGGTTGCGGTGGTAGTTCAGGAACAGTGAGTTGTTGCTGAGAGGAGACATCGCGATCGCTATCTGGGCCAGGTAGTACAGGTATTGGAGAACTGGCACCTGTGTCAACGGAATAGGGTTCAAATTAAAAAAAAATCGGAAAAAACAGCCTTGATAAATATGAAACTCTAGATGACATAAATGTTTACAGGGTTAAGGCAGCACTACAAAAAGCTGATTGACAGGTTCCTGATTTTAGGGAAAGTTGTTTAAGCAAAAGCTTTTACTTCTATAGACATTGATTGTAAACTGCTAGCTTATAAACTCACATTAATAATTAGTAATTAATTACAGTCACTTTTAGAGATACTTTAAGTTTTTGTTCTTAAGTTAGTACAGTCCTTGCCTTTCTAAGCAGTAGACCATGAGAAATGTTCTCAGCAAGCAGGAACCCGCACACTAGATGCTGCACCGCACCAGCTTCACCACAATGCGGACGCAGCACGAATGTGTTCAGCCCTTGTTCTCTGTAAATTACACAAAAACAATACTTTAGCTAGAGAATCGTATTCCTCAGGGGAGTATTTTGGGTCCAGTCCTATTCTATCATATCCTTCTCTTTTGTCGTTGGAAAATTTTAGTTTTAGTAATAATAAGATCAGTATTGCAAAGAAACAACAGCATTTCACGTTTTTTTTTATATTTTGGTATAAGTAGCCGGTAAAATATTAAAAGTAAAAAAAAAACAAGTTCGTCCCAATTATTCTCCAAAAACTAAAATCAATCAATCATTTTTTTTATAATAGGTACTTTACGGGATCTTTACCATTATTAGAGTTGGGAATTCAGAAATGATTCTAATCAAGGTAAAGATATCGATATTTAAGCCCATCTTGTTTATACTCACTTGCGAAACTTGTTGAGCACGGTAATGTTAGCGTACATGTAGTAGAGATAGTACGCATACGGCGGGTTCTCCTCGTCGTCCCACATCTCGGGCGTCTTCACCTCGGCGTCTAGCATCGGGTTCTCGGGCTTCGACTCGTCGTCCACGCTGTCGAAGCCTACCACGTGCTGGAGAACAGACATAGGATAGTGATAATAAAGTAACGTAGATTACCTCTTCAAATAGCAATTTGATATATTTAGCGTCAAACATCTCTTTTAGATTGCATTTGTACCAATAAGGAAGGGTTATGGGAAAGTATCAACACTTCACTATCAATAATGATGTGGTATTTTTCATCAAAACACATGACGTTTCCAAACTCCATTAAAACTTCATGCAAATCACGAAATAAATACGAAACATACGGATGATAAATACTACACTGTTATAAATTACCAGTAGTGTACCTCAAGGGAGTAAATCGGGGCCACCACTTTACACTATTTTTCTTACTAATAAATCACTTACAGTTAGAAACTTATGCAGTTCGATATTGGTGTTGGGGTCGTTGGTGACCTCAAACAGAGGCCGGAAGATGTTGTCCAGGAACTCTTGGAAGTTGTTCATTATCTTGTTCGACTTGAAGATGTCGCTGTGAAGGGATTAAAACGTTTATTAAATAATCGATCATTTGCAGTAGGTATAATAAGGAAAGCTAATAATGCTAAAGTCATAACCAAAGATTACTCATTAGAGATGCTTCAATATTTCGGAATTTGTGATGACAGCACCAATTTTAAAATGGATGGATAAATGGATGTCACTTTATTCACTTTCATTTAAACATAAATGGTTCAAAAAATATGGCTTTATTTTTGGAGAAGGCAAAATATGAAACAACGACTGCACGACCTAGAGAGGCCTTTATGAGATTTACAAAAACTAACAATGGGTGATGGGGCTGTCAAACTCTGTTCCTGAATAGGCCGTACCAATATGTTTTGCCTTCAGGAGTCTGTATCACTAGCACCCACACAAAATGAACCCCTAAGCTTGACGAAACTCACTAAAGCCTGGGAATCTGTATGAGCCAGCGCACGTTGTCCGAGTAGACCTTGAACTGGACGGCCCACTTGGCCAGCTTGGCCCACTCGGTGGGACTCTTGCCGTAGATCGAGAGCCGCAGCTCCGCGTTCTGGTACTTGCTCTCCTCCAGGTCTGATGCTACTTCCTGGGAAAGGGCGAGGAGTTCAGCAAATTTCTATTGCGGAATACAGGGAAGCACGTTTTCAAAATAATGGCCTTTCTGAATGTTTTAAGTCTTCTTGCTCCCAATCTTTATTGACTTGTTGTGGAAAAACTGTTTTGAAGCTGAAAATTACCTAGCTTCGTAAAGAAACTAATACAGAACAGTTTTTAAAGTCGGTTTCAGAGTTCTATTCCCGTTATAGAAGAACGGAAACCTTTATTATTAATAACCTTATTATTGAGACCTCTTTGATGTCCGTCTGTCTGTCTCTGTTTGTGAAGACCTTTTGTTCTGAAACAGTTGAAGGCTGAAGACCTCCTAAATCCTAACTTGTAAACAAATTTAATTTTCTTTTGTTGGTGAAATTATCCAAGTTTCCAAGACTTCTCGTCTTATCATTTTATATGTTCCCGTTAGCTTTTTCTTCCCTCCGAATGGAACAGATCTATTTAAAACCACACTGTTATAACAGAAGTCCCTATTTATAAAGAAGTCCAAGCAAGATTACCTTGATGATCCTAGCGAAGTACTTCCCGTTCATATAGTTGTCCGTCTTCAGGAACACCTCCCGCAGCCGACTCTCCCCGATCGGATTGTACTTGGCATTGAACTTGTCGAACCGGTGGAACGTGTTGCGGTCCTGGAACGTGAAACATATTTCATGTTATTTTACAAGGAATAAATCATTGATGTCATGTCTAGAGATTTCGAAAGGTCAACCAATTTGTTTTCTAAATAATGTTGAAAATATATGGAATTAACTTACAGCGTGAACATCGAGCATGTCGACGGTGAGATCGTAAGTGCTGAGGTTCATCGACTGGAAGACCGCCTTCAACGTCATCGGAGTGCCCTTGTGTAGCGTCACCACCTGCGGAAACGGGACATAAACAGGTAAATAATGCACAGATAAGTGAGAAAAAGACAACGCTCAACGAAGGCGACCATCTCCCTATGACTGACAGAGATGACACTAGCAATCTACCAAGCCAATGATCTTTTCTTAATGTAAAGTAATGACGTGACGAACTAGTTGTTTGCCTGATGTTAAGCGTAGCGGCTGCGCAAAAAAAATCGCATTGTCACTCTACCCAATCAATTTACCTGTTTTGCCGAAGGGACTTTATTTTCCGGGATGAAAAGTATTCTATGACGATTTTGGAAGTATTATTAACACTTTGTATGCTGTTTGGGCGTCCAAGTCACACAAAATTTTAAACAATAAATTTTTATACAGTTAAATAACATTAGAGTGAATAAGCTATACTTACATAGGCCAACGTGCTTAACCTCAGGTGAGTTGCAGTCAAACGGCCTATAAAAACGGACTTTAAAAAGTTAAATAAATCAAAATAAAGTTGGTCTTCTCACCTCTTCCGCGTGGTTCTTGAGAGTCTTCTTGATGAACCGGAGAAGGTGTTTCTGGTTCATGCAGGACGCGGCGTGGATGTGGGTGTCCACTTTCCTGTAGTACATTGGACACTGTCACTAGAGGCACCGATACTTAATACTATAGCTAGGGATGTTATAGTGTCAGAAATCTATGTGTGTGATGGTAGTGTCAGAATTCTTTGTGTGTCTGTAGTGTCAGAAATCTGTGTGTGTCGGTAGAGTCAGAAATGTATATGTAACGGTAGTGTCAGAAATCTATTGTGTGATAATCCTAAGTCAACATATTCTTTAATCTGTGCCTAAGTATCAGAAATGTATGTGCGTTGGTAGAGTCAGAAACCTATGTGTGTCGGCAGAGTCAAAGATCTGTGTCTGGTTGTACTAGAAATCTGTGTGTAAGTAAGTATACATGGTGTCAGAACTCTGTGCGGTCAGGAGACTGGAATCATAACATAACTGGTGTAAATATATGTATATCAGTAACTGTGTTTGTTTGTCAGTATAACTTACCTGATGTTGTAGAAGTCCCTGTGCGGCACGGCTTTCTGCGAGGCGAGCTCGCGCAGCTCGTTCAACAGCACGTGCAGCTGGAACTTGGAGGACAGGTAGCTCAGCCGCCGGTAGCAGAATGACTTGCTGCAATGGGGAGGAATTATAATATTATTTACATTTTTATGGTTTCATCAGTCTTTTTGCGTTCACTAAAGAACATTAGGAGCCAGAACGACTTCACGATGAGATGATTCTGAATTAGAGTCATTAGGGTGAATTTGCGCAGTCGCGTTTTACAAACACAAATCAAACTAAAAGATCAAAAAAAAAACCCAAAGGTCTACTCATGGTCTACTCTTGATTTACTCACAGAGGTCCATCCGCAATCATGCTACACATGGTATTCTTATCCTGTATGTACTCCGCCAGCTTGATGTACTCATATGGCACCCTGGTCTCTTGTCCGTCTTCTGTCGTGTACAGATTGAACACGCCGTTGTCCATTTTGATGGTGTACCCTTTGGGAGGCGGAGTAGGACCCTCCCAGGGGTCCTTGCCTTTTATGAACGGCGGGTGTACTATGTGGTCTGGGGAAGAAGAGCCCAATTTAGAACATAGACGTAGTATGGTAGGAAGCTGTTTCTGACATTTTGTTTCAGGGTTTGGATATTTCACAGATGCACATTATAACGGTGAAATGTAACATGCGAGGGCTTGCCAGTGTTCAAGAATCAAGTGTCAGCGTCACCGTGGTGGGTTTAGTCGAAGGTAAATCATACATTAGTTTTAATGTTTTTAGGTATAGTTTAGTTTTTAGTTGTAGTTTAGTTACTGGAAGCCAGTACGGTTTTCTAATGTTATCTTGATTTATTGTTTAATCTTGCATGCAACTTTTTATTTTTACTAATAACATAGTGAACATAGTTAATGATACGTCGTTAGTGATTATCTATCGTACGATTTATAGTAAACCCAAATAAATATTTGAATTTGAGTTTAGTATATAATATATTAACTTAGGTATTTAAGTTTTCAAAATGAAATAGTTCTACTTTCTCTCCATACAAAAGAGAGCCCGTGTTAGAAAGTGAAAGTAAAAATAAAACTCATTCAAATATTTCAATAACTCATGAACAGCCAAGTACGGAAATCGGTCATTTTCATTTATATATCACTTGCTTTAACACCATCATTGCTACCACTAGAACAGCAGAACCAGACAGCGACCCAAAAGCGTGCTCCGCAAAAAAAGAATTGTAAAAGGCTGGAGTCAGGAAGTATACTAAACATCGTAAAAGACCTCAGGGCAAGCATTTACAGGTACCTGCGATATGTTTAGTCTTGGCTGGTGGAGGGCGGTTGGTTGGCGGTCCCTCCGTGTCCATGCTCCTTATGAACCGGGATGTGATCCCCGCGAAGCTCTGGTTAGACATCTCCATGTAACGCTTGCGCATCTCCAGCGCTTGGACCAGGTATGAGGAGGCCACTTGGAGGTCTTCTAGAGGTACCTGACGGAAGGAGAATAGTTATAATTTTTGGAACGCTTTGCAAATGTCAGTTTTTGGCAGATTTGCAATAGCATCATCATCAGCCTGCTCTCGTTTATAGCTTTATAAAAAATCAAAAGTTCGCTCAGCAACGCCAAAGCAACTGTAGGAGTTGTAGGACCTCTATTCGTAACATAATAATATATCATCCATGATTAAAATCTATACCTAAGAGATTTTTTTGTAACTCTTAATTCAACTTTTTTGTTTATGATGGTCTGCTGGGTACGAATGACCTAATTAGAATATTCTTTCAATTGCTTTCCCCTACTCCTTAGAACAGTCTAGCTGAAAACATTAATATTAATACCAGCACACATTCTGAATACTGACCAGAAATAACTTATTCCATAAAATACCGCAATGCACCGAGAGCCTTCTCAGTAAACTGAAGCAGAAGCAGCATAGATGTTATCTGCTCAAAGACGGCACGGACGGGAAGTTCTAAATTGGTATAACTTGATAACCTTCAACATTAATAGTTGGATTTTTTATAGGAGGTGCCACCTTTTCTTGCTTCTTAACTCACCCCCGAAGTGTCCTCCCCACTGATGGCGACCCGCTGGAAGTGTGGCAGTACAAACTCCACATCGTCGTCATCCACCGGCGGCACGCGCAGCCTGGCTGCCTCCTCGAACACTGCGTTGGCTCCGTGCTCGCTTCCCGCGAACGAACGCACTGACTGCCCGCATTCTGCTGCCCTGGGAAACGGAAAATAATTACCTATGAAAAATACGGGCCGAGGACTTGGGTAGGTAACTTCAATTGCAAAACTGTTGGTAAAATAGTGGTTGGTTTCATGAATGTCAGAAGCTTAACGACCTTAATCTAAAATAGATCTATGTCGCGATATTGTAGCGATTTTTATGATGAAATCTATGATAGAATAAAAGGGCATCCAATATAAAGTTTGCAATTGTGCAAAGTCTATTGATACTGACTGACAGTCAGCTAAACGCTTATCGCTCGAGTTTACAAGCCTAGCTGGTGTAATAATTTGCTTCGTTCGCATTTATTGGCCACCCGCACTGAGTCATTCAAAGCACCTATATGTATATTTGAATCCTCCAGTGGTCTGGAAACGGTTTCCCGATAACCTTGACATTTGAAACCAATCCTTGATTAGGTGACCCTAATACTGTGTGCCACAAATTTGCACAAGAACAATAGTATCATTTTTGATTGATTGTGAATTAATGGCGCAGACAAATATTTGTACAAACTCACAGATATAATAATTGTATAAGTAGGCAGTAAGTACCATCATTTATCATACGTAGCCAAATATTTGGACATCAAGTGAACAAAGGTGGGCATATGGTGGGCAAGTAAGTCGCTACCCAAAATCTAACGCAAAGTAAACTTGTACACTACACATAGATGTTAATTTAGAAAATAACAGGATTTTTGGGGGGGGTGTTTTAAAGTACGTTTAGAGAGTCCAAAAATAAAGTTTTTAGAATGGTTCTGTCGGTCTGTATGAAAATTTAGCACGCTAAGACCTTTGTTCTCTATATTCGAGTAAAGTTCCGAGTTGGCTAGCCACCACGTAATGTCACTTGTAACTGCAGTACCGAATTTCAGAATGTCTGAGTAGCGCTAGCCGACCCGTAAACCAGGCTGCTACTTACAGGACACATCAGCTGCCGATTATTACGGTTAACGGATTATGCCACAAATACTGAGATCTACGGAACTGAAAACTACCAACCCTGTTGATTACGCTACTGCTATAAAAACATCAACTATTCTTGTTTCTATTTCGAGATCAGATACTTATGAATATAGAAATCACTGTATTTAATTAAGTACTAAAATGTCCGCTCAGAACCGTGGGAAGTCGATGGATACTGGAGCCGCTCAAAGTGGTACTCTTTGGAGGAGGCCTATGTTTAGCATTGGAAGTCTTCAGGCTGATGATTATGATGATGATGACTAAAAAACTTTTTGTTCAATTATAACATGTTAAATACTTATTACATATAATATTATGATATTTTTGTTTTGTGTTGTTTTAATTTTTATTATTGCATCAAGATAAAACCATAGCTCAGGTACCTATAGGTATTACTTATTACATTTCCCGCTGAACTAAACAATGTAATCTAAATTCGTATTACATTCCTCATTACATTAATTTAATTAGCTGATACCCCTTTTTGTAAAGGTACTTCCTTACTGTTTTTAGGTAGGGAGTAAATACTCTTTGAAGGGCACCTACCGCACCGCAGAATATAGCTGGCACATAAAAAATAAAAAACGACCGCAAAATGGCGTCACTGACAGCAGTCAGGGTGACTATTGAACGAACGAAATGAACAGTTGACGTTGCTACAGATCACCCTAAATTTTTACCCACTGAGTGGTGTGTGTGTGCTAATCGAAACTCCGATTTCGTTCGTGAAACTGGGAAGAACTACTCGCCGCCTTTACGTCCCGATCAGTATTACTCACTGGCTAGGTAATCGTAACTTTAATCGAATATAGAGAACGAAGCCCTAAGACTATTGGATGGCTTTTGATGCAGTTTGCTTCTAAGTATTCCTTGGAGCTCTGCCATAGACATAATCAGAATCGGTCTATCCGAAAAGAAGTACCTAATTGGCATATTTAAATAAGGGCAGATTTGCATCCCTTCGCCGTCCCATTCATTCATGATTTTCTATATTTTCTCTCTTCCTTCTCTCTTCTCTTTGACAGTATAGTAAATCTATCTATACATATAATAAAACTGTAGAGATAAAAAAATCTGTAAATGCATGATATCGAAAAAAAAATGACACAAGTTAGCTTGAAAATTTTTGCTGATCACGTTAAGCAACTTTTTAGACATTTTGTCTGTTTGTTTGTTTGTTTGTTTGTTTGTTTGTTTGTTTGTTTGTTTGTTTGTTACGGCACAACTCCGAAAATACTGAACGGATTTTGATGCGGTTTTCACTAATAAGCTTAGAAAAACCCGGCGCACAAAATAGGATATATTAAATTTTAAATATTGTAAATTTTTTTGGTGAAAATGATTAAGATTTCAATATGAAACGGAACGGGATTTTCACAAGATGGCCGCTTCAAGGCTTCAAGGTAAGTTTTTTTTTCTTATATTTTGGTCCACACATAGTGTAGGTATTTAGCCAGTGTCAAAAAGTAAGTTTTGTTTTGGCTACTAATCATAGATGAGAGAAAAAAAATGTGCTCTGTGCTACTGACGGTAATATTATCTCGGGTTTATCCGGATGCACAGATTAAAGAAAAAAAACTCTGTTACTATTATGGCGCGGCTTCATATACGCCCGAACCTTCGCTGTTGAGTTGGCGCGCAAAAACATCTCTGTTGACTATCCTCGATGTTTTTGTAGCGCCCCAACCCGGACACATAGTCAATTTGTTTGCCTGCTGCGCGACCGAAGAGGGCTAAATAAAATGGGGGATGGTAGTGTTATATTGCATGTCGGCGAATAAATATGTTTTACAAACTGTGAGAGTATTATTTGCAAACAAAAAAATAAATTTTAATAGTTTTAATTTATGAAGTAAACCCAATTTTTTTTCATTTGTCTGTTTATCTGTCCCTTTGAATACGGATCACGGTTGTTATAGTGGCAACAGAAATATATCATCTGTGAAAAATTCAACTGTCTATTTATCACGATTCATGAGTACATCCTGGTGTCCGATGGACAGACAGACGGAGAGCGGAGGTTTAGTAATAAGGATTTACCCTTTGAGTGCGGAACCCCAATCATTTCTATTTCATTCTGAACAATCCCCACTGCACTAAGCAATAAGGAAGTAATTTAATGCATGTTGTTATTTATAACTTAAAAGACAAAAAAACAGTAAATAACAATTGGCGCGCCTGCATCACCGGCAGCGTATCACACTTTTCGGGCTACGGCGAAATACATCGCGCGATTACTCGATGCAGTGCAGATTAGAGAAAAACAATCCAGGAAGTCATATGTATTTTTTTCTCTAATCTGTGGTATTACTAAAGATAAGTTTTTTCGTTAATCTGTGGTCCAAACTAAAAAAAGATGATAGGTATGAGAACCTACTTGAATATGAGCACGACAAAGAGAACAAGGAATTTCGTAAACTAAGAACTTTTTCTTTTTTTTTTTTTTTTTCTTATATTTTGGCTCCACACATAGTGTATTTAGCCAGTGTCAAGCATTGCATATTTTTATCCAGTTTTAGAATATTTTACGTAGTCAAGTCATAGTCATAGGTCAGTCTAAGTCAGGTCATATTTCAGTCTAAGTCATGCTCTAGTAAAGTGGTGGCAACTTTACTTGAAGCTTCTATGGAATTTTGGTAGCAACACGAAAAACCACGTTTCACCACATTATATCACTTGCCCACACTCATGCTCATAATTCAGCACTTAATGCGTAAAACGCCACCAATTTTTAAACATTAACTCTGGAAAAGCACAAGTTTTGAGATATAATACAATGCAACGACGTGAACTTTTCCGCGTTCCCGCCAAAACTCCAACTAAGAACTTCTTAGACTTTTTATTATAAGTTTTAAGGCTTCACGCGATATCATATTTAGCCAATATTGAAACATAACTAAAATTATTATTGATGTTTTCGATTTATTGGGTTTTGGCGAGGGCAAAATTCTTTATTGGCAATCTGGTATTATGTATTAGTTTTCAAAAATCTACTACGCGTTACCATTCGAAATAAGTATTTAAATTGTATTTATAGTACCTATAGCTTAACCTATAGTAGTAACTTATTCAGTAATCTGTGCCTATAAGTACTTAATTTATTGACCCTTGCTTTTGCTACGCATTGTATAACCTTTTTTATTTTGCCATTAGATAAAATTTTTATTTAGCCAATGATAGGAAGTATTTTATGAAAACTGTTTAAAGGGTAGGTTCATAGACTTTTTATAATCATTCATAAGGCTTCAGGCGATTATCATACTTAGCCAATATTGAAGCTTACTTAATTAACATTTTTATTCAAGTTTTTGATTTATAGGGTTTTGGCGGGAGAAATGTTCTTTATTGGCGATCTGGTTAAATGTATTATTTACATAAACTTACTACACGTTACCATTATAATTAGGTAGATAAAATTATTTTTGCGCTACTGCTTAATTCTTGATCAACCCCAAGGAATAACTCCAAAATGTACTAAGATGACATTTTGGAAAACGCTTACTTTTCCACAGCTAATGTCATTTCAATACAGTTTTGGAGTTAGCGTTTGGCGTTAGCGTTAGTGGTATCTTTGCTAGACCCCAGTAGTAAGTACTACTTATAGCTACTTAAGTTATAGACCCTTACCATTGCTACGCATTTTAAATCCTTTTTTATTTTGGCATTAAAGTAAGACGGAGTGCTTGCTATTATTAGTAAGCCAATGAATGATACAAAATATTTTATGAAAAATAGGTATTCATTTTAGGTTTTTGATTTTAGGTATTCATTATGGCAATTGTATCCTCGAATTAACAACAACAGGCGCGTAAAGTTCGTTTTTGACTGTTTTTGATTTGTTCTTCTTCTTCTTTTTGCATGTTGATATAAGTTTTTAATGGTTAAAATATTTTAGATCTGTGGGCTTTTAAATAAAACACTGGAGCAAAAAATATTTGATTACTCGGTTACTTCAAGAAGGTTATAGTTATAGTAGGTAATTAACTATCTTTTAAACTTAATACAATTTTTATTTACTCCAATTAAATGACTATAATTTTATGTGTATAAGTACCTACATAATGTATAATAGTTTATATATCTAGTTGTGTACCTACATATTAATATATTAATAAGTTTAAAATATTTTTGAATGACATTGATAATTAATACTTTTTTTTATCATCTCTATTATATTTATAATGTATACATTAAATGACTGTTTTTGTAACGCTTTGGATAAAACTGTAATGTTACAATGAAACTATGAAATAAATGAATTGAATTTGAATCTTTGGGTATAAGTAATAATTATGAAATGACGATTTAACCTACTTCCTCACTTTCATCACTAGGTAGGTATGTTGAAAGTGCAGTGGGAATGAGATAGCGTGGAAATTAGTGGACACAATAATAATTATAACTGTCGATTCTTTAAGGAGTGGTGGTTTAGTATTTGTAATTCCTAATTAGTATTAAGAAAATTAATTATGTACGCATCGTACAGGTAAATGCATATCTCCAGCAATTTATAAACTTATTATTGACACTGGCTAAGTGTAGGTACTCAATTCGTATGAAGCCAAACTGAAGAAGGTAAAAAAATGTGGTAAATGGAACAAAAAGCGCGCGGATAATATGTAAAACTGAGCAAAACAGCATCATCGTGTGTGATTCTTCCATATTTTCTAAACTGTACCTGCCTGCTTAGGTAACTACTACCTAAATAAAACTTACTGAAACTTCTGTTAAAGACCTGAGTGAAGTGATGATGATTTCTTTTTGTTGTAATATGAAGAGGTACTTATAAAATTGTAGTTTTTTGTTTGAAACTTCTTTTACTGTTATAAATCTATATTAGACTCAAAACATTTAATTTTAGGTAATGGTTTAAATAGCTTACACTCACGGCTATACTTGCGTTATACATATACCTATGCTAATACAGGTTACTGTGCTCAGTTTCGAAAAGATTTAGTGGATTTTGTTGTTTGGTACGAAATGCATGATCTATTATTAGACTATAACGTAAAAATAACATAACACAAGCGTGCGAAGCCGCGGGCAAAAGCTAGTAAATAAATAAATGTGTGTGGACATTTCACACAGCGCCATCTAGCCCCAAACTAAGCAAAGCTTGTA
The DNA here is from genome assembly GCA_963580505.1 of Ennomos erosarius. NCBI lineage: Eukaryota > Metazoa > Arthropoda > Insecta > Lepidoptera > Geometridae > Ennomos > Ennomos erosarius. Next base: position 755,378 of record OY756996.1, on the reverse strand, counting down.
CTATGTTAACCAGATAACTGATATAATACTTAGATACTTTTTTGTTATAGTGGACGTAGAACTATTTAACCCTTGCAAACCCGAGGCGTGTCAGCTAGTAGGTAGTAAGTAGGTACCGTTCACACATACAGTGGTACTTAGCTAGTTCATACGAGTAGGTAACTCCTCCACGTGGATGTGGCAGCACTTATATTCATAACTTTCGATAATGTGATAACTAATGAATGAAGTTGCTGGCGAAATCGGATATGAGTTATCAAAGCTCTTAGCAGAATATATATTTTTATTATCAGGATACATTTTGCGCGTGCCTTTTCATCTTTGCTTTATCGTTAAATTCAATAATTGTATGGCCCTTTAAGATTATTTATAAGTTAATAGGTGCCTAGGTACTTTTTCTGTGAAACCTTCATTCAATTTATGCAAAATTACAAATTTTTAGCGAGCTAAGTCAACGAGAACTAAGTATATCTGTAGGTATTATGCCGGTTTAATGACGCTTCATTTCTGAAACAAATAAAAAGTACCAATATCCATTTTTTTCAAATAAATAAATAACATCAATATGCATAGACATTTCACACAGCGCCATCTAGCCTCAAGCTAATAAGCGTAGCTTGTACTATGAGAACCAGATAGCTGATAGAATACATTAGTCCCGCCCGGTGACGCTGAAAAGGTCGGCAGAGACTAACAACATAAGCCCGTTCAAAAAAAAGCTATAAGGCTTGTCCAAAATAATAACTATGTAACTTTATGCTTTGATTTAGTTAAGCAGCTTGAATTTTAACAGCGCATAACGAGTTATGTATGAGCCGCCGCGCCGGCCGTAGAACTTATGTATTTTAACTTCCCACAGACCATTCTTGGAAAAAATTACCTCTGCGAACATGGTCAAAAAATGATCCTCTAACGGTGGGTTTTTCGATCCATGGTTAAGAAACCAATGGTTAAAAACTAACAAAATCTTGACCATTGGTTAGATTTTTTTTTGTGTTTTTAACGACGGATCAAAAAACCCACCTTAAAGGTTACTACTTTCAAAAAGGTTTGGGCAAGTTGTTTGGGTTTAACCCCCGACCAAATAGGAGACGTTTTATAATGTTTGATGATAGTACTACATAACACCGGAACTGTTAAATAAACAAATGATTGAGTTACCAATAATTATTCCACGAAGAAGTCCACCGCTGACACTCGATTTTACTTCCAAACATCGCATCGCAAGATTCACACGACACAAAAATTTCGCGCTAAAATTCACTGATAGGCATCAGCGGCTTTACTATAGGAAGGTACGACGAAGTATTTTTTCAATAAACAATCAATAAGCACTGTGTAAAAATTACTAAAGTTCCAAAATTTTAACTAAGTAAATGTTTTTTTTTTATTAAGTTTCTGTCAACTTTTTTAGATACTTTTAAATCTTGCACATGTAGTACCTAACTGTTGAGGTTAAGGACAACGCAATCGGTCCTCACGTTCGGAAATGCACATGTCGAATGGATGCCCACTGCCACTGGCCAGCTAGCCCCGCAGGGGTAAGTGTCGCGCCAAGGTTGATCCAATTACTGTTCACAATACGGCACCCCGTCTACTGTTTTTATGGTCTTTTATTAGAAGCCAGGCTACATGCGCACAGCGACAATCTCGAGTCTCGCTCGACACTTATCTCGTGAGAGACCGTGCGTAACAAGACTATGGTAGCGCCTAAGTGTGTCTCACTCTACAAGTTTTCTCGCGGTGCGCATGCTAGGCCATCTACCGGGCTGGCATGCGCACCGCGACAAAATTTTCTCGACACTTTTTCTCGTGAGTGATAGTGACAAGACTATGGTAGCGCCTAAGTGTGTTTCACTCTAACAGCGACGACAAGTTTTCTCGCCGTACACATGATAGGGTATCAGCATCCCTATTCCCAATCTATCGGAAACCTTTCGATTCGAAATCTACACTCTCCATCTTCGTCAACTACATTTAGAATGAAAGAGACAGAGAGTGTAGATTTCGAATCAGAACGCTTCCGATAGGTTGGGAATAGGGGTGCTGGTTTAGTTACGTTTGTTACTCTTTAATTACCTACATTACAGCACAAGCCGGTCACAGCACGCACGACTCAGCTTGCTGTCTGGTCTGGCTAAATGACGTTAGTAAAAATGGTTCGTATGTTGAACAAAACAGCCCACGAACGCTGTATTCGAGAATTCCAGACAATAGAACCTTGTTCCGTATCGTAATTTCGAAAAATTGTTAAATAATAGGTGGTTTTTTTTTATGTAGAATAAGCCTGCGTTTGACCACATCTCATCGGAGTGCGAGTCAAACTTAATAACGGCTGTGAAGTGCGCAGCAAGGCCTCCTGCGCATACCGCTTCTTCACAGCCGCCATTGGGTTTGGATCCCACTCTACCTACGTTTAAAGTAGTGAAGACTTTTCCTCATAAAATTACCAATATGTGTGGGGTGACAATGCGTTTGTAAAATCTCGGACATTCTGTCGTTAGTACACTGCCATTATTTTGTTTACGAATAATAAATAAAACAGAGCATTCTACTTCCACCAATATGTTGTATCCAACTGGTTGGATGAAGATATTTACAATTTTTATATTTATTATATTTACATAGACACTTGGTTAACTCCTCACTAGGGCTGGCTGGTAGGCTGGTTCTGTCAGATTTAATAGTTACTATCGATTTAAACATGCAGGTAAATCCTCATTAATTTCAATTTTTAAATTGAAAGCTGTTGATCCATCTGTGTGACTGTGTGGTTGTACAACACTACGAGGCGGCATGCGGTGTCGGTAGCACGTGCTATGGCAGTCTCTCAAGTCCAAGGACTGACAAATTGAATTACCCATTGACACGTCAATGCGTTGTTAACAGAGCGGGTTAAAAGTAGGTAAGTTCTTACATAACACTTTTTCATTACATTTTACCTGTATTATAAACACTTTTTAGCAGGTATTGTAATGACATTTGTAGACTATAATTATGCTGACATTTATTAGATCAATTAACAATTTTGGCAATTCATCAATTATGGCACTGAAACGTGGTCTCTTAACTGAACCGAAATTGAACTAGTGGCCGATCCTTTTAGAATTAACAAGTTGAAATGGTAATGGACAGGCCACATTGGCGATATTGGCATAGGCGATGGGGAAGAAAGGTTCTCGAGTGGTGACCACGAACCAAGAGAGACAGCGTAAGTTAGATTGGATTAAAAATTAGTGATTTGTGTAATAAATTGCTCTAAGTACATCTCAAAGATTCTTTCTATTCATTCCAACAAACTTAGTTGTGCACGACCCATATCTGATTTTTCGTATGATCAATTTAATGTTATTTAAAGAACCATGCATAATAAAATAATCCAATAATAATCACTGCGAAATGTCAGTGCTATTTTTATCAGGGTTATACAGCTACGTATGTTGCTATGTAAATCAGGTTACTGGTTTGTTATTCATTATAACTATTATAATCTATTTATAAATTTATAAATATAAATGTTTATGCTTAAACATTAACTCGTAGGATTTTCAAAGCTCGCGTCAAGTGGTGTCAAAGACACCAGGATAAAATCAAAATGGACGAGCTAGCTATACATCGTGCTAATAAAAATTTTGGCAAGTTTTGGAAATCCACGAGTAAGGTTGACGTTAAGCCCGGACTACCAGTGAGTGTCGGGGGTCTGAGTGAGCCTATAAATATAGCCAACATGTTCAAAGAGCATTTCAGAGTACAGTCGCCACTCGGGCCTACACCCAGCGTGCCTTGTTCTGGGTCCAGTGGGCTGGAGAAGCCACTGCTCAGTTTTTCGGCTAAACAAGTAAGATCGGTAATTAGCAATATGAGCAGAGGTAAATCTCCTGGCCACGATGGGCTCAGTATTGAGCACTTCAAGTATGCAGGGCCTCACCTACCCAGAGTACTGTCCATGTTATACTCCCTTTGCCTGAGTCACGCATACTTACCGGCGGATTTGATGAAAACCACCGTGATACCTATTGTCAAGAATAGAACGGGTGACATCTCTGACAAAGGCAACTATCGTCCTATCTCTCTGGCGACGACTACAGCTAAGATATTGGACGGTGTGTTTGATTCTCAATTAGATGGTTATATGGAGCTGCACGATGCACAGTTTGGGTTCCGGCCCGGACTATCCACTGAAAGTGCTATCTTGAGCCTAAAGCACACCGTCCAGTATTATACTGATCGCAAGACACCGGTGTATGCCTGTTTTCTCGACCTCTCCAAGGCCTTCGATCTCGTCTCGTATGAAGTGCTGTGGAAGAAGTTGAGAGACAGGAATATACCGGAAGAATTGCTGAGACTCCTGCAATATTGGTACGTAACCAAACGAATGTTGTTAGGTGGTCCAATGTGCTCTCGGAGCCGTATAGGTTGGAGTGCGGAGTACGACAAGGAGGGATAACATCTCCGAAGCTCTTCAACCTGTACATCAATGAACTTATTGCCGAGCTCAGCAGCATGCGTGTCGGCTGTCGTGTGGGTGGTGTTACTGTAAATAACATCAGTTACGCAGATGACATGGTGCTGCTGGGCCCGACCGCGGCAGCCATTGGTCAAATGTTAAGAGTTTGTGAGACCTATGCAGTCACGCATGGGCTTTCTTACAATGTTAAAAAGTGTGAGTACATGATTTTTAAGGCCGCCGGTAGGAGTCCAGAGTGTGTACTTAATATCACACTGAACGGTCTGGATATAAATCGTGTAAAACAATTTAGGTACCTCGGACATATTCTTGCCGACGACCTTAAGGATAATGCCGATATTGAAAGGGAGCTCAGGGCATTGGCGGTCCGGAGTAACATGTTGACTCGCAGATTTTCCCGGTGTAGTGACGAGGTTAAAATCACCCTGTTCAAGGCGTACTGTCAAAGCTTCTACACGGGTAATCTGTGGGTCGACTACACCCAGAGATGGTTAAGTGCCCTGCGAGTCTAATATAATAATGCGTTCAGAATGCTGTTGGGTCTGCCGCGGTACTGTAGTGCCTCAGAGATGTTTGCCCAGGCTCATACTGATGGATTTCATGCCATCATCCGCAAAAAGACGGCATCTCTTCTGGGGCGAGTGCGAGGTAGTACCAATAGCATTCTGAATACGGTAGCGGAACGGTACAACTCGCCCATTATGCAGCACTTTGTGTGTACACTTGTGGATGGGGGCAGGCATGTGTATGCGTAGAGGGTTCCATGGTGGCGGGTGCACTGTGATGCTATTATGTCCTTTTATAGTAAATAATTTTCATTTTATTAAAAATTAGTATAAGAATATATTATAGATTACTAACATTAGAAGTAAGTAAACCTCACTAACCAATGGATTTATTTGTCCGATAATACAGAATTTTGAATTTGAATTAAACCAAGATATTTTTGGAATATGAATTTTTATTTAGGTGATTGTTTGTGAATGAGCAATATATGATTATGTTATGTTTAAATGTTATGTTATAATAATAGCTTACTTGACGTTAAGCTGTCGCTGTATGAGCAGCTTCTTCTCGATCTGTTCTATGGGGAACTGCGGGACCTCGTATGGGGCCGACAGCTCGTTCGGGAGCTCCCTTGGGGCGTCAGCGCCCACTGCTGCCGTGGGGCTTTCACTGCCTGCAAGAGAAAGAGTCTTGTAAGATTTAATGCAGCAAATAAATAATTTTTATTATTGATGGTAAGTGATATGTTTTCGCTAGACTAGAAGACGGATCTATTCACAAAAATCAATAGGTACTTTTAACGATTTCTAAACACAGGCAGATAGAAAAACGGACAAATGGATTCCGGCTTTTTATATTTTTTACATACCTACGTACCAAGAAGAATTTTTGTAGATGTTGAGGAATGTCTACGTATTTATTACCGGCAGCAGTCAGTTACAAACTTGAGCTAAATCTGGTCCTATTTATGTACTCTATAAGTAATAAATAACATAAGTATAGGTATTATTATTCATTATAATCTTATAATAGGTAATATTTATGTTTTTGGTCCGTCGAGGGCCATTTATGAATTGCAACAAAAACTGGAGATAATTTGGAGATACTTAATCATAAATATGAATGCCAGTTGGAGATACTTAATCAAAATTATGTTTAGGTTGCCAGTTATACTAGGTTAGGTTACAGCCTACAGCTATACCAACCAACCTAACTATAATTTAAATTTTGCCGTCGAAAATCAGTCGATTTTTTTCTCATCCTATAAAATAATTAAATGTGAGTAATGATACCTACCCGTATTTATTCGTCTAATCTCAGTAGTTCAATAAAATTAACAGTTGAATTGATTAGTGTGATTTAAAACGGGTTGAATCGTGCTTTGAAAATAAATTGAAATCATTTTATGTAAATTGTAAGTGTAGGTATGTTTAATATTAGTAATAGCTCTCTACCCATGGAGGTATACTCTACCCAATGCCCATAAAACATCACAGAAGAATAGCAAAGTAGGTTATGTAAGATGAATCGAAATCATGTCGAAATGAAAACATTTTTATAAGTATTCTTTAAACATCGCGAAAAGGTTTCATTCACTGTTTGTAAACAAATCTAAAACACGGCGGAAAAATCCGTGGAATTATTATAAACGAACTTTATAAAACTGTGAAACGGTTTGAGGGTTAGGGTAACCAGGCGTTGGTTAATATGTAAATACTGATTTGTCTTAGATAATTAAGTATTTATCGATGATTAGCATTTGATATACCGATAGTTTTTAATTTGGTGCGCATATCATGAGTCAAAACATTATTTAAAATCATAAAAAAATTAGGTACCTACTACCTACTTAGACGAGAGCTCAGTTGGTAGTAAACTAGTAACCCTACATCCTTATACTCCTGCTACCTTATACTTTATTGTTCCTTGTTCTATTGATTTATCAGGCAGGAACAAAATGATTCTAAATTTCATGTTTCAAAATAATTATGTAGGTATTTGTTTTGTCAATGGGCGTTTGCTATACATAATGGGAAATAATAACACAATATCACCAATGGGTACATGCTTATTGAATTAATTGTCTGAGACTACGATTGTTTACGTTCACAGCGAGGTCGCGGGGTCGAGCTAAGAATAAGTATACATGGGTACTTGTTGGGTAGCCGGGTACCTTAGTAGACATACAAGTAGCAGCGGTCGCGTCGATTCCTTCAATTAGCATTCCAGTCACAACAGTAGTTATGCGAACCATTAAACACAAGCCTTTTATAGCAAGTAACTTGGAAAATATTGTAAGCGACGCTGAAACATTTTTATGATTCATTAACTGAGCTGGCCCGTATGGGTGCTCATCTCACAAGAGGTTTAGCTTAAAAACGTGTTATGTAATAGATACTTTTGGTAATATTAAATATGGTATTAATAAAGCTAGAAAATAAATTTCTTACTGAAACTGCCACTTTATTTAGTAAATGTTATCTACGTAGTTCATAAGCACTATTGGCTACAATTAATTAATGTTATTTTTCCCCTCACCCTATAATGGAGGCTACAAAAATTGCAAATCACGTCGTACGTAAGGACTAAGAGGACGAAGCAACCACTGTTGCCAAATTTTCGGTCATTAACGACTACGCATTGCGCACAGTCGCCATACTTCGTCAGTCGTATAAATTCGTAATCACTAACAGGATACGGCTTCCTTTCAATCGATTTGTTTTCAATTGAAATGTAGTAGAGTTGGCAAGGTTTATATTTACAAGATGCTTAGCTAGTTAAACATGGTAGTTATTTACTTATCTAACTCAATTAAATTGCTTATTATATCTACGTTTAAAATCAATATTAATTAGTTTCCAATCCCTAAAATGATGTCGGAGTCCTACCCGTCAACAGTGGTATCCGTAGACATACTTAATCTTATTGTAACTAATACTCGTTACTTATTTTATTAACAACTTACGCATTACAAATGTGATGACTTGATGACAGTGACTGTGGCGTAAATATTCACGTAACCCTAATTACCTCGCATAAGTGTTTATATCTGGAATCTAGATTAACAAACTAAAGTGCAGATATTTACGTCTACTCTCATCGTTCTGCTGGTCCTGTTCAGGCTCTGACGGTCTCTGCACATGCCACAGGTCTTTGTCAAAACTGTACATCTTGACGGCACTTGGATTGGAATCACTTCAAGCAATCACATTTTTTCAAACATACTTAATTACACAAAGTTAAAATACTAGGTACCTAAGTACATTACATTATCTCGGACCTGAGAAAAGGTTATCAGAAATAATACGAAATATTTTAAACCTCTGATGCAAGGATGCAAGTTATGACAACGTGGCAAACAATAACAGTGGAAAAGTAATTATTATTTTGAAAGCATTATTATCTGTTGCTTACTCACGAACCCACAAAATTGATAGTGACATGTAAAAAGCTATTAATGAAATGTTAATGATGGAACTACATTATTTATCAGTTTTGCTTAACGATTTCATGATGCTCAAAACTAGTACCTAATAGTGTTTAAGCAATAAGATGTTGATAATAACATAAGAGTGGTAAATTTAGATAAGTGCCTAAGATAACAATACCAATGATGAAACTAAAAACAATACTTGTCTGTACCTATGTCTTAATTCACACTCAACGTCATATCTAAGACCACAGCGAATGATGTGCCACATAATATTATCTACTAACACGGAAGATACATACATAGGTTAGATACGGCACCGATCTCGCTTAAAAGGCCTGTATCAACAGATGACCATTCCTATAGCAGCAGTTAAAACATTCAAGCGTCTGACCTACATGCCGCCCCTAGCTTGACTTGTCAAACAAAGCATAAGGCAAACAGCTGAGACTGACGTCACCAAAGTCAAATACTCGAACTCAAAAGGTGTGCGAACTGCGAACAATGGAACATGTAGAATTTTCCGAGGTATGATAAAAGTTCAGACATACCAATTACTAAATTACTATCAAACGAATCACTAAACGGATATTAATCTATCATTGCAAAATAAAGTAACCCACACCACAATTCAACATTTCGAGCATTTCTCATTAGTAAAACAAAATATTAGGCAACTAACAACGCGAACAGTTACATTTTAACTTGTTTTCACATATTCCACATTTTTGTTAAGGTGGCTAGTACTCTAGGTAGTAACAAACATAACTGTCGAGGCGTGGCATATTGGCACTTGAATCATTTATTAGGGCCATTATAACGACTACCTACCTACCTAAAGTCTGTAAACTATACTGTGACCTCAAATTATGATGAAAGCCAAAGAAAATGCCATTTACTTTGGATTTATTAGTTTATCTAGCTCTCTGTTCTATTTCTTTTATGGCTTATTTGAAAGATATTGATGATGTTATTTTTTGAAGAGTTTATTTGGCGAATATTTTATCAGTCACCTTCAACAAACTCGACATAATTTCGCAATCATATGAAATTAAATGGGGAGATTAGTGCTCTCTCCTCTCTAGCATTAAGTTCATGTTATTTACTTGTGCAATAAAAGAATTTTCTACGCACCTATTTAACCAACAATGCATGAATTGCGGTCAAATGATGAACTTGGGGTTATCAGAGCGACTGAATTAGATGTACGATGACGTCATAATAATCAATATTATAGCCCGCAAATTAGCTCAGTGAAGTGTGGTTATGTTGTGGTTTGTTCGCACTTTCACCCGAGGCTATCCAGTTTAATTAAAATTGAATTTCATATCAACTGTAGAAACGTAAATTTAATTAATTAATGTCATTTTGATGGACCGTGACTAAATTTATACAAGTTTCCTATCCTATATGTATGTAATGTAATATTAGTTAGCCTACTTTAAAACTATTTATTAAAAGTGTTGTTAACCTACACCTTCGCAAGAAAAAAATGCACTTAAGTAGATATATTGATTTACATTGGTTTTAGCACTTGATTACCTGTGTATTCATTGTAGTATTATTAATATAATGATGTAAGAATGTATTAATATATGTAATTCAGAAATTATTAACAAGACTAGTGAATAAAATTGATTCAGTTAACATATTATTATCATTATCAATCTCCACAATTTTGTTACGTATATTTAGTTTTGAATCTAACAACCACTTGATTAATTAAATCATGAATCATTCTACATACAACGTTTTTTGGAATGTTTAACCTGCATTCCGGATGTTGCCCTCCGAATTGTTTTCCATCAAATTACCATTAAATTGATAACAAAGAACACCTACACCATAAACAGCTGTTAATAAAGGAAAACAAGTCACATATCAACAGAAGCTAACATTCCTTAACATACAGTTAAATTGATGTTGTTTTTAATGCATGCTGGATTATGTATGGGTATAATTTCGATTGCCACGGTGTCAAAAAATAAAAACAAAAGCCGACCGATCGGTTTCCAATAGGGAACGATAGCCACGCGGCGCGGCGAGGGCGCGATGGCAGCGTTAATGCGTCGACCGTACTACACTGCCGGCGAGTGCGGACTGACGGGACGGTTAGTCTCTGATGCTTACGCCATCCACCGTTGATGGCAGTTTGCGGTCCTGCCTCTACGATATGGGCTACTGCTGAATACCTATTCGAATCCAAGTTTTGCGCCACATGCCGCAACGCAACGCAAGTAGGGCCTTAGGCCCACATAAGCCTCATCAAGTCATCATAGTAGAAAATGACATTTTTGGCACATTTGAACAGTGAGTAATTTTCGAAAATATTAACATTCATATACCACTATTACAATATTTTACACGATATTATATTATATTATGTTCCCGAAATATGCATGTAAAATAGGCAATAAATTAGACTAGGTAAAAAATTAGCGATAGCTTCTGCCTAACTTTATTGGTAGGGCTGCTCTAGTAATATAAATTACCTATCTATATCTATGTAGGCATACAATTACAAAAACAATTAAGAAATAATGTGTAAATCACAATCGTTATTTAAATTGTACCTATCAGCTTAGTAATAAAAATAGTCCCCGTTATTGTAAAATGTATAGTCACCCTAATGATAATACTCGACGAGAGTACATTGCAGAATTTCGCCAACTCTCATATCCCTTCGATAGCTCAGTTGGTAGAGCGGTGGACTGTAGAGGCAAAAAACACTGAAATCCATAGGTCGCTGGTTCAAATCCGGCTCGAAGGAATCTTTTTGCAATTTTTTTTGCATTTTTGTCGTTGCACATCTTGATAGCAGACATCTATGTTTCACTCTTTTAACTCCAACCACAGATATGGGGGGTTATCTGTGACTCCAACCAACTGAATATACCAACTAGTTGTGTAGAATGGTATCTGGACGCAGTTTTTCGTTCCAATGGAAAGTTATGGCGTGATTGCTTTTTCGGAAAATCCGCTTTTCTTTTGTCCTCGAACTTTTTATCAGTGGAAAATACCAACTTAGGTACCTATAGTAATCTACCAAGACCAACGTATCGAACGTACTCAACATTACTCAACGGTGAGCAGAATATTATTCTGTATTTTATTGATTTTACGTTGCACAGATTTTGAAAAAGGAACCAAACAATGAACGTATGTTTTCTTACCGTCATCATCATCGAAGAACGATTCGGTGAAGATCCTAGGAGACCTCGACCCGTCCTGTACTCCTCGTATAGACATTCTCCATAAAACCCTTCACATTCACTGTTTTGTTTTTAATCAGAATTCACACTACAGACACAATGAAACAATTTTTTTTTTTAAGTTTTTATACTTTGCAAGTGACTATCGCGTGATCGTGATAACATCCTACTTAAAGGTCGAGATTTGCAGTTGTTAAGCTGTAGCCATATCTTTTTATCTTTCTATCTATATTGCACTAAATTCGTCATTCAGTTTGTTCTAAGCATTCAATTTTTGTTTGGTCTACGGTCTTGGTGGGAGGACAAAACAAAATCCCAAGAAGACGAATTACATGATAGTAGGTACCGATGGGGTAGATAGATAGATAGAAAATGCTTTATTGCACAAGAGTAAATCAAGTACATAGGCGAACTTAAAAGAAAGAAAGGTTCTCGAGTGGCGACTATGAACTGCAAGACGCAGCGAAGGCAGACCCCCCACTAGGTCGACCGACGACCTGGTGAAACCCGCGGGGAACCGATGGATGCAGGAGGCGAGAAGCCGGTCAAAGTGGCGCTCTCTGGGGGAGGCCTTTGTTCAGCAGTGGACATCTACAGGTTGTTGATGATGAGGTACAGTATGAACGGGGCAGGTAAGAATAGGAACTAATCTTTTTCGAAAATAATTTAAAGGGATTTGCAATATGCAAATATTAGAGTAAAAGAAGCCAGCAGGAAGACGCCCACTGCTACTCACAGGTCATAAAACGCCACTTTGGACGCTTATCATCAGTGTTCGCAGATTTTAACATACCGAGGAGAATGCTGCCGCCCATTCTCTAGATATTCCCTTAGCTGGCTCTTCCAACACCCTCGGGAAGAGATGGGGGTGGTCTTATTCGCAAACCAGGAAAACACGGCCACATCAATATTAGCAATTTGAAACAATAGATTTCGTGTAGGTACGTAATTACAATACCTACTTATGTCAATCCTTAGTAAATATTCTTTTCTAAAAGTAGAGCTTAAGCTTGTATAACAACACTATTGAGTTTTAACTATCATTAGTGTTTAAAGCGCACAGATATTGAAGTGCCAATCATGTGCATTGATTTGATATACTAAACAGACAGCTAAAGGTCACGAAAATTTCTCGTGATGACAGAATGAGGTGTTTAGCATTCACACGATTTGACAGATGAAGACTTGTCGAATCGCCGAGCTCGACATCTCATGATATGTAAACTTAAAACTACTAAGTATTAGCAATCTTATTTTAAACCTGAGCCAAAGAACTTAGTTGTTAAGTGAACTAATTCTGATGGGATCCATAGCTTGGATTCAAACTTTTGCAACTTCTGCAACTGGTCAATCAGCAGGCAATGCCGAAGCATAGAGCTAACTCATCAGCTATTGGAAGATAATGTTATAGGTACGTTTGATTGATCACTGTGTTGGTATGCTTTAATCTGTGATATTTCTGGAAATATTGCTGTTGATAGCCGTTGAAATGCGCGGAGAGTGGGCCATTTGTGCCAGTACTTCCATTGCATGGCCGAAATAATATCATTGTTAAACAGATTGTTTAGTAAAAACCGGTATACAAAATACATTTACATTGTGGAGAGAAGAGTAAGGAAATTCTGTAAAATAGCTGCAAGGCATGTCACTCAAAGTGTAACCTAATGATTACACCTGCCGAGAAAAGTAAGTATGATGGAATATTTTGTATGCGTTCTCGAATAAAATGGAGACTTACATAACCTGATAACCAACCTTTTTAGTTTAAACGCATATTAGTAAAAAGTCTTCGTTATAGGGTAAAAATAGAAGACTTTGACCTAGAATAGGAAGACACGATGGCAGACCAAGTCGTGAGTAAACCACATCAACCAAATACGTAGGTCCTACATAGAGGCGCCAAGGTCAAAGCTACCTTATATCACGAAGGGAATTGAAAGCAATGCCATATTAAGTAAATATATTGTTTTATTTTTAAGAAAATAAAACGTGAGAACGAAGACAGCAAAGTAGCAGCAGTATGTTAATTGAATAGTTAACAAACAATGGAAAATATGTGAAATAACTACTTTGGGAAAAATTACGCGTAACGAACTCTAGAGTTTTATGTTTACTTCGTTGAAAAAATTATCAATATTATATTATATCTTTGATATCTTTGATGAATCTCATCGACACAACCGCCAATCAACTGCGAATGCTAGGTACATAGTATAATAAAAATCCGGGGTTCTCCATCTTTCCGCCTGTGGTAGTTCCCAGGGGTGCTTTCGCAGTCGTCTGGGCCCTACCTGCGGTCAGCCGCATCCGGCTCCTTCCGCGGAGAGTCTCACATATCCATCTTGCCCCACCCAGGGCAGGTGGAATACATAAAGTATTTTTGCCGGGTTAAAAAAAAAAAAAGGTACATAGTATAATCCTCATCGTATGCACGCCATTCACACACTCTCTTTCAGGTCTTGCACTAATAGAATCTAATAGAGCGGCTCATCCGGCAGAGAAACATTTGTCGGTGGTAAGTTTCAGAATAGATGAAACCTTAGGGTTAGGCTAAAATTCGACTGACTTAGTTATTATTATACCTAATTTAGGTTAATCCGTATGTTCTACTTTCCGGTACTGAATTTTACCATAGGTACTTATTCTGTGTGCAAGTTTGTGTTATCATAGAGGCGCGTGCGCATCCACGCTTTGCCGCGAGTGACTCGACCGTTTATACCGGGAACAGTGCCAGCTTGACGCCCACCGTTATGACGAGCAATGTCAAAGACCTGTCGAGCAGTCTTTGTGGTCATGTCATCATAACATATTTTGTTGTGATATTTCCAGCGTTATATTACCTTTGAATTTCAAGGTGTCTTATCTTGCAAGGAAAAACATACAAATTAAATTGTGAGGAAGGAAATTTGTAGACACGAGTAACGGTTTGAAAAAGCGATACCCTGCCTATATCTCTAAGTATTATATTTTAGATATACCTGCATGAACATATACAGCTCTGAATAGAAAATAATGATGTTTCAACAGTGATAAAAACTTTTGAGCAACAAAACACCGGCGCCGGTACAAATCATGAACGACGTAACACGGCTCAGCAACTGCAAATTGTACCTAATAACTCATCGACCGGGATACGAGCATTACACCTGCTTATTTATGCTGCTGGAGTTTTCCAGAACGACACAAAATGGCGGCACTAATACGCGGGAACGCGAGTCAACCAAACACTAAATTAGATTCAGTTTGAGTCGCGATTTTCTTAAATACTACCGTGGACGAGAAAGACAATGTTATTGTAGAGTGTTTGGGAGAAGACTGAGCTCGTAGCTGGCACGCGGCCGCATCGTTGCGACATGCTTTGTTCAGTAAATCAGTACACTTTCAGTGGTTGTCGTCACGCACGATCTATTACACCTTGTCGCGAGAAGTCGCGGAAATTACAGCTTGCGGCGCGACACGGAAGGCGCTAAGTGGCTGGATAATGTTGGTGATACTGTAGGTACTGTCACTCGTAAATTGTGTAATGACCAGATGCAATTAGCTGTGACTGAAACCATCAAAGCGAAGCGAAGCGTCAAGGTGAATCCTGAAATATATTATGTGGGTCAATGCCTAGTTCCAGTCAATAGGCTACCACAGCAACAACGTCTTTTATTCAGATTAGCAGAATTTTTGACAGATAGATAAACTTGCAAGATTAGAGTCGGTACCTACGCACCTACCTAACCTTGCAGGATCAAAGATAAGTCACCACATACCCACTTCCAGCCAAGATCAAGGAACCATCACGAAAGACGCATGCCTCATTTAATTCTATCGCTAGTTTTTAAGTGATGAAATATTCAGCGAAGACCGTTTGGACAGGTGAATCATTATATTGACAAAGTTATATTAGAGCGGAAGGGGTAATGAATAATGATACATTGCCAGTTCGAGAAGTTCTATATTTAAGAGCTTTGGTTGGCGCGGATATTTCTGGACGCGTAGGCTTTACGGAAGATTATATTTGATGGTAATAGCAGGCCAATGACAGCATTGATTTTGTTTTCAGATCATGAGTTCAAACTGTTGGGTAGAAATTAATGGTGAGACATTTGTCTGAGATTGCTTACGTTGCGCTCTTTGATAAGGGAAGATGCGCTGAACTGGGACTGTAATTGTCATATATATTCTTGTTCCAAATTTGAATTATCCGGTGTTAAATAGGTTGCATAATTATGTGAGGACCTATACCTATACCAATAACAAACCAATATGTAGGTATCAGTTAATATATTTTATTCTTTATCGCATAATGGCTTAGTTACGTTATTTCGGAAAATAGTTTTAGGAAGTTCTCTGATCATCGGTACCCTATCTAATCTAATCTTCTGCCGCATTGTCGTCGCGCCAGCTACATTTTTGAGTTACTTACGTAGAAGCACCAAATAGAAAAGTAATAGAAGTCTACAACCCTAGGTACTTCTACCATTTTACTGTACCTTGGCATATTTTATCGAAATCGTAAACTATGCTGATATGTGGATGTGTATCAGAGTCGTGGCTAGGCTTCAAATTATGTCTCGACATCGCATGGAACGAATGTAGCAAACCCAATATGTTCTCGATGCGTGCGGCAGATACGAGATACTTAGTAAAGTAAATATCTGATACCGATAAGATAGCTATCATCTGAATAAAGCATGGCAACTGTTCTAGCATTTATACCCAGTTTATCGGTATTTAGAATGCACGAGGATAATTCATGCACGTTGTAGCAACGCACATTTATTTATTTATTTTATTAATGTTTAAGTGAAACAAACAGTACAATATTTAGCTTAATTAACTATTCTTACTTACACTTAAACCAATAAAGTTTCTACATATTAATCAAACTAGAATGAAAAAAAACCTATAGTAAGTACTTACATACCTACCTACCACTTAATTTTAAATACATATCAGAAAAGTGATTTCAAATCGCTACTTACGTAAATAAGAAAACAAGAACAAAAAAAATTAAATGAAAGGATCCTACTGATGAGATTTAAGTTCACAAACAAATTTAGATAAGGTTAACACGAATATATCCAAATCATTGAAATTCTTATTATATGACCGACAGGCGCGGCTTATAAAGGTATTGGAACAATATCTAGTGCTAGTTCTAGCTTGAACAAATAACATTCGTTTTCTAGCACTAAGTCGCTGGCAATAGAATCTTATTTTACTAAGTAAAGTTGGGGAATCAACTGTATTCCGTAGTAACTTGTAGAGAAATATCTGGTCTCTCTCAGTACGCCGTATTTCAAGGGACTTAAAATTATTGATATAACCTTTTTTGTATGCTATTCTTCTTATAAATTTATCCTGAATTCTTTCGATTGCTCTAACGGCATATTGAGGGTTCCATACTGTGGAACAGTATTCAAGAACTGATCGCACCAAGGAGTTGGAAAGAATATTCAAAGTAGCTGCATTCTTAAAGTCTTTACACACACGGAAAATGAAACCTAACATTTGGTACGCCTTATTAGTAATATTATTAATATGACTAACATTTAAGTTTATGTCGTTTTTGAAGACCAGTCAGTAGCTTGAAGAGTTGGTCTTTTGTCTAGCGTTGATAATAAACAAGGCGTAGCGCGAATGTGGCGACGCGGCCGCGGGACATCTTACGTGAGACGGAGTTTCGGGTAGGTAAGTATATGAACGAAGGCTTATTTGTGATGTTTTCTATTCAGATTTTCTTTATTTATTGTTTCCATGGCAGGTTTATATGTTAATAAGGAAAAATCTTTGGTAGGCATGCCTACCATAAGGTCATTAAGTGGTAGCATGGTGTTAACCACAGCCACCAGCTTTGCTCTATTAATTTAAATAACAGCTGAAGATCGTTCAGTGTCGTTCTATGGGGGAGGTCTATGTCCAGCAGTGGACTACAGTGGGCTAATGATGGCATACTGTCCATTCCATAGGAAACTTTGTTAAGGTATGCTACCACAAGACTATAAATCTAACCTCCAATGCCAATGCAATGCAATGTCCTGTCCAATGCTGACGGTTTGCAGATGAACATAATATAATTAGCATTTATGTGAAATATAAAACTACTTAATTTGACAGTTCTAAAACAACAGCAGTCCTTGTTATTTTATTTAGATCTACATGAAGGGGACGGCGAGATTTGAAGAGCTGTCAAATTAGATTTAGTTTAGGATGTGGAGCAATGGAATCGACACCAATATGTTACCACGTGAAACCAAACGGATATTGCGTAGATATTCCGCTCCAATAAGTACCTTCTCCCTTTCTGTTATTAAGAATATTAGGTGAAGAATGAAGATCTAATTAATTAGGTCATCTCCCAGTTATCAGCTATGGCTGTGACTGACCTACATTTATCGCGTGGCGTGTTGTCGTTGTTAGCCCGACAGGCGCCCGGTCAGCTGAGCTAGGGAATCGATCGGGCTACACTACTATGTATGAAAGTCTGCGATTCTTGACTCTTTAGAGGCTTTAGTCAAACCGACTCATGAAAATTTGAAAAGCTTTAGCTAATTAACTAACTACATACCTACCTACCTACATACAAACAGATTTTCAATAAAAAGTTGCAGAGGGGACGCAGAGGTGTATTCAGAGATTATTGAATGAAAAGTGTAGGTATTCTGACACCAGGAGCCGTTTGTGAAAAGGAGACACAAAAAGCCAGCTGACACCACTTACTGGGAGTAGGTATAGTCATAACTGTAAGTAATCTGAGGTCAACTCGCTCAGACAGAGCCATTGTTTAACAGTTCAATGTTCCAATATGGTGTGATAAACGTCCACGCCTGTGCAATTGTTTACGATTTGTTCAAGACATTGATTGCTCTCTCTTTGTAATCTTTTGTAAGGCTATATCTATTTTGTTGGTCTACCTACAACGCAATCAGATGTAGGAAGGCACAACAAACTTCTTAATATGATTTCTAAAAATCTAACTACCATAACGTTTAATCGAAAGTAGCGGTTATGTGCCTACTCTTTCATCAAAAGTATAGGTACATATAATAAATCTCAGCGTGATCATCAACAGTGTCTAGCGTATCATCCCAAGGTACCATCCACGACGATGACTGCCAGTAGCAGCACCAGCAGAATAGTATACAATATCGTATTTGATAGTTCTATTGAGTGATAAAATAATAATATAATATTACATTGTTTTACCTAACTGTAACGTCAGGAACTTTGAATATAATTTTCTTTAATTACTTACCTAGGCTTTGCAGGTAAGTACTAAGTCATTTGTCGCTGATCAACGATATTAAGTTATTCTGTTTTAAAAAATGTTATTCCTTTTTTTTTTGCTGTACATTTAAGCAATAATTGGTTTATTGTGTTTATTAAGATAAGAGCTGTGGAATAAATAAATAAAATAAATAAATAAAATCAATTTTCCACTGCGACAATTTCGATTATTATTTTACTTTGCGCTGCTATCGTGGAATTAGTAATTCAATTCGTAACAGCACCTCGCATGTGTCAGCTGTATTACGCATTTGCATAAAGATAATTCTGTTTTTAGCTTGCTATTTTGAGTAAGCCAAATTCCAAATAGAACTGCATAAGTAATTGCAGTAGAAGCAGGTCACGCAAGTACTTATCCAGTGCCGGATTAAGTCAGCGAGTTCCACCAACAGCTAACCATCAGCTAACAATCTGAAGAGTTTTTAAGAATGTTAATTGATTTGTGAATAAAATGAGAACGACCATTATAAATCAACCCTTTTAATACACCACTTGTAAAAATGCTATATCTTCATATTATAACATTTAACTTTTTCATTCTAAAGAAAGAGAATCATCTTAAAGAATTATGAATTGGTAATGATTGTACCTACATTTGATTTTGCCACCATCGTCTTTCTATGAGAAGGTATTAGGCCTAATATAATAAAATAATACACAGTAGGTACTACACCATTGATACATTTCTGTAGGTACACTGACATGGAGGCGCGCTCGTATATTTTGCTAACTCTTGCGACATAGAGACCTATGAGATCTGTGTCTTGCAGCACTAATCCAGCTCTGCAGGTATCCAAGGAAAAGCCACAACAACAGAGTACGGTTCAGGTGCGCAAACAAAGACCACTGCGGGTGTAAACAACCGGCGCGCACTTACCGATCCTTTTGCTGAGGTGCGGCGTGTTCCGTCCCGTCTCCTCCTCCATGTCCATGTCGAAAGAGAACGGGAAGCTCTTCGTGGAGCCGACGAAGCCGGCCGCCATGCCGACGCGAGATAAAATACGTAACCAGCACGCGTCGTCACTCCCTCGCTTAGAACAACATACTGGCTGGAAGGACTCGAGCGGCGCATACCTACATACAACAACGCTCGATAGCCGACACTTCACCACGCGCACTTTTTCATCGGAAAAGCGGTGTTTATTCGCGCTGACTGTAGACACCGAACCGACACCGTTTGCAAGGAAATTATTTCTGAATTTAATTTAGGAGTAAAATGAATGTATTTAGATACATTCATATTTTAAAAGGACGCACGTGTCGCGCGATACACGGTCACCTTTTACATGTTTGCGTTACTGAAAATAAATTTAAATTCTCGTAAGCAAACAATAAATTTATAAATCTCATGTCCTTGATACGGGTCGCCAGAAACAAAGAAGCGGTCGTAAAGAAGTGATTTAACTCTGCATATTTAAATTTATTTGAATTTTTCGGAAGCCGTTAATTTATTTATACTTAGCTGAGGAAAATAGCCCGATTGATTTATTATAAGTACTGTACCAACACACGGGCCTACCGATATTTTTGGATAACTTTAACTGGTTATTATAAATATTTATACGGGCTAGTTAGGTATGATAACGCTAACGTTATGAGTCATCCTATGCATAGCGCAAAACAAAAATTAAGAGATCTCTTTCGAACAATAAACGCCATCAATATTGCTGCGAGCAAAGAACTATATTAATAGTTCAAATTGCTATTAGAAAACTACAGGCGCTAAAATTAAATTACACATTAGCTCAATCTTTGTAATCTTTGTTTCCAGAAAATATTTTGTTTTTATTTTAATTATAGTAGTCAAATACTTATTTTTATGTATAATTTTATTGTTTAATTTTTAACCGACATAATTGACACTGTATTGTGAATTTATTTGTATCTTGTGTACTTACATCAATTGATGTAATTATCTTCAGCCAACTAATTAATTAAATAAATAAAGAATACATTAATTAGTTATTGTAATAAATTTCTAAAAACAATAAAATTAAGTACTTAAATCATCTAAAATAAAACATTGGATAGAAAGCTAATAATTATAACACAAGACAGACTGTCTAAACAATAATTTATTAACCACATCACATAGATACAAGCATTCACAGATGGACTGTTCCTACACTAAACTGTTCACTTCTTGGCCGCTGGGGCTTGCTCATCAATAGGGTCCAGCTTAGGCTCTTGGAACTGGAATGAGGGGAATGCGGTCATGTCTACTCCGGAGCCGCCACCATACTGCTTCTCTAGCTTTTCCAGCTCGGTCTTGAGCTCCTTCTCAATAGCTGGGCTTGGCTCAACCAGCTTTCCGCTCCTGGAATAATGTTGTTTACATTGTAAAATATTACTTTTTAAGTGTCTACCTACAATATTAATTTAAGAATGTTTACTGCTTCTTCTACTACTACATTATTATGTCCACATTGGGGTAGAAAGAGAGGGGGTGACACTGTACTCCCTTACATAGGATTTGCTTCATGCACATTCATTAACTTCCACCAGTTATACATACTTACCTTACCTTTGAATACAAATAAATTTAGCCTTAGTGATAACCATAGATCTAAAATAAAAACGCAAATAATATAATATCAGGTATGGTGAAATTAAAATAGAAACTAAATAGAAAAATAAATCATGTTACCTTAATGTATGAATATTCAAAAGCTTAATCAGAATTGACATTGCTGAACCAAGGTTTGTTGTTCACACCATGAATACCTAATAGTAATTTTTAGATAAATATACAGACTTTCCATGAAAATTAGTAATTATTAGATATGACTTTTCAGTTTTAGTGATAAATATGAGGAAAACGGTTTGTTTGGTTAAATAATGTTATATTACGTTAATCAACATCGATAGGTAGGGCAGGTACTTACACACTCTTCGCTTTGTATTCCCTGATTTTATCGAGGAACAGCTGCTGGATGGGGTCTGTGGCTTTTTGAGCAGCGGCTAGGTTTCTGGTGATCATGACAGAGGCGCGAGCCGCCCGGAGGCCGACAAGGGTAGAAGTCAGCATCTGAAAATCGAAAAGATAACCTCAAATAATTATTACATAACTATAAACCACAATGTTTGAGAATAACGTACGTTATGAAATTATGTGCTCGTATAAACGCATAAGCACAATCGCTACTTTTAATTGATGTAAAATACAAAGAAATAAATACCTTTTTCTATTTCGCTTGAGTTCTTCTTCTTCTTCTTTATGGCTTTCAGTTCAGTTTCAGTCAGATTGACAATCCTTGACAGAACAGAATGACAGATGACAGCTGATACTGACAATCATACAATTGACATTGACAATTAGACAGTGAATGACAATAGACAGTCACAGACTATTAGTAAGTAGTAGATTGAATTTTTGAATTTTAATGTGTAATAAGGGTGGATTATTATTCGTTAAGTGTTTATGGATGTGCACGAGTGTTGACCTTGGTCAGGGGGTCTAGCAAAGATACCAACCACTAACGCTAACGCCTCACGCTAACTCCAAAATGTATTGAAATGACATTTCGGAAATCGCTAACTTTTCCGCAGCGAATGTCATTTCAAAACATTTTTGGAGTTAACGTGAGGCGTTAGCGTTAGTGGTTGGTATCTTTGCTAGACCCCCTGACCAAGGTGAGACAAACGTGACCTTGGTCGGTGGTTGGTTCTGATCGTCTATTTTGCTCATAATATTGTAGTTTGGTACCACACGTTAGGTCTTTGGATTGGACTAACATGAACCCGAATTTATTATTTGTGTGCTTCCTGTGGAATATGATAATTTTATATAAATAAAATGATTTACTTATATTGAATTATCTATTTTGCGGAAAAATATGTAAAACTTCATTCACTTCACTTTGATTTGAGGAAATTTTAAAAGCATCTGGTAACACTAAACATGCCGTGTTGTGTTTGTGAATTTGTGACTGTGATTTTCTTATTCTCATCTCACTTTAGTTGAAAACTCGTGAAATACTATAGTTTTTGGCCCAAACCCTGCGTTTAGCATCTACTTATCAAATCAAGATCTTTGCGCTGTAACTGCTGCACCGCAGTTTTAAAACTATGGAACGGGGCAAAATGCCTTCATCGGGTCGCGGAGGCAAGAGCAAGGCGCCGCAGCACCCTCAGGATATCTTTGCGCTTGGCTCTAAATCCACTGTCCCGGTGTCTAGGGACGCCGAGAAAAGGAACATTCATAAACCTTCTACTAGCGGTAAAATATAAAATTACTGGCATTATTTGCTTTTAACTTCATTCCGCCTACATGAGGCTAGCCTCTAGTATAGTTAGGCACCATACAGTTTGTATTGAAATGGCTAAGTATCTTGCCATTTTTAAGAGTTCTGTTATGACAATACATTATTGACTTCATGACTTGCCTAATAAAAGTAAAAAAATATTTTGTAGGTGTAGAACGTAAGCGAGAACCAGCTGGGTTTGGCAGTCAACCTCCCAAGCGAGCTAGAATTGGATCTCCTGCTGAGGCAGTTGTTGGTACATCCTTGGACATAGAGCCTGTAGATCTGGTCTCCAATGTTCTGCAGGCTTTGGACACCCATAACTCTGATAAATTGGTAAGCATGTTTTACTAAACCAGAATCCAAAAAACAGATCACATATCTCGTTCATTTAATAATAAATTCTGCTATGTTATATATGAAAAATCAAAACAAGATATTTTCTTTGCAGCTAATGCTTCTGACCGGTTCCATTCGTCTCTTAAAGTCCCAACGCTCCAAACCTGATCCAATCCTATGCATGAGCTTGTTGTACCTCACCAAGATTCGGCCGAACATGTTTGCTCACGAGACGGTGACCAACACTCTCTGCACACTCCTGAAGAGGGAACAGGGGGCTGCATTCAAGAACAAAGGGAACCCGCTGGTGTTTGTGCTTGCTTGCAACATGTTGTATGCTGGACATCGGGACAGCAACAACTGGCCTGACATCTTCATCAAAGTAAGCCAGATGCAACCTGACAATCTCATTTTGTTTAACAGTACCAAGATTATAGATTTTTGTGTAGGTAGTATATAAAAAAGAAAAACTTAGATGCCTTGTATTAGGTATGAAACTTTACTAAAATTTTATCATTTGATAAACATTTGAATTTATTTTTATAGTATGTTCAATGCTGTGCATATTCCAGATCTTCGAATGCTCTATCTCCAACCCTGAATGTTGAGGCAAAATCTACAAATACTGCTCCAAATAGACAGAAAGAACTAGAACTAGTAACAACAGAAGTATCAATGTGGAATATAGTTAAAAAATACTTGCTTATTTAAAAAATAATTATTGTGTGACCACTGGGGCTGGCATGGCGATGTAAGCTATAAGTCTCAAAAAAACCCATTACACAATATGTCCATTATAATGCTGTAAGATAATACAAGTCCTAAAAAAGCTACTGCATCCGGTATCTCCCAATATTACAGGTGTACATAGAAGATGCTCTAAACGAGCGCTGGTGGGTGGAGTGCTCCTGGTGCAAGTGCCTTGTTGAGAACATTGTTACTGCATTCGGGACTAAGCAGCCACCCTCCCATCTGATACCCACTGACAACACTTTGGGTAAGTGGCAAAGGAGAGGGTTATAAGTGGGTGTTAAATATAATCAAAATGGTAAATGTAGCATAAGATACAGGGTTACATAAAGTTAATCCGTAATAGTTTTGGATCTTTCAAAACCTCCGATTTTGATTTATAATAGTAGAATAGAATAAACGTTTATTCATGACAAAAGGCACACCAAAAACAATAAGAATGGCAACAATATACACAGTAATAAAAAAAAAACATATGGTACAAAGTGATAAAACTTGATTGTTTTTGTCTAATCTGTGGATAAAACCCGTAGTTTACAAGAAAAACAATTGTTACTTTGTGATAAAACCACATAAAGCTCCAATTGTTAGCTCCAGTGTTGCAAGCAATAAATATTTTTATTTGAAGCTAAATATAAAAAATTTGGAGGTGTGAATAAATTTATTTTAAGAATATTATTTATCCTCCATAATTAATCTTACGTTTGACATTAATTGTACGCTGATTAGAATAAAAACCCAAGTTCCATACAAAAAAAAGTCCTGTTCTTAAAAGACATTTCAAAGGTTAAAATAAAAAAACTTTATTTCAGGTTACTTAGGAAAACACGAAAAATGCTAAAGCAATAAAGACCTATATTTATAAATAAATAATAAATATTTATTGAACACCATTTCACATTCTATATATATAACAAGGTACAAATATTCAATACACTCTAAACTAAACTAAACAACTGTAACTTGAAGAAACTTTGGAGAGAGGCAATGCAACTATGTGAGAATAGCAGTGTTAAGCCAAGTCAAGAGCCCTTGGGCGGCCGAAAACTCCGACACCAAGGCTGACCTCTTGCCTACTTCCCTAAATGCCTTATAGGCAACTTGATTTGGTTTATTGCAAGGGTTATTTACCAATGCTGTTTTATACTAAACTTTATTGTAACATCATCAATAGGACTTCGTATTTAGTTGACTGGTTCAGAGGTGCGGTCTATATTTTATTTTATTTTATTTTATTAGGACAATATATTGATCAATAACACAATGGTAACTCTTCGACAGACACTTACTGTTAATTCATGTTAGCTAATTAAATAATCCCATTATCCCATAGCTTAATTAATAATAATTTAATTTTTGCGCCAAAATGTCCAATTATATTTGTGCTATATTTCATCTGGCTGCTATGTACAGGTACCATGTCACCATCTGGATCTGGGTCCCCTCTCATGGGGAGCACTGAGGAGGACACAGACAATTCTGAATTAGAGTACACAGTGTTTCCAAGGTAATTAATTATGAACTTTAATCAAACCTTTTTAATTATAACAACTAAAACTCGAATTTTAATTTGGTTTTATCCTATTCTCCTTCTATCCAGGTATTCTAGCAGCTACGAGGCAGTGGAAGGTTTGGTGTTGGAGGCCATTAAAGACCAGATACAACGACGCTCAGCCGCACCTGATGCTATTGGTAAAGGGTTCCTGAAGCTCCTAGCCGCCACTTGTGGATTTCCTGAGGTAAGTTTTGCTAAAAAAATAATAAAAAGTGGTTTTGAAATATACAACCCATTCATTTAATAACCTGTCTCATTTTTATAATTTCAACCACATTTTTCGTGTGTGGAAATGGTATAGGAAGAAGACTCAAAAATTATATTGAAGCAAACCAATCCTGCTGAATTCAACTAAAATCCAGTCAATCGTGCATCGAAACACACTTAAATAGTCGATTCGCCCAAGCTACTTTTTTACTTTGTGTTTTGTACGAACTTTGATTATTTACTTTGATTGAACTATTTTGTTGTGTCTTTTATGTGTACTTCCATGTCAAAATGAACCAATTTAACTGATTTATGTATTTGGAAGAGCGAAGCTTGTCTTCCGTCATAGTACACCAGGTACATGTGAGGTTATCAAAGAAGGTCCCCGTCAGATCCGAATGATCTCCGCGTCCCGGCTGGAAGCATGGCTGAACTCTGGCAAGTTATGGCGCGTGGCGCAAGAGTTGTTGGCGTGTGTGTGCGCCAACTGCGACGCGTGCGGGCCGACTGCGGCGCGCGACCACGAGGTGCTGGCCCAGCTCGCCCGCATGCGACTCAAGACCAAGCCGCTGCAGGCTGCATACCAGGCTTGTCTTCGGTGAGGGTCTCTTCCAACTTTTGTCTTAGTTCCTTTTTCGGACTAACCTTGTTTTATATTTTCTCATCATCAACAGCCTGAAAACGTCTACTGCTGAACATAAGCCTCTCTCACAGAGCATCACTTTGAGCGGCTGCTCGCCTCCTGCATCCATCGATTTCTGCGGTTGTATTTTATAGTATAGTAGAATAGAATAGCAAAGCATCCTTTGGGGACCTGGTCTAGGGATCCAACCCATTTCTTTTGAGCTGGATGAGAGAATATCTAAGGAATAGGCAACAGCATTCTTCTTGGTCTACATTATAATCTGCTGCGATACAAAGCATTATCTTTGATTTGCAGTATAATTTACTGCAAACAACAAGGCATCTGCCAAGCGTGGTGACTATAGCAAACACCCTCTAATGGGGAGGCCTTTGTTCAGCAGTGGATATCTTCCAGCAGAATAATTTATTAATATCTCTTCACTCATGAAAGCGTTTGCCAATGAACGACGGTCACGCGGATCGCGTCACAAGCAAACTTTAATTGCATTTTTATTGGTCAAGATTATTTTTTGTGCAAGGTTATTGGTTTCTACATCTCATGCCTAGCAGCTGATGATGTGTAGACTAGCTACTTGTAATGTAGATATTACTTTACGAAAACAATGACCTATTCTACTAATTGACATCGTGCTTATAACAGGGAGATGGTATCAGAGAGCCCGGCCCTGCTCCGCAGTGTAGTGACGCACACGATCTACAACGAGCTGTCGAACGTCCGGTCTCCCAACAACATGGCGGTCCTTGCGGCGCTCATACAGGCGCAGCCGCAGCTCGTGCCAGCCGCCATGGCTGATACTTACCTGGTACGTATGTATGGCTGAGTAGAGGGATGGATCCTGTACTGCGTTAGGATTATCAGAGGATCAGATCCGGTTTTCATTGTTGGGGCGCTAGTTGTGTACTTCATCAATGGTGGTGTCACGCCTCCGACGGGGCGTGGTAGTGAATGCTAGCGTGACTCTTCGCCTCATCCGGCCGGCGGACGGTCCACTAGAGGGTTTAGTAGGTTAGAGTCTCACATACCCATGGGGGTGATGGCAGAGAATTAAGTGGGCATTTCGTTTCAAAAAAAGAAGCGGTGTTTCGGCGACATTCGAATCGTTAAAGCAGGAAAGAAATGTCATCAGTGAAACAAGCAAAACTGGTAAGAGGGATGTCATTTAAATACAAACTGCTTCACAAAAAGGGAAGCAAACTTCTTCCCTTTTTGCGGGAAACAACCAATCAAATTTTCTGATGGCAAAAAAAGGTGCAACTTGTGGAATCTGTATTACCAAACTTCTTCCTTACTCTTTGAAAAATACGTCCTTTAATACATCCATCAGAACAGACGACAGCTCGCGAGTAGAAGCAGATACAATATACGGTCAATACCATTCGAAAGCCTTGCGACTATTTGTGTGTAACGTGACGATAGTCGGCCGTATGACTGAAGCTACATCGGTTGGTACCAGGAGCTGCTCCTCCGTCCCGAGGAGTACCTGCGGCCGCTGCGCGCGCTGACCCGCGAGGTGGTGCGCGGCGCGCGCGAGCCCGGCGCCGCCGCCGCCCTCGCGCGCGCGCTCGCCGCGCCCCCCCCGCACGACCCGCCGCCCGACCTGCGCGACCGCGCCTTCCTAGCGCTCGCGGACCTGCTCGGTACGTATGTAGGGGCCGCCCCCCCCCGCACGACCCGCCGCCCGACCTGCGCGACCGCGCCTTCCTAGCGCTCGCGGACCTGCTCGGTACGTATGTAGGGGCCGCCCCCCCCCGCACGACCCGCCGCCCGACCTGCGCGACCGCGCCTTCCTAGCGCTCGCGGACCTGCTCGGTACGTATGTAGGGGCCGCCCCCCCCCCGCACGACCCGCCGCCCGACCTGCGCGACCGCGCCTTCCTAGCGCTCGCGGACCTGCTCGGTACGTATGTAGGGGCCGCCCCCCCCCGCACGACCCGCCGCCCGACCTGCGCGACCGCGCCTTCCTAGCGCTCGCGGACCTGTTCGGTACGTATGTAGGGGCCGCCCCCCCCCGCACGACCCGCCGCCCGACCTGCGCGACCGCGCCTTCCTAGCGCTCGCGGACCTGCTCGGTACGTATGTAGGGGGCCGCCCCCCCCCGCCCGACCTGCGCGACCGCGCCTTCCTAGCGCTCGCGGACCTGTTCGGTACGTATGTAGGGGCCGCCCCCCCCGCACGACCCGCCGCCCGACCTGCGCGACCGCGCCTTCCTAGCGCTCGCGGACCTGCTCGGTACGTATGTAGGGGCCGCCCCCCCCCCCGCACGACCCGCCGCCCGACCTGCGCGACCGCGCCTTCCTAGCGCTCGCGGACCTGCTCGGTACGTATGTAGGGGGCCGCCCCCCCCGCACGACCCGCCGCCCGACCTGCGCGACCGCGCCTTCCTAGCGCTCGCGGACCTGCTCGGTACGTATGTAGGGGCCGCCCCCCCCCCGCACGACCCGCCGCCCGACCTGCGCGACCGCGCCTTCCTAGCGCTCGCGGACCTGTTCGGTACGTATGTAGGGGCCGCCCCCCCCGCACGACCCGCCGCCCGACCTGCGCGACCGCGCCTTCCTAGCGCTCGCGGACCTGCTCGGTACGTATGTAGGGGGCCGCCCCCCCCGCCCGACCTGCGCGACCGCGCCTTCCTAGCGCTCGCGGACCTGTTCGGTACGTATGTAGGGGCCGCCCCCCCCGCACGACCCGCCGCCCGACCTGCGCGACCGCGCCTTCCTAGCGCTCGCGGACCTGCTCGGTACGTATGTAGGGGCCGCCCCCCCCCCGCACGACCCGCCGCCCGACCTGCGCGACCGCGCCTTCCTAGCGCTCGCGGACCTGCTCGGTACGTATGTAGGGGGCCGCCCCCCCCGCACGACCCGCCGCCCGACCTGCGCGACCGCGCCTTCCTAGCGCTCGCGGACCTGCTCGGTACGTATGTAGGGGCCGCCCCCCCCCGCACGACCCGCCGCCCGACCTGCGCGACCGCGCCTTCCTAGCGCTCGCGGACCTGTTCGGTACGTATGTAGGGGCCGCCCCCCCCGCACGACCCGCCGCCCGACCTGCGCGACCGCGCCTTCCTAGCGCTCGCGGACCTGCTCGGTACGTATGTAGGGGGCCGCCCCCCCCCGCCCGACCTGCGCGACCGCGCCTTCCTAGCGCTCGCGGACCTGTTCGGTACGTATGTAGGGGCCGCCCCCCCCCGCACGACCCGCCGCCCGACCTGCGCGACCGCGCCTTCCTAGCGCTCGCGGACCTGCTCGGTACGTATGTAGGGGCCGCCCCCCCCCGCACGACCCGCCGCCCGACCTGCGCGACCGCGCCTTCCTAGCGCTCGCGGACCTGCTCGGTACGTATGTAGGGGCCGCCCCCCCCCCGCACGACCCGCCGCCCGACCTGCGCGACCGCGCCTTCCTAGCGCTCGCGGACCTGCTCGGTACGTATGTAGGGGCCGCCCCCCCCCGCACGACCCGCCGCCCGACCTGCGCGACCGCGCCTTCCTAGCGCTCGCGGACCTGCTCGGTACGTATGTAGGGGCCGCCCCCCCCCCGCACGACCCGCCGCCCGACCTGCGCGACCGCGCCTTCCTAGCGCTCGCGGACCTGTTCGGTACGTATGTAGGGGCCGCCCCCCCCGCACGACCCGCCGCCCGACCTGCGCGACCGCGCCTTCCTAGCGCTCGCGGACCTGCTCGGTACGTATGTAGGGGGCCGCCCCCCCCCGCCCGACCTGCGCGACCGCGCCTTCCTAGCGCTCGCGGACCTGTTCGGTACGTATGTAGGGGCCGCCCCCCCCGCACGACCCGCCGCCCGACCTGCGCGACCGCGCCTTCCTAGCGCTCGCGGACCTGCTCGGTACGTATGTAGGGGCCGCCCCCCCCCCGCACGACCCGCCGCCCGACCTGCGCGACCGCGCCTTCCTAGCGCTCGCGGACCTGCTCGGTACGTATGTAGGGGGCCGCCCCCCCCGCACGACCCGCCGCCCGACCTGCGCGACCGCGCCTTCCTAGCGCTCGCGGACCTGCTCGGTACGTATGTAGGGGCCGCCCCCCCCCGCACGACCCGCCGCCCGACCTGCGCGACCGCGCCTTCCTAGCGCTCGCGGACCTGTTCGGTACGTATGTAGGGGCCGCCCCCCCCCGCACGACCCGCCGCCCGACCTGCGCGACCGCGCCTTCCTAGCGCTCGCGGACCTGCTCGGTACGTATGTAGGGGGCCGCCCCCCCCCGCCCGACCTGCGCGACCGCGCCTTCCTAGCGCTCGCGGACCTGTTCGGTACGTATGTAGGGGCCGCCCCCCCCGCACGACCCGCCGCCCGACCTGCGCGACCGCGCCTTCCTAGCGCTCGCGGACCTGCTCGGTACGTATGTAGGGGCCGCCCCCCCCCGCACGACCCGCCGCCCGACCTGCGCGACCGCGCCTTCCTAGCGCTCGCGGACCTGCTCGGTACGTATGTAGGGGCCGCCCCCCCCCCGCACGACCCGCCGCCCGACCTGCGCGACCGCGCCTTCCTAGCGCTCGCGGACCTGCTCGGTACGTATGTAGGGGCCGCCCCCCCCCGCACGACCCGCCGCCCGACCTGCGCGACCGCGCCTTCCTAGCGCTCGCGGACCTGCTCGGTACGTATGTAGGGGCCGCCCCCCCCCGCACGACCCGCCGCCCGACCTGCGCGACCGCGCCTTCCTAGCGCTCGCGGACCTGTTCGGTACGTATGTAGGGGCCGCCCCCCCCCGCACGACCCGCCGCCCGACCTGCGCGACCGCGCCTTCCTAGCGCTCGCGGACCTGCTCGGTACGTATGTAGGGGGCCGCCCCCCCCCGCCCGACCTGCGCGACCGCGCCTTCCTAGCGCTCGCGGACCTGTTCGGTACGTATGTAGGGGCCGCCCCCCCCGCACGACCCGCCGCCCGACCTGCGCGACCGCGCCTTCCTAGCGCTCGCGGACCTGCTCGGTACGTATGTAGGGGCCGCCCCCCCCCCGCACGACCCGCCGCCCGACCTGCGCGACCGCGCCTTCCTAGCGCTCGCGGACCTGCTCGGTACGTATGTAGGGGGCCGCCCCCCCCCGCACGACCCGCCGCCCGACCTGCGCGACCGCGCCTTCCTAGCGCTCGCGGACCTGCTCGGTACGTATGTAGGGGCCGCCCCCCCCCCGCACGACCCGCCGCCCGACCTGCGCGACCGCGCCTTCCTAGCGCTCGCGGACCTGTTCGGTACGTATGTAGGGGCCGCCCCCCCCGCACGACCCGCCGCCCGACCTGCGCGACCGCGCCTTCCTAGCGCTCGCGGACCTGCTCGGTACGTATGTAGGGGGCCGCCCCCCCCGCCCGACCTGCGCGACCGCGCCTTCCTAGCGCTCGCGGACCTGTTCGGTACGTATGTAGGGGCCGCCCCCCCCGCACGACCCGCCGCCCGACCTGCGCGACCGCGCCTTCCTAGCGCTCGCGGACCTGCTCGGTACGTATGTAGGGGCCGCCCCCCCCCCGCACGACCCGCCGCCCGACCTGCGCGACCGCGCCTTCCTAGCGCTCGCGGACCTGCTCGGTACGTATGTAGGGGGCCGCCCCCCCCGCACGACCCGCCGCCCGACCTGCGCGACCGCGCCTTCCTAGCGCTCGCGGACCTGCTCGGTACGTATGTAGGGGCCGCCCCCCCCCGCACGACCCGCCGCCCGACCTGCGCGACCGCGCCTTCCTAGCGCTCGCGGACCTGTTCGGTACGTATGTAGGGGCCGCCCCCCCCGCACGACCCGCCGCCCGACCTGCGCGACCGCGCCTTCCTAGCGCTCGCGGACCTGCTCGGTACGTATGTAGGGGGCCGCCCCCCCCGCCCGACCTGCGCGACCGCGCCTTCCTAGCGCTCGCGGACCTGTTCGGTACGTATGTAGGGGCCGCCCCCCCCGCACGACCCGCCGCCCGACCTGCGCGACCGCGCCTTCCTAGCGCTCGCGGACCTGCTCGGTACGTATGTAGGGGCCGCCCCCCCCCCGCACGACCCGCCGCCCGACCTGCGCGACCGCGCCTTCCTAGCGCTCGCGGACCTGCTCGGTACGTATGTAGGGGGCCGCCCCCCCCGCACGACCCGCCGCCCGACCTGCGCGACCGCGCCTTCCTAGCGCTCGCGGACCTGCTCGGTACGTATGTAGGGGCCGCCCCCCCCCGCACGACCCGCCGCCCGACCTGCGCGACCGCGCCTTCCTAGCGCTCGCGGACCTGTTCGGTACGTATGTAGGGGCCGCCCCCCCCGCACGACCCGCCGCCCGACCTGCGCGACCGCGCCTTCCTAGCGCTCGCGGACCTGCTCGGTACGTATGTAGGGGGCCGCCCCCCCCGCCCGACCTGCGCGACCGCGCCTTCCTAGCGCTCGCGGACCTGTTCGGTACGTATGTAGGGGCCGCCCCCCCCGCACGACCCGCCGCCTGACCTGCGCGACCGCGCCTTCCTAGCGCTCGCGGACCTGCTCGGTACGTATGTAGGGGCCGCCCCCCCCCCCGCACGACCCGCCGCCCGACCTGCGCGACCGCGCCTTCCTAGCGCTCGCGGACCTGCTCGGTACGTATGTAGGGGGCCGCCCCCCCCGCACGACCCGCCGCCCGACCTGCGCGACCGCGCCTTCCTAGCGCTCGCGGACCTGCTCGGTACGTATGTAGGGGGCCGCCCCCCCCGCACGACCCGCCGCCCGACCTGCGCGACCGCGCCTTCCTAGCGCTCGCGGACCTGCTCGGTACGTATGTAGGGGGCCGCCCCCCCCGCACGACCCGCCGCCCGACCTGCGCGACCGCGCCTTCCTAGCGCTCGCGGACCTGCTCGGTACGTATGTAGGGGGCCGCCCCCCCCGCACGACCCGCCGCCCGACCTGCGCGACCGCGCCTTCCTAGCGCTCGCGGACCTGCTCGGTACGTATGCACTGTGCCCCGGGTGTGTAGGCTGTTAGTTCCGGGGAGAGGGTTGAACTCGCGACCGCGAACTTCACGGCATAATGTTGTACTTAGTACGTTCTGAACCCGGTCCTCACAGCCTTACATCTCAACAACTTTTTGATTGCACATATTTCTAATACTTGTTTAGAATGGAGTACCCAACATTTCCAAAGCGACGCTACGAACTACCCCTTTTTTGAAGGAAATACACCTCCAATGAAATTTGTCCGTCGACAAAAAAAGTACCATAAACTTGTAGAGCCTGTACACCAAGTTTCGTCAAGATTCATTGAAAAATGCGACCTGTACGCACATCCGGACAGATGAAAGCCAAAACTTGTCACCTCTCCCTATAACATATGTATGTTGGGTACAGCTTGCTGCGCGCTGCTGGCGGGCGCGAGCGCGGCGCACGCGCGGGCGGCGGGAGACACGCGCGCGGCGCTCGGCGCGCTGGCGGGGCTGCAGGGCGCCGCGCTCGGCTGGCTGCTGGAGACCGCCGGGCCCTGCTACCGCCCCGCCAGGCACGACCTGCTGCACGCGCTGCACAAGGTAGGTATACTTGCTTCAGGTACACTGCCTGCTGGCAGACAATCGGGGTGGAAAGGCAGGTGGAGGATGCTAGCCAGGTAGCCGAAGTCCTGCCCTGGTATTGGTGCAGTGTTCCTTATAAGTGGAATGTAAGCCCATCTGTTATTGTTATTATTATTCTGTTTGAAGGTTAGAGCCAGTCCGAAGTCATGCCTGCGTTTTTTGTACAATTTGAATACCCCATTTGACGCTTTAAAGACAGAATTTTCAAAACACTCAGTACTTTCTGATGTTATAAAAGGAAAAAACCTTAATATCAAGTAGATTCGGACTGTACGCTTCACAATCAGTCGGTTAGGTCAAAGGTTTTTATTAATTGAGACCGTCACGCGCTAGGTAATAGCGAGGCAGGCCCAGAAAGATGAGAGATAGAGCGATGACCCTGGTGCCTTTTAAGAACGATATTCAGGTTGCGTGGGACCAAGATCTCTAGAAAGATGTGGGGGAAACCTTTGCCTGGCATTCAGACAGCATAACTTAAAAAACCTAACCTTTTTATATAACTGAACACAGCTAACCGTCTCAGTCAGATATCCATTTTTGATGTTTCTAAAACTACATTTCCTCTCAGATAATGTTCGTGGAGCCGATGGAAACGTACAGCAAAGTGGACAACTGGCCGCCCGAGTCTGAACGTGCCTTGATCTACCGACTATGTTGCGAGGCGCCCTTGCCGCAAAACAACCTGCTACGAATCATATTTATTGGGCTTTCTAAGGTGAGATGTTACTTTTTAGACGTCTTCTTGACTTCTCGACCGTTTATGTCCACAACACCCAGACACAGAACATGTATTATTTGCGCATATTTTTTCTGTGCACAAATACTTGTCCTGTCGCAGGAATCGAGTTCGCAGTTACCGGGTTATCAGCTAACTGAACCAACCACCACACCACAAAGGCTGTTATATTGTCCCTACATAAATTGGCCCTAATTTGCGCGCAAATGTAAGGTAATCTGTGAATCTGGCTTACAGTTTGAGTGTGTTGTACCCAACAGGCTGATCAGGTCTGTCCTTTCGAAGTGATATAATACGTCGCTGATGGTAACATGTTTATGTTACTGTTCAAAATTTTATAACACATAAAAAAATTACGACAGATCCATGATGATGGATTAGATCTTGATCTGGCTGCCTCGTGTCCCCAGGAGATCCCCATCTCCCCGGCCGAGGTGTTCGAGCTGGTAGAGCAGCTGGTGAGACGCGCATGCGCGCTGCCGGCCGAGGACCTGCCTCTGCAGGTGGACAAGCTGGAAGTGGCAGACTACATCTTCCAGCTGTGCCAGTTCAACCCGCCAGACAACATCACGCTGCCGCAAGGGTACGTACCTACCCTGAACTATATTCACCCTGTTAATTCAAAAAACGTGATAATTTTACAAGCAAAAGAGTAAAAGTCTTTGAGTACAATCTCAATTTGTTTCTTAAGGCCACAAAAACAGACACTGTACCTTTTTTATATAACAGCAGGGATCTTTGGAATTAAAAACAATAGTTCAATAATTATAACCAGTTTAGTACTTGTGGATTTTTTTATTATGTATGTAATACATGTAATACCTAAGTCATTACGAAACTACTGCAGAGGTGGCCTCTTCGTTCACGAGTCCACACGTGTTCTCACCGCGAGAGAGCCTAATGTAACCCTTCTCGCCAAATCTTTCACCCCACGAGTTCTTGACTATCCAATAGTCTGTGCCGTCCTCTGTGCCGTATCCAACGAGAAGCACTCCATGATCCAAGCCGCCAGGGCAATCTTATCGAGAGAAAATACCACCTGTATAAAGCCCCCAGGTACCCGCTCCGAGACCGATCGCTAACGGTCCATATTTAAACACGGCCTCCTTCAGTTTGTTTTCATTGGTTAACCGGAATTGGTAGCAATCCACAACCGTCACCTTTACTTTCGACTTATCGAATACACATTTTTGATCTTCTGTTTTCTTGGTGTAAGGGTAATCTTTTTCGGATTCAACACCGGCAATGGTTTTCAGTTCTGAGATCATGTCAACCATGAAGGCTCCGTCGTCACAGTGTCCGCTAACTTTGAGGCAGTCCATCAGTTGCTGTTCCGAGAGATTGATCAGGTTGTTGTGCTTAATGGCGTGCTGGCCTTCAATGTTACCGGTGCACGAGAACGACCAGCAAGACCCGCAGGGTGCCTGGTCCTTGACCAGGGTCACTGCGTTCTTCTCTCTCCAATCGAACGACTCGGGAGCCTCGTTTGTTGTAATGTCTGCGTCCGTGATCGCTCGACACGTATTTGGAGGTCTAGATGTTCCGCTTTTCGGCAAGCCTGTGTACTGTCTGATGAACTCTTCTCTCGTAAGGTCGGCGACCCAGGTGATTCCGTAAACCGCTTCGCTCACCGAGTTCAAGTAGTTGATTTGCTTGACTTTTTCTTTGAATATCTCAAACCGTTTTTGCTTTTCTTCGGTGTTTGGATAACTCTTGCCGTGAGTTGCAATGAACTCGTCGAATAATTGTTCTGTTTTGTCTAAATCGTATTCTGGTTTCTCTATCGCCGAGGTCGAGGCGAGGAATAACCCAGTTACAAATATCAATATTAAATACATTGTAGTAATATTTACCACTATCGATAATATCACACTTGATTATCGTAAGTGTGCTACGAAGAGTCCTCAAGACTTGAATGATTGACATAACTTTCAACTAAGTATATTTATATAGAAAATCGGTGTCGTAATTATTGTAGATATGCTTGTTGATATTTACTGCACAATCTAGTAATTCAATGAATTGCTACAAATAAATTCAGGAATGTTGCAGTTTATGACTAAATAATAAAATCTAAACTTTCAAAAACATATTGACCTTATTTTTACAAATCTATCTTGGTTATAGGATTCCATAGTAACTGTAGAAGTCGAAAAGCCAATCCATAGCTATTGCGGTACTGGTCATTTTGCCCTATTTGAAAAGGTCGGGAACATTTTTAGAAACTGTTAGATTAAGTTAGGAAACGTCCAAAAATCAAAATATAATCTGGGAGTCACCAAGGCGAGATTGAACCGGTATCTTCTAGGTAATCATGTTCCTTCATCGACCACGTCGTCACTTACCATCAGGGGCCATACCGGGAGCTCTCAGCGCTGTCTATCACTTGTCAAAATCCTCACACAAAAAAAAAATATCGCGATCTAATATAGGCTCTGTTTTGAATCGCGCTAAGAGCTCACAGTACGGCCCCAGTAGGGTTAGCACGGACGGTAGACACAATTGCCTTTCCCTTGTTTTACTCCACTTGATAAGTAAATTGTATGAAGAAAATCACGTAAAACGGGGACAATTTTGTCTACCATCCTTGCTAGACCATGTGAGACAGTGGTCAAATGCAAGCCTATCAACGGTAGAAAAGAAGCGATTTTGGTTGGTGTTTGCCGACACGCGCATGATGCGATTTGTGACAGATTATTTAAAGTGTATTTCTTTTGTGCCTTTTGTGTTTTTTTTCTCTGTTGCAAATAAATAATTTTTCTTTCTTTCTTTCTTTCTTTCAGGTACACGCCGCCCGCGCTGGCCATCACGTCGCTGTACTGGCGCGGCTGGGTGCTGCTGACGATGCTGGCGGCGCACAACCCGCTGCAGTTCGCGGAGCGCGCCGCCGCCACCTACCCCACGCTACGGGCGCTCATCGAGACCTGCATCACCAAGTATGTATCATGTACAACAGAACTGGTGCGATGCGTAATAAACATCTGCGAAGGAGGGCAGACTGCTACGTTTGCCCATAACTTATTACTATCCTCCCGCAAGTTCTTCGGTTTTACCGTGTTCAATCAGCATGGTGTGTTCAACAGCGCCGAAAATCCAGCAATTCGAAGTGAATAAATTACATGGTAAACATCCCGTCAATAAACAATATTGTAGAAATATTTAAGAACCGCCTTTTGTGGCTTTCGAAGGTGCCCCTTAGGTTACAGAGGGTTTGAGGACAGGAAATGTCTTTAAGGAAGTTAGGTTGGGAGATTTCAAAACCCTTAAAGACATTTCCTTATTTTTCCTTAGTTTATGGGTGTCTTGGAAACCAAGGGGTTTCGTAGTGGATGTCAGGTGGATCTTGAGAATTCGTGACAAGGATTTTACCTAACAACCCTAACTACTAATTAATAATGCAATTTAGACCATCAAAAAGTATTTTTTTTTGTGAATTAAAATTAAACCGGACATCAGCGTACAACATTTTCATAGACCTTATTTCATAAAATTCAAAATTCTAACAATAGTCTCTTTGTACATCCTAGAAATCTGTAAATTCGTAAAGAAATACCCTCGATTTTTCATAAAACTGGCTGATGGCAATCGTGACTACGTACTACGATCAAACTACAAATATGTATAATTTAGTTATACCAACATCAAAATTAGCAATGCACAGTTCCGGCCCGCGTTCAATAGCCATAAAAGTATTTAACAAATTACCACTCCATCTAAAAGAAATAGAGAGAAAAAATTTACCGTAGCCCTAAAAAAGGTACTACTGACTAAAAGTTACTATACGCTAGACGAATTCCTTTCGGACAAATGAAATATTTAATTATAGACTAGATCGATTCGCTCCGCACAATATTACTGTACCCAAGCTGGGTCATTATAATTATAACATACTTAAATATGCTATTATTAACACCTGCATGTAACCAATAATGTTTGCAATAAATGATTGAGTATTGAGTATTCCATGTCTACGAGTTGAAGGTGTATTTGTGAGCTTTAGGAGCTGCCTATTTGAAGTTTAGAAAATGTATTTAAGGTATTTTAGAGGTTTCCGGGGCTGTGTTATTTACCATATTTTTTACTAAATACTTCATTACGCAGCCGTCCCAGCCTGGAGTGGGCGTCGAGTTCCACAGCGGAGGCTGAGAGAGCGGAGGCCGAGCGTGCTGCCATCTTGCAGCTGGAGACCCACCTGGCGGCTGCTAGTAACTCCAAGCTTCCCGTCACGGAGCATTCTTCGCGGCTGCTCAGTCAGGTATTCTTACATTGTCACTGCAGATTTTACTTAATATTTCAAATTTTTGCTTGGCGGGAGACTTCTTGTTTACACACATTTCTTACTTACATTTATTTTAAGGCCAAATATTTTCTAGGTTAGATTCCAAGTTCATAGGGTTCCAAAACAGTATGAGTAGCTGGCTTCCACTCTCATCATAATATAAAGTGGCCGTGTAGATTCTTTATCGAATCAGCGGTTTCATCTTCAATTAGCTGGTTTTCCACGGGAACTTTAAATTATTTAATATAAATTACTCTGTTGAGTGAGATATTAGATTTAATTAAATTTTTTTTATATCACAGCTAACAACCCTGGAACCGCACGGGCCAGCACGCAAGCCGCCGCAGGCAGTGATCGAGTCGCTGGCGGCCCTCAGCAGCCAGCTGCGGCTCGGCAAGCTGCTGTGTCGGCAACCCGCGCTGTTACTGTCGCTAGTGGAGCGGCACGGCACGCGCCGCGCCATGCCCTGGCTGCACCAGCTGCTCCGGCAGGACCAGCTGGAGCTGAGGTGAGAGCTCGCCAGCCAGCTGGAACTGTACTTGGAGCGGCACGCACTATCCAAACCCTGTCACGGGACACGAAGTTACTAACGACACGAAATAAACATTAGAACAAAGATAACCATGTCCGTTTCTGAGTTAGTCTGACTCTAGAGCTGAGACCTGAGCAGATTTAGTTTCCCCTCGTTACTTCCAATTTCCATTACAGCCACCACAAGCTCGGCAACAGCTAATTCTGGTACTGGTAAATATGAAACGGATCTGAGATCGAGTCACCTGAGTCACTGTCCGCAAACCCGCTCCTGCAATCTTGGGTGTTTTCAAGTCAAGAGTGAACAGATATTTGTAGGCAAGCATGCACCATCGTAGGCCGCGTCATCATTTACCATTAGGTAGGCATTAGGAGGCAGTGGTCAAATCATCATCATCATCATTAACAGCCTGAAGACGGCCACTGCTGAACATAGGCCTCCCCCCGGGAGCGCCACTTAGAGCGGCTGCTCGCCTCCTGCATCCATCGGCTCTCCGCGGCTTTCACCAGGTCGTCGGTCCACCTAGTGGGGGGCCGGCCTACGCTGCGTCTTCCAGTTCGTGGTCGCCACTCGAGAACCTTTCTTCCCCATCGGTTGTCAGTTCTACGAGCGATGCGGCCTGCCCATTGCCATTTCAACTTGCTAATCCTAAGAGCTACATCGGTCACTTTAGTTCTCCTGCGGATCTCTTCATTACGTGGTCAAATGCTATGCCTATAAATTAAAAAAAAAACATTCCGACTAATCGGTTTCTGTTATGTCGGCTAATGAACGCGGGTACAACGTTCCAGCGTGTTCCCAGTCCAGTGCCTGTGCGAGTTCCTGTCGGCGGGCGCGGGCGGCGGGGAGGGCAAGGCGGGCGAGCTGCGCGCGCACCTGCGGCGCACCATCCACGAGTCGGAGGCGGGCGCGCGCGCCGTGCTCGACTACTACATGTCGCGCCTCGCGCACGCGCACCAAGCCACGCGCGCCTCCGCCACCAGGGTCAGTCTTACTGTGCGGCGGGAGGTGATCATTCTAATATAACGTTGCCCAGGGGTTAAATCAAGGCTAAAAGTTACTTGAAAAAGAATTAGCGTGTCATCGCGTCATCTTGCCATAATCCCATTTTTTGGAGGGTTGATGCAGTTTTCGTTCAGCTTACCCGTCATCATAAATCTACCTTTACTTCTCCTCTCCCGTTCCAACCGTCAACATTTATATTCATCATTTTCTTTGTAATATGCGTTTCATTTTGTTTTACATGTCTATTTCCAGCAATTCAATTCTCTGAATCAATCAGCGCAGTAGGAGTAAAACGCGATTTTGAATAATGTTAATTATTATAAATCGTAAATAATTATACACCTTTTTGCAGGGTTTAAAACTCGTGCTTACAGAGGTTGAAGATGCGAGTGACATGGATTATAACGCTAACGTCAGCCCAGAGTAAGTAAACGGAGTGATCTTAAATGTAGTATTTAGTATGAAGCATTTTTCACTCTCATAGATGTTTTTTTATTTTACAGTGTTACAATAACGTGATGCTCCCAAAATCCTTGATTTATTTGCTTTTCGTGCACCTAAACACTAATCTACTGTTGATATTGCAAAGGCTTTTTGGCAAATCCTGTTGAACCTGACAATGGGGGAAAAAAGGTTATTAACTTTTAGAGAGTCGTGTATGGATATGCTGTTTAACTTTTTTGTGAGTGTATTACGATGCTCTCACAACTCATTAAAGACTCATGGGTACAAAATTAAAGTTTTTGATTTGTCCAAGGTGTTGGTATTTTTTTTTTTTTTTTTTTTTTTTTTTATTATTTCTTTGGTTCACAATTTGGGCGTAACACTATGAGCAAATTTTTTACAAAAAAAAAACACCATAACATTCAGCGTCCGTCCTAAAACTAGTGAACACAGCATGCAACACTAACCGTGCTAAATTGCCTAAAGGTTCCTATAAAGCCTATACAGTGAAACAAAACACAAGTCAGTACTAAGGTACTGACTGTGTGTGGCAAAAAGGAAAAATAATAATAATAATAATAATAATAAAAAAGTTAGCAGGTACAGTTTAAACAACTTAAATTAAATTAAGCAACTTATACGAATAATACTTAAACCTTAAATAAAAATGAAAATAAATGTAAGAGAAAAAAAAAAAATTAAAAAGAAATAAAATTTTTAGATAATAATTTGCACAGCTTGTCAATTTACAACTTTTATAAGTTTGGCCTTAACTGAGGCCAAAGAACAATCGAAAATATCTAAGGATGAGCGAATTCCATTATAACATGATAACATACGATACAGAGGAGAATGTTGTCCTACATTGGTTCGACAATGGGGCAGCTTAAAAGTCCGACGATTACACAGGCGACTGCCAGCACGAGGGACTTCTATACCAATATTCATTAAAAAGTCGGGACACAATATTAATCCATGAAGCACTTTATACAAAAATATGACATCTGATATTTTTCTTCGAGCATTCAAAGTCCTGAGATTGAAGTTAGTGAGTCTGGATTCATAGGACATCAGAATTTTACACTTATTATTTGCATACGCGAGCTGATATAAAAATCTTTTTTGGATGCGCTCCAGCCTATTACAATGCACTGCATACCCAGGCGCCCATACCATGCCGTTATACTCCAGTAAACTCCTTACCAAGCTGATATAAACAGGAATAATAACCTTCGGATCTTTAAATACTTTAATCTGTCTAGAAACGAAACCAGAAAGTTGCGATGCTTTTTTTACTATAGTGTCAATATGAGTTCGAAAACATAGGGAACTATCCACTGTGACGCCTAGGTCTCTAATACTTGCTGCCTCATTAAGCGGTTTACCATCTATCTGATAAATAGCGGAAATAGAATCTTTTTTTTTGGTAAATTTAACATGCG
Source organism: Ennomos erosarius (assembly GCA_963580505.1). Taxonomy (NCBI): domain Eukaryota; kingdom Metazoa; phylum Arthropoda; class Insecta; order Lepidoptera; family Geometridae; genus Ennomos; species Ennomos erosarius. Next base: position 712,818 of record OY756996.1, on the reverse strand, counting down.
AGCACTTTTCTACGTTTAAAATCATCTTGTTTTGACAACACCATAAAAATACCTTATCAATCTCATTCTGAAAGTATACAACGTCATTCAAGCTCTTAATCCGCATATATAATTTTAAATCGTCTGCATACATTTTAAAGGGGCAATTTAGAATAGAAGCCAGATCATTTATAAATATTAAAAAAAACAGTGGACCTATATGCGAACCTTGTGGTACACCGGTAGGTATCTTTTTAACCCGTGACATGTATCCACGTATCATGACCAATTGAGATCTATTTCGCAAATAAGACTCGCACCATCTTAATAGCGAGCCATGAATCCCCATTGCTGATAACTTTTCCAGCAAGAGAACATGATCAATGAGGTCAAACGCCTTGCTAAAATCTGTATAAACAGCGTGAACCTCCTCTCCGTCATCCAGAGCTTGGGAAATATCATTTACGAAACCAACCAAATTGGAAGCGGTGGACTTTTTTGGAAGGAAGCCATGCTGTTCGGGATGAATATATTCCTTTACATGCCAATAGAGTTTCCGTTGGACTATCGATTCAAAGACTTTTCCAAGCGCAGGCAGTATAGACACTGGTCTATAATTACATACATTTGCAACATCGCCTTTCTTATGGACAGGTGTCACACGGGCTTGCTTCCACTTAGTAGGAAAAACACCATCTTGAAGAGACTTATTGTAAATGAAACACAACGGATTTGACAGTGTTTTGGCGCATTTTGAAAGGAATACATTTGGTATACCATCCAGCCCTGCACCCTTCTTGTGATCTAACTTTAAAAGAGCTCTATAAATTTCTTTCTCGGAAATATAGCAGGTAGCAAGCGTTGACCTAGATTGGGCATCATAGGAATTAGATATTTGAGACATCGAAGTGTTCACAAGTTCATAAACAGACTGAAAGTATTCTGAGAAAAGTTCGGAAATTTCCTGTCCACCAGTGGCAAGTTTATCATCAAAAGTAACTTGATTAGGCATAGAACTGCTATTACGTTTATGGCTGTTTACAAATGCCCATATGCGTTTTGGCTGAGTACGAATTGTTTTCGCGGCGCTATCTTTAAAAGTCTTATAACAGTTTTTAAGCATCTTATCGTAACGATTGCTAAGGAGTTCTACTGTTAGTTTATCCATTGGATTGCCGTATTTTTTGTACTTTTTATGATACTTTAATCTTTCTTGTGCACATTTTATCAGAGGTATGCTAAACCAAACTGGGTATTTTTCACTGTGCGGAGTATAATAAGGTGTATTTTCTACCACAATTTCCATTAGGACTGAATAAAAAACATCAACCATTTCATCCACCTCCATACCGTCACCCCATACTTCAGACCATTTTGTGTTACTTAGTTTTATATTTATTTCTTCATAATTAGACTTAGCAAAATTTAATACTGAGGCACGATTCCTTCTAAGCGGCCGATTCGCATTAGGCAATTGTATCTTAATATCAAGTGCTGGATGGTACACGTCAATATTCGCCAACGGAGACAAGCTTTCTACAATTTCTACTTTATTTGGTGAGTTTGTTAAGAATAAATCTAATGTGCGGTTCTTGATATTTCTAATATGGTTGCAGTGATATAAATTATTAAAAACCATCTCATCTACAAATACATTATCGATTATACTATTATTTACACTCGGCACACAACTCGAAAGATCATTATTATACACCCATACAATATTCGGCAAGTTAAAATCCCCAACAAGGAATGTTGAGGCAGCGGCTAAGCTATTGTTGTTCAAATTGGAAGTAAATTTTGATAAAAACGCCTCCAAATACTCCTGTCTAATGGGTGGAGGGACGTAAACTGCACAAATATTTAAACTTTTATCGGGTCTTTTGCCTACTGCAATATTAACCCACAAATCTTCGAATCGTATTATTTAGATGACATTGTTATTAAGTTTCACTTTTAAAGGGAATTACCATCGATTCTGTTTCGTACTATACGTTCCCCGAATGTTGGACCCCGGCCTTCTCTCACAAGTAAAACATGTATATGCCACAGCTAGCTAAGTACGGGTTGACGGATGACATGTTCTTGAAATTTTCGGAGTTTTCAACATGCCGATTTTCTCTATAGATAGAATACTTTTTACTTCGTCCGCTCCAATATCCCCCCGCTTACCTTTGTGCACACACGTCTTGATCGACTAGCCGTTCTTGACCATTATGATGGAGGTACTCAAAAGGGTGCAAGCTATCCCCCCGTATCTGCGATGTAGTCAATACCGCATGCTCTTGGGCTCCCCGTCTAGTAAAGTCTTGTGTATAACACATCACTCCGCAGGGAGTGGTTGGACCTGGTGTGGGAGCTGGGGCAGTGGGCGGGCGTGCGCGCGGAGGCGGCGGCGCGCGTGCGGGCCGCGTGTCTCGTGGAGTGCGTGCCGCGCCACCTCGCCAGCTACATCCACTTCCTGGACCGCTTCGTGCGCCACGCGCCCACCAGGGACCACACCGACATCATCCTGGTGCGTCATGTGCCTCACACCGAACACACAGATTCCACACGATACAGAAACCATGGTGTTAGCGTGTCTTCTTCAAATCGTGTCACACCAAGGAATCCTTACTTTTGTATTCCGTTTACACTAGTATATTTCTCATTCCAAAACCGGCAAAGAACGTAAAAATAAAAACAATATTATAATAAAAGAATGGCTTATGTTTATTTTGTAATATAACGAAGCCATGGGTAATTATTAAAAATTTTCAGAATACCCTCACAAATACCGTTTTAATTTTGAATAAATATTGACATTTGGTGGTAACTTTTAAAGTGTAGTCGTTTCGGAACACGTCACGTGGAGTTTTTGACAATTCAAATCGCGCTAATGCCACTTTCATTTCGCGCGGTTTCATTATCATTTCATGGAGAATAGTTTTGCAGATTTCTTATGGAAGACAAAAAATTCGCGTGGTTTCGAAGTTAGGAAGCTTTAGAGAACAAGGACCCTGCATCTGACGCGGAGCCGTCCTGTTGCAGGACCTGAGCCAGGTGCTGATGGAGCGCACGACGGTGGTGGCGCAGGTGCTGGGCGCGGGCGAGCCGGGCCGCGAGCCGGCGCCGCACCACCAGCGCACGCTGCACGCGCTCACGCACATGTTCTACGTGCACCTGCAGCAGGTAGGTGACAGGTGCTGGCCAGGTGCTGGGCGCGGGCGAGCCGGGCCGCGAGCCGGCGCCGCACCACCAGCGCACGCTGCACGCGCTCACGCACATGTTCTACGTGCACCTGCAGCAGGTAGGTGACAGGTGCTGACCAGGTGCTGGGCGCGGGCGAGCCGGGCCGCGAGCCGGCGCCGCACCACCAGCGCACGCTGCACGCGCTCACGCACATGTTCTACGTGCACCTGCAGCAGGTAGGTGACAGGTGCTGGCCAGGTGCTGGGCGCGGGCGAGCCGGGCCGCGAGCCGGCGCCGCACCACCAGCGCACGCTGCACGCGCTCACGCACATGTTCTACGTGCACCTGCAGCAGGTAGGTGACAGGTGCTGGCCAGGTGCTGGGCGCGGGCGAGCCGGGCCGCGAGCCGGCGCCGCACCACCAGCGCACGCTGCACGCGCTCACGCACATGTTCTACGTGCACCTGCAGCAGGTAGGTGACAGGTGCTGACCAGGTGCTGGGCGTGCCTGTCAACATCATCAGCTGAAACACAGGAACACTCCATAAATTACAGGAGGTCGTTTGCCATAGTCTTCACGCTTGGCAGGCGTTTTGGTGATCGCAAAAAGTTTTCTACCGAAGAAAATGCTGCTGCCTGTTCTCTGAACTCTCCAATATCCCTTACCTGGTGTTTACAGCACCTGCGGTCAAAAGCTAACACTGCAGGCAAACGTCTACTTCTGGTAAATAAAAACACATACCGCGCAAGAACAGAGATGTTAATCAACTTGACCTGAACAAGACGCTAGTAGACTATGCAGTTTTCACCTAGTTAGGTTATAGATGAGAGAGCACAACTTGCTAACTGCACCTATGACACCTCCCCCTTCTATCCAGGTGTTCGCGGAAGCCAGCAGCGCAGAGACCAGCGCTAACACGTGGGGCGGCGGCGAACGTGTATCGATCCAGTGGCCGAGCGGCCGCCGCGCCGTCTTGCACATTATAGTTGCGCACGCGCATCTCAAGCTGCTGTGTCTGGGGCCTTCTACATGTGAGTGCCTCTGTTTCTAGCTTACTAATGATGTGGTGGTTAGAAGAGTGGTAATCTAAGTTTAATCACGTTAACGCCTCTTGGTAAGTTTATTGCTATTAATGGAAACAGTCTAATTTTACAATAATCCAACATCTTACCTGATCTACTGCTGCGTTAATAGCAGCGTTCTTCACCAAACCAGTTTATGATTCCGATTTCTATGGTGTGATTAAATTGAAGAGAGCATTCGTTAAAATTGTAATAATACCGCTTTTTCCAGAGTTCTCTCGTAATCAATTTTATGAATACGCCATATTTTTTTTTCATTTTAATCATAAGTAACGATTTGTTTTGTTTATGGAACTTCACGTGACTTTGAAAACGATCTAAAACTAAAACTCAAATTCCAGTCGACTCAAACCAAGAAATGTACACCTGGCTCCAACAAGTATGGTTCGGTGGAGACACGCCCCAAGCATTCCTTCTGGATACGGAAGAAGAAGCTTGCCTTCTGCCAGACTGGCTGCGGCTGCACCTGGTCCGGTCAGCCAGGCCCTGCCTCCTGGAGGCTGGCTTAAGAGCCTTGCCGGCGCACAAGCTGGCTCTCTTCATCCAGACCTTCGGTATGCCCGTGCCGTCTATGAGGTGAGGAAGGTAATTCCTTATTTATCACGCATGGGCTGGTTATATGGACCGTTGTTTATGCCTTAGGTTTATAGTCTTGAGTCAGTTCCTACTACATCTTTAGGTGCTTTCATTTGCTGTTATTTTTACAGAATAGAATAAAAAACCATTTTTTAAAAAACCATCCTTTTCAATTTCAACTTGCTTAGAAATAAGTTACAAGGTTGTCTGGGTGGTATCCATTTGTCGGCCATTGTCATTTGGTTTAGTGTGTTCATTTAGACTAATTATTTGTGGTGTGGTGTTTTAATAAAGATTTTATTTATCTATCTATAAAACAAGTTTCGAATGGGCACTGGTATAGCTTACTTTTTGATTCTCATTTCTCTTCTTGACTATCTGGTTTTGGTCCTTGGATCCTTGTCTTGGCTAAAACCACCTTACTGCGTCACTAATAAGGTTTACAATCGCAGTGCATTGCTGAACGCGTTAGATGCATGTCCGGCCGGCGCCGTGGTCCGGCTGGGAGTGGAGCGGGGATACATGGCGCAGCTGCTGACAGTGCAAAGAGCAAGGGGTGCGCGGGGAGGTGCGGCCTTCGCGTCTGCACTCAGGTTGCAGCCGCCGCAGTATCCGCCTGGTTAGTATTCATATTACTTTAGTTTTCAGATCTATGTAATAGGCAACAAATATTTTGAAAAAAAAAAAAAACTTTATAATGAATTTTGATGTAAAAATTTTGTTTTTAATTCCATTAAGTTTTTATTTCGTGCGTAAATGGGTTGTTGCATTGCGATTTTTTCATTTCGGTTTTTGGATAAGAATGAATTAAAATTCAGATTGAAATCCATTCCCAAAATTACATAATGTAACTTTCGTTATCATATTTAAAAATGTGGACGCAAATTAATAAAAACTCCTCAAAAACATTGTTCTCTCACTCCGATTTATCTTTTTTTTGTTTCCTTTCCTTCCATTTAAATGTTCAATGATCCCGGAGTACGTAGCCGTGTCACCAACATTACCAATTTCCCCCAGACGACAACCTATTCGCGCCAGAAGAACTCCCCGAGGAGTCGACCTCTGACTGGGGTTGCGTGACGTCACCGCGAGGGTTGGCGCTGGAGCTGGTGCCTCCGGTTCTGGCGTCTGCCTTCGGGGCGCAGCACACGTACGCTGGTGACCTGGATACAGCACTAATGGACCTTAGTGCGGTGAGAATAACTGATCATAGCTAAAGCCACAAAACAACCTAAATAGATTTTTGCTGATAATGTCAATCACATCATCTAAGGCACTGAAATGCACTGTAAGACAAACTGGAGGTTTACTCTAGAGATTTTTTTACCTGTACAAACTTCTCCAATGCTTTTGATGTAGTTGATCACACTTTGTTGGTTCAAAAATCGGCATTTGTGGTTCCTTGTTAAGGTGGTGCAACCGTTACTGACGGAAACGGTCCCAAATTGTAAAATAGTTCTTGGATTTCTTTTGGAACCAAGAACAGTTCCATTCGGCGTGCCACAGGGTTCACACCTGGGTCCGCTTTTCTTTGTTCTTGTTACTAACGACCTGTCTAGCACTTTAGAAATCCATTTCAAGTACTCTGTGATCATTTTTTTTATGAGAATGAATGACGTGACGAACTAGTCGTGCACCTGATGTTAAGCGATACGGCTTCCCATAACAGTTGCAGTGTCACTCGGAACTTTAAAATAATAAAGTTTCGCGTGTCACTGCACTGCGCACGTCATCCCGAGACATCACACAGTTTAGTAATCAGATTACTAGACTGTGTAATCAGGTCATAAAGTCTCGTTTGCCCAGTAATTTAATTAGCTACAATGCCCTTCAAACCGGAACACAGTAGTGCTTGCACACTACTGCTTGGCGGTAGAATAACTGGCAAAGCGGTGGTACCTACCTAGACGAACTTTGCAGAAAAAAGTCCTACCACCTAGTAAAACTGAACTGTACAGGTTTATTAGGTTGAGCAATGATATAGAAAGCTTACAACAGAACATAAATAAAATAGGTTAATGGTGTAAAAACAACAGAATGTCTCTAAGGCCTGCCGCACACGCTCGGTTTCCTGATCAGGTTTCCGGATTCGGAATTCAGATTTTGAATTCCGTGAAACATATGCGGCCGGCAGGAACATGAATTCCGAATCCGGAAACCTGATCAGCAGCCCTACCGCGTAAGCATTCTGGTAATGAACATCGCCTGCCATCCTGCTTGCGCCAATGTACAAGTCCTTGAGTGCGAGCAAGAGAGCACACGATTACGATTGCCACCGGGCTTACGCGGTAAGGTCACAGGAAACCGAGCGCGTGCGGCAGGCCTAAGTCCTTATATAATTTTAATTTTTGAGAATGACATTCAAACACGATATAAAATTGTTAATGAATAAATAATACAATACAATACTTCCAATTGCTTTGACAAATATTATAACCGCGATGTATTGCGAACAGTCGATAACGGAAGAAGTGCGCACGCTCCGGTCCTCGGGCGGGGCCCCGTGTCCGTACACGAACTGCGTGATATCGTTCCTGCAGCTGTGCGCGGGCACGGCGGGCGGCGCGCTGGGGCTCGCGCGCCGGCCCGCGCCCGCGGCCGCGCTGCTGCGCGTGCTGCTGCCGCTGCACGTGCCGCCGCTGCCTGAGGTGCGGTAGGTCGCTCCTGCGCCATAGCCCGCCCGCACTCGCGAGCTTTCCTGGGCCATTACTCTCTATGGAAACACAGATCCCACACGATTTGTAATCATGTCGTTATCGTGTCATGTTCAAATCGTATCACAGCGTTAGGAAAACCTTCACTTTACATTAAGTTATTTTTATTTTGATTAAAATATAACTATCTGCTCAACATATGTACTAAAGGTACTCTTTAGATTTGTTGATGTTTCCGAACGCATCTCGGTAAAAATGTGATGTTTGACAGTTCGAATCGCGCCAATTCCAAATTCATTTCGCGCGGCTTTGTTTTCGTTTCTTAAAGAATAGAATTTTGCAGAGTTCTTATGTAAGACAAGGAATTCGCGTGATTTCGAAGTAAGGAATCGATAGAGTATAACCGCAAATCAGATTTCCGAATTCGGCCGGAAATCGAATGTTAGTGTTATTCCGAACCGAAAAAAATCTAACATTCCGGACCGGCCGCATACGTCCCACGGAATCCCGAATCTGAATTCTTGATCCTGAAACCTAATCAGGAAACCGAGCGGGTATGGCAGCATATCCTTGTTGCAGCCGTCAGGGTGCTGATGGTGCTGCTACGGTTTTGTACCGCATCGAAGATGTTTAGAAAAGCCCGGGGGATTGTTTTTACACATCATCATCAACAGCCTGAAAATCTCTACTGTTGAACATAAGCCTCCATTACAGAGCGCCCCTTTAAACGGCTGCTTGCCTCAACCATCCATCGGGTCATGGGCTGCTTTTGTACCACCATATGAAAACGGTGCTTTTTCCTAATGCACAGGGTGTGGGCTAGTACCAACTGCATCCTGAAGGTATTGGCCGAAAGATTTGACTATCAATATTTTAATCAATGTTGCAGCATTCAGATTGACTAACAAATTGTTGATAAATTTATTTATTTTATTTTAAACTTCGTGGTTTTAACAACCTCGTCATTTATTAAATTGTCCAGGTTTTTTTTATGGATAAGTATCAGTAACTAATGACTAAAATTGTGTTTACTAACAATGAGTTGTCAATGCAAGTTTTAAAGTCACATTGGATTCAGTAAGATGATAATAATCCTTAACTCCCACAGATAGCATCAGCCCTCCTAGTCCAGTGCAAGGGTCTAACAGGCCCCGTGGTCTCCATACTCCAGGAGCTAGCAGAGAAAGGGGCGCATACAACTCTCGTCAAGTGCGAGTCGGACACGCCGCAAGTACCACCGCGAGCTACGAAGGACCAACTAGTTGCCTGTAAGATATCGCTTTGTTATAGTTTTAGGTTGTTAAATATTGGTGTCGATTGTTTTAAGTCCTAAACTAAATCTAATCTAGTCTAAAAATGTTGCTTCTCATAGATAAAAATGTCTAAAACTGTGATATTTTTAGAAAACTCAAATCTGGTTTAGTTTTTTGTACATAAGAATCCGTAGCGTCACAGATTTTTCTTTAAAATAAAAATATAGTCCTATTTTTTTGGATTCGATAGATATAACGTACAATTAATTTTAAATTGATAACATTCAAATCATTTCACCAATTTGAGCAGCGTCTCAAAATGGCGCTCTCTGGGGGCGGCCTATGTGCAGCAGTGGACATCTACAGGCCGTTGATGGTGACGATGATGAAAGCATCTGACCACTATCTCACTTGATAGAAAGTTATGATGCATGCTTACTTAGAAAATGCCTGTTCCAATTATCCTCGCCTCGCAATTTCACAAATTCACTAATTTTTCTATTTTTTTTTTGCGGACAGTGTTAGAATCCGCAACTCCAAGCACCCTGGAGTCCATTGGCAACAAGATTATAGAAACGCAAGACACGAACCTGATCGTCGAAGTCATATCACATCTACTCGAGAGAAACCAAGATGGGTACTACGAGTCTAAGGTTAGTCAGACATCAGTCGCAGAAAAATTTGTCAAAACGTCTGTTTAAATCGGCACTCGGTTGTTTCATTTGTGTGGATAATTTTCTGGATAATAAATAACCTTTGTGATGCATTGTAGTTTATTATAAAATACATACTTTGATTTTATCGATGCTTTAAGACATTTGATGCAATTGTAAAAGATTTAATAAAAACCGTAATTTTTGCATGTCTATGTGAAAATTCCGTCAACATGTTACTACTTACATAATGCAATAAAGAAAAAAAAATCATCCTGAATGGTTTGGAAACATCCAGTTTCGAACACCATAACATACCAATTTAAGGTCACCTTGTATATTTCTGTAAGATATTGAAAGAAAATAAAGAAATTTTAATTCTTTTATTTAAAAAGATCGTACGAAACGCTCTATTGGGAGAAGTGACGTCCGTAGCAGTGAGGGCTGTACTTTTTGGCTACCCATAGCATCAAAAGATGTATCGACATTCCCGATCACGACATACTAAATGCGTATATTTTTCCTCTGTTGTGGCATACAGATAAAATACGAGGGTACTCCGTTACCGGCGCACGTGTTCTCATCGCGCGGGCGCGGCTGCGGCCTGCTGCTGGACTGGCTCTCGGAGCTGCAGCGGGAGACGCATCCTCAGGGGCAGGTGGGTCACTGAACCTGGAGTCCTATGGGCACTCTCGGGATGCTCCGCTGCCGGTGTTTATGCAAAGCCTCGCTTTTGTATCAGCTAGCATTCTAGATTCTAGTCTCATCATCAGCCGGGTGACGTCCATTGCTGAACTCATATTCTTCTTCCCTCATACTTCCTTCCCCCTTCTTCCCCCATAGAACTCGCCATTTTGACCGGCTTCTTGCGGTTTGCATCCATCAGCTCCCTGTGGTGCTGTCGGTTCACCTAGTAGAGCCCTAAGCTGCGTCTTCTGGTTCGTGGTCACCACTTGAGATTCTAGCTTCCCCGTCGGTTGTCAGTTCTGCGAGCGATGCGGCTAGCCCCACTGTCATAAAATACAAATTCATACGTTTAAAATATGAGAAGATTGTCCCCTTGCTATAGCAGCTCACAAACTATCAGACATGTCCCAAAGCCACAGCTCGATGCCCTTCGCCATCCTCGGATGGTCTGTCTTCTTTTGACACGGTCTATCTGACGTGGAGACGGATGCGGCGGAAGATCTAAGAAGTCTTACTGTCCGGTAATAATGGTCAGTTTGTAATGTACTGCCAGTTCAATCGGGCGCGAGTGAAATCCGCCGGATGCGTCCGATAGTTTGGTTGTGTGCACAGATGCACCTGATGTTCGAGGCGGGCGGCGCGGCGTGGCGCCCCCTGCTGGTGACGCTGGTGGCGCACCGCGCCTCCTGGCGCACGCTGCACACCTGCCTCGACACGCTGCTGCAGCCTCAAGGGTCAGTGGGACACCTCATGTTACTCAACAGTTGTACTTTACTGACATTTCGTTTCCAATTCTACTTGTGAATATGACATACATTCTCTGTCTCGGGTTTCTGTTTATATGATTATTTCTATAGGAACTGGTCTCCAAGCGCGGTCCTAGACTTTGCCGAGACCCTAATTGGAAGTCCACGCTTGTGGCAGGGCCGCGACAAGGCTACGCCCAAACATGCCGTCCAAGAGGACACGCTGCGCCTTAAATACTCACAGGTATAATCTACGACAGTGAGAAAGATTTTAGATTTTTACTAGCATAATCGATCGAAGAATCATGTCTAATATGAACAGTATAGGTGACAACATTGACCCCTACGCAACGCTAGCATTAGAAAACCTAAATTCGAAACAGATTTCGTTGACAACAATTTCAATACGCCGTCCAATGAAAATATTATCGATTCACGTGCTAACCATCTACGCAAGCCTGCTCGAAAACAATATAAATTAAAATAGCACATAGTCCACCGAGTCGAAAGCTTTAGCCATATCTCTACATATAACATTTTACAATTGAAACTTTTTAGATTTTCGATTTTGTTAGCATAATATGAATGTGTAGCTGGAGGCGGTGGTCCGGTACGTGATCCTGGAGGCGGAGGCGGCGCAGCGGTCCGGCGGGATGGAGGGCATGCGGCGGCGCGCGGAGGCGCGGCTGCCGCTCGTGCTGCGCTGCTGCGGCCGCGCGCCCCGCCTGCTCGCCGCCGCCCGCGCCGCGCGCCGCCAGCCCGCGCTGCTCATGCTGCTCTACATGCAGGTGTGTCACACCACACCACACCACACCACACCTGTCTCTGCGGCCGCGCGCCCCGCCTGCTCGCCGCCGCCCGCGCCGCGCGCCGCCAGCCCGCGCTGCTCATGCTGCTCTACATGCAGGTGTGTCACACCACACCACACCACACCACACCTGTCTCTGCGGCCGCGCGCCCCGCCTGCTCGCCGCCGCCCGCGCCGCGCGCCGCCAGCCCGCGCTGCTCATGCTGCTCTACATGCAGGTGTGTCACACCACACCACACCACACCACACCTGTCTCTGCGGCCGCGCGCCCCGCCTGCTCGCCGCCGCCCGCGCCGCGCGCCGCCAGCCCGCGCTGCTCATGCTGCTCTACATGCAGGTGTGTCACACCACACCACACCACACCACACCTGTCTCTGCGGCCGCGCGCCCCGCCTGCTCGCCGCCGCCCGCGCCGCGCGCCGCCAGCCCGCGCTGCTCATGCTGCTCTACATGCAGGTGTGTCACACCACACCACACCACACCACACCTGTCTCTGCGGCCGCGCGCCCCGCCTGCTCGCCGCCGCCCGCGCCGCGCGCCGCCAGCCCGCGCTGCTCATGCTGCTCTACATGCAGGTGTGTCACACCACACCACACCACACCACACCTGTCTCTGCGGCCGCGCGCCCCGCCTGCTCGCCGCCGCCCGCGCCGCGCGCCGCCAGCCCGCGCTGCTCATGCTGCTCTACATGCAGGTGTGTCACACCACACCACACCACACCACACCTGTCTCTGCGGCCGCGCGCCCCGCCTGCTCGCCGCCGCCCGCGCCGCGCGCCGCCAGCCCGCGCTGCTCATGCTGCTCTACATGCAGGTGTGTCACACCACACCACACCACACCACACCTGTCTCTGCGGCCGCGCGCCCCGCCTGCTCGCCGCCGCCCGCGCCGCGCGCCGCCAGCCCGCGCTGCTCATGCTGCTCTACATGCAGGTGTGTCACACCACACCACACCACACCACACCTGTCTCTGCGGCCGCGCGCCCCGCCTGCTCGCCGCCGCCCGCGCCGCGCGCCGCCAGCCCGCGCTGCTCATGCTGCTCTACATGCAGGTGTGTCACACCACACCACACCACACCACACCTGTCTCTGCGGCCGCGCGCCCCGCCTGCTCGCCGCCGCCCGCGCCGCGCGCCGCCAGCCCGCGCTGCTCATGCTGCTCTACATGCAGGTGCGCTGCCTCATATCGCCACTCTCCACTCCATGTGGAGCGGTCCTACTCCCCTGTCGCGTAACTCTTCTGGGCATGGACTTCGCGACGATTTACATAAGTGTGAGCTAGAGACCACACAATCACTGTCTCCATCAGACTTACATGATAAAGCCCCTGGTCGTCACGAAAAGTTGTGGCTGTTCTACCGGTATATTGCAGGCACGCATCAAATTATTATTTATTTGTACTAAATATTTTTAAATTAAAGTTCTGCATAGATTAAATTTCCGCGCATTATTTGAGAAAAGCACTATACAAGCCTCGGCCACAACTACGCATTGATGGACTTACGTATGTGTGCCTAGGCTTCGCCTCGGCCCACATTTACACGTTCGTCTATCAATGCCTCTGTTGCTGGCCGCTGCAGTAATGTACTATTGCTTTCTCCTAAAAATCTGAGAAAAAATAAATATGAATAATTTAATTTATCCATTAAAATTACAATGGACTTGCTATGTCCTTAAATGGTAATTCGCAAAGAGCCCAAGGCTACGACTAAAACCCCTTTTTAACTCATCAGCAATATTACAATTTTGAGTTTTGGCCGGAAAGCAGAAAAGTTCACGTTGTTGCATTGTATTATTTCTCAAAACTTGTGCTTTTTCCAGTGTTAATGTTTAAAGTTGCCACCACTTTACTGGAGCATGACCTAGACTGGACTATGACTTAGACTTGACTTAATGTGAAATATTCATAACTGAAAAATTATAATACTTGACACTGGCTAAATACACTATGTGTGAAGCCAATATATAAGAAGAAAAAAAAATATTACAATTTTTGAACGAATTGTATCCATCGTTAATGGCACAAAACGTCCCCGTCAAAGTCCGAAAACCATCTTCTCGTATCTTCAAAATATTTCCACTTAATCCTTATCTCTCCAAGAGCAATAGGACTGTCTTTCCAAGCAATCGTCATAGGTAAATAATAGAGTACGTCATGGTCCCAGGTGCCAAAGATCCGCCAGCTCCTGCAAGAGTGCGAGGAGCGTCCTCCCGTGCAGTCCCCGCTGCAGATGACGCCGGCGCTGCGCTCCGCCACGGCCAGCTCCACCAGTGCTACAGACAAAGTTTCACACACCATCCTTACGGCCATCCCACAACACCAGCCACACAACAAGGACCATTCGCAGAAGTAAGGCATTTTTCAATAGCTGAATCCTCACTGCCATCTCGCAACATCAGCTACACAACGATCAGTCGTAAAAGTAAGGTGTTCCTTAACTCTAGGCCCATAACAAGGACTAGTTGCAGAAGAAAGGTATTCTTTGACAACTGAATAGTGGAGTTCATACCGGCTGATCTATAGCGTTCAGATCTTTCTCTCCTTTGCTTGTTTCCTCCGTGAATCCATTGGAATGCCGTATTCATGTATAGGAAAACCAACCGCTTATTTAAACAGAATTATTCATCAAGTCTTGTTGTTGGTTCTGTCATACATTTTATTTATTTATTTATTATTTGGAAAACAAACAGCTTTATAACATATACTATAGCTCAAAACATGGTAGCAAACTAGCCTTTAACAGTTTTCATAAGTAGAACATTATTTATAATCCAGTTGAACTTAATGATTAAATTAGTAATTATAAGTACTTAACATAATATATAGACCGAATGAAAGTATGATAACAATTAAGAGATCATATACCTACCTACCAGAAAAAGGAAACGGTGGAACAGGGAAAGGTGAAAAGAGAAATGGGAGGAGGGAGGGGGTAAACCCATATCAATCTATAGAACTTGAGAGTTGAGAAAACAGTCAAACCATAGGTTAGTCATCAAAAAATGTTGTTGTGATATAATTTTTAAAGAAATTTGGTCTCGATGCAAATAAATCAACACCCTTAGAATAGTTGCAGTTAAAATTTTTGTATGCTCGAACAAAATAAGAATTTTGTCTATAATTAGACATGTATCCACTTGAAGCATAAGGTAGTTTCGCCCGGTAATAGTACGAGTGGGTACCTGGAGCTGGTGTCAATAAAGAGTTCATCTACTTATTAATGTAATCACAGAAATATATATGGGCTGGGAATGGGAATTACGGTCTCACTGCTGTGAACTGGGCGTTCTCTCATAGGGAGCGCGTAGGTCGCGATTTGATCCACGCTGCCGCTGGCCAAATTAAGTTTAATGGTTCCGGGTTTTTGGTGTTGTTGAAGATGTCGATTTTGTCACGCCAAGTTCAGGTAAAGGTTAATGGAGACTTGGGTTTTCGGTGTTGTTGAAGATGTCGGTTGTGTCCGGCAGGATATGGCGCATGGAGTCGGGCGTGCGGGCGGTGTGGGCGCGCGCGGCGGGCGCGGGCGCGCGCGCGCTGCCGCTGGCCGCCGCGCTGCTGCGGGGCGCCTCCGCCGGCGGGCACAAGCAGCACCAGTACCTGCTGTCCGCGCTCGAGGCCATGCCGGACGGGGAACTGTTCGCGCCCAACGCCAGGTGGCCTCCACACTGTTCAGAGCGATTCTGTTACTTGCGTATTTGCCAAATCCATTGATACGCGAGACAATTTTGGCGATTTTATTACCTTCTTCTTTAGCTTCTCTATTCTTGTTGATGTCGTGACCATAATATATCTTTACACATTCACACCTTCTCGCACAGTGGGGGAGTGTAGCCCAAAAGTACCGTTTTCTCTTTAGGAAAATATTCCAATAATACAATGTGATTACAGCTCTGAGTTGGAGAACATCCTGGAATGTTTCCTGAACCTGTCCCGTCAGACGGGCGGTCGGGACGGCGGCACCACGCACCGCATCGCCGCGCTCCTACGGCGTCACCTCGCCTGCTGCCCGCAGCGGGCCGCCGCCTTGCTGCACCACCACCAGGCTACTGTGCAGTGAGTCAACATCATCATCATCACCCCGAAGACGTCCACTATTGAACATAGATCTCCCCCATAGATTGCCATCTTGAGCGGCTGCTCGCCTCCTGCATCCATCGGCTCCCCTTGGTTTTCACCAGATCGTCGGTTCACATAGTTGGGGGCCGGCTGGCCTACGCTGCGTCTTCCGGTTCGTGATCGCTACTCGACCTTTCTTCCCCATCGATTGTCAGTTCCACGAGCGATGTGGCCTGCCCATTGCCATTTCAACATGCTATTCTAAGGGATATATCGGTCACTCTCCTTATTGCGGACAGTGCAGTGAGTACACAGGAGTAGTTACCTGCCTCCTGCCAGCAGTGGTATATGTATAGTGCGGACTGTCGGCAGGTCGATCCCCGCGCTGCAGACGCTGCTGACGGCGGACCCGGCGGCGCCCGCCTCCGCGCTCCCGCCGCCGCACGCGCTCCTAGCGCTGCAGCGGCGGGACGACACGCCGGAGAACTTGCACTCGATGCTGCAGGTCAGACACGTCTACATCCCACAGCTTCGTGCAGCGCTGCCACCGCTGACGGCGCACGGGTGGTCCAATCTTTTCATTTCGTCATGGTCTATGTTTCTGATTAATACGGCAAACGTGTTATCCTTGTGAAATGCATTGTTATGATAAATTACAATACTTGATACTGGCTAAATACACTATGTGTTGATTATGGTAATGTTGTTCCGTATGTATAACGTTGGTGGTGCGCGCAGGAGGTGGAGACGTGGGGCAGCCGGCGGGGCGGCGCGTGGGGCGGCGCGGCCGTCGCGGGCCGCGTGCTGCGCGCCGCCGCGCCGCTCGCCGCCTCCCCGCACGCGCCGCTGCGCCGCGCCGCGCTCGCGCTGCTGCACAAGCTGCTGCCGTGCGTGCCCGACACCAGGCCCGGTACGTACCCACACCAGGCCCGGTACGTACCCACACCAGGCCCGGTACGTACCCACACCAGGCCCGGTACGTACCCACACCAGGCCCGGTACGTACCCACACCAGGCCCGGTACGTACCCACACCAGGCCCGGTACGTACCCACACCAGGCCCGGTACGTACCCACACCAGGCCCGGTACGTACCCACACCAGGCCCGGTACGTACCCACACCAGGCCCGGTACGTACCCACACCAGGCCCGGTACGTACCCACACCAGGCCCGGTACGTACCCACACCAGGCCCGGTACGTACCCACACCAGGCCCGGTACGTACCCACACCAGGCCCGGTACGTACCCACACCAGGCCCGGTACGTACCCACACCAGGCCCGGTACGTACCCACACCAGGCCCGGTACGTACCCACACCAGGCCCGGTACGTACCCACACCAGGCCCGGTACGTACCCACACCAGGCCCGGTACGTACCCACACCAGGCCCGGTACGTACCCACACCAGGCCCGGTACGTACCCACACCAGGCCCGGTACGTACCCACACCCGGGCGGTTATTCTCTATGGAAACACAGATTCCTCACGATACGAAACCGCGTCGTTATCGTGTCTTGTTCAAATCGTGTCACAGCGTCAGATATACCTTCACTTTACATTAAAGTTATCTTTATTTTGAATAAAATATATTGACATAAGTGGTCATATCTTTTGATGTGTTGATGTTTCGGAACGCGTCTCGGTAAAACATACGATTTTTAACAGTCAAATCGCGCCAATTCCAAATTCATTTCGCGCGGTTTTGTTTTCGTTTTATAAAGAATACAGTTTCGCAGATTTCTTATGTAAGACAAGGAATTCGCGTGGTTTCGAAGTAAGGAATCGATACGGAATAATGGCCCTGGCCCGGTATGTACCCACGCCAGAGCCCCAGTTCTCTATCGATTCTTTACTAGACTTGGTAACTCATGAGAGAAAGTGAAACGTATATAAAAATGAAACGTTTCACTTCAAGTGAACTAATCTCTCACCAGCTCACTTGCTTTTAAAATATATACTACTCAATACTCAATACTCATTTATTCATAAACTATGTTTACATGTCATAACAGGTCAATATGAGCAATAATAATAATAATAATTAACATAGAAAATCAAATAATAATATAGTAATAAATTACCATGTCCACCGTTAAATAATATGTCAAATAAAAATGTCAAATAAAAGTGTAAATATCAATATAAATTTAAATAAAACAATGTCAAGAGATAAAATAATACGATTTCCTAATTATAATAATGTCAAATTTGGCAATTATTTCAAATAATACAGATACATTATTTAATTACGCTATAATTTCATAAATTCTTCGAAACTGTAGAACGTTTGCTCGACAAGCCAGCGTATCAGTCTGGTTTTGAACGAAGCCAAGCTGTGAGCGGAAACTACGTCACCAGGGAGTCGGTTATAGACATCGGGACCCATAACATGGGTCAGTTTGCAAGACTTGGCGAGGGAGCGTGGTACATAGACGAGCTTGTCCGCATTGCGGGTGCTGTAAGAGTGCCTGTCGCCGTATTTTTTATACATATTGGGGTGATCCTCACATACACTGCCGCTTGAAATATTACGATTGAATATATCACTAGCTCACTAGTTTTATGATTCATTTTCGAGTTGATTACTAAATGACTACTGAGCTGGGTGGTGCATGAATGGGACTTGTGAGCGAGCCACTCAGGCAGGTAGTCGGGCGAGGCGTCCTGAAGCCATGTGAGAGAGAGAGAGATAAGTAGCTATAGCTGAAAGAGATCATATAACACTCTGTGAAACCCTCTAGCTATATGTTTCTGTGTATCTTTATGTCGCTCAGGAAAAATTTACGAGATAAGACGAAAGACTTGTTCATTCACTGAGCTCAGCAGGGGCCGGAGTGGACCACCAGGGGTTTCATTCCGCCTTTATAATGACAACGGAACACTTTTCCACTGTACGATGTATCCGTATATAAAATGATAAGACCGAGTTAGTGAGAAAAACTGTATATTTACTCCCAAAATCCCCGTGTGCAATGCTTGCATCGTACATCCACCGTCTATATAATAGTTCGATTAACGCTGTAGGTCACCCACACCCAACCCTATTTGGATGGCTTTTATGTCATTACACCAAAATATCTACGTATGCTTTTTTTTTAACATGCCAGCCCTAGTCTCATGCATGGCATCCATAATGTGCAACTAAGATGTTCAGTTTTTGAAATAAATAAATAAATATTTCCAAACAGCTTTAATCTGGACGTGAACTGTTACTTTACTAGATGAACATGATGATTCGTTAACATCGGAAAAATATGCGAGCCTATCTAACAGGGCTAAAAGAGACAAAACAGCTTTGCACCACGTCACGGGGTGGTTTGCCATGACTATACTTGCTGTCTTGCTGGCTGCTGCTATAACTATTTGAGCTGTCGACACAAAATCGCTCGCAGAACTGACAACCGATGGGAAAAAAAGGTTCTCGAGTGGCGACCACGAACCGGAAGACGCAGCGTAGGCAGACCCCCCACTAGGTGGACCGACGACCTGGTGAAAACCGCGGGGAGCCGGTGGATGCAGGAGGCGAACAGCCGCTCAAAGTGGCGCTCTCTGGGGGAGGCCTATGTTCAGCAGTGGACATCTATGGGCTGATGATGATGATGATGGCACAAAATACCCCCATCAAAATTATTTATTCAATTACTAATTAATTACTACACAATAAGCTTACAGTATAAACCGAACGGATCTGGATCATATTGAGACCATGTTAAACCCATAGATCAGCCCTTAGCAACCATACATTTTATAACACACACATTGCAATAACTTCATCACAAAACATACCTGAATACAAACAGCGTCCACACTCACAACCACTGAACTCTATTATACTAGAGATCAGTGCCCACAATACATCATATCATTCCTACACATCACACCTAAAAATAAATAACGTCCATATCACCCCGCAGGTCTCCAAGCGATCCTGGAATGCCTGGACTCAAACTTACCCGAGGTGACCCAGTCCGCCTTAGAACAGCTCCCCGAACTGGTGTGCGGGCTGCAGGAGCATGCAGCGAGACTCCTAGCGAGGGTCTTCGAGCTCGGAGTACAGTCCAGGCATCCGGTCGAGGCATGTCTCTCCAAGTGTGTGCTAGCTGTTAACATGCAACGGGGGTGCTGATGCGGTTATAAAGATGACTAAAACAAAAAGATCTCGCTTTCGCGCTTTCGGTACACACAGGTCAAGAAAAAAATTACTTTAGCGCCCCGATAGAGAGAGAGACACGTTTCTCAACACTTATCAGTTATTAACGCCAAACGTTATTTAGAGATAGTAACACAGAGCTATGAAACAAGTGACGCTTCGCCTATACAGGAAGCGTTTTATTTTTGTTCTGTGAATAGTAAAATCCAGCTTGTAAGCCATTCCTCAGCGTATTAAATCTAATGTTTTCTAAATCACAATAAAGATGTATGTACTGATAACGTTCCTTACTACTGGTGCTGCTACTGTTGTTTTCGGAAACGCGAGGCTTGATTAGTTACATTGCCTTTTATTTGTATAATTAGGAAATGAAGGTTGGTAATATACCCGCTTTGATAAACGAAGTGATTTACATTATTGACAAAAATATTGTAAATCTAGTTTTAGGGCCAACACCAAAGGGGTAGAAATGCACACCAGTTTAAAAATTGCAGTTCGGATGCAGTTTAACATAGCTGCATCGAAACTGCAAACCGACCGTGCAGTCCACTTGCAGTTGGCGCGCAGTTCTAATGACGGCACACTGACTGTTAGCTAGTTGATTGATTTAACAGCACTTCACATGACATGATTTGCAACTTAGCTTGCAGTCAGTTGTACATGTGGTAAGATTTAAAGACTTATTGGAGGTGGTATTATGGAGCCCCACTGTGGCCGAGTTTCCAGCTGATGTGGATTACCTTACATCTTTCAAAGATAATAGAATACCGTGCACAATTACTTACACCGTGTTTGACCTAATGGGATGGGTTTGATAACCCGTATACAGGTGTAATTTAATTCATTCGCATAAATTGAGCCCATGATAGTATATCATTTATAGATGATTATTAAAGAGTAAAGAGTGTAAAAGACAATATTTTTATTGAAAATTATGAAGATTGCCGCGGCGCCTAACGCAGTTGGCACGGATGATTTTGATACATTTAAACGTTTTTATACCTTGTATGTACTAATTAAAAAACGTACTTCATTATTTTAATTAAATGTTGTATTGTAACATTTGATTAAGTAAGTCAGTCCATTTTTTGGAGTTGTTATTATTACCAAACTAATGTGATAGAATTCAAAAATTTTGGTCCACACGTGACCGGTATCAGGAGTAGATACCTAGTTTCAAAGGATGCTAATGAATTCAATTACACCCAGTATATGCAGATTCAGAGATATTTAAGTCAGAGTGAAGTTGGATTTAGGTTATGCCAATTTTTTCCTTAATTGTTTAACATATTAGGAACACAACTAAATATGACAATTTACTCATTTTTGAACTCGGCCTTATTATAATTTGAACAGAATTTCGAAATCTAAATAATTCTAATTATACAAGGTGACCTTGAATTAGTAAATTATCCCGAAATGGGGGGGACTGGGACCATGATACCCTACAAGTTGTGAGAGCCTTACTTGAAACTGGGTGTTTCCAAATTTCCATAGTAAAAAATAAATCCACCCGCAAAAATGCACGTTCTATCGCTACGAGAGTTACAAAATACTATAAATTCATTTCTAAACACAGGTCGTTAAACTCATTTATGTGCACTCGGTCAATGACGAAGTTCAACCACCCAGCTGCGCTAAGGCTATTTTCGAACGTAAACTTTACATGGCATTTCTTCAATTAAAAACTATTAATTTAGTAGTCGAAGAAACATTGTCTACCTTGGGGTGTAGATTTACCCCCTTTCGGGATAATATATCAATTCAAGGTACCTTGTATTTGTGTAGTAGATTTTATAATTAGGTTATTCTAAGGTCAATCCTGTATTACATCCTGCAAATTTGTAAGACTGTATATTGTATAATTAAAACAAATATTGCAGTTAAATACTCGTTTTATTTGATAAAATTCGGCTTATTTTAATTAATAATTACAACAATGTACGTTAAATTGACAATAGTCAAATTCGTATATAAAAACCCCTTTGGTATGAAGTATGAATCTCAATTTGTAAAATAAACTTAATAATACTTCAGAATAAAATAAATAATCTGCAACATAAGCACTAGAGACCCGCACTCCAAGCAATAACATCAGTCCAAAGGTTACATTCCCAACTATCACCAGTCGTTGGATCCCAGGTCTTGGAATAGTTTGTCCTTGATTTTCGGCTTGGGGTCTTCTGTGATCTTTGTATCTACTGCTCCAACTTGACCGAGGATGTACTCAAACTCTACAAAGAAAAAGAGCAAGTATTATAGTTGTGCAGAAATTGCTCTTGATTTTGTGTCACATTTTCTATAACTACCAAGAGGAGGAAATAGCATGGTTTTTTCATTTCTCCTATATCAGAAGAGTATCGTCATATTTTAGGTTTAGCTTTAGATAGTGATGACACAGAATCTACTCCAACATTAATATGTTTATTTGTAAGAGGTTATATTGTAAAGTGGAGATTATGTATTATGTGAATATTTGGACAAATTATTTGGCAACTTGTAGTTGACTATGCCATCTCTTGTTCTTACATTTTATAACTCTTACTATTTTAGACAGAAGAGAATGGGAATACTATATACAACTCATTTCTGTTCCTTCCACAAGGAATGACGTGAGCGTAGAAATTTAGAAATGCACCTTTTTACAATCTGAAGCCTATCATTTTCGCTAAAAACAGAAAGACACTTGGCAAGTTGGGATAAGCCTATGAAAGTAAGATATGTACCATCACAAGTCAAGGCAGTGCCCCTTAGTTCCTGAGGTCCAATGAATTGCTTCTTCATGTCTCCCTCAAAGTAAATAAAGACACTGGGCAGGTTCCTCTCTGGGAAGTTAGGGATGCAGGTCTGTGCTATAGCCTTCAGGAACTTGGTGTATGGATACCGTGCGGCCAACTGACTCATGTGCTGATTGATTAGAGCACACTGTTGGATACTGAAACGGTACAAGATCTTGTATAAATGGATGGTTATTTGTTTGTGTGTTACTCTAATAACAATTGTTGTGCCCAACAGGGTCCATAATGATACCCATGCTTGATTACACTATCTAATGTTACATAATGGAATGCAATAAACATTTGTATTTGTACATCAATACTGGAGTACTGATTTGTATGTAATATTACAACAAAGGAGACCAACATGATATTATTGAAAAAAAAGAAGTCTCCACTAAAAAACCTAGGTGAAACCAGGTGCTGCTGGTGGTCTAGTGGAGCTGATAGTAACAGGTTTAAAAGTCAAAGCCACACTACATTGTGAGTATCTTTACTTCAGCTATTCCAGTTTTTGCAGTATTAATGGAACATCCAGTAACATGGTTAAAATGTAGCCCATATGAATCATTCAATGGTTTCTAGAAAAACCCTGTTTTTATAATACATATTTTTTCCACTTACCCCTGCTTGTACAAGTGTATGACAACCCAGATGCCCTGTCCTGCTTTATTGACTTCCTGTACATAATCCTGCCCTGACACTTCCCTGACATCTCCAAACCGAGGTTTCTCCGAGAGCCGCTTCAGCTCTGCTATTCTTCTTTTTCTGTATTCTTCTATAACTGCCTCATCTTCTGAATCTTCCAGCTCATCAAGACCATCTAAGTCTAGTTCTGACAGTTGCTTGTCCTCTAAAGAAAAGGGTAATCTTACAGATAGAAAACTTAATTACATGCTATAGTAATACGTAAAAGGCTAGTATTGTGGAAAACCATATAATAGTACAGTAATTATGTGTAAAGGTTGGTGGTTATGTGAATAGAAATTAGATTTATAATAGAAATCCTAGCTTAGTTCCTATTACTGAGTTTTAATGTTATCCAAGTAAATAATCATAAGAATGTGACAGCAGGGAAGAAATTGTTCTAGAGTGCCGGTCACGCATCGTAGGCTAGCCCCCCACTAGGTGGACCAACAATCTGGCGAAAACCTCGGGAGCCAATGGATGCAAGAGGCAAGCAGCCACTGTGGCGAGGCCTATATTCAGCAGCGGACGTCTTTAGGCTGTTGACGATGATGATGATGAATCATAATAAAATCACATAATTATATTAATCAATGGCAACAGGTGTTCACATAACCTCTACAACGATAGCATTTAGATAGATGCTATCGTTGTAGAGGTAGAGCTAGTAGGTACTAACTTTCAGCCTGTTTGTTTGCGATAGTCTGTTCTATCATATTAACAATCTGTTCTTCTGATATCTCCTTCTCCTTGGGAGGGATAATTCCTTTAGCTCTGAGGACATCGTTCCACTCTGTGTCTTCATTTGGATTCTAAAAATAAACACCAAAATTTACGATAATTTTAACGAATAGCTCTGTTTCATAGGTAAGAATCGAAAATCGGGGCATATAGGCGTGTTTACCTGCATAGCTGTAATTATAATCTTTTTTCAGAAAAACAAAATTTTTTACAGTTTTTTGGTAAAATAGGGTTGCACACAGACACAGATCCGATCGATTTTTGGATCGCATCCATATCCACAGGTTAGGTAGTGATACTAAGTATTGGATCGAAACCATGCGATCTGAAATTCCAAATTGCGGATCGATTCCACCCCTCAAGTATTGAATCACGGTCCAAATATTGCAGTTGGCACGAAATGTAATGTTGGTCTATATATTATGTATGTGTGGTCAATCAAAATACGATTTGGATGTTTAGTTGGTTTAATCATGTTGCAAAATGTCGGTATTTAACATCTTAATTACTGTTAGTGACGATGGGCGGTAGGTAGAATATGATTTTTAAGAAATAGGTAATGCACTATGTAGGGTAGGTGGGATGCAAAATAACGAATACTTTATCATCTAATGCATTGTTTCGTTGTGTAGCTTTAAGCAGCAAGCCTACAAGGTGACCTTGAATTGCTATGTTATCCCGAAAGGGGGTAAATATACACCGCTCGGTTGACAATGTTTCTTGTACGACTTTACTAAATTAATAGATTTTCATCGAAGAAATGCCATGTAAAGTTAACGTTTGAAAATAGCCTTAGCGCAGCTGGGTGGTTGAACTTTGTCCTTGACCGAGTGCATATAAATGAGTTTAACGACCTGTGTTTAGAAATGAATTTATGGTGTCTTGTTAACTCTCGTAGCGATCGCACGTGGAATTTTGAAGGTGGGTTTATTTTTTACCATGAAGGTTTAGAAACACCCAGTTTCAAGTAAGGCTCTCGGCTTCAAGTAAACTTGTAGGGTATCATGGTCCCAATCCGCCCCCTTTCGGGATAACATACCAATTCAAGGTCACCTTGTATTCCTTAAAATATTACCGCCTTAAAAATTAAGTATGGTTTATTAAAACCATCAGATAGAAAAGGAAGTATTTAAATGTTGTATTTTCATGCGATTTTTGGATCGGTGTTTTGAAGATCGGATCAATCGGATACTATCCGATCCACAAAATCGGATCGAGCTTATAAAAAGCCATCCCTATTTGGTAATAGTTTTTTTTACCGTAATATGACACCGGAAACTTGAGTGTTGCCAAGTCAAAACAAAGCGAGTCACCAAGTAATTTTTCTTTCACGGTAGTGTAGCGTTTGTTTGTATAGGGGTCTTCGGACATTTATAAATGGAGAAGGTAAGGCTGCGCGTACTCCTCTACTGGTCATGTGGCGCTTTTGGTCATACACATTATCATAGTGTGCGTGTAATTACTACGTAACAACGCTGTATTTATAACTGTGTGCTTATTTTAAGATGCTATGCAAGTGTGCAGCTTGCGTTTACATGCGTGATTTACGTGTGTGCTATGCGTGCTGACCTCGTCCCCCGTAAAAATCAGCAGAGAATAATGTTTGCTGATTATAACGTTGACATCTCCATTGCTTAAGTGCTCGAAGAGGGTAAGTATAATGGAAATGGCTCATTGATAGAAGAGCAGGTATTTATTAATTAAGAGCATTTATCAATAGTTGCACAACCGCTCATCACAGTATGTCGCTGACATACTGTGTTAATGAGCCAAAGCCAGATGAAAACATCTTTCTAGTAACCAAACAGCATCTATTATCATAATGTTTTTTTCTATACCTGTCTCTGTCTACATCTAGAGTATTAAATTTATATATTCAAGTCATAACTTATTTTATGATCTAATTAGCCATTCTGTGGCTAAATTATTACGCCATATGCACTTTTATGAGGTACTAACAGAAAGGACGTTATTCCATACTAGACAATAGTAATTGAGGAGTTTTATTTAAAAAACAACCTGTTTCGGCTTCTGTCACTAGATGGCGTACTAACGACGTATTTCAAACACGGTTGTAGTTTCAATACACAGAGTACAAGGAAATGTCAAATTCAGTTGAGTGAATCACAGAGTACGTTGTCGATTTGTCGATAGAAAGCCATTAAAGTATATGTCTTCCATAAAATAAGGATAGGATATTAAATTCAATACATAATTATCTTAACAATTACAGAACTTAAAACCCCCATTTTACCGCCATCTATCGGGCCTTTATAAAATTACATTTTTTTAAATAATGCCTCATTTTATTAGAATAGCAGAACCGGTTTAATAGGCACGATGACTAAAATTTTTTTTATTTATGGATAATTTAATTATATTCCTCAAAAGATAAACATTTGTGAAAACAAAAAATGACCAAGTTACAAGTATTTTAAAAACCGGAATAGAAAGAGATAGCTCAAACGGCCAGTGACGTCAGAAGGAGGTCGTTATAGTACCTCATTACTAAGCTGTGGTAGCCTTTCATACAAACTCTTTGGCATGTGACGTCACGAGCAGACTTTTCATAGTAACTGCGGGGGCGCCCTGTTTCGCGAGAAAGGGACAGGAGATACCTCCTGTAGAAACTTTAAAAGCTTATTACTCCGTGATTTATTTACCAATTTTGCTTATTTTTTCAATTATTGCATTCATTTATAATCTTCTTTATGAAAGTAATATTTACTTGTTCATTTTTAATAGTAGTCATCATGCCTATTCTAAATAAAGTACCTAGCGTAAATGGCGGCCAATCACCCATATCAATTTTTGGTCGTCCCTATACTTCTCGAGGTAGCCTAAAACGCGTAAAAACGCATATGTTGGTGAAACTGGAACTGACTGTCACTTATGACATTGACAGTAACATGAAAACCGAATTTGACAGCTGCAGTTCATTAAAGTAAATCTTTTTGTCATTGTCATTTGTCAAATTACGTCGTGTTGGAAAAAATTTCATGTCGCTCGCGCTATGTTCTGTCAAGTCCTGTCGCCCAGTCGTAATAAATAAATAAATTGAATATGGCCGATAAAGAAGGACATATAAAAGAAGAAACTAATTACCATGAGGGAGAAGGTAAATTCTGTTCAGTTATTATTGCGTAGGGACCAGTGTGAGTGTAAGCGCGGTTTCCGTCGGGACGGCCGTGTAGCTGTCGATACCCTCGTGTTACCTTTGTGACATTGAAACTGGGTTCTTTTTATAATTGCTGCGTGGATTGTGGTGCTGCGCGGACAGGGGACGAGTACGAGGCCCGCACGGCGCGTTGACTGCACCCGTTGCCGCAGAATTTAGCCATAATGACGGGAGGAGCAGACAGGAGTCTCCACTCAGGTACTCAATGTTTTTGTTCTAATCAGCCGTTGATTCGTAAGTTATACTGTTTACATTCGATGTTTATTGGCGCGGGTTAACATAATTGCTCGTTGAACTTTGTTCCACGGCGTGGTTAGGTATCTCCTTTATAAGTTTATACGTTGTTTTGCTCATCCATTCGGGTGTTTGTGGAGACGTTACCGCCTTTTGTCATTCTTATTATGATTACTTACACAGGTGGTTGAACTCCACTTGAACCCTAATCAGCATAACAATTTATTATCAAAAGAACTATTTGGTATAATTTCAAGGTTCAACCAAGTTAGTTTCAACCTTAGATGAGTGATGGATTACAGTCATTATTTTCTGTATGGACATGAATATGTAGCTCAATGACTCGGGTAAACCTTGGCATTTCCATTATTTGGAGTTCATGCAGATAATACAATATTGCGCTTTATTTGCTGTCAGGAAAAGGTCACTGGGTATCTAAAATTATGATATAGTGACTCAAAGTATAAAGATATACCTTCTTCTCGTGTAGGCAAGTGGTCAGCCATAGTGTCAGAATTTTTAGGCCACCTAATGGCTTCTGGTTGGGATTAATTACTATTGTCCTACAACAACAGCTGGAACCGATGGCTTAATGTCCCTCTGAAGCAAAATATATTAAGTACCTAATACACATAAATGATGAAAGACACACAAAATGATTATATATGATGAAAGAAGTATAATTTAAACACATAGGTATCATGAATGTGTCTTTATGTCTGGGGTGTAACTCAACATAATCTTGAACCAAAATGTTAATAAATACTTATTGATGGTTCTAAATGACCACCAGCAACAAAGAAACTTAATAATAATACTATTGTTCAGAGTTTGCTGATATTAGTGTAATACAGAAGCTAGCAATCAAAATAATCTCAAAGATAACATTTTATAGACATGTTAACAATACAATAGGTTGGATAAACCAAAATGAAAATGCTGTGTTCTGTTATAAAGTTATTGAAACTTTATATAACAGCACACAGCATTTTCTTGAAATATTATCTTGGTGGGATAACTGTATCTTACATTCTCTTTGATGAGTTCTTTTATCCTTAAATCTAGGCTGCTTTGTTTGAAGTCTGAACTTTACAATTCCTTGGTTGGTCATTGGTCTGTTGCTATATCATCTTACTTGTATTATTGTTTGACACTTTTGCAAAACCTAACTGGGGTTTATAACCATTTAACCCTGGTGAAAACTGCAGGGAGCCAATGGATGCAGGAGGCGAGCAGCCGCTCAAAGTGCCACTCTGGGGGAGTCCTATGTTCAGCAGTGGACTTCTACGGGCTGTTGATGATGATGAGAACCCATTAGAATTATTGACTTATTACACTACACAACAATACATTAACTGTATAAAACGCATACAGGTGTCATTATTCCTTGGATTAACCTCTGGAATACCAGCATTGAGATGACAATTGAATAACAATGCATGTGTCATCGATATCATTCAAATATTTAAAGAGTTAAAGAGTCTTTATTGAAGAGTTATGATCTGAGAGTGAATGATCTGCTCTAAGGTATGCAACGCAATACCTTTGGGTCGAGATACTTATTGCTTAACAAGTATCATTTATTATATCCGTATATTACCACATTACTGTTTCATATAGAGTTTTCTACTGTAACACTAGTGTCAATTTTACGTAGTATTATTAACACATGAACCAGCAATTTGGTTCCGTTTCATATAGCGCCTATTATGGATTCTAATGGTACAAAATCTAGCCATATATTAGGCTAATAAGCAATTTTAATTTAACCTTTACTAGGAACTAATTATTTAAGTTTGTGTGTGTGTGTAGAGCAGCCAATAATAAGAACTAAATTTATTATCACAGGCTGTTTCTATCTGACTCAATAACTTAATAAAAACACACTTGAAAGGTATTCTCGTAGCTGTTTTTGTTTCTGCTCACGGGTTTTTGCTGTAGGACTAGTTTTAGGAAATAGACTGGTTTCACATGTAGAGAACAAACTATTATTTATATATCAAGCTATATTTAGTCTCTAGATTCAATGGGACGGGCCCGATAGCTCAGTTGGTAGTATCCCTGCCTTCTGAACTGAGGGCCGTGGGTTCGATTCCTACCCGGGACAAACATTTGTGTGATGAACATAGATGTTTGTTCTGCGTCTGGGTGTTATATTGTATTCTATGTATGTATTTACAAACAAAAAGTATATAAGTATTATATCAGTTATCTGGTTCCCATAGTACAAGCTATGCTTAGTTTGGGGCTAGACGGCGCTATGTGAAATGTCCACACTTATTTATTTATTTATTTATTTAATGTATGGCTATTACCAAAATAAGGCTCCATGGTGGCTCTCAATTCCCCTGACTTCCTGAGGAAATTCTTAATTTTCAAACATAAAAGCTTTGGTGTGATGTCAGTGAACCATCAAAATGGGCCATCCGGTACCCAACACTGTCATCACACTCTCCAAAGTCTAGTGTTTTATGGAACTCTTGTATTATTGATGAAGAAATTTTTACTTTCAGAAATGCTTCTTACCACATCCTGGTAAAGCCTGATGTCGACATTTCTATTATTGTCCTTCTAGAATGTGCAATAGTTTCATCAGAAATTCTTGTGTTTGTTTCATAATTAATTTCGATGTATTGACAATGATTAGACATGTTTTTTAAACATTGCTAAATAGAACTTTGGGCTGTCTATTTATCCTTTATATTTTATACTCAAGCACCTGTAAGCATGAATTTGGCCGTAATTTTATATTAATTTTATAGACAATGGAGCCAATAGATTGTGGTTTCGTTCGCCGATAAATTTTCTTGTGGAATTTGGTTTTTCCTAAATTGGCTCTTCCTTGTTGCTCTGAGCTCAGACACACATTCCTTTCCCATATAAAATTGGAAAAAACTATTTTCGGTTCCTACTGGTTCCCACATTGTTTCGTCGTTTGTTAATAGACTGTAGTCTGCACATCATGACTGCAAAATACACTAGTCCATATTAGAATCATTGAGACGAACGCAAAACCTTGATGTGACACTCTGGAGTTGCAAGTAAATTAAAGGTTTTTCAGAATAAAGAAATGCAAAATTTCGTACAAATCGCCGATTCACCAGCGTCAAGTTTGACTTCAGTGACTACAGGTGTGTAGCCAGTTATCAGTACCTACATATTGAACATAGAGTACCATATTTCCTATAGCCTATGCTAATAGTGTTCACTCATGGCCTGTCCAGGCATTAGAAAGCGATGGCGGAACTTATGCAATACACTTACACACTTTATTTTCTAAACACACTGCCTAAACTCCACACGGATACGTAAAACCAGTTTTGTGATAATCTCGCTAATGATTTTGCTCTTGCTGATTTGATACTTACTGTAAGATTTTAGTTTCCCAACTGCAACACTGTGTTTGGTACCAGAATATACTACAGTGGCACCCCATGGTACCTAGTTACGCGTCTACAGCAGATTTCCGTATATTCGCGACGAATTTAAATATTTCTTCTTTCCTTTATTTAGGTAATCCCCCCCCTAGATCTCTTAACCGCTCCCCTGAAGAATTTTGCCTGAATGAAACACTAATCGTACGGAGACGTGAGGCTTCCATCCAGCAGATTGAAGCGACAAATTGAGTGATGGATTGCATGAAGGGTTAATTCAACACAACACGAGAGCCCGCACTTTCACCCTCGTTTCTTCGTACAATCTTTAACTCCCATTTGACCTTTAACGGGTTGATTTTCCAAAAAACCACGGGGGGGGCCGTGGCTGGGATGGGAAAGTCGTATTGGCATATGTTTCAAAGATTATGTCTGAGTAGCGATAATATTGATAATAGAACTCGTGATAAGTTGTTCTGTAACTACCGGGTAGATACAGGATATCCACAATGAACATTATTTATCTTAATCTCAGTTTATGAACCAAGCTTCATATCTAAAAGTGTAACCAATAGCATTGTCATGAAAATGTTCACATCACAACCTAACTAGAGCCACTTTAAACATAAAGAAAAATAGTATTTCTTAAACTCTCGCGATTTGAACACTGTCATTTATTTAACCTCGACGTTAGACCAAGTTGCATTTGGCCTTCAGTAATTCTTTGGCTCTCCAGACCACGGCCAAGCAGGTCAGTAGGCCTAGCACGAATATTTACACGCGCGTAAGTGCAACGTTGACGTAAGGCAGTTGCATGGCATTTGATTTGCCCCCCCCCCCTATTACGATTGAGCTAGCACAGCAGTGCTGCTAACGCGCGTCTGCCGCTCAACTGCTGTCAAAATTGTATGAACTTTGACAGCAGTTGAGCGGCAGACGCAATCGTAATAGGGGGCCTTACGTTAACGTTACACTTACGCGTGCGTAAATATTCGTGCTAGGCCTACAGTCCTGTGTACACAAATAATTATAGAAAACTCCGAACTGCTACTAAACTGCACAAAACACTTGAAGAGTTAAACTCTCACAAGTGCGTGATGCTAATACGTGACGTTTAACATACATAACTGAATACTGTACGCAACACGCATCCATATTAGACGCAAATACCTATAATCCAATCTCTGAATCCATTTGGCTCCCACCTGATGATGGCAACTTGTACCGTTATACAAATACCGCCCACATGCCCAATGTGTTTGTTTCCTCACGACTGTAATCAAACCCGACACTGCCGGTTGACCGTCGACCACCAATACGAGATTCAATCGTATAGCTAATTGGGTACCTTTGCAACAACTAGCTGTTGCTCTGCTAATGCTGCATAGCCTACAGATCATAGATTTGTGATTTGTACCACTACTTCTGTAGCTGGAATTTCTTCAGCCATGGTTCGCATCAGAAATTATGGAAAAGCTAATAGCTGACCCGCTACCGGCTTCGTACGGTTTAATAAATTTGAAGCGAGCGTAGCCGCGGACGGAATGTGTTATCACAATAAATCATAGCCTATATCACACAGATAGTGTAGGTTTCGATCAGTGACAACATTTTTAAAATCGGATCAGTAGTTCCAGACTTTAGCGCGTACAATATAAACTCAAGAAAAATGAGGAGTTATAATGGTAGGCATACACAGATATAGTATACACCTTTTACGGATTCTTCACCAACCGTTGTATTTTAGTTCGACAATGGTAGAACAAATACAAAAACTGGCGTCAGTGCGGCTACATTATTGAAAGGAGACATGTCTTTACTTACGCCTGTCAAGCAATGCAGAATGTTTTTGTGATGATAGATAATGCCTGAAACTATCCAAATCCATCCAAACTTATGACGGAAACTGAATAGAACACATGGCTGTCAGTATATTTTATTTATCGGACTATCCGGGTTGAAACATCAAAAGTCAGTTTCAGACATGATTCATGGCAAGGCAACATATCGAGAATCAAGATAGCTCGTAGTACACACCTCACGTCAAAATATCATGTAGTTGCTTCATAGGACGATAAACAGTATGGTGAATTCTGCATGCTGTAGAACCTAAAGACTTCGAAGTGTAGCTAGAGAGATGAACTAAAGTGTGAGTACCCTAAGATGCTTGTATTTAGATAGTGAGCATAACCGGAATAGTCAGAATTTGGCTCTGGTAATTTCTGAAAGAAATGATTATAAGCCTTTAACTGCTGTGGGAAGATGAAAAAAACCCCATTCGCACTCAAAACTTATCCATTTGTCTAATATGACAATATTCTTGCGCCGCCGCTACCTCCATCTAAATCAGCATCCTTTTGGTAGGTACTAGGTACGCACAAAATGAGAACAGGTGGAATATTTAAAAGATTCCCTTACTTACAGGTCATTATATTGTGTTTTGTTTGGAACTCGGGACCTGGCGCGGCACCAAAACACGTGAATTCTCGCTTCCAATTGATTGGAAATAGTTTCTTATTCAAGCTGCAATTACGGACCCGTCAGAATGTTGCACAACATGAATATTTATTCTCACCAGTTCCACAGGCAGTGGTGAGCGGTGTAACTGCGGAATTTAAACCATGTTTTCCGCTGTTGTTCGTGTTTATGCGAATTTCATGGTAAGGGGCAGTGCTCCATTCAAAATGCACATCCTAATGAGTTAATCCTTAGACTTTAATTAACAAGTTACAGCCATGACTTGAGTGGCGGCCACCCACAATCTGAACATTCGTAACGCAACGAAAAGAATCTCGCTCAAACTAAAATTAGGTTGTTTAAATTCATAAATCACTTGCCAAACATTTATTATTATTAGTGCTGCCACACGAACTACGTTATCATTGCGTTGTTGATCACGTAATGGTGATGAAAATAATGATAATGCACGTGAAGATTCACCAACGTATCTAATAAAGAAAGAACACATAACACATTACAATATCTATTCACAGCTCAGTATGTTTTGTTGTGCAGTTTCACATTACCATATTTTGTGGTTATTAATTCAGTGAACGTGCTGATAATATGGATAATTAACACCAACCGCATTTGGTTGAGGATATATTATGTGACCCCTAAATATAGCGCTTGAAGTTTTGATGGTCAAAGCGTTACCACTACCAGCCTATCGCATTCATTTACTTTTAGAGTCCGATAAACAAAAAAGCAGTTCGGGTCTGGCATCTACAAACATTTGCTTTTTTAATAACGAGCCATCAGACGTCATTCTAAACCGCCTATCTAAACCTGTTACTCTCCGGGACGAGAGACTCGCACGCATCGATTTCGCATAAATATTTCGATGATAGCCTTTGAAAAGCTGGACCGGCTCCAAGACACGGGTGAATGACATTCATAGATGTAGCATGGGCGATCGCCAGCTCGAATGCAGCTGATAATTTTTCAGCAAATCAGCAGGTGCAAAAATTATAATATCTGGTGAAAGTCTTAACAATATTTTACAATTCGATATCTTCATGAGAACAGGTATTGAGAATCATTGACCTTTGCCCCCGTCATTAAACATTCAACTTAGCATCCATGTCTCGATTCTTGTGTAGTCTCGATTCTTTGATCGTCTCTAAGCCGTATGTCCTCATACCGCAGAAAACAGCAGTTGTATTTCAGTGCGAAACGCTGGATGATTGGAGATGCTTTAAATTCAAAAGTAAATTACATAGCTGATTCGACAATTTACAGCGGAATTCCTCAAATATTTGGGTCAAGGAATTCATTTCCGACCCGAACCTACTGTTTTCACGTTATTAACTTGTGCCACGCACCGTTATTTGGAACGCAGCATAGACTTTATACATCTCAACTCAATACCCAATAAGTCAAATGTCTTACTCAAGGTTCCTTAATTGGTCCACTCTGTTATAGTGTGCATGTTTCTGACAAAATCTTGGGTCTACTGGTAGATTAAGGTTGTTAAACACCATCAGCAATATTGTGAATGATGCTTTCCAGGGCCATTATTCCCTATCGATTCCTTACTTCGAAACCACGCGAATTCCTTGTCTTACATAAGAAATCTGCGAAACTGTATTCTCTATGAAACGAAAACAAAACCGCGTGACACGATTGGAACAAGACACGATAACGACGTGGTTACGTATCGTGTGGAATCTGTGTTTCCATAGAGAATAACCGCCCAGGTTGCTCAGTTGATCGCTCAGTCGTCAGGACAATCAGTAGGTACATGCAACGCAAAATTTTTATTCTCTTCTAACTTTGTCTAGACGGACGTAAGCCTTTGCTTTATTGATTGAGCTTCACCAGTTCAACATTATTTTTCCTCGATTTATGTAATTTTGTCTTCAAATTGTTATAGGCAACGCGGTTGTTGGCAAGCTGAGCATACAGGTCAACCACAAAGACCTGAACAACTGTAAGTTTACTCGTGAGACTCTTCCGTCTGTCTGTTAACTGTGCAATATCTTCTTTATCTATTGTTGCTAATGGTTCTATTGGCATCTCACCGTAACACCATTTAGTTCTATTATCATCTTAATTCTTGTATAATTCATTGATCATCGTAACTGATGTTTTATGTTGCAATCTTTTTACTTATTGTAGATTCTCGTAGTTAGTCCTTATTTTATTTCAGGAAAAAGATTCTGGTTTTTGTTTGGCTTTACGAGCCCAATGATATTAATTTTACCTTAACATCATAGCTATGTAGTGATTTTAGGTTCTCGTCATTAGCTATCATTATTAAAATTAGTTTTTGCTTTTATCGCGTTATTTAAATATTTTATTTATTTATTTATTTGAACACCAACATAGCAAACACCATTTCTAGCTTCAGTAAGTACTTAATTAAATTATAATAATATAGCTAAGTGTTGATATAATTATAGGTGAAGACAGCTTGCAAACTTTCTATTTGAAAG
The DNA here is from genome assembly GCA_963580505.1 of Ennomos erosarius. NCBI lineage: Eukaryota > Metazoa > Arthropoda > Insecta > Lepidoptera > Geometridae > Ennomos > Ennomos erosarius. The sequence goes on along the minus strand of OY756996.1, from coordinate 677,072 downwards.
AATTTTTGATGTGAGCGAGTACAAAAGCAAATTAATTTCAAACTAACTAAATACAATAGCAAATTATTTTAAACTCAAGTTTAAAATATAAATATAAATAGGCAATAGTTATAGGCAACTTCAGTATTTAAAAAGTCTAAAATATACACGCAACTGTTAAGTCTCAACGAACCGTTAACAATGAAAACATAGTTAAGCTTATAGGTAAAAAACACAAAATAATTAAATAATATCCAATACTAACTTTAGCCTGTGTAATATAAATTCTATCTATAATTAGGTAGTAGCATTAAATTAATATATCAACTTTTAAAACAAAATCATAACTTCTAGTAATATTAAATTAACATTTAAAACATTACATTTCATTTAAATTATCAAATATAATTAAAAATTTAAATAAATAGTATGAAGTACTTATGTTAACACAAAAAAATATAAACATATATATATATATGGTCATTAACAATAAAATAAGAAAAATCATAATAAGTACATAATAGAACAAAATATTTGAATTCAGGTTGTCAGGGAGTTTCTGAAGCTGTGGATGTTGTCGGCAAATATGTCAACATTTTTAGTTTTAGAAATAGTGTTGTACAGGGCCATTATTCCGTATCGATTCCTTGCTTCGAAACCACGGGAATACCTTGTCTTACATAAGAAATCTGCAATTCTCTATTCTCTATGAAACGAAAACAAAACCGCGCGAAATGAATTTGGAATTGGCGCAATTTGAACTGTCAAAAATCATATGTTTTACCGAGACGCGTTCCGAAACATCAACACATCAAAAGATATGACCACTTATATCAATATATTTTATTCAAAATAAAGATAACTTTAATGTAAAGTGAAGGTATATCTGACGCTGTGACACGATTTGAACAAGACACGATAACGACGTGGTTTCGTATCGTGTGGAATCTGTGTTTCCATAGAGAATAACCACCGCGGGCTAACCTATTCAGAGGAGCATTTTGTCCAAGATTGGAATGAGAGCCTGCAACACATAGCACATTGAAACGTGAGATTCTAGGCAATTTATTTGGCGCAGAAATGAGTAGCTCTGAGAGCAGTTTCGGAGTGTCCATAAATCCGTGAATAACTTTATAAAGAAACAAGCCATCTAACATCACCCTACGATGTTCAAGCGATTTTAAAACGTTTTAATCTGGCGGCGTAACTCAGAACATCCTTGCCAAGAAAACAAGAATATGTCAAATGCCATAAAAATCTCTTTTGAACACCCTCTAGCCTCTTGCTATGTACATCATAATACGGATTCCAAACGACAATATTCTAGACCACTGCGAACCAACGAGTTAAAAAGCATTATTTTTGTATCGGCTGATCTGAAATCCCTGCAGTTCCGCAAAACAAATCCAAGATTATTGAATCCCCTAGATGCAATGTTATCTAAATGGACATTAAAGCGCAACTTGGAGTCCACTGTAAAGTTAGGTTATTTATTCATCATCGGAAAAATTAAGCTAAAAATGGAATTTAAGCAAACTTAAAGGTAAAGCAACAAGTTTCCACAAAAAGTTAATTTAGGTATATTAAACAAGCACGTTATAAGCTAATGTAAATAATGTGTTACCATTACAAATATGGCCTATATTCCTCGGATCAATTAAAAAACATTCTGTGCTAGATTTGTCGATTCACGGTCACCGGTCCAGAACATAACACGATTGTACTACTATTTGTTCTGTAGGCGCGACTGCAGCTGCGACTGCGACTGATTAGGCCGCCCTACTGAAATACTGAGTGCTAGTGCGGTTTTACTAACACTTTGTGTTATGTCGTTTTCTTTAGTTACTACATAAAACATTATTGGATAGCTCAAGAACCGTTATTAATAGTTTGTAGCTACTTTGTTCTAATTCAGGTTCTTTAGAATAAATACACTGATCATATCTGGAATCAGAAAAGATGCGTTCACGACGCTCACGTCACGATGGAATTGAATCGTAACCTTTCTTGAATTTGCCATTGTACCGGTCATGTCATTATTATTTTTAGCTATGCAGAGGCTAGTTGCCAAGCAAAGTCAGTGAAGGGCATAGGTGGGCTATTGGTGGGTTGCTTAATCATATGAGAACCGCGAACCATCTCAGCATGAACGTTAACTGCCTAACGTTCATGGTGATCTACGCTATAGTCCTTCCTTTTTTGAGACCCTTATGAGACAAGTTATGGAGTAATAATAACTAACCCGTACAAAGCTGGGCGTGGCCGCCTGTTATGTATACGTTTTGAATATGCTTGTGTTGTGAGGGTGATGCCTAAAGCTGCCCATCAGATTTGATGTCAAGTTCATAATAATTCAATATTTAACATGCATCTTAATAGCCGGATTGATTGACAGTTCCTAGTCGCTGATTCATTTGATCTTTTATAATGTACTGACTGATCAAGTTTATCCAATAAAAATTTTAAAGCAATCTATTTCACGTCCATTAAGCTAACGTACATAGGGTCCTTATGCAGAGGAAGCGAAGGATTGGCACTATTTATGTAGCGTGCAGTCTTACGACACGACCTTCGCTTCGTTCCGGGCGCAGATTACATGCAAGTTACTTTGTGGTCCGTCTCCTCACGGCCTCTTCGCATTACCTTTAATTACGAACGTACACCTTCGCCGTGGCTAGTATGTGAACGGATATGCATTGTTACGCCTTCCGCGTTGCGATGCATTCGTTTCGCCATCATGGAAATATTGTATTGATTGGTTTACTATTACCAAAATGTTATGTTTATAGTCATTTTTTTTTGTTATATTCGCGGTAAACGACCTAGATAATCCAAAATAAACGGCAGATAAATGTCTGATTTGTATCTTACATCGTTGATTTTTTATTCGTACTTCTGCTGTGACTATGATTACCACAAACTGTGCTGTGAACTAAAGTCTATCGTTAACAGCACAGTTAGCTCTTAGAATTAGCAAGTTTCTCTAGCGGAGACCAGGAATCAAAAGGCGTAACGTAGGCCACCCCGGCCTGTAGGTGGGCCGGCAAACTGTTCAGAACCGTGAGGAGCTGATGGATGCTGGAGAAAAGCAGGCGTCACAGTGGTGCAGGCGTGCAGATGGAGGCCAGTGTTCAGCAGTGCACGTCTTCAGACTGATGATGATTATTTTGTGCTGATATAATTACTGAGTGATCACAGGATAGTGTTGATAAAAATATTGAGTTAAATATCATTCAGCATTATTAACCTTTATAGGTCAGCAGTATCTGTATAGGAATCACCGAGTTATGGTGAAAATGCAATCTATATTTAAGACCATAACTGTGGATTATTTTTAAACACATTATCGATGGTACTATAAGTTTTTACACGACTTGTTTCGATTGTACATATCAAGGCTGCATTAACCAATAAAATATTTGACCTACTTACGCAAATCACTATATCTGTATTATCGATATTATCTGAACTTTGACTATACAGCTTACTTCTGCAATTCACAGCTGCAGCTGTTTGACATGTCATTCATCTCTTGTTGGTAATTTGTTTAACCCAGAGAGCGGTTGTTTAGCATCCCTAGCACGTGCGATGGACGAAATTAACCAATAAAATATTTGACCTACTTACGCAAATTACTATATCTGTATTATCGATATTATCTGAACTTTGACTATACAGCTTACTTCTGCAATTCACAGCTGCAGCTGTTTGACATGTCATTCATCTCTTGTTGGTAATTTGTTTAACCCAGAGAGCGGTTGTTTAGCATCCCTAGCACGTGCGATGGACGAAATTATAGAGTTTCTCTAGTTATCCTTTATTTGTAGCGTTAAAACAGGTGATAAACAAATTGCCATCCGACCGTGTCAGGGGTGTTAAATTTCTGTAGATTTTCAAGAGTTCATGCATGAGAGAACAACTCGCGCCTCCCACCAGTTTTAAACGTCATGTATCGGCTAAATATGGTTGTAATTATGCAAAAACTATAGGCACGATTGTTCTGCAACAAGTTACAAAACTGTTTCTTCGTTGTACATTTATCAAAACTGTTTAAATATCATATTTCTTAAAGAACTATAGGCACGATCATTTTGAAACAAAGGCTGTTTCTCCATTGTGCGTTCCCTTTGTTTGTTTTTCTCATGCTGACGTGTCATTGCAACCTTATCGCTTACCTACACTCACACCTTTCATTATCAAAACATCGGTATTGACCTAGGCTTTTTTTCTTTATTATTGGACCTATTTTCTGTTTTAGTATCTCTTGAAACTTTCGTAATCTGATCACGTAGCCTCAGGCTGCGGCATGGCCACAGATAATATAATACTATAACGACATGGTCAAATCGCGAGATGCCAATGATGCCTGCACTGACGTTTAATTTGCTTGAGTGTGTTGTGCATTTCCTCTGCCAACATTTACACTGCGTATGACAGAGGAACTATGTTTTCAATAATAATACTCTTAATTGAGGCTAACAGTAATTAACGCAGTTGCATAAAATCTTATTGTCATTATGTCACTGACCTTCGTCAACCTGAGCCTCGGAGGCGATTGTTCCGAAGGTCAACAACGCATTAAAATCATGCACACTTTCACCGCGACTGCGGTAACTGCAGTACGAATATTGGCAGTATCTTAGTTTCATGCGAAATGCAATGATTAGTATCGTTGGCCTTTTAGATTGTAGGTATCAGTAAACTAAATTGAGTGTTGATAAATAAATGGGGCAGTAGCCTAAATTCGCTTGGCCTAGTGAAATCTATCGAGGGTCGAGAATAGGGTATAATAATGTAGAATAGAATAGAAATACATTTATTCAATAGTTGCTTGGAAATAAGGTACAAGATAAGTTGTATGAATAAACTTATGAGCTAGATACAAATGAAGAACAAAAAGAAAAAACATGTCTCTACAAACCTTACTATCGGTTTGGAATTAGAACGCGCAACGCAAGCGTGTATATAGTTGTACATAACAGAGTTTTTTTCTTATACAATGTCATTTAGTGTAACTAAAACTAATACCTACTACCTAGTCCTAAATATTGTATTGTATGAGTCCTGTGAGGGCGTTGCGCTTCAGAGTGGAGCTGGAGCGTACATTACCTTTAAATTATTACATTTATATTTACATATACTTAGTCCTAACAAAAATAGCAAATTATACATAGTTTAATTGAACTTCGTCACCTTATATACATTTTCGTCTTCATAGTACTTAGTTTACCTATGATTGAAGTTAAACTACTGCTAGTTTACAATACAGTGTATAAATAATCGAAATATCATCCGTGTTACTCTAAGACAGTTTGTCAGTTTGCAATAAATCGACAGTTTATAAATAACCGGTTTTATTTTCGTCTTTTTATAAACAAACGGTTTTTACAATAAGACGGTGACATATACGCGGAATCTCGGTGAGAAATCTTAGTTGTTGACATCTTTGTAAGCACACAGCAGCTAATATCCCTGCGTGTGTTACAATACAATAGAACAGTAACTTTATGACTGGACTGGGCGTTCTCTATTAGCTAAGAAATCAGCTTGTAAAGGTAGTAATGGTGGTTTCCAATGTTAGGATTTGCGAGTTTTGGTTTGCTGCAGAGTTTTGACCCGTATAAAAGAGACATGAGGTGATCTGGCATTGTTACTGCTCTTGCATCTAGTGTCCAGCTGGATGCTAACTTGTAAAATGAGGAATATTGTCTTGAGTATCAGTTATGTAACAAGAAATTTAAAAAACTTCACTCCGCATACCACAGGGTCTATTGCTGTACTATTAAGTAGTCTATGGTAGAAGCAACAAAGAACTGCCCTAATGGTACTAGCTAGACTGTGTTATAGTGTAATGTTATTTGCTAGAGGCGTCCAACTGTTTTTCGGATGAAATGTAAATTTTATTATTAGTACTTACTATAAATATAGTCTCGGTAGTATACAAAGTGGTATATGTGCTACGTACTTTCTGGTAGACTTCTGTCTTTGGTAGTATATACAAACCGTGTGCAAAATTTCGCCTAAATCGGTTCAACCCTGATAAGGCAACACAGAGACAACAGTCAGGGAGAGGTAGCTACTTTAAATATAATTTATTAAGTAAAGGATTAGACTTCCTACCTTTTTCCTTACAAGCTACCGTGACAAGGTATTTCAAATTTATCTTTCACCTTTCACAAGCAACTTGCAACAGCATGAACTGTAGAAAACGACATCTCATCACAACAAAAGATTTATGACGTGATCCGGGAGATCGTTCATCAACTCGTTCATCATTCAAACGCATTCTTGAGAAAGAAGGGATATGTTGATTTCTACAACTCATCCTACACGCGCAGGGTCGGAGACTTTAGAATGTATAGTATCAGTATATGGATGTGTGTTCCAACAGCGATGTACTCTTTCCAGTGACAGAGAAGCCAGCCCCGGCGCCTTGCAGCGGCCCGCACGGCGTCCAAGTGGTGAACACAGGCCCGGAGCACACGTTCACTTTAGACGAGGATGCTCTGGCCGAGCTGCTCCTCCGCGAGGATATCAGGGACCGGTCGGTGGTCGTCGTCTCCGTCGCCGGCGCCTTCCGCAAGGGCAAGTCCTTCCTGCTGGACTTCTTCCTCAGATATATGCATCAGAAGGTAAGTGTTAGAGCCACGTTGAAGGTCGGTTCAGACTGAAAAAAAGACTGTGAAGTTTCTTCAATAAATTAAGAAGTGTATTATTGCTTTTAAAGCTTTTAAGTAAAGCTGTAGGCCGGCCTCCCACTAAATGGATCGATGACCTGATCTGCAGGAAAATGATGGAGTCAGGAGGCAAGCAGCTGCTCAAAGTCGCACTCTATGGGGGATACCTATGTTCAGCAGTGGATGTCTTTGGCTGTTAATGAATGATGATTGCTTCTAAGTGTCAAACACAATGTCATCAAAGAAACGATGCTCAGTCTTCATTCGTCAATCAATGCTGAAGTTGAGATTTCATTCACAAATTGATTATTTTGTGAAAGAAATCTCGGTGATGACTGAGATTGTTTTGTATACGGGCCATAGTCTTGCTCTCTAGTAATAAATGGGGTACGTTACGTTGTCAGTATGGCGTGGGTACCGGCGGCGGCGGCGGCGATTGGATGGGCGGGGAGGCGGAGCCGCTCGAAGGGTTCAGCTGGCGCGGGGGCTCCGAGCGGGACACCACCGGCATCCTCATGTGGTCGGAGGTGTTCAAGGCCACGCTGCACGACGGAGAGAAGGTCAGTATGTCGCGGTACTCTTGAATCCAATCCCAATTTCACTCAAACTTTAATCCGAATTAATCCCAATTCCAATGTTAAATAATTTGGTAAAAAAGCGGATGGTGTAGAAATGAGTCGATTACATTTAGTTCAATCCATTTCCATGGACAAAGTTTCCAATCGTGCGCTAGTACCAGATTTAAATGTACCAAATGCCACGATTTCGTTCGAAATTCCAAATTACGATTGAAATCAAGTGTTTAGAGTAACCCTGCAGGACCCGCTCCAGGGCTTCAAGACCGCGCTGCATGACCCAAAGAATGTCGCCACCACTTTACTCTTCACCATAATGATCATTATATGAATCTTCATTTCACACAAATAGGCCCAAAACAGCCTTTTTGACTGGGGCCGTACTGCAAGTTCTTAGCGTGATTCAAACAGAGCCTATAGGTTATATATCGCTTTGTTTGTTTTTGTATGAATATTTTGACAAGTGATCCAATATAGGCTCTGTTTTCATCGCGCTAAAAGCTCACAGTACGGCTCGGTCATAACCCAGAGGCGGCTTGTTCAATTCCCCCGATAGGACAAGTATTTGTGCACAGGAAAAATAAGCGCAAATAATTGTTGTAATCTGGGTGCATTTTCTGTATCTAGGGACCCAGGAACTACTTGTAGAAATACAGAAAATTCTAGTTCCGGTTCAGGAACTATGTATGTGATCGTTCTTTGGGCGTTATCTTTTTATGAAACCGTAAAATTTTATAGGTAAACTACTGTAAAAAAAATTTCTTTATTTCCGCATTCCAAATATATAAGAATCGGATAAGACAAAAAATATAGTGCATAGAAAACTTTTGGCAATTGCCAACAGGCCCAACAGCCGGTTTTCGGTCTTTGGAGTTCGGACAGAGATAATTCCGATCGATTGAAAATATAACCACGCCAATCGTAAATAATTAGCAAAAACTACTTTCAAATATTAAATTTTGAGATTATATTTCATTCATCAGACTGGTTTATTAATATGTTGCGTAGATACCTATAAAGTTATCGTTCCTACCATTATTAATAATCAGCATGATTAACCATTAATTATTTCATAATTAATCATTAGCCGGGTGGATGAATTGCTTTGTCATCGACCATCATAACATTAAAAATATAATTGAACATAAAAATATATTTATTATCTGCATATCAAAATGGCATGATCTATTATCTTTGTATGTAAATGTATGTATCTATCTGTTATCGTGACGTGTCGGTACTCGCGGTGTTAAATGAACTGCGAGGGATTATTATAATACAGTGTATCTGATATGTAGTCATTAAAATACCCATATGTCTGGTTTTATGTTTTACTGCTCCTGCGGTTTCACCCGCCATTTACCAGCCGGGCTAGCATGCGCACGGCAACAATTTTGTATCGATACTTTATCCCGTGAGAGACCGTGACAAGGCTATGGTAGTGCCTAAGTGTGTCTCACTCTAACAGCGATGACAAGTTTTCTCGTGGTACGCATGCTAGGCTATCAGGTGTCTATCGAGAACTCAGCCTGGATCATAACAAATCCAGTTGCACTTCGTGACTGCACACACTACATCTAGTGTGACATCTTTCATTTTTCCATACATTACTAGTCCTCATGTACTCGCAACGGACACCGACTGCTACTGGATTTAGTGTGATTCGTGCTGGAATTTTCCGGGATAAAAAGTTGCATATGCTTAGAATAAGTACCTATGGGCAAGTTTCCAAACAATGCCTTCTTTAAACGCACGCCACTTTTTCTAGTATTGTAGATGATTTAGGCAAGAAAGTTAATAGCTTACGTAGAATGTAACGGCTGAAGTCTTTAACGTTGCTTTTCTGATGTCTACTGGCACCGCGATTGTCATTCTAAATAATTTTGTGGAAGCTCTTCACACAGAGCACTGTATCACTTAGAGGGAAGACACTTGGATAATTTGTGTTATTCTATATACCCAGGTGGCAATAATCCTGCTGGACACGCAAGGCGCATTCGACTCGGAGTCGACCGTGCGCGACTGCGCGACCGTGTTCGCGCTGTCCACCATGCTCTCCTCCGTGCAGATATACAACCTCTCGCAGAACATACAGGAGGACGACTTGCAGCATCTGCAGGTTTGTCGAACCACCCGTGAATTCTTTGCTCAGTTGATCTTGCTGGGTGAGATCAGTTATTTGGTTCCCATAGTACAAGCTTTGCTTAGTTTGGGCCTGGGGCCAGATGGCGCTGTGTGAAATGTCGACACATATTTATTATTTATGCCTACCTGTCCCCGAATTTAAATTCAGGTAGGATCTATATTTCTTGGCTGTCCCCAGATCGTCTTAGTTTAATGCAACTTACTGGGCTCAAAAATAAAGTCATTGCCCAAAAATGAAACATATGCCCAACCCTTACCATATGCCTTTAGCGGCTCATCTTCTGCAGTCATCGGCTCCCCGCGGCCTTCACCAGATTGTTGGTCCACTCCACCTAGTGGGAACCTACGCCGCATCTTCCGGTTCGTGGTCGCCACTCGAGAACCTTTCTTCCCCATCTGTTGTCAGTTCTACGAGCGATGTGGCCTGCCCATTGCCATTTCAACTTACTAATTTTAAGAGCTATATCGATCACTTCAGTTCTCCATCTCCTCATTTCGGGTCTTATCTCGCAGGGAAATGTCGAGCATAGCTCTCTTCATAGCCCGTTGCGCGACTTTGAGCTTACTAATGAGGCCAACAGTAAGAGACCATGCCTCAGTTCCATAAGTCATCACTGATCGAAAATCTTTGTTTTCAGGCTCTGTGGTATTTTGGACGAAAAGAGGGGTCGAAGCTTCCCTAACGCTGCCCAGCTGAGTTGAATTCTTCGTGCGCCCTCTTTGTCGAAGTGCGCTTTAGATATGCAATACTAATGCAGTTTGTTTCCTTAGCTGTTCACGGAGTACGGTCGGCTGGCGCTAGAGGACAGCGGACGGACACCGTTCCAGCGGCTTCAGTTCCTCGTGCGAGACTGGAGCTTCCCGTACGAGGCGCCGTACGGGGCTGACGGCGGAATGACCATCCTGCAGCGGAGGCTCAAGGTATACTATACCTCTAACTGGCGTCCCCAGAATCTCAGGATAGACTTTTAGATTGACAAAAATAAACCGCCTAAAATTTCCTAATCCAGCTATTGTTTTCTAACAGTCCTTTAATCTAATGATAACGACGTGGCGATTTTTAAAGAGTAATAATTCAAGTTAAAATAAAAAGAAATTATGAAGAACTAGGAAGATCTAACGTAGGCACGAATGATACTTTTAAAAGTATTTTTTACCCTGTACGTAATAATTAAAACAGTACATATAAAATATAATTTTGCACTGTATTGGTACACCAATATAGCTATCCCATTTTTGGAGTTATAATCAATACTAAATCGATGCATTAGGTTTCATAAATGCTGGTCCATACGTACCATTGTCAGGAGTAGGTACTTAGTTACAAAGGATGTTATTGAGTAACACCCGGTACATTGCGCGGTATGTCCGGGCAGGTGTCGGACAAGCAGCACCCGGAGCTGCAGTCGCTCCGCAAGCACATCACGTCGTGCTTCTCCGAGATCGCGTGCTTCCTGTTACCGCACCCCGGACTCAAGGTCGCCACCAACCCACACTTCGACGGTCGCTTGCAAGGTACACCACACTAAATTACACACCATTGTTTACCTTAAAACCCGCCCCAAACCACTATAAAAAACTGATATTTGAATAGACAACAGTAGGCCTAGCACGAATCTTTACGCGACAGTACAACGTGTTTGCGCGTTCGTTCTAGGCCTACTGTTGTCTATTCAAATATCAGTTTTTTATAGTGGTTTGGGGCGGGTTTTAAGGTAAACAATGGTTAGAAATTCTGACAATAAGAGAGTCTCCTTTTTTCTTCTTCAATTAATCTAATAAAAAGTTAAATGTGTTAAATGTGGGTATACTTGGTATTATTAGATTTAATAAATTTAGAAAATTATAATTAGGTAGATAAATCCCAAATCTTTGCATAACTGAAAAGTTGAGTGTAGAGAAACGTGAATAATTTGTGACCATCTATGTAACCTATATTCGAGCAAATAAAGATTTCATTTCAATAATTAGATAACAAGCTCTGCATAAATGAGAAATATCATCAGTATCCTAGGTTCCATTCATAATGTTTAAAATTAAGAGGGCCAAAGTTTATTAATACACGTGGTAAGATAAGAGCAGACATTTCTATGTATTGCAGGTTCACATTTTCATGTTCTCGCTTTCATCATTTATTCAAAGTATTCTGCATTGTTATAAACTGATTTCGTCTGACTGCGTAATTTACATATTTTCTAAATCCGAACTTATTTTTTGGCTTTACTGATTTTGCTTAAATTGTAATTTTTGTAAAACACCTGCATTTTGTTTTTTTATACTAAATGTATTTACTTAAATTGATAATTTACATTAAAATAATTCACCTAGACACTATTTACGCACGCACGCACACCTTCTTACCCTCCTTCCTCAAACACACATCCTCCATCCTTCTCAACCACTCATTCTCACCTTTTCCTTTTCCCTCTCACTCTTACACAACACCCTACCCTCACATACCTACACCCTTAACAGCGTTTGAGCTTCTATTAGATTTAGAGCCATATCTTTAGTATTGTTGTTTCAAAATAATGAGTCATCAGAACGGCTTGTCCGTTTGGAGTTAACTTTCATTTTTATATAGTATAAGCACACTATATTTATGAAATGTTTCGTTGCATCTATTTTGTTGTTATCTATATTAACTTCTTTTTATTGGTTTTGTTATTATATGTGTCGCCTGCTGAATAACATTATTATGTAAGCTAAGAACTTTTACTCTACTACTATTTATGTTAATTTTAATTGTTTAATCCTCTTTTGGCCTTATTGTAACCTAAATTCTATCTTTATAATATTATGTTAAATGTAACGCTGTTGGATTACCGAATTAAATAAATAAATAAATAAATCTAATCGAAAACTAGAAAATCCCATAAACTAACAAATGCAGTCATTGAGGCTTCTTTTTGTCTCTCTCCAGACATAGAGGTGGAGTTCAAGCGCCACCTGCAACAACTGGTCCCGATGCTGCTAGCTCCGGAGAACTTAGTGCCGAAGCTGATCAACGGGCAGCGAGTGAAGGCCAAGGATCTCCTGCAGTACTTCAAGTCCTATATGAACATTTACAAGGGGAACGAGCTGCCTGAACCTAAGAGCATGCTTGTGGTAAGTGGGCACACTATTTCTTTATTTCTCTTACATTTGGGGATTTAGGGGAGCCGATGGATGCAGGAGGCCGCTCAAAGTGGCGTTCTTTGGGGGAGGCGTATGTTCAGCAGTGTACTTCTTCAGGCTGATGATGATGACAGGATTTTTTTTGGCGAATTTTATCACTTTTAGCGTTCCGTACCAACGGGTAAAACGGACCCTATTACTCAGGATTTGCTGTCCGTCTGTCTGTCTGTCACCGGGCCGTATATCATGAACCGTGATAGTTAGACAGTTGAAATGAAAAATTAAATGATTTATTTCTTTTGATGCTATAACAGGAAACACTCAAAAACAGAAAAAAAAATTAACAATCGTGATTTTTATGCTCCTTTTTATAGATAATGGTACGAAACCCTTCAGGAACCCTTCGTGCGTGAATCCCGGGCCGGGTTTTTAGTACTCATATTTTAAATGTTCCCATTGATTATTTTTATTACTTCATTATATTTTTGGACTACTTATATCATTTTTTTTTCGCGATTTTAATAATGCTATAGTCAATTTAGTCTGTGGATGCAGTTCAGAGTATCTTAAAGTCATGGATGGTCCGGATTTTGTTGCGTGTATAGTAGCAAATAATTTTTGATTGCGACAGGCAACAGCAGAAGCCAACAACCTGACAGCAGTGGCCGAAGCCAAGGAGGTATACACAACGCTGATGGAAGAGATCTGCGGCGGAGCCAAGCCGTTCCTCCAGGCGGCGTTGTTGGAGGCGGAGCACGGCCGAGTGCGGGACAAGGCGCTGCACGCCTTCCACTCCAAGCGGAAGATGGGAGGCGACGAGTTCAGCCAGTCCTACTGCCACCAACTTGTACATGTACGTTTACCTTTAAACACATTTATTCTCAAACAAGACTAACAGTCGAGTTATTGGCGGGAACGCAGAAAAGTTCACGTCGTTGCATTGTATTATTTTTCAAAAATTGTGCTTATTCCAGTGTTAATGTTTAAAATTGGTGGCGTTTTACGCATTAACTGCTGAATTACGAGCATGAGTGAGGGCAAGTGATATAATGTCGTGAAACGTGGTGTTTCGTGTTGCTTCCAAAACTCCATAGTAGCTTCTAGTAAAGTTGCCACCACTTTGCTGGAGCATGACTTAGACTGGACTATGACTAGGACATGACTGCGTGAAATATTTTATAACATGATGAAAATTACAATACTTGACACTGGCTAAATACACTATGTGTGGAGCCAAAATATAACAAAAAAAAAAAGACTAACAGTCATTTCCATGAGAACATAGCTAGACTTAAAAATATCAATATTATAAGTACTTTACATTCGTGGTCACATCAAATAATGTAGGTAGGTAACTTGAATACGTGCTTAATATTTTTAATGCTGAACATTTCGGGCGCTGTCCCTAGTGAAATTACTGGGCAAATGAGGCTTTACGACCTGCGGGGTGGTCACGAAACATTGACTTGTGCAGGTTGATCACTGAACTTTGATTGCATTGCAACGAGAACGATCATTCAGAATTAGATTACCTGATTAATCACTATAATAGGCATGATGACTACTATTAAAAATGAACAAGTAAATAATACTTTCATAAAGAAGATTAAAAATGAATGCAATAATTGAAGAAATAAGCAAAATCGGTAAATAAATCACGGAGTAATAAACTTTTAAAGTTTCTACAGGAGGCATCTCCTGTCCCTTTTTCGCGATTCAGAGCGCCCCCTCAGTTACTATGAAAAATCTACTCGTGACGTCACATGCCAAAGAGATAGTATGAAAAGCTACCACAGCTTAGTAATGAGGTACTATAACGACCTTCCTCTGACATCACTGGCCGTGAACTATCTCTTTCTATTCCGGTTTTTAAAATGCTCGTAACATGTTCATTTTTTGAGATATTTAATTTTTGTTTTCACTAATGTTTATCTTTAGAGGAGTACAATTAATTTTTTCAAAAAAAAAAATTTTAGTCTTCATGCCTATTGTGACAAAATGTTTATGATGTGCCGTGTTTTGAACCTGCTTATTATTAATATCATCAAAATATACATTTGATTATTTTTTTTACAGGCAATATGCCTTTATTACTCAAGCTAACTACTACAATAATAAAAACTAAACTAAAACTAACTACACTACACACTAACTAGCTACACTATACGCACTACAGAGAACATATGGACTGTATAATAGACCGCGATGGCCTATAGACAGTCCAAATGCTCCAGCCCACTGCCGGTAGGTAGCGTACCCAACATGCTGGCAGTATTGCCTCGTTGAATTGCAATGCTGATGCATGATTTATCTTTTTTTTTTTATTGTCCCGGATTCAGTTCTTTCAGTCGCCTCTTGGATGAACTTTTATCGTAGAGGGTCTGTCTCACCACGCACTTTTTTTATGTAGAAAAAACCTTCGTTTGACTGCATCGCACCTGGTGGAAAGCTGAAGGTGTAGCACGCAGGCTCAAATACGCAATATATTTATTATTAATAATTGAACCAAACCACCACCACACCATATTATGTTAGAACGGATGAATCGATTTTCTTATTATTGGTTAGGATGTGGTATTAGAAATTAGAGGTTTCTCTATATACAATTTTTTAATGAATGAAAGAATGAATGAATATAAATTTGCATTTGTGTTTCTCTTTAGTCATCATTAGTTATGGTTTATATAAAATTAAATGTGTGTATTGTATATTTGTTTTATATAACCCCAGGACCTCGAGGAGCAGTTCAACCAGTTCAAAGCTCACAACGAAAGCAAGAACATATTCAAGGCTGCGCGGACGCCGTCCGTGTTCTTCGCCGTCGCCATGGTGTTCTACGTGGCCAGTGGGATCTTCGGCCTCGTCGGCTTGTATCCCATCGCTAACCTCTGCAACCTCGCCATGGGGGTGGCTCTACTCACGCTCGTCATGTGGGCTTATATCAGGTAACTAAATCGTTATAATAATACTAGGTTGACCCGACCCGTCTTCGCACGGCTTAATTAGTTTTACGTTCTAAGCCTGTTTTTGGGTAAGAGAGAAGCGAAAAGGGAAAAAGATGGGACGCCAACAGAAGCCAATCGTCATCGCCATCCATTGATCCTTTTCCCCTATCGTTTCCATTTCCCTTCTATCTTCCCTTCGACAGTATGAGTATCAATAAAAAAATAATAAGCAAACAAAACATTCTTGGATAAGTATAAATTAAATACTTTTTGTTTCGTGCATTTGGCCGTTTTAGAAACCAAAAATATTAATTATCATAAATATTATTCTGTATAATCAGCTATAACCATACCAATATTCAGCGAAATCCGTTCAGTAGTTCCAGCGTGATGCGTGTTCAAAGGACACACACAGACAATAAATTAAAACACAAAAGTTGTTTCTATTTTTATATCGATTAAGAAGCGTAAAGCAGACAAAATTTTCAAAAAAAAAATAATGGACAGATGGAACTTGTAAATGCAATGTATGATAATTGATGTGACTGTATCTATCAATGAATTTGTGTTTTGTATGAGTTTAGGTTACTCAATATAAATATTTATTTGCAATAAATTTGAATTACAGATACAGCGGAGAGATGAGGGAGTTCGGAGTCACTATAGATGAATGCGCTAACGTGCTTTGGGAAAATGTAAGCTGGAAAATTACTATTACAATATATTTTTTTTTCGTTCGCTAAATATTGACATTGGAAGTCACTATATTTATTCTCTGTTTAATTATATTTCTAATACATTTATAGCATTCACTTACCTACGTAAAAGGAAGAAGTTACGAAATATATGCAACAATCAGGAAAACAACGAACTCGTCTCGTCATTCTTTTAAATAAAAGGACCCCTATCACTGATACTAGTTTAATGTATAATACTAGATTTTTTTTTGCACACTTAAATTGATTTATTTGAAAACTAGTTTTCGACAGCTACTGTGGTGTGGTTGTTGGGCAGGTCGGTTCATAACCCGAAGGCGGCGGGTTCGATTCCCGCGACCGGGTAAGTTTTGTATATAGAAAATAGTTGAGTCGTGGGTCTATGGTCCTCATAGTTCCTGGGTCTCTAGATACATGGAATCCTAGTTAGGGTCCAAGATCTATGTAAGTGAGCGTTATTTATTTTTATTATTTAACATGAGGTGAAAAAAACCTGTATCAAATTCTTGTTCATTACAGATAATGAAGCCAATCTACCAGTCGTGCTTAGAGAAGGGCATGGAGCACGCAGCCGCGGCGGCGGCGGAGCGCGCCCTCGGGCCCGCGCCGCCGGCCACCAACGGCAAGCACAAGCAGTTGTGATGGCCCACGGCGGGCCGCGGGCCCGGCGCCGGGTGACACTACCGGGACCTTTATCTGGGACTTGAAGTCACAGACGGAGGCTAAAAGTCTCTAATACACTTGAAGTCAACGACTTGAAATCAGTGACTCGATGATTTGAAGCCAGTGACTTGATTACTTGAAGTCAATAACTTGATGACTTGAAATCAGTGACTTGATGATATGAAGTTGGTGACTCGATGATTTGAAGTCGGTGACTTGATGGTGTGAAGTCGGTGACTTGATGGTTTGAAGTCAGTGACTTGATGATTTGAAGTCAGTGACTTGAAGTGTTAAAGTCAATGTCTTAAAGGCAGTGGAGTTTTATGGCTTCAGCTCGGTTTAAAGTTCTGGACATATTCTATGTGTTTAGTGTTGGTGAAGTGAATGGATTGCAGTGTGGAATGTACTGGTGTGTTATTCGATTATGGATTGTTATAGTGTTAAATGGTGTGACATTTCTATGGGGCTGAAACAACTTTTACACCATAAATTAAACAATTTAAAATTATGATATTAGGGGAAGTGATCTGATTTCAAAAACATTCGACAAAGAAATAGAATTTTTCATATTTGTCTTGGAGAAAATTACCTGTAAATATATTTTAGCATTCTGTAATAATATAGCAAGCTAACATTTCTCGAGTCCGTTATCGCCCCAGAGTGATGGTTGTGCCGCTTTTTTAGTGATATGTGACGTATTGATATCTTCCAACTTGGGTCTTACTCGAGGACTGTTTTTGGTGTGGAGTCGTTTTAAATGTTAAATTCGCGAAGGACCGTAGTAATGGTCATAGATTGACCGTCGGATTCGGACCTAAACAATATTGATAGTGACCATAGACAATATGAAATATTCTTAATGCAATATTGTACAAATTGAAAGCTGTAGTTTAAATATTTGTACCTATAATTTAAATAGATGTAACCTATAACACACACACACACCCCCAACACAACACATTTATATTATTAAAATCTTTTTAGTAAGACATGAATAAGTCTTCACCACAGTTATAGAAAAGAATAACGCTCACGCCCCGATCGAGACACGATGATAATATTCATGCCGAGCATTATAGGCACCGAGCACTTACACTAAAAATAACACAATACATCTGCGCTGGTAGAACATAGGTTTTATCCTTAAAGGCGACTCTATCGGGTGCTAGCTTTTTTTGTTCTGTGGTCTTCGCTGTAACAATAGGAAATTGTTTATGGTCGCTGGAATGTATAGGCGTCGTGCACAGTAGGGCACATTTAATTTTGAAAACATGATTTCTGAGATTGTGGAGTACGTTTACTCTGGCTCAAGTTGTCGGACTGAGAGTTCATGCAAAGAAACAATACTTTCTTCACGCGGTAATGTTGTTATTAAAAGAACAATAAAATTGGTTAGTCACTAAAAATTATTATTATGAAGAAAGGGTTTTTTCTACGGTGTTTGGGATAGTTCTATTAAAGAAACTTGTCTTGACTTTGATAGCAATAAATGAGTAAATAACTGGCCCTACTGTGCACCAGCCACAAGTGAAATGTGCTCACTTAATTAATTGTTAATTATATACACGGTAAAGGAACCGGTGAGGGGAGCCTACTGATAAATGTTTATAGAATATATTGTTTGTACAGATAGTGAATTTTAACATAGTTGGAAGTTTAGTATAGGCACAGATAAAATAATATAGGGATCTTAATGCCTTGATCTGACTCCTAACTTTTGTTTTACTTGTTTAAATTTGCTTCCCGTAGATACTGATTTCATCCGTATTTTACTATATCAGAAAATTATGTAGACATTTTACATGCCGGCGGTATTGCCTTGTATATTTTTAAAACGAATATAATATCTGTGACTAAATAAATTACTGTAAAAATCGATACTATTTTATAACTACCTAATAATGTTCCAAATTTTTTATTACAATCTATTTCGTCAGATCAATGAAGCGTTATAAGTACTTATAATTAATATTTTACAACTGCAATCGTAAAGGTCGTCGCTCACGTTTTGTAAATTATTTTTAGATTGTTGTTGCAGCTTCCTTCAGACCTATCGAGGCAAGACTGCCAAGAAATCAAGATTTAGTTTTTAGAGGTTGGTCTAATTTAAGTCGTGGATAATTTACTAAGATCAAAAAAGGTCTTATTGTATAAAATAACTACTACTTATCTAAATGCAACGGTTTAATAATGTTTAATATCAAAATGTATTTTTTATTTGACTGGCCCTGAGTTCAGTTATTGAAATATTTAAACATATCCTTTAATATAGTAAAACGAGTGGCAACTACAGTATGTCAATAAAAATATTGTGTTATTTTGTAAAGCAAATGTTTATAGTTTGCACGAGACTATTTGTTCATGTTTATGTTTTAATCAATAATTATGTTATCTAAATCGCGGCACAGCCTAAAATGACTCATTTTATAATAAACACTGCAGTTTGCTGCTATCAGATTCTTGAACTGTGCTGCCAGATTAAAAACCAGCCTCTTAGATGACTATTACAAGGTTGAAATTTGAATGTACTTAAATTCCGTTACTATTGCCAACAACAGGGTGTTCATGGTAAATCCGATATCATCATAGTTTTATCATGTTTAATTCAAATTGATCTGTCTCTATAAAAGCTTTTAAAAGCATGAACTAACTCGAACTCGCACAGTGCATACACAGTAGGTAAATTCAAAAAACGGTACGGCTCATCCGAATTTGAAATTCTCTAGAGTAAACTAAATTTCATAAGGGTCATTAATATTCTTGAAGACAGGGTCTTTGTCAAAGAAAATTAGTAACCAAAGTACCTTATGACAGCAAATATAAAGCAAAAAGTTGTATTAAGGAAATGCTACCGTTTGTATTGACTGGCCTCACTGTTTATCAACTGTGTACAAGGTTATTTAGGTTATAATTTCAGTCATAAATAAAATAAGTCTTGCAAAGATTTTATTTCAGTGAGGATAAAAATGTTTATAAACCATTGTTTGACTGTTTTGTTGCTTCTTATATTGATTATTGTATAATAAACTCGGGCAGTTTTCGTTTGCCTCAACCCGGGGATTGTAAATAGTTTTAACAATTGAAAACATATCTTATTAACTCACTTTTTTATACTGTGTATGATGCTTTGATACTGAATGAAAATGCATGGTTAACATTTGGGATGTGAATTGTAGTTAAGCTAACACAAGTATAACGCACAGGTATGGACCTTTGATGAGGGATAGTAAGGTATGGACATATATTATGTTTCATAGGTACATGTCAAATACTTGATTGTGCATACAAATGATTGAAGAAACCCTAAAAGGGCCAAAATAAATAAATAAATAAATAAATAAATAAATATCTGTGGACATTTCACACAGCGCCATCTAGCCCCAAACTAAGCATAGCTTGTACTATGGGAACCAGATAACTGATACAATACTTATATACTTTTTTTGTTTGTAAATACATACATAGAATACAATATAACACCCAGACGCAGAACAAACATCTATGTTCATCACAAAAATGTTTGTCCTTGGTAGGAATCGAACCCACAGCCCTCAGTTCAGAAGGCAGGGATACTGCCAACTGAGCTATCGGGCCCATATTCATTGAATTGTAAGATCGTAAAGAATCTGCGAAACATTTGTGTAGTAATTCAGGTACTTTCGTGTAGTGTCACAGTATCGTACACACCTACTTGTAGACAAATAAATTTTATTTTTCTAAAACATGTGCCAATTGTAATGGGAAAATTGTGTTATGTACTCGGCAGGTATGGGGAGCAAAACATATTGTTGTGAGAGATGTAATAGTTTATTTTGTTGGTTTAACGAAATAAATTTGATTTGTACTATTATAATGTTTTTTATTAGTTTATATTCTTTTCCCAAACGGAATTTAGATTTTTTAAATTTAAACTCATGGTTTTTCATGTGGATGTTTATTTGAAGAATTTTTATTCTTGTTACGTGGGACGGACTTCACTGTCATCCATTCATCTTTTTACCTCCATATTTTTGCCCTGGACTATGTTAGGGCATAGAACTAACCGTGTGAAGCATTCAAATAAATAAGTCTAAATTCTATATAATAATCGAATTTTGACCATTAGGATGAATTTAAAATTCCCATGATAACATACTAATTACTAAACGCTCATTGGTTGGCGATAGCCGATGATCAGCAGGCAACCAATCAGCGTTCAGTATTTTTAAGTTGACTTTAACAGACTTACCAGAAACATTTCGCTAAAAAGAAACAAACATTCATAAAATATACATACATTTAATTTTATTGTAAAAAACTTAACAAGTAGGTATTAGTATTATGTACAAGTTGACACAACACAATTGAGATTTTTTATATCACATTGCACGTGCCTGAAGGAAGCATTACATTACAAAGATTCTTTAGTAGAATTATAATACTATATAATATAAGAATACTATTAATTAGGGCATTTAGGTCCGTCTGCACTGAAGTTTGACAGTACCTAAATTCGCACTTAACCTTTTATGACGTACCTGCTTACTACCTACCTATTGTACTGCATTTGGGTAGGTACATCTAGAGAAATAAGTGTGTACTTAGGAGCAGTCAAACTAGTGCAGATGGGAATTAAGATTTTTGATTGGTTCTAGTCGGCTGTCCAAAATCAAAACCTAGCATAAGAGCGTATGACTCTTGCTAGGATCTTGCTTGATTTTGGACAGCCGAAGCATATTGTAGACAACCATTTGTGGCAATTTATCTTTATAATACGGATCTAGTTATATTTCAAAAGTTAAATGACATAAGTTGCACAGCAACGTTCACAGTCACAATACACATGGAAGGCATATTCCGTATATACGTTCGTCTCTTTTGCGCACGTTTTGTAAGTAACTCACAGACTATACTAGGTGGTAGGACTTTTCTGCAAAGTTCGTCTAGGTAGGTACCACCGCTTTGCCAGTTATTCTGCCGCCAATCAGTAGTGTGCAACCACTACTGTGTTCCGGTTTGAAGGGCATTGTAGCTAGTGAAATTACGGGGTAAATGAGACTTTATGACCTGATTACACAGTGTAGTAATCTGATTACTAGACTGTGTGATGTCTCAGGATGACGTGCGCAGTGCAGTGTCACGCGAAACTTTATTATTTTAAAGTTCCGAGTGTCACTGCAACTGTTATGGGCGGCCGTATCGCTAAACATCAGGTGAACAACCAGCTCGTCACGTCATTCATTATCATAAAAAAAAAGAAAAGAAAAACGCATCTTATAAACATGTTAAAATCGTATAAATAAATCATGTTGGAACAGGCGCAACTTAAAAGAAGTATCACATTTGAGAGTGGTTTGGAAGACGTCAATATTGTGGGTCCGAGTGGGTACTCGGTGGATCACGTCCGCTTGTCCCCACTGTACCCCACGGCCGCTGCCACTGTCCGGTTACCCACCGAGCCGAGGGCGGTTTCAACTAACTGGAACAAATAATTATTTTCATTCCATCCATTTGAGAAGAGGTCGATGGATGCAGGAGGCGAGCAGCCGCTCAAAGTGACGCTCTCTGGAGGAGGCCCGTCTTCTGTTCAGCAGTGGATGATGATGACGATGATTCGAAAACAGACAACGAATAAATCAAGAGTTTTACAAATATTATCGATTTCCTTCCTTACTCACTCACTCATTTGCTCACTCACTCTCTTACTGATTTATGTATATAGAATGTTTATTGCGAGGTATACGAGTATACTTACATATCCCCTTATCGAGTCAGCAACCTCATCTAACTGAGCGCCTACCTCCCGCATGTTGCCTGTCGCCCTGGAGACAAATAAATACTCAATCAATAACAATCATATGTTTAGATTCAGTAACGGTTACAATGGATAATTTCATTTTTAACGTACCGAATAGAGTTGCCGCGAATACTCGCTATTATTCGGTATTCGGCATTACTCGTCATATTTTTTTTATTCGTCGAATACCGAATAATAGCTAGTATTATTCGGTATTCGGCATTACTCGTCATATTTTTTTTATTCGTCGAATACCGAATAATAGCTAGTATTATTCGGCATTCGGCGAATAGTCGTCGAAAATAATCTATTAACGAACAAAAGAACTAATGAGTTAAAAATAATAGTTTTTTTAATTATTTTCCTTTTTAAAACAATACACAATATCAATTATTATCTGTAATATGTGCCTGTGCCTATCATATTCATGAAATAAAATTAGTAAGGCTTTTTAATTAATATTTAAAATCCAACAGAGGCAGATTGTGGTGCAAAGGAACAATTTTTTCTGCACGTGTTGGAGCAAGTCGGTTTCGTTTTTCCTCTTAAATTAAACCTGCCTCGGAAAATAGTCTTATATGTAGGTATGTATAACATGAAACAGATTTAGTTTTCTTTTCTCACAACCTTAGAAGAAATTAGAAATATTTTTAATGTGTTTAATGTTTTTTTTTATGTCGAATAGTAATGTCGAGTTATTCGACTATTCGCCAAAGTGAATGGCGATTAATCGGTATTCGACTATTCGCTATAAACACTATTCGCGGCAACTCTAGTACCGAAACTCAATAACGTAAATTATATACTCTTTGTCGATAGCCATTTCGAGTTTTTTTTTTTTAACTTGTAAATAAGGGTAGCCCACATGCAATCGAGAAGCAACTGTAACATTAGTTGGTCTATCCTGGTATATCAGTCCAGTTAACGGAGAAAAAAAGGCGACTGGTGGAAATAAATAATTCGTGTAAAGGGGAATTTTGGCACAATTATAGAGGAAGGTGTGCTGAACAACATATCAAAAGTCCTGGGGGGGGGGGGTGGAGTGGGTGTAAAGGTCCCTTTTTCAGATTTTTATGAATAACTTGAAAACTGTGGACTATGGCAAAAAATGGTTAAGCTCTACTTGCACACCTACAAGAAAGGTTTTACTCAAGAAATGTCTTCATTGACTGGTCTATATGCTCAGAGTGCCTGTAACATGAGTTGCACTGACCTGGCATACGCCCAGAGTGCGAGCATGAGCACGGCGGCCACAGCCGCGGCCTGCCCCACGGCGGCCACGGTCTGCACGGCCAAGCCGGACCCCACCGCGGCCACAAGCCACCCCACCACGGCCACTGTGGCGAACACCGCCGGAGTGCCGAGCATGCGGAATATGTTCTTGCCCTCGTTGTGGGCGCGAAGTTGCTCGTATAGCTCTTCTAACTCCTGCAACGTTTTTTATATAACACGATCAATAATTGCAATACTGTGTGTGGATCCTTAATTTTTTTACGTGTCTTCCACCACCATAAAATTTTTTTAAATCTGTATTGCCCAAAAGGTCTGTAAGTAGAATCATTATCGAACCTCACAAAATTTCAATAGTTTGAGAAATGCGACCTTTTGAGAAGAACAGCCCAAGCTGAAACGGAGACGCTTCGCTCGCGTTCACGTTTCGCGCTCGCTTGGTCAATTATTACTTTGGGTTTCTACTTATTGAGATGTCATCATGTCACAGAATAAAAATTAATGGCGATTTTATAACTAACCTTCATCAGCTGAGCCCCGTATCCATCAGCTAACTCCTGTCCCCCCATCTTCTTTTTGCTATGGAAAGCATGGAGCGCCTTGTCCCTCACTCGCCTGTGCTCCTCTTCTAGCGCTCGGGGAGGCAGGTAGGGCTTCGCCCCGCCACATACCTCGTCCATTAGGGTCTCGTAAATCTCGCGCGCTTCCGCCGCCGCTGACAGGTTGTTGGCTTCGGCCGTTGCCTGAAAGGAAAAGGTATTAATAGGATGAAGAGGGTTACGACTCGATTTATGCGCACTTTCTTGTCGTGGCCTCATCATCATCATGTTCATCAGCCTAAAGACGTTCACTGCTGAACACAGGGCTCCGCCATGGAGACTTTGGGCTATATTAGTCTACTAATCTATTAGTAGATATAGCGCCTCTCCCAAATAACACCATTATAAGCCCGATCTTCTACGTATCCCATCCAGAGTAACCAGTCTGGTAATAGACATCACCTGCCATCCTGCACGCGCCCATTTACAATCCCGTGAGTACGAGCAAGAGGGCACACGATCACGATCGCCACCAGATTTACACCATAAGGCCCCAAGTCACCTGGATGGGATAGGTAGGCTAGGTGCCAGAAAATACCAACCTCCAGAATACTCTTAGGTTCCGGCAACTCGCTTCCGTTGAAGACCTTCAGGTAGACCTTGAAGTAGTACAGCAGATCCTTGGCCTTCACCTGCTGACCCTCAATTCGTTTCAGCACCAGATTAGCGGGAGACAGGAGGGATGGCACCAGCGTTAAGAGCGACTCTTTGAATTCCGGGCTTATGTCTGAGGATTGACAAAGAAAAAGTGGTTTTCAATTGATCACTAGGTCCGGAACTTCGGACTTGATGGTTAAAATCAGATTTCATAATCGCCTAGTTAATCTTACCCTTCAGCCTCCCGTTAAATTCCGGGTTGGTTGCGACGTGGAGCCCTGGGTGCGGCATCAGGTAACAGGCCAGCTCCTCGAAGCAAGCCGCTATGTACTCGCGGAGAGTCTGCAGCTCTTTGTGCTGGCCTTCGTGAACCTGGACCAAAGCCAACGTCCAAAACTTAGTTACGTCCCAGATAATATAATACCTACAGTACAGATGCCTCATCCCAAACAACGGAATAACGCGGGCTATTTTACGAATTATTTTATTTCTGCATAACGCAAGATTATCAAGCGACATTTATTGCGTGTTGGCGAAATATTGGGTCAAATGAATACACTGGACACTAACTAGTAACTCTCTAGACACGATTACTACATTTTTTTCAGTTCGGGCTATTTTTTGTTTATACCTGATGAGACCCCATGGTTACGTATATACTTTAACACTTTATGACAAGATTAGAGCCCGTTAAAATAATTTAAATTAATATTGTCAGCAAATAAAAAAGCCCATAAAAGCTTTTTACTGACACCTGGGCTGAAGAAGTGTCTTATGTGTCTACACGAAGAAAATTAGGTACCTTTTTCTCGGAAATTATGAGTTTGCACGGGAATACGGCCTCTATCATATCACGCACACGTCAAACCTCGTGAGTTTTGACCTTAAAAGAGAGGACCGGTATCTCTCAAGAACTCTACTGCTATCAGCGTAGGTATATCCAACCTTCTTCGCTGTAAGGAAATCATTGAAATACAGAAGAAAAAGTGTTGGAGAGAGAACAGATCCCTGTGGAACTCCAACATTGATGGCCATCCGGTTATACGTGTAGCCATCAATAACAACTTAAATGTACCTGAGAGAAATTAGCTATCGAGTCACAAGGGTTTAGAGTTATCCCGTTAAAAGAATGTATAAATTGCATAAAATACCATCATGCTACACTCAGTCAAACGCATTTAAAAGATCTAGCGACATGGGCGAGTGCCGCTCGAAACCTACTTAACGCTAGAAGGTCCCCAGGCCCCAGTAGACCATTTTCAGCGCAAGCCATATTGCCGATCACTGAGAAGATCGTTACCATCTAGCTAGGTTCTGCAGTAGTATTGTGTGTTTACACGTTCCTTAATGATGCAAAAACAAAAGTGATGACCATCGGTCTGTAGTTAGACAGTGGGGTCGAATACCTTTTCTACGTAGGCACCTAGATTAGTAAATTGGCAAACACAACTTTATTACATTAAAGAGATAGGTAGTAGGCACCCACAGTACGTACCTACCTACACCTACCCCTAAATAAAAGTAAAATGTATCCCAATGTGGGTACCTCGAGCCGTTTAGCGAGAAGTGTCCGGCCTCCAGCGGCTCCGTACGGATGCTCGTACGGGAAGCTCCAGTCTCGTACCAGGAACTGGAGGCGCTGGAACGGGGCACCACCGCTACTATGCTGGACCAACCGCCCATAGTCTGTGAACAGCTGGAATCAACGCATCTGTAGCATTTGCTGGTTTGGGATACTTCAAGTTGAGAGCCAGGTTTAGGCTTAGTATGTTGTCATAATATATAACAAGTTATAAGCAGACAACCGCTTAAGAAATCTAAACCCACCTGCAAATGCTGCAGGTCATCCTCCTCAATGTTTTGCGAGAGGTTGTATATCTGCACGGATGATATCATGGTTGACAGGGCGAACACGGTCGCGTTGTCGCGTACTGTAGACTCGGAGTCGAATGTGCCTTGTGTGTCTAGCAGGAGAATCACTACCTGGAAAGTGACATCTAATGATAAGCCTTTTTTTATTTAGTTAGAAAAGTTGTCGATCTTGATTGATTCTTTTTCAAGCAAAACTATGTGTCATTGCTCGACGTTGTTCTAATCTAGCTTCGATATTAGAGGTTTCCCAGTGGTGAGTATGGTGGTTAATCCATTGAAATCTGGTTATCCAGGAAGAGCAGATGATTGAAAGTGTTTACTTAATTAATCAACCTTCTTATACCATTAAAACAATTTCAGAATATACGTTAAACGTGCTTATAACACACACGCATACACGTTACTAGGTAACTACTAAGGTACGTAAGGTGTACCTAGCATAAGGGAGTTAGAAAGACAGAGCCAGCCAGTGTGACGGCAGGTCAAGTTTTGATTCATGTAACTGGATGCCTGAGCTATATTTTCGAGCATGTACCTTGTCTCCGTTAGGGAGTGTTGCCTTGAATGGCTGCGACCACAGCAGCAGTCCCGTGGTGTGTCGGTCAGACCCACCGCGCCAGCTGAACCCTTTGAGGGGCTCGTCCTCCGAACCGATCCAGTCACCGCTGTCATCGCCTAGATTGTACTGGGAATGTTTGGATTATTCTGTTTAGTGGCTTTTATATTTTGCGTGCGAAGACCGCTTTCCTTAGTCGTCACACACAATGATAGATATACCTCTTTCAATAGAAGTTGTATGTAATTATGTAGGTATTCCACTAGGCGTACACTACTACTTCCTCTGCTTCCCAAAATTTCAAGAGCTAAATTTCTGTCTCTACCAGATTTTCATGTTCGACATTTTGAAAGGTTTGCCAAAGATTATGCCTTTTCTAACAGTATGGTAACTGAATTACATATCAAACATTTTATTATGGTCATACGAATGCAAGCCTTTCCTTATTTATCTATTATTAGTTTTAACGGTTCATCCACAGAGATCACCACAGCGATAGCTAGTAGCGTACCTAAGCCTTGAAGAGTTTTCTTACCTTATGGTGCAAGTATCTGAGGAAGAAGTCCAGCATGAAGGACTTGCCCTTGCGGAAGGCGCCGGCGACGGAGACGACGACCACCGACCGGTCCCTGATATCCTCGCGGAGGAGTAGCGCACTCAGCGCCTCCTCGTCCAACGTGAACGAGTGTTCCGGAGCAGGGGCCACCACCTGGATGCCCCATCCTGACTCCAGGGATTCTGGTTTATCTGCAACCACTTGGTCATTCAACTTCAACCCTTACAATTTTTTTCGGTTCATAC
This sequence comes from Ennomos erosarius, assembly GCA_963580505.1. NCBI lineage: Eukaryota > Metazoa > Arthropoda > Insecta > Lepidoptera > Geometridae > Ennomos > Ennomos erosarius. The sequence continues at coordinate 648,824 of OY756996.1, read as the reverse complement.
TTATTAAACATTTACATAGGTAAGTTGCCTACATAGTTATATCTTATACAAAACGTCCTTTTCGCACGTGACATTTATAGTCAGCGAGAAGTTGACAGAACCTATAGTTGCTTGCTATTAAAAATGCTGTCTATTATAGGCAAAGCTGTATGTAAGTAGGTAAGTACCTAATTAATCTAGAAGTGTAAAATTGTTTTCGTATTTTTAAATGTATAGTATACCATATGTATACCATACACTTATTGTATTTTTTTTAGCAACCAGCGGGACTTGAACCCGCGCCTCCGCCTTCCAACTAAGCGGCTTAAACTGGAGTGTGGGAAGTTAGCCCCCAACTTTTTGAAATCAGGATTTTTTTATGTTGTGCTGAATTGTTCTCGGTTTGTTCTATATTGTTCCAAAATAAAAAAAATCTAGGGTGAAAATTGTAGAAGAAAAACAAAAAAAACAATTTTTCACCGTAGCCCCCATATTTTGAAAAATCCAATTTTTCTTTTTTGTTCTGGATTGTTCTAGGTTTGTTCTCAATTGTTCCAAAATATAACGATCCTAGCATAAAAACTGAAGCCAGAAAATAAAAAAAAACTTTTTTGTCGTAGCCCCCCTTTCTTGGAAAATCCAAAATTTTAATTTTGTTCTAGATTGTTCTAGATTTGTTCTACATTGTTCCAAAATAAAAAACTTCTAGAGCCATAATTGAGGCCAAAAATTAATAAAAACCTTTTCATGGTAGCCCCTCATTCTTGGATATTCATTATTTTTTTTATTGTGCTGGGTTGTTCTAGGTCTATTCTACATTGTTCCAGAACATGGTTCGTCTAGAACGAAAGCTGCGGCCAGAAAATGAGAATAAGTAAATTGAGGACCAGCATGACGTCGTCTAGATAAACAAAGCAAAAAGTTAGCCCCCAATTTTTTAAATTTCTTAAATTTCTCTTTTGTGCTGGACTATGATAGGCCCATGTTACATTGTTCCAGAATATGAGACTTCTAAAGCAAGTATTGGTGTCAGAACACAAACAATAAATTTCCATAACAATTTGACGGTAGGCATAATTTTATGGCGTAGGTAGATAATCTTTATTTTTTTATTGTGCTGGATTGTTCTAGGTCTATTCTACATTGTTCCAAAACATGGGTCGTCTAGAACGAAAGCTGCGGGCAGAAAATGAGAATAAGTAAATTGAGAACCAGCATGACGTCGTCTAGATAAACAAAGCAAAAAGTTAGCCCCCACTTTTTTAAATTTCTTAAATTTCTCTTTTGTGCTGGACTATGATAGGCCCATGTTACATTGTTCCAGAATATGAGACTTCTAAAGCCAATATTGGTGACAGAACACAAAAAACAAATTTCCATAATAATTTGACGGTAGGCATAATTTTATGGCGTAGGTAGATAATCTTTATTTTTTTTATTGTGCTGGATTGTTCTAGGTCTATTCTACATTGTTCCAGAACATGGGTCGTCTAGAACGAAAGCTGCGGCCAGAAAATAAGAATAAGTAAATTGAGGACCAGCATGACGTCGTCTAGATAAACAAAGCAAAAAGTTAGCCCCCAATTTTTTAAATTTCTTAAATTTCTCTTTTGTGCTGGACTATGATAGGCCCATGTTACATTGTTCCAGAATATGAGACTTCTAAAGCAAGTATTGGTGTCAGAACACAAACAATAAATTTCCATAATAATTTGACGGTAGGCATAATTTTATGGCGTAGGTAGATAATCTTTATTTTTTTTTATTGTGCTGGATTGTTCTAGGTCTATTCTACATTGTTCCAGAACATGGGTCGTCTAGAACGAAAGCTGCGGCCAGAAAATGAGAATAAGTAAATTAATAACCAGCATGACGTCGTCTAGATAAACAAAGCAAAAAGTTAGCCCCCAATTTTTTAAATTTCTTAAATTTCTCTTTTGTGCTGGACTATGATAGGCCCATGTTACATTGTTCCAGAATATGAGACTTCTAAAGCCAATATTGGTGACAGAACACAAAAAAACAAATTTCCATAATAATTTGACGGTAGGCATAATTTTATGGCGTAGGTAGATAATCTTTATTTTTTTTTATTGTGCTGGATTGTTCTAGGTCTATTCTACATTGTTCCAGAACATGGTTCGTCTAGAACGAAAGCTGCGGCCAGAAAATGAGAATAAGTAAATTAATAACCAGCATGACGTCGTCTAGATAAACAAAGCAAAAAGTTAGCCCCCAATTTTTTAAATTTCTTAAATTTCTCTTTTGTGCTGGACTATGATAGGCCCATGTTACATTGTTCCAGAATATGAGACTTCTAAAGCAAGTATTGGTGTCAGAACACAAACAATAAATTTCCATAACAATTTGACGGTAGGCATAATTTTATGGCGTAGGTAGATAATCTTTATTTTTTTTATTGTGCTGGATTGTTCTAGGTCTATTCTACATTGTTCCAGAACATGGGTCGTCTAGAACGAAAGCTGCGGCCAGAAAATGATAATAAGTAAATTGAGAACCAGCATGACGTCGTCTAGATAAACAAAGCAAAAAGTTAGCCCCCACTTTTTTAAATTTCTTAAATTTCTCTTTTGTGCTGGACTATGATAGGCCCATGTTACATTGTTCCAGAATATGAGACTTCTAAAGCCAATATTGGTGACAGAACACAAAAAACAAATTTCCATAATAATTTGACGGTAGGCATAATTTTATGGCGTAGGTAGATAATCTTTATTTTTTTTATTGTGCTGGATTGTTCTAGGTCTATTCTACATTGTTCCAGAACATGGGTCGTCTAGAACGAAAGCTGCGGCTAGAAAATGAGAATTAGTAAATTGAGAACCAGCATGACGTCGTCTAGATAAACCAAGCAAAAAGTTAGCCCCCAATTTTTTAATTTCTTAAATTTCTCTTTTGTGCTGGACTATGATAGGCTCATGTTACATTGTTCCAGAATATGAGACTTCTAAAGCAAGTATTGGTGTCAGAACACAAACAATAAATTTCCATAATAATTTGACGGTAGGCATAATTTTATGGCGTAGGTAGATAATCTTTATTTTTTTTATTGTGCTGGATTGTTCTAGGTCTATTCTACATTGTTCCAGAACATGGGTCGTCTAGAACGAAAGCTGCGGCCAGAAAATGAGAATAAGTAAATTAATAACCAGCATGACGTCGTCTAGATAAACAAAGCAAAAAGTTAGCCCCCAAATTTTTAAATTTCTTAAATTTCTCTTTTGTGCTGGACTATGACAGGCTCATGTTACATTGTTCCAGAGTATGAGACTTCTAAAGCAAGTATTGGTGTCAGAACACAAACAATAAATTTCCATAATAATTTGACGGTAGGCATAATTTTATGGCGTAGGTAGATAATCTTTATTTTTTTTTATTGTGCTGGATTGTTCTAGGTCTATTCTACATTGTTCCAGAACATGGTTCGTCTAGAACGAAAGCTGCGGCCAGAAAATGAGAATAAGTAAATTAATAACCAGCATGACGTCGTCTAGATAAACAAAGCAAAAAGTTAGCCCCCACTTTTTTAAATTTCTTAAATTTCTCTTTTGTGCTGGACTATGATAGGCCCATGTTACATTGTTCCAGAATATGAGACTTCTAAAGCCAATATTGGTGACAGAACACAAAAAAAACAAATTTCCATAATAATTTGACGGTAGGCATAATTTTATGGCGTAGGTAGATAATCTTTATTTTTTTTATTGTGCTGGATTGTTCTAGGTCTATTCTACATTGTTCCAGAACATGGTTCGTCTAGAACGAAAGCTGCGGCCAGAAAATAAGAATAAGTAAATTGAGGACCAGCATGACGTCGTCTAGATAAACAAAGCAAAAAGTTAGCCCCCAATTTTTTAAATTTCTTAAATTTCTCTTTTGTGCTGGACTATGATAGGCCCATGTTACATTGTTCCAGAATATGAGACTTCTAAAGCAAGTATTGGTGTCAGAACACAAACAATAAATTTCCATAACAATTTGACGGTAGGCATAATTTTATGGCGTAGGTAGATAATCTTTATTTTTTTTATTGTGCTGGATTGTTCTAGGTCTATTCTACATTGTTCCAGAACATGGGTCGTCTAGAACGAAAGCTGCGGCCAGAAAATGATAATAAGTAAATTGAGAACCAGCATGACGTCGTCTAGATAAACAAAGCAAAAAGTTAGGCCCCAATTTTTTAATTTCTTAAATTTCTCTTTTGTGCTGGACTATGATAGGCTCATGTTACATTGTTCCAGAGTATGAGACTTCTAAAGCAAGTATTGGTGTCAGAACACAAACAATAAATTTCCATAATAATTTGACGGTAGGCATAATTTTAAAGCGTAGGTAAATAATCTTTATTTTTTTTATTGTGCTGGATTGTTCTAGGTCTATTCTACATTGTTCCAGAACATGAGTCGTCTAGAACGAAAGCTGCGGCCAGAAAATGAGAATTAGTAAATTAATAACCAGCATGACGTCGTCTAGATAAACAAAGCAAAAAGTTAGCCCCCAATTTTTTTAATTTCTTAAATTTCTTTTGTGCTGGACTATGATAGGCTCATGTTACATTGTTCCAGAGTATGAGACTTCTAAAGCAAGTATTGGTGTCAGAACACAAACAATAAATTTCCATAATAATTTGACGGTAGGCATAATTTTATGGCGTAGGTAGATAATCTTTATTTTTTTTAATTGTGCTGGAATGTTCTAGGTCTATTCTACATTGTTCCAGAACATGGTTCGTCTAGAACGAAAGCTGCGGCCAGAAAATGAGAATAAGTAAATTAATAACCAGCATGACGTCGTCTAGATAACAAAGCAAAAAGTTAGCCCCCACTTTTTTAAATTTCTTAAATTTTTCTTTTGTGCTGGACTATGATAGGCCCATGTTACATTGTTCCAGAATATGAGACTTCTAAAGCCAATATTGGTGACAGAACACAAAAAAAAACAAATTTCCATAATAATTTGACGGTAGGCATAATTTTATGGCGTAGGTAGATAATCTTTATTTTTTTTATTGTGCTGGATTGTTCTAGGTCTATTCTACATTGTTCCAGAACATGGGTCGTCTAGAACGAAAGCTGCGGCCAGAAAATGAGAATAAGTAAATTGAGAACCAGCATGACGTCGTCTAGATAAACAAAGCAAAAAGTTAGCCCCCAATTTTTTTAATTTCTTAAATTTCTCTTTTGCGCTGGACTATGATAGGCTCATGTTACATTGTTCCAGAGTATGAGACTTCTAAAGCAAGTATTGGTGTCAGAACACAAACAATAAATTTCCATAATAATTTGACGGTAGGCATAATTTTAAAGCGTAGGTAAATAATCTTTATTTTTTTTTATTGTGCTGGGTTGTTCTAGGTCTATTCTACATTGTTCCAGAACATGGGTCGTCTAGAACGAAAGCTGCGGCCAGAAAATGAGAATTAGTAAATTGAAAACCAGCATGACGTCGTCTAAATAAACCAAGCAAAAAGTTAGCCCCCAATTTTTTTAATTTCTTAAATTTCTCTTTTGTGCTGGACTATGATAGGCTCATGTTACATTGTTCCAGAGTATGAGACTTCTAAAGCAAGTATTGGTGTCAGAACACAAACAATAAATTTCTATAATAATTTGACGGTAGGCATAATTTTATGGCGTAGGTAGATAATCTTTATTTTTTTTTATTGTGCTGGATTGTTCTAGGGCTATTCTACATTGTTCCAGAACATGGGTCGTCTAGAACGAAAGCTGCGGCCAGAAAATGAGAATAAGTAAATTAATAACCAGCGTGACGTCGTCTAGATAAACAAAGCAAAAAGTTAGCCCCCAATTTTTTTAATTTCTTAAATTTCTCTTTTGTGCTGGACTATGATAGGCTCATGTTACATTGTTCCAGAGTATGAGACTTCTAAAGCAAGTATTGGTGTCAGAACACAAACAATAAATTTCCATAATAATTTGACGGTAGGCATAATTTTATGGCGTAGGTAGATAATCTTTATTTTTTTTATTGTGCTGGATTGTTCTAGGTCTATTCTATATTGTTCCAGAACATGGGTCGTCTAGAACGAAAGCTGCGGCCAGAAAATGAGAATAAGTAAATTGAGAACCAGCATGACGTCGTCTAGATAAACCAAGCAAAAAGTTAGCCCCCAATTTTTTTAATTTCTTAAATTTCTCTTTTGTGCTGGACTATGATAGGCCCATGTTACATTGTTCCAGAATATGAGACTTCTAAAGCCAATATTGGTGACAGAACACAAAAAATAAATTTCCATAATAATTTGACGGTAGGCATAATTTTATGGCGTAGGTAGATAATCTTTATTTTTTTTATTGTGCTGGATTGTTCTAGGTCTATTCTATATTGTTCCAGAACATGGGTCGTCTAGAACGAAAGCTGCGGCGAGAAAATGAGAATAAGTAAATTAATAACCAGCATGACGTCGTCTAGATAAACAAAGCAAAAAGTTAGCCCCCACTTTTTTAAATTTCTTAAATTTCTCATTTGTGCTGGACTATGATAGGCCCATGTTACATTGTTCCAGAATATGAGACTTCTAAAGCCAATATTGGTGACAGAACACAAAAAATAAATTTCCATAATAATTTGACGGTAGGCATAATTTTATGGCGTAGGTAGATAATCTTTATTTTTTTTATTGTGCTGGATTGTTCTAGGTCTATTCTATATTGTTCCAGAACATGGGTCGTCTAGAACGAAAGCTGCGGCCAGAAAATGAGAATAAGTAAATTGAGAACCAGCATGACGTCGTCTAGATAAACCAAGCAAAAAGTTAGCCCCCAATTTTTTTAATTTCTTAAATTTCTCTTTTGTGCTGGACTATGATAGGCCCATGTTACATTGTTCCAGAATATGAGACTTCTAAAGCCAATATTGGTGTCAGAACACAAAAAACAAATTTCCATAATAATTTGACGGTAGGCATAATTTTATGGCGTAGGTAGATAATCTTTATTTTTTTGAGCTGTCACAAAATTGGTAAGTACATGTGCAAAAAACATAGCTATTATTAATACTTAGTACTTATTAGTAATACTTAAGGCCCTGACAGGACCCAATGCGAGCACGTTTATTACAGCAGACAAACTTGAAACTTATTTTGTACCTAATAGGGTCGCTTTATGCATAGCAAAAATATGGCGATTACGTTGCGTTGCACTTCGACTTTTCCATTTTGCGGTACAAATAATGAGTTTTAAAAGAAATGCTTATTGTTATAAAAAAAATAAGCTTATAGACGGATGCATTGAAACATAGTTTATCACTATGATTTATTTCAATGGGGTGTCTTATTATAATGTAACATTTTAGAACGTCTGAATGATTTTTTAGAGGTCACTTCACGATTTTTTTCTATTGAGAAATTTTTCGTAAACGTGTTTCGGTTTCGGCATATGGAAAGAAGATATATAACCAGTATTAACGTGCATTTATTTCAATCCTGTAAATGGTATACGTTTTGAGATCATCATCATCATCATTAACAGCCTGAAGACGTCCACTGGTGAACATAGGCCTCCCCCAGGGAGCGCCACTTAGAGCGGCAGTAGGTGATTATTGGGCATTTCAAAACACACATCAAAAACCAATGGGCATTTCAAAACAGATTTTCCATACATATCGGTGTCACTGTTAAAACAGAAATTTTAAAAAAAAATTTCTGGCCGCAGCTTTCGTTCTAGACGACCCATGTTCTGGAACAATGTAGAATAGACCTAGAACAATCCAGCACAATAAAAAAAAATAAAGATTATCTACCTACGCCATAAAATTATGCCTACCGTCAAATTATTATAGAAATTTATTGTTTGTGTTCTGACACCAATACTTGCTTTAGAAGTCTCATACTCTGGAACAATGTAACATGAGCCTATCATAGTCCAGCACAAAAGAGAAATTTAAGAAATTAAAAAAATTGGGGGCTAACTTTTTGCTTTGTTTATCTAGACGACGTCATGCTGGTTCTCAATTTACTTATTCTCATTTTCTGGCCGCAGCTTTCGTTCTAGACGACCCATGTTCTGGAACAATGTAGAATAGACCTAGAACAATCCAGCACAATAAAAAAAATAAAGATTATCTACCTACGCCATAAAATTATGCCTACCGTCAAATTGTTATGGAAATTTATTGTTTGTGTTCTGACACCAATACTTGCTTTAGAAGTCTCATATTCTGGAACAATGTAACATGGGCCTATCATAGTCCAGCACAAAAGAGAAATTTAAGAAATTTAAAAAATTGGGGGCTAACTTTTTGCTTTGTTTATCTAGACGACGTCATGCTGGTCCTCAATTTACTTATTCTCATTTTCTGGCCGCAGCTTTCGTTCTAGACGAACCATGTTCTGGAACAATGTAGAATAGACCTAGAACAATCCAGCACAATAAAAAAAATAAAGATTATCTACCTACGCCATAAAATTATGCCTACCGTCAAATTATTATGGAAATTGGTTTTTTTGTGTTCTGTCACCAATATTGGCTTTAGAAGTCTCATATTCTGGAACAATGTAACATGGGCCTATCATAGTCCAGCACAAAAGAGAAATTTAAGAAATTTAAAAAAGTGGGGGCTAACTTTTTGCTTTGTTTATCTAGACGACGTCATGCTGGTTATTAATTTACTTATTCTCATTTTCTGGCCGCAGCTTTCGTTCTAGACGAACCATGTTCTGGAACAATGTAGAATAGACCTAGAACAATCCAGCACAATAAAAAAAAATAAAGATTATCTACCTACGCCATAAAATTATGCCTACCGTCAAATTATTATGGAAATTTATTGTTTGTGTTCTGACACCAATACTTGCTTTAGAAGTCTCATACTCTGGAACAATGTAACATGAGCCTATCATAGTCCAGCACAAAAGAGAAATTTAAGAAATTAAAAAAATTGGGGGCTAACTTTTTGCTTTGTTTATCTAGACGACGTCACGCTGGTTATTAATTTACTTATTCTCATTTTCTGGCCGCAGCTTTCGTTCTAGACGACCCATGTTCTGGAACAATGTAGAATAGACCTAGAACAAACCAGCACAATAAAAAAAAATAAAGATTATCTACCTACGCCATAAAATTATGCCTACCGTCAAATTATTATAGAAATTTATTGTTTGTGTTCTGACACCAATACTTGCTTTAGAAGTCTCATACTCTGGAACAATGTAACATGAGCCTATCATAGTCCAGCACAAAAGAGAAATTTAAGAAATTAAAAAAATTGGGGGCTAACTTTTTGCTTGGTTTATCTAGACGACGTCATGCTGGTTCTCAATTTACTAATTCTCATTTTCTGGCCGCAGCTTTCGTTCTAGACGACCCATGTTCTGGAACAATGTAGAATAGACCTAGAACAATCCAGCACAATAAAAAAAATAAAGATTATCTACCTACGCTTTAAAATTATGCCTACCGTCAAATTTTTATGGAAATTTATTGTTTGTGTTCTGACACCAATACTTGCTTTAGAAGTCTCATATTCTGGAACAATGTAACATGGGCCTATCATAGTCCAGCACAAAAGAGAAATTTAAGAAATTTAAAAAATTGGGGGCTAACTTTTTGCTTTGTTTATCTAGACGACGTCATGCTGGTCCTCAATTTACTTATTCTCATTTTCTGGCCGCAGCTTTCGTTCTAGACGAACCATGTTCTGGAACAATGTAGAATAGACCTAGAACAACCCAGCACAATAAAAAAAATAATGAATATCCAAGAATGAGGGGCTACCATGAAAAGGTTTTTATTAATTTTTGGCCTCAATTATGGCTCTAGAAGTTTTTTATTTTGGAACAATGTAGAACAAATCTAGAACAATCTAGAACAAAATTAAAATTTTGGATTTTCCAAAAAAGGGGGGCTACGACAAAAAAGTTTTTTTTTATTTTCTGGCTTCAGTTTTTATGCTAGGATCGTTATATTTTGGAACAATTGAGAACAAACCTAGAACAATCTAGAACAAAAAAGAAAAATTGGATTTTTCAAAATATGGGGGCTACGGTAAAAAATTGTTTTTTTTTTGTTTTTCTTCTACAATTTTCACCCTAGATTTTTTTTATTTTGGAACAATATAGAACAAACCGAGAACAATTCAGCACAACAAAAAAAAATCCTGATTTCAAAAAGTTGGGGGCTAACTTCCCACACTCCTTAAACTGTTCATATAACACATAGGTACAGTAGTTCATCTTTTATTAACAAAGTACGGTGCCCCAGAGGTGTTGAATATGACTCAAAATCAATACGGCTTAGATGAGATAATGACGTCATTGCTTAATATCTTGAAGCCAACTTTGGACTTCTTTGTTTATTTGTAGCGAAATAGTGTTTAATTAGCAAACGTGCTTACTATATCATTAGAATTAGAATCATGTACATATAATATAGCTCTTTTGGCGCACTATTGTCTTGATACCTACTCGTACTCGTATCATAATACATACTAGATAATATTAAAAAATACCTTTTACCTACCCATTACTATAAATAACGTGAATAGGTACACATTTTGAAATATATATCTCTTAATAGTAGTATATTAGCGACCGTACTAATTTATCTATAACGGAGCACCAAGCGAGGACAACGAGATGAAAATCATCGATCATTCGAGATTCATATTAATGACGGTAAATAAGTAATTATGAGATTTGTAGTTTTATTTCATATGGATACAGAAAAAAAGACTTATTTTTTTAAAGATGCTTTGCGGAATTAATAAAAGTAATTAACCGAAACACATAGAATTTCTAAGAGATATCAAGTATAAAAAAATTGTTTTGCTGACGTGGTTTGGTTGATTCAAGTTTTTAAATAATGAAACGTGTCATAAATACGACATCTGTCAAAAAAATCAAATTTGAAAAATTTGTCCGAAATGACATCTGCTGTCAAAAATGACACCGGTCAAAAATCAAATCTATCAAAAGGAAATCTGTCAAAAAAAATTAAAACTATAAAATGACATCTGTCAAAAGTGACATATAGCAAAAATGACACCTGTCAAAAGCGACATCTGTCAATGGCATGTCATTTCACAAATTAGACATTTTGGCTTCATAGTGATTCTGCGACTACGATATTTAGGACACACAGACGTTTTACAACCCAGACGATATGACCCTAACCCTATTATCCTCCACTGCTGAGAATTACCAGTTGAGCCATCGGTATCCACTGCTCAATTTGATGCATTTGAGCAATTTGGTTGAGCAGTGGGGAAGGAGCACAATTTTATAACAGGATGACCTATTGATCAACTTAGTTGAGCAAAATACAGTTGAGCTATAGGGCATAAAATGGTCGGTAATACAAACTATGTCCTACTGCTCAACTGGTTGAGCAATTTAGTTGAGCAGTGGGGAAGTACTGATTTTATTATTCATTTAAGCATTTTAATCTTTGAATTTTAACTTTCATGTAAACACACCTTCTGCTACCATTTCGTGAAAAGAACTTGACCTAATTATTATTTATAAATTAATTATTGACTCATTCAATAATTATATATATAATACCTATAGGACCAGCGCTACATGAAATCACATCTATAAAAAGACTACTACAAAATTAATTCCTATTATAGTCCATTGAAAAGTTACATTTGGGGTTGCGTTTTTTAAAGGACGCAATTTTATTTTTTTAATCTGTAGGGGGGTTCAGCGTAAAGCTAAAATCAAGTTTGTGGGGTCGCCACCCTTGCCCCACGGCCGCCATCTTAAAAATAGGGGTTGAAGCGGTTTTTACGATATATCTCTTAAACTATATATCTGATAAAAAAAATTGTTAACATTTTTTGTTGCAAATTAAATTCTCTATAACTTTGGTCCAGTAACTTTTTGTCGTAGAACTATAAATTTAACGTATAATAAATATATGTATAGTTAAGAGTACCGAAAAATAGTACTCACTTCGGAGCGCTGTAAAACCTTAGCTATTGACTTAATGAAAAAATGTTGCCTATAAAAGTTGTTCCTTAATAAACGATCTACAAAAATGGTCTGATATCATTTTTTCGTAAAATGATAAAAAATCAAGTTATATCGAAAAATATAAATTTTTTCTCGAATTTCTGAACATTTTCACTTATAACATTTTTATTTATAATTCTACGACAAAAAGTTACTGGACCAAAGTTATAGAGAATTTAATTTGCAACAAAAAATGTTAACAATTTTTTTTATCAGATTATCGTAAAAACCGCTTCAACCCCTATTTTCAAGATGGCGGCCGTGGGACAAGGGTGGCGACCCCACAAACTTGATTTTAGCTTTACGCTGAACCCCCCTACAGATTGAAAAAATAAAATTGCGTCCTCTAAAAAACGCAAGGTAAGGCTTAAAAAATGTAACATTTCAATGGACTATTATAAATTCAATTGAAATAAGCTATAGTCACTTTATATTGTATTTACAACCACGTAACTAAATAGGTATAAAATACATATATAAAGCTACTCTACAACGTAATTTAAACTGTTTTCGCTAACTAATAAAAGTTTAGTTTACCCAACAACCTGTTTGATACACAGCTGACACACATTTCTATAATTATACCATCGTAAACACTGTATACCGTTAAAATTTCACTTTTTACACTTTAAAACTATGTAAACGGAAACTTACTTGACATTTTTGTTTAATTTCGACGGAAAATGATATTGTTTTAAAAGGGCGTATAGTAGCACGAATAACTTTTCGCGTGAAGTCGAGATGATGTCAGAGGCGGACTGGCGCGCTGGCCGCCCGCGCCGGCTCCATTAACGCTGAGGTCATGCAATACGCTGTTACGTGCAGCATACGTTGTTATGTTAGGTAGGAACTGATGTGTATTCTGTGGTATAATAGAGGAGGCATTATGTGTAGTAAATACTAAGTCGAGGTAGAGGATTAATAAGTAATGACAGCTCCGAGATTTTACACAAAAAGACCGCTTGCGTAGGTATACAAACGTATTGCACTTATCCGTGGTAATCGTGGAACGGATTTTAAAGAACTAAAATATCTACTTAATAAATAAGCAGCTTCTGGGAAGTGGGAAAGCGACCATAGCTTAGTTGGACGAACGTCTAATCCGGTGAGTTGGAAGAAGCGGGTTCGAATACCGCTGGTTGCTAAAAACTTATTTTATGGTATGGATAGCTATAGACTGTCATTCTTAGGAGCATCTTTGCTTCTAAATAGTAAAGGGGAGAGCCAACCTGGGGGTCTAGCAAAGATACCAACCACTAACGCTAACGCCTCACACTAACTCCAAAATGTACTGAAACGACATTTCGGAAATCGCTAACTTTTCCGTAGCGAATGTCATTTCGATACATTTTTGGAGTTAGCTTGAGGCGTTAGCGTTAGCGATTGGGATCATTTTTAGACCCCCTGGGTAACCCGTGTCATCTGTAAATATTCTAACCACAGACAATACTTACTGTATAGTATTAGATCTCCGTGATTTTATCACATTATATATGGGTACCTTACCTACCTTTACCTTTGGTTGCCTGTTCTGTTCCATAAGCAGTTCAATACGAGAGTTTCAATCCATTACACCTAAGCTGTAGAGTTCAAATCCCGCCCGTCCCTGCACCAGACTAGTTATGTGCAAAATTTGCACTCGCTTTTACAACGGAGAAAAACATCGCGAGATAACCATCATGTTCAAGGACTACATTTAATTATGTACGAGGATTGAGGCCTACTCTCTCTCTTTCTGAGAAAAGGCCCTGTCCAAGCAGTATGAGCGTGATGGGCTGATGGCGACGATTGGCATGTTTAGCAAACGCTTTGTTACAACAATGCATAAGGTCGAAAGACTGCTTCCTGTCCATTCATAGCTTGCAGCACACGATGCTAGGTAACCTAGGAAGCTTATCGTAGCGTCACGCGCTCGGTCACACTTCAACGCTCGTTTAGGTCTCATTAAAGCGAGTCGTTTCAAGTTATTACTGAAACCTAAATAGTAACTGTACACAATAATAGTGCAGTCGCGTATACGAAGATTCGCACCCCCTGGATATAGCAACAACATAGCTTTCAGTCTGTCCATAATTATTAATCACAACAGCTGGATATCGTCCACTGATAAACACAGGCCTACCCCAGTGGGGAGAAGAGGCATTTAGGTACCTTTTATTTTTCCTTTCCCGACTGGTGGGACAGAGTCGGGGGGGAGAAAAGGTACATAACATAAACTTTTCATAGAAGGTTTGCCATAAGACCACGCTTGGCAGGCGTTTTGGTGATCGCAGATTAATATACCGAGAAGAATGCTGCTTCCTTGGGCATTCCCTAGCCTAGCCGGCACATACGGCACCCGCGGGAAGTGATGGAATTGTTGGTATCTTACACACGACATCTTTTTACTTTTTTTTTTTTTAAAACGATCACATACATAGATCCTGGACCCTAACTAGGATTCCCTGTATCTAGGGACCCAGGAACTACGAGGACCATGGTCCCACAAAACCCAGACACAGAACAAGTATTTGCGCTTTTTTTTTCGGGCACAAATACTTGTCCTGTAGCGGGAATCGAACCCGCCACCTCCGGGTTATGAGCCGACCTGCTCAACCACCACACCACGGAGGCTGTCGTAACTTAAATGTATTCGAAAACCCTTGCTCGATCTGTTGTCACGGCCCTAAATCGACACAGTTATCAAAAGAAATGAAAAGTTGAAAAATTTTAACGACCGAATGTCGCGGTCATTAGAAATCTCCGAGAGCTCCGTGGCTATGATCATGATTATCATTTAGATCAATGATGGCAACTACATTTACTTTCTTCGTTAGTTGCAAAGTTGTTCCTTTGTCAGTTGTTATGTGCACTTTAGTACTACCATAAGGCATTACCGGGCGTTACCTTGTACCTAGGTAGTACCTTGTCACACTAGGACTTTTTATAGGGAGTCTATTACATAGCACTAAAGAAATATACATGAAGTTATTGTGAAAGTGAATATAGTATGTTAATTTCAATTTGCAACAAGCGATTATTCACGCTAGTACCTATTATTTGCTACAAACTCTACAATGGTCATTCTCTTCTATCTGCACAGCACATGACATTCACAGTCTGCATTATAATATAATAGCCCACCAAATGAGGAGGCCTATGTTCAGCAGTAGACATCTTCGGGCTGTTGATGATGGTGATGATGACGTTCAGCAATGGATTTTTTCCTGTCTGGCAAGTCTGCCTGTTTGTTACCTTTTCAAAATTGACCAAAAATAACCCCCGACTAGGTGGATCGACAGTCTGGCGAAAGCCACGGGGAACCAATGGATGCAGAAGGCGAGCAGCCGCTCAAAGTGGCGCCCTCTAGGGGAAGTCTATGTTCAGCAGTGGGCATCTTCAGGCTTTTGATGATGATCAAAAAACACTATGATCATAAGCCTAAGTATTTCTAAAAATGTTTGTAAAATAAAAACAACAAAATCCAGCCTTCAAATAATTCACCAAAAATAACTCACTCAAACCTAATAATCACAGATATTAAACAAGATAGAGTCCAAAAACTAAAACCAGACTACCTAATTATTTGATGGCATTTTTTCCCTGCCCAAATGAAGGGGTGTTGTATAGTATAACTAATGGTTGCACTTACCTATGTGCAAAAATGTGTGTTGTGATTTTATTTTTTGTTAATTATACTACTACTCGGGCTCAATGGCGTACCTTGGGAGAGGCCTATGTCCAGCAGTGGACTATAACGGGCTGATGATGATGATGATGATGATGATGATAATGATACTTTTAAGTAGGTACCTACTTCTATCATCTATGCTACAACTTTACAAGCGCTATGAAGTTGCGCGTTAAACTGAGGTGGGAGGAAGCAATTTTTTTCAAATTACAACATCGTTGAATTCCTAAAGTATTGATCCTACAGTAAAAATGGATGTTTTTTATGGCGAATGTAACATAGTTTAATTTCACAGAAGTAATTGTAATGCTAATCCTAAAGGTTTCTGAGATATAAGCAAATATCCGAAAAAAGTGATATTTAAACCTTTCCCCCTCCCCCTACTTACCCCCCACCCTCGGACATTTATAGTATATTCATCAGTACATTTCAAAGTATAACTGTGCCAATTTTTAAGGCTACACGAATGATTTCGGCTGTTTGTCTAATGTTTAGCGATTTTTTTTACTATGAGGTGGAATGGATAGGTCATAAAATCCGCCATATTGGGTTTAGTAAAATTTAATGTACCCTATGTCACCCAGAGTGTCAATACGCTTCGATTGGTATCAAACTTGATAAAATATGATGAGTAGTTTAGGCACAACCAGGAAACAACAAAACCAGAAAATTCGCGCCTATTTTCATACATCGGCTATACATAGATATACATAGATATAAAAATTATACATATTCGAAACGTACTCATAAAGACCTTTCATTTGATTCCAAACATGACATGTTTATCGAAAAAATATTTTTTTTTGTCTGCGAATTTTTTAAATGTAATCCGCCATATTGAATTTAAGGTAACTTTATATAGCCTATGACACGAAGAGTGATAAGATCTATCGATTGACATCTTACTGTTTGAAATAAGATAAGTAATTTAGGAGATACGAGGGAACATATGAACATACATACATACATAGACAGTCAAACTCATAACCCTCCTTTTTGGTAGTCGGGTAAATAGTAGTCCCTACCTAATAATAAAAGGCAAAAATTACCCAAACATTTTTTTAATCACTGAATTGTATTTCTTATTCATCTGTTCCACTTTCGGTTTTAGTTCATTCTCCTTTTGTAACGCAGCCTTATCATTCGGATCCAGCTGGAGGACTGTCTGTATGTCCGACCAGGCTTCCTCATACATGTTTAAGTGTGTATGTGCTATGCAACGCCTGTACAAGGCTTTGACACTGTTGGGATGAAAACTTAGAGCTTTGTTGCACAGCTGTATAACAGCATCATATTCTTTATACTGCAGCTGACAATG
Organism: Ennomos erosarius; assembly: GCA_963580505.1. Taxonomy (NCBI): domain Eukaryota; kingdom Metazoa; phylum Arthropoda; class Insecta; order Lepidoptera; family Geometridae; genus Ennomos; species Ennomos erosarius. Next base: position 631,862 of record OY756996.1, on the reverse strand, counting down.
TGCCAAGTTGTTGTACAGTTTCACCTGTAACATGGGTTAATTATTTAGTTTATTTTTAGTACCTAACTAAGGACTAACTAAGGATGTAAATATTGAGTTGACACTTATCTTATTGTTACGAGACAGTCTTCTCTTACATCAAATTTTATTATAAAAACTATTAAAAAAAGCAATGAAATAATATTTATAATTAATTTGGTCTTTAATAGAACACAGAAAGTTTACAAATGGCCATTCTAAAAGAACAGAAAACTAGTAAATGCTGTTATTCTTTTTTAACTATTATGTGCTGCATAACAATGAGTTTACAACTGAAAGCTACACACATGGTGTACATCTGACATGTCTAGTATTAAATATGGAGTTTAAAGCTACAGTAATACTGGTATTTTTGATATAAATTGCACCTTAACAATTACTAAACACACATTGAACACGTGTCTATTTTGATATTCGCTAAAAGTCTGTTGTGTTTATTTTAATCATAGTTTCTGAACATTTTAACCTATGACATACCTTCATATCTATAATTTTTTGCACACTGTCCTCATCTATGACTTCAGGGTTGATGGGTTCTATGGCAATTAACAGTTTCAATGATTTATTGAACCTTCGGAATGCATCAGCTATTCTATTTTGTTTTACTAGGTCCACACCTCTTTCCTGAAACAAATAAAAAATTTATATCAAAAATGAATTAATAATCATTCATTTATTGGTAAGTTAAACACTTGAGACACACATAGTGACTATTCATCACCAAAATATCATGAGAAAACTTATGTTTCAGCCTAAGCCTGAAAGGAGTTCCAATTAGGGATAGCCCCTTAAATAAAAAACAAGATAGTTATAACCAATAACCAATTATATTACCATACCATACCAATTATATATATAAAATTATAACCAATATGAAGATCTAAATCAGTAGGTACCTTGTGAACTGTGGCAGCTTCATACAGCCTCACCCACCCCCAGTCGCTTATCAGCTGTTCATCAGTCACCTCCTTAAGAGTTACTTTACACTTTATCTCCTTTACCAGCTCATTATTCCCGTCTCTGTACACCATCCTCGCTTCGCACGTCTCTCCACTACACATCTGCTGAAGTATCAGCTCAAAATCTTTATCCAAAAATGAATCTACGTCACCAATTAGCACTTTACCGTCAAAACTACCGCTGAATATACGACTTTCAGCCTCAATCTCCCGTGGTTCACCATCTTTTGAGCAGGAAACATCGAATATATTGATACTGCAGCAGGAATCTTCGTAGGGTACAATCGTGTAGTCCCCAGGGGTAATAAGTTTTTTCCATAGTTCTCTATCGGGCCTAAAACTGACGAGTCTTTCTTCAAACATTTCTAGAGGGTGGCTTTAGCTAGCAGTTTGTTTGTACCAAAGAGGATATAACTATAGTGGTTTGTACGAGTTTAATAAACAACGACAAACAAAACTCCGATAACTGAAATGAAAAGCAAAAATCACAGTGGTGGTCAATCAGTGTTGCCATGTCAAAATCGGGACAGTGGTGAATCCTATTTCAAAAAACGGTAGATTTTAAGAAATTACGGTGATTGTACCCGGAAAAATTACATTTTTTCTACGTCTGCAGTTAGTACATAGGTATAGATTCGAAAACGAACAAGAATTGAAAACAAGTCGCTTTGCACTACTGGACCTACTGCCTGGATATCATTTAACGACTTGGATGAGCTAGTTTTTGCCGAAGCATCGAAAACCACCCTGAGTTTGGTCCTGTCACGGTCGCCAAATGTCACCGCCTACGCGGGACATTTATATTAGATTAGAATAGAATAGAATAGAATAACTCTTTATTGCACATACCAACATAAAAGAAATTTGAACATTAAAGTACTTATAGTTAGTTAGTACAATGGGCGGCCTTATCACTAAGAGTGATCTCTTCCAGGCAACCTTTGGATGGATAGAATTCCAGGAATAAGGAGTAGTCAGCGGTGCGCATTATAAACAAAACAAAAAAATACAAATAACTTAAACATTAATTAATATTAGACAAATTAGTTATTTGTAGGCAACAATTTTACAAAATAATGCTTATACTACTATAATATTCATAAACATAAATATATAGGTGTGTATAATAAAAATATATTTATATATATACATATTATATAAATATATGTAAATAATAATACGTTACATATACTTACTTACATAAATATATATTTATAGGGCAGCGTTAAGTATGCTGTAACAGGTAATGCTATTTTAACATGTTTTTAAAAATTGGCAAGGACTTAGCACGTCTTATATCTTCCGGTAGAGCATTCCAGAGACGAGTAGCTTCCACAGTGAAAGATTTGTCATAGAAGCGAGAGGTGTGGATAGGCATCCAAAGTTGCAATGTTTCCGAGGAGCGAAAGTGTCGAGCATGAGTAAGATATAGGAACTTAAAACGTTCCTTTAAATAAAGAGGAGTGGAAGGATTAAAAAGTATATTGTATAAAAGAGAGAGAAAACAATTACTCAAAGAAAGTAAATTCATTTTTTAACGCAATGTAACTGAATGTAGATTTGTAGATCTTAAATGCGCAGTTTTTCTCGTATAATTTTAGCATTATTTACCTTTCGCTAGATGGTGTAGCGACACAATCATATTGCGCATGCATTGATATCTGCTGACATTAACGATCGCAATGCATGACGCAAAAACGATGGCAAAATGGCATGGTTGAAAGCAGAATGGTACATGGTAGAATAGTGAGAAAGTTGAAAATTTCACAGATGATGTATTTCTATTGCCGCTATGACAGTAAATAAGTACTAAAAACAGAATAAAATAAATATATAAGGTGGCTCCCATAGAACCAACGTAATTTTTTGCTCGTTTTTAAAGATAATGGTACGGAACCCTATGTGCATGAGTGCAACTCGCACTTAGTTGGTTATTCTCTACAAAATATTCGTACCTCTGCAAATTACGGTAGATTTTGTCACCGTTGTCAAGCTTCAACGGTAGGTGGTAAATAAGCGCAGATTATGGTGCATTTACCGTAATTACGGTGCACATGGCAGCACTGGTGTCAATAATTTTTTCGTAATTTGCCCTGTATTCCGATTCACACTTTAAATCGCTGACATCGCTCACGACTTTGAGCGCTGTAAATGACTCGGAACGACCAATCATGGAGGGTGATATCGCAAGATGGCTTCGGTCATGATGTTTACAGGGGTATCGTTGTCACGCTCACGGCCATCATGTGGTACGCGTTATTAGCGCGACAATATCGATATTATCGATTACAGCTTGATGCGGAATACGGCCTTGCAAATTGAAACCCTGTCAGCTTCGCTGTCACTGTCTGTGTCAGTCATGTCAGTGTCAACTACAGCTGTTTTGCTCGTTGCGTAGCGAACGGCTCTATTCCGATTAACGCTAAAATTTTTTTACGGGCAATATGCCTTTATTACTCACACTAACTATATAGCTACACTCTACCTACTACAAAGAACATATGAACTGTATAATAGACCGCAATGGCCAATAGACAGTCCAAATGCTCCAGCCCACTGCCGGTAGGTAGCGTACCCAACATGCTGGCAGCATTGCCTTGTTGAATTGCAATGCTGATGCGCTAAAATCGATAATATCGACATTATCGCGCTAAAAACGCGTACCGAATTGCCGTGAGCGCGACAACGAAATCTCTTGTTAACGTCATTACCGACGCCTTGCGATATCGCCGTCCGTGATTGGTTGTCCCGAGTCATTGACAGCGGTCAAAGTAATTGAGCGCAATATTTGAATCGGAACGCTGGAAAATCAACGTGAGCGCTATGAGCGATTTTAGCGTGACTCGGAATACGGGGGTTATGTGACGTAAAGTTTTGAGATTTTTAATTTTAATATTTTTACTCTTTTAGCTGTTTTGTGTTTAAAATATGAGAAAAGAAGTTTTTGTTAGATAACTGATAATAATATTGTATAATAACATACGGATTACAATTATTATTGCATATACTTGAACCGCAAAAAGTAAGCTCAACTACATTTTTAGAAGTTGCATGCCAATGCTATGCAATTTTTTATGGTCTCTACAAGATTCTATTCTACTAATCTTATCTCATATCTTACTACTTTAATAATCAAAAAATGAAATCAAAGTATGAACATTTTTACCTAACCTCAACATTGTTACAAGTTTACTGGTTTATCTACAGACCTGTGGCTTTATCTATTTCATTAATTATTGCTCAAGACAGTTTTGTCAATCATCTATTAGCTATGGCTAAGTAATACTATCAGTCGAAAATTCACCTGCAACATGACTGCAACTCAAGTTTTTATTATGTATATTTTTGCTATAATATAATGCAGAATATCATATTATTATTTGACCACAATGTCCTATTATCATCATCATCATCATTAACAGCCCGAAGACATTCACTGCTGAACATAGGCTAATAACATTTATCTTATGTTCGGTCTAGACCCGGTAGCATTTTTGGCATTTGCAAAATTAGCGTTAATTAGCTTTACACAATTTTGATATTTTTGCCAGTTCATGATGTCATTTTTGACTGTTTTTGAGCTATCTGAATGGTGAACGAAAACAGTTAAAAATGCAACTTTTGCCCACACATTTTCAAAGCTAACACAGCATGTGATCATTTTTAACTGTTAATTTTGCCATCTGTGCCTTTTTTTTTTTTTTTTATTGATGGATGGGCTTGCGCTTGACCACTATCTCACCTGATGGTAAGTGAAGATGCGGTCTAGGATGTAACGCGCTTGCCTAGAAGATACCTATTCACTTTCGATTTGAAGACTCCAAGATTGTAATTTTCGGGAAATACAAATGCTGGCAAAGCGTTCCACTCTTTGGCTGTTCGTAATATAAATGTGGAAGCAAATCGCTTTGTTCGCACATGCGGGATGTTAACCATGTACCAATGGCGTTTTTTCGTGCATCTGGTTGTCCGATGGTGGAACGGTGATGGCGGAATCAAATTATGCAACTCCAGTGCGCACTCTCCAAAATGTATTCGATAAAAGACCGATAAACTGGCAACTTTGCATCTATGGTCGAGGCTCTGTAGCCGAGTCTCAAACAATTCATTGCCTATGAGCTTCTTGGCGCGTTTTTCGATAGACTCTAAGGCTTCCAGCTGGTACTTAGCAGATCCATCCCACAGGTGGCAGCAGTACTCCATGCATGATCAAACTTGAGCTTGATACAAATTAAGAAGCTGTTCCAGTGCAAAGTACTGCCTGACCTGCCTAATCCAAACGGTCCTTTAGTAATCCAAATTGTAATGAAGATAATGTTTCAGTAATGTCATTGCTACTAAAAAGCATGTGGCGCAATGTGCTGCGAGGAGCTCCGCTCAGCCGCACAATGACACCTCGGAGCCTCTGTTCCAGCTGTGAGTACTTCTCTGGCTTCACTTCATTTAGGGTACCTTCGTTTTCTGGCTCCATCACTTACACTGTACACTGAAAAGTAGAGCATCATAGCTGCAGTCAGGCCATGCAGCATTTCTGCAATTTGACCCCTGCTGACATAAATAGAGGTATGTTATAAGTATAATGTGTGCATCCGCATATCTGTCTGTGCCAATTTTCATCTAAGTATGTAAAGTTTTCTTGTAATGGTGCTACATACTTTGGCATATATTACAGCCGGCTGCAACACGTAAGTCCCAGTGCAGCAGCAATGCTTGAAGAAACTATGTAGAAGGGGTTGTCCATAAATCACCTGAGATTCGAAAACAGAGGGAGGGGGTGCAGAGAGAGATCACAAGAACCGTCCAGGCTACGCTGCAAGGCAGCCAGCACTTTACCAACAGTATGATGTCAAATGACTCTGCTGCCACGCTGGCATAGTGTGTAGCAGCCTTTAGCCATACACAGTACAATCGGATTTAACTGAATGGAAAACCATACCATTTAATATGTACTATACAGTAACCATAAATTTAGCCACGCCTGTGTTACTCTCTTCCATACCCGTGTGACTCAGCTCACGGCTTCAAATGCAAAGCGCCATTTCGTTGGTTCTAGTATCGGAACTGCCTCGAGCCAAGTCCCCGGACCCGGTGATGAACTCGCTGAAGACAGCGGCGCGCCCTGATGATGTACTGCAGGCTGTGCAGGCGCACCTGCCGCAGATGACTCATACGCATATGTTACAAGCACTGCGGTCGCTCTTCGAACTGCAACGAGATAGCTCGTAAGTCAACCCTTGATAGACCTTATTATGTTCGCCGTGGCTTTTTTTTACGCTCATTCCATTACATACCTACATAGTTATGCTTTTCCATAGTCCACAATATGTATAAGGCTACGATTTCATTATCTGACCTATTCGAATCGAAGAGATGTTCATGTCTTTTATTTTTATACCTATATTTAGATTTGGTTTTAGACATCTTCAATGTTCTTATAAGTGCCAGTTACTTATTCAAGCCGCGACGGACGTCATGAGTGTCAGCAGGTAACAATTCTTCCCGTGTATTCACCAAACTGAATACTACACTACTCATGATGGTTTTCAAACTAGTAGGGTGAATATTTAATCAATAATGTTCTGTCCAGTTCGCCGATTTGTCCACAAACCGAGCGGAGGGATCTTACCCATTTTACAGTTGTAGTTAATTATTTATATTACTTTAATCTTAAGTCCCCCTACTCCCATTTTCTCTTAGTAAGTTTTTTGTTACCTCTTATCAGCTTCTTCAGACTTGCTATAAGAAATCGCTAATTAAACACAAAACTACATTTTACTATTATTGTGCTCAAAGTCACTCCATTATCACCCGGAGCTACTGGTTGTTGATGATTATACGAATGAGATGGGCCGTTTGTCCCGACCGCGACCGCATCCATCATCCATTCCATACCCTTTCATTTCACAGCCTGCTCTCTCCTACTTTGCTTTGCTATATATATATATACATCGCTTTAGATCTAGCTTTAGCTCCCCCGCAGGAAACTATAAATGCTTGAGCCGACGGGGTGCCACCTTTGGACCGGTACTATATTCGGTGTGACCGTTTCTAGGTAAGCGTCTCGTCGTCCACAACTATATCAATTTCATAACTTTTTAGGCTTAACAATCAAGAAGACAGTATTTACTTTCAAGCCTTCACTAATATGATTGCATTCATCAACCATAATTCGTTGTTTTTACAGACTGCACAGTGACACCGACTCCATAATCAGAGACCCAACATTTAGCCTCCTATGCAAGAACTTCAAAAAATACGCGCGAAGTTTAGAAGTCAACGAAGCTATCGAGGCAACCAAGGCACTTTCCTACCTCAAGGTCCCGGCAGAAAGCCTGATCGTACAAACCCTGCTCCAGATAATCAGATGCAACATCAACCAGTTGAACATCAGGCATATCATGTTCCTAGACTTTCTTCTCGGACGATTCGAGACGAAGAACCATCTTATTGACGCTCTGAAACTGGCTCTTCCGTTGGCATTCCAAATACATCTCCCGATGGAACTGGACAATGAAGATTTACCTTTACTCAAAGATATGCTAGCTTACGCCTGCTCTAGAGAGTTACCGGACAGGATCGTCAATAACGTTGTGACTGGGTTGTTGCTACACGATCAGGCGATTGATGCCCAGACAGCCAAGTCCATTGTTTGGTCGCTGTGCCTCGTCAACTGCACAGAATCCAAGTTCCCTACAAGGGTACAGTTGTTGCACATTTGCTGCGATATTTTGTCTTTGAAACTGGACAGCTTGTCTTACGATGAAGTGCTGAAGACTGCAGCGAAGGTAAAAGGGAGGATATTGGAGAAGCATCCAGAGTACTACCACGAAATGCTGATGGATTCGATCGCGGATTACGTTATCAAAAATGGGATAGAGTTTGAAAAGGGTTTGCTGGTGGCCAGAGTGCTCTCTAGAATCGTGAGTACCACTCTATTTTGCTTCACTTTTCTAATCATCACCTCACTTTGCAAGTTTATTTTCTACATCATGTATCAAAATGAATGCCTATCCCCTCGGTTGAGCCCCCCCAGTGTTTGCTAAATTTAATACGACACCAATAATTTTGATTTGCCAAAATAATCTAAAATCTTTCTTTTCTAGGCGCACACCCACCTAGGTCTCATCAAGCACCTGTGCCTCCAGGTGGCCTCCAACTCTCAGACCCTGGCCAATGCTCGCACCAACATCCTCTTTGGCTTCATCAACTGCCTCTCCAATAACAACTTCATACCGGACCAGGATCAATGGACTGAGATCCGGAGACAGATATCTTTAAACCCCATCCTCGATGGGAAGAACTTTGCACTGCCCTGGACGAAACTTTGTCTAGAAATGGCTTCTTTAGGACATTACGAGGATAAAGTGTTAACCAGGGTGTTCTCTAAAGAGTTTTTGGATGATTACTTAGCGAGAGATAATAATATATTAGATTACCTCCAGCTTTTAACGCTTCATGAAGCAGTGCAGTCGTTCCACAGTGCAGAGTACAAGATGCCTGAGGAAGTGATCAGTAAGGCAAAGTCGATATATCCGTTGAACAAGATGAATGAGCAGGTGGAGTCGTACTTAGCGCGAGGACTGGGAGGCAAGGAGTTCGTTGTTAGGAATGTGACGCTGCCTTGTGGATTTAATGCGGGTTAGTATTAAGTCTTACTCGTGATTTCTGGGGCGAATCTTTTGTGAAGGTGAAACAGTATGTTAATTATGAAAATATTGCTTAGAAACACTGTCCGTGGCGACGTAAATTTGACGAACGCATCATCATCATCAACTGCCTTAAAACGTCTACTGCTGAACATAGGCCTCCCCCAAAGTGTGCCACTTTGACCGGCTGCTCGCCTACTTCATAAATCGGCTCTCGCGGCTTTCACCACGTTGATGGTCCACCGGGTCGGCCTACGTTACATCTTCCAGTTTGTGGTCACCACTCTAAAACCTTTCTTCCCTATCGGTTTTCAGTTCTATGACCGACGTGGCTTGCCCATTGCCACTTTGGACGCTTAACATAAAAGTCAAAAATTTGATTACAAATAGGTTGTTTTTAGCACTTTTATGAGTCAATGTGTTCATGCTCATAAGGTATGCCATAATCACGTCGCTTGGCAGGCGGTTTGGTGATCGCAGATTTTATGTACCATCCATCGGCTCCCAGCGGCTTTCACCAGATCGACAGACACACAGACAACAGTCAACAGTCGATGTACAGATATTGATTGGCATTTTCAGATTTATTAACGTGTGTCAATGGCGGGTATCCCGTGGCGATCCCGGTGGCGAGCAGTAACGAAAAAGTGCCTTTAGAACTACTCAATCTTCCTCAAAATGGTGTTATGTGAGTACTTTTAGATTTAAGTTTTGTTTTATGATATACAGGATAATAATGGTTTTAGGGTTCCGTACCCAAAGGCTGAATCGAACCCTATTACTAAGGCTCCGCTGTCCGTCTATTTGTCTGGCTGTCAGTCCCAGTCTGTATCTCATGAACCGCCATAGTTAGATAGTTGAAATATTCACAGATGATTCACATTTCTGTTGCCGCTATAACAACAAATACTAAAAAACAGAATAAAAATTAAAGGGGGGTAAAAAATCATATACCCATAAAAAACTTGTTTTTTTGCCCGTTTTTAGGGTTCCGTTTTTGAGTAAACAAAGGCGAAATGCATTTTTATTGTTATATTTTGGCTCCACACTTAGTGTATTTAGTCAGTGTCAAGTTTTACAATTTTCATCGTTTATAAATTATTTCACGCAAAGTCATGTCATAGTCCAGTCTAAGTTAGGTAGTCACAGTCTAGTCTAACCCCTGTATTCTAAAACATTTTACCATAAATCCTTCACTCGACTTCCACTTAACTTTGAGGGAAACTCAAAGTACATCGCGACGTACCTTGAGTTGACAGTTGTTTCGTATCTCTCGTTTAAGAAAAATTGACGCAGAAATGTCAAGTTGATTATATATTGTCAATTAAAAATACCAAACACACAAAAATGAGGTTAAGTCGAGTTTGAGTTGAGTGGAGTAAACTCGTGGTAACAACTTAGAATATGGGGGTTACTCATGGCTCCAGCAAAGTGGTGGCAACTTTACTAGAAGCTTCTATTGAGTTTTGGGAGCAACACGAAAAATCACGTTTCACCACATTATATCACTTGTCCTCACTCATGTCGTAATTCAGCACTTAATGCGTAAAACGCCACCAATTTTAAACATTAATACTGGAAAAGCATAAGTTTTCAAAAATAATACAATGCAACGATGTGAACTTTTCCGCGAAATGCATTTCGCGCGTCTTTACCAATTTTTTTTATAATTTCGCTCTAAAATTTGACTTGTCCTTTCATCCACAGAGTATGCATAGTAAACTTCAACGCTGGCTGCTTCTCGATGAACAGCAACCGTCTCCGGGGCACCTTCCGCCTGATTCTTGACATCCTGGAGAAGCAGGGCTACGTCGCCGTCTCCATCAACGTAAACGAGTGGCTCTCCACACCACCTCACGAGAAGACTCCCTATCTCATGAGGGAAATCGGCTATAAATGCGGGGAAGTGGGCATGAAGCTAGCAGGCACTTGATGAACCGGATGACTGAACGCTTTGTAGACTACAAATTCATTTATAGACTGATTTTCTTGACGGAAGTTTAAAGTGAAACGACGCGTTTTAGTGTTTTGATATTTGTTGATAAATAAATTGTTGCTCGTTTTTGTTTATGGCTCTCGTTTTAATAAAATTAGCCATGGGTTTTCTTGCACTATTTTTTGGAAAGGTTTAGGAGGAACCTGTGAAAAAGACGAACAGTTTTAAACTTAGACACAGACCTTTGACAAAAAAATTGGGTATGCGGCAAGGAACTTATATAGTATACGTATAAGTTCCTTGGTATGCGGTAATGCGGTAATCCAACCTTTTATGGTAGTGACAAAAAAAATATGAGTGAATGACTGCAACTGTCGAAAGTTTTTGAAAGCTGATTTGTGCTGCCAGCATTTAAAAGTTGCCAATATCTTGTTATTCCTTACAAATGAATCATGTCCTAATGTAAATTTGGAAAAAACTATAGGTAAGTAATGGTAAATTGTTGCAACGCAAACCGTCTTAACAAGTTCAAGGACTTGCTTGAGATGGCCAGCGGCAGGTTTGCACAAATATAAAACAGCACTTTTTTGCGATTCAATTAACGTATATATAAATTTCCTCGCGGAGAATGAATATGTATTACTGGCATCACACAACAAACGTCAAAAAATATTGTTTACAAACACACAAATGATATATTTCTCTAATTTATACGAATTGAGGAATTGAGTCTGAATTTCTCTCGATAAATGTATTTCACATCTAAAAAATTATCTTTATCGACCTTTAATTATCAGTCTCATTCCGAGACTTGATAATAATACGTAATACATTCGGTCAGAAATGGAGATGTGTTCGTGTATATTTCTGATTCTCTGTGTTCTGAGCGCGTGTGATGGCAAATACGGGTATGTGCTGTGGCCGTGGTCTGGCCCGATCGTGCGCGTGTCTGATTACTTCGCGGATATACCGGAGGTTCACGTCGCGAGGGCTACCTACAGCAACGAGATCAACGCCACTGGGTTTGTTCTCATTTTTACCTTTTGTACATACTTAAGTAATTGCTTCTTATTAGATTTCTTTTAGACGTTCATAATTGTGTACTGATACTTGGAAAGAAATCAAAGATCGATAGAAATTACCTATCAATTCCAAAACATCCATGGTCGTACTGTAATCCTTGTCTGACGTAGTACATTATCACTCTTCGGGTACAATTTGGTGGCGATCCTACTCTCAATATTACTGACAATTTGCTTTACCTACTATTGCTTTACCGTGTTGTTCTGGTTTGTGAATAAGACTATCATATCTCTTCCCGAGGGCGCCGTGAGAGGCGGCCAAGTTAATAGCCAGGGAATGGGCAGCAACAGCATTTTATCCATGGTACATTAAAATCTTCTGTAATCACCGAACCGCCTGCCAGCCAAGCGTCATCATAATTACAACCATTTCATAATAGGTATTGGTTAAAAATGTTAGAATCCTCTGCCCCCAGCTGGGCCTTCCTTGAAGTGCACACGTCAGCAGACAGCAGTGACGAGCGGCAAGCGTACGCGGCTGGCTTCCTCGAGGGATACCTCACCAGGGAGCTCGTGTGGATGCACTGGCAGAACATGCTAAAAGGGTACCTACTACAATTAACTAGGCCATGTGGTCCCGGTTCGCGAATAGGACCACCCTATCTCTTTCCTCGACACGTTAAAATCCTCTGCGATCACCAATCCAAATTCCCCCCAAAGATAAGCTAAAGTAGCCTTTTATGGGGGAGACTTATTTTCAGCAGTGGACGCCTTCCAGCTGGTGCTGTAAAATTACAAAAAACACTTCAATGAATCAGTCAATCAAATCATTTATTTGCTGAAAATATGGGTATAATATAGGATCTTAAGTTCAACAGGTAAACTTGTTAGCTTACTTTGCCAGCTAGATTCACATACCCTATAAATCTATAATAAAACTCAGTCGCAACTGTCCATGGGTACTGCCAAATAATTCACTGGGGATCTACTTCTCGCGGCAACCTTGGCCTTGGGCTCACACTTCAGTTTTCTTTTATTCAGTAGCCACTACTGATATCTGGAAATTAAAGGCAAAGGAGGTCGTTAGAGACGAACTATAAAATTGTGTAAGTAAATAGGTAGGTAGGTACATTTACAAGGTAGTATTTTCCCATCAGATATTGTTACCAAAAGATGGACGTATGCAACGTGGTAGAAGACTACGTGGACAAGAACGAAGATTACATTGCTGCTATGGTGAAGAAGTACCCCAACGACCCTTACTGGTACCAGGTATAACATTAATATCTTTATTTTTATAGTGAAAAATAAAAATTGTTAGGGCCATGCTTTTCAGTAGAAGATAGCTGTTCACTCTTTGTTCTTTTGATCTCAGTACTGTGACGATTGGCCGCCCTAGTGCTTTGTTTGACAGAGACGCGATGCCCTACGACGCCGAAATTAGCTGATTTTATGTCCCTGTAGCTGTTGTGTTGTTTCGTGAACGTATGGCGCGGTCGGTAGGATCCGGCATAAATGTACTTGTCGGTCTGCGCGTGCGATGAGGCTGGCTTACATAGCGGCTTCAAATGTAGAATAAAAGTATGGTGTAGTCTAACTTTCTGTACTTCCATTTGTCATTTAAACGCTGAATAACAGTTCTATGATCTACAATTATTTACAGGTGAAGCTATACTACATCCAAATCGAAGGGCTGGCAGCGGGGTACAATGAAGCCACAAATGTGTCTCTCGAATTTCTGACAACACGAGATATTATGTAAGTATCGGGACAGTTATTTCGTAGGTAGAAAATATATATATCAAACTGACACAGAAAGACTACGGTATTTTTCCCCATCTCTGTGGCCTGTGGAGAACCATCAGTATTTCATCATACCCGAATAAGTATTATTTCATCAAATTCTCCAGCTGGATAAACATGTTGGGTGACCTGGATGAACTGGCTTTCGCCCTCACGCTGCCCAAGGAGAACCCTGAAGGCTTGCTGTTCGGGGAACACTGCACCGGCCTGGTCAAACTGCTGCCAAACTTCAAGGAGTTGTACACGTCACAGGTCACCTGGAACAGGTGAATACTCGCTAAGTAGTCAGTTACTCTGTCGCCAAGCAGTAGTGTGCAAGCACTACTGTATTCCGGTTTGAAGGGCATTGAAGGATACTTTCAAGTCTTTAAATCGTCTTTTTAGTTATAACGTATCTGGACATAGTAAAATCCGTATTCATACGTGAACGAATTCGTTGTCGGCCGATGTAGATTTTTGCCACATAGGATCACCATACCCAAAAAAAACGCTTGTGAAACAAATCTAAGTAATTATTTTCGCTATCAACCACACTCATTATTACCTACTAGTCTTACTACTTATTCCCTGGTGGGATCAAATTTCTGTTGCACCAATAAAGAATAATACAAAAACCAGGGATTTTGGCCGAGGGTCTGTGAGTTTCTGATACTGACCCATTTTATCCGTGTTCTTCGCCAGCTACCAGTCGATGCTCCGGATCCAGAAGATGTATGTGATGAACATGAGGGTATCACCGAAAAGTAAGAAATTGATCCCGGGCCGCAAGATGGCGCTGTCTTCTTATCCTGCCTTCATTCAGGTAACACTTGTGACAATAGTAGATAGATAAGTTATCCTTAGTTCCTGTATCTTTCAAATAAAACGTATGGAGAAACGTCAGGTAAGTATGTTAAAAAGTGTAAGAAAACCCACTAACACTTTTAATGTTCCATATAAATCAAAATAAAAAATACGTACAGCCTATCTTATTTTGCAACTTTAGTAAGTATAACATTGTTTACAGTTCTCAACCCAAATTTTGACAAATAGGGCAATGTATAACAGAAGTGGTGTCAGTCCACAGATGACTTCTACATCATATCTTCAGGGCTGGTGCCTGCGGAGACCACCATCGGCAACAGCAACCGGACGCTCTTCAAACACGTGAAGCCGGTCGGAACGGTTAGTTAATTAATGCCTTCTGAATACATCCGAACAATCTGAGATAGTGACATTGATATCACCTTTCGAGGTGTGAGAGTGAGAGAACTATACTTTTCAACTTTATGTTTTCAGTTTTTTTTTTCTGACAACCGATGGGTAAGAAAAGAAAGGTTCTCGAGTGGCGATCACGAACCGGAAGACGCCGCGTAGGCCCCTCACTAGGTTGATCGACGATCTAGCGAAAACCGCGGGGAGCCGCTCAAAAATCTAGGTAAATCGAGCCATGCGTGCTAAATCCTTTTGATTTTGCTATTCCATAGTCAAAATTCAATAATATAGACAGGTAGATTATCAAAGAAGTAGGTATTATTGGTTTTTTCTGTGGTGCTCGATAAAAAAATTCTGCGGTATCCGGGCTCCACGTCAAATTGCTTGCAGATGCTGACCCTTGGGTATAGCTATAGTGTATATTATAATGCGTAGATCCTGGAGTTTGCGCGTGCGATGGTCGCGAATCGGTTGGCGCGGGACGGACAGGAGTGGGTCAAGATATTCCGGCGGCACAACAGCGGGACTTACAACAATCAGTGGTAACTGGTAACCTATAGTTTTTTAGCAAATAGGCTTACGTTTTGCTCACACTTCGCCTGATGTTAAGCGATACAGAAGTACGCTCTATATAGCCTATGTCACCCGGGGATAGTGCAACTTCCCAACAGTGAAAGAATTTCGGAGCCTATTCAATGCAAACAAACAATCAAATCATTCCTCTTTATATTATTGTTATGGACTTGGTGACCCGCCCCAGCTTCGAACGGGTTAATAGGCTTTACCATGGAACAATGAACATCAGTTTGTTCCATGGTTTTACGTGTAAGTTTTTATGGGTAAGAGAGAAGCGAAATGGAAAAAGATCGAGGAAAAGGTTGAGTGGATGGGCTGGCGAAAGAAGGCAGGCTGGGACTGCCTCCCTTCTTGTCGTCCCATCGCTTCATAGTTTCCCTATCTTTTTCTCTTTCCCTTCTATCTTTCCTTCGACAGGATGAGAATAAATAAATACTTAGGTAAATAAATAAAAGTACAAACAAAAAATTCATGCATTAAAATACATCCTTATTGCTTCGTGAAACACGCACTTGGCCGTTTTAGAAATCAAAATGGTATTCAGAAAAATTTGCTATATCTTATGCCAAATTTCAGCGAAAGTTCAGTAGTTCCAGCGTGATGCGTGTTCAAGGGGACAGGCACAAAAATTCAAAAAAAACTGTTTCTACTTCTAGTTTATCCAATCCAAATAACATTTTTTGAAAATTTCGACGGCATTAGCTTCATAATTAAAAAAAAATATTAATTGTACAGTTTTAACCCAATTACAGTTTTATTATACGACGTATTGAAATTGATGGTACATGGTATGCGTACGATCAGGTACATAGTGGACTACAACAAGTTCCGCGCGCGGAGCCCCCGGGCCGCGGGGGGCGCCGCCCCCGGCCTGCTGTGGGTGCTCGAGCAGCTGCCCGGGTACACCGAGGCCAGAGACTTGTATGTACTACCTCACATTACTATACGTTAGGTACCTACTACTGTAGGCCTGTATCGTTGTATGGGGCGCTGATCAAATGGCATACAGCTGCCTTACGTTAAATTTACACTTAAATATTCGTGCTACGCCTACTGGCTAGTGTGTAGACTTCGCTACTCTAGATATTTTTACCTATCTTCACCCTCCACATTTTAAAAAATCCAAGTAGTGCATTTTTGAATCAGCTCATAAAACAGAAGAATCGGTTGAGAAATACGATCTGTAGAGGAGAATTACCGCCGGAAAGACATGCGCCGGACATACGAATACGAAATAATTTTTGCTAAGCTGAAACAGACTCTTCGCTCAGTTGTCCGCTCGGTTAATAAATCCCAATATTGTTACACATCATAGTTTTTCCAAGTGGACGTGGCTGGCTACTATAAGAAATATAAGTACTGGGAGGAAAGTCTTGACCCAATTTTAATGAAACCTGAAACGGCTTCAATGAATTTTGAGTTTCAATATTCTCAGCCAGGAACCGAACACATTGTTCGAAAAAAAAAAACGATTTATTACACCCTTTAATGAATAATAGTTGTATTATACCTATTGTAAGCCCCCACTAGGTGGACCGATGATCTGGTTATAACCGCAGGGAGCCGATGGATGCAGGAGGCGAGCAGTCGTACAAAAAGGCGCTCTGTGTGGCAAGCCTATGTCCAGCAATGGACGACGTTCAAGCTGTTGATGATGACTGTACCTGTTTTAGATAATGATTTTTTATCTCTTTCTTACATCGTCCCCGACGAAGGACGGAGCAGCTAGTCCGGACGTCGTACTTCCCATCGTACAACATCCCATACTTCCCGCGCGTGTTCAACATGTCGGGCGGGCCCGTGCGCGTGCGCACCTACGGGGACTGGTTCGGGTACCACACCAACCCGCGGGCCAACATATTGCGGCAGAAACAGGTACCGGCACAGGTTGAAGGACAACCCTAGACTATAGGTAGCATGTGCACTGCGACAAGATTTTCTCGACACTTTTTCTCGCGAAAGACCGTGATAAGACTAAGGTAGGGCATAAGTGCGTCTCACTCTAACAGCGGCTGGCGCCGTATTTATGTCGACATTTTTTCCGTCCTTAGGGGGTCGTCCATTAATTACGCGAGGTATTTAGGGAGGGAAAGGGTCGAGCCAAATCTCATCTAATCTCTCGTGGGGAGAGGGGGGGTCGGTTTGAGCTTGAAGACTTCGAAAACTTCGATTTTGGTCACAGTGAAAATCAAAGCTACTATTCGAAAAACAAAATGGAAATGATAAACTTCCCTATTTAATTTAGACTCTAAATTTTAGAGAGTCGAGTCGACACTCGTATAATATTTTATTCAAAGGTAGTACTAATACTGAAACTGGGCATTAATAAGGCTTATATTTCCCAGGCAAAGATCCACAACCTACGCGACATGTACAATGTGTTGCGTTACAACGACTACAAGTACGATCCGCTGTCGCGCTGCGACGCCTGCTCGCCGCCGTACAGCGCTTGCAACGCTATCGCGGCACGGAACGATCTCAATCCGGCTAACGGTGGGTGGTTGATGCATGCAGTTTCTAGTTATTTTTTTACTGGCGTCATAGTTCTATGAAATGTCGATTTCAATACTCCAACATTTGTCTTTTTTTGTGATAGGAATATCGAACTCGATCGACAAAAACCAAAAGCTTGTTTAGCTAATCCAACACTTCTCCGCGTTTATTAATAAGGCCCTTTCAGTATGACAGCTAGAAGGTATAATAATATTTCAGGAACGTACCCATTCCGTCGGCTGGGCCACAACAGTCACGGCGCCACGGACGCCAAGGTGACGACGTCGCGGTTGCGGCGCGCCTTCCTCTTCGTCGCCGTCTCCAGCCCCACACATAACATGTCTCGGGGGATCCCGCCCTTCACGTGAGGATAAAAATAAGAAAAAAAGAGAGGGTATAATACAAGGTGACCTTGAATTGGTATGTTATTCCGAAATGGGGGGACTGGGACCATGATACCCTACAAGTTGTGAGTCTTACTTGAAACTGGGTGTTTCCAAACTTCCATGGTAAAAATAAATCCACTCGCAAAATTGCACCTGCGCTGCGACCGCTACGAGAGTTTTCAAGATACTATAAATTCATTTCTAAACAGGGCCATTATTCCGTATCGATTCCTTACTTCGAAACCACGCGAATTCCTTGTCTTACATAAGAAATCTGCAAAACTGTATTCTCTATGAAACGAAAACAAAACCGCGCGAAATAAATTTGGAATTGGCGCGATTTGACTGTCAAAAATTATATGTTTTACCGAGACGCGTTCCGAAACATCAACACAACAAAAGATATGACCACTTATATCAATATATTTTATTCAAAATAAAGATAACTTTAATGTAAAGTGAAGGTATATCTGACGCTGTGACACGATTTGAACAAGACACGATAACGACGTGGTTTCGTATCGTCTGGAATCTGTGTTTCCATAGAGAATAACCACCCAGGTCGTTAAACTCATTTATGTGCACCCAGCTGCGCTAAGGCTATTTCCAAATGTAAACTTTACATGGCATTTCTTCAATGAAAAACTATTAATTTAGTAAAGTCGTACAAGAAACATTGTCTAACTTGGGGTGTAGTTTTACCCCCTTTCGGGATAACATATCAATTCAAGGTCACATTGTATAGACATACTCTTTATTACCTGACTGCCAAGGAAGGGTTATTATATCTAACGGTCTCATCCTCGCGATTTATAATTTTAACATTAGATACGTATAATATGCGGCCTTCCGCGGATTTATAAAAACTTCGTTTTTCTCTTCTAATTTTGTTACAGATTACAACACTAGAGTTACTTCACCAGACCAAACTCGATGTAGCTGTAATTTCTTGATTCCGTCCTTATAGCGTTGTATCTAGTGAACGTGTGCCAGGACAAATAACATTAGCTTCCTTGTGTCTTGCAGATGGAGTCATTTCGACTTGGGGTCGTTTATATCGCACGAGGGCCACCCTGATGTGTGGATGTTTCCGCCCATACTCCACCGCTGGGAGTGGGAGTAGCTTTTCATGCACTGAAGCTAAGCAAGGCTGGTAGTCAGTTATAAAGTAGTTTACTGTTTTTTTTCTACCAAGGTTAAGAGTATTCCTCATGGATCCCGAAATGGACTAAACCTCCCTCCCTATTGTTAGTCACTGCAGACATGAAGTCCGCACCTGTCTACGAAGTCCCCATCTTATAATTAACTTTGTAAACATTATGTCAGTCTGTCAGACCACTATCCATCATGACATGTGCGGACTGCGGTTTCACTTGCTGTTTCATAAACTGTATTGTATCTAGGTGAAACTAGGAGGGTGGATCATTGGTTACTGGAGGGGTAGCGGTCCTCTCGATTTAACCCTCCTGTATGTTCTGCGATATTTCATGGTTCAGATAAGTTGCACCTAAATGAATTAGTGAGGTAGAGTAGAAGTCTAAATATTAATTCTAAGCCTTCATTTTCTTGGTTCCTACACTGATGATCTCGAAAACTGTGATACATAAATTACTAATTGTTTTAAGAGGTGCAGACGGCCGGCACTCGCCATTGAGTATAAAAAACTAAACAAAGCCATTTTGCTGAATCAGGTGACTTACTCAGGTCCTTAGCCTGAATAGCTCATTTATCTAGTTTATGAACTAAAAACTAATCTTTTAACTAAAATTATTTTGTTTGTGGTAAAACTACAAGTTGCTAGTTCTATACCTAAGTGTATTACTTATAGAAAATGCTCGAGCGTGGGATGATTTAAAACTAAGTGGGATATGTTGTGTGTGTGCTGAATATTGTATAAATAATAATAGTTGTATGATAATAATAGCATTTTATTTAGGTAAATCGTTAAATATGTAAGGGGGTGGCATTCATTATGTAAAGCAGTTAAGGCGATTTACCCCCTTCCCCTTTGGTGAGACGTCGTGAGATTTGACTTCAAGCTCCAAATCTCACAATCCAACTAAAACAATCTGCAACTAAACAATTCAAGGGCCGCTGCTTTGTCGCCTTTGCATAACCGCGATATTATTGTGTAGGTTTAGTGGAAACATGTTTTACTCCATTTATCCCCGACCCGACCCAGGTTTTTCCCAATTTTACACCTATGGCAATATAAAATTTATGTAAAATTTTACGAAACCTCCCTGATTGCGTGAGATTCGACCCGACCCTTCTCCCCCTAAATGCTTCACATAATTAATGGATATCCCTTAATTGTCTTACGTATGTATGTGATATACTGTACTAGTTTTTATAAACATATTTTTGATAAATAAATCATATTTTACAAGTTAGCAACATTTTTTTTTTACTCTAAACCCAGATCATATAACACCAATAACATTTACATAATGTATCTAATACTACATATTATATACAAGATTAAGAAGTTAGCAATGCAAATACAAACATTTTTCATAGCAAAAGACAAAAGATGCTACTTTCATTAATTTCATTTGGTATTCATCTTACAGACTGAATTATTTATATTACAAATATTAAACATCAAAATGTCATTTTTAACAAGTTTACAAGAGGCTACAAGGTAATGGAATGACCAGATGAGAATTCGTACCAACCAACATCACACTTATTGTAATAGGATATTAATTTATAGGTATAGTATGCAAAATGCACTCCATAAATTCATTGTGGTTATCACAAAACAATACACACATGTTCATAGAAAGGAAGTACTCATCTCTATAAGCTTTTCAAGAAGGCAACTACTTCCTTTATAATATTTCACTATAATATAATCATTACCCAAAAACCAGATTCCAATGGCTTATTCTAAGGAGTTAAGCATGAGAAGCTGTTTCAGCACTTTAGTTTGCGAGGTCTCCCTGATCTCTCCGGCTAGGAACATCTCGTCTACTACTGTATACACCTGTAAAGACATCAACTATTTTACTTTTCGCTGTAATCTCTACTATTTATTGTACGTAAAAACTTGAAATATATTATTCTGCGTCTGGGTGTTATATTGTATTCTATGCATGTATTTACAAACAAAAAAGTATATAAGTATTGTATCAGTTATCTGGTTCCCATAGTACAAGCTATGCTTAGTTTGGGGCTAGATGGCGATTTGTGAATTGTCCGCACATATTTATTTATTTATTATTATAATTAAATAGTTATTTAAAAGTTGCAGCTATTTACAGCAGTTGCGTGAGTCAGGAACTTAATTTTGTGCAAAAAGTACGTGGTCCGTAAATCCTACCTTATAAAAGTTGAAGACAAGGTCCAGTTCGCATACATTGTGGAAGTATTCATTCAGGACCTCAACGAAGTTGTGTATGGCTTCCAAATAGCACAGGTTGTTGTCGTTTACATCCACGCATATGCAGAAGTACAGTCCAGCGTATCTTCTGTAAACTATCTTGAAATTCCGGAACTAAAAACAAAAAATATCACGGTAACTACCCCCTTGTTTTAAACATATTTAGATGGTTTTAAAAAATACGAACCTCAACGAAGTTAGTGTGTTTGGCATCCCGGACGGTGACAACAGCATGCACTTCTTCAATGAGCTTCTGTTTCTCGTCATCATCAAAATTCATATACCATTTCGCTAGCCGAGTCTTACCAGCGCGGTTTTGAATCAAAATGAATCGAATCTATGGACAAATAATTAGGATAAGCGTGAAACATAGATCCACTCGTCAGGATATCTATAAATTGAGTTCTTACCATTTTGTTTAACTAGTTTAATTATATAAAATTCGTAATATTTTTATTGGTCGACGCCTCCTTCGCTAGCAGATTATCAGATTTTTGTTTTTTGACATTGACAATGACAACCAATAAAAAAAAATTACGTCATAGTCAAAAGGTCTATTGTCTGTTCTCAATAGTTTTTATCACAGATAAGACAAAAACCAGCCAAGTGCGAGTTGATACGCGCACGAAGGGTTCCGTGCCATTATCTATAAAAACGAGCAAATAAAAAATCTTGTTTGTTGTATGGGAGCCCCTTAAATATTTATTCTATTCTGTTTTCTAGTATTTGAAGTTCTAACGGCAACAGAAATATATCATCTGTGAAGAGCAGTCACTTATATGACAAAATCAATCATGTATACAAGATTAAAAAGATGCGTGATAACAAGATAAAAAGCATAATTTTAATCTGGCTTAAACAGTTCGACTATGAGGGGGTAGAAAATCTTTTAAAAGGCTTTTAGTTCTAGTCTTGTTATATTATAATGCATTTATGCATACATAATAAAATTATACATGCACATTACACACACACACACACACACACACACACACTCACACACAGCTGCGCATACATAGACACACCCCCATACACAAACTCAAACATACGCATTCACATACACAACACATAAACACATATACATACGTTCTAAAATAACTACTTAAGCTGAGTACTTAACTTTACATTAATATTTTTATATTATATTTTTATTTCGCTATACAACCTGACCTTGTATTGATATGTTATCCCGGAAGCGGGTGAATCTACTCCCCAAGGTTGACTACGTGGGTTCTACGACCTTTCTAAATTAATAGTTTTTCATTGAAGAAATGTCATGCAAAGTTTATTACCCAAACGAGTCGAACACAGCCCGCAGGCAGCTGGGTGTAAATGAACTTCGTCCTTGACCAAATTCTCGAATTAACCTCATTTTTGTGTTTTGGTATTTTTAGTTGACAATAAATAATCAACTTGACATTTCTGATTTTTGAAGAAATGTTTTCGAATACGTGGGTCAGTCTGGTAAAAGATGGACAGCGGAGCCTTATTATTAGGATACGTTTTACCCTTTGGGTGCGGAACCCTAAAAAGAGGTTTCATCTAAGGTCTTGCTGTCGTCACTTTTCTGTGTAATAATAAGACAAAAAAATTGTCTATGATGACTGCATCTAGTATTGCCATTTTACATGGAATCAGAATTCTATTATTTTAGTAGCTTTTAAAAACAAGTTAAAACTACTTACATTTCCTTTATTAGTTATAATTTGGATTGCAATTGCAAATAAGAGTAAAGCTGCATTTTTTATATGTTGTATTTTTATAGAGTTAATGATTTATTAGCAATTTTCCCAATGAATTCTGAACAATAAAAAAGTATTGGTTATATTTGGAATAATTTGGATTAACTACATGGCATCTCATTTATCGAGTTGTTTTCCAATTTTCCAGTGAATTTTTGACGTTGTTCCTACTTGCTCGTATAATCACTATTTTTCATCCATGTAGTGCTTATATCTTCACAATGGCCGTAATTTAAGTAGTTTAGTATTTAAATAAGCACTATTCATTCTTAAATGACGCCCACGAAGACCACGACAACTGAAGTAGAAATGGTGATACGAAACAGAAAAACTGTAATGAAAGACGGAATCATGACAATGTCGGGCATCGGCGAGCCGTCCGTGTTTCACGCTCTTGTGGTGATATTCCTGGAGTTCTTCGCGTGGGGGCTGCTCACAATGCCCATCATCTCTGTGCTGAACGCGACCTTTCCGGACCATACGTTTCTGATGAACGGACTCATAATGGGAATCAAGGGCATCCTATCGTTTCTGTCAGCGCCACTGATCGGCGCGCTGTCTGACGTGTGGGGTCGCAAGTTCTTCCTGCTGGTAACGGTCTTCTTCACGTGCGCGCCCATCCCTCTGATGACCATCAACACGTGGTGGTTCTTCGCTATGATCAGCATCAGCGGCGTGTTCGCGGTCACCTTCTCCATAGTGTTCGCGTACGTGGCTGACGTGACCACGGAGGAGGAGCGGTCGCGCGCGTACGGACTGGTGTCGGCCACCTTCGCCGCTAGCATGGTGATCTCGCCCGCGCTCGGCGCCTACCTCATGGACTTGTACGGCGAAGCGCTGGTGGTGGCCGCCGCCACCGCCGTGGCCGTGCTCGACGTCTTCTTCATCATGGTAGCCGTGCCCGAGAGCCTGCCGGAGAAGGTGCGCCCCAGCGGCTGGGGGCCGGCCATCAGCTGGGAGCAGGCCGACCCCTTCGCCGCGCTGCGCAAAGTCGGCGCCGAGCGCACGGTGCTCATGCTCTGCGTCGCCGTCTTCCTCTCCTACCTGCCGGAGGCCGGACAGTACTCATGCATATTCGTGTACCTGAAGCTAGTGATGGGTTTCGATGTGGTTCAAGTGGCGATATTTATCGCGATCGTGGGAGTGCTAAGCATTGGTGTGCAAGTGGTGCTAGGGTTTTTAATGCGCGTGCTCGGTGCGAAGCACACGATAATGGTGGGACTGCTGTTCGAGATGCTGCAGCTGATGTGGTACGGGTTCGGGAGCCGCACGTGGATGATGTGGGCGGCGGGCGTGCTGGCGGCGCTCGGCTCGGTGACGTACCCGGCGATCAGCGCGTACGTGTCGGTGAACAGCCGCGCGGACCGGCAGGGCGTGGTGCAGGGCATGGTGACGGGAGTGCGCGGGCTGTGCAACGGCCTCGGGCCGGCCATGTTCGGGGTGATCTTCTACTTGTTCCACGTGGACCTGAACGAGGAGCACGCGGGGCCGGGGCGGCCGCAGGAGGAGAAGTACGTGCGCATGGTGCCGGGGCCGCCGTTCGTGCTGGGCGCGCTGCTGGTGATCTGCGCTCTGCTGGTGGCCGCCTTCCTGCCGGAGGACGCGGCGGGCGGCCCGGGCCGCCGCGCTCCCGACCTGCGCTACGAGGTGGAGCGCGGCCGGCGCGTGGCCGGGCCGCTCTCGCCGCTGATGGCGCCCGACTCCGCCGCGCTCTAGCTGCCGCCCGCCCGGCGCGCCGCCACCGTCTGACTCAGTGCTGTGACCCCGACTTGCATTTACGAGGTACCAAAGTGACGTGAGTGACTGGAGACTGTTCTATGTTGCACCGAACGCCTCGCGCGTGCTATCCCGCTTCTTGATCATCGTGTTTTCTAAGCTTTATATCTATTTTTATAATCTACTTCCGAATTCCTGGAAGTTTGTACATAATAACTAAAATTGCCCCTTTTAAAAATCATTGATTCATTGAATGGGTGTGGGGTTTCATGTTAGGAGTGAATCGCCTCTGAACGTTTTGTTGGTAAGGCTGGTGTGGATGTAATAATGACACACAAATATGATGACTCATGCGTATTTATCTTATAGCGTAAAGAAGTCATGTTGTGATAATAATTATTGTTGCTTGAAAATGATAAATTTTCCATTTAATCGAAGCACTTGATAATATGATAATCATAGGAATGGGATGCCAAGCAACTAACAAGTGACTAAATATAATATTTATAAAACAAACAAAAGTATTAGAGTAAGATAAGATCAAGTTTTAGGATGTTTCCTGTCCATTGTAAATGCTAAAAATTAGTAGTATTATATGCTAAGAGAGTAAGAGAGATATATTATTATGTTGTTATGAATGTAAAATATGGAAAATAGTTGCTGGAAGCACATTAGGGTAATATTAACTTTGTAAATTGGAAATGTTTCAACTATCTTAAAACTAAGAGTAGGCGTATTTTGGCGCGTTTACCTCATCGTTGACATGTAGACTTCCACCATCGCAGTTGTGAGACTTGTGAGTTTGTAAATTGTTCTATAAATAGCTAAACATCAGATCAAGTGAAATGAGCATGGAATCATCAGATGCTTCACATATAATGCATTCGCTGGGCTGCATCAATGTTGTTCAAGCCTTTAAAGATCTCGATAGTTCAAATAAACTAGGTTTGTAAATAAGAAACAATAAAAAGTATTTGTCTGTACATTTTGCGTTTATAATTCTATAGAGACAGCCCATACAGTCAAATTATTTACAATAAACATAAATTTTATTAATCACTCTAAAAGCAAAAATAATAACATTCAATCAAACAAGATTTTCTGAGTATTAGGGTAGGTAGTAGGGTAATTGTTAAGGATACAGTAGAATTTTTTAAAAGATAGGCAAATATACTTCTCTTATTCTGGCCTCTCATATGTTTTAAAATTCAGAACGAAGACATTGCAGACTCATATTTTTTGTGAATAGTTTCCAAATTTAGCTTCCGCTTGCCAGCACCAAGGTCAGTGGCAAATTTAAATGCATATTTTTCATAGTAAATGTTTGACAGTGTAGCACATAAATTTTTCAACAAAATTACAAGAAAATGTGTATTGTAACACTCAAAACAATTAATGAAATTATAACAAAACATTAAAAACTGAACAGAATGGAATGGGATGTTCCAAGAAGATAAATCCCTATATTATTAAGCTATATTGATGTCTGTCTGTCCAAGTTTTACAGCCATATAGATTATACAACACAATACTGATGGTCTATGCTTATAAGTAGAGACATAGAGATATATGGTTATAAGTTCCCAAGTTATATAAGTAAAACATGCATGCACAGAAATCACCCTATTTACATACCTAGGTCATGTTTTGCTTAATGACAAACTAAAATAGAGATCTCAAGTTTAAAAACATATAATAATAGGTATAGGAACTGTGGTCAAGACAGGCAGAAAATTGTAGACAGAGAATGCAGAAAATATCGTTACGGCCAAAACGCTCCTTGATACTCTACATTATAATTTATTAATTATAATACCAACCAAAATACCAAATTATCAATAATAACTATAGATTTTGTTTTTGGACCAATATAGTGGAATGAATCATTAATATAAATAGTACGGGTCTCGTTCTCACGCTGATCTAGTCCTTCCTTCATGAGATAGCTATGCTCTGATATAATTATCCAACTGTCCGCTATTATTCATTCGAATTCGTTGAATAAACAAAACAACGCTTGGCTGCATCGGTCAAGGTCGCAATCTATGAATCTGAAACGTAGCTTCAAATTACTTCAAAATGAATTTTATTTTCACTTCTCCCTCCAAAACGCTAAAATCTAAGAAAATTCATTCATGGGGTCTTGTTTGTTTCTATACAAATAGCAGAGCCACAGATAAGCCCCCATTAACGGTTTCAAATACTAATACCATACAAACATAACACTTTCCTCTATAACTAGACAACTCTTAGCTCTGGTTTGTATCATGCGATTCATGCGTAGCTCTTCCAAGTTCAAAGTTAGTCAAGCATAGGTACTGCAGTGCAGTCATCGTTATTGCTTCACTGTACGTGACAATCGACGAAAAGGAAATCCCAAAGCAGCCTCAGAACTTACATTGCATGGCATATCATTAAATTTATGTCCTATAGCACCAGTACTATTATATATTCTGTCATATGTGCCTATAGTAGGTACATCGGCCGTCCCCTATTAAATTAATTATACCTAGCTACCTAACAAAAACCCTATGACAAAACTTCCTTGTTTTTTAGTCCATGGTTAATGCAATCAACCGATCTATCTACCTATTTGTTTAATTTGTTTCCTGCTTAATTACCTACAGGCCTGACAAAGATGTTGCGAGCAGAGCACTGTGCTGGTGACAATTATTATTTGTGTAGGTATTACCATATTCTGTGGTATGTATGACAGTATAGTACTATATATTTATTCTGTGGTATTACTAACAAAACAATATTTCCTAGGAAATTATAAAAATGCGCCCAACGGGTGCATGCATTTGCATAGACCCTAACCCTAGGATTTCCTGTATCTAGGGTCCCAGGAACTACGAACACCACGGTCTCACAACACCCAGACACAAACCAAGTATTTGCAATTTTTTCTGTGCACAAATACTTGTCTTGTCGCGGGAATAGAACCCGCCGCCTCCGGGCTATGAGCCGACCTACTTAACCACCACACCACAGAGGTTGACAATATTGGATTCATAGAATTACTACCTAATTGGATTGCTGTTTTGAGTCTTGTTCAAAATCAGACGCCCTTTCATAGCCTGTCCCTCCGCAGACTAGTCGCTTTGGCCGTGCCCGGTGGCACATTCTATGCTCTCCGCGCATCACACCACGCACACTTGAGGCGGGAAAATGTCATGTGACTTCCAAAAAATGCCTTACAAAATTAAAAACGTCGTTGATTACGGGCTTTGATCATCTTATCTTACGCGCGACCTCTCGCTTCCATAATAATTGCTGATGCGTTTGTGTCTGACCTTAGTATATTAATTTCTCTCTTGATTTCAGTTTTTGTGTAATTTGATGTTGCCTTGCCTTACATACTGTCTTTTATAGCACCGCCCGGTGGCGCTGTAAGTAAAGGTCGGTAGAGACCAACAGACTCTAGTATATCTATTCTGTGGTATTAGTACTTACTACTTAGCTTGGTACCTTATAATATAATTTGACGGGGTAGACCGTACCTTCCTAGCTTCCTACGCAACGCGACATAATCTAATAGTCATATTAATGTGTTGTGTTAACTGTTACTGTACCACAAACTGTCAGAATCATAATTATTCTAATATATATGCAAACATAACGCCCGTTTGCATTAAAGTTTGACAGCTCTATGTTCGCACTTACTCTCTTTACCTAGGACATGTCTAAATGCGTTGCTTTAGGTAGGTACTTAGACTTACGTCATTCGAGGGATAAGTGCAAACGTAAGAGTTGTCAGTGCAGACGGGCATTCATTTATTAGTTACCTATAATATAACATTATAAGGTAGGTACAACTAGGCATAAATCCCGCCGAAATAGTCCAGGAGCTCATACGGGTATAGCTTCCCAGCTTAACGTGGGAGCCAGGCATTACCTACAAATCCTACAATGTAAACGTAACCTACTTGGACTCGTCTTTTGCCTTATCCAAAATATAAAATGTATTTTTTCCCTTCATTTTGCTATTAGCTCATGCATGGGGTATCATCAGGTACAAACAAAAAATAGCCCGAACGTGAAAAAAATTTAGTGATCGTGTCGTTAGCGTTACTAGTTAGTGTCCAAGCCGGGCTAGCACGGACGGTAGACAAAATTGTCTTTCCCTGTTTTATGTCAAATTCTTCATACAATTTACATGTCAAGTGGAGTAAAGCAGGGGAAAGACAATTTTGACTACCGTCCGTGCTAACCCTGCTGGGTATTCATTTGGCCCAACACTTCGCCAACACGCAATAAATGTCGCTTGATAATCTTGCGTTATGCAGAAATAAAATAATTCGTAAAATAGCCCGCGTTATTCCGTTGTATGGGATGAGGCATCTGTACTGTACGTATTATATTATCTGGGCTATTAGTTAGATTAACTTTACTTGCGTAATAAATAGATTTAACACAATAGATATTAATTTGCATCATTTAGATATTTACTTACCTCATCATCAGCCTGAAGACTCCACTGCTGAATATAGGCCTCCCCAAAGAGCGCCACCTTGAGCGGCTGCTTGCCTCCTGCATCCATCGGCTTCCCGTAGTTTGGGTTTTGCCCAGGTTGTCCTACCTACCACCATTACATCAGGTATTAGTGCAGGTATTCACCTACCTACCTCAGAAAAAATATCATGGATAAGATAACTTTCTAAACGTAAAATACAAAATAACTAGATTCGCTACTCAGGCATAACGCTTGGCAACAGTTTTGACGCAACCCCGCAGTCCCTAGCTCAGTAGCTTTGCCAAAAATCTGACAACATTTCTGCTACTACAGTTCAATAAATTATAATATTAATTAATTATGTTGCCGCTATAACAAAAATTACTAAAAAAAATGCTTTTAAGTATAGATAATGGTACGGAACACTGGGCGCGAGTCCGACTAACACTGGGCCGGTTATTTGATTCGGTGTTGGTTACACAACTTAGCTAATTAATTACAGATAGATGGTTTTCTTTGTTTATTACACAAATTATTACCTACTTAGGCTTATTTTTAGCCCTTTTACAGAGGTCCTGTGTATGTCTGTGGTAAAGTTATTCGCTCTTATATCTTTGAAGTATAGTACCTACTACATCGAGGATCTTCGATGACCTCAAATGCGTTGCATTCCCTGATAAGGGTATTGTTCCCTTATCAAAGGGTGCAATTTGCAGTAGGTTCGTCATATAAAGATAAGTAAGAACTTAAGAGCTGTCAAACTGTGATGCAGAAGAGCATAAAGACTTCTAAATGTACCACATTGAGGTACAATACAAAATACTATTGTAGAATACCTAGGTAGCTACTTAGCTAGGTACTATCCGTGTTTGGTTCCACGTCTCCACGGTATGAGTAATATATAATGAGACGATGCAAATGGTCGACGATTGCGACAATGCAATATTATTTGCGACTTCAAGCCTTTGTTTATTGGTGTTTTACTGGTTAAGATAATTTCATTATCATATGTAATTTAAAATTTTAATTCTCGTTCATATTTTTTATGTGGTGTAAGGCTTCCTGTTGTTAATTTCCTATTTACATTGTCCGCGACCTCGGTAGTAGCCTCTCGTATAATGTGCTCGCATCCTCCAAGTATTTAGGTAATGTTTCTCTATTTTATATATCATCACCCCATACGTTTCCACTCCCACGGGTGGGACACGAGCTTTCTCTCTCTCACAGGGAGAAAACGTACGTCATAAGTAAATCCAGATCCACTAAGGTTATGTGATGACGGTTGGTCGGGGGGTTGTGATGACGCTAGACGGTTGTCCTTGATGTGGACGAGCACGAGTTGGTGGCCAAACGTACTTAGGATAGAATAGCGTGAAATAGTGAATGGTTAACAATGGTAATGGTACCTTAGGTACGAATTTAGTCTTACTCTAGGTCTAGGTATTTCCTACTATTATTAGTAAGTACCTATACTATAGCTAAACAGATTGACAAACATTACTCAGAACACCATTTACCGAACTTCACTATCAAATCAATGTTCCCATAACAAATGAAATTATAAACTTAAACTGCAGAAGTTCTAATTCTAAGACATAAATAACGTCAACATACGAATGAAAAACGTGATAGCGTACAATCAGTAAAAATCGCCCCGCAGCAACAGAATACATAATAGTGTACTAGTACCTTAAACGTGACGAACGGAATCGCGCTTCGTTCGATAATGTTATCTATTGAAAAATTAAATAGTAATTTGAATCATCGCTCTCTCATAAAATTAATGTTCGTCAGTTAAAAATTCTGGTGTCATTAACATAATAATAAGGAGTCCTAACACAGAAGCCGCCGGCATCATAAGCGGGCAGTCGTCGCAGCGCAGCGCGGTCCGGCCATTTTTCTGGTTCGGGTTCTACCGTTTTCGGCACTGAGGATACCAGCGTAAAATAATCTGACCACAGAAAATAATTATATGTATTTTGTAATAATATACCCCGCCGCGCCGCCGCCTTTTAGTTACTTAGAATGGTTGCGAATTTCCATGGAGATGCACTCTGACTCTACCAGTACCAGACAGTCTTCTCGTCCTAGGAGTTTTTAAGTGGAGAGCTGGAGAGTGAATAGGGCATTTTAGGCAAGTTCATTGGGACAATGAAAATAGTCAAATAATTTTCTTATAAGCAATAAAAAAAACAGCTCAGCTCAAACTACTTTTCTCCCGCTTTTGACAGGGATGCATTAAGTGTCCGCTATCCCGAAGAGACACCAAAGTGGTTAAACCATTATACGGCTAGCGCAAGGGGAATGCCCAAAACACAAGGAAAAATAAAAAAAACAGTCCAGGCTAAAACTTTTAAATGAATTCACGGCATTTTTCCACAGCATTTTGCAGTAGCCTCATTGTGTAAAGTAATTCGTTCGACATTAATTTAATACTTTCGATTAGCATATCAGCTTTAACTACAAGGAGGTATGTGACAGATAAGACTCTTTCACGTAGGTATGTTGTGTAATACAGCTGCTTATTATGTTTTGTTGAAAGATATCTTATTATAATATTTTATGCATAAAAAGTCGAACATTATTTTTTAGAGATACGTTATACACATGGAAGAAACACAAAATTCGCCCTATTTCTTACCTATGTCCTATTTACATAAAATATGGGTAGATAATAACACCCTATGTCCTTAGATTCGAGCATAATATGACTTGGGATTTTGGGCACAAAGTATTCTACCCTATAGGTAGGTACGGCAACCCTTTTACACACATATTTTGCGTATTCTTATTGGAAATCGTTAAAAGTGGTATTTGCCCTCGAACCGGAGTACGAAAGGTATTTACTTAGCTTGCGGCCATTCGCCCACGAAGCTATGATGTCAGGCCTTGATTCAAAGGCATTCGCGGGTTTGCACAAAAAGGGTTTCCTAATTTTTTTATGATGGGCTGGTGGGTAAAAGCTTCCAAACCGCACATAATTCTTCAGAAAGAAGTTTATTTCGTACAAAAACAACAAGGTTTGGAAATCTATAAGTAATTCAGTGAGAGAAACCAATCAACGGTGTCGTTAGACGCGTGTCATAGTAGGTAAACTGCTGCGTGACTCATAATGACGGAAGCACGTGGATCTAACGTGTAATTCATGACTTCATGACAATTTATCTCAACGTGTTGTAGATAAATGTAGCTGGCCTAATAATTAAGAGCACAGAAATTGATCTAGGAATGATAATAGGATCTTAGATAAAGAATGAAGACGTAGCAGGTACCTACACCTACAAAACAAAGTGAAAAGGCTATCGTAAAAGGGCTATTTTGGCACAGAGGTAGGTAGGTCTCTGTCTCCATATACTTACCTTTAATCTTCATGCGAACAAAATACAGGTAGGTACGTCTTCTACTTTTATATGCCCATAGAAAAAGATGGATGTGCCTTAGAAAGTTACGAGGTCGGTCGACCACAAAGCACAGAACTGAATAGTCTGATATATTCAAAGCTATGACTAGTATTGAGCCAGTCCCATTGTCGTGGTATCCTTGAGTCTTGGGAGCGACACCGCTTGTGCCACTCGCCAAGATAACAAATAAGTATAATACCAATGCAAGGTCTGCACTCTGCACAGCACGCTGTGGCGTTAGAGTATAACGATTAACGAGAAAGTCGAATTCATTAATTCATCGCGTAATGTAATGAATAAAGTAGGTACCTATACTTTTTTTTTAACGGGCAATATGCCTTTATTACTCAAGCTAACGCTAACTACTACAATAATAAAAACTAAACTAAACTAAAACTAACTACACTACTATATTTGCGCCGCTTTAGCTGCTCGGCCGAATTAGCTGCGGCGCCGGCCCTAACGTGCGTCTCGGGAAGGTGTGACGGCGCCATAGTGTCGACGCAAGTAGCGTCCCACACGCGCGACCAAAATGCTGGCACTTATTTGGCTCAACGCATCAGCATTGCAATTCAACGAGGCAATGCTGCCAGCATGTTGGGTACGCTACCTACCGGCAGTGGGCTGGTACCTATACTTATGTTTATTATGTGGTGCTAGGTACTAAAACTGCCACCACGACCTAGGTTGTTTGCTACCAATTTGCACGAGAGGTGACGAAGAAACGCTTTGTTTAATCAACAGCTTGAAGCCGTCCACTGATTAACATGCCTCCTCCACTACACACTAAACACTTTGTCATAGTTACAATACAAATTGTAATTATGTCTGTCGGTAGCTAGCCACCGGGGCCCGAAGTCTGCTATTTCAATTATCATAATGGTTCATGAATGGTACCATAATGACAGGTTTTGACAATAATGGTAGCCTACTTATGGTTTTTAGACCATTATGACACAAATGAAATAGCAGACTTCATGCCCGCGGCAAGTTTGAGCAGTTACAGCTGCCGCGCAGTCAAACGCTCGCGGAATCCGATGCGCTTGAATTACCAGCAGCAACCTGTCTGCGTCTCTGGAGTCTGGACTGAATAACAATTTACTTCTCCATAATATGCATATTCAAGGTAAACCAACTAGATCAAAACAGGGAAGGCAACACAGACCCTAACCTAAAATAGCATATTTCTAGTAGACGAGCTTTCCGATGTCATCTTGTTCGTAATCCGTATTGAAAACCACAGTTCCATTAGGTACAGATTAAATTCAGTAGATTTCTCTGCGGTCTTCAGTAACAATTTTTCTTATCGATTCCCGAAGCCGCGTCCCCAGTTTATTATAATCTTGATGGCCTCGATTCCGCGATTACTTTTATATTTGAACTCAGATCTCGTCCTATAATAAATAACATTCAGTTCTATTCTATCCTGCTTTAGGTTTTTATGTAGGTTTATTTGATCTTCGTCAGAAATAAGAGCTACCATAACTATGGTAAATGGGTGTAGTAGTAGGGTAGGGTTGGGTGGGTGGTAGTACTGAATGAATAGGTAGATATATAGTAGGGCATTTCGACACAGAAATTCTACTTTATTTAATTTAAATTCCTACGACCGCAAAGCTTGGGAAACAAAAAAGGAAATTGAATCGGCAAAGGAAAGGCCCTCGTAACACAATAGGGTGCCTACATAAGCAGATATGCAGGAAGTAACAGTAAATCCTCAAATAGGTAACACGACTCTGCAATCTGCAGGACTCTCTAAAAATGCATATTCATAAGAATGCGCTAACTGCTGTAAAAATGTGATAGATTAATAAGGAAACTCATAGTGTTTACTAGCATATATAGACTATGAGATTCCTTATTATTCTTCGTTAGCACCACATATTCATTTAACCGATTGACTGATGTTTATAAACTGTAGTTAGTGGTTATAAAAATTAGATAAGTAGGTAAATGATTTATTGTACACACGTCCTTGGTACGCACCTAAATAATGCAATTTTACAAGTAGAGTACAATTTTTATGCAGGCGACACTGCAGTCGATAATAAATAGGTCTGGATTTATACCTAGTCAACGAAATAGAGCGGAAATATGAAGCATAATACCTACTAATATGTTTCTGGAATTTCTGTAAGCCGGCCTTGACCTAAATGCTCGAAAAACCGGGTATCAAGTTCAGGGTCATAATTAGGAAAATCGAGTTTAGCTTTCAAGGCGGGTGCCTAGAAAGCTAAACAAGAAGAAAAGTGAAATATCTATACAGCTGGCTCTGTTGTTGTCAGCAGAAAATGCGTCATATTTAATCCGACCATATTTTAGGTGACGTGCATAGACATATAAGTATATTACTTCGAGATATAAATCTATGGTGACGTGCCTTGTGGTGCATGCGCCTTGTGGTGATGATGTATAAAAAAGTTACTCTGATGATGACTGCATGATAAGTAGTCAGTACGTACCTACTTAAATAATATAGAAGCTATATAGATAGAATTAGATACCTAGTGATAACTTGATAAGTACTTAGCTATTATACTACTTATAGAAATAACTACTTATTACTTATACAAAAGTGAAACGTGCGCGCCAAAACAACTGATCCATTGCGGACGCCACTTTGGATAAGATTGCTTGAACTACCGACAAAGATCAAGTAAGGTTCTTGTATACAGGGAAAACAGGTAACTAGTGGGTGAGACAGCAGGGTCTCTATTATAGTTTCCGTGATAAGTAGGTACCAACACAAGAACCGTCACTAAATGTAAATGACACTATCTCGTCCAGAGTTCCGCATTCAAATGCGGTAAATATCAACTCTAAGCGCCAAACCTGCGTTTCTAAATAAACATTATTATCTTGAAACGCGTCATGAAACGTTATTTGTATGGAGGTATGCGCAAGGCCTGCGTCGACCGACGCGACGGAAGCACCGGAACAATCTGAATTGTCGCAATTTTACCTGAACACGATGACGATAAATACTTACATTACAATACAATTTGAAATGGTTCGATACAGATGTTATTTCAGCTTTAATATGAGGCAGGTCGAATATAAATGCAATGGAAAACATCAAAACATAACAGCAATGCAAACTAAGCTATTTTCACAAATTTATCTAGGTACGTCTTACTTTGATCCTTAGGTAGGTATATTGCACTGTGATCTATTTGATACGTAATATGATCCAACCAATCGTTCGAGTCGCTTTAATTACCGCCTCTCATCATCATCAACAGCCTGAAGGCATCCACTGCTCAACATATAGGCCTGCCCCAGAGAGCCACTTTGAGAGTGCTCGCCTCCTGCATCCATCGGCACCAGATCGTCGGTCGGTCCACCTAGTGGGGGTACGGTGCGTCTTCTGGTTCGTGGTCGCCACTCGAGAACCTCTCACTGCAGACGGATATCTAGGCCTAGTACCATCATGGGTAGCTACAAAATGCGTTCGGGAATGTGTTGCTGCTAAAGAGGTATTATTAGTATATTCCTAGTTTTAATCGTTCTCAACATTGACTATAATCTTAGGTTCTCCACGATAAGAGAAATCTAACAGGTAAGCCATTTCAGAGTTATTTGTTTGCTATTTAATACAGGAAGATTAGGTTTGTTGAAAAACGACGCTAATACCCATCTTATACCTCGCTAAGGAAGGTCAAGTGCAAAGCAATCGCAAAAGCACGTTCTAGCACAGAATAATTAATAGTACAAGTTCATATAACTAGTTAAGTTACTGCTGTGTTGTGGTACAAACCGGTTTGCTAGAATAACTTTTAGTTTCTAGACTTGTCGACGCGTGATAAGACGTGTCCGCAGACGAGCCAAATTTTTAAACTTATGTACCACTACGAGTCTACGTACCTACTTTATAATAGGTAGAGGTAGTCCGGGAGAGTATAACCCGCCCTTTACTAAAATGCTCTTATAATTTCCTATAACTACATCTCGCAATTTTCAACGAATTTTATCATACATCATTTAGCTATACTTTCTCTTAAGAATGTTTGTCATAACTTTAATGATTTCTTAGTTATTAGCGAATTCTCCCATAATGAACTTGGCTAATTTCTCCCGTCTGGGTGGGAGACTTGACCCTTCGCACGATCTCTCCCAGACAACCTTGCACAGAAAGGAATAACGCAAAATCATATTTATGGTGGCGCATAGCCCGTGGTATTCTGTAATACCGATTGCCCATCATATAGGTAGTGTTCCGTTAGCTATATTGTATGTAACCTAGCTCAGATGCTGAATCCTAATAATAATAACAAAAGTAAGCTTCCTGCTGGCTATTTCTTCCGTATTCTCCCCCGCAACGCTTTACTTTGTGTTTCTATTCCACGTTTCGAACAAAATATTATGTAACCGGCATCTGCATTGGCCATCAAGATATAAATAACTATCTAAGTAAGATCTATTTGTACCTTCTGTAGCTTTCGCTGACCCAATTATTTTTATAACCAATGCACTACATCTGCGCCGGTATTCCGAATTGCAACGATTTATAACTTGTAGGCCTAATAAATTATGGATTTAGGTCAGCAACTAGTTTCAACAAAAGAAAACACGTATTTTGGGTTGTACCTATACAAGAAAAAAATATTCGGGGACAAACAAGAATAAATATTTCCCGCTGGTGAAATGAGCATTTGATTCATTTTGTTAGTAACAACCAGGGGTGCTCATACCCGCGCAACAGCTTGTTACCATCTAGATTTTACTACAATAATAATTTCTTTACATGGCTTATATTGTTAAGTGAAACAAAAGGGTAGCAAAAATTTAATTTAATCCGTATCGGAGATTTTAAATTTAATCAATAAGCTACAATACATGATAGCTAAAATACAATGGCACACGAGTACGTACCCAACTATTATAGTGCCTATTCTTACGTAAAATGTTAATACTTACACTGGTTACAAACTAACTTAATATTACGCGATCTATCAAGGGGGAATTTATACACGAGTTGGTTAGGTTTTCTATTTTACAGTGTGCCTGATAGTGATAAGGCTTAATTTAAATTAAAGCTTCCGTTATGGCCTTAACATAATAATTGTAGTCTGCAGACTGCAGTAGCCTAGTACGATTCTATACGAATGTATATTACTCCTACTCGACATAACTGCCATGAAATGTCGCGCGTCTCTACCGTAGTACCATTATATATTGTGCTTCTACCGAAACTATTTACTTTACTAACAATTTCATACAAATATTTTGCGATACTGAATATAGTTATCGAGTACAGTAATTGTACATTCGTATAAAATCGTACATCATACTACGAGTCTATGCCCGTCCGCTAAAATTTGTCAGCTCGGATTCGCTTCGGCTTATTTAAGTTCGTACTTATCTCTCTGTGGCGAGATGTACAAATACGTCATACAGGGATATGTCCGAACTTAGGAGCCGACAACTTAGAGCAGACGGCCACCACTATTTTTTTTCTAGTTAGTATTGTCCTACCAGAGACGATTAATAAGAATAGTAAATAGTAATTTTTCGCCCTACTAATATTTTTTTATAAATTGGGTGTGTGTGTGTGTGTTTGTGTGTGTGTGTGTGTGTGTGTGTGTGTGTGTGTGTGTGTGTGTGTGTGTGTGTGTTTTGCATGTGACTTGTGAGTTAGTAACCATTTCGTGCTACGACGCGACGTCTAAACGGCTTTTGAAAAAAATTGGTGTGAACACACAGGTCCTATGACCAACGACTTGAATAATAGGTAGGATTAGATGAGAATACTTTCTAACCCGGAAACTAACGCTACACGGGTGAATCCATAGAGCGTAGTAGTAAAATTAATAGAAAGCTAAGTAAATCGTCAAGAACATATTAAAAACTGAACTATATGAAATTAAAAACAATATAATGATAACCTAGCAAATAATACATACCACTTCGAAAATGTTGCAAACCAGCGCCTAACTAAACATCCATAATAATCTAAAAATCTACATTAAAACTAAATCAAAAACTCATAACATAAAATTACTAAACATAATCGAGTACAATATAACAAATACAATTGTCAATGATTGAGTTCTACTCAACAACTTTATAGCACAGAGGATGCCAATTCAATTCCCGCTGCGGAAAACCGCATGCAAGGTCCTCTGAGCCACATTCATCAGTTCATAAACACCTACAAAATGTACATTTGGGGTATCTGTGGACACGTTAGTTATTGCGTTAACTTACACTATTCGTAAACATTTCCCCAAAGTCAAACTAAACGCACCTAGTCTAAATTCCGCATTCGCATCTGCAACTCGAACCTCCGATTCGTCCGTACCCCTTTTATAACCGTCCTATTCTCTTTTCTATTGACATTTCTCTTGTCAGTAAAGGATTTCTCCCTCATGATAGTCTGCTTTGCAATTTCCTTTCGCACCGATGTAGCTCCAGCCACTGAAGGCAACACGGAAGGTGCCAGAGTATGCCTCGAGTTAGATTTGATTTCTTTCAACGGTTTAGTATTGTCTTTTTTACTTGAAAAGCAAAAAAGACTGCTTTTGGCTTTACTTTCCTTTTTGGTGGTGAAACTAATACTGTTACTGTCATTTTTGACGATTTTGCTTTGGATGCTGAATGGGTTGACGTCTAGGTTCAGCTTGAATCCGAAACGTGTGTAGCCCGGATTGAGAGACTTTAGCGTTGGTAGTGATTTCACTGGTGTTTCAGGCTTCACCGGTTCTCGTGGACGTTGCTTCTCTTTCTTTTGTTCCCTTGGCACTTTCTGGTTCTGTTCTCTTGGTACTTCTGGGCTTGGACCGTTTGGAGATTTCTGTGGTTCGAGCTCGGTTTCTGTAAATAGGAAACGTTGGTTATATACCAATGAGATGCGACAGATACACGCGTTAGTACCGGGAAATGTATACCATTTCTTGCGAGGGATGATATACTTACCTTTTGATTGGTAATCAATTGTTATGCATAGCGTCAGCATTCGACAATTCCTAAGGTTTTGCGAGACGGGAGCTTGACCGGAAGTGCGATCGGTTTTGTAGCCTTCCTTTGGTTTACCAGTGAATGAAAAGTAATAATAGTACAAGAAAATAAACTGAACTGCAGCTGAAATGTAATTTCAGCGGTGCCCTTAGTTTTATTAAAAAAGTTGCAAGTTTTTGATATTACATTACTAAATATTATTACAAATTACAAATAATTAATAGGAACAAAATACCAAAAAAAGATTTGAAATAACAGACAATGGTTTCGAAAATATAATTATCTTTTATCACCCACCGAATGTATTGTGTAAAATTAATGTATTAGAACGAATACCGGTGGATATCACAGAAATGCCGATTCTAAATAGCTTTGGTCATGTTTTAGTGGTTGGAATAATGTTCCTCCTATTGTGTAATGTTTGTATGATAGCAATCAGTGGTTCGCATGAACTTTGAACTGTCATTAATTATTATATTTTTTTATATCGTTATTTGATTATGTCACCTCGCAAGCCGCAACCAACACTGTGGATAAGAAGTTTGTTTTGGTGCTGGATCATCACCAACAGCCTGAAGACGTCCACTGCTGAACCTATGCCACCATAAGCGCCACTTTGAGAGGCTGCTCGCAAACTGCATCCATCAGCTCCCCGCGGTTTTGAACAGATCATCGGTACGCGGAGTAAGATGATACTCTTCTGATAAAATAGAAATGAAAAAGACGCCAGATATATCAGTTTCGTTTAGTTTTAGAGAATGTGATGTGATACATAATTACAGACTCATCACCACGGTAATACATTTATATATTAGTATTATCAAATTATCATAGACCCATATGCTCAGTTGTTGATTGGTGCTCAAGATACCCGGTTTGAATATTAGCCCCTATTTCTCATACCTTTAGGGCTAATTCTCTCCAGCACTGTGATGGCACCAGTCGGCGTGAGGAGTTGCTTTGCTCGCTTCGCCTTCCTCTCCTGGCACTCCCCTAAAGACTCCATCTTGTCGAACTGCTTCTGATGGAGCGCGGCGAAGTTTGGGAGCTTCGTCCGGGATATCTTAACGTCTTTCTTGGAAGGAGTCACTGCTTTCTTCGACGGGGTACTGGGTTCGCCTAGTTTTGCTGTGAAGAATTTAAATGTCAAAGAAATATCTATTAAAGTAATTCTGTTACTAAAACAATGTGAAAGAAATAATTTTTATAGTGAGCGTGGCTCAGCGGTCCCTTATGCGGCTTTTAAAAGGAAGTTGGTTCGAATCCCGCTTGGTAACTACTTTTCTGCCTTTCGGTCGATCCGTTACGCGTATACGGCGTCAGAAGAACAGCGTTACAGCGATAGAAAGAGAGGCAACTGTATAAAGCCTGCACTCTACAAGCATTACCTTACCAATAATATACAAGCTTGAATAAATAAGTCATTCAGATTCTTAAACCTGTAAATTATTGCAAGTAGATTTAAATTTTAGGATTTGTGAACATTGTGATGTGTAATGTAGGTACTATGCTTTCATATCCGGTGTACAGTAATATTTTCTTTGTTGATTTGTATCGTATTTTAATGTAGTATTAAAGGCACACGATAGATGTCATAGTTTGATGAGCTACGGCATTTTATTTTGGGGAACAGCAGCTGATATCAATGTTATTTTCATCCTCCAAAAAAGAGCAGTCCGAGCAATTTATAATCTTGCTCCTAGAACATCATTACGCGAGTTTTTTAAGACCATTGATATTCTTACCGTTCCGTCTCTGTACATCTATGAAGTCGTGATGTATACACGTAAAAACATAAAGAAGTTTGCGAAAGGAAGCGATATACACCCATTCAACACCCGAAACAAAAACAAATTAGTAGTTCCCTTATTTCGACTTCAAAAAAGCAATAAGTCCTTTCTCGGAAATTCAGTAAGGTTCTACAATAAAATTCCCAGTGAAATCACTAATCTAAATGAAACTAGATTTAAAAATGTAATTAAAACAAATTTAATTAAAAATAAATAAATAAATAAATAAATAAATAAATATGTGTGGACATGTCACACATCGCTATCTAGCCCCAAACTAAGCATAGCTTGTACTATGGGAACCAGATAACTGATACACTACTTATATACATTTTCGTTTGTAAATACATACATAGAATACAATATAACATCCAGACGCAGAACAATCATCTATGTTCATCACACAAATGTTTGTCCCGGGTAGGAATCGAACCCACAGCCCTCAGTTCAGAAGGCAGGGCTACTACCAACTGAGCTATCGGGCCCGTCAAAAGGCCTACTACAGTGTCAAAGACTACATTGAGGATAAGAACGCGTGGACAGATCTAGCTCTGTGCAATAGTATTAGCTAATTTTAAGATTGACAAAGCCCCTTTACAGCTGCTTTCACATAATAATATTACCTATGTATACAAACTGACAAGGCACTATGCTGCTTAAGCTAATTTACTTATATTGTAATGCAAACTTTTATGCTACCTAGTATACAATTTGACAAGGCCCTAGAGCTGCAAAAGCTATAAGCAATTTGTAATATTGATTTTATCCAAGTGTCCCTTGTGTTCCTATGGAAATAAATAATTGAATTGAAATAGAACACGTGAATTTTTGATAACATCTTTTTATTAGCTAATTGTCTGTCTGATTGTTTACCTGATAAATCTTTACTTTAATTTATGCAAACAAAACTGTTTATAGGAGAATATTCAGCCCTTATACATTATTTTCAAATACGTTCATAATTATCAAAACAACTCTTCTACATACGTACATAAAATAAACCAACTTTTTCTGAATAACTTATGTGTAGAAAACTCAAGACATTTTCAAGGGAATCTACGCCATGTATTGTATGTATCAACTACGTAAGTACCTACTTGGTAGATACCTAGACATATCAACAAGCCAGTGCAGCCACCGGCTAAAGCTAGCTATATTACATTACAATGATAAGGAATCAGTAACACAGTGGTCATAAAGCAATCATCGAAGATAGCCTATCATCGGCATATCTTTAATACATCAAATAAATCGATTAGTGATAAATACATAAACAATAATTTGAGGATATTTCACACAGCGCCATCTAGCCCTAACTAAGCAAAGCTTGTACTATGGGAACATTGACTGCAAATTCAGTTGACCAATGATACAACTTCCGTGTCTTTTGTTCTATCCTGCTCTATTCTTTGTAGTTTTGTATGACTTTGTCTCGTTTTGTTACTCGGCCCCCTGCCCGCGCCAGCATTTTATAATCTTTGTATGGGAACCAGATAACTGAATAAATACTTATACACTTTTTCGTTTGTAAATACATACCTACTAGAATACAATATGACACCCAGACACAAAACAAACATTGATGATCATCACACAAATGATACAGTTCAGAAGGCAGGGTTACTACCGACCAAGCTATCAGGTCCGTCAAATAAAGGAATCAACAACCCACTTTCCTGCTTTGAAAGAGTTCCATACACAAACGAGTAAAACCAAGGTAAAACACATGTGGACCAAAATATATAAAACCTAATGCATCAATTTGGTATTGTATTGATTATAACTCCAAAAAATGTGATAACTTATTTAATCAACATAACTAAATTAAAATAATTAAGTGAGTAGATATTGTTACATGGTAAAAAAAATCTTTAAAAGTATCAAAATCAACCGTGCCAACTAGATTAAGCGCCGGCAAGCTGAATAATAATACAATAAAAGATATTTTCATTTGCACTCTTCATTAACTTTTTATAAATCATCAATAAATGACGTATGTAATGTACTCAATCAATGCTAATGACTTCAATTGAACCCTGTATAATTACTGCAATATAACAATGTATCTTGTGTATTATAATAAACTAGCTTCTACCCCGCGGCTTCACCTGCATGGACTATCTCTCAGGAACCGTTATCGAAATATAATTAAATAAATAAATAACATTGGTAAATTTTTTTTAAATTTACATACTAATATTTAACTACTTATTACACCAACATACAGTAGGCCGAGCACGAATATTTACGCGCAAGTGTAACGTTAACGTAAGCCAGTTATATGGGGCGCTGATCAAATGCCATACAACTGACGTACGCTAACGTTACACTTACTCCCGCGTAAATATTCGTGCTAGGCCCACTGGTCAAATTTAGAACAACCATAAAATATAATTTATTTAATTTGTATACTTGTTTGTATTTGTTAAGTTTCAAAACGATAGGTCACGAAATGTAGGTTTTTCATACAAACTTTGAACCCTCTTGTCTTTACCTTAAGCGGTTTGGGCTGTACGATGTCCATTACCCAGTAAGGGCAAAGCCTTATGTCACCGTCTTATTGTAAAAACCGTTTATTTATAAAAAATATAACCTGTTATTTATAAACTGTCGATTTATTGTAAACTGACAATCTGTCTTACAATAACACGAATGATAGTTCGATTATTTATAAACAGTCGGTGCCTAACGGTGAGTTTATAAAAAACGGGTTTTTGTAGCGTTTGATTGTGAAAAATGCACCAATTTTTGCCGTAATTTATTGTTTTTTTAGAGTCACGAAGTGGCTAACCAGTAGGTTACGACGCCGAGCGAAGCGAGGAGTGTAAGGGTTAGTTTTGACCACACTAGAAGTACACAATTGCAATAAAACGAAGTGATGCCGGTTAATTATAAACAACCGAAAATTCGTCCGTATTATTGTGAGACGCATTGCCCGTTTGCAATAAATCGACAGTTTATAAATAACTGCGTTTTTTTTTATAAAATAACGGTTTTTACAATAAGACGGTGACATAAGGCTTTGCCCTTACTGGGTAATGGACATCGTACAGCCCAAACCGCTTAAGGTAAAGACAAGAGGGTTCAAAGTTTGTATGAAAAACCTACATTAAGACGGTGACATATATAATAGAGATTAGCTGGTAAAGTGGCTATGGGCTGTCTGACGATGAGACGAAAGAGTTACCTGAAACACTGGAAGTCCTCGGTCGCGACAGCCTGTCGACAGAGTTCTGTAGTCCGTCCGCGAGCCGCTTGCGCTTCACTCGCGCGCTGTCCGCGTCGCCCTGTGTGTAGGAGCGCTTGCGGGCCGCCGGACGGGACTCACCTGGTTTATATACAATTAGAGACTGTTATATTCTCATAAACAGCTGGAAGACTGCAGAACACAG
Source organism: Ennomos erosarius (assembly GCA_963580505.1). Classification (NCBI taxonomy): domain Eukaryota; kingdom Metazoa; phylum Arthropoda; class Insecta; order Lepidoptera; family Geometridae; genus Ennomos; species Ennomos erosarius. The sequence continues at coordinate 586,969 of OY756996.1, read as the reverse complement.
GCCTCCCCTATGAAATGCCACTTTGGATCCTTATCGTAGGAGGGTTTCCCATAATCAACACATTTGGCAGGCAGCTTGGTGATTTGCATAGGATGAAAATACTGCAGCCCATTTCCTGAATATTCTCTTAACTGGCTGTTACAGCACCCGTGGGGAGATACGGGTGGTACTATTCTCACACACACAGTTTGAATCCAGCAAAGAACTTTAGTTACTGCTGAAGAAAAAAATTGTGAGACACTATTTCATCAACAGCTGATTAATGGTGAATATGAACATGTAGCTACCAGTAGATAGGCTGAATGTATCTGTTTTTCTGATTCATAATATAATTCCAATAGGAATATTTTTGATTTGTTTACTGATGATAGAAGAAAGGAAAAAGTTATAGGAATGATTTTTTAAAGTGTAAACCACTCTTTAGGTATATCTATAACGATATTATAAAAAAATTACTGGTTGCTAAAATTTTGAGAACTATAATATCTTTTGAGGAAGAAGTTATATTTATTTCTTAAAATACTTACCATTCTCTTCAAACACAAAGCTTTTATTAGATCCTTTCAAATTTGATTTGATGACTTTTCTCCACTGCTGCAACACAACCGCTGGGTTGTTCACCGGGCTGCAGAACATCACCTTCGTGGCTCTCAACGGCAGCTCAGCCACCGACGACCGCCGACTCTTCTCAATAGACCGCGTCACATTGAACTCAACCCTTTCCTTTGAAACAGACTTGTTTGGGAACGGAGTGGACCCAGGAGATGGTAAGGACATTCGCTTTGTAGGAGTACACACTTTAGTTGGAGACTCAACAAATTCTGGACTTTCTTTAGTGAATGTGCCTTCACGTTTTAAAGGAGTTGCTGGAGTAGGGGCTGCACTTTTTAGACCGTTTCTGGATGTATTTATCTGTGATTCATCCATACTGCTCTCAATCAGAACCGGTGTAGTGTTAACAATGTTCTCTTGGGAGTCGTCACTGGTAATACTTATCCGTATGTCGGACTTGTCAGTAGTTATTGTGGAGCTATCCGAACTTATGAGAGATGACTTAGAAATTTTGTCAAAGGTTGCATCAAGATTTTTTTCTTTATCAAATGTTGAGTCAGCTTTTTCTACTTTATCAAAAGTGCTGTTCATTTCTGTTGACAGATTTTGAGAACACATGGATTTTTTGTTTCCGTCATTTGTGGTCTCAGAAAGAATCTCCGATGAAGTATCTTTATCAAAAGTGGAATTTTTTAAAGACTTTCTAATCTTATCTTGTCCTGCATCATCAGAGATTTTATCGAAAGTTGTATTTATTATAGCATTTTCTTCAATCATAGAGTTAGCATCCAAATCAATTTTAGAGTTACACTTTTCGAATGTTGTACTAATAAAAGATCTACAAGATTGTCTTTTATTTGCTGGTCCTATTGCAATGGTCTCAGGTTCGTTATCACAACTAATGTCTGCTGGAAGACTACTTTTGTCAAAAGTTGTGTCCACAACTATGGATTTTCTAGTCTCGAGTAAGGTATCTTTCTCATAAGTACTGTTTATTTTATCAGAAGTTCCATTTTTGTCAAAGGTTGTATTTATGATTGACTTCCTTTTCTCTAAATCTTCCAAGTCATAGGTAGAGTTTACAACATCTTTATCAATAGTTATGTCTGCTGGCTGGTCCTTGGAATCAGATTTCAGACAGCTAGATTTTCGTGTTTTAGACACTTTATTTAATGGAGTATTTAGATTTTCATCTATCTCTGTTTTGTTACCAATTGTTTCATTGTTTGTGTTACAATCAAGCTCTTTTACATTTGATTTTCTTTTCCAAGATTGTTTAACAACAGTAACAGGCGTTCTCAATGGTGTATTAATGCTGCTAAGTCTTGCTGACCTGGTTGTTCTCGCATCCGGTACATCAGTGTCCACCTCATCAATGTAATTTTTCTTAGAACTTATGTTTAAAGTTTTGGATTCTTTTGGAGGAGACTGTACCATGTCAAATGGAAAGTCCTCGCATAGTTTCAGAGGGCTGCCAGCAGCACTATGAAATGAATCCATAGACATGTTAGTTTTATTCATGTTTTTATTACCACTCTCTGGTTCATTTTCCTCAACAACCATTGAACCTGACCGCCTACCTTTATTCCCTTTCTTCTTTTTAGGTTTCTTTTTGGAAATAACAATTTCTTCATTCACTTCTGCTGAATGTTTTTTCTTTTTTCCCCTTTTTTCCTTGGAGGTTTGAAGTTCCCCGCTTTTAAGAGACTCTTTAACATGGTTTTGGTTTTCCAGCACTTCTTCTTGAGTGCCTTCAGCTAATTTACGCGTTTTTCGAGTTGTTCTGATTACTTTTTGCATATCTGCTGAAAGCTCTTCATTCTCTGTTGAAGATAGTAATACATTGTTTTTCAAAGTGTCTTTGCGTAGCAAACGCGTGGATTTATGTTCCTCCACCTTACAATCCACGACGTCAGGCCCTACATCGTCTTCAGAGGGGTAGCTCACATAGTTTGCTCGTTTTTTGGACTTGTGCGTAGTTACGCTCAAATCTTCCACATTTTCCTTGCAACGCTTACTTCTTGTCTTCCTCGATCTATCAACGATAGGCTCCACATCGGGTTTCAATATATTTTCGTGAAATGAATTATGTATCCCTGAAATTCATAAATATTTTGTAGTTACTTACTCAGCCAAACCCAACTTACATTTCAAAGTAAATTGATAAAACAGAAACTTACTTTTTCCGGATCTAGTAGACATTTTATATGTAAACCAAGGTACGCGGTAACGCACGATTCCACGATAAATAAATATAACAATTATTTATGTTTTGATTTTTCTGTTGTCCGTTTAACGTTCAGAAAATTCAAATTTCTTTTAAAATTCAAGTTTATAGGTTTTTACCAATGTACTCTGTGGTTTATAAGCCGGATTCCGATTCACGCTGTAATCGATAATATCGATATATCGCGCTAAAAACGCGTACCGAATGGCCGTGGCGCGACTACGATATCTCATGACAAACGTCATGACCACAGAATAAAGAAAAAAAATTGACCGACGCCATCTTGCGATATCACCAAGGATACTAAAAGTTCCTTAGTACGTAGTATCTCTTAGTATCTATTAGTAGTCTGTGAGTTCCTTGGATATCACAGTCCGTGAGTGGTCGTTTCAAGTCATTGACAGCGCTCAAAGTCGTGAGCGCAACATTTGAATATCACGGACGAGTTTGCGTCGTTGCGGCAGACAGGGGTCAAACGCTAACTCCAAAATGTACTGAAATGACATTTCGGAAATCGCTAACTTTTCCGTAGCGAATGTCATTTTGATACATTTTTGGAGTTAGCGTGAGGCATTAGCGTTAGCGATGGTGATCTTTGCTAGACCCCCTGGGCCTCAACCAAAATAATGTTTCATATTTTAGATTAAAAAAAATAACCTTAAAAATGGGAAAACAGTGGGCGCGTGGAACGTTTATAGTTGACAATAAAACTATTATCAGTAATTGCACTTCTGTGTTCTGTGTGTTCTTTACTATAAAAATGCGCTGAACATATTGTTGAGCGAGTATTAGGTTTCCACCAATCTTCATTTCGACTTTTTCGAACTACTTTTATCCAACGGTCAGCTAGACATGGATCTGTTGGAAATCTATACAAAAGAAATCGGGGAATTATTCAGATGTCGTGTGGCAATACTGATTTTGACATCTCAACTTTTTATTGTGAAATGGTCCTAACTCAAAACCATGGTTCTGCAAGGGCAGTACTTTTTTAAACAGAAAGTTTTATTCAACTATTTGTCGTATGCGGTTTGGTCACTGTCGTTTGAACTATCATCTCCATCGCCTTAAAATGGTGAACTCCCCATATTGTGATTATTGCCAGTCCTCAAATATCCAATCCTTGGATCACATTTTCTTTGACTGTTCATCTTTCAGCATTCAGCGCCTTGTGTTGATAGATGAGCTTTTACAAATCTATGAGAAACCTGAATTGGTCCCGCGGTGCATTAAGGAGTTGCTTCAAAATGCCTCTGCTTTTACGCATTTGTATAAATTTATAATAAGTACTGTAAATGAGATTTAGACATTAAGAAATGTGTAGCTATTAATTTTTTTTATTACATTCACCTTACATTACATGTTTTTTTATAAAGTTTTTTTTTTGTGTATTTAGTGTAAAAATGTAAATAAGTTATCAACTGACACTGACAGTCTTTCTGACAGTGTCGTATTAACGACCACAGAGTACATTGGTAGAACTGAAAGTACAATGTAACGACGTACAATAACCTTATAACGTCTTCAATAAAGACTAATAAACTCGGACAAACGAACAAAGGATGTTGATCCTCTTACTTATGACAGAAATTATCTGGATTTGACTATGAAAGAAATAAAACGAATGAAATTATTATCCTAACTCTGACGAAAGAAGTTTTTTTTATACGAAAGACTAGGCGGTATTGATTTTGGCACAGTTTTATCACGCAAGTCGGCATTTTTTTGGTATGTATTCAAAAGCACACCCAAGTAACGACTGATTTTGATTTTGACAGCTGAGAATCAATCACACCCAAAGTGGTGTGTACGGTTTTGCCCTGCTTTAATTTCGTATTAGTGGTCTGGATAAAAAGTCTTTGCCTATATGCAGGATCAGCCAACCAACTATTTCTTCTTTCAGCGGACTGTAGACTATCTCTTCTATGCTATGGCGATAGGTCGGACTGGGCACCGACCCGGGGTTACGGCTCAAGCGGCTGGGATTGGTCGTGGTCAAAGAAAAGAAACCCAAGAGTTTGTTATGAAACTAGGAATCTGGCCAGCGGGAATTCTTCAGGGCAGAGGCACGTCGTATCTTCACTTTCTCGCTGCCAGCAGTGGAAAATCAACACTAAATTCGCCAGCGGATAGCGGCTCTATATATATGCCATCCCCCCGTGGTCTATCAAGGCGGTGAGCGGGCGCCGCCCCGCACGCCGCCTAGCCAATAACGAATCAGCCCTGTAGAGAGGGATAGCAATATCCTATTTTAGTGCGAGCGAGACGTGAACATGCGAGAAAGGGATGCATTGACACTAGAGATTTCTAGAACTTTCTCTAAAGATTCTAGACTACCTATTCGATTTATGTCTATAACTACCTATTTTACCCTTTTTCGCTACTATTACGAGTCCTATTTGGTTCCTACCTATTGTCTCATTAGCCCTGAATGAAACAAACACCGCCAGAATCGTTTATTTGCCCAAAATTTACATAAATCGTACAATTCAATCTTACAGCTATTCTATTACAAAATATGAGCTATTTGCTATATTATAGCTACGTCTGTGACGGGCTTTACTGATTAGTCAGATTCCAATATATAAAACTTTTCTCTATGGTCAGATTATAAACTCTTTGATTGTATATTGTATATATCAAAGACTTTTTATCCAGACCACTAATACGAAATTAAAGCAGGGCAAAACCGTACACACCACTTTGGGTGTGATTGATTCTCAGCTGTCAAAATCAAAATCAGTCGTTACTTGGGTGTGCTTTTGAATACATACCAAAAAAATGCCGTCTTGCGTGATAAAACTGTGCCGAAATCACTCGAGGCACGAATTACAGAAGCACACGATCTCATTTCACTTGTAAGTGGCCTTAATCATGTATTTTTATAAAATTATTTTAATTATTTCTATTTGACGAAGAGTATTTCACATTTCACAATAAAAAGTTGACATGTCAAAATCAGTATTGCCACACGACATCTGAATAATTACCCAATTTCTTTTGTATAGATTTCCAACAGATCCACCCATGTCTAGCTGGGCCCTTATTCCGTATCGATTCCTTACTTCGAAACCACGCGAATTCGTTGTCTTACAAAAGAAATCTGCAAAACTCTACTCTCTATGAAACGAAAACAAAACAGCGTGAAATGAATTTGGAATTGGCGCGATTAGAAATGTCAAAAATCATATGTTTTACCGAGACGCGTTCCGAAACATCAACACATCAAAAGATCATGACCACTTATGTCAATATATTTTATTCAAAATAAAGATAACTTTAATGTAAAGCGAAGGTACATCTAACGCTGTGACACGATTTGAACAAGACACGATAACGACGTGGTTTCATATCGTGTGGAATCTATGTTTCCATAGAGAATAACCGCCCTGATCGTTGGATAAAAGTAGTTCGAAAAAGTCGAAATGAAGATTGGTGGAAACCTAATACTCGCTCAATAATATGTTTTGCTTATTTCTATAGTAAAGAACACACAGAACACAGAAGTGCAATTACTGATAATAGTTTTATTGTCAACTATAGGCGTTCCACGCGCCCACTGTTTTCCCATTTTTAAGGTTATTTTTTTATGCTAAAATATGAAACATTATTTTGGTTGAGGCCCAGGGGGTCTAGCAAAGATCACAATCGCTAACGCTAACGCCACACGCTAACTCCAAAAATGTATCGAAATGACATTCGCTACGGAAAAGTTAGCGATTTCCGGAATGTCATTTCAGTACATTTTGGAGTTAGCGTTAGTGGTTGGTATCTTTGCTAGACCCCCTGTACCTACATAACTGTTGTGCTATAATCTCTTTAACTTGGTAATATTGAAAAACTCGTGAGTTATTAAAAGTAATGTTGAATAAACTGCTGGTTATACTTAATTTGAATCCATTTTATTAAAAGATTGCATGAGCTATCTATAGACCTTTTTCTTGTCTATAGATAGTAGTATGATGGTAATTAATTTTATTATTTTATATTTTTTTAATGTAGGCGTTATATAATTTTTATTATTTACATTTTACATCTAGCTAGATTTGTATTTAGGTACCCGACTAAATCGGGTAATACTATTTATATGGTATGTTGAAAGAGGAACTGACATTAGAAGAAAAAAAAAATGTGCTCTATGGTTTGATTCATGTTCAAACAAGGTTAAGTATGGAGACTTCGATTCTGGACCTATGTAATAGAGGTGGGTCGTACTAGGTAAATCGAGATACTAGGTGACTCTGTGACTGTGACTCAGCCATACCTGTGACAAATACCTGTGAATAAATACTAGCGAGTATTTTTTACTCGCGGCACAAGTCACGGTTACAGGATGTAGATATATAATACGTGTGTCTTTCTCTGACGCCTATGTGGAAAAAGGATGCACCTATTACTTTTGAATTGACGGCTGGCAAAACATGTCGCTGTCACAGCTCCTGTGAAAAAAATACTAGGTTTGTCCCTCTCTGGCACGCTACAGACGCCTTCGTGAGAAAAGGATGCACCTATTACTTTTGAATTGACGCCTGGCAAAACATGTCGCTGTCACAGCTCCTGTGAAAAAAATACTAGGTTTGTCCCTCTCTGACACGCTACAGACGCCTTCGTGAGAAAAGGATGCACCTATTACTTTTGAATTGACGGCTGGCAAAACATGTCGCTGTCACAGCTCCTGTGAAAAAAATACTAGGTTTGTCCCTCTCTGGCACGCTACAGACGCCTTCGTGAGAAAAGGATGCACCTATTACTTTAGCACGCTCTCATAGATTCGCGCGCAAGTCACAGTGTCGCTGCTCCCGGAGGTATTTTGTCGCTGTGACTGACTGTGACTTTCTTTTATCAGTGACTTTTATCTGTGACGATAAATACGCCTCACGCCTACTATGTAATAGGGGGAATTCTGTGGTATATATATTGTATATTTGATTTTAAATTTGATTTTCCTGGTTACGTTTTCGCTGGTTTTTTATATTTCCACAAACAAAGCAAGCTTCCAACATCTTTATAACTATAAATAACACGAAGAAGGCGTTATTTACATTCATGATCGTGTAAAGATGTAGAGATAAAATAAGGAAGTGTTTCATCAAGAAGGGCGTTGAAGACGGAACGTCAAACAGCGTGACACAATTCAATAATATACAATGGAGATATTAATTTGCATGGTGTTAACGGTGATTCTCTCCGTTATTGGGCAGTGCTCTGCCGATCGTGGTGACTACATCGGCTGCTACCGGCTGCAGACTGAAAACGTTTTGAATACCCACACTGGCCAGTCCGTCGATGTTTGTCTATCTGCATGCGAACAAGTATACTACAAATACGCTATAATCGGCAATGAATCCACATGTTTCTGCGGTAACGCTCCTGGTGCCCTTCAACTTGATCTCAATTCTTGTAACACTCCCTGTCCAAAAAATGAAACCCAAATGTGCGGAGGGAACACGTCCGCGAGTGTCTATGACACAGAAGTAACTGCCCCTGGAGCTCCGGAGTCCTTAGTAATTCACAACATCACTGAAACTACACTTCGAGTTCGCTGGATGCCACCTGATGCTCATTCCTACATCTCCGGGTATGTTATAAGAGCAACTGTAGTAGAAACATTCTCAGATTTGACTTTGATACCTTTAGAATGGAGAGTGTTAAATGAAACCCTTCAAATAGAGCTATTGAACTTACAACCGGGTTCCTTGTATAATATTAGTGTTGCTGCGGTTAATATTGATGAGGAAGGGCCAAATATAACCATGAGTGCTGAAACTATAATCGGCACTCCTGACCCCAGTCCACCGGATATACAAATCAGGGAGAGACATGGGGACAGGATGTTAGTTCATATTCCTGAAGCTAAAAATGTGAATGGGCCAGTGTCTATGTACAGAGTTGTTGTTTCTATAGAGCTTTATCAACAGGGTTTTATCATAGACACATTGGGCAACCATTCATATGCTACAGAACAGGGTCTTCCATATTATATCACAGCTGAGCTGGACCCTGACTCTATCCAGTATGATTTTACAATTGGAGATAGGGGAACATACAATGGTTTCTATAATGCTCCTCTACCTCTCACCAATGATATTGAAGTTTCTGTTGGAGTGGTCAGTCAGAAGAATCAAGTAACAAAAATTAGGTATGCCGAGTCTACTAAAAAGATAATACTCAACATCAATGAACCAGAGGAAGTATCGCCGCTGATGATGGCTCTAGGAGCAGGGATAGCTATTGGTATTGTTCTACTGCTCATTGGCATTGGACTGATCATAATACTAAGGAAGAAGATTCACATGGCTAGAGTACAACGAGGGTCACAGTCGATGCCGCTAAGCCTTAGCGAGCCATGTATAGAAATAGAAAACTCGGGGTTCATTCAAGATGAAGATGAGAGAATAGACTACTACAGCAATATTAAGAGGAAACTGTGGAATATACCAAGGAATCTCATAGATATAGACATTTCATGTGTTGTAGGACTTGGAAGCTATGGTAAGTTTACAAAAGGGAGAATTCAGCAACATGGAGCGCAGACCCCTGGTCTGGTGCAAGTGATAAGTGACAGGGAACTGGAAAGGCCTGATAAGAAGCTGATGCTGCAAGAATTAGATCTACTTATAAAGTCAAATGAACATGAAAATGTGATCTCATTGATGGGAATCTGTGAAACAAACACAACTTTATTTGTAGTTCTGGAAGATGTAAAGTTGAATTTGAAGGAAATGCTGTTACAGAGCAGACACAGAGATTTACAGAACAATAAGTTCTGCCTTGTAATTGAAAATAAGTTACTGCAGATTATTGTTGATATTGTTTGTGGCATGGAGTACTTGCACAGCAAGAAAATTGTGCACAAGCGTTTGAGCTGTCGCAATATAGTTGTTGGAGACAGTGGTGTCGCTAAAGTATCTGGTTTCGGTTTATCACATATGAGGCCTCTGCATGAAACTCCCGATTATACCAGATGGACTTCTCATGAAATGTTGCGGCAGACACGGTTTAACCCTAAAGCTGATGTGTGGTCATTTGGATGTTTAATGTGGGAGGCGCTTACGATAGGAGCAACCCTGTACTCTCACAGCAGTAACAAGGATGTGGCAGCGAGGGTCCTGAGAGGCATGAGGCCTTCACAGCCTTCTTATGTTGGAGATGAACTGTTCCAGCTGTGCTTGCAGTGCTGGCAGGTGGACCCTGATGAACGACCAACGTTTTCTTCTATTTTGCGTGAACTGAAACCGTTCGCCGACGCTCCCGGCACAAGGAGTCTTAGCTTCACGCATTACAGTGGCTTTGACTTTGAACCTTATATACCACATTATGAGATTGTTTCATAGCAAAGTAACCAAAATGTAATTGCTGTAGGCTTGTTTAGGAAACTCATATTAAGTGTCAAAAAAGCATCCAAAGATCTGAAATATATTATGAACTCTTATTGCCAATTTTAGTAAAATGTATACGTTTATTTATTAAAAACTGTCTAGTGCCTGTTATAGAAGCCTTTTAGATAATGTTATAGAATAGACTGTAGATAGAAATCAAGGTCATATCATTGCCGCACTTAGCAGCAGGCATTAGTAACATTTTAAAACCTTTTTATATCAACACTTATCTCTATATATCTCATTATTATACTCGTTCAAAAGTACTTACTATAATAACTAACGAACTTAATGTTACTTTTTACTTTTGTTAGGTGATTCAGGTAATGAATCTACAACATCTACCCACTAGGGAGTTTGTATTGTATTCTGAATATCTACATAAAACATTGATATCATGCATTTAAATGAATTCCATAGTCAGATGTACTTTTCTATTGTTGTGGTTGCCTTGTTGTGATGTTGTCAACTATGTATAATTCAATTCAACCTTCACCGTGTTTCATTAAGGCAAGGATCTTCGTGCGTCCTCTTTCTCGCGCGACTTTTAAAGGTATTAAATGGTAGAACTTAAAAAATTCCAACCATTGAAAAACCTACGGCTGGAATTTTCGTTAAGTTTTATATTATCTTCAATAAAAGCAAGTTGAAATGGCAATGGACAGGCCACATCGTTCGCAGAACTGACAACCGATGGGGAAGAAAGGTTCTCGAGTGGCGACCACGAACCAGAAGGCGCATCGTGGGCAGAGCCCCCACTAGAAAACCGAAAACCGCAGAGAGCCGATGGATGCAGGAGGCGAGCAGCCGTTCAAAGTGGTGCTCTCTGGGGGAGGCCTATGTTCAGCAGTGGACATCTACGGGCTGATGATGATATTACCTTCAAAAATGTCGCAATGCGCGAGAGAGATAGAGGATGCACGGATATCTGTACCCCTAGTACGAGTTTTCCAATACGTGAACACGCGCGAATCCATTTAAAATTTGTACTGCCATTTTTAGTTCATCAACATGTCCGCTAGGGGCGCTGCAGAGAAATTTATGAGAGAAAAGGGAGAAAACGTAAACGAATCAAGTTTTAGTAAACTATCGAAACTCGTACTAGGGGTAACTGGTCTTAAACAATTTTATTTTAGCTTTAAATAGGTAGGTATAGTGTATTGATAAGTTTTTAGAGTCATGACATTTATTATTATTTACTCAATGCCATTTAGGCAATGTGTTTGACAATTGGTAACTAGGAGCGAGAGAATATTAAAAAAAAACTGTTAGGAAGTGATACTTTAGTTTAAATATTTCAAATCAAGTAGTGGGAATTATGCAGCTAGTGGTGGTGACTAGGAGTAAGTCATGCCCTTTTTTGTTTATAAATATGAAACTGACTTTCTTGATAATTCTGCTAAACTGATTTGAGTGGAGATAAAAATCTTTTAAAAATGATATATAATGCAGTTCGTGGTAATTTGTATTACTTTACATTAAAAATAATAATAATAATAACAATAATAATCCATTTGGATAAAATTTTGCATTTTGGTACATAGATTACTAGGTATAACGCGTTTCAAAAAAGAAAAGAACTTAATAGAGCAAACTTTTCTATTGCTGTCTCACACCCTCTGCACTTAAACACATTAGTGGGAGAGGGAAAATAATAGTTTCATGTTTGCGTCAGATTCGTTTCTTTAATGGCACACGTTATATATTCCGGTTTGATATCCCAAACCGGTCCATTGCTATTTATTTTTCATGAAATAGTACCGAGATCTAATTCTAAAGGATACAGTAATCTCGGTTTAGAATTTCCGCGGGTACATCTCGGGGCGCTTCGTAACAAAATCCAGTGTTGTACTAACCACTAATACCTATTAATAGAACCTTAGCTTTAGAAAGCATTGCAAAGACAGATTGTATTGTTTATTTTCTAGATTACAATCATTGTAGTATGTAATTTTATTATTACCACAATACAATAGTGGTTCTAATCGCATTCTGTGAAGCTTAACGAAATAACCTATTTCTTCGTCTTTTTCATTCCTCATTTTTATAAGAGTACTTCAACCTAGTTAAAGCTAGATAATATATTAATTACTAGCTTAGCTATAGCGACAGCGACACAGAATCGATCGAATGTTTTGTAATAACCGCCATTTTATCAAACGCGATTTAACTAATTGTTTAGGTAGCTTTTTGTACACTATTGCTAATGTATTGTATAATCTAAAAAATTGATAACAATAGCGAATTATTTACCTGATTAATGATCTGCTACCGTATTCAAGATACCTCGGAAAGGTATAGAATCGGGCCACTGAAGATTGTAATAAATCCGTCCATATTTATTTGTAATCAACTTTTGTATGTACTTAGCTGTAATTACCTTATTTTTATATTTTAACTCGTGTGACCTAAGCTAGCAGATAAGGAGTAAAATAACCTGTAACTTTACGTAGTAAGTGGAGTCAATAAAAGCAATAACTTAATTTAAACAGGCTTATTAATAAGAAACCTTACTGCCCTCTAGTGTCGATTCTTGCATTCTCGAAAGTGCATGAAACTATTCAGTCTCTCGCCCCTTTACTTATAAATACTATAAGTTTAGCTGCGACGATTCTTCGTCGCGTTCTCTAAACTTAGAAATTTAGAGAACGCGACAGAATCGTCACTGATCTGATTTATGATAGACATAATATTGCGCCTAGACTGCGCACCGCGACAAAATTTTCTCGACACTCGTGTGAGACCGAGACAAAACTATGGTAACGCATGCGTCTCACTCTAACAGCGACAAGTTTTCTCGCAGTGCATATGCTACATAGGTGGGCATCTCTACGCTAGATAGTGGCATTAATTAAAACAACATAATGCATTTTCTCGCGTTTATTCAATGTTAATAATATAGACAATGTTCAAGGTACCTTTTAATTGGTTTTCGAGCTTTATAACACTAAGACATGAACCATCCGTTTTACCTCTTATCGTTTAACATTGCAAATAACACTTCATTAAAAAATCAATCTGACAGTACAACTAACTAAACAATTATAAACATTGACTAAAATATATCGAATTTAAAATTCAAAACATATTTTTAACATTTTCAATTCAACTTAATTTTAAATTATTTCCTCGTCACATAAACATTGCAGACCCGTTTATAATAATAAACAAAATTAACAAAAATATTAATAATAAAAAAAAAATTCCACGAATGAAACATACAGCAACAAATGATTGCCAACCGATCGCACCACAACGCACCGAGCCGGCACGGAACGTCTGTCGATACATACTAATTATAATACGCAACAAGTTATAATTCAATAGAATTAGTATAACATATCAATCTCAACATGTGTAAAGGTTGATGAGACAGGGACTGCACGCTTCCATAGTACCTACACTCGGGCGTCGGTCGCGAGTCGGTCGCCTGGCGATGTAGCAGCCGGGCCGCGCACGGCCCTTCGCGGACGTGTCGCGTGAACCGAGTGAACAATTAATGACAATAAAAATTATATGTTACAAGTAATCCCTACTTCTGGGACGCGTTCGTGACGATGTCAATATGCGCGAGTTGATTCCTCAGTCTTTAATAAATTGATGACAATGAGCAAGGAGAAACGTAAATGAAACAATGCTATGCAATTATATACAGATAGTGAGCGGCGCCGGCGCCGTGCGCGGCCCGGCTTGCGTGTGTGCTGATGTCTTAATGTTGACTACCACTTGAACGCACAGCCATTTTCCTAAACACACTATCGAACCTTCCTCTAGCCTAGCGCACCCGACGGCTGCCACCTTTCGTGTATACCCACTAAACTACTTATAGTAATTACAATAAACCACTCTATCAACAAATTCAACAACATTTAGCTATTAAAATTAAAGGAGGATGAAACGCGCGCGGGAGTGAGAGGCGCCCGCGCCGAGCCTAGTACAATGGCAACTGCCGAGAGCCTGGCGCATCGAGTGGTGTCGACGCGGCGCTACAATACATCTAAGGAAATGACCAACTACTACTACCTATCTACAGCGGATGAAGTGAAGTCTGAGGGAATGGCGCGCGGCGCGGGTGTTCGCTGGAGATGGAGCCAGTATCACAGACCGGGCTGACGATCACTATTTACTATTTCTCAAACGATACGTATTACTCGGATAATGATACCGCGCTAAAATTATTTTGTCTTCACGATAATATACTCTCAAATATTGTAACAACTTCAGTATAACAACATTAACATTTTCCAGTATTTTAAAATTATTTATATTTACCCATAATATTGTTATTAAGATAATTTTAACTAACTAGAATTCCGTGATAACTATTTAAAATTAACGGCGGTTCCTCGCATCGGGCCGCGGGTGACGTTTGACGCCCAAAATCTATAAACAACCTTTGCTTATTATCGTTTCGATAGATTTGAACTGTAGCCGCTATCGGTTGGTACCTACTTATTATCGAGGCCGACGCGACGGCTCGACTCAACCGATTGCATTTCTACATCCCTAACAAATCGAATTTTATTCTGTTCAAAGACAAGTTATTAATTTTAGTCATTATCTGCTAATTCTAACGAGAGAAATAAGTACAAACTTGGTAACTATGAAGAAATTATGAACTACAATCACCGCGACTCTGCAGTTTTACAGTGCACATCAAGCTCCATCTATGTCGCTACTACTCGAGGCGGGAAGCACAGAACGCGGCCCGATGCAAGAACCCACCGAACAACGATAGAGGCAAGTCGTTCTTAGCGAGAGTTAAAGAAAACGTAGAGACTAAGAAATCGGAAACTATCCACTACCCTCCCCCCTCCCAGATCACGCCCAAACTTCACGATGCCGATTGATTCTCGGTGACCGACATATTTCGTTTAATTGACGTATTACTTACACGTAGCGACTAATCGAGTTTATTTCCCATAAAATTGAGCTTGTTAAATCGACGTTCCTCGTGCGACCAGATCACGCCGACACACTGCGGTCCTCACTCTCGCGACCGACTGCCTTTAACTCAATACCATTATTTCATATCGAAGTAGTAGTGTAATTTTTGTAGAAAGTTTTACTTTTGACCTCTTCGACATAGACTTTTTATGGTCTCCAAATCGATTAATTCATAGTATCGATAAGCAAGTGCCGATGATAGAAAATTTACATTCGATTATTCAGGATCCATCGCGACAGTGAAAAACCTTCATCAAATTTTAATTGACACAAGACGATATCTGTACCTACCCCCAAATATACATAGTAGAGATGAGAGAAAAATTCGAAAAACACCAGAGAAATCGAACAGCGATACCTATACACTTTAAAGATTGAATATACATTAATAACTAGCTACTTGTTTGAATGCACTACACTGCGAATTGTTACCTACATAACACACGTATATAGACGTAGTAACAATACCATCACTTAACTATCGACAATATCGTTGGACTGTTGGAAACACTTACAACAACTGTTAACATTAGTTTCGCGGAGTATCGAAACGAATCGAATGTTCGAGAAAACTTAACGACGCGACGCGTCTGCGACTGAGAAGTCGTCTCTCAATTCCGTTTTCTTAAATAACTATCGTACATTAACTCGTATAAGCCGATTCAAATTACATTTATTATGATTACTGTATCTTTTGTACTTCATTATTTTTGATAAGTATTCGACCGCCTTCGTATTTTATAAAACGATGCATTTTCGTCGGCCGTTTGGTATATTTGGCGCCCAACACGGGGCCGGCGATAATCGGGAACGTTTTGAAAGACGTGAAGAGGCTACCACTCCGCGCTACTGCAGCTATCTACGACGATGGCACTTCTGAGGTAAACGAACACAACTTAAACCTATTTCCCTGCGAGCCAGTGCACGCCTTGCGTCTAGATCTACCGACACCAAGTACCAAGACATGCGGTGTCGCTACTGCAGCGTGTACGGATCTACGGAGACTAACACAAGAGGCTGGTTACAAGACGGCGCGTTCAAAAATAATCTTTTCCCTTTACATAATTATTTCGTAACTGTAAATAAGAATATACTCATCATATTGTCATCTCGAATAATATAGAAATCTGCTTTAAAACGTTAAAATATGTAATCCTCTACATCTTGGACATGCATTAATATTTAAATTGTACTTACATCGTAAGATAAATTTAGACCGACAGAATAACGAATCCGACAAGCTACAGAACGATCCTAAACAAAGGTAAAAACAAAATTTAACTTATATAAATGTATAAAAAATAAAGATTCTTTACCGAGAGAAATCAGGAATGACAATTTCTGCTAACCAGATTCAAAACAATGTCAACATAATAAAACAAAATGTCTACGTGCAATGTAAAATTAACCTATTGTACTTCACAATATTATATCGAATTTCAATTATTATTCATGTCAAGTAGTAAATTAATAAAGCAACTTTGGTTAGGACATTATTTGGCTCCTAATGTTCGTTGCTGAGACGCCGACGCGACGCGATGCGACGCGACGCGACGTCGGCGATACTGCGATACACCGTGTACCATACAACGCTCCGCTAACACTAACGATGTCATACAAACTAAAAACAATAACTTATCAATGGTAACATTTACAATGAAATCAATCAAAATTGTAAATAAAACGTATGCTGTGACGAATAATATACAAAAATAAAATGTGTATGGAATAGGAATTTCCGTGATAGGACATATCACAATCGTAGCTTTTATATCTTAAACAACAATAAGGGCCCGCCAGGCGGGGCGAAATAAAACGTGTCATCGCGACGAACTAAAGTAGCGACAATAATTATGCTCAACACTATACAGGCGTCAAAATCAATATACATAAAATCTATAATTCGCTATTGTAAATAGTCGACTATGTGTCGATACGCGTCGCCGCGCAATATTGCACCTTCCCGGGACCACTTCTGGCACGCGCGGTCACGTGCTAGGGACAGCTCCGTGCGGGCCGATCTAACCTGATAGGCACATTACGAAACTATTCGTTTCGGGGCATAACATTTCATTGACGCGTGTACTGTGTACACTTCTAATTTCATATTGCTTGTATTAATGTAACAGTGTTAACCAAAAACGCTGAACTTCAATACAAGTTAAACTAAGACATTAGTTTCACGTGTACTGAAATTGGTTTAATGATATCACTCAAAACTAGTTTCGTAAGGCAAAAGTTGAATCGCTGTAAAAAGGCGCCGCACAAAACTTTACAGATTCCAAGCGACGTTTCCTCGGGTGCGGCATATTGAAAAGCGATACGCCATGCGTAAAACAAGAACGCGCACGACGCGTATCGAGAGCTGCGTATCTAACGTTCTCCGTGAGATAAACAAAACGTAAAGTAGAGTCAGGTAACTCGCGCCACTTCGCTGCGGTTGACTAGAGGTCGCATGTATCCGGCGGCCGCGACCTATACTGTAGCCAGGGTTCACGTATCAAACGGGGCCTTAAGGCTCGCTCGTCGCGGTCACAACAAACCGGCGATACCAGGTCAACGCTGTCCTAGGATCCTAAAGCGAAACGGTGAAAACAAACGAGAATGTAACCTGGGTAGTTCGCGACGCCGCGAGCTGACGGGCCGTCCACCTTAGAGGCGTACCTTAGAGGCTTCAATACGTGAACAGGCACAGTTACTGCATCAGGTTTGAGATGGCGTTGTGTCGCGTGCGCTTCAGTTCCTCCTCCTGGATCTTCTGTTCGATGAGATACTGCGCGTTGCCGATGGCGGTCTGCGAGCCGGTGATGGTCACGATCCGGTTGCGGGTGCCCGGCGCGAACGTTCCCTTCTTCGATATCTGGATGTTGGCGCCCGACATCTGCTGGATCTCCACCAGGCTGCGCCCGCCGGGACCTGGAGCCAACGGTGCGGGTTACTCGGCCGGCTTCATTATTACATGTTGTTCCATCGAAAAGGATGGACGATACAAACTGTTGGGGATATTCTATAGGTAACAATCAATCCATCAATCAAATATTTATTGACATAATTTAGATACAACATTTTTATACGAAGCCTCCGGTCCACGAACAGTATCTAAACTGTTGAATATCATTGAAATTGTTTATGTCAGCATTGCTCCTGGTTGGGCGCCATAAATATAAATTTTGGCACCCAACACGGAGTTAAATAATTCAAACCAAATCACAGACAATTCTAACTCAAATAAATAATAAATAGACAAAAATAAATGATTTTAACGAAATTTATCTCATATTCACTTATGTCACCAATACTGAATTGTTAGTAATAGACGTCAGAAGTTAAATAAAACCAATTATCCGCGATATATTATAGCGAAAACAATTATTCACATTGATTGACTTTGCTTTTAACTACATTTCATTGCAAAATGAAGATAAGGTCGACGATGAATGTACACAAGCACAGAACGTGGCAAATTAAAATGTGCTAAAACCACAAAAAAGAAACGAAGTAAAATGTCTCACCGAGTATAGCCCCGACGATGACCTCTGCGATCTCGACGTTCTTGGAATCCTTGGCGCCGCCGTCGGCCGGCGTGGGGCTCTTGGAGAGCGGCAGCACGGAGGGATAGGGCGCCACGCCGCCGCCCACGCCGCCCATGGCGCCCGCCGACAGCGAGATCGGCGCCACCGCGGCTGCGGGCCCAAGCGCCTCGAATGCAACCTCCGCGAAACGCTCTACACCCCGCGTCATCCGTCCACCCGTCCCGTTACCCCACGAATACTCGCGTTTCCATAGTTGGCGCTAGTCGCAGTTGTAGCTACGTGAGAACGTTTCGCGCTGTTGCCGAGAGGAGTTAGCGAGCGAGGCCGCCCACAGCGCCCGCATGGGTGATGCTAGTGTCGACCTACCCGCGATACCGCGCCTACGCTACGGTTGCTCACAAGCGCATATTTACTACGAAAATATTTAATATATCTACCCTACAATTGTTTACAATGTTAGTTACGGTTGTCTTTTTTGCAAGTCTTGTGTTCCGATAGTGATGTTTTTAATTGTGTTAAGAAAAAGCGTGTTAGTAAGAGTTTCTCGAAGGATTATTTACATTAAATCATAATAACATATTTTTTTAATCCTATTATAGATATTTGTACATATTTTAACTACCCCCTATTCCTAATTAATAATTTGCAAATTTTATATCCATAGCGAGTTAATGCATAAATAAAATAATAATAATATATAATAATAATAATATGTGTGGACATTTCACACAGCGCCATCTAGCCCCAAACTAAGCATAGCTTGTACTATGGGAACCAGATAACGGACACAATACTTATATACTTTTTCGTTTGTAAATACATACATAGAATACAATATAACATCCAGACACAGAACAAACATCGATGTTCATCACACAAATGTTTGTCCTGGGTAGGAATCGAACCCACAGCCCTCAGTTCAGGAGGCAGGGATACTACCAACTGAGCTATCGGGCCCGTCAAATAAAACTTTAACAATGAAAGTGCAAGGTAAGCAACTACATAATTTACAAATACATAAACTGACAATTATATTATTTTAAATACACATAATAATTATAAGAGAATCGTAAATAGCGAGAAGTTACTGAAGTCAAAACATTTATAGAAAAAGTTCTGTAGAGCTACATAGAAACATATACGTATAGATATAATAAATACATGCACTATTGGAAGTTGTTACTGGATCGTACCACTAGCATTACCCATTCGACTCGTGAGCACGATATAGTCGGTTTTCAAAGTTGGTAGCGCTGTGTTGCGGACTTGGAAAAAATAAAGATGCGAGGGAAAGAACAACTTATTGAATTTTGACAAAATTTTATATATTATTATTTTTTAAGATTAAGTTTTAGAGTTTAAGCCAATTATCTCTCAGCAAAAGTCTTTTTGGTATTGTCTGAAGGTTTGTTCCTCGTAGTAGCGACTGGCGCGTTTGTTGTGTGCTATCATCTTTTCGAGCTCACCTACTAGAGATCCGTGTTGGAGGTATTCTGTGAACCAATAAGTTGTTCCTTCTATATCTGGTTTATGTTATGCTCTGGAGAATAGGTGCGTGGAACATTCGCGGGTATACTTTGGTAATGTTCAGTAAAGCCGAATCAAAATCAAATATCTACACAAATAACGAAGAAAACTAAGCCATGTACATTTGTCTAGTGTAGTTCGAAGTAATTATAATCAAGGAACGTAAAAATTGGATGTTAGTGGCTAAATATACGTGTACTTACTACGGAACCATATAAAAAAGGAAGCAGACATGTTCAATAATATCAATAATCATACTACTAGATAATACGGTTAGATAACATATTTAGGTCTTGACCTGTTAGATTTTTGACTTTCTGGCTTTATTGAATTAAAAGTTAAATTATTTCGTGAGAGTTTATTGCTCCACAGCATAAGTCTGTTATGTATTGCCGACAGATGGTATGGAAAAGCGATGTAAGTAGAATTTTGACTAATACAATTTGAACGCGAAAATAATAAGTACTCAATATTAAAGCCAATAATAGTTAATTTAAATCAGGCAATACAACACATCGGAAATCAGAGTAAACTATACATGCAAATATAGTATTAAGTATAAAAGAAATAAAGATACTGTCCTGTTGTATGTTGACCGAGTTATGTTTCAAAAGCAACCAAATCAAGATACAACATATTTGTTGTAGTTCAGAAAATTTAAACAGTTTACGAAATGTTAAATTCTTTAGTAGTCATTCAAAGTAGACTAACATATTTAAATTTCCTTTTATTCAATAATTGCAAAAATATAGGACTTACTCATGTATAATCCTTATATTTTTTTGAAAAACAACGCGGTTGTTAGTTTGTAAATTATATTCGTGAGAGTAATAGAGTTATGTTTACGTCAGCAAATTTAGGGACAGAATAAAAGCGTAGCGAAGAAATTTAGAGTTTTGACGGTAGGTAGAAAGAAGCCACATTGCAAAATGGAGAGCGACGACCGGTTTGGGTTACAGAGTTACAGGCCGGATTTTTTGCCATCCATAGAGACGAATGATCACAGCCTACAAAACCATAACTAAGATAGCAGATACTCGAGATGAAATTGCATTGTTATCAAAAACAGTTGTTGCACTTGCTATTTTTATATTACGGGATTAGTAGTGTGCTTAGCAGATCTCTAAGCATGTGTCTATTTGCTATCCGAGTTATAGTGAAGGGTAGTTAAGTACCCGCGTAAGTAAGTGCGCAGTGAGAGTGCAGGTCGAGTTAGGTGGTACTAAAACTACGAAAACTAAGTTAAACCGTATATCTTCACATATAAGAATGACGCAGGATGACTGTTGTAGCACAATATACGTGGAAACAGTAAGGGCGATTACGCAGTGGTTCAGATTGTCTCAGGTTCGTTTCAAAGGGCATTATTACTGACAAATAAATACTATTAAAAAAACGATGATCGCAGATAAAGATTTATCATAGTTTAATGAACTACCATCTAAGTTTTTCATCATCAACAGCCTGAAGACGTTCACTGCAGAAAATAGGCCTCCCCCAGAGAGCGCCACTTTGAGCGGCTGCTCGCCTCGATCCAAGTTTTTAAGACACTTGAAATGGCTCATTTGGTTTAATACAAAAATAATATCGGATTTTTTCTGTGGTGTAAATAAAAGTAAGCTGTTGTATGAAAATCATAATGATTTTAAATAACATGTAATTTTTTTAAAGTTCTAACGTAGTGTGCATAAGTGAAACTAGCGTAGCGCCCATACTGACAATATATTGTGATCTAATGAAAGCGTACCATGTTTACAGCCTGAGACAGATGTATATATAACGAACAATATGAAGAGACCTGAAAAACATATCTGTTTCATTCTCACCACGCTTATTTAAAGTGTGGTGAGTGAGAAAGGAATATGCTATCAGATCTTTTTAAATTGTTTTAATTATAGCCGGTACCTACCTACATTCTCACTAGCGGCACCGTGCGTTATTCGACCGATATGTAGCCCGTTCATACCTATTACGTATGCCAATTAGGGATACGGTAAACATAATGCAACATTTAAAAACCTATCAATATACCAACTCAGCATAAAGTATCCAATAAAAATCAAATATGGACATACATTTTTTTAAGTTCAGTTCAGTCAGAAATTTTAAGGTGAGAAACTATGCGAGTATAATTAAAACAGATCGGGGACTTATTATAGCAGTATCGCCTGCTTAGCGTCATTAACATACTATTTTTTAATATAAAGGAACAATTTGAACCCGCATCCATCCGTCCCTAAAGCCGGGACATGTTTTTACTTATGCTACCGTGACAAGTGGTCTCATGTACAATATCTTTCACCTGTTATAACCAATATACAAGATTCAAATTCCTTTATATTAAAAACTAAAATGTAGATTGGGGGAGTTGTTTAAAATTAATACGAGATTGGTTGCGCATGTGAAACAAAGGCACGTTGCGTTATGTAATGATATAATTATGTACATAAAATAATCAAGGTCGCGGTCGGTAATAACGATTCAGCTTGATACGAAGTTCAGGCACAGACACTAAACATACTAAATATGTTAGTATGTTTAAGTACCTATTCATGAGGCGTAAAGTAAAATAGTCTTTGTTTCACACACACGACAATGAGAAGGTTGTGGCTGCTATTTGCAGTTGGTTTCCCTTGGCGATATTTATTTTAATATAAATTGAAGCCCGGTTTTAAATATAAGAATTTATTGGTAAATATATGGAGGCAGTCGGGAAAAGTTGTCCCTAAACCCATAATGGATTTTACATTAAAAAAAAAACCCGATCAGTTTGATCGCGTTGGTTCTCTGTACATAATCTAGTAGAGTTTCAATTTTCGCCATTGTCTTCCTTTTTGTTCATAATGCCAAAAGCGATAAGTACATCGAAAATTTATTTTATTTTATTTTCGATTATTTCGATTTTATTTGCTTTTACTACTTTCTGTGTCAATTTTTTCTCACAGTGAAACGTTACTGGGAGACAACAGCCGCATCCTCTATTTAAAATACCTGACGGTGATCGTGTAACTTTGATTGCAATGCAACAGATGTTATATCATTAAAAAATCCATAGTATATATTGAAAGTAGTAAATCTATACAAATTCAGTGGCAGATTATTCCATCAGTTGCAAGTAGCAATCAAGTTAGACGATCGTTTAGCCGAAGAGTTGCGAGCCACGCCGCTGCAGCCACTTCACGGGTTGAACCAAGCTTTGCCAGCACGGAATCGTATTTGTCACGCTCTATCCTTTTAGAAGAGATATCCGTTGAGAAACATAGCGTGACTGCTATCGTGTCGCTGAAACTGCTGCGCACAATAAATAGCACTCAGATATCTGCTCTAGTAAATGACGAGTGAGAGCGATAGAAACGGATAGAGCATGAAACAATACGATTCCCCATTAACAGATGTGGTTCGACACTAAATCTGTTCGGCGCGAGCGCCGGCACGTCGTACTGCACCATCAGTCCCATTGGCGCAGTCACCTCTTTAATATCATTATCTCGTACTCATCGAATGTAAGCGGGCTGCTGATCTCACTAATCTCGCCGAATCTTATCAGCCGTAGTATGCGCATCGCGACGAAATTTGTCATCGCTGGAACGAGATACACTTAGACGCTACCATAGTTTTGTCAAGGTATCTGACGAGAAATTGTCAAGTAAATTTTGTCACGGTGCGCATTCTAGGCCAGTTGGCCGAGCGAGCAGCTGATCTCACTTCGCCGATCTTACTTACTAATCTTGCTGATTTCGCACCCACCAAATCTAACTTCGTATTGACCGTGTCTAACCTCGACTCGTCCAAGCTGGCTGCAGATCTCGTAATCTCGCTGACGTGTGGCACCCTCACCAGCAGGATACATGCGTGCACTCACCGAGCGAGACCTGCGAGAGCGGGCCGAAGACGGGCGGGTCCTGCGTGCGGTACATGCGTGCACTCACCGAGCGAGACCTGCGAGAGCGGGCCGAAGACGGGCGGGTCCTGCGGCGCGGGGAGCGGGAAGTAGGCGGCGGGCAGCGGCGGCGCGGGCAGCGCGGCGGGCAGCGCGAGCCCCAGCACGCCGTGCTTCACCAGCAGCGCCAGCGCCGACACTATCTCGCTGATGCCGCCCTCCGCGTACCCCGCCTGCCGGAGCGCCACCTGCGCACGTACCGCGGCTATACAACGTCTACTTCTATCCCGAACGGGGGAGACTGGGACCCTGATACCCTATAGCTTGAGCCTTACTTAAAACTGCGTGTTTCTAAATAAACCCACTGACCTAGAGCTGCGCATAATAACCTTATAACGCACAACCTAATCCACGAGAGGGTTAGAAACATAAAAATGCACATGCAATCACTACGAGAGCTACGAAATACTAAAATAAATAAACGAACTCAACCAAACACAGGACAACGAGCTCGCTTAAGGAATTCGGTCAAGGACGAAGTTCAACTAGACCCAGCTACGTGCACCTGCGCTAGGGCAGCCTTCGACGCATTTGGGTAATATTATAACGTAAACTTAACATGGCTTTCTTTAATGAAAAACTATTAATTTAAATAAGTTTTATAAGAAATAGCGTCTACCTTGAGGAATAGATTTACCCCCTTTCGGAATAATATACGAATTCAAGTTCAGATTGTATACCAGCCATCCAGCAGGACGACCTCCGAAAAATGTATGGGGGACACTACAGGCAACTGTCCACATATCATGGAACACGCTGAATTCCGTTCCAATTTACAAATGGTCGTATAAGTTCGATCCTGTCATTAGCGAACGCGATGATCGCCATGCTCGGCAACGAGAACGCGTGACATGCTATGGTCTCCTTCTACGAGGCGTTGATGAGGCAGAAAGAGGCTACGGAGCGGGTCAGGACCATATCAACCTTGATCCGCTACGGCGCAGGCGCGGAGGAAGCACTTTACCCATCCTCTGTAATGAGTTGGCAGAGTCAGGGGACTCTCCGCTTCACATACACGGCCCCCACACGTCTGGTGGGTAACCGAAGTGGAAAGTTACCCACCCACTGGCACAGAAAAAAAGACCTACCGCCGGGGTGAGATAATGAATGCTAGCGCGACCCTATCTCGCCCCATCCCGGCGACGGACAGATCACGGAAGGTTTTAGTGACTGAGTCCGACATACCCACTACCATCACACCCGTGTAAGCCTAAAAATATACGTAACAACCAGACAAGATCCCAAAGGATCAACATAGTACATACCTTGATATGGTCGAGCGTGTGTTGCGAGATGGGTGCGGGCGGCTGCGAGCCGGGCGGCGCGAGCGAGAGGGACAGCGAGAGTGCGGCCAGCCCCGCCCCCATGCCCGCAGTCCCGTTCACCAGCACCTGCCCCACCGACCCCACGCCGCCGCCCAGGCTGTGCCCCTGAGGAGGCCACGAACCCACACGTCACTATCTCTACTTGTACTAGTGACTATAGGTACTGTCCGTAAATATAAAACCGCAATGAATGAATGGCGGTTGAGCACGGCTCATAACCTGGAGGCGGCGGGTTCGATTCCCGCGACAGAACCAGTATTTGTGCACAGGGGAAAAGAGCGCAAATACTTGTGCTGCGTCTGGGTGTTGTGGGACCATAGCCCTCGTAGTTCTGGGCCCCTATAGATATAGAAAATCCTAGTAGAGTCCAGGATCTATGTATGTGATCCTTGGACGTTAATATTATATCAAAAAATGTATTGAGTGTAATTGAATTCATTAGCATCCTTCGAAACTTCAAACTCCTGACACCGGTCACATGTGCAACAAAATTTCGAAATCTAGCACATCGATTTACACGAACAAACACAGAAGTGTAGTAAGTACTTAGAAATGTAATTTTATAAACATACCATGCTCATCTGTGACATGAAAAGCTAATTTCTTCAATAATACCCACATTCATTTATAAGTTCCATTGTAAAAGAAACATCACAAATATTAAAGTAAAACAACATAATACTTCCTCGACTGAGTACAAACCCAATTAAACACACTACAATTAATATTAGTATTACTTAACTAAATATACTACGTATATAAATATAGCGTACATATAAAATATACGGTTAGTGATCAGACTTAAATAATAAGATAGACGGCACGCGTAGAATAAGAAATATATTGGCTGAGACAAACGTTTGTCCACATTTCACCTGATGTTTTGAAGATGGACACTAGAAAATCACCAACTTTGGTTTCATCGCAATGTTCTTCTTCACATAAATCAGGGTTCGATACCACAACTTAGGTACAAAATAGTGACGTTACAGATAGGCTTTATTTTCCAGTTAACTCGTCTATCTTATTGATCTAGTCCATGGTTAAGTGTAGAGCAGGTTGGAACGGCAAGTGTGACCACTTGAACACGCCCGCGACTGCCTTCCACCTACTCGCTCCGGCGCTATGGGACAGCACTAAGCCAATGTCAACGTACTTTATTTAAAACTTCCATTCTGAAGCGTCAAATTCAAAACTTTGAGGGCTTTATTGAGTGCATTCCAGTAGTAACACCAACTGGAACGCACCCATTAATAAACGTGAAGTATTGTTGGATTAGTTACACCGCCTTTTGTCTTTTTCGATGCACAATGAAAAGAAACAAAAGGTGGTTTAACTAGTCCAAAGCTACTCCGAGTTTATTAATAAGGCTGTGAGTGTTTATTAAATTATCATGAACTGTAGAAATGGACACATCTCATCTATTGAGAAAGCTTTTGGCCATCGATCTTTGTCTATGGTAGTTTCAGTTAAATGTTTTTTTTTGTTGTTGCTAATTTATTTTCGGTTGGAGGTATTGATTTTTATTATTCATACAAAATCGATACTCAATCGGGACCTTACAAGACTCATTAAATATCCCGGAAAATTTTTGTGTTTTTGGAAAACGCGTGCGAAACCTTAAGCGCCTCAAAACTATATCATTAGGATATTAATCTATAATCTATAGTGCACGAGTATAAAATAATATATTCCGTAAACAGCAAATAAGACTTCTAATCCACAACTATACATAATAATAATACAAGTACTCCTTCTAAAGCTCACCCAATTAATATTCTTGTTGAGGAAATCCATAATATATTCGTAAACTGACATCAGGGCCGGATTATAGGTAACACTGAGATCATCGTTTTAGATCTAGCAGGTAATTATTATTCATAGATTAGCTGTACAGAAACTTCTTGGGGCAGCCTGTATGTATACAGGTGTTTGAATTGGTGTTATCCCGAAAAAAGGTACTACTTCCGAAGGTTCGCGAGGTTTGTTCTAAGGTACGATTTACCGCGGGGAGCCGATGGATGCAGGAGGCGAGCAGCCGCTCAAAGTGGCGCTCTGTGGGGGGAAGCTTATGTTCAGCAGTGGACGTCTTCAGGCAGGTTGTTGATGATGATGCTATTTTTAGCATTTTTAAGTCAAAATCAGAAATCGCAAATAATATACATACTTTAAGGACACCTTGTATATATAGCAAACAGGTTGCTTCGATAGAAAACCGCGAGAAACTAAAAGTATAAAAACTTCACTTGTTTATTTGGTTGTGAACATATAACGCAATAGCACAGTAGGTCGAAGTTCAAGGCTTTTGGGGAAACAAGTCGATAGGTTTTAACATAATTAAATCTCGTGAATCTACCTTTCCTATCGATTGTTTATGAGGCCTACTATTTAGAGTAGGTGTGCCTTTAGTAGAATTAGAAAACTATTCCATCTAATGGACAATACGATTTGTTATTGGAATTTTACGTGAAAATCTACGTTAAGATTGACTTCAAACTCCTCTACAAAAATATTTATGAAACTCTATGACTTATGATTGACTAATTTTGAAAACATTTGTATCAATATTTGACATCTCCATACGGTCTTCGTGTTCTGCAAAAACGTGTTTTAGTATCTTCTCCAGTGGCACTTATCTAAGGCGTATGAAGTGCAAAATTATTCCGAAAGTGGTCAAGAAAGTTATTAAGGTTTCACTCAGCGCGGGAGATTCAAATTTTCTTGGGTTTTTTGCCAATCATAGCTTAATTACTCAACATGATTACATGAAAACTGATTTTGCGCAAGTAAATAGAACGTATCAACAAATTAGGATTGAAAGTATTACCTAGATATCACTAGTTTAGCAACAAATGCCAATAAATAAATTTCATCTTGATTTTTCAGGCTGTAGCCGTTTGTTGCAGTAATTAAGCTATGATTGGCAAAAAACCTAAGAAAATTTGAATTTGCCGCGCTGAGTGAAACGTTCCACCTTAAAGACTAGAGGCAGCCCTGGTTTCATCCGTGTTTTTTAATATCTTATCTGCCAGAACGGAATTGTATTTTTTCATGCTCTATCCTTTTCTATTGCTCAGGATCGTCATTTCCTGAAGCGAGATAGATAGTGGGAGTGTTATCAAGCAGCGTCAGCGTCACATGCATCTTTCTCGCTCTGGGAGGAGGCAATCCTGAGTGATAGAAAAAAATAGAGCGCGGGGAAATGCGATTCCATGCTGACAGATGAGTGCAGCACTTATGTTGATATACATTGTCTGTCAGTCAGCCACGACAAAGGCTTTTAATGACCAACTAAATCTGTAAGTTCACCGATATGGGTCACCCATTGTCAGTCAGTCAGTCACGACAAAGGCTTTAACAAGAGAAGGAAGCACCAAATCTGTGTCCACCTATATGGGTTATACATTGTCAGTCAGTCACGACAAAGGCTATTAAGAGAAAAAAGTACCAAGTCTGTAAATCAACCAATATGGGTTATACACCGTCAGTCACGATAAAGGGTTTTAACAAGAGAAGGCAACACTAAATCTGTGTCGACCTATATGAGTTTTATGCACATTGTCAGTGGCTTTAAATAAGAGTAGCGCCGGGTGGAGCGTTCACGGAAGCATACAAGGCGTGTGGTATACAAGAGTAGTCGCGGTCAAGTGTCACCTCTGTCACCTCAGAGTTGGGCACGGCGTACGGCGAGCCGGTGGGGTTGTAGTTGGCGACGGGGCCGGCCACGTCCGCGTAGGACACGTTGGGACACGAGCCCGACTGCGGGTCGTCCACCACCTTCTGGAGGATCATCACGCACGCCTTCTTGTTGTTCTCCTTCTCACCTGGAATGGATGAGTTTAGGGGTTAACATGTATAGAATATAGTCTGTACATAAGCGCTACCGTGTTTCGGAGGGCAGGTTAAGCCGTCGGTCCCGGCTGCTGTAGTAAGGCAATAGTCGTTAAGCCAAGTTAGAAGGATTTGGGCGGCCTAAAAATTCTAACACCAGGGCTGACAACTTGCTTAAACGAGAAGAAGATAAGTTTTGTCTAACTGAAATGTTGAAATGGTAAAGAACAGGCCACATCGGTCGTGGGACTGACAACCGATGGGGAAGAAAGGTTCTCGAGTGGCGACCACGAACCGGAAGACGCAGTGTAAGCCAGCCCCCCCAGTAGGTGGACCGACGATTGAAAGCCGCGGGGAACCGATTGATGCAGGAGGCGAGCAGCCGCTCAAAGTGGCGCTTTCTGGGGGAGGCCATGTTCAGCAGTGGACGTTTTCGGGCTGTTGATGATGTTGATGATAAGTTAAACAGCTCCTCGATCAGTTAGCACTTTATCTCTCAATGACGTACCTCCTTCGATACATTTGGTTTAGGTACGTCCTATAGAGAGATAAGACAAGCGTAAAAGGTCAATCAATCAATGAAACCTTTTAATGTACAGTTGTTGAAAGAAGCCCAAAGTCAATAAATAAATTTATCAATAAATAAAGTTAGAGCAGTGTTTTGGGATCAGGGATCTTTTCCCATAAAATAATGATTTATTAGCAAGTTTAAATGGCAATGGATGGGCACGTGGGCAGGCTACATCAGTCGCAGAACTGACAACAGATGAGGAAGAAAGGTATTCGAGTGACGACCACGAACCGGTAGACGCAGCGTAGGCCTCTCACTAAGTGGACCGGCGACCTGGTTTAAGATTAATATGTAGGAGGATGTTCAAGCTGAAAATGCATAAAGATGTTTAAAAAGAACATTAATATCTCAAACCATTTACTTCAGCATCTACTCTTGACTTTGTATTGGCAATTTACAATATGAATAACGTTAAATCACCATGATCCCTCTTAAACAATCCATGAAACTAAAGTTTACGTTAACAGATCCTTTACAAATCGCGAGAATAAATCAAAGAAACCCAACTGCTTTGGCAAAACGTCAATATTTAAACCGCGATTAGATGGCATATAATTATATGTACGATAAATGCGGGCTCGGAGGACGAGCCGCCATTACGTTTGAGTGTTTAGGGTTATTGTTATGAGATGCCCGCTGGTGCGGCCAGGGTTTGTTTGCGCCGCGATGCAAACACGTGCCGCGTGAGTTTTATCTGACGCCTGCGAGAATGATACGTTTGTTACGCTTTGATTGTATCCCGCGTCGTGTCTAATCAAATATGGTGACAATAATAATTACAAGAGCAAATATTGGACTTGTTTTGCACACTGTTCATTGTGAGACATCGTATAGTTTAGCATTAATTTTCACCTACTATTTAAAGGTATCAATTAAATGGAATACACATTCAATCGGTAATTGCTAGTAGGATTATTTTTCGATTCTGCCGTTGCTGGTTCTGAAACTTTATATTCCTGGACTAAAACTCAGCTCAGCTCTCAGTGGAGCAAGACATAAAAATTATGAAGGGACTGTTCCTTCTGTATTCATTTTATGAGCGTCAGCATATATACCTACAACTTCAACGTTACTGATAAAGTTTACGTTTTGCACGCCCATGTTTTGTGACCACCCCATCTCTTCCCGTGGGTGCCGTAACAGCCGGCTAAGGGAATATCCAGGGAATGGGCTGCAGCATTTTCCGCGGCCTTCATTATAATCTGCGATCACCAAGCCACCTGCCAAGCGTGGTGTTCTGCAGTGGTTGTTCCGGCTGTTGGTAACGAGACATTTTAGAAGTTGTCTATGTGCTTGCAGAAAGTGTCTTCAGATGTCTAGCTTTTGACTACTGTCACCTGATGGAAAGTGATGACGCAGTCTATGTCGATGCATGCTTGCCTAGAAGGTACCTGTTCACTCTCGACTTGAAATCTACCAGATCATAGCTGGCATGACTCCGAAGGTGTTCCATATTCTGCGGGGACTTTAAGAGAAGGTTCAAAGTACAACTCACCAACGACTGTGATGCAACGTTCTTGTAGTGACAGCTCCTTGGCCTTCTGCGAGATCTGCACGTAGCTGCCGCTCTGCTCCTTGATCTGTTTGATGTAGTTACCGCCCTTGCCGATGATCATGCCGGCGGTGGAGTTCGGAACCAGGATCTTCACCTGGAGTAGATGGATTTCAATATGTTAGTTTGATTTTTGAGTAACAGACCTGTTGTCTGTATTAATCAACCAATGGATAGTATGAATGGATTGATTCGATTTGATGTTTCTGCACTGTGTTGTCACTTGAGGGAATGGCCCTAACACCCGAATTAAAACTACGCTGTGTCGTGAATTTATGAATGAAATCTCTGCTTGAGCACGGATTGACAAACGAGCACAATTTATTGGTTTCGATGTCAATGAAATTCCCCCAGGATTTGGCCTATTTAACCCATCCATCCTTTTTACAATGTCAATGTCGAAGTAAAATGGTATATTTACATTTATGTTTCTATGACGGGCCCGATAGCTCAGTTGGTAGTATCCATGCCTTCTGAACTGAGGGCTGTGGGTTCGATTCCTACCCAGGGCAAACATTTGTGTGATGAACATAGATGTTTGTTCTGCGTCTGGGTGTTATATTGTACTCTATGTATGTATTTACAAACAAAAAACGTATCTAAGTATTGTATCAGTTATCTGGTTCCCATAGTACAAGCTATGCTTAGTTTGGGGCTAGATGGCGCTGTGTGAAATGTCCACACATATTTATTTTATTCATTATATGCTCCCGGCATCAATGGTAGGTGACATTGAAATGTTAAAACTGCATATTTAAAAAACGTACTCGAGGGGCACAGAATATAGTTAAATAACAGTATTGGTAAAGTTTTTATCTGCGTCTTTGTTTGATATCGGATTTCGTTATCTGTATTTTTGGGTAATGATATCGATGATCTTTGACCGCCGCTAACCTCTAGCGACGTTTACTATTGAATAGGCATGATGACTAAATCTTTTTTTTGCATAAATTAAAAATATTCTTTTAAAGATAAACATTTCTGAAAACAAAAATAAAACATCTCATAAAACGACAAAGTTACAAGCATTTTAAAAACCGGAATAGAAAGAGATAGCTCAAACAGCCAGTGACGTCAGAGCAATGTCGTCATAGTACCTCATTACTAAGCTGTGGTAGCTTTACATACAATACCTTTGGCATGTGACGTCACAGGTGGATTTTTCATAGTACCTGTGGAGGCGCTTTGTTTCGCGAGAAAGGGACAGGCGATGTAGAAACTTTAAAAGCTTATTACTCCGTGATTTATTTACCGATTTTACTTATTTTTTCAATTATTGCATTCATTTTTAATCCTCTTTTGAAAATATTATTTACTTGTTCATTTTTAATAGTAGTCATCAAGCCTATTCTTATATTACAAAGTAATACAGTTCTAATACACATACTTTAGTACTGTACTATCATGGGCGTGTCTAAGACAACAATGTAACAAAATTATGCATGCAGGCTGCATGATCGAGCAGAGCGTTGAGACAGCCCGTGCGAGTTTGAACCTGACGCACTCTGGTTCGAATCCCGTTCGTCCTTGCACCAACAACTTTCACGTTGTTGAACGCTGAATCTGTACTTGCTCTTACATCGTGAAGAAACCGGCATGTCCAAGATTCCCAAAGTTTTGGAACCGTCATCCACTAACCCATTACGGTAAAATTGCCACTTGTCACTTCATAAAAACAGGACGTTCCCCAGTTCCCCATTAAATGATTATAATAAAAAAGTATGTACCTAATCGATTTTTAGGCAATTAATAATTAAACTGTACCAGAGGAAAGTTAATTTATGACTACAAAGCCAAATGAAGAGGACCCCATAAGGAATCACCTTGTCATTATCAGGCTCTCAAAATTTCTTTCAATTGATGATATTACGTACTTCTGCAGTTATATAATGTTGATTCATGCTTCAAATGAATTTCGACCCAATTAGTTGGCACTCAAACTGAATGTTGCCAGTTGGTTTCGACTTCAAAATGATCCAAGGTAAGAGGACTAAGCTACTCCACATAATCACATACCTGCAATACCTACATTCAGAATAAAGAGACGGAATAGACTGTAGGTACAAGCAGGTCAACCGCTTGATAGCAGTTCACAATTTGCAGTGTCATCGAGATCAGAGGCCTTACAGTGGCATCATCTTTTAGTGCAATTCAAATGAAGACCTAAACCGAGTGTATAAGTCCAAACCATTAATGTATTCATAGTACAGTGTAGAGAGTGGTAAAGATTACTGATAAAGATCTGCTGCTGCCTAGGAAGATCATTCTTAAGTAGATGTTTACGTCTTGGTTGTAGAAAATATGAAATTCGTTGAAAATCAGCCTGAAATAAAATCTAAACAACCATTACTGAACCATTGCTGAAGAATACCGAACATAATATGAGTTTCCTGTTTGGTATTATTTTGGAACAGTGAAAGTACACTGTTTTAAAATTTAAGGGTTGTTCTATTCCCTACATTTTAATACCCACCATAAAGCATACAGGGGCAGTCTACCTGTGAACATGGTGCATGTATCTGTACTGAGCCGAAATATCGGGAACTTAGAAATGAGTCCAATCAGGGTAAAGATCCCGTAATTAGTATTAAAATGTTGGAAGGTCCAGTTATAATATAAGCACGAGTCTGATTGACGGCCCCAGCCAGTCTGTAGTTGTGACATTTTGAATGACACAGTAAAAGCACGTGCTTGTCACTCTCCTATTGTTCTGTGCACTCGTTCTTATCGACACTACCGTGCATTATCACGACGCACGTAACAAACCCATTGTGCAACATCATTTTACACTTCCCTATTACGAACACTAATTACAATAACAATATTAACAAATATACATACTACACGCACACAAGTGTACGCTCATGACCTTGCCGTGTCTCTGTTAACACTTAGCTAGTATGGTATATTGATTTACGTACTTATGTTTGGAATTTGAGGTGAAGGTGATGGGTTTGGAGCGGTAAGTAATAGGTATAATATAGTATCGACCTATCAGCGATCGTTAGTGTTACCTATAGAATTATTAATGGGACCGATTAAGCACTTCAGTAGTTTTTTAATATTTAATGGCTTTTGCTTGCGGCTCTTGATGACTGTGAGACTGGCGAATCTAATTTTCACTTTGATAAACAACCTACAATAGTTGTAAAGTTCCGCTGGAGTCTGGACGCTATGATTATAGGATGGACGGTGAATAGACCCCTCGCCGTTTGCTCGAACACTGCCGTATGGAAAACGAAATAGTTCTCAAATCTTATCACTTGCAATAAAAAATACTACACTATAAAAAATATTAAAATCAATTCAGTAGAAGAAGAATTTAACACCCAGAACATGACACAAGAGGTTCATAAAATTAGGGAAAAATTGAATAAGTCTGTTACTAGGTTACTAGTCTCTTTCATTGATGTTATCAAAAATATTAATGTAAGCAAAAAATCTGTATCCTGTATAAAATACCAACAAATAATAGACCTACCTTAGTAAACTGATAAAAAATCAAGCACTCTAAAAATAGGAAAGCCTCGTATTACAAAATGGTAATTAAAAATGTGTCCGTATTTAATTATACTATTTAAAGGTCTTCTACTTTTTTCGATCGTCTGGCTTCACGAGTACGTTGTGGTTTTGCTTCCTAGTGATATTTATAATGCACACACAAGCATACATCAGTACCTACATTACAATTAAAATTCGTGTTGTAATTTCCATTGATAGACGACCGTTAATTCAGGACCTTCATTCAACGCGGTGGAAGGTTGAAGTAGATTTATTAACATCCATCCATCATCGTTATACGTAGATTCCAGAGCCCTACTCATGTACACAGTGTCCTCGCATATTACTATATCCCTACGAATGATTGTCCCGTAGGGTTGTATTAAGATACTGAAGAGATTGAAACTTGTAGATGTTACAAGCAGTTTATCAATTGAGGTACCTATAACAAACGATTCATTTTCGTTATCAGTAACGCCTTCTGTGTTATCCTCTTCTGCATCTTATATTCTATGCTCTACTGGATATAGTTTAATATAGAACTTTCCAATTTTTATCTCTGCATATTTAGCAAAACTTATTGTTTCTATTACCCTATTTAAATTACGAACAAGAAGTGAAAGAACACATATCTTTTAGTTAACGTGTTAAACCTATTCACGCCTGTTAATACTTCCAACTGAAGCTGTCGTGTATGTCATGCTATTCTACCACTTGCAAATGTACACCGATGTGAGGGTACCAGCAGTCGCCATGGTAACCACCATGAAAGGAATCTGGCGCCAGATTGTTTATCTTTGTCGAATCCAATTAGTCGAGAATGAGTTTTAATTAGTATCCTGAGTTTGTGCTTGTCTTGGTTGCCGTTAATTTGAAACGTTCTTGACTCGATTCAGATAAAAGTTCGATGACTTTCTCTTTTTATGATAAACAGTAACAAATGAAATTGTGTTTCTAGTTCAGTATTCAAAATATCTTAAATCAAGATTCCTTAGAAATCTAATAGATCCTTTCGTTTTTTTTTTCTTTACTACTTTACACATGCCCGTCATGCGAATCGGATAAGTTTAGTTGTTTATAAGTTCACCGATATCTTGACGTTCCTCCTCGCTGGAGTCTGACGTCAACTTCCATTAAAAGGTATCGTCTCCGCAACATTTACGCAAGTTGACGTTGACAGGCTTCAACTGCAGGTGCTATCTTGTGTACCGTGAACATCGTCTGTACTTGAAACTTATCAAGAAAATACAGCCGGTGTTTTT
Source organism: Ennomos erosarius (assembly GCA_963580505.1). Taxonomy (NCBI): domain Eukaryota; kingdom Metazoa; phylum Arthropoda; class Insecta; order Lepidoptera; family Geometridae; genus Ennomos; species Ennomos erosarius. The sequence continues at coordinate 550,822 of OY756996.1, read as the reverse complement.
TCATGGCCACCGAACCGCAACAATAACCTTCCAATAAAAGAAAATCCATCAACGCAGCAAAATCAAATCTAATTAATTCTTTTGAAACCAACAAAATTAATAGGGCGGTCGCTCGCACCAATTAACTTTCCAGTAGCAAGCCTTTTCGGCAATTACTAGAGGCTGTCAAAAACACAATACCGAAATACAATGAGACACCCCTGCCAGCCAGTTCCACAGTTAGTGCTCAGGACTAGGGTCATCGCTCATGCCTTGTAAGAAATTTCGAAAAGCTTGTTTGTCATACATGACTTGTCTGCTATATGTAACGTTCACTGTCGGTTTCTTTTTCTATCTGGAAAGTATATTATAGAATCGTAGACAGAGGGAAAAAAATTACGCTTGCAAAAGAGGATCATGTATTGTAAATTATTAGAGATCCGATACGCCTCATTGGATATTGATAGATCAAAAAGAACGCCTACATAACTAAGTAAATTATAGAAATAAATAATGACCGCTTCACAATGGGGCTGCTACAATTTTGGAATCCCCACAACACTATTATTTTTCGATTTGGGTCAAACTAACGCCTACTAGCCATTAAGTACTTTTGTACCACCTAATTTTTCTTGCAGCTGGCAGCCCTAAGGGGTGGCTCCCAGGGGTGGCACGCGATTTGCATGGAAATCAACACTTTACAAAACCCCCTAGCCGGGCAAAACGGTTTCGTATGTTCGTGCTTCGTTTGGTTGTGTTCCAATTTTTGTATAGCTGCTCAGAATAGCGGACCGTTTCCTTCCTTACCCTTGAGTTAACTTCACTGGGCGTTCTGTTATTGTTATTGCTGTGGGGTGGGGAACGGTCGGCGAAATTGTTTTATCATATTCATGGTCGAGCTTTAATATATTTTGAGGGTGAGTAAACTGGCGAATGGTCAGATGGTAAGCAAAATGATAAGGGGAACGTCGCGCGTCGTGCATGCGAGCACGACATTGGGTGCGGTTCGTTAGATTCAAATCTCAGACTGGCTTTATTATGCAGTGGTTTTAGGCACTGAACTGACGTTTAGCTGCATGTTGGAACTTCATGACACCGACTATTACGTGCTCTTGATCAGAATTTTGAGGAGAATAATAATCAAGAGCTAGCAATCCTGAAAAGCCAAAAGGAACCTGTCTTTCTAATGAATACTCCCATCACAAATATGTATGGAACTCATAGTGTGCTTTCTAAAGCTTTAAAATTATTAACAAGTGATTCCTCATCTTATCAGCCCGTTATAATTTGCAAACGCAACGTAATTTAAGTAAAATTCTAGCAGGTTTGGCTAAAAAAGTGACACAAGTCGGTATAAAATATACGTATACTGTAGCGCTGAAGTTTTCGTTGGATAATGAGGTCACGGCGGTATGATAAAGACTTATCAAATATTTTAATACCTAGTCGTCATTCAAACGAAAATACCGAAGTAACTACAGCATATTTTGAATACTTGTCTCGTGTCGATTAGGGAGTATATTTAAGGCTGTAATATAAGTTAATCGCGCTTATTGCGCACCGTTCTAAATGGAATATTTTGTCGTGCCAAACCCACAGCTCCCACAAATTACAACTCGTAGCTTCACTGGAGCGACAGATGGAAAAAGTGTCACTTCATTCAACAGCCGTGGACGCTTCAAGTTAATAACTTTAATAAGCAAATAGGATCAAGTCTTGGCTTTAGTCTAAATACTTAGCTTCTCTAGATTTCAGGAATAAAATGTAGTTGAAACATTTCATATTAAAAAAAAAAAAACAGATCCACTACCATATTTTTATGCTGGTTTCTTTTAGTTGTTTAACGTAGAAGGTATTTTTGTGGCCAGACCATAAGAACAGTAGTTAGTGTTATCAAGTAATAGATAGTGAAATGCGAGTGTGGGTAACAGCACTAACGGATAAAGTACATATCATTATCTCCATGCCTATAAAGTACCAGGAAATGTGCAAAACACTTATTACCTAAACTATTTGGAAAGTCTCCAAGCATTCTACTATACCTACTAATAACTAAGGTGACTAGTACTGATCATTTGGAAGTGGTCTTTATGTAAGTACCTAAAGGAGCAAGCGGGCCTAATTGGTAATTACAACATTTACCAAAAACAAACGCTAGTTAAGCTGCAATTTCTCAATCAGAACATTCTATGAGACCTTTCCCATATTCAGTTGTAAAGTAGCGATAATGGTGATGAAGATGACGATTCTGAGTGAGACTAACAGAATCATGAGTACATTCGATAATACTAACAGTTCTCCTTCATTGTAGAAATTATATACGACAAACCAAATCAAACAAGCCAAAATAGACAGCAGATCTATAGGGATACAAGCCAAACCATAACATATTCTCACCTGCTTGTCCCTATCTTGAGGCATCTTGGTGTCCACGCCCTCTGGGAATGGCTTCACCAGCTCTGGCTTCTCCTTGATCTTCTCCATGATGAAGTCCAGCACCACCATGATGCCGTCTACGGACCCCGTGATGAGACATGCTCGCTCCGTCGTGCCTGGGGACAAGGAACATATAACTATTAAACCAGCTGGTAGATGCTGATAGAAAGCAAGATAATCCAGTCATTGGACAGTTTAAGTTACAGTATGATTTGCTGACTATTCAGTACAGATGAAACTGCATATAAAACATGTGCAAAGTCACAGGCAGTAACTAACTTAGTAGAGCTAAAGACCGGGCTTATGTCCGAAAGAACTAGTGTACGCTGATGATGAATAAAATGGGTTTGGTCTACTTCTTAAAATATTACAAACATTAGGTAGGCTTCAGTATGGTTCTAGAAGAGATTAATATGTTCATGAGACTTGGAATAGTATCTTCCTCGGTAGAGTTGCGAATATCGAATATCGTACATTATCGGGCAGATCGTTTGATCAAGATATTTTCGTCGAGGCTTGACCTCTTATCAAGTTTTGCGGTTTATAACAGGAAGCGGTATGTTCCACTTCGCACATGAATGAAAATCTGGGTGTTATGGGATCAACTAATGTATCAGGAAGGCAAACGTTTTAGAACGATTTTAACAAAAATGTTCATTTTCTACCTTTTACGTGAAAATACTACATCAATGCTACATGATATTTAACGCTAAGACCATGTCAACATCACAAGCACTTAGAGCAGTCGGGGGCTATAAAAGCCGTATGAATATTAATAAACAGGCTCTAGAGTCTTAGGAGTAAAGTTACCCGAAAGGGTGTACATGTACAATGTACATACTAGCAAATGCCAAACAAATATAAAATCTATAATTATAGGTAATGTAACTGGTTTCCGGATGTAGAAACTTGTGTGAGCATAGAAAACTCAGCATTCGAAAGTCATCATAAAGAATCATAGAAAGAGATAAATAGTCAGCATATATCTCATAATATACCAACTGCTATTGCGCCATAACACAAAGTGAATATTGCGTCCCGCTCCCAGACGTCAAGTCTAGTGAAATTTAGTGCAGAGACGGTGCACAGACTCGGCCATAATTCAGCATTAAACGCGGAGACGAATGTACATCAGAGGCGTTCAAAGGCGTGTTGAGTTTCGCAGTGTCAGCGGGACCATCAATCTCCCGATGACCTTACGTGCCTGCGGCGTGTTACAATCAGCGGTTCTGTATCCGAGGTTCGATAAAATCACAATGAAGCCCCGTATCGGTGTAATGCGTGACAGTTCCCTATTCATTTTACTGAAAGCGTGTATCGGCGCCTCCAGGCTTCGTTTCGTGTCTCTAACGCTCCACCGATCGATTCCACCCGAATTTTACAGAGGAACGCTTGCGGGTTTTGATTTGGACATAAAAATTCGCACTCCATTGAACCGCTGTTATTTGTGCGCATTGCAGGATGCTATAGCAGAGACGAATGCTAACTAATAGCCGTTGTTAGTAACCGTCACTAAGAAACGCGGTAGTCGCCAGCGATCCAAAACTGTGTTAACACGAGAGCGTTTGTAATTTAAATTCAAGAGTTATTTGAACATCTCGTACCGACTATAGAATAAACACAGCAAATGCTGCGAGCGGAATGAAATGAGCCTCAGTCAGATTGGAGAAGCGGGAGACAAACAAAATGGGCACATTTTGGTCTATTCACTTAATTAACTAATTGGGCCTTATTTTGGGACCGCGATTTGTTTGTATTGTTTGTGGGATTTAATAAATAAGTGGAATTATTCAACGCGGCCATTTGGAAGTCCTCGCCAGAAATAGACATGTTTGGCGAGCTGGCATTCCCTGGGAGGCGCGTATTGATCCATGCTACGCATATAAAGTGAATTAATTATGTCAGGTGTTAAGAACTCTAGTGTTAGAAGCATCTAAATAAATATGAGAATCCAAGAACGCTATGAATTTTGTTAAATAGTATTCAGAAACAAAAAAGTTTTATTTGCTCACCTCTAACTTACTAGAAATATATTGAAGAACTCTTACAAATAACGGATTTTTGTTTTAATGTAGTAACAAAACATTTTCTCCCAAGTTCATCTAGAGGCTTTTCCGTTTGAATACAGTAATTTAAATTGTTACTTTATTAACTTTGTCTTGCTTCCGATTTCTTAACGCTTTTCAGAGAGTTCTTTGTGTAATTTTCTCTTTGTAATGTGTTTGTCACGTTTGCAGCTAATTAATGAAACACATGACTTTTTCAAAAAGAAATGATCGTCGCAATTACTAGCGCAATACATCGCATGTGTTTATTATGTCATCAGTTTATTACCCGAGTAAAGTTGCCTTATCTATTTTCACTCAATAATTTTACTTATGTATGAAGTCAGTATTGTTAGCGGTTCTATGAAACCTTGAAGCCTCCGCTCGCTCAGTCCCGCTTGCAACTTTAGTCCAATCGGAATAAATCAGTCTTTCCAAACTTTCCCTTCATTGAACGAATTACAAAATAAATTGCGGCTTTAATCGAAAGAGAACAGAAACCGAATGAATTCTTAGCAATTAATTTTTCTTACATGGCTTTATCCATTTCTAGAGCAAGACAAGTCCGAAGAACAAGTTTGACATCTTCGAGCGAGTGGAGCAGAACCGGGTGAAATTATGCAACCACGAGACAGCCACGCATACAACCGGTCTTATTGAGTAACTCCCTTGACCTTGGCGGTGCTATGCAGCTGCACTGCGAATGTAGTACTTGGTTCTAATCATTAGAGACCACTATCGCACAAAAACAGGTCATTAACGTTTGGTATTAGTCCAATGCTAATAATTGAGAACAGTGGGCCAGAACTATGCTTAGAAATAGGCGACGGAGAGTCATCTGCTTGACATAGTTAAATCTGCCGCTTGAATTGGTACAAGCGTTCGTGTTGGCGTGCTACCCGACTTTTTATAGACGTATGTTTGCTTTAGAGCTAGTAGCGTAGAGGTGTGACTTCGCAAATTGGTCATGTAACAGCGCTCGGTCACCGCAAGGCCGCAGAAAGATTACCACCATTATCCAATTATGCGTGCTATTGAGTTATGGAGTAAGTACCGCGATGTGTTTGTTCTCTTCGCTATGAATTATGCAACGCGTAAATATGAAGTTATAAGAGTCGCAGTCTTAACCCAATTAGCGTTAACCCGGTTAGCAGTTCCTTCGGCTCTAGAGACGGTCGTCAGGTTCACTTATTATTATTTTTATACCTAGGTAATTTCGTTATGTGTAAATGAAACCAACTTTTTTCCTGAATAACAGTTTAGTTAAGGTTCTATTTATCTAATTTTCGTACAAGCTGCTTGTGTTCAACCTTGAGGTCGAAATTAAACACAAGAATCTTTAAAGAAAAGCAGACCCAAGTCTTAGCAAATGCAGTAGTTATTGTATGAAGACATATTTTTATAGCATTTATTTATTATCCTTAAAATTTGTTGTCCACTGGTTAGGTCCCTAGATATGTATTCCCTAGCGATTCCCAACATTTACTAAGTTACTGTTATCCATTGAGGAACTTTCTGTTATCATCAGATCATCATCAAAATATTAGATCAACCTGGAAGTATACTCTACCTACAGAATAAAAAAACCATTCAAATCGGTTCAGAAAAGGCCGAGAAAAAAAAGGCAAAGTCGCGTATAAAAGGCATCAACCAATCAGATTGGAAACCCCAGTTCTTTGTGCATGGTCACAGTAATAGAGTGTAATCAGATTGATCAAAGACAACAATTATTACTGCCTAGGACAACTGTAATACTGAACTAACCTTGTTTTAGAAATGCGGAAAATCTCGAGTTTAATAAACCTGTTATGCTTATGAACGCCGATGATATTCCCCCCGCGCATGTGCCGATACAAATCGTAGACATAAATGAGATTCGATTTCATATTCATAAGCAACGAGATAAATTCACGGCGATCAAACGAATGCCATATTGTGTCACAAAAACGGTTTTATTGATTTAATACATGAAACGACTTTTGAGAATTATTTATACGAGAAAAATATTCGGATGGCACGAATAATTCAAGGTTTTCTGAATAAACGATGTTGTCGAATTGTTTGAATCATTAACTATTAATGAGCTGAAACCTCAACTAAGCAACGTTGTGAATGTTGAGGCCTTTTGCGAAATGTTAGCTGGAATATTTGATATGACGAGCTGTGGAGCCGGAGGACCGAGCGGGGGCATTCCGAATGAAATATACGGAGCGCTTCAAACGGAAAACGCGTTTGCGTACAAATCGGGCAACATTTTAAATAATTCTGCTCAAATTCTGGTGAGGTTATTCAATTGTGGCGGATTAATGTTTGATAAATTGGCTGCACATTTCAGTAGAGGCACATTAATAACCTCGTGCGTGACTCAACCGTTTCGCATAATGCATCGTTACGTCATGTTGACGTAGCTCACTTCGGGTCTCATGCTTCACGTGGACCAAAGCCAAACCTAAATAGATGCGGCCCGTAGAAAGCCGGGATTACCGCAAATGAGCCCTAATTGGCCTAAATAACCCTCAACGTGTGTATGAGACTATTCCCGCTAAAATCTGGCCTTCTAGAACATACTTGATCTTGGGTGCCAAAATATTTTTGGCTTGCATTGCATTGCTGGCTTTCTAGATAATACTTTTGTCCGGGATTCCACGAATATTCCTCGTAAAACTTGAAGCACTTCTTTTAAAACTTGAACAGAATCGCGTCGCAATTTTTACTTTCCAATACTAGGACAGTTTAAAATTGCTTGCTGCGATTGTATGCAGTAAAAGTCCATTAATATATTCTTTCTGACCTAGAGACTACACTGCCTGCAATGCATGCTGGCATTGCAGCATAATTACTAGTACCTATACATATTTATAAAACGAGCTGACAAATCTATCGAAATAGATGCAGCCCGTAGTCGCGTTTGTTCATAATTCTTTAACACCCCATTCGAACTCTTTCGGGATTGAATTTTCATAAACCCTTTTTACTGCGCCATAATAATCCACTTCTTAGTTTATTTGTATGTACAAATAATAACACAACAGTTACAGTCGGTCACGCAGGACAAAGCGAAATGGAATAGAACCCAGATTTTGGTTTCAGCTTTTTATGTTCCTGCGGGCTGCGACGGCGGTAGAGCTAGTTGTATTGTAATGCACAATGTTACGGCACGTTAAACTTCACTGCAAGATCCAGGATTTAATGGAATTCTCAACCAACTGAAACATGAATACTGCAAGACACTGCGGGAAAGCTATGGTAAAGCTTAGTTGTTAAATGACCTGCCATCCAAGCTTTATTCCTAATTCCTACTGCTCGATTAAAAGCCCACATCTTTGTATGACACGTGCTCCAACAGAAGAATAATGTTCAAAATAATTACGAGAATGTTTGTATGGATGTTTATTACTATTATTCCATCATACACATGCAGAAGCAAGGATGCATCTAGAATCTAAATCATAAACTTCGCTACCAACTCTTGCCAACTTGTTTTTGTCAGTTATTTAATTAATACTAATATCAAATGCTGTGAATATTTGAATATGAAGGCGACATGCTACTTTCATTTAATTTTATAGGTACTAAAACAGTTAGTTCTTGTATAGTCATTCTTTGCTGCCCATACTGTGTCCCTTGCGAGTCTCTTGGCGCAGTTTCACCGCATTGAGCGTTACGTCACTATGACGTGGCTGCCGCAGGGAGAGGCAGCTGCCAAATTACCTGCTGCCTAGAATGCAGTTCTGGCTGTCAGAAATGTTCCCAAAAGAGACACGCATGTGAAAGGCACTGTTTACATGGGTGTGATGAGATCACAAAAACGGGTTTTTGTGAAATTCTGCGAATGAAATTATATTGGTAAATTCATATATTTTAAAAGCGACGCTATGACAATGGCATTGTATACTAAGTTGAATTAATAATTATAACAAAAAAAAAACCAAGAAGTAGTTGCAAGCACTGTTACGTACGAAGTTTCTACTTGTTATTACAGCTAACTGTTTCAATTCAAGGGTGAAACGTAAACTTCAAGGCATTAGAGAACAACAGAAGTCCACCCATAATGGGAACAATATGACAACAAGCTCATAAGCGGATTACCCATGCCCACGACTCCCCTTATGGTAACTATGAGTGGCGTCGCAGACGAGACTGAACAATATGATAGGCAATAAAAATAGCCGACGTACAGTGAATTTCAGTCTAAATGACGAATGAGCGGTATTTTTAGGTCAAGGTCAGTAGAGGCAGTATTTTAAAAGCGCATTTTGCCAATGACGGCCGTTGACAAGAGCTCTCAGCGCTGGTTGCTTTCAGGTCTCAAAAGAAATCTTTTACTGGTTTCTTCCGAGCTCCAACTCGAGGCGATCTCGATGAGATGCCAATTGACGGGCGGAAATAGCAGAAGTGGTTTCGGTTTCTTTTTTTTTCGATTCGTACTTATCGTAAGACTTGCAAATGTTCGCACTTATATCAAAATCAGAATAGCTATATACGGGTCGATAAAGACTCCGTTTGCTAAATAACTTTACATGAATAAGAGATCACCTTAGATCATATTCTAAACTAGTATTTGGAGGTCATCCGATTGTTTGGAAAAATGCATGTTCCTGCAGAACAACGATACAACTCTGTACGTACCCAAAGTAGCCAAAATTGGCAGATTGCAAACTTGTAACAAAGTCGGGGAAGTAAACGGTCTTATATTAAACTCACCAGCGAACAAAGTCAAAATAAATGAAATGTTCTTTTTCCTAGAGGACCTTGATTTGTCTATCGGTAGGAGCTGAGACAACGTAATGAAATGATCGTTAGTCTCCCGACCGGACCGTGTCTCTACTCTAGTGATGTTGCTGGGCTGAAGCCGGGCAAAGTGTGCGACAATATTGATTTGCTCCCTCATTATTGGCCATTCACGGGAGACTACTTCATTTCAGCCGAGATAATGTTCGATTAATAATGAATCAGATATATTTATGAAATAGATTTTTCTTTGTTATTTATGACAGTTTCTATTTACCTATTATTTATGTATCCACGTGCGTATTAAAATATTTATGTCCAAATAAATATTTTTAACGTGTAAAAATTAGTTTACGACTGTCAAGCTGATCCTATCCACTTGGCATGTTTTGTAATTTTGTCTCTAAAATATTTCAACACCGCCTTGAGTATATTATTAAACAAATACCATTAAACAGCATAAAGATAATTTTTTGTGAATATTCTCTAGAGATTTTGCAACGTCTACTTAAATATTACTTTTGTTGGGATTGATTTAGCTTTGAGTCTGACTGAAGATAACAAAACGCCAATAGACACAATACAAATTAGTATTTTAATTTCAGTATCGATCCAAGTCCAACTGCCCAAGTTTGCAAAGGCCACTCACCTACATAACCGTGATTATACCGTGTAGGTAGGCATTTACACATAGCAAACACAATAGATGTTTTCCCTATCGCGGTATCCATTCTTGGCCCAACTCGCCATGGCCCAAGCAAACCAATTGGATCATATGTTCTTCCGGCCTGTTAGGACAACCAGCATTGTCTCACACTCGCGTAGTAGCCGTAAACCCTAGCTTATTTGGAATGGTAATGGTGTATAATTATAGTACAAAAACGGCGTAGTCAAACAGATAACGGTAACTCCGAAAGCGAGAGTAAGAAAGTAACAGCAGTGAGCATGCTGATGGAATGCAAATCAGGTGCGTGGTGTTCAATTGTGCTTTCATGGCGGGGAGCATGTTTACGCTAATTGTTTGAGTCAATGGAACAACGTTGACTATAATAATGCTAATTCATTTATTATGCTACATTAATCCATAGCTTAATTAGAAGATGAACTCATCAAGTAAAAATATGACTTACCTAGTAAGAAAAAAATAAACTTGTATCAAGCTCATCGTAACAGTTTTTAAGTTTCTATTTCATAAGCGGTGCGTGATACCGAGTAATCCACACGATCGAAGGAACGATTTACGTTCCAGTGTGTTTCTAGTTTTGATTAGAATGCTATCCATACGTGTTTTGAGTGTAGTTTCTGATTCAGATCGTGTGTTAATTAATTCTTCAGTATCTTACTGATCTATTCTTAGACCGTCTGCAATTTTTATAATACTGTCTGAGTATTTTTAATGAAAGATACAGAAAACATTTCAAGTGATAAAAGTATAAGCAAACTAAATACTAAATAAACAATAATAACACCCAAAGCCGTATCTAGGAGATCCAGAAACTACGAAGACCATGGTCTCACAACACCCAGACGCAAAACGAGTATGACTATGTACTTTGCTTTATGTATGTGTGATGGATGTAGCTAAAGCTACGCAATACTTTACCACAACTAGGGCGAGTGGGATGGGTTGGTTGGAAGCTTAACTACCGATAGATTTAGCTGCATCTGCAATACTACGTGATGCAACAGTATTACAGTATTATTACAAACATTAAATAAAACCATTTTAATATCAATCTTACCCTTCCTATATGCATAAAATTCAGTTTTTCAATAATACCATCGTATAGGCATTAAAAAGAAGCATATTATAACCTTTACATTAAAACCTGTTTCGGTTCAAATGTCATAGGGAACCATCATTAACGACGCCGCGGTAAAACCACTATCAAACCTAGCTTGATTATTCATCAAATTGACCTTCAGTTCTCGTTTACATAAACCTACAGATTATTACAATATTAACATTTTTGATAGCATTGTTACTGTGTTCGCGAAGGATGTTAGTAAAATTGTATTGTGAACAAAATGTACTTTTAATTATAATGTGTACATTATAATAAAATATATATTTAGTAACTTAAATCAATAACGCAAAAACTGTCTTTTGATGTGCAACTGCAACTGTTATCGGCAGCCGTGTCGCTTAACACCAGGTGAACGACTAGCTCGCTAAGTATTTATTCACACGATATTGACGATTCACCTTATGATCAGCTCATAAATTCTGTTCTTCAAGCTTTATGTTTTTTCTCAGTGCTACACGGCTGAAAGTTAATGGTCATATAACGTGAACTTTAATAATCCCTCAGAACCTTATCTTATGCTGCGGGTTGATTCCTCTATGGAGCTTTCACTCTGTTATGTAACTGGAACTAATTATAGATTTGTCCGTTTCAAAAAGCAATGAATGTGCATGGATTTTCAATTAAGAGCAAGCAGTTCTTCCATTGGTATCAAAGTTACGCGACCACCCCTTTGATGTGCAAAATTGATTGTAAAAAGCAATAGGTACCTAATTGTTATTTTATTCCCACAACTAGCTTTTGCCCGCGGCTTCGCACGCTTGTGTTATGTTATTTTTACGTTATAGTCTATAGATATAGATCATGCATTTCGTATCAAACAACAAAATCCACTAAATCTTTCGAAGCTGAGCACAGTAACCTGTATTAGCATAGGTATATGTATAACGCAAGTATAGCCGTGAGTGGAAGCTATTTAAGCCATTACCTAAAATTAAATTTGAGTCAAATATAGATTTATAACAGTGAAAGAAGTTTCAAACAAAAAACTACAATTTTATAAGTACCTCTTCATATTACAACAAAAAGAAATCATCATCACTTCACTCAGGTCTTTAACAGAAGTTTCAGTAAGTTTTGTTTAGGTAGTAGTTATCTAAGCAGGCAGGTACAGTTTAGAAAAATATGGAAGAATCACACACGATGATCCTGTTTTGCTCAGTTTTACATAATTATTATCCGCGCGCTTTTTGTTCCATTTACCACATTTTTTTTATCTTCTTAAGTTTGGTTCCATACGAATTGAGTACCTAACTACCTACACATAGCCAGTGTCAATAATAAGTTTATAAATTGCTGGAGATATGCATTTACCTGTACGACGCGTACATAATTAATTTTCTTAATACTAATTAGGAATTACAAATACTAAACCACCACTCCTTAAAGAATCGACAGTTATAATTATTATTATGTCCACTATTTTCCACGCTGTCCCAACATACCTACCTAGTGATGAAAGTGAGGAAGTAGGTTAAATCGTCATTACATAATTATTACTAACACCCAAAGTTACTTATCTACTATAATTATAACCTTCTTGAAGTAACCGAGTAATCAATCATTTTCTGCTCCCGTGGTTTATTTAAAAGCCCACAGATCTAAATTATTTTAACTATTAAAAACTTATTTCAACATGCAAGAAGAAGAAGAACAAATCAAAAACGAACGAACGTTACGCGCCATGTTGTTAATTCGAGGATACAATTTTATTGCCATAATGAATACCTACATATTAATTATTATATCTAAGTACCTACCCTTATTAAACATTTTTCATCAAATATTTCGTATCATTGGCTAAATACAAATAATAGCACCTCCGGCTTACTTTAATGCCAAAATAAAAAAGGTTTAAAATGCGTAGAAATGATCAGGGTATATAACTTAAGTGGCTATAAGTACTACAGGGGGTCTAGCAAAGATACCAACCACTAACGCTAACGCCAAACGCTAACTCCAAAACTGTATTGAAATGACATTAGCTGTGGAAAAGTAAGCGATTTCCGAAATGTCATCCTAGTACATTTTGGAGTTAGCGTTTGGCGTTAGCGTTAGTGGTTGGTTTTTTTGCTAGACCCCCAGGTACCTTAAAACTTCCTTGGGAATGATCAAGAATGTAGCAGTAGCGCAAAAATAATTTTATCTACCTAATTAGAATGGTAACGTGTAGTAAGTTCATGTAAATAATACATTTTACCAGATCGCCAATAAAGAACATTACTCCCGCCAAAACCCTATAAATCGAAAACTTGAATAAAAATGTAAACTTCAATATTGGCTAAGTATGATAATCGTGTGAAGCCTTATGAATAATTATAAAAAGTCTAAGTACCTACCCTTTTAAACAGTTTTCATAAAATACTTCCTATTTATTTATTTATTTATTTATTTATTTCATCATAGGAAAACTTACAGCCAAATAAACAATAGAAAGTAACATAATTATAGAAAATAAACTAGGCCAATTACAAGTTTCCACCTATAGAAAAAACATATACAAGAAATCCGTAGTAGATAGAGAAGTCAACATGGAGCAGATAAATAAACCTACCGATAATGTAATTAAATGAAACAATACATCTAAGTTTGAGAACCGAAGAAATCTGCTGCCAGTTTTTGCCTTATAGAACGCACCCCATCAAAGAAAACGTCAAAATTACTATTAGTCTTTAAATGGTCATTAAGAAATGAAGATGTTCTCCAGAAGAAAGTATTTTGCTTGTAATTTGTCCTGGCTAACGGAACAGAAAGAAGTGGCGTATGGCGTGAATTAAATGTTGGAGTACGAAGGGAAATTTTGTTAAGTAACTCAGAACTATCTACTTTATTATTTAAGATATTCAAATAGTATGTCACATCTGCTATAGTCCGCCTTGTTTTAAGTGGCAGAAAATGATGCCGTCTACAGCGCTGCTCATAACTGATGTCAAATGTTTTTGAGCGAAATTGCAAAAATTTTAGAAATTTCCGCTGTACTCTTTCGATGCGCAAAATATGGCACTCATAGTGTGGATTCCACACCTGAGAGCAGTACTCTAGGATACATTGGCTAAATACAAATTTTGTCTAATGCCAAAATAAAAAAGGGTTTACAATGCGTGGCAAAAGCTAGGGTCAATAGGCACAGATTACTGAATATGTTACTACTAAAGGTTAAGCTATAGGTACTATAAATACAATTTTAAATACTTATTTCGAATGGTAACGCGTAGTAGATTTTTAAAAACTATACACTAATACATAATACCAGATCGCCAATAAAGAATTTTGCCCTCTCCAGAACCCAATAAATCGAAAACATGAATAATAATTTATTTATGTTTCAATATTGGCTAAATATGATATCGCGTGAAGCCTTATAAAAAAAGTCTAAGAAGTTTTTAGTTTTCGAAATTCCTTGTTCTGCGTGTCGTGCTCATATTCAAGAAGGTTCTCATACCTATCCTCTATTTTAGTTTGGACCATAGATTAACGAAAAAACTGATCTATATGTAAATACATATGATATTTTTGGGTATAGGTACTTACATAATGAACACAATGTTTTTCTCTAATCTGCATTGCATCGAGCGCAGACGAAGTTATCGCGCGTTGTATTTCGCCGTAGCTCGAAAAGTGTGATACACTGCCGGTAATGCAGGCGCACCAATTGTTATTTACTGTTGTAAAACATGCATTAAATTACTTCCTTATTGCTTAGTGCAGTGCGGATTGTTCAGAATGAAATACAAAAATATAGGAGTTCCGTACTCAAAGAGTAAATCCTTATTACTAAACCTCCGCTGTCCGTCTGTCTGTCGGTCTGTCCACCAGGATGTACTCATGAATTGTGATAGTTAGACTGTTGAATTTTTCACAGATGAGATATTTCTGTTGCCACTATAATAACCGTGGTCCGTATTCAAAGGGACAGATAAACAGACAAATAAAAAAAATTGGTTTTACTTCATATTGATAAGGAATTATAAATTAAAACTATTACAATTTATTTTTGTAATCACAAATAACACTCTCACAGTTTGTAAAACATATTTATTCGCCGACATGCAATATAACGCTACTGCTTCCTCCATTTTATTTAGCCCACGTCGGTCGCGCAGCAGGCAAACAAATTGACTGCGTGTCCAGGTTGGGGCGCTACAAAAACATCGAGGATAGTCAACAGAGATGTTTTTGCGCACCAACTCAACAGCGAAGGTTCGGGCGTATATGAAGACGTGCCATAATAGTAACAGAGTTTTTTTCTTTAATCTGTGCATCCGGATAAACCCGAGATAAATTACCGTCAGTAGCAGTGTAAAATTTTTTTTTTCATCTATGGTTAGTAGCCAAAATATAACTTACCTTTTGACACTGGCTAAATACCTACACTATGTGTGGAGCCAAAATATAAGACAAAAACTTACCTTGAGGCCTTGAAGCGGCCATCTTGTTAAAATCCCGTTCCGTTTCATAATGAAATCTTAATAATTTTCACCAAAAAAAAATTAACGATATATAAAATTTAATATATCCTATGTTTTGCGCTGGGTTTTTTTAAGCTTATTAGTGAAAACAGCATGAAAATCCGTTCAGTATTTTCGGACTTGTGCCGTAACAAACAAACAGACAAAATGTCTAAAAAGTAGCTTAACGTGATCAGCGAAAAATTTCAAGCCAACCTGTGTAATTTTTTTTTCGATATCTTGCATTTACAGATTTCTTTATCTCTACAGTTTTATTATATGCATAGATAGTTGTCATAACAATGTTCTCGTATTTATGACAACTCATTTCAATTTTATAGCCATTGATTTTTTTTCAAGGCTCAATCAGTCTGGATGGGCCGGTCGAGATTACACAATAATTTAGGTAGATCTAGGTTCTAGTCTAGGTGCCTACGTTTCTTGTTATGATAATTTTGCGTATATTTGATGATACAAGGCGCCACAACATAGTGGTCTTTCCACTTTATTTTTATGTTTTCGAAAGAATTCTTGTTACATCCTGATTTAGTCACAAAACAAACAACGTAAATGTTTTCACTGTATATTTTATTATTAAAATCATCCACAATTTTAAGCCTCGCATGTGTCTTTCATTTCAACGTGTTCGCGTTCCGAATTATGTTTGAATTGTTAACGAGCCCTTAAGCGTTTGTGTTTGTGGTACTGTTTGTTACGAACTTCACCTACAAATCCCATAACACACACACGTTACACGTGTTTTGTAATATTCCTGTAATGAGTTTTCTATTTCCATGGCATGTTTTTCTTCAACTATAATGTCTTTATAAAGGTTTAGGTTATTGCTCTAGTTTACTCAATAACTCCGCAGAAATATTTGCCATCCCACTCCTACACGATATTTCTCTTCACAATAAACTTCTATTTAAATATATAAGTTTGTGCAATCAATATTTGATCTTAGAAAAAACTCTATAGCCCGTTCCTAGAACGGCGCTCAGTCACATATCAGTGCCGAAGTCGAGATTTCATTCACATAATAGGACTTGACACTATTAAATAGGTAGATTTCAGAAAGTATGTCGAATACTAATTCAAATTAATCGCATAAATCAAACATCAATTTTAAGGCAATTACGCTAATGACGAATAATAACCGCCGAACATAATGGACCAAGTAATTGCATAGTAACTACCACCATTTTAATTAAGTCTACCAGCCAAATACTCATAAAATGCATAGTATATTAGGAAAAAGGTATATGAACTTACTAAAATGTTCGAGAGTTTCTCTCGAGTCTCTCGAGTCCTCATATACTGGCGGACTCAAACAATATTCTGAGCTCTACCCTAGACTCTAGGTCTAGACTTGGGCGATGGTGTATATTTGGAACCAGGCTGGCCAGGCAGGCCTGCATGTTAGCTGCTGTATTGACATTTGAATCCTTGCAAATATTAACCTAGAATCAGGTTCTAGATTAATATTTGCAAGGATTCAAATGTCAATACAGAACTGTTCTACTATCATGCATTTTTTTTCTTAGCCAGCTAACCAAATTCTATATTTACTTACATAATCTATTAAGTAGATCTTCTAGAAGAAGCAATTAACTGCAAAAGCTGTGGAATGCGAAACTATGCTTATCTGTCATCATAAATTGCCGGCATAACTAAAATGTTCAGTGATTATTTCCTTCATCATTATTAAAAGCCGAGACAAAAAGTTGTACCAACTAGCTGAGAGCAAACAAACACATAGTGTTGTTCACTTTTATTTTCGTAGCGGTGACATCACTCTCCTAGCCAATGATGCAAGGAGCCTTGACGCCGTATTGGGAGATTGCATCCCTACCGATATCCATATTGACACAATAAAAACTAAAATGGCCTCAGGGGCCTCAAAATTCTGACACTAGACTTCGATTGACACTTGCGTACACGAGAAGGGGAAGAGACACTTTGATAATGTAAGTATGATTTATAATACTCAAAATATTAGACAGTAAAGCAGCACCAAAATCTAGTCAAAGTAGTTTTATGCGAGCAATGCAACTTTTGAAAATAGAGAAGGAATACATGTGATCAATTTTTATTACATTTGGTGAAATCGCGAGAATATTTATATTGATGGGGTCCCTTTTATGATAGATGCGAGCGATTTAAGGTAAGTATTTGAATTAGAAACGAATATAAACTTTGTTAGTAAGCGAACTAATCATTTAAGTTGTTCGTGCTCAAAAAATACTTGGGAACCTTTTAAAAGTGTAAATATTCAGGTCATGTTCTCTAAGCTTGAAGTTACAACGGTAATGTAGAGCTCTCTCCACATGCACCTACCAATCCAATACCCAGGTAGTCTTGGTACCTACTTGCAAAAACACACAACAACTATGTAAGTAATACTAGGACAAATTATTGGCTATTATTGTAACCAGAACTATTACATCGCGTCTGAGAGATTTATCAACGGTTTCAAACATCGTTCCTATCGTAATCCGGATAATTTTTCAAAGGCGCGTCTAGCATTAATCACCTCTGTAAAACAAAGGAAATATACTTTGTAAAATACAGTGGTGAATAAAATCTTTTTGTGGAAATCAGATTTATATAAAGCTTGAAAATTTCAGTTCTCGGGAGTTCTTAGTTGATTTGAGGGACTTGAATTTCGTTTCCAATTTTTGCGTCGAAAGTGTCTGTTTTGAAAAAGCTTTTGATGGTTCCTATCCTTTGCTTTAACTCAAATTACTTAAGTACAACGTACCTAGTCACCTAGTCAGTATATGATTATTGACAAACTATGCAGCTGCAAAAAGTTACTTAACCTTGGAATAAGTTCCATAAGTAAGTATTTAACATTGATTAATTCAAGCCTCTTTTGTATTCGTAATATGGAAATAATCACATAAATGCTGAAAACATGTGATAATTAAAACAGGGCTAAGAAACACATGCGTAGACATCTCAAAAGGCAACAAAAAAAAATTTTCCTTTCAAAAATCAAATCTTTCTCTCCTTCAATCTCCACGACTATTACGACGCGGCTACATCTGTACGTTGAATATAAAAAAAGAATTCCGGTGTACAGCCAGTAACTGGATGCTCTGACCGGTCTGAAGACAAAAGCTAGTATGAAAATCCGGAAACCCGGACCGGCGGCATCTCTCCCTGGCCTTCTGAGTTCGCGAATATTTCCAGGTCATTGACGCTGAATAAAAAAAACTATTAATAAAGCGGACGTAAATAATTGAAATCGGCACATAAAACACGCAACTTGTAAAAATGTAGCGCGTATAAATAGACGTAGGCGAAGCAGCGAGCGTTTGATCGCTACTCCTCAATTTATTTATTTTGTTGTAATGGACATAGTAGTCTGCCAACTATATCGAAAATATGTGGTGAAATTTTAACAGTCCTAACAACAAAACAAATCTCATGGAAAATACCAGTACCAATAGGACAGAGGTTTGCATGAAGTGATTCATGCCTGTAATTGATGAACTCTAAAATCGCAAAATATAATAATACATTTATGGGTAGTACATGATTTAGTAGCAACCAAATGAATGACCAAGTGTCACAAAGTTTAGGGGACAATTAATCAGAAAATCTGTGGTAACGAAATTACCCAAAACAACTACCTATCATCACATCGTACATCAATGCATGCATACGCCATTCATAAATTACAGTAAAAACATGACACAAAAACTACTTTACTTATTTCTTATACCAAATTATTACTTTCGACAATTCGACACACTATTTCGTATGACAACTGGAGCGTAAAACCACCTAAGGAGATGTCAAAGTAATTTCAGAAATTAGGATACACCCTAAATGACGAAACAGCGTCATGGCCTGTATTCAAATTGGATTGTATCGTCCCCGTCACGTGCCCCTCTCGGATGGAATTGTAAATCGATCGATTATTCAGGGCTGAATTTATTTTGAAGGCGTTAGCTATTTGGCTCAATAAATGTAAAAATAAATTTGTGAACATGAAGCATAATTATTTTGTTGACCATTTAAGTTAACATATTGTTTTTTTTTTTCGGTGAATGCTTGCAAATCCTGCGCCGTCAAAGACACTCACGTACAGAAGTCCTAGAAGATCAGTAGGTACTCCAGATCATTAACAGAACTCCCACCTCGATTCCCTAATTTCCAGTCTGTCAATTTCCCTCGTATTTCCACGAAGGCCTACTGTAATAATTTAATGTTAACCCACGTTAAGCCACGCGCCACGTGTAGCGTAACTGCCATTGCGACGCCACGCCACGCGCCATCGCGCCACCTCGCGCTTTGGATACGAACGACCCATTACATCCAATCCAACTACACAAATACAGTATTCACTTAGCAGCCACAGTTCCAAGCTCAGACAGGTTCATAATAATTTAATCTATACCTTAGTGTGCCGCCGCCGCCGTCTGTTACTTTTTCACTAACAACTAGTTAGTAGTTGTCATACTACTCTTTAGTTGCCTCATGTTTGATTAGTTCGTTCAATACCGCGATACCTGACTACTTTCTCAGTCTATTTTAAAAATGGAACGCGTTGTAACGAGTGGTTATTAGTAGCAGAACAACGTTTTAAAATAACAATAAAGTCATTAACAAACTACGCTCAAGGACTGCCACTCGTCGCGCAACACTTATAGGGTTGGCAATGAGATTACTCATATTTGCGTACCTATTGACCTATTTTATAAAATTCTGGAGATATGTGAATTTTTTTAGGAAATATACGAATGGTGATATAAATGTCCTAGATTTGCGTATACCCATGGCGTAATCTCTTTGCCATCTATCGAACGCAAACCAGAACAATAAAATAAATAAATAGGTCTGATAATTTGATACTCAATAGTTCAATCCATCAGACCTTTATGGTAGTAAGTATTCCAGACTATGAGTGAAGCAGATTCAACAGAAACAAAGCGAAAGCGATAGAATTGGAAACCCTAACTGCCCAGCCAACCAACGCTACCCAGTGTAGTGATGTGACGCAACGCAACTACTCGATACGATGAGTTAATCGCGTACTATGAGCGGAATTAAACGCTCACGTTGCTCACAGTGTACTGCGTCTTCATGCTGAATGTCAAATCAATTTTATTAATGCAATTAATATTGCTACTACTGTTGACAATAAAATAGCACAAAGCAAAACAAATCGCGCTGCTATCTGACAAGAAAACTTGCAATTATCACTGACACTTAGACTGAATGACCGTATACAAAATAGCTGACAGTTACGCCCAAAACATTCTATACAAATAAGCTGACACAGTTTTAGGGTTATCTGATGTGAATGGCTCACACAAAATTGAGAACGACTTTGCGCTTGATTTTATTGGGATTGTTCGCATCGCATTTGTAGCATGTACATCTTATTAGTCTTACATAGAATAAAGATATATATTGGTGTAAATTATATATTTTCCAGCAGCAATATTAGCGTAGTGCTCAAAGCAAAACAACCGTATTTTTAAATACGCTATATTCTAAGACTTATACATTACATTGGCTATTTTTTGCCAGGACCTGTCTGACTATGTAGAGAAAAGAAAACTTCAAAGGATAATTTCTCAAATTGCTATTCATGACATTACTTCGCTGAACCCATCAATCAGGTAAGATCTTATAACAATTCCTCCTTTTCATTCCCTAACCATTTCTCCAATTCTTTTGACACATGTTACCATGAAATGACACAAGATAGATCCATTCCAATTCCCTTTTGTAGTCGTCTCTGTCGAAAATATATTATTTCTTAAAAACCCACTGATTTTCATCCAAATTTACGATTGAGTAAATTCGCTTTTTAACAAAATATCCCTAACAATACGAGTAGTATCAAATGACACAGTGACTAGTTAGTCTGGTTCATTAAACTGATAGATTAGCCGGATCTTCATCAAGCGCGCGTGCTTTGCTTAGCAAAGTAATTTTTTAGGCCTCCCACACATCCAAACTTTTTATGGTTGCCCAGGTCAAGGATGTAAGCTATAATTTTAGACAGGCAATAAATGACTGGCAATTTGTTGTCGCTTTCACTTTCGGATGGTTATGAAGGTAATTGTGCAGTGCTACATTCATCATCATCAGAAGCATTATGTACAAGTAGGTTTTTTAATTAACAGCAATTCCACTAGAAACTAGAGCTTATATAAATTTTAATGAACTTTATAAACTGTTCCAAACTATAACTATTATTTCAAGTCAGTTCAGTACTGCTGTTAGTAAACTTACCAGCGATAGTAATTGTTACAACAGAAGTGTTAGTCACCGCAATACCTCAAAACTTAACAACTTGTTGAGTCAAACAATTTGTTGTACAAAATGTGATTGTGAATAATGAGAGTCGGTAACGCGGACTTGTTCTAATGAAACTAATGGCTGCAACGTGGAACATTTAGTTAGAAACAAATTACCGTGCGTGACTCTGCACGGCACAGCACTAGGTACGATACAAAACAACAATAATATGAAAAGTAAACCCACTCATCTTTCCACCTCGATTACTACATCATTTTCACTATATCTATCTAGAACTAACCCCCTTATTAATAAATACTGCATAACAGTGGAAAAACTACCAACTACCAACCAACTCTGTGTTTTCTCTTGTTTTATCATTTTCCATTTCAAATTCCACAGAAGCAAGCCCAAAATAAGTATTCATTCGCAACTCAAGTAAGCTTAGAGTTTACTCTAGCTAGACAGAGTAGTGTTTGATTGACCTGATTTCGCAGTTAAATGCACATTAAAATGCATATCCAATAGCTCTGCAAATAATTTATCACTCAATCTCGAGAAACCAAATGAAACAGTTTCAGGGCATTTTGATATTTCAAGTCATATGAACTTTTAACAGACGCCCTCTGGTCTGTGTAACCTATTTAACATTGCTCAAACCCTTTTAAGAGTTCCATTCCTTTGTTTAACGTCCCCATTTAACGTGGCAGGCAGCTTTTTATGCGTCAGCTCTCTGGACGAATTCACTAAAATTTTCAAATAATACTGCGCTGGTTAATTTTGCTGTTAGATGGTTGTGTTGTATATCGACAATCAATGCCAATGATAACTATCACTTACATACACACAGGCTTCCATCTCCGTCCGACCGTAAATTATGTTTGCGTTGCTTACGTCATAGACAGACATTTTAATAGCTGATACCATTAATCTAACGCTCACGAAATCTCGGATTTTGAAGCCGTTTGTACGTTAGGATATAACCACAAAAATGTTAATTTTATAACCGTGAGACGATTTTCTCTCCAGCTGTTAATCGTCCATCAGAGTCAATATCATCAGATGTCGGTGAGCTATTTCGAGGCACCCGTGTCGGTAACCTAAATTTTTATTACAAAACGCCATCCTCAATTTGGCACGGGAGTTACACCAGGACAGAATAATTAATATCACTTGATGAGCCGAGGCGCGAGTCATTCCTATTTTTGCCAAGTTAATGGTGGATTTTACAGCGGCACCTTTATTGAAATTGTATATCCTACTCCTACTTTCATTTCCATATTAAGTACCAATGAAAATACGATTTCGGATAGGTTAAGTTTATCGCCAAATTACGACAAAAAATAACAAATGCAATGTCAGCTCTGGGAAATTTACCAATTTAAAAATTCTAAAAGCGGAACGAAAAGTTATTTGCAAAGCATAATAAAATCAAATGAACCTAATTAGCTAATGGTTTCAATACGATTCGAATGGCGTAAATTGAGTGTTTGATACAGTACTTACTGCCACCTTTTTTTAAATATTTTTAGAAACCGCCATTTTCTTATAAACTAAGTGTATCAGGTTGTGCAAATGAAAGATCGTTAGTCGGAGACCTTGACACGCCTCGCAAAGTCTCGTAAGTTGGATTAACATGATGTAAGCACGAATAGGCGACGCTAGTGGCAGCTTAGACTGGTGCGGCCCCGAAACTTTTGAAGCGTTAGCATGAGCTGTTGGTCCCGCAGTGCGACAATGCGCAAAGATGATGACGATGATATCGTTTGCTCAATCTCTAGTACCAGTATCACGCAATGTGACGAGAACCTTTTAGCCTTTAGTTAAATAAAGTTTAGCTTCTACAATATACGTAAAATATAGAAAGTCGCAACGCAATGCGATACAACTTGACAAGGTTAGGAAAACGACCAAGATCAGTTATTCCACGTCAAAGCTCAATAGCACGTGGAAGGAAACGACGACGAATTCTTGTGAAAATAGTTGATTAAAGAAGTCCTTGATCTCCGGCTTTGTTCTTTAGCAATTTGTAGTTTTAGGGCGTTTTCTCGCTGAAATCCACATAATATAATTGTGATTTAACCGCACAGCTAATAATAGAGAAATAAGTTTGAAAACGCGGTCTTTTACGCATCAGTTTCGCTTTCGAGTTCAGTGGTTTCAGGGCGTTATGCAGCTATTTCAGGGCACGGCCGTGCCCCCGTCCTAGGGATAATACACAAGCTCATAACTAAAATGCTCGACGTGAAGACAATACGACGACAGGGGAAATACAAAAAGCGGCGAATTTCTTGTTTGCGAATGTAAATACGCCCCAACCAACCCCGGGGAATGCCTTTCTTGCAGGCAGATAATGAACACTGTCGTGAGATTTTGTGATTTTTTTACTACGGACGGAATGTTACCCTAATTTAAATGATAACTGGTTTTATTAGTCTTATTTAAATGTCGCTCTGTTAATGCTTTCTTTTTAGTGACATAACGTGAAAAATACAGAATTGTGTTCTAACTATAAGATCTATGAGAACTTTTTACGGTCGCGAAACCCGACATAGAAGCTATGGCACTTGATTTATTAAACCGCGCGGCTTTGTAAGCGAAAACTTGCTATTCGCAAATCAGGTCAACCATTTTTGCGGACGCGCGAATGAAGACTTTTGTCAGTAAAATTAGTAAGTAACATAAGCCGTTATTCAGTTTTACTATGTTTTTATAGCTAGGTGAGCGTTTGAAGCGGCTCATTAGGTGAATCGTTTAGGTTTTATAGCCCTGAGTGCGGGCTCCGACTTCCGTCACAGTTTGTTTTGGCCGGGAGTACTGTTTACTGCTCCACCGCGGTGTCATTTACTACCCTTTACTCTATCGCAATGTTGGATACTTTTAGATATCTCGTGGCATTCGTGGCGTGTATCACTAGGGCGGTAAATCAAGGATAAAATATATCAATGAGAGTTAGGTAGTCAAAACGTTATCTCCACCTACCTACATATACACAATTTCATTTCTTATCAATGCCATTTGTAATTTCATTTCTTATCAATGCCATTTGTAACTGTTTTCACGGCGTATTAGGTTCATTTTTAAACGATCTCAAAATGTTTGCAGCAGTAGCTTATTTAACAGGAACAAGTTCAGTAAAACCTCCAGATAACATAACTCAGATTGCATACTGCTTCTTTATTGGCACTGCTTCTGTTTGTAAAGAAAGAAAGAAAGAAACACTTTATTTGCACAAACTGTACACAACAACAAATAACAATAATAAGTATGCTAAGCAAATAAAACATAGAAAAACGGAACCTCCTAATAACAAAACTTGCACATAACATAACCTACCTATACCTTAGTTTGTGCTTCCGTGTGCGAACATTGCTACTGTGTACAGTGCTGTACAAAATGGTCTGAGCTCAGCATGTGCCATGGACGAATCCAGGGCGCTGATTTTCAGCCCAGACCTTGAGTGACGAAGACACTAATAATAACTAAATAGCAATAACAGGTGGTGATTATAAATTTAATTAAAATAATAATCAGAGTTCCCTAACCAAAAAAAAATAATTAGACAGATAAAGTGAGTTGCATATAAGTAGTACTAGCAGTTTAACTATCTGGAAAAATAATATAAACTTGTAGGTAGCTGACAACAATAAGAAAAGGAATTTGAATAAATTACATAATAATAAAATATAATAATAAAGATTAATAATAAAACCCACACGGCCGGCATAAGTATTATTATTATTGTGGGGGGTTAATTGTATTCGATTTATTAGAGCAACGAAACATTAATAAAAAATAAAATAAAATAAGAAAAAAATAAGTAGTATACAAATATTAATTTTAAAGGAACGTAAATAACTATTATTAATATATAAGGAAATATTATATACTAGTAAAAAAGGAAAAAATTATATGGAGAGTAGCTTCTGTTGTTGTAAAATAGTGCTTGAACTTTATTCTAAAACTAAATTTTGTGTTGGAATTTCGTATGGGTGGGGGAAGGGAGTTCCAGCACTTCGTGGCACAAAAACGAAAACTGCCACGAAATGCAGCTGTGCCGTGCCGTGCAGTACGCAATAGGAACGAGCATGTCCTTATAGCATATTTTTTGTGGTCACTGGCCCATATGAATTTGGAAAACAGATATTTCGGCTGCTGAAACTTAACCACTCCAAACATTAAAGTAGCCAGATGAAGATCCCTCCTGTGCTTCATGTTCAAAATGTTATTACGGTTCAAGAAGGGAGTCACATGGCTGCGCGGCGGTATGTGGAAGCAAAACCGAGCGCACGCATTTTGCACTCTTTGAATAAGTCGCGAGGTTTTGGAAAAAAGACAGGGGCTATAAACAGAGTCCACATAATTAAACTTAGAAAGCACGAGCGAGTCAACAAGAGAAATTCGAATGTCTGTACTTAAATATTTCCGAATTTTGTATAAAACTTTTAGGCGATAAAAACAATTCTTGACGGATTCGGATATGTGATGCTCAAATTTTAGCTGCTCGTCGAATATGAGACCTAGATTTCGAGCTTCGGTGACTCGCTCGATTGCTTCTCCATCTATCAGCAACTGAGGATTCTGCAGGGCTATTTGATTCACTTGAAGTTTAGACCCTATAATCATAAATTTTGTCTTTGTGGCATTTAACAATAATGAATTCGATATAGCCCACGTCTGGATCCGCTCCAGATCTTCGTTCAATTTAGCCACTGCTGTTTGCAAGTCCTCCGGTTTAAACGATAAATACAATTGTATGTCGTCGGCGTATATATGAAACTTAGCATGGCGGATGCTACTAGTTATATCTGCACTATACAAAATGAAAAGTAACGGACCCAAAATTGAACCCTGTGGTACACCTCTAATTACCTCACGCTTTTCCGAACGAAGAGTCTCTCCATTGTCTTTTTTTAATTCAACAAGCTGTGCACGATTACTCAAATAAGAATCAAACCATCTGACTACGCTAGAATCAAAGCCATAAAAGTTTAACTTAGCTAGTAAAATAGATATATTAATGGAATCAAATGCACGTGAAAAATCTAACAAAATTAAAATAGTACCCATACCGACATCCTGTGCTGCAAGTATATTGTCAGTAACGTCCAATAACGTCGTATTAGTTCCTCTAGCCTTACGAAAACCTGATTGCATTTCTGGTAAAATGTTATTTTCTTCCAAATATTTAGTAACTTGAGAACAAACCACTTTTTCAAGAACCTTAGAAAGGCACGGTAACAGACTAATAGATCGCAATTCTTTGATATCCTGTGGGGTAGAAATTTTGGGTATGGGTTTAACGACTGCAGTTTTCCAGGCTGTTGGAAATATTGCAGTGGTAATAGATTTATTTATTATCGCTGTTATGGTGTCCAAACATTGGGGCAGCATAAGGGTGATCATTTCCAGAGAGATTTCATCTATGCCTAGAGCATTTGTTTTAATTTCCCTTATGAATTTTAACACAATTAGAGAGTTTGTGGGTTTGAAGGAGAATCTACAATTACCAAACTTATGAAATTCGAAAAACGTCAAGGAGGACATGCTGACAACTATAGTACCAGGAATATTCAAAAAATGGTTATTTATTGCATTAGGATCATCAAATTGCGGTGGTAATTCCACAGACTTCGGCGGCAACACCTTAGCTTTCAAATTTTTCCACAACAGCTTTGGGTTTTTAATATGTCGATTAATATTGTGTTTAAAAAAAGCTTTGTTTTCATTATGCAATCCCAAAGACACTTGGTTTTTTAGGTCTTTATAATAAAGCTTATGGCTTTGTAATTGAGTTTCACGATATCTAGCAAGCGACGCGTCACGAAGACGCATCATCATTTTAATGTTATCTGTCAACCATGGACTAGGCAGTTCTTTGATTACTATAGACTTACAAGGTGCATGCAAGCCAAAAATTAATTTTATTACGTCGGTAAATGCTTCAACCATGCCGTCTAAATGATCTATTGAATTAATAAGGTCCCATCTAATAAAATCTATATCATTTGTAAACAAATCTATACAGATGTCTTTAAAAGGTCTGAAGGTTATACACCTAGGCGCTACTTGAGGCTTTTTAAATATGAATTCGCATGAAATAAATGCATGACCAATGTGGGAGCCTACGAGCTCCACACAAATACTTCGCGATCGTACGTTTGAACAGACCACGTCTATTAAAGTTTGGCTGCTATCAGTAAAATGGGTCGGTTTATCTATTATTTGATTTAATCCTGTGCAAGTCAAAAACTCCTTGAAATAAACAGTTTTCGGATCACTCACATTTAATAAATTGATGTTAAAATCTCCCACTAGGATAATATTATCATAATGAGAAAAAGACGTCACTGAATAAATCAAAGCATCCAAGAAAACGTTAACGTCCAACCAAGGAGGACGGTATGCAAGTTTGTGTGTATATTGTTTTGTAATGTCATTTATGTAGTGTAATGTTGTGTGTGTTATTGTCACGAATAAATGTATTTTCTTTCTTTCTTTCATACGCAACCACGTGGCGTTCGGAATATGTCGGAAACCCACTGCAGATCACCAGTTGACCCTTAGCCTAAGTTGAGTATTCCATGGTTGAAGTTGACCACCATTTGGTCTAGTGATGTTAACTTAATACTCATGTTGTGGCCGTAAGGTCAAAGCTATCAAAGACGTCAATGCTGGATCCGCTAGAATGATCTGTTATATGATAGCGATGGTGGCAGATAAGATGCTGGAAAACCTGCCTGTCTCCACCACTTCACCTCTCCGGTGAATCAGGAATACGCCATAGACCAATGTCCAAGTAGCAACTACCTAGTAGGTAAAAGTTTTTATTTCTGAGTTAAGTTCTAAGTAAAATTTTTCAGATAAAGCAAGAATACTATGTTTCATAGAAAGCGGTGATGATGGCTCAGGTACTGGGGTAGGTATTGAGGTCGACTTGCAATCTGCAGGTTATGAATTTGAATTCTGCAATAAGCTTGAATCTTAAGATATTTGTACTTGTCTTTGGTAAAGCATAAACCTTTTCAAAGAAAGTTTAGTTCGCGCATCATTCAGTGTTTGTCATTTGGCCGGCAAAATAAATGACTGGCTTCATCCATACAAAATTGCAAACGTTTCTAATATGAGCATCATTTGTGTACTAGTTCAGTAGTATACACGCAAGCAGTATGTCAATCCTTTGGCAGAATTGGAATTACACAATTTACGACGGGCGATGAGGCTGGACGGTCGTAAGGTTTGTGTTGGCATCGGGTCTAAAGTTTTATGATCCCCGCTTAGGAGTCATCGTTGTCATTCACAGATACCCTTTAGTTTATTACTGCTTTATAAAATTCTAGGACAAAAATAATAATTTAAAAGAGCGCGGATATAAAATGTTATGGGCCCGGGTTTTTTTCTGTTCGATTCAGAATAGTACGATGGCAAATAACTTCTAATCGCGCTGTGTGAAATGTTCACACATATTTATTTATTTATTTAACCTGTTTTAAAAATAATTATGGCCATAATAATAGTAACACCTTATATGATTTCAGGCCTTATTTCGGTGTTTGCGCCATTCTATCTTATTCCATTGCATCTTCATTAACTTTCTCTGTTGTGGTAACTATAGTTTGTTTATACCGCACGAGTGGTATTTAGTATTTACCATCCATTTGTTTCTATCACGAGTTAAATTTTACGGCTTGGCTGGTTGTCATTTACAGCCGGCCGGCCGCCGCCACCGCCCGCCTACCGTTCCACTGCGAATGGCAACACGATCGATATTTGATACCTATAACCTGATATAGTGGGACATCACTAATGCTTAGTGTGCGTGATCGATATGGAATTGTCGATAAATTGATATGGCAGCACATCACTAGCGCTATCGGACGGCAATAATGGATCAGTTATTTGAGCATGATTTCATCATTTCGCATATTTAGTTGTGCTCACCCACACATGTTATGTATGACAATTAGATTAGATGTCATTTTAATTACTCTATTCTTGTTTATTGGTGTTCAATAAAGTATTATTGTATTGTATTGTATTGTATTGTTTGCAGACATAAAATATGAATTAACGATTTTTTAGGAATAATCCCAACGGCCCTGCTTTTGGCACAGGAATTAAGGATTAGTATCGCCCAGTGGAGGCGATTTTACCTGAGAGACCTACTTGTTTTATATTTGGAACATCTTGTTTTTAGCTGTTTAGTGTTTAAATAAATTATTCTGGAGTAGTAGAATAATTCACCTAAAAGGTCAGAGCTTCCACATAGATATTACACTACGTCCCTCCATCAATACCGACTGATTCAGCATAACGCAATTAACCTTAATTCGGTCTCTACATTTCCTGTTTCGCATCAGCAAATAACGTTTACATTTTATTACCGCTGTTTGTGTTTGCTAACTTGCTATGTAATGTCCCTAGAATCCCTATTATTTACCCAAGTCAATTTCAAGAAATGTCTGTATTATTGCATTATTAATTTCCGCGAGAAACTGATGGATTGCGAATTTTAGTTTTCAAGTAATTGAGTTGTTACTATGGTGAAGAGTTCTCTGTACCACTATTTCATCCTATCAATTGGCAGGGTTAATTATCTCAAAGATGCTGGTTGATTCGCTCCACGTATCGTATTTCCTAAGTGATGTTGTACATTTTCTGGCAGAAATATTTTTTTCCATCCGCCCAGTGCCTTAGTGGCAGATATTTTTCGCTGTGCCTGATTTCTAGTATCATACAAATCATAGAATAAGAAATGAAATGCTATCTATTCTTTTCCTAATGTAAGAATCTATTAGTTCAAATTATCTTGATGACAAATACTCATTTAATCACGTAGAGTATTGTAGAGGAACCTAGAGTCCTTTTAAACGATCATCGTAGATTAATCTATCTTCCATTCTTTCTTTGTTCAATCTCGTATTTAAAACAACTGAAACAGTATGAAAAAGCTTTCACATACCTGGATAAAAGTCGTGCGACTTGGACATCTTGACCCTTGCTCCAGTATCCTTTTGCAGCTGGGCGATGGTCTCACCGCCCTTGCCGATGATGGCGCCGGCGACCATTGACGGCACCAGCACTTTGAAGTGGTATGTCGGCTCCACGGCTGCGGAATAATGGGATGGTGAGATGGTGGCGATTGAAGGGAGGCGGAGTACTGTGGATTTAGAGCTGATGGGACTTCAGATCCTTATCGTAAAATAAATACTACTAACATAATTATGTACCTATGTTTATGTACCTGCGTTTCCTTCGATGTAAGAGACGCCGAAATATAGTAAGAGACCAAGTCAAGGCTTAGAAGGGGGCGGGTAATGTAATTCAATCAACGTTACAACTCCAGTCCCAAAGGATTCGTAAAATTTATCAAGCTTTTTATTACAGACGGTTGAAATCCCGCGGTTCATTGCAATTAAAACAGTCCATTCTGACGAGTAAACTCAATTTAATGTCAGTAACTAGATTGATGTCTAGAAACACGGTACTTTTTCCAGCCGATTGCTCCAGTCTAATGGGAAATCTTTAGGAACAATATAGCAGTACGTTACGTACGCAACCCTCGTGATTGGCAATATGTTACTACGGGTAATATATCAACATGAATTAGACCAATTCCCAGACCCTTCCTCAGGGCACATGCCGTATGATTAATATCTCCTCGATTAAGGACATTCCAGGGAGCTCGCAATATTCACCGGTAATTACATAGCAGATTTAAAGACCGGGATACAGGGATAAGCCGTGTTTTGTGCGGCTGCCATTACTGCGGGGGACATAAAGACAAAACGGGCGCGAGATTAAACACGGGATCAGGCCTTTTGTTCGGGGAACAGACAGCTAAGTCACAGTACTCCGCTTGTGTACATGTTGATGCTATGGGCTTGAATGAGATAGTTCAAGGTTCGTCACCATGATGTTTAATGGTGATCGTTGATTGAGTAGAGACCGAAAAACAAAAGCTGGTTTGAGTAAAGCTGTTGTTTGTCGGCTCCGGAAGTGCTACATGATGGAGTGCAGTTAAGTAATGTATGACCACACCTTCGGAGCTTGTGCTTGAAGTCGGTCGCGATGAGACGGTGCGCTCCAATAGCCAACATTCAAATAATTTTAATTACATTAACGAGCAGTAGTACCAACAGTCGCTTGGGCGTGTTTTGTATCGTGTTGGCACAGAGCATAATTCATTCGTACACGTGTTAAATCGTTTACGATCCATTTTAAAGGCGATACAGCTTATTTAATGTACGTGATCGTAGTTATCGTCATGCATTTAATTAAGAATGTGCTTTGCTAAACACGGATGGAGAAGTCGGCGAGTAAATAGTACTAGTGAATAATGAACACACTACCTTGAGCCTAAATCTATTGGACTAATTCGATCCTTTCAAATCCCAAATCCATAAATTTGCTTTGTGACGCTTCCGACCTCTTCCATCCTTCGGCTGGTGAATTCTAAACAAATAGCAAAACTTCAATATTTGTAAGCAAACTTCTATTAGAAGCGCGTTGTAGAGCACTTTATGTTCTATAACGGCCAAAACTATTTTGACCTCGATAAAAAGCGACCATTAATCAGAGTCCATATGTAACACAATCAACTTGACAACATAGAGGAGTCCCGCCCACTGGCAATGTGTTTCAATTGAGACAGCCCACTGGCGTCTGATGGCTCCGCGCTCCGCGCTCGGTGTCTCCACGCGACCTCATTTCGAACAGAGCGCGCCGGCTCACCTGCCGCCTGCCTCCGCTCTCTGCAGCTAGGCACCTCGACTCGAGAGCCGGTGACACCAATACACTTGCCCTTTGTGTTTCTGCTCCATTGAACTTGGCAGAAACACAACGTGGAGTTGACGTAAGTGCAATGTAACGAAAATCGACGGCAGGTTACAATGATGTGTTAGCCTTGCCGAATGCTTGGCAATGGAAGTGGGAAATTGCTTATGTACCCAACGTTCTTTAAAGTTATTTCAAGAATTGGTAACTATTTGACTACACGCACGATCGTTTCGTCTGCGCTATACGTTCTGAAAGTGAAAATTGTAGCAGAGATGAAAACGATAGTATAGGTAAGCATGTTCCAATTCCAAGCGTGTTAAAAATTGATTCCATTTGTCCTACTTAAGAAGTTGCCTTTAGAGATTGTCCTTTTTGCTCCAATAAAATTAAAAGAACGAAAAAAGCGGCTTTATCGGTCCGACAATAGAACGGCACACCTAATCTCGTCCACGATTACAATCGGGGTCCACTGTGAAATATTACTGCGGGGTGACACTGACAGACCCATTTTGTACTCCGACATTTGACAGCCACTTTGTGGGGTTTACTTAATCCCTAAGGCCCTCTTGCACGTTCTCGGTTTAAAATTATAACTGAATACCTAACCCAGAGCTAGTAATTCGAGTTAAGTTGGTAAACAGAAATATCCAGACATTTTCTCTTGCACGTTCGGAATATTGACAGGGGTTAAGCCCGTCACACACGTAGCAATAATATATATTCATATACCGTACTATAATATATATTATAGCAAGCTACCACACACGGAGACGATGCTATAATATATATTTTCCTTCATTTCATTGATGGTCGGCCTAGCATTTACACGTGTTTTGTAATAAAGGTTGATTTCAAAACACAGTAGGTAATTATGAATTCAACAAGAAGTGCATTGTTATTGGATTTACTTGATAGTTCTTCAGACGACCATTCCGATTAATATCACACACTCCTAATAAGGTGGATATAGTTTTTATGAAAAGTAGTTTATTTATAATTTGGCTAATTTAAATGACTTGTACCTGAGGTAGTATAAAAAGTGACCAGTCGCCAATCAGATATTTACATCGCCGATGCCTAGTCCCGAGTAGACTAAATGGCGATATATCGCCTAAATTGACCACACTGGTCGGGCGGAGGCGGCCCAGGGGGTCTAGCTAAGATTCCAAACGCTAACGCTATCGCCAAATTTTGCTTTTGGGATCGTTCGGGATCCCAAAAGTTTCGGGCTAACCCCAAAATGTACTGGAATGACATTTCGGAAATCGCTTACTTTTGTGGAAAAGTAAGCGATTAATGTCATTTCAATACATTTTTGGAGATAGCGTTAGCATTTGGGATCTTTGCTAGACCCCCAGGCAAAGCGGCAGGAATGGTAAGAGGGGAGAAGCGTCCGAGGAGCGCGTCGGATATGTTGAAACATGCTGTAGATTCAAAATATGTCTCGCTATACCATAATATATATTAATATACAATAATATAAAAATATACCATAATATATATTACGGTATAGGTTGGTCACAGAAATATATATTATAGCTGCGTGTGCGGTCCCTCGAGAATTTGTATAGAAAACATAAGGTAATATGTCTAGCTATAAATATATTAATATATATTATAGCTACGTGTGTGACGGGCTTTAAGTTGGTAAACCTCCGGCTCAATGCACAGAGTAAAACAAAATTACACCTGACTTATGTATTTGAAGTTGAAAGGTACAAGGTATACATATTCTATACTAACTGGAATAAGCTCATAGCATCGTAAATTATACAAAACTAAACTTTAATTTTAATGCCGTAAAATTTACATTAGACTATCGTGTTTGGAGAGAAACGTGGTCTGAGGAAGATAGTACGTTGCGTACCCATGGAGTAGTCTGTCTTTTTCTTATGCCTTATTATCGGAGGTAGTTAACCTGTTTTCATGGGAATACATGTAGGATTAAAAATCTGATAAAGTTTATGAACGGACAATCTAAATGTAAAAAAGGTGTGAGAGTTTATGAACGAAGGAAGAAAGAGAGACATGCAAGATGTGAATGGAAGACGTGAGAGTTTTTTTCTGCGGTGTTAATAATTAAAAATAGTTTTGTCGGAAAATATAGAAGACTTTGCTGCCTCAAGCCCCCCATCGTTTCATTTTCACGAGCACCAACCAGATTCTACATGCATAATAAACTCAACTTCGTAAATTCTCGATGAATGTAAAATAATGAAATTAGGTAAAATTGACTTACCTACTTACTTTTACTAAAACTGTACTAAAAAACAATACAGTAGTCAATCGCACAGAAATCATACTTTCTATGGGATAGCATAATACCGTTACTTCGTAAATTAATCAACTAAATTTTATCAGATTTAGTAAAATTAGAAGCTGTAGCATGCATGTACTAAACTGGGGGCGATCCATGTGGGGGCAACTGGGTATATACCACGTACCGGAGGAAGAGCTAGGCATGCCTTTAGCAGTCTATGTATGTAATGTACCTTTGTTGTTTGTATTCATAGCATAAACAGATCCTATGCTACACACGGTTCTTATGTGATTGAAGAGATGAAACTGCGGGCCTACTATTTTATTTTAAACTCATTCACAACTCGAGACACAAAAAAAAAGCTTCTCGAAAAACTTATCGTTTCTGTTCGAAGTGCTTGTTCCAGTTAGTATGGAATATAAGTACTATTATAGAACTTCTTGGAGAGGTATCAATAGAACATTTTCAGCCAGTGTCAATTTAAAACTTATAAAACGTACATACCTAAAGCCGCCTCTACATGCTTGATGTTTGCCACAAACACCTAGTACCCCAAACACCGACCACAAATTACTCAACACATACACTGCATCGACAGGATAGTCAAAAGTGCTAGGTATGGATGGGCAAAAATGGCAGGCGACGAGCGTGTTAGGGCTGCCAACATTTTTTTTCGGAGAAATATATAGCATCTTTTTAATATAATAAAAAACAAAAGATAAACAAATATATTATTTATCAAATATTCATTTTTATAAACACTATCTAATGTCTTTTTTTAAATTAAAAGTATCATAAAATATGCATTAAGTAAAATCAAAAGGGATATTTATTACTATCTGTTTCTTTGTTCTCCGCGATTTTAAATTCATATCGGAATTTCCTTCGTGTGAATATGGCGGGAATAGAAAGCAGGAACGACATTACTTTAAGGGTCTTACTTATAAATGCCGCTTAAAGTTAGTCAGTGTTTTCCCGCGTGACATTTCAAATCAGTCAAAAGTTGACAGAAGGTAAAACCTTGGCTAACTTTAAGCGGCGTTTATAAGTGAGGGCCTAAATGAAGAAGGTTATATTGGCATAGCTACTGACCGCATGTTGAAACTTGGCAACAGGCAACTTGAAAGTGACGATGCGATCGGAGGAGTAGCATGCTAGCTATAGCTTATATTTTATGCTGGATACTGGAACACATAGGATACTGATTACCTCTTTTATTTAAGCCGCAGCGAATAATCTCAATTATTCGCGGGCAGTATTCGAAGAGATATATAGAACCTACTAGTTGCGCACAGCGTTTAGCACACAGCCTTGAAATATAGTGCAGTTCTATATATTAATGTATGGTTAGCAACCCTACGCGCGTACTACTGTCAAACGTTTGAATACATCACAAACAGCTTTGTCGTTCGACAAACGTATTTGTCAAATCCTTAGAACTATGCACAATTCCGACACTGATACCGATCAATGGTGTTTGCCAGTAATACATATGTGTTTGCAAACAGGCAAACACCAAAATAAAAATACACACACCCATCCTCAAGTTCGTGTTTGCTATTTGATGTTCGCTGTTTGCCAAGTATGTGAAAGCCGCTTAAGGATCAACATGTCAAATTACCCCCGGGTTAAATATATAACGGGATAAGTGGTCAATTTTCTAACGTGCAAG
The DNA here is from genome assembly GCA_963580505.1 of Ennomos erosarius. Classification (NCBI taxonomy): domain Eukaryota; kingdom Metazoa; phylum Arthropoda; class Insecta; order Lepidoptera; family Geometridae; genus Ennomos; species Ennomos erosarius. The sequence continues at coordinate 514,406 of OY756996.1, read as the reverse complement.
ATAAAATACAGAAATAATCCGAGTTAGGAATTTATTCAGGTAACACGAGGTTAGAGTGAACGCGCAAGTCGGCCTAAGTTTGCGAGGAGCTTACAACTTACAACTATGTTTCTTAGGATTTCCCAATTCAAAACTATGGGCGATTTGTCTGTGTCTAAAATTCGAATGAGTTTGAGCATAACTTTTTCGTATAGTTTTGTTTAGATGGGAAGTAATGTGTAATCAGAACGGCGATCAGTCATATGCAAGATAATGCATATTAATTAAAACGTCCTTTAGCGTTAACAAGATACAGTGCTAGTGTTCACAGGCTGCTATAAATTGTCGAGATAACCGAGACTCGGTGCGACCTTGCCCGCTCACATCAACTCGAATTGAATGAATTATCATATTTAGTAGCATGAAACACCACAGGTACGTAGCCGTGCCTCTACTCTACTTTATACCAATCGGAATCCAATGGATTTTATGGTAAATAATTCGTAACCATTACTTTTACAGTAGACTACTGCAGTCGAGATATTTCAACAAGTAAATTAGTAACAAATAGTTCCAGCTCGAAGGACCAACTCAACTAGCTATTTGAGATTATTTTAACTCTCTAATACTGCTACATATCTTTTATCTTAAGCCGATTGGGAGTTAATCAATCTCCGGGTTCGCGGGTTCGGCCTTAACCTAACCTATAAACACTCCTTACGCGAAGATTACGCAGCCCCGGCCTGCGAGCCAATTGATTGATCGCCACTCCTTCTATTTAACCACAGACCTTCTTAATGAACCTAAAAACACAAATATTACAGAAATGTGGCTCGCGGTTAGACTCTACTCATAAAACGCGATGACATTACATTTTAGTAAGTATAATGGCCATCGAGGCCGAAGTAACGACATTATGTAAAACCTTACTGAGCGATACAAATGGATTTAAGCACGTTTTATCACAAGTAGGGACTTGCGCATTTGTGTCAAGTACAGGCAGAATGAGTTTCATCTATTCTTGTGGATTTCATTCCGTCAGCAAAAAATATGCTGCTCCGCAGATTCTGAAGTGGGTAATTTGATGGATCGTTATATCTCGAGCATAGAACCCCGTAGATACTAATCATAATCACTGTGCGACGGTATAGCATATTTACAATGTTAACAGCATCTTGATTGGCGTAATTAATTATGCGAGCACGTGTCAGCCAGTATCAGATCATTGTCAATTAATATTTAGCCGCCGCGTGTCTGGTCATGTCTTTTGGCTAGTTTATCGTCTCATGGAAAAGTGGAAACAAAAATGACTTCAGCGAATCCTTTTCCAAAACAAATAAAGAGGTGCTGTGGAGTTAAATGCTCTTTTTGGGAAACCACTTCAAAAGTTACGTGGACAATCTTTTTTGGGGTATTTTAGCATTCCAATAATCGGATTGTAAGGTATTATTATAAATCACTCGGCGTGCGATCATCAGCAGCTGTCCGGAGAGGGTACGGGTTATCTCGGTCTATACGTATGTAGATATCGCCGGAACCGTCGAACGGTCGCACGCAGAGATTTTTTGCATAAAACCTACGACCTACTTATTGCATAGGCTTTTATTACCATCTACGTCAGAAAAAAATGTTGAACCGTAACCAAGAGCACGTTGTAACCTATTGGTGTCATGGACATGTTATGGTAGAATTCAGGGTACAGTTAAAAATAGACGAGCTCATAACTCTGTCACGATAAAATTGTAATAAGTTGTGAAAAAAGATCAGAGAAAACAGCTACACCCTGGTAACAAAAAAAGTATGGCGCATAGAGGAGGAATCGAGGAAATGACGCAACACGGAGGCTCTGCAGGCAGAAACAGCTGCCAATGTTGATGCGGTATATTATAGCGACGCCGCGAAAAGAGGTCATACGCCGCGAACTAGAGTAAACTAGTACATTGCTATGGAAAAAACTAGGTTAGCTGAAGACACGTGAACAAACACGATACCAAAAAGATTTACCAAACATGGATTTCAACCGAAAAAATGATACGGTGCCCAGTATCATACAAGCAGGTTTGCATATCGCAAGACAAACAGATAGCTTGTGCATGACACTGCTGCTTGTCACGAAGCCATAAAAGAAAACAATTTGCAGTAACGACATTCAAATGTAGATACCACACGGTTTTACGACTCCAAACTCTGCGACTGAAGCTAAACACGAATTAATAGAGGATCAACTGGTTGAGCAATGATAAAGGTTCAAACCAAATCGCGTTCAATTATTTTCAATGAATTTAACTATCAAACTCCCGCGGCAATATATCAGAGTTTAAAATGCAATAAACAATGGTACGCAGAGCTATTGATTAAGAGAACATAACAAAGTGATACATACCGCATATAATATATATTCCGCCCGGGTATTCATTCTTGACATGTTTAATTGTGGTTTAATGCGGCCATTACGGCATAGTCGGACGGAACTGAAACTACATCTTCGTTAGAGACATGGACAAAAGGCACAAGGTTCTGAAACCTACGCCCCACTTGCCATGGCTCTCGGCTTCCATTTGAGCTCCATCAACTCTTTTCATGGATGCTCGCGTCCGCTCATTGAGAGCTCACGATTTAGCCGGAGATTATCCAAGAGAACATCTCCATGACGCATTAGGTAAGCCAGAAAGACTTTTCATCTTAATTCCACCCTTTTGATCTTTGACTATGCAAAAATGATTGAAGATCCGAAATTCGTGTTCGAAGTTCATTGTCAGAATTTCAAGAACGTAAAGCCAGTCTGTGAAATTCTTTGTTAGCCTACGAATGCCTGACAGACGTTTCGGACGTGCGCTATTTTCATAAACTTTTGAGCTATTTCAAATATCAGTACATTAGAATGCGCAATATGAAAATCAGCTCAATACAATGTAAAAAACACGTTTCGTGTTGTAATGTTCTAATTGTAGCATAGCATAGGAGTCAATTTATTTTATTTCGCTCCCGCAGAGTAATTCACATTGATGAAATTAGGTCGTTTTCCCATTCGTGCTTGTTTAAAAAGATAAGCTCGTGTTGTGTGTGACATGTCATGCATGACTGTCACGTGTGACGTAATCATTATGTTAAATAGGTGTTATCATTACATTATACAGCATTATTTTTGAAATACTGATTAGGAAATAGCGCTCAATTGGCTCAGTTGGTATATTTGATGGCATAGTGGGCATCCCGTATGCCCTGAGCTTAGATTTCCAAGTGCGAGATCAGAATTTATTATTGATGTGCATTTGTTTCTATCGTCATTCACTATTTTTTAAAACTTTAACTTAAACAGCTAAAATAGCTGTTACAATAAGTTTAACACAATATCTTTGATAGTATCAGTCACCAAAGGAATAGCCTGGGTGTTCGTGCTGACAGCAGCTTGACTGCAGTTCCCGTGCAAGTTACAAGCAACGCAAACGGAATGGATAGCTCGGAGCTTAGGGCACGAGGCCGACACGCGGCGACGGCACGCGAGCCTCGATGCACCTGTGCAACCACAATCGATGTTCTGCAGTACTTTTCTTTAATAATTGATTAGCGAGGCCGCAGCTTGACCCTGATTTCAATAGTGTAAGGTACAACTTGCGGCATTACTATTGATTCTATTCATAATACAACTTTTCCAAGTGCTCTAACTTTCGAGCACGTTATTAAACGAATATTCATACTGGACTGGTCCAATCTGATGGATCATCCCAAAATTTCGTTCCAAAAAAGCGATTGGTCAACTGCTGCGGCACATTTTTATAGGTAGTGAACGTAAGTCGTGAATTGAGATTAAATCCCAGTTATCAGTGGATTCCCTTTCCAAATGCCAACTGGAACGATTTGGCAGAGCTCCGCATGTGGCCTTATCAAAGGCAGCAGTTGAAATGGGGTCAAAGTGGGCTCTGAATAAAAAGATACGGTCGGTTTGTGCCTAAGCGTCTTAGATTTTCTAGACCATTTCTTTACATGAGCTAGACAACGATCAGCGTAATTCTTGATGACTACACGCGTAGATTAAGACCTTTCCGTGGTAATTGTGATAAAACGTACACAGTAAAATCGTAGTCAGCATCATCACGAAATGAAATTTCACCATCCTGTAAACGTAACGTAGACGACGTTACGTGGTCGTCGTGTGTCTACGCTATTTCAATTTGACGATAACACCAATGTCGTGTTTGCGGCATTTCAAAACAGCTCGACGACTGTTAGCTATAGCATATAACCAGTTGACAAATTGATACTGTGTAATCTTTTATGACAGCCAGTAAAATTCTTGAGTCATCTTCATGCATATTTGCAAACATTTCGTCCTAAAGCGAGTCTTTCGCAAAAAACCCCAAAAGCTCTCCTTAAAGAGCACCAATGTTTCCCAACATCTATTGTCTAATATATTCTTCAAAAATACCATCAAAACGGGGTTTTCTCGACAAACGCAAAAGTTACGAAAACCATTATCCAAATGCCAACCTCACGAACGAGATGGTATCAACACTAACCTTACGCAAAAGAAACGGTCGGCTGTAATGTAACTACAAACGATAGTAAAAATCGAAGTGTGCAAGTAAACAACCCGGTCACATTTGAAATTCTTTGAATCCAAACACCTTTATACAGGGTTACAGGAAAAATCGTGCTAGATCCATTAAGGGCGTGGAGTACCCATCATTTCAGACTTATTTCACTATGAGACACCCTAGCCTAAACTTAACCGTTTTCCAGATATTCGACTTTTAATATTTTTATTAAAAATTGCCGATTTTTATGCAACAAAATTTAATTTTGTTTATTTTGTGTGTCTTTTTACTATTATTATTGCATTTTTATATGTGTAATAATATGCTTTAGGACGTCAATCATTAAAATAGTACATAAGTTAATTGAATAGACCGTAGTAGACAAGTGAAAGTTAAGAAATAAACAAAAAAATTATAAACTGTATTGTTCTCTAAAGGATATCTAAGAAAAATATTATGGCAGTTGTTCGGCAGATGTGTTATAAAATATCTACGTTTCATCAGCTTTCTAACAAGGTATAATAATCTAGGGTTTGTATTACATTTCGTGTAAAAAAATAGTTGGAACGCTCCAGATAGCAGTTCTAACGGTCTCGGTATCTTGGTTGTCAGACTGCTTTTGTGCTTCGTACATAGTAGATGTGATATCGTTTTGCTCTATTTCTCGACTTGGCTGTGATTCTGGACTATTTCTTCTGATTTGTGATTACTATGCTTGTTAACCGGACTCTGATTTGTACCTGTGATACGGAAGTGTTGAAGATGACGTCCTACACACCTGAGGAATATGCTGATATGCTTATTTGTTACGGATACTGCGATTGTGTGTCTGCGCAAGCTCGCAACGAATACATAACTCGCTACCCCGGTCGTCGAGTGCCGGATGTGGCCGTTCTTGACAGAGCTTATCGAAGACTTCGAGAAACTGGCTCTGTTTTGAGACCCTGCGAGAAGATTGGACTTTTGCAGATTTATGCTAAATGCTGACGTAGAAGACCCAGATTTTCTAAGAAATATCTTGTGAACGAATGAGTCCAAATTTGATAAAGATGACATAACTAACTATCACAAGGCCCACCCATTACTGGGCCCCAAAATAACTAAGGAATCCCAATATCCAATCATTTGATTGGACCTTACTTTCTCCCGGATAATGTAAATGGGGAAAGCTACGAAAATTTCCTGAGAGCAGACTTGAGTGATATGCTGGATGATCTGCCACTCAACCTGATCAGAGACATGTGGTTCCAACACGATGGCTGCCCTGCCCATTTCAGGAGAAGTGTCAGAGACTGGCTGGACACAAATTACCAAACCAAATGGATTAGACGAGGTGGGCCGTTGCCATGGCCAGCAAGGAGTCTGGACCTAACCCCCATGGATTTTCGTGTATGGGGGCTCATGAAAAGTCTTGTGTACAGCGAGCTAAATCCACTTTCGTCTGTGGCAGACTTAAGAGAAAGGATTGTGGATGCAGCCAATAAAATGAGGACCACGTTGACCACTGGAGTAGTGAAGACTGGTCTCCGTAGAAGGATGCGACAAAGTATCAGAAATAGAGACGGCCATGTTGAACATGAACTGTAGAATAAGAAAAATTTATGTGAAAACCTTTAATAACTAACATTGCATGCTTACCTATTGTTTTATTTTACTTTTTAGGGCTAAGTATAAATTTTCTTCTCCACTGTCGCCTATGAAACTAATTTTTTTTCAATGCATTTGAATAAAATCCTAGATTATTATACCTCGTTAGATAGCTGATGAAACGTAGATATTTTAAAACACATTTGCCGAACTACTGCCATAATATTTTTTTTAGATATCCTTTAGAGAACAATACAGTTTATAATTTTTTTGTTTATTTCTTAACTTTCACTTGTCTACTACGGCCTATTCAATTAACTTATGTACTATCTTAATGATTGACGTCCTAAAGCATATTATTACACATATAAAAATGCAATAATAATAGTAATAAGACACACAAAATAAACAAAATTAAATTTTGTAGCCTAAAAAACGGCAATTTTCAATAAAAAAATTAAAAGTCGAATATCTGGAAAAGAGTTAAGTTTAGGCTAGAGTGTTTCATAGTGAAATAAGTCTGAAATGATGGGTACTCCACGCCCTTAATGGATCTAGCACGATTTTTCCTGTAACCCTGTATACACACTAGCACGCACTCTGAAAGAGTAAGATGAAAAAATAAAGTGCTCACCAAAGAATTTAAATTTTGAAACGAGAATATGTACGGCGATAATGAAACGATTTGTTGCTTTACTGTAAGGTGTATATTATTTTCTTTTATGACTATGGGACTATGGAATGAAACCTCCTAACATATTCAGTAATCTGTGCCTCCACTTCTGCAAGAGTTTCGGTATAGTCAATGTTTGTTGTATAAACCACGAAATGCCCAAGGAAAATGCACTGTCGCTTATAAAAGCAAAACGACACTAACCAACCCAAAGCTGTGAGGTTGTGTACGTGCTTCCACCCCAAATGCGGCAGAGCTCTTACGTAAAGTTCCTGCATCCCTGGCCAACATTTTACACTCTACACACTTTTCATTGCATAACACAAATCGATATTGGGCCGCTATTTCATACCACTTTTCACTGCTCTATTCGAGTTCTTCTTGCCGATATGAACTCACATTTCATAAATGGAGGGGTTACCTTCGTAGACCGTTATTTAGAACGTTTGTGTTCCAGGAAACTAATAAATCGCGTGGACTGCCCTCTCCATCATCCTGATATTTATTGACTTTGAATCAACCAAACAACGCCCCGGTAATGTCGACGTGGACGTAGCATTATCATATTCCACTGTAATTTTAAATTTCCATAAACATTACTAATAAATGTTTGGTAACATTCATGCAAATTTAGTCATCACATGGATTCGTGTTTTCCTAATGAAGTCAGCTTCAGTTTCTTATCTTTGAATAATTCCAGAAATTGTTCTAATAAAACAGACTTACATATTTACGAGTTGTGGAGGTTAACGAAAGTCAAAGAGCCTCTAACGAAACGCGGAACATCGAGAACAAATCGAAATGGTCGCAACTAATTGTTATTCAACCATCGCTCTGCGATTGCGCACAGTTATTGTGACAATTCCATTGGTAATGCGCAACTATAAGGTACATCAATGTAAAAAAATTACAATGTGGGTCTTCAAACAAACTCGGCTTTCACTGAACGATAAAGTACAACCAGAATCTGCCCACAAGTCATCATCGTGTCATTGAAAACTTTTGCGGAGGAAATAATATAAACGGATATAATATTTTCGTAGTATGATAACGGAAAGGTTGACCTAAGACAAAAGCATGGATGGCGTGCGTAGCCAATCTGCGTATTACACGATTACATTTTCCCTATCAGTATCTGTACTTACTAGGTTTACTGAAATGTCTACTTTGTAGCGAACATGTAAAGTTCAAAATAAACGTTTTCTAGATAGAACATAGAGCAACGATGCTATCAAAGCGGCTGTAAAGTTTTTTAATGGCTTGCATTGTTTCTGTAGTGAACAGATGTTGTAACAGAACACTGTTTGTTTTGTCATTCGGGTTATTTCGATAGCGTGTTGTAGTCATTGGTGTTTTGATTACGTTTTTAAACTCCTATAGTTATTTTGGCTAGGTAAACAACAAAAATGCTTTCTCTTTGTGAGGAACATTGAGGCAGGTCCAGTTGATAAGATCTCAAGGTCACATAAGTAAATTTTGGCAGCGGACGCAGAAAACCTCACACCTAAACATACGAATGTTTTGTTCACAAATTGTAAGAATAAGGCGAGTTGTGGAAACAGTATTAAATAACTCTAAGTTATAACGAGAACAGGCTCCGGCACAAGGGAACTGTAATGGAAGACAGGGAACTTCAGTTAGAGTCCGACCTTGGTTAGGGTTGCCTGACACTTTGGGAATAGACAGTATCTGGATGAGCCTGGACTCGACACAGAAAAAAACAGAAACTGCCGCCCACGACGACCATTCGGTTAGTTACAAAAAAGGATTTATGATTCCACGTTTGAAAACTGTGGTGGCGCGTGGCGGTGAGAATCGGATCAAAAACAATAACTACATTTATCGAATCTAAAACCACCGCGTACTCTGCTCATATTAATTAATTTTGTACTTCAAACCCGGAACCAACCTCTCCTACGTCGCGTCGGTTCAGTCGCTTCCGAAGTCCGGACCGTGTTAGCAATAGCATTGAATACACTGGCAGCCCTAACCTTGATTTGCTCCGAGTTCAAAAGTCCTGAGCAACTGTAATCAACGACATCGGCGCCGCTAATAACTGTAATTCCACAGATTTGCATACGATTCCAGAACCTGATAAATCATGAATACAGTTCAAGGCAGCTCGGATTTGAATCTTTATTAGGGAGGATTTATCAACACAAAATCACGAGGTTTCTGCCATTTTGTTTACGTATTTGGGGAAGCTTTTCGTTATTCCCTTAGCGAGCCTTTCCCCGTTTTCACTTCATTTGGAAAGTCCGAAATAAAGCTCTTTACTATATTTTATACCCCCGGAACTGTATAAATCTTGAAGTAAGCAAGGCCTATGGTAGTTTGTAAACGGTAAGTATTATAGATTATACGGTCCAAAAACTGCCAATAACAGGATGTGACGGAGCGGAGGGACAGAATATAATATTGCTACAAAAGGATGGAATATTCGCAGATAACCATTTCCAAACAATACCATTCCCGGGCTCCACGTTCCCGTCATTTCCGCGGCGCGGTGCGCAGGAAATCAATGCTGCTGATTGACATATCTTCGGAAATAGTCTTCTTGACACATTCACTTAAGTTTCAAGTTGTCTTTTACAAGACTTGCCGTTTCAAGAGGCTTTTCTAACGCAGCAGAGGCTAACCAAAGATGAAATGGCAGGCAACACGCACGTAAACTACACTCTCACTAGTGTCCGTGATTTACTTTTGTAATGCAAATTCTAACAGTGGCCATTAAAGACTAGTTTGAAACACTACTTTTGCGTGTAGCCTTTGAAGCTAATTCTAAGCTTTGAAGTCATTCCTTTCTGTTTGACAAGCAGTTAAGTACTAAAGTCAATTATCTCAAAAAAGGAGTCAGCAATTTGCTTAACAACAGAGCTCAGCTAACTCAAGAAGATTGCTAATTCACTCAAAGCGTTTACCAAGTAACCAAAAAGGGCCAGAGGTTCTTTGCTTTACGTGGCAACGATGAAAACTAATGTTGTACAGGTGCAAACAATAGGGCTGTCTGTCTATACTGAGATTCAAACAAAACGTGATAGATCTCGACCGTGTATTATTTCTATTGAATGCTCGATATTGCAAGCATGGTCACGAGCCATATAGTTTAAAACACGAGTAACGTATTTTCTTTCTGTAAAACTTCCCCTACACTAGTACTATTAGTAGCATGTGCCAATAGTTCATTCTTTCTAGGCATCCGAACTTGGGCACAGACACAATTCACTCTCCAATGTTTCAAAGAGTCCGATATGTACAATTGTACAGGTCCACTGCCAAAACTTCCTCCCACAACTTTCAAAAGAATTCGTTTCCAGTTACTCATGAAAGCCGACGAGTGTACTTTTATGTCAAACATCGAGCCCGGAGCTACTATTTGGAATATATCCCAGGGATATTTCCCTCAATATTTACTCATAGGAAATCCACGCGGACAATTTTGCACGCTCGGAAAAGTCTTCGAGGTATAACAATGACAAAGGATCCGGGCGTGCTCATAGTTGAGGGCTTCCTAGCTTTACATTAGGATATATGACGGTCAAGCTGCGTATCTTCGTAGCAAAATGTATTTCGTCCAGAATCTGTACCTTGGTAATAATCTTTTAGTTGTCAGAATCATATATGAAAACACGAACAGCAGCTGGTGATTTCATTATATTATTTTCCAGTCAAAGTAAATTCCGTAGGTAATTCACACTGTTTTATTTAGTGTGCATTTAATCAGGAATCGCAGCATATTTTCGGAAATAAAATGATCAAGGAGTATGGAAATGGAATTGAATGTGTAATGCTTTTCTTCTTGGGGTTTGTAAGTGTATTTTTTTATATTTTTATGTATTTACACGGATTTGGGCTTTAGGCTACTCAGGAACTAGTGTTTGAACAATGCACAGCGAAGTGTTTCTGACTCCATTTTATTCACCGCTTACTTGCTTTTACCTTTATTATCACACTCGTAATCAGGAGATAAGGTTACGACGTCGCTAAGTAACAAACTAAATAAATACATGTACACTGATAAGATTATGTACTTTATCAAACAGGTAGGGGTCATATCATTATAAATTGTGGAATGATATTTATAAACGTTAATAGTATAAATTATACCGTGAATACCCGGTTTCGCAACGCCACGAATACCTGACACAGAACTCTTTAACTAGTGGCTGAGAGCTATCAGTAACCGCAACTCGCAAGTATGCGTGCTCATTTAGAAATTAAAAAACGCACATACATCATCAAAAATAACCTTTTACAGTTCGTCTATACAATTGTGTAAATTGTTACCATAAAACTACCATCAGTTTGCCAACAAAATTTGGTGTCGCATATGGTCGCATGCAATAATAATGACTATGGAGGTACACATTCTCATTCTTAGCTATTTTTTTATACCGATAACCTTAGGGGAATTACGCTTATATTTCTATGCCGATAACAGAAAAATTAAAATTTAACTAAAGCTAGTGAAACCAGGATGGCGGAGTCAATAACAGGCATGATACTATAATAGCAGAGACTAAATAATACTACGTAAGGTGATAGAATAATAATTATTATTATACTAGACAAACAGTTACTAGACTGCTTGATAAAATTATCAGCCCAACCATTAGGATCTTGCGCTTGGTAGTCGGTCGACTGGCGTGTTTCAATGTGGTTCCACCATGACAAATTATAACCTCCGAAAGTAACTAACTATGACTAGTCGAAAGCTGGATACAAAATGGACGGCTGCAGAGTTGCTGATGATGATGCACATACGTTAAAATATTCGTGAACTTTTAAGTTGCCCGTGAGCGTGACCATACATAATTAATGCCCCAGTTTCCTCATCGCTGTTAGATATCTTCCCAGTGTGGAAATGGGCCCGTTCCTACTCAAATAAACACCACTAGGCGCAAGCTAACTTTTATTTAATTATTATGTACACAAACCCCCTTCGGCCGATTCCCTTCGAGTTAACGAGTGTGACATTATAAACATTACTAAAATGTATGCGGACAAAAGGGCCTTTCGGATATATGCGGAGAAAATTATCTAAGGACCAGGGGGTCTAGCAAAGATACCAACCACTAACGCTAACGCCTCACGCTAACTTCAAAATGTATTGAAATGACAGTAGCTGTGGAAAAGTAAGCGATTTCCGAAATGTCATCCTAGTACATTTTGGAAATTAGCGTTTGGCGTAAGCGTTAGTGGTTGGTATCTTTGCTAGACCCCCAGAGCATACAAGGCGTCCTGCGGGCTTCGACGTTTTGTTGGGCAAGGCAAGTAAAATAATGTAGCCATCTAAGAGAACCCTCTCATTACAAAGGTTGTATGATCAAAGTTTAAACAAAAGGCACGTGGACGGAAGTTTGTTTATTTGTCGGTTGGTTTGTTTGTTTGTTAGAAAAACTTCACGATAAACAAGTCACAGAAAGTCGTAACTAAACTTTCGACTTGGAAAAGTGAGCGATCAACGTTCGTTATTGCAAAGAAGTTACTCCTTATGAAAGGGTTCTTTAAACAATTAACAACAGGCTTTCGTTAGAATAAGGCTGAGTTGCAGCATAATCACGGTTAAAGGTACGTGACAGATATTTGAAAGAGCCCGCCCGGCGAAGCGTGGACGGTTACAGTTAGCAGTTAAAGTAAGCTGGTGCAACCCACCCATTGTTTCAAAGAAAGTAAAATAATAACATAATTGGTATAAAATATATTGAGAGTAGAAACTCCAACCACAAAAGCCTAAAGAAACCAAATACTCTTGAAAAGTAACAAAAAAGGTCTTGCTAATACCTTTACATCTTTTGGAAGACGCTTTCAAATTGGGAGTTCTTCTTGGTTGTAATCGTAGAGAATGCTAAGCGAGCTATTTTTTTAGTTAAGCTTTGGAAGGAGAGGCAAGGAGAGCCTACTACCGTTACCTACTGGCTACCTAGATAGTCTGTCTTGTTTCGTTATCTGCCGTACCATAACGTAAGTGAAGAACTTACGTTATGGTACGGCAGATAACGAAATAACTACTCGTGTAGTATGCCAGAAAATTTAGTCGCTGTTGTACCGAGGTTGCCAAGCTATTAACTTTTATGGTACGAACTTCCGAGGCTCCGTGTTTGAGTTCGGGAGGGTTGCTCGTAATTGTTAAGTTAAATTGTTTAGTTACTACTACCGATTTCTCTTTAATTAATGTTCCATATCTAGGATATCGATTTGATGTAAAAAATATAGACGAACGTTTTACCATCTGAAATGTATACTAAAGATTGAGAATAAGGGAAAATAAATCCCAAAAGGCGATATTTTATAGCGTTCCATAATGGCTCGCTCTGCACTATATTACATTCACGATCTCTTTCAGGATCCGGAACCGTTGATCGAGGGGTGTGTGGACTGTAGGATTCAGGAATTGTCCCAATTAACTGCGTTTTATCCATTAAAGTTAGGTTAGCAATCGGTCCCACGCGTCCCTAATATGGAATCGACTAGTTGCCGATGCCGGACGAATGACAACCAATTACGCAATGTAAACACTTGCAGCCTTACAGCTACACATGACAAATCGCCTCCTGCAACCTTCAAACCGAACGAGACAACAGCCACACAAAAACCACTCTATTGCCATAACAACTAAGTCTAAATTCATTGTTCATGTAGCCGATGCACGACTCGAACCGGTAATGACCTTGCCTGCCATCAACATGATCTCAGACCTTCACATAGTTATCAAAAACTTGTTTAGAATTATTCTTACTACTTATTATTTCCGAACTTATAATATTTTTACATAAATGATGATGAGCGGTGCCAATCTATCGAGTTTTACTTGTGTTCAGGAATTTGATGGTATCAATTATGCAAAATTAAAATAATGTTACATCTTCATGGTTAGTTATTTTGTGACTCGTAAAATAAAATTAAAGCGAGATAAAAGCATCGATTTGTCAAGAAGAATAGGTGAAGATACACCGAATAATAATGGGTAGAAGATATTTTACATAGTGATGTTGACACCAACGATGCAACAACGAAGCCATGGAGTGTCGATGAGGCTACATACGGCATGGCTCAGGACATTGAGGCGTACAGTGCGATGGACGATCCACGATGGACGCTGACACCTACTCTGCCCGCTCACTCCGCTGATGTTTGCTACTTGCTTTGGGAATCATAGTGCTTCAACAATATGCTTATTAATGACAGTGATTTCACTAAGTATGCATACTTACTAATTACTTCATTAAATTGTATTAATATTGAAGCAACTAAATATGGGTTTTTTAAGATACTGTTCATTCATTGAAACAAAAGTTAATTTAATTAGCAGTCATTGGTTTCCATAATGGCCTTGATAAACAGCTGAAGCCTGCCAGCATACTATACAGCATACACAGTTTTTAGCAAACTATAAAATATTAGGAAATTATTTGAATTGGCAAAGTATCTAACATTTGATAAATGTCATGACCAATTTATACATCAGCTGGTAATCTAATTGACCTCCCGCTGCAAATCATAAAGGCCACTTGTATCTGTGATTGTTTCTTTCACTAAATATTATATGAAATTAACATTTTTTGTAATGTTGAGCTGACTCGGTGGAATATGATCAGTAAAAACTTCCTGAGTGGTGGCAGGTGGGCCGACAGTGCCAATAGATTAGCTTATGACTGAAATGATAGTCTGCAGTGATTGCGAGCATCAGCAGGAGTGAGGGGCGCAGGAGAGCGCGCGTGAGGCATGCGCACCGCAACAACCATAAAGCCGATGAGATCAGATGGGTTGACGGACTGACTCACCGAAATGAGACGATACAGTGCCATGGCCGTTGGCCAGAGGCAACGCTGTCACCAAGTCTTGCACTAAAAAACAACCACTATCTTTTAACATTGCATAAAATATAACAGTCCAACAGAGAAGATGTTTCCATAGTGCGGGCGCGCCGCTTATCAGCTCGGCAAATTGCTTTGATAATTCTCACATAAATTTTCAAGATATACTAATTACAATCTTATGTTGCAGCAATAAAGAGGTTTAAAAAGGCTCTTCAAAGATAGCCCACAATTTTCGAGCGACTACTCGTTATTGACCTATCACTGTAAATAGGTCGAACTGATAACGACACTGTTCCGATAAGAATCTTGTTGGAATCCAGCTGAGCGCTGCCGATTCGACTGTAAGTTTGCTATGAGCTGTGTCAATGTTATGCTCGCCTTGCCAAGTACGCAATGAAGTAAATCTAAGGCGGTATGTATAGTACCGTAAGTTGTAAATATTGCGCCACTCACCCGAACTGAAGTGTGATCTCTTTACGTCACCATTTTCTGAATCTCCATCGAGGGGTCGTTTCCTGGAGTCCGTGATTTCCGGACTGGAGCAAGTATCCATTCCTGTGTCAGCGGCCATGTTGAAATTCAGGGCAAAACTTTTAACTTGTCTAGCATAATTCCCATTACGTAATTGCTTTAGAAAGCGTGTACTGAGGCGGCACTTTGCATTATTTAAAACAACATTTAATACACTTTACACATAAACAACTAGAACAAAATAAATTGCGGATTTCCTTAAAATAGATTACTAAAATAAGAAGGGAAATGTCACTATGTGTGTTACGTCTAAACGTTTTGTGAACGTTTGTCGATACTGCGGCTGTTGTGGCGCATGGTCAATGCGAACATAGCCGCTATTGGAGCTATTCTCGCGCTGCAATGTTGGCACTTCTGGAGTTTGACAGCAAGCAGCTGATGACTAGTGATGTGTAAAGACAGAATGTCGATTGAAATACGCATATGCAGAAAGCCACTGCTTCAATAATGGGTGTGTTCCAGTACATGCTAAGAATGCCAAGAACGGCAAAAACGATCACATTCAAACTGTCAAATACTCACATAGTGTCACTTTTATTAACTAATGGAACGACTTTTGTGATCGAAAATAACGAAAATGCATTGAGATATGATAAACAGAGTCACAATCTTGAAAAGGAAACAGTCAAAAAGCGTCCGAGCGCTGTTGTACGTAGCTATACATCAAATTATATAGCTTGCGGTGTCATATTTGCACGAATTTAGACGTTTATGTCGCTTGGTCAATGCACAAAATCGCTTGTAAGTACGCAAGGTCGGCGATCGTCACATCCTACTTCAGCAATAAATGGAGACGCTATTGGAAATAAAACAATCAAATATTTATTAGCAATTTTTTACCATTTTATAATCGACTTGTATTCTAATCGCCTTAAAACAATGCTAATTTATTGTAACTTTGTCGTTCACTTTTAATTTTTTTTTCTGTACATTACTTTGCAATGTAGTGTAATCTAATATTTAAATGATTCATCATCATCATTAACAGTCTGAAGACGTCTACTGCTGCGCATAGGCCTCAACCAGGGAGTGTCACTTTGAGCGGCTGCTCGCCTCCTGCAGCCATCGGCTCCCCATGGCTTGAATACTCTCAAAAATAGTTCTATGATTTGAAAATTCAAATGCATATTGAATATGATCTTCCATAACTACTGTATCTATGAATGATTTTAGAACAGCAGTACCTAATAATTATCAATAAAAATAAAGTTTCTGACTTTTTGTTTGTAAAACTGAATTTATGTATTTTATGGTATGTAGTGACAATAAATAACTTATCTATCTATGTAAACCTTAAAATAAAAGCATACCAAAGGTATGGTAATTAATTATTATGCATCTTACTGTACCAAATTATTTCAAATGTTACTGACTCCATAGCTTTTCGTTAGAACACGCTCGGCACGTCACTCTCGTAAACCTAACCACCGAAGCAAGAGCCGAGCGCGAGGCTATGTCACTTTTACTCGTACGCATTTGATGAACGTGTGAAAGAGATACGCTACTGAGGGCCACAGTCGGGCCGTGACCGTGATAATATTGAGCAAAAATATGAAAATTATTGAAATTTAAATAGAAAAATGGACTGTGGATACATAAATTCTATAAATTGTTGTAATACGTACCTAAAATATGAAACACTGTCTTTTTTACTCACGTGTCTGCTGTTATTTGGGCAGTTTGTCACCGAGCACTTTGGCATCGCGCAGGTCCGAGTCGGATTGCGGTTGCCTTACATCCAAACGAAAGCTCTGCGCACTGCGTGGCGTGCGCAGAGTTTTGGAGCGGACATTTTTTCGAGCATTTGTGACTCTTTATGTATCCTATCTCAATGCGAAAATGGCAAACCTAACACGAACTGGAACGCACCAATTTTAAAATACTTCGTTTAAGATTAAAGTTTAATCAGGAGTTTTGGCGGGAACGCGGAAAAGTTCACGCCGTTGCATTGTATTATTTTTCATAACTTGTGCTTATCCAGTGTCAATGTTCAAAATTGGCAGCGTTTTACGCATTAAGATTTTATGACACGATGAAAATTATAATTATTGACACTGGCTAAATACACTATGTGTGGAGCAAAAACATATATATAAAAAAAAGTTTAATTAATGACTTTACCCTAACATGATTTTTTATCTTTTTTACAAGAAGATGTATAGAAAATACTTATAATAAAAATAATATGTAGACGCTTTGTTGTACGTTTCATTACATTGATGCGTTTTATTTAAAAAAAATTGTTTCACTTCTGTTAAAACCCCCAATTAAACGCCATCTATCGGGTCTTTATAAAATGACAGCTTTTTTTTAACTCGTTTGCCTCGAAAAAGAATATTTTAAAGCAAATTTCAAAAAGATGAAACAAATTAAGGATGTTACTGTGAAGTTTCTTGCGGCTTCCTCTTTACAGATGTAATCAAAGCTACGGATCGGAGTTTTCTACTTTACAATGTTGTGCCAGATTGCTTGCACCCGTAGTGGAAAGAAAACTTGACCGCAATCTCACCTGCCTGATGCAAAGGGACGACACGGTCTACGATGCGACGGTAGGTACACGCTTCCCTAGATTCTAGAAGATACCAATTCCACTTTCTAGTGGGTAGCAGAGCGTTTGATGGTGGGTCTCAAACTTAAAGACTAGGCCTGCTCAGGACTCAATTTCAAACAAGTATGTTAGATATTCTGGACGTGGTGTTATTTATTATAGGTAAGTATAGGTCTACCTACAAGAATCTCATGACACAAAATTTAAAAAAAAGAAAAATTGTTTTTCATACTCCAATATCAAATTGTCACTTAGTTTTGATACTTTCGGTTTTTTTTATATAGATCAAGAATTAGTAGAGGATACTACGTAGTGATCTTTTGAATTCTCACACTATTTTGACTTATTTTACTTTAAAAGGGTTTTAGTACCTACCTTAGAGCTGAATGAAAAAGGTGAAGGCACGTCAAAGGATGGTGTGCTTTCTAGCCCTGTGAAAGAGGAGTTGGAGGAGAAAAAAATGAACTTAGACGGATTCATTGAAATTATAGAAATTATGGAAGAGTTAAGTTATGTATCATAAATACCTCTTTAAATCTTCATCGTCATAATTATAATGAAACCAAAAATGCTAGTGAAGTTTCGGCCAGAATAATTTTTGTGTTCGGATTGAAATAAGTTGAAGTAGCTTTACCTACATTCATCATGATGATATATAATTAAAACTGTATATTAGGCACTGCCCCCCTATTACAAACGAGCTAGCAGCATTACTCACGCGCGTCTGGCACTCAACTGCTATCACTTTTCATACAATTTTCAAATACAAATACAAATATCTTTATTGCAATAAATGTGGTACAATGCGGTGTTAATATAAAATGTTCGTTTCGGCACATTTAGCCTGAATAAGCATCATAATTTATTATATTCGGTACTTATCTATTATTATATTATTATTACAATATTAGTTTTTATATCAACACTTAGCTATATTATTATAATTTAATTAAGTACTTACTGAAGCTAGAAATGGTGTTTGCTATGTTGGTGTTCAAATAAATAAATAAATAAATAAAATTTAAAAAATCATTCATTGTATAAAAGTTCTTATGTCGTAACCAATTCAATAACTCCGCTTTGAATGGCTTTAAATTTAACGCCTTTATATATTTAGGTAGAGCATTGTCAACTTTTACAGACATAGCATGACACTGCTTAAGATACAATGTTGTTTTAGAACGTGTGTCAAAGACCAGTCTGTCACGGTTACGAGTACCTCTAGGAAACATAAATCACATGCCCTTTTAAAATAGTGTGGGTATGTCTTTGCGAATACTGCTAATTCAAATATGTACATGCATTGAAGGGGTAATATGTTTAATTTTTTAAATAAAATGGCTTGCATGACTCATGTGGCGGTACTCCACACATAGCACGCACACATTTTTTTGGAGCTATAAATGTGCCTTATTTATATCCGTTGAGTTACCACAGACCAACAAACCATATCTTAAGACTGACGAGACGTAACCATGATATGCCTCAAGCATTGTTCTAAAAGAAGAAGTTTGTCTTAGCCTAGAGAGTACATACACGACTTTACGTATCTATTTAGTTTGTTGCACAGATATTGTATGTGACTTTTCCAATTTAAATGTTTATCATTAAATATTCCCAAAAACTTTGTCGTCTCCACTTCTTTAATAGTAATGTCATTATAGTTTATGTTCAGATCAACTTTCTTACTATCATAATTTTGAAATTGTATATAATTAGTTTTTGTCAAATTCACATTACCAGTATGTCACATTTTTTATTGTATTATTAAAGTCATGTTCATAGTTAGTGATATTGTCGTTAAAAGATATGATTATTGAAATATCATCAGCATTCAATGTACATTTATTTTCTGTTATGTCAGGGAGGTCATTAATATAGAGCAAGAAAAGCAAGGGTCCAAGAACACTGCCTTGGGGAACTCCGCAAGCATTCTTTTTGACGTCAGATTTGTATTTCGTAACTACGCAATCTTTATTTAGCCCAGCTATTTCGACATATTGTTTTCGATCCCGCAGATATGAAGCCAACCATTCCAATGCTCTCTCGAAATCCAAGGTTTTCTAACTTTGTCAACAAAATATCGTGCGAAACAAAATCAAAAGCATGTGTCATATCAAAAAACACCACGCTAGTTGGTATCTTGATATCAATCTTTTTAGTTATTTTGTGAATTAGATTGTACGCTGCAAGTACCGTTGATTTATTGCTTTGAAATCCGAACTTAATTTAGTAAATTTAACAGCCCTAGGGTTAAAAGCCTTTTCAAATATTTTTGAAAATATTGGTAACAATGCGATAGGGCGATAGTTACCAATATCCAGCCGATCACCTTTCTTGAACAGCGGCTTAACGATAGACAGCTTAAGCATCTTAGGAAATCTACCGGACTCGGAGGATAAGTTAACCAAATAAGTCAATATTGGTCCTAAAATGAATCTACAACATTTTATAATTTTTGTGAAGATACCATCAACCCCTTCTGACTTTGTGTTTTTAAGTGAATCAATAATACTAATAATTTCTTTGTCGGTAGTTGGCATCAGAAACATACTGCAGTGTGTGCGCTTTTTATTTGTATTTTTAAGATTACCTGTAGCTTTTGCATTTGTCAATTCTATTAAATAATTATTAAATTTATTTGCAACGTCAGTAGCGTTCGTGATTGTTTTATCATCCGTTTTAATTCCTGTAATAAATTCGTGCTTAGTCGCCTCATTTTTTACCGATTTAATGAGTGTCCTAGCTGCACGACAATTGTTTTTTGAATTATGCAAGTATTTATCGTTAAATATTTTGTGTCCAGTGTGCAAGCAGTTCTGAAGCACTTTTGAATAGGACTTATATTTGACTCCTTCGTAAAAAGGGGGCTATTTCAGTAACTTGACGTGCGCAGTGCCGTACCATAACCATATTAATTTAAAATTCCAAGTGATACTAGAATCTGTTAAGAAGAAACAGGCTGTGATGCTTACACCAGGCAAACGACTACCTCTTCCTCATCACATCATCAAAATCGGAGGTATTGAAAAATCCAAAACTATTACGGATTAACTTTATGTGTAACCCTATATCTTATGCCACATTTAACATTTTGATTATATTTAACACCAACTTATAACCCTCTCCTTTAGTTGCCATGACGGCCGGAAGTGAAAGTACACCCAAGACAAGTGTATCAAGACATATTAATCTGTTTATATCCAGTACTGCCAGTAAAATTTGTAGTGCCTACTGCAAATTTTACTTTCTCTATTTGCCATCAGATTCTGGTACACCTATACTAGGTAAATCACACCACTTAGCAGTCAATTTTCATAACAGTTTTCAGGAATATTTGGTTATTGTTTATTAATGTCAATTATCATCAGCCCGTAGAGGTCCACTGCTGAACAAAGGCGCGGTTTTCACCAGGTCGTTGGTCCACCTAAGGGCGGGTCTGCCTAAGCTGCGCCTTCCGGATTTATTTATGTAGTACCTTAAAAAACAATATATAACAAAATCACACGGAAAAAAATTGTGTTTGCAAGGTCTAGTAGTTCGCAAAACTATAGTAATAAATACTATTTACTAATGTAGTATATACAAATTGAATGAACAAATTGAAATTGAATGAATTTGAACGTTAAATTTATCGATATCAATTGCTTCTGTAATATATAGACATCACTAATCTGACATAATGCGCCAAGGTCGTTCATTGACCAATCATCAAAATCACCTAGCTTCAGTCAGGTATTAGGCGGGCGGCGCGGCGGCGGGATTTTCGCCGGAATTTCCGGCGATAAGAAAATTGTTTCCTTTTATTTTTAATTAAAATCAAGAAGCCAATCTAAGTGAATCTTATATCAACATTACTGTACGCTATAATTACGGTGTCAGGTTATTACATTATTTATTAAAGTAACGATGATAGCTATACAAGCTTATTTTATTTCAATATTATGTAGGTACCAAGTCCAGCTAATGAGAAATTGAGGTCAAGGACCAAGTGTGTCATGTTTCTATCTCACTCACACCAGAGGAGTAGCTGAGCTGAGGGATTTAGGTCGTATCTAAGCACTTTCGTGGTCATCATCATACCAAGTCTATAATAGGTGAACATAGCTTTTTGGCAGCTTCACCAAGCAAGTAGGTACCTAACCTACTTACCTATTTTATAAAATAGACGCCGTTTTATTTCTAATTTAGGTCAAGCAAATACCTATTAACTTGTAGACTATATTATAATACCCACTAACGATATTTTATACTCTGCATGTAAAATAAATAAATAAAATTAAATGGTAATACGACGTCTTGGTTCATGCACTATATAGAAAGTAGGTAACCAAACAATATTTAAACAGCCTGCGTCAGCGACGAAACCACAGAATAAATAAGTACGACGGACGTAACCCAATCCAATAGAGTTGTTCTAGGCTTCTAGGCAAGCATGGTTTAAAACTGTTACCTACATAAGATAACTAAAAATGAAATTGCAGGAATAGTTTAGTTTTTATTTATTTACATAAAATATTACAAGTACTTAGTTATACAGACAGAATGTTAGTTGATTGTCCGATTTTAGTGGAAAGTGAACAAACAAACTTTCAAATTACTTTCAATCGTCATTAATATAGTCTATACATTTCACTGCGTTCTTTGCGTGAAATGCCTTGAGAAAACATCTCAGATGAGCTGCTTATATTTGATACACACCACCATAGATGTAAAAAAAGGAAGATAAGCTACGGGCTTTTCAAAAGTGGTCCACTTACGTCACAATCCATACATATCACTGCGTTACACAAAGATAGCAATATGTAGCTTGACCATCGACTATAAATCCAGTTGACCAACGATACAACTTCTCCTCGTACGAAAATTAGTAGTTTATTTCAACTGCTAATCCTACGAGAGGAAGCGGGACACCCAATAAGTCTTTTGTTCCATCCTGCTCTGTCTTTTGTAATTGCGTATGACTGTCTCGTTTTGTTACCTCGCCCCCTGCCCCCGTAGGTGAGCGTGTTTGTACGAGAAATTATGTTCACGAGCTATCAACGGACTTTATAATCTTTGAGCTTGACTGTCAAGTTGATCATGATTTAGGTCCAGTTTTGGCCTACTAACTGATGTAAGAACTCTACATTTCCACTTTTAATTTCATCTATGCATACGATACACTATAGATTACAACTGAAGAGGTGACCACATTAATCAGTAGGTAATTTAAACCAATAAAAAATAACTATAAAATATTGAGGAATATATAGTTTGGCTAAATAAGCAGTGTTACTGTCACTTCATATAATTATATCTCCACAGATTCAATAGTCTCATACATACCACACTGCACTGGACAAACCACGGCACACATTCTTTTACTTTCAGGCAGATTAATATGATCAATTTTACTGGATAATTATATTTTAAAATGGCTTCATATTAAACCAATCTGCTTTGTATAGTAAAACTCTATCATTATTTGACCTAGGGTTGACTGATATAAAATGTATCTTGTTCCAACCTGTTAGACTATTACTTTGATTGATCTCAGACCTGCCAAGTCAAGATTTGATTCATAAATTGATCGTTTCATGAATGAAACCTCGTCTTGACCATCGATTCACAACTGGGAGTAGTTCTGTAATACAACCCAACTCTTGTATTCATTACCCATCTGTACTAAAGTTTTGACAGCACCTAAGTTTGCACTTATCCCTCTATGACATACCGGAATGCGTTGTGTCATCGATGGATAAGCCTCACTTAGAAGCTGCAGATGGGCATAAGAGTTTGGACAGAACTATTCTAAACATATCTATTATTAATTAATTTTTGTTGATTGACCAATTTAGGACAATTATTAATTGCCATTTCTAATGTCAACCACAACGATCTAAAAGTTTGGGCAAACCCACAGCCGAACATTACATCAAACATTAAAAAAAATATGATTATTGACTAATTTATCCCCCGAAACGTGTATCAGTAACAATTTGTCTAAATTTACGTTATTACAAAAGTACCACCCTAAGTACCAAATAAAATTGACCAACACTGCCCAAAACACATTGCACACCCCCCCATAACCCCCTAAGCACCATCACTATACAACTGCCGGCTATCGAAGCTGCGTGGTCGGCGCCGGCGAAGGCACGAGATGGTAGGTGAGCCACCAGGACAGCAAGGGTTGCGTGACGGCCACGAACAGGAGGAAGTAGACCCGGCGCTTGGTGCCGCCGGCGGGCTTGGCCCAGGAATCCGTGTAGGGGTTGGCGGGGTAGTCCTGCGAGAAGCCGTAGGGCGCCGGCACCGGCTCCGCTGCCTGAGATCCCGATAGCAGCTGCAGCCGCAACGTTTTCACCTGGAGATTAGAAAGTATTGGGGTTAAGGCTTATCTAATAACATTTCATTCAGTTAAAATAACCAGCCAAGTGCAAGTTGGACTCGCGCATGAAGGGTCCCGTAAAACACCATTGTTGTATAGGGCCCCCTTCAAGGGTCAAGGGAGCCCCCTTGAATTTTTTATTTTTTTTTAGTATTTGTTGTCATAGCAGCAACTGAAATACATCATCTGTGAGAATTTCAACTGTCTAACTATCATGAGATACAGCCTGGTGACATAGACAGACAGACAGACAGCGGATGGAGCCTTAGTAATAGGGTTCACGCTTTGGGTACGGAACTCTAAAAAACAAAAATTAATACGTGAATTTTTTGTTAGAAAGTCAAATTCGAATTCATTTCGGGATTGCCTTAGGAAGACGTAAAAATAGAAAAAAAATTAAGTACATTCAGTATTTCTTAAGTTATTCATCATCAGCAGCCTCAAGACGTACACTGCTGAACATAGGCCTCCCCCAGAGGGCGCCACTGTGATTAAAAACAGCCGTGAAAAAAACAGTCCTCTATTATACTATACTCAAAATAAAACTTACCAAAAAGAATGAGAGCGCACAACTAGTATAGACCAAACAGCAGTAATACCCCGTCCTCCCGAGCAGCAGCCCTCCCATGAGGCTGCCTATCATCGTAGTATACTTGTACCCCGAGTAGGCCAGCAAGTCCAGCGTCTTCAGCTGGGTACATGTGTTGGTTATGTAGAGGGTCACCAGGTAGAGGATCATCTCGAAGATGATGTAGGCTAGTGCGCTTGATGCTTGGATGCCTATCTGTTCCGGTGAGAACCGGTGCTGGAGACCTGCGGAGAAGGGGTGTTTAGTCGGGACTGTACTTTTGAAATAAATAAATATTTTTGGACATTTCACATGGTGCCATAGCTAAATATAGCTTTGTACTATGGCAATGGGAACCAGATAACTGATACATTTTGTAGATAAATACATAGAGTACAATATAACACCCAGACACAGAACCAACAATAGAGATCTTATTGTCGTCGGAATCGGAATATTCGGAATCTAATGAGAAAATAAATCCCATAAACTCTGTTCCATGGATCTAATTTAACCGGATGAGCTGCGCGCGCGCGGCCCATAGAACTACTAACAGAATTAATTTTCTCGAAATGGTACGGCCGCTCACTAATAAATTGAAATAATGTGAGTTTAAAAGTGTTCTGAATGAAATGACAATGATGTTTTTATCAAGAGGAAGCAGCACGACCTCTCCTCACACTCCGAATTGTTATCAACTGTTGCGTAATTAATAACGCTTTTTTAAATTAAAGGTACCACGAACATCAGAATATCATTTCTAGTTTTACTTCTCTACTCATACTTATCGATTCCTAGCTTATATAGGAAGCAATGAGTACGAGTAAAGTACTTATACAAGATCCTGACCTGTTTTTAGGTGTTATAAGTTCTATGGTCACTGGTTTTATCCACACCAGTCACATGCCATACAAAAGACCAAATCAAATTCACCAGAACAAAATAATGGAAGAGCATTGGATGGACTTATCGCATCGACTTTATCTCTCTCTCAGCAACGGCCCAAACCGAGTTGTTAGTTGCCTCACACTTTTGACGGCTGGGTGCCTTAAAAGGCTGGTAAAGACCAACAGCATTACCATCCATAAAAGCGGCCTTATCGCATTGAGCGATTTCTTTCAGGCTACCTTATTGACAAACAGATTTAAGAATACTATTTGACAGGCTCTGTGGTGTGGTAGTTGAACAGGTCGGCTGATAATCCGAAGGCAGCGAGTTCGACTCCCACGACAAAAAAAAAAGCGCAAATACTTGTTCTGTATCTGTTTGTTGTAGGACCATGGTCCTCGTAGTTCCTGGGTCCCTAGATACAGGGATCCTAGTTAAGGTTCAGGAGCTATGTGATTGTTGGAATAAAACAATTCAATCCCTTACCTAACATGAAGCCAGCGAGCAGCACGTAAGTTACGTATCCCATGGAGGGAATGTACAAGTCTGGCGCGTTGATGTCATACCGGGGCTGCACGGGCGTGTCTTGGTCATACTTCACCATCCAATCCTAGAATAAATAAATATAAATAATATAAATATAAATATGTGTGGACATTTCACACAGCGCCATCTAGCCCCAAACTAAGCATAGTTTGTACTATGGGAACCAGATAACTGATACAATACTTATATACTTTTTTGTTTGTAAATACATACATAGAATACAATATAACACCCAGACGCAGAACAAACATCTATGTTCATCACACAAATGTTTGTCCTGGGTAGGAATCGAACCCACAGCCCTCAGTTCAGAAGGCAGGGATACTACCAACTGAGCTATCGGGCCCGTCAAATCAAATTATTCAGTTGAAATACTCACAATCTATATTGGGCGGCCGTGTCACTTAATACCAGGTGAACGACTAGATCGTCACGTCATACAATCTCTTAAAAAACAGTAATATTATAAAATGCAACAGTATATGTACATGTATATGTATTCTATATCTACATAGTACATACAACAGCTAGCTAGTTTTTGTTCTACAATAGCATAGGATACTTTCATTCCAAAAAGTTACGTAGTTCCTGTGGGATTGTTGGTTTATGGTCCGCGCGAAATGTTTTAGGCTCGCGTTTGACCGCGGTGTCAACGACGGTAAGTGACGATGCGGTCTACGGTGGTACATGCTTGCCAGCGCGACTTGAAGATCTCCAGATTGTACTTATCGAGAAAGACGCTGCATGGTAATGTGTTCCATTCCTTCGCTGCTCGCATTATATATGTCGAGTCGAACCGCTTTGTACGAGTTGAAGGAATATCAACCATAAATGGATGGCGTGTTGCTGTACGTCTTGTCGTCCGATGGTGAAATGGAGAAGGTGGAATTAGATACTAATCTCTACTAATAAATAAAACGAAGCATTGTCAGTTTGTTTGTTTGGATTTAACGCGAACACGGCTTAAGCCATTTGAATAATATTTTGCACGATATTTTTTTTTGTCAGTACTACCTAGATTAACGTAACATACTTTCAATCCCAGAAAATTAGGAGTCCCGCAGAAAAATTAGCATGTTACGGGTGAAACGATGAGCATGTGTCACGGAAAAATTGTACAAGTAGTAAAGTCATAGGTTGTTGAACCAATCATAGGCGTACCCATATTGAGTCCAATGATGTTTATTGTTTAAACTTTATATACTAGTAGTACTGGTTATCATATCAAATTCATAACTTTCTGGTATAATAGTAACTGATGTTAATCTTATAGTTAACAGTAGTAGTGTTTATATCACCAGTAATTACATTCTCTAATTGTAAATCTTAGAAGTAGCAAGTTGAAGAGGCAGTGGGCAGGCCCACATCGCTCGGAGAACCACAACTAATAAAGAATA
Organism: Ennomos erosarius; assembly: GCA_963580505.1. Taxonomy (NCBI): domain Eukaryota; kingdom Metazoa; phylum Arthropoda; class Insecta; order Lepidoptera; family Geometridae; genus Ennomos; species Ennomos erosarius. Next base: position 486,961 of record OY756996.1, on the reverse strand, counting down.
AAGGTTCTCGAGTGGCGACCACGACCCCCCCCCCCCCCCTCTAGGTGGACCGACGATATGGTAAGAATCGCGAGGAACTGATGAATGCAGGAGAAAAGTGTTAAAGTGACTAATGAAAAACACTTTAATTTAAATTATCTATATTATATTTATTGAATAGGCAAGGCAATGTAAAACTTCCATGTCAAAGTTAGAAGTGACTACAGACTAAATTAATCTAAATAGTAGCCATAGTGCATTACTTATAAACTACTATATTATTTATGGTTTCCAACAGAAAGCAGGCGCTCAAATTGGCGTTCTATGGAAAGACCTGTGTTCAGATATGGATATATTCAGGCTGTTGATGATGATATTGTAAATACGACTGTATGGTTAAGCTGTTATTTTATCATTAATTTATTCTTCGATTTTTATTGACTGTGCAACGACGAAAAATTGGGTGGACGAAAATGAGAATTTCTTAGGATCTAAGTAGAAGACTATGCAACTCACCAGGAAATCCGCCGTGGCGGATTTGGACTGGAGTTTCGGTACCTTCCGGCTTTGGTTCGATCACTTACCACGGAATTAGTTTGTGTTACGTGACCAGTCGGGCGCATACGCCGGCCGGTGTTCACGCAGTCTTGAAAGGGTGTACGTAGGTGGTAATTTACGCTCGTGATAGTTTAATAAGCGATAACGCCCACAAACAGGGCTTCGCCCTCGACAAACTGCTATTATAGCACGAAAATTAAATAAGTTTACGAAAAACGATCCGCCCTGGATGGCGGCGAAACCGACAAGACTTGGGGGTTGCTAGTTAAAAATTACTAAGGTCTTTTTGCACGAAATCAATAAGGAAAGTGCACAACGACTTACCTTTCTTTGTAGCAGATATTATAGAGTTTTTAGTAGTAGTTAGTTTGAGGAATAAAGGCGTATTTCCAGGCGTATTTCCATGCTAGCAAAATACTGCTCCGAATTATTAATAACCGATTGTCAAATTTTGTAGACAGGCAAATCCCGATTGAGCAGGCCGGTTTTGTCTCAGGAAAAGGCACCCGCGAACAAATCTTAAATGTTCGTGTGTTGGTAGAAAAATGTCGGGAATTTAACATCCCTATGGCCTTATGCTTTATTGACTACGCTAAGGCCTTTGACTGCGTCCAATGGAGCGCTATGTTCGACATATTACGAGAAATGGGAGTACCGGAACATCTGACGGTTCTCATACAGAACCTCTATCTGGATGGCACGTGTCTTGTGAGGCTGGAAGACCAACATTCCCAACAGTTCTGTACGGAGCGAGGAGTTCGACAAGGATGTATCTTGTCGCCAAAAATTTTCAATCTCTACGGGGAATACATTATGAGACAAGCGCTGGATGGCTGGGAGGGCGGCATCACCGTGGGTGGGCGCAAAATAAGTAATCTAAGGTATGCTGATGACACAACCGTAATAGCGTCTAGTGAAGAGGAGCTAGCTATCCTGCTCAATAGAATTGAAACAGAAAGTCTCAAACTTGGTCTTAAAATCAACATAGCAAAGACTAAAATAATGTTGGTGGACCGGGGTCAAAAGCTACAACCATCACTAGCTCTAAAAGATTATGAGAAGGTTGAAGAATTTCTCTACCTTGGCTCGCTCATTACCAATGATGGCGGATGTGCTGCTGAACTCTCTCGTCGGATGGGAATGGCTAAGAGCGCGATGTCTAGTCTGGATAAAATATGGAAGAACAAAAGTATTCGCCGTGCCACCAAAATACGCTTGGTTCGCTCCTTGGTCTTCTCTATTTTCCTGTATGGTGCGGAAACCTGGTGCCTTAAGAGTCGTGAGAAAAACAAAGTAAATGCGTTCGAGATGTGGTGCTGGAGACGCATGCTAAAGATACCATGGACTGCCATGAGAACGAATATATCTATTCTCCAAGAGCTCAGCATCACCAAACGACTCTATACTGTGTGCCAGGAGCGTCAGGCAAGCTTCTTCGGCCACATTATGCGATCTCAGACACACGACCTTGAAAAATCTCTAATTGCGGGTCAAATGCAGGGGAAACGCCCCAGGGGTCGCATACCAGTACGATGGTCTGATAGCATTAAGGAGGCAACAGGAGAAACTCTACAGCGGACGATTGCTTTGGCACAAGACCGGACAATTTGGAGGGCCTTATTTGCGCATGGTCACGATCCTCATCAGTGAGGGAACGACAAGAAAGAAAGAGTTTGAGGAATAAAGGCGTATTTCCCGTTAAAAAAAATTTACCGTATGTGTGAAAGGGAACAGGATAAGCAGCAGCTTCCTGATAACGTATCTGGAGTCGACGGCAAAGTAGTACCTCAGCCGCGACACCGGCACGTACTTATTGATTTCTCGCTGAACCACTTCCCGGCCCTGCGCCGCTAGCTGGTTTGTATACTGGTACGCCATGTCCTGAGGGGGGTATAAATAAATATATAAATAATCTTTATTAAACACATCCTATACAAGTTTACATTCAGGTAAAACCCAGGCTTCCATGTTAGTACAAAACTGTGGAAGCCAATTGTAAGGGAGAGCCTGTTACAACCCATTTTTTTTTAAACAGTAGGCAGACAGTTGAATTCTTGGAAACATCAGATTTCAACATCTGCACACAGATTACCGACTGTATATGTGTGTGTTACTAACACATGTCTGTAACATATTCAGTAATCTGTGACTGTGTTATGGCTTTCACCCATATTATAGGACAACGCTGAGCCAGGATTTTATTCCCAATAAAAGTTTTTATTTTCGTTGATGATGATTTTGTGAATTAAATCTTGTTTTCAGCAAAATAGTTATCTTAGATATTATGAGGAGTATGTCTATTATGAGACTAAAACATGAGGGGACACCCACATAGACTATTGTTTGAGTCTAGAATTTGTAGCTAATTTCAATAACTGTTGTTTTATGTGGGAACTGGGAACCACTTAGAAGAGTAGAATAAGTTTGTTATGGCATTCATTTAATCAGATCCAAATGGTATGTAAGATCCACACTGGAAACTCAGTGCAACCAAACAAATGTATAACAGACTTAAACATCATAATTCAATATCTGTTATTAGCATTAACTACATTTGTGTATATTTTAGCTGACCTGAACTATAGGCTGCTGCAGCATTGATCCTATTTGAGCAGGAGATGCCATTGGAGACTGGGGGAACCCTCCCATGTACCCAAAACCTGAGAAACAAAAAAAAACAATGTACTAACTCATTAACAAGTAGTAACTATGTGACTTCCATAATAGCATGCAATCATACTTTTTACTCAAGCTCGAGGCAAGGGCCTTTGCCAGCGCTGAACTTATATTAGCCACTATACAACAGTCATCAAGCCAATTCTTTTTGAGGCAAGCAAAAACACTCCAGTCCATCCTCATTTGAGTAATATTTATGTATTTTTTATTTATACTATAGCACACCAGAATGTACAAGGAGGACTCTGATTATGCAGATATGTTAAGTAACTAGTATTTATTCCCCTTTTGGTTTAAACACTCAACCTCTGAAATACCAGCAATGAGATGACAATTGAATAACAATGCATGCATGTTTGATATTGGGTTGCTGGGAGTTTAAGAGTTGAAGCAACAGTTTCTGCATTGTGCAGAAAGGTATTGACCAGACAGGTTCCTAAGGGTTTGCACAACAGCATGTTTTATACTAAACAGTGCAGGTAGATTGGGTACCTAATTATTTACTAATTCACCTTCAACATTTAATTCTACATAAGTATAAGTTATCTACTAACCAGGTGCAGCAGGTTGTGGCGGGGTTCCGTAGTTCTGGTTATCTAGTTGAATTCCTTCGGAATATGGTGGTGGAGGGCCGGCAGGTGCCTGCCCCGGGTTGTAGCCCGGCGCGGGGTTGAACGTGGGCGTCGGCGACGGCGCCCCCATAGCGTTCACGTCACTCACGCGCTTCGCCTTTCGCGGACCACCCGACTGGTTCACTAAGGCAAAAAACAATAATCATCAGCCCGTCCTAATCATAACCATACTGACCATAATATTCATCACCGTAAGACACATATGATACGTCACTCACCGTTTCTCGAAGCGTTAAAATTCATATCTGCGTGTTTTATTTGATTAACGGAAACACTTAAACATCAACATAGCCTCCATGCACTTAAACCATAATAACTTGATTGTTTTATGATTTTCTTGAAAACATTTGATTGAAACACATCATCGACATCGTCGAGTAATTTTGTTTTGTTTGACGTTGACATTTAACATAACTTTGAAATTGATTGCGAAGGCTTAGCCAATTGACCATCAACATAGAATATACCTCCATGGGCTTGGCAATGGCATATAATCTCAAATAGACACTGACACATGGGTGTAATGCATGGGTGGGTTCCAGTTGGACTGAATTAACGTTATTTTCGATCACACAAGTCGACCCACTAGCAATAAAAGTGATCACATTTGACATGTATTGCTAGTGGAACGACTTTTGTGATCTAAAATAGGCCCGTTCCAGTAGCTGCTAAGAATTCTAAGAATACCATATACGATCACGTTCAAACTGACAAAGACTCCCTGACTCCTGGGCCCCGTTTTATAAAGCTACAAGACTTGTACTTGTAGCAAAAACCTGGCAACACAGCCAAAAAAATTGATATAATGCGTTTTATAAAGCTACAACTTAACAAGTGTATAAGCAAATTGGCCGGTATATTACTTTACTCTTTGAATTACAAGCACTTGTTCGTAGATCATAGACAATCCATTGAGTTTTTTCATTTTTTATATGTAAAATCGAACAATTGTTATGGTTGTTACAAGTGTACGAAACTAGAAGTTGTAAAATTTTTTACCTAACTAAAGAGCTAGGTAAAATGAATTACAAGTGTGGATAAATTTATGAAAGTGGGTTGTATTGGTTGTGTCACGTATTAATGAATGTTCAATTAGTAAAATTAAGTAAATATGAATTAAATATCTTTATAAAACGATAAATTCAGCTTAAGCGTAGCCCATGAGTAATGAACGAAAATCACAAACATAATATGAGAAAAGCCATAATATATAGATAACTGTGGAAATAATGACGCTCGTGGTTTCACTCACAACTTATTTATTTTCCCGTGGGAACTTTTCATTTTCCGAAATAAAACTCATCTGTTCCGATAATATAAGTACCCATATTACCTTATTGGTGTCAAACTTCATCCATATAGATTCATCCAATATGGCTTGTAAGCCAAAACAAACAAATAGACTGTTTTATTCATTTATATATAATGTAGGGATTTAATGTATGCTTGACACCGGCTAAATTCATTAATAAATGCAAGCCAAATTAAAAAATAAGCTATAGACCGTGACCATGGAGGTCTATGGAGAGAGCCAAAATCTGCCAATGCGGCGTTGCCGCTCCGCATCCTTCGTGTAAACATACTGTTTTGTATCTCTGTCTAATACACGAATCGTCGCATAGAGTATGCGAGAAAGCGAATGTCGGTACGGCAACGTCGCCTTACCGACACCGCCTGTCATGTTCTGACAGTTTGGTGTGTCATGAAATTAAATGCGAGAGCATTAAACGTGAAAATTTAGTGATTATATTGTTATTAGGGCTAAATATTGTATCAATAGAGAAATTGTGTCGTGTTGTGCTGTGTTTTGTGCATCAAGAGTAACCCGAGAAGTCGAAGGAAAACCAGAATCATCATTTTATACGTTAAAGTTTACTGGCTATTTTTATGTTAAACATCGAAGTTTCGAAGTAAATATGCATTTCATATTAAGAATATACGTTTTTTCCACCGTATAATTACCATGCGATTGCATGCGATTGAAAATATCAATTAAAGCATTAAATCTTTCAGTAATTACTGAAAGATTTAATGCTTTAATTGATATTTTTGGGATGGGCGATTTTACGCCTCTCGAATAGTGATGTACCTACACTGTCCATTACATTTTGTCGATATTCGTAAATCTTCATACATTTGCACAAAATTACTTTGGTTTTGGGGAGATTAAAAAGTAGAAAATCTCTTTCCTTAAAAGTGGATGAATGGATTTAGATCAAAGTGCAAACAGAATGAAAAAGTAGGTGTAAATCTGGCAATTTAAAAATAGGCACCTAACCTACTTTTATAAAATACAATAGGTAGGCCAGTGTCGTCTGGCTTCAATATGAGTTATGAAATTAATAATAAACTAGCTGATCCGCCCCGGTTTCGCACGGGTTTATTAGTTTTATGCCTTACCCTGTTTATGGGTAAGAGAGAAGCAAAAGTGAAAAATATAGGGGGAAAGGATGAATAGATGGGACGGCGAAGGGAGACAGGCGCACCCGTCCCATCCATTCATCCTTTTCCCCTATATTTTTCCCTAAAATAAATATAGGGGCTTCAATACAACAAACGTGATTTTTTGCTCGTTTTTATAGATAATGGTACGGAACCCTTTTTACAAATTTAACCATCATTTTAATGAATAGAATAAGAAAACGCGAATGTAAAATAAAAACTAACTATTATGGAACAATGTTATTTGAACAGCCTGAAGACGTCCACTGCTGATCATAGGCCTCCCCCAGGGAGCGCCACTTAGAGCGGCTGCTCGCCTCCTGCATCCATCGGCTCCCCGCGGCTTTCGCCAGGTCGTCGGTCCACCTAGTGGGGGGCCAGCCTACGCTGCGTCTTTCAGTTCGTGGTCGCCACTCGAAAACCTTTCTTCCCATCGGTTGTCAGCGATGTGGCCTGCCCATTGCCATTTCAACTTGTTAATCCTAAGAGCCACATCGGTCACTTTAGTTCTTCTGCGGATCTCCTCATTTCGGATCTTATCTCGCAGGGAAACACCGAGCATTGCTCTCTCCATAGCTCGTTGGGCGACTTTGAGCTTAGTAATGAGGCCAACAGTTAGAGACCACGTCTAAGTTCCATAAGTCATCACTGGCAACACACATATAAAAATGTTACTTACAAACGTTATTTCATATAATGTTTCAATATACTTTTACTAGGGTCATCATCATCATTATCATCATTAACAGCCCGAAGACGTCAACTGCTGAACATAGGCCTTCCCCATAGAGTGCCACCTTGAGCGGCCACTCGCCTCCTGCATCAATCAGCTCCCCGTAGTTTTCACCAGATCGTCGGTCCACCAAGTGGGGGCCGGCCTAAGCTGCGTCTTCTGGTTCTACGAATATCAAATTTTCTTTATTGTATTAAAACTAAAAAGTATCGAAATTCTGCAGCACTGTTTGGTTAGGTTTATTATATATCGATATATTGTGTAATAGGGGTCACGTCCCTACTCACGCATACTAATGCATATTTAAATACTCACACCAACAGAAAATGGAAAGGCGTTTTGTGAATGTCCGCCGTCCATATGATTCTATGTTGATGACCGTGACGTTTATTCATAGTGATGTGCAACTTGTAATATCATAATCTAGATTTTATACTCTGCTTTGTCTGTGGTTCCACGCCGTGAGGTTCGTAGTGATGTGAATTATACTTGTAATCACAGAGTATATTGGTATAAACTGCTTGTAATCATGATTTGTAGGTTTATAAAACGCTTGTTACTAGTAACTTGTAATTACTTGTTCTTGTAGCTGCTACAATTGTAAGCTACAATTATAGCTTTATAAAACGGGGCCCTGGGGTCTAGCAAAGATACCAACCACTAACGCTAACGCCAAATGCTAACTACAAAATGTACTGAAATGACATTTCGGAAATCGCTGACTTTTCCGCAGCTTGTGTCATTTCAATACATTTTTGGAGTGAGCGTTTGGCGTTAGCGATAGCGGTTGGTTGGTATCTTTGCTAGACCCCCTGACTGACTCCCACAGTGATCACTTTTATTGCTAGTGGAACAACTTTTTGTGATGGAAAATAACGAAAATAACACCAACTGGAACGCACTTTGTGTTTTTTTTTTAAATATCATAGGGTGCGTTCCAGAGGGGTGTTATTTTTGATATTTGTATTTTTTTTTATATTTCTTATATTTGGGCTCCACGCATAGTATATTTAGCCAGTGTCAAGTATTGTAATTTTTCATCATGTTAATAGAATATTTCACGTAAATTCAAGTCTTAGGCCTTCGTTCTCTATATCCGAGTAAAGTTCCGAGTTTGCTGGCCAGTGAGTAATACTGATCGGGACGTAAAGACGTCGAGTAGTTCTTTTCAGTTTCATGAACGAAAACAGAGTTTCGATCAGCTACTCAGTGAGTAAAAATTTAGGATGATCTGTAGCAACGTCAATTGTTCATTATGTTCATTCAATAATTACTCCAACTGCTGTCAGTGACGTCATTTTAGGTTCGTTTTTTATTTTTTTTTACATTTCTACGTGCCAGCTATATGCTGCGGTGCAGTAGGTGCCCTGCAAAGAGTATTTTACCTACTTAAAAACAGTAAGTAAGGAGTTACCTTTACAAAAAGGGGTATCAACTAAATAAATTAATGTAATGAGGAATGTAATACGAATTTAGATAACATTGTTTAGTTCAACGGGAAATATAATAAGTACTTAATACCTATAGGTACCTGAAATATGGTTTTATCTTGACGCAATAATAAAAATTAAAACAACACAAAACAAAAATATCATAATATTATATAAATATTTATCATATTGTAATTGAACAAAAACTCTTTTAGTAGTCATCGTCATCATAATCATCAGCCTGAAGACGTCCACTGCTGAACATAGGCCTCCTCCAAAGAGCACCACTTTCAGCGGCTGCTAGCCTCCAGTATCCATCGTCTTCCCACGGTTATGAGCAGACTGTTTTAGTAATTAAATACAATGATTTCTATATTCATAAGTATCTGATCTCGAAATAGAAACAGGAATAGTCGATGTTTTTATAGCAGTAGCGTAATCAACAGGGTTGGTAGTTTACAGTTCCGTAGATCTCAGTACTTGTGGCATGCAAACTATAATAATAAATTACAAACACATGCGAGCTTGCAACAAGTTTTGCTATAGCCGTCGGTTAACCGTACTAATCGGCAGCTGATGTGTCCTATAAGTAGCAGCCTGGTTTACGGGTCGGCTAGCGCTACTCGGACATTCTGAAATTCGTTACTGCAGTTACAAGTGACATTACGTGGTGGCTAGTCAACTCGGAACATTACTCGGATATAGAGAACGAAGGCCTTAGTCATGTTTCAGTAAAGTGGTGGCAACTTTACTAGAAGCTTCTATGGAATTTTGGAGGCAACACGAAAACTCACGTTTCACTACATTATATCACTTGCCCACACTCATGCTCGTGATTCAGCACTTAATGCATAAAACGCCACCAATTTTAAACATTAATACTGAAAGAAGCACAAGTTTTGAGAAATTATAAAATGCAACGACGTCAACCTATCCACGTTCCCGCCAAAACTCTATTTGTGATATATTCGTTTTCGATCATAAAAGTCATGGAAGTATAATAAAAATAGTTTCACTAGCAATAAAAGTGATCACTGGAGTTTTGGTGGGAATGCGGAAATGTTCACGTCGTTGCATTGTATTATTTCTCAAAACTTGTGCTTTTTCCAGTGTTAATGTTTAAAATTGGTGGCGTTTTACGCATTAAGTGCTGAATTACGAGCATGAGTGAGGGCAAGTGATATAATGTGGTGAAACGTGAGTTTTCGTGTTGCATCCAAAATTCCATTGAAGCTTCTAGTAAAGTTGCCACCACTTTTCTGGAGCATGACTTAGACTGGACTATGACTACCTGACTTAGACTGGATAATGACTATGACTAAGACTTGACTTTACGTGATATTTTCCTTAACGATGAAAAACTACAATACTTGACACTGGCTAAATACTCGATGTGTGGAGCCAAAATCTAAGAAAAAAAAAAAGTGATCAGTGGGAGTCTTTGACAGTTTACATGTGATTGTTTTTATTTGGCGTTCTTGCCGTTCTTTGCAGCTACTGGAACGGGCCTATAATTATTTGTAATTAATGGCCGTATTCCGATTCACGCTATAATCGATAATATCGCTATTATCGAATGACTGTGAGCAGTACAAAAATCTTCCCTCATCAAAGACAAAAATGCAAAAATACAAAAACGTGAACGCTGATGCTGTGATCGCTGTCAGCGATTATAGATGGATTGAAGAGGTATATACTCTTTGTGGATTATATCATGTACTCTGTGGATTAAATTGCTTCGTATAATCTGTGGATTATATATTACCCTGATTATAATCGGAATACGGGGAATATACATTTCGGACTTTGTTTATCTTGTTTTCTAAAATTGCTCGCATTTTCTATTTTTCTCCTCTGGCTTTCAAACAAACATTTTCCTTGATAACATCTCTGAAATCCAGAGCCATGGCACAAACAAATGTGTTGCTACTGAGCCAAATAGCGGGATACGTGATGGGGCTGATTCTATCCTTCTGCATTGTTGTGCCGATGAGCATGCACCAACACGAGTTCGGGTAAGTGTTGCCGAAGGCTTGGACGACAGATAGTTAATTTATACCTAGCCTAGTCACCTAGTGTTGTGGCGGATGGTGTAGCACAGTGCGTGCGGTAACATTTCAAAACATTAAAGCATTACAAATGTAGGAATGATTTTTAAAGTGTAAACCACACTTCGCGCCTTCTCTTCAGCGTCCAATCCGGTGAGCTGGAAGGCGCGGGTTCAAATCCCGCTGGTTACTAAAATTTTAAGGACTATAATATCATTATAAGAGGGAAGTTACATAAATTTTGCTGTACCCACCAGCAGCAGCAGTTTCTCGAAAGTGGTCTACTGTAATTAGGTGGTCACCTTAGACCAAGGAAGTATAGTGGTCACCTAATTACAGTAGACCACTTTCAAGACACAATTGAATGTACACTTCCTGTTTTATTAGTCCAGCCCCCACTTGGAATAAGAACAAAAGGGAATCATTTATAACTGTTAATGTTAATAGGTTGTTTGTAATAGCTAGGCTAACACTATGGTAAATAAAAAATTCTATATGTCTTGTTCTAGTAGCGACCACTGCCTGCTGTTCTCAAAAGGTGTATGGGGTGAGACTGGACAACTCACTGTGAAATGGGCAAGTGAGGCGTACTGTAACTACGTCATTACAGTAGGGGTGTTCATGAACCTTGTATGCTGTATCCAGATATACAGGTAAATAGTATACAAAATAAAAGCACACAGAAACTTGCCATCCTTATGTTGTTAAAATATTCCTACAGCCCTAAGGGTTTCGCATCAAACTTTATAGTGCGAACAGCAAATGAGTGGAATAACTTGCCGTCATCCTTGTTTCCATCTAATTATAATCTGGGTGTCTTCAAGTCAATAGTGAACAGATATCTTCTAGGCCCTAGGCAAGCATGTATCATTGTAGGACGCAATATTTATTACCATGAAGTCAGGTAGTGGTCAAATGCTATGCCTATATAGTTAAAAAAAAAGAAGAAAAATATGGTCTAATGGTAGCAATTTCAAATACCACCTGGAATAAAAGCCCTATAAAGATAGAGAATAGCGAATTTTTATAAAAGAAAATATTTCATTAACAAAATTAGTAATCAAGATGTTTAAAATATTCCAAGCAGTCAGCTCTGTCAATTGATACGGATGAAAACCTGTTTAATAGACATTGCATCTTTTTAAGGAGAGCCATTTAGTATTTTTTATATTTTATCAGCATAGGGTTCAAATGTATAGATTGTGAATTTAAAATGAAACGGCAAATGTTTGTGATGACTTCATTTACAGGTTATCAGTGTTTATGTACAAAGGAACAGATAGCTCATTCTTGTCAGCGTTCATGGATGCTGTAGGCTGCACACTAATGTGCGGGCTGGCAGTGTCCTCCGCAATCATCGTGACACTTGGGTTCATGGCCTGGTGTCAAGTCATCTTTCAGAGGTTCCCAAGGTATGTCAAGAGACATTTTCCACAATTAGATTCATGAATCAGCAACTTCTTAGTCTGTCTTACTATGATTAAAAAAGTACCAAAAATAGCATTAGTGCCGCCTTTAGCTTTAAAACAATGGTTGTTTGTTGCAGCTGCGAGGATGCTGCAGGTCAGCCAATTATAGACATAAAGAATATTTCAACGAAGGGGTTCTACATAGAAATGGGCACCGTCCAGGTTAGTAAAACATATTGTATAATGCATTTAAATAAAGAAAAGAGCAGACATTCCCATTGCTGTCCCACTCCCACTGCATTTATACACGATTTGCACTGATGTACTGCATTCATCGGTATAGTTTTTTCAGTGGCATCACATATTGTGGCACTTACAGAATGATTTATTTTAATAAAAAATTGTATCAAATTGATGCCTTCCATAGGATTCCATTCCAAGGAAGAGGATTGTGTTGTTCCTGAGCAGGGTGCTCAACAGTATAGCCAGGAAGATTGATAACTCGACAAACAGAGCATTTGTTAAAGTTCTAGTAAGAGTTAAAATTTTTGATCATCATGCGGTTCACTAACTCCTATATAACTAACCCTTGAGCCTTAATAAACAAAAGTATTCATTTATGTAGTTTGGTGCGTGGGCCGCGTTTACAACGTGGGTGGGGCTGGCGGTGTTCTCGACGCTGAAGGTGTGCCGCTACCACCAGCTAGAGAACATCCAGGTGTCCATGTACCGCGAGCGGCAGAGGCTCGTCAACGAGAGCGGCTCGCCCACCGCGCCACGGGACGGCCGCTCCACGCCGCCACACAACTATCACTAGTGCTACTGCTAGTGTGTACTGTAGTGGCCCTTATTGTTTGTGGCACAAGGTGTAGGACCGGAAGGTTCCACTGGGTTCTGGTATACTTGTTAAACTCATGCCAACCAGGGTTTGAAAGGATTTTAAAGGATTATAAAGGATAATTATCGTTATAACTAAAGAAAGTTGGATTATCGATTACTAATATAAACAATTGCGTTCGTGAAAGTGAACTGTATCCGAATGTACGCAATTACACAACTATACAATCTGTATACGGACCCCGCCGCCGCCCGTGTGGATTCCCTTACCATAAAAATTCAGTTCGGATATATGCAACGTTGAGTGAACATAAGTGTCATTGGTTTGTTAAGTTAAATAATTATTGTTTATTCAGTTGAAGTTGAAAAATGCCTCGTGAGAAAGATCTTATATGGTCAAATTTTTATTTGCACTTAGTTTAAACATACTGGGCTATGGGCTCGGTGCTCGGTGCGATAATTATCTGATAATCATTCGATAATTTTCGGATAATTATCAAGAATCGTAATTATCTTGATAATTTCGGACCCTGGTGCCAACTAAAAATACTGAACGCTCATTGGTTGAAGATGGCTGATGATCAACAAGCATCCAATGATTGTTCCGTATTTTTACTTTGGCATGAGTTTGGATCTCTCCCAGTATATACTCTTATCTATGAGTTTATCTTTCAAACATACGAGAAACCAGGGCATGAAGTCTGTTGTGTCATAATGGTCCATGATTTGTGCCAAAATCTGTCATTATGGTACCATTCATGAACCATTATGATAATTGAAATAGCAGACTTGGACCCCAGGGGTAAGTGTGGTATACCACTGGCGTGATTTTCTGTTGCCATCATAATAAATTACACCCTGACCATTTGTTCCGGCTAATCTCAAATAGTGGTAAGAATTTCTGTTTAAAAAGTTTTCAGAAAATGTATTGATTTATTATTGTTATTAACCGTGTTATTTTTCAAAATATTTGGAAAATAAATCTGGTATATACACGTCCACTCCACTGAGGAACATGTAAGCTCCATTATATTTTCTCCATCATAACATAACTTTCACAAAATATTATCCTTGTGAATTTTTTAATGTGTCTGTGCACCCGATGTATCGAGAACCGCCCATTAAATGTTTTATAAGTTTTAGTAGCTCAAAAATTGGCCATTGGAGCATTTATGTACCTATTTTATTAGTATAAAACTACTCGACATATTATGAATGAAAAAAACGCAAAAAAGATGTGTAGTGATAAAATGGGTTCATGATAATGTCAAAAGGCGCAAGTTATATTATTATTGTGAGAATCATAACGAGACTGGTCATTATAATTATTATACATTCGTGGGGTCACTTGTAATGTAATTAATATTACAAACCTAAAATCCAGTGATTTCCCAAAATGATTGATTGAATAAAATCCAATAAATACATCATTATGAAAAAAAAAACAATGATTTTATATTATAATTATGTAATGTTACAATTAAAAGTGATTAAAAATTTAGTTTTGCATGCAAAGTTTTGAAAATCAAATATTTTTTTTGCAATGTATCAGGAATTATATATGTGTAATTTAATTTATAGGCATTATTATGTCTGTAATGATAAAATTATTCTAAGGTTTGTTAGAATCGAGAGCCACTGATAGTAATACAAATAGTAATATGTATTTTATATAAAGCCATCCTAATATTTTTGATATTTTATTATAACAAAATCGAAGGCAAAATATAAGTCAATGTTGATAAATGATTGTGATTTTTAGTTCAAGTTTGCATTATTTATTTAGAAGATTAAGGAGTTTTGTTTATTGTTGTAATATCAATAAATCTTACTTGAAAATTTTATGTAAAAATTACCTACTTTATAATAAAATGATATTATATGTAAAATATTTAATTGTAGAAATTTGGTAATATCATTTTTTGTGATAATCTATAAGTAATTATTGATCGAAAATTGAAACCTATGGATGCATAGAATTTAATAAGTCGTCATTTTAATAATCTTAATTATTATGTTAATTAACAGGATACCACGATTTTCCTTTTAATTGCCTAGTTAATTAACTTATTGAAGTTTTTATTGTAATTATCCTTACTGTACAGAAATAACAAATAAATAACCAAAGTATTATAAATATTAAATTATTTTATTTCGAACGGTAACCTAAAACAAATCTCAAAATACGTTGTACTGTTTGTGCTCTATCTAACAGAATACATGTTGTTATTTTCTTACGATGTTCGATCAAAAACGACAACTCGCACGCTCTACTTTTATTTACTTACATAATTTTAGTTTTTTAGGATGTGTGTGTGTGTGTGTGTGTGTTTGGAATAAATGTTTTTCTTTCTTTCTTTACTTTCGGCTCGTACATTTTGCTCCGAAGCGTTGGAAACGTTCAGTGACGTGTCAAGCACAGGATGGGGTCGACGTGGATGTTTGTATGCGCGCCAGGAACCCGCGGCCGCAAGTGCGCGCGGGAGTGGCTTCGCTGTGGCCGCGGCTCCGGGTCGTCCGAACAATTTTTTCTCGGTTGGACCGTTGGACATCGTTCTTTGATCGCTTTGAAATTTTGGATTTCTTTCGTTAGGTGCTTGCGCCCTTTATTTCAATCTTGTCTGGGGGATCGGTTCCGATGGACAAAGGTTCGATGTCGCCGGAGGGGCTGCGGTCGCGCGAGTACTGCATCTGCAAAAATATATTATCACGTCAGATCGCCGACAAGGACGAAGCTGCTTCGGAGAACAGGCGTAGGCTATCGCGTAGCACTTACATCAGGGCGCGAGTGCGCGCGTGCGTGCGCGCGTGCGCGTTGAGCTGCGCGCGCAGGCGGAAGGTGCGGGGGCACGCGGGGCACGCGTGCGCGCGCTCGCCCGAGTGCACCGACAAGTGCGCGCGCAGCTCCGCGCGCCGCTTGAAGCGCGCGCCGCACTCGGGGCACGCGTGCCGCGCGGCGCCGTGCGACACGCGGTGCATGCGCAGCGCCGCGCGGGACTTGGTGGCCGCGCCGCACACCTCGCACAGGAAGTCGCGCGCGTCGGCGTGCGCGCGCGCGTGCTCCTGCAGGTGGTCGCGCCGGGAGAAGCGCGCGCCGCACGTGGCGCACGCGTGCGGCCGGCGCGCCGCGTGCACCGCGCGCGCGTGCCGCGCCAGGTTGCCCGCGTCCGCGAACCGCCGCCCGCACTGCGCGCAGCTGCGCCCCGCCTGCCCCGCCGCGCCGCCCCTGCAACCGTCAGGCGCGCGCTAGTAGGCCGCGGGCGCGGGCGCGTGCAGGCGCTGCGCGTGGTGCCGGAGCGCGCGGCGCTGGCGGAAGGCGGCGGGGCAGAGCGCGCAGGCGTGCGGGCGCGCGTGCGCGTGCGCGAGGCGGTGCGCGGCGGCCTCGTGGCGCGCGCGGAAGCGGCGCGGGCACAGGTCGCACGCGTGCGGCCGCTCGCCCGAGTGCCGCAGCGCGTGCCGCGCGAGCCCCGCGCGCAGCCGGAAGGCGGCGGGACAGTGCGCGCACGCGTACGGCCGCGCCGCTGAGTGCGTGCGCGCGTGCGCGTGCAGCGAGCCGCTCTGCGCGAACCGCTTGCCGCACTGCGCGCACTCGTAGGGGCGCTCGCCCGTGTGGATGCGCATGTGCTGCTTGAGGTTCTGCAGGTTGGCGAAGGTGCGCGCGCAGTGCGCGCAGGCGGGGCGGCGGCGGCGCTCGTGCGTCTCGGCGAGGTGGCGCTGCAGGCCGTTGGGCGCGCGGAACCGCTTCCCGCACACGTGGCACACGCACGGGCGCTCGTCCGTGTGGATGCGCCGGTGGAACAGGTAGGTGTGCGCGGAGGCGAGCCGCTTGCCGCACGCGGCGCACGCGTACCGCACGCGGCCGCCCTCGCGCACGCGCGCCGCCGCCGCCTCCGCCCCCGCCCGCGACACGCGCCTGTTCCCCGCCGTCAGGTCGTCGCACCCCCCCGCCCCCGCCCCCGCCCCCGCGTGCTCCCCCGCCACGTGCCGCCGCAGCGCGACGAGCGCCGCGTGGAAGCGCAGGTACTGCAGGTGCGCGAGCGGGCGCGAGTCGGACGAGTCCGAGTCGGGCGGGTCGCGCGCGCTGCAACAAACGCGTCGCTCACTGCGGGCGGTGCGTGCGCGCGTGCGCGGCCAGGTGCGAGCTCTTGCGGAACCGCTTGCCGCAGCGCGCGCACGCGTGCGGGCGCAGGTCGCGGTGCGCCGCCGCGTGCGCCGCCAGCGAGTCCCGGCTGCGGAAGGCGGCGGGGCAGCGGTCGCAGGGGAAGGGGCGCGCGCCGGAGTGCAGGCGCGCGTGCACGTCCCGCAGGCCGCGCGCCGCGAACCCCTCCCCGCAGTGCGCGCACGCGTACGGCAGGCGGCCGGCGTGCGCGAGGCGCGCGTGCTGCGCCAGGTTCCCGCGCGTGCTGTACCGGCGGCCGCAGTCGGGGCAGGCGTGCGGCGCGGCCGGGCGCGCGCCCGCGTGCCGCCGCCGGTGCACCACCATGTTGTACTTGTTGGAGAAGGTGCGGCCGCAGTCGGGGCACGCGACCGGAATGAACTTCTGGTTGCGGGCGGGGGCGGGCGCGGGCGCGGCGCGCGGGCGGTCGGCGTGCACGGCGGCTACGTGCGCGCGCAGGGCGGCGGGCGAGGCGGCGGCGTGCCCGCAGGCGCGGCACGCGGCGCGCGGGCGGTCGGCGTGCACGGCGGCTACGTGCGCGCGCAGGGCGGCGGGCGAGGCGGCGGCGTGCCCGCAGGCGCGGCACGCGGCGCGCGCGGCGGGCCCGGCGTGCGCGCGGCGCAGGTGCGCGAGCAGGTCGCGGCGCGCGGGGTACGGCTGCCCGCAGCAGCGCGCGGGCGCGGTGCGCGAGTGGGCGCGCAGATGGTGCGCGAGGCGGGTGGCGGAGGAGAAGGCGCAGGCGCAGCGCGGACACAGTAGAGCGGGCCGGGGCGGCGCGCGGTCCGCACTGCCGTCCGAGTCGGCGTCTGCCTCGCGGTCGGAGCCGAGCGTCTCCGCGAAGGTGACGTGATCGCGGACGAAGGCGCGCGCGTCCCGCTCGGAGCGAACCTGCCCGCGATGCTCGCTCACCAGGTGTACGGTGAAGTCTGCGGCGGTCCGAGACGGCTGAGCGCTGCAACTCTGGCAGGCCAGTTCCGTTTGCAAGCCATCCTCCATGTTTAGCAAGTTAAGGTATTCCTTTAGAACATTTGTCACGATATTACTTACCTCTTGTGACCTGCAAGTGGGAACGTGCGGGAATGTTCACGGGGAAAAATTTAGCGCTAACGATAATTACTATTGCTACGATCGTTCAAGTGACACGATATCACATTTTTATGGTTACTTTGATTAATAATAAACATCTGCTCTAGCTGTAAACTGTAACCGTTTGAATAATATTTAATACTATTGAACTACTTACTCTATATCTTTGCTTTGGGTTTCACTAGCTTCAATATTTGATTGCTGATGCTGTTGCTGGAAAGGAATTACTCTAAAATAATTTCTCAGTTTACAATGTTTAATATAATAGTCATCATCATCATTTTCATGCAGAGTTCAATCTCATGGACAAGTTGTCAGTACCTCTTGTGTAGTAGAGAAGCCAACAGTGAACCTCTCCCTCAATGCAGTATCAGCTTGCGCGGAACAGACCACCAGCTCATGCCACGCCATCAAAGTACTAGTGCATTGGAAGCACATTACTATGGGAAGGATATCATTTGGAGAAACCTGAAAACATAATTAGATGGTTAACAATCTTAAAAACAAGCAAGCACACCAAAAATTTGCATATTAATATTTTGCTACTCACAGCTCTAGTGCCTCAGGGCTCCAGTCATGGGCGTAGCCAAGTTGTAGTAATGGGGGGTTAGTAAATTAAAAAAAAAATTACTCGTTTATATGTATGCAAATCTAGATAAAATACATATTTTGTCCAAATAAGCGGTTGGTTTTGCAATGAAGCCAACGGAAATACTCCAGTAGTTTATAAATACATGTAGGAATCAGATTATAATAATGAGCATACCAGAGATCAACGTGAAATAAATAAAATAAATAACGTCCAACAGTCACACACATAGATCCTGGACCCTAACTAAGATTCCCTATATCTGGGGACCCAGGAACTACGAGGACCATGGTCCCACAACAAGTATTTAAATTTTAGTTGAGCAGTGTAATACCCACTGCTCAACTAAAATTTTTACCCACTGCTCAATTAGTTAAGCAGTTGAGTAATAGGACATAGTTTATTACCAAACATTTTACGCCCTATAGCTCAACTGGTTTTGCTCAACTTAGTTGATCAGTAGGTCATCCTGTTATAAAATCGAATTTATAGCCTACTGCTCAACTGCTCTTGCGGCACTGGCTGCTTATAATCTATTGAGACCTTTTAAACCCTTTTTTGTAATTGACATTATTATTGTCACTTATTGTAAATGTTATGTTCATTGATGTAATAAGAATTTCATTGTTGGGTTTATTACTGCGTAAATAAGTAAATATTATACTCGTGCATCAATTTTTTCATTTCCGCAAACTGTTATAAAATTAAATATATGCAAATGGATGGTGAAGATTCGACTCCAACCACTTCGTGTAAGTGAAAAATAACTAGATAGGTACTTAGTATTTATGTGCAGTCATGTGCAGTTATATATTCAATTTTGAAATATATATCTCTTAATAGTAGTATATTAGCGACCGTACTAATTTATCTATTACGGTTAAGCACCAAGCGAGGACAACGAGATGAAAATCATCGATCATTCGAGATTCATATTAATGACGGTAAATAAGTAATTATGAGATTTGTAGTTTTATTTTATATGGATACAGAAAAAAAATACTTATTTTTTTAAAGATGCTTTGCGGAATTAATAAAAGTAATTAACGGAAGCTCTTCAACCATAGAATTTCTAAGAGATATCAAATATAAAGAAATTTTCCTGACGTGGTTTGGTTGATTCAAGTTTTTAAATAATGAAACGTGTCAAAAATACGACATATGTCAAAAAAAATCAAATTTAAAAAATTGTCTGAAATGACATCTGCTGTCAAAAAATGACGTCTGTCAAAAGTGACATCTATCAAAAATGACACCAAAACTAGAGTTGCCGCGAATAGTGTTTATAGCAAATAGTCGAATACCGATTAATCGCCATTCACTTTGGCGAATAGTCAAGAATAACTCGACATTACTATTCGACATAAAAAAAAACATTAAACACATTAAAAATATTTCTAATTTCTTCTAAGGTTGTGAGAAAAGAAATACTTAATCACACCAGCAAGCTCTGTTTATTCAGAAAGACTATTTTCCGAGGCAGGTTTAATTTACTAGGAAAAACAAAACCGACTTGCTCCAGAACGTGCAGAAAAAATTGTTTTTTTGCACCACAATCTGCCTCTGTTGGATTTTAAATATTAATTAAAAAGCCTTACTAATTTAATTTCATGAATATGATAGGCACAGGCACATATTACAGATAATAATTGATATTGTGTATTGTTTTATTAAGGAAAATAATTAAAAAAAATATTATTTTTAACTCATTAGTTCTTTTGTTCGTTAAAAGTTTATTTTCGACGACTATTCGCCGAATGCCGAATAAGACTAGCTATTATTCGGTATTCGACGAATATAAAAAAAAATGACGAGTAATGCCTAATACCGAATAATAGCGAGTATTCGCGGCAACTCTAATCAAAACTGACATCTATCAAAATGAAATCTGTCAAAAAAAATTAAAACTAAAAAATGACATCTGTCAAAAGCGACATCTATCAAAAATGACACCTGTCAAAAGTGACATCTGTCAATGGCATGTCATTTCACAAATTAGACATTTTTGCTACATAGTGATTCTGCGACTACGATATTTTGGACACACAGACGTTTTACAACCCAGACGATATGACCCTAACCCTATTATCCTCCACTGCTGAGAATTACCAGTTGAGCCATCGGTATTACCCACTGCTCAACTTGATGCAGTTGAGCAATTTGGTTGAGCAGTGGGGAAGGAGCACAATTTTATAACAGGATGACCTACTGATCAACTTAGTTGAGCAAAATACAGTTGAGCTATAGGGCATAAAATGGTCGGTAATACAAACTATGTCCTACTGCTCAACTAAATTGGTTGAGCAATTTAGTTGAGCAGTGGGGAAGTACTGGCCAAAATATCTCCAACTTATTTTCTGAATACTTCCACTCCACTTACCGCGATGATTCTGCTACTAATACGTTCCCCAGTAATCCTTTTGGCAACTACACATCACTCAGCTCTTGTTATCTGTCTGAATCCGACGTTTTTACTTCACTTAAGCTGCTTGATACAAACAAAGGCCCTGGCCCAGATTTGATTCCTACACTTTTCCACAAATCATTTAAAAAAAACATGCTCTTCCGAATTAGCAAGACCCTTACAAATTATATTTAACAAGTCACTTTCTTGCAGATTTTTTCCTACGAAATGGAAGCTGGCACATATAACTCCTATCCACAAGAAAAGAGATCTAGGAGACATATCAAATTATAGACCTAAATCCATTCTATCGTCGATTGGCAAATTGTTCGAATCAATTATTCTAAAACGAATTTCTTTTCACTTAAAGCATCTATTTATTCCTTATCAAACTCCTAGTAGTATAAACTCACATAGGAATCCGATTATAGCAAACTGCACAGATGATAACGGTTAATATCAAAGCGAGTGTGAAGCGAGCGCCATAATTTTTACACTTTATTTATAAGTAAATCTAGGTAAAACATAATTGTGTATTTCGGCTAGTGTTGTTAAAAAGATCTGCTAGATTTGCAATAAATTTCAAAATGACAGCTTCCAATTTCAATGAAAGGACTGACATGAAAAATGCACCAACAAAGCCGACTGACATGAACAAGCATGCAAAGCCAGTGCAAAACTTCAGTACCTATGTAGTTCATAATTTGATGTAGGGACCTTATATATTATCTAGTAGCGTTGCGCACTGTAAACCTTGTCTCTTTCTATCTTTATTGCAAAAGTTATAATGTATTTACGCCAGCCAGGGGGGCAATTTGCCAGACTATAAATAAAATCTGATGTGAAGAGAACTTAAATGATTACCTGAATGGGGAGATGCTGGTGAATTTTATCAGCAAGACTGTTCTGCAACCCATCCCCCTCAAAGATTGGCACCACCAACTCAGTGATGGTGGCACAAAGCCGGCACATGTTGGTCCGAGATGGAGGGTGCATGCTATCTTGTGGTAGTTGACACAACACGGTTGTTTGTTGTATGTCTGGAAATGGGCACAAGTTTGCAAAATATTTCTTAGAGATTGCTCGGAAGAAAAGGTAATTTCTAGCCTTTCTTTTATGCTGACACTGTTAGAAATGAATAATATAGGTAGTTTTAAAAGTATTCCAACAATTCGTGGATATCTAACAAAATAATATAATATAGGTACATACTTAGGTTGCAACATCTTAAAAATAATTAGGTATGAACAGTTAGTTTAGTAGTTTCATTTGTATCGGACCACAGACATCTGAGTATTGGACATTCTATCTAAAAATAACAAAAGATGATTGCTGAAAGTAGTTATACGGCTTACCTTCGGGCTCCATTGCTGCTACAGGCATCGCAAAAGCCCGCTGCAGTGGTGTTGTGTGTTGATCATGTGGAGATGGATTCAATAGGAACACTTGCTCAGTATTGTTTTCCATTTTCTAAGTTTTTACGTGTTAGATAAATTATCTACTAAGGAAATGTATGTGATCTTTGGGTGGGCGTTATTATTATTATAACGACCAAATTATATACCCTTTGATAAGGACTGGCTGTTATTTTAGTATTTACTTTATAACACATCAGCAGCAATCATCACAAAAACTAAACAAATAAAATAAACATATCCACAGCACAGACACAGACACAGACTATCCCCGTATTCCGATTCACGCTGGAAGCGATCACAGTAGGCGTGAGGCGTATTTATCGTCAAAGGTAAAAGTCACAGTCAGTCACAGCGACTAAATACCTCTGGGAGCAGCGACACTGTGACTTGTGCGCGAGTCTATGAGAGCGTGCTAAAGTAATAGGTGCATCCTTTACTCACGAAGGCGTCTGTAGCGTGCCAGAGAGGGACAAACCTAGTATTTTTTTCACAGGAGCTGTGACAGCGTCATGTTTTGCCAGCCGTCAATTCAAAAGTAATAGGTGCATCCTTTTTCCACATAGGCGTCAGAGAAAGACACACTTATTATATATCTACGTCCTGTAAACGTGACTTGTGCATGGAGTAAAAAATACTCGCTAGTATTTATTCACAGGTATTTGTCACAGGTATGGCTGAGACACACTCACAGAGTCACCTAGTACCTCGATTTACCTAGTACGACCCACCTCTAGATCACAGCGCTCACGTTGATTTTTCAGCTTTCCGATTCAGATATTGCGCTCACGACTTTGACCGTTGTTAGTGACTCGGAACAACCAATCACGGACGGCGATATCAAGATGGCGTCGGTCATAACGTTTACAAGAGATTTCGTTGTCGCGCTCACGGCCATTCGGTATGCGTTTTTAGTTTTTAGCACTATAATATCGATTTTAGCGTGAATCGGAATAGGGTCTAATGACTATATTATTGGTGCGTTCCAGGGGTCTAGCAAAGATACCAACCACTAACGCTAACGCCTCGCGCTGTCCAAAATGTACTGAAATGACATTTCGGACATCTCTAACTTTTCCGCAGCTTATGTCATTTCAATACATTTTTGGAGTTAGAGTTTGGCGTTAGCTAATGTCAGCGAATGTCATTTCAATACATTTTGGAGTTAGCGTGAGGCGTTAGCGTTAGTGGTTGTTATCTTTGCTAGACCCCCAGCCCCCCATTACGAACGAGCTAGTAGCGATGCTGACGAGCGTCTACCGCTCACCTGCTGTCAATTTTCATACAATTGTGACAGCAGTTGAGCGGCAGACGCGCGTCAGCATCACAGACTACTAAGCTCCGCTAGGAGTATAGTGTTCTGTGCTACTAAGAGACACTACGTATGGTCAGCATCTCTGCTAACTCCTTCGTAATAGGGGGGGGGCTAAAATTATTTTTTTTATTAAAAAACATAGTTTAGTTTTGTATTTTAATAAAAAAAAATTTGTTATATTTTGGCTCCACACATAGTGTATTTACAGCATAGAGTAGTATAAGTATCGGGGAATAGAGAGCCCTCTTGAAGAGATTTTTGTCACCCAAAAAAAAACTGGTTTGTAATGCCCTCTGTTAGAAGATCCGTGGAACTATCAAACACCTATATACCTACCTATACTGTAGTTGGGTATATATATGTATTCTATATCCATACCTACATACCTATAGATATGTGCTTACCTCAAGGTCTGTGATTTTAAATTCTTGATTATCCAGGGCGTCTAGTAAAGAACCCAATCGCTAACGCTAACTTCACAATGTATTGGAATGATATTTCGGAAATGGCTTACTTTCCGCAGCGAATGTCATTTCAATACATTTTTGGAGTTAGCGTTAGCGTTTCGAATCTTAGCTAGATCCCCAGATGTTTCAATCACCGATATAGCTGTCAATATGAATTTGACAACTTCGCATGTTACATTTATGAACAGCGCCATCTATTCGAAATCCAAGTACATTAAGGCTGAGTTTTACCGGGCATTATAAAAGATAGCGTTACTTTCCATACAAAAAAGTGGTGCCAAGGGAACAATATGGAAGCGTCCCCCCCTGATTTACAGTCTCGATACGGCATTCGGTCGAGGTGCATGTGTAATAAGTTAATTTTTTACGTCGCGCGCGCATCGGCTCCTGATACGGCCGGCGGCGTAGGTATCCCAGACGAACCATCTGGCTACCTGGCGGCCGGGGTATCGAAGACAATGCAACTTATTTACTTCGATTAAAATGGAAGATAATAATGTGAATGCGAGTAATTCGGCATGTAGCAGTCCTTTGAGTGAGCAAGCTATGTTAGATCTAGAAGTAGAACAATACCAAGAGGAGCATACAATACAGATGGAGGGCAACAGAGACGAATATTTAAGGCCGGAAAAACGAAAAGGAGAAGGAAAAGAGGAAGATACGGAATGGACTGTGGTGAAAACAAAAGAAAAGAGATATAAACCGGAGATAGATAAAATAGAGATGTACATATCAAGCAGTGAACAATTGCCTAAACAGCTCGCTTTGGCGAATTTATTTAAGGTTAATGGCATTACCGACATTCAGAAAGTAAAATACGTTAGCCCATATAAAGTACGTCTTGATATCCAGAGCGAAGTGATCGCAGAAAGATTAGAAAACTGTCGGGCCTTTACTGATAAGGGATGGCGCATACAAAGGGCGATGGAAAAGAGTATCATATGGTGTCATACGAGATGTAGATTTAGAGATGACTGATGAAGGGATATTTAATAAAATTACGTGCCCAGTACCAGCCGAATTAGTATCTATATTTCGTCTGAACCGCCTGTAGTCTGAGAGAGGGTTGGGCTCGAAGTGAATCAGTGCGATTATGCTTTAAGGGTGCATTCCTACCTACTTACGTATCAGTAGATGGTATGAGAATTCGAGTAGACCCATACGTCTTCCCTGTATCGCAACGTTCGCGATGTTGGAAGTTGGGACATATGACTAAAAGGTGCCCGTCCAACAAAGTTGTTTGTCCATAGTGTGGAGAGAACCACGACAATTGCAATACGTCTTTCAAGTGTGTTAATTGCGACGGTGAACACATGGCCATGTTTAAGACCTGCCCTGCATTCTTGAAAGAAAAAAAGTTGCGAAAAATTATGGCCGAGTTTAATTGCACATATAGAAAAGCTCTCATGAGTTGTGTAGCCCCAAGTTCACCTTCAGAGATGGTACCTAAAATATTCACGTTTTAACCAATACCTGTGACATCGGTGTCGTTCCCCCCGCTCGTGAGACGCGCGCCACCGCCACGGGAAAATTATATCTTATCGCCGTATACTACAGGGTTTAGAAAATGCCGGTCCACATTAGATAATCTTGTTAGTTTCATTACCCGGATTCAAACAGGTTTTACAGAAAATAATACAACAAAAGGTTGCTTCTTAGATATAGATAACGCGTATAACAACGTTGACATTAATTCATTAATGTACACTATGGACCGAATTGGGGTCGGCTCAAAAATATGTCACTACCTTTGGAATCTTTTAAAAGAGAGAAATCAAAAAATTTTAGTCAATGATACGTATATATGTCGCACTACTGGGCGTGGCTTGGCACAGGGCGATACAATATCACCGTTACTGTTTAACATAGCGACCAGGGATATTTGCAAGCATTTAGTAAACAATCGTGTATTTATCTCTCAGTATGCGGACGACTTTATTGTAACTTGTTCATAAAAATTGTTCTATTTCTTACTACTTAAGTATATATTATTTAGTAGATACTTCATGTAACGTGTTAACTTACAATTTATATTATTTATTATTTGTATATTGTTGAGAGCATAATGTTTCATATTCAGATGCATGTTGTGTTCGCATCAAGAAGGTCGTTCAGCCGCTATATTGATAAATGTTTGTACTTATGTCATGCATACTGTAACGTCCAGTTTGTGAACCTATAAATAAAATAAAAAAAAAGACTGTTTTGTAGTCAGTATGTAAAAATATAAACAAAGGCACTTGCGATTTACAGAGCTCGTTAGATATTTTATTTAAAATACTATTAGATATAGGTTTAGAAATTTCATCATCAAAAAGTAAAGTTTGCATTTTCAAAAGGGGATATAGAAGGGAAGATATTAATTGGCTAATAAATAATACACCGTTAGAAGTTGTAAGCAACGTTAAGTATTTAGGTTTGTGACTAGATCGCTCGCTCAAATGGTCAAAACATATTGCGGAACTAGTCAATAAATGCTCAAAATGGATAAAAATATTTAAAGTCCTTGCTGGATCCGGGTGGGGTGTCCACCCGAGCCATTTGAGAAGACTATACATTTCTATTATTCGTTCTAGGTTAGATTACGGCAGTTTCCTTTATGATAACGGTCTTAAAAGTAGCTTGGTAAAATTGGATAGATTACAAAACCAATGTATGCGAGTGATAGGCGGATTCGTGAGAACCACTGCAATACACGTGATGCAATGTGAGCTTAATATCCAACCATTACACGTGCGTAGGTATTATCTTGCAGGCAAATACTGGCTGAAAGCAAAGTCGTTCGCGGATGGGGAGATAATCCTCATTATAGAACAGTTGGCAGAATCAGCTGAGATGAGCATGTATTGGAGACGCAGGAAAGACCCATTGTTAGTTACAATACATGAGGCTCTCAATACCTATCCGATTTACTCGACGCTGCAGTTAAAACGGTATTCACTAGACACGTGGGTCAGCAGTGTGGACCTATCCAATATAGTTATACCCTATGTTGATGGTTAGGTATACCTAATATTGATGATGTACAAAAACCTAAACATACGTATACAAGTAACAATCTAAAACAAATTTGTGAACAGCACCTACTTACAACTTACTCAAACTGTTACGCAATTCACACTGATGGGTCACAAGCAGGGGATGAGTCGGGTTTGGCTGTGTTTGACCCGCAGACGCATTCATCGATAAAATTTAAGCTAAATGTGAAAGTTTCTATAATGTATGTCGAATTACTAGCCATTTCAGAAGCTATCTCTTACATCGAGTCATTTGAGTCAAGTAACTATGTAATACTGACGGACTCAAAGAGTGCTTTGCAGCACCTGGCTCGATGTACCTCGTGTTTTCGAGGTGCACCGATAGCCTACATAATCTTGGAGTCCGTTAGTAAGCTTCAAAATAAAAGCATTGTACTACAATGGGTGCCGTCTCACATTGGGTTGTATGGGAATGAAGAGGTTGATCGATGGCGAGAGAAGCGGTCACAGATGGAATATCTTTAGAATGGTTACCTAACTCCAGCGATCTTATTTACATCGTCCGGGATCGGTGCATGGAATTGTGGCGCGAATATTTCGATGAAAGGTCACTGAGTAAGGGGATTTGGTACCGAACCATCCAGCCTTGTCTGTCTCGCCTCCCCTGGTATGTGGGTGCAGATATGCACCGCAACGATGTGGTGACGGCTTTCAGACTTCGCTCTGGACACATTCCCCTGAATAGTTTTGCGTTCCTAATGAAAAAATGTGAATCACTCAATTGCACAGAATGTAATGTAGTAGAAGACGCAACTCATATTTTGGCGGAGTGTGTCCGGAATGAGGCTGAAAGATATTTGTTTATGTTAAAGTATAATTTCAATATGTACGACGTTGGAATATTTAACAGTAGATTAATTTGTAAAGGAAAAATTAGAATCACGAGCGCGGATTGAACCCGCATCCATCCATCCCATAAAAATCATAAATATTTAACAGTATTCTGGCTGCGCCTCTGTCAGAGGAAGCCAAATGTCTGTACAGATTAGTTAAGTTAGATATTAAGCGTAGATAAGTGATTAGACTGCCCCTATGAGGGTGACATATTCTGTAAAGACCAAACCATCCTAAATAAATGTAGATTAAAAAAATGATTTACATTAAAGCAGCTGGCCAAGGATGAAGGTCATAAGTATCAAAACAGCAGCGCAACAACGGTCTTGGAAGGCGATTTCTACATGGATGACCTTCTGAGTGGAGATTATGAAGACAGCAAAACAGCTTCAAACGGACTTGATCAATCTACTAAAGTCTGGGGGGTTCAACTTGCGTAAATGGGCATCAAATAAACCAGAATTACTTACTAACTTGGAAAAAAGCAATGTGATCAAGAAATATTTCAGTTCAGACAGCCAGAATCAATGAAAACTTTTCGATTACGGTGGCATCCACATGACGATCATTTTACATTCGACCTACAGTAGGATGACTCACCACAAATATTAACAAAACGATTATTACTATCTCAGATATCAAAAATATTCGATTCAATGGGATAAAACTAACTAACTAGGATGGCGCAGTGACCCAAAATGAGTCTTGGCCTCCGATAATAAGAGCCGCCACTTCGATCTATCCTGAGCTAGCTCCTGCCAGTTTTCGGCCTGGAGTTCGCGCAGGTCCTTGTCCACTTCATCACTCCAGCGATATCTAGGACGGCCTACTGGACGTCGGCCACTTGGCCGTCCCACATACGCTCGTTTCACCGCCCGATCCTCACCCATCCGTTCGACGTGGCCAAGCCAGCGAAGTCTGTGAGCTTTTATTTCGCCGATGATGTTTGGCTCAGCCACTAGATCTTCAAGCTCTCTATTCTTCCTTCTCCGCCACGATCCATCTTCTCTTTGTACTGGGCCCAGAATTTTTCTCCATATCTTTCTTTCCGTGACAAGAAGTTTATTCTCCTCCTTAAGGGTCAGTGTCCAGGCCTCACAGCCGTACATTAGGATTGGCCTTATCACGGTTTTATAAATACGGATTTTAGTGCGCTTGCTGAGAAGCTTGGACACCAAAACTTTATACAGGGCTGCACTACAACGGAGGGTGTTTTGTACTCGGATCTCTATCTCTTCTTCCCTGGTGTTTGTATCTGTTATAGTGCAACCCAGGTATTTAAACCTATCCACGCCCTTAAAAGTGACATTCCCTACATCAAGGTTATTGCGAGGTATTCTAACATTTTTGTATCGGCGCATGCAAAGGTACTCTGTTTTATCATTGTTCACCATTAAGTCTACCTTTTTTGCCTCTTTTTCTAATTCTTCAGCCGCCCTAATTACCTGTTCTTCTCTTTCACCTAATAAAGCAAGGTCATCCGCGTAGCCGACCACCCTATGCTGCCCATTTAGTTGAACTCAATGGTTTAGTTCAATGGGATGGATCACTCCAATTACAACTAAATTATAACTATTATTTCAGCAAGTCTGGGCAAGTAAACTTCAATGGGACGACGAGGTACCAACTGAAATCAAAAATGTGGACAAAAATCAAAGACGATCTACCAAATATCAGCAGCGTCAAGGTGCCTCGGTGGTTAAAAACACATCAAAACGACAACCTCGACCTTCGGCGGTTCAGGATCATTAAGATGTATGAATCTTAAAATGATATAGTGATAAATGAAATGATTTGATATTAATTGATATAGGGTTTATTTGCTGCACTTAATTTTAAATGATAAAATGATTTTAATGATTATGAGCCGCGCGACGCGATTGTGCCGACGCTTGATGCGAACTGTCGTTTACTTAGAATATTGAAACTAAATCGCTGACGCGGGAGAATGTGCGGTTGCACCGTACAACCAGGATGGTTCTCTTAGTAAATCATTTTACATTTCTATTAACGTTTTCTAGCAATTTTTATTTATTTGATATATAGTTCCGATCCTTTGCTATGAAGAGCTGATCCAGATCCATCACTACGATTTAGAAGCTGGCAGCAATTTTTCGACAAGTGACATTACGAACAATCTGTCATCAGGTCACTCCATCTAGGATCTATGTAAACTCCGTCTCACGTAAGTTGTCCCCACAGAGAACTTTGCTATATATTGGTTGTCCCGCGGCCGCGTCGTCGCTACATTCGCGCTACGGAATATTGCTGACCTCTATGTTTTAGACTCCCCAAAAATCCCTATCCCTACTACATATAATAAATGTGTAATTCTGACGCGCTTCGAAACACACACATAATTGTATAATATTTAATTTATCTCATAGGTTCTATTGTTAAAAAAATATCGTAACTGCGATGCAGGACACGCGGCGTTTCATACATTCTCTGATCAGCGCCATCTAGGGACAATAATTTGCCGTTGTTTGTTTGTTTGTTATTCAACAAAACCCAAGATACTGAACTGATTTTCATGCGGGTTTCACCAATATGCTCAGAAATAACCAGCGCACAACATAAGATACGAGGGGGCGTTTTTAAGTTCGCGGAATCGGGGGTAAGACGTGGAAATAAAAATACAAGTTAGTTTTTCCTTTTCAATATATTCTCCTGCAACCCTAATACATTTTTCAGATCTTTCAATTAGCTTATGTATACCCTCGAAAAAAAATGTTTTTTCTTTGTCTGAAAAATAAGCTGAAACTGCTTCCTTCACTTCTTCATCGCTTGAGAACTTCTTCCCCCGAAGTTCTTTTTTCATTTTTGGATAGAGATAATAATCACTGGGAGCCAGGTCATGACTGTAGGGTGGATGAACCAAAATATTGAAGCCCACCTTATGCAGGGAAGCCAACGCAACACGGCTCTTGTGCACAGGCGCGTTGTCGTGCAGAAGGAGGACACCTTTGGTTAATTTTCCCCTTCTTTTTGCCTTGATTGCTTCTTTTAATCGCTCTAAGATTGAAGCGTAGTATTCTCCGGTTATGGAGACACCTTTATCTTTATAATCTATTAACAAGATTCCTTCTGAGTCCCAAAAGATTGTCGCCATGATTTTTCCCGCCGACTGTGACACCTTAAATTTCTTTGGTGGTGGTGTACCTTTTTTGTGCCACTGCATAGAATCTTGTTTGGACTCAGGTTCATAATGATGAACCCAAGTTTCATCCCCAGTAACAATTCGAGTCAATACTCCATCCTGGCCTTCATTACAGAGGTTCAAAAACGCGCGAGAACACTCTACGCGCTGTTGTTTTTGAGGCGGCGTGAGCATTCTCGGCACCCACCTTGCACTGACTTTGGTCATGCCGAGATGATCGTGAAGAATTTTAAATATGGTTTTATCGGATACTCCAACCATTTCTGCGAGCTGTTTCTTCTTTAGTCTAGCATCTTCCAGTATTAATTTTTCCACTTTTTGAATTATTTCCGGAGTGGTCACCTCGATCGGCCGTCCTGGCCGAGGATCATCTTCAAGTGAGGCCCTGCCTTGCTTAAAAAGGGTATGCCACTTATAAACCATGGTTTTACCGGGGCAAGACTCCCCGTAAACGGATGACATCTCTTCTAGTATGGTTTGAACCGATTTACCTTGCTTGGTAAGGAACTTTATGACAGCGCGGTGCTCGATTTTCTCCATTTTCACAATGTTTTTCCCAACTGAGTTGTTTGATCGACGATAATTCAAATAGAAATGGCCCGATTAAAACAAAACGTTCTATTTATACTAATAATGAGCTACTTAACGAGTTACGACTAAGGAAAGTACCCTCATTTATTAATTACCTACCCATTCCACGAATATAAAAATGCACCTACGTATATTAAAATACAAATATCATTAACTTTTTTTGATCAAAATTATTAATTTTTCATAACGAAAACAAACGGAATTTCATGCAACATGGCCGCTTCATCGTGAGTTTTTTGTTGGCTACTGTACTTGGCTACTTTATGTGACTCTAAAGGATTCACGCAATTATCACATTTAGCCAAATAAAGATTACATTATTCGAATATTTATTCAATGTTTCGATTTAAACGGATCTAGTGGGAAGAAAATTCCTTATTGCCGATCTGGTATTATTTACAAAAACGCGTTTTACCCATAGACATATATATATTAAGGATAGGCCTAATGACAGGTTACAACGTCGCTTCAAAGTGGGAGCCAATTTCACAGATTGGCATCCACTAGCGCTCAGTCTGTGATGGAAGTTAGAAGGCATCGGTCGAATGTCACAAACAAAATATGCCAAGTTGTATTGTGAAGGGTTGCACAATCTCTACTAGAAAGTGCAGTAAAAAGAAAGACCAAGTTTCTTACCTCAAGTAATTCAATATTTTCAATATTACACTCTGTTTTGTAACAAAATAATCGAATTTATATTTGGAATAATCATTGTAAACATAAACATTGACGGACATAATGGCAGCGATAGGCACCTAATTTTCTCAACTTCACGCGAAATCTAATAGATGGCGCTGACTTTTCCCACGCCATTTTGACAAAATAAAATGTTCCTTTGGGTATATCCTGATATATAAATCTATGCGTTTTACCATTCGATATACGAGGTTAAAACTATTTTCACTTTGAATTCCTTGAGAGTATTGTAAAACCTTTTAATTTTGGCTTTTGTAGACGCTCTGTTTATAGCCAAAGAGGCTATTGGTAAAATGTTTTAAAAACATAGTTATCATTGTATTTTAGGTACTTATTAATTTTAGGTATTGTAAGTTTATCATCAAACATTTTTCTATAGGTAAGAAGTGACCGTGATTGGAGATTTCATCAAAATTGGTCCAGGAATATCAAGGATGAAATTAGCGTACCTACGCTATTTTGGAAAATATAATTAAGTCATTTCATTTTTTACTTACTGGCACAGAATTCGCCCTATTATTTTCAAATTCTAAGATTTTTTTCAACAAAATCAACAAAAGTTTTTAAAAATAATGCCATATCTTCATTCTTATGCAATGCAGGTAATACACCTACTATGCAGAACAATGAGTTCATTATATATAATGGGAAAACAAAGGTAGTGCGATCCTTAATAATTATGTACTGTTAATATTCGACAGTGTTTAAATTTTCTGTGTAGACCATAGACTCAGATGTAAATAGCCAAATACCGATGACAGTCACGCATAACGCAACTACTGTGAAATTGGTAGGCTAAGCTAAGTATAACTATTGTTATGGGTAGGTAATGTAGTACACGCGTAGCAACGCCGCGGGCAGTAGCTAGTTCAATATAAAGTGATTTGTTGATATCCATTTTATTAGTAAATAAAGCAATATATAGGTACATATTATATTATGTAGTGACGTAAATTACTTACTTTCAAAATTAGTTCCACTTATTGCCTCTGGACAACTTACGTGAGACGGAGTCTACTTATGTGATGGGCGTTGTTTATCGCAAAAAACCATAGACATATACATCACTATTTTTTAATTACCAGAAAAAAAAATTCAGCAGTGTCTGTTGCTGGTACTCAACACATCCATGCAGAAAAAAAGAAAACACGATGCAAAAAAAAATATCCTATAAAAACATCAATAAGTAGAAATTTCTCGCTGAACAA
This sequence comes from Ennomos erosarius, assembly GCA_963580505.1. NCBI lineage: Eukaryota > Metazoa > Arthropoda > Insecta > Lepidoptera > Geometridae > Ennomos > Ennomos erosarius. Next base: position 453,258 of record OY756996.1, on the reverse strand, counting down.
TCTTCGTTTGATGTTCTATCTTAGTCCACGTGACACTGGCAAAATTGTGGTCACCTCTCCACAAAGGCCATTAACCAAGAGTTGAAGTTGAAGTCAATCATTTTTTTTTGCGGGAACGCGTAAAAGTTAACGTAGTTGCATTGTATTATTTATCAAAACTTGTGGTTTTTCCTGTGTTAATGTTTAAAATTGGTGGCGTTTTACGCATTATGTGCTGAATTATGAGCATGAATGTGGGCAAGTGATATAATGTGGTGAAACGTGGTTTTTCGTGTTGCTTCCAATATTCCATAGAAGCTTCTAGTAAAGTTGCCACCACTTTACTAGAAGATGATTTAGACTGGACTTGGACTATCTTTTTTTTTTTTTTTTTACAATTTATAGGCATAGCATTTGACCACTGTCTCACCTGATGGTAAGTGACGACGCGGCCTACGGTGGTGCATGCTTGCCTAGAAGATACCTGTTCACCCTTGACTTGAAGGCACCCAGGTTATAGCTATCTGGAAACAAGGACGACGGCAAGGTATTCCACTCATTTGCTGTTCGCACTATAAAGTTTGATGCGAAACGCTTAGTGCGGGCTGTAGGAATATTAACGATATAGGGATGCCGAGTATCTGTGCGCCTTGTAGTCCGATGAAAGAATGGAGATGAGGGAATTAGTTCGTGTAATTCCATCGCACACTCACCAAAATGTAGCCTATAAAAAACCGATAAGCTGGCAACTTTTCGTCGGTGTCCCAAGCTTTGCAGCTTAGCTTCAACCAACGCATCGTTACCAATGAGCCTTTTGGCTCGTCTCTGAATAGAGTCCAGGGCTTCGAGCTGGTATTTAGCTGAATCATCCCAGAGATGGCTACAGTATTCCACACAGGATCTGACTTGCGCAACATAAAGGCTTAAGAGCTGTTCTGATGTGAAATACTACCGCACTTTCCCTAGGATACCTAGCTTTTTCGCAGCTAATTTAGCCTTGGACTCAATGTACAAGCCAAAGTTGAGATTGGATGATAAAGTAACACCCAATAGCCCAATAGCCCAATAGGTCTGTTACCGGTACTGCTACATCTTGGAAAGTCGGAGACAGTTGAAAGGGACTCCGTTTTGCAGTGAACAAGCACGCCTGAGTCTTACTAGCATTAAACTTGACCAGATTGGTATTGCCCCAATCGGAGACTGCCTGCAAGGCCAAGTTCACGCGATCGACCATGGCCTCTCTGAGAGACTGTATATGTGCACCTCTAGCTCGAGCATCGGACATGTATCTTTCTGTAACCGTGCTGTCGTCGGCGTACCCAAAGATTCCGGGATTCAGCAAATCGTTGACATGCAGTAGAAAAAGGGTTGCAGAAAGAACCGACCCCTGAGGGACCCCGGCATTGATTGCCAATTGATCAGACGAGCACCCATCAACGACTACTCGTATCGATCGATTCCTCAGGAAGTCCGATATCCATACACTTAAGCCAGCAGGTATGCCAGGAGTCTGCCATTCAGAACACGCTCCATAGTCTTGGACAGTATGGACGTAACTGAGATAGGCCTGTAGTTGGAAGGGTCCGCACGCGTTCCTTTTTTGGGCACAGGTTGCACGTTCGCAAGCTTCCAAGATTTCGGCACTTGACCAGTCTCTAGTGAAAGGCGAAGTAGACGTGTTAGTACAGGCGCTAGCTCGGGTGCACAAGTTTTGAGGACTATTGCTGGTAATCCATCAGGGCCACTAGCTTTATTCACATCCAGACAACGCAGCGCTCGGCGTACCTCAGTCTGACGGATGCGGATTTCCGGCATAGAGGCCTCGCACCGAGGTAGACATGGAGGTGTTTCACCAGCAGCGTCTAGATGAGAATTCTCCGCGAAGAGCGTAGCAAATAAGTTTGCTTTTTCCTCAGCGGTATGCACAAGTGACCCATCTGGTTTCAGCAGCGGAGGCAGAGAGGGGCGGCAGAAGTTCGCTTCAACCGATTTAGCCAGGGACCAGAACGCTTTACTCCCCGCAGGGTATGAAGCTAGCTTGGTCCCTATCCGGCTAATGTGGTCAAAGCGAGCCTTTTTATGCGCCTTCTTGCATGCCTTGGCAGCCCTATTAAAGGCTCTCTTCTTTTCGCGGATGTCCTTGCCTTTGCGGGTTCGAGCTTCAGCCCAGTCGAGATATGCCGAATGCTTCAGCGCCTCAGCACGTCCACATTCAGCTCCAAACCATAGGCGAGCTTTGCTGGATTGTGGCATATCAGCAAATGGAATAAAATATTCCATCGCCTGACGCACCACATCCGTTACAGCATCCGCACAAGCGGATGGATCGCAAGAAGAGAAGCAAATCGGCTGCCAGGGATAAGCTGCGAAGAACGAGCGCATTTCATCCCAATCTGCTGACTTATACCGCCATACTCGCCGGTTGCCTTTTGGGCATGGGTCTGGCGGGGAGTACAGCGATACAGATTTCACCAGACAGTGGTCATAGCTACCTAAAGGTGATGAAACTGACACTGAGTAGCAGTCTGGATCTGTAGTCAACAGAAGGTCTAAACAATTGGCTGCGTGCCCGTCTACGTCTGGTACCCTTGTTGCCTCCTGCACCAACTGGGTGAGATTTAGCGTCAAGGCTAGCTTGCGTGCTTCTCTCCCAGCATGGTCTGTGCACTGGTGTGGGAAGAGCCACTCCTGGTGGTGGGCGTTAAAGTCCCCCAGTAGCACGAGTTGGGCAGAAGGGTAACGTTGTTGCGCTATATCTGCCGTCACACATAGATAGTCCATGAGCTTGGTTGTTGCCTGATCACCACTGTGCGATCTGTAGACACCGGCGTAGAGTATCTTCTCAATGCCAGTGTCCACGAGAATCCATAAAACTGAGAAGCTGGGGTCTTCAAGATTACGGAGACGCCGACAGCAGATGTCATCACGGGCGTATACGCACACTCCCGCCTTTGGCCTGAAATTCTGTTCCAGGACATAGCCGGGATACGCCAGATACGCCGCGTCAGCTGGACAACTGATTTGCGTCTCCGTAAGAAACAATAAGTGCGGTTTAGCAGTCTCGAGGTGATGGTGGACCAAATTGATATTGGAGTGCAAGCCCCGTATGTTCAAGAGATGCACTTGAAGCGAGAGGACGTGCAACCGCTGTCGAACCGACTTTTTGCTTCTTGTGTTTTTCATGTTGTATGGAGTGAGGGGAGGTAGGAAGACGGCAGTGGAGCGAGGCGTTATCGACCGACTCAAAGACACACAGCTAGAGATAATATCGCTGAATAACTAATCCGGAGACCGCGGGGACGCCCGTGCTCCCCCGAAGATATCCATTGGGTCCTCTCATCCGGTCGCCAATCGGCACAATGACGCATCCCGGGATTTTTCGACAGATGGCGAGGCAGCCTTTCCTGTGTGGCTGGCACACTACTTGGGCCCCCAACTATCTGCGGTCGGCCAGCGGAAAACCGTGCCACGGATCCCGCTGCTCTCCAGGATTAGCTATTCGATAATGCATTTTTCACTGTGTGTCAGAACTCAGTCTACATCAGCAATACTACTGCTCCGACCCGTCCTCCAGAAATGGCTGCACTGAACATCATGCCGGAACATGGTCAAACCACTTGGCGACAAGGCTTTGTTCAGTGGGTGGTCGCAAGCCGTCGGCTGAAGCCGACCAGTGTGTCACCTGATTAGCACCACCCGGGGACCACGTGTAAGGGTTCAGAATTACGTGTGTACTCTTACGGACGTGGGTGACTCAGCCCCCACGGACGTGGGTGACTCAGCCCACCTGACTTAGACTGGACTATGACTATGACTTGACTTACGTGAAATATTCTATAACGATGAAAAATTACAATACTTGACACTGGCTAAATACACTATGTGTGAGGCCATAATTTAAGAAAAAAAAAGTAGTCAATCTCTGCGTCAATTCGCACACAAACATGAATTCTCGCCATTTCATTCAAAAATAAGACATCCAGACAGACAAGACATTTTATTTTTTTTATTTTATCCTCCATTCATATACAACTTGACAGGCTAACTTCGGGTGGCCCCGATCGACGTGCCCCGACCGAATCGTTGGCCAACCCGAACATCAAGTTGGACGCGGTGCACTTCCCGCGCACCGCGCACCCGCCGGTCTGTGTCGATGTCGAACCAAAAGTCAACAAATCAAACGCGTTCGCGCCGACGTTAGTGTTAATTGTTTAATTTTAATGTAATGTAACGTAGGAAGAAGTGTACCTTACCTACGTACAGTTCTTTTTAAGTTGTGTACGTGATTATGCTAGTGGGAAAGTGTAGTGTTGAAAGAGTGAAGTGACATATTAACGTAATTACGCAGTAACTGATCTGGAATCTGGAAACGTCGGGGTAACGTAAACATTTTTGATTTGTACCTAGGTTAATTTGTAAATTAAAGCAGTGTTGTGTCTAATCAATCGTTGTACTTACTGTAAGTTTATACTAACTTGTTTTAAAACTAAATTTCATATTTTTTTAGAATTGCTTTCCTATCTACCCACATTGTTTTTATCTGAATCTGAACCAAACATGCGAAAACGAGAGTGTAGGTTTCGGAAAAGCGAGAAAGAGTAGGTGCCACTGCTCACACCCATTATTTTTTTATTTATTATTTATTTATTTATTATTATGTCCATTCATTCAATACAATTAATATTGTAGGTACGTAGTATTTTTGTTGGTAACCATAATTTATGGAAAGATTTCCGGAAACTTCAACTTTTAATAACTTTTACATTATTAGGTATTCTAAAATTTTGACTGCATGCATAAAACGCCTTGCCTCGTCTGCATTGCCCATTTTTTTATTTTTGGTAGTTAAAAAAATTGTGGTGTATATTACTTCAAACGCACATCCGTTAAACAGCACTTTCAAAATAATTGAATAATGACTGTTAAGTATATTAATAGGAATCAGAAGTGAAATCAACAACTTTGTAACATTTAAGATCTTTAATATAACAGTTAGTTATAACAGTTAAACATTATTTCCAATATTGACCGAAAATATGCCCGAAGATACATAGACATATATATTAAGGTCAGGCCTAATGACAGGTTACAACGTCGCTTCAAAGTGGGAGCCAATTTCACAGATTGGCATCCACTAGTGCTCAGTCTGTGATGGAAGTTAGAAGGCATCGGTCGAATGTCACAAACAAAATATGCCAAGTTGTATTGTGAAGGGTTGCACAATCTCTACTCAAAAGTGCAGTAAAAAGAAAGACCAAGTTTCTTACCTCAAGTAATTCAATATTTTCAATATTACACTCTGTTTTGTAACAAAATAATCGAATTTATATTTGGAATAATCATTGTAAACATAAACATTGACGGACATAATGGCAGCGATAGGCACCTAATTTTCTCAACTTGTCGTAGTTCACGCGAAATCTAATAGATGGCGCTGACTTTTCCCACGCCATTTTGACAAAATAAAATGTTCCTTTGGGCATATTCTGATATATAAATCTATGCGAAGATAGCATAGAAACGTCACACGAGCACAACTACGTCCGTTTAGCACGATGTCAGGTGAAGTAAGAGAACGAGAGCCCATTTAGCTGCTTCTTATATAGTCTGTCCTCTCTCTCCTCGGACGCCATCTTCGGTGTTGCCGTTGCGATGGCTAATAATATCATTTTATAGTTGTTTACTAGAAACTTATAATGAAAAAACAACAATACAAAATAAGAAAGTACCATAATACACTGAGCACTGAAAGCTTCTAAAGAGATTAACCAAAGCAATTAGCTCCGCTCCATGAACCAAAGTACAAAACTTTATAATAAAATATGCATGCAAGGGATTTATAATAAAATATGCATGTTTAATAAACTGCCACTCAGTAGGTAGGTATAAGTAAATTGCTAAATATTGATTTTAAGAATAAAATTAAAAAGTTCATAGCTCACCCCTTTTACTCGTCAAACGAATATATTGCCTCTAGCAGAATCGTCATATTTTCTACTTAGGTACTGACCAAATTGGACCAAATACATTAATAAGGAATACTCCTAAGTCACGTCTATTTTTATTTTATTTTAGTATTATAATATTGATGCTCTCTCATCTATGTTTTTTGTATGTTGACGTGCCAGTGTATAACTCGATGTTAAGGACCGGTAGCATTTTTGGCATATTGACATTATTTTGACATAATTATTTATTATTTTGACTCAGACCAAGGACAAAAATGTTACATAACCGCAATTTTGATATTTTTGGCGGTTCACGATGTCATTTATGACTGTTTTTGTCTTTTTGAGCTATCCGAACGGTGAACGAAAACAGTTAAAATGCAACTTTTGCTGTCAATTTTGTCATCTGTGGCTATCCGAACGGGCCTTATCATCATCATCATCATCAGCCCGTAGATGTCCACTGCTGAACATAGGCCTCCCCCAGAGAGCGCCACTTTGAGCGGCTGCTCGCCTCCTGCATCCATCGGCTCCCGGCGGTTTTCACCTGGTCGTCAGTATACCAATTTTTTTTGGCTGAACGGGCCTATGGGCAATAAATCTATGAATCTTATTAATTACTGACGTTTTATTTAACAAAAAAACTAGTTCCGCTCCTGTTACTAGATGGCTAGAGGCTAGAGTAACGACGTATTTCAAACATGGTCGTACGTAGTTTCAAGCGTTAGCGTATAATAGTCTGTGGTAGTTTCAAACCACGGAGTACAAGGAAAATTCAAATTCAGTTGAGTGGATCACAGAGTACGTTGTCGATTTATCTATAGAAATCCATTAGAGTATATGTCTTCCATAAAATAAGGATAGGATATTAAACTCGATACATAATTATCTTAACAATGACAGAAATAAAACCCGCATTTTACCGCCATCTATCGGGTCTTTATAAAATTACAGCTTTTTTTTTTAATAAATGCCTCATTATCTTAACAACGACAGAACGTAAAACCCCATTTTAACGCCATCTATCGGGTCTTTATAAAATTACATTTTTTTAAAATAAAACGCCTCAGTATTTTTTATAGGTAGATACAGGAAATTTCAGGGCAAATCGCTTTGTTTCCGGACCGCACGGGCCGCGGTCGCCACCACAAGGGGTGCCACCATCATGGTCTTATTCTTGTAAGTCTGGATCACTTGCTGGAACAAGGACAATAATATAGTAAGTAGGACCTAAAAAACCACGCAGCCGCGGCACCTAATAGCTATTGATTTTAATGAATGAATGGCCGATTTTGACGCTTTACTGACGCCACTTGACGCGCCGCCGCCGGTGCGGCTGATGCTAGCCTGATTACACCTGCCGAGTAAAACGGCGAGACATCAAAATGTCAGTCGGCCGAGTCAGTGATATGGTCGAGTAAGTATTTACAATACATTTTAAAAATTGTGGTGAGACAGTCTCACAGAACACTTTTATCCTGGACAGTCTGCCAGTTCAGTTCAACTCGATACTACGTACAAGTGAAACGCTGATATAGATCGAAAAAAAATGATTAGAACATCTATAAAATTACTTATACCTCTCCTTGTAGAAGTATTAACAGAGTGGTTGACTCAAGAGAAATCCCGTATTTGGACGTAGTATAGTTGAAATAAGTAGACCTAAGTAGGTTCTTAATTTAATTTTTTGCGTCTTTAAAACCAGAAATATTCATTTCTTTGATAGTAGATATGTAAGCTGCATTGCGTTTTGGCTTGTTTTTATATTTTAATCATTCGACGAGAAATCCCATAAACAGGGATGCAATTTATACAGTTGTATAAATTTAACTGTGGTGTTATAATTCCATTTCCCAGACATTTTTACGTTTCTACCCCACATGCGAGTGCAAAAATTCGCGGAAAAAGTGACGTGTAGGTACGCATCGAGTGGTGAGTGGTCGCCGATTGCGCGGTTCAATCTCAACGGGTGACTGCTTGCGTACACACAGTATTTATTTCATAACTGTAGGTCGGCTGTATCAAGTTTCGAGTAGTACCTAGTTGACCTACATGTCTACATAATGACAACTAATGCTCATTATTTTATGGGTCTATAATATAATGGTACTATGGTACTATAATGGTAGGAAGCTCGGCTCGCTCGACCCTAGTGCTTATTTAGATTAAAACTGATAACAAATAATTTACCAGCACCAGCTTTATGAGGAACACGGCGAAAGTCAAAAACGAGATGGTCATCAAAGCGCTTTCTGATGATGGAAACTCGACGTGTCCCCGCGCGATGGCGGAGCGCGAGCGTCGCCGGCCGGGCGCAGTGTCGTCATCCGGCCAGGTGGACTCGATGCGCTCTTCTGTGTACCGGACACAAAAACAAATGTTTGATTGGTAAACCTTAAATTATTTCGTACGGATCGACTCACGCACATAGGCACAATCACAAGCATTATAATAATCTTTGATCACAATCGATAAATAAATACAGCATAATCTGCGCCACAGAGCAAAAAAAAACGCTTCTCAAGCGTCATTTGTTTCATAGCTCTGTGATCTGTGCAGTGCAATAGCATTTAAAAATATTTAAGTGCGCCACCTACTATTTATCATCATCATCATCAACAGCCTTACTAAACTTAAAATAACTTGTTTACACACTTATACTGCAGAGTAAGGTCTCTTTAAGCTCGTTCAAGTATTTCACTTTTCCATTAACCCCTCTCTTTGAGTTTTTTGAGATCGTATCTGCGACTACTTTAATGAATTTCATCACGTGATCCATTGTGTTCACTTTAATATCTTCATTCTTCTTCTTTTCATTTTTGGTGAAATCGTTGTCACTATTGTGTCCTGTATTTCGATTTGAATTGCCCTTTGTGCTGCAATTTGTGTTTTCTGTACATTCAACATTTCCTTTTTCTAATTTTCTATTTTTAATTTTAGTTGTGGCCTTGTCTATAATATTTTCATCGCCTCTGTCAGCGCTTGAATCAGTATTTTCAGAGACTTTTGGTTCTACAGCATTTGTTTTAGTGGTTGTATCACGATTTTCTTCGTAGGCTGTGATATTTGTAGTTTTTGTTTCATATTTACCATTATTGTTATTTTCGTTTTGTGTGTCTGATTTTGGTGTGTATTTCGTTTGTGTTTGCTTACGGAATGGCATCGATGGTTCATTGGCTGGCCCACCCATTCTAATGGTTGTAGTTTTATCATTATTCCAAATTGGAGTATTTTTGACACTGAAATCATGCTTTTCTTCATTTAAGGATGTTGATTCTTCATTGTTTAAAATATCGGATTTTATTTCAAATTGGTCACCAGTGTCACCATTCTCTTCACTAGATCCGTATTGTTTGATATCATTTCTTCTTATAGGATTTACTGCGTTCGTAGGTGACTTCACAGGCGTATTTGATAGTTGCACTCTTTTAACGCTACCTTTATTCGGAACTCTCTCAATTGTTACAGGAACTCTCACCTGATCACTCGGTTTGTTCCTTGTCATTACAGGCTTCTCTGCCACTGGTTCGTATATTTCTAAACTGAATTCTGGTGTGATATTAGGTCTTACTTTTAAAGAATGATCATCGACGCGTTTCACATTATTAGAGGGTGGATATTTGTATTGATGCCAAGGATATTCAGAAGAAAGCGAATGATTTAAATAAATTCTGTTCCCTTTAGGTATGTTATCGAAACGGCTGGTTTCTTCGTAGTTCGGTGTAAATCTCACTGGATCATGTTGAGTGTAGAATTCCTCAGGGTAGTCGTGTGGGAGCCGCGTTTCTTCATCGGGATCGAATGTGGGTCGCGCCAGGTCGTCCCGTCTAGGGCCCGCGTGCGGTCGCGCAGGTTTTCTGTAATGTTGCTGCGAGATCTCGACCCAGTCGGTGGCGGCGGGCGCGAGGCAGGCGGTGACGAGCAGTGCGCGCAGCATGCTGGCATGGTGGTGTTATATCGCGCATGTGTGCTGGCTACTGTGCGTGACCCGACCGTCATGTGGGACAGTTAGCTCAGGAGTGTTCAACCTTTCATTTGAACCAGGGCAAAAATGTAAAAAAGTACCTAAGTATGCAAACAATATGCCTCAAGAAAGTCAGATTGAAGCAGGAAGTTGCAGCTAAACCTTTAATTAATTTGCATAATAATATCAGGTGACTTGAGAAAATTAAGATAGACCGTCATCTACATTTTAAAGACGTAAAAAATTATTTGAGAGCGTTTGAAATCATAAAATGTTTATGGGTACACGTGATATAGTGCAGTGGCCGGGAGCCCATTATTCGCTCCACGCGCACGCTAACATCGTTTCCTTCTCGCCGCCGCGCGCCGCGACTTGCCCGACTTGGGCGTAAAGACGCGTGACTTACCTACCTCTATTATTACAAGAATCTACTCTATATAGTTACTTGTTTATTTCTGCTTTATAAAGCTACATGAATAATCTTAAAGAATTCTCAAGACACAAAATAGTACCAAATGCAATTAATGCCACGATCAACTATTAGGTAACCATGAATTTAATTACCGTGCGTCATTCGAGAAAAATTAAACGAAACGATTATTCAAAACGGCGTTTATTTTAATAATATTAATAGTAACACAATTTGTAAACCGTTCTTTCAATATTAAACACTTATGTCTATAACATCAACATTTGGGAGCTCTGTGCTGCGCTGTTTTTCTTTCCTTCTTTTCGTAAACAAAAATAAATATTAAAACGACTCCAATAAAAAATGTTTATTCAGCAATTTGACATGATAACTAAAAATTAAAATGATGTGTAAAATTACAAAGCACCAAAAAGATAAATATATAATGTAGAAACACAGTACTAGTATACCACCAATACAAAATAAACCCAGGGTACGATCGATGGGGCTGCCATACCAGAATGGGTAAAAGCCTCTAAATAAAATAAGATTAAAAAAAAAAACAATCGCAACGCACTCCCAGCATACATATCGACAATATTATAATCACAATCACCAGTTTCTTACATTCAGTTAATATCACAGACAACTGTATGGTATTAGATGTCTGTGGTCAATATTATAAATTCATTACCCATGGCACTACCTGCACTAGTGTATTGGCGAACATTTTTTCCCTCCTGAACTATACTTACTGGCCAGTAGTGCCGTGCGTAATCTATAGCAGCTCCATCCATATAAATTACTATTATTCTACATGCACGATTCATTTAGTGGCGCCACCTGCGTATCAATTTGATTGTTTATTAGTTTCTGACTTTAAATATCTGTGTACTCTCATCAGCTACTTATTATTTTATTGTACCATATTATTATCACGTAGGCTCTGATACGCACACAGCGTTGACTACATAACAGATGCGACCACATGCGGCGCGCAACTACCCTCCGTCGATATAATAATATAATCTACAATTATTGACACTATTATTTATTTTGCCACTTGATGATTAAAATTCGACATTTACAAAGAAATGTTTAACTATACCTGGTTTGGTCCAAATATTATACTCTTAAACATATTGTTTGCGTGCAAGATTTAAAAGATTATAAATTAAACATTTCTTGATCGATATTTATACGAAGAATTGTAAAAATATGGTGAAAAATAATACTTTAGAATAAAAGTTAAAGCTTACTAATAATCACCGGTTTATCATGATTAGACCGAAAATATGGGGTACGTACTTATGTAAGTACTAGTATATGTTGTACCATGTAATGATGTAACATTACAAATGAATTGACGAATTATATGTATTGTTGAAATAGTAAACATTGAAAATACCTTAAAAAGATAAAACATAGGTTTTATATTTTTTAATGATCGCGTATAATCAAGTGGTAGGTAGTGTAAAAGGTTAAAAAAATATTCACGACAACGCTGTTAGGTCTATTTTTCTATATGTATATTCTCAGAATATAAAATACACGTACAAAAACTAAATTATTATGTCAACAAAAAGTTTGCATGAAACATCAGACTTAGATTAAACAAATCGCTAAAATACAAAATGTCACAACAGTATCAAGAGATCACAGAAAATGGAAGATTGAATGAAATATATTGTAAAAATAATCAAAAATATAATAAATGATCACAGTTGATAGCATTTTGTCTGGAATGACGTGTAGGAGAGTGTAGCTAGAACGTCTAAAGTTTGGTTAACTGCTTGAAAACAGCTTAGGAGCAATTTCACATTTTGTTAAGATTGGGAAGTTTATGGTCTCATTTACCATATCTAGTACGTTTGTTGAATTCATGTTAACTTTAACTTGCTAATATACGCTCATTGGTTGAAAATAGTCGGTTAGCAACAGACAACCTATGAGCGTTCAGTCTTTCAAAGTTAACAAGAGGTTGAGTTTAACCGAACCAAAAAAGGGGTTTATACCAATATACCAATATAAATAAGTATATCAAAGAAATACCACACTCCTGCACAAATGAATACGACTACAGAGTTTGTGGCAGGATATACACGAAGTTAAAACATACAGCCGTTAACTTTTATTATATACAGATCGTACCTAAACATATGCGTTACCATTTAGTACCTTGTCGAAACCTGTAGGCCTAGCACGAATATTTACGCGCGCGTAAGTTTAACGTTAACGTAAGGCAGTTGTATGGCATTTGATCTGTCTGCCTATTACGATTGAGCTAGCAGCGCTGCTGACGCGCGTCTACGGCTCAACTGCTGTCAAAATTGTATGAACTTTGACAGCAGTTGAGCGGCAGACGCAATCGTAATAGGGGGTCAGGGGGTCTAGCAGAGATACCAACCACTAACGCTAACGCCAAACGCTAACTCCAAAATGTACTGAAATGACATTTCTGAAATCGCTAACTTTTCCGCAGCGAATGTCATTTCAATACAGTTTTAGAATTAGCGTTTGGCGATAGTGTTAGTGGTTGGTATCTTTGCTAGGCCCCCAGAACAACTGCCATGTAAATATTTGTGCTAGGCCTACAGTATGTATTATATATCTGAGCCAATATCGTGTTTTTTAGTATTTGATGGAACGCCACATATTACGGTGCCGAGGTACTAAATAGCTAACTTGGAGTACTGGTACTGACTTATTTGGGACGTTAAGAGAACATAGATCCCGCATAATATAATCTCACATTTATTATCCTAAACATTTAGGTGCCATACTTCATGAACCCTATAATAATATGAATAAATATATCTTATAAAAATTACTTTCAATTATTATGTAGGTGTTTCTGTAAATGAATCCAAAATGTTGGCACAGCATGACTTTTCCACTGAATTTATTTGATAAGTTAATGTTAAAAGTACTTAACCGTAAACCGAAACGTATGCTGCTAGTTAACTACGTAGCTATCATATAAGGCAAGTAGGTTTTGTAAACTTGATAACGCCAGCGTTTGAATAATAAAGAGCTTTTGACGAGACGTCACACTCACAACTAGCTAACCCGCCCCGGCTTCACACTGTTTCATTAACTTTACCCCTAAATCACCACTACCCCCACCATTCCATTTTATTTGCGATCTTATCGGAAACCATTACCAAAAGATGCCTGACTTCTTTTTAGATGAACCGATTTTGATGAAACAAACGTACAGCGTACTTGAAACTACCAGTAATTTTTGCGTGATGAATTTCTATACAGACAGACAAAATTTCTAAAACCGTACTTTGTTTTTTCTGCTAACTATACTTTATCTAACCCCAAAAAATGATTTTTCTAAGTTATGTTTTACTTATTGATTTTACCTTGGTTACAGTTTTTTTTACAGTATAGTCACCAATTCGTTCCTATACTCCTTATTTATTCTACATCTCCAACAAGCTACATATTATTTTTATTAATCACATCATTATAGCAGCCACAATAAATAATTTACTCACACCCTCACCTCAAACATACAATTCGCACAACTACGTGTATCAGTAAATATTAGCTCCTATAACTATTTAGGCCGTCAGTAACACGGGCGAGGCTGCCCTGTGATGCGCAAGCGCATCGTTCCAAAGATAAGTAGAAGCTGTAAAAGTAATATAGTGTCTATATAAAATTGTCTCTATTTTTGAATAGCTTTCGAGCAGTCCAGTGAAAAGCATTATTAGATGATTGCTATTCCGGTGACTGTCTACATAATAACTAAATGTTTCTGTCTAAAATAAATCGTTAGACGTAGAAAAAATAAAGGATTCCTCAGACTTCAGCTAGCAAAGTAACTATGAAGTCAAAGTCGATAAGTGTCATGAGTACAGTTGTTATGCCTTCGATATAGAGCGCATGACAGAAATACACCCAGGCTACAATTTTAAAATAATGAAATAATTTATGATAATAAAATAAAGTATCTTATAAGTCCTTCAATTCATCTCTACTACAATAGGCGATATTATCCTTAGACTACGAGTAAAACTATCTAGACGCAAGTCGTTATGATATTATTATTAACATACATATGTTAATAATATTGTTATAAATAATCTGTAATATTGTTATACAAGACGCCCACTAATTAAATTTAAATTAATTGCATATATTTGTGGGAATTTCATTTGCATTGGTCATGGGACATGAGAAAATATAATATATGGAAGTAAATAAGTATGTAGTATACAAATATTGTAATAGCCTAAAGTATGATACACACCAACCTGCTTCTATGATTACAACATAACAGGTAGCCACCATCTATACATCTAATAAAACTGTAGAGATAAAAAAATCTGTAAATGCAAGATATCGAAAAAAAAATTACACAGATTGGCTTGAAATTTTTCGCTGATCACGTTAAGCTACTTTTTAGACATTTTGTCTGTTTGTTTGTTTGTTTGTTTGTTTGTTTGTTTGTTTGTTTGTTTGTTACGGCACAAGTCCGAAAATACTGAATGGATTTTCATGCGGTTTTCACTAATAAGCTTAGAAAAACCCGGCGCAAAACATAGGCTATATTAAATTTTATAAATCGTTAATTTTTTTGGTGAAAATGATTAAGATTTCATTATGAAACGGAACGGGATTTTAACAAGATGGCCGCTTCAATGCCTCAAGGTAAGTTTTTTGTCTTATATTTTGGCTCCACACATAGTGTAGGTATTTAGCCAGTGTCAAAAGGTAAGTTATATTTTGGCTACTAACCATAGATGAAAGAAAAAAATGTTACTCTGCTACAGTGCTACTGACGGTAATTTTATCTCGGGTTTATCCGGATGCACAGATTAAAGAAAAAAACTCTGTTATTATTATGGCACGGCTTCATATACGCCCGAACCTTCGCTGTTGAGTTGGCGCGCAAAAACATCTCTGTTGACTATCCTCGATGTTTTTGTAGCGCCCCAATCTGGACACACAGTCAATTTGTTTGCCTGCTGCGCGACCGACGTGGGCTAAATAAAATGGAGGAAGCAGT
Organism: Ennomos erosarius; assembly: GCA_963580505.1. Classification (NCBI taxonomy): domain Eukaryota; kingdom Metazoa; phylum Arthropoda; class Insecta; order Lepidoptera; family Geometridae; genus Ennomos; species Ennomos erosarius. The sequence continues at coordinate 437,935 of OY756996.1, read as the reverse complement.
AGCGTTATATTGCATGTCGGCGAATAAATATGTTTTACAAACTGTGAGAGTATTATTTGTAATTACAAAAATAAATTGTAATAGTTTTAATTTATAATTCTTTATCAATATGAAGTAAAACCAATTTTTTTTTATTTGCCTGTTTATCTGTCCCTTTGAATACGGACCACGGTTATTATAGTGGCAACAGAAATATATCATCTGTGAAAAATTCAACTGTCTAACTATCACGATTCATGAGTACATCCTGGTGGACAGACCGACAGACAGACGGACAGCGGAGGTTTAGTAATAAGAATTTACTCTTTGCGTACGGAAGTCCTATAAATATAGGACTTCCGTATTTCATCCGTTGTATTTCATTCTGAACAATCCCCACTGCACTAAGCAATAAGGAAGTAATTTAATGCATGTTTTACAACAGTAAATAACAATTGGTGCGCCTGCATTACCGGCAGTGTATCACACTTTTCTCAACTTCGTCTGCGCTCGATGCAATGCAGATTAGAGAAAAATAATGTGTTCATTATGTAAGTACCTATACCCAAAAAAATCATATGTAATTACATATAGATAAGTTTTTTCGTTAATCTGTGGTCCAAACTAAAAAAGAGGATAGGTATGAGAACCTTCTTGAATATGAGCACGACACAGAGAACAAGGAATTTAGAAAACTAAAAACTTCTTAGACTTTTTTTATAAGTTTTAAGGCTTCACGCGATATCATATTTAGCCAATATTGAAACATAACTAAATTATTATTCATGTTTTCGATTTATTGGGTTCTGGAGAGGGCAAAATTCTTTATTGGCGATCTGGTATTATGTATTAGTTTTCAAAAATCTACTACGCATTACCATTCGAAATAAGTATTTAAAATTGTATTTATAGTACCCATAGCTTAACCTTTAGTAGTAACATATTCAGTAATCTGTGCCCATTGACCCTTGCTTTTGCTACGCATTGTAAACCCTTTTTTTATTTTGGCATTAGACAAAATTTGTATTTAGCCAATGATAGGAAGTATTTTATGAAAACTGTTTAAAAGGGTAGGTACTTAGACTTATAATTATTCATAAGGCTTCACGCGATTATCATACTTAGCCAATATTGAAGCTTACATTTTTATTCAAGTTTTCGAATTATAGGGTTTTGGCGGGAGTAATGTTCATTATTGGCGATCTGGTAAAATGTATTATTTACATGAACTTACTACACGTTACCATTCTAATTAGGTAGATAAAATTATTTTTGCGCTACTGCTACATTCTTGATCAACCCCAAGGAAGTTTTAAGGTACCTGGGGGTCTATCAAAGAAACCAACCACTAACGCTAACGCCAAACGCTAACTCCAAAATGTACTAGGATGAAATTTCGGAAATCGCTAACTTTTCCACAGCGAATGTCATTTCAATACAGTTTCGGAGTTAGCGTTTGGCGTTAGCGTTAGTGGTTGGTATCTTTGCTACACCCCCTGTAGTACTTATAGCTACTTAAGTTATATACCCTTAATCATTGCTACGCATTTTAAACCTTTTTTATTTTGGCATTAAAGTAAGCCGGAGGTGCTATTATTTGTATTTAGCCAATGATACGAAATATTTGATGAAAAATGTTTAAAAAGGGTAGGTACTTAGATATCATAATTAATATGTAGGTATTCATTGTGGCAATAAAATTGTATCCTCGGATTAACAACATGGCGCGTAACGTTCATTGGTTTTTGATTTGTTCTTCTTCTTCTTCTTCTTCTTCTTCTTCTTGCACGTTGAAATAAGTTTTTAATAGTTAAAATATTTTAGATCTGTGGGCTTTTAAATAAACCACGGGAGCAGAAAATGATTGATTACTCGGTTACTTCAAGGAGTTATAGTAGGTAAGTAACTTTGGGTGTTAGTAATAATTATGTAATGACGATTTAACCTACTTCCTCACTTTCATCACTTGGTAGGTATGTTGGGAATGAGACAGCGTGGAAAATAGTGGACATAATAATAATTATAACTGTCGATTCTTTAAGGAGTGGTGGTTTATTATTTGTAATTCCTAATTAGTATTTAGAAAATTAATTATGTACGCGTCGTACAGGTAAATTCATATCTCCAGCAATTTATAAACTTATTATTGACACTGGCTATGTGTAGGTAGTTAGGTTAGTAGGTACTCAATTCGTATGGAACCAAACTTAAGAAGGTAAAAAAATGTGGTAAATGGAACAAAAAGCGCGCGGATAATAATTATGTAAAACTGAGCAAAACAGGATCATCGTGTGTGATTCTTCCATATTTTTATAAACTGTACCTGCCTGCTTAGGTAACTACTACCTAAACAAAACTTACTAAACTTCTGTTAAAGACCTGAGTGAAGTGATGATGATTTCTTTTTGTTGTACCTAATATGAAGAGGTACTTATAAAATTGTAGTTTTTTGTTTGAAACTTCTTTTACTGTTATAAATCTATATATTAGACTCAAAACGTTTAATTTTAGGTAATGGCTTAAATAGCTTCCACTCACGGCTATGCTTGCGTTATACCTATACCTATGCTAATACAGGTTACTGTGCTCAGCTTCGAAAAGATTTATTGGATTTTGTTGTTTGGTACGAAATGCATGATCTATTATTAGACTATAACGTAAAAATAACATAACACAAGCGTGCGAAGCCGCGGGCAAAAGCTAGTAACTTAATATAAATGTATAATTAAATAAATTACAAATTATACAAATAACATAACGGTGCTACAGTAGTGACAGGAATGATGCGATACAACCGTGAAACGAAAATATTTACAATACAACATTATCTTTACTAATATAATTGACTAAATAACGAAATAACTTCACAATGATGTCTCTTTACATTCAATTTTCAATATTATCAACAATTTGCCAAACATAACAAAGGAAGTTGTACCATAAACAAACTAGATTATAAATAATCGACCAAATTCAATCAATACAAAAGTTTGCTAATGAGACGTTTTATTTAAAAACAAAGCTGTAATTTTATACAGACCCGATAGATGGCGTTAAAATGTGGGTTTTACGTTCTGTCATTGTTAAGATAATTATGTATCGAGTTTAGTATCCTATCCTTATTTTATGGAAAGCATATTACTCTAATGGCTTTCTATTGACAAATCGACAACGTACTTTGTGATCCACTCAACTGAATTTGACATTTCCTTGTACTCTGTGGTTTGAAACTACGACCATGTTTGAAATACGTCGTTACTACGCCATCTAGTAACAGAAGCGGAACTAGTTTTTTTTAAAATGCAACGTCTCATTTAGAAAGAATCATGGAAATTGGCCCAGGAATCAAAACACCATGGGCAAAGAGCATAATAATATGGGGATTTAATAATTCCCACTTTGGGGAAAAATTTAAAAAAATAACAAATAGTGTTGAGAATTTACAGCACAGTAGGGACTTGATTTAGAAAGGGGAAACATTGTGTTGATTGTCTTCTATTTCCAGAATGTTTGTTGAAAAAGAGTATGAATAAATGCGGTTTCACCACAAATGCTTCGCTTATTTAACATTTACCTCTCCGTATCAAAATGTAATTTATGTATGAATTTCATTCATGAATCTTGCACTATATAATTTACGTAGTAAGTCAGTAATAAGCTTAGTAACTGGTACAAAATTGCAAGAAATTGTAAGAATAAAATAATATATAAAAGATCATAGATCAGCATTTACTAAAACCTAAATTTTACTTTCATTACAGTTCGGATATTATTAAAAAAATTACTTAAATATTTAAAATGTATAGAATGTCAATATTTAGGCCTCGATTCTAATTCCTGGTACGTAATTCCTACATCTCTTGCCTTTTCTGTATTTGCATTGATTTTTGAATTTATTTAATTATACGTAAATTAGGCAGATGTACATGTATCATGGTCCTGATTACGTCTTACTCAAATTAAACGCACTTGCTAAAAATTCTATTACATTAAATAATTTTAACATCAGCCATTTTCTAAGGAAAATTAAACAATAATATAAATATTCGACACAGGCCACAGTCAAACCATTGTCAATTGTCTATCTACATGTATAAACGTATTACTAAGGTAAGCGTACACTTGTGATGCGTGATGCGACGTTGAGTGATGCGTGATCAGTGATACGTCACAGTTGGTGATGCGGCTCCACTCACCAGTGATACGTCACAGTGATGCGATGCAGTTTACCTCACACGGACGAGCAGTTTCTTCCATTTGAGCCAAATGCAGTGCTTCAGCAAGCGTCGACGCTTGTCCGGAGGTTTTTCCAATCTGAAGGGGAGACTGTATCAGGGGTATTTATCAAGGACGCCATGCGTTGGCATAGTGTTGTTGGTATGTTAAATGGAGTCCAAATATATTACAGTGTAAAATGTGTACATCTGAAACAGTACAGTGTGTTGTGTACAGTGCAGCGTGTTGTGTACAGTGCAGTGTGTTGTGTACTGTGCAGTGTGTTGTGTACAGTACAGCGTGTTGTGTACAGTGCAGCGTGTTGTGTACAGTGCAGTGTGTTGTGTACAGTACAGCATATTGTGTACAGTGCAGTGTGTTGTGTACAGTGCAGTGTGTTGTGTACAGTACAGCATGTTGTGTACAGTGCAGTATGTTGTGTACAGTGCAGCGTGTTGTGTACAGTGCAGTGTGTTGTGTACAGTACAGCATGTTGTGTACAGTGCAGCATGTTGTGTACAGTGCAGTGTGCAGTGTAGAGTACAGCGCGTGGAGTAGAGTGCGCAGGCAGAGTACCGACGGTCAGGGCAGCCAGCGCGTGTCGTCGCTGCAGTGCGTGAGGTAGCGCGCGCCGACGCGGGCCTCGAGCGCGCGCAGGTCGGCCCAGGCGGCGCGCGACTGCAGCCACGCGTGCGACACCGACTTGTCCACCGACAGCCGCTTGCGCTGCTTCACTTGCAGCAGGTTGTTGATCAGGTCGATGGCTGCGACAACACGGACCGTCACGTGCGACCCGGCCGGCGGGTACGCCACGCCACACCAGGCCGGTTATTCTCTATGGAAACACAGATTCCACACGATACGAAACCACGTCGTTATCGTGTCTTATTCAAATCGTGTCACAGAGTCAGATATACCTTCACTTTACATTAAAGTTATCTTTATTTTGACGTAATTATATAAATATATTGACATAAGCGGTCATATCTTTTGATGTGATGATGTTTCGGAACGCGTCTCAGTAAAACATACGACTTTTGACAGTTCAAATCGCGCCAATTCCAAATTCATTTCGCGCGGTTTTATTTTCGTTTCATAGAGAATACAGTTTCGCAGATTTCTTATGTAAGACAAGGAATTCGTGTGGTTTCGAAGCAAGGAATCGATACGGAATAATCGCTCTGGGTCCTGGTTCTCTATCGATTCCTTACTTCGAAACTACGCAAATTCCTTGGTTTACGTAAGAAATCTGCAAAAATCTATCCTCTATGGAATGAAAGTAAAACTGCGCGAAATGAACGTAGAATTGCCGAGATTAGAACTGCCAAAAATTTGAAGTGACGGATTTCGAAACATTAACACTTTAAAAGTTACCACCACTATGTTAATATAAAGGTTTTTAACAATTTTTAATTATCACCCATGACTTCGTTAGTATAACAACATAAACAAAAGCCGTTCCTTAATTTTAATTTATATTGTTATTTTTACGTTGTTTTTGGAATGAGAAATCCTAGTCTAATTCGGAATGCACGTCGTCGTAGAATCTTACAGAATACAAAAGTGACAATTCCATTTCCTTGCTGTGACACTATTTGAGCAAGACACGATACCGACGTGATTTCAGTATCGTGTGGAATCTTTGTTTTCATAGAGAACTAAGAGCTAGGATACACCAGGCTACCTTCGGGCGAGACCTCGCGCCAGGGCGTGGGCGGGTACATGAAGGCCGCGTTCTGGATCTGGTCTCCGATGTCCTCGTCCTCGTTGAAGGGGAAGGTGCCGGACAGCGAGACGTAGATGATGACGCCCACGGACCACATGTCCAGCGACCGGTTGTACCCCTTGTTGCGGAGGACCTCCGGCGCTGCAGGTTAATGGCTGTACTCGTTAACCATTCATTGTAAGCGAACCGAGCCGTAAGCGAGAACCTTCGAGAACTGTCAAGAAGTAGCGTGCAACAGTGCCGTTTACTTAAATCCTTGAATTGGACCGATTAGATTGAATCATCTCTGTATTTTTAATACTACAAAAACATCTGTTTGAAATGTTATCCGCTGGTAGCTAAAATTTGAAGAACTTTATATACTTGTAACTAGTATTTGACACGTGCGCGGGCCGCAAGCGGCTCGCAAGGAAATTTACGTTTCCATTCTAGTTTAACCTCTCTGTTTAAAACTGGCTAAACTTTCATTTAAACTTAGGATTTTCCAAGCTCAAAAGCGACCCTTTTTTCTGTATAAAAAAATTTATGGCGGCCATCCTAAAAATGGTGGAATCAATCAATCAACATTTATTAACCTACAAAGCTTGTGGGTTAATAAATGTTGCGCCAATACGCTAAAGACTGTTCTACAGGCAGTATGTAGATGCGAGTGATACAAGGCAGCGAGCGGGACACCGTACCGAGGTATGCGGGCGTGCCGACGACGGAGCGGCGGAAGGACTTCTCCCCGATGATGCGCGCGAACCCAAAGTCGCAGAGCTTGACCTGTGGGAACTGCTCGTCCGAGGACAGCAGCACGTTCTCCGGCTTCAGGTCGCAGTGGACGATGTTCTTTTCGTGCAGGTGCTTCAGGGCCACCAGGATCTAGGACACGGTAACGGAATCTCAACATTGGTGGACACGGAATGAGACTGGGAATGGCGTGGTTGCGTTGAGTCGAGCGGACGACTCGCAACGAGATATGTTGCATGTTTGAAAAGAAGGTAGCTCTGCACGCGCACAATTTCACAGCAATGTATCCACGTGTCGCGCAAAGCAAAAACAGTAGGGTGTTACACCTGCTTTGAGTGAAATATAAAATGTTACAAAATAAACATTTCAACAAAAATGAGTTGTGTAATGTATTTCTGAATTCTTTTCAATTATATTTTAATGATAGTCATTAAAAAATTCTCCTTTAATACAAAATGCATACAAATTAGCTGCCCTTACCTGCGCCACCAGAAACTTGGTAATCCTCTCTGTAAGCCGGCCCTTTTCGTGAGAGAGGATCATTTCCAGCATGTCGCCTTTCAGTTTCTCCATCACGACGAATATTCTTTCAGGGGTCTCGAACATCCGCTCCAGGTTGACAACTCCTGGATGTGACAGGTTCTGCAGGATAGCCACTTCATTCTTAAGTTGTGCTTCTTCTTTTGTGGGGAATCGGAGCTTGTCTATCACCTGGAAAGGGGAGATGAAGAGTAACTGAAGTTTTGCTTAGGCAAGATAGGTTTCTGAATACAAAGTTTTTGCAAGCAAGCGAAAGATGTGGCAAGCAACCAAACTGACAGTCAGTTTGGTTTCGTTCTAAATAAAGTAAGTAAATCGGTTTACTAGAAAAGGATAAAAAGCCGTAGGTACAATAGGATTTTAAGAAAAAATTGGATAGCGACTAGATGAAAATGAGGTTAGACTATTTCACAACATGATATCAAATTTATTTCACGTGTATAATGCACATAAAACACCAACGTTGATTTTAAGTGTGCTTATGGTTGTGTGTAGTGTATAAAGCCAGAAACACAGAGAGAAAGAGATTGAGTTAGAGACGGCAAGAAAATAAGACTTAGAGATAGAGATAGATGGAAAGGAGTTAGGTACAAACGGAATGCTATTTTATTTAATTTTTTATTTTTATTTTATTTTACATGGAAAACCACCTGCTTAGAAGCTAATAAAATTATGACTATAAACATAAGAAAGTCTTAAATATTTTTCGCTTGTAGCTATTGAGTTTACAGTATCCTAACAGATATAAAAAGTAACATTTAACGGTAATAGAAAATTATAGTAAGACGGCACACGGAAAGCTAGAGTTGGAAAAAGCGTCAGAGTTAACTCGCTTGCGTGTTCAAGCGTCTACCTTGATGGCGACAGGGCGCTGCGTGCGGCGGTGCAGGCCGCCGTAGACGATCCCGAACTGTCCGGAGCCGAGCACCTCGTCCGGGAAGATCTGGTACACCTGCGCCATCTCCGCCGCCCGCCCTCCGCCCTCCTCGCCGCCCTCCGTCGGCACTGCGGACACGGGAACGTTACTCGGGCACGGCGCGTGACGCACGTGGCGCACCTCCGCGGGGCGTGACGGTCTCCCAGGAGCGCGCGAGGTAGGCGCCGACGCGTGACGCACGTGACGTACCTGAGCGGTGCGTGACGGGCATGAGCGCGTGGCGGAGCGCGGTCTCCCAGGAGCGCGCGAGGTAGGCGCCGACGCCGGAGTCTGGCGGCGGGACGGCGCGTGACGCACGTGACGTACCTGAGCGGTGCGTGACGGGCATGAGCGCGTGGCGGAGCGCGGTCTCCCAGGAGCGCGCGAGGTAGGCGCCGACGCCGGAGTCTGGCGGCGGGAGCGGCGCGTGACGCACGTGACGTACCTGAGCGGTGCGTGACGGGCATGAGCGCGTGGCGGAGCGCGGTCTCCCAGGAGCGCGCGAGGTAGGCGCCGACGCCGGAGTCTGGCGGCGGGAGCGGCGCGGCGCCCGACACCGCGGGGTCCACGCCCACCAGGTAGTCCACGTTGGCCGTGCGCACCTCGAAGCAGTGCATCATCTCCGCGCCTGCAACACAAGACCCCAGGCTACCGACGGCTGCACTGCAACCCGTGACTCATGCCCTGAAGCTGAGTATCCACTATGTCCACGAACCTCCGCGCTACTGCTACTGCTCCACACAGTGGATACATTCGCACTCCCGAAACGTGCAACGGTCGGCGTTCCAATCGGTGACAGTTTGTAGGCGAACACAAAGGGGAGCTCAGCCTGTGCGTCGACGCGAGCAATTCCATTTCCATTAGAGTGGTGCAGATGCGCGGAGCACAGTTTGCGAACATACTGGATACCCGGATTTAGGCTGAGTTCCACCTGCGAGACATGCCCGACCGTCTTCTGAAGTGAAAACTATTGTAGGTTATACTAGTTTATATTTCTCAGTCTGATAGGACGGTCGGACGTTTCTTATAAAAGTTTTCTTGCAAATGGAAACCAGACTTTACAATGAATGTACCATGCGCGCTAAAGATGAGACTTGACACATGACGTAATTTAACTCGTGTTGCGCTAAGTATTTTTTGAAGTATGAGGTTTGACGCGGGAAGAAATCTGCCTGAAGACATGATCAATTTTGGGTAACTATTTCATACATGACTGTACAGACTCCTAACTGACACATATTATACAGACTGGTATCATGCTGCAGACAAAAACCGAGCTCATTACCACGAATGAAATAGCGCTGCTGATTGCCGCTCACCTGCCTCATTGTTTATACAATTTTGATAGTAGTTGTGCTGACTGTATTTAGGCCACCTAAAGGTTTCCGACCTGCCTTACCGGATATATTCCGCCAGTAGTAGCCAGTAGTAGTATACCTGGATGCGCGGTGCGCGCGGTGTCGACGGCCAGTATCTCGTTGAGCGGTATCTCGCGGTAGTACTTGGTGCCGTGCTCGGACGTGAACAGCGTGATGGACTTGCTGTCCAGCCGCCAGTAGTGCCGCTTTATCTGAACATACGACCATCGTGTGCACTCATTAGCGATGCTAGGGGGTGCTGTGTGAAATGCCCGCACATATTTATCATGTACTCGTTCGCAACTAAACAAACAACTTAGGTTCTCGAAGGTAAAACGAAGATTCTCCGTTGTATGTTTTTTAATGTTACCCTCACAACTTCGTCATTTTTAAACGGATTTGGATGATTATTTTTATATTTGTTAGGTCATACTTTCAGATTGTTCTCACAGAGATTTCATCAAAATAGATTCAGTAGTTTGGTTTGGTAAAAAAAAAATAGAAAGGTAATATAATTGTAACTAACGCTAATGCGGCAGAAATTGTTATACGCGGCGACCGCGCCGCTCTTGCCTCCTCAGTCGTCTCTCCACCAGTACCGCGTCATGTAGTTTATTAATTTTGTATTTCCAATTTATTATGTATTTTTACCGTCTCCATTATATATTTATTTGTTCTCGAAAATCGTCGTTTCCTTGGAGTCCACCGCACCATGAATAGGAGAACACGCATGAGTATGAAGACCGGCAAGACCTTTACGCCACAATCATCCAACATATCTCAGTACAAGCAAAGGCAATTAAAATCGATTTATCCCTTCTTTTGAAAAGGATATTTACTTCAAATCCAATTACAGGTAGCAGTAGTAAGTTATTGATATTGAGCTAAACAGGGAAATAATCTACTAATCGCGTCGGTCACTTACCGTTTTGTCCTTATTAGTGAAGTGCACAAGCCAGCCTTCCTTGAGCCACTGTCCGTCCCGTTTCTTGGTGTGCTTCACGCTCTGCACGATCCGCATCAGTGGAATGTTGGCGCTGGGAGACGAGGACGAGCTGAAACGTCGCACTGTCAGCTCTCACTGTGAGGGGGGATTGGGGGAAAGGGGTGGGGGGGGGGGGTAGTGGCGGTTGCTGTGGGCTGGAGTTAGGGGGGGGGGTGCTACACTGTATGGCAGGGCCGGGTATTGCATAGTTGGTGGATGCAAGATTGTGATTGAGAGGTTTCTTTATTGTTGGTGGGTAGAAGACTATGTGATTGGGGTTAATCTGTAAATTTTTGATAGATTCAAGACTGTTGTCTACAAAATGTCCAGTGACAAAGATGTCTATAATATCCATCCCGATTTCGATATGCATCATAAATGTAACACTAACTACCGTCACCAAATTGAGCATTAACCAATAATTACCCGAATTAAATGGACAAAACCGAAGCTACAGCATTACAATCACAAACACAATCAAGCTACACCCTTTTAATACAGTTTAGCCAAATAACACGCAGCTATCTGTACTGTATAGCTTCGTCTCTGTTCAATAGATTTTTATTAAATGTTCTTAACATGAATGGAACCTCTAATCTAAGTTACCACATTTTAATGGTTCATTATTATCCTAATATTCAATAATCTACCAACCTCCCTTCACCAGCTCACAACACATAGAAACGCTGTACAACTGTAGAAATATGATTAACTGTTCAACGATTTAGAAAATTGAAAAGGTTATGAATATCAAAGATAATCATATCCCTAACAAGTGCATAGCGTTATCTATCCGCCACCATAAGCTCTGTACACCTCGCCCCGGAGGCGTCACTTGTCCACTAGGGCTGTCACCTGCCACCGGGTGACTTTCTGGTGGCATAGTGCCCCAACATACACTCCCTGGTGGCCCAAGTACCTCTAGTGCCACAAGCACCCCTGGTGGCACAAGCACCCCAGGTGGCACAAGCACCCCAGGTGGCACAAGCACCCCAGGTGGCACAAGCACCCCATGTGGCACAAGCACCCCAGGTGGCACAAGCACCCCATGTGGCACAAGCACCCCAGGTGGCACAAGCACCCCAGGTGGCACAAGCACCCCAGGTGGCACAAGCACCCCAGGTGGCACAAGCACCCCAGGTGGCACAAGCACCCCAGGTGGCACAAGCACCCCAGGTGGCACAAGCACCCCAGGTGCCACAAGCACCCCAGGTGGCACAAGCACGCCAGGTGGCAGTGCCCCAGTGCCAGTATCCCCGAGGCGAGGGTTCCGGTGGGGGCGGCAGGCACCTGCTGGGGCGCGAGGCGCAGCGCTCGGGGAGCGTGTCGCGCTGCGGCTCCTCCTCCGCTCCACGCCGCCGGAGCTGCACCTGGGATTATACCTTGTGTTACAATACAGATAAGACTCACATTGTCTTGACAAGACATACAAAACAAAATGGGCGGATGCTCATCACAAATGGCTTGTCAGCGATACATGATGTGCATTAATGTTCAATCGTGCGCGGATAGAGCTAACTTTTCTCCAGCGCGCAATGTAAATATTTTATGCGAGGAGTTATAACATCATCATCTCATGTTTCCACTACTAGCAGAGATTACTAAACTAACTTCGTAACAACTGATCAAGTGGTCAAGTTTACTCTCACATGGAGAGTGTAGGCTATATACATGCTTGGCAAGTCCAATTTGGTAGACGACACGTAGAAGTAGGAAAACATCCTGGGGAAGCCGACGTGCTCAAAAAGCTCAAAAAGAAGTGAAATTGCTGACACAGCCAACACTGTGACAGAAGTGTGATAGTACCTAACAGTGTCCCGACCAAGAAGATTACATAAAACACTGAAGAAGGTATTGCATTGCAAACAACGCTTTAAGCCAGGACATGTGGTATTGAACGACGTAATACCCTGTCTGGGCGTTACCTCGTCCTCCCCGTCCTCCCCCCCGGGCGAGGGCGCCCCGCGGTGGCCGTGCGCGCCGTCGTCCGACTCGTCGTCCGGCAGCCGCGCCGACTCCGACAGCTCGCTCCCCGTGCTTATGTTGTCTTGGTACTCTCCTGCACATGTACAACTGTTCTTTTTAGCATTTCGGTGATTGTGGCTAAAGGATGCAAGCGTTTTGTTCATGGCGACTGATCACAAACCTTCCCCATTGAAAGCTTATCTTAGCAATGGACGGTTTGCTTAATCACTACGGTTGGCAGACTTCTTGGAGATCGCAGGTGTGAATGTATCGAAAAAAATTATGCTGCCCGTCCCTAGAAATATTCCCTTAGATTGGTGACTGAATTTGTCTCAATTTTTAATATTAGTATTATTTTCTTTAAAATATGCCATCTCTCTGACATGTCGTGAACTGATTAAAAGTCTTAGTATCGGTATCTTTCTACCTACTGCAAGGCATAAGCCTCCTGCCTCTTACGCCATTCATTCCTTTTTGCTCAAAACCCTCCAGGTCTTTCCTGCAACAGATTCAATATCATCTACCCGTCTTGCTAGAGGTCTTCTACGGCTGCGCACTCCTACTCATAAAGTTCTAGTACAGCACTACTATTACCTAGTTACGATACGAAGTTAGTTATAAGTCCAATTCTATTGTTACTGGAGATGTATTCCACCTGGTACACCGGTGCATTTAGAAGTAGAACTGACCGTGTATATCCCTGAGATCCCCACCGCAGTCCTTGGGCACGAGCGGCAGACACTTCCTGTGCGCGTTGTAGTGGCAGTCGCGACACTGCAGGCCCTGCTTGAAGATGCCGCGCAGCAGCTTCTTGCAGTGCCGGCACACGGTGGGCCGCGTGTACGAGTGCACCTCGAACGTGTGCGGGATGCCGCCCGCGCCCGGGGGCAACGACCCCGCGGCCAGTGACCCCGACCGCGACGGCGACCGGCTGCGCTGCCCCAGCTGCGGGGAAACGCTCAGCTGCAGTGTGCAGCGCCGACCGAAGGGTGAGTGGATGGGTAAACGTAAAAAACGAATGGTAGTGGAGTATTTTAAAAAACAAAATGATAATAATAAGGTATGGTTAAAGAAGAGGAGTCAGGTGAAAAATAAAGCACAAATAAAATAGGGAGGGACACTTGGCCGTTGCCGGTAGGGTGCAGGCAGATATTATGCATGCAGAGATCATTATTATGGGAGATCTATGATATTTTGAAAAATATCTTAAGAACTGGTCGTGGCATAGGACCAGCCAGTAATTTTTAATTCAGAACATTTTAGTCTGAATAAAAAGATAAATTATATTGTAACTGCCAACAAGCCATTTGTGATGGGCGGATGCCCATCACAAATGGCTTGTCAGCGATACATGATGTGCATTAATGTTCAATCGTGCGCGGACAGAGCTAACTTTTCTCCAGCGCGCAATGTAAATATTTTATGCGAGGAGTTATAACATCATCATCTCATGTTTCCACTACTAGCAGAGAATATAAAGATATCTTAGAGAATATAAAAATATCTTAAGAACTGGTCGTGGCATAGGACCAGCCAGTAATTTTTAATTCAGAACATTTTAGTCTGAATAAAAAGATAAATTATATTGTAACTTTATAATTAAGTCTGAAACTGTACGAAAAACTGTCCAGCAGGTTTTGAGTCTATACAGGGGCCGTAAAGTGAGCTCTTAGCGCGATTCTAAAAAGTGCCTATATTAGATGGAAGATTACGACAAGCGATCCAATATAGGCTCTGTTTCGAATCGCGCTAGGAGCTCACAGTACGGCCCCAGATCTTGTGACGTATGCACTAGCTAAAATCTCAGTACAGTAGAAAGCGGGGTTTCAAACAGAGAAAAGGTCATACTCGTAAATCTTTCCAACGAGGCTGCCGTGTACGACGACTGATTTTTCAGTTGTAGTCCAGACGGGCATTACAAAATAAAAAAGTAAAGTATGCAATTTTTTTATAGTATTGTCAGTGTCTGGTTCTCGTAGTACAAGCTGTGGCTTAGTTTGGGGCCTGATGGCGTTGGACATTTTACATGTCCACAATAGGTGTATCCTACCCACGGATCCTACCACTATGCTTACACCTTCACCCGTGCCATACCGTGGGCCCGTTGGCAATGAATGCGTTGACCGGAAGCCCAAGCTCATTGCAGGATTCGAACCCATCACCGTCACTGAGCTACCATCGCTTCAAAACGTCAAAATATTTCAACATTGGCAGGCTATTTACTCGCTTTCCTACGGAACTTTGCAGTATTCCAGGATGAAAATTGGAATTTGTCAAAGCCTATGTTGATCTCAGAAATATTTATATATGAACTATCGTACTGAAAAAAAATGCTTATACATTTGACAGACTCCAACGGCTAGTTAGTAGCAACGCAAATATGTGGCGATTCTTAAAATATAAACAAATATAGTTAAAAAAAAAAAAAAAATTTACATTTATTAAAGCTGCCTGTATAGCTAATTTTACTTATATTAAAACTGGATGATGGGTATCATGGGTATTTAAATGAAACTCAAAACATTAAAATTAAATAATTTATTAAATAAATACACATTTCGTACCCACCACCCAATTTTGTGCTATTATTATACATTAATATAATATTTATTGCTATATTATTATGACAACATTTTGTATAATATTATTATTTGTGTTATTGGATATAAAAATACGCTAAATTTTGTATTTTTAGTTGGACGGACTCGGTTATAGTGCTTCTAAATTAGAATACAAATAGCCTAATACTAAATTAATACTTATTTAACTTTAGCGTTAGGTATATATTATTATTTCAAATGTGACATAACATTAAAAAAAAAATGTCTTCGATACTCATCTAATATTCCATGTCATATTATTTTATAATTATTATACAGCGATATTAATATTAGTTGGCGATGCTGGGCAGTCGTGACAGGCATCCATATAATAATATTTTATTGTGCTTTTTATAAATTAAATGTCTGATATCAATGAGGCATAACAACTATGATATTTATAAATTCATATAATATTGTAATTTGGACTGTCTATAGGCCATCGCGACTATTATACACTCAATTTATGTTCGAAACAAAAAAAAGCTTTCAACTTTAAACCGGAAGCTCCACATCGGAGTTTTTAGAGTTGTGATGTGAAACATTACTTGCGACATCACCGGTAACAGAAAAAGGAAGTTCCTTTTTTCAAACACATTGTTATGCTATATTATAATAATAACATTAAGCATTCCTTGGTTTATGATTATAACAACCATTCAAATTATATTTAGAACATAATTATAAGTGCTAAAAATAGCCTATTAGCAATAAGTAACTTGAGTTTGACTTTGTGGTGTAGCGGTGTGCATGTGAATGACATAGCGTGTGTCGCTTATCGCGGTCAGATAGTCTTGTTTTTTGAAAATATCGAGATTTATCATTAGCATTAGCATTAGGTATTACTAATACTAAAAATAGCAGGAAAAATGTTGCCATAAATTGATTCCAAAGGAGAAATAATTAAAAATGTATCTTTGCAATAAGTTATGCATTTTTTAAGTTATTTAAGGTTTTGACTGCCATCTGTCACTATAAATTTATTTTCTATTGTTTGGGTCATTCCGAAGTTAATGGTTAGCGTGTTAATAGACAACCGTCATCGCAGGCAAGTATCGCCAACTCATTTTCAATACTGGTATTAGTACATAGCGTGCGTTTAATAATTGCCTTGAGTGACATCTCAATGTATACTAGCTTATCCTAAGTATGTAATATATTATTATTGACGAGAGGAGTGTTGATGAGATTTGTTAAACATTTTTGAAGTTTCTCTAATTGTTCTGTCTCATTAGCTCGATTGTTTTTGAGTGAATTTATTTATCTTGTAATTGTATGCAAATATATGTACATGTTATGTGGTAAGATATATAATCTGGTTTTTTACAGTACGTAATACCAAAAATATTGGACGGCAATAATAATGGGTTTTTACAGATTCAATATTCAAATCTGCTTGACGGAAATATATTCGAAAAAGGTATGATGCTGCCTTGAGATTCGTCCATAATACCGTTAGTTAATTAATTACTATCATTTATCTTACTACAGTTATTTAATAATACTTATCTGGACAAAATCTTACATTATAAGAGATTCAGAGATGAGATAACTATAACATTAATCACAGTTTTTTGTCGAATCATGGAATGTACACAGTTACAGTTTAGGCAGAATTTATGTACGCACAATATAATTGTGTATGAAACCTTGATAACACACATGGAACAAGTTGTTTTAACTTTTTGGAATATCTTGAGGAAATAATTAAAGTTATTATTGGTACCTGTCCTCTCGGGTCACCTTGAAAATAAAACACTACTGAACTTTAACTGCATTAAAACATTGCATTAAAATTGCAAATGTTGCTACTTGAATTCTACACAGTTACAGTTAACTCTTGTAAAAATGCATAAAACAAAACCTATTTGCAATTAATTCTTTGAATTTGACCCTAAATATTTGATCTAGATCTTTGACCTACTTATAACATCATCATATCATTCGCTCTGAAACGCATCATTGGTCCCAATCTGCGCCTAGTTCCCACTCAAGCAAGGTAACTGTTTTTTTAACTGTTAAAATATAATTGCTTCGAAGCTACGTAATATTTAATGACAAACATTTGGTTTAGTCAAATGGATTGTGCGATATGCAGTTACCCTATTCATTGCCTTTGAATTCTAAGCTTTCGTTAGCCCTCTTTCTTTACCAACTCAACTTTAGTAATTAATTGGTCTAATAGCATCCAAATCTACTCCTATCAAACAAATTCCCTCTAGCAATCAACTCCCTTCCTAGCACCCAAATTCCCAATTATCACCGATTACCCAGCTCCCAACTCTCTTTCAAGCTTTAACTTCCCTTCTCAAGTTCTTAACTGCCCTCTTAGCAGCCAATTGCACACCCTAGTATTCAACTACCCTCCTAGCCACCAACTCTCCACCTAGCTCCCAAACTCCCAATCATCTTCCAATTTTCCTATGATCGGTATTAGTTCCTGTGATCGAACAGCTCGTACTTGTCCTTCCCTGTGACGAGATCAGCGAGGCGCCTTACCAGCGAGTCGTCGTGCGAGGCTTGCGAGTGCGTGGAGGCGCGCGAGGGCGAGGCCGAGGGCCGCCGCCCGCCCCCCGCGCCCCCCGCCGCGCAGTTCGACGGCACCTTCACCGCGCACCGCTTGTGGTAGTTCAACCCGCAACCTGCAAGTTCACAAAAAACCAACAATATTGGAAAAAACCTAATACTTTTGGTCCGTTTTCAATAGTATTTGAATCGCCCGCACCCGGGGATAAAATTCAGATGCGATTCATGATCATTTACGGTAGGCGATAAAGAATTAATTCGAGTCATTAGAATTTCAATTAAATTCAAAATTACTAAGATTATTTCTGAAAAATTATTATGCTTTTTCTATGCAGCATATTTTTAATACCAAAGAGAGTACAAGCCATATTCTCCTTGGCCATGTGCATTGTGCAGGTGCGATTGTAGATGACACACCGTACACACGTGTTCATGAAACAAGAGCAAGGGTAAAGTTCAAGAGCAGTAAGCCCAAGGTTACCTTCACACTTGAGCCCCTGTCGGACGAGTCCGAAGAGCATTTCCCCGCAGAAGTCGCAGAAGGTCGGCGCCTTGTACGAGTGAACGGCCAGCGCGTGCGGCCGCGGCGTCGGCGCGCTGTCCAACCCGCCTGAACATATCAGCGCTGGAACATGGGACGGAAAAATTAAACCCCAGTCTTCACAAGAATCTTCTGTAGCTCAAGTGGCTGATAGCTTCAATCATAAATAAATAAATATTACAGAGCTTGATTGATATCATCATCACCAACAGCCTGAATACATCCACTACTAAACATAATGTATGCCTCCCCCACCGAGCGCCCTTTGAGCAACTGCTTACCTCCAGCATCCATTGGCTCCGGACGGTTTTCACCAGCTCATCTGTCCACCTAGTAGGAGACCGGCCTACGCTAATACGCTAATAGATGTGTTAGATTATGTCTATATCTTTCTCGCATCTGCAAAACCTTATTGGAAGTATTTCTGGTCAAGTCAAGACATTAGACAAGTCTGTGAAGATTGAAGATAAGCTTTAATTTCCAAGCATAAGCTGTCTCGCGATGTCAACGTCCACCTCAGCGGCAGCTTCAGAAAGAAGAGAATGAACAAGTAAAGAAGTAAATCCTTGTTCATTCTCTTCCTTTCGTCTTAGGGTCAAATCATTTAAAACATGCAGGCGTTGTCCGTATAGCCCAAACGCAAGATTGATTTGGTAAGGCTGTGTGTAGAAAGTGTGTAACTCACGGCTTGCAGTGAGCACGATTTCGACGAGCGTCTCGTCGGTGACATCACTCGCCGCGTTGATCAGCTGCAGCACGTTGGGCGAGCAGTAGTCGTGCCGGAACAGCAGGATCCGGTCACCGAGTCGGCTTAGCCCGTTGTCTGGGATCTGAACACCACAAACGATTTACCAAACCACTGTGTTGTTAGAAATTGGGTCTGTTGATGTTTTGATGGAAATAGGAGCACTAGTGACTATACATATAGATCTCTACACTAGTTAATAAAATGATGCAAGTTTGTTACTATTGTTTATGTTTGTAAAAGAACCTCGGAACTATTGAACCGATTCTGAAAATAATTTTACTGATAAAAGGTAAACTAATTGTTATAGATTTATTCTGATACTAGCTTTCATTCCGCGGCTATCCTCAACTTATGTTTGGTATACACCACAATGTAAATATGCAACTTATTTTTATGAAATTTGAAAGTACGTTAGACATAGTACAGGAGTCATCATCATCATTAACAGTCTGAAGTCATCCACTGCTGAACATAGGCCTTCCCCAGGGAGCATCACTTTGAGCGGCTACTCTCCTCTTGCATCCATCGGCACCCCGCGGCTTTCACCAGATCGTCGGTTCAACTAGTGGGGGGCCTACACTGCGTCTTCTGGTTCGTGGTCGCCACTCGAGAATCTTTCTTCCCGTTGTCAGTAGCGTAGTATAGGAGTAGCTCTACTTTTATTCTGATACTACGCATACGAAGCTCAACTGGATCAAAATGCACCCGTGATATAAAACAAATGAAACCTAGGAAAACGCGAGTACGGTGTAAACCTACAAATCTTCAAGAGTTGTCAACCAGGTACCTTTTCGTGCACGAACTTGACGGCCAGCTCCTTGAGGTAGGCGAGAGTGAGGAGGTGCGGCGGCGCGGAGACTGCGTCCCGCGCGAATCCCAGCTGGAACATGAACGTCACCTCGTCCTCCATGGCAGCCCGCCGCCGCGCCGCTACCTGCCGACAACCATACCTCACATTTACTAGTGAGTTCAACAGGAACAAATCTAAGTCTTAGAGCATTTAACCAATGGAGATGGTAACGTTATAATCCGCGAACACTATTATCTGCAGATTTTTACGGGGGACGAGGTAAACACGAATAGCACACGCGCAAATCGCGCCTAAAAACGGACGCCGCATCCCATCTTAAAATACGCGCACAGTTATAGAATACAGCGTCGTTACGCAGTGTTTACACGCACACTATGATAACGTGTATGACCAATTAGCGCCATATGTCCGTCAGAGGGGTACGCCTTGCTTTGCCATCTCCATTTATAAATGCTCTAAGAATCAAGTATACAGGGCTAACTTTTTAGTGCCTAAAGAACGTGTACATTTAATTTAATTTTAATATTATTTTGTATGTTTACTTGTCTCATTAAAATTTTGTCAGGAAAACTTTATTCTGATCTATAATAATCAGCTTATGGCCTCGTGACCATAACATAAGACAGGTAGGATATTATAGTTTTATTATGTTGCAAGCATTTAACCAATGACACCTGTAACTCTTATGCTCATCCTCTACATATGTTCAACTATTTGTACGCCACAGACCAAATAAAGGGTAAGTTCATGGTAGGTTGTTCTGAGATTGCGGTCTGATACTACTTAGTAGGTAATTTAGTGGTGTGATGGACCAGCATTGCAATAGTTAATGAAACTAGAACTTCAAGTATTTCAAGTCCTTAAAAATAAAGTAGTTAAGATAATTATGCTAACATAATTTATACTTCAATCTATAATTTATATTTGCAGTAAATAAGTAGGGAAAATTAGCACAGATTTGATACAGACGGTGAAGACTGAAGCCTTTAGAAAAGTTTCCTGAACACTAGTTTCACATCCTTACTAGTAACAGCTCCAAAAAAATGTGACCGATATGGCTCTTAAAATTAGAAAGTTGAAGTGGCAATGGGCAGGCCACACCTCTCATAAAACTGACAACCGATGGGAAAGAAAGGTTCTCAAGTGGCGACCACGAATCGGAAGACGTAGCGTAGGCCGGCCCCCACTAGGTGCGTCCACCTAGTTGTGGCGAAACCGCGAGGAACCGATGAAAGCAGAAGGCGAGCGGCCGCGCGAGGTGGCGCTCTCTGGAGGAGGCCTATGTTCAACAGTAGACCTCTGCAGGCTGTTGATGATGACTACAAACCGCTAACAGCTATATGTCGCAACCGTGTAAGTGCTACTTTCATCATCCCCCATGAAGACAGTTCTGAATTAATCAAAGGTTTAGGGTCACTGTAGGTAACTTTAGTTGTTTGTACATGATACATGTGACTTTATTTATTGCCAGAATGAACATGATTTAAACAGTGGTTTGTGTTTTTCAAGTCAAATTTTTCCTTATTATCTCCAAAATTGTTATCAACAAAAATATAGAGGTGATCCAGTCAGGTTAAACGTATACTGCGCCCAATGTTACGAACCAGATAAAACTGGAGAAATAAAGGGCATCAACTTAAAGTCCGTCTCCTTTATATTATTATTATACACCGCCATTGATCGATGGAAAATACAGTGTTTTCTTTTTCCCAGTCAGCACGGAAGTTGTTCACATTTCGGTCACATGTCATTTTATACAAGACCAGTCATTTTGAAACGTTGCTATCCTATACTTGTTGAAGATGGTGAAACAAGATTCAGATTAGCAGCTATTTTAACAGCATAGTTTAACCCAAGTCCAGTTAAACCAGCGGTTTTCCCTGTTAAAACTGAAATTGAATGAAACATTACGCTGTGGAAATTTATATGCCTACCTTAGACACGTGTTGCGGTTGATATAGGTACAGAATAATAAATAGTACAGAGTGGAAGAGTCAAGGGCTCCAGAGTGGCCAGTGCGCGTGCACCCCGACACGTGTCGTGGCCGAGCTTTTACCGAACAGCGGTTAGGATTGGATTTAACGAAATGTAAACATGACTGAAGCCTTTGACGCAACTTGAATATCAGCTAGCAGCAGAACTAATACCTATTCTTGATTTATGAAAGTTTTCAGTCTTGTTACATAACATGAAACTGAACACATACAACAACATAATTGACAAAGTTCAAAAGTTTGGGCGGCGCGCGCTCCAGTAGGGTATATACCACAATTATTGGATTCTTAGAAATGTAAAGAATTTCAGTAAATAGGCGCTCAGTAGGTGAGTCGCCCCAAGTTCAACAGTATTAAAAACTTGTCTAAACTTTCTGAGATAGGTCCTATGTTTAATTTTTTTTATAAAAGAGTGTTTATAAAAAGGTTAATAATTAGGCAAATAGAAGCTGCAACAGTAGATGTGTTGCACCTATTATTTGTCTCAAACACGACAGCCATTATACCGCAATGACAATAAAATATCTCTAACATAACAACTGCAATAAGCACACAGTTGTCTGTTATTTTTCAATCTTAGATTAATGTCTGTGGGTACAACTTATATCTCTCAATCTGGTGTTAACGTACCTCTGGAAAATGGAAAGCACAGTATATCAGCAGTTTCATCTTTCGTGCATTCCTAGATCACGGCTTGTTTATAAAGCAAACACATCATTATGTACAGATATACTCAAAACACCGCGGTCAGAAGTTATCGGTGTCCAATAATAGACCAACGTTTCAATTGGCCGAAAAACGTGTTAATGTGCATGTGCAAAGGTTGCTAGATAGGTACTTTTACTTACATAATTATTTAGTTTGTGCAAGAAAGAAAAGTAGAGATAGAATAAGGAAAATGTTTAATAAATGATAGCCCCAATTCTATAATATGACTCATCATCATCATCAGCCAATATTAGTCCTCTGCTGAATGCACCTATGCACGCCACTGAGCCTGACGCTCGGCTAATCTCATCCAGCTGCCGCTAGCCACTGCATATCGTCGTTCCATCTAGTCAAAGAGCACTAAGTTTTACAACTCGCGATCTCTACTCAAGACCACGTCTACCCCAGAGCAGCCGTCGGCTTATGTGACCAGCACGGGTACACTGCAGCCTCAGAATTCAATTTCTTATATAGAATATTGATATGTACCTACTGTGTAGTCAGTATTATTTAATAGGAAACTACGAATATTAAACTTATGTTTTTATGTGTAGTGCTATCCGTAGAACATTCGTGGTATTGTATTGTAGACACGTGACAATGACGAGGCATAATGTGTCTGAGAGAAAGTTATTGTATAGGCGTAAGTTGAGCATGCGGTATGCGCAATATATGTTACTGTAAAGGTACATTGGACAATCCTATATCTTACTAGTAGTCTGCGGATTTTTCAACATGTTGGAAATAAGCATGATATTATTTTTGAATCAAACTTTTTTTATTTTATTTTAAATCAAGCTTTGGCACAATACAACAAAATAATTACTCTGTATTGACACCAAGATATAACTAAACAAAAAACAGAACTCAAAATGTTTTATTGCAAATAGGCTCTTTTAAACATGTAGTATAATGAAAATTACAACATAATTATCAAGGTGCAATGGGCACTCTTATCGCTAAGAGTGATCTCTTCCAGACAACTATTGGATGGACGCAGAGATATGAGTACATGAGTACATGCTTGGTTTTGCTAAAGACTGTTAGTGAATCTTGGTTTAAGAAATAAAACTATGAGAATTTAAGTTATAAAATTTCTAACCGGCTAGTCTATAGCAAAGTCCGCCTGGGTTGGAAGTCTGTCAAGATTACCTCATTTTGCTTCTCACGCCTTACCCATAATTTTCGTAGATATTTTTTAAGGCATAGAAAAATTTTGCTCCAACTTACCATGTCTCTGAGACAAAACCGAGATATACAAAGCGAATATTAAAAGATGATAGCACATAATTTCGAAAGTTAGGTTTTACTAAAAGATTCGCTATAGTTCAAACATTTACAGTAACATACTATGTACACACACGGATGTAACGTAAGCTTTCAGTGATAATGAGCGAAACCTGGCAAAAAGCTAACCATTATTCTGACGATGGTTTACATTCCGCGGAACGAGGGGTATTCAACGCTACTAATCGGCTTAGGGCCCGATTACCGAAATGTATCGCGTAATGCGATGCCACGTTTTGCCGGATTCTTCCGATAAATTGCCAATATTCCTAAATACTTTGAGTTATGATTCATAGGAATTAAGATCTTTAAACCTTTGTCTCCAGATTATGATACTCTGGTCATTCCTACTAGATAGAATATTGTATAATATCTGGCACCGATAACACAGTAAAATTTCATGAAATTCAAATGGTAGGGTCGGTCAATCTGTGACTCTATAATGCCACAAGGCAAACCGAATAAAGAAGCCTTGTTACACGCATGGAAGCCGACGCCATCAGGCTTCAATCATCATCGATATGCGCTGGCTTATTCCCTCATTGCATGACCATGACATTATTACTTCTGTGACATTTTGTTTGGAAGATGCACCCAAACATAAATCTAAGATACGGTTACACGTGCGGGCCGCGGGCGGCGCGCGGCGGCGACGGCGCCGGCGCGGGCACAAGCCTTGATCTTGGCTCTCGGAGACACAGAACCG
Source organism: Ennomos erosarius (assembly GCA_963580505.1). Classification (NCBI taxonomy): domain Eukaryota; kingdom Metazoa; phylum Arthropoda; class Insecta; order Lepidoptera; family Geometridae; genus Ennomos; species Ennomos erosarius. Next base: position 413,598 of record OY756996.1, on the reverse strand, counting down.
TTGCTAGCCTACCGTCTGGGACCACAGACTACACTACAGTTGGTTACAGCCACGTGTGCTGCTACTCATTACGTGATTGTTTACGTGAGCTAGGACTCACCTCTGGTGGAAAACTACGCGTGCTTCAACTTTTTGACGGTCGCTCAGTTTTGACGGTCACACCGGACTCCGGAGGCATGTCTACATCGAGATGTAAATCAACATTATACTAGTGACAAGTTTTTTTTATCACCTGACTCTTATAAATCCTATCAACATTACTTATTTTATTTGGACCACCAACAGCTTTTTAACTACATAATATGAGGACAGGTAAATATACTAAGGTAAGGATACAGTTGTTTGCAGATATTATTGGAGATAAATATCATTGAGACAGCTATAACCACGAAATTTACTAGGGGATGTATTTCCTAATTTTTGACATATTTACGTATAATATATTATGCATGTTGGTACGGTAAACTGCACACTGCACAGCTACGTATTTAAGCAACGCCATAAATAAAGCATCAGCACGATCATAAACAAAACACTGTCGGCAACTTTACCCAATAAGTGGTTGTCCCAAAATGGCAAAACGTGACTTGTGTGCGGAGTGTTGTTTAATTTTTTTTATAAGTCGAACCTTTTTCAAGCTTACACGTGTAAATATACCAAGTTTAATGAACCACCGCTATGTCGTTACTAGCGCCGCTGCAGTTTTAAAATATTATGGTGACAAAGTTATTATTGTTTACATCAGTAGCCTGATCCACATCAAACTGAACGCTTTCTCCAGGGTCCAAAGATTAACGCACCATTCAATCTGTCACGCGATTTGTTGCTCAATTAGTCAAATCGGATCATGTGGAGGCGTGTTGCAGCTCCCATCCAGCTGATTGAGTCAACAAATTGCGTGACGGATGGAACAGCGCACCGGAATCCATTATTTTCATCAGTTTGAAGGTCTATAGTCATGGCTACAAATATAAAAACAAATATAATTATTTTCTTAATATTGATTAATCTAGTTTCTTTTTAAAGCGCCTGCCTGTCAGAAGTTAAGTAACTCAGAACCATAAAATCATGGTGCAGCGTATCTTGTCCGGTATTGCGAAAGCGCCCTATTATATCAATGTTATTGTTTGCAGTACTATGAGTAAGCAATTCACTTGCACACCAGTAATCTATTATCGTAAGATAACGATGTTCGTGGCTGATACGCGCAGGTCACCTCCAGGGCTCGCACGTGGAACAGATTTGGAGATACGTCGATTACAATAGTTCCGATTGTCCAAGATAATCGCCAACTCAACAAATCCAACGGTCATGGAATGATGCTTGGGCACGGTGTGACCTACGAACAACATTGGGTCGTCTGGGACGCTAGTTTTCAGGGTCTATGTCGGTTTGAGCCCCTGAAAAGATCCCTTGGGGATCACAAATATTCAATACCTAATTTATATTTATTCCGGCTTGATTCACCAATAAGAGCTCGTGGCAAAACTGAAATATTTTATCATTTTACTAAGTATTCAGATTGGATCTCGTTAGAATTTTTGACAGTCTTTGGTACTAATTGAATTAAAATTAAAATTTTTACACGTGTATAAGGATTTAGGATGATGTCATAGCGAATTGGTCTCGTCGATCATTTATGTCATACGTAACTTCTGTTATACTAGTGTTTTTACTGTTATATTGATTTTATTGTACTTATTTATGTTGTATGTTCTAATACTTTTTAGAGTAAAGGTATTATTATAAAGTTATTGTGACGACAAGGGGGTATCGCGGATGCAAATGTGTCAGATATAATCGCGAATATTGACGCATAACGACTCCAAGAAGCGACAATATGCGCGATGGAGTACTAGGTAAGAAAACAACACCATTATGCTATGTAATTTGGTTTAAACTGAAAAAGAGAGCCAATGATCCAGCTAGGCGGATGCCAATAACTGTATAGAAAATGTAAACCTTAAATATACTACAACTTTTGCCGCCGATACAGCCAGGTTGTTTGGTTACGTTATCTAACCACATCGCAGCAAAAACGAGGTGATCCTATCTAGCTCAGTAGGGCATGCTGTAAACAAAGGGACACGTGGAGCGGACGGCGGACCGACGGCCGGCGGCCCTGCACCGGCGAGACTGCTGCGGCTGGGGCCGCGCCTGCGATACCATGGCAACAAACAGATGATAACAAACTGATCCAAAGGGAAAAGGGAGAGAACCTTAGAGAAAACGGTGATGCTAGACAAGTGACAAGTGGTAGCCATTCTAAATGTAAAGCTTACATAATGTATGAGCTTCTACCCCGCGGCTTCGCCCGCGTGGACTACCTTCAAGAACCACTTCAGGGGATGGAATTCAAGAAACGCCGCGACCCGTATCTATTTTGTATGTCCTTTACACATTACAATTTTCAATATGATACGGTAATATTTTCTTTTAATTTTGGTACAAAATTTAACAATTTTTAATCCCCTATTATGTTGAATTTTGAAAAACTAAACCGTAGCATTTCTGTTATTTTTATACTTGTTTGTATGTGTCAGGTTTCAAAACGAACATCACGAAACGTAGATTTTTTTATACGAACGTTTTTTACCCTTTTCGCCCACTTAGGGGTTGAATTTTCACGGTTACGTCATAAACGGACGCCACATTCCAAATTTAAAGTCTCTACGTTCAGCGGTTTGGGCTGTGAGTTGTCTGTCAGCCTTTTATGTAATAGAAGATAATTATATCAGTTGAATACAAGTTATCTACATTACTCTCGCCTTAGAATGACCGCCCTCAGCTCCACCAATAAAAACAGAGGGGTCATTGGGAGCTTTATTTACCTCGTCCTGCAGTCATACAGCGCAATGTACACAGAATACACAATAGTTAGTATTTACATATTCTGCGGCTGTGTGTCATCATCCTGCACATAAACATATTATATGAACTAACATTATCATCATTAACCGCTCCTTCATATTCCTGAACATAAAAATGCACATAAAATTTATTATTAGTACTTAATTTGCATAATGTGAATGATCTAGGTATAAACTTGTTCGGTCGAATCAACTCATTGAGTTTAATAAATTACTAAAATCCTGCTTGTCGAAAATCCTGTTTGTTACATACAAACGGTTAATACTTTAATTTATTTTAAAACACAAACCGAATTAACCAATTTTAGTGATGAAGGTGTTCTATGAGATCATCCATTTTACGTAGATACTTTTTGTTATTCCTTCAATGGGAAACCATATGACAACATAAACTCGATTGTTTTTGCCTTTTACCTTTTGTGGAATGGACGGGAAAATATATTTTAGATAGAAAACCCATTTACGACTCAATTTAATATTATTATCTATTTAAACATAATTCACCTACGTAATATTACGTCACCTATTTGAGCTGTTATTTGACTAATACCTAAACTAACAAATAATGAGCTATTTTTGTGTTTAGGCAGAATTATTTTTACTTTTCTGTTTCAGGGAGAGGGTAGGAAGGCGAGCGCGGGCCACCATCTACCAAACTGGCCAACGCAGATATAATCTACCAAATCCGTAATTATGACGTGGTGGCACTCCTACGGTAGGGGAAACCTGTATAAAAATACAGCTAATTGAGGAGTTACCACAGTATAATTTGTAGTGCCCAGCAGGGTCCACGTTGTAATTATGACAATATGTTTAAAGTAAGATCAATATGCACATGTGGAAACATAATAAATGAATATGAAGCTTCCAATTGAAATCAACGCTAGTTGTCTAGCTTTTAAATAAAACCGGTGAGGTAAAGCCCTAGGGCGGGCGGCACGGCGCGGTGCGGCGTCGGTAGTTGCAGACAGATATCTAGTATCAGCAGTAACACCGGTCGTGATAGTCACAGCCGACTCGTGCACTAGGAGGGCACTAGGCCACTCAATAATATATTATAGTACTTGTGCCCTGCTACACGTGGAGCGGTTATACAAACAAACAGCTTTATCGGTCCGATAGTAATGATCGAGACCGGGATTGAAGTTTGCTTCTCGTCCACGACCGGTGAGGCTGGCCTATACCTGGCGGACGGTATTGTAGACACCTTATTTAGGTTAATTGTAACTCTATAGTAGTGTTACTGTTGTGTTTAGGAGGCCTAAATATCGACTCTATGACGAGGCCGGCTATATGCATGATGTAATATTAATTAAGTAATTTTACAGGATAAAAAAATCTACCCAAAACAGACTACCTTAAAATTTCGAGGCACAGAAAAAAATGGGAGCCATAGCATCATACGCTTAGCTGCCCTATTGCCGACCACGTCGTCACCATAGGTGAAACAATGAAAAATTCAGAAATAATGGACACAATGTATAATTTAAGAAAATGCAGGCCTGTCTAAAGTTAAATAAAAATTAGGATAAAAAACCATATAGTGTGTAGGGCATGATACCGTCAGTGAACAACCTTCGATAAATCCAAGCTTGTATACAACGTAAACAAACAAGTTGCCCCTATAGCGACCAGCTAGGCGACACCACGGCTGATATTAACAATGTCGATCGTATCGATCGTAATCGATATACCTATATTTTTGTCATCTTATCGACAAGAAAGTTGCGGAAAAATTTAAAGAAAAATAAATTGCTATCAAACTGATTTTACTGCACTATTTAATTACAATAAATATTACGTTTTGATCGGTTCAGGTCAACAGGTATAACTCTCCACTCTTGGTGCTCAATTACTGATATAACTTTATCTATAAGCAACAGCTGAATGGATGAATTCTTGAAAGAAGTGCTGAATGAAATGAGAGATATTGGTGAATATAGATAGATTTTATGTCAATGACTAGGCTAGCGTTTCAGCAAACTCTCACCTGATGGGAAACGACGATGTGGTCTGAAGCACGCTGGTCTAGTAATTCTTCTTCTGTGATGAAGATGGTGTTTTCTGTTACCCTGCCCTTATAGGGTTTGAAGTAACGGCAATAACAGTCAAAACGATATCGTAAGCTGGAAGCTAAGAAAATTCAATGGCTTCATTCTTTACCTACAAATGTGGCTTAATCAACGCTGGTCAAATGTCAGCTATTTAATTTAATCATGGAAGCTAATGGTTTATAAACAATAACTTAGATAATTGTGTTTGGGCACTGTCATTGTTATTCGCTACTTACGCCACGAAGCCTGCGTGAAGTTTACGTTTGGGTGAAAAGTGCCGCAAGCAGTATTTGAAGTAGTGTTTAGTGACGCAGGCGCAGGATTATGCGTGAAAGGTGTTGGTTGGAGAACACCTATTGTTTTTTATACAAAATTTTTGGCGATCATAACATTTGATTTTGTGTCTTTTCCATTACCACAACTTACTTTTTTCTATTTATTTTATACAGGGTTTATTCTAACAGAATATACCACCGTTACCGTTATCTACTATTTTGTTTTTTTTTTTCCCTCCATACGAAATTCTGAGATAAGAATTTTCCAACGTAAAATTGTGATTGAATATATGACGATACTGCATCACCCGATCGATGATCAATAAACCACTAAACACATACAGAAGCCGTTGTGCACAGATGATACCGAGTTTTTTAACTTAAACATTTTCTGTTTTATGCAGTATATTGATAAGAATAATGTGGATATTAATCTTGGTTCCGTGTAGCAACGATACAACATGAGGTCAAGGTGCGTGCAACTCTAAATGATATCTCTGAAATGTGCAGTTTTATCAAATATTACCCTGAAGAGTGAAGATATGATTTCGAAATGTTTATATAATGTTCAAGTTAATTAATTAAAGTTAAATATGCATCGGCATGCGTGTTGAATTGTTGATGGAGTGTCCCAATTTGATGATGTTGCCAAAGTGCTAACGGATACGGTACTGTTTAGTCTATGGTACGGCCTCGAAGGATTCCAATAGAGCGGCGGTGATGGACTTTGTTAAAATTATAACGCACTGACATGAGGTCTCAGCACCTATGAGTAGTGTTGTACCTATAAAGTAATTCAAATAAATCACCGCCGTATACATTGTATCGATATAATCATAGTACCACGGACAGCGTCTTCACCTGAAATCACTTAGCCAGTGACCACTAGAGAACTTTTTGTCGCTTGGAAAGTAATACAGGTACATAAATTCTGAAGAGGGACAAAAGTAATATCTCATTATCGCATTCAAACTATACTTTCTATCGTATATCGATCCCGGCCGATGTAGATAACTAATCAGATTGGAATCGTTTTATCATCACGTCAGGTCCTACGTGTTTAGCAAGACGGCATGCGCCAAAATAAGTATTATTTGCCCACGATATTAAAAAAAAATTATTGCAATTACTTCTTTATCAGATTCACATGGTAAAATTTATCTTGCAGAGTCGTCACCAAACATTTTTGAACGTAACGCAAAGGTAGCCCATAGTATGCCTGAATCGGAACCTGTCGCTCAAGTGAACACAACCTCTTTGGCAGCATATCCTTTATTTATTGGGCCATTGAGGCGAGCACTAGAACATGCAGAACCATGAAAGCTCAATTATTCGTCGCTGAAAATTAATTGTTTGAACTTCGAACCCGCGTTCTTGGTGTCACAGCGACCGCCACTGAGCCCCCGCGTCTATGGATATGGTCTCTGGCAGTTGTAAGGCACGGAATGGCTGCGGTTTTATCAATGGTTTATATAGGAGAGTGGAGGCAAGTGTAGCGACAGTCGCAGTCGCGCTCCGGCCGTGTCTCGCATCCAAGCATGCCTGCCACCGAGTGCTTGTCTCGATACTTCGCCGTCGCCGCCGCGCTTTGCGCTGGTGAGTGTTATTTAATAACATCAGTGAAGTGAATAAAATATTTCAGTTATGAAAGAAGGAAGAAACAGCTTTTTTAGAAACATAATCTGGTTCGATTAGGAGATTGAATGTAGACGTTAAATTACATTAAATAGTGGCACCGGTGAGAGAATTAATTCTCAAATTATATATGTAAGGTCAAAAAATTAATATTAATTCTTAGTTTTACATTTGTTTGAACGTAACGCTACTCCAACTACAGTTATTTTATAAATTTTAACAAAATTAAATGGGTTTTAAAAATATATTTTATTAGACCTTGAGCTATTTCTGGATTATTGAAATAATTTGCATAATTTTGATACGCATAAATTGTACTGCTATTTTTTTATATTGATATTGTTATAACAATTTGCATAACATTAGATGTAAACAAGGACAGCTACTATGAAAGTGCGTATTATGCAGATGTTAAGTGCTATTTTCCCCAACATTCCCCTGCGGTTTAGTATTCAGACTGTTTGTGAAAAGCTCTTGTTGTATTCAGTTATTATTCGGGATTTACCGCACTCGGTTATGGAAAATATCCTCTGCAGTATGCATCGTTATGGTATTAGATACACACACGGTGGGTAGGTTGCTCTCGCCAGCTTCTATTCATCGGTTATCTTCGCCAATCTTATTTCGTGGGTCAAAAATAATGCGTGGTGTTGGTACTTCTAGCAAAAGTGCTGTAAACAAACTCTCTCCGTAACGGGATCTGTCCAGTAGAAGGAAAAGTAAACGAGCCGAATTAAAATGTTAAATGTCAAGTTGCGAACCCAACACGGCAGGGTTTAACACTTTTTTGAAAGTCCATCATTGCCATACACGGTTTGTTAAATAAGAAACACGAGTACGAGAAAGTAGCTCTACTTTTATATTTAAAACAATGAAGTGGTGTCTTGAATTTGTTTGACTGACGGCTTTTATTTTCCCGTGGACTACTGGCCGAACTTTCGCGGTAGCATCAGCGCGACCCACAGAGCAAAAAAACGGTGCGTTTAGGTGCGAAGCGTCTTTTGTTTCGTAGCTCTGTGCCGCGAGCTCGCACTCTCTATGAAACATCATTATCTTAGCATTCTGCGATAAAACACAATAAAATTTTTAATCGAGTTCTAGCTATCAATAATTTAAAACCGCATCCAAATGCATCCGTCTATAATACAGTTACATATAAATAAACAAGTCATGTTAATTAATTAGGAGTTTTTACCTAGTAGGTATATAATAAAGTTTATCTTTTTTTTTTCACACAGCGCCATCTAGCCCCAAACTAAGCATAGCTTGTACTATGGGAACCAGATAACTGATACAATACTTATATACATTTTTGTTTGTAAATACATACATAGAATACAATATAACACCCAGAAGCAGAGCAAACATCTATGTTCTTCACACAAATGTTTGTCCTGGGTAGGAATCAAACCCACAGCCCTCAGTTCAGAAGGCAGGGCTACTACCAACTGAACTATCAGGACATTCATAATTATTGCTATTGCACTGCGTTTCGCGCCGACTTTACTGCCGCCATTGAGTTTGATACTCAGTTGGTAGTATCCCTATACTACCAACTGAGCTATCGGGCCCGTCAAATCTTTCAAGAAGATATCAAAATTAAAATTATCAAATTTTTGGTTTATAAATTAAAATATTGCAGTATGTTAGTATTATTTTATAGTATTTTTTATTTCATTGCAATAACCATATAAAAAAGGACATAATAATGGTACACAAGAAAAAAAATACCTTTGCACTGTGATGTGGTTGTGTTGGTTACAGGTTGCAGTGATAACAATATAACCCCAGAGTGCGGGCAGAGCAAATTGATTGATAACCTAATCAGTCACATATTAGAGCACCGCGGTAACTAGACGAGCGCCTCCCGACTCTGTTTACACTAAGCTTCAGAGATCAGAGGTCTAGTGTGACCAGATATAGACACATAATATTTTATAGTAAAGATTAATACGATATTTTGGAAAAGATACTAATAAGATACTAATTACTACTAATGAGTCTACCTGTACTACTAGCTGTCTAACATAGGAATTATAGGTGTCGCCACGACTGCTTCGTCGGTGAAACACATGCCCTTAAGATTTTCACAGGTAGCGGTCAATTGGTAGAGCGTCCAATCCGGTGAGTTGGAGAGCGTGGGTTCAAATCCCGCTGGTTGCTAAAATTTTAAGGACTATAATATCTTTAGTATAAGTATGATTTACACTTTGAAATCATTCCTATAACGATTTATCGGCTTTAATAAATAAATAGATTATTTATGAATACTCTTGACATGTAGTGTAGTGTGGTGCACGGGAGAATATAATTTTTCCAACCGGTAGTACAACGGGTTGAACGAACGACCTGTACTACAACTGGTAGTAACAAGGGCAACACGCTACGAAAGTTTTATTGCTCGTATTACTATAAATACTGGTAGTGCCAAAAGGAAAAAAAAAACTTCCCGTGTTACCTGAGCCGGTCGGTCAATAACTATAAATCCAGTTGAACATTGATACAACTTCATACGAAAACTAGTGGTGTATTTCAATCGCTAATCCATATAAGAGGAAACGGCACACCCAATGTGTCTTTTGTTCCATCCTGCTCTGGTGTTTGTAATTTCATATGACTTTGTCTCGTTTTGTTATTTCGCCCCCTGCCCGCGGAAGTGAGTCGGGTTTGTAGGAGAAATTATGTTGTGTGTGTTATTGTGTTTGTTGTTGTTGTTGTTGTGTGTGTTGTTTTCGGGCTTTATAATCTTTGCTGTCGGTAGTACCAAGAAAAAGAAAGATTTCCCGTGTACTACTGGTAGAACAACCGGTAGTACTTCGGACAATATAATATTCGGGCTATTATAAAATATCTATTATAAAATAGGGCTATAATTAAATAAATACAAAAACCATGAACTATTTATTCGTAAGTAGCATAATTATCACATAACAAGTACTTTCAAACAACTTATTTGGGAAAACCCGCAAAGATAAATCTTTGGGGAAATGTCGGTAACTCCACTGTATATTCATCGAGTAAGGTGGACCACTGGAGGTATTTAGGAGCGGAACCCTCAAGACGCAAGTTTTCCTAGCTTCTATAGTGTTTTTATGTGAATGCGTTTTAGGGCACCGTACCCAAAAGGTAGAGCAAACCCTATTACTAAGGCTCCGCTGTCCGTTTGTCACAAGGCTGTATCTCATGAACCGTGATGGTTAGAAAGTTGAATTTTACACAGATCATGTATTTCTGTTGCCGCTATAACAACAAAATCTCAAATAAAACAGTAAATATTTAAGGGAGGTCCCGTACAACAAACGTGTTATTTTGGTCATTTTCATAGATAATGGTATACGGGATACGGACCCCTTCGTGCGCGAGTCCCACTCACACTTGGCCGGTTGTTACCACTCTGTGGACTATTATATGTCACCGTCTTTTTGTAAAAACCGTTTGTTTATAAAAAAACGAGAATAAAACCGGTAATTTTACAAACTGTCGATTTATTGCAAACGACGACGAGCGAAGCGAGGAGGAGTATTAGGTTAGTTTTGACCACACTAGAAGTACACAAATGCAATAATACGAAGTGATGCCGATTAATTATAAACAACCGAAAATTCGTCCGTTTTATTACACATTGCCCGTTTGTAATAAATCGACAGTTTATAAATAACCACGTTTTTTATAAACTAACGGTTCTTACAATAATACGGTGACATATATTAAGTCTGATGTGTGTTCGTTTAACCTTAGCGTACCTACGTGCTTGACAGATTTTGACTAATTTGAAATTAATAAAACATAATTTCCGAAAAATCCGGTTGTCAATTACTTTAATTTATTGATCGTACAGTAATAACTTGGTATTTTTATTGAAATAAATCAATTTGCTAATATTCTAGACTGGGAGATGACGTGTTGAATGTATAAAAAATACAATGAAGGTTTCTGAAATATCATGGTCACTAACTAGTGACTAAATCACTATTATTATTGTTAATGTTCCCAACATTAATTTAATTATTCTTTTATGTACATAATAATACTATAGACAAAACTCGTATTCATGGAGGGCGAGCAAAGGTTTCAATGCCGCGTCTTAGCTTTGACCTATTCTGCACAAGCCTAGCATCGGTCCAACAGCGTAACTAAGTGGTCAACTTTTTTGACTCGTTATTGCATAATTAATTTGTTTTTTCTTAGGTACTAGGTAAATGTTAGGTTGGGTTACCTTAATTTTATAGTATAGTGCTCTTAGGTGTTCACTTAGTTACAATTCTACTTATTTTCAATAACGGTGACGACCTTTGGCTTACTTTTTTTTGTAATTGAATAGCTATAATATTATAATAGACGTTGGTTTTCCAAAAAATAAATAAATAAATAATAATGGGCCAAATACAGACCTTTCAAAGGGCACCACAGGGAATAGGCGTAGTACTAGCTACGATACAGGCTACGAGTTTTCGTAGCGCACGTGCTACAAAAGCCTACAAATTTCGTAGCAAGCTTTCTATGAGAAAAATAAATGTGAAAGTATAACACGTCAAAATATTAATGTAAACAAGACTCCTTGTCGGTTTTTCATGCATGTAAATATTAAAGCAGTAGTTAACTGAAAATATTTTTGTATATACGTTTTACATAATTAAAATCTCCACAAAATAGTCATATATTTTAGTTTTTTACTTAATTTGCATTTCGGGTTTCTTTCATTACCTTGCATCGAATAATCTCAAACGTTAGCCCCAATAACAATAAATTATAGTTTTACTAGATCCCTAACTATAGCAATAGAAAAATATATCAAAATAACGTCACGATAATCTAATGTGAAGCAGGTTGATCATTTGGGTTACCATGAATATAGGGGGCATTCTAAAATAACGTACCTATGTCTAAATCGATGATCACACTAATAGCCAACCATTGCGCCGCGAATGCTTTTAATTCCGATCGGCTCACATTAAAAAGCAGCAATGTATTGCATCACATCATGGATAGATATTTCTAGCTCACTTTTATTTCCTGTATGCTAACACAAAAACTAATACAAAACCATCATGGTTCATGGTATTCATATTTCAAGGTTACAATAATATTGTTTGAATTCGTACCATGAACTTATAAAGTATTCCTGCGTGTGAACGAGACGTCTAAACTTTTATATGGCGTTATCATCGCACGTCAGTGTCAACATGATGTAAAGGTACGAAATGACAGTTGTATTTGAGTGAACGATTTAACGTGACGTCATCAAAACTGCTCTGCCTCTACAACATTAAAGTATTCTTACTTTTTCCGCCCTGTACATTTTGGTGATAGTATGTATAGGTATTATGGTTGGCCTAGAAAATTAGTACCTACTGTATCCTGTGCCTGTACATGTATCCTAGTGTAGTACAGTTATATTTTACTGTAACAGCACAGTAATAATGATTAATGGTTACTACTGTGGTACAAAAACTAAGATCATTGTTATCCTTGAGAAATAAACACACGTGTAACTAACTGTAATGCATAAATTTGTCGAGTGGTTAGTTTATTACGATATTATATTCTAAAGAATTGTTAAAATAAAACATTGTTACAGCCAACAATTATAGAGTTATTTTAGATTTTATAAACGAACATGTCGATTGAAAAAAATGTTTAGCGTATTAAATCAAGCTGTAATTATTGTTACAATACAATTGAATGTATTTTTTTTATATTAGTATTATGTTGTGGTACATTTTAGCTACTTTCAAATAACTATTTATTTAATTTTCCTTATTAAATTGGTGTCTTCTAAAACAGGCATTAATTAGCACCTGTCAAGTGCTAACCCGTTCTAACCACGAACCAGGTTTGTTCAGGGGGTCACCACAAGGTCTTATAGCATTATTACTTCAATATTATTTCAATCATACGTTGAAAAATGACATAAAAGTAAGAATACTTTAATGTTGCAGAGCCAGAGCAGTTTTGATGACGTCACGTTAAATTTTCACTCAAATACAACTGTCATGTCATACCTTTACATCATGTTGACACTGACGTGCGACAGTGATAACGCCATATAAAAATGGAGACGTCTCGTTCACACGCAGGAATACTTTATAAGTTCATGGCACGAATTGGAACAATATTATTGTAACCTTGAAATAATAATGCCAAGAAACACGATGGTTTTGTATTAGCTTGTGGTAGCCCAGCAGGCCTATGTATAATAATAATTACAAAGAGAACGACCCGGACATGTCCACTGGCTAAAATAATATTAAGACGCAATCCCCAAGGCCGAGAAAACAAGTTCGTTATGCGAAATAAACTCGCACTCGCATGTAAATACATAATATGCATTATAATTGTTTTTAGCAAACAGCTAGTTAATTATTATACCTTGTGGAAATAAACAAAAGCTCATTAAGATTTAGTCATCTACGTCCAGTTGAAAAGTTCACCCTGTGAAACTTACTGCGTATAAATATGTAATAAGATTTATAGATGTTGCTAAGCGTGTGAAGTAGATAGATAGATAAAAAATGCTTTATTGCAGAGAAAACACGTAACACAGGCGAACTTAATGCTAAGTAGCATTTTCTTCCAGTTACCTTCGTGTAGTGTGTAGTGTGAAGTATGCATGGAGTATCGTTTCTTCTCTTCAGTCTCGCTCTAAGGCCGTATTTTATAACTGAATAGGCCCGCAATCACACCTCATGGAAAATGACGACGCGGTCTACGATACGACGGTACATGCTCGCCTAGACTAGAAGATACCTATCACTCGTGACTTAGCGTAAAGTCTTTACTAGGTGGCAGGACATTTCTGCAAAGTTCGTCTAGGTAGGTACTACCGCTTTGCCAGTTATTCAGCCAAGCAGTAGTGTCCAAGCACTACTGTGATTCGGATGAAAGGGTACTTGTAGCTAGTGAAAACTCTGGGCAAATTAAACTGTATGACCTGATCTGACAGTAACCTGATTATTAGACTGTGCTGATGTCTCACGATGAAATGCGCAGTGTAATGTCACGCGAAACTTTTAAAGTTCGAGTTATACTCCAACTGTTTTGGGCGGCCGTATCGCTTGACATCAGGTGAACGACTAGCTCGTCACATCATTTATCACATTAAAACAAAGAGTGAAGTAAAATAAAATAAAAAGTGAAAACAGCGCGCATCCTCGCACGTGTACAATATGTATTTATGACTTTTTATAGCAGTATCGCCTGGAGGGATGGATAAGGGTTCAAGTCCCGCTCGTGGTTCAAATTTTTCCTTTACAAAATGAATCAATGTGAATGTGTATATATTCCAGCGAGCGCGGCGGTGGCGGGGCCGGGCGCGCCGTGCGAGCCTCTCGCGCAGACGGACGCGGGGTGGGTGCGCGGCGAGTGCGCGCCCGCCGACCCCCAGCCCTACGCCAGTTTCCGGGGCGTGCCCTACGCCGCGCAACCACTCGGGGAACTACGGTTCAAGGTTTGTATACCATCTGATCATCTTAATGATAGCGTAAACGCTTATGGAGATCGCATTACCGTCAATAAAGTATTCCTTATTAAACGGGATTATTCTTATTGTATTCTTATGCTTTAAAATCTTGCATTACTATCAACCCAGCACCCCCCCCCCCCCCATTGAACTCCACTTTGATCTGAAACTAGCCTTTCGCTTCCACCTGTAGCCGTGCCCTCGCTTATAACATTCTAAAGAAAATTATTATCGTATTTCAGGAGCTGGAACCAGTGGAACCCTGGCCAGGCGTGTATGACGCATTCGAGGAAGGGCTGATTTGCCACCAAACGGATGTGGTATACGGGAGACTGATGAAGCCACGTGGCATGAGCGAGGAATGCATCTACGCCAACATTCACGTCCCACTCGACGCTCTCCCTTCCTGTCAAAGCAAGAGGATAGAAGAGGAGCCCTACACCTGGTTCAGAAGAGGATACGTACCAGGCAGAGGTCTTCCGATACTGGTGTTCATTCACGGAGGAGGTTTCCAAGGCGGTTCGGGTGACGCTGATCTGCACGGACCAGAATATCTAGTCAGCAAAAACGTAATCGTCATTACTTTTAATTACAGGTAAGTTTGATTTAAAAAAAAATATTTTATTAAAAAGATAAAGGGTAGAGAAGGTATTAACGCCAAAATGTTTCATTTACTCTATTCAAAATTCAGTCACGTCGCTTGCTGCTGCTGCCTGCAGTCGGCGACGGAGTTGCAACTTTAAACCATATTTTCATCTCAGCAGCTCGAAATGGCACCCTTTGCTGCGAGAAAACAGTGGCAGTGAATACTAGGATCCTTCGCGTGCTCGGGATTCAACATATCACTCGACACAAAAATCAACTTTGCTCTCTTGTTGCACAAATAACTATTTATACTCTCATAATTTGTCGATGAGCCTCATTCTTAGAGGTTAGAGAATCTACTATAATTACTATAAACCCATTTTTCTAGCATTGTAATGGTTCTACTGAGGCCTTTTTTTACATCTGTTTAGTACTCGTAGACGTTTTGAAGCTTAGAGAAACTTGATTTTTCGATTGCAGGTTGAACGCGTTCGGTTTCCTGTCACTGAATTCTCCCGAAATCCCCGGCAACCAGGGCCTGCGCGACCAGGTGACGCTGCTGCGCTGGGTGCAGCGGAACGCGCGGGCCTTCGGTGGAGACCCCGACAACGTTACCATCATGGGGCAGAGCGCTGGGGCTGCGTCCACTCATCTGCTCACACTATCCAAAGCAACAGAAGGTCTATTTAAAAGGTACTCTTTCTCTAATTAAGTAATAGCGTATTTCCTAATTCGAAAGTTCTTGGTAAAAAGCAATTTTTGTTAAATTCACCAGTATTAATGTTTATTTGATATTTGTTTCAGGGCGTTCCTGATGAGTGGCACTGGAATAAGCGGCTTCTACTCTGCTTCTCCGATACTCGCGCAACAACTGTCTACCATGTTCCTCGCAAAGCTTGGCATAAATTCCACGGAACCAGCGGCCGAGATCCACCAGCAACTGATCAAACTACCGGTCGAGAAGATACATGAAGCCAATCAGATCATGCTGGACGAGTTCGGTCTTACGACATTCGTGCCGACAGTTGAGGCAGAATTCCCCGGAGTTACCAGAATTCTAGATGAAGACCCGGAGGTTTTAGTAGTTAAAGGTAGAGGCAAAGACGTGCCACTCGTGATAGGCTATACAAACGTCGAGTGCGAGGTGTTCCGCCAGAGACTAGATAAGATAAACATCACAGCCAAACTTATAGACAACCCGGTCCTCACGGTGCCTGCGAACATCATCTTTACGACGCCGCCCGAGTTCTTAATGGACATCGCTAAAAGAATCGACCAAAAGTACTACAACAGCACCGATGGGTTTAATACGGATGATTTTATAAAATATTGTACGGACGGGCTCTACAAATATCCAGCGTTAAAATTGGCCGAGGAACGAGCAGCTTTGGGCGGCGCTGATGTATTTTTATACGAGTTCTCGTATGACAGTGAAACTAGTGTGATCAAGGAAGCACTGGACTTGAAGTACGAAGGCGCGGCTCATATCGAAGACTTGACCTACTTATTTCGGGCCAACTCCGTGCTCGAGCCCCAGGGCACCTTCAAGTCTGATGACAAAGACGAATATATTAAAAGCTGGATGACGACATACCTGACAAATTTCATGCAGTGCAGGTGGGTTTTGGTAGCTAAAAGATAATGCCAATTGCCAACTAACGCAAGAATAGTAATAATTAATATCTTTAACTGACGTGTCTATTGTTTTTCCAGTGAGCCGATGTGCGGTAGATCAGTGTGGGCGCCAGTAGGGACCGAAGGAATTCAGGTCCAAGAGGTCCGAGTGCCCCCCACGTGCCGAGACCTGACCGCGGAAGAGGTCGACATCCTGCAGTTTTTTGACAGTTTGAGATACACATAGCGAGTGCGGGGTTGCACTTGCGACGCCTGCGACCTCTGGCGTGGTTTGAGCTGTGCTAGTCCTTACGTTTCGGATAACGATGCCCGTGCTGGAGACATCCAATGACAAGTACAAAGTATTTTGATAGATACCTAGTTTTATTATTATTTATCTGTGGAGGGTTAATAAGTTCACACGCGACGGGTAGTATTTGAGATTATTAATTAGATGTAAATAAAGGCATGGGCATCTTAATTGACTGATTTTATACTTAATTAAGTTATAATTATTTATAGTTTTTTAAAATGTATTATATGTTTTATTTTAGCGAATAGCGTGTTTTATTTATGTGGAAACAAATTTTAATCGGCTAGGTCTAGGTGTACCCCGTGGTTTTACTTGCATGGACAATGATCATTGCAACCGCACAATTTCTATAAGCAAAAGTATTAAATTTAATTATGTTATGTTTAATATAGGACCTAACAGAATTTTTTCAGCCTTTTTAGAGCTGTGTGTTAACAATAACATCATCATTAACAGCCTGAAGACGTGCACTGCTGAAAATAGGCCTCCCCCAGGGAGCGCCACTTAGAGCGGCTGCTCGCCTCCTGCATCCATCGGCTCCCCGCGGCTTAAACAATAACATGAAACCACAGAATTCGCCCTATTACATGCATACAAGCATATGTACCTATGTTTCCGATGCACATAAGTGTTATAAGTAGAAACAGACGCATGCTTCCTTATTATTTTGTATATTGGATAGAAAATAATTTAACCATATAAAAAAGCAATATACATTAAGACCTTATAAAAAAATCTTTTGGAATACTCCAGGCAAAGCAAGTTACGCAACGGTTGGAATATGCCGCGAATGCATCCAGTATCATTACAGCCATTGTGAATTCACTTTCACCTTTCGAGAGCACAATGCATGCTGCGTGCGTGTAAAATATATAACGGAGGTCACACACAATACTCACAATGGTCGATGCAATTTAAAAGTTATTAATAAACATAGGGATGGGCAAGCGACGATGAATAAACGATTTTATATTCTTTATATAACCAACCAGTCTGAAAAATGATATCTACATGGCTTTCAGTCAGTTCATTCTTTCCGACGTCTTTATCTATGTTAATGTAATAAACTCACTTTTAAGACTATATAAAAAATATTAGGCAAAATAAATGGATATCAAGATTGGTAATCATTCATTTTAATTTACCTTTAATCTTTGATTTAACTAAGGCACAACTGCGTTCTCGGAGTAACATGAGGCTCCACAAAATTATTGCTATGAAAATTCTGCCAGATACAAGTATTTCAATTGAGTGGCAAATTATTATATTTCTAGCAGGCGACTTGCCAACCTCACTATTTTAATTTGGATGAATTGTAGTAACAGTTCACAGGAATAATTCATATAAATACAAACACTGTTGAATACGCAGTTCTCGTGATATTCACTTGAAAACGTTTAGGAATACCAGTTTTAGATTACGCTCACTATGGAACGAGAATAAGAATTGTTCCTAGAGCCTTTAGATTTTACCACAAATAATGCCAGTGCTTTTGACTGGCCAAAAACATTTCACTATCATTTGATCAAACAATTAATTGAAAACACCTGAAAATACATATTCTCGATACAATTACCTACAAATTTTTCCCCTAAAATTCTTGTGCATGTAATTAAATCGTGATGTTAAAAAAAAAACATTTAGAAATCTGAAATCTAAATAAGTGTAAGCTACGAGTCAAGATGCTTGTAGCAGTGTTGTTAGTGATCCTTGAAGCAGTAGCACTGACGGAGCAGAATGTGATCAGCACCACCCAGGGCCAGCTGCGAGGGCAGGTGCACGAAGGGTACGTCTCCTACAGGGGGGTGCCTTACGCTACCCCTGTGGGCGAGGACGGGAGGTTTAAGGCAAGTTCGCAAGATTGATTCACATATCATCTAGGTGTCCTATACAAGAGCTTACAGCTCTGAAAGATTCAATAATCACCAACATATCCTACAGAATCATAAGCGGCCGTCATATTAGTCGAAAAAAACGAAAACCAGACGATCTTTGAAAAGAAAGCTTAGTGCTTTACGAGCTATGATGGTTCTAAATTATTGCAGGACATTGATAAGCTCTTAATAAAAACATTAACTTCAGTAGGAGCGTGCTCTAATATACTAGCTACTTATCTAAAACAATATTTCCTATTCGTGCAAGTTCAAAGCAGATTTATATCATCACTCTTGGTGTACCTTCCGAAAATACAAGCCGAATGAAACCATAACAAGGCTCTACGCTCCCCAAGGCTCCCCACTAATTCTATCACAATAATCCCCTGTGTAATGCGAGCTTTATCTAATCTTTTCTATCCTCTAACCTTAATCTATATTGTGATGGGCTTCCGAAGCTATTTTTGGCATACCTCATGGCATACACTATAACTTTTTTATACGAATCATAAACTATTTCACAACATTACAACACTTACAATTCTCATTAAGTGTATTAATCAAGCTGCTATATCCGGTAATTCGACGGTAGTCCTAGTGGGGTGTTGAAGTGAGGACGTAAACGCAGCTGAGATCAGGTAATGGTAGATCCATCTCTTTCATCCATACAGATCATCTGTACAGATGAGTTTTGTTTTGATGGTGGTGTCATTTGTTACATTTGTATACTAATACATAATAACATATTTCATATCAGAAATACCAGTATGTGTAAAGCATGGATGTACAACAAAAGTTAAAGATAGGAATTTTACAGAAAAACTGGCAAGTAGAAACAATAGACAGCAAATATTAGAACGAGGAAAGAATAGAAAAGGTCTCTACGATATAAATTCATTGTACTCTGATAATAACACTTTTGTTTTAAGTTACTGATTCGTTGTAGAGGGCAGGCCTAGCTCCCACATGGCAAGGCGTCCGGGAAGGCCACGAGGTGCACTGCTCGGCGGTGTCGAGAGCTGAGGACTGCCTGCAGCTGGACGTGTACGTGCCGTCCTCGGCGTCCGGGCCGTGGCCGGTGCTGGCGTGGGTGGCGGCCGGCGGACAACTCTACAACCCCAGGACACTGGTGCTCAAGGGGATTATAGTTGTCATTGTATATCACAGGTATATTTCATTTTCGTTCATAAGCCACAGTTGAAAATGAAAACTTCGTTGAACTCGTTTGTATTTTAGGGTTGGACCCCAAGGGTTCCTCTGTTTGGGAGAAGATAAAATTCCCGGTAATGCTGCCCTCAAAGACGTAATTTTGGCCTTGCGATGGATCAGTGACAACATAGTAGCTTTCAAAGGAAACCCAGCTAAGGTGGTTATGGCAGGAGAAAGCCTCGGAGCAGCCATGGCCGAGAGTATCATGCTGTCATCGATGTCCTCCGGCCTTTACCATGGAGTGATATTACAGAGCGGTAGCGTGTTGGCACCGTGGGCGTTCAATTATAACGCAAAACAACGAGCAGTGTTACTGGGAGAAATGCTCTCCGATGAGTATAACATATCGCCTATGCTGCTCAAAGCGAACGTTCAAGATTTGGTAGGAAAATCAAACAAGCTTGATATGCCTTATTTTCCTTTTGGAATGTGTATAGAAAATGCTATGAAACACGAGGAGAGATTGTTTTCCGAAGCACCGCTGGATTTAATGTCAAGCAAAAGATTTGGCAGAGTTCCCATGATTATCGGCTACAACAGCGATGAAGGTTACATCTTTTCATCAATTCTTAAAGAATCGAGGGTTACGAGGGCACGAGACATGTCTTTTTTATTACCAGAGGAATTGAATTTCGTAAACGATAGAGAAATGAAGCAGGTGGCCAGACAGGTGGGGGATGTGTATTTTAAATCTAACAAAGCCTTGAGGGATGTTCTCGATTATCACAGGTGAGGAATCGTATTATTCATGTTCTCATACAAGATTCAATACATTGTATTAAACTCTATTGAGAAGTCTTGTTTATATTCAGAGACGCCTATTTCTTGAATCATATTCACCGAAGCGCACGTCTCCACGCCGCAGCACACCACCCGGTCTACTACTATCAATTCTCGTACTCCGGAGAGCTCGGGGTCCAGGAGGAACCAGGGATTCCTAAAGCAGGCGCCGCGCATTCTGACGAGCTGGCGTACTTGTTCGGAGGGAGAGACCTGGACGGTGATGAAAGAACAGTGCAAATGCATTTGGCGAAGCTCTGGACGAACTTTGTGAAGTATTTGTGAGTGATTTACTGGATGCTTTATTTGTCACTATCCAAGTTGGTCGTCGCTATTTTAACTTTACCACAAAGCTATAGAGAGGGCGTATTTTGCTTTATACGGCCGAACGTGCTATACTTTGAAATAGTGACAAAACATAGTTTTTCGTATGTTTGGTCTCTATTCACCTATTCCTCAAAATATATGATTTCAGGAATCCAACGTACAAGGATTCTATAGTCTGGGATGCCTTCGATCCAGACCACGCCCGTCTTCTAGACATTGGTACAGAGCTGAATATGGCCGACTACCCACATTCTCGGACAGTCAGCGTGTGGGACGATATCTATGACAAGTTCTACTATTCGAGAAATAGAGTAGGGAGCTAGAAGGAGCATAGATAGAGTAAACACTTACTTTTGTATAAAGTTTCAGTTTTATTCATTAGAATAGTAGATTTGATGATTAAACTTTATTTTTAGTATTTATTTGTTTTGAGATAAGGTTTAATTTATACCACTAAGCCACACTCATCACATTCTCATTCTGTTAATTAGAATGTGAAGATCACTTGATCAGCAGGTGAATTAATATAAAAAATCCATGTGAAATGTTGCCACCACCACGGTGTGTTTTTTGTGTAAAATAAAATCAGGCGTTTCATAATTTAAAATTCAGATTGTTATAATTTGCATATTATTCATTGTCTACATTGGCATAATGGCATTTAATTAAACTCCGGCTCGTAAAACTAAACCACTGTGTAAATAATAAAGAAAAATTTATATTATACAATAGTTTAAGGATCATATTTTGTATCTTTTCTATGTTGATCGTTGTTAATGATAACAACGCATTTAAATTTTTCAAGGTGCACTGGCTGACTGGTCTTCCATCGCGGACGATTTCATGCGTAACTTGACTGCGCTAGCTAACTTCAAGAGGCCCAAATATCCTATAGCAATAGGCATTAGGCATGATGACTAATTTTTTTTTTTGCGTAAATTAATTTCTTTCCTCAAATGATAAACATTTGTAAAAACAAAAATAAAATATCTCAAAAAAGAAAGAACACTTTTGTTAATGATATAAGTAGCTACATAATATTAATTATTCATCTAAACCTAAATCATTATTATTATTATATAAATAAGAGCCAACAATATTGTTAAATCTCCCCACTGTTTGTACTGTTTACAAACGAAAAATTTTTATGGTATTATTTGTTCTCTACATTTGTTAAAACTTCAATATTTACACACAGAGAGTATAATAGTGTAATCCGTACGAGCCTACGAGGTTTCGGCAATAATGCGGCGAGCGAGCAGCGACTCGCCGACATTCAATATGTTACGTTTAATTGTTTCACTCCTGGTCATTAACGGTGGTACTGGTAAGTGCTTTTCAAAATTAAGTTGACATTATTGGTATTTTAACACTTGGCCCAACATCCCCTGGAGACATGTTTTTATGTATTGTTTTGTAAGCAAAAAGACTAAAATAGACGTACGATGAATTACGTAGGATTGTGTTCGTTATGTTTCGATTAACTGGGTTTAAGTTAAGCTTATGACGAGTGGTGAGTTTCAGCGTACTCGTATGCAAATATCCGCGAATCTTGTCGGTGGGAGAGCGACGTGCCCCTGCGCATCGACTCTGGCTGGGTGTGCGGAAAGGTGCGCTATGCGGAGGGGTTCACACGGTACGCCAGCTTCCGGGGGGTGCCATACGGCAAGCCACCGCTGGGGGCCCGTCGATTTAAGGTAAGGGATTCTACTGTTAAAATTTCTACTTAAGGTGCAATGTTTCACTCAGCACGGCAAATTCAAATTTTCTTCGGTTTTTTGCCAATCATAGCTTAATTACTCAACGTGATTACATGAAAACTGATTTTGCGCAAGTAAATAGAATGTATCAACAAATTAGGATTGAAAGTATCACCTAGATATCACTAGTTTAGCAACAAATGGCAATAAATAAATTTCATCTTGATTTTTCAGGCTGTACCATTTTTTTTTTTTTTTTTTTTTTTTTTTATAACATGGACAGACAAACAAGCAGACGGCCCGCCTGATGGAAAGCAGTTACCGTCGCCTATAGACACCTGCATCACCGGGGGCGTTGCCGATGCGTTGCCTACCTTTGAGGACTCTATTTACCCGTCGTTTGAAGTGCCCCATGTTGTAGCTCAGCGGAAACACCTCAGAGGGAAGCTCATTCCACAACTTGCACGTGTGTGGCAGAAATGACCTCGAGAAACGGACCGTGCGAGATTTCCATGGGTCCACGAGGTGTGGATGAGCTTTTTGACGGTAACGAGCAGTGCGATTATAAAACCGCGACGCTGGGATTATGTTGAACAGCTCTTCAGAGCATTCCCCATTGAAAATTTTGTAGAACACACAGAGGGAACCGATGTCTCGGCGCAAACTCAATGGTTCCAAATCTTTGGTGAGCTCAGGATCGTCGGTGAGTCTAACGGCTCGTCGCTGCAAGGAGTCAAGAGGCTGAAGCTGGTACTTTGGCGCACCGTTCCAGAGGTGAGAGCAGTACTCCATATGGGGCCTGACTTGTGCTTTATATAGCATAAGCCGTTGGCCCGCCGTGAAGTACCGCTTGGCTCTGTTGAGTACACCCAGCTTCTTAGAAGCGAGACCAGCTTTACTCTCGAGGTGACTCCTAAACTGGACCTCGTTAGAAATGTCGACACCTAAGATCCCAAGTTTCACCGAGGTGGTAAGAGGAATGCCCTGGAACTGTGGAGCTACAGAAAAGGGGGCTTTTTTGGCAGTAAATGCGCAGACTTGTGTCTTTGTGGGGTTAAACTCGACCAAGTTAAGTCGTCCCCACTCCGAGACTTGGTCTAAGGAGCTCTCGATTTTGGACACAAGTAGTTTTCTGCTTTCCTCTACTTCGTGATGAGGGGCATTTATGCGGCCTGTGTATTGTGCATCACCGGTACTGTCATCAGCATAACAATGAATATTGTTGACTAGCAACATATCGTTGATATGCAGAATGAACAGTGTCGGTGATAGAACAGAGCCTTGAGGCACGCCAGCGTTAATTGTCATAGTCTCAGAGCTGGAGCCGTCAACGACGGCTTTGATGCTCCGACCAGACAAAAAATCTGCAATCCACATGCATAGCCCCTCAGGAAGCCCATAAGATGGTAGTTTCGAAAGAAGTGCCTTATGCCAGACCCGGTCGAACGCCTTTGCGATGTCGAGGCTAACGGCTAAGGCCTCCCCCTTGCTCTCGATGGCTTCCGCCCAGCGGTGAGTGAGGTAAACAAGAAGATCACCAGCTGATCGACCATGACGGAACCCGTACTGGCGGTCATTGATTAGCTGGTGAGCCTCAAGATACCTCAAAAGCTGAGCGTTAATCACTCGCTCCATCACCTTAGAGAGCAAGGAAGTGATCGCAATAGGCCTGTAATTCGCAGGGTCAGTGCGGTCACCCTTCTTAGGAACTGGGTGGACGAAGGCTACCTTCCATGAAGATGGGACTTTACCGGTAGCGTAGGAAAGCGAGAAAAGTTGCGCAAATATGGGGGACAGCTCTGGAGCACAGGTTTTCAGTACGATTGCCGGAATCCCATCCGGCCCACTCGACTTTCGCACATCAAGGGACTGCAGCTCTTTCCGTACGAATCTCTGGGAGAAATGTATTTCTGGCATGGAGCTTCCACAAGGCGGCAGCACAGGTGGTGTAGAGTCCCTATCGTCGAGAGTCGAGTTGGAGGCAAACAGAGTACCAAGGAGATCGGCTTTCTCTTTTGCACTATGGGCCAGGGTGTTATCCGGCTTTCGAAGGGCAGGAAGATTAGACAAGCAGAAGTTTCCTTCAGCAGCCTTGGCAAGCGACCAAAACGCCCGACTCCCAGAAGGGTAACTTGCGAGTCGATTGCCAATCCTGCTGATGTGGTCACTTCTTGCCTTATTAATGACCCTCTTGGCAGAGCTGGAGGCAGCGTTTAGCTTTTTCTTCAGTGAGGAAGTCCTTGGATCCTTAATCGCACAGGCAGCCGCCCAGGCTTTATATGCGGCCAGTTTAAAACTGGAGCACAGGCTCCGTTATACCATGGCTGACTCCGTCCGCCAACATGTACTACGGAGCTTGGAATGAAGCATTCCATGCCTTGCAGCACAACATCGGCTACAGAGTCAGCACAAGTGCAAGGATCACTCGAGGAAAAACATAGCTGCCTCCAAGGGTAGGACGAATAAAATTCGCGCAGGCCATCCCAATCCGCAGACCGGAAGTGCCAGACTCTTCGCTTCCCAGTAGGGTTTGAGCGGATAAGCCTTTGTATTGGTACAACCGTTCTCACCAAACAGTGGTCTGAAGAGCCTAGAGGTGGTTCAACAGACACCTGATAGAAGTTAGGATGGGTAGTCAGCACGAGGTCCAACAAAGAGGGCGCATGGGTCTCAATATCAGGCACTCTAGTTGGTTTCGCTACAACTTGAGTGAGACCATGAGTTAAGGCAAGCTCAAAAGCAGCATTCCCCGCATGATCAGTAACTCGGGACCCCAACCATTCCTGGTGGTGAGCGTTAAAATCACCGAGGATCACTAACTCTGCGGAGGGATACTGCTCAAGAACTTTGTCCGATACTTCAGAGATGTGCTCAAAGAGGCGAGTGGTCTCCTCATCGCCGCTGTGAGACCTGTATAGACACGTGTAGATCCGAGTTTTACCTCCTAAGTCTACACGTACCCACAGATTTGACAGGTCTCTTACTTCAAAACCGGTGAGACGTCGACAGCAGATATCCTCCCGAACAAACAAGCAAACCCCAGCGCGACGTACAAAGGCTGGTTCCAGTTTGTATCCTGGGTAATGCAAGTAAGATGTATCGTCCGGGCTAGATATCTGAGTCTCCGTCAAAAAGAGCAGGGCAGGCTTTGCTGTCTCGAGATGATAATGGACGGCATTTAGATTAGCATGCAGGCCCCGGATATTACAGAGGTCAACGTGAAAAGTGGATTGTTGAACCGCTGAATAAACGTTTCTCTTTTTGTTGTGTGGCATCATAAGGGTAAAATAGAGGGGTGGCGAAACATCACATCATCTGCCCAAAGCAGCAAAAAAGGCAACTATGGAACAAAGTGCAGAAAAATAGAACTGTGGTTGCCTGGCATGGGGCACGGAAGGGCCCCCGATCCCCCCTGGTAATGACTGCCGGGATCCACTCCGGTCTCCTACTCCGGCACGACAACCATTACACAGGATTATACACGGATGGCGGGACAGCCTCCCAGGGCGGAGATTACAAGCAATCCCTAGGTTCGGGTCCCCTACTGTCACGCGGGCGGCCAGCGGTCAGCCGTTTCATCGGGTCTCCCTGGACCCCATGCCAAACCACCACGTCTATCTTCCCCATCATTCTTTTCTATTGCCAAGGTCGCCAAGATACAAACGATTAACATTTCACCATTGGGACTGGCTTTCCAACAATAGTGCCGGAACACGCTGATGCTATTATAACACCAACATTTGGCGACACGCTTAAGGAGGAAGGTGGTAGCTAGCCAGGCGGACCCCATGAGAGAT
Source organism: Ennomos erosarius (assembly GCA_963580505.1). Classification (NCBI taxonomy): domain Eukaryota; kingdom Metazoa; phylum Arthropoda; class Insecta; order Lepidoptera; family Geometridae; genus Ennomos; species Ennomos erosarius. Next base: position 387,106 of record OY756996.1, on the reverse strand, counting down.
CCTACCACCATGCGGAATGTCGAGATGGTTATACCGCCATCTATCGGTGGACGTGCGTGAAATGTTTATCGTCGGTTCGTTGTACCTTAGTCGACTTTTACGACACCTCGGTAAGAAAGAGGTAGGCGCTATTCTACTCTGCCGGACACCTCACGGCCAAAAATTTGTTGCTAATCTAGTGATATCTAAGACAAACCTTATTTGGGTTTATTGGTGTTTTTAGGCTAGTTGTAAAAAAAATTCAGATTTGAATTTAAAAAAAGTGTATCGTGATTTAGGAATCATACTCGAAATTTCTGATTTCTGTAGCTGTACAACTAAAACTGCGACTTCAGTTATCTTGTTTCTCAATATGTAAATATGTAATAGTTTCTAATTTTTTGACATTGTTTTTATTTCTTATAAATAATTGTACCTAATTGGATGATAATAATGTGTAATATGTATTATTGGTAAATATGCCATTCATGTTACAATAAACACAATTTAATTTAATTTTTTAATTTTAATTTATTATCATACCTAAATGATAAATGAAGAACTAAACCTTTTTACCGAGCCGGTTGAGACCCCCAAACTGCACTTGGCCAGAGCTTTTTGGATGATGGCCTGCACACACACACACACACACACACATACACACACACACACACACACACACACACACACACACACACACACACACACACACACACACACACACACACACACACCTTCTCTCTTTGTCTCTCTGTGTGTGTGAAAAAAGACCTGTGTCCACACAGTGGTAAAGTATTAATGATAAGTCTGTTGACTATGAATCAGTTTGATTTGTGGTCCTATGATTACAGGAACTCGAGCCTGCAGAACCATGGGATTATTTCTATGATGCTTCTGAAGACGGGCCAGCGTGTCCTCAACATGACTTGGCCTACGGCAGATTAGCTCTTCACAAGCGGGGGATCAGCGAGGACTGCATGTATCTGAATCTCCACGTTCCATATGATAGCGTTAGCGGTGAAGAAACAACCAGTGAGCTTCTGCCAATCCTGGTGATGATACATGGAGGTGGCTTCCAAGTTGGATCAGGACTCACCGACCTACATGGGCCAGAGTACTTGATGCCAAAAAAGGTTATCGTTATCACCTTTAACTACAGGTAAATCGAGAACTGAGCCTTTACCATATATCTATCCAGTTTCTATAAACCATTTTTTATTATATTTCAGACTTACTGTGTTTGGTTTTCTTTCTCTGGGAACCAAAGACGTTCCTGGTAACCAGGGTCTCCGCGACCAGATAACGCTCTTGCGGTGGGTGCAGAGAAATGCCCGGGCTTTCGGGGGAGATCCTAACAACGTGACCCTCATGGGACAGAGCGCTGGCGCCGCTTCTGCTCATATTTTGGCACTTTCCAACGCCACCCGTGGTTTATTCAGAAGGTAAATTAAACTCAATTTATTCTTACCTAAACATACAGTAGAGAAGCACTTCAACACACATACTGAATTCCATTTTACTATTGAATTAACTTTCCAGCTACACAAACACACGTTATATTATAACATGTTTCAGGTTTATCATTATGAGTGGTACGGCGATCACGAACTCCTACAGTGCATCACCAGGATATGCGAAAAACGTAGCATATGATTTTATTTCATACGCAGGCATCAACAGCACAAGCCCAGATGATGTTTACAAACGTTTAATTGTTATGCCTTTACACAAAATTATGAAAGCTGTTAGAGATGTTCAGCACAAATACGGGTCACCTTTCAATCCGGTCGTTGAAGATGATTATTCAGATAATAATATAACGCGGGTGTTGGACGATGATCCGCTACGGCTGATAGCCCGCGGTCGAGCGATCAACTATCCTGCCATTATAGGCTACACCAGCAACGAATTAGAGTTTTTAAGGCCGAAGTTCGTTGATGAGGGCACCGTGAAGGACGTTGAAGAGAAACCCAAGAAGCTCCTATTGTCTCGTCAGCTGCACGAATTGCCTGCTGCAGAGATCTCGCGGCTGGCTGACAAGTTGTATCGGTGGTGTTTCAAAGGAAAGCCTACTCTAGATGAGTACATAGCATGTGAAACGATCATGAAGTTCAAGTATGGCGCCATCAAACTAGCCGAATGGAGAGCAATCTTGAACAGCGAACGGACTTTCATGTACGAATTCGGTTACGAGAGTGAGAGAAGCGTGATCAAGGAAGGCAAGTGGACGGAGTACTCGGGGGCCGCGCACGTGGAAGATTTGACACTTCTCTTCAGAGCTTCTTCCATATTGGGCGATTACCAACCAGCCCCACGAAACGGTACCAACGATGACCTCATGAGAGATTGGATGACGACGCTGTTTAGTAATTTCATGCGATGTAGGTAAGTATTATGAATATGTTCATGTTAGTTTGAATTATAAACAGTTATCAGTTATCACCTCTTATTGCATATTATATATTCAAAGACGATGGTCAAATCCTTGATGTAGCTATTCTCGGGCGTATTTAAATACAACAATCCATTTTCTGTTGCCATCCAGGGTTTAAACTCATACCTCAACAAATTGAAGGTATCCAATCTACTCTCGAAATCGAAATCGGTAAGAATCGGCAAAGATCTATATCGTATAGTACAACATAGTGAAAAAACACAGACGAATTAAACATAAAAAAAAGTGAAAACAGTCTCCAGTTGAAGTCTTCTTAAAAGTTGTACGTTTCAGTCGACCAATCTGCAACTCCTATAAGGCACGCTTTTGGCCGGCAACATCTTATGAGAGCGACGGCGGGTTGACCTATCAGAACATCGTGCAGCCTTTTAAGCCCCGCACTATGGAACTGGATGATGATCTACAAAGCGCCTTGCAGTTTCTAGACGACATCGACCCCGCGTTGAGGTGAGCAGAAACAATCATGTGCTTCACGACTTAAACCATTTTCAGTAACTACAGTTTTCGCCGCGGGAGTGTGGAGGAGCTGACATTACATTATAGTACCATAGTCATCAGCTAGGCCCAGGCCACGCTTATGTTCAGGAAGTACGAGCCTTGAGCGCTGCTGAGAAGGTACGGGGAGGTTAGAGAGAACATAAATATGCGAAGGAAAGAAAGGCGCCAAAAATGATCATCATGAGAGCATTGACGTTACTATAATAAATTCATATAATAATAAAACAAGGGGCAGAGTCATCGGCACATCATTCACACGAGTGTGGAAAAGAAGCATTATTTCTTCCAAGAGGCGGGTTTATTTATACAGGGCTTGAAACTGGAAACATTTCATCACGTTCCCAAAGTGATATTATGTGATGCTCAATAGCACTGATGTTATGCCTAATGTGTTTCATCTGTTTCAGAGATATAACGACATATATTTGATACAATAATTAATATCAAAAGTAAAACAGGAGGAGCAGATGTTGAGCAGCCAACTCAATAAATACTTATTATATAAAATTACCATAAAACGTGTCACGTGCATAATAAACATGATCAAATATTATTTCTTATATTATTTATATCAGAAATATCACGGACTAGCTTAAGAAATATATTAGAGAAAAACCATAAGTAGCTGAAGAACCTCGAGAAATTGTATAGGGCCCTATAGGGTTACGGATATACCATATAACTTATAGTGCTATTAAAAGCTATCTGCAAGAAGGAGCTGATGACAATGTCTCGCACACACATATACACAGAATACACACACACACACACGACACATTTCTGATTTTTATGTGTGTGTCCTTAAAAAATATTGTACAACAAAAGTTTGCATAATACACCCAAAGCCACAGAATTCGCCCTATTACATAGCCCAAAGCACACGAAAGCCGGAAGTAGTAAACAGTTAAGATTTTTTCTTCTGATTTGGAGGAAGAGACAAAAGTTTCATTCAATTAATTTTGCACGTATATTTCAATATAGGTATTTATATTCTATCTATCTATCCGACGTTTTATGATCCCATCCAGCTATGAAAGGTTACTTCGCCGGCGCCCTGTCATATCATCGTAGCAATTAACTTTTCCATTACGTTGCTCGCTCTATTCAATCAGGGCCGGGCAGAAAACATACGTGATACGACTCACCGGCCGCGTCGTCCGATGGTGTGGACTCTTTATTACCTGGAATGACAATTAACTTTTTAATATAACAATCATATTAATTCAAGAAAAATTGAAGAATTCAAAAACAATACAAAAACTTTTTCATTGATCTGCACTTTCGTATATGTTAAATTAAAAAAATATTAAACTAGGATATTTTTGAGGCTGATATTTTTCAGTTGCATGATTGTGGTTCTCACTTTGAATAGTAATAAGTTTAAAGTTTAAATTGTATCTATCTACCAAAGCTTGATGACTATTCAGCAAGCAGATGGACGATCAGATTTTCGGCTTTTAGCTTGCGAGCCTGCTACATCGTCGACCACACTGGACAAACGCAATCCTATCTAGTATTTATACGTTCATCAGGTCATTCGTTTACATTATAAAAAAAGATCTCTTCAATTAAAACTTAACGATCGCACTACTAGGCGTTGGAATAAACGCAACTTCTAAAACAAAAGTGTTAAATAAAAGAAGCATAATATCAATGGAAACTAAAAAGCAATGATTTCACTACAAAAAACTGTAATATATGTAGTAAAATAACCAGTCAGACAAAGGTCAGATATTATGTATTATTTTACCCAAAAAATAATCCAACAATCCATAGTAACGTAACTTATACCTACACTCAGCGCTCAGCGCTCCGCGCAATCTTTAAATTGCGAAAACTTTCTAAAGTTACTAAACAAAATAGAATCCCCATAGTGAGTCGTGCCAAGTTATATGCAGGTAGAGATTGTCATGTATTGGCAATAAACCGAATGCCGTTCAGATAACCGACGCAGCGAGTGGGCGACCGGATAGCGCGTGATGGATCCGCCAGCTCACGAGATAACCGGAGCTTTCGTGTACTGCCCATGGGAAAACTGTTTTGTTTTTACTTCACTACAGAACTTTCAATAAAAGTTAAATTCTTCTTCTGCGCTGGGCTTGCAATGCAACAGTTGTATCTCTCTTTTTATTATTCCGCCGATTGTCTATTTATAAAGACTAGTTAACCATTACCTAATGTTAGAAATTTTAACGGAAGGGTTGTAACTAAGCGCTCTGAATCTCGTTAGTTTCTACAGAAAAAATAACTCCATGATAGACTTTGTTTTACAATTATTATTTGTGTTTGAAAGGACAGTGTTTTAATAGGTCTTTCTATAAAATCTTTATAACGTGACAATGATTCTGACACTGCGAAGCATCAGGGTTGAATATCTACGAAATTTATTTCATTTAATTGCCTCATATCATTTGACCGCTGCTAGCTCGCCTGATGGTAAGCGATGAAATAGTCTACGTTGGGTCCATAGAGCAATTATTCTTCTATGGTTGGGGCATGCTTGCCTATAAGATACTTGTTCACTCTTGAAACCTGACTTGAAACCTCCCAGATTATAGTTACTGGAAGCAAACAAGAAGTTTATGCCTAATGCTTAAGGAGAAATATTATTTTGTCAGCGATGGTCCAAATAGGCGATACCGTACTATCCCATTGATTCCACGCACAGTATCAAAGTTTATGCGCACGAGGTTCGACGCTTCTGGCTACTCATACTCATGGTGGGCACCGGTAAGTTTACTTATTGTCACTAACTAAACTCAACAGGGTGTTAATAAAACTATTAGAGAGCTTAGACCATTTAAAAAATTTAGTAAATGCTCTAAGTTAGTGAGTGACATCGTAATTAATAGTAATAGTAATTTATTCAGAACAGTAACTGAGCTTAACAACAAATAGGTACATCGATGATTTGCACAATAGAAGATAATAAGTGGGTTGATCCCTGGATCCCACACTAGCATAACCTGTGTTGGGGAATTGATGAATGAGATCCTTCTTTGCTTCTCATATGGGCCAGTAATCAGCCCTGGTATCACAATATTAAAGCCGCCCGAAGCTTCTCCCATGGCTTAACGAAATTCACTTTATTATCATCAAATTCGCTTTATTATTACTATCAGCCAGAAAATTCACTTATCCTTAAGAATCGCATTATCATTGTATTTTGATGGCTCGCAGAGAGTAAGAATTTCGAAACATTTCTATTGTATGTAAGTTTAAGAATATCATGATTGAATAATCTATTATTAATGTTTATTTTACTCCAACTTTAAATGATTTTATTTTGGGATGGTATATTACATAACTATGCTTTTTACAGGTACGTAAATCTGTCCTTCGCAAATGTGGAATATGCAGTGGAAACCAATCACTTTAGCTGCCGCTCTGATAACAGCGACGAGTGCACTGTTGCCAACCATAGATAACAACCTTATCATCGAGGTTCCTGAAAATGGGACTTTAGATTCAGAAGACCATAACAAATTATTTGTCGATGATGCTGCAACCAATAACATAGCTAATATCGCGCCATCATCGGCCTATATTATTATTGATAGTTCAGCTGAAGATGATCAACGCGAAACGTTCATTGGTAAAGATTTTTCTGATACAAAGCCTTCTTCAACTGAAGAATCCATCAGCAAGAGTACACCAAGCGAAACTTTGCAGAGAACGAAAGAAACATCAAATGAAATACCAAAAAGCGGAGAGGAGACTTCAATGAATACATCTAAAGATAAAGAAAATTTGTCACCTGATCAACCTTCAAGTTCTGAAATCGCTTCAGCAAGTGGAGCGGATACGATCGAAAAACCAAATAGCAAAGAGTCTGGTGCCAATGACAAACTAGGAAGTGGTGAAGTGCTGTCTGTAGAACACCCCAAAAGTCATGAAAGCCCTGACAATAGTTCATCTAGAAGTGGAACAAGCGATATTGATAATGATCCTAGCTGTGAGGGCTCCGAGTCATGCCAGCTCATAAAGAATGAAGAGGTCACGCTTCTAATTCAAACTTCACATGGACCCGTTAAAGGACACGAATGGCATGATAATTCTGATATAATGAGCTATATTGATATTCCGTATGGCAATTTCAACGATCCCTTTGATGTGCGTATACTTTTTAGATTATTATAGTTCAATGTTTGCTATGATTAATTAAAACTTTCTCTTTAATAGGCACCTGATACAGCACAGTCATGGCTAGACGTTCATCATATCACAGAACACACCAAGCGCTGCCCCCAACTTGACGATGAGGAATTCATCGGCGATACAAACTGTTTAACATTAAGCATCTTCACCCCGAAGGATGCAGAAAATGCCAGTGTTCTTTTCCACGTTTACGACGGACATTCTGACACTAAGAGCGCAGATCCTTCCATATATGGGCCCGATTATCTGGTTCCAAAAGGCATCATTCTAGTTTTACCCAATTACAGACTTGGCCCATTGGGGTTCTTGTGTATGCAGAATGAGACGGCACCGGGCAATGCAGGCTTAAAAGACCTATCTTTAGCACTAGAATGGGTCAAAGAAAACATTCACTTGTTCGGTGGAAATCCAAATAACATCGCCGTGAGCGGGGATGGAGCAGCCGGTGCGTACGCCGGCTACCTTGCTATTTCTCCTCGATCTAAGTATTACATCAACAAAGTGATAACAGAGAGTGGGTCCGCACTATCCCATTGGGCATTGGACAGAGATCCGATAGGTACAGCATACAAGCTAATCGAAAAAATAAGAACTAATTATTCCGACGGGGAAATTTACAACAATACATTTGATGTTTCCTTGGAAACAATAGTAAGAGCTGCAAAAGGTATACGATTCAGCCCTTGTTTGGAGCACGATGCAGAGCCGTTTATAGACACCACTCCATGGAAAATGCTTCAAGGGAAGGCGATCGATATCACTTTCATGATTGGTTCTGCAAGCTATGCAGGGACGCGCGAGGCAATGGACACAACGGATTTTCCTGGATTAAATGATTTTGAGCAGTTTTTGCCTAGGGATCTAACGTTCAATAGCTACGATGAAAGAAGAGAATTTGCACATCAATTAAAAATGCAATATTTCGGAGGAGCTAACATAACGTTGGGGGCATTGTCTCTTTGGCATACTGACGCGTCGTACTTGGGCCCCAACATTCGCCTCGCTCGACCGCTACTGACGGCCGGGGCCACGGTCTATCTGTACGAGTTTGGTTTCGTCGGTACGTTAAACCGAGAATTAGCGTCTATGGAAAATGCGGTGCCAGGTGCGGTGCGTAGAGACATAGTGGGCTATATTTTCTATAAGAACGAAACTACAGTTATCGACGATTCGCCGGAGGAACACATGATAAATATAATGGTGGATTTGTGGGTCAGCTTTATTAATACCGGGTAATGCATTAACGTTTGTTTATAGCCAATATTTCGTGACCATAAAAAATATCGACGTAAATTTGGTCCACAAAAGTTACAATAATTTCATTTAATGTCTTACTTTTACACGTGAAACTTTATTACGTTTGGTTGTTGGTAGTTTATTACGTCTGTGCTTTTATTTTTCAGAAAGCCTACAGCCGAAAATGTAACATGGAACGAGTTGATAAAAGCCGAAGACTCTGAAGAAGAGTGGTTGCTAATCGACACTGAACCCAAGGCTGTTAAAGGCGTCCACTTGGATCGGCTGCGGCTGTGGACCCGCCTTTACAACGAGCACTTCATAGAGCACAACTCCGCACTCCGCTATTACAGGCTTCATCAGAGCTTGGCTGTTCTAGCCGCGCTAATGTGTTGGATGGCAAACAATTAAACAAATTACAGCTGTCACTGAAGGGGTGCCATGCCATCACGCGCGTCCCACACGGCGACCGACTACGCTAATGGAACACAATTCTAATTAGAGCCATGTACTTTAGTATTATTGCAAGTGGTATACCAATTAATAAACAGTTTGAGCAACACCCGTGACTCGCAAATTCTGATTCCAAATATTTATGTTAAGGTATCGACTGTTTGACTGTTTTGTTTATCGGCTTCCGAATTGTCCTGTACGGTTCAATAGGTAGGATGGAGCTATCGACACGGGCGTGTGGTGGCCGTCCAAGAGCTTGTTTATTGTCTGGGCTGGTGGTTTGGTACCTGTTGTGTTCGGGTGGAGCGTGGGGCGGGCGCCCTCGAGCGCCGGCGCGGCCATACCGCCAGGTCCGCAGCACGCAGGGCGCGGTGCGCGGCTACTTCGCCCCTCGGCCACCGCACTTCGCTTTCTTCGGCCTCCCCTACGCGCGCGCGCCTACTCCTCAATACAGGTTTAAGGTCAGCCGGCACGTTTGATACTCCGACAGCCCATTAATTCTGTAGGTAGATGCTTGCGGCAGTCTTATCGAGGTCGCTGGAAGGGCTCGTTACCGGCACGCACGTCTATCTATCTATGTAAATACTAACGGCAGCCTTCATTGTGTGGTGGTTGAGCAACCCGGCGGGTTCGATTCCCGCGCCAGGACAAGTATTTGTGCACAGGAAAAAACGCAAATACTTGTTCTGTAGTACACGACATACTCAGGTATGTATTCTAGCAGCTTTCAGCACATAAATGGATTTCGAGTTATGAAAGTGGACTTATGTAACTTTATATCACCGTAACACTAGAACAAACTTCTAAAATATCGTTTTCCCTAAAATTGAGTAAGGAGACGCAGGACCTTCACTTGATGATGAGCGTTATGGCTACATTAAATAAATCGCATGCCTTTTAGACACATTGTGGAAAATGAAGTGTTTTTGATCCAAGATTACATGTATCAATAGATCAGACAGTGTGCTAAGATACGATGGTAATGATACTACGGTACCTAGACGAACTGTCGCGTATGGTACGGAAGGATACACGTCAGGTATGGAAGGAGATCACGAGATGTCAGGGAAATCCTGTTTGTAAATGCCAAGTTCGACGACTCCGGCGAGCGCGTCACCGCGTAGGCATGGGACCAGTGAAAGTACGTTTTGCATAAGTACCGCTAAGACATGGGCTATGGCACGGCACAAGATTGACGTTATGCATCTCATTATAAATGTTTATCTTGCTGAGCTAGTCTCCCTAAATGGGAGCATATCCTACCTAATTGTCTTCTTAAACCTGATGCTGATATATTTATTAGATATTAATAAGACAAACTTAATTTAAAGAAGTATAACAAAACATAGTTCAGAACAATCATTAAGAGCCTTCAACCGTCTACTCTTCGAGTCTCAATGTCAGACGCACTAACTAACCGACTGATCTCTAACTAAGTATATAATTATTAATTATATTAGTAATTTGTGCTGACGTTTGCAAAAATAGACCATTATTTAATAATTATTGTGTAATCTCCTAAATTTATTCGGCCATATTCTACAAACATCTTTTATTAGTTAATCCCAAGTAAAATTAATAATTTATATTTAAAAGCTTATGACGCCGCTGAGACTCACAATTTTTTCAATAGGTTTCATTTCAACGTGTACGATTTGGATTACACAGCCACTTTACCCTCAAAATAGCATGATGGAAGTATTATTAATGTTACTATTGATGGAAGCACAGCGCAAATTAATCTCGTTGATGTAATGCCCTAGATCCGCAAGTTTCGCAAACGAGTTGCGGCGTGATCCGTCATTGTCAGTGGGTCAGAAATATTATGGTTTAGGAATTATTAAGGAACACTGAACAATTTTCGTTTGATGTGCTATCTCAGTCTACGTGACATTGGCTAAATTGTGGTCAGCCCTCCACAAAGGCCATTAACCAAGAGTTGAAGTTGATTATTGTGGATTAGGAATCAGTAAGGTTTTCTAACTTATTTGTGTGCAAAAAGGGTAGTACCTAAAAACAACCATTGTGCCAACCGCCATTATATTTTCAAACTCGTTGCAGTGAGTTTAAATTTAAGTTTAGAGATTTGACGTATTAGCTCTCGCTTGAAAATAAACAATATTTAACTGTCCCAGGCCCCAGAGCCGCCTCCGTCTTGGGACGGCATCTTCGAGGCGACGCACCGAGTCAAGTGCCCCCAGGATGGCGCTGGCCTCGAGAACTGCCTGGTGGTGAACGTGTTCACGCCCGCGAACGGAACCCGTCTGCCGGTGATCGTGTTCGTACATGATGGACACTTCCAGAACGGGTAACGGAAATTCACCTTACAATATTTATACACTGTCCTATTGGAACCGTTATCGAATGAAATTGCATTGTGATAAACCCTGAGATGACGGGAGTCCGACAATTCTAATTCTAATTTGGGGGCAATAAGACCTGCACTGACGTCCCGCTTGGGCTGTATTGTGCATTTCGCAAGCCAGCCCAGCTCCTTAGAATAACCGAGCGCGGCTTTGGCGTGTTGGTACAACTGCTCCAGTGTTGGCGTTGCAGATGCTGACGATATTAACAAGTTATCACAGTGAAAACGTGAAAGCGTTCTCAAAGTATTGATTATTGTTGTGCTAAATATTATAATGGCATAGAACTACTGAACTGGCCTTTTTAGACAGGATGAGACTGTTATTGTAGGCCATATGACGGGCCCGATAGCTCAGTTGGTAGTATCCCTGCCTTCTGAACTGAGGGCTGTGGGTTCGATTCCTGCCCGGGGCAAACATTTGTGTGATGAACATGGATGTTTGTTCTGCGTCTGGTTGTTATATTGTATTCTATGTATGTATTTACAAACAAAAAAGTATATAAGTATTGTATCAGTTATCTGGTTCCCATAGTGCAAGCTTAGTTTGGGGCTAGATGGCGCTGTGTGAAATGTCCACACATATTTATTATTTATTATTATTTATATAGTCTATCACGCTGGCCAAGGTGAACTGGTTGCTGATGAAAAGTGTTCTGTTGGTGATTTTTGAATGTATGCTGATTTCTGCATGATGTATTCCTTCAACATTGTCACAGCAAGTACAAATACCGCGTCCTTATAACTTCAAATGCTTAGAGTTGTAATGGCGATGGGGCCGAGCGGGATTTGAACCATGCTGCGTTAGATTGAAAACTGAATGGGATACCACTAAGCCGCACGTGATCTTTGAGCCACTCGTTCTTAGCCTCACAGAATGTTCTCTATTTATCCATGGATACATGGTAGTATGTTTGCGCTAGCTTTAAATTAATCCAAATAAATTGTGTTTCCATATTCGTGGACAAAATCAATTTTATTTACATTAACATTATGTGACCCTTGATGTATTTGGACACGAGTCATGCAAATGAGATGTCATGTGATAACAATCAACCTTTAGCACTGCACAGTAACGATTGCTACAATGTAACAAACAACATTAATTAAAATAACTTTCAGATAGGTGTTATTAAATAATTTTGGGTACCTATTTGGTTTACTTACAAGAACAATTACAATATGTACTTCCAAAATCTTTAACTCTAGATTATTTTATTTCTCAGGACAAAATCTTGTATTGTAAAAAAATATTGCATGCTATTATTTACATCCTTCATATATATTTATTTCTAAAAAACTTTCAATGTATTAATATACTGAGTTGGTTTTACCTATTTCAATTTCAGATGGGGAGATTACCAACCACCAGCATGTTTTTTGAACCAGGGTTTAGTCGTAGTGACATTTAACTACCGCCTCGGAATACTTGGCTTCCTATGCCTCGGCACACAGGAGGCTCCCGGCAATGCTGGCTTGAAGGACCAGGTTGCAGCACTCTACTGGGTGCAGAGAAACATTGCCAGCTTTGGAGGCAACCCTTCAGATGTCACAGTGTACGGGATTGGATCTGGTGCTATCGCTGTGCACTTGCTGCTGCTGTCAGGTTTAACCGAAGGTCTATTCCACAAGGTGATACTAGAATCTGGATCAGCTTTATCACCACTATCACTTAACTATGAACCAATATCATTGGCAATGAATGCCGCGATTCTTTTAGGATATGAAGGTCCAGAAAATCCCCATGAGTTAGTGGAATTTCTTAAAGAAGTTCCTATTAAAAAACTGACAAGTGTTTCCCAGCTATTTCTGCCGTGCATTGAAAACTATGACTATGATTATAGCCTCCTGGATTGGGATCCAATACAAGTGTTGAAGAAAGGGAGTTTCCAGCAAGTGCCAATTGTAATGCTGTACTCGAGCCATGATGGCTTTTCCATGGTGATGAAGAATATAGGAAAGTTTCAAGACATGCCATCACACTTTGAAGAGTTACTTCCTACTAATCTAAAGTTCAATGATGAGAAAACAAAAATCAAAATAGGACAATTTGTCAAAGAGTTTTACTTTGACAATATCAACAATAGCAATGAGCAAAATTATGCTGATTACTTTTATGATGTGCTCTATGAATATCCCATAGTAAAGTCAGCGATACTGTATGCAGAACAAAGTTTTGCACCGCTTTACTTACTCAAGTTTGGGTATAAAAGAAACATGGACTCAGTAGAAGGCTCAGGATATGAAAGAATTATTGATTATGTTTTTGGGGCAGATAATTTAGAAGAGGATGAAAATGTAGTTGAACAATTGATCATACTTTTGACCAATTTTATAAAAATGGGGTGAGACATGTTTTATGTAACTACTCTTTCAAAACATAACAGTTTAATCTATTTCACTATCTAATTTAACATTTAACTTTTTGTTAGAGTTTAGTAATTTCTGAGATCAAAACTGCATTTATTTTCTCAAGATCAAAGTAATCCTAATTGTGTTTTCCCATGAATCATGTTGTTTTGAGATCCTCTATAATATGTTATAATTATCAGTAATAACAGCAGCTTTAGAAAAATAAATTACAACAATACTACCTACAAGTAGGTATACTATCATAATAGTACTAATTATAACAGTTTAGTTTTGTCTCAAGCTCATAGTCTCCAATTTAATGATTCTTGTTCTAGAATGAGTTGCAAATTCTATTTACAACCTCTAACTTTCAGAGATCCAACACCAATAACTACAACTTCAATCCCAGTGATATGGCAGCCCGTCCAAGAGGACTCCGATGGAAGACTCAATGTACAGACAGCCTCATTACTCCTGCTAGACAACAGTCTGACCATGACCTCGACGGCAACCAATCAGCGGCTCACTTTTTGGGATCATGTCTATCAAAACTTTTATAGGACACAAACATCCCTTCATGACAATTTAAACTGATAATATATATAATGATTATGAATTTATTGATTTATTTATTACCTTTGGTTCAGGCATTTTGGTTATGGTGATGTACTTAGAAAAAGTAAGTTTATTAATACTTATTATTTATACTTACACAGATTTCAATTTACTAGGTCAGGTTGGTGATGCAATACTTTCCAATAATAAAAGAGTTAGTTGTTCCTTTTTCAAATGATTGTACTAGAAACCTGAATTAATGTGAAAATTCTTTTGGTACCTACCTATGTTAAGTTGGTAAATAGAGCGAATAATATAATTATGCTCGTATCGGTGCAGTCACGCCACACTCTAGATCCGGGAGCCCCTCTATAGCGAAACGGATCTTGCAATTTTGGGAACATTATTGAATTATGACGATATTATATATTTACAAGCCGAGTGTTAGACTTAGAAATGTTAGTAGGAAGGAAATGAATCAATAAGAACCCCACATGAAGTCATTACAGAACATCGACGTCGTCAGAAATAAATAATACCGTTACCTGATTAGTCGGCGCCTCAGCGAGCGAGCACGGGTTTTCTCCGGAGATGTTTCGCCTGTAGCACTATAACATTGCTATCGCACGTATAATGGCACTACAATTCACTAATTTATCACACAATTTACACAATAAAATCAACAAGTAAAATATAAAAGGCAAAACATGAAACTCCCGTCACATTTACACAATGTGAATATGACTATGACATTGACAGTTGAGATGACAGACATCTGTTCCGTTCGAAAACTGACGGCGAGGCGGCGGGGTCAATCTGATTGACATTGACACCGTGGTCTTTGAAGAAAATCCAACAATGGCGGTTGTGAGTTTTGAATTTATTTTTCAAAACTAGTGTATCTTGAACTTTAATGTGTAATAAGGGTGGATTATTATCCGTTAAGTGTTCATGAATGTGCACGAGTGTTGGCAAATGGTTTCAAGATAATAAAACCATGCATTTTCATTTTTGCTTCAACGGCCTTTTTTAGAGCCTTCAGTAAAATATTCACCATTTTACTGTTGGCGTTTTGACTGACAAAATATGACTTTGACTTGACATAACCGTACCAATTTTACTCACTTGACATTGGGAGAATTATTGCAAAAATGCGATAGAAAGCCATTAAAGAAGAAAAAGAAGAAGAAGACATTGACACGCTCACTGGTTAAGGTTGGTATTTTTTTCTGTAATCTGTTGCGTACGGTTGACATTTACAAACGACTACATTTCTGAACGAAATAAATGTAGAGTCAACACAGACATCGGGATCGACCAAGGTCACATTTGACGGGTCACATCACATGTGACGGGCCCGATAGCTCAGTTGGTTGGTTGGTGAACCGAGGGCTGTGGGTTCGATTCCTACCCGGGACAAACATTTGTGTGATGAACATAGATGTTTGTTCTGTGTCTGGGTGTTATAATGTATTCTATGTATGTATTTACAAACAAAAAGTATCTAAGTATTATATCAGTTATCTGGTTCCCATAGTACAAGCAAAGCTTAGTTTGGGGCTAGATGGCGCTGTGTGAAATGACCACATATATTTATTTATTTTTTGTCTCACCTTGGTCGGGTTGGTGTAAAAACCGACCGTGTGGATGCGCATACGACCAAGTTCGAGTGGTCGGCCTAACGAATAAAAACCCCGTCGCATCGTCGCCGCCCAAGACACGTCTTGAGTGAACCGGAAGATCCTATAGCAGCCGGCTGCGTAGGATCACCGGACCAGTCTAGCCCTTCGGCACCGGTATAGGATACCAGCGTAGCACAATCAGACACCGACCCCGCCGGTGAGGTCGACGTACCCCCCGTAGGTTAGCTAGAATGGTCGCGACTTTCCACAGGGTCCACTCCTCCAGCGGACATAGCCTTCTCGATCCTCTTATCCCGGCAACAGCCCAAGCCGAGGCTCGCACTCCAGGGGTGCCCTTGAGCTAGTTGCCCCCCACTTTTGTCGGCTGGGTGCATTAAGCGCCTGCCCTTCCGCCCGGTGACGCTGTAAAGGTAGGTAGAGACCAACAGCATAAGCCCGCTCAAAACCGAATAAAGACACCAACCACCATCCACACGATCGGTTTTTACCTACACTAACCCGACCAAGTTGAGGCAAATGTGACCTTGGTTGGTCCCGATCGTCTATTTTGCTCATAATGGGAAAATACACGATCGGGAGACCACCGACCAAGGTCACATTTGTCTCACTTTGGTCGGGTTGGTGTAAAACCCGACCATCTGGATACGCATTCGACCAAGGTCGGTTGTTAGACCAACCCGACCAAGGTGACACAAATGTGACCTTGGTGGTTGATCCCGATCGTCTATTTTGCTAATAATACTAACCGAGCGGCTACATTACGCCCGAACCTTCGCTGTTAAGTTGGCGCGCAAAAACATCGCTGTTGACTATCCTCAAAGTATTTGTGCGTGCCAATCCGGACACACTGTGATTTTGTTTGCCTGCTGCGCGACTGACGTGGGCAAAATAAAATGGAGGAAGCAGTAGCATTATATTGAATGTCGGTGAATAAATTATGTTAAGAGTATTAGAGTATTATTTGCGAACAAAAATAAATTTTACAATTTAAGATTCCTTATCAATATTAAGTAAAACCATTTTTTATTATTTGTCTGTTTTCTGGGTTGTCTGGAAGAGATCGCTTTAAGCGATAAGACCGCCCGTTGTGACACTTAGTTTTAAGCTTGTGCGTGTACATTGAGTGTTTCTGTAAATGTGGTGTTTCAATAAAGAGTTTTATCTATCTATCTATCTATCTGTCTCTTTGAAGACGGATCACGGTTGTAATTGTTATAGCGACAACATAAATACATCATCTGTGAAAATTTCATCTGTCTATCTATCACGATTCATGAGATACATCCTTGTGGCAGACGGACAGACAGATGGACAACGGAGGTTTAGTAATAGGGTCCACTTTACCCTTTGAGTACGGAACTCTATATTTTAGTGTTCCGTACTCAAAAAACTTAAAAAAAACTTAGTGGAGTGCACTAAGAAATAAGGGAGTAATTTAATGCATGTTTTTATTTATATCTTAAAAGGCAAAAAACAATCGGCGCGCCAGCTTTACCGGCGGTGTGTCACACTTTTCGGGCTACGGCGAATACATGCATCACCAGAATATTTCGTCTGCGCCCGATGCATCGCTGTACGCAGCCACACTAGCGTTCAACCGCGAAGTACTTATAGGTTATTCTACATATGTTAACAACTCAAGCTACAAGACTCTACCGTTCATCTACTTGCTCTACACTTTGTTATGGAAGGCTCTACATACACAGAACTAGAATTCGTTACTTTCTATACATAGGTACAAACGTCATACTGTTGTAGAGCGGACGGTAGCTTGAAATGATGGTATGGGTAAAGGTGCATTTTGTTAGTTTCAGCAAATAGGCATGTAAAGCTCAGAGTCTAACCCCCATATTCTTAGTTGATACCACGAGTTTACTCCACTCAACTCAATCTCGACTTAACCTCATTTTATGTGTCTTTGGTATTTTTAATTGACAATATTATAATCAACTTGACATTTCTGCGTAATTTTTCTTAAAAGAGAGAAGCGAAACAACTGTCAACTCAAGGTACGTCGCGATGTACTTTGAGTTTCCCTCAAAGTTAAGTGGAAGTCTGTTAAGAAAGGAGATCGCATTGCTTAGTAGATCTACTCATTACTCTGTGGTTACTTGGTGCCTTGGTTACCTACTGTTTGTTAATCTGTCTCAAAATGGTTTTTCTATAATTTCGACTATGTTTTCAATATTAAATAAAGTTATACATCTAGCGCTGTGATTTAACTTTATTATGGTAGCAGAGCGTAAACTATATTCAGTTTACTCATAGCTTGCACCATTTGTTTGCAATTTTAAGCGGCTGGGAAAGAAGAATTTTTTCAAAAGTTCAACGTGCATAAACCGCATCGACATCATCCAACAATGAATAAATTGTTAAAAGGAGCCAGTACGATGCAGGTAGGGCACCTAGACCCCAAAAATTGGAAAACATGGAAGTGCAAAATCCAAGTCGTGTTAAGAGCCATGCCAGGGGCGCTGGATGTTGTCGAAGGACGATTGCACAGGCCTACCCTCACGTCATCGGCTGATACCGACAAGATAGTATGAGAACAAACTACAAGAATATATAAATTTAGACAGCGCAATCTTATTACTCTTGAAGACGAACATGTCAGACGAAGTTCTACAACTTGTTATGCGCTTCACCTCGTCAAAGGAGATGTGGGATGAACTTAACCGTTTGTATGATGGAGCTACTGAAGATAGAAGCTATGATCTTTGTCTGCGCTTCTTTAGATACCAGAAAGAAACTCAATGCGACATGGCGACACATATATCTGCAATGAAAAGTATTTGGCATGAATTAAACAGCCAACTAGATACGGCAGAGAATTTGCCGGATATCTTGCTGATCTGTAAAATTTTGGACACACTCCCAGCAGAATATTTTAGCTTCAAGTCGAGTTGGCTTTTAATATCAAAGAAAGATCGCACCATAGAGAACCTGACTACTCAGTTATGTGCCCATGAACGAGCTTTGACATGTAAAGCTGAAAGCGGAAGTAGCAGTGTAGAAGAGGCGCTATACATGAACTCTAAAAACAAGAAAAATAAGAAGATTACATGTCCATACTGCAAAACAGAGGGACATAAAATCCAACAGTGTCAAAAATGGATCAAAGATGGGAGGCCACCTAAGCCTAATCATAATAAAGGTACGAGCCCTTCATCTAGCTATGTCCAAAGTGTTACCACAATGACAGTCAACACGTGTAGCACGCAGCAAGATTCAGATAGAGAAACTTGGTATGTGGACAACGGAGCGACAACTCACGAGATGATATATTCCAAACTTTTGAAAATTTTGATTCCAAACATACAGTGACAACTGCTGATGGGAAAAATATTCCTGCAAAAGGGATTGGATCTGTATTACTAGAGTCAAACATCAACGGAAATAAGGAACTGATTTCTCTAACGAATGTGTGGTATGTACCGTCACTGACCAAAAATCTATTTTCTATGCTAGCGGCCCAGGATAAACTTCCGACTAGCTTATTCACATCCACTAAGAAAGAATGTAAGCTTGAAACGGACGGAAAGACTAAATTAATCGGGAAAAGAACACCTGGAAGTGGAGGTTTGTACAAACTTGACTTGAAAGTAGTATTCCCGAATAAGTCACCTGTAATAAGCGTTTTGAACTCGTCAGATAAGTTACAACTTTATCACGAAAGATTGGGACACCAAAATAAAAGACACGTTAAGAAAATAGTCGAAAAGGAACTTGATTTAGACTTGGGACCAATAAAAAACGAGTTATGTGAAGGCTGCATCTATGGGAAAACACATAGAAAAAGTTTCGGTACTCGTCCAACAGCCACAAAGCCAGGAGAGCTAATCCATACAGATGTTTGTGGACCTTTCCCTTATTCTATGAAAAAGTATAGATACTTTGTACTATTTAAAGATGAATATACCAAATCCCGATACATATATTTACTGAGAGAAAAATCAGAAGTACACGAGAAACTTAAGCTGATGTTGGCAGAAGCGAAAAGCACTGGACATACAGTACAAGAAATTCTTAGTGACAATGGCGGAGACTTTGATAATCAAAAAGTCAGAGATATACTACAAGAACAAGGAATAAAACAAAGATTGGTTATGCCCTATACACCTGAGCAAAACGGCTGCGCCGAGAGAGAAAATAGAACAGTTGTGGAGGCTGCACGTGCTATGATGTATGCACACGAGAAACTACCGCAAGGACTGTGGGCAGAATTGACAAACACAGCTGTCTATATACTCAATCGCACCGGTCCAAGTAGAGTTGATAGAATATCACCATTTGAGCTATGGTATGGTAAGAAACCGACCATTAAACATCTGCGAATCATAGGAAGCATCACTTATGCACATGTTCCTAAACCTAAGAGGAAGAAGTTAGAGAAAAAGGCAGTTAAAGGAATTTTGATTGGATACGACAATGATGATGGGTATAGAATTTGGAATGAAGAGAGTAATACACTCATAAGATCCAGAGTTGTGACTTTTGAGGAAAAAACTCTGACCAATGAGATTGCAACACATCACTATGATCAAAGTCCAACACTGGATAAAGGAACTCAACACGGTAGTGAGAAACTTACGATTCAGATAGAAATTCCCAACACGTCATTTCAAATACCTTCCTCCGGCGTTCATAGTAAACCAAATCTAAAAACATCACCTGGATATTTTTTTGATTCCAGTGACTCTAGTGATGAAGATACTGTAGAAACAATTCCATTCAATAATTCCAATTAAAGATCCAGCTATGATCAGCAAGGTGAAGGTGGTATAGTTCCAGAAAATGAGAGAACCGTTTTAGAACAACGAGATCCTGTCATGGAACATCCAGTAGAAACCGAAACTGAGTCTGAAAGTGAGGAATACCTTTCACCTGAAGAAATTGAAAATGAAAGTAGAATGACACTACGACATCGATCAACTTTAAAGAGCCCGAGTTGATTCAAAGATTACATAATGAATATTGATAATGACATAAACGATGTTTTCGAACCAAAAACTTTTAAGGAAGTTCTGCAGAGCCCTGACAAGGATAAATGGTTTAAAGCTATGAACAGCGAAATCAAATCTTTAAAACAAAACGAGACATGGGAAATGGCTAATTTACCAAAAGGAAAGAAAGCTTTACCATGCAAATGGATTTTCAAGATTAAATACAACCCAGATGGCAGTATTGATAAATACAAAGCAAGGCTTGTTATAAAAGGATATGCACAAAGGAAAGGCCTAGACTATGACGAAACGTTCAGTCCGGTCGCAAGAGCAAACAGCATCAGAGCAGTCCAGGGCCATTATTGCGTATCGATTCCTTACTTCGAATCCACGCGAATTCTTTGTCTTACATAAGAAATCTGCAAAACTGTATTCTCTATGAAACGAAAACAAAACCGCGCGAAATGAATTTGGAATTGGCGCGATTTGAACTGTCAAAAATCGTATGTTTTACCGAGACGCGTTTCAAAACATCAACACATCAAAAGAGTCATATCTTTTGATGTGTTGATGTTTACTTATGTCAATATATTTTATTCAAAATAAAGATAACTTTAATGTAAAGTGAAGGTATATCTGACGCGGTGACACGATTTGAACAAGACACGATAACGACGTGGTTTCGTATCGTGTGGAATCTGTGTTTCCATAGAGAATAACCACCCTGAGTGTTGCAGCCAAAGAAAAGATGTCACTGACGCAATTTGATGTGTCAACTGCGTTCTTGTATGGCACACTAAATGAAGAAATTTATATGCAAACACCAGAAGGATTTGACGATGGCACCAAAAGAGTTTGTAAATTGAAACGGAGCTTATATGGGTTAAAACAGGCGCCTAAGTGTTGGAACACATGTATAACGGAATACATAGTGCAAATTGGCTTTGAACAAAGTACAGCTGATCCTTGCCTTTTCATACGCAAGAGAAAGGAAAACAAGATTATCCTAGCACTGTATGTTGATGATGGTTTAGTGGCTTCAACATCAGAAGCAGAAGCAGAGAGCTTCTTGAATGAATTAAGAAGTCGATTCAAAATCACCACAAAATCAGCTTCATACTTTCTTGGTATAGAAATACAAAGCTCAAAGGGATATATAAAAATCAACCAACAAGCGTATGCTAAGAAAATTCTAGAGAGATTCCACATGTCTAACTGCAAAGCGGCCTTGACGCCGATTGTGAAAGATACAAAAGCTTATTCTAATGAAAAAGAAGCAATGTTTCCTTATAGACAAGCAGTTGGCGCTCTAACATACTTGATGGTTTGTACCAGACCTGATATTGCCTATGCGGTTGGAGTTGCGTCTAGAACTTTAGATAACCCATCGCAAGAGGATATACAAAGAGTTAAGCGAATACTACGCTATATCCAAGGTACATTAGAAGGAATCACTTATAAAAGTGTACCTAATTCAAAACTGGTCTGCTACGGTGATGCTGATCATGGTGGAGATCCAGCCACTATGAGATCCACATCTGGAATGTGCTGCCTATAAGCTGGTGGAGCCATTTCTCGGAGGAGCTATAGACAAAAGACAGTAGCCCTGTCGTCTACAGAGGCGGAAATAATTGCAGCAAGTGAAGCTGCAACTGAGATGATTTGGATTAGAAGACTAATGAAGGACTTGTTAGACGTTGATAATGTTCCTATCTTGCGTCTTGATAATCAGTCCGCATTGAAATTGGCTCATAATCCACCATACGAATTCCACCAAAGGACGAAGCACATAAAGATCAGATATTTCTTCATCAGAGAATGCGTTTCCAATGAAGAAATTGCAGTTCAATATGTACTATCAGTGGAACAGATGGCAGATATGTTGACTAAGCCAGTCTTCAAGCCAAGGCTCACATATTTGTCTCAACAGATTGGGCTGACCTAAGAAACCAAGAATAAAAAGAAATGACGGGATGTTAAGAAAGGAGATCGCATTGCTTAGTAGATCTACTCTTTACTCTGTGGTTACTTGGTGCCTTGGTTACCTACTGTTTGTTAATCTGTCTCAAAATGGTTTTTCTATAATTTCGACTATGTTTTCAATATTAAATAAAGTTATACATCTAGCGCTGTGATTTAACTTTATTAAAGTCGAGTGAATGATTTATGGTGAAATGTTTTAGAATACAGGGGTAAGTCCAAAATCCTCTGTAAGTTTGATCTAGAAACGCCTGATTTTTTTCAAGTAGCAATGAAGTTGTCCTGCTGGCGACAGAAATATATTACAGAACTAGTGCTCAGACATCGATTGATGCTCAAGTAGAGATTTCATCATCATCATTTTCATCAATAGCCTGAATCCACTGATAAACATAGGCCTCCCCTAGAAAGCGCTATTTTGAGCGACGCGACGGAGAGCCGTGCTTTTCACCAGATTATCGGTCCACCTAGTGGGAGGCGGGCCTACGCTCTTGTGCTGCGTTTTCTGGTTCGCGGTCAGTTTCTACGAGCGATGTGGCCTGCCATTCCAACTGGCTAATTGTAATATCAGTCGCTTTACAGATTTCTTATAATAATTGTAGTTTTTTGCAGAAATATCTATGTATATATGTACACCAACAGTAGTAACTTGCCCACCTATCACCTGGTTACATATACATATATCAGCGTAATAAATCAATGTATTACTTACTTAATTTTAAAGTAAAGGAAATATTTGAATCATGAACGGCATTTGAACCGCCATCAATCCCTTTGGCTAGGCTTTATTTCAGTTTTGGAGGTTTTTTTAGGTTTTTTTTTTCTTAATTAGGGCTAGAAAATACAAGGAATTATAGACGCTACAGGGCTTAGAGAAAACAGTATGTATTATTAAGCATGAATACTTTATTTAGGTACTTACGTATTGCCAAAATAGGCTTAAATTATTTAATACAAACTATAACAAAGCATTGTCTTTAAAGTCTGCGAGATAACCCACAGCCAGATGTAGAATAATTCTTGAATTTCAATAATAAATTAAGCCAGTTACAGCAGAAAATTTTACATTTGTATAAACAAAAACAGCATAATATGTTCGCGATAAGTTGCTAGTAAGTAACAGACGTCAAGTATTTAAGTTAACTGTATCTCTTTGATATTATGCCAGTATAAAATGATTTAATCGAGGATAATATCTCCTTTTTGAAGCGGTTAAATACGATCTGGTAGCAATAACCTGGACTTCATCTCATAACAAACATAATTATCATTTATAAAACGTGATCACAATAATTCATAAAACATCACTAAGTCAGTTCCACATTTTATTCAAGGACGATCATTTGATATTTTAATATCACACAAGAATGTTTACCTAGACTCTAGTTCAATATGGAATCATGATATGCTTAATTCTATTTATTGTCATATTATACGCCGATACTTGAACCAACAAAATTAAATAGCTGATCCGATTTGGATAGCATTTTGCACTCAAATAAGCTTACATTACGAAAGATGTCTCTTATCCCGAAAAATAAAAGTTCCTGCATGAAAATGTGCAAATTCCAAGAGTAAACCCGTCTACCTCTCTCCCTCTATCTAATAGTTGGTTACCACTAGCTTGAGTGTATAACATAATTTGCTGAAACTCCTTACGGAATAACTCTTAGAAATTCTCTTTTATATAATACAAATTCAGAATACTTGTCAATGAATGCAATCGTAATTATTTAGGTATACAAGTAGTGTAATTCGTTCAAACACGAGTATGAAGCAAGTGTTTTTGTAACATGTCTTTTATTTGCTCAGTGCTAACTAAATCCTTAGTTTTTGGGGAATGATTTATTTACCTCATACCTACTCCTAAAACATGGCTAATCACGTAATGCTACCTAGTTCATAAACAGTTGTGCAAATTGTGCGACATTTACTGGCAAGAAATTTCATTGCCCTTTGAGAAAATACAGATAGCGCCAGAATCTCAACAAAATGAAGAGATAAAAATAAATATAATAAATAAAATAAATAAATAACGCCCAACGATCACACACATAGATCCTGAACCCTAACTAGGATTCCCTGTATCTAGAGACCCAGGAACTACGAGGACCATGGTCCCACAACACCCAGACACAGAACAAATATTTGCGCTTATTTTTTTTCGGGCACAAATACTTGTCCTGTCGCGGGAATCGAACCCGCCACTTCCGGGTTATGAGCCGACCTGCTCAACCACCACACCACGGAGGCTGTCAAAGATAATTAAAAAAATATATTAATTATTATAAACGCGACCATATATTTTCTCAAAGAGCCCTTTATGTTCTAACTAGGCCCATTTGGAGTATTGTATTGCGTCTTCACTATCATACATGAAAACTCAATTGGTTCTATGAGAACGAGGCTATTGGTAAAATAGAAGAGTATATAGGTGCCTATAATATATATGGGTTGCTAAGTCCGGAGCCACCAAGAGCCACTAGCAGCCACTAGGCAATAATCGTTGCGTCGGCATCGTTTCCATTGCGTATTTCAAACCACGTTGCACTTTTTCTAACGGACGCAACAAAATGTCTCATTTCTTAATTTTTGAGTTAACCTTGTAATTATTAATTTAAACATTACTTGCTCTCCTGTACTTCCTTATAATACACATTGTTGGTTCTATTAACGAAAATTCTTATAAAACGTAGGGTGTAAGAGCTGGTTTCACTGACAGTGTTCCGTGAGGTCTACCACCGTGTTCTTCCGCCAGCCGAAGAAGAAGTACCCGACGGCGAGGCCGGCCACGAGCGCGATGCAGAGCCACACGTTGTACGTCATGAAGACAAGCATCAGGATGTATGATGCTGTGGACTGCACCACGTGGAGACATGTCTGGATGATGTGACCCGCCGATAGCATCGAATACCTGGAATTGAGAAGGCGAGAGTCAGTGTGGCGCACGAGAAATTGTAGAAGTTCTTTGTTATCTGTGTATGGGATTTATCATGCTACGTTCAAAATGTGAATATGCGATACTAACATCCACCTTTACGATGAAGTAGGTTAAAATATAAGATGTAGATGTAACTATTGGAAGTATTGGAACCTCAAGACTAAGAAGGATTATAAAAATATATTTCAAGGTAACACATTGAATTTCCATTAAACTTATCAACGTAACGTATTTAATTCATTCGAAATGGCTTCATAAAAATTTACGGCCATAAAACTTGATTGATAATCGTAAAGTAGGTTAAGATATGGCTGGGTAGTTTAATAATCACGCTTTGTATGAGACGTCAGTATGCGGTCTGTATAAACGTGTAAATTTTAAAGACACCGATCTAAATAGTTTACTTATACGAAAACCAACAACATCCCATTCATGCTACTAATGGGATGGATCATTCATCATTCCCCATCCCCGTCGTCGATGAAGCGTAAACCTACGCTTGATCTTCAACTTGACATACCTGTATGTCCATATCATCATAAACCATAAGCCTCTGTACAACTGTCCCTTATTCCTCAGCTACAGATAATATTGGTAAGCCCTTCCTGTAGTCTATATCAGTAGGGTCTACTCACTTGACAACCGCTGTTCCCCCGCAGGCCCCATTGGTCCCGCACTCGCTCTTGGTGATGTTAACCCTGGAGTCTCCCGTGGCCGTCGTGGCCCGCGCGTGCAGCGCCTCTCGGTAGTACTTCAGACCTTCGTACAGGATCCCGGCTAGGAAGATGGCCGCCGCTGACCCTAGCAGCTCCAGAACTGTGGTGGTCACCCAGCCGTTGAACAGAATCTCTTGACATACTCCGGCATGGAACTGGAAATAGGAAAAGGTTTTGTGAGGAGAGTGACATTTTTGAAACAAATGACGCTTTGCAATTCGAAGGGTTTTTTTGCTCTGTGGTTGTAGTACAAGCTCACAAATCGAGTGGGGATTCGTATAGGCGTTCCTTTCAATTGGTAATTACTTATATTCAGTTGTAATTTTAACAAATATAAAGCATTTTATTACTTGCATGTCTAGTTATTTCAAGCTAAATACTTAATTGTGAAACCGGATAAATCTAAACATATCATTAAAAAACGCATCAATACAGACTAGAATTTTCCTGTACCTAAGCAGTAATATCCAAGTGTTCCATCGAGGTGATGAGGAAAACCAGAACACCTAATATTATTCGAATGGTGACTACTTGTGAATTCACTTGCTCAGCACCTATTGTTTTGGCAAAATATTTGCGGGTGTCGTGGATTCGGCGAATTTACATAAAATGGTATCGATTTCTCACGCTCTCGACTTTGTCTCCGGGTTAGTAAACTGAATTCTTTGTGAACTGCTTGTGGTGACCAGCTGCACCTAGGTACTTTGGCAACTGCCATTATCTCAGATGCCGCGGGAGGAAAATACGTTCACAATAACCACTAATTAAAGAATACATTCAAGAGCATAGATCAGAGTAATTCAATAAA
Organism: Ennomos erosarius; assembly: GCA_963580505.1. Lineage (NCBI taxonomy): Eukaryota > Metazoa > Arthropoda > Insecta > Lepidoptera > Geometridae > Ennomos > Ennomos erosarius. The sequence continues at coordinate 360,027 of OY756996.1, read as the reverse complement.
TATTTAGGTAGTACTTAAATCTTAAAAACAAGTGTGTCGAAAAAGAATTTAAAATAGGATGGACATTGTGGTGACATTATAAAAATAATAAAAAAATAATACTTATTTAAGGTAACCAATGGTCAAAATCTGGTAGAGTTTTGGTTACCTTAAATATGAGTCAAAAACCCCAGCCTAAGGCAATGTTTTCAGTCTTTACCAATGTACTCTGTGGGCAATGTTTTCCGCTAGGCAACGGAAGCCCGAAGGTATCAATCTGTCAAGTGATTAGAAGGCCTACTGCTGACTGGTTCTAAAACTGTATGCCATAGTAAATTATATACTCTTTGACTGTATTCTAAACAGATATACGCATGCACATTTGAAATTAAACAGACTGACACACAGACACAAATAAATCATGAATGTTTGGACTGCCATCTTACATGCCAAAAGATAACAAGTAGAAACATCGATTATGTAAACTTTCGTTAAATAAGTACCTAACACACAGTACATACAGTCAGTTGACTCCCTCTTATGGTCTGGTAATCAGGATTTAGAAACTTTATCTATACTTACTGTAGTACAAGTATTTAAGGATGATTATTACTTACCTATATCGCAAAAGCAGGATTATGTTTACCTCGTTGATTTTGATAAGGAAAAATAAGGACGCCTAAATTTAATTCTAGTCTGTCCCTTCTATTATAATACGAGCAAAATATAATAATTACTTGGCAAGTTATTTCTAGTCTAAGTTTTATGAAAACGCGTGAGTATTTGTAAATTCTAACATATTTGACCTCCAGACCCAACCACCCACATGTCCTATCATTGATGTGAAACTTCAAATATTGTGCCGTTATCAGAGCTCCTGCAGTTAATACCGCAACCGGCAGTGGTTTCTCTGATAATGCTTTTTCAAACAACGGTGATAGGTACTACTAGTAGGTACATTGTATAAGCAATCATATAATTAGGTAATTGGAACACCCTAATTGTATTGATGCATTGTAACGTATCCTTTACTATCGAATCGTTGATAAAAAAGCAGTACCTATACCTATAGCCTATATTATATATGTACCAATCAATATGCACCTGTATGTAGCGCTCATAGCGAAGCACGACCAGCCGTTCCTAACCGATCGGTGAAGTTAAGCAACGTTCGCTGCGGTCACTACTATGACTACTATCACTACTATCACCACTATGATGGGTGACGGCTACAGCAAAAAGTTGGTATTTACAAATAAGCGCTACCGTGCGTCGGAGGGCACGTTAAGCCGTCGGCCCCGGCTGTTGTCGTAAGACAATAGTCGTTAAGCCAAGTCAGCCTTCGAGCGGCATAAAAATTCATAATAGCACGTAATCCGGCTTACTTTACGTACAAATACGTGCTATACGTGCTATTATGAGTTCTACTTACGTTACCTTCTATAATATTATGGCTTAAAAATTCTGACACCAGGGCTGACCACTTGCCTACACAAGAAAAAGAAGTATATGCACCTACACTAAAATGCAATGTTTAAACGTTACGTGTGACATTGGCTTTTTTTTTTGGTTGGTCTAATGCTGTTGGTCTCTACCGACCTGTACAGCGTCACCGGGCGGGAGGGCAGGCGCTTAAGGCACCCAGCCGACAAAAGTGGGGGGCAACTAGCTCAAGGGCACCCCTGGGGTGCGAGCCTCGGCTTGGGCTGTTGCCGGGATAAGAGGATCGAGAAGGCTACGTCCGCTGGAGGAGTGGACCCTATGGAAAGTCGCGACCATTCTAGCTAACCTACGGGGGGTACGTCGACCTCACCGGTGGGTTCGGTGTCTGAGCCAGAAGGGCTAGACTGGTCCAGTGATCCTAGCGCAGCCGAAACAACGGCTGCTATAGGATTTTCCGGGTCGCTCAGGACGTTTCTTGGGTGACGACGACGCGACGGGGTCAGCAAGTGTGTCATTGGCATTCATTGCTTCATTTGCGCTACTGGTGAATCTATTTCGTCTGGATTCAGTGTTCGTTGATTCTCTATGCAGTTAGCATTAGGTTCAATTTTAAATTAGTATTGCAGCATTTGCAGCTCCTTAATTATCTAATACTGCGAAACGCTTGTTGCGATACTTAGATAAAAGTATATTTGTTAAGTTGCCGATTCATGAATCGCGTTTTTGAAATTTTGTTTCCGGGGACTTACGTAGAGATGATAGGAGCAAAAGGGAAGTAGTTTAATCCTTGGATGAACTAAATGACGATGTTAATAATTAAAATACTACAGCGATTAGTAGTCGTTTGTAACTTACCACCATGGCGTGGCTGTGGCTGCCGCACGGGCCGTGGTCGTGGCCGTCGCCGTGATCGTGGTCGTGATGGTCGTGGTGTAAGTCAGCCATTACTCACTCTGGGGACAAGGGAACAGATGCTATAGATTGTTGCTAACCAGAAAACCAATTATATAATAGTTTCAGTTAATGTTTATGTAGGTACTTATTATTTGATCTAATAATTCACAGTAAGTATGTGAAATATTGCGCACAAGTCGTACAGTTACGTTGACTCAGTGTTTCACACATTGTAATTTGTAGATAGGTAGGTACCTACACCTAATTTCCTCTTATGTCACCATGAAAGAATGATGGAGCAATCAAATACATTACAGGTGTATAGTGTTTAGTGTACCTACCTCTATCTATACCAATATGATTATATGGTGACAGGTGTTCGTACGTACGATGAACGAAATGGTGCACAACGAGTAAAAGAATTATGTCATCGTCTAAATAAATCCAGTAGATCCGACTCAAAGATCCGCGGGACCCATTACTTAATGTTATAAGTACCTATACTTAAATTAAATTATATTTGAGGTATGTATTTCCTTTTTAAATCACTATGCCAGTGAGAGGGAAGGAAAATCAGTGGCAGAAATTGATCAACTTCACGCATAACTATAGGAAATTATAAGGAAAAACACAGATACAGTCCTAGCTAGCGTCAACTTGTGCAAGATTATACTTTCACTCGACGACGGACCACCTTGGTGCAGTTGCACAACTGCTCCGGCTAATGTAGATGAACTGAACTCTACGATAAGAAACAAAGCTTGAAAGGTATTAAAATCAGAAAAGGACGCTAAATCTGTAAGAGAGACAAGTACTTATTAATAGAAAGCAAAGCAAGAAAGAGAGGGGTTTTGTATCAAAGCTAAAGGATAAGATCGGAAGAGTTTTTTGTTTTCTTGTGTTTAATCGAGGTCTGTTACTGTGAGTGCAGCGCTTCGGGCTCGTTAGCCTTTATAAAGTTTCGTCATGTACCTACGCGAAATTGCCAAGTGATAGAAAAGCCCAAGCACATTGCAAAAATTGAAAACCTCATCGGTTTACGGTCTATTGTTCAAACATGGTTGAAACATCTGGGGTTCAAACAAAAGCGGCTGAAGGGCTTCAGCTACAAATGAGGACGTAAGATATGTAGGATTGCATGGTACCTTTTCGCGTTAGTTTCTGTTAGTTTTTCCCATAGATACAGGCTCAAATAGCCGTGACCAAAGCCGCCGATCCGTTGGAGGGCCTTCGTGAACAAAAACAAAGATTGCGCTCACGGCTTGGCGGTTGCTTAACTGTTTGCTTGTGCTTGATCGCCTCTGTTCCATTACTTTGTTCCAAGAAAAATTATCTTTAATGCATTCGACATGGGCTTACATATCGACATCGGCAATCGTAAGACATCGACACTTTATAATTTTGAAATCTAGGACCAAGTTACAGTAAACTTATGTACTTAGTTAGCAAGAGAGAAACAGAATTTGCCCTGTCTATGAATGTCGCATATTAATTTTTCAAAAATGTTAGTTCATTTTGATACAACAGTTTCACTCAAGTGCAGTGATATGTACTGAATGCATTATTATGTATATGTATAGGTATAAGTAGACGTATAGTGGCTTCAAGCAGAACTTTACATAAAATCAGTAATGAAGTGTTTACGCTCTAATAACCGAGGGCACACGCAAGATTACAAACAATATACCTTCTCAAGAAACGAATTCAGATAATAATTATTCAAGTTACCTTAAAAAGGTTGGTAAGTACCTAATTCTTCTTCTACATATGGTCGCTTGACGTGGTAAAAATTAATAGCTGAAAAAGCTTGCATTATGAAACACCATGCTTAGACCATTTAAAAAGGAGGTGGCAAGGCAAGGCGTTCCCCTCTGCCGGTCATATGGCGCTACTTGGTCATCTACAATATCATAAGGTGCGTGTAGGCACTGCGTAACTACGCTAGTTTATATAACGGTGTGCGTGTTTTAAGATGGTGTGCGGCGTGCGCTTACACGCGCGTTTTGAGCGTGTGCTATATATATGCGTATCTACCTCGTCCCCCGTAGAAATTGGCAGAAAATGGTGCTTGCGGATTATAACGTTAACATCCCCATTTATAGATGCTCTAATAACATCATGTATGGTAACCTAGGTAGACTCTCCGAGACATCTACGGTTCCATACATCTCCACATGCCACAAGCAGTTCACCTTGAAATGTGAGCTGCGCCCGCGCAGGTCGCGCCGCTTTTTGTGCATTTAAGTAATTTGGAAGTCTTTCATGGTAGGTTACGGAGATTGAAGAGCTCCGGGAACTGTCGTAAGTACCGTATACTGCAAATAAACACAGGTAGGTAATGGGGAAGTTATGTACTTAACTATGTGCCAAAATAAGTACAGGTAGCTCCACTGCAACCAGGACGAACCTATTACAGAGTAAATGTATGTACCTATGTAGAGCTACGTTGGTTTTACCAGCTAATCCGAGAATAACCGGCAAGTCCTAGTCAGACTCGTGCACGAAGGGTTCCGTACCATTATATAAAAACTAGCAAAAAAATCACGCTTGTTGTATCCCCCTTAAATATTTATTTTATTCTGGTTTTTAGTATTTCTTGTTATAGCGGCAACAGAATTGCATCCGTGAAAATTTCATCTGTCTAACTATTACGGTTCATGAGATGCAGTCTGGAGAAGGACTGACAGACGGACAGCGGAGCCTTATAGTAATAGGGTTCGCTTTTCCCTTTGGGTACGGAACCCTAAAAATGAGTGTAGTGACATCTTACAGGTTTTACTTGCACGTTCTCGGGTTAAAATTATAACTGAATACCTAACCCAGAGCTAGTAATTCGAGTTAAGTTGGTAAACAGAAATATCCAGACATTTTCTCTTGCACGTTCGGAATATTGACAGGGATTAAGCCCGTCACACACGTAGCAATAATATATATTAATATACCGTACTATAATATATATTTTCCTTCATTTAATTGATGGTCGGCCTAGCGTTAACACGTGTTTTGTAATAAAGGGTGATTTCAAAACACAGTAGGTAATTATGAATTCAACAAGAAGTGCATTGTTATTGGATTTAATTGACAGTTCTTCAGATGACCATTCCGATTAATATCACAAACTCCTAATAAGGTGGATATAGTTTTTATGAAAAGTAGTTTATTTATGATTTGTGTAATTTAAATGACTTGTACCTGAGGTAGTCTAAAAGGTGACCAGTCGCCAATCAGATTTTTACGTCGCCGATGCCTAGTCCCGAGTAGACTAAATGGCGGGCGGCCCAGGGGGTCTAGCAAAGATACCAACCACTAACGCTAACACCAAACGCTAACTCCAAAATGTCCTGATATGGCATTTCTGAAATCGCTTACTTTTCCGTAGCGAATGTCATTTCAATACATTTTGGAGTTAGCGTGAGGCGTTAGCGTTAGTGGTTGGTATCTTTGCTAGACCCCCAGGGGGTCTAGTAACGCCAAACGCTAATTCCAAAAATGTATTGAAGTGACATTAGCTGTGGAAAAGTAAGCGATTTCCGAAATGTCATCCTAGTTCATTTTGGAGTTAGCGTTTGGTGTTAGCGTTATTAGTGGTTGGTATCTTTGCTAGACCCGCAGGGAGTCAAAAGCCCGGGGAGCCCGCTGTTGAAATAGCAAAGATCGCTTCCTTAGCATTAACTAAACGCTAGTTTCAAAATGTATGGAAACATACGAAAATTAGTGGTGTATTTCAACCACTAATCCTATGAGTGGAAACTGGACAACCAATGTGTATTTTATTTCATCCTGCTCTGTTCTTTGTAATTGCATTTGACTGTCTCGTTTTGTTACTTCACCCCCTGCCCGTGCAAGTGAGCCGTGTTGGGGAGAAATTATGTGCACGCGCTATTAACGGGCTTTGTAATCTATGTATGGGAATAACATTAGCTGACTTCCAAAATGTCCTTTCCATACATTTGGAGCTAGCGTTTGGCGTTAACGCTAATGGAAAGGGATCTTTCATCTTTGCTACCCTCCAGGGGGTCTAACAAAGACCTCCGAGTAGCTGGATTACAATAGACGCTCTAGACGGGCCCTGGCGGACTAGTAAAGATTCCAAACGCTAACGCTATCGCCAAACACAAATTTTGCTTTTCGGATCATTTGGGATCCCAAAAACTTCAGGCTAACTCCAAAATGCCAGTACAATGACATTTCGGAAATCGCTTAATTTTCCACAGCTAATGTCATTTCAATACATTTTTGGAGATAGCGTTAACGTTTGGTATCTTTGCTAGACCCCCAGGCAAAGCGGCAGGAATGGTAAGAGGGGAGGAGCGTCCGACGAGCGCGTCGGATATGTTGAAACATGGTGTACATTCAAAATATGTATCACTATACCATAAAATATATTAATATACAATAATATAAATATATGCCATAATATATATTACGGTATAGGTTGGTGACATCACAGAAATATATATTGTAGCTGCGTGTGCGGTCCCTCGAGAATTTGTATAGAAAATATATGGCAATATGTCTAGCTATAAATATATCAATATACAGGGTTACAGGAAAAATCGTGCTAGATCCGTTAAGGGCGTGGAGTACCCATCATTTCTGACTTATTTCACTATGAAACACCCTAGCCTAAACCTTAACCCTTTTCGAAATATTCGACTTTTAATTTTTTTTTTTTTTAATATTTTGTGTGTCTTATTATTATTATTATTGCATTTTTACATGTGTAATAAGATGCTTTGGGACGTCAATCAATAAAATAGTACATAATATAATATTTAATAGACTATAGTAGACAAGTGAAAGTTAAGAAATAAAAAAATATTTGAATCTGTATTTTTTTCTAACGGATATCTAAAAATAATATTATAAGTTTAGGCTAGGGTGTTTCATAGTGAAATAAATTAGAAATGGTGGGAACTCCACGCCCTTAGCGGATCTAGCACAATTTTTCCTGTAACCCTGTATATTATAGCTACTTGTGTGACGGGCTTTAAGTTGGTAAACCTCCGGCTCAATGCACAGAGTAAACCAAAATTACACCTGACTTATGTATTTGAAGTTGAAAGGTACAAGGTATACCTATTCTATACTAACTGGAATAAGCTCATAGCATCGTAAATTATACAAAACCAAACTTTAATTTTAAGGCCGTAAAATTGACTATCGTGTTTTGAGAGAAACGTGGTCTGAGGAAGATAGTACGTTGTGTACCCATGGAGTAGTCTGTCTTTTTCTTATGCCTTTTGTAGGGGCTCAGAATGCTAACGCAGCTGAAATTCTTCCACGCGGCGAACGCGCCGCTCTGGCCTCCTCAGTCGTCTCTCCACCAGTACCGCGTCATGTAGTTTATTTATATTAGTTTTTTACCAATATGTATTTTCACCGTTTCAATTATATATTTATTTGTTCCTGAAAATCGTTGTTTCCTTGGAGTCCACCGCACCATGAATAGGAACACGTACGAGTATGAAGACCTTTTACGCCACAGTGGTGACCCCGACGTGACGTGACCAATGTGGCGTAAAGGTCTTGCCTGGCATACTCGGGCGTGTTCCTATCTATGGTGCGGGGGACTCCAAGGAAACGATGATTTTCAGGAACAAATAAATATATAATTGAAACGGTGAAAATACATATTGGTAAAAAACTAATATAAATAAACTACATGACGCGGTACTGGTGGAGAGACGACTGAGGAGGCCAGAGCGGCGCGTTCGCCGCGTGGAAGAATTTCAGCTGCGTTAGCATTCTGAGCCCCTACACCTTTTATCGGAGGTAGTTAACCTGTTTTCATGGGAATACATGTAGGATTAAAAATCTGATAAAGTTTATGAACGGACAATCTAAATGTAAAACAGGTGTGAGAGTTTATGAACGAAGAATGAAAGAGAGAGATGCCAGATGTGAATGGAAGACGTGAGAGTTTTTTTCTGCGGTGTTAATAATTAAAATTAGTTTTGTCGGAAAATATAGAAGACTTTGCTGCCTCAAGCCCCCCATCGTTTCATTTTCACGAGCACCAACCAGATTCTACATGCATAATAAACTCAACCTCGTAAGTTCTCGATGAATGTAAAATAATGAAATTAGGTAAAATTGACTTACCTACTTACTTTTACTAAAACTGAACTAAAAAACAATACAGTAGTTCATCGCACAGAAATCATACTTTCTATGGGATAGCATAATACCGTTACTTCATAAATTAATCAACTAAATTTTATCAGATTTAGTAAAATTAGAAGCTGTAGCATGCAATGTACTAAACTGGGGGCGATCCATGCGGGGGCAACTGGGAATATACCACCTACCGGAGGAAGAGGTAGGCATTACCCCCTTTAGGCCTTTAGCAGTCTATGTATGTAATGTACCTTTGTTGTTTGTATTCATAGCACATGCTGTTTAAGCATCCTACGTGATCCTGATGATTTTAAACTAATTTACAACTCGAGACACAAAAAAAAACGTCTCGATAAACTTATCGTTTCTGTTCGAAGTGCTTGTTCCAGTTAGTATGGAATATAAGTACTATTATAGAACTTCTTGGAGAGGTATCAATAGAACATTTTCGGCCGGTGTCAATTTAAAACTGATAAAACGTACATGCTTGATGTTTGCCACAAACACCCAGTACCCCAAACACCGACCACAAATTACTCAACACATACACTGCATCCACAGGATAGTCAAAAGTGCTAGGTATGGATGGGCAAAAATGGCAGGCGACGAGCGTGTTAGGGCTGCCAACATTTTTTTCGGAGAAATATATAGCATCTTTTTAATATAATAAAAAACAAAAGATAAACAAATATATTATTTATCAAATATTCATTTTTATAAACACTAAACTTCTAATGTCTTTGTTTAAATTAAAAGTATCATAAAATATGCATTAAGTAAAATCAAAAGGACTATTTATTACTATCTGTTTCTTTGTTCTCCGCCATTTTAAATTCATATCGGAATTTCCTTCGTGTGAATATGGCGGGAATAGAAAGCAGGAACGACATTACTTTAAGGGTCTTACTTATAAACGCCGCTTAAAGTTAGTCAGTGTTTTCCCGCGTGACATTTCAAATCAGTCAAAAGTTGACAGAAGGTTTTAAGCAATGGCTAACTTTAAGCGGCGTTTATAAGTAAGGCCCTAAATGAAGAAGGTTATATTGGCATAGCTACTGACCGCTACCTTGTTTTTTTTTAATTGCGAGCTCTCCTGATCGCATTGAAAATATCGTATTATTGCCCCTAATCATAAAAATATTATAAATACGAAGGTTTGCGAGTATTTGTGTTTGTTACCTTTAATCTTCGCAACTACTGAAAAAGTCTCGAGTCTTGATGACATTAAATTTTTGTTTTACTTTGGACTTATCTAACTTTTGACCATGCTCTCACCTGATTGAAAGTGATGATGCGATCGAAGGTGTAGCATGCTAGCTATAGCTTATATTTTATGCTGGATACTGGAACACAAAGGATACTGATTACCTCTTTTATTTAAACCGTAGCGAATAATCTCAATTATTCGCGGGCAGTATTCGAAGAGATATATAGAACCTACTAGTTGCGCACAGCGTTTAGCACACAGCCTTGAAATATAGTGCAGTTCTATATATTAATGTATGGTTGGCAACCCTACGCGCGTAATACTGTCAAACGTTTGAATACATCACAAACAGCTTTGTCGTTCGATAAACGTATTTGTCAAATCCTTAGAACTATGCACAATTCCGACACTGATACCGATCACTGGTGTTTGCCAGTGATACATGTGTGTTTGCAAACAGGCAAACACCAAAATAAAAATACACACACCCATCCTCAAGTTCGTGTTTGCTATTTGATGTTCGCTGTTTGCCAAGTATGTGAAAGCCGCTTAAGGATCAACATGTCAAATTACCCCCGGCTTAAATATATAACGGGATAAGTGGACAATTTTCTAACGTGCAAGATAAAATACAGAAATAATCCGAGTTAGGCATTTATTCAGGTAACACGAGGTTAGAGAGAACGCGCAAGTCGGCCTTAGGTATTAGATGGCTCGTTCTCATTTTTACCATTCTCATCGTCAGTTTCATGTACAATTTTATATTGTGCTTATTTCAAATATTTTTGTACAGTAAATTATAGCGCTTTATATGACGAGTAAATTAATATATAAGTTAATCAAATAGAAAGTCTTGTTTGGGTGATAAATGGTTTTGAAGTTTTAGAGGCCACGAAAGCGACGCATCGGATCACGAAAATGACTCAGTAACTTTACAGCTATCATTTTCTCACGTTTTGCTACTGTTTATAAGGCTAAATGTTCATAAAATAACAACGTAATCTTGTTTTCATAATTAAACTGGCAAACAAATGGTATTAATAACCAAAACTATGTATATTATTATTATTAGTTCGGTCCTGAGTTTGTTCATCCTACGAAATACGAATACTAATCCACTTAACTACATATTATAGGTAATAAGCCTCTGCTGACAAAAAACAGATAGTTATCGTATTAATAGCTTTATTAATTAAGAAGCATCATGAGTATTTAAAAAGTGTATTTATTTATGAGTTGCGTTATTTTTTCAATAGAACAACAACCTTCACTACAATAGAAATAATCTATACTTATATTATAACGATTTATATATAAAAACAAATCTCACTACAAAAGACAATATCTGGCACATCTTTAGGTACTCTTTTGGATTAGAAACTCCTGATTTCGTGATTTTTCCATAAACTTTTAAATATGAGCTTTACGTGTTCGGAGTCGGGCCTACGAGCAAAATAATTAAAGTATGATTGAAATGTTGGCAGGGGGGACCAAATTGTACCTAGTAGGTACCTACCTCCCTACCTAGTACCTATATACGTACTTACGTCAAGAATAGGTAGTGTTGTAATATGACGTGACGTTATTAATAATTTCAGAACCTTTTGGTGATAGTTCCTAATACCTACATACTTTAGGTACATAATATCCGACGGTAAACGTGTGTGGAGAAAAGTGTTCATAGAATGTGAACTTGGGCTATAGGTACCTTTTACCTAGCTACCTACCGGAATCTTCGCAATAGGCTGCTTCTCCCGGAAACCAGAAAAATGGTATGTAACCATAATCTTTTAATCTACTACCTACCAAACGTAGGTACTGTTACTAGCTCTTCCCCTTTATGTACCTATTATTAAACATAATACAATGCTAGTTTCGAAGGAAGGTTCTCCCAACTTGAGAGTTACTAGGCTATCACGGTCCAGATCACCCCTTTTCGCGATAACATGACATACCTACCAATTCGAACTCATCCATTTTTAGGCTATGATTATTAATCACAATGAATGATGAGTGAGTTCGAAATGACCCATCTTTTCTCGATAAAAACACGTTTACATAATTATTCAAAACACTATCTTACATCTGTCATACTACAATAACTAGAATTGTTTCAATGAACTCACACCAGTCGCTACATTTCTAAATAAAAGAATGCATAAAATCAGTTTCATAGACCAAAATCAGTTTCATGACTAAAATGCCACGAAGTTTATGACACGAAACTGACGAAATTATCCCTTTTTTTTGGAAAATTGCTGCAAAGTTAAGTGTATCGATTTAAATCAAATACTACATAGATATCTCTCACATTTTAGGGTTTCGATGAGCTAACTTTGATTTCAATTGCTGAAATACAATGCCCAAAAAATGTAGTGCACGTGTGATCGGTAAACCTGTGAACAAATACAAGCTTACCGATATTATTTTTTTCCGGCACGTTGAGCCACAAGTCTTACGTCTGCGATGCCAGTACACGACTGACGTTCGACCGGACCACACTCAGTGTTTGATTGCTGATGTTTTGTTTAACAGGCAGCCGTTATATCACGCGAATTTAAAGAACCCATATCCGCGTGACCGACGCGTATGTTGTTTTAAATTAAAAATAATGATGAAAAGATATATTTTAGACTATTTAGTGTAAAGTTCATTTAATTACGATAATTTAAGTATATGTTACATACAAATACAGTGAAATTTGGTGAAGTGGTAAGCAAATGTTTTACTGCATCGGAGAGTGTGACACGATGAGAACACGTAAAATTACCCCGTTTTTGACCATTTCGTGTTAATTTAAGGTATTATTTTTGCTTTTATTATGACAAGCTTTATTTCTGTTGTAGCCTAATAGATGTTTCATCATTTAATTCACAAATTTTGTTTGTATCTTAAGCCATTTAGGAAATATAACCTCGTGACCATCAAATTTGAGCATCGATGAGAACTACCCAGATACGTAACTCTGCAAGTAAACTGCAATGCTAATGATATCCGGCGAGTGACGTGCAATGTCAAGGATGCGCATCCTTGACATTGCACGAATCGGACGACACGTAGATCGCATCGGATGACACGAAGCCAACGAAGCCGCGTAGAATCAGTTGTGCCGTGATGCCTATCTGTTATTTGAACTATGTGAAAAATTGCATCATTATTGACAATTACTTTTATTTTATTTATTTACGTATTTACGCAAGTTTTTTAAGGCTTCACCAATTTTAATTCAAATATTTTATATTTTCCAAAATGTAACAAGAGATGTAGGCCTCTAATGAATGGGTAATAGATGCCTTTGCACATGTAAACAAATGTTTTTCACCTAATTTTCACCAGCAACCTCAGCAACATTCAAATCTCGTGATTCGAGTTGACCCGTACGGGAACCTGTTAATATTTCTAGTCAACAGTGCTTTTACATTTCCCATTTAGCGCCCTCAATTTGAAAGCAAAAAACGGTATAACTTTGAAAAATATAATAAGGCCGTCATTGCGACAATAAGGTTGGCTTTTTGATGAATTTATTAGAATTGTTTGGTTTATACCTCGCATCAAGAAACCCATCCTTCTTTATTTTGTACTTATTAATAATATTATCTAGAGGTAAATCGAGTTAGTGACTTTAGTTTAGATGTAGCGATGGTGAGTTGGATGGCGTGTTTATATTGTAAATTTTGTAAGTATAATGTTTTAGCTGTAATTTTTACATGTCTTATTTTTGTCATGTGTGTTAATTATGGTTTCTAGTATTATGTTTTTATTGATTAAATAACTCTTCAATTTTTTAAAAGTCTCTTAATAGTTAATGGTAGCTAACTAAAATTCCGATTCTAAAAATTATATCGCTGATGTAAAGCTACTGGAAGAGTAACGCCAAGCTCAATGGCGGCCAAGCTCAATAGTTTCGTATTATTTTTATGAGATTTTTAACATCAGTAATTAGATAATTTAAACTAGTTAATTGAATTTTTTAATGCCAATAAAGCATTAATACTATATATAGGTATAGGTCCCGCATTGCTATTGCGAAATTGCAAGTTGTTAGAATAACAGTAATTGCGTTTTTACAGTTTCCTTATCGTTGGAAGTTTTTTGTTCCTATTCCGAAGTTGTATTTTTTAAACGCTTTGAGGTTTTCTTTGAATTTGTGTCACCTACAGTGATTACTTGATTAGATTAAGTTATAAATAATTAATAAACATGTTCTACTTTTATGCATAGGCACTTCAATCATTTTGAATAATCATCATCATAATAAAAATCGGTTGGTATATTTCGGTCTTTGTTTTGTTTATGGTATATGTGTATGTACGTGTGTTTCTAGGCTCTGGCAGGTCTTAGATATATGTATTTATCTGGACAGGCAGCTCTTGCTTTGGTCGCACAAAATAAAATAACATTTGGTAGCTCAATGATGCTAGGCACAGATCCTACAAAAACTAGTATCTGCGATGCTAGGTGCCAACGCTACCGATTTTATTGTCATTCTTTTATTATGTATAAAGTATCTAATTAATAAACTTAATTAAGGATAGTGTATAATTTTGTTTACATAATTACAATCACTAAAAAACTATTAAAACGGAAATGAACAAATAATTTCATTAGTTCTATCTGTAGGTATTATATTATCTGGGTATGAAATAAAGGTATGAAGCTTGATGACCATTAGCTACTTAACAAAAACAATCATTCTACATATAATAATAATTAATTATGTAAACTAAGTACATTATTTTAAAATTTAAATACTTTGTGAATATGGTGAAAATACAGATAAGTAACTTGTACTATTTGAATAATAGTTGACAGGAACACGATGTGTGTTCAGCTTATCTATACATACTTATATCTGCTTATCGGTTATTATCCTCGACTCGGTTTGCCGTTTTCTTTGACTTCTTGAAAGGACGATTTTGTCAGAATGTCGTTAATGAAAGAATGAATTAAAATTTAGTAAAATGCCAAAGGAAATGAAAGGAAAATCGGTTTAACTAAGTACCTATTCTCATTATACTTGTAATACGGTACGGCCCCTCTACTTCGTCCCACTGGGCCATTTGGAATTTAAGCATACTAATCTATAGTTGATACGTTACGTAACCACAGCATTGGGAAGTTGCTTAGTAGGTAATCTTGCCTACTTTACCAACTTCGGGCCTACCTATCGAGACGCGACGAGCGCGGTCATCTGCATGCTATTGTGTAACTTGTGTTTATTTTAGTCGGCGGCTGCTGTGACCGATTGACCGGTTTATTTATAACTTCATTGGTGTTATTTATAGGTTGTATTTTTGTCCACTTTGTGCTTCATTTGGGTAGACGGGAAATAAGCTAAGATCAATAATAAGCACACAGCTGTAGGTAGCTACTTCTTTTGGTGTCCCTACTTGACTTACATTATATTGTGGCAGTTGGCGAATAAAAGAAAATATAACGGTCGTAAATAAGAACCGTTCAGTCAATGTCGTTTATTTATTTAATTAATTAACACGGTCATTGCTTTAGTATCATTCTGTAACAGCCATCATGTCCATGAACTTGTGTGAATCAATTTCACGCTTTAGGTACCTATTTACTTACATTATAAGGTATTTAATCCTACTTACGAAAAATCTTCGCTAAGTGTTTTACTGCTTGAAATAAGTTGACACAGTTATAATTAAGTACCTAAGTATTTGTGTGCAATTTATTTTCTTTTAATTAGTCTCAACTGCCAACACTGTAGTAACTTACCTAATTATAATAAAATTTGAAACCACACAATAGCTGCACATTTACTGCATTTACTGTTGTTTAAATTAATTAATTTTCACCTTTTTAAAGTAGGTACCTACCCATTTTAACCGCTTAAATAGTTAACAATGGTTTCCACAATCATTGGGATATTTTCATTGATGTTTCTTCCTTTATTTTATAAACTGTGGGTTAGATTGATTGATAACTAAATTATTAACAAATTCCTTTTTGATTCGGCCCAGTTTGACACGTTATTGACAAAAAGCCCGCAGCAATCGAGGTGACCGGTGAGAGCTGGGGTTTCACAAGGTAGCCTTCATGAGGTGCGGTGACCAGCTACCACTTTCCAACAGTTGAGACAGGGTCGTCGAGGGCTCTTGGGAAACTCGGTTTTTACAAAGTAGAGGTTTCCCATAGTTTTACCTGCTTATATAAATACACTACTACAGTATGTACTACCAAAAGTAAGGTAGTGGTACCTAGGGAAGAATATGATACCTAGTAGGTGTACGGAAGTAACCATTATCAATGTTTTGATCGCACAAAGAACTTTTATTTCACAAAATATTTGAGTTTGAATTATTTATGAGTTTATAGGAAATAAGAAAACTCTACCATTAATACCCAAGTTAAAACGTAAAGATTACACAATGATCCGATCGTCGAATCGAAATCGGTCAAACAATCTTGTTTGACATTTGATAAACGATTTGATAAAATAACAAGAGATTATCGTCATCATCATCATGCGGCTAGTTTCTTTTGATTACTTCAAGGAGTGGTATTATAATTGGCTTACTTTTGAGCCGTTAAAAATTAATACGATAGTACAGCTGGCCCGCCCTAACTACACGGTTTACGTCGTAAGAGAGAGAAAAGAATGAATAGAATGGTGACAAAATGGGTCCCAGCTCTGTCTTGACGGCTGACGTTAAACTTCGACTGGATTGTTTATAGTGCCGAAATCGCAACAAATGTCCACATTTCCACAATATTTGCAGACGGCATCCTGCCACCGTCGGCGTCGTTAGCAACGTTAGACGGTGTTAGTAAATGCCACCTACCCGCACCGCAACCGTCCGGATGTTTGCTACGACGCGCCAGGGTTCCATAATAAGTAATAATATTGGCATTACTTGACATTACTTGAAAAAATTTCTAAATAAAAGTTTGTTTTTTTGTGTGTTTGGTCGACTGCTGAGTAGGCGATGGCTGCGTCTTATGTTTTGTTAATTTTGTCTGTCTGTACGCATCTCTGCGTATGATCATTCATTTAAAATATACTTACCACAGAATGAAGTTTTAAGTTGGCTCGGCGGACTTGACCAAGTCTTCCGGTCGGACGACTGAGGACTTGGTCAAGTCACATTATAACAAAAAAATTTATAATCAAAATTTGTGACAAACGGATGAGTTTGTAAGATCACGTGTCTGTATCACGAAAAACAAAAATTCTGACGGTGGATGCCATTTTTACTTCCACATGTACTTACCTAAAATTATACTTGAATGTGGGATTGTTTTATTCTTCAATGAGGTCCAAGATGCCAATTATTGGACAATTGCTCCTTTCCTGAGCAGTGTGGTGCATCTTCCAACGACTATTTTTTTGTATTTACCCAAAGGTTTGGCTTGCCAAACATCCACACTCAATAAAGTTAGATGGCACATTACCTATGTTGACGTGCATGGGGTGGTATGGTGCAACGTGGTGTAGATACCTAAACCTATCTCTCTTCTTTCTATTTTTCTCTCTCGTTGAAATTGTTGTAAATCTGTGGTTAATTTAGTTCGCTACTTCCACTAAAATCTTTCAGCCCAGAGGACTAGATGCAATAGAGTTCACTATTATCTGATATGTGAAAACATTGTGTAAAACAGCTTCAAATATAAACTAATTGTTCTGTACAAAAGTAAAAAAAGATTAAATAAATGTATTGTTTAAAATAAAATGACAAAACGGCGAGGTGACTAATGACGAAGTATTATAAAAACAAAGACTGATGCACCGAATGCATTTATCGCTATGTAGTTGCTGATAGTAGCACCACACCCGATTGCATCGCTTGTGTTGAAAGCGTTTTAAGAGTCCGGGGAGATATTATTACTGCAATTTAACATTTGGCTAGGTACAGTGGCTACCTAGGCCGTCTAGTCTGTACCTAGCTCTGCATGTACGTTCTAGAACAATGCAACACAATCATCCGAACACAAAAGGACACAAGTCGCGTCATCCCAATTGTTGATTTAATTTCGGATGTCTCTGTCTCTTTTTGTCTACTGCACAGCGAGCGTTTTGCGCTGACTTTAGAGCCGCCATTGAGCTATAACAAACAAATGGTAATAATAAAATACCTCTCGCTTCGATATTTCAAAACCCTGTGTGTTGTACCTATAATCATAATAAGCGTAATAATTGGCTTTATACTTGCTTCATGTTCATGATAGATAAATGATAGCATAGATGAATAAATAATGATTGAAAAATTTTATATTCGTTTTATCATCATCGATAGGCTTAATATTTGACCACGGTCTCACCTGATGGTAAGTGACGAGGCAATCGACGATGGAGCATGCTTGCCTAGAAGATACCGGTTCACTCTAGTCTTAAAAACTCCCAGATTATATTTGTCAGGAAACAGTAATGGTAACATATTATTCGTAGATAAGGTCTTCCATTCCTTCGCTGTCCACTAAATACTTAATACTTACTACTAATACTAAAATACTTTCTCTAAATCGATATGGTTAACAAAGCGTGTAATATTAGATTATAATCGAGATCAAAAAGCAAATAGGTTCAGTTCAAAATTCAGTAAAAAAATAAGTAAGTATGAAGTTCACTTCAATTTGTATTTTGATGTCTAAGGTTTCCTGAATAATACTAAGTACCTAAAGAACTAGATTACCTTTTCATCTGCCTACAGTCTAGGAAACTACAAAATATTTACAGGTATAAGGAAATCTGACGCGAAACCTGTCCCTTCGACCGGTCTCGACTCTCGATCCCACAGCGATCGTGACTGGCGACTCGCTCTAGCTTGCTAGTCAAGTTGCTAACAAGTGAATAAACGATTGCTAGAAATACTAGATTGTACTGTGTACTTAGTTCTGGTTGGAAAAGTGTGCTAGGTGAGCTTTAGGGCACTGCCATGGTGTTGTCACGGTCTCTCACGAGAAAAAGTGTCGAGAGAATTTTGTCGCGGTGCGCATGCTCGCCCGGCTGGTTGGAAAGTGTTAGATAGGTAGTCGTTAGCATATTTGCATTTTTTTAGTCCTAGACATTCGAGTTCAATGTACCTATCACAAGCCCTATAGTTTTTATTTTATTTATTAAAATAAAGGTTCCGTTGCGTACGTTATCAATCACATTAAAAAAATTTGAGTGCTCTAGATTTTCAAAATTAAAATAAAGCAAAAACTGTAAATTAGATATTATGAAATATTACGAGCAAATGAGATATGATCTCAAGTGAATAGTATCGTGTGAAAGATTGGGTGCGATAAACTAAATTTAGAGTTTAGTGGGTAGGTCCGTACTTATGTCTGTATGCATCATTCTGAGATAACAAATAGATCGCTAGTGATAGCAATCTGTGTACCAAGTATGATGCAAATTCGCTTAGTCGTTTTGGCGTGAAAGCTAGTTGAGCACGGAATAGATATTAGTTACTGCGTACTATTAGGTTAGATTGGGACAAACCTGCGCTGTATTATAGGTCGCGCAATCTTTGTAATTGAAGGCTCGCTGCTCAGATGCCATATTTAATTATTTAGAGAGAAAGAAAGATGCCTGAATTCTCTACTTACACTGGAATTCATAGTCAATGTGGGGGGGGGGGGGGGGGCTCCTCTAGGGGATGATTCAGGCGCTACGTGGCGAAGTCTAGTTTTATGCATTTCATAAATAAAATTAAATAGCCCCCAATCTGACAATTCTGACAATGTCAAAGGCAGGATGCTATGAAAGTGAAAGAAGAATGATTCAACATTCAACCTATAAGTAATAGTTGAATGATAGATTTTGGGGCTTTGTTCACCCCTTGACTATGAATACCACGGTTAGTTACTCTCCTAGGCTGCCATAGGTCTTTTAATATTGTAGGGTACGCGATCACGCCAGTTTGTTCTAGCCTATACAAACGAATCAAAATATACACAACTCACAAGGATTCGCTTATCAAAAGATATCGTACATCAAATACAATCAAGACATTATTATTATAGTAGAGTAGTGTTGAAGTGGAGTCTCGTCCGACACAGGAAAGTGGTCGAGGGGCCCATTTGGAGTAATTTAAAACAATGATCTCTATTGGAGGATTGGCCGCAATCATCTCATCGTCAGATTTGCGATCCACAGATAATGTATCCTGGGAATCTATACTAGCATACACTCATGTATGTACCTATGCTTGTATAGAGTCCAGTGTTATGAGGAAAAGTGGATTAGTGACATCATGCACCGGTTTACCTATCTATAAAAACAGTAATTGATCAATATTCTGTAACATTACTTTACTTACTTTATTTTTAACTTTAATAAGAAAATATGTTTTACTAGGTGGTAGGACTTTTCTACAAAATTCGTTTAGGTAGGCCACCGCTTTGCCAGTTATTCTGCCGCTAAGCAGTAGGTAGTGTGCAAGCACTACTGTATTCCGGTTTGAAGGGCATTGTACTGGGCAAATGAGACTTTACGACCTGACTCACCACAGTCTAGTAATCTCATTACTAGGCTGTGTGATGTCTCAGGATGACGTGCGCAGTGCAATGTTGTACGAAATTTTATTATTTTGAAGTTCCGAGTGACACTGGAACTTTTATGGGCGGTCGTGTCACTTAACATCAGGTGAACAGCCAGGTCGACACGTCATTCATTCTCTTAAAAAATGTTCACGAGCAGGCTTTTACTGTGAGTATTTATAAACAATGAGCAAAATTACATTTTACGTGGAGTCACTTGACTGAGGCAAACGTCCTCCAAATTTCCTCGACGTGCTCTCAGGATTCTGGCTTCTAGAGTCAATCATCTACGCTCATGATTGATGAGTCATATAATGTTTGACTGGCTCGATGTCAAAAATTAGCAACTTATTTTATATTAACTTTGCATTCATCTGCATTTTTCTAATTTTTTTTGTATAATGTCTAATAGGCAAAAAGTGATTACCTACTTATATAATATATTCCTACCAAATCGAAAACCTTTATTATGGATGAAATATTTTATAAAGAAAATAATGAGCTACCTTTTTGTCACATATCCCTTCCCTATTCCCTATTCCCTATTCCCTACATATAATAAATGTGTAATTCTGGCGCGCTACGGAACACACACATAATGATGTCAAATCTAATTTATCCCATAGGTTCTATTGTTCAAAAAATATCGTAACCGCGATGCAGGACTACAAGACTTTTAGCCCTTCTCCATACATTTTCTAATTTATCATATCTAACGCCATCTAGGGACAATAATTTGTAGCTGTTTGTTTGTTTGTTTGTTTGTTATTGAACAAAACCCTAGATACTGAACTGATTTTCATGCGGGTTGTACTAATATGCTTAGAAATAACCGGCGCACAACATAGGATATATTAAAATACAAATATCATTAAAAAAAATTGGTCAAAATTATTAAAATATCATTACGAAACCGGACGGAATTTTATACAACATGGCCGCTTCATGTTGAATTTTTTTGCCTACTGACGGTTAGTTTATGTCACAGTAATTTTTTTATGTTGTATTATGGCTCCACACATAGTGTATTTAGTTTTTCGTCGTGTTGTTATTGAATATTTCACATGTTTCACGTAAAGTCCATCTGGAGACACAGATTAAAGAAAAAAAAACGTGTGTAAGGCCTTGAACAAAGAGTAATAGGAGTTAATTTCGGTAGTAAATATGCATTAAATAGTGGAATGAAATTTTACAATTTATTAGAATTCTTTAACAATTATTAGTTTTTCTATTTAAGCCCTTGCAGGTTGTTTGAGGTTTTTGGAGTAAAATAGGTATACCATCAAATAATATGTAAGTAGTATGAATCGATTGCATTCAAGATATAAACATGTTACTTATACTTAAGTGCCCGCAGATTAGAGAAATAAACGGCCAAGTGCGAGTTGGGCTCGCGCACGAAGGGTTCCGTATCATTATCTATAAAAACTAGCAAAAAAACGTTTGTTGTATGAGAAAGGAAAAATACTAAAATACAGAATAAAATAAGTATTTAAGGGGTTACTTATTTTATTCTGTATTTTTTGTAATAGCGGCAACAAAAATCTATTTATCATCTGTGAAGATTTCAGCTGTCTTTCTATCACGGTTCATGAGATACAGCCTGATGGTGACAGACGGACAGACGGACAGCGGAGCCTTAGCAATAGGGTTCCGTACCCAAAACGGACTGACGACGTCTGTCAGGCTGTCTGTCCTTCTGTCCGTCTGTCACCAGGCTGTATTTCATGAACCGTGATAGTTAGAGCTTTACCCTTGGGAGTATAATCTTGACCCTTGCTACGCATTGCTAAACCAATTTTTGGCATTACATGACGTTTATGTTTGGCTAACAGGTCTGAGGGCCAATGCATACTACCATAGGCTAATGCAGTGGACCAATGATACTCTTACGTTACGTAATAAATTATATACTCTTTGAATGATACAGAAGTATAATAATACTCTTTGGAATGATACGAAGTAGATTTTTTTCTCTAATCTGTGTACGAAACATATTATGTAAAATGCCCTGGGGGTCTAGCAAAGATCACAATCACTAACGCTAACGCCTCACGCTAACTCCAAAAATGTATCGAAATGACATTCGCTACGGAAAAGTTAGCGATTTCCGAAACGTCATTTCAGTACATTTTGGAGTTAGCGTTTGGCGTTAGTGTTAGCGGTTGGTATCTTTGCTAGACCCCCAGACTTTGCCTTATTGTAAAAATGTTTTGAAAGCCTAGATTTTAATATAATATAGGTTTTAATTAATCATGAGTTCGATGATACTTATCGAAATATCATCGAAAATTTTTCTATAGTTAAGTAGCCATGAGTGGAGATTTCATCAAAATTGGTCCAGGAATATCAAGGATAATAATTAGCGTACCTACGCTGTTTTGGAAAATATTATAATTAATTATTTCATCCATGATTAAGACATGTCATTTTTACTTCGTGGAAGTGATTATACGAGCAGAAAACTCAGTGTGGCTGATAGAAAATCAGTTTTTAAAAATAAAGCCATAGCCAAACCGAAACCTGAAAAGTAATGTAGTCCACGCACGGCAACGCCGCGGGCAGTAGCTAGTATACAATAAAATTAAACACTAATTTATACACTAATAAGTCAGACTTTGTATTAGGTAGGTAATTATTCATCTATCCACATGCCAGCTATTGCAAGTAATTATATTATTTAATGTTTTGTATGACTAAATACATTTAATAAAGTTATTGGTGGTGATATCATGCACATTGTTGTCAATGACAATTATACTTATACATAACTAAGTACTCAAACTACAACAATAAAGGTAAATTACAATAAAAGAGAGTAATTTAGAGCCATTCATTAATTTTAATTGTCAAGATACAGTAATATGAACTAACCAAATATACAATGTGTATAATGCTGGTGCATGATGTTGCATTACGTAAGCAGTGATAGTTGCAGTTAATGCTGTTACACAGATAGCTGATGCTAATAGCTTTGCGTAGGTTTGTAGTTAACGAACATTATACGGGTAACGTTTGGTATAAGTACGCAGCTAGGATACTTTTTTGTGTATAATTTTTGGGAGCTTTAGTCATAGTTTAGTCGTTTATGTCAGGTCAGCTTCAATGAATAGGTGACTTTATAGCTGTTTTTGGGTTGGTGCAGCATGATTTCCGTTTAGTCACCGTGGTACTACCGGTGGTATGGTACTATTTATTATATTACAATCTGTGCTTTTTACTAACCGTGGTACTCCATCTTCTTCGTCATGAAACATGTCCTAGGGGTCTAGCAAAGATTGCTTCTATTAGCGTTAGCAAAAGATAACTCAAAATGTATGGGAATGACATTACCTACCTGTGGACAACGTTTCTGCAATGTCATACCTAATGCTATACCTATACATTTTGAGTTACCGTTTAGCTTTAACGCTATTGGAAAACAATAATTTGTTAGACCCCCTGGTTGTCATAGTACCTAACCAAGACAAACAGCACGTGAGAACCACAAACTATAATGTTCCACTATCCTTATGATTTGTTGAATAAAGTCATTTTCACTTAAATAAATAAAATGTTTATTTATAGCAATTTTTAGTGATATAGCTTTTGTTATAACAGACAAATAGCACGGGAGAACCACAGACCTAGAATATATTAGTTAAGAATATTATCCATGCGCTTGTTTAATAACAGCTACATTTTACTTACGTAGGCACCTAGCTGCTAGCTGTTAAATATCGAGTTGTTCAAGTATCCAGCCAGTAGTACTATGGCTGATGTTAATGAACCGCATTACGTCTCGGTTTCGCGGTATTCATGAGCACCCTAAGGTCACGCGCGTTACGTTATGTTACGTTTCGTTGCGTGATTATCGCAGGTGGTTATGATCTTGTAAGCACGTTCACTTGCTTGCAAGTACCGATTTATTCATTAATTCAATGTTGTTTATGCATTGTTTCAGAAGAATAGGTACCTACTATGTCAGTTATTAGTTACGCTAAATAAAAACCGTATTTAACATTGTCGGAATAAAATAACGATAAAGTTATGTAGTAAATAGGTACGTGCGTACTTGAGTAGGTACTTGGTTTAGTAATTTTGTTGGGCAAAATTACTTAGTAGATAAGTGAGTATTTATTATGTAGTCGTTAGGTTTCTGTTTTAGCTATATCCAAAGGGTAAAACGGACCCTATTAGCCTATTATTGATTATTAATAAATCTCTACATATTATTATTCAGATTTGTTATTAGATTACTTATGTAGTTAATTTACAACAATTCAGTAGGTTCTTCAACAAAAAAAAAACTATCAACAAAAAGTACGGTTTTTTGGAAAAAATGGCAATTAGGTTAACCCACCCATTGGGTAGGTACCTACCTACATAATATTATACTTTATTACCTACTTAATACTTACTTAAATGTTTGAAAAATTGGGAATACAAAATTGGCAAATTAGGTTCTATACATAGCACTCATAGTAAAAAACTCAAAACTGGTTTCGAAACACATTCAACAATAATAAACACCAAGCAATTTACATTCACTAAAATAATAACAAGGACGACTCCGACGAAACCGCTTCTAAATACGAACACAATATAAATATGCTCAATTAACTTACCAAAAATTTAAGTAGTTTAAATAAAAATAATATAACACAGGTTGCAGGAGAGATTCGTTTGTTTTTAAATTGTCAAGGTCAGATTTTGAATATGAAATGCACTCGCGGCGTCTGACAATCAGCGTATGTGACAGCTGTCAAAGTCTTAGCGGGAACGTGCTCACGCGTCGATCGGCGCGCGGTCTGTGAGCGCGGGACCGACCGCGGCAATCTCGCCAGTGAATAGAGTATTGCGCGAGTGATTACAATACAACATTTAAAGGTTTGTTTACACGGTGTGATTTTGTATGGACATTAATTTTTAACGCGAAACTGCAATACGAGATTATTTAAAAATAATCTGACCCTACTACTACTATATCTACCCCCTACCCTACCCTTTATAGGTGGACCGACGATCTGGTGACAACCGCGGGGAGCCGATGGATGCAGGAGGCGAGCAGCCGCTGGAGGTGGCGCTCTCTGGGGGAGCCCTATATTCAACAGTGGACGTCTTCAGGCTGTTGACATGATGATGAGTATGATTTGGTGATGCTTAATCAAAATGCATTTTGATCGCAATAACTAAGAGGTTATATTTTTAATGTGCTAAAATAACACTCTCAAAATCAAAAACACATTGACCAAGTTTCTTTTCAGTTTTCACGTTTCACTTTAGTGTTTGGTGGTTATTCATTTATTGTATTTGTATCATAACGTAAAAATAGGTAGGTTGCAATGTAAACCGAGCAGTGAGCACCATTCAATCCACAAACATCACGCATGCGTGATGCGAGCACTCGCGTCATTTGATGCGCCAGATTGACATCTCACAAAACAGCGCAGCGGCGCGCACAGCACGGCCTGCATGCGAACCATTGCCGACACGGAAGTAGCGCGTGTGGCGCAACCATTAATTCTCAATTGATGGCATTTGTTTGAATTGGTGGATTCCTTGTTATGCAATCTTTATAGACCTAGGTTACTTCTCAAAAAATTTAAAATGTATAAGTAATGTCACAAACATTAAATCATAGTCCATGGAGGTAACACCTATGGTATAGTCAGTAGTAGTTATTAATTGATAATTAATAAGAGTTTTTACGATCCGTTTTACCTCTGTATAGTAGGCTTAGATTCTGATAAGACATTTTCAATTTAATTTTAGAGTCAATCAAAAATAAATTAATTTTTGTGTTGTTATTAGTTATTCTGTGCTAGAACGTCATTTCTGTTAAGTATAGAATAGGCATGAAAAAAAATATAAGTCTGTTGTAAATTGTATGGGGACCGTCACGTCATTCATTCCCATAAAAACAATGCTCTGGTGCAATGGCCAACAAAGTGTAAACAACAAAAGAACACCTACTCTACCATAGCCACTAATCACATACCGTCTTAGCACAAAAGATTTAGACGCGCTTTAAACACTTGTTGAACAGTTGTTTCATGAATTCCATACCACAAATCCGCACCTAGCACTCGTTTAAGATAGACGGGCGTTAAACACGTGCTAAAATTTAAACATACTCAACCCTTAGTTTAAGAGGTGTTTAACTGTCGCTGTCACCATAACACACACAGTCAAACTTCACGCTAATAACGTTCCGCTTTTTCTATGGTCACAGCTATGACGCTAACATGTATTGGATTTACAAAATGAGTTCTGCGCGGAATGAAACGTTTCGTATAATGTCATCTTATTTAAAAAATGTGGATCGAGTTAGACAGTGTTTAAGTAAACACGGTATAAACATGGTTTTGTAGTGACAAAAATAAAACATCCATTTAAGGAGCATTTAACTTTTAGACGCTGTCTAACTAAACATCAGCATGTATCTAAGCGATGTTTAAAATTATTTTTGTGGTAAGACGGTTAGACTCTAGTGGCTCTATGCCTCTATGTCATAGAGGTACTCAACCATAACATGAAGATGGAGACTACAACTATAGCACAGCGAGCCATCTAGATATCTGAACTTAGTGGGTAGGTACCTATTATCTTGTTAGTAACAGCACAGCGCTCGAGTTGTTCCGTCATTTGGACAAACGCGATGCCCTGGATAAGGCTCTTGTCAGCTCTATTACACAGCCTAGAAACGTTACAATAGCTTTATTGCCTCTCCTAATATGAAAAGAACCGTTATAATGTCTAGCAATCACTTTTATGAATGTTTTTGTTGACGAGTAATGTTTTATCTCTATTTAAATAGTTATGTATTTATCTATCTCTGCAAATAACAAGTAGGTACGTAAAATCATAAATTAATGTTGTAAAGGCGGCCTTGGTTTTAATAAAGCGACCTTTTAAGTAGGTTACACAGTGATAGACGATCTGTAAGCTACTGCTGTATAGGTACTTATAAATCTACCATAGGTAAAGATGAGACATGCACCAAAATAAAACCAACATTTTCCTGAAAGAGAGCAAAATATCACACACACACATCTACACATAGCCACACTCACATAGCTAATCTAATAAATAAGTGATAGGAAGAAAGGTAGATTTAATGAGGTAAGAGATACTTCAGCCTCAGATAATATAATGTGTTCTAATCAAATACCTACGTGATGTAGCTCGATAAGAGCAGGATATAAATATATAGATAGGTACTAGGTAGGTAGGTAGGTAGGTTCCTATAATATAAGTGAACCCTCGAACTTCATGCTATAGGTAGGTACTATGTTCCTAGGTACTTCATTACCTATGTTGTTCCAATTCCCGTTTGGATATACTTAGCAATTTTTTTTATGCTATAGGTAGCAAACAAGCATACGGCCCTCCTGATAGGAAGAGGTCACCGTAGCCTATAAACATCTGTAACACTAGACGTGCCACTGATGCGTTGCTTACCCTGTGATAATACTCTTTTGACCCTCCTTTTAAATTGCTGCATGTCGTAGCTCTGGGGAAAGACCGCTGGTGGAAGCTCATTCCACATCTTACAGGCTCCACAATTAGCAATTTGTGCATCGACTATATCAACACGAATGAATATTATCGTTTGCCGGTACATGGGCATATCTTTTAAACAACTTTTAGTTCATGGTAGGTATGGAAAATTATCGATATTTATCAATGATAGTTTATTCATTATTATTGGCTCTACGGCAAAACTAAATTACCCGTGAACCCACCTCCAGTCATCAAGTCCAGCCGGTACCTACATAAATAATAAAGCATTGTCCACAAGACCTAAACCAACGGGCACCAAATAAAGAAATAACCGGCTAAGTCACACTCGCGCGCGAACGGTTAGTGAGCATATGCTGACCTTTAACTTGGATACGTCGAATTACGAAACACTAGTGCGGAAATAATATACCTATACGACTTAAATCTGAAGTTTATCAAAAATACACACATCGCTCGTAGAACTGACAACCGATGGGGGAAGAAAGGTTCTCGAGTGGCGACCACGAACTGGAAGACGCAGCGTAGGCCGTCCCCCCACTAGGTGGACCGACGACCTGGTGAAAGCCGCGGGGAGCCGATGGATGCAGGAGGCGAGCAGCCGCTCTGAGTGGCGCTCCCGGGGAGAGGCCTATGTTCAGCAGTGGACGTCTTCAGGTTGTTAATGATGATGATGATGATGATCAAAAATACAAGAGGGCATAAAATATACGGGGGTGTTTTTTATTGACTTTTTTGCTACACCTAAAAAAAATTGAGAGGCTTCTCTACTATAATGTTTTACTCAGCTATTACTATAACAACTTACCGAACTGTAGTATCAATAACGAGTAGGTAGGATATAGCCCGCTAATCCGTCCGTCCGCAAGCGCAGTTCACGACTGTCCTAAGCGACAACTAGAAGGACTTTAAGCAGGGCTCCGGTATCTAAGTTAATTGTCCGTGAACGAATTAAGATTATTAGTGACACAATATGTACCTAGCAAGTAGGGTAGACTTGACATTTTGACTTTTATTACGAGGCGAAAAACTCTACACTTTTTTACGTTGACAACAACACGTTGAATCGTCTTCTGGTGCGATAGTGATCATCTTTTACTAATATTTGATGATACATTGTCTAGAAAGCAAGCATCTTTGTAGATGAGAAGTTAAAAATGTTATGACGGTTTAGGCAATTATTCGTGTTTTGTCGCTTATTGAAAAATAGCGGTTTGTCCCCACGACATTTGAAATTTTCACAGTCAATAAATAATGCCTAATTAGATTTTTAAAATAAATAACTCAATTAACCACAACCTCAGTTTTGTTGTAAGTAGGTTTTCTTATTTTTTTTTACTTTTAAATATAAATAAACATGAGTGGACTTTTCACACAGCGCCATCTAACCCCAAACTAAGCATAGCTTGTACTAGGGAACCAGACAACGGATATAATACTTAGATACTTTTTGTTTTGTAAATAAATACATAGAATACAATATAACACCCAGACACAGACCAAAGGTCTACGTTCATCACACAAATGTTTGTCCTGGGTAGAAATCGAACCCACAGCCCTCAGTTCAGAAGGCAGGGTTACTACCAACTGAGCTATCGGGACCGTCAAATATGCCTATGGCCTATAGCGTTCAAAGTGCCTTTTTATGGGGGAGGCCTATGTTCAGCACTTCAGCAGTGGACGTCTTCAGGCTGTTGCTATACCTACAAGCAAAAAAGTTACGTATTTTTTTAACACGAGTATAATTAGCTATCATTGATATTGTTTATATCGTTTAATTTGGTTATTGCTCCGCATTGGTTGTACTATTGCATTAAAAGATTTTAGTTATGCAAGACACGTCAACGCTAGACCACGCAAAATATAAATTCGTGTGATGAATCTTTAAGTAGGTACCTATTATGTATCTTACATAGCCTTATCGCTATTTTAGTAAAAACCCAATACAAATTAACAATTTGAAAACTCAGCTTAAATATAAGCAGTTACTTAGCCTTCAACATGCTTCAAATAAAACAAAACAGAGCGATGATTAGGATGCGGTGCACGTCATCAAATGTTGCATCATAAGCGCACGTAAAATGCTAAAGTGGTTTTGATAATGGTCTAATAATTATCATTAGGTAAAAACATAAACCACACACGTGCACACATGCTAGGATTCACCCAATTAAGGTTTTTGGATTATCTATTTTTTAAAGAGGTACCATCGGGTGAGACCGTGAACACAACCGAAGCCAGGCAGGCATTATGAAATAATTAAGAAATTGAGTTGAATGCTACCGACCTTCCTATATAGCCCCAAGAGCGAGGCCGGCTCAGCGGTAGCCGCTGCGACTTTCAAGCCATCTCATAATGGTTCAAATTTAGATTTTTGTTAAGTACAGAGTAGGTGATTGCGAGTATCGTGGATGAATGCACAATTGCACATCTCTTATCGCACCCATCTAATATTAATACAATTTGTGTACCATTTTGAGGTAGAGTTTGGCTAATGAAACTAGAGACTGAAATAGTTTAAATTTAAAGTATCAGCATGGCAGCCCAAAGCAAGAAGAATACTTGGAACAACTCACTTTGATACTTTAACAAATTTTATCTTTTACCGTCTTGCAAAAATGTTTTCAAGTTTTCTTCTTAGTTTGGGGCTGCCATGCCAGATTCTAGCTACTAAAATATATAACTAAACTAAAGTAGGTACCTAATGAATATCGCAGTGGGTTGTAAAGTTAAATCTGCATGAATATATTATGTTCCCTGTTTTAGATCTTAGCCCGAAAAGTATCGGCACAAATACACACATAGACACACCTTCACATCATCAGCCCGAACACGTCTACTGCGAACATAGGCCTCCCCTATAGAACGATACTTTGATAATGTCATAGGTCCAAAAAAAAAACCACGATTGGGAGGCGACTTGGTGTTGCCTGTCGATGGATTCATGAATGGAACCGGTAACAGTAGGTTAGTCTTCTTGTCCATGATTTGTGGTTCTTCACACTGGCTTTGATGTGAGGCGGTTTGAACTGAGTTTAACAAGACCTCTCTGTCGACACCCGTATTATTTTATATTTACCTAATATAAATAACAAATTGTTTGATTTACAATATCTCCGTTATTCTGATCAACTCACTATAATTTATGATTTTCTGCGTAGGTACCTATCTATATTGAAACCGTCCAGCAACTAACCTCTGGGTACTTGCTCAAGATTGAAACAGTATATTCTTTGTCGTCGCGGAATCACATACCTACGCATTTCCAACCAATAAATAATATATTTATGTAGCAATAAACGAGTTTGTTGTATATTATGAGGCAATTAATTGACTTGCATCTTGAACTAAACTTCGCGTTATAATTTACTTCATAAAGATAGAGCTACAAAACTAAAAACTGTTATGAAACATCCCATTCTGTGCACTACCCTACCTTAAAAACTGTAAAACCGATTCCAAGTAATCTTCGCATAGCTAACAAACGAATTGTAGGTAATCCTTTGTTATTGTTACCGAACCGCTGATAGCCACGAGGAGCACAAGCGAAGGAGTTACTAGGTAGACGTATGAAGTGCCGCATGCCGGTCGATTGTCGTCCGCCGCCGCCGGCTGGCAACAAGACACCGCGGCCGTTGCTCGGACTCTGTGCTATCGTTGATAATTGATAATAAAGTTGTAGTACCATGCTGGTGCCGTGTGCAATTATATTAAGGAGAAGTTTACTTGCTTGTTTCTTGAAACTTGTATCTATCTCTTGCCCCAGATAATATAATGCCTACAGTACAGATGCCTCATCCCATACAACGGAATAACGCGGGCTATTTTACGAATTATTTTATTCCTGCATAACGCAAGATTATCAAGCGACATTTATTGCGTGTTGGCGAAGTATTGGGCCAAATGAATACACTGGACACTAACTAGTAGCGCTCACGACACGATAACTGCATTTTTTTCACGTTCGGGCTATTTTTCGTTTGTACTGGATGTGGATGGGACCCCGTGCTCTTGCCTTGGGTGCCGTAAGAGCCGGTGAAGGGATATCCAGGGAGCATTCTCTTCGGTACATTAAAATCTCATCGCGATCCAAGCCGCCTCCCAGGCGTGGTAATGATGGCAAACCCCTTCTAGGATCAGGGTCGAAGGCGTTTTATGGATGAGGTGTTCAGCAGTGGATGTTCCGATGTGTGATGTCTCTTGAACTTGATATTGTAGAGAAAAGTCTAAGAACTTAATAATACACCTAAGTACATCTAAGTTCTTTAGGTTTAGGATGGCTATAGCTATCGTAAATGGCATCGTCGTCGTCATCAGCCCAATCCATTCCCACTGCTGGAACATGGGTTTCTGTCACAGGGAGAGAGTCGTAAGTCGTAAGCCGTAGCCATAGTCGGCCACATCGCTTGCAGAATTGACCGAGTGATGAAGAAAGGTTCTCGAGTGAAGGAAGACGCAGCGTAGCCCCCCCCCCCCCCTAGATGGACCGACGGATCTGGTGAAAACCGCGGGGAGCGGATGGATGCAGGAGGCGAGTGACTGCTCGAGGTGGCGCTCCCTGGCGGAGGCCTCAGGCCTGTTGATGATGATGATAAGTATCTAAGTATTATATCAGTTATCTGGTTCCCATAGTACAAGCTATGCTTAGTTTGGGGCTAGATGGCGCTGTGTGAAATGTCCACACATATTTATTTATATTTATTATAAGGGAATGTATATAGGGCTATATAAGGACAACTTTTGTCTCTTGAATTTTTCACCTACATAGAAATAAGCAAGGTAAAATTTGGAAAATTAAGGTCTATTAATCACATACATAAATTCTGGACCTTAACTAGGAATCTAGGATTCACTGTATCTAGGGAACCAGGAACTATGAGGACCATGCTCCCACAAGTAGGTAATTTTGGTGCACAAAGACTAAACTTGTTCTATCGCGGAAATCGAACCCATCGCCGGGTTATTAGCGGCTCAACCACTATACCACAGAGGCTAGGTTAGTAAAATTATAGTGTTTCAAATTGTATACTAACCCCTGTCATGCATTACCGTGCTAACGACAGTCCAGCAAATGTCACCAGCCCGGTGTCCTCAGGTTGCTGACGCCTGTACTGACTCTGTAGCCATCGATCTTACTTAATTTGTTATCTGTAATAATTGATATTAAAGTTATTGATAAGATGTTGGTGCCGTGTGGAATGTAGTTAAGGACAAGATGTCTTTGTTAACGATTTCGTAAATAAATAAATAAATAAATAAATAACGCCCAACGATCACATACATAGATCCTGGACCCTAACTAGGATTCCCTGTATCTAGGGACCCAGGAACTACGAGGACCATGGTCCCACAACACCCAGACACAGAACAAGTATTTGCGCTTCTTTTTTTTTTCGGGCATAAATACTTGTTTTGTCGCGGGAATCGAACCCGCCACCTCCGGGTTATGAGCCGACCTGCTCAATCACCACACCACGGAGGCTGTCAAATAATGTAGCACTACATACAAAATGACCTTAACTATGTCTGTCTTGTTTATTACTCATTACTGTTAACTGCTGTAAACTAATCTTCAGCAAAGTGTCAGTTTTTTACAGTTTTTTTTGGATATATATTATTTATTGGTGTCAATAAATTAGTAGATACCTACTTATAGATATTCATAGAGTTTTCCAAGTCTTTCAGAAGCCGTGATAGATCATATGCTCTACACTGGCTCTACCTTAGTTTCTCAGCATCTTTTAGCCTCATTAAGTACATTAAATGTAAATTTAATTAAAAGAACTTTCCACAGACTAAGGAATAATATGAACATTTCTGGTATATTTGTTGCGGTATCTACTCGTACCTACTTAGTTCTCATCGGGGAATTCTGTGTTCTCATCAAAAGTATACTATTATAATATCTGTGCTATAAGTAAGTACAATAAATACAAGAAAAAATACAAAAGCCTTACAATACGAAACTGTCTTCGCCTTAAGTGTTGTTCACACGGCACCAAAATGATTTTATGAATTTCTAGTGCCGTGTGCAAAAAGGCTTTCAGGAATGATTTTATTCGGAGTCAATGATAGCGCGCGTTAGATACAACTAATCATACGTGACCGATACCTACATGCTAGCGGATTCCGTTAATCTTAGATATCGTACTTATAATTATCGCCGCAAAATAAAGTTTTAATTACTACCAAAAATGTGCTGAGAATAAAAACAATAGAAGAAATTCAATTTGCAATGTAATATGCAGATAGCGACATCTAGCGAGCAAGAGCAGCGGCGTCCATAACTGCAGCGAAGCACGCAGATGAGTGTCAAAGTTTGAACCATGGTTTGAAGTTCCAGTACGCTTAGTTATTCTACTCGTCGCTAGATGGCAGCTGTAGTAGTGAAACTAATGTAGAGTTCTATTTGTATGAAACTGTCAACAAAATGTAGTTTTAGTTAATGTCATGAAAGCTTGTTTCCTCATGTTTTTTTAATGTTAAAGGGGGCAAACACACCTACGAATGAGAAGCAGTATCATTACAAATAATCAAAACTAGCTCTAAATGTTCTTACTAGCTCTAAATACATTGTCACGCTACTTTATTATATTTGCAGCAGGTATTTTAGACATAAAATGTAAAAGTAAGTACTTAAAAACATAATTATCAATCATCAATTAATACATATAATAAAACTGTAACTGGGCTAAGTCTGTACATTGAATTTTTTTTTTTTGAAATTTTTTTTTATATCATGCACAGACAAACAACCAGACGGCCCGCCTGATGGTAAGCAGTTACTGTCGCTTATAGACACCTGCAACACCAGGAGCGTTGCCGATGCGTTGCCTACCTTTGAGGACTCTATTTACCCGTCGTTTGAAGTGCCCCATGTTGTAGCTCAGCGGAAACACCTCAGAGGGAAGCTCATTCCACAACTTGCACGTGTGTGGCAGAAATGACCTCGAGAAACGGACTGTGCGAGATTTCCATGGGTCCACGAGGTGTGGATGAGCTTTTTGACGGTGACGACCTGTGCGATTATAAAACCGCGACGCTGGGATTAAGTTGAACAGCTCTTCAGAGCATTCCCCATTGAAGATTTTGTAGAACACACAGAGGGAACCGATGTCTCGGCCCAAACTCAGTGGTTCCAAATCTTTGGTGAGCTCTGGATCGTCGGTGAGTCTAACGGCTCGCCGCTGCAAGGAGTCAAGAGGCTGAAGCTGGTACTTTGGCGCACCGTTCCAGAGGTGAGAGCAGTACTCCATGTGGGGCCTGACTTGTGCTTTATACAGCATAAGTCTTTGGCCCGGCGTGAAGTACCGCTTGGCTCTGTTGAGTACACCCAGCTTCTTAGAAGCGAGACCAGCTTTACTCTCGAGGTGACTCCTAAACTGGACCTCGCTAGAGATGTCTACACCTAAGATCCCAAGTTTCACCGAGGTAGTAAGAGGAATGCCCTGGAACAGCGGAGCTACAGAAAATGGGGCTTTTTTGGCAGTAAATGCGCAGACTTGTGTCTTTGTGGGGTTAAACTCGACCAAGTTCAGTCGTCCCCATTTCGAGACTTGCTCTAAGGAGCTCTCGATTTTGGAAACAAGTTCGTTTCTATATCGATATAAAAATAGAAATTTTTTGTCTGTCAGTTTTGTCTGTCTGTCCCTTTGAACACGCATCATACTGGAACTACTAAATGGATTTTGCTGAAATTTGGTATGGTAATAGCTAATTATCCAATAACATTTATAATACTTTTGTTTTCTAAAACGGTCAAGTGCGGGTTGCACGTAGCATTTTTATGAACGACATTTTTGTTTGTATATCATTTTTTTTATTTAAGTAGGTACCTGTCATACTATTATAATATCTGTGGTACCTGTTTAATAATACTCATCCTGTCGAAGGGAAAGGGAAAAATAGAGGGAAAAGGATGAATGGATGCGGGCGGCTAAAGAAGGGAGGCAGGCGCCTGCCTTTTTTTTTTAAACTAATTAACCCGTGCGAAGCCGGGGCAGGTCAGCTAGTACACTAATAATAACAATATGAGGTCTAGGAAGAGCATAGATTTTAGTTAGAACGTAAGTAGGTAACTTTCTTAGCATACATAAAAGAGCGAGGGTAGTCGCACGGTACGCATCTCTCAGCGTATTATTGCAATATTTTAATAGTTTTAAGGCAAAACAACTTATAACGCCTTTAATTACGCAAGTGAATTGAAGTTTTTATATAGTGACGCAATTTTCTATCGAATATAATGTCGAAGTGCACCGTGTGTAAGGAGTCGCTTCAATCGAAAGATAAAGTGAAGTGTACCTCTAAAACTTGCGATCAACAATACCATTTAAAGTGTGTTGGTCTTCGAAGCTCGAAGTTCGACGATAAAGCGACATGGACCTGTCCCCAGTGCAAAGCCAATGAGAGGCAAAAGGGGGACAACAACGAAACGCCCCCCGTGAGAATGAGCCCCGCTTCAAAGGACGAAAACGATTCCGATACAAGTTCCAATCATCCTCAACCAGCTTGCAGTGCGGAATTCTTGGCCAGCGTATGTGACGATATTTTAATTTCAGTGAGAAAAGAGTTGCCAAAGATTATAGGTGTCAGTTTGGATAAAAAATTTAACGAGCTGTCAGGCAGAGTTCAAGGGGTGGAGGACTCGATAAAAGTAGTAAGTGACAACCATGATGGAATGAAGAAGGCCTTGAGCACTCAAAGTTCTGTAGTCAAAAAGTTGCAGACAGAAAATAAACAGCTAAAGGACAGCGTTAAAGAGCTCGAGATACGACTCTCACATATGGAAGAATCGTCGGCGAAGCAGGAGCAATAGGCAAAACAGCTTAACGTCGAAATTGTTGGGATTCCGGAAGTTGAAGCGGAATTGCTTCCAGTTCTAGTCATCAAGTTGGCCGAGTTCGCTGGCATGAGACTGCGCACAAAAGATGTCGAGTTTGCCCATCGAGTTCGTGCTAAGCGTCCGGTTGCCGGGCACCCTCGTTCCATTGTAACTCGTTTCCGTGAACGTAGCCTCAAGGATGCATTTCTGTCGTATATGAGAAAGAAGCACGGCTTCACCTGCAAGGACATCGGAATGGACGGCGATTCCAAGGTGTACGTTAATGAGCATCTTACTATTAAGAATAAGCAGCTGCTGAGTAAAACCAAAAGTAAGGCTAAAGAGTTGCAATACAGGTATGTGTGGACAAAAAACTGCCGCATTTACGTCAGAAAAAACGATACATCGCCGTACATTCTGATTACCTCAGAGACGGACCTAAAAAAGAAAATTGTTTGAATATATTATATGTTTCTATATTACCCCTTCTTATCTCTGCATACATCACTGGGCTTTTGGAATCGCACGATCTAACATTTGCCGTTACATACTCAATTAAACTTCAAAACATCAACTTAGCGCACAACTGCACCACACAATCACCACTATTTATACCTACACAATATATCAACACACTAGTACCACAAGCGCGTTACTTATCAATGATAATAAAGCACAACTATCTACCTTACGACTCATTCACTGTACGCCTACCTGTTCAGAAATTGTATCTATATATTAGCACTATAAAATTACAAGTTATAACTTCATTGCATGGTTTACCTGACTATATTCACAATGGATGACAAAAAAATAAGCTTTCTTTATCAAAATGTACGTGGGTTGAGGTCAAAAACGTTAGATTTTAGTAATAATTTGCTTTCAATAGAACATGATATTATACTTTTAACCGAGACATGGCTGAACAGCAGCGTCTTAGACTCGGAGCTGGTAAACGGTGGTTACAGTGTATTTAGACGGGACCGCGGCTCTCATGGCGGCGGTGTCATGGTCTTATGTTCCGAGCGACTCAGTGCACGACCGCGTCCTGACTGGCAACGGGATCAGCTGGACGTCGAGTGTCTGTGGGTTTCAATAGAGGGGCGCACAATTAACTCTGATAAGGATTTGCATATAGCGTTGGCTTACATGCCGCCCGGCGACAAACTTGCTCAACGAATAAATAAGCTTACCGAATGGGTTACCGAAATTATTTCCATGAACCCATCGCCGGGTTATTAGCGGCTCAACCACTATACCACAGAGGCTAGGTTAGTAAAATTATAGTGTTTCAAATTGTATACTAACCCCTGTCATGCATTACCGTGCTAACGACAGTCCAGCAAATGTCACCAGCCCGGTGTCCTCAGGTTGCTGACGCCTGTACTGACTCTGTAGCCATCGATCTTACTTAATTTGTTATCTGTAATAATTGATATTAAAGTTATTGATAAGATGTTGGTGCCGTGTGGAATGTAGTTAAGGACAAGATGTCTTTGTTAACGATTTCGTAAATAAATAAATAAATAAATAAATAACGCCCAACGATCACATACATAGATCCTGGACCCTAACTAGGATTCCCTGTATCTAGGGACCCAGGAACTACGAGGACCATGGTCCCACAACACCCAGACACAGAACAAGTATTTGCGCTTCTTTTTTTTTTCGGGCATAAATACTTGTTTTGTCGCGGGAATCGAACCCGCCACCTCCGGGTTATGAGCCGACCTGCTCAATCACCACACCACGGAGGCTGTCAAATAATGTAGCACTACATACAAAATGACCTTAACTATGTCTGTCTTGTTTATTACTCATTACTGTTAACTGCTGTAAACTAATCTTCAGCAAAGTGTCAGTTTTTTACAGTTTTTTTTGGATATATATTATTTATTGGTGTCAATAAATTAGTAGATACCTACTTATAGATATTCATAGAGTTTTCCAAGTCTTTCAGAAGCCGTGATAGATCATATGCTCTACACTGGCTCTACCTTAGTTTCTCAGCATCTTTTAGCCTCATTAAGTACATTAAATGTAAATTTAATTAAAAGAACTTTCCACAGACTAAGGAATAATATGAACATTTCTGGTATATTTGTTGCGGTATCTACTCGTACCTACTTAGTTCTCATCGGGGAATTCTGTGTTCTCATCAAAAGTATACTATTATAATATCTGTGCTATAAGTAAGTACAATAAATACA
This sequence comes from Ennomos erosarius, assembly GCA_963580505.1. Lineage (NCBI taxonomy): Eukaryota > Metazoa > Arthropoda > Insecta > Lepidoptera > Geometridae > Ennomos > Ennomos erosarius. The sequence goes on along the minus strand of OY756996.1, from coordinate 321,365 downwards.
AGAAAAAATACAAAAGCCTTACAATACGAAACTGTCTTCGCCTTAAGTGTTGTTCACACGGCACCAAAATGATTTTATGAATTTCTAGTGCCGTGTGCAAAAAGGCTTTCAGGAATGATTTTATTCGGAGTCAATGATAGCGCGCGTTAGATACAACTAATCATACGTGACCGATACCTACATGCTAGCGGATTCCGTTAATCTTAGATATCGTACTTATAATTATCGCCGCAAAATAAAGTTTTAATTACTACCAAAAATGTGCTGAGAATAAAAACAATAGAAGAAATTCAATTTGCAATGTAATATGCAGATAGCGACATCTAGCGAGCAAGAGCAGCGGCGTCCATAACTGCAGCGAAGCACGCAGATGAGTGTCAAAGTTTGAACCATGGTTTGAAGTTCCAGTACGCTTAGTTATTCTACTCGTCGCTAGATGGCAGCTGTAGTAGTGAAACTAATGTAGAGTTCTATTTGTATGAAACTGTCAACAAAATGTAGTTTTAGTTAATGTCATGAAAGCTTGTTTCCTCATGTTTTTTTAATGTTAAAGGGGGCAAACACACCTACGAATGAGAAGCAGTATCATTACAAATAATCAAAACTAGCTCTAAATGTTCTTACTAGCTCTAAATACATTGTCACGCTACTTTATTATATTTGCAGCAGGTATTTTAGACATAAAATGTAAAAGTAAGTACTTAAAAACATAATTATCAATCATCAATTAATACATATAATAAAACTGTAACTGGGCTAAGTCTGTACATTGAATTTTTTTTTTTTGAAATTTTTTTTTATATCATGCACAGACAAACAACCAGACGGCCCGCCTGATGGTAAGCAGTTACTGTCGCTTATAGACACCTGCAACACCAGGAGCGTTGCCGATGCGTTGCCTACCTTTGAGGACTCTATTTACCCGTCGTTTGAAGTGCCCCATGTTGTAGCTCAGCGGAAACACCTCAGAGGGAAGCTCATTCCACAACTTGCACGTGTGTGGCAGAAATGACCTCGAGAAACGGACTGTGCGAGATTTCCATGGGTCCACGAGGTGTGGATGAGCTTTTTGACGGTGACGACCTGTGCGATTATAAAACCGCGACGCTGGGATTAAGTTGAACAGCTCTTCAGAGCATTCCCCATTGAAGATTTTGTAGAACACACAGAGGGAACCGATGTCTCGGCCCAAACTCAGTGGTTCCAAATCTTTGGTGAGCTCTGGATCGTCGGTGAGTCTAACGGCTCGCCGCTGCAAGGAGTCAAGAGGCTGAAGCTGGTACTTTGGCGCACCGTTCCAGAGGTGAGAGCAGTACTCCATGTGGGGCCTGACTTGTGCTTTATACAGCATAAGTCTTTGGCCCGGCGTGAAGTACCGCTTGGCTCTGTTGAGTACACCCAGCTTCTTAGAAGCGAGACCAGCTTTACTCTCGAGGTGACTCCTAAACTGGACCTCGCTAGAGATGTCTACACCTAAGATCCCAAGTTTCACCGAGGTAGTAAGAGGAATGCCCTGGAACAGCGGAGCTACAGAAAATGGGGCTTTTTTGGCAGTAAATGCGCAGACTTGTGTCTTTGTGGGGTTAAACTCGACCAAGTTCAGTCGTCCCCATTTCGAGACTTGCTCTAAGGAGCTCTCGATTTTGGAAACAAGTTCGTTTCTATATCGATATAAAAATAGAAATTTTTTGTCTGTCAGTTTTGTCTGTCTGTCCCTTTGAACACGCATCATACTGGAACTACTAAATGGATTTTGCTGAAATTTGGTATGGTAATAGCTAATTATCCAATAACATTTATAATACTTTTGTTTTCTAAAACGGTCAAGTGCGGGTTGCACGTAGCATTTTTATGAACGACATTTTTGTTTGTATATCATTTTTTTTATTTAAGTAGGTACCTGTCATACTATTATAATATCTGTGGTACCTGTTTAATAATACTCATCCTGTCGAAGGGAAAGGGAAAAATAGAGGGAAAAGGATGAATGGATGCGGGCGGCTAAAGAAGGGAGGCAGGCGCCTGCCTTTTTTTTTTAAACTAATTAACCCGTGCGAAGCCGGGGCAGGTCAGCTAGTACACTAATAATAACAATATGAGGTCTAGGAAGAGCATAGATTTTAGTTAGAACGTAAGTAGGTAACTTTCTTAGCATACATAAAAGAGCGAGGGTAGTCGCACGGTACGCATCTCTCAGCGTATTATTGCAATATTTTAATAGTTTTAAGGCAAAACAACTTATAACGCCTTTAATTACGCAAGTGAATTGAAGTTTTTATATAGTGACGCAATTTTCTATCGAATATAATGTCGAAGTGCACCGTGTGTAAGGAGTCGCTTCAATCGAAAGATAAAGTGAAGTGTACCTCTAAAACTTGCGATCAACAATACCATTTAAAGTGTGTTGGTCTTCGAAGCTCGAAGTTCGACGATAAAGCGACATGGACCTGTCCCCAGTGCAAAGCCAATGAGAGGCAAAAGGGGGACAACAACGAAACGCCCCCCGTGAGAATGAGCCCCGCTTCAAAGGACGAAAACGATTCCGATACAAGTTCCAATCATCCTCAACCAGCTTGCAGTGCGGAATTCTTGGCCAGCGTATGTGACGATATTTTAATTTCAGTGAGAAAAGAGTTGCCAAAGATTATAGGTGTCAGTTTGGATAAAAAATTTAACGAGCTGTCAGGCAGAGTTCAAGGGGTGGAGGACTCGATAAAAGTAGTAAGTGACAACCATGATGGAATGAAGAAGGCCTTGAGCACTCAAAGTTCTGTAGTCAAAAAGTTGCAGACAGAAAATAAACAGCTAAAGGACAGCGTTAAAGAGCTCGAGATACGACTCTCACATATGGAAGAATCGTCGGCGAAGCAGGAGCAATAGGCAAAACAGCTTAACGTCGAAATTGTTGGGATTCCGGAAGTTGAAGCGGAATTGCTTCCAGTTCTAGTCATCAAGTTGGCCGAGTTCGCTGGCATGAGACTGCGCACAAAAGATGTCGAGTTTGCCCATCGAGTTCGTGCTAAGCGTCCGGTTGCCGGGCACCCTCGTTCCATTGTAACTCGTTTCCGTGAACGTAGCCTCAAGGATGCATTTCTGTCGTATATGAGAAAGAAGCACGGCTTCACCTGCAAGGACATCGGAATGGACGGCGATTCCAAGGTGTACGTTAATGAGCATCTTACTATTAAGAATAAGCAGCTGCTGAGTAAAACCAAAAGTAAGGCTAAAGAGTTGCAATACAGGTATGTGTGGACAAAAAACTGCCGCATTTACGTCAGAAAAAACGATACATCGCCGTACATTCTGATTACCTCAGAGACGGACCTAAAAAAGAAAATTGTTTGAATATATTATATGTTTCTATATTACCCCTTCTTATCTCTGCATACATCACTGGGCTTTTGGAATCGCACGATCTAACATTTGCCGTTACATACTCAATTAAACTTCAAAACATCAACTTAGCGCACAACTGCACCACACAATCACCACTATTTATACCTACACAATATATCAACACACTAGTACCACAAGCGCGTTACTTATCAATGATAATAAAGCACAACTATCTACCTTACGACTCATTCACTGTACGCCTACCTGTTCAGAAATTGTATCTATATATTAGCACTATAAAATTACAAGTTATAACTTCATTGCATGGTTTACCTGACTATATTCACAATGGATGACAAAAAAATAAGCTTTCTTTATCAAAATGTACGTGGGTTGAGGTCAAAAACGTTAGATTTTAGTAATAATTTGCTTTCAATAGAACATGATATTATACTTTTAACCGAGACATGGCTGAACAGCAGCGTCTTAGACTCGGAGCTGGTAAACGGTGGTTACAGTGTATTTAGACGGGACCGCGGCTCTCATGGCGGCGGTGTCATGGTCTTATGTTCCGAGCGACTCAGTGCACGACCGCGTCCTGACTGGCAACGGGATCAGCTGGACGTCGAGTGTCTGTGGGTTTCAATAGAGGGGCGCACAATTAACTCTGATAAGGATTTGCATATAGCGTTGGCTTACATGCCGCCCGGCGACAAACTTGCTCAACGAATAAATAAGCTTACCGAATGGGTTACCGAAATTATTTCCATAGCACCTGATGATTATTACATGTTAGCTGGAGATTTTAACTTACCCTGTGTACAGTGGACAGAAGCTGGCGCTCATTACTTGAAAAAGGGAAGTATTGACTTACAAAACGCTTCGCTCGATTTAGTTAATGGTTGCAACTTCGCGGGTCTAAACCAACACAATTTGTTTGCTAACAGCTCTGGAAATACGTTAGATTTGGTTTTTTCAAATTTCTACGTCGACATAGACAAGTGTACAATTCCACTTGTACCGGAAGATAGTCACCATATCACACTTAGCATTGATGCTACAAACATTACAATCGCCCCGTTGGTTAAAACTCCATGTAAAAAATTCCTTTACAGGAAAGCTAACTATAGTGAGATTAATAATGTACTATCTAACGTAGACTGGAGTGATTTACATTTAGGAAAAGTAGACGACTCAGTACTTAAATTCTACGAAAAGGTTGACAGTGTAATTAATACATTTATACCGCAGGTGATAGTCGACGGGTCACAGAAGTATCCAGTATGGTTTAGTAAAGCTCTTATAAATATCAACAAAGAGAAAAACAGGGTTCATGCCCGTTGGAAATTGTATAAGAACCCATTAGACTATGACGAATTTTCATATCTGAGGTTAAGGTTTAAGCGAGTTGAAGCACTATGTTACAAGAATTATATCTCACGATCCCAAGATGCTATAAAATCAAACCCTAAACTTCTATGGAGTTATATTAAGGCTAAACGTAAGTCAACCACTAGATACCCAAGTTCTATGAGCTATAAAAACGTAAAAATCAGTCATACTAGCGATATAGCTCAGTCATTCAACTCTTTTTTCCAGCAGATGTTCGTCCAACCATCGAGCCAATATGAGGCATTTTTGCCTCGATTAACCATTTCTTGTACGCAGGTCATGAATATGATTACTGTCACCGAGGAGCAAGTTCTTAAGTTACTGCGCAACCTGGATCCCAACAAGGGCCCGGGCAGTGATGCAATCCCTCCATACTTCATCATAAATTGCGCCGAATCATTGTTCAAACCAGTAGCAATTATATTCAATCGTTCTCTTCGTGAGGGAATATTTCCTTCTTTGTGGAAACAAGCGCATATTGTCCCACTTCATAAGAAAGGCTCTAAGACTTGCATAGAGCACTATAGATCTATTTCCATTCTTAACGTACTTTCTAAATGTCTGGAGAAGGTTGTCTATGAATCAATTTACCCAATAATTTCTCAAAGCTTGCCTGAGGAACAGCACGGATTCGCCAGAGGCCGTTCTACAACTACAAATCTTGGAGTATTCATCAGCGACGTACTTAATGGTATGGAGATGCGCGCGCAGGTTGACGTGATTTATACTGATTTTGAAAAAGCTTTTGATCGTGTGGATCACGTCATCCTGCTGCGCAAATTACAAGAGTTGGGTATACAAGGAGATCTCTTAAGATGGGTACAATCCTACATAGAAAATAGAAAGCAGGCAGTTGTAATAGGTGGCGCTCGTTCTGATTTTATATCTATTCCATCTGGTGTCCCGCAGGGTTCTCTGCTCGGTTCTTTATTTTACTCAGCTTACTTATATGACATTGGTTCTTGTTTCCAAAGTGCAAGTTTCCTACTTTTTGCTGATGACAAGAAAGTTTATTGCAAAATACGTAGCATCGAAGACTGCTTAAAACTTCAAAGAGACTTAGATCGATTATCTGATTACTATAAAATAAACCGTATTGGAGTTAACGTAGCTAAATGTGCGTCCTTGAGCTTCACACGAAGTAACTGCCCAGTCTCGTATTGTTACAGACTCAATGACGTAGAAATTAAAAAAGAAAACAATGTTAGAGATCTGGGGATTTTTCTGGATGAAAAGCTTACTTTCTCCTCTCATATAGAGCATATTGTTGATAAAGCATACAAAAACCTCGGTTTCATACTTCGTGTCACTAAAAATTTCATGAGTTTGCCCTGTCTAAAAGTTCTGTATTATGCTTACGTACGTAGCATGGGCTGATTTCACTGCGCAAAAGGCGCATCGTAGCTGATATGTCACTTTTGCACGATATTTGTTCAGGCATACTTGACTGCCCTCCATTAATTTCCAGAGTACTAAATTTGCGCGCTCCGAGCTCAAGAACCAGACACACGCAACTTTTTTACGTACCTACTCACCGAACGAACTACTCTGCAAATAGTCTCACGAGCAGAATGCCCAAAACCTATAACAAACTGTTTAATGAAATAGATCCATTTATCACTTCTAAAAAAGTTTTAAATTCAGGTTGATTCAATTGCTGGCTAACCAATTTTAGACAATAATAATTATTGTAATGACTATTTTACTTACTTTCTTGAATGTTACTTACTTTCTTGAATGTTACTTACTTTCTTGAATGTTGAGAATAAATAAATGTTGTGAATGTATATACATATATAGTATAATATCGTTTTTGATTTCAAACACGCTACGTGTATACAAAAATCAAGTTCTGACGTCGCGGAATAGTGTAGCCATGTAAGCCATCCGTTACTTGCATGCTTTTGTTTATGCTATTTTTAGCTTTACTCACTGCGCTCTGCATAATAGACAGGTTGGCTACAAGTTACAACACGATACTGAATACGAACAAAATTAAAAAAAATTAAAAAAATTACAAAATTAAAAAATTAAAATTACAAACAAAATTACTGCTTTGCTATTAATGGTGTTATATTTTAATGTTTAACCTACCTACTAACTAATATATATTGTTTTCGCGCCGCACTGTTTTTAGTAACTAAATCTTATATGTACTTACTCCGTATGTACTTACCTACCTCGAGCCAAGTCATTTTTTCTTTTTTGCCTATATTCATCAATTTGTTATCATTAATTTGTTTTTCATTTAGTACCTAAGTTACCTAGCTTCTCCTAATTGGCTGTAAATTATGTCCAAAATACAAAATGTAGATTCGATTTGGCTTAAGTTCAGCATAGCATATAACTGTATTATAGTGGAAATAGTAATAAGCTGTGAATCTTAGATAAATAAATAAATAAATAAATAAATACATTTTTCAATTTACTTTTAAACTTAATAAGCTTTTCTTAGATAAATAGGTACCAGAACCTGTTATAAGTTATGACTTGCCTTTCATAAAAGATAGGCTATCTCTAGATAGTTCGAATGACGTAATGAGCTAGCCGTTGGCAAATGTTAAGCGTGATTGGTTAGGAGTCTGAGTGCTAAAGAAGAGTAATGTTCATAATAAGAGATTATATTTATGTACCTACTAATAATTTTCTGCATTGTTTTGTTACACAATTTACGAAATTGTGTAAAAAATCAATGCAGAAAAAATTCTCTGTAGGTCCCTATATCCGACCACACATCATTCATATGCAAAATCTAATTAAGTACTTAATATCATATTTCGCAATTGAGTTCAGACTTTCCTTCATTATTATAAACGGGAAAGTGTTTATTCTAACAAATATAACAATACTACTATTATTAGCTGAATGTTTTTGCCAGCGGTCGTCAATTTCTGCGGTAGTCGGTCGGTGTATCAAAGATCGTTGGTGATGTGTATCGGATCGGTCATGTGGTCATGCCGCCGAGCCCATGATTAGTGGCCTGCTAACGTCCTCACTCTAAACTCTCATAACTTTAGTGTTTTTACAGCGTGACGTCACAGGTCGGTCGGCGGTCACTTTGTAACGCGACACGCCGTGACCCGCTTCGGTGCGGGTGGGTGACGATCCCTTTTTTGACCATATTGAGAAGCTACTTACTTACTACTGGCAATTTTTTTAACTGCGTCGACCTTCGGTCTTGCCCTTTATTCCACCTTGTCCATCAAGGGCTGCAATGCTGACCGCGCTGTGATGGCCTGGACCCTACGCTACACTGCGTTTCAGTCATTATCATTACAGACCGCAGCAGTATTTTCTTAACAGTTACTTGGCTAGATCGTGCTGCATTTAGCGCAAGCAGACAAGCATAGCCAAAAAATGTGGCGTAATTTTCTACATTGTTTTTGATTCAGGCCATACTTTATCTAGTTATTCAGCTGGTAACCTAATACAAGAAATCTCACTAACGCAGATACTTTTAGAAATATAGAAAATGGACAAGGATATTAGGTAGGTACCTACTTACGTCTACCAAAAACTATCCACCAAATAAACTATGTCGAAATAATTTACTTATGTAATTTAAATAATACTATAAGTATTATAGTAATCTTAAAAAACCTAATACCTAAAATATAGGTACGAGTACCTACAAGAGCTCCTAAGTATTATGTTCAGCTCCCGCTCTGATGGCGAGCTGCTTGCGACTCGTAGAACAGAGCAACACTTAGGTTCACCGGCGCCCCTTTGTAACGTGATCCATCATGCACAAGGGTTTAACATTTGGGTAGATCAGCCCGCCCAATAAAAAGACTAGGGGTGTGTCAGTTGGGCTTATGCGGCGCCTATTAGGGGTGCAGGAAGGTCAAACAACATGTTGTGTGATGTTAGGGACTTTAGATCTATTTCGCAACTGTATTGTTCTGTAATAATAATTAGATTAATAATTTAATAGATTCTGCTAACAATGATATACCTGATAAAGATAAAATAAATTGCTACAACTACTTACATAGGTAAATATCGCGATGAAAATTAAAGTATTAAGGCGCTGAATGCTCCCAAATCGACTATTTTGAACGTGATTATCTCAAACCGCATACTATTGACAGGATTGAAAAAAATGCACATTAATTACTGGTCATATCTTCTTTCCATCTGCTGAAACCGAAACACGTTTACGAAAAGTTTATCGATAGAAAAAAATCGCGATAGAAAAAAATCGTGAAGTGACCTCTAAAAAAATCATTCAAACGTCCTAAAATGTTACATTATAATAAGACACCCCATTGGAATAAATCATGGTGATAAGTTATGTTTCAATGCATCCGTCTATAAGCTTATTTTTTTATAACGATAAGCATTTCTTTTATAACTAATTATTTGTACCGAAAAATGGAAAAAACGAAGTGCAACGCAACATAATTGCCATATTTTTGCTATGCATAAAGCGACCCTATAAGGTACAAAATAAGTTTCAAGTTTTTCTGCTGTAATAAACGTGCTCGCATTGAGTCCTGTCAGGGCCTTAAGTTGATATTTGTATATACTTAATAGCCGCTGGTTGCAGAAGGCAGGCAGCCGCTCGACGTGGCGCTCTCCGGGAGGCCTAATGTTCAGCAGTGAACGTCTTCAATCTGTTGATGATGATGATGACTTTATAACTTAAAATAAAATATATAATTAATTTTCATGGATAAAATAATGATGTCTATTAATAATAATTAAAAAAATGTTTTTAATTCATACAATAATTTTGTCATTCATTCGCACTCTGGTGTATCGTCAGCTCGTTTTTGTCTGTAATCGGTATTAGGTATGGGACTTTGGCGGCATCTATGAAACCTCTCCTTACCTTTTATAATTTTAGCATTTTTAACGCGTTTCACGACAAAGCCACCGCTCCCACTTTTTAATTACAGTTCGCGGCGGCCGGCGGCGCGGGCGGCGACGCGCGGTGTCAAATGTCGTTATAACGGCGGCCATTTTGTTTTTTGCTCCCGCGATTTTTGCGGCGGCTTCGCTCGTAAAGCTGTGTTGTTAATGCAGTAAAATTTCGGATTAGGTGGTGTTATGAGAAACAAAGCGAGATTTAATTGGTAATTCGTGTCCGGAGAGCATAAATATTTGAAATGCATTTGGTCGTTTTTATTTCTCTGGGTTTTAATTTATTTGGATTTGATCACATATGGTTTCATTTACCTGTTGAATCATTACCTACAAATTCCTGTTTAAAGAACTGCTCTTCTTAATTATTTACCAGCTGAGATGTGAGATTCTTTCTTACCTACTGAAATTACTGGTGAAATGAGACTTTATAACCTGAGCATAATCAGTACCCTTAGTACGAGTTTTCCAATACGTGAATACGCGCGAATCCATTAAAAATTTGTACTGATATTTTTGCTGCAGAGAAATGTATGCGAAAAAAGGAAAATAAAGAAAACTTAAACGAATCAAGTTTTGGTAAACTATCGAAACTCGTACTAGGGGCACTGATTACAATGTCTCATACATCAGCAGTGTCACGTGAACTTCAACGCAACTATCGGCAGCCGTGTCGCTGACATCAATAGAACGACTAAGTAGCTACTGGGGCCAATTTTAAAGGCTTTAGTTGACAGATTAAAAACTACTAAAACTGTTGCTGTTCTTGTCAAATAAGTAGATAGGAATGTAAGAGACGGATATATATTTAGTATTTTAAATACTGTCAAGTAAAGCCTTCAAAATTAGGCCTACTAACGAGTTCCGTCATTTAATATACTTACATAAGAAATACTAAATATTCTTTAATTTTATTAACTATACCGTATGGCGTTTTTGTAGGTCTGTAACTCTGTACCATATTCCTACTCCACCCTTTGAATGCTTCATAAAATCTTGTTTTTATACATGCTCAGACACCAATTCCTAAGTCAGAACTTAGTCCTAAGTCCTACGTTAGGACTTAGGTGTCTCAAATGTTAGGACTCCTAACATTCGAGACGTCATTGCAAATACAAGCTTTCGAAATTTCGCGTCATTTATATTCATGTGTATACCTATCAACTTTCAATCTAGTGAAATGCAGTGCCAGACTTAGGAAAATATTCAAGGTCTGGTGACGCCACGCCACAGATAGCCCCCAAGGCTTACCTACCTACAATGTCAAAAAGGTCAGAGCTTTGTGGAGTCATGATTATAATGTGTAATATGGTGGAGAGTCTAGCGGCTTACCAATCGCTGCCTAAGAACAACCCAAAACTCCAAAAGTAAAGGTAAATGAAAACATTTAAATTCAGTAAACAAACCTTTATTCTCTAACCGTTTAATTCTAAGCTTTAAATATTTATCTTATGATAATAAAATATCCACCTAGTTTGTACAAATCGAAATAGTTCTGTAGATTTTAATGACTCAGCTTTACCTCTAGATAACATAAAGCAATAAGTATTAATATCGAAATAGATAACATGATGTGATACGCTGCTTATAAATTAAAGTAATTTTTAAATCTTGAGAAAATTATCAAAACGATAAATTATCTCAAGCACATTTATCTTAGCTCTGTGAAAATAACAATTTTAAAATCTTAAAGCTATTAACTTTTCTGCAAGTTTATTTATTTGAAATATTTGTTATGACAAAACTTGTTTATGATTTCATTAATAACAAGTCTTTTCATTTTAATCATGAGTCTTAACACCAAAGCATACACGGAATTAAAATTAACTTTTTACATCAAAACTATCTATAAGTTATTTACATCATTGCACCCATTTAATGTAATAATCTTCATATTCATTAAATAAATCTTATGACCTACATTATCAACTATTATCTTACACGTTGTAAAATATTTACACTATTAATACTTTAACGATTAAATATTTATCTTCTAAAATGTCCTTTTTTCACTGGGGTGTTCACTGTATTTACAAATAAATACGTCATTATACTAAACATTTTTATGGAATTTTTAATGAAAATGCGTAGGTACCGAAAAGGCTACATTAAGTCTGCGACTAGAAATACTTAGTACGACCCTGTGGGCTCTAAAATGTATGTTAAGGCACGTAGAATTAAAGAGATTTCCCATAAAAGTTTTGATATGCACGGAACTTTTCACACATAAATCAGTTCATAGTGTTATCACTCGAAATTTGTCTTACAATTTACACAATATCATTTTTAGAATCTACACATAAACAATGATATTTCACTACCTAAACGAATAACTATAATTCTGTCACTCACTATACTTCAATACACTGACGCATTACAGTCAGACAAAACAGAAATTCCGTAATAAAATCAGTCCTTTATCGACGACATCAGCATGGCGCCCCAGACGCCCCATCGCTTGGCCCTGCACCGCGGGTTGGCCTGGCATCGCCCCGGTGGCGGCACCACGCAACTATCGGTCGTGGTTGGTGTGCGACATGAAGGCCGCGGGTCATAGAGCGTGCGCGTGGTGCGGGTGCGGCGCCGCCTGCGGGTGTGGGTGCGCAAAGTGCGGGTTGCCCCCGCTGTGCTGACGGCCCTGTGTAATAAATAAAATTTCAAATATGATGTATCTCGTTAGCTACTAGCTAGCCTAAAGAAGAAAATAATGCAACAATAAATATTCCACCACACCAGAACTACCTTCACTAATTAACTCCGTCTTACCTGAAGGTACACATAGTAGTCGTAAGGCTGATGCAGCGGCCAGCACCGCTGCGGTGGGACAGGGTACAAGGGCGGGACAGGGTATAGCGCTCCACCACCCAGCTTGTTCCTCAAGATACGGCTGATGCTGGAGACGGAAGGCACGTTATACTTGTCGCAGACACCATCAGCCAGCAGCCGGTCACGGATCTCCCACGCGAAGATGCCAGGGTCTTTGGCTTTTAACTGTTTTATGTAGGACACCACCTGGGGAGCCAATGGTAATTTCATAAAAGGTAAGAAAGGTAGGAGGAAGTCGTCACACCATTCTCATACTATTTACTGCTGAACTTAGGCCTCCTCCAGAGAGCGCCACTTTGAGTGGCCGTTTGCCTCCTGCATCCATCGGCTCCCCACAGCTTTCACACCAGATTGTCGGGCCACCTACTGGAGGGCTGGCCTACGCTGTACGCTGTGTGTGTTCCGGTTCGTGGTCGCCACTTGAGAACCTTTCTTCCCCATCGGTTGTAGTTCTACGAGCGATGTGGTCCGCCCACTGTCATTCCCAGCGACGGTAAAATGTAAAAAGTGACAGTACTGGTTGTTACCTTGGGTGTGGTGACCCTCGGCTTGGAGCCCCCGATGGCGCCCGGCAGGATGGAGCCGGTCTCGTGATACCGCGCCAAGATCTTGGATACGCAGCCGTGGGACACCCTCAGCTGCCGGCTGATGTCGCAGGGCCTGCGGAGGTATATAATGGTCATACTTCGCATTCTTCTGTGGCACCTTGATTACGAACACGGTCATTTATATTTAGTTATGCTTTGGATGCGTTGATTGAACACATTTTTGAAGGTATAGCTTCGCAGAGCAACTATACCTAAGTCATTCCCTATTACAGGTCTGTCTGTATAGAAACTACAGACGTCCGACGTGATAATAGTACCACCACTGGTCCCAAGTAGAGTCTTTTCGTGGATGCCATTAAAATCAGCTGAGGAAATAATCCAAAGTATGGCAGCAGCATTTTCCTCGGTACATTACGTAATCACGAAGATGTCTCCCAAGCGTAGTCATTAATGATACCCCCCCCCCCCCTATGGTGAGCAATGTTTTATGGCGGAGGCCTATGTTCAGCAGTGGACGTCAACCGGCTGTTTTTTTTTTTCATTATATTTGGGAAAACAAACAGTATCACATTACGTACTTCGCTTATAAATAATAATACAATAAAATACGTAGTAATCAATGTGATACCAGCACCGTTTACCACAGAGTTTTAAAACTGTAGTGAGATAGGTACATGATGCTGTGATAATAGATATAGTTTGATCTAATCTAGTTTCCTCGCCTGATCCCGAGCTGCGCCAGTTCTACTATCCTCAGCCGCACAGCGTTGGGCAGCGGCCGTCCGTTGACGAACACGCCCCCGAGTTGGTTCACCTCTCCATACTGCTGCGCTCCGCCGGCCATGCCGCCGTTGCCCATGCCGCCGGCACTTGGGTCTGGGGACAAGGAAGGGCTGCTGTAGCTATTTTGCGGAGTTTTACCGATACAGACAAAGCGAAACACATTTACAGTACTGTATTGCCAGTAGTAGGGAGAAACCAAGGAAACAAATCACTAAAGATTCCTGATAAAAAAACTAACTAACAGCAGAAATATTAATAATCGGGGTTTTTTCAGGGTCCCTCACTTCCAGGTCATTTCAATAATGGTTTCAGAACACCCTGAATAAATAAAAACTACATAACACCAAGTTTCAAGAAAAGATCAATAAATTATTGAGTAAGTAAGTACCTACATCTCGAAAGTTAGATTCAGATTCAGATTTTTATTGCTTCCATAGTGTTCTTCTTGTAATAGGTGGAATATAAAATAAAGTCTAGGTTCATATGGACCCCGTCGGGCGCAGCATATTTGGAGAGAGGAGGGCGACTTAGCAAAAGAATCAAAGAGATCAAACACAAGATAAAGTCCAAAAACTAAAACCCGACTACCTAATGATTTATGATGGCATTTTTTCCCTCGCCCAAATGAAGGGGTGTTGTATAGTATAACTAACGGTTACACTTACCTATGTGCAAATATGTGTGTTTAGTGATTTTATTTTTTGTTAATTATACTTTTAAGTAGGTACCTACTTCTATCATCTGTCATCTATGCTACAACTTTACAAGCGCTATGCAGTTGCGCGTTAAACTGAGGTGGGAGGCAGCTATTTTTTTCAAAATAATAATATGTAATGCTAATCCTAAAGGTTTCTGAGATATAAGCAAATATTCGAAAAAAGTGATATTCAAACCCTTCCCCCTCCCCCTACTTACCCCCCACCCTCTGACATTTTTAGTATATTCATCAATACATTTTAAAGTATAACTGTGCCAATATTTAAGACTACACGAATGATTTCGGCTGTTTGTCTAATGTTTAGCGATTTTTTTTTACTATGAGGTGGAATGGATAGGTCATAAAATCCGCCATATTGGGTTCAGTAAAATTTAATGTACTCTATGTCACCCAGAGTGTCAATACGCATCGATTGGTATCAAATTTGATAAAATATGATGAGTTTAGGCGTTGTCTTTCGGCTAACTAGGCACCCTGCTTTCATGTTATCCAACGTACATTGTCTTTCAGCATAAAAGTCATTCTGATAGGCACCCGGCACAACCAGGGAACAACAAAACCAGAAAATTCGCGCCTATTTTCATACGTAGGCTATACATAGTTATACATAGATATAAAAATTATATATATTCAAAACGTACTCATAAAGACCTTTCATTTAATTCCAAACATGACATGTTTATCGAAAAAATATTTTTTTTTTCGTCCGCTAATTTATTTAATATAATCCGCGATATTGAATTTAATGTAACTTTTCTTTTTTTTTTTGCCTATGACACGCATAGTGTTAAGATCTATCGATTGACACCTTGCTGTTTGAAATAAGATAAGTAATTTAGGAGATACGAGGGAACATATGAACATACATACATACATACATACATACATACATACATACATACATACATACATACATACGTACATACATAGACAGTCAAACTCATAACCCTCCTTTTTGGTAGTCGGGTAAAAATAGGTACACTACAAAGAAAATAATATTAGTTTGATTAGCGAAAACGAAGGGTTGTCTCGAGTCAAAAGAAATCAAAATCCAAAGCTTAAAAGGGCCTAATTTGTGCGATGACCCCACCGGGCGTGAGGCGTGACTCGCAGACACCCAGACACGAGTGTCACCCGACACTCCGTCACTGCGACACCACCCGACACTCCGACACTGCGACACCACCCGACACCGGCTTTGAAATCTTTGAACATTGAAATTGCAGCCCAAGTCCCGTCACAGTTTCGTCTTTTTACGTCGTAAAACGTTAGCTTGTTAAAATGTTTAATTTTATGTGTGTCCGCTATTTCGACATTGTATTCTGGGTGTGTTTTAACGCTTAAAGATTATTTTTAATTGGAAAATAAAGAATAAGTATGCGTCGATATTTTTTTTTTTCTGTATTCAATTATAGCAGAAATAATATCCGATAAAGTCAAGCCATAGTAAAACTTGCATTAGAGACTTTTACATGATGGTTTAATTATTATATCTGAACATTAGACTTTTTAACAACTTAGTATAAAGCATATCTTGATATAGGTATACTTTTGCCTCAACATAAATATCCGTATAGTAAATTTTTAAAAGTGATTAAAATACTTGTCTACCTACACAGCATTAAAGGTCAAAACATGTACATAAGGGAAAAATCGGGGAACACCATGTATGGGGGTAGCTCAGGTGCCTGCGAGGGTAGAGGGCGCTCTACCACTAGACTTCCGCTTGACACTTAATCCAAGGAAAGGCTTTAATCTCCGTTTCACGAAAGAAGCCCCGCAGCCACGTCGCCACATTTGCGCGTAATTTAATTTGTGAATCTCGATTTTATTTAGTCAATAAAACACTGTACCTATAGGTATGTAACCATCTTATTATGAAAATCGTTTGCGTATAAAAAAACGAAAATAATACCGGTTATTTATAAACTGACGATTTATCGCAAACTGACAATCTGTCTTACCATAACAGTATGGTATGGGATGGTATTACGATTATTCAATAAACAGTCGATGCCTAGCGATGAGTTTATAAAAAGCAGGTTTTTGTAGCGTATTATTATGCGGAAGCAGCTGTAGAGGGGCTTTGTCAATCTTAAAATTAGATACATAATACTACAGAGCTTGATCTGTCCACGCATTTTTATCCTCAATGTAGTCTTTGACACTGTAATAGGCCTTTTTAATTAAATTTGTTTTAATTACATTTTTAAATCTAGTTTCATTTAGATTAGTGATTTCGTTGGGAATTTCATTGTAGAACCTTACTGAATTTCCGAGAAAGGACTTTTGTTTTTTTGAAGTCTAAGAATAGGGGAACTACTAATTTGTTTTTATTTCGGGTGTTGAGTGGGTGGGTGTATTTATTTATTTATTAATTTATTATTATATATATTACGTCGCTTCCTTTCGCAACCTTTTTTATGTTTTTACGTGTATACATCACGACTTCATAGATATACATACAGACATACAGAGACGGAACGGTAAGAACGCTGATGGTCTTAAAAAACTCGCGTAATGATGTTCTAGGAGCAAGACTGTAAATAGCACGGACTACTCTTTTTTGGAGAATGATAATAACATTTATATCAGCTGCTGTTCCCCATAGTAAAATGCCGTAGCTCATCAATTTCACCATAAAACCACAAGTAATACTATTACAGGATCGCACCAATTTTAATGAACTAATTCCTAGCCCCTAACCCGAGTAATCGAACCACCTTCTGGTTCTGAAACCGAGACTATTAACTCTGAATGTATCCAGCGAGGTAACTACATCAAACAACGGTCTCTGGTTACATCCGCCCGAGAGCGTCGGCACGCTGACACGTCGCGACGGTCACGCTAACACGCCACTCACGCTGACAGCTGACTTGACACGCTGCTTGGCATCGCGGGGTAAGTATAAATAGAGGGAGCTGAACAAATGGATTACACGGTTTTAAACGATTAGGGTAGGTTTTCGGTTTGTTTTACTAATTCGTGTTTAGTATTTTTTAATTGTAACCTACCTATTATGTTTTTTAACGTTTATAATTTCTGTTAACATATCCTTGCCCTTGTTTTTGATACATCTCTGCTACTTTAGAACAGGATCTGTTCTAAAGTAATTTAATTTTGAAATTAATTTTTCAAATAAAGTAGGTAAATTATCTCTCGTTAGTTTAAAATAAGCTCCTTGCACTCAGATTTATGG
This sequence comes from Ennomos erosarius, assembly GCA_963580505.1. Classification (NCBI taxonomy): domain Eukaryota; kingdom Metazoa; phylum Arthropoda; class Insecta; order Lepidoptera; family Geometridae; genus Ennomos; species Ennomos erosarius. The sequence continues at coordinate 303,697 of OY756996.1, read as the reverse complement.
CAAATGTTCCTAATTACATTGCATTTCTATAACAAGGCAAATGTTTCGAAAATGGATGGATGCTAAATTATTTATACAAAAATTTCAATGTTTTGGATCAACTTAAATTGATGATATTTCAATTAGTTTATTTATATTTGTCGACACGATTCTGCCCCTTGCTTAAAATAATGTTTCCTTTAAGCAACAAATCGCAATGTCCTGCAAGTTGACAAATGTTTGCAAAACAACCACTCAGCGATTCATCACCCAGCCCTACCGATCGAGGGAGGTGTAAAACGCGCAAATTGCTGGACGCAGCAGAATGTCGCTGTGAATGGAAACAAAACGTTTGACAAATGCAGGCAGCTCTGTCTGGGCTGGAACTGTGTCTGGGGGGAAATATATTGGTTTCTCAGTTGTTATAATGATGTGGAATGTTTTTCATGCAATTTGAAACATCGATAATAAACATTATTTCAGAATTTCAGTGAATAGTGAGCACGATAGTTTAAAATCTTTATGTATGGAAGAAAGTTGTAAGATACGTGCGTGCCGAGCTAAGGCGCCTCAAAGTTTTACGTATTATTTTCTTTCTCCCAGCTTAAGGTTCGCAAATATTTCGATTTACTATTTTATTTGGTAAATATTTTAATGTCTCTCATGTCAGTATGACACTCATATCATGCCTCGGATATTTACTTTAGCCACAAAATGGGTAAAACATGTATATTCTTTTAAATTGACTTCAAAGAGATTGCGGTTGAAATTCCTTGAAAATGAGCTTGTAGCGCCGGGCGGGCGGCGGCGGGTTTCAGAAGCCAGTGGGCGGGGCAGCGCTTAGCGACTCTACACGTGGATGGGAGATGGCTGCGATTGTACTGAAGGATAATAGTAGGATAGTAGGACACAAATTAGTGTGAATTGCACTGATGCATCGTTTTAGCAACAATCAGTTTCATTAAAAAGTGTAGAGGGCTAGCCTGCTACGAAGCTCTACGAAAATTCTATGCACGGTTTAATTTTTTTATCTTAGTTAATACCTAAATACGATACAATATAATGTATAACCGACCTCTCAGCCACTACACCACAGAGACTGTCACAAAACAAGCATTAGGTCATTAACAGTGGTATTCATAAACAAAGGTTGAACAAACCCCGAAAATCTATAATTCCACTTTTGCCTAGAGATTAAATGCGTAATCATTCTTCTTTCACTTTCATAAACAATCCCTGGAGAAACCCCTAACAGAACTGCATTTTAATTAAATACTCTACGATTTCAATCAAGCTGTTTACGAAAATTTTGTCGAGTGTCATATAGACGCGACATTTGAACTATCAAAAGTTGCGCCAAAATGTCACCCGACACTCACTCACAAAAAAGTTAAAAGAAATATTATTTTTGTATATTTTGTGTGCCTACTTTGTGTTAAATATATTATTTTAACTGGTAAATATTGAAGAAACGGTACCGATATACCTTATTCGTATTTTAAATGTCACGACACTTCACAAAATAATAAAATAACACGAAATGAAAGCAAGTGGACCGATTGGTTGACGAAATGCGGACAATCAGCATCCAGCCTCGGATCATGCCATATTGGGGGCTGCTTTTGTTTATGAAATGCATAAAGCTAGAATTTGCCGCACAGCACCTGAATCATCCTCTAGAGGAGCCCCCACCTTGACTATATGAATTCCAGTGTAAAAGTGTTTGCGCACCCCCGTGATTCGAGGGTGCGTTTTTGGGGGGTGGTGCCCCCTGAACGAAAGAACAACACAAAAATAGATCTCATTGAGAAATAGGTAAAGAATGTAAGTCAACTCACCAGCTGTCCAGCTCTGATCCTCGTGAAGACGGTACCGTCCAATTGGTAAGTAGGCACAACAAGCACTACACTCACAGAGACAGTTTAACAGTGTTCACATAGGTCACGAGAGGGAGATTGTCTTCAAAGCAAGAAGAGATGGAGTTTTTATAGATATACCTTAAGTGTGTGGTTTACCCTTTTAAAAAAATCATTCCCATGAGTATTCGAAATAGGTACTGCATAATCACGTCATGCTTTTTACACGTATAATATTTATTTATACAGCATACAGTTGCAATTTTTTTACGTTTTCGCTGACCAAATGTCCTTTGAAGTAACAGTGTGCACAGATGTCTCCAAGGCGCGCGATTCCTCGAACACTGGCGCGGCTCACGCGGCCCGATACCGCGGCAAGATCAAACGAATACAATGTGTGGTTATAGGAACAATGGTGTGATGGTCTTTTTGGAAAAATGTGACAAACTGGGACTTGCAGTAGGTATTATATTCACTAAGTTCATCAACATCATTATTTCTATTTAATTTAAAAAGGAACCACTGGTTTTACGTTTACAACCATGAGTTTGTAATGACATGCGATAGCGCTGGTGGTGGCGCTATCTATTTCTGGTGGTGATGAATGAAATAGGTGGTCGGTAGTACTGGAGTATATTGAGGCGTCTACATGGTGTAAGGCTTGAGCTTATACTACTGGGTCGTCCTTAGTCCTTACAAGTAGTTCGGACGTATGTTACGGGTGCCTAATACGATGTAGCGGTGCAAGTCCGAATTTTCACACTAAGTACAAGGTTTTTTTTTTATAAGTAATGTAACTTTTCTGCATACATTTTTTGTGACACGACGTTTGTACATTTTTATTATTTTTTGAAAGAGTCACACTGCTATTACCACAAACATCTAGCCGACGGAATATAACTATACATTCATCTGTTTCACCTATCAACGCATCGGAAAATTATTCACACGACTTGTCCTCTTGCCAGAATCAAATAAAACGATAATCGAGCATATCGCTATAAATATAAATAAATTTAAATTAAATCCAGCGGAACACTGCGACAGAACTAAATCGTAAGAAAATAGTTTAATATAATGCGAAAACCGTGACGACGTTTACGATGCAGATACTAAATTAGTAGCACGAAATGTATTCTCAAATAATTATCGGTCATAAAATACAGAAATATTTTCTGTGCGGTATTTGTCAATCTGTATTTTCGGTCTAGTGATGCACAAACTAGACAGATACTACGGAATGTACGATAAAATATTCATGAGTTATCTTGCCAAACATATTATAATGTCATCGCAATAGCTCGCACCTATACAAGGTGACCTTAAATTGATATGTTATCCCGAAATGGGGGGACTAAGACCATCATACCCTACAAGTTGTGGAGTCTTACTTGAAACTGGGTGTTTCCAAACTTCTATGGTAAAAAATAAATCCACTCGCAAAATTGCACGTGCGATCGCTACGAGGGTTAACAAGATACTATAAATTCATTTCTAAACACAGGTCGTTAAACTCATTTATGTGCACTCGGTCAAGGACAAAGTTCAACCACCCAGCTGCGCAAAGACTATTTTCGAACGTAAACTTTACATAGCATTTCTTCAATGAAAAACTATTAATTTATCAGGTGAGACCGTGGTCAAATGTTAGCCTATCGATGATAAAAAAAAAATTTAGTAAAGTCGTAGAAGAAACATTGTCTACCTTGGGGTGTAGATTTACCCCCTTTCGGGATAACATATCAATTCAAGGTCACCTTGTATATAGCCACTCGCAAAGATGGCTGTGCTCCTAGGCCTTCGAGAATAATGTTACTAATAAAATTGTGTTACATTGTGTTGTTTTAAGTGTTTTAAAAACTGAAATAGGGAAAGGAAGTGCAACAAAAAATTATTATAATCTTGTTTGTAGCATTAGATTTTATTGCATCACGATATCGATGTTCCATTTTCGGGCACACTGATGCCATTAAATTGACTCTCCTCCAGTCGGCACTTTTACCTCTATACTAATTGGTTCTAAAACGGGACAGATATATCCTTCAGCTCCGCTGTTAGAAAAGGACAACAACGGGGCGGGTAACATCTTTCTTCCACGGATAATTTAGTACTCTCCTTTGAATTTCACTGCTGACAGTTACTAGTGTTTTCGGCGAATATAACACATTCATTAATCCGAGCGAGACTCCGACTTTTACCGGGTATATTTCTGGTCGCGTTCGGGAAGCCAGTGGGTACGCCGAACAAAGGGTGCGATGGTTCGTTAAAATCTAAGGCGGCAGTAAATTTAATAATTTGTGTCGTTTAACGTATTCTTTGGTTTCAGTGATTAATTGTTTGCTCTCGACTTTAAAGCGGTGGCTCTGATGTTTTGACGCTTTGTTGTTTGGTTTTGGCGAGTTTTCTTTGGCGCTTCTAATTAATTGATGCGTTTTCAACGAAGTTTTTGTGTGTGAACCTAAAAAGCTGTTTGTTAAATAAAGGTCAATGGCCGGCTGTTCTTTTACAGAATCATAATCAACATACTGGTATTACTCTACATTCGCTAGTAGAACTGACTACCGATGGGGAAGAAAGGCTCTCGAGTGGCGACTACGAATCGGAAGACGCATCGTAGGCCCCCAATAGGTGGATTGACGATCTAGTCAGAACCGCGGAGAGCCGATGGATGCAGGAGGCAAGCAGCCGTTCAAAGTGACGCCCTATGGAGAGGCCTATGTTTAGCAGTGTACGTCTTCAGGCTGATGATGATGATAACAATAAACTTTAATAGAGATATTTAGATCTTTTCATTTGTTTAAACAATTTATTACAAAAATTCAGTAAAAGTTTTCCATGTATTGTTATCGCAGCCTAGTAATGGCGGCCGAAACCTACCTGTTTACGAGCAGTGCTACGATAACTACCCGCAGCCAATGAGAGCCGGCCTCGACGCATGTTAATCTACTTTCCATCATTGTTACAGGCAGTGTTGACAGCTGCTGACCCCATTTAGAAAGGTTTTTGTCGTAGTGTGCTTCTACCTTAGTGCAGAGCTGCCTCCTTGACCAGCTCGTCATCTCTCTCGTTGCCAAGAACGCCTAGTGTGCCTTAATCTTAATGTATTTTCTTTCTTTCTTTAATCCAGCACCACTTGATAACGAATCCTTTTGAGGCAAAATCGGATCCAAATCATTGTATGTCCTATTTAATTCTCCTTCCGTACCGTAAGTGGTAATCGTAGGACGCAGCGTAGGCGGGCGTTGTGCATCGACGATCTGGTGAAAACTGCGGGGAGCCGATGGATGCAGATGGCGAGCAGCCACTAGAGGTGGAGGTGGTAGAGGCCTAAGTTCGGCATTGGACGTCTTCAGGCTGTTGATGATGATGATGATGAAGTGTCGGGTCATTGGGATCGTCCTCGTTCAAATTGGCCAATGTTTAGGCCTTTGCAGGAGCACTTGTACTAAGATATGAGTGTCAATTTGAATGCCTTCATAAACTCTAAGAATGTCTGGATTGTAGGTAGTTAGGTTTGTGATGATCTTTTCATGTAGTTACATGACCTAGTTCTGTCTGATTGCACAAATGTTTCATCAGCTTATTCTGTGTATATATATATACCTATACAACGCATTATTTTGTTTGCACCACGATAACGTTAATTTTGTTGTAACGCGAGTAATTAACGAGTAATGTTCATGTTTTCAGTTCCAACGGCATCATGTTTTGATAAGAGTTTTCACACTCATTTAATAGGTATACGCTGTGTATTTTTGATTATATTTCCGAGAAGCAATACACGATAACTACATAAAGAATTAATACTTTACAACAGCAATGCAATCACCTACATAATGCAATTGCTAAATCTCGTCTTGTAATTACACACGTACACGCAAGTGAACTCACACTAACGAACAGCCAATGAGAGCGTTCCGTTTCCTGTGCCCGCCCAGAGGTAAACAATCTTTGAATTGAATTTTTAATCACACTTGTTTGTTAAAATTTCCATAACTGTGAGCATGTTTGATTTACTCGGGTCTTGTCGTGGCACAGTTATGTTAATGACCCTTAAACTAAATTACATAATCACTTTTGGGGATTTCACTTTTGGGATAGGTATTTATAATGTGATAGAATTGTAATGTTCTGTTTACAAACCAGCAGTACCTAAGCGAAGTGCTCTTTCGTAAACCGCATCCTTACCTCCCTTCCAATCGGGCAAGGAGCACTGAGGTGTGATACACAGATGGGAACATTGAGGTAGATGGGAATTGTGGTTTGTCATCTGAGTAAACCATTTATTAGTGTAAAAAAGTTAAAAGCTAAATGGTGCGAATAGATGTAATAATATTAACTTAAAACCCGAATTATCAGCACGAGTGTTTGCTATAATATGTATATAGGGTTAGTGTAGGCTAACCTAAGCGCATCAGTGACAGTAAAATAAGATAACGAAAGTAAGTAAAATAACGATTGAAAATCCCGTTTATATACTTCGTAATTTTTGCGGCACATTTTCATAAGTTTGTATGTACCTATTAGTTGGTTAAAACTTAAAATTGTGAGTTCCTAACGAGTCTCATCAAACAGTAAGTATAACACTATTTCAGAGTCAATTAGCCTGGCAGGCCTGATAGCTCAGTTGGTAGTAACCCTGCCTTCTGAACTGAGGGCTGTGGGTTCCATTCCTACCCAGGACAAAATTTGAGTGATGAACATAGATGTTTGCTCTGTGTTATATTGTATATCTATGTATGTATTTACAAACAAAAAGGTATCATTTGTATTATATCAGTTATCTGGTTCCCATAGTACAAGCTTTGCTTAGTTTGGGGCTGGACGGCACTGTGTGAAATGTCCACAGATATTTATTTATTTATTAATAATTCTTTTTTCAACATTAATGCAACTTAAAAAAATACTTTGTTCACAATTCACAACTGACAACTGAGAAGTTCAAGACACCACGTACCAACAGGGTATCTTGACCATTTGTTATCGTATTACGTGCGCATATTAGCTTCCTACTCGAGGCTACCGTCGTCACGTCGTTGTCGTCGGTAGCTGTTTGCTTAGCGGACCGTTTGTCGGCGGCCTGTCGCCGTGTGTGGTCGCTTGAGGCCTTTCCGACGGTGGAAAGTGGGACCAGTGCAGGACAGGTGGGGAACAGTTGGGTGCTGGTATTTAGTTGTGGTCTACTCGAAACTAAAGGGCTTTTTGCGTGCGTTAGTAATTTTGGGATTAGAATTCGTTTAGGTAGTTATAACTATTTTTTTAAACTTGAATGTCTAACACACGTTAATTTAAAATTTCCTGATTTTTTATATCTAATACTGTGTTAGTATTCGGCAAAAACTGCTCTATACGCAGACCTATAGCAAGAACTACTACTTAAGAACTACTTACACCGAAAAATAATTATTTATTATAATTATCATATTTTTTTCAGTTAAACTGACTATAAAGTATAGGTCCCATCTTCATCTCCTCATATATGGGCTAGTGCACAGACCTAGTGTTAGAATTTTTCGACCGGCCAAATGTTTCTGACTTGGCTTAACCACTATTATCTTATGTTAACAGTCGGGACCGACGGCTTAGAATTCCTTTTAAGTTGCAATACTAATTTTTGTAGCGATCACCCATAGTAGTGACCATAGCGAACGCTGCTTAACTATGTAGGTAATATTGTCCGAGCAAACATCTATTTGACAGTTCATTCAACTCATGCTCAGCGTTTGTTCATCAATAATACTTGAAACTAACGACCATTCTAAATGAGCTGAAAGAGAAATGAAGTGTCTGAACCATTATCTCATTATTTGGCATCAGCTGGCCTTATTAACCTCTATAAGTGGTGGCGAACTATTCGCGGCCATTTCTCTTGTGCCGCTAATTATCGACACGTCCCATCCCTCGGCACGTGCCAGGAACTAGACGAAATGTCAAATAGTGCTGCCTGTTGCAGCGGGACTGTACCTCTATTGGTGTTGAATATTGGTGGGACAGTTTATGTAGACCTGTTTTTATTTTTGAGTATTGCTGTTTCCTATTAATAACCTGCTTATATTGTTAAAGGACGATCAGATTCGGTTTCTAATAATTGAAACCTGTAATTTCATAACGGGACATAATCACAACATGAAAATTGTAGTCATAGTGAGTGGGGGGTGGATGCTTGAGGATCGTACCCATCTGTTCTACTACTTGTCCTACCAATAGAAGAAACAGGAAAACACTTGTTCTACTAATAGAACAAGTAGGAAAAAAATTCTCGGCTGTTCTACCAACCCAAAAATAGAGGTGTTTTGGTTTTAATTTTTTTTATTCCCAAAGTTAGTACAATGACAAAGTATTTGAAAGTAAGACTTTAATTTAAAATAAAAATGTGCTACGTACACGTATAAAAGGTTTGACGATCTACCACACATTAGGATCTACAACACATTAGAAGGCATTTAGGTAAGGAGATTCACTGTTACTTACTTACTTTACGTAAAAACAAATCAAGTGTTAGCAACACCAAGAGAAATCGCAGTCTATGTTACATCGGGCGGTTGACAGCTGACGTTTTTGAACAAAGTCTCGAGTCTGTGTAGTCTGTGGCTCCTTGATCAATTTATTTCATTATCTTTGTTTAGTGTTTCACTTTTGCTCGAGCCCTAGGAATAGACGGTCGTTGTAGGTCATAATAATTTGTTGAAACCTTAATTTTAACTTAAAAGTATTAAAGTTCAATTTTTGTTGTAACGCTTATATTTTATTTATTTAAATTAACTAGCTACAGTCGTAGTTGATAACACAAGCTCTAAAATAAAATAATGGAGGGATAATAACCGAACCAAAATAATAATTTTAAAACAAAAATAATAAAAAATCGGGACGTCCCGTTTTCACCCCATCCCTAGTGAAGAAACCACCGGAACGGCAACTCGCCTTGCAATTTGTTACTCCGTGGCAGTTTTATGGGTTAGAGGTGATCCTGATTTGTCCTGAGTCCCGTCCCGACTGCTCCGGGTATTTCTGGATATCCGCGCGGCAGCTGGACCTCGTAATGAGGTATTTATGGAGTGTTTTAATTAAAGCTCGATGTTGCCATTTGTAAGGGGAACAATTGGCGAATATTGAATTCTATTTCAGTTTAAATGGCATGCGGTTAAAACTTTCAGCTGTGGCTTAAAGGTATTGTCAAGGTACGAGGTAAGTTTCTTCGTAAAATTACTTCGTTTAGGAGCATTTCCTAGCTTTTAAAAAGGATAAGTATTGTTAAATACCTTTAAGATTTTTAGAACCACATAAACTAAACACATACAATTTGTTTCATGTAATACTATAGCAATGAAGAACACTGCCTTTTTTAAAACAATTTGTCCTTCATAAATCCCGTTGCGCGGACGCATCTGTCCACAGTAGCGGCGACATGTCTGCCCTCCCCCCCTCCCGTCAACGAGGGCGCGGGTGAGAGGGGGGGGGGTATATTTGCCGCCATTACGATATTGACTCGGTGCGCGGCGGCTAATGCGTGAGCAAATACCGGGTTCAAGTGGCGGAAGGGTTACGTGACGGAGTTATTGGACGATGCCATGTTTAGCGAATGGTTTGAAGATTAAAAAACACGCGCCTAGTATAGACACAGACAACCTAATAAAAAACTTAAAGAATTAATAGTAATATTACTGCAGCGGCAGTGGCGGATTAAATGTTGAAAGCGCCCTAGGCAAGCACCACATCGGCGTCCCTTGGAATTTTTTCGATGTTTTCGGTGATGTGTAACGAGGTTTGATAGCCGAGAGCGAGGCGTACCGCAGGTCCTGGCCATCACAGTGCGGTCAGCTTGTCCATCAAGGGCTTAAATAAGCCCTTGATGGACAAGCTGGAACGGCAGGCAAAACTCACCAGAAATGAAATTTCATGCAATTTTGCCGGCGCCTTTTCTTTAACATTGTAAAACCACTCGAGTCTACCTCCAACCTCTTCAAAAGGTACCTAATGTAGGTTCCTTCTATGGGTAAGTAGGTATTAGTCAAATATAGTCATTCTAGTCCAGAGATAATTGTACGTGACCACATCTTAGGTATAATTTCACTGGAGGCGATGTCCCCGACAGCAAACAGTGGTGCGCCCTTCATATTGATCGAAAGCCGCGGCGCATGGTTCGAGTTGTTTGCCGGCAAGCACGCCCTTTACAAAACAAACTAGAAGTGCTGCGCCACGGACATATTTGTACGGTAAAACTAATGAGAGACAAAAATATAGGTATTATCTAGACAGAATATTATCTGTCAAGAACATTTCCCGCAGCAAGTCGTTGGGTATAAAAGGCAGTAGTTGATCACCGTAGTATGTAGCTCTCTATGGATGTGCCATATCATGCCTCAGTGATCGCAGATTTTTAGGTACCGAGGGTAATAATGCTGCCCCTGCCCTTGATATTCCTAGATGACCGACTTTTAACTTGCACTCGCGGGATTCTTACAAAAAAAATTACTATCATAATTAAATTTCTCCAATTTCACTTACCTAGGTAAGTACTTACATATACATTTTAGAAGTTATAAGTCTTATAAGTACCTAAGTTTATTATTATGAAACAACTTGGCCATTGTGAAAAACCTGTTACAACGCTTATATTATAAATGTTTCTATTTGTACGTCTGTCTGTATGTAGTTGTTTGAATACCAATCTCTAACCCAAACAAACAGATTAGCCACAGAAGCAGAAATCAGTGGCGCTTTGTCTAAACACGGGCTTTGCAAACGTTCCTAATTGACAGGAAATTGTAACATTATTCGTTGTTTGCTCACTTCCAGGGGACCACAGTATATATAAATATGTCTACTGTTATGTTACGGGGCTATCGGCTTGGGTTACATTGTAATCTGTAAGTATAGGCGGCTACAAATGGTCCTGTAGATAAAACAAACTGTCCTTGCTTTTTAGCGCAGTACTCAGTTGTTTTTGTTAAGTTAGAATATCAATACTTATATACCTACATTATTTTTATATGATTGTGTTCACATTTCCGACGGCGATATCCAGCCCTAAACTAAGCATAGCTTCTAGGTACTATAGGAATCAGATAACTGATCTAATACTTACCTACTTACTTAGACACTTTTTTGTTTGTAAACACATACATAGAATACAATATAACACACCCATAGACACATAACAAAAACCTATGTTCATCACACAAGCGGGTGGGAATCGAACCCATAGCATAGAGTTCAGAAGGCAGAGCTATATACTAACAACGGAGCTACAGGCCACACAACATTATAGGATAGATGGCAGCGGAATACGTTCCCACTGTTGGGACCATCGAAAATGACACAGCAGGACCAGCAGGTCGGGACAGGGCCCACAACACGGGAGGGTAGGTTATCCACCACGCTGGCTAGTCAAGTGCGGGTTGTTCAGTGACACATGTTCTCGAATTTTGTAATTCTTGCACTTGTTTCTTAAATTTTCTGTCTTCGCCGTAGTAAGAGCGAGTAGGTACACCTAGTACATATACTTAGCAACTTGAAACGTCATAGCCGAGTGGGATTCAAACCAGGGACTGTCAATTTAAAAGTGGAACGGCCCACCACTGAGCCACTTGCTCAACACTGTATGTCATCTCTCTTTGATACATAAACCTAAATAAGAAATGTTAATGCGAAAGCTTTGAAAAGTGCAAGTGTGTTTGTAAAGAAATGCTCAAATGCAGAGTCTAACTAAACGAATGCCCAACGCATTTAGAGATCTTTTGAAAACAATAAATTAATTTTATTTTTCGTTCAGTAGCGGAGTTGTTTGCGCCCGCGCAGCCACTGCTAGTGGAGCCGGCGACGGCGAGCAAACATACGCAGACAGACAGACAGACAGACGCGCCGCCTGTTTGTGACAACAATACTACCTGACATTGCTTTCAGGGCATTCATTTAATATTCTACTATTGAAAATCATTAAAAAGCTTCTAGACTTATACCGCATTTCTTACATAAAGCATAAACCGATCTTAGTACTGATAGCTGTAATACTTGAGATGTAATTCTGTCTCTCTTACAGACTTTTTAGATTTAATGAGAGTGGAGAGAGTCTACATCTTGTCTTACAAGTTGAGATAGAGAAATAAAAAAACATCGAATTTTTTGAAACCTGCAGCTTCAGGTTCTAAATTATATTTTAGTTATGTTTGTATTTAATACGTAATATCAACAGCGTATTTATGGAAGCAGTGATATTGTTTTCAGGAGGTGCTATTTAATATTTACATACTAGAATTTACTCGATAATCATCAGTCCGAGCGGAGGATGTCTTGAGAAACAGCGCTGTGTGCACGTGAAAACGCGCGTGTGGCACAATGCTGAAGCCTTTCATTTTTGCTATAACCGTAACTTGTCTTATTTTTATTTAAGTGACTTTTATTTATTTTTTTATTTACTATTTATAATAAGTTAATGTTAAAATTGTCTCTCCAGCACTGGAATATAAATTTCAACTTAACTCACACAATAGTATTTCTAAAAGAATATAATCCGGAATAATTTTCCGGATTACCGGAAAATTGAGCAAATTGAAAGAGTGGGCGGGATAGGTACGGGTAAATGGCGAGTGAATCCGTGCGGCGTCCGTATATTTACAGATCTACTGTACTTATTTCTAAATTTAATTGAACAGATAAGCATTTTCACTTAATTAACAAAAAGCGGATAAAAAGTTATCGATGTCAGCTATCAGCTGATTGTGTCTGAACTGAGTAATAATACGATATTTCTAAAACGACTGCAGTGTGATCGAGAGCCGTTATTTATATTTTATGTGAACTGTATATTTTATGATAGGTTTCATCAAGTAACCTGGGCCATTATTCCGTATCGATTCCTTACTTCGAAACCACGCGAATTCCTTGTCTTACCTACATAAGAAATCTGCGTAACTGTATTCTCTATGAAACGAATACAAATCCACGCGAAATGAATTTGGAATTGGCGTGATTTGAACTGTCAAAAATCGTATGTTTTACCGAGACGCGTTTCGAAACATCAACACATCAAAAGATATGACCACTTATGTCAATATATTTTATTCAAAATAATGATAACTTTAATGTAAAGTGAAGGTATATCTGACGCTGTGACACGATTAGAACAAGACACGATAACGACGTGGTTACGTATCGTGTGGTATCTGTGTTTCCATAGAGAATAACCGCCCTGTGTGGTACCGGTTTGAGAATAGCTACCCCATCACTTCCCATGGGTGCCGTAAGAGCGGGGTAAGGAAATGTCTAGCAACTGGGCAACAGCCAGCAGCATTGTCCTCGGTCTTCACTATAATCTGCGATCACCAAGACGCCTGCCAAACCTGATTCATGTAAACTGTCATTATTAATTTCAAAAACATGTAGAACTCTTGAAGGTCCATAAATAAATAAATAAACGTGGTAATTATGGCAAATAGCCCCCTCTCCTCTAATGAAAATAAAAAATAAAACCAAACTTGAATAAATGGACGCAAAAAAGCTTATGTTGTGTAAATCTTAATTAAATATGTATCAATTCAATATTATCTGGAGACTACGTTCAGTCAGTCACATTTTATTCAAGCCTAGCTTCGTCAGTCTAATCAAATCAGTTATGAGGTTGTAGCGCTCATAACGAAACCAATATCTAGGTATTAACGTTGACTGAGGTACTGACTTGGAACGTCAGAATTGTCGCGCTAGCTAAGTAGATGCCGCTGAGTGACTCAGCACAGCATGTATCTAGCTGGCGCGACTTTCAAGAGCGCGTGTAATATATATCTCACCCTGAGTGAGACATACACGCACTCCTCAGTACATTGAATCCCACTAATACCGAGTATAATAGTGTTGGGATCATGAACTTACTACCCATGAGATCGTTAGTGGCTCGTGCGGTGACGCGCGGCGGATAACCTCCCGATAACTCGCGATTGCGGCGACCTCGCGTATCGAGGGGGCGCGAGGTCGAAGCCGCACCGCGCTGTGCTCAGCGTGTGTGGACAACACTAACTTTTGCAAAAAAAAAATAACCAGCCAGGGCCAACGTGCTACACCTTCGACTGCATCGTCGCTTCACATCAATAGAGTTGCAGTCAAATGTTGGCCTATTTATTCATAAATAAATAAACAATATATACAATAATATTGATTTGAATTATCTAACTCAAACCAATGCTGAATCATCACCAGCCTGATAACGTCCACTGGGGAACATAGCCCTCCCCCAGAGAGCGCCACCTTGAGCGGCTGCTCGGCTCCTGCATCTTATCGCCTCCTCGTGGTTTTCACCATACCTATTATATTAGACGTAAATACACTTTTTCCTATTTTAGAGAGAATGATGAGATTATCTTTGCATTAAAGAGTTGCAAGGAAACCGTCACTTTTGTATTTAGGCCTCGTTAACGTAGGCCTAAATACAAAAGTGACGGCTTCAATCTGTAGATTTTGAAAAAGTAAAATTAAAAAAAGAACAATATTGTGTAGGTACATAATGAACATTCATAACTTACCAAACTGGATACTCATCATTCTATCTTGTTTGTTATTGTATGGCCTAATAATCTGCAAATAAAACTTTTATCATACTTATCTCCGCCCGTATGTAAAGTATAGGTACATAACACACGTCTATACCTAATATGAAACTATATTACGCACGAAAGCTTTTGGTGGAGGCGACTGGTGACCAGAGGGCTGGCTCTTTTTTTGCTGAGAAAATAAACATTGCTATCCAACGTGTAGAGCATTCTGGGCACTCTCCCCTCCACCAAAGGTCTTTTTCATTGTACACTTAGTTTTTAGTTGTAAATATCTTTTTTTAATAATTTTTATTGTAGTTTAGGTTTTGTAGTTAATTTTTCTTAATGTTATAAAAAACTTTTACGTTCTGTAATTTTAGCGTTAATTAAATAAACATAGACACAAACGAAGCTGAAAACGGCAAAGGCCCAAATCTGTACATTGAGGATATTTTGTGTTTTTTTAATTGAAGGGCATTCTATAAATAGGTACTGAAGGCAAAACTTTAATGTTTTCCAGTTATGTCTGTCTGCCTGCGTATCTGAGCTAAACCTATCGCTCCGCCGAAACTACTGATATGAATTAAAATTTCATTCCTAGCTGACTCGGCTTCGCACGGGTTAATTCAGTCCTAACGTTGTTTATGGGTAATCGGTAAGCGAGAAGCAAAACAGAAAAATATAGGTGAATATGATGAATGGATGGGACGGCAAAATAAGGCTGCGCCGCCTGCCTCCCTTCGCCGTTACGGCTATTTTTCATTTGTACCTGATGGGACCCCGTGCCGAGGCCATTACCAGGAAAAGTCGCAGGGCATTGCTAGTTGAAGCAAAAAAGTTGTATAGTATCAAAAATCAACAATAGGTAGGAGTAGTGACGCGCGTGCGTTATCGGTGTCGATAACCCGTGGCGCCCTCTGATCTGTCGATAAACTCGCTGCAGCTATGCGCCCCTTCCCGCACCTCCCTAGCTAATGAAATGTTTTATGGCGTTTTGACAAATTAATTTTAATAAGCACAACTACTGTAAAATCATAATCACGTTAATTTATAACTTTACTCGCAATTTTTAATATTTTATTTTCGATTGAAGTAGCCTACTCAATGCCTATACTGCTATACTATAGAATTATAGATAGTTAGGTATACTTAATATACAAAATGGTGAGCAAAGAAAGTGGGAGGCTTATGTTCAGCAGTGAACGTCTTTAGGCTGTTGATGATGATGAAGGTGATGATGAATGGTGAGACTTACAACACTATTCCCACCAGTGGAGTTTCCAGGGTTTGACTGACATTTAAAAATAGAGAGGTTCTCAAACCGTAACTAATGAATTAGGAAACTATACTAATTATGTATTTTTTAATTTTAGTGTATGCACTTTAGTAATAACTAGGGATGCGCCGAATATTACATGATCCAACGATTCGAATATTAGATGACGAACCATTCTTCAGATATAGTTATTATGACCATGTAGTACTCTAATCGTACAGGTATAGATTCGGAGTAGTACATGGTCATAATAACTATATCTGAAAAATGGAGCAATGAAATATAATCGGTAATTATTCGGTATACCAAATATTCGGCATGTTTTTCCATGTTCGGTATTCGGCCGAATATTCGGTTAAATTGCCGAATAATTACCGAATATTTATTATACCTTCCGTTAAATACTTCCAAAATTATCTTTTATGGAACTCATTCTAAGATAATCAACAATTAGCACTTTTTATTTGTTTTGTCTAGATACTGATAACATGCTCTATCTAGGCTAGGCCCTAAACGCTTGTAGTCACCAGAAAACTATTATATTTAGTGTCAACGTGCACTACAGACCTATCGATGCGATTTGGTCCAATATCTAATTTGAGTTATTTTTTTGGGTACTTATGTAACAGCATTCACGTTTCGCTTGTTTAAAAAAACCTGTTATTCATGTGATCTTTTTTTTGTTTTTTTTTTAAATCAATGATTCACATAAGTACACTAATTCATTTCATAAGAAATTTTCATTATAAAAATAGCTATTTTACACAAAAAATAGTAGAATGAAAATTGTTTCCATTGCAGTGGGAACTTTTGTTAAGTTTTATAGCGACTGAATGTAAGGGAAAATTTGTGTAAAATGAGCATGAGAACGGTAAGCTCTAAACCGAATAATGTTCGTTATTCGTTCAAAAATCCATGTTCGGTGCATCCCTAGTAATAACCAAAAGCTCCGCTAATTCATCCACGTATAAAAAGTATCCTATGCGTTAATCAGCGTATAAATAATCTATCTTCAAATCCGTTCAGCCGTTGCTGCGTCAAGAGGATAAAAGGAAGAAAGAAAATAAGACATATAGATATTCAAACACATAAACAGTAACTTTGGCATATATTATATATTAATGCGAGTGTCATAAGAAGAGGTCTTATTAAATTCAAAAGACATTATTATTCTCTGGCAAAAAAAACCCTTGAAGCGTAATTTTTTCAAAGCTCTGTGATTATTTCTAATCTAGTCATTATTACATCTACGGACGCAGTGCAGATGAATGACGAAAGTAAATGATTCGTATATTATATATAGATTAGGTATAGTATTAGGTAACCGAGGACCTTTTATCGTAATTAATATATCGATTATCGAGCTGCCGGTGATGCACGTCATAGTTAGACGGGCCCGATAGCTCAGTTGGTAGTATCCCTGCCTTCTGAACTGAGGGCCGTGGGTTCGATTCCTACCCGGGACAAACATTTGTGTGTTGAACATAGATGTTTGTTCTGCGTCTGGGTGTTATATTGTATTCTATGTATGTATTTACAAACAAAAAAGTATATAAGTATTATATCAGTTATCTGGTTCCCATAGTACAAGCTATGCTTAGTTTGGGACTAGATGGCGCTGTGTGAAATGTCCACACATATTTATTTATTTATTTATTATTATTTATAGTTACTACACCTACACACACACAAATAAATAATGTACTATGAACTGCTCCCTACAGTTTTACAGATTCCTCTTTAACGTAGTAAGTAATACTTATTCATAATTTTACAAATCCCAAATTGAACGGATTCCTAAATATAAATTCCTGAATTCTTGGATTCGACAATATTTTAATATTTTTAATATTTAATTTTATTACTGTTCTGTTCAGAAAAAAAACTGAAATGTATTATATTATACTCACAGAATTTCCCCTATTGATACAAAGTCTTTGATTATACTGTTAGATAATTTTGTCCTTGTGACAACTTTTTCAATTTGTCAGAGTTCTCTATCAGACTCTACCACTTCTCAGAAACAGTTGCATTTGAAATGTTAATCAATTACTGATGTCTAAGTATACAATAATTCAGTAGCAATATAGCGCATCAACCGATAGGGCACGTGTTGTTTCCGGCAGTAGTAAAAAGCCTTTAAATTCTGACGTCAACACTGACCGCTTGCCTATAGCGAGAAACAATTGCTCTATACGAATAAAAAATTGTGTAGGTACTATTTTAAGCAATAGTGAAGAACTATTTAACTCTAAATCTGCATAAATAATTCTTATACATAATCTCAAACTTATAATCAAAGCACGCTCCCGCTCTTCGTAGCGACGGTACGCAGCGTAGGCAACCGTAGTTCTTATAATAGAAGTAAATACCTATCAGTTGAGTGTTTGTTTACTTTTGATCTATCAATTTATTTATTTTTGTATAATATACCCACATTATATAATAATAATATAATATAATTGTGTCAAGAAAATATACGTTTTCAAAAGTTGTTCGTAGGGGAGTTTTGGCGGGAACGCGGAAGAGTTTACGTCGTTGCACTGTATTGTTTTTCAAAACTTGTGCTTTTTTCAGTGTTAATGTTTAAAATTGGTGGCGTTTTACGCATTAAGTGCTGAATTACGAGCATGAGTGAGGGCAAGTGATATAATGTGGTGAAACGTGACTTTTCGTGTTGCTTCCAAAACTCAATAGAAGCTTCTAGTAAAAGTTGCCACCACTTTGCTGGAGCATGACTTAGACTGGACTATGACTACCTGACTTAGACCGGACTATGACTAGGACATGACTTTGCGTGAAATATTTTATAACACGATGAAAATATAATACTTGACACTGGCTAAATAAACTATGTGTGGAGCCAAAATATAAAAAAAAGAAAGTTGTTCGTAAGTAAATAAAAAATAACAAATGCAATAAATACGTGTGGACATCTCACACAGCCCCAAAGTAAGATAAGCTTGTAATATGGGAACCAGATAACGGATATAATATTTAGATACTTTTTGTTTAGTAAATACATTTATAGAATACAATATAATACTCAGACGCAGAACAAACATCTATGTTCATCACACAAATGTTTGTCCTGGGTAGGAATCGAGCCCACAGCCCTCAGTTCAGAAGGCAGGGTTACTACCAACTGAGCTATCGGGTCTGTCATAAAGTACCGTAAAACGACCTTTGCTATGAAATTAAGGTGACAAAGCTCGCGTAGGTGAGTGAATCTAATGAAATAAATAAATAATGGCTAATGGTTACATACATAATTATTATAGATTCTGGACCTTAACTAGGATTCCCTGTATCAAGGGACCCAGGAGCTACGTGGACCATGGTCCTACAACACCTAGATACAAAGATACTTTTTTCTGTGCACAAATACTTGTCCTGTCGTGGGAATCGAACCCACCGCCTCCGGGTTATGAGCCGGCCTACTCAAACTCCACACCACGGAGGCCGTCAAATAAAAATAAATATTCAACATACGGTGTCGCGATTTTTAATTTCGGCACCGTGTAGCTCTCAATTATGTTACAAAAATTACACAATCATATTAAAATTTTTAGGTGACTTTGAAAGAAAAAAGTCATGTCGAAAATATTTATTGTCTACTCTTTTTGTGTTTTTTTTTTCTATCTATGACTGAAACTGAAACTCGTACAATAAGTCGCGGAAAGCGCGCGAGGCCGCTACCGGCGCGGCCGCCGTCGGCCGGGCTTTTTGCTGTTATTGTTTCTTAGTAGAAGTAACTTTTTGTTTTGTGATGTAGGTAGGTACATGTAGGTAACTACAAAGATAAATGGATAATTTTTAAGGAGGCTTGCTGTTATAAATATTTATATTAAAACTAGGATCAATAAATACGTTAAGCAAGGTGTTAGCCGCTGTTAGATGTTGTTGCTCTTATAAATAGTGATTTTATAAGTAGGTATCTACTTAAATAGAAAAATAGATTTTATGTTTCAGTAGTTCCTGTTAATTCTTATGGGCAGCTTAATTAGGTATGTGAAAATGTATCGAATCCAGTACTAACAATAATATTAGTAAGTAGATAGTTACCAACTGTACTGTACTGTACTGTATCCAACTGTATCATTTATTTTTAATTATCAACACGTGCGTTTTATAAGGATGTAGGTAAAGTGAAAAGAACAATGAAGTAAGAGCTTAATTCTCAATAAAGTTTGAGGTACCTATGCCAATTAGTGCAGTCAATTGCCGTAGTTCGTTGATGAAATATTTGCCCTACGTATTCTAGGTTACGTTTATTGACACGTCAATTATGATGGTTTAGTTTGACTTTTCTATAAATTAAGGAAAACAAGTCCTGAAAGCGGGATTTTTCCACGAGTTTTCCGACGGCTCTGCGTCCACGTCGTGGCTAAGTCGTTAAACGAATCTATGAACATCGAGCTTAAAAAATATGAAAATATTTGCTTAAGTTTTCAGGTCCTCTCTAGCTGGTGAAGGATCCCTGTCCTTGGGGACTGGTAATCGATATGGGCATGTGCTCACCTGCCTCCATGGCGTATCCCGCTGCAGCGGCTGCGGCGTGCAGCGCGCCGTACTCTTTGCCGTCCATGCCTCCCAGCATCTTGCACTATCACTACACCATCCAGCACTAACCCCGAGCGCGCGTTCGTCACGCAGCGCGGCGCCGCGACGTGTGCCGCCCGCGGCCGCAAGCAGGCGCACGCGCACCCCGTCCCGCCCTGCCGCCGCCATTGGCGCGCGACCACCAATCAACGCGCTCCATTTCAAACGCTTTCCTTTTTCCATGTCGCGTTCTATTTGAAGCGTGCTGATGCATCTTCAGTTTTCAGCGGCGCATTTTCGACTTTAATATGCGGTTGTAAAGTCGAGAGTCGGGCGGGCGGTGGTGTAGAAATATGTCTGTTTTCCCATTCGGTCGGTTGCGCTCGGGCGGGAGCGCGACGAGAGCCGAGGAAAATGCGTCCCGCTCGAGTAGGCAGGGTACACTACACATGATGCGACCACTGGTGCGCCTGCGCAGTGGAGTTATACCCCGTCCTTTATGCGCGCGGCTGCGTGACAAATGCCGCTGTACGCGGGGATTGTAATTGATATTTTTATGTTCGTTAAATTATGTTTCTAACGCGCGTACGGTTTCGCTATAATTTACTGGGGTAATGGATAAATTATGCACGTGTACGTGTGTTGGGGAAATGACATGATTTTTAACAGGTTTTGCAATGGATTTCTGTTAGTTTATATTAAGTAGGTAACATACTTACTGCGCTAGGTAATAGGTACCTATCTCTAACATAGCATCAACTCAAGATGAAATAATAATAATAAAATGGCTACTTATAAGTATCAGCAATAGCATATGCTTCTCAAACTGAAAAAATCTAAAGTACGTAATAAATACAAAATTACAACCCGGAATTATTCAAATCAAGAGTGAATAGGTATTTACTAGACCAGCGTGCTACAGCTTAGAACGCAACGTCACTTCCCATCAGGTGAGATTATGGTCAAAAGCTGGTTTAGTCAAATTAAAAAAAAACCGCGCCATGATGGATTTTGCCTGGGAATAAGACATAGGTACCTATACCAAACTACAGTGCCAACCATCAACATAGAGTGCCAACCAAATAGGGTAATAGGATGACGATCATGATGATAAACCTGTTTTAATAGAGGCTTAGTGGCCAAATAATATACCTAAGTATAGTGTCAGGTGAATAGCCGGCGCACGTTTCTGTGCGCATTTTTTCTCGGAAACACAAAGCTTTAAGGTATTGAGTTTCAATACTTAACTGACATTCACCTTTTATGCTCTACCAAACACTAAGAAGGTACTTGCATATTAAATCGTTTAATTAGCCAGCTGGGCTACCACAAGCTACAAAACCACTACAAAACCATCATTAATGGCATTATTATTTCAAGGTTACAATATTGTTCGAATTGGTACCATGAACTTATAAAGTATTCCTGCGTGTGAACGATACGTCTACATTTTTATATGGCGTTATCACTGTCGCATGTCAGTGTCAATATGATGTAAAGGTATGACATGACAGTTGTATTAGAGTGAACGATTTAACGTGACGTCATCAAAACTGCTCTGGCTCTGCAACATTAAAATATTCGCACTTTTATATCATTTGTCAAAGTATGATTGAAGTAATATTGAAGTAATAATGCTATAAGACCTTGTGGTGACCCCCCAGTGGGTAATTTAATTAATGAAATAAAAACGATACCTTCATTCTTTGCAAGCTACGGCCTACGCTCGTAGCTATATGCTACGAAACTCGCAAAATGCGTTTTATAAGTAGGGATATTCATAAGTACCTATTATATTACGTGAATATGACACAGAGGTATGAAGGGTATTTTAGGTAGCTTCCTATACACCACTTTTTATATAATATAGGCACAGAATTTGGCCTAGTTACATGTAGTAGATGTAGGTACTACACTGGAATTCATAGTCAAGGCGGGGGCTCCTCTAGAGGATGAATCAGGCGCTGTGCGGCAAATTCTAGCTTTTTTTTTTTCTTAGATTATGGCTCCACACATAGTGTATTTAGCCAGTGTCAAGTTTTGTTATTTTTCATCGTTATAGAATATTTCACATAAGTCAAGTCATAGTCATAGTCCAGTCTAAGTCAGGTAGTCAAAGTCCAGTCTAAGTCATCTTCTAGTAAAGTGGTGGCAACTTTACTAGAAGCTTCTATGGAGTTTTGGATGCAACACGAAAAACCACGTTTCACCACATTATATCACTTGCCCACACTCATGCTCGTAATTCAGCACATAATGCGTAAAACGCCACCAATTTCAAACATAAACAGTGGAAAAAGCGCAAGTTTTGAAATAATACAATGCAACTACGTGAACTTTTCCGAGTTCCCGCCATAGAGCTAATAAAAAAAGAAAGAGGGAATCCCGTCTGATCCGAAACTGAAGCACCCTTAGGAAGCCGGAACGCTTCGTACGTACGAGCGGGGCACGCACACACTCACATCATAGGCAGCCGGTTACCATACTTTCATCTGACACACATATGTAATATGTCCGCCACTTTGGGCTTCAGTTCCATGTCAATCAAAACTCAATCCTTCTTTTTTTTATCATCCATGAAAATGAATAATGAAAATGAAAAAACATTTATTACAGGCAAAAATTACATAATGAGGGTTGGAACACCTGGCTCCCACACTAGGCTCGAAACCCGTGCTGTAGGAACCAGACTCTTTCGTCGGAGATACACTTTTTAAACGCCTATTTGAAAAGTTACACATATTATAATAAAATGTTAGTAATATAGACTGCAAATAAAAAATTATAAGTACTCTAATCTAATTAAGTGTGAGTAGATGTGATACGATGTTGTGAAAATGATGAATGGACGTGACATAAGGTGTGTTATTGTATGGGGTGTGTGTATATGGCTTATGCTAGTGTGTGTGTGTGTGTGTGAGTGTGTGGTACGCCATGAGTTAGTGCCCAAAAAAGTGCGTTATATTTTTAAATACCGCTGTTAATTTCCTGACACGTTGTGTAATTAAGTGAATATGCTTAACAAAACTATCCATGCAGCCCCCAATCTGGCATGGTCAGAGGCTGGATGCTGATCGTCCGAATTTCGTCAACCAAACGGTCTCCTTGCTTTCAAATCGTGTTATTTTATTATTTTATGAAGTGTCATGATATTTAAAATACGAATAAGGTATATCGGTGCCGTTTCTTCAACATTTACCAGTTAAAATAATATATTTAACACAAAATAGGCACACAAAATATACAAATATAAATATTTCTTTTAACTTTTTTGTGAGTGAGTGACTGGTGACATTTTGGCGCGACTTTTAAAAGTCGTGTCAAAATGACACTCGACAGAATTTTCAAAGACAACTGGATTGAAATCGTAGAGTATTTAATTACAATGCTTTTCAGTTAGGGGTTGAATAAGGTTTAATTAAACATTCAATTACCAGACTATCCGGTTTGACTACGAGGAATAACCAATTTTTCGAACAGACCTCATGTAGATATAAGTAGGTAAATAGAAGTTGTGTTAGCATTTAGGAAATCAGTATTTTTGTATAAGTAGGTATAGATAATTATTGTTTCATCGAAATCATGCATCACGAACCCGGTTAACAACATAACAATAGACAAATGAAATTAATTTTAATTTTTAATTAATTAGACCCTTTACTATTTGTAGATGTTGAAAACTGTAAAATCAGAAAAGTGGCCATTTCTCAACTTCAGTGCAGTAGCAAAGCTCCAGCAATTAAAGTAACCGTGCTTAATACTACAAAAACGCTTCAGTGAAGCCGCCGCCGCCGGCCGTATTTCTGTTAATTACCACAAATATGTCGCATATTCCAGTAAAAAATTATTAAACTGCATATAAAGTCGGCTTTGTTGCAAGCAGCACGACGCGACGACGGCGGATGGGAACAAATTACAGCGCTGCAAATGATGCGCGACAAAACGCAGACTCAAACGCACCGACGACTGCGCTGCGACTGTGCTTGGTGACCTTTGCATAGATACTGCACGGAACGTCCCTTTATAGAAAATCTTGTAGCTACTGTTAGATTGTTCGTGAGATGTTAGGATTCGAATAAATGATTCATTAGACAAGTTTATTTATCTAGGTGCTTTTATGTTGGAAGAGGTTATAATTGCAGTGACTTTAATAATCTGCAGACGAACACCTGTTAACTTTAATTTTATGTGAATCAATGACAAGCTAGTCGTTCACCTGATATTAAGCGACACAGCCGCCCATAACAGCTGCAGTGTCTCGTGTTTTTATCCGAAAAATAATCCATGTTGTTGTTTTTAACTTTAGGTCGAAAGATTTCGTGAGAAACAGGCACCCGGAGAACGGCACTAAAGAATTAAAGCGGAAATAAAATATCAATAACAAGCTCGTTTGTTCGAAATTATTGCACCATTTTTACAACAGTTTTGTAGCAAGTTGGTGGCAGCGACGGCCGGCATTGCTGCCCGGAGCTGCCGGCGGCGTGACGTTAATAAGTAACGTATAAAGTGCATTGTTCTCGGCCACGCGGCGTGGTTTATGCACAATTGTCCCGCGGGCCGCAGATTGGAACGCGACCCGGCCACAGAGCATTGTTTAACCTTTATCTTTCTCTATTGAATTTCGATTTATAGCCGTCGTTAAATCGATATTTTTCGCAGTTTTATTTGAGTTTCAATAGATTTTATCGATGAAATGTTATCACGAAATAGCGTTTTGTTGGAAATGTTAAATACCTAAATAAATGATTAAATTAGAATTGTAATAGAATTTGAAAAGACGTTTGTAAAATGAACTCGATAATCGTAATCACATCATTAATAGATAACAAAAAATAATTAATAAAATAAATTGTATCTTAAAGCAATTTCGCCTGAACACCTGTAGTATATATTGTAGGTAAAAAGATTATAGTTGAAATACAATTTATGTCTTATTAAAATTTGAGTAAATATAAAATATATTATAATACTTAGCTTGCACGAAGCTCTTATTTTACTTAACAAGGACGGCATTTTGCTTCTCTGTAAAACCACAGTTTCTATGTCTAAGCCATGAACAGGTAGGTAAAATATACCAATTTCATTAATTTATGATTTTTACACAATCTCATTACATAAAAGGCCTAAATGACTGACTGGCAACGTTAAGTCCAAACCGCTGGACGTAAGGACTTGATATTTGCAGGGATGTCTTCCTTTTACTTAGGTACATCGTAAAAGTGTGCATCTGGTCTGAGTGCTCAAATCTTCGATCCTTGAGACAAAATAGGCATATTTAGTGCAAAATTGTAGAAATTAGATGCAGTTATCCAAAAATTTGCAAAACTTGATTTAACAAAGTTATGACCGAATAACATGAGCCCTTAGTTCAGATGCCTGAAAATGGAATTTCGTAATATTCTATATTTGTGGGCATAATTTTCATTTGACTAGTGCAGAATTTGTTTTTTAACAAATTTCTAGGCCACTAGAGTGCAGCATCACGAAGTTATGATTTTATTTGAGCCCTCAGACCAGATGCACAAATCGTAAGACGATACCTATGTATATGCATCGAGCAAGAAAAAAAATAAGCACCTAGAAACGTAATTTTTTTGCTTGCTTTGTCTGTATACCTATGGATAGGTCAAGGATTAAACTAGATGACATATAAAAATACCTATTTGTTGTATTTTTCTAATCAAAAGCTTCGTCCCGTCAGCAATAAAAGTCAGCTCCCTGCAAGCACCGTTTGTTTCGCGGCAGACGCCGTGCGCCGCGCGGTTACGTGCGACTGAGCGCGACTGCGCCGTCCCTTTGTCTATTATTAGGAGGATTGCATGATCTTAATGTGCTGTGAGGTTTAGTGTACTTCAGAAATATAAAGAGTGAGGAACTGAGGAATTGTCTTTTGTTCAACTTTCTTTTGGGTAAAATATTGGATTTTTAAAATTAGCATCTACCAGAGAGTTTAATTGGTTTTCTGTTTTCTGATGTATTAAAATAAAAGTATAATCTATTCAAAGCAAGTGGGTGTAAAGGTAGGTAGTACTAATAAAAAAGTACAAAAAATTCTACCTACTTACATGCTAAGCTTAGTTTGGGCGCTTGTGAAATGTCCAACACATATAGTATTTATTTTATTAAATTTGGTCAAGAAAATTGATCATGTATGTAAATGTAATGTATGAAATGCTTTTTTAGCTTAACCCCTTCCTCGACACCAACTAGATTAGAAGATGTTTTTTCTTCAGAAATCTTATTTGAAACCACCAATAATTTGTCATCCTCCCGAAGTTCATTACATATTATTTTGACAGCTTCTCTCTGCACACAAAGGCCGTCAGTAAAAACCCTGTCATTAATATTTGTGGTATACTTACACCAGAGCTGAGCAGTTCGCTTCCCTATAAATAGTGGTGGTAGTACTTCCCATACGCGCATGCGCCTCAGATCTCAGCGGCGGGCGTTCCGCGCCGCTGCCGCCGGTAATAGTGCCGCCTACCCCACTCTTTACCAAACCACATGCATTCAAAACTCAACTGTAACTCTTACATACTACAAAGTTGATTATTGCTTGTCCACTCTTGATAGAGCTTTCAGGATCAACGCACGTAGGGTTTTGAACGTTATTTATTTACTGTTAAGAGCTTTTTCCGATAGTAATGGACACAAAGGGCGTAAGACAACGGAAGTGGTACCCAAACGCGATGGTATCTCGTTCAGTCTTTAATTAGACGGTTTAATTAAGAAACGCGAGTTATCCGAAGCGATAATTAGATCATCAATTCAGGTTTGCGATCTGCTTTCAGTGTTGTAAGAATTTCCGTTATTCTAGGATTGCACCCTGAATTAAAACCTACGATTTAAATTACAAGAAAACCTCTTGATTATGTCAAAAATAAATAAATGATTAAGGCCAGAGTGAACCGGTATTTTCTAGGCTAAGCATGCTCCATCGACGACCACGTCGTCACTTACATCAGGTACCGTGGTCAATTTAAAGTTAGCCTAACGTTGATAAAAAAAAATTGATCTCTGCACCCTTATTCCCAACCTATCGGAAACGTTCCGATTCGAAATCTACACTCTCGGTCTCTTTCATTCTAAAAGTAGATGAAGGAGATGAAGAGTGTAGATTTCGAATCGAAAGGTTTCCGATAGGTTGAGAATAGGGGTGCTGATTTGATCATGGAAAGCTAATTCAATCGCAATTTGGGATGCCATTCGCTTGTTTTGCCATTCACAGTACCTATAAAATAGGATTTATAAGTATTTAATTTTGATTTTTTAAATATTATTATCGCATGCTTTGTGTAATCTACTTACCGATTAATTTGTAAAGCATGTCCCATAGATAGGAACGGATGGATGCGGGTTGAAACATTTTAAATTTTTCAAAAAGCTCGGTCGATAACCTGCTCTCACTGATACCTACAACTCGGTCAATAACTGGCTCATCTCCTGGTCCTTTGACACTTAGAGCTGGGTGGGATGTTGGAAAATGTCGATTATTAAACCGACATTTTCCAACATCGTTGATTTCACCCTACATTTTCAGTTATTTTTTCTCCCTCTCACATAACAAACAAACATACAGAAGGACGCGGGTGTCGCTGTCAAAGGCGCCGCGTTCCCACACGCGTGACGAACTGGCAGACTGACAGACTGTCACACATGCGGCTTATTAGACCGTCTCAGGATATAATGTTACTTTAACTGCTACTAAACGCCACTCACTTTTTCCCCGATTGTATACGACGTAGCATGCAGGATATGTTCATTATCCTCAGTTTATCACACAGAGGAGAGAATATTTATCACGAGTTTTGTCTACGTAGTACCACTAAGTACTTATTGAAATAGATACTAGGACCTAGGTCATCTACTGAATCTATTAAGTAAGAGTGATGTAATATTATATAGAGGTAGGTATGCCTAAAGCTAATGCAAACAATACCTAACCGGTGGGAGTCGGACTCGCACACGAAGGATTCCGTACCATCTCTTCTATTATATAAAAGGCTTTGTCCTAACTGGGTAACCAGACAACGCATAGCTCAAGCCGCCGCAATGGCAGTAAAGATCTGGGATGGTGGATTTTCCTTTTATGACGTAGGTGCGTGCTATGAAGGATTTTTGAAAATTCCACCCCCCAGTTTGTGAAAGAGGAGTTTTTAGCCATAAACGAATAAATAGGTAATAATATAAAATATAGAATGGATGGGGTAAGGTATAAAATATCTATAACACTAACACTGGAATTCATAGTCGAGGCGGGGGCTCCTCTAGAGGATGAATCAGGCGCTGTGCGGCAAATTCTAGCTTTATGCATTTCATAAACAATAGCAGCCCCCAATCTGGCATGATGGGTGACATTTCGGCGCGACTTTTGATAGTTCAAAAGTCGCGTCAAAATGACACTCGACAGAATTTTCAAAGACAACTTGATTGAAATCGTAGAGTATTTCTGTGGGTTCGATTCCTACCAAGGACAAACATTTGTGTGATGAACATAGAGGTTTGTTCTGCGTCTGGGTGTTATATTGTATTCTATGTATGTATTTACAAACAAAAAAGTATATAAGTATTGTATCAGTTATCTGGTTCCCATAGTACAAGCTATGCTTAGTTTGGGGCTAGATGGCGCTGCGTGAAATGTCCACACATATTTATTTATTATTATTATTATTATTATTTAATTAATATGCAGTTCCGTTAGGGGTTTCTCCAGCGATTGTTTATGAAAGTGAAAGAAGAATGATTACGCATTTAATCTCTAGGTAAAAGTGGAATGATAGATTTTCGGGGTTTATTCAACCTTTGTTTATGAATACCACTATAAGTATCACCGCTGTTGGTATTCCAAAAAATGGAAAAAATAAACCGATAAAATTTACCTCGTGAATAAGGGCAATTATTGACAAACGCAGATAAAGCTTCAGCTGGATATCGTACAGACGAGACTCGCTTTAGTTAATACTTAATGAGGTAGGTTTTCAAAGTCAACTCTCAGTCAATTCACTGTAACAATAGGAAAAAACAACTAGAATATCTTAAAAGTAACAGTTTGTTCTATTTAAGCCACAAACAGTCTATTAGTAAACATAAGGCCGGTGACACACGGCGCTTGCAGCGGCGCGCGACGGCTCGGCTCGCTCGAGCGGTACTTCGCAGAACCGCGCTTTCATCTCCCAGACCCTCGGAGCAATACAAGCACTCCGCAGTCAGCCAGAACTATACCATCTTTTCATAAACTTGCTTTGCTCGATACATTTATAGCGGATTGTAGAGGAAGGTAAGCCAAAATAGTCGCTAGACATGGGCGTATCGTTTTCTACGATCATTTTGCTATATGACCAGAAACTACACATGGCGGGCCCGATAGCTCAGTTGGTAGTATCCCTGTCTTCTGAACTGAGGGCTGTGGGTTCGATTCCTACCCAGGATAAACATTTGTGTGAAGAACATAGATGTTTGTTCTGTGTCTGGGTGTTATATTGTATTCTATGTATGTATTTACAAACAAAAAGTATATAAGTATTGTATCAGTTATCTAGTTCCCATAGTACAAGCTATGCTTAGTTTGGGGCTAGATGACACTGTGTGAAATGTCCACACATATTTAAAAAAAAAATTATAACTAAGTAGATATATAGGTATATCATTGGGTCGCAAACGATATAAAAACAACATAAAAAGAAAATTAAGATAAAACGCATGCACTGCTTAAACAATGATAAAGCAAAACCAGGCACCGATTCAACATGCGTCTACTGTAGATAAAGATAAGTACGTATAGGTAGTTAGGTTAGGTATTAAGTACTTCAGACGACTGAACGTCATAGTTGACAGATGCATCTACCTCGCCAAATCAGTTGATTAATGCACTCGCCTTGCCAAATATTTGCAGCTATGAACGCTCGCCAGACGAGTGTATGTAGGTCACAAACTCGCATCGTTACCTGCTCTATGACATTAGAAGTAATCAATAATCACTTAGAGAACAGTTGAGGAGACAAATAATAAAAACGTCTGTATTAATATAATAATTATTCTATGAAGTATTTAGTGTTCTTAGTTTATTAGTCTATTTATATTCCGTCAGCTGTTTCAGTACCACTACCGTAATAGCTGCCATGGCCTAGTTCAAGGCAAAACTACAGCTGCGTTCATGCCATGAAGCGAATGAAACAAACGTTAAAAGAACTGCTGTTCTAAATTTTAATATAATAAGTTTGCTAATTGGAATATGAATGAATGTGTTGACAATGAACTTGGGTCAGATTCGCACGTCCAATTAGTCGCAAGCACCTGCATGGGCCGGCGTGGCCCAAAGTCGTCGTGGCCTGCCGCGCTCGGACTCAGGCCATTTGCCGCCGCGCACGCGCACGCTCGTCGCGTTACACCTTGTTGCCGCCACATGTACCGTGGCGTAGAGCGCCGTGGCGCAGCGTCGCGTAGCGTGGCGCGGTGTGGCGTAGCCTTGCGTACTATACCGTGCCTCTACGAGCATTGGGATTCAGGTTTATTAAGAGGGCAATGTTCTAAAAGCAGTGTTATTTCGTTGTGCCTGAAACGTGGTGCCTGAAACCTACTTTGATAAATGCAAGGCTTGCTATGTTTTATAACGAGTTATGTAACTGATCTTTCTTCGCCGGTATGTCCTGCATCATCTAAAGCACTGCTAGTCTGCTACTTCGCACTGGTTGCCGATAACATTATCTCTTTCGATGATTTCATAAATTAATAAATATACTACTGCATGGGTTAATTATATTATGTTCTGACGATACCTACAATAGGTACCTATAGGTACATGAATACGACGTTCTTACTGATCAAGTTACCTTGAGGTCATAATTCACTAAAGGCTTTTGACTTGGCTTGACGACAGTTAAACACCACGGATTTAGGACGTAGGTACTCCAAAGTACCTACCTATTGTCTGTTATAAACACCTATCTCTTCACCGATCCCACTGCAAACCCTTAGGTACCAAATAGCTTCCAAGGTTTTATCTATCTACAAGAATTATTTCAACATGCATCACGTGACGCGCCGTCGTAAAGTCATTAAACTGGTAGTATAACAGTTTCAACGATCATGTTTTAAAATTCGCTTTACGCGCGCAAGATTTATATAATTCGTTCCGGCAGAGATGAATCAAAAATAAGATCCGTTCCGAGACGCCACACGTTTCAGTAATGAAAACAACATTTTAGTTCCGCGCTTTTTCCGACGGCTTTTTATTTTATAATATCCAGAGTGGAGCAACTAAACCGTATCCCAGTGTCTGAGTTATTTCTAATGGGCGTCGCAATTAATCAGAGTAAGCGTTTTATTATTGTAGTGCGCGGCGCGGTTCCGCCAAATACGTCGTGGCGAGTGACAGCGGCGCGGCAAACAGACTATCGCGATGCAAAATGGCGGTGTTGACGTCGTTTTGCTACAAATGGCTGTGGCGTGGCTTTGATCGCGACATTTGCGCTGATGCGTCAGCTGCAAGTTACCATTGTCCGTTCATCATTTCCTTGGGTCTACTCTATGTCTGTCTGAATCCTTATCTGCACAGTGATCCGTTACGTCATAACGGCGGTAACGGTGTCGTCGTAGAGTTTTCTTTACTTGGTGGTAGGACTTTTCTGCAAAATTCGTCTAGGTAGGTACCACCGCTTTGCCAGTTATTCTGCCGCCAAGCAGTAGTGTGCAAGCACTACTGTGTTCCGGTTTGAAGGGCATTGCAGCTAGTGAAATTACTGGGCAAATGAGACTTTATGATCTGATTACACAGTCTAGTAATCTGATTCAGCTAGACTGGGTGATCTCTCGGGATGGCGTGCGCAGTGCAGTATCACGTGAAACTTTATTATTTTAAAGTTTCGAGTGACACTGCAACTGTCATTGGCGGCCGTGTCGCTTAACATCAGGTGAACGACAAGCTTGTCACATCATTCAATCCAATAAAAAAAATATATATATAAAACTAAAGAAAACTCTGCTGTGAATATAGAGAACAGTTTATAGGTATCTATTGTCTATAAATAATAATGCATACTTGTAATAAACTTAATCTTACTTGGGTAGGTAGGTACCTACCGGAGTAGTAAGACCCCAAATCAATGTGAAAGTATAAAGCGATCATTAAATATAAGTATAACCTGTATCACTTCAGTATAAATGTCTCATTTTTAAAGCTGTATAACGAAGTCATTTGGCCACATAAAATTCAAATATGTAAGTATAACCGGCATGAACTAATGCGTAGCATTATTCTAAGCCGCAGCATGAACTTGCGTGAACCTGGTCTCGCTGGAGAGAGTGCATCATCAGGAGCCAGGAGCGTCGGCATCAATCTCGGGAAACAGCCGTGACGCGTGACGTCGCGACCGTGACGCCGTGACGCCGTGACGAAGCGACGGGTGCTGCCGCCGAGCGGGAGGACAAAAATGCAAGCAAATACAAACAGTGGGAGTATAAGACGTAGGTAGGGTACAATTACACGCAGTTTTATATAGTACTAATTAGTCGAAATGAAGTTTGGATAACTATATTTTACTTTACTTGCTTCTGGACCAGCATTTTCCATAACAATAGAAGAACAATGCATGCCGGTTCGATATCGAGTCGCTGGGAGTGTAAGGGTAAGGGTAAGACGTAGTAATTTAATTTTTTAAATTTTAGTTTTTGTTGGGAGTTGAAGTCGCCATGTACTATGTCAGCCCGTCATTTCTTGCAGTTACTCTCTCTTATTTATTTATTTATTTATTTCATCATTGGAAAACTTACAGCCAAATAAACAATAGAACGTAACATAATTATAGAAAATAAACTAGGCCAATTACAAGTTTCCACCTATAGAAAAAACATATACAAGAAATCCGTAGTAGATAGCTAGAGAAGTCAACATGAAGCAGATAAATAAACCTACCGATAGTGTAATTAAATGTAATTAAATGAAACAGTACATCTAAGCTTGACATCTAAGTTTGAGAACCGAAGAAATCAGCTGCCAGTTTTTGCCTTATAGAACGCACCCCATCAAAGAAAACGTCAATATCACTAATACTCAACTATATCAAGTGAATAGCGTCTTAGCTGCTTCACCCAATTCCATGGACAAGATCATTTGTAATTCGCCGGTTTGATTTATTGATTTGATTGATAAGATGATAAGGTTCAATCCATATTTACTGCACATGCGTTGTCTCATTGCCTGGCTTCGACGACATCCCACTAGTAAATTATATACTCTTTGCACTCCACTAGAAGATGATAAACCTCTTACAACAAAAGCAAAAAAATTATTAAGGCCTATAATATACTTAGCCACCTAACTTACTCCAGCAAACTTCAGCCCGTTTCAAGAATAGGCAATTCCAAACACTTTTATGATCAACTGTCTCCTTACCCCGGCTATTTTTCATGCACGCGTGAACGCTCGGCCGCACGTTGCCGCACGGCCGCGCGGCCCGGACGGATTTACTTTCAGAGCGTCCCGCGCTCCGCATTTCAGCTAATTGGTTTTTTCATGAAATTCGTAAAACTGGAGGAAGTGCGCTTCAGTGCACTGTGGATACGGAGCTTCCGAGGACTTGTCACCAAATATGGTGGAAATTAGAAATACTTTTAGTGTTGAAACATTTCAGGAACTTGAAGATGTTGTGGGACGCAGATCACAGAATAAATAATACCTAGTATCGCAAGTTTAAACTACTTACCCCCTAACTAGGAATTCCTTTGGCGGAAAAACGCGATAAAGTAACATGATTATTGAAACCGCCAACTAAACGCTAAGGGGTCGAGCTTCGGCCCCCTAAACATAATATAGCGGTTAAGGGACACCTAAAGCAGGGGCCTGCTTTAGGTATCCCTTAACCGCTGGTTAAAACGGGCATTAGTATACCTAACTTAGATACTTACGTATCTATGTTATTTCGTACCTACTTACTGACTCTAAGCATACCTACAATTATGCACTTATCTATTTTTATTAATAGGTATTACGTTCTAAGTACCTATAAACCTACTTAGTACAAAAAGTATAGGATCAATCCGTCGGAAAATAGAGTAATGAAATTAGTGAAAATATTCTAAGTCGGTGTCCAGGGCCCGAACTCTACTATTTCAATTGTGTCATAATGGTTCATGAATGGTGCCATAATGACAGGTTTTGACACTAATGGTATTCTACTTATGGCAAGGAAGTTATACGTATACTAATATACTGGGTGTAATTGAATTCATTAGCATCCTTTGAAACTAGATACATACTCCTGATACCGGTCACGTGTGGACCAAAATTTTTGAATTCTAACACATTGGGTTGGTTATAATAATAACTCCAAAAAATGAAATAACCTACTTAATCAAATGCTACGATACAAAATTTAATTAAAATAAACAATTACTGTTTTTGATAAGTACATACAAGGTCTAAAAACGTTTAAATGTGTCAAAATCATCCGTGCCAACAGCGTTAGGCGCCGCGGCAATCTTCATAATTTTCGTTAAAAATTATTTCATTTACACTCTTTACTCTTTAATAATCATCTATAAATGATGTACTATCATGGGCTCAATTTATGCTTATGAATTAAATTACATCCTGTATAAGTTCCTTGACTTATGGTTTGTAGACTACTATTTAATTAGTGTCAAAATCAGCCATCATGATAGATTTTGACACTAATGGTAGTCTATTTATGGTTTGTAGACTAACATAAGGGTCAAATCTATCATTATGGTACCATTCATTTGACAGCCTCCGTGGTGTGGTGGTTGAGCAGGTCGGCTCATAACCCGAAGGCAGCGGGTTCGATTCCCGCGACAGGACAAGTATTTGTGCCCGAAAAAAAAGCACAAATACTTGTTCTGTGTCTGGGTGTTGTGGGACTATGGTCCTCCTAGTTCCTGGGTCCCTAGATACAGGGAATCCTAGTAGGGTCTAGGATCTATGTATGTGATCGTTGGGCATTATTTACTTTTAATTTAATTCATGAAGCATTATTACACAATTGCAAATAGCAAACTTCGGGCCCATGTCATGAAGGATTTTATGTTAATGAAATAATGAAGTGACTTATCCAATCTATAGTCGTTTAAACTTAAAAAAAGTACTAAACGATTCATCAAACGTGAACATCTTCGATCTCCTTAGTCCAGAATCCAGATATCCCCTGATACGATCGCGATGGCTACAAGAATAGGAAGATGGATGCCGCGGGTGACGCGCCGCTGACAGCCCCTGATGGTGCGTGGGAGTCGCTCGGACGTGCGTGTAATTAAACCAGCTGGCTACCTGTTCTCTATCTCAGGCAGATTGACTAATGGCATAAAAGTATTTTTAAACTCAGGATTGTAAAATCAGCGCACAATGTAAGTAAAGTAGGTAGTACTTATTTATCCAAAACATTTTACAGGGTTAAATAAAATATAATATCAGCGAACAATGCAGTTTGAATAATTTGAATTAAATAATTGTTTTTAATATTATCATCATCTTCATCATTAACAGCCTGAAGACGTCGAACATAGGCCTCCCCCAGGGAGCGCCACTTAGAGCGGCTGCTCGCCTCCTGCATCCATTGGCTGCCCGCGGCTTTCACCAGATCGTCGGTCAGTTCGTGGTCGCCACTCGAGAAATTTTCTTCCCCGGTCATCCATCGGTTGTCAGTTCTACGATCGATGTGGCCTGCCCATTGCCATTTCAACTTGCTAATCCTAAGAGCTACATCGGTCACTTTAGTTCTCCTGCGGATCTCCTCATTTTGGATCTTATCTCGCAGGGAAACACCGAGCATTGCTTTCTCCATAGCTCGTTGCGCGACTTTGAGCTTAGTAATGAGGCCAACAGTAACCACGTCTCAGTTCCATAAGTCATCACTGGCAACACACATTGATTGAAAACTTTTGTTGCGGTAGTTTGAACGAAAAGATATATGTTTTTAGGTTTTTAGTATAGAATTTATTTTGGACGAAAAGAAGTTGGAGTTGGTTTTTAGTAAAGAATTTACTAATTGAACAATCGCTTTAATTTTACTCTCTTTGCTAATTGATATGATTTCTTTTGACAAGCTGGCTCCCCGCTCTACCTACTATTTTAATATCTGTGGCTCTACCAACGCTGCTGCTTTAAAAAAGTGGTTGCACCATCTATGATCGAGTAGCTAAAAACAGTTCAGCGAAATTTTTTAAAGCGCTATCTGTGTTCCAGTAGGGAACTGATTGCTTTACAAATTTACGTGAGCGCCATCTGTTGAGTCTAGATAAAAGGTAAAGAAATCTTGTTGTTTGACATTGACAACAGCGGACCAAAGGACAAAAGTCGACTCAACTCAACACCGATAAAACAAAAAAAAGGGTCTTTGAAGAAAATCCGACAATGGCGGTTATAAATGAATTTATTTTTCAAAACTAGTGTATCTTGAACTTTAATGTGTAATAAGGGTGGATTATTATCCGTTAAGTGTTCGTGAATGTGCACGAGTGTTGGCAAATGGTTTCAAGATCATAAAACCATGCATTTTCGTTTTTGCTTCAAGGACCTTTGCTTTAAACACAAACTCGCCGTACCAAGTTCTAAGCTAAAAATGCATAGTTCAGGCCCCAACATAATGGCAGTAAAAATATACAATAAAATCCCGAAAGAAATTCTCACTGAAGAAAAAGAATCGGTATTTAATAATGTTTTGAAAGATTTTCTGATAAAAAAAATGCTACTATAGTTTGACAGATTTCTTTAATGATAAAAGTAAGCGTTTCAGTAAAAACATTGGCCAAAGATTTTTTGTAGATTTATTTAATGACCTGGACCTAACTGTTGCTATACCCTAATGGGGTCATATGTCCTGCACACTCATACAAACCACCTATATTAAAAATATGTACATATATTGCAATAAATAATTGAGTATTGAGTATTGACCTTTTTTAGAGCCTTCAGTAAAATTTCCACCATTTTAATGATGGCGTTTTGACTGACAAAATATGACTTTGACTTGACATAACCGTACAAATTTTACTCACTTGACATTGGCAGAATTATTGCAAAAAAGCGATAGAAAGCCATTAAAGAAGAAGAAGAAGAAAAACTTATAATTTAATAGCAAATTTCTCTGGTCTGTACCAATGTACTCACTCTGTGGTTCTCTGTGAATTTAACTCGAGTTCGAGTGCTCGCTGTTGTTGTTGATTTATAAATTGTTATTTCAGAAAATATCGAAGATGGGGACAGAGGTTGCAATATCATTTAGTTCTTTACGTGCTCAACTAGAAAATGAAAAGAGTAGTTTGTTTAAAATAGACGAAAACATAAAAAAAATCGTACAAACAACGGGGAGATTCTCTAACGATAGGTTAGTAATTTTACCTTGGAGCTCTAACTTTTTCGTATATTTACGCTATGACGTACCTAATTATACATTTATTTGTAGATTTAATCCTTCTGGAGAATACATAAGAGGTAACAACCGTCCTGGCGGTCGTAATTCCTTCACAGAGTCTGGCAACAGTTTCAATAAAATCGATGATTATTTCGGCAAACGTAAACAAGAAACGAAGACTGTTTTTAGTAGGTGAGTTTGGACTGCGGGTGTAACCGAATGTGGTTACATTATAAAAATGACGGAATAGCTACCAATTTTCACGGATAAATTACATAATCCATGCATAGCATTAGCATGGTTTGTTGATGTGCAGTTAAAGTACATGCATAAAATCATTACTTTCAGCAAATTCATACTATCCGAATGGTTTTCTCAAACCTAGCTATTGCTAACTCCAGGTTATCAGCCCGTGTGCAGGACAGCGATGGGGAAGATGATGGTCCGGGGCCCAAGCGAGTGCGAATGCCATCTGCAGTGTCCCGAGAGCTCCCCACGCGAGCTGCGGTGTTGCGGGCGCAGGGTGATGATGAACAAGCAAGAACAAGGAACAGGAGAATCTTTGGGTCACTGCTTGGCACTTTGCAGAAGTTCAAGCAGGAGGAAATTGTTTTGCAAACTAAGGTAATAAATTAATTATTTTATCAATATACGTGACTACTTTTAATGTATTTTGTATTAATAACTAAACTGATGATAAATTGAAGACTTTTTGACTAATGAAAACTTCATGGTTAAATAATAATTATAATGAAAACTTCTCAATTTACTGCTTTTGTTAGGATATAGCTTTTTTACATATTGTTATGAAAATCTTTAAATAGGCATGATGCCTACTATTAAAAATTAACAAGTAAATATTACTTTCATAAAGAAGATTAAAAATGAATGCAATAATTGAAAAAATAAGCAAAATCGGTAATTAAATCACAGAGTAATAAGCTTTTAAAGTTTCTACAGGAGGCATCTCCTGTCCCTTTTCCCGAAACAGAGCGCCCCCACAGTTACTGTGAAAAATTTACTCGTGACTTCACATGCCAAAGAGATTGTACGAAAAGCTACCACAGCTTAATAATGGGGTACTATAACGACCTTCCTCTGATGTCACTGGCCGTTTGAGCTATTTAGCTTTTTAAAATGCCTGTAACTTGGTAATTTTTTGAGATATTTAATTTTTGTTTTTACAAATGTTTATCTTTTAAATTGAGGAATATAATTAATTTATCCAATAAGAAAATTTTAGTCATCATGCCTATTATCTCTCAATTAGGTTTACTTATTGCACAGAATTCACCCTATCTTAATTGATAAACTAGTTTTAACTTGTTCATAGATAGTATCGATGAAACTTGCTCTTTGTTAATGACACATTAAAGAACTTAACTGAATGTCTGTTTGTATTATAGGAAGAAAAGAAAGCACAAGTGGAGCGAAAAATCGAAGAGCAAGCACGTTTGGAAAAGGAAAGAGAACAGAAGGAAAGAAAAACATTATTTGCTGAAAGGGAACACAAGAAAGCCACAATCAAGGCTCTCGAGGCCAAAATGGGGCGAGTCCAAGAGTTTGAAAAGTGGGAGGAGTCACAGAAAAATTTAGGAAACTTTATTCTGACTAAAACCAGACCTCATTTATACTGGATACCCAAGAAGATGAACGATAAGGCAGAGGAAAAACTTATGTCTAGTAGAAAGTATCATGAAAGTAAGTGATCTTCCTAACTACAGTATTGATCCTTTATAGTAGACTTTGCCACTAAACTGTTAATGGTTGTTGATGGATTTATTGTCAATTACAGCCAAGTATGGTCACCTGTATCGCAGTAAGTAAGGGTGTTAAGGTGTTTGAGTAGATTGGTTGTCTAAAATGGTTCTAGTGTGAAGTGTCATGTCATGTCATACAACTACATTTTATAAATTGGGATACACCACATTTAGTTTTATATAATGGGATCAAAAATTTGATACTCCTAATCCTAATCAAAAATGTTGAATATTACAGAATGTATGTCCAAAAAACGCCACGAGCTTCAGGAAGAATTGCAACGGATAGAGCAACGTTGTCTCCGTATACGCGGCCCAGGAGCCAAGGAAAATGACCCAGAAACCAACCTCGAAGACAAGCTACATAAGAACGGGCAAGATGGCAACAAGGATGAAGAAATGGCACAGAATGATGAAGACAGGGGAAGGAAGAGGGATAAGTTTGCTGCAGACGTGGAGAAGGATGATAGTGATGGTGATGATCATCATGATGATGTGGAGATCAAGCTGGAGAGTGATCAGAAGGTTAAGGAGGAGACAGGTGAGGCGTAAAATATAGGCCATAAATAAGACCATCAGAAATTTTAGAGATATTAACAAATCAAGAGCTCTTAAATGCAATGTTGTGTGATGTCTTGAAATAAATGTATTTTCTTTCTTTCTTATCAACTCTATGCCATTTTGTTTTAAATACCTATAATCTTAAATTATTTGATTCTTATATTGCACTAGTACCATCCTACTACTTGCTATCTCTCATCACACGCTTTACTATTGATTTAAAAACTTAGATTCCTCAATCTTTGTTTATCAGATACAAAAACATCAGAAGAAAAATTGGACACAAGTACTGAACCCAATGCTGAAGCTGAAATATTACCGGTCCCTGAAGAAGAGCCCGACCAGACCATGATACCAATTGAACCCATCTCTGAAATCAAGCCTGAAGATGAAGCTGAGGTCAGCAAGGATCCAGAGACTGTGCCAGAGAAACCTGAAGAACATTCCTAACAATAACTAACCTGATAGCCTGTGTGTAATCAGTATAGATATAATAAATTGTGGACATTTACGCTAAAGTACTGCAGTTTTTTTTACTGTTTGCTACATTTATAAAACCAGCCACCTATCATTTCACTGTATTTCTTATGGCTGTTTAGTGTTTGTGCAACCTGTGGGTCTCTACCAGTGTGCATATCACGCGCTAGAAATATCGGGCTCAAACAACCCCTGTAGAGTCCGCGCCATGCTGTGAAGTGGCGCGAAACGCTGCGCAGTAGAATTAGATATGTGCGCGGGAAGACGTGCGGGGGGCTTGCAGCGCACTTCACAGCCGCCATTGAGGTTGGGTCAGGTATAGTGGGGAAGTACTGATGCCGTTACGTTCTGATAGGTAACTAACAATAAAATTTCATTTCTCTAAAATAATAATCTCGATTATAAAGTAGGCAGGATTTTAGTATGAATGATTGAACTACATCATGTAATTTACAAAATTATATTCATACAACTTATTGATATATAAAAAAGCATCACAGTTAAAAATATTAACTAGCATATAATATGAAGCAAGTAGAGCAAGAAACATTCCAGAGTTGTGGATGGATTTATAAATGAAACTGTGCTGTGCACTCAACAAGATATAGTTTTCATTTATTAATCCATGGTGATAGTGTAACAACTCAACATTGTACTAGTTTGAAACATTTTAGGCCCTATAAATGAATAAATAATTACCTACCTAGATAGGGTTTTTTTATTATTTTTTATTTTTATTGGTTCATAAGTTTATTAAATGCTAGAATGAATGTATCCTAAATAAATACTAATATTTCAGGGAGGTGCTTTAAACCTAAAATGTATGGTAGTTTTAAGATAATTTTAAATTCCTAATAGATTATTAGTTATTTCTATGCTGTCTAACACTCTCTTTCTGTTTAGTGTAGTAGTTCTATATCAGCTGATTAGTTTTATAATATAACCATTCAGATCCAATAGACCATCAAATATTGGACTATACACGATTGGATACATAAACAATAGGTAGCGCTCATTTAGAGCTAAGGCTGTTTAATTTTGTCAGTTTTATATGAAAAGCTATTTCATTAATACCAAAGCTTAGTTTAGTCTAAAGTGAATATCCTAGAAGCAATATCGTCGAGCATCCAGTTGACTCCGTCCAGCAAGTTCTCACCGGTGACTGCAGAGCAGCGCTCAATCCTCCAGTGATGGGTTTTAATGCTATCCAAGTCCAGAGCCTGCAATATTAATTTGTTTTATAAATAACTGGAATCCATTATTTCTGCTTTTATATAATTATGGAAAAAATAGTTTTGTATGATGTTTTGTTTCTTTTTAGAGACAACAACAATAAACTGTTTTACATTTATATTGTAATAGTAGTAGACAATGAAGCAGTCTGGTCACTGAGAGAACTCATTTTACAAAAATAAAATAATATTTAAAAGCACAATTTGTAAATCATTAACTAATACATTAGAATATAATATTACTGTAGATAGTGTAACCAGAAATTATAGAAAAGAAATTAAATTGATTTCAGCCTTTGGCAATGCTATTTATTGTAGCAGTACACACATACTCGAGCAGCTGGACTGTATTTAAAAGAATACATATTATAATAGTTATATGTCCTGCAGCAAAAACAATAATTCTCATAATAATGTTAATTGATTACCTGTCTGATGTCATGTAAAGACAATGCTCCGGGGAGATCTGCCTTATTTGCGAGCACCAGAAGAGTGGCTCCAGCCAGCCTCTCTTCTCGAAGGAGTGAGTGGAGCTCTCGCGCACAGTCGGCTAGCCTCTGTGGGTCTGCGCTGTCTACCACCCATGTCACTCCATCTGTACTCTCGAAGTAATTCTTCCAGTATGATCTGTAACAAGGTAAAAGTAAGAAACTGTTTCTCAGCTTTATTTATTCAAGGTGAGAAAGTACCATTACTATTCCATATTACTATGGATTAGTTAGTTTCTGTAAGTAACTACAGCAAGCCAGTAGATAAAAATAACTGGCCAAGTGTGAGTCTGATACAGTGCACAAAGGGTTCCATACCATTATCTGAGTCTTAGTCATGGGGTTCATTTACCCTTTGTACACTGGTCATATCATCTTATCATCAGGCACTGTAGAAACCCATTCCTTACCTTAAAGATTTCTGTCCCCCAACATCCCAAATATTCAGTTTATATCCCTTATGCTCCAGTGTCTTTATGTTAAAGCCTAGTGTTGGCGAAATTGTGTCAATGCGCTCTCCATTGAACCGCTTCAGTATAGTTGTTTTGCCAGCATTGTCTAAGCCTCTGACATATTTTATAAGGAATTTTTACATTTTACTACTTTTGTTAGGCTAGTACTAATACATTTCTGTAAAATACATTATTATACATGTATAATAAAACCGTAACTGAAAATTTTGATTGTATTAACTTCTTTATAATATAGAATAATAATAAATAAATATGTGTGGACATTTCACACAGCGCCATCTAGCCCCAAACTAAGCATAGCTTGTACTATGGGAACCAGATAACTGATACAATACTTATATACTTTTTGTTTGTAAATACATACATAGAATACAATATAACACCCAGACGTAGAACAAACATCGATGTTCATCACACAAATGTTTGTCCCGGGTAGGAATCGAACCCACAGCCCTCAGTTCAGAAGGCAGGGATACTACCAACTGAGCTATCGGGCCCGTCAGAAGTAGAAACAGTTGTGTTTTGACTTTTTGCCTGTCTATCTGTACTTTTGAACATGCATCACGCTGAAACTACTGAACAACTGAGCTGAGTCTCATATCCAGTTTTAAGAGACTCCACAGTGCATATAAATAATTATGTGAAGTAATCACTAGTAATAAATATAGAACCACTTTATAGGTATAACTCTGCGAAAGGGAAAAAGAGCAAGGGACTCCTCCCTTCGCCATCCCAACGATTTATACTTTTCCTTTAGCTTTGCTCTTCCCTTCCCTTGGACAGGGTCAGGCAGGCCGTCCAAATTTTTAATAATTTTACGACGAGAGTTTTGAAAAGGATACAGCATGAGAATTCGCATTTCTTTCTCCTTTTGTCGCAGTTTCTTTAG
Organism: Ennomos erosarius; assembly: GCA_963580505.1. Taxonomy (NCBI): domain Eukaryota; kingdom Metazoa; phylum Arthropoda; class Insecta; order Lepidoptera; family Geometridae; genus Ennomos; species Ennomos erosarius. The sequence goes on along the minus strand of OY756996.1, from coordinate 260,280 downwards.
AATGGTCAGGAATCCCATACTGCAATGAGCTTCGTTGAACAGTGAACACCAATAAAAAATATGTTTGCTATGTCATTTAGCTTCTTGATTTGATTTTCTTGGCCACCGATTACAAGTTTTCACAGAATACTATATATATATATACATTCCAGGTTTATCACGATGATAAGAGATATATTATATATAATTTAATTATTGAACTAAAATAAAATAAAATTGTGTTTTTCTGTTAAAGAAGGTTTTTAATGAAAACTTTATTGTACACCAATTTTATATACTCTGTGCTTGTGACGGTTCTTATGTCGGTTGTAAATAAAAACACGTCTCTATATTTTTCTATTACGTTTATTTTAATTCTTTTCGATCCACTTCAGGACTCTCAAGCTCTTTCAAATATGCCTCAAACATTGACAGATGCTTCATTTCCACGTGAAGAAACTATAAATTTGCCTACGACGTCAAATGATATTCCTAGTCATGATGAAGAAGAATCAAATGAATCCTATGTTACACCTGAACCATCTCTAAGTAATTCTGATGATGAAGATCACGAAGAAGTAACTCCTGAAACAAGAACTCTCCGAGACAGATCGAGATTGCGACTGCCAACTCGGTTTGATGATTTTGTCATGTCAGCTATTGTTACTGATTTGGATGAACCAAATACATACAAAGAAGCTATGAAAAATCCTCAAAAAGCTGAATGGGTAAAAGCAATGGAAAGCGAGGTAAAGTCTCTAAAAGAGAACAAAACTTGGGTTTTAGTAGATCGACCAAAAGACAGAAAACTGATTTCGTGTAAATGGCTCTACAAGATAAAAACCAATGCTGATGGAAGCCTCGATAAGTACAAAGCTCGACTTGTAGCGAGAGGTTATACACAAGAGAAGGGAGTTGACTACTGTGAGACATTCAGCCCTGTTGCTAGAATGGCAACAATAAGAGCAATTATTAGCATCGCTGCAAATGAAGGATTATCCCTCATCCAGTTTGATGTAACCACTGCCTTTTTGAATGGTTTACTAGATGAAGATATCTACATGAATCAGCCAGAAGGGTTTAGTGATGGAACAAATAAAGTCTGTAAGTTGAAGAGAAGTTTATACGGTCTGAAACAAGCCCCAAGATGTTGGAATAAATGTATTGTCGACTATCTGAAAACAATTGGATTTAAACAATGTGACACAGATCCATGTTTATTCATGCGGAATCGGAACGGCAACAAAATTATTCTGGGTCTTTATGTGGATGACGGATTGATAGCTTCTACAAATCCAAAGGAATCGGAGAAGTTTATGTCAGAACTGAAAAGAAGGTTCAAGATTACGACAAAGCCAGTCTCATACTTCCTTGGGTTAGAAATCTTCAACAACAAAGATGGTTCGATTAAAGTGTCTCAGAAACACTATGCTGAAAAGCTACTGGAACGCTTTGGAATGAGTGACTGTAAAGCTGTCAGTACTCCAATTATTAAAGAAGCGCAGTCAGACTCAGAAAAGGAACAGGAAGTTAAGTTTCCTTATCGTGAAGCCGTTGGCGCACTGGCGTATCTCATGACAGGGACTAGACCAGACATCTCATATGCCATAAGTGTCGTATCCAGAACGCTTACTAATCCTTCTACGGAAGATGTTCATAAGGTAAAGCGCATTCTTCGTTACCTTAAAGGAACTCTAGATACTGCTATTGTATACCAGAAAGGATACAAACCTGGGATTTTGGAATGCTACAGTGACTCAGATCATGGTGGAGATCAAACCACAGGTCGTTCTACTTCTGGAATTCTATGCATGTATTCGGGAGGAGTAATCTCTTGGGCAAGTCGCAAACAGTCCTCTGTTGCGATTTCGAGTACGGAAGCAGAACTCGTTGCAGCCAGCGAAGCAGCTCGTGAAATTGTTTGGCTAAAGAGACTATACAATGAGGTATCTCTATTGAAAGAAGTCCCTACGCTACAAATAGATAACGATGCAACAATCAAGCTGTCGCAAAACCCAGAGTTACATCGCAGAACAAAGCACATTGCACTAAGACATTTTTATGTCAGAGAACAAGTTACTGATAAAGAACTTGAAGTGAAATATGTTCCCACAGAATACCAATGTGCAGATATTTTGACGAAACCCGTTCATAAGCCAAGAATGCTACTTATATCTAAGATGATTGGGTTAATGCAATAAAGTTTCCCAAAAAGGGAGGATGTTAAAGAAGGTTTTTAATGAAAACTTTATTGTACACCAATTTTATATACTCTGTGCTTGTGACGGTTCTTATGTCGGTTGTAAATAAAAACACGTCTCTATATTTTTCTATTACGTTTATTTTAATTCTTTTCGATCCACTTCAGGACTCTCAACATTTTCTTCTTCTTCTTTAATAGCTTTCTATCGCTTGTTTGCAATAATTCTCCCAATGTCAAGTGAGTAAAATTTGTACGGTTATGTCAAAATCAAAGTCATATTTTGTCAGTCAAAATGAAAACGCCAACAGTAAAATGGAGGATATTTTACTGAAGGCTCTAAAAAGGCCGTTGAAGCAAAACACATACGGTCCCGTAGACAGAGAGCACGCTTGAATGGCAAACACGAGCCAAACCGGAGGTCTAGTAGCTACTAGCCTTAGTACTTTGTCCTTCTCTAATGATGACATGGTCATGATCAGTTATACAAATTCCTCTCCTTGGACTCAACTCCTACTGCTACCGGATTTCGAGTTGAACTGCTCAAGCACTAAATATAGTATGTTCATGGTTTGGGTTCATCACAGTCCAGCTGTGACGTACCCAAACCATGTAACTTTTTTTTTCATTTGCCACAGCTTCTGTGGTGTAGTGTAGTATATTATACAACGTGAACGTGAATTCATATATTATCCCGAAGGGGTGGGACTGGGACCATGATACCCTACTAGTTGTGAGAGCCTTACTTGAAACTGCATGTTTCTGAACCTCCATACTAAAAAATGAATCCGCTAACGAAGCGCTGCGCATAGTAACCCTGCAACGCACAACCTAATCCACGAAAGAACTAGAGGCATAAAAATGCACGTACAATCACTATAGGTCTACCAGAATCTCATTAAACAATATTAAAAACAAAGAAAACGGATTTTCATACGGCAATACCAAATTGTCACCACTCAAATGAAATTGACAATTGACCACGTTGTTTTGATACTTTTGGGTTTTTGTTCCGTAGACCAAGCAGAGGATAGGATACTACTTATTAATATTATGAATTCTCGTATTTAAACTGTGACTTCTTTTTCTTTGAAAGGATTTTAGTACCTGCCTATTTTCTGGTTGAATTAAAAAGTGAAATCACGACAAGAGATGTCGTGTGTTTTACCCACGTGAAAGAGAATGGCGGGAAAAAAATTAACTACGATGGATTAATTGGATATTTCTTAGATTTTCGCGATTTGAACACATAGTTTTACGTTTCACACAGGACTTGATCGCGCTAAAAACATTATTGGCCGTGGTCACGAGAAACCACCACTTCTTCTCGTGACCACGGCCAATGCAACTTGGCCGGAACGTCGAGGTAAATAAATAATGTTTTTAGCGCGATCAAGTCCTGTGTGAAACGTAAAACTATGGATTAATTGGAATTATAAGCGATGTCGGATAATGGCTCAAGGGATCTTCTAAAGCGAGAAAAATTGAAAAAAATTGGTAGCTATAGGTCTTCAGAGGTATATTCCACATGAAAAATCAATGACAGAGTATCTTAACTCAAGTCATATCACATTCGTAGTATTCTAATTTAAACACTTTATTTTTTATAAAAGATTGAAGGAAGCGCGTCGTCTACAGGAATATTATGGAAAAGATTTGTGTTATAAATATCTCTTTCTTCTTTTTTTCATTTGATGAAACCAAAAATGTAAGTGAAGTTTCCAGACAAAATAATTTCGGAATGAAATAAAGTTGAAGTAGCTATGGGTACCTTACCTATATTGTAGTATATTTAAGCTATATAAAGAGCTAAATAGAGTAAACGACGTGTATCCATTAGTAAAGTTTATTTTGAAGTAAAAAATATTATGAGTTATGTCATAGAACAGGATATTTAAAATAAAAGTAGACTCTTTAATTTAAGACAAGACTAAACATGAAGGTTTATTTACAACATAGCCCCACTTTGTCTTAAATTCAAAGAAAAAATTTGTCCTAGCCCCATTCAATAGGTACCTCATACATCAAAATACTAAGGGTGGGTTGCACCAGCTTACTTTAACTGCTAACTAACTTTAACTGTTAACTATAACTGTCCATGCTTCGTCGGGCGGGCTATGTCAAATATCTGTCATATAACTTTAACTGTGATTATGGTGCAACTCAGCCTTAATCCAGTTAAACATAGCACTAAAAACACCTGACCGACTTCCCTTGTCTACCTATGATTATTTAAGGCTACACTTGTGCACAAAACGAATAATAAGAATAATAAATAACACACAAAAACCAAACACCATGTTTTCTACTCCCACTCAATCAAGGACTAAACACTTACAAAAAAAAAGATAAATAATATAACCCCAATATAGTGAAGCTAAAAATGTACCTAACCCTAACATAGTGAAGGGCTAGCCCCACTTGTTTAGTACCTTGCTTGAGTAAGTATACTACTAAGTACATAGGTATTAAAAAAAAAATCACATCAAACCCATATGTTTTATACACTATTTGTGAGCTACCCTGCCTAAGGGTTTGGTTAATACATCTGCAGGCATATCCCTAGTAGGCACATATTTTAAATTTATAATATCATCTGCTACCTTTTCACGAATGAAATGAAATTTAGTATCGATATGCTTTGTCCTACAGTGATACACTGGATTAGAGGCTATCTTTTGTGCACCTTGACAGTCATTGTACAAAATTACCTGCTCTACTGTACCAGTTACCTCTTGCAACAATCTTCGTAGAAACACAGCTTCTTTTACAGCAGCACATATACTCATATATTCCGCTTCGGTTGAAGAAAGCGCGACTGTTGGTTGTTTCTTCGCTTCCCATGATATAGGTCCTCCAGCCAACATCATGAAGTATCCGGTGTAAGATCGTCTATCCATTGTGCAATTAGCCCAATCTGCATCTGCATAACCAATTAAGTATTTACCTGTCTTTTTATATGTGATGGAATAATCAACAGTACCCTTCAAGTATTGAAGAACTCTTTTAGCCGCTATCCAATGAGTTTTATCAAACTTTGTATTAAACTGGCTCAAATAACTTGTTGCATACGCAATATCTGGCCTAGTGTTTACAGCAAGGAACATGAGGCATCCTATAAGGCTCTGATACGGATATGTAGGCTTCTCACTGCTGTTATTGGGGATCAAATCTTTACTAACCAATGGAGTGTTATAAGTCTTGCAATCCTCCATTTCAAACCTTTTCAATAAATTACATATGAATGTTTGCTGACTAACTATAACTTTTCCGTTTTCTTTTCTTATATTGAGTCCCAAACAGTAATTGATTTCCCCTAAATCTTTCAAACAAAAGTGTTTACTCAATTCTTGTTTGACATTGTCATATGTCATCTCATCATGATAAAATAAAATAATGTCATCAACATATATAGCCAGTATCACTAGGGATGAACCAAATAGTTTTGTATAAACACACGGTTCAGAATCTGTTTTCTTAAAACCTATTAGCTTCAAAGTTTCATCGAGCTTTTTGTTCCAAGCTCTTGAAGCTTGTTTTAAGCCATACAATGACTTCTTCAATAAGCAGACTTTATCGTCACCCTTTGAAAAACCAGGAGGTTGTTCCATATAAACTTCTTCATCTAATTCACCATACAAAAAAGCTGTATCAACATCTAAATGTTTGATTTTGTAGTCTCTCTCCGCTGCAATTGCCAGCAACATTCTGAGTGATGAATTCTTGACTACAGGAGCAAAAGTTTCATTATAATCAATTCCTGCCTGTTGAGTAAAACCCTTAGCTACTAAACGGGATTTATATCTTGTTACATTACCTTCTGCATCCCTTTTTAGTTTGTATACCCACTTACATTTAATAACCTTTTTATTGTGAGGCCTCGACACTAATGTCCAAGTATCTTTTTCAATTAAAGATGTATACTCACTGTTCATAGCATTTAGCCAGCTATCTTTATCCTCCGTTCGCAAAGCTTCAGAATAGCACGTCGGTTCATCTCCTTCACTTTCAATTAAATCTAAAGATGCTTTATACAGAAGGAAATCTGGGCCAAAATCTTTTGGTTTACGATCACGAACTGGATAACGTCTATTTGTATTATCTCCGGCCTCTGAGTTCTCAATAAATAAATTAGGTTCACACCTATCATCTGCCGTCAGAATGATACTAACATTATCAATAATTTGTTCCTCGACTGCATCGTCAAAAATTTCCTCAACTAAAGTATCTGCTGATGAACAAACCGTAACAACTGGAGCATCACCACACGGAAGAACACTTACGTCTTCAATTTCTTCAACTAAAGCATCTGCCGACGAACATGTGGTAGCAGCTGGAATATTATCATATGGAAGAACACTTAACTCTTCATTTGTTGTTATGATGGCTTCTTCCTCCACTCTGGTACTTACAGCATCAGTTCTAGAATGACATGTATTTGAGCTTAGAAAAGGAGGAACACATATTGGTTCACTATTAAATATTGACCTTGCATGATCTCCATCTTTTAAACTACCGAACTTATTTTCAAAAAAAATCACATCTCTCGATTTCATTGTACGTCGTGGATAAAGAGCATTTCTAAACATGTAACTATGAGGATTATCTGAATATCCTATAAAAATACTTTCAGTGGCTTTTAAATCCAACTTTTTTCTTTGGCAGTCAGGTACATGGACCATTGCTCTGCAACCGAATACTCTAAGATGCGTCAAATTAGGTTTTTGACCATGCCATCTAAAGTAAGGTGTTTCATTATTGAGAGCACGGTGAGGAAACCTATTTTTCAAATAAACTGCTGTCTCAACTGCATCTTGCCAGTAAGATTTTGACAGTTTACTTTCAGCAAGCATACTACGTGCCAGTTCAATTACGGAACGATTTGTGCGTTCTGCTATGCCATTTTGCTGGGGTGAATACGGGACTGTAGTCTCATGTTTTATACCCTTAGAGTTTAAATATTCCCTCATATCCCTATTTACAAATTCTGTGCCATTGTCTGTTTTTAGTCTTTTTATTTGTATCCCCTTTTCTCGTTCTACTGCCATCTGAAATTCGCGAAACTTTTGGGTCACTTCCGTTTTTGATGAAATGTAAAATGCGAAAATAGTTCTAGAAAAATCATCTATAAACATCAGTAGATATTTATTACCCTGGAATGAATCCTGAGACATTGGTCCACATAAATCAGCATGAATCAACTCGAGTAAATGAGTTGCCTTCTTATATACAATTTTCTTGAAAGGTTTGCGCGATTGTTTTCCTTCTATACAGGAAACACATGGTTCTAGATCTACATGCTTATACACAATACCTATTGCCTCCCCTTTCCTAAGTTGATCCATACCAATCCGACATAAATGCCCTAAGCGTTTATGCCAAAGTTGGAAATCAGAAGCATCAAGGAGCACACTAGAAGCCACTAAAGAGGTATCATAGCCTAACGTATATAAACCTCTTTTAACTGAACCGCTCAAAACTAAAGTGCCTTTACAAGAAAAATCTTTATAAAAATTACATCCATCTTTATCAAAAACAATATGCATACCTTTATCAGCTGCCTGTTTTACAGAAAGTAAATTGCAGTTCAAATTGGGTACAATAACTACATCTTTAATTGTTCCTTCTTGACCATCTTTTGATATGAAAGTTGCATCCCCAACACCTGCACAATCTAGTTTTTCACCATTTGCAACGGTTACAGAGTCCGTTTCTCTATACAGCCTCATATTCTTTAACATATTTGTATCAGAAGTCATATGGTTTGTCGCACCAGAGTCTATAAACCACTCAGCACCAGTACTACCATTAGGTCTGAGTGCAGTTAAGGCAGATTTTAACGATTTCGTTTTTCTTTGAGGACAATCTGGTCGCTTATGCCCTGGTTCTTGACATTCGTAACAAATAATGACTTTTTGATTATTATCTTTTATTGAATTTGAAACTTTACCTTTTTTATATGTTCGAAATGCCGAAGTGTTTGGTTCAAGCTCCATCCTTAAAGATTCATTCAACAATTTACCTTTTACTAGATCACTCGTGATCATAATATTTGAATTTTCCAACGCCATCACAAGGGGATCAAACCTGGATCCTAGGCCACCGAGAAGTATAGCAGCAACGCTGGCATCTTCTATTTCTTTCCCGACGTCAGCGAGATCCTGAACAGTACTAATCACAGCATTTATGTATTTCTCTATATCATTATCAAAATCAGTTAGATTATATCTATAGAGTTGCCTTTCTAAAGCAAGCCGTCTACCCATGCCTTTTTCTTCATAAGCTGCCATGAGAGCGTCCCATGCTTCTTTGGCCGACTTAGCTTTACGAGCATATGTAATAGCCGCTCCGTCCAGACTAAGGCAAATTTTAGCTAATGCTTTTTGATCATTAAAATCTCGAACTGTCTGTAGAGCAGGCGTATTATCACTATAGCCTATGATTGTCTCCCAGAGATTTTCGTGAATAAGGTACATTCTCATTTTAAATTTCCATATTGGGTACCCTGCCTTATTCGAAAGAATAAATGATGGTGGCAAACCTGTACCACGGTACACTGTACCATGTCTACCTTCACCGCTAGCTGCTTCACATTCCATCATTGTTCGACACGTTTTAATTTGCCTGAAAATAACAGCTATGACTTCCCAAACTTGATTTTTACTAGGTACGTAGTTTTAGTATTCCATTTTTCCTCGTGCTGATAACGATTTTGTAGTATATTTAAGCTATATAAAGAGCTAAATAGAGTAAACGACGTGTATCCATTAGTAAAGTTTATTTTGAAGTAAAAAATATTATGAGTTATGTCATAGAACAGGATATTTAAAATAAAAGTAGACTCTTTAATTTAAGACAAGACTAAACATGAAGGTTTATTTACAACATATATTCATGATGGTTTTAATTTTGTTTATAGGTGACAATAAAAACTATAGTATAGGTAATGTCTCAGTAACATGCGCAGTGCCATACCATAACCATATTAATGTAGAATTCCGAGTAATACTGCAATCTGTTATGGGCAGCTAGCCGTGACGCTTACCGCCAGGCGAATGACAAATTCGTTACGTCATTCATGTACATAAAAAATTGTAAATACTAGTCACAAAATAAAAAGTTTATTAAAACCCACTTTTAATGAAAATCGCTGCGTTTTGATCCAATGAAAAACATGACAACCAGAAAAACATGACCTTTAAACTTGCGAAACTTAATAGGCATGATGACTACTATTAAAAATAAACAAGTAAATAATACTTTCATAAAGAAGATTAAAAATGAATGCAATAATTGAAAAAATAAGTAAAATCGGTCAATAAATCACGGAGTAATAAGCTTTTAAAGTTTCTATAGGAGACATCTCCTGTCCCTTTCTCGTGAAACAGAGCGCCTCAACATTTACTATGAAAAATCCCCTCGTGACGTCACATGCCAAAGAAATGTACGTAAAGCTACCACAGCTTAGTAATGAGGTACTATGACGACATTGCTCTGACGTCACTGGCCGTTTGAGCTATCTCTTTCTATTCCGGTTTTTAAAATGCTTGTAACTTTGTCGTTTTTTGAGATATTTTATTTTTGTTTTCACATATGTTAATCTTTTCAGGAATATTTTTAATTTATGCAAAAAAAAATTTTCGTCATCATGCCTATTGCCAAGACGGTCGGAAGTGAAAGAAGTATCAAGACATTATAATCAATTCATATCCGATGCTGCCTACACCTGAATTTTTGGTAGACCTATACCAGGGCTTACAACATACAAAAATAAATAAACAAACTCATTTCTAAACGCAGGACGATGAACTCGTTTAAGAAATTCGGTCAAGGAAGAAGATCATTTACACTCAGCTGCGTGCACCTGCCCCCCACTAGGTGGACCGACGACCTGGTGAAAGCCGCGGTGAGCCGATGGATGCAGGAGGCGAGCAGCCCCTCTAAGTTGCGCTCCCTGGGGGAGGCCTATGTTCAGCAGTGGACGTATTCAAGCTGTTAATGATGATGATGATGATGATGCGTGCACCTGCGCTAGGGCTGTATTCGACGCTTTTGATTAGTATTATTACGCAAACTTTACATGGCATTTCTTAAATGAAAATTGTTAATTTAGTAAGGTCGTAGAACCCACGTAGTCAACCTTGGGGAGTAGATTCACCCACTTCCGGAATTACATACCAATTCAAAGTCAGGTTGTATAGTGGTTAAGCAGTTCGACTGGAAACCCGGAAGCAGCGGGATTTGAGTCAGACGAGGGGAATTTGTATTCCTGATCATGATCATGTCAACATTAGAGAAGGACAAAGGACCACGGCTAGTGCCTCTCGCTCGGCTCATGTTTGCCATTCAAGCGAGCGCTCCATCCCTTTGTTTATAGTTCATGCCTGAAACTTGAATGAACCATAATCCAACAAGAAAACTTTTTCAGGAAATCGAAAATTCTGATTTCGATACCATAGAGTAAAATTTCCATCCATGGCGGAGCCCGTCGATGTCAAGGCTTATAATTTTTTGCGTTAAAAATGAAGCACCTTCAATGTTTTTAACTGGGCTTATAGAGTGGAAGTGATCGTGTGGCGGCGCGGTCTTGGTGATACGGCTCGATAGTCGGTGGCACCATGTTCAGTGGCACGGTGCGAGTACGGATCTGTGAGGCCACGGGCCTCAGACCGACCGACTTTCAGAAACGGCACAACATGACCTTCGGGAAACCAGGTATGTCCTGAAACTCTTCTCCATCGTGTGCCCCGATATTTCTTGCGTGTTATTGTGATTGTAAACATCAATACAGATGCAAGGTTTCCGCGTAACACTGCGCATTCTATAGGCGTAGTATGTTTACTAAAATGGGTGTTGGTATAGTATGTAAATATGGAATATGTTTGCAGACGACCAGCCGATAGACCCGTACGTGTCGATAGACGCCGACGAGCACCACCTAGACCGGTCCACCACCAAGCCGAAGACGTTTGATCCCGTATGGAACGAGACCTTCATTCACGAGGTTCACAATGTCACTAGGTATGTTATCACTGCACTCGGTATTTGCTCACCAAACAGTGGCGCGGAGTACACGCCTAACAATACCGGTGTTGTTGTAGTTTGGGCATCACCGTGTTCCACGATGCTGCAATCCCTCCAGATGACTTTGTTGCAAACTGCACAATACCATTTGAGGATCTCGTGCATCGAGACAAAGATGCGTCAGACTTCTGGGTGAGTCCATTGACTAATAACAACTGATTATGGAAACTTTAAAAATACATGTCTATCTTTAGACATTTATCCATCGTAATCTCCAGATAAGATACTCAGATTGTCTGTTTGTACAGTAAGAATGCTTTATCAATGTGTTTGTATAATGTTTGTTTTGGCAGATAACCTCCGTAGTGAGGTGTTTAAAATACTTCAGTATGTTTCGTTTAATTCTAAAATTGAGTTAAATTATTATGAATAATTTGAGGAGAAGATTTTCTTGCCCGGATCCTAAATATGTTCAGTTAGTGGAAGAGGTCAGTTTGTATAATTGTCAATGTTGTTTTCCCCATTGTGATTGTAATTTGGTGGATTCTGCAGAAATATGTTATAATTGCTTTGATGTGAATCATACAAGATTGAGATGAATCATATCCAGGGCAAGGAATTCCCAGGAATGAACTTGAAGTGTGTATTTTGTGGTTTATCCAAATTGAATGAGGAAGCCAATACAATTAATAATTTGCAGAAATAATCAGTTGGATTTTATTGTGTTAATTTATGCATTGGTTGGTTCATATGTTTTTTAAACTGTCTGGATATAAATAATTCCAAATGCATTATCAAAATTGTATATATAGCATGTTATTACAACCAATTTAATTACTCTATTGTTATTTTGACCATGCAGTGCTATATTTACAGCAAAATCTTATTAAAGTTGTTAATACAAATCAAATTTTTAGGTGGACCTAGAACCTCAAGGAAAACTTCATCTTAAAATAGATCTGAAATGGAATTCTCAAGGTCAGTACTAATTATATTTAGATGGTTTTAATTATCCGTAAATAGTTTTTATCCTCATTTTACTTGTATTGCACATTGTTGTGACATGACTGAACAATGGTGGTTTGTTGTCAGAAACCCAATAGGACTGCAGACTATCAACTAGTAGTGGAATGGGCTCAAAGCTCGGTTTTTGTTAACAGCTCTGCCTTCTGAACTCTAGGTTGCGGGTTTGATTCCCACCCAGGACAAACATTCACTACAAAATCAATTGAATTAGACAATTAATAAAAAATTATACTATCAAAAATTTTATGTACATACTTCATAATTATTTTTACAAACTCGTGACTGTGGTAATCCTTTGAGTTTTTGGCAACGTGTTTGTAGAAACCAACTTACAGGCGTAATATTTTAAATAAGTGTTGTAATATGTGGTTGGGGTGTGGTGCGAGCGCAGGCGGCGCGGAGCCGGCGCGGGCGGCGGGCGGGCGGGGGCGCGAGTTCAAGGAGGGCGCGGGGTTCGCGCGCCGCCGCGGGGCCATGCGCCGCCGCGTGCACCAGGTCAACGGGCACAAGTTCATGGCCACCTTCCTCCGCCAACCCACCTTCTGCAGCCACTGTCGGGAGTTCATATGGTGACTGCACACACACACACACACATACACACATCCACACCTAACTCTAATTCAACATGGGCGTGATAAGGCGACATGCGAGATAAGATGAGGACAGCCGCAGGAGGGCTAAAATGACTGATATAGCTCTTAGAATTGGCAATGGGCAGGCCACACCGCTCGCAGATCTGACCGTGAATTGGCAGACGTAGCGTAGGCTCACTGGGTAGACCGATGATGATGTCCCGCATGGGTTTTACAGGCAAAATTTGGTCATAAAGGCAACCATCAACTTTTGGTATACGTTACCTGTCGTATAGCGCATCCTTATTAATTAACATTTTAACAATTACAGCTTTGATCTTCCTGTACGACGTTTATTATTATTTTGATTTTTAATTATTACTATTATATTTTTCAGGGGCTTGGGCAAACAAGGCTACCAGTGTCAAGGTAATGTTTCTCTCGACCCCATATTATGTTCTATTCAAATGACCACAGACTATGTTATCGCCAATTTACTGTTTGTTTCCAGTATGCACCTGCGTAGTCCACAAGCGATGCCACTCGCTAGTGGTCACCAAGTGTCCAGGGATGAAGGAAGAGGTAAATGTACATATCGGACCTTTTTCATATCTCCACAGAGCACATGCCCACTAGAGAACTATAATTCTTTGTATAAAAAGACACTTCATCATCATCATCATCATCATTAACAGCCTAAAGACGTCCACTGCTGAACATAGGCCTCCCCCAGGGAGCGCCACTTAGAGCGGCTGCTCGCCTCCTGCATCCATCGGCTCCCCGCGGCTTTCACCAGGTCGTCGGTCCACCTAGTGGGGGGCCGGCCTACACTGCGTCTTCCAGTTCGTGGTCGCCACTCGAGAACCTTTCTTCCCCATCGGTTGTCAGTCAAAAAGACACTTGCGTCAATTGTATTGAAGAGTGAATGGACTCTGATTGATTAGACTGTTGGAGGTGCACAGACTCCTGAATTATCCGAACCGATTACGTCCAGTATAGTGTGACCCAAAGTCAATGGCGGCTGTGTAGTCGGTGCGAAACGCTCCGCAGTGGTAAGCAGTGTGCGGAGGCCGCAGCGCACTTACAACCGCTATAAAGTTTGAATGACACTCAACAGTTAAATAGATGTTTAATTATGGGGCTGCACCTTTTTTATTTCTAAAACTAGCTACTTTTCTTATTTTAAGTAGTAGAACTGTGAAGCACATTCTAATCATGAACCAGAAATTGTATTGATATATTATACGCTATAATAACTCAGTTGGTAGAGAAGTTGACGTGCGATCCATGAGCTGTGGTTAAATTCTCGGAGTGAGTTTGAGCTTCTGGTGAGAAAAAACATCGTGATGAAACATGGCACAACCGGTGCTCGTATGGCTAGTGCGTACGGTACGCATTGTAAAACTGTAAATTGTAACTGTAATACGTTGCATATAAAATACATATAGGTAGTAAACTAGACCCTATCTCATAAATTGACAAATCATAATAAACATACAATTATTGTCAGTAAATATGACTATCATTAGACACGCATATTATTTTTGTTATATGAAACGCATTCAACTGACATTTATTTGTAGTTTTCTGATGATTTGCCGCTTTATAGAATATGCCTAGAGGCAATCAGTCTACTACTCATGGTTTACCCAATTGGAAAAAAAGGACACCGTCTTGAAATGAAATGAAATCTTTATTTGCTCGAATATAGGTTACATAGACCATCACAAATTATTCACCTTGATATAATTTTCGTTGCTATGCGTAAGTACCTGGAATGAACGGTTCGGTAGTTCTCTGGTGGGTAGTGGTCTGGTCCACGTAACCACATATACATGGTGCTATCCTAACGTGGGTGGGTTGGTTCAGCAAACCAGTGCGGTGGCGGTGTCGAGCGGGCAGCGGTTCAACGTGAACGTGCCGCATCGGTTCGTGGTCCACTCCTACAAACGGTTCACGTTCTGTGACCATTGCGGATCACTGCTCTATGGACTTATTAAGCAGGGATTGCAGTGTGAAGGTATGTACGATAAGATGTTTTTATATTAAATAAATAAATAAGGCGCAGAGTATAGCAAAATAACTAACTATGATGGCGCAGTGACCCAAAATGAGTCTTGGCCTCCGATAATAACAGCCGCCACTTCGATCTATCCTGAGCTAGCTCCTGCCAGTTGTCGGGCCAGATCTCGCGCAGGCCCTCGTTCACTTCATCACTCCAGCGACACCTAGGACGGACAACTGGACGTCGGCCACTTGGCCGTCGACGTGGTCAAGCCAGCGAAGTCTGTGAGCTTTCACTTCGCCGATGATGTTTGGCCACTAGATCTTCAAGCTCTCTGTTCTTCCTTCTCCAAACCATCCTCACTTTGTACTGGGCTTGTGCGGCGGGTTAACACCCCTCCCACACGTAAAAAATGCAGCGTTGCGAGACCGATAATAAAGCAAAATAAGCTGGTCGAAATCCGTTCAAAGAATCATCGATCTTAGCGTTAGACTTAAAATATATCAATTCAGTCTGAACTTCAAATGGTGCTTACGGCAAAAACACAGCCTGCAAGAGAAATGACTGAATGTACAATTGTTCTTGGAGCTCGTTCTTAGCAGTTAGTGGAACGGACCCTTGATAGACTAGTACATAACAGGGGCATAAATATCTGTTTACTGTTGGCAGTATGTTCGATGAATGTCCACAAGCGGTGCCAGAAGAATGTGGCGAACAACTGCGGCATCAACACCAAGATGATGGCCGACATACTTAACGAGATGGGGATCTCGCCGGACAAGAACCCGCGACCCAGGGCCTCCAAGGTACGCTGTGACATCACCATACATCATGCTACATCACCATACATCATGCTACATCACCATACATCATGCTACATCACCATACATCATGCTACATCACCATACATCATGCTACATCACCATACATCATGCTACATCACCATACATCATGCTACATCACCATACATCATGCTACATCACCATACATCATGCTACATCACCATACATCATGCTACATCACTATACATCATGCTACATCACCATACATCATGCTACATCACCATACATCATGCTACATCACTATACATCATGCTACATCACCATACATCATGCTACATCACCATACATCATGCTACATCACTATACATCATGCTACATCACCATACATCATGCTACATCACCATACATCATGCTACATCACTATACATCATGCTACATCACCATACATCATGCTACATCACTATACATCATGCTACATCAACATACGTCATGCTACATCACCATACCTCATGCTGTATTAACCTTAACGCAGCTGTGAATAAGTCTAAGCACATTTTATGAGTTGTAAATCACATAATATTAGTTGTAACTTTGATTCTTTCCTAACAATAGTTGTAAATTCTCTAAGATCACTTGTAAGTCTCAATCAATAGCTGCTAATTCTTCTTACATTAATCATTGTAAGTTTCTAGCATCAGTTGTAAGTCTCTTACATCATTTGTCAGCTAAATACCGTCAGTATTAAGTCACAACATCAGTTGCAAATCACAAAATCAGCTGTAAGTCACATAAATCAGTTGTAAGTCATAACATCAGTTGTACATCACAATATCAGTTATAAATCACAACTTCAATTGTAAATATCATTACATCAACCAAATCTTACATTATAATGTTTCCACTTCCAGTATATGAACACAGCGCTGATGGAAGGCGCCTCCGACTTATCATCCGGAGAGTCCGAGACCAAGGACGACAAACATGACGACAAATGTAAGCCACTGCATTCTCAATCCTCCTTGAAATAGATTTCTTTTTCGTAGTTGCCATTTTGTAGATTTTCAAATAATTATGTTCGTTTTTTTTGCCCCAGTGTGTTTTGTAGTCAGATATATTTTAACAATGATTTGATTCATTATGTTTTGGTTTCATATTATGTTCTGTGTCCTCCAATGTTATTCCAAAATAAAATGGCATCTATATAAAAAGGCAGTATTATCTTGAAATTCTGTCTGTTGGAAGCGCATCTATTGCGAACCGCACCGTATAAAAAAACTTATTTTCTTATCGTAAAGAAAAATAGGAGTATTCCGAGCCATTATACTGCGGGATGACTGTAGTTAAGGCGTTTTTTTTTATAATAATGAATGACGTGAAAAGCTAGTCGTTCACCTGATGTTAAGCGACATGGCCGCGCATAACAGTTGCAGTTGCATATGTGGTCAAATTAATGGAATTCATTTTCGGCTTTGTTTCTTGACATATTTAAGGGTCTCTAATACTAGTGAATAGTGTCCTCATAGGCCTTCGACTTCGACGTGCAGGTTAGATGCAGTCAATTATTTCGATGGTTATCATACATAAAAAATACTTCCATGTGATGTACACAAGTTGTTGGAATAATATTGGATGACCAGACCCTATGTCATAAACTGACAAATCATAATAAACCTACAATAACAATAATTATCAATCAATATTACCTAGTGCTGCGCGTAGTAACCTTATAATGTACAACTTAATCCACAAAAGAGTTAGAGACACAAAAATGCACGTACGGTCACTACGAGAGTTAACAAGATACTAAAATAAAATCAGTTCTAAACACAGGTTGAGTTTTGGCGGGAACGCGGAAAAGTTCACCTCGTACGTTGCATTGTATTATTTCTCAACACTTGTGGTTTTTTCAGTGTTAATGTTTAAAATTGGTGGCGTTTTACTCATTAATTAGCATGAGTGTGGGCAAGTGATATAATGTGGTGAAACGTGGTTTTTGCTTCCAAAATTCCATAGACGCTTCTAAGTAAAGTTGCCACCACTTTACTGGAGCATGACTTAGACTGGACTATGACTGACTAAGACTTGACTTAACATGAAATATTCATAACACTATGAAAAATTACAATACTTGACACTGGCTAAATACACTAAGTGTGGTGCCAATATATAAGAAAAAAAAACACAGGTTGCCGAACTCGTTTAAGGACATTGGTCGAGGACGAAGTTCAACTACACCCAGCGCGGTAGGGTTGTCTTCGAAGCGATTTGGTAAAATTATAACGTAACCTTTACATGGCATTTATTCAATGAAAAACTATTAATTTAGAAAGTCTACTTTGGTGAATAGATTTACCCCTTTTCGAGATCATATTCCAATTCAATTTCAGATTGTATAAGGGTAGTATTTTTGTTATGTGAAACGCAGGTTAGCGTTAGCGTATTCGACTAACATTTGTAGGTTTATTATGATTCGTCGCTTTATGACATAGGGGCAGCTACATTTTTCCATTGTGTTGTTACCATTGTGTTGTGACCGTTTGTGTGGTGTAGGCGTGTCGCCGGCCAAGTGCGGGCGGTCGCACTGGGACGACCTCGAGGATATATTCGGATGCGCAGGTGCCTCACGTTTCATTTATGGAGGGGAATGTTTTATGCTTGTTCGCATCTTTGTGCTTGGGCTTTTTTTTGTTTTATCTAAGCTTCTGGGTTTATTTATTTATATTGAATTTTTCTTTTCTTTAAGCTTAGCAAAAGTTTGATAATCGGTAATGGTATGTCTTAAACATTGTCTTTTTAATAATAACTTTTCGGGGCAGTATAATGTTAGATATCTGAGGGAAATTACAAACTACTACTTACACTACGCTGTTGAGTTGAATGGATTCGATAAATGAATTATTTTCTTCATCGTATTGGCGATGATTATATACGCTTGAAGTTTTCTGACTTGGCTTAATGACTGTTATGACACCATCCGGGACCGATGGCTTAGCGTGCTATCCGAAGAATGGTACCATTTAGCTGTAAAATACCTTTTTTGAAACGTTCACCCATCCTTGTGGCAACTGTAGTAAACATTGCTTATTTTGCTGATGTGAAGTGGGTTTTAAAGCTTCACTATGAATATTAGCTAGCAGCCGATAATAACATCTCTAACCACAGCTTAAGATGCATTTGAATATCAGAATTAGAACTGGATTTACAAAATATTTGGCTTAAAAAAAGCTGCGAGGTGATGACAGTAGAAATCGACATATCTCTAGTATCGAGAAAGCGGTTGACTAATGATAACTCTACATTTATGACGTGACTTATGATTTTTTGGTTGGTTTTGTTGGTTTTGGCGGTTTGGTTTCGTTTGGTTTCTCGAGAGAAGAGATGATATGTTGGTAACTACAGCTCATGCTACCGTTCGGGAAGTGGTAATTTGTTGTTTCACTCGGGCCGACTCGTGTGGAAGGATTTAGGGTCCAGTTGGTTCACATTTCAAAATGTCCAAATTGTTGATTTTATAATGGTCAAAATAAATAAGCACCAAAACATGTTCACGGTGTATGATTGACAAAATGTCCATAAATACAAGTTGTTTACGTGGGACTAGAGATTAAAAATTAACCGTCATTATGCTGGTACAACTAGCTTTTTACACCTAAACGTTTTTACGCTCCCTTTCTGGTGTTTGCACGTTATTACTATATCCTTGCGAGACAAGATCCGAAATGAGGAGATCCGCAAGAGTACCGATATAGCTTTCAGAATTGCAAGTGTCAGTGGCAGTGGACGGGCGGCCAAGCAGCCGCTCAAAGTGGCGCTTTTTGTGGAAGGCCTATGTTTAGCAGTGGACGTCTTCAGGCTGATGATGATGACTCACATATTAACATATGGACATTATGTCACTTGTACAATCTGACACATGTATTCAATAATTTCGTAATGTGAACCAATTGGACCCTAAACCGCGGGAGGTGGTAGTCGTCCCGCTCCGATTCGCGCGGATGTATGCTTGCTAGAGAGTGACACACGATCGCCGGCAGGTTCGGCGGCGGGCGGCCAGGACAAGGTGTCGCTGGAGGACTTCACGTTCATCAAGGTGCTGGGGAAGGGATCCTTCGGGAAGGTCATGCTCGCTGAGAAGAAGAACACGGAAGAGGTAATGTTACTCACTTGTATCATGTCTGTATTGTGCAGTTGGGGCGTATAGTACGCTGTTTTACACATGCTATGTCTATAAATTATAAAAAAAATCCTAGTTATTTGCAAAATATAGGGTCGTAAGAGTTAGATTACATTTTCAATATATTTGTAAACCATGGATGCAACTTCTTTTTATTGAAATCGGCTACGTCGTTTTTGATTTTTAAATAATTAGGTGTCGATGTAGAAGCTTTTGTTAGTAGGAATTTAGAATATCATTTAGCGTGAAAATTCTTATATTATTGTTAATAATTAATCGTTGTATCCCCAACAACATTTAAAGCAAATATATTAAATATCTGGGGTGTACAAAATCTTGTACAGTTTAACCCTACTAAAACACAAGCGTGCGTGTTCACCGCTAAAAAGTCCCCGTTTACTGTAGTTCCGCTGTTTCAGAGTGTTCCACTGACCTTGTCGAAGAGTGTAGGGATTTAGGCGTTGACATTACTAACGAGGTCCAGTTTCGGAGTCATTTGGAACGCAAGGCTAGTCTTACTGCCAAAAAACTCGGTGTACTCAATAGAGCTAAGCAGTACTTCACGCCGAACCAACGTCTTTTGTTATATAAAGCCCAGGTTCGGCCGCACATGGAGTACTGCTCTCATCTCTGGAGTGGGGCACCGAAGTACTTACTGCATCCACTTGACTCCCTACAGCGAAGAGCCGTTAGAATTGTGAATGACCCCAAACTCACCGACAAGCTAGAGAGCCTTTAAGTCTACGACGAGATATCGGTTCCCTGAGTCTCTTTTACCGTTACTATCACGGGGAATGCTCTGAAGAAATCTTTAACCTCATTCCACCTTCTCGATTTTTCTATCGAACTTCTCGGCAACGTGAAAAAGCGCGTCCGCATATTGTAGACACGTGGAAATCTCATACGACGCGATTCTTGCGCTCGTTTCTTCCACGAACCTGCAAGATGTGGAATGATCTTCCACCTGAGGTTATTCCGCATAACTACAGTATGGGGAGCTTCAAGAAAAGTGTTAAAAGAGTCCTCTCTAAGGGTAGGCAACGCACCGGCAATGTCCTTGGTGTTGCAGATGTCCATAGGCGGCGGTGACTACTTACCATCAGGTGGGCCGCTTGCTTGTTTGCCACTCAAAAAAAAAAGAAGTTATTTAAGAAGATTTTTTTATGTTGACCACTATCTCGGCTGATGGGAAATGACGATGCGGTCTAGGATGTTACACGCTTGCCTAGAAGATACCTGTTCACTTTCGGTTTGATGACTCCAAGGTTTAGTTTAGCACCAACCCGTACCTTTCGACTCACTGGCTTAGACTTTCTGCCAATCGAGTTACGGTTACATGCCCTAGTGGCTGCGAAATGTTTTAGGAACATGTTTTCGTATCATCAAGAGACCGCGTGGGATGCAAGAGGCAAGCATCCACTAGTTCCGTGATGATATACCGGGTACCACACCATCATCGCCACCAACATTGTTTTTTTGATACATTTCTGTGCGCGAACAAACTTTATTTATGACTTCTCTATGATGTGACGCCGCCTATCGCCGTGGTGTTCACGATGCGGGGTCCCCAGGTGTACGCGGTGAAGGTGCTGAAGAAGGACGCCATCATCCAGGACGACGACGTGGAGTGCACGCTGACGGAGCGCCGCGTGCTGGCGCTGGCGGCGCGGCACCCCTTCCTCACGGCGCTGCACTCCGCCTTCCAGACGCGCGACCGCCTGTTCTTCGTCATGGAGTACGTCGACGGCGGGGACCTCATGTTCCAGATACAGCGCGCCAGGAAGTTCGACGAGCCCAGGGCCAGGTCTGTGCTACCTTCCTCGGGTACCCGTTTATTGACAAACATTCCTTTCCCTCTTTAATTGGGAAGACGAAACGTTTAGCAGTGGATGTTAAAAGGCTGATGGTGTGATGTTAAGTATGTCTGTAAAGGTTAGCAATAGTATTTTTTAGATTCTCGCGATTTGAACGCGTAGTTTTACGTTTCACACAGGAATTAACCGCGCTAAAAACATTATTTATTTACCTCGACGTTTCGGCCAAATTTCAATGGCCTTGGTCACGAGTAGACAAGTAGTGTCTACGATTGAGTCCTGTGTGAAACGTAAAAATATATATTAAGTATGTCAATCACCAATCTGCACTAGGCTAGTGTCACCACACTAGAGCCTACCTATACTGTGTAAGAAGGGTCGTGTTTGAGAAAACCATTGGCTGGACAATTTAACTTAATTTGCTCATAGAAACATCTCGCACTTTCAGCTAACTATTTGTTTTCATGCGGGAATAATAAGCTTCCATCCAACTACTTGTGAAACTGACCGAAGGAACGTTTGAATGATGGTCGGTTGTTACGTCAGGTTCTACGCGGCGGAAGTGACGCTGGCGCTGCAGTTCCTGCACTCGCACGGCGTCATCTACCGCGACCTGAAGCTCGACAACATCCTGCTCGACGCCGACGGACACTGCAAGCTGGCAGACTTCGGCATGTGCAAGGAGGGGATATATGGTACGGTCGTAGACAAAACAATAGACCAAATCACAAACCTTTGCGAGGTTCACTGGCCCTAGTACGTAATCCCATGTAAAACTTGGTACGAAATAAATGAATTAAATACGTTGCCATCTTTCTCACTCCGGCGGCGAAACTGCTGTATGACAATAAGCATGCGTAAAAAAGAAATATATATGCTTTTTTTGATTCTGTTGCTGTAACATAAAA
Source organism: Ennomos erosarius (assembly GCA_963580505.1). Taxonomy (NCBI): domain Eukaryota; kingdom Metazoa; phylum Arthropoda; class Insecta; order Lepidoptera; family Geometridae; genus Ennomos; species Ennomos erosarius. The sequence goes on along the minus strand of OY756996.1, from coordinate 237,796 downwards.
AATACAGGACATGCTTTTTTGTGGCGCTTTGGGGAGACTTATTCAGCCGGGACGTTATCAGGCTGTCGATGATGATGCCATTTCAAAGTTGGCTTACTGTTTGGTCACGCTGTCAAACTATTGACATTGTGCTTGTGTTTGTAGAGGGTGTAACGACGACGACGTTCTGTGGGACACCCGACTACATCGCGCCAGAGGTGAGTGTTCAACTTCTATGGAAAGCTATCATTTAACCTGCCGTTTACCACTCTTTTGATTAAAAAGTTTCCAATGCTATTTGAGTTAAAAAAAAACACGTTTGTTGTATGGGAGCCCTCTTAAATATATATTTTATTCTGCTTTTTAGTATTTGTTGTTATAGCGGCAACAAAAATACTTCATCTGTGAAAATTTCAACTATTTGTCTATCACGGTTCATGAGATACAGCTTGGTGACAGACGGACAGACAGACAGACGGACAGCGGAGTCTTAGTAATTAGCACCAAATCTTTTTTTAATTATTGATAGGCATAGCATTAGCGAACCGGAAGGCGCAGCGCAGGCAGACCCCCCACTAGGTGGACCGACGACCTGGTGAAAACCGCGGGGAGCCGATGGATGCAGGAGGCGAGCAGCCGCTCAAAGTGGCGCTCTCTGGGGGAGGCCTATGTTCAGCAGTGGACATCTACGGGCTGATGATGAGGCGTAGCATTTGACCCATAAAGTCATCACTGGAACTTATGGAACTGAGACATGAGCTTTTACTGTTGGCCTCATTAGTAGACGTCTTTACTAATGAGGCCAACAGCAGTGGACGTCTTCAGGCCGATGGTAGTGATGATGATGACTATACGAACATAGATATTAATTAAAAACCTCCAGTCAGTCATTTCGTGCGTTGTCTATGGTCGTAAGCGCCACGCGCGGAAGTTCAGACTGAATTGATATTTAAGTCTACGACGTTAAGGTAGATGTTTCTTTGAACGAATTTCGACCTTTTCGCTTATTTGGCTCTACTTTTCGTCTTAACGGATAATAATCCACCCCTATTACACATTAGGGGCCTTACGTATAATCGCAGTTTAAAGTTAGTCAGTGTTTTAAATGTTCCGTCTCGTTTTCCCGCGTGACATTTCAAATCAATCAAAAGTTGACATAAGATTTTAAGCATTGGCTAACTTTAAGCAGCGTTTATAAGTAAGGCCAGTAAGCATACACGGGGTTTGAAAAATAAATTCAAAATTCACAACCGTCATTATCGGATTTTCTTCAAAGACCCGAAATGACGCAATAGGCATGATGACTACTATTAAAAATGAACAAGTAAATATTACTTTCATAAAGAAGATTAAAAATGAATGCAATAATTGAAAAAATAAGCAAAATCGGTAAATAAATCATGGAGTAATAAGCTTTTAAAGTTTCTACAGGAGGCATCTCCTGTCCCTTTCTCGCGACACAGAGCGCCCCCACAGTTACTATGAAAACCACTCGTGACGTCACATGCCAAAGAGTTTGTATGAAAAGTTGCCACAGCTTAGTAATGAGGTACTATGAACGACATTCCTCTGACGTCACTGGCCATTTCAGTTATCTCTTTCTATTCCGGTTTTTAAAATACTTGTAACTTGGTAATTTTGGTGAGATATTTAATTTTTGTTTTCACAAATGTTTATCTTTCGAGGAATATTATTAATTTATCCAAAAAAAGTTGGACATCATGCCTATTGAAATAGCAGACTTCAAGTCCTGGTGAGAGACGGACAGGAGCCTCAGTAATCGGTACGGCGCGCGGCAGATCCTGCAGGAGCTGGAGTACGGGCCGTCGGTGGACTGGTGGGCGCTCGGCGTGCTGCTGTACGAGATGCTGGCCGGCCAGCCGCCCTTCGAGGCCGACAACGAGGACGACCTGTTCGAGTCCATCCTGCACGACGACGTGCTCTACCCGGTCTGGCTCTCCAAGGAGGCCGTGGCGATACTCAAGGGTACGCCCGCACTGGAATAAACAAATAAAGAAAACAAAACTGCTGTCCTCCATTGATTTCAATTTTATTATTTATTGACATTTTACAATATTGTTTACAGACCATGTTGATATAATCACCAGCCTTTTTCCGTTCACTATTGAACTGCCCCTCTTGCTTGCAGACCATGTTTACAATGTTGTTTATGGGTTTGTCAGACTTACCACGCTTGAGACGCAGGAGACGAGATTACTGTTCCCCTCTGTTTATTCCCTTAGCTGGCAGTTATGCGAAACAGTGTATGGAATGGAAATGATACTTTATGCAGTGATACAGTGAGTGTGTATTGTAGCAAAACCGTTTGATATGTTTTTGATAGCCTCATTTGGAAGTCAGTTCCAATCCAGGCGTAGCATAACACCACTTTCGGCCACCTCATCACTTGCTATGTGACAATGCGGCTGAAGCCGGTGGCCGGATGCCATCAAGCATTGTGGCCTACGGCCATCCCGTGCGACCTACCCCCTAGCATGCGCACGGGGAGAAAATTTCATCGTCGTTAGAGTGAGCCACACTTGAGCCTATAGTTTTGTCACGATCTCTGACGAGAACAAGCGTGGAATGATATCGCGGTGCGTCTGCTAGGCGCTAGAGTGGGCGCCCGCCTGACATCCCCTCCCTGATTTTCCCATGTGCAATGTTGTCAGGCTTCATGACGAAGTCCCCCGCGCGGCGGCTGGGCGTGCTGGGCGGCGCCGGCGGGATCCGGGCGCACGGGTTCTTCCGGGACGTGGACTGGGAGGCCCTCGCCGCGCGCCGCCTGCGCCCGCCCTTCCGGCCCAAGGTACACACGCACACACACCCCCACGGGATACACACCACGCACACATGTACACACCACACACCTCAAGCTGGAGGGACGCGGGCTGGGGCCGCACCGCCGGGACAGGTGATATAATCCCATTGTGTCCAGTCAGTAAACTTCACTAGGATTAGCTACTCAACATTACAGGAAAAAATTTAAAGTAATTAAATTAGCTGTCATCATCATCATCATTATCAACAGTTCGAAGATTTCCACTGCTGAACACAGGCCTCCTCCAAAGAGCGCCACCTTGAACGGCTGCTCGCCTCCTACATCCTTCGGCTCCACGCGGCTTTCACCAGATCGTCAGTCCACCTAGTGGGGGGCGGCCTACGCTGCGTCTTCTGGTTCGTGGTCGCCACTCGAGAACCTGCAAACTGAAATTAGCTGTAAACCAGTAATTTTCCACTCTAGTCTTCCACTATCCTTATTCAATTACGTTGATGTAACAGCCAATTATTAAATCTCTGCCTGAATATAAAAGTTTACTGTAATAATAAAATCACAGCTTTAAATAATTGAGAAAAGAACAAAAAAAAAACAGCAATTACTGGTTTTCTACGCACTATAACATCCTTCACAAATTTTCCCACTCATCACAAGTTCAGCGACCCACTGACATGTCCCATCCTTCGTACAGAAAAGCAAGCGCGAGGCGGCCAACTTCGACGCGGAGTTCACGAAGGAGGAGCCGGTCCTCACGCCCGTGCCGCCCGATGTGGTGCGGACCATCAACCAGGTGACAAGATTGGACTGCTTTGCATGCCTTTTGACAGAACAAAACATTAGTGTCCTATCTATTTACACTGCAAATTTTATCAAAATCAGTTTCATCTGATGGCGTAGCCATGAGCGGAAGCTAAGTATAACAATCCGGAGTAATAACCAAAAACTTCGTACTAAATTATTTCCACGTTGAACGCCTTATGTAATGCAATTGTCCCTAAAGACGTACCTTGTTAGTTCCACGTTAGCTACCAAGTGGATTGTTTCTCAAGAATTGAACCGAATTAATTCCACGTTGGCCGCCAAAGTTCCTAAGACACGTCGAACCAAGTTAGTACTAAGTTGGGCGCCAAATATAGGGAGTTGTTTCTATAAAGTTCGAACTTCGAACCAAGTTAGTTCCACGTTGGGCACCAAAGTTCCATAGAGACGTCGAACCACCACGTTGGACGCCGAACATAGGCAGTTGTTTCTAAAGAGTTTGGACCAATTTAGTTACATGTTGGGCGCCAAAGTTCCATAGAGAAGTCGAACCAAGTTAACACCACGTTGGGCGCCAAAGTTCCATAGAGACGTCGAACCAAGTTAACACCACGTTGGCCGCCAAAGTTCCATAGAGACGTCGAACCAAGTTAACATCACGTTGGGCGCCAATGTTCCATAGAGACGTCGAACCAAGTTAACACCACGTTGGCCGCCAAAGTTCCATAGAGACGTCGAACCAAGTTAACATCACGTTGGGCGCCAATGTTCCATAGAGACGTCGAACCAAGTTAACACCACGTTGGCCGCCAAAGTTCCATAGAGACGTCGAACCAAGTTAACACCACGTTGGCCGCCAAAGTTCCATAGAGACGTCGAACCAAGTAACATCACGTTGGGCGCCAATGTTCCATAGAGATGTCGAACCAAGTTAACACCACGTTGGCCGCCAAAGTTCCATAGAGACGTTGAACCAAGTTAACATCACGTTGGCCGCCAAAGTTCCATAGAGACGTCGAACCAAGTTAACACCACGTTGGGCGCCAAAGTTCCATAGAGACGTCGAACCAAGTTAACACCACGTTGGCCGCCAAAGTTCCATAGAGACGTCGAACCAAGTTAACACCACGTTGGCCGCCAAAGTTCCATAGAGACGTCGAACCAAGTTAACATCACGTTGGGCGCCAATGTTCCATAGAGACGTCGAACCAAGTTAGCACAACGTTGGGTGCCAAATATAGGAAGTTGTTTCTAAAGAGTTCGAACCAAATTAGTTCCATGTTGGGCGCCAAACGTAATAGAGTTGTTTCTAACGAATTCGAACTAAAGTAGTTCCATGTTGGGCGCCAATTGAAGTAGCATTATTTTTTAAATAAACATCTTTATGAAACTTTGGCACCCAACGTTGTGCCAATCAAAGTCCCTAATTATATGTCTAACCGAGTGTCCACACATTTATTTATTTTATTTATTATTTACTTTGGGTGCTTTTGCAAGTGCTTTAAGCTTCCCATACATTGTTACTTGAATGACACACAAACATTGGCCTTGCAGGAAGAATTCCGTGGTTTCTCCTTCGTGAACAAGGACTTCAACCCACAACCCGCCGCGCCGCCGCCCCCGCCCGCCGCGTCGTAGGCACGTGACGCACCTGACACGTGACGTACCTGACACGTGACACACGTGACGCATGCGACAGCAGAACAAAGCTGAGTGTTTGCGCCGTCATGACGCGCTTGTTGTTTTGTTGCGTGACTTTGGCTGACGACAAAAATCAATAGAAACGAACTCAGTGATTTTGTCTTTGCATTTGTCTCAACAAAATTGCCTCATAAATAGATGCAAAGATGTTTGTTGCTAAAAATATTCGCTTTACCAAAAACCTTTCATAACATTGTAAAATGCACCATATGGAGTAATGTTTAAAGTTGTTTGTGGTCTGCGAAAGTCGCGCAAACTTATTGTTTAATGTAACGCCATCAGTCTAGTCAGCTCGCGGGCGCTCGAGCAAGTATTATTTCGTTTCGTTCATTTTGTAACGGAACTTAGAACTCACGCCTTATTTATTTATCTGCAACTTTTCCTTGTCTCAACCGTAACCTGATCTGATTATAGAATAAAGCTATTTAAAGTCTTATGAACTTGGAAATAAAGTCTACATTAGTACGGGACGCCAAGGTTACCTCAAACGCTTTAACTCTAAAGGACCGAAGATGCCAAATTGTACTCTACGTGGTCGAAGGTTTACTTATGAAATTCTCTGTCCACAAATGCACTGTTTACACTGTAAGCGCGCCGTAGCTAAGTTGAGGCCATATTAGGGTTTTACGTATTAAATATATGAAAAATAAATAATATAATGCATAATAAAAGGGCTGTGGTTTCAAAATTATTCGAACAAATCTGAAAAAAAAAAAACAGTAAAATAAATGTAAAAAAACTTTATTCAATCTAAGTATACTTATTTCGCTTTTCATAGATAGAAGACTAATGTAGTTTTAAAACCACAGCTCCGCAAATGAAATCATCACAATCATGATTACAATAGGTATAAGTAAAATGGATCCGATCGCTGAGATCGATGAATCGATATTTATATTGTGCTATATTAAAGAGAATCGATTCATATTTATTTTCCGACTAAACGTCTCCGAGGGATAGTTACTGTTGTAAATATTAACAGATCGTATTTTGAGTGTATAAATAAAAAAATTGCGACCTGTGCGGCCAGAGTTGTGTTACTGGCTTTATGTTGTATGGCAACACAGAGTCGCGCGGGGAAGTGGGATCGGGTGTAATCGGTAAACCCCATTTGCGATAGTAGCCAGTTGTATGTGTGTGTGTGTGTGTGTGTGTGTATGTGTGTGCGCCGGAGCGGGGGAGTTATGATACTGTATGCACTGTATATTGGAATCGTTGGTGGAGTCACTGTCGTGTTCTTTTCTTAGCACGAATCGTAGAAGTATAACGTTTTACTGGGTCCGTACGAAGACTGAGGCAGCCTGTATCACGGCAAATTGGGCTTGTTTGCCGGATGATCGATGCAAATGGCGGATTGTTGCAAACAAATATATTTTAGCGATGGTTTGTACTCTTCCTGCCGCGATCGAGACCGAGTATAAGGTGAAATTTCTTTCGTAACTGGTTAGGACCTAAGAAAAGGTTTGAAAAGTATACCTATGTAGATTTATAAAGATGCCATCGTTTCGCACATTTGCATATTTTTCTTGCCTTAGTTGTGTAAGGAGCACTGTATGACTATATCCAGTCTAGACGCTATACTTCTATGACATGTCACATTTTAGACCTACAGATCTTAACATTATTCGCCTCCGAGTTAAATGATTTAATTAGACCAAAAAAGTCCTGAATCGATCTCTTCCGTCGAATTTAATTGCTAAGATAAGAGTGCGATACCACAGTTAGTTCCTGCAATATGTTAAGGCAAGAACAAGCGGTAGGACACGGCGAGACGGCGGCGGGACTTAAGAGTAGCGTACTGTGTTAAATTACTATCCGATCGGGATCTTTACCGTGATTAGAATCATTTCTGAGTTCCCGATATTTCGGCACAGTTATATTTATGAACTATGTTCGCGGGTAGACTGAAGATGCGGGTAGATGACAAACGTTCAAAGTGTTAGGAGCAGACAAAAGGGCTACCCTCTTTACTATTCAATGCCTAACGGACTTGTAGAAAACCATAATGTATTTAGTGGCGATTTCTAAGTTGACTCGTCTTTGATTTGCTCAGACCTCCGTTTTTATTTGCTAAAAATCGTTATTTATCACCTTATTTGCCAACTAAATTCAGTATTGTAATAAGATCACAAAAATAACAAAAATGGCATTTAAAAATCCGCCAGGAAACTAAGGGTGGGTTTTTGACCAGTAGCTAAGGTACCCAATCGTGAAAAACGCTAACAAATTCTAACCAATGCTGGTCACTTGTTAGGAGTTTTATTGGTTTACTTAACTACGGATAAATACCCAACTAAAGTCAAAACATATTTAATACAGAATAATTCGTAAAGGAAAAATTAAAATCACGTGCGGGGGGATTACGCTGAGCAAGCGATACTGCTATAAAAATCAAAAATAAATTTAAAACAGACCAAAAGACGCAAAGAAGATAAGTTTATGCAATGTCCCGCCCGCGCCTCACGTCGCCTGTATCCACAGTTACCAGGTTCTAGTCCCGCGTTGTGTTGCGTCGATCTGCGAGGCATTTCTTCCAATACTCATTACATTTCGCGCTTTAGTATTATTTTTGTTTGCGGTTGTTCCCGGGGCCCGCAATGTATTCACGTAAGAATGGAAGCAGACCGTGGTACGATGACTTCGTTGTATAGTTTTCTCTCTCCCACCGATATACAAATGGTTGGGAACGATTGAGAAAATTAGAACGTTGGTTTTTCACTCTAGAAGAGCAATTTAGATGACTCCGCGATTAGTTTGGGTACTAGAAAGCGATGAAGCTCTGAGTGTTCTTAGAAGAATATTACTACGGCCCAAATTAATAAAGGTGAACTTTGGACTAGTTAAACCACCTTTTGTCTTTTTCGATCAAGTTCGATTTTCGAATGACAAACAAAGACAAAAGTTGGAGAGTTGCAGTAACTAATCCAAAGGTAATCCACCTTTATTAATAAGGCCGTTGGGGTGTGAGTTGTTTTCAAAAGGTCATTCATTATTAGATAATTTATTGGTTGTATAAAAGTCAAGTTTATTCTTGTTGAATTCGATTCGTTGTTAAACAGAATTTATTTTTATTTATAGTGTCCTAGACGACGCGGGCCCTCTGCAATATTCATTTGATGAATATATTTTAAGCGAATTTTACACTACGTATAATCAGTTTTATGATTACCAAGATCTCCCACATTGGTCATGCATATATCAATAGTTTTTAAATAAAGATTACGTTTATTAATTATATTATTTGTACATAATTACTAAATAATGATCATGTTCTCAGCCCTAGTGTTATTACGATTTATGACAGAGTTGGAGCGCATGAAAACTGACCGTAAAGTTTGTCTCTATTTCTAATATAGCTGTTTCACTCCGCAGTTCAAATTTATTAAGAATTTGGATCAAAAAGTGGTTGAAAGTTTGAACTCCATATTACTTAAATCTTTATGGACTTTCGATCAACAGTTTTTATGCGTAGTGTGAAATTGGCTATCGACGTAACTTCCTATTATGAGATTATTAATTCTTATTCCTAGTTTTTTTTACAATTAATTTTTTATATTATTTCGTACTTTGAGTACAGTATATTACTAGAAACATTAGTATATTTACGTTGGATCACATTAACTCTGTCTGCGACGGTATTCTGATTTCTAAGTATTATTTGTTTAGTTGTTAGTTGTATACCAAAGGTGTTAAGTTTATCGTCTAGCGTAATGTTAGTTGCTCTAGGGGGGGGATGGTTGTGTGACGTCACGCAGGGGGTGGAGCGGCGCAGAGATCTATGCACAAATGTAATGCTTTATGTAGTTGTTAGTGTATAAATATTATAAAAATATATTATCATAACAGATCTGTTCGTGTTCCCGTATTCGAAAATGTTATATGTATTTTATTTTATAATTGGTTTGTGAGTAACATTTATCAAGTTGTTTGTTGAGATGTTTATATATGCGCTAGTCCACAGTTGATACTTCAGAGTTTGGTTTACTTGAGCTTTGGGGATCTGTCAGCTTTCCTGTTATACTGTATATACTATATAGTATAGTTGAGAGGTCCTGGCGAGGTTTCTTATTGGACGGCGGCTGGTGTGGTCGAGATGGGAACTCTTGTACGTTGCAACACATCATTGTTGTCTGTGCCATGCTTATGTGATGAATTACTATCATTAAAGTAGCGGTAAATTATAGTAATAAAAGATTCTCATTTATTTGTTGGAACTGGATTTATTTCATACTAGTTAATCAAGAGTGAAGAGAGTTTTGAGTCTCGGCGGTATCAGCGCGTCCGTCACATTATATTGTATGTTACATAATTATGTTATTGATCTGGTCGTTTATCTGTTGCTTAGACGTAAGTTTTAATGTATGTGCAAAAATTAATTTTTGATGTGAAACGTACTAATAAAGCATAAACAAGTATAGAGTATAATAGTTGTAAGGTAAGGTTATGATTGTGTCGCCTCGCGTCATTATTACACGACTAAAGCTTACCGCGCGGCGGCGTCGGCGGCCCCATACTTGAGGATTACTTTATTATTTGGTCGGGTTATTTTATAGATGTGTGTGTTGTTCACAGTGTTTTTTATCGTTCGTTGTGTGCGTGTATGGTTGTATATTGGTGTGCGTGTGGCTCCGTTGGACGCGACAGTTGCTAGAAAACAATAGCGCTTGCGTTCAAAATGCTGTCTTATAAAATTGTCCTTCATTTGACGAAATGAAGAGTTGGTAAAACTGTGTTTTCAATTCGATGGCGTGCGACATTTGTGCAACTGTCGCGCGGCAGCGGCGCGTGTCGTGTAGTGTCGCGACGTCTCGGTAGTCCATATTGCGCCGTCACTAGCAAGAAATAACTAAGTATTAGTTGTAGTTTGTCGCCTATTTTCATTGTTTTTAATCAGCAAATTTTGATGTAATGTTACAAAAAGCGACGGATGTTTCTCCAGTGTGAGGCTGTTCTCATATTTGCGTTCGAAGCGGCGTGTATTGTCGGTCGACAAACGGTTCGGTTGCGGGCGCTTGTCATTTCCAAATATTAAGCACAAGGTGTTCTCATTTGCCGACCTCTTTACACAACAAAAACAAAAACGTTGAAATTTTTTGAAATGTTTTGTATTTTAATTTTTTTGAAGTTTTACATTTTTATTTCCTAATTATTTATTATAATAGTGTTACGTAATAGCTGTTAATTAAAACTTAGTACAATTGTAGTCACTGAGCGTATTGCAGTCGCGATGTTTGTACAAACCAACCAGTGCATAAAGCTATTTAAAAGACTCGCACACATGCATACTTGACGTAAATAAAACTATGATAAATTCACGGCAAGATTTTGAAACAGACAGGCAGTCATTAGAACTCGCAGTGATGTCGACTTTACTTTGCCGCTCTGGAGTCCAGACGCTTAATTATTACAGTCGTATGATATTGTCGTACAGCATCCTAACCTAACTTTGGAGCGGTAAATGTTTGTAACTTCGCTGGAGTAGCAAGGTCTACTGTTCACTGACGTAACACGTCAGGATTGGGCATAGTAGGCACCTTTATTACTTGGTGACAGAAACAGTAGAGAAACCAGAACAAAAAAAAAACCTTAGCTTTTTGGCTTTTTTTTTACATTTTAGACGTATTTTAGTTATAAAAACTTTCTTCCGCTGTATCTTCCCTTTTTGACATTTACAAACAAGGCGCGTATCGGTTCTCTGTCTGTCACCGACTGTGCCAAAGTATCGAATTAAACATCCACAATTACCGGTTATTGCCGTTCTAATTGAAATATCGATAAATACAAATGCATTTTAATAGTTCTAGTTACTTCACATTATTTTTATTATTCGTACGATATAACCACAGCACTAGTATCACTAAACTGTCGGTATTTACCGGTTATTGTGCGAGTAGCCGCTTCCGTTATGTATATCTTGTACACAGCTTGTAATTATGACCGACCGACGCTCTGGGCCAGAGGTCTGCTATTTCAATTTTATCATAATGGTTCATGAATCGTACCATAATGACAGGTGTTGACACTAATGTTCGTGTCTACAAACCATAAGTAGACTACCCTTAGTGTCAAAATCTGTCATTATGGCACTATTCGTGAACCATTATGACACAATTGAAATAGAAAACCTCGGGCCCTGCGGGGTGATTACGTAATTTTGACAGCAATGCAACAGGAGAAATTTCATTCCGAATATGAAAATTTTCATAGTAACTATGCACATAAACTGCGTATTGAAACTGTCAAATCCATACATTTTTGTGTTTCTATTGGTTGCAATCAAGTTACATAATCGCCTAGCTGGACACCGACATTAGTTCGCTTTACTGACACAGAAGGCTGTTCAAACCAGTGAATCTTTTCTATAAGAATAATATGTTCATAGTTCTAGTTATTTTGGTTATTGTTTATGGTCTTTCACGTTAAAGGCTAGATTACAATGTTGAAGTGTCCGCGAATGTTCGGGCGAGCGCGGTCGGTCGCCGCGAGTCGCTCGTTGGTCCATGTAACATGAAACGAACACAGTAACGCTATTCGATGCCATTTTGTAACAAGACCCGAATGTTCGCGCCGCCGTGATGTCACGTCGCGATCCGGAAGGCCCGGACATGGCGGTCTTAACGCTAGCTGTAACTTGACATATCACGCTGTATTCTCGTTTTTTTAACAATATACTTTATATTTGTATCAAAAAATCAGTGATCTATTTAAATTTATATGAATTATACCATGTTGTCCTGTGTCAAACATAGAGCATTGGTTCTTTTTGTGATGTTTTCGTCGTAATCTTCGTAAATACTTTCTGTTGATACTATCTATTTCTAACTGCTAGCTAAGGGATTTGTTGTTCATTTGAAGAGTTTATGTAAACGTAACGTGAGGTCCTCGCTGCTTGTGGATTGATCCTGGAACTGAGGCCTCGCAGTCGAAAAGTCTCGATACTCACGGCCGACTGCTCACCGGATGCTGTGTCATTTGTGTCCGTGTTTGCAAAGAATATTATAAATATTCTGTGATTCTCAATTCACTAGCTGGGAGTGCTTTCCGTGAAACCATACAAGAAAGTCAGAATATTTATATACTCTGTGAAAAACTGACACAAATGACGCAGCATACGGCGAGTCGGCCGTGAGTATTGAAACTTTTCGAGAGCAAAACTCGGACCATGGCCTCTGTACTGTCACCCAACGTTAAAGTACCTGTTGTGCGAACCGTACAGACCAGTTATACAGAGTTGCGTTCACGACTTGGGGCCAAGTTATATAATGAAAGTTCTTTATGAAGATTACATACGGAAAACGGTGCATAATTTATTTTTACTACTTATAAAATGCTTTATATAAATGAGAATAAATATATTTTACGCTTCTGAGAGGCGTTGTATAGCCAAAGAATGGATTACGTACAAAGTGGCTGTAAGCCAGTTATGTTTTATTAGTTGAAATATATTTTCTTGCCACAGGTTATAAATTGTAGATGTAGTGCAGAATCGGTGGGCTCTTGTTTTGTACGGTTGTTTGGTCGTAGGGCGGGGTACACGACTCAACACTCACAGATTACACAAAGATCAAGAAAATGCGTTTGCTGTTACTTTCATCATCATCATCATTATGGATGGGCTATTATAACCCTTAAAATAGCTTCATCTGTTACTTGATTCCATTGTATTTAATTGTCTGATCTGAACAAGCTATCAGTTAGCAAACAAGAGTATACTACTGATAGCTATAAATACATATCCATTCATGTTATGTCGGTGCAACAGATGGGCTCACACTTGTGGCAAATATGTCAAGTTTGTGATATATATGAGGGTTGTCGTTGTCACCCTTTTCACAGTATCATTCAATATTCCTGTTATTATTTAATGAATGGAGTGAACTTTGACCACCTCGTTTATAAGTAATTCCTCATAATATAAGTGATTCCTCAAATTCCACCAAATAGCCTATTTCATCTTTGAAATTACTGTGTATTGAATGAATTGACAGTATTTTCAAAGGTGAAATTTCTCATATTTGGTTCTAAGATTTAATTGCAGCTGTAGGTAATAGCCATGTTAGCAGTAGAAGTATGAACGGCAGAAAAGATGGAAGAGCTATTTTAAGACTGAAAGATATTGTGTAAAAAAAGAGTTTGAGACTGCTGCTGACAGGAAAGTAGAGATGCACTGAAACGACTCCACTTATCGGTATCGTGTGATAAGGGTAGCCAGATAATGATGATTGTGATGGTGATGGTGATATCCAACTCAATGAACAAGTTTCTCTAACTTTGGTGTATATTTTTGGTCAGTGTTGGAATGAAGTGTACCTCGCGCTATGAAAGTGTACGTCTAACGATGTTGATTGACTGTAGCTAACACGGATAATGTTACGGTACGGAGCTGTGCACATCGCGGCCTAGTTTTTGGAGACCATAACGTGTCTGGTACTGCAGAGTTAAATTATTATGTACATGGAATCGGCAGTTCTATAACATACATAGGGAACATAAAGTTGTAATCCCCACAGACTAGGACGCTCGTGCTCCACGTTGTAATACCTATATTTGTTGTTTGTTCACTGATTCACTATTAGGACACTTAGCTGATTAAATTAATGCATATAATATAGTTTTATGATGAGAATAATATGTATATGTAATCCTACATGTCTATTAAATCGGTGAAAATAGATAATTATGGCATTAAGTTTTATTTTTTCCAATTTTCTAAGTTCGATTGTCACAGTATTTATGAAACCGAACATTCGAAATGTGCTCTATTTGTGATCAATTTCGAAGGTTTTAGTCATAAACTTACTAAAAATATAGCCGTCTTTTACATTTCCGTCTATTTGACAAGAATAGCAATAGTTTTAGGAGTTTTACATCTGTCACTAAATCTGCCTTTATATTGATTGCTTTGTAACATCTTTCATATTACTTATGAATTCTGTAGTTTCGTAGGTAAGTATCGATGTAAGTTTGGCTGTATACTCAAAGCGCTAGTTGAATGTAGGTATAGCTACCTATCCTATCAAACTACATTGTATTGACGATACTAGACTGAGGCCTTCGTTCTCTATATTATAATCTATAATTTATTATTATAGTTTGCATGCCACAAATACTGAGATCTACGGAACTGTAAACTACCAACCCTGTTGATTACGCTACTGCTATAAAAACATCGACTATTCCTGTTTCTATTTCGATATCAGATAGTTATGAATATAGAAATCATTGTATTTAATTAGTAAAACAGTCCGCTCAGAACCGTGGAAAGCCGATGGATACTGGAGGCTAGCAGCCGCTCAAAGTGGTGCTCTTTGGAGGAGGCCTATGTTCAGCAGTGGACGTCTTCAGGCTGATGATTATGATGATGATGACTACTAAAAAGTTTTTGTTCAATTATAATATGTTAAATACTTATATAATATTATGATATTTTTGTTTTGTGTTGTTTTAATTATAATTATTGCGTCAAAATAAAACCATATTTCAGGTACCTATAGGTATTACTTATTACATTTCCCGTTGAACTAAACAATGTAATCTAAATTCGTATTACATTCCTCATTACATTAATTTCATCATCATCATCAACAGCCTGAAGACGTCCACTGTTGAACATAGGCCTCCCCCAGGGAACGCCACTTAGAGCGGCTGCTCGCCTCCTGCATCCATCGGCTCCCCGCGGCTTTCACCAGGTCGTCGGTCCACTTTGTGGGGGGCCGGCCTACGCTGCGTCTTCCAGTTCGTGGTCGCCACTCGAGAACCTTTCTTCCCCACACTTTTCTTACATTAATTTAATTAGTTGATATCCTTTTTTGTAAAGGTAAATCCTTACCTACTTACTGTTTTTAAGTAGGGAATAAATACTCTTTGAAGGGCATCTACCGCACCGCAGCATATAGCTGGCACATAAACGTAAAAAAAAAACGAACCCAAAATGGCGTCACTGACAGCAGTCAGGGTGACTATTGAACGAACGAAATGACCGGTTGACGTTGCTACAGATCACCCTAAATTTTTACCCACTGAGTAGCTGATCGAAACTCTGTTTTCGTTCGTGAAACTGGGAAGAACTACTCGACGCCTTTACGTCCCGATCAGTGTTACTCACTGGCCAACCAACTCGTTACTTTACTCGGATATAGAGAACGAAGGCCTGAGCGTAGTATATTCCTATTGGCATAAATAATTATTACTTATTGTGTCATAAGTATAATGGGGTATAGAATAAAATAGCACATTTTTTCAGGACTTGTAAACCGAACCTCAATATTTGAACTGGTTGCGTGTTCCCTGTGTTAACTAAATGTGGAAATGTTCCACTAATGAAGCAATACGTTCGCACAATGCACGCGAGCGGGGTCGCGGGTCGGCGCTATCTGTGGACAATATCTGGGTAAGGACATAATGTACTTATGTACTTACTGTAACTATCTCCTTACTTTACGTAAGGTAATGTTGTGGTAACGAGCGCCCCCTTGTAAGGACTTCTAATCGATGTTGAGTCCTTATTTTGGTACCGAAGTAATTTATAATTATAGCGACGGGTAGGTACCTACCTACTTATGATACTCGTTTACCTACATTTTTAAATTTAAGTTTATCTGAGATTAGCAGATATGTTTCGTCCTTTGTTTAAGCAGGTACTAGGTAGGTAGGTAGGTACTTATAATAAATAACGCTAACGATCACATACATAGATCCTGGACCCTAACTAGTATTCCCTGTATCTAGGGACCTAGAAACTACGAGGACCATGGTCCCACAACACCTAGACATAAAACATGTTTGCACTTTTTTTCTGTGCGCAAATATTTGTCCGGTCGCGGGAATCACCTTACCACGGACGCTGTCAGGCTGTCACTTACATCGTTTAAAGTAAAAAAAAAAAAAACGAAGTCACTCACTTCATGGCCGTACTGAGGTGAGGTGGGTGAGGGACTTGCAATGAATGTCTTTTTCAAAGTTCACTTTTTACGACAGATGATAAGTACGAATCTTGAAAACAATTGCAGCCAGTGAATGGGGTTAGTTTATTTACACGAGCGATAAAAACATTTGGCGGACGTGCGCCGCGCGCAGATTGGCCACTTGTTGTCGGCGACGGCGACTCCACGCGATCGCGGGGGGCGACACAATGAACGCGGCTTTTTTACCGTCAGCTGCACAAGTGCTCCATTGTCTGCGCTCCGCATATAAATGGGATTAAACTGTTCATCTAATTTATTTAGAAACCGACATGCGGTTGCCCTATTAAACTAAGCTCACATCCCGAGCCCTCGGGCCCGATTACGACCCCTCGCGAATTATCTTTTTATTCATTAGTGCGATTATTGCTGCCCCGAGCAACCGCGTGTGAAATCGGATCGATTAACGCTTCATTTCAATCGAACGATCATCTGCAAGCGATTATCGTAAACGATTTTTAACTCACCGTTACAATAATTTAGTGCCGTGCTTGTGACGAATTGAAATTTGAATGATGGCTACTGTTGGACAATAAATAAGGGATTTAGTGTGTTTATTTCGTTTTTATCGCGTTTTTTGTGAGTTATGGAAATAAATAGCGTAGGAAACGGTTACGATGCCTACGGACAGTCTATTAAAAATAAATTGGAATAGCGTTTGAATCGAGGAATAAATTTCGAAAAGCGCTTTCAGGTGTCGAGACATTCACACGGCGTCGTCGCCGTCGGCAGACCGCGCAATCAATCTCGGAGGGTCGGCTTCCATCGTTCGTGTACCCATTTGACTACATCACCTTCGTCGTTTGTTTCCCTAACGAGCGAGTTTACGCGGCGTCGCGCCGTGATGCAGCGCCTATTGGATGGCGCGCGGTTCCTGGATCGCGTGTCGCGGTAACGTATCGACAAATCGGCTACATCTGTTACCATTGTCACGGCGTCTCATTATTTCACACTTGCGCGTCACATCATAAAGTCAAATGCGGCGTCTAACGAGGATCGTGACTCGACGCGCCGCACCGAGCCGGACGGCACCGCGCGGCGCCGGACAACCAGGCGCGGACAAGGATCAAGCTAGCGCTCGCAGTTGAGGTACATCTTGATTGTTAGATTTCAAACATCTGATGAATCATGTTGTACAAATCTACTTAGCCCTTAAAATTAGCAAGTTGAAATGCCAATGGACAGGCTACATCGCTCGTAGAACTGACACCATGACGCTGATAATAGGTAGATATAGGTACCACAGGTAGGTACCTAATAGGTACTTAGTCGTAAGACAAGTAATAATGCTAGGTACTTATATACCTACCCACGTGACAAGTTGTTCTTTGAGGCGCAGTTTAAAATTAGGTAAAGCTACCTCTAACTAGAGGTAATTTACTCTAATTCACCGGTTTTTTGAAACAGAGCTGTTGATACCACAAAGTTCATACGATGACCAGTTTCAGTCCTCAACCTGAATACGATCTGCAGCGTCGCCGCCGTTACTTTGTGAGTCGTGAGCTTCTCAAAAACAAGGCTAATTGCACTAGTTACAATTACTACCTGGCTAGCTTATTCTAAGCTGGCTAGATAGTTTGCAGCGGGCACAATCTAGGTAATGCGAGAGGAGATTGGCAATCGCAGAACCATGGGGCGTGACTCAGGACAGAGGTATTCTACAGCACTCAGACAAAAAATAAACTAAATAAGCACCTACTTATGTACTTATGTAGGTACTTATGTAGTTTAGAATGGTATCTTTTTCATTACTTAAGTAATAAAAAGATACCATTTTTTAGTCACTCGGGAAAGGAAGTAGGTAACATTCCGAGGTCAATATAAACCTTAAAATTAAGTCGAATATACACTAAACACACCTACATTACAACAACTAAAATAACCGCACTCTACAAAAAAGGTCTTACACCATTCCCGGACGAAACGTCCCCAGCGCACTCGCACCGTTCCCTCGCTCAATGACCAAAGATTCCCGCCCCGGCTTCGCACGGGTTAATTAGTTGTAGGTATGTACCTACTAACACTGTTCATGGGAAGAGGGATGCGAAAGGAAAAAAGATATAAAAGGATGAATGGATGGGTCGGCAAAAGGAGGGCGGCAGGCGAAGCCTGCCTTCCTTCGCCAGCGCATAAATCTACGCCTAAGATTTTCACTTTTAGTATAATTATAATCTACTTAGTATAAGCTGCGCTTATGAGCATGCAATCATAGCGCTGTTTTTAGACTTTATCAAGATACAAATAAATAAATAAATAATAATGAATAAATATGTGTGGACAATTCACACATCGCCATCTAGCCCCAAACTAAGCATAGCCTGTACTATGGGAACCAGATAACTGATACAATACTTATATACTTTTTTGTTTGTAAATACATACAATAGAATACAATATAACACCCAGACGCAGAACAAACATTTATGTTCATTACACAAATGTTTGTCCTGGGTAGGAACCGAACCCACAGCCCTCAGTTTAGAAGTAAGAGATACTACCAACTGAGCTATCGGGCCCATCGAGGCCGACAAAGTATTTTTAATAAGACCACTTTGTTAGTTGGGAGAGAAGAGCACACCTGCCTCCTTTCACCTTCACAGATTCATCCTTTTTCCTTATCTTTTTCCCTCTTCCTGCTTTCTTCCTTTAGGCTGTAAGGCGTAAAACTAATAAACCCATGTGAAGCAACGGCGGGTCAGCTAGTAATAAATAATTACCTACTTGCTTTTAAGTTACTTACCCATTTAATAACTTAAATAGGTACCTAGGTATTTAACCCTAAACTGTCCAATCTAAAACCTAGCTCGGTCTAATTAACCTCACAAGTCGCAACATTTCCCTATACTTACTGTCCTTACTAATCCTCAGTAAAGTAGCGTGTCCAGCGACTGCCCGGATATTGGAGAAATAATCTCGGCTGTTTAATCTAGGCGAGACTAGGTTTGGCCATTTTAGAAACCGATTCTGCGAGGGAAAGCGCGCGAAAATTAAAGGAGCCTGGCTCAAGTCGTGAGCGAGTCATTAACTGAGCATGGGGCAATCAATAGAAGGATGTAATGTGGTATCTGGTATGCTGATCGGTTGGTTGGTAGATACTGATTCGGCGTTAAGCAGATGGAACTATAATTGCTATCTTGTTGTCTCGACGTGTAGAACTGTCTAGACGCTAAACATGTGGCCGTTTCTATTAAGTAGGTACCTATGTTACTGACTGGTAGATATAGGTAGGTACCACTATATGGCAGAAAGTTATAGGTACGCCTTGGATTCGCCGAAAGGTGCATTAAGCCTGACTCAATATCACAAAGTTAGACCTTGATCATCAATACTTATAATTTCATTCTCTGAATTTATGTAGTAAACGTATTATAGGTAAGTATAAGTACTTATGCTTATTAGTAGATTACACTTTATGTCTCCCACTGCACCTACTAGCAATTTGTTGTAGATAACACTGTGGGCCGCTAACCCGACGGGCCACTAGATAATTACCTCCCAAAAGCGTTGTAATTGAAACCTGTCCGCGTTACATTTACATAATGATCACTCTTGAGGCTGTGTACCTTCGTACAGTTGTACACCATTGACTTTATGTATGTGTAGAGAAGGCTAAAGCTGCGACATACAGTAACTGGTGATAGTTTAAAATTACACTAACTATACTAGTTCACTACTTCTATACCTACTATATATATATTGTAGAAGATAAGAACCAGGCAACGCTGCGAAGGGTATAAAAGCCGGAGCGAGCACGCGCCCGGTCTCTTTTCGCTGCGCACCTCCGTCGAGGAAACATCGTCTGGCTCGTCATTTTTGTCCAAATTTGTTTATTTTGTTCTAAATTGAATATCTGTCCGTTTGAGTTATTTTCTTTTTAATTTTTCGTGTTATCAATTTTGTTTAGGTTTTGTTAATTGTAATTTTTTTTAGTAAATTATTTTGAAATTGCTAAGATCAGAAGTGGGATAGAATCTACGTTTTCCACCTGATTCTATCTCACCACTTAACGTGCCCACTTCGTGTTTGTTTGTCTGTTTTTTTATATAATGTCTGACAGCGATCGCCGTCGTCGCGGTCGTAGTAGTCATGCGCGACGTCACAGTAGGGATCGTCGTCGTAGCTGCGATAGTGACGCGTCGCGACGCCGTAGGTACCGGGATCGTACTCCAGACGGTGGGTTTAGGCGCGAAATGGAGGTGATGTTAGCCAGGTTAGCAGCGTTGGAAGAACGTCGTCCGAACGACACGCTTCACAGCGCAGCCGAGCGTCGCCGCCATCTCGGCGCCAGGTCACCCCACCGAACCAACGCCAGGCGTCAATTTCGCCGCCCAGACGGACGACGTTACCGTTGTCGCCTGAGCGGCTTACGTCGCCGCCATCTCGGCGCCAGCCTTCCGCCACGCCGCCGCTGCCGAACGTGCCGCTACCTGCGACACCAAGCGAGCGTCCAGGGTGCCGCGCTGATGGGGCTGCTGGGCCAGAGTCAAGACAGGTTGCCGGTGAAGCAAGTACGCTGTATACGTCGGCACAGGCGGAGGTGACAGATCGAATCGTCGATGCGATTCGATCAATTGGAACGTCGGTAAGATCCAACCAACATTTTTATATTTCGAACTTTGATCCCAACTTACATAATATCAGTGACTGGTGTGAGGAAGTAGACCGTGCTAAAATTTTAAATAGTTGGAGTGATCATGAGTGCCTTTCACGGATAGGGTTGTGTTTAAAAGGTGATGCTCGTACGTGGTTGAACGAATGGGTGACTAACGACCGATCGTGGAGTAGTTTTAAGAAGGAATTCATACCTCTGTGTCCAAAAACACCAGACATTGCTAACATCTTGTTCGAGGTAATGAATACCAATTCTGATAACTACCCCACGTATGCGGACTACGCTCGTCGCTCACTCCTTCGATTGCGCATAGTGCGGGGACTTAGTGATGAATTAATAACGGCAATCGTGTTACGCGGAATCACAGACCCACAGATCCGAGCATCTGCTACGAATGCAAAACTTTCGCCTAATGATCTGGTCGAATTCTTTTCGATATACGTTAAATCTAGTCCTGCTAAAACCAATGCCTTGCGACCACCAACTCAAAGTTCTTTTTCGGCTAGAAATAAGCACGATTCTGGCGGTAGCAATGTAAGGAAACGCCGATTTCAAGAGGGTAATTGTTTTTCGTGCGGTCTTCCTGGACATAGGCAGGCTTTCTGTAAAAAACTTAAGGTTCATTCAGAACATGGCTCATCTGTAGGTAGTGGTGACAATGCTAGTTTTAAGCCCACGTTTGTGCCAACAAAGTCCGAACCGTGCACGTTCTGCAAAAAACCGGGACATAAAGTTGATACCTGTTTTGCAAAACAAAAATCGGAGCTACGTAATAAAAATGACGTCAACTTTTGCCGTGAAAGTGGAAGTGCTCGCAGCAGTGACGTCGTTGTAGCAGTTATTCAAGGAATACCTTCAGATGTTTTGATCGATAGTGGGTCAACCATATCGCTCATATCGACGTCATTGCTGAAGCACTTTGACTGCCCACGTAAACCATCGTTCCGCGTATTGAAAGGGCTGGGTAGTCAGGAAATAGAAAGCACCTCATACGTAACCTTACCTATTGAATTTGATGGCATAACTTTAGAGGTAGATTTATTTGTTGTGGGGTCAGAGTACATGAATACTCCTGTCATAGTCGGTACGGATGTACTTAACAGAGAGGGTGTTCAGTACATTCGAACACGGGACTCTCAGTTACTTAGGCGGGAGCTACGCGACACGGAAAACGTGATGACTGTTCGGTCTGATGAATCAATTCCAATCAACACCCCACTTGATGGTGATCAATTACAACAATTGTTGGTCATCATTAATGAGTTTGCGGAAAATCTTATCACCGGTACTGCGACTTCTACTGTGAATACGGGCAGTATGTCCATCAGACTGAGCAGTGACACGCCTGTTAATTATCGACCCTATCGTCTTTCTCACGCTGAGACCCTTCGCGTTAGAGAAATTATAAAAGAACTTTTGGATAAGGGGATCATACGGGAATCTGAGTCAGATTATGCCAGTCCAATCCTTCTTGTAAAAAAGAAAGATGGGACCGATAGGATGTGCGTCGATTTTCGGAGATTGAACGATATTACGATAAAAGACCGTTTTCCGTTGCCGAGAATCGACGATCACATAGACCGGTTGGGACGAAACCAATATTTTACGAGCCTTGATATGGCAACTGGTTTCCACCAAATACCTGTTCAGGAGCAGTCTATTGCACTCACTGGCTTCGTAACGCCCGAAGGGCATTACGAATACCTAAAGATGCCGTATGGCTTGGCCAACGCACCAGTTGTATACCAGCGAATTATAACGAAAACTCTTCGCGAATTCATCGAGTCTGGAGACATCCTAGTGTACATTGATGACGTCCTGATATTGAGTCAAACAATTGACCAGGGATTTGTCCTTCTGCGCAAGGTACTCGCGGTCTTAACCGAGGCAGGTTTTTCGATAAATTTAAAAAAGTGTTCCTTTCTAGCCTCTGAAATCGAGTATCTTGGGCGGAGTATAAGTCAGGGACAAGTGCGACCAAGTCACGACAAAGTCAAAGCCTTGACCGAATCTGCCGAACCCAAAACGGTGAAGCAGGTTCGTCAGTTCATGGGCCTAGCCAGTTATTTTCGCAGGTATATACCTGGCTTCGCCCAGAAAACTGCCTGTATAGCAGCTCTGACGCGTAAAGGAACTGAGTTCCACTGGGGACCGGAGCAGAAGAGCGCACGTAAGGACATAATTGAGTGTCTGACCAGTGAGCCTGTTCTTGCTATCTATGACCCTTCGTTGCCGATTGAAGTCCACACAGACGCGAGTTCAATCGGTTACGGAGCCGTCTTGATGCAGACTCATGAGGGTGGTTACAAGCGAGTGGTAGCTTACTATTCTAAGCTGACACAAGGCGCAGAGAGTAAGTACCACTCATACGAACTCGAGACGCTTGCTGTAGTTAAAGCCTTACAGCATTTTAGACATTATCTTGTGGGTGTACGGTTCACTGTGGTTACCGACTGCAATGCATTGAAACTTACACAACGTAAGAAAGATTTGCTGCCTAGGGTGGCCCGGTGGTGGGTATACCTACAGGATTTTGATTTTGGGCTGGACTACCGCAGGGGTACACTCCTGTCGCATGCCGACTATCTGAGTCGGAATCCTGTCAATGTGTGCACAGTGCAGAAACCGCACAATTGGGCTCAGATTGCTCAGGGTTCCGACGAGGAAACTCGTGGCCTTATTCAGAAGCTTACTGACGGCCAATTAGATGCATCACGCTATGTCGTTAAAAACGACCTCATGTATGTCAAATATACACCTACTGGTGAACCCTCACGGCTTTTGTGTTACGTCCCAAAAGGCCATCGGCTCAGTCTCCTCCGTGTATTTCATGATGAGCATGAACATCTTGGGGTAGAAAAAACTACCGATCTGATTACAAAGCACTTTTGGTTTCCAGGGTTACGGGGGTTTACTCAAAAGTACATTTCCCATTGCTTGGTTTGCATCTCCCACAAAAAGGTAGCGCGAGCTCCACTTCAGCCCATTCATTCATGGGAGAAACCTGACTTGCCTTTTGAAACTGTCCATATGGACACGTTAGGACCCCTTCCCGAAGCAGGTGGCTTTCGCCACGTCTTAATAGTTATTGACGCCTTCTCAAAGTTCTGTCTCTTGTACCCTATGTACCGGCAGGACTCAACTGAATTAAAACGTCATATTACCAATGTCATTTCCCTTTTCGGGACTCCTAAATTAATTGTGGCCGATAGAGGCCGTATGTTTCAAAGTGCCGACTTTCTTAAGTGGGTCCAGGGTATGGGTTGCAATGTTCATCTTATAACACCCGAGATGCATCAATCGAACGGGCAGGTCGAGCGTTACTGTCGCACGGTGCTGAACATGATCCGGGTTGAGTGCAACCACCGTCAGCAGGAGTGGCCGAACGTTCTGTGGAAAATACAGCTGGTCCTAAACATAACCAAACACAGGACCACCCAACATTCAGCCCTCAATTTGTTGGTGGGTATTGAAGCTGCGACGCCCTTGATCCGAGGTCTGGTACGAGACGTGGCACTCGAGGGTAGCAGTCCCAATAGAGAAGCCCTCCGTGAAATGAGTCGACAGCGAGCCTCGGAGCTACTACGGCAGAACCAACAAAACCAGGATGCCTACGTCAACCAAAGGAGAAAGTCTCCGCGTGCCTTCGAGCTTAATTCATTGGTTTTTGTCAGGAAACAAGCACAGTCGACGGGGAAGCTAGACTCCGGTATGCGCGGCCCGTACCGAGTAATGAAAGTACTACCACATGGGCGGTACGAATTGCAGCTCCTGGCTGGCTCCTACGGGAAGTCGACACAAGCGGCGGCGGAGTACATTATCCCATGGCGAGGGGAGTGGACTCCTGATGTGTGTGCTGCCTACTTTGGTGGTGAGTGTCGCAGTTGTGGGAATAAGCATCACGTGGAACTTCTAATTCCAGTATTTGTGTCGGAATAAGCTTCACGTAGTGCTTCCAATTCCGGTATTTGTGTTGGAATAAGCTTCACGTAGCGCTTCTAATTCCTGGAAACACAAGTTTGGTTATGCGTCACGTAGTGCCTCTAACCGTTGGGGAAGTTGGGTTATGCGTCACGTAGTGCCTCTAACCGTTGGGGAAGTTGGGTTATGCGTCACGTAGTGCCTCTAACCATTGTGGATAAAACATGCTCATGATGTGCCTGTTTTATGTCGGCTGAGTTATGCTTCACGAAGTGCCTCTGACTAGCCTATGATCGAGATACGCATCACGTAGTGCTTCTTTTCTCGATCTTGTATTGTGTGTGCTTTATAATTTACCAGTTTGTATGCGGGCATACAAACGGGTGTGTGTTTTCAATGTTATGTGCAGACGCAGATTTAGAGGAACAGGAGTCCACAGCTGCCGCTGCCGAGCCACCGCTGCAAGCCGAAGAGTCAGTACCCAGAACTCCGAGGTTTTCTGCCGGTGGTGAGCAGCACCCCAGCACGTCCGGCATGCAGAAACCTGCGGAGCGACGTGCCAGCGCTTCAGACACGTGTGCGCCTTACGAGGCGCCTGACCATGTCCCGCCTCATGCGCCACCGAAGCAAGGAGCCTCCATGCCACTGCTGGAGACCGATCTCATGAACTAAAGGAGTCCGAGGACGGCCTCCTGTCAGGAGAGGCCGTGTAGAAGATAAGAACCAGGCAACGCTGCGAAGGGTATAAAAGCCGGAGCGAGCACGCGCCCGGTCTCTTTTCGCTGCGCACCTCCGTCGAGGAAACATCGTCTGGCTCGTCATTTTTGTCCAAATTTGTTTATTTTGTTCTAAATTGAATATCTGTCCGTTTGAGTTATTTTCTTTTTAATTTTTCGTGTTATCAATTTTGTTTAGGTTTTGTTAATTGTAATTTTTTTTAGTAAATTATTTTGAAATTGCTAAGAATATACTTACTACAATAATTTTTGAGCGTAAACTTTGTAGAGAGACGATTATGGCTTGCATTTCTTGTTTGATGCAAAACTTTTTAGAGCCTGTGTTTATAGTCATCATCATCATCATAAAAGTTGCAATGTGAAAGTACTTATTTATTTTACATCACTTAATTTTTATTTACCCAATTGGGCCGCGTGCTGCCAAACAAATTAAGACGAACGTGGTCTTCATACAATCCGCAAGCAAGTCTACAGACATATAAAGTCGACGTCGTACAAGTAGGTAAGTAGTATAGGGCGGGCGCGGAGCTCAATCACGCACATTAGCATGGTAATCGGAGGGACGCTATTTATTGGACAAATGCTGTATAATTCGTGATGCGCGCCCACGCGACATGCCGACCGTTTTGTTTTGATTGGCTTTCATTGGGTTCCGCAGGTGTTGGACCTAAACGAGTAGGTATAAAATAAAACTCAAAACTCAATTATTTCTCGAGTGGTGACCACGAACTGGAAGACGCAGCGTAGGCCTGCCCCCCCACTAGGTGGACTGACGACCTGGTCAGAACCGTGAGGAGTCAATGGATGCAAGACGCAAGCAGCCGCTTAAAGTGGCGCTCTTTGGGGGAGGCCTATGTTCAGCAGTGTACCTACATAAAAAAAAATAAACAGATCTTCAGGCTGATGATGATGATGACAATGTTGAGGGGTGAATAGCACCTCCTATACACAGACGTTTTACAACCCAGACAGTGACTCTAACCCGACAAATGTAATGCCTAATTTTGTATTTCATAGTACCTACGGAACCGTTCAGTAAAAAGTCGATGCATGCATCGTGCAGTTGTCCGATTTATCGACCACTCTGAGAACGTATGGGCTTAAATCGGTACATTACAAACGTCGAACGACTCCGGCCATCGATATGATTCGAATAAAAATAATAACTAACAGGAACAAGTCTTGGAGAAATGACTTCTCTGACGAAATACTACTTGAAATAGTATCTGGGGGCAGTAAGTGGCTATCAGATGTGTGATAAACATGAACTATGAAAAATGGTTATTAGTAGTTTGGGTTATGTATTTCTTTAATTAATATAACTGAGTGACTAATTAATTTTAATGAAATCTTAATTAAAATTAAAAATAGTATAGCTCATGCATTATTAAAATTTTTGAGAACTTTTACCTTCTAACTCTGTCATAAGTTTAAAGCATTTCATCTGCCGTACTATCTACTTAGGTTATTATTATTAGTAGCGTTACCTACTCTGTAGGTACGCAAAATAAATTGAACACGAATCCTTTAGCTGCTAGTAATTAGCAATAAATATAACAGTAGATTTGAGGAAATTTTAAGTAAAATAAAATAGAATGTGAATAAAACATTTGTCTCCCTCCAAGCTGCACGTCCAGTCGTTCATCTTCGACGATATTACGGTCATAACCTTCGCAGAAGCGGAGCACGACCGAGCCCCGGCAAATGAGCAGATATATCGGCAGCGCAACACAAAAATACAGTACACAATGAGCCATATCCATGACAGATAGATTGCTGACCTCTGCTGCAGAGCATGGGGCGACCATGACTCGGAGGAATTAAAGCGGTTCATTTAGGTATGACGCTTTGGCATAAATTGTTCTTTATCAATTTCAGCTCATCACCTACTTATCCATCGATGAAATGGTGATGCTATTGATGTTTTTGATAACAGAAGCAGTTTAGTCACTATCATCCTATGATGATATCGCAAAGCTACTTCGACTGGGGCACCACTAGCACGGGTATCCAACAACTTCTTCACGGGTAAAAAAAATGGCAAAAAAGTGGTACTCGAAACGGCATTGTGCATTCCAACTTTGCTCTAATATATCAAATAGACACGAATCATGAAGAAAGTACGGATTAAATCAAGATTATCCCAATTTCCATTCGTTGATATCCTCCCTACACTGGAGGTACGACTGCTGACTATTCTGTGCCCCAGGAGCAGGAGAGCCGGTGGTCGGCGAGCGCTCATAAATTACCGTCGCGATGGTGCAGCGTGACGTGTAATTGCAGCGCGGTCACGAATCTAGCGCGCCGCGCCAACATAGGCCGGGAGCCGACGACCTGCGCGCAGAAATACCTCGGCGCGCGATCTGTCGCTGTTAGAATCAGAATACTATGCAACTTACTTGATGTATGTGTTTTTCGTTTGGATGAGGATAGTTTGTTTTTAGTTCAACATAGAATTTAAACAGATGCGGGGCTTTGAATGGACCTCTATTCATCTATAGAACTAAATCTTAGAAACTTTTCTTATATTAACAGTTGGCAATATATTTAGTAAACACTTGGTTAGAGAGCTACCTCTAGCTCCTCGCTTGCAGTCGCTCCCGACACGGCATTGTCCGTGGTTGGCGGCCGGTGGCGTGCCTTGCCGTGCTCCCCGATCGTTTGTCCGCGATCCGGCAAGATACTGCACCATCGAACAACACCTCGCCTCACTGAAAATGAAAAAGCAGTGGCTAAGTTTCCTACTCTGGGCTGGAACGAAAAAGTCAAGTCATAAATCAAACAAAATATTTTTTCTCATGTTATCTCGGCTATTTTCAGATGTTTATTTTCCTAGCAATATGCGGTTTTTTTTTCGTTCTAGATTTTGTCAATGTCAAAACAATCATCATATGTTGTTGCTACCAAGATATTGGCCAGAATTGTCCCAAGCTCGCGTACTCTCGGCGGCGACACACTGCGCCCGCGCTGGTCCATTGTGTCCGATGGTGCGATAGGGCGCTCGTTAGCCCTCGTTACGGATGGTGTGAATTTATCACCAGCTCCTTCCACGTAGAAACTGCAGCAACGAACGAGCCAATATCGGCGCTTGCCGAGATTACTGAAGATGATATGATGTAGAGTCGGAGGCACGGGAAGGGAACATTTTATTTGGCGTAGATTTTAATCTTCATTAGTGTTCTCTTAAGGTCCATTTCAATTATTTTCTCTTTAGTTATTTACCTACTCGAAATAATTATCATCACTACAAAATCTCATAATAAGTTATTCTATATGATTTGATGATTTCCTATCATAATCCGAAACTAATATGATTCGTTTCTTGTAGTTGAAGTGATCAGAGATCATAATCACTGTGAGAGCCTTCGCACGTTTGTACCCAGTATTTGCCAACATTCATGACATCATATCGTGTATATCATTCTGATCTAAAGCACCAGTCATCAGCCAACCATTTCCTGAGCTACACCCATTCAAATGAGATCATACATCTGGAGTTATCTCGATCGGCCGCGGCGCGTCGACTTGTAGGTCTTAGATGTGACTGCCTTCGAGTGGGGCACTGTCATAGGTCTGGGTAAGCTAAGTGGGGTCATGTCACCACCAGTGGGCCCAGTCGGTGGGCGGCGGGCGCCGAGGGGGCGTGGTGAGAGGTTGCGATTGGCCGGTGGGAGGGAAAGGAGTGCAGTTTGGTGCATTTGGCCAGCTCGTCCGCCCCCGCGCCTCGCACCACGCTCGTGAGTGTACACAATGAGCCTGACCTGATTAGGGTGGACCTCCAGTGGCGATGGTTTCAAGAGAACCGGCGGCCTAATGAATTATTTAAAAATTTGAACCACACGCAACGATTCTGCGCACAAAGGTTATTAGATTTGCTATTATATGAAATTAGTCAATTACCAAACATATTTGTCCTGTACAAATAAGCTAAATAGCTAAAGAAACAATAACACGATTAGTACCTATCTATAATGTTGTGGGTCAAGTTCTAAAAAATTGATTGACTCAGTCAGTAATATAAGCTCGAGGAACCTCATGATAGGTAAATACAAAATGAAATAAGAAAATGTTTATTGCGTTCCATAATGTAACATTAGATAGTGTAATCAAGCATTGGTATCATTACGGACCCTGTCGGGCACAACAATTGTTATTAGAGGAGAGGGCGACAGTATAAATACCTACTTAAAACAAATTCCATAAATTATCAATAATAATCGTCATCAAAATATTCGGCATAATTATAAACATTATTATTTGTCATTCTCATCATTAGTTATTAAAAATACTTATTTAATTATTTTCACAATTTAACAATACCTAATTGTTTCCATATACCTACCTACACGCCGAAAGGGCACAACTTACGCATAATGACAAAATCAATAAAAGTAAAGATACCTACAAATGAAATTAAAACCACAAATTAAAACAGACTACCAAGTACCAACCAAACAACGAAAAAAGCCAAAATAAAATAAAAACAAAGCCGCAATGCAAAATTGAGAAGGAACGTGAGCGCGTTGATGTCTTTTGTATTAAGTGAACGCTTCGTACGTACGTATTCCATACAAATTAGCATGTTATTGCGGACAAATAGTGTAGTAAAATCAACTATTAAAACCGCGATATTCATAGAACATCGTCTGCGTTATTTCCTACATTGTAGCTAGAAGCTAGAATAGGGTTTTTGTGAATGTTAAAGACTAATCAGAAAAACAAAATCTCAGCTATTTGCACATTCTTTCGTCCCACAGTTTCGCGCGGCCTGGTTAAGAAAGTACGGTTCATACAATTAGGTACGTGCGTGGAGTTCCACCGAGGTCTGCGGCTGCAGCTGATGGATGCGCCAGATCCCTGCGCCCGCGCCGCCGGCAGCATACTAACTGCCAGTAATGAGCTGGGACGCTGTAGGCTGTGGACAGATGGACTGGTAGGAATCCCACTGAAAGGTACGCTGAAATATTCGTTCGACTGAAAAATATTGCGTGCGGTTTTGATGACTAATTAATAACAGGAAATGTTTAGAGAGAAACATCTATGATGATGTTTTAGTG
Organism: Ennomos erosarius; assembly: GCA_963580505.1. NCBI lineage: Eukaryota > Metazoa > Arthropoda > Insecta > Lepidoptera > Geometridae > Ennomos > Ennomos erosarius. The sequence goes on along the minus strand of OY756996.1, from coordinate 207,290 downwards.
AAGCGATTTTGTTGTTTGGTTTGTTTTTGTATTTCACTTATAAAGTTGTGGATTTTTCCAATTTTGATTTTCACCACTATTCGTTTGTATGTGTGGATGTGTGGATGATATGCTCTAATACTGTGATTTTCTACATAAGATAATAAATATTTATTTGTTTGGCTCTCTCTCTACTGTGTGCCCGAAGTTTTATAATAACTGCCGGGAAATGAGATCTAAAATGACTCAAAAACATCAAATTTGATGCGATCTGCTTCAAACCACGATTTATGCATTTAAAATTTTAAATGGTAAGTTGTCGGACGTTTCAGCCGCGAGATGAATGCCTTATTAGCTAGATGCTGTAAATGTGCCGTTAGGGGCAACAGATCCTAATGATACATGGCTTTTTGGAATAAAATATTACGGGTATGAAGCTGGTTAGAATGTTAATACTCTTTCCAAATACCGCAAGTATTGTTGGGAAAATGTACCTATACAATTACCTACATATCTAAAAAATTTAAGAGTAGATCGTTATTATATTTTTAATCGATTGACATACCAATAACGTTATCACTACATTAATTTTATGACCATTATACTATCTTATGCCTTAATTTGGGGCTCAAACCCTTAAATGTGTTATTCCTGTTGTCCCCCACGTTTTCGGCCCCATAGGGCCTGATAGGATATTTTTTCCACTCGGGTCCCCCACGCGGGGCCAACACTTGGTAAAATGGAAAAAATAATGAAGGCATGAGCCAATTACATTGCACATTCCGATGTGTCCTCCCTTCGAAACATGTAGAAGATACTCCTATCTTAATGAAGTTGTCACGAGGAATCGATAATACAAATCGCAGTAATAATATCGAGTACGCGTGACCGGTACGAGGACCGATACCTATACCAACACGCTGATACCGAGTTAATTGCACCGTCCAGACCGTTATCGATTTTATGTTTATTGTAATTGCGTGTAATCGATACGCCGGTTGCTTTATTCAAAATATGAGCACAAATGCTTTGTGTGGGCTATAACGAAGAGGACTGTACGCTGATAATGCGAGATAACAAACAATTTATAGCACGATGGTTAAAAATGTATGAGAAGTAATTTGTGATTAATACTGACAGACGCTGTTGATAAAAATAATTGTTTCGAAACTCTTAACAAAATTGGCTTTAGTGTCTCTACTACACAGTTGAGATATATTATTGCAATTCAATTACAAGACCGTTCCCTAATGTACCATTAATTAGTATTTTTCATAAGTTTTGTGTGTTTTGGTTCTTTCAATTACTTAATGTTTAAGCATTAAAACAGCAATGAAATAACAGTAAATTAATAGTCTTTTCAAGTAGAATTTAAACATTGTATGTTTGGGTTCCTGGTGTAAACCGCAGGGAGCCGACTGATGCAGGAGGCGACCAGCCGCTCAAAGTGGCGCTCTCTGGAGGAGGCCTATGTTCAGCAGTGGGCGTCTACAGGCTGTTGATGATGATGATGTTTGGGTTCAGCAAACTTTGAGTACAACTTAGGTACTTATTTGTAAAACTTGTCTGTTATTCTTGTTACGATTTATAAACTCGGAAGTATTACAGTTGTACTTTATTAATTTAAATCTCGGTTAATATAACAAGGATTAAGGAATAATGGTGCTATTAAATATATTTGAAGTCTCTTCAATCGAGAGTCGTGAGCAATCCATCGACGGCCGGCACCGTCCATCAGGCCGACGGATCCGAATCCGATCCTATATCAACCTCACACACCGCGCTCTATCTCCCGCCTTATAAATCTATCAAGAGTCAATAGCTAAGGTGTGGGGATATGGAGGAGATAAATCAGTAGGTGTGAATAACATATTTCATGTACTGTATGAACTTTTAAAAGCAGATATAGGTACTTGAATTGTGGGTCAGTGCAATGTACTAATGTATCCCTATTAGGGTGCGTTTCCACCAGAAATGTGCGATGATGTGTTGGTTAAGAACCAATAGGATTGCGAAAACAAAAACGATAAGCCTCTGTTCTTAACGGTTCTTTTTTTTATGAGGTTCTATAGGTTCGACGACCTGGTGAATGCTGCGGGGAGCCGATGGATGCAGGAGGCGAGTAGCCGCTCTAAGTAGCGCTCCCTGGGGGAGGCCTATGTTCAGCAGTGTGAATTCAGGCTGTTAATGATGATGATGATGATAGGTTCTTAACCAAACACATCCCTCGCTACACATCCTTACACATTTCTGGTGGAAACGCACCCTTAACGGTCAATTTTGTTAATGAATGTGAAAATTATGATATGAAGTGCCCATAATAATAATTATTATCGTGTTCCGTATAGCAAACGCAAATCTTGACCACTGAGGTAGTTATTTAGAAATTTTAGCAAATTAGTGATTTTTAAAGTGTTAATTAAATCTATCATTACGGAAAGCAGTGTTTACTTTTAAACAAAGCAATAAGTATTCTTCTACTCTTTTTGGTGACTGTAATCTTCCGCATATGTATTGGTTTTAATGAGACACGAACACTAAGTGTGTCATATTTTAATAACGACTAATCTGGCTCTAATATTTGGAAAGACTACAAAATCTTCCCTATCTGCATCACACTGCACTGTGGCGCTAAGTCCCAGGCAATCTTTCCTCGGCATTGCCTTTCGACAGCGGTGTGCCTCCATCATGACATCCGGCCCCTCGGTAATTACCGGCCGACCAATTACCGGTATTAATACTGACGTAATTTACTGCCAATCTCGGTGAAGGGCACGTCCGCCTGCCGCCGCGCTCTATGTGCGAATGGCCGCCATATTTCTTTCCGTAGGTATATGGTTCGGAATGCGCGATTGGTTGTCGGAACGTTATTGAGATATAGAGATATCTGAAATAGTTACTATAAAAGGATTATTAGGTTCTATAAAAGTCAAGCCGTAAGACGCGAATTAGTTTTTCAATATTTCTTTTTTTATTATAAAAAAGTAACTACAGACGTACATAGGCTTAGAGCAATATTTCTAAAGTATATTAAGTTTTTTTTTTCTTTTTCTTATATTTTGGCTCCACACATAGTGTATTTAGCCAGTGTCAAGTAATATATTTTCATCGTGTTATAAAATATTTCACGCAAAGTCATGTCCTAGTCATAGTCATAGTCCAGTATAAGTCAGGTAGTCATAGTCCAGTTTAAGTCATGCTCCAGCAAAGTGGTGGCAACTTTACTAGAAGCTTCTATGAAGTTTTGGAAGCAGCACGAAATATCATGTTTCACCACATTATATCACTTGCCTACACTCATGCTCGTAATTCAGCACTTAATGCGTAAAACGCCACTAATTTTAAACATTAACACTGGAAAAGGCAAAAGTTTTGAAAAATAATACAATGCAACGACGTGAACTTTTCCGCGTTCCCGCCAAAACTCCGTATGTTAAGTTATTAACCATCTTATTGTTAATGAATTAAACTAAGTAGTTATTAAGTTCATTCATAGGTATATAAATAATGATATAGGCAGGGCTTGTGCTAGTAGTCACAACTCAAACGTCATCCAACATGAAGCACCACACACAGGTGGGCAAACTCTCTTCATAAACAAGATTGTTATTTTTACAAAACCAAACTCCATTTTCCAAACTCCAAGATCTAGTTCAAGTGCTCTCAGAGAACATTCGACTGGTTCCATCTGTCGTTGTAATGTAAACACGCCGTACTTACGTGCCTTGTTCGTACGAAGAGGCTAATAGAGTTCGCTATTACATCTATTTCTCTGAAACATCACTCAGTCACTGTGATCAGAATCATTGAAAAAGTATTACCCTGAGTGCTGTAATTTGCTATTAGATAGCAGCAAATTCGAAATTGTAATTCCTCAGTCTGGATTGGCAGAAAACATGTCTTTTATACCGACAAAACATCGCTTAATTTTGAATGAATTAGTAGTTGCTACTCAAAAGACACCTCGTTGAATAACTGACTCTTAAGCAAAACCAGACTATACAAGTACCAGAAGTATGGCTATAAGAGCAGCATTTTCTCGGCGTAGAAGATGCAGTATGCGCAGTCAAGTGGTTCAGTAATCATTGGTTGTTCTGGTCTCCGTTGCGATGGTTCGGCGGGCGTGGGCGAGTGTTTGTAGACAGTCCGACTGTTTGTCCGTAATGCGGAGATAAGTGCTTTACGATTGCTTGTGGGGTTTATTGGCTGATGTTTGAGGTATTGTCGAGCAAGATGCTGTGTAGCCTGGTGAGAAAAAAGCTTTATATTTCGCTAGAACGTTGAAAGCCTCGCTTTCCGTTCATAGAGTAGGTACAATTTATACCTCTTTATTCATTTCATAGTTAGGATACTATTTATTTATTTGTAATAATAAGTGTGTTACCGATTACACTTATAAATCTTTACTATGTCTTTTACAGGAGGCGCAATAAGTTTGGTGCCAAAATTCTAAAATGTGTATAACATATCGCCAAAATAAATATGTAATAACGAAATATGAACCCCGCGCAATAATCATACAGCGAATGTTTGTAACTACAACGCAAAGCTGAGGCATAGTGTAATTACACTATGGCTGTGGTAAGGAATTTGAAACAAACTAAACAAAGAATGGAACAAGTTGGCCCTAATTTTACTTAGCCCGTTAGGCGGCAATAGTATTTATTTAATTCATCATTCGTGACTAACATCTGGTAAGTTAAAAGAAAAACATGAATTATCCTCATACTAAAATATCAATAAAATATTTTAAAAGAGAATATAATATAGGTAGGTATCTCCCTCCTTGGGAACTACAAAATCGTGGTCAGAACAGGTGACTTGCCACTAAAGACATAAAGCCCCGATAAGTGGCGACGACAAAATACGTTAATATACTGCGTTGTTATCCGACAACAATCCGGCAACGACTGTTGCTACAACGATAACTAATTGTTGGTATCCGACCTGCTGCGCGCCAGATTTATTGAATTGTTTCATTATTGGAGGGTATAACCTTTATCTCATTATTGGAAAGTTCGTTTATTACATTATGGGATGTTGGAACTGTATCTACTGTTTGTTATGCTGATGTTCGGATAACGATGTAATAACTTCGTGTTTTTATTACAGAAATGGACACGAGCCAAATTGGAAAGGTCTTTGTTTATGCCTGTCGTGTTCATAGGTCCGTCCTGTCCTGGGTCGCATGAGTTGCTTCATCTATAAAGTTTTATGTACCTAACTTACATTTGTTTGATGCTTATTTATTAATCAAAGCTTCGAAACTTATATAAAACGGTAAAGAACCAGTTTCTAACGTATTTAAAGCAGGAAAGATTTGCGTTCAAATTAAATGCGCAAACGATTTACAAAACCGCACTGCCCATCAGCTGCAGTCGTGCTTAGAAAATACAACGTTTACAACCGTAGACTTCTAGCACGGCACTAGGAAACCTAGGCGTTAACATTACCTAGGTCATTTCATTAACCTTGGTAAATAGTTATAGCCCGGGTTCGCCCGTCTGGCGAGTTTAATACACGATATTATCATTTAATTGAATAGCAAGGAGCGGGCGGCAGGATGCTCCTCCGTGATTAACTTCCTCGTTCGATGACTACCTCGTTAATTGATTGTGGAAAACCTAATCATAAACTACACGATGTTTTAACAGTGACTAGATCTAAATTATAACGACTGTGTTGGAAGGCACTGTGCGTACTTTATTACAAAGCCAAACAAGCCCAGCGTCGTTTTGTTGTAAGTTACAACAAAAATAATGTAATTGTTACATAAATACAATATAAATAATATAAGTAAGACTGTTTAAAACCATTTTATATTTTAATTCCACAGTAATTACAATAAATAACATACTCATTTACAACTCTCTATATTATTAAAATGGGTAAATATTTCGTTTATTATTTCTGTACGTAATGGAACTGTTAAGCATTTTCGCATTCAGAAACACCATTAACTGGTATTCATAGAAATAGCCGATCATATCGTTGACAAGCCGATGTACGAGCTTAAGTTACTGGACGCAGTAAAAACTAGTTATTCCATTGAATAGCAGATACAAACTGCAATAGCTTTGGTGCCAGCCGTGTTATTGCTGGAATACTGACCGCCGCATCAACAAACTTACCCAGCATTAGTTGAAGCGATTGAGAAATAAAACATTTCTTAAATAATTCGTGTTTAAGCAGTATCAAAGATATATTATAACCAAATATAAACATGTATTCAGCACGCATAGGTGACGGGTCGCCGCGGGGCGCCCGCACGTGCTTATATACCAATAACTTAAGTTACGCAAGATTATGTACATAATTAAGGTCACAAAACATGATCTATATTAATTTATTGACCTATAATCAGTTTTCTACGGTTTTATTTGCATTCTCCAGTTGTAATAAGAGTTTTTACATCCTTATCCTTAGGTCATATTTTTCATACAATGGGTCCACATATGCCAGTAAGAATAGCACAATTTATTGAGACACTAGTTGACAATATCTTTACCAATTTACACGGAAATGGTATTAAAAGTAAAAGCCTATTAGGTTCAGCCACAGAACTATAACCATTGTGACACTTAGTTATAAGATTTATTACTGTATTTTCTGTAAAATGATGTTTTCAATAAAGAGTTTATCTATCTATCTATCTATCTATCTATCTATAACTAGCCGTTTTCCTCACTCTACCTTTAGCCTCATATAAAAAAATTAAGGGTTGTCACACAGTAACGCTTTATCTGACAAATTCCCGAAATATACAATCGGGTGCATTAAAGCTAACGATGCCTTAAATAATACGAAAGCCTTCCAACGGTAAGCATGACATTTCAAGCCCGATTTATAAAGGCACATCTGTTGTGAGTTGCGTTAGTTTCGACAGCGCCGGTCCAAATATTTGGAGTATGCGGCGCGGGTCACTCGGTGATCTCTGACCTTCCGCCGCATACGTTCGGTATTCATTTATTTATATTTTGTTATTTTAGTATCTAGAATTTATAATCAGCTGCTTAAAATAATCTCAATTGCTTCGTATAGAGCGTGAATTGAGATAAGTTTTACTCGTAATATTCAGTCGGGGAGTGAAAATGTTACGATGCTTTTAACACTGATTAGATAACTGTTATATGCCACCTCAGTCTAAGAGGCAGAAGGTTGCGATGCTAAAAATACACCTAAAGTTTACCAATAGATATACTAATCAGTTTATACAAATTCAACGGTACCGTTCAAGAGACCAAATCGTTTTATTAATTTTGTGTTATTACATAAGTTCAAATCAAAGAATATAAATAAAGCAATAACTTCCAATTCGTCCGCCGTTAAGCTTCCGCCAATCAGCAAGATGTATTTCCAGTTGAACATTTTGGGTGCAATAATACCCGGAGCAGTACATAATGCTGTGCTATTATACGGTAGTATCACCCGGGGTCATCGCCGGGCGCACTAAATAACGCGGGAATTCAATTTTGACACGTTAACGGCGCGACCGCGGCCGGCCCGGCTCGGCCCGAATTAACATAAATCAGAGAAATTGTCCACTTACCAGTAAAAACATCTGAGTTAATGGACGAGCGTGTTCTGAGCGCGTGGACCGGATACACGGGGCGGAAACTGGGACGCAGACGATGCGCTCGCTGTACTACTGGTGTAGGTAATAATAATCACATAATAAACATTTTGATTTTATCTAATTAAGGAATGTTTTGAACACCTTTGTGATCTGAATCTGAACGTTTCGATTCGCAATCTACACTCTCCATCTGTTTCATTCGAAATGTAGATGAAGGAGACGGATAGCGTAAGTTTCGAATCGAAACGTTGTCAATGGATTAGGAAAAGGGGTGCAGAACATAAACCGCAGCGGCACCGTCCCGCCGGCTCCCCGTGTGTCCTCACCTGTTCCTTACGGTATTTAGTTACGTAACGGCTCCGCGGTAATTCGCTTTGTCCGCCCGTCAGCTATCTGCCTCGATATCTCGTGTGATTGCCGCTTGTATACCAACATGAATGAACTATTGCCTCGTTTCGGCACTTCTTTTTCTTTCGACATATTTAACGAGGATTTTTATAAGGGAAAGATGTTAGAAATGTGTTTGTGATGTTTGATTATATTTTATTGTGATAAAAGTTCAATGGATTAACTAGGTTAAAATGAAATGAGTACTGGTACATCTACATAGACGCACGGTACCGACTTCGTTACACCAAGTTGCTTATTAAATGCTGTTAATTTTTCTAATCTATTTTTATAGACGATTTAATGAACTCACTTTGACCGTTTATTTATAGTTGAAGTTTGATCGAAATTTATTAAGTTTCAAAGCGAATTATTCGTTAATTCCCATTAGAATACCAGGTTTGATAACTGGTTTCAAACAGGAAGTCACGTGCTGTTGCTGCTTCCCTTAATCATGCAAGTGCTCGGAGCACTCTCAACTTGAAACATGATAATGTACTAACAACGCTATAGTTTGTAGAATTTGCTATATCTTTCAAGTTGTTTTTCTAAGAAAAAAAAAACGAGTTATACTGCGTTCGTAGACGAGTGATGATTCAGTCGAGAGTCAGTTGAGTCGAGGGTGCACGCAGGTTCTTGAGATGCCTGTTCATCTAACAGTCTAGATGCCTACAGGTTTGCTTTAGAGATAAAGCTGTCCATCCGTCCGTCTGCCACCAGGCTGTATCTTATGAACCTGATAGACAGTTCACATTTTAACAGATGATGTAAGTATTTCTGTTGCGCCTATAACAACAATTTTATGGCAATAAATACTATTTATTATTATTATTATTTATTATTATTTTCTTATCCATTTCGATTCTCGGGTCTAGCCCGGACATTTGAGAGGCATTGGTGGGGCCGAAGCTAACACCAAGAGGCCTTTTTGAATACAAAAACTATAACACGGTCACAGTATCCCTGGACGTGACGTCGACTGCATTTCAGCGAGGACCAAATGTGACCGTGTTTTACATATTTCTTTCTTACATGTTGGCATATTGATATAACTATTTTGTATATTATGAAGGTAAAAATATCTGGGCTATTGTTGTGAACTTATTGATGGATTATTATGATCTGGCTTATGGGATGAGAGAACGGCACCTGCCAATTTTGTCTCATATCATAATGTTTGAGGCAGGTGATGACTTGCCACCCACTAAATATGCCTCCTGTAGTGGCTACCGCATATTGGTGCCGAGGAAGCAACATTGGTGTGGGTGACTTAGGGTGTCGAGAGGTGTGCTGCGCTTTCACTGAACGCTACTTGCGGCGTTATGCCCGTTAACACTTCCACCCTGGAGCTTAGGTTCTTAGCTCTTGCGACTTCCACCCCCAGACAGCCGGCTAAGGCAAGCCAGGGGTTAGGGGTCTCATTTAGCCCCTTGGAATCAGGGTACGCGGTGTCGTCACTCACCGACGGCTCGCGACAAAGCCGCTCCTGCCTTATTTTTATTATTATTAACAAATACTAAAACAGAAAAAAAGGTTTTATAGTAAATGGTACGGAATCCTTCGTGCGCGAGTCCGACTCGCACTTGGCCGGTTATTTTCCCTGTAGGTATGCTTACCGTGTTTGACTTTTGTAAAGTTGTATTTAATCTCGACACACTAGTTATGTAGTTATTATTGAAAGACTGATTGCAAAGAAATGAACAGTCCAAAGCTCAGTGCACCTCACCGCAAAGTTCGCAGGTCGTGGCCAGTGATTGACCATTGTTGTACACCCGTGTACTGGTAATTACGTGCCATACCTATCTGCCGACATCTACGACAACCATTCTACGATGTACTTCCATGCCGCAGTAAGAAACATGAATATTAATATTAGCATGTTGATATAGTACTTGAAATTTTGATTTAGACATGGTTTTAGGTAGAGTTATTTGTAGCTAAAGTAATGTTCTGTTATATTTACCCCACAGATCTGCGATAAGCGCTAAAAGGTGAAGTTTCATTGTGCATTGTGTAATGTTACCGGAGATGGATGGGTGACCCACAGCGTAGTACCGGCTTATTTATTGTAATACATTATCTGATTGTATATTACTCAAATGAATAATAACAGTTTTCTTTAAATAAAGTAATTATGATCTTAAAGAATTTAACAATGAGATTAATGGGTAATATAATAAGTTTATACGGGGTTTTATTATTATTTGTGTGTTATTTTATTTATTTATTATTTAATGTGAGCCATTCTGTAGTAGGTACCTACTTAGACACCTTCTGAAAATTGTCATCGTAAAATAACGAATAAAATAAAACTGTTGAGTTGTTGAGACTTTTGGATTCTAGTTGATTGGCTAGTCTTCATGTCGACAGTCTTGTGTTAGGTATTACTAATTACGTCATGTATTCCACCACAGAATTGATGTAGGTACATTACCTACATGTAGGTAATCATAGGTTTTTATTTTCAATGCTCTGTGTATTCTACATTGACGTTTTCATTTCCGTCTAGCCTGACAATCCTACTGCCTAGGTATACGAGTATGTACAACTCACATGTATGCGTAGAATTATATGATTTGGACTGGCCTGATAGCTCAGTGTGTATCTGAACTGTAGGCAGTGGGTTCGATTCCCACGCGGGGCAAACATTTATCTGATGAACATAGGTGTTTGTTCTGTGTCTTGGTGTTATATTGTATTCTATGTATGTATTTACAAACAAAAAAGTATATAAGTATTGAATCAGTTATCTGGTTCCCATAGTACAAGCTATGCTTAGTTTGGGGCTAGATGGCGATGTGTAAAATGTCCACACATATTTATTTATTTATGTTAACTTACATAATATTCATTCCTGGATCTCTAGCATGCTTAATTTTACATAATTCACATAGTTATATAACTGCTATTCGATATACGTAGGTAATTGCTTTAATTTCCCTTTAAATGTTAAGTGTTAAATAGTTATGAGTAGGGTAACATGAGAATGAGTACAGTGAGTACGTGTGTTTGAGTTTTGCCCACCTCGGCGATAGGGCAGGGAGCTCTAAATTGTAATGTACACCGCACACTTGGACGAATCATTATGAAGAAGAGTGTTGTAGCCCGTCTGTCCATGGACAGTTTTGTTAGTAGTTTTGAGTCCTCAGTAGGTATAGGGGATAGGAATTGAATATCAAGTACCTTGTAATCCCCTGGGAGGACTAGGTTAAGAGTTTGAAGACTTTCAAGTGAAATTGGCGTCCATGGAATTAAACAAATTAATAATATAAACAGCAATTTTGGGGAAAACAATTTTCACGGAAATCACAGACGCAGACGGCAAATTGCCATTTTTTATGCTTGCAGTACCTATCTTAAAACGTGTATGCGCAGTGCCCAATCTTGGTCTCTAAATAAACCGGCACTATTATATATATAAAAAAAAAATTCATCCGTCAGCAAGAAACTGAAAAAAAAAAACTTTATAAGGTGAAAATGCTTTACCCGTGACCGTAAGTTTAGAGCTCGTTATACATCCGGTTTCACATTAAAAGTTAGACGGAAAAAAGAAGTTTCTGAAAAAGTTAGTAACTAACTAATAAGTAGTTACTTTTAATGAATTAAATTTTGAAAACAGTTCGAGATTCTTCCTATAACGCAATCATAAAGAAATTTTCTATCTTTCATACTTACATGTAGGTAGTTTGTACACATTTCTGATATTTTCTCAACTAAAAGAAACAGTTACGATATTTTTACATATCTTCTTTCAACCAAATCCAGCGGAACAAAACTTTTCTTATCAACAACTACTATTTTGCATAATTTATTTCTTCGTATATGGCAGAAACATCACACTCCTATACATTAGAGGGCCGATTACTAGAAATAAATGTAAATGATTGTAATAAATACGTATTATATGTCTTTATTATGTTAGTCGGTGTGTTTATCACGTGACAATAATGAATGATAACTACTTCACAACCAAATATAGATAGATTTATTCAAATTTTGGCATACATTGTGTATTGCCAGCCACTAATATAGTAACCTCATGGTAACTTCAGGCATTCATCATCATCATCATCATTAACAGCCCGAAGACGTCCACTGCTGAACATAGGCCTCCCCCGGGAGCGCCACTTAGAGCGGCTGCTCGCCTTCTGCATCCATCGGCTCCCCGCGGCTTTCACCAGGTCGTCGGTCCACCTAGTGGGGGGCTGGCCTACGCTGCGTCTTCCAGTTCGTGGTCGCCACTCGAGAACCTTTCTTCCCCATCGGCTGTCAGTTCTACGAGCGATGTGGCCTGCCCATTGCCATTTCAACTTGCTAATCCTAAGAGCTACATCGGTCACTTTAGTTCTCCTGCGGATCTCGTCATTTCGGATCTTATCTCGCAGGGAAACACCGAGCATTGCTCTCTCCATAGCTCATTTACGTACAGACATTACTAGACACAAACTGTCATACAGGACATACATAAGTTACTATTACGGTACTACTTTAACTAATTGGTTACATTATTTTGAGCGATAAGACTACCGATTGTCATATTAATTTGTGGTTCAGTTTTTATTTAAGTACTTATTATTAATTCCTAGTTAACTCAAAAATTATCAAAGTTATCACCTATTTGCTTGCTAGCTTTCTAGCAAAACCGCTGAATCAATTTAGATAAAATTTTACCTTCAGATTACTTTACAGTGAATATCAAGATAGTATAATTGAAATGGAAAAAGTATTCCTTTTTTTATGAGAATGAACGACGTGACGAGCAAGTCCTTCACCTGATGTTAAGCGACACGGCCGACCATTATAGTTGCAGTGTCACTCGGAACTTTAAAATAATAAAGTTTGCGTGACACTGCACTGCGCACGCCATCCTGAGACATCACACAGTCTAGCAATCAGATAACTAGACTCTGTAATCTGTGTCAGGTAAGTCTCGTCAGTTTTTTTAGTATGGGAAAACAGAAATAATCGGCTGAAATCGAGGCACCTCTAAAAAAATTTTATGGATAAAATTGCAGAACCATGGGGCATAGAGTATCAATACCCTTCTGACCCTTCATTATCATAAATTAGAATGAGTTATTAGCTTGAATCCCCATAACTCCTGGTTTCCACATCTCTACTATAATAGAGCCCTGCGGCTGTGTGGTAGAATCCCGAGTTTGATGTAGAGTCGCGTCCATTAGCGGTTATCTCGGATGGAGCGATAAGAGACACGCGCCTGCGCCTGCGCCGGCCGGGTGGTCTCTCATCTGCAGCTCTGTGGTAGAGTACGTGGTAGAGTAAGGGTTCTGTGGCATGATGCTACTCTATCAGGCTGAACTTGTGCTCGTATTAGATTTGTGATGTCGTAGAGTAGTGTGTAACCTGTGAATAACGTAACTTATGTATGTATGAGTTTTATTTCTATGACGAAGTTTCAGTAGTTTTCCTAAAGCCATACCAGCCAGGTGAAAATAGTTTTTACTGTTCTCAAATATGTTAATTGCAAGCAAGTAGTTGACGCAACCAAGTAATGGCTTAGTTTTTCATTGTCATAAATAGAAAAAATGCTTTAAAATGTTTTTGGTTTCATTATAGATTTGACATTGATTTTCCATTTAAGCCTACCAAAGAGTAGCTATTTAATCAGCTTTTTATCCTTTTTATCTTTTTAACAAACTAACTCCAAAAACGTATAATGGCACTAAATATATAGTTGTGCGCGTGCGGCTATCAGCGGCAGTCAATTAATATTCATTTATAACTTTATGAGCTTTACCGTTCCACAGATAATCGTGAGGCTCGTGACTCTACAGTGCATCTCTACGTTTTAATAGCCCATGAATTAATGTAGAGACGCAGATTTGTGGGCGAGCTGTAATTTATTTATGGAAACTGGCCTTCGATAGCTGCACAATAAGGTAATTATGGTATTGTGAAAAGATAATTAAGTTATTGTAATATCTAGAGCAGCAGAAGAATTGATTTTGTCTTATAATTTATTATTTTCTAGTTTCATATCGAGGTCGTTGTTATGATTAGCTTTAGATGCCTCGTACATCTGTTCATCTGCAATCCAAGTGAACTCTGCATTTTCCGGGATATAACGTGTATTAGTGATCTTGATCGTATAGGTTAAAAACTTACCTGTGTGCCCTTAAATTGGTGTGCTGCGAGCGCATGGATGATATAGTAAACAAACAATCATGCAAATAAACTCATAATATCACTTCTATTTAATAGAATTGGATGGTATAGAACAGGGAGTTGGGTTGCGTATTTTGACATAAAGCTGATATTTAAAAAATCGGCCCACAAATTAATTTAAAATTTTCATGCTTTTTCAATTCAGACATTGAAGCTATTCCAACCTTTTTAACCCGGAAAAGAAGCAAATAAACAGCCTGAGAACACGTGACGCACATAATACAATATGTTCACCGCTCGATATGTTATCGATAGAGTGTGATGTCGGCTTGTTGAGCGAGCATGCGTGTGCGCAGGATCACGAGATAGCGCGATATATCGCAACATTTCCTTGTGCAAGCTGTGAACATAGCATCGTTTGTGGAGCTTACACGTTTATTTTATGAGGGTATGATTCTTTTCGGTTATGTTATAGGTACTGAATAGGTAGATTTAGATGTAGATCTCCTTTTCTGTATCTCATTTTTGATACATAAGTTACTGGCCTCTCTAGAGACCTTTACAAAATTATCTAGGTATTCCACTAGGTACAACTGAAATAGCCTTAATTAATATAAATAAAACTTTTTGATGTTTAAATAGATGTTTATTATATTTTAGTTAACAAAACAAAATATTTCTTTTATAGTTAGTTGCCAAAAATATCTATATCAGTTAAGTAAATAATAATGTATTACAGACTTACCTACTTAAATAAAGCTCTTAATAATAATAATATACTAATAAATACGTGTGGACATTTCACACAGCGCCATCTAGCCTTAAACTAAGCATAGCTTGTACTATGGGAACCAGATAACGGATACAATACTTAGATACTTTTTGTTTGTAAATACTTACATATAATATAATATAACACCCAGACACAGAACAAACATCTATGTTCATCACTCAAATGTTTGTCCTGGGTAGGAATCGAACCCACAGCCCTCAGTTCTGAAGGCAGGGTTACTACCAACTGAGCTATCGGGCCGTCTTAAGCAAAGTAAAAATTATGAAGTTTTGATTTAAGTAATAACAGTAGGCCTAGCATGAATCTTTACGCGGGATTAGGTGTAACGTTATCGTAAGGCAGTTGTATGGCATTTGATCAACGCCCCATACATTATACAACTGACTTACGTTAACGTTACACTTACTCCACCGTAAATGTTCGTGATAGGCCTACAGGTCATCAAAGTAGCACATCACTCCACAACAAGTGTAACTAACTCCACAGCCTAGCCTACAACGTCGGTACAACAGCAAAGATCTCGCGTGAGATAGCGGCGGGAGATGCAAATCCATATCCGGGAAGAGAGCCCTTCACCGTACCTAACATAAACACAAGGGAACAGGTTCGGGACTAGATGGTTTGTGCTCTGTGCAATTAATGATGTTGGTAATGGAAGAAGTTTTGTTCAGTTTCAAATACTATAGCAAGACTAGGTAGATACACCCTTTATAGAGTCTATCTATTATAATAAGTGCTTGCACACTAACTGTTGCTGGCAGGATAACACTGACAAATGGGGGGTATCTACCTAGCCTAGTGATAGTCAGATAAAGTAAAGATTTAATGACATATATTAACTGTGTATAGAAACAGTTCAGTTTGTAATAGATGCCGTAGACTTCCATTACACGGCGTTCAATAAACCTGCGGTTACTGCGATGAAACCTCGCGACTGCCGATTGATTCCCTCGATCGATCGCTGCGGTCGCAACCATCGATCGCTGCGCAGGCGCACGATGGAACGCTTCATTGACTTACGGTTACTGTCCACTGATATTATGTAGTTATAGATAAAGACGTTTTGTGTTTACCGTTGAGTAGCATTTGATGCGGTTTTGGATTTTTGTAAGCGTTTGGTTCGTTATCTAACCACAACGCATATATTTTTGATTGCTTTGATCACAAATCCTCTGCCGAGAACGTAGTGGCAAGCCTTTCTCGATTAGGGGAATAAAAAAGGTTAGCTTTTGCCTGATGAGACGATGTTTGACCAAGTGTCTGAGTATGTGTGTGTGTATGAATGCTTTGTAAAATAAAAGTGAATAAAAAACATGTGGGCGGAATAGAATTGTGCAATTTCATAATTTTTCTAGTGTGCCTAAAATAAGTAGCAAATCCAGGCAAGCACGATAAACCCCCCTTTTTGCGATGATCGGCGTACAAACGCTCACGCTAGAAATGTTTGAAAGTATTGTACTAAAATATAAGGATTTATTTTCCGCGCTAACTCGCTGCGATTGGACTGTAGTTCATTTCAACAATAAAACGATAGTTCATTCGATACTTCCTCTATTGTGATTGTGGCACAGCTCCTGCCTCCGTGACGGCACCAAGTCGTGCGCGTGACGCGGTAGAATGATGGGGCTGGCAGCCTCCCGTGATACCCTTACACATTACACCCATCGCGTATCGACCCTCGCACAATATCCAGATATACAGCCAGATATAGTTCTAGATAGTTATTAGTTTCACGAAAAAATTTGTGTAACTGACATAAGTATATCAGTGGAGCTACCGGCTCAATCGGTAGGAAAGACGCAGATATTCAAATGAAAACCGCAAATCAGCAAACATAATAATATAGTGTAGTACGCCTTGAAACTCGATCACAATATACTGGGTGGTAATGACTGGAACAGAAGACTTGACATTGTGCTCAGTGACGTACCTTCGGAGAGTCAAAAAGGTCGATAGGCTGGAGATATCCAGCAGTGGATTAGAAGAGCTCCTGATGATGATAAAGACGTTATTCCTGCTGTAAGTTATTTTATTCCTAAAGAAACATGAGAACTAGTTCTCCATAACTCCACTGGTCATAGCTACTTCACGTACCATCACTATAGGTAGTGATGTTACAGAGTACGTAGTATTTACTAGTAATCGCGTATCGCGTGGTTTATAGCCCTCCAGATGGATTAGATACGCGGGGAACATATATTCGGGTGTTGAGTCGCGATACGCGGGCTATCGGCCCCATCGGGCGCTGGAAACCTTTCACCCTGTTCGATAACGTGGCATCTGATTGGGAATATTTAACGTTCAACTATCACGGCAGACGTGTTCAACAGAGCAACTGGGATTTGCGATGAGATGTGCTGCTTTATGTACTAAGATATATACTTTATTATCTTTAAGTGAATATTTGCCCGCTCAAAACTGGCTCCGCTAAATGCAACCATTTTAGTTACGTTACACTACTTGCTACGAAATATTGGGCTTTACAGTGGTCGTGCTGACCTATAGACAATCCAGATGCTCAAACTATAATATAATTATTATGCAATAACATGTGGACAAAATAAAAGATTTGTGAAAATGCTCAGATATTACATGACAGCAATAATTGTTATCTGAATAATGGGAACAAAAATTCCCGTTTATAAGACTAGCTAACCATCAATGTGACAACGGGAAACACACGAAACTGTAAAAGGAGTGTCAAAATAATAGTGATTGTTAGCTTTACCATTTATTTGGTGCGAGTTATAATTACATACTTCTTCCATGATTAAAGTATAAAATACAGTGGCTGCAGCATTAAAATTAAGGTAAACCCAAGTGTAACTAATCTAACTTATGTTAATGTAAGCAAAATGACATGGAAAATTAGTTTCGATCAAAATATTTACAGAGATTATGCACATACATTTCCCATTACCTTAATTTAACGGCTTAATGTGACACATTCTCGTGCTTACTAGCTGGAACAGCTATATTACATGGCTAGTGACGTCACGAACGTTACACTCGTAAGTTTAGTTAACGAGTCACCGCTCACCTCCGTTACCTAACATCGAGAGCGATGCTCATGTGGAAACGTACACTTTGTAGGCATTTTATGTAAAAAATCTCTTATAATAGTCTTTCTGGGTGGGCATCGCATCTATTACAGGTTCTGGTGCCAATATCTTGCTGTAATCTTGTTAGTGTATGGTTTTGAAAAACTTGAGATGATTTACACTGTTTGAAGCTTTCACGGTTGTTCACTACGTTTCACGTTTCGTTACGTTTCGTTTTATCGGGAACTTAAAACGTTTCTATTCACGGTAAAGATTAGTAAGTACCATTAACGCTTGGGATGATTTAGCTGTCTTTTTAGTGTCGCTGAATTTTGGTTTCGTAGTAGTGGGTGTAGCCTGTACTAATGTAGGTACGTTACCTTTGGATGAAGGAAAATATTATAATGATATATTTTATAACGCCCTAACATGCATAAATATTAATTATTATTTATTGATACCTATTATTGATATTGTGGCATTTTCATCATTTCACATCAGCTCTACCCTCAAGTTAAGGGAGTCTCTCACCAAGCACTAAGTGTGATCCTGATTAGTTAACTCTAAATTAAGGCTTCCGGAAGACTTCATTAGAGAGTTAACTTATCAATGTGCGACATGTGAAGCCAATTTGTTTGTGTTATAACTAAAACTTCTGTCTTTACCTTCACGTCAGGTTAGATTGTTACAGCAGGCAGAACGATTCTTATACAGATCAAGGAACATATTAGTACAATTTAATCAAACCGTAACTAGATACGTTTGAACATTCCTCAGCGGCGGGCGTTTCCTGCCGCGCCGTCGTATCTGCGCCGTAAAATATGCGCCTGCGCTGACAGACAGACAGACTGCTTTATAATATCCTGTGGGAGACTTACAACTAAAAGAATGCACGAACTAGAAACAAGAAGGTTTTAGTATTTGATGACTATAAGCTTTACTAACATGTTGAAGCGCATTTTAATAAAGGACTTCCATAGTTTACTCCATAGATACTCGAGACATCAGACTAGATAGCGTTTTTATGTGTAACATTTGGCCAATGGCCATTTGAATTGACGTATCAATGACCAACAGTAGCACTACTACACCTGCGTTGGAAACTGACCTACTGCCACCACTAATATTAATTTAGGCTGATTCACAGTAAGAACCTGTTTAAGATATAATTCTCAAACTGCTTTATTCGAATAATCATTTGAAGACTGTATTAGACACCGTTGACAGCTATTATGTGCTTGAAAGCTCTAAATCCTCCCATACACGTCTGCTGGGAGGATAATCCCACACATTCACGAGAGAGTGCGGACGGACCGAGTCACTGGCTCACTTGTATGCAGCCCGCGTCTCTAATCCTCATCTCTCAACGGATGGATGGTTTCATAATACAAGCTGCCCTACAGTTGATATAATACGAGGTCAAACCTAGATTTATTGTAGTAGACTTAATGTTGAGGGCAACACACCTACCTTACGGTACCTTACCTTACGTAAATAGGTCCCTTTTTGTTTACAACGGCCTCTTTTAAAGCTCTCCAAAAATTTAAGATATCATTTAAACTATCCTTGATTAACATTCAGGTGTTCGTTTTATGTGCGGAATTTGATGCGCTGTGAGGAAAACGTCAGAGAAAACTGGCATGTGCAAACCATCACAACACGGCTAATAACAATCCTTCCCTTAGAGATTTGGAAATCATCATCATCATTAACAGTTCTCTGCTGAACATAGGCCTCCCCCAGAGAGCGCCACTTAGAGCGGCTGCTCGCCTCCTGCATCCATCGGCTCCCCGCGGCTTTCACCAGGTCGTCGGTCCACCTAGTGGGGGCCCGGCCTACGCTGCGTCTTCCGGTTGGAAATCATACAGACTATATTATGCTTCTGTCCCAGGCTCCCAGCAGTGGGAATATAATGGGCATATAGTATGCATGGTGCATACGTTACCGTAATGACTACGCCAATAAAACATTTTAACAATATCATTGTATGTTGTATGTGCGCTACGGCCAAATATTTCAAACAATGTCATCAAAATAAAGATCTACGGAAGAAATCTATTACTCATATCAATTTTAGAGTCTTTAAATCTAAATGTCAACGTTCACCGTGATCTCTTGACATTTTGAGAGCTATAATCCGAAGCAAGCCTGTTATTACTATAATCAGAGCGAGTATTTCTCCGTTCTTTGTCCACACGCGATGGCGGCCACGGCGGCGGCGGCGGGACCGCCCCGTTGTTAACTATGGATTGCTTGTAATTATTCGGTGGAATAAATCGGTCAATAATTGGTCAGAAACTAGTGGGTAGCTGGATGTACTTACGAGTAGGCCAGAAGTGAGGGTAGGGTCTAGTTTCTGGATTTTTGTATTATTGCTTCACAGCAAACATCACGTGTTTTAGTGTAGGAGAAATATCAAATCAATAAACGTCAGGATACAGGTTTTACCCTATTGTACGTGTCAAGATCCTGCAAGGAATAAAAATTACATTTTGAAACCATAAATATTGTGATGAGGTTAATACACTAAACGGGGTTATGTGGCTCTACATTGTGAGGGGTGTGTCATTGTATTGAATTCGCTGATTGGGATTATTGACATTGATTTCTTTAAAATAATAGTTATGCAATGCAACAGATCATGGGTCATGACGCTTTGCATCATGCAAACGCCTAGCTTGATACGTCATTACCTGAAATCAATTATTTTCTACAGCTTTGCCGTAAAACAATACAGCATTCTGTTTTTTTCTACTAACACCTTGGTTGTCGGTGTCGTAAGAAAACTGAGCAGCAACTGCCAAACTGATCCGTAGAGTATAAAAATAATTGTTCAGCATCCCGGGACGGGTGGGACGCGCGCCATAATTACCGCGGAAGTGTCCCGCGAGATAGTTTACGGCACCGTATCGCGGCTTATCGGCGATCATCACGCGGCCTTCCTTTAGGGGGCTTGCTTGAGGCTGCCATGGATACACTTGCCTAGATCTTGCCGATAGTGCTTGTCAACATTTCTAACTATTACATGCAATATTAATCTATGGAATTCAAAACAAGATCAGTATGAATCGCCATTGCAACCTTTTTGGGTAGGTAATGAGGTATGTGTCTAAATCTATACATATAATAAAACTGTAGAGATAAAAAAATCTGTAAATGCAAGATATCGAAAAAAAAATTACACAGGTTGGCTTGAAATTTTTCGCTGATCACGTTAAGCTACTTTTTAGACATTTTGTCTGTTTGTTTGTTTGTTTGTTACGGCACAAGTCCGAAAATACTGAACGGATTTTCATGCGGTTTTCACTAATAAGCTTAGAAAAACCCGGCGCAAAACATAGGATATATTAAATTTTAAATATCGTTAATTTTTTTTTGGTGAAAATGATTAAGATTTCATTATGAAACGAAACGGGATTTTAACAAGATGGCCGCTTCAAGGCTTCAAGGTAAGTTTTTTTTCTTATATTTTGGCGCCACACATACTGTAGGTATTTAGCCAGTGTCAAAAGGTAAGTTTTATTTTGGTATTTGGTATTAAAAATATTACTCTGTGCTACTGACGGTAATTTTATCTCGGGTTTATCCGGATGCACAGATTAAAGAAAAAAAACTGTTATGGCGCGGCTTCATATACGCCCGAACCTTCGCTGTTTTTGAAATGAATTGAAATGAATGCTGATTTGAGGTTGAGTTGGCGCGCAAAACATCTCTGTTGACTATCCTTGAAGTTTTTGTAGCGCCCCAACCAGGACTCACAGTCAATTTGTTTGCCTGCTGCGCGACCGACGTGGGCTAAATAAAATGGAGGAAGCAGTAGCGTTATATTGCATGTCGGCGAATAAATATGTTTTACAAACTGTGAGAGTAGAGTATTATTTGCGATTACAAAAATAAATTTTATAGTTTTAATTAATAATTCCTTATCAATATGAGTTAAAACCAATTTTTTTTATTTGTCTGTTCATCTGTCCCTTTGAATACGGATCACGGTTGTTATAGTGGGAACAGAAATATATCATCTGTGAAAAATTCAACTGTCTAACTATCACGATTCATGAGTACATCTTGGTGACTGATGGACAGACAGACAGACAGACAGACAGACGGACAGCGGAGGTTTAGTAATAAGGATTTACCCTTTGAGTACGGAACCCCAATCATTTTTATTTCATTCGGAACAATCCCCACTGCACTAAGCAATAAGGATGTAATTTATTTATGTATGTCTTTATTTTTTACATAAAAAACAAAAAACAGTAAATAACAATTGGCGCGCCTGCATTACCGGCAGTGTATCACACTTTTCGGGCTACGGCGAAATACAACGCGCGATAACTTCGTCTGCGCTCGATGCAATGCAGATTAGAGAAAAACAATGTGTTCATTATGTAAGTACCCAAGGAAGTCATATGTATTACATATAGATAAGTTTTTTCGTTAATCTGTGGTCCAAACTAAAAAAGAGGATAGGTATGAGAACCTTCTTGAATATGAACACGACACAGAGAACAAAGAATTTCGAAAACTAAAAACTTCTTAGACTTTTTATTAAAAGTTAAGGCTTCACGAGATATCATATTTAGCCAATATTGAAACATAACTAAAATTATTATTCATATTTTCGATTTATTGGGTTCTGTCGAGGGCAAAACTCTTTATTGGCGAACTGGTATTATGTATTCGTTTTCAAAAATCTACTACGCGTTACCATTCGAAATAAGTATTTAAAATTGTATTTATAGTACCTATAGCTTAACCTATAGTAGTAACATATTCAGTAATCTGTGCCTATAGGTGCTTAATTTATTGACCCTGGCTTTTGCTACGTATTGTAAAACCTTTTTTATTTTGGCATTAGACAAAATTTGTATTTAGCCAATGATACGAAGTATTTTATGAAAACTGTTTAAAAGGGTAGGATCTTAGACTTTTTATAATCATTCATAAGGCTTCACGCGATTATCATACTTAGCCAATATTGAAGATTACTTAATTAACATTTTTATACAAGTTATCGATTTATAGAGTTTTAGCGGGAGCAATGTTCTTTATTGGCGATCTGGTCAAATGTATTATTTACATAAACTTACTACACGTTACCATTCTAAATTATGTAGTTTAAATTATTTTTGCATTACTGCTACAATCTTGATCGAGCCCAAGGAAGTTTTAAGGTACCTATAGTACTTATAGCTACTTAAGTTATAGACCCTTACCATTGCAACGCATTTTAAAACCTTTTTTATTTTGGCATTAAAGTAAGCCGGAGTACGTGCTTATCATTTGTATTTAGCCAATGATACGAAATATTTTATGAAAAATGTTAAAAAGGGTAGGTACTTAGATATAATAATATGTAGGTAATCATTATGGCAATTGTATCCTCGAATTAACAATAACATGTCGCGTAACGTTCGTTTTTGAGTGTTTTTAATTTGTTCTTCTTCTTCTTCTTGCATGTTGAAATAAGTTTCTATAAGTTTCTAAAATATTTTAGATCTGTGGACTTTAAAATAAACCACGGGAGCAAAAAATAATTGATTACTTGGTTACCCCAAAGAGGTTATAGTTATAGTAGGTAAGTAACTCATCTTTGGGTGTAAGTAATAATTATGTAATGACGATTTAACCTACTTCCTCACTTTCATCAGTAGGTAGGTATGTTAAAAGTGCAGTGGGAATGAGACAGCGTGGAAAATAGTGGACATAATAATAATTATAGCTGTCGATTCTTTAAGGAGTGGTGGTTTAGTATTTGTAATTCCTAATTAGTATTAAGAAAATTAATTATGTACGCATCGTATAGGTCAATGCATATCTTCGGCTGTAAAGCATTATGTATTTTTATAAACTTATTATTGACACTGGCTAAGTATAGGTAACTCAATTCGTATGGAGCCAAGCTTAAGAAGGTAAAAAAATGTGGTAAATGGAACAAAAAGCGCGCGGATAATATTATCTTTACATATGTAAAACTAAGCAAAACACCATCATCGTGTGTGATTCTTTCATATTTTTCTAAACTGTACCTGCGTGCTTAGGTAACTACTAAACAAAATTTACTGAAACTTCTGTTAAAGTCCTGAGTGAAGCGATGATGATTTATTTTTGTTGTAATATGAAGAGGTACTTATAAAATTGTAGTTTTTTGTTTGAAACTTCTTTTACTATTATAAATCTATATTAGACTCAAAACATTTATTTTAATTAAAGGCTTAAATAGCTTCCACTCACGGCTATGCTTGCGTTATACCTATACCTATGCTAATACAGGTTACTGTGCGCAGCCTCGAAAAGATTTGGTGGATTTTGTTGTTTGGTACGAAATGCATGATCTATTATTAGACAAGCGTGCGAAGCCGCGGGCAAAAGCTAGTTGTTTAATAAACTACTATAGCAGCTTCCCGCGGCTTTACATGCGTTTATCGTCATGTAAAGTATATTTAATATCTTTTCCCATGGGTCAGTCCATCTCTATACCTTTCATTGAGGTCTTTCCATTGGTTAGTAATATAAAGGCGAGAAAGACAGAAAGAACTAAGTACCTACTTACTATTAATTTTTTCGAGTTATGTATGGAAGTATGGACTTAACGGTAGGCCTAGCACGAATATTTACGCGCGCGTAAGTGTAACGTTAACGTAAGGCACGCGTTTACACGCCTGTAAATATTCGTGCTAGGCCTACGGTTTCTCGGATGAAATTAGGTAAGTACCTATATAATTTAGTTAGTCATCAAACATCAACCAAATAAAATATGAAATTCGAACTTTTTAATAGACGTAGGCACGCCGCATCAATTCTGCGATTACGTGAAGAATTTATTGATCTTCTGAGAAATCTACACCTGTTAATGCTCAAACTCCATTACGCACGTTTATTTCGAGTCATAGAAATTAATTACTGCAATAACCTACATAATCTGAGAGCATTTTAACAGTTCCAAAAGATAATTAAAAGTGTCGTTGGTTGTTTTATCGGAGTCGTTGACCCACAGAATGACGATTACAAGTGTTAATTGACACGAACTGAATGCTGATGTGCTGTGTACACTACACTACACTACACTACATGTAACGATGTTCACCACAGCACCACAGATAAATAGTACTTATCTACTAAATTATTACCATTAATGAGTTGTAATTAGTAGACATTATGGCGGACGATATTCTAGAAGAGTTTATGACGCACCACTGACGTTCGCAGCTCTATGGAAATATCGTGTTGGTCTGAGAATTATGTGTTGTATTCAAAACTTAATTTATTCATTATTTAAATATTATTTAGACAGTAACGAAGTCCTAATATTAGCCAGCTGTACTTATATAGGTGTTTGCTTTTTGTGTCTATTGCAAAAAACATGCTCAATATCTTAATTGAGGGTAGGTGTAGGTAGTATTAGATAAGATAATGTCGACTCGATTAACAGAAAAAACATCGGTGTTTTTTAATTATAACTAAAGATAACGTAATTACTAATTAGGTTAAATTACGTAGGAATTCTAGCTCACGACTTGATTTGACATTTAACTTTAAATATAATCTAGCAAATATATTTTTTTAGAAGAGATAATTAGTATTAATCTTTTTAATTACTTATGTAGCCATTATTTATGTATATTGCTTACTTGTACGCAAAGCGTCTCCGATATGATATTATATTTTATGACTTTATAATGTCAAGTTCACATATCCTATAATTACTAATTAAGTAATAAGTGGTCGAGTCCATTAAAACCGTAAGTATAGCTTTTAATTTTAAAAGAGTTTAGTGTTGTTACACAAGTGGTCGCTACACCCCCCCCCCCCCCCCCCCCACCGCGGCCTCCGCTGCCGCAATTAAACTAGAAAGTAATGTGAATTATAGCCATGATCCAGATATTAAACTAGTTATTAAATAAATTAGTTCTAGTTTTGATGGCGAAAAAATTAAGTGTGGGCGTGAGTCCCGGACGGTGAGCGGTGAGCGGTGAGCGAGCACGGAGCGATCCATTTATGATTTGTGTGCAGTAATAAAAAAGATATCTAATCCTGCTGCATAATGAAATACAATTTTCGTACCAACACACTGAAAATACCGTTGAGTCTAATCTAAGTATCAGTTGCTTTGCAATGGTCTGACTGGGCATCGGAAGGTTTTTCGCAATCAGTGAATATTTATAGCCCTAATTACGTTCCTTTCGCTGGGCTGCTCCCGCGCCCGCAGGTCTGTCACGCTTCCCACACAGTCGAGTAACATTTCACGACTAAAGCGAGCCATTACCAGCCCTGCAGACACCCCATCCGTCTTCCTACATCGCCACCTAGCGGCAGTTCCTCGCCCTATTTGGCAGTAGGTTAGTTACGTACGTATCGATCGCAGTAAATCGTTCTGTTCTGTAGTAGTCACTTGTCGCGGCGTGAATGGCCAGCTTTAGGGAGTGCGATTGTGCTTGTAATGGGTGTCGGAATAATGCGCACAAGGCGTGCAGGAAACGGGATTTATTGATTTTCAATCGATTTATTGCTCATCTAAAGCCTTAGGTTCAAAATTCTTGAAAGCAAGGATCAGCAATAGTTTATAGAACTTCACATGTGGCTGGCCAAGATAAAAAAGGGTGCATCTTAGCATTAAATTTCGATGCACCTTAGCAAAAATCACACCGCCGATGAATAAAAACTGTACCTTTGGATACGGATCAACTAGACCGACCCTTAATCTAAACCTAGTCTCTCTTTTTTGTTTTTTTTTGAACGGTTAATGCTGTTGGTCTCGACCGACCTTTACAGTTTCACCAGGCAGGTCCCTAGTTTCTCTACAAACAAATGAAAGTATAAGAACAAAATATACACCAAAGGCCTAAAAGCATTAAGTAATTAGAAAGTAAAATGTTTATTCCAATGTACATTTACCTTGAAACGAAGCAACAACAACGAGGCGTGTCTACTAATTGTAGATCGCGGTACCTGACAGCCGCGCTGCACTAAACACTGTGTTTACGCCGGAATTACCCGCACCACCGGTTAAACCATTACCTAGTAGGTACTACAATGTTAGGGAGTCTAGAGTGGTAGTTTGTTAAACGAAAGTTAGATAACCTTTGTGTAGCTTAGCAAGGTGACCGAAGCGAGCTTATCCTTTGTGTTTCTATGAGGAAATAAGTTCAATATTTATTGAATAAGAACTTACTAACAAGGAACTATTTACAAACAAAAACAAGAGGCTCCTATTCTTGTATTTAAATCACTTTCCACTAACATCATAAAATATTTGAAAGAAAATGCAAACCTGTCAAAACCATGGCAACGTAATGCTATCGTGATTTGTTGTAGAATATATAATTATTTATTTAATTCTTTACGCACAAAACGTGTACAAAAGGTGAGTTTTAATGCTAACAGCATTTTTGCCAGTCAACCAAGGTGTGCAGAAAAAGAAGTAGATGATACAAAACTAGTGTATGTTCGAACAGAGAGTTAAAGATAGTGCGTGACAAGCTATGTATAAGGTGTAAGGGTGTACAGTTCTATAAACTTCTCTTCTGTCATAGACGGAGACGGAGCTAATAAACTTAGCAAGAAAGCATGATAGAGAACGAAAGAAAAATATCACAACATCACATTACGTACTGACTGAGATCCTTCTTCTTGATCCTTGATCAATATATTAATGTTTCAGTACTTTTCCTTTACTGTGTGAAAAATGTCAAAGGTTATTCTATGCATTGTCACACCGTGCGACATTACGCACCGCCTAGACGCGATGGTATCGGCCGCCTATTGTCGACGCGATGCGATCGCCGCGATACGATCCGACACGACCGCGCGCGATTTGGAAGGGAAACCAGGCGATCGCATCGTGCCAGTGCTTCGTGTACGCGCGGTTTATGATGCGGGGGTAGGAACTGACTCATATCGCCAACACTCCCTGTGTTTGAACGCGTAAATTGTGCGATATCTTTTATGTTATTGGGCCGTGAGATTCGGGATCTTACTAGAGGTTTCCCGCGGTTAACTCGCGTTTTGTGCATAATCCTAATCTAATCCATATACACGACCTCCTTTGGGATTGAATTTACAAAAATCTTCTATTAATGTACTTCTAATACGTCATAAAAGTGTAAGAACCCCTCCAATATCAAGTCTCTAGATCCAGTGGTGTAAGCTGGATCTGTCTGTGCGTTGTTTATCAATCAGAAACTCAGGTGTTTTACAAACATAATTTTTTTTAAATATTTGCGTGAGAAAAACAAATCATTGTTCCTAGAAACATCGTTTCTCATAGAGCTATCGATACAATTTCATTTACTCAAGATTGTTTAAAATTGTTTTATTCCTGTCCATACAAAGGTAGTCTGGAAGAAATCGCTTTATGCGATTAGGCCGCCCGTTGTTCTACCATTCTTTGTGTTGTATCATGTGCATCGTTGTGTGTTTTTTTTGGTGTTCAATAAAGTATTATTGTATTGTATTGTTGAATAAAACATTACTACCTAGCTTCATTTTAATAAGGTTATTCAAATTAAAGTCTAGCAGATATGTGAAAATCAAAGGAGACAACTAATTTATGTGCCTGCTTACCGTCACCGTCACCGTCACCTGTCCCCGCGATCGATCCCGAGCAGGAAATGTCTCGCGGTGACACTCCGGCAGGAGCCAATAAATTAGCTGCCAGCCGTTACTTACCATTTATTTTAATCCGCGCAGTGACGAGTGTATTTCACTCTGCTCCGAATGCATGTAATTTCCGCAGCGTTTCGCATGCTCTGCACCCCGTCTTATACCTATTTCACGGTGTATAACCAACGATAATACAGATTTTCGACTCTAAACCTAAATGGTTAGAGTTTAAATTATACTGCTCGTAGATTTCTAGATGATACGAAGTGTGTTATAAATGTGGACAGAGCGTTTACCGCGCTTATGATGTAAATGCGCGCACAATAGATATCCATTCGCGGCGCGGTATGGCGCGGAGATGGCGCACTTAGAGTAATTTTATCAAGGAGTTTAAAAGCTCTGGTTTGTCTCCTGTCGCTTGGTTTGATAGCTGCAGCTTCTTTTAGCAGGTGGTTTAGAATATTACCTTATCTTAACTATAAGTAGTTGGAACATTCCTGCTGACTAGATACAAAGTTTAGTCACCATCTCATGGAACACCTATTAATGCGTGCTCCGATATTTTAAGGAGTTAGGGTAACTGAGCACTAAACATCTCAAGTGTCACCTACGCATCAGTGCAGGCTGTTCTCGCCTTTATTCCCAAAGTTCAGGAATAAAAACTTCCTTTGTAAACTGTAGCTGTAACTGCATTCTGCAAGTAAGTCATAAATTCAAGTTTTTTTTAATATTTTGGCTCCACACGTAGTGTATTGAGCCAGTGTCAAGTATTATAATTTTCATCGTGTTATAAAACATTTCACGCAGTCATGTCACAGTCATAGTCCAGTCTAAGTCATGCTCCAGCAAAGTGGTGGCAACTTTACTAGAAGCTTATTGGAGTTTTGGAAGCAACACGAAAAATCACGTTTCACCACATTATATCACTTGCCCTCGCTCATGCTCGTAATTCAGCACTTAATGCGTAAAACGCTACCAATTTTAAACATTAAAACTGGAAAAAGCACAAGTTTTGAAAAATAATACGATGCAACGACGTGAACTTGTCTGCGTTCCCGCCAAAACTCTAGTTTTTTTATTTTATAAAGAAAGGTTACGTCCGTGCCATATGCATCTGGCTGTATTGTAGTAAATTCGAAATAAGTCTCGGTGGACTATTCTCTAATCTTATATTGGTTGCATAAACAGCTTAGGAGGCAACAATCGGTCTTCCTTACCGTCTGCGCGTTGACACCTCGATTTATGTCCCCCAGCGGTTGCACCTCACCACTCACCACTCGCCGGTGAGCATTGTCGCGCGCCGCGGGAGTCGCGCGACTTGTCGCACCGTCTGGATTAGCCCTTACCTGAAAGGAGGATTGGTAATGCGTGCAGTGCAAATGAAGTTATGCATGAACCGCAGATTAAAGGTTGCGGGCTCGGTAGGTGGTGTAGCGTGAATAGCAATAATACTAATTTATCTTAGAAATTCAAAGCAGTAGTTTCAGAGCTGACTGCGGCGTTTCTCATTTAAATAATTCTCATGGCAATTTGAAAGGCGGAGTTGTCTATATCTCAATACTTGTCTACGAATTGAAATGTAGCAATTTATTTCTTAATACTTTCATGTATAGTGACAATAATAAAGTTTTTAACTTTAACAGATTCTTTTGGTAGTGGAGACTCTTCTCGACTCTTCTTTAAGTAGACATTTCAGGTTAGTTCATTAAACGTAATATACTTTATTTAATCCTTTACCATATTTAGAAAAATAGATCTAAATAAGACTCAAGTAAAAGCCCTATGTGAGATACGATTTAACTAACACTAAAGCATGAAACACGCAACGTTTTACAAAATAATGATCATAAAGGTAGCTATAAATGATTGAAAGCAACCTGCCGTTTAAATAAATGCTCTGATTCCTCTCAATTAGGATTCCCGGAATGTCCGTAATGAGTGGGCGTGCGGTTTGTTGTGAGGCGCGCAGGTGCAGTACGCCGTGTAGCCAGTAGCTACACTTCACACATATCACAAGTAATCTATATTATCTGTGATATTAGTCTGGAATCAACAGACATGCACATTGCACATGCACAATGCACACACGTAGCGCAATTTAGGTAGTTTGAATACTTTTGATAAGTTGTAGATCCAACAAAAGGTTTTCTCTTATCTAGGGTCTTGAAATGGAGTGGTATTTATCCAAGCCTCAGAGACATTATACCCACTTTCTTTTAATTACCAGAAAAAAAATTCAGCAGTATCTGTTGCTGGTACTCAACACATCCATGCAGAAAAAAAGAAATCACGATAAAAAAAAATATCCTATATAAACATCAATAAGTAGTCAATCACTGCGTCAATTCGCACACAAAAATGAATTCTTGCCATTTCATTCAAAGATACGACATCCTCCATTACAACATAAACAACTTGAAGCTAACTTCGGGTGGCCCCGATCGACGTGCCCCGACCGAATCGTTGGCCAACACGAACGTCAGGTAGGACGCGCATCTTCCCGCGCACCGCGCCCCCGCCGCGCCGGTTGTGTCGATGTCGAACCAAAAGTAAACAAATCAAATGCGGTCGCGCCGACATTAGTGTTAATTGTTTAATTTTAATGTAATGTAACGTAGGCGGAATTGTACCTGTGACATTGTGTGACATTTTAACGTAATGACGCAGTAACTGATCTGGAATCAACAACTGGAACAAGTTAATTTGTAAATTAAAGCAGTGTTGTGTCTATCAATCGTTGTACTTACTGTAAGTTTATTCTAACTTGTTTTAAAACTACATTTCATATTTTTTTTAGAATTGCTTTCCTATCTACCCACATTGTTTTTATCTGAACCAAACATGCGAAAAAGAGAGGTGTAGCCTAGGATTCGAAAAAGCGAGAAAGAGTAGGTGCCACTGCTCACACCCATTATGTCCATTCATTCAATACAATTATTATTGTAGGTACGTAGTATTTTTGTTGGTAACCATAATTTATGGAAAGATTTCCGGAAACTTCAACTTTTAATAATTTTTACATTATTAGGTATTCTAAAATGTTGACTGCATACATACAATGCCTTGCCTCGTCTCCATTGCCCATTTTTTTTATTTTTGGTAATTAAAAAATAGTAGTATCCTCTATTTATTTATTTAAAACCCGATTTATATTATAATGGCCTTATTTGTTCAAATTGCTACTTGCACCTGGTTTTAAGTACCTAATAACAGCGACCACCGTGACAACGGACAAATGGTAAGGTGTCTCACCCCTAAGCCCTCTACATAAGATCCAATTTGCTTTATGGCGCACAACCTTAGCTCACAACACGCTTCCATACAATGCGAGTTGACTGATTGAGTTGACAAGTCGTGTGGCAAATTGTATGGTGTGGAAAGTTCTTTACCCAAATACCAAGAAAAGTATAAAGTTGGGTTACTGCATGTACGTATGTGTGTGATGCTGTCGGAGGCTCGCTGTGAGATTATTATATGAATGGTCCGCATGCAGGATCTAGAGGTCGTTGCCCCCGGCCGCCTGCGCCTGCGCCGCGCACTCCAACGATTTAACTTTTTACTTGTTGCTCCGTTTGGTTTCCGTGACGCGAGGGATGGACTCCGGCCGACTACGAGTTGGATGCAGTTCAATTAACGTTTTAATTTATATTATGGTCAAACTTATCCGTTTGGTGGCTGTTGGTTAAGGGTTTACGTCTATTTGATATAGGTAGGGAGGCCTTCATTTTATATCTACCTGTTGATGTGACGACATCGTTTGGTTGTGTATCTATAATGACCAGGCTAAGGTGACGCTCACAAGCTGTAATTATAATCTCGCGGTAATATTCATGAGATGACGCATTTTATAGGGCTACCTACATCCTCACTCGGTAAGTCTAAATAGACACACGGGCCTACGGGATTGTCTTGCTGATAGTATCATGTATTTCGCATCGCAGTCGTTTTGTGAATAATAAATGATAAATAATAAATGAAATCTTTATTGAACAAATCTTATACAAACATTTAGGTGAAACCCTATGTTGTAACCCACTACTACTACTACTACTACTATTAAATTCGGTGGTTTGAGATTTGTTTCCGACGACCGGAAACTATACAGTACTGCACAGTTTTACAACAAGTCGCGCATTTAGTACGATTTTTCCCGTTAAAAAACCTTATATTCCTCGCCTACCTAAAGTTTTGTTAACATCTCTGCACTGCATATAATTACGTTAATTTAATTAAAACCAATTACCTCGGAACACGACTGCAGAAAGCTGCGACTCCACCGGAGACGCGCGGCGTGTGACGCACTGTCGCGCGACTAATTGACAGCGACACGCACGCGATTATCCGCAGGTTACATACGCATCCATCAATCAGTGCATTAACCGTTTTATGGTGCCCACACGGGTCGATTATAACATAGACTGTTGAAAAAAGTTGATAAGTGGTTTCCCAGGGTTCAAATCAAACTGTCTTATCAGCAAGATTAGTGTGAAAAGCTGAAAAGTAACAGCTAGCTAGTTATACAGACAGATAAACTTACTTTCGATTTAACAATATTAAAACCTCTACGGGTGTGTAATGTGAAATGATTGGTCATCATGAACTGACGCCACGAGATTTGAAAACAATATGAGAGCGTACTTAAACGCGGTTTTTTTAGATAGTTTTAGTTTTAGATAAGTACCGACTTATTTTAGATTTAATTTAGTTTGACGGGTCCTATAGCTCAGTTGGTAGTAACCCTGCCTTCTGAACTGAGGGCTGTGGGTTCGATTCCTACCTAGGACACATTTGTGTGATGAACATAGTTGTTTGTTCTGTATCTGGGTGTTATATTGTATTCTATGTATGTATTTACAAAACAAAAAGTATCTAAGTGTTGTATCAGTTATCTGGTTCCCATAGTACAAGCTATGCTTAGTTTGGGGCTAGATGGCGCTGAGTAAAATGTCCACACATATTTATTTATTTAGTTTTTAGTAATTGTATTTTGTATTTACTTATTAAAATTTAACTACATAAACGTTGTATTTTTTTTTCGTAACTATTACTAAACTTCTAGGTAAATATCAAAGTAAATTTATATTAGAAGAGAATAGAATAGAATAGAATAGAATAACTCTTTATTGCACATACCAACATAAAAGAAATTTGAACATTAAAGTACTTATAGTTAGTTAGTACAATGGGCGGCCTTATCACTAAGAGTGATCTCTTCCAGGCAACCTTTGGATGAGAAGCACTATAAACGTTTCTATTCATCAGTGACAGCGCTCGCTTGCAAATCTGGATAAAGTGATCAATTTCATCGCCTAACCTTAGCCTTACACTGATACACTTTGAAATACATTTTCAGCCCTCTACTAGCTTGTACTCTACGATTTATAGTACCTTGTCTTAAAAGGTAATGCAGGGTTATACACAACAGAAACGAGCGCGAAATCAAAATGTTGTTATTTCGACAAGGTACGCAAGTGTTGGTTCTGGGTAATACAACGGTAGTGGTCAGGTTAGGGCCTCAGTAAATCTAGATTCTCACCGGGTACCTATCACGGCGCAGGCGCACAGCGGGACACTGTAACCTGCGCCGACGCCTGCCACAGGGTATCATTAGCCACGCACAACAAATGGAACTGGCAATCAAAATAAAAAAAATACATCTGACTCATTTCAAAGACTTGCAAAAATATTTAATGGATGTAATAAAAACTAATGATGTTATAAAATTCTAAGCGGTAATAAATTAAATGACATCAAAGTATGTATTGATTTTTTTGTTCGGCTGATATTTATGTTACATTTTGCGTTCCTGTATGTAGTGATGTTATTTCAGTTAATATCAATCAGCCCCCCGCGAGGTTTGAGACGCGCATGTGCGGTGGAAGCGTCGGATAAAGGCACACGGTTCTAAGCGCAAAAACTCGCCACGTCACACGCGGTGTTTCATTAAACGTCGCCCTATGCGCTTAATGACTGCCTTCAGAGGAAAACCATTCACTGAATGAACGTAAATCCCTTCAAATGGTTCTTTTTGCAGATCGCCGCCGATTCGTTATCGGAATACGTTTCTTTGCAGGTTCATTCATAGAAATAGGTGCTGTTTTAATGAGGAACCTGACACTTCTGTTTGTGGATACCGTTGCTGACTTTTGTTACTAAGAATAAGTTAACAAAGATTCAAGAAAAGAAACAAGTGTAAGCCAGGCACTACCTAGTACCTATAGGTACTTTTATTTTTCAATTTATTTGAAAATCGCTTTTTTTACAAAAATACTTGTCATTATGTAGGTATTATACATAAGTACGAGGCCGAACGGGATTCAAACCAAGAGACGTCGGTTTTGAAATCAATCACACGTGCTACCGCTAAGCCACGGTTGCTCTTCCGCAGTTTAGGGATAGATACGTATTTATATTACAGGTTACTCTGATATTCCTGATGTGGTCTGTAGAGAATGTAAATTTTTTAAAATTAGTTTGTAAATTTATAAGAGGTAGCAACCATAGATAATTATGAACTCTGAGATGATTGACACATGTTGTTATGAGCACAGTCAGTGGGCAGTAGCATGGTGACTAGAAGAATGCAAACTCATACCAGTTAATTAATCAACTCCAATTAGGAGGATGATGGTGACTAATTAATAATGATTTAACGGACTGTCCGTCTTTAGTCACACGAAAATAATTGTATTTGTTGTGTCAGTTCCGTTCTATGATGAATACTTTCATACTTTACCTACTATAGCGTTATGAATTCGTGAAAATCTCTATTAAAACTATATCTAGCGTTTTATGTTGCGTTGGTGAAAGCCTTGCAAAGTAGGTAGAAAATAAATATAGTTTTATCATCTCATATTTTTATTATTTATTTAAGAAAGTGTGTGGTGCGACGCCCTGTGAAGAACTTTAGAAACTGAATACCTACTGATGATATAATGCCAACGCTTCATCATCATCATCATCATTAACAGCCTGAAGACGTCCACTGCTGAACATAGGCCTCCCCCAGGGAGCGCCACTTAGAGCGGCTGCTCGCCTCCTGCATCCATCGGCTCCCCGCGGCTTTCACCAGGCTATGCCAACGCTTAGGAATGCATAATTTAAAATGGAAAAACTGGTTGCCTTCTTAATCTTAATGAGCATTAAAACTTTTAATTAAATTTAATGGGTCAACCTGGATGCATGTCCATAAAGAAACAAAAAAATTATCCAAATCAGTCTGTCTAGACTATTTTTATATCAAGTTACAAAATATATGACTTAAAATATTGAACTATTGTGACCTTTTGGGGCATTCTTTTTGAATTACTTTAATTTAATTTGATTTACAGACATGTTGGCAAGAAATCGATGATGAGTCTTCTATCCTTGACGATGATGATACAGTTAGCCATGCAACTCATCACCTGCTTGGTTTGTAACGAGATGAAGTAACAGTTCACCTGATGTAATAATCATAACGGGTACCAATATAAATAGTTACAATGCTACTCCGAACTTCTTGCATGCATGGACTATGGCATCATGTCACAAAGTCTCAAAATAATAAGCTCTGTAATTTCACTAGCTTAGGACTTCAAACCAGAATAAAGGCATAATGTAGAATCTGGCAAAACGATGATACCTAACGTTCCTAGACGAAGAACTGTAGAAAAATCCCACATAATGGTAGGTACCCGCTGCACGGGAGAGCCTTGACATTTCGATTATTTGCTGATTGATCCTTATCAGCCATCGCCATCTGATCCGGCTTGTCTCGCGGCCTTCGTCCACAGATTACCGATACACGCGTCAAACTCATGTATATCTACCTACATATGGAAATTTTAAATTAATTGACTTCATCTTTTGATAGAGATTAAGATCAGAGATAACCTTTAGGTGACAGACTAAACGACCGTTTGCACCTCAGCTCTCGACTATTCAAACCATGCTTAAGTATTTACATTTAAAATACTTTGAAAAACATCATAATGAAAGTTAAACCAAGCTTCCTTGTACCTACGATTTATTACTCCTCACTTAAAATAACTACCTAACTTCCAACTTTCTTTTCATGTAAATTTCAAAAACTACTTCCGTTACTTAGTGCTCCCACAGATACTACACTAGGTACCGCTGCGATTAATTTCAATTTGCAATGGATGGCGACTTTTTCATGTAGATACTAGATGATACTAGGTAACTACATTCATCTGTTTTTAAAGTAGCTTCAGAATTAGTTCAGTGACCCAAGCAATTACCCATTGAAATGTAAAACCCGTCCATCATAATTTAACACCTAGAATTAAAGTCCATAATAGCGTAAATCACTAGTTTGTGGTAATTGGCGAGTCGTAAGCTCGTAGCCACGGAATGAGTCGAGGTAGAAGTGCTAACCGCGCGGCTCGAGAGGCGGGTCGGCCGCGGGCGGTTCGGAGCTTTGTTACGGTCCATTTGGGTCGGCTACCGGTTCTGTAACAAATTGTTATTGATTAGTTTCAATGGAAATTGAGACTTCTCGAAACAGTCGTCACTACATCACAATAAAACAAAAAAGTTTTGAGAAGTAGAGACGAAGAATTAGCATTTCTAATTTACATACAGTCAGCGTGTTACGCTATCGACACCAATAACTTTTAATGAAAGAAAGTAGGAAGAGCTGCTTGGGTGACCATCTTCACATGTCTACTCCGAAGTATCCAGTAGTGTCAAGTCATGCGCAGTAATGACCTCCAAAAGTTAATCGTTTATTCCCTCCCCCTACCCCCTTCTCCCGTGACCATTCAGATAAAGATTACCCGCAATTATAGGTGAATTATATCTGGAAGCCGCCGCAGCCGGCTATTGTGCACTATTGATTGGCTCAAATTATAGCTTTGTATGGCAGTTGCCGATAATTCCACGCGTTCTGATAATAGTTGATGATTTATTTGTTTGTAAAACCGTGCTCTCTTTGAAATGTCTTTGGAAAGTTTATTAAATGGAACTAATAAGAGATTGACGCCTCTGTACTGTGGTCGTTGAGCAGGAATAGTATTTGTGCTAAGAAATATAAACGCAAATACACGTGTTCTGTTTGGATGGTGTGGCAGCATTGTCCTCCTTGATATAGAGAATCTTAGTCGAGGTCCAGGGGGTCTAGCAAAAATTCCTTTCCATTAGCGTTAACGCCAAACGCTAACTCTAAAATGTATTGAACTCACAGACTCTGCGGATAACTTTTCCGCAGCGAATGTCAAGCTAATGTCATACATTTTGGAGTTGGCGTTTGGCGTTAACGCGAATAGAAAGGGTTCTTTGCTAGACCCTCAGGACCCTATTCGTTACCAGAACCACACGGAAAAGCATTAAGTACTATGAATGCCTAATTTAACGTATTATTTAACTCATAGATTCCTTGTGTTAGAATATCGCATTGCATAATGAGGCACAAGTTTTAGCATATCGGCATATTTAATGATAACATAATAGTAATACACATTTTTTCCGCGCATTGTGTTGTATATGACAGTAAGAGTTTTGGTTTACAGTTGTACACTGTCAGCTTACCATCTGTTAATAGATCAGTGAA
Source organism: Ennomos erosarius (assembly GCA_963580505.1). NCBI lineage: Eukaryota > Metazoa > Arthropoda > Insecta > Lepidoptera > Geometridae > Ennomos > Ennomos erosarius. The sequence goes on along the minus strand of OY756996.1, from coordinate 169,230 downwards.
TAGATGAGCGTCACAGTTGACGCAGGCCGAGGTATATTTAGAATATTAACATACATACACATATTATTTTACATATTAGATTATATTCATGTATTTATGAATTCTGTTATCCTTTTAGTTTTAATTAAAAGTAAATTATTTATGTAAATTATTTTTATTTATTTCGATTCTTACATAATTATTTAAATTAAGATATTTATAGCATGTATTGACCTCTATATCCTAATTTCCTTGATTTTTGTCGTAACTTGTAATTGAATTAATTTACCATTATTCACAATAATCAGTGATAGCATTAATTGTCTTGTATTCGTCATTGTCGTCATCGTCCAGGTTTATCATTTGGCTGTACTTTTTGCTGGGAATTAAACATTTTATCCACGTCACCGTCTGTGTCCTTTATAATATTCCGTATTTCAATAAAATGCGTTTCGCGAAAACCCTTCCCAAAGGTGGACGGCCATATTCATAAAACTAGAAACGAGGGTTGTGACATTAAATCAGTTGAACAGTTTACTTTATTGGCCTTGACCGTTTAGTTTAGTGCATGTTTAACATAATGCTTACAATTGTTATCCTCTGATAAGATCATGGTCTCTCCTTACAGCCTGTATCCCATCACACGTCAGCATCGTTCTCACGGACCGCCGCTGCCGTGTCGCAACACATGTGGGCTAGCAACCAGCTCACTCAACTCGCGCTAGTTGCGAGACGGACAGACGGACAATGATTTGTGCAAATTATATACGTCAGTACCGCTCGAGTGGTTTATGCAAGTATTGCTAATAACAGCGGGTACTATAGGTGCACTAGAAATAACGATGTTTCAGGGCGTGCGCGTTTTTATTGGTTTAGAATGTTTTAATCTTAGCTTAAAAATATATGCAATTAATGTCTAGACTAAGACAGCTTTCGCACATTACTGACATGATTAATTACCGTAAAAAACTAAGCTAACGGTTTTCGTGCGTCTATTACCGAACGCATTTTAAGGCAGGTGTTAAGTTGTACTTCATTATAGTCCCAGTCGATCTACATCATAAACGTACAGCGGTCATAAAGTAATAAGGCTTTATTAACAGGTTTCGGAATATATTGGTGCGGGTTCGATCGCGGCGCAGGCTGTGGGCGGGAATGGCTATAAAGTTTGTCATTAACCGAATTGGGGGCAGGATCCTCATCTGATTCTCGTTCTATTCTCGATCGATTCTCACAGATATCGGGGCAATCTTAGTAATGCTCGGTTAGATTAGAAGTAGGTATGTAGGTGGGCGTCGTGAGCTTGCGAGCACCGCCATGCAATACAAAACTATGATTATCTTCCTATTCGTTATAATCGTGCTCAATTGGAGCACAGGATTAATTTTCCAGTAGAAAGCGGGCGCTGTAATAGAATTACTCATAAATAGTTCTCTTGAAGTCAACCATTCATGTCTTTTGCAACGAGACAACATGCTTGGCGGTTACTTTAATTTGAACGAGATTACTGACGCCAATAAATTTTATGGGAACCTATACATATAATATAAGCTACTATAATGTTTAGTAGGTAGTTATAACAGATATTAATACAAACTAGTTTATTGCTGAATTACTGTGATCAATGTACCCTACTCTCTCCAAATAGTTAGAAAGTTGGATCGATCATCGCAAATGCCATTAAATATTAATTATACATTAATTCAAATCATTCGGCTTTAATTCTGTCATTAAGGTGCAGGCTCGAGATGAGGTATCTCCGAGGAATTAACTGAGTGCAGTAAATATTTCTGAGATTTGTTTCTCACGGTCCGGTCCGTAGGTTTATTCGCCGGTGGCGGGCGGTCACCGGTCCTCATTTTCCACATACTTTTTCACCACACCGCATTATATTATCATGAATAAAAACGCGAGTACGCCGCTGCATGACGCGTGTGCCGAGACTCAAGACTTCCCACGAATGATTTTATTATCTCATTAGTGTGAAGAATGTCTTCATAAAGTGTCGCCGGCCCCGGGACATCGTTCATTACGCACTGTAACTGCGATAATAAAATCCTATATTATTTTACGTCACCATCATAAACTCGTTGGAATCTAGTCAAAACGTTTTGAAATCCATTGCGACTTTACAGAGGCTTTAGATACAGTGGACGTGTTTAAAGCTGTCGTTGTAAGCGGAGTAGAGATGGAGGTTCGGTCGTTGAGCGGTCTGGTGGTGGAAGGCCATTACAAGCGAGCCTGCAGGCGTGCTGGGCCGCCGTGGCCGCCGCGGCCGGCGCGCGCCCAGGTGCCTCCCTCAGGGCGCGCTACTGGGTCCTGCTGATAATATCACTCACTGGAGCTGTTGGCGCGCTCTGTGCAAACATATCATTATTGGCACTTGTTGAAGCTTACTGGAGATTATCAGCGAATATATTAATTTAAATACACGTTATTTGTACATAATTAATGACTCTACATAAATTAAAGCGATGTCTTCTTTTTGTGCATTAAATAAATGCACGAAATTATTACGTAACGTCACACAGAACAAACGGCTACGCGTCTATTATTGACCTTTTATCTTAGAACAGATGAATAGTTATGTGCGCGTTTGTTCATCAGTCAGTTTGCATAACCGCCAATCTGTCTGAATCTACAATCTCTACAAATGGGTATGAAATCATGATTGAAATACATGAATGTTCCAAACTGAGCATAATCGTAAGTGGTCGGAATGGCCCGCTTTTGTAACGCTGTTCACACGCTAGCGTCAACGTTACAAACGTATATGTGGTAGAACCATGTCGCATTGACATTATTGGCAATGTTATCGTTACTGTAAGAGTTTCCAGGAGTGTGTACGGTGATAGGGGCCTACGGTTGAGAGCCGCAGCCGAGTCCGGCGCGCCCGGGGCGAGTGTCGGGAGGCATCCATCATATCGGCACGCCCGCGACACGCTCGGACAACGTACAAATTGTTCACGTTCACAAACCTCAGTTGCGCAACTGTCGTGCCAATTTACTTGAGCTCCATCGTTTCAATTGTGTCCTTGTAGAGATATGTTGGGATTGGACGCAGTTCCTCGTTATTGTTACCAATCAAAAACTCAATTGACTACATTATACAGTTAGAGTCTTGGATTAAGAATTATTGTCGTAGTTTCATAACGATGTGTCGTAGAATATAAATTTAGTTAGTAATAAAGTTTTGTCGTCTCGAACATAATGGTTGAATATAATTTGGTGTGCATAAAAAAAGTTCGTTGGGTTATCCAGTTATCTATTGAGTCAATAGAGGAGATGCCCTGTCGCCTACGTAGGACCATTTCATATTGCAGTACTGGTTGCACCTCAACACATAAACAATTCTCAAATTAAGTTTCACTATTACGGTATGGTTCATTTTCATAATGAGATTTATATGTTAAAACACACAAATAAGTAGGTACTTTTACTTAGAATGACATCTAGCTCCTGTCAGCAAAAGTTACTTAGATTTCGTGACATCCTGCTGGTGTGTATTGTGATTGTAAAAGAGATCTATTCGCAAAAATCAAAACATGGAATGCAGTAACTAATCACTTCAAATCAATACCATTCCCAGTAAATGCCACAACTTATTCCCAGTAGATACTAAATAACGTTGCAATAGTTATGGTTATATCAATTGTATATGAAATGGAAAAGGTTTGTGTGTGTAAGTGAAACGTGCGCGACCCGTGATTGAGAAATTTCTACATAATGCGCAGCGATAACCTTTCCTCTATAATATTTAAATGATAAAAGCGCCACGGGTACTTTGTCTACGGATATTATCTTAAATCAATATTTATTACAACGTTATCTGCCAGTGTTAGTATTACCATTACAAACGATGAATGAGGTATGTAAGACCAAACGCATTTTAGTATATTAAACCATCTAAAGATGGCGGTAGTTGCGCGTAGTCTTGGCAGCGTGACTCCATCCATTTAAATATACTACTAAAGAGGATCTATTTGTCTAAAATCTGTAGAAAGCCGTGAAAGAGGAGGTTTGTAATAAAGTTCTTAATATAACTTAATGTATTGTACAAGACGGGTGCGCCCACGCATGTTGACGTATAAACGCGTAACGCATTGTGTCAAACGCGAGACGTCTCCATCGCTCGGACACGCTCGCCGGCGGGACATTACCATAATTTTGTAAATATCCCTTTGTATCCTCCCCCCGTGTCGGGAACTAGTGGATTATGCGTTGTAATACAACTGTAGCCGTTTGTTACAGATTTGGACAATGTTGTGACGTGTTAAGTAGAACGTGCGGCGTCTAGCGGGTCGTATTACTATACCATGATACAGACTGTCCGATAGAGCTATTTACCGAGTTCAATAACTGTGTAAGTACAAACATTATAACATAAGTTATTGGTAAATGTGATATACCTACTTACTTAAGTTTTTTTTACTTCATAGACTAGAATCTCTACTCAGATAAAATAAATAAATATGTACCCCAAACTAAGCATAGCTTGTACTATGGGAGCCAGATAACGGATATAATACTTAGATACTTTTTTGTTTTGTAAATACATATATACATAGAATACAATATAACACCCAGACACAGAACAAACATCTATGTTCATCACACAAATGTTTGTCCTGGGTAGGAATCGAACCCACAGCCCTCAGTTCAGAAGGCAGGGTTACTACCAACTGAGCTATCGGGCCCATCACAGATAGAATAGAATAGAATAACACTTTATTGCACACCAAATAAATATACACAAGATAAAATTAAAACACGAAAAATATAACAAAATGGTAGTACAATGGGCGGTCTTATCGCTTAGAGCGATCTCTTCCAGACAACCTTTGGATGGAGAGATACAGATTAATACTTAGGGAGGTTGGCGGTGTACCGTAAATGAAAATAAGTAAAAAAAAAAAAAAATTAAAACTATAAATACTAAAACTACAAAATACATATTATACGACATACCTAACATACATAAACATACAGACTACATTAATAATATAATAAACATATTTACTATTACATATATTACATAGTACAAATATACTTATCTATATATATTATAAAAACAAATCAATAAACATACATAAATATTATAATTAGAATATATAATACTAGCTGAGATTGGATAAGTAATGCGTCTTCACCATAGTCTTGAAAATTGCTAAGGACTTTGCCTGCCTGACAGGTACCGGAAGCTCATTCCAGAGCATGACGGCTTGCACGGAAAAAGATTTGTGGTAGAATTGGGACGTGTGGACAGGAGGACAGATGTTCTACAAGTCGCTAAAAGATTGCTGTACCTTTTTTATGATGCAATATAGAAAGTAGATGCGAAAGTGCGTGCTAAATTAGACCCTTATTGCTTTGATCTCTATAATTCATTACGTCTATAGTTAGTGTACCTACTCTGTAATGTCTTTATACTTCGCTTGCGATTCATTTTCCCAAATTATTTAAGTTTCCAAAATAGTAAAATAGAGAATAAATAAATGCTTCAACGTTTCCATTTCTGGTGTGGAGCATAAAATCAAGTTCGAGTTAACTGTCCAAAGTTTCGTATCAAACCGAGCATGTCAAACCCAAACAGAAAAAGGCATCAAATCTAATTCATCCAATTCCCGAGCATGTAATCTAATTTATTCTAGGCGGTGGTCCGTTGACACGGGCCGGGTCGGGACCGTGACGGGACGTGACTACTGTCCGGCCGGCGCGCCGCGGCGTGGCGGGCGGCGACCGGACCGGGGACAATCGGTGTTGATGAGCTGTGACTGGGAACGTTGAGATTGGCGACCGCTACATGGAAACAGGACCTACTAAACCAATTTGTATACTCAAACCTAGAGCCTTGTAGGTAAACTATTAAACAATAAACACCTTGTTCAACGTCCCACGATTTTTTTTGTTGAAATAAACTAAAACAAAACGGTCCAATAAAAACAAAATCGTTTATCGCCCTATCTAATTTCGTCAAGTAAAGAAAGCCGTCGCCGCCGCGCGCGTCGATGTCTTTTGTTCCCCGAGTCGAAGTAATCGAACACAATGGCGGACTCACGGACTGTCGCCCTTGTATAGCAACATAGAGGTATGTTGGGATCGTTGTCGGATTGTTTCAGCTCATTGTCCGCATCCGGCTCTGCAAGAAACAACGGGTTGGTATCTGTTTTGGTTTTAGCATTGAGTGGGTCACGGATCCGCGGCGGGGGTTCTCCGGTTAGGTTCTTTTTGATTGTGTACTAGCGATGTCAGAAAGTATTACGATATTAATTTTAACCGGTAATATTTTCAGCATGTTTTAAATACACTATAATGATACTAATGCGCTGGGATTTGTTTATTCTGATTCAGAAAGCTTATCTGTTCGTTAACAAATAATTAAATTGCTTTACAAGTTTTTTGCATAATAATAAACCAGCGTTTGAGTTCATAAAGATCTTAGCGTAAAGTCGTGCCGAGCGATGCCGCGGCCGCTCATTAGTCAATTACTGGTTCCTCCCGAGTGTACTGCAGCCGGCTATCTATAATTGAGATCGATGCCCGCTTTGTTTAGGACCTCTCTAACTAACTGCCTATTAATCTGCGGTGGATAGGTTGACTGGGTTGCTATGATGCTGTACGTACTAACAATGTAGAGGAACGCTAACTTTTGGGGCACGTTTTTTTATACTAATAACTACCAACGATCAAATACAATAGATCCTGTATTTAGGAACATAGGAACTACGAAATCCATGGTCGCACAATGGGTTTTGATACAACAATGAAAATTAAAAGTAATGACCATAATAATTTATGAAAGGAGTTTTATGATGTTAGCGTCGCTGTTTTCCAAAGTTAGGTGAAGAGTTAGTTGATATCGCTCAACACAGACAAACTATAACACCTTGCTTTGAAGTGACTAGTACCTAATCTGTGTGAGGTACAGACGGACGGACACGACCGCGGCTGCACGCGATTGCCGGCTGCCGCCGACCCCATGCAATTTCAGATTATCTTTTAAAACACGGGGCAGATCTCTGGCAATCTGCGGCTAGAGCTATGCCTACCTACCTGGGTAAATATAATGATGGAAACTTTTTGAAAATATATTAGAATTTGAGCTTCGGTTGTAATGATTCATTAAAACAAATATGCGAATGCTCAGTGCGTTGAACTGTTCCATGACTAAGCCGACAATTCGAGCTATTTACCACTATACGAGGCTATTAAAGCAAACATTTTGAGGTTCCGTCTTAACGAGTGGAGCTCTGATTGTCGGCGAATAAATTAGTGCAGTCGTTATATAAATATTTGGTGGATAACATCGGTGCCGGTGCTCCGAGCTCCGAGCTGAGCCGAGGGTAATGTTCTAAGAAGTGGAATGAATTATCGTCCATCGTCTGCGCCGGAAATACGCGCGTATGAATCGGTATGTTTCTTGCGCGTTAGGGATGTGACGCCGCGAGAGAGATGAACTCGGATTCAACCTGTGAACACTCTGAAACAAAGTCAGATAATTTTCTATCTACCGGTTAGATAGATAGATAGATCAACTCTTTATTGTACACACACAACAAAAAATAAAAAGGAAACACTTATTTAACTTATACGTACAATAGGCAGTCCTTACTTAGAGCGATCTCTTCCATAAAACCTTTGCTTTGGGGGGATATTAGAAGCTAAGGTTAATACATGTACAACGCGAAATATCAGAATCCATAATAAGAGTACATTTGTTTATATCAGAACAAATGTCACGCAAATAACATGTCTGCTCCGCATTAGCACCGATTTAATAATCAGTAGGTACCTCACTTATCTCACATATTTGCATAATCATATTTCCACAATAACAGATACAAATTCTGTGACTATCTAGAAACGGGTTCAAGAGTTTTTGTGTTATACTAATTTTATTTAAGTATTTTCCTTTATAAATTAAAAAGTAAACCTAAGACTTACTAATGAATAGTAAAGACTCGAATGATTTCAGGGATCACCCCGTCCCTACGTCCGCCGGATCCAAAAAAGCCACATATCGCAGTGAGACAGTTTACTGCTCCAATCGCCGGTGTTTTTGCACCGGAGCGGCGGCGGAGCGGCCGCGTAATGCGAGAGATCGCTGTAATAAACCATATTTTATTGCTTGTCGTTTGTCCAATGGAACCAACCGTGAACACCGGCGAGATGGAATGATGTTAATTTGAAATTTATTCAATTAAGTAAACTTTTATGGTAGTTTGATAAACGCGACGATGTATAAATACTAGCTCTGTAGGTCTTCGTCGAGTCCATTCTCTATTTGCATAACCTTTAATGAACTATTATGAGAGTTTGAGAATGACAGTTTTAATCTGGGTTTACTGGCACAAGTTAACCTAATAATTACTTGGGTTAACCTAATAATTCACATTAGACATAATATGTAAGTGTCAAAATATGTGCGATTGTATACCTACTTGCATAATTTGTTTTATTCTTAGACTTTTAGATACTTTTCCTTTTTTACAGTAAAACATAGTTTTCATTTCATTTGATGGCATTTAAAATGGCTCCTACTTGCAGACTAAAATATTAATGAATGTCGTTATAATTATTTACAACAACAGACTAACTCGACTATAATATGTATAGATGATCAAAAACACGATCACCATTATAATAATTAAACGTATTTATAGCCTACCTACACCTAGTTATGTTCGCTGGTAGGTATCAAACATTCACAGTCCATCATTAAAATTAAAAATAAATTGCATCAACGACTGGTTATTATACAGAATCCAAACTAATATGTTTGCCTAATTTATATTTGGAAAATGAAACACGTTAGTTGTCAGTTTTTTGGAAGATATTTTAAAATTGGATATATATTGGAGTTCCTTAATGGCTTAACTTAAGACAATGGACAAACCGCTGTCCAACATACCTTGTCTTTACAATATTTATGGGAATCATATGGGCCCGAGCCGAGTCTCAAGTTACAGACATCGACTAGTTTATTTTATCGAAAACTTACAAAGCTTTCTTTTTTGAGAATTGATAGAAACAAAATGTTAGTCGATATGAGAATACGAATAAATACAGCATAAGGTACAATATATAGTTGTTGAGATTTTCTTGCACTGTGTCTTGGAAGCGCATTGGTATATATGTAGGTAGTAATGCCGACAGGGCACCTCTATTTGGGTGCGAAGCGTCATTTCTTTAGTGCTCTGTGGTTTAACCAGTAGCTGATGATTAATTAGGTATTCAGGATTATTTCTAAGTTGTGATGTTCTACTGACCATCTTTCTTCATAACGTGTCGGCCGCTAGTGACGAGCTGGCCTTGACTCTGTGCATCTCATTAATTCAACAAAGACCTCGTTATATTAACTTATACCTCACATCATCCTTCGCTCCTAATATATAAATAGATAATATATTGATATTTAATTCAGAGATTTCCAGTTTTGTTTTAGTACATTTACATTTATGGTTATGTTAGTCTTGAAGAGATAAGATCTGTTTGCAAGGTTAAGTTTTTCTATTTTTGTTGATCTGATACATAATCATTTTTGCAATTGAAATATTGACATGTTCGTGTCACACTTATTTACAACGTTTTTGTGGCCGTGGCTTTAATTTTATAGGCATGAGTGCTTCTGTAATTATTCTAACCGAACTGAAGATATTCTAATTAGGTACTAATTAATACCAATGTTAAACCAACAACCTTGTATTATTGTAATTGAATGTCAATCACATAAAATAATCAGTGATAAAAATTATAAAATGGTTTTTCCTAATATATAAAACTACGCACTACATTAAATGTGATATCCAAACCGACACCGATTAAATAAATGATGACTCTACCTAATAATAAGCAAATGCATATTCTCATACTTATCAATAAATTAATACCGGCCATATCATTATACGTTCGGGCAGGGAATTACCATAACGTAACTATAACGTAACGCGCCAGTCCACTGGCCATGTCACGTAACCTGAGCACTCGGGACTGACGCCGAGTGCTCGGGTTTCATGCGGGAATCATTCAACTCGGGGAGCTGAAGGTATACCGTCATCAAGCACTAGTTATGTGCAACTCTAAGCTTAGTTTCTGTCATTAGCGTTTAAATATGGAGTTAACTGTAATGTTTGTTTCGTAACCTTGCTTTCACGTCAGAATCAGGGTATTTGTATGGTTGGAGGAAAAATACTTTCAAATTTGGGAGACTGTTCTTTTACCTGAAGTGATAATAATATTCAATACCAAATAATACAGCAGTATTCGGTTGGGTGATTTCATGATTTGACTGGATTGGTGATTAATTTTGTATTTAAGCAGAATTTCCGCGAAGTCGCGCCTAAGTCAATTCCATTTTTAAAGTGATATTTTTATAATTAGAAACATACGCTAATGAAATTGATGTTTTGTATGGTTTTATAATACCACATCCGGTAAATGTTAAACTATAAACTATCAAAAAGAAAAGAACAAAGAAGATAGTTAAAGTCAGCAGTCGCAAAGCAATATAATAATAGAGTCCCGACTCCTGAGCACTGCGTTCTTGAACTGTGACCGTTCACTCACTGCTCCCAATCGTGAGCCGAGCTGTAGGCTCACTCAGAGCCACAGTGCAAATAAACACCAAGGATTATTGTAGTGGAACGGAAATCATTATAATAACGCCCTACGATCACACAGATACTGGACCCTAACTAGGATTCCCTGTATCGAGGGACCCCGGAACTACGAGGACCATGGCCCCACAACACCCAGATACAGAACAAGTATTAGCGCTTTTTTTTCCTGTGCTTCAAAACAATATTAAACAATATTGAATAAGAATACTTCAAAAAGCTAATTCAAATCTACTCGAAAGTTTGTGATTTGGTACATTGGCACACCCAGAATATTTCTGCTACTCTATGTCTGTAGGGCATCTGTAATTTCTGTAATTTGCGGTTCTTTTCACTTGTGCTGTTCACGGTGCTTTTCATAGATGGATAGGCCTTTGCCAAGATCTTACAGTGTCTTGCCATTATTTGTCTGTACTAACATTCTATCATGTACTGTTGAGCCCTAGGTATCTCTTCTGTGGATCGCCGAACTACGCCCTGTCCGTCCGTCGTCACTAATTGATTCGGACATATGACAGCTGCCACTACCATCCAAACGTATGTCCAGCGTGTCCGAGGACCAACGGACATCCGATTGCACCGATTGCGATCTCCAGCCTCCAGCACTGCCACAGATTAAACACAGGATAGTCGGCCCAAGGTTGGAGTGGCATCATTAACGGCCGGCTAAATATTTCAGTTTCGGTTAGTCCGGTTGGTCCTTCGCAATAAACATCTTGTTTCTGGTTCTCTGTTACTTTTTGTTTAAAATAAGAACAAACAATTATATAATTTGCCGTGTGGTCCCGGTTACGAATAGGACCACCCCATCTCTTCCCGTGGGTGCCGTAAAAGTCGGCTAAGGGAACGTCCAGGGAATGGGCTGCAGCATTCTCCTTGGTCTCCACCATCATAATCTACTGCGATCACCAAGCCGCCTGCCAAGCGTGGTGATTATGGCAAACCCCCCCCCTCCCCCTAATGACAAGCACAAACAATAACGGCCCCCAGTCCCCGGCGGCTCTGCTATCCCGTGGCTCCGGTAGCGGTCATGGTAACGGCAGGGCAGGGGGTGCGAAGAATCACCGGAAGACGCCCGGCTACCAACCCCACCAAACACGACCCCTGGCCCTGGCAACTTATAACGTGCGCACGTTGAGGGCTGACGAAAGGATGGTCGAATTGGAGGAGGAGATGAGTAAGTTACGCTGGGATGTAATGGGATTGTCAGAAGTCCGAAGACAGGGACAGGACACGATAATCCTAAATTCCGGTAACTTATTCTTCTACCGGGAGGGAGACCAACTTTCCCAAGGTGGTGTCGGGTTCCTCGTCCGCAAGTCTCTCGTCAACAACGTGATCAAAGTCGACAGTGTGTCGACCAGGGTAGCGTACCTGATACTCAGAATAACCAAACGGTATTCGTTGAAGGTCATCCAGGTATACGCACCGACCTCGGCACACTCCGACGATGAAGTAGAAGCTATGTATGAGGATATATCCGAAGCCATGCATACTTCCGAAACATACTTCACCGTTGTGATGGGGGACTTTAATGCGAAGTTGGGCACAAGGAATGGCGATGAGCTGAGAGTGGGGCCATTTGGATACGGGCAGCGGAACCCTCGGGGACAAAGGCTGGCTGACTTCATGGAGAAGGAGGGCCTCTTTATGATGAACTCCTTCTACAAGAAGCGGCCATCCAGGAAGTGGACGTGGATAAGCCCCGACGGTTCCACGAAAAATGAGATAGACTTCATGATGACGACCAAGAAGCGAATATTCGATGATGTCTCTGTGATCAGCAAGGTGAAAACCGGTAGCGATCACCGTATTGTAAGAGGCACATTGAATATCAATGTCAAGCTTGAAAGGTCGCGTCTGGTGAGGTCTACGCTCCGTCCAAACCCTGTCCAAATCCAAAACCCCGAAGGCTTTCAGCTGGAACTCCAAAATCGCTTCCAGTGCCTTGCCGATTGCAACACAGTGGACGAGTTGAACAACGGGTTGGTGGAAACTGTCCAAGCTGTTGGAGCTGAGTTCTTCAAGACCCAACGCCGAAAGAGGACTCAGAAACTCTCAGGAAACACTCTTAAATTAATGGCAGACCGGAGCGAAATGAAACTACAGTCTTCAGTTGATATGTCAGCCTACGGTGAACTCAATAGACGTATCTGGAGTTCCATGCGACACGACTTGCGTGCTTTTAGTACTTCACGTATTGAGGCCGCAATTGAGCGAAACCAAGGCTCTAAGGTGTTCGCCAAAGATTCGTCTATTGGGCAAAGCCAAATGACAAAACTGAAGACCGAGAATGGTAGTGTCATTTCATCCAAGCCTGAGATCCTGAGAGAGATTGAGAACTTCTATGGACAGTTATACACCTCGACACGTGAGCCCGCTACTAACACAGCTAAGGACACCAGAGCCAAGTTAGTCCGACACTATACCGAAGATATCCCGGACGTCAGCCTGTACGAGATTAGAATGGCCCTCAAACAGCTTAAAAACAACAAGGCGCCAGGTGAGGATGGAATTACGACCGAACTTCTGAGAGCGGGTGGTAGACCGGTACTTATAGTCCTCCAGAAGTTATTCAATTCTGTCATCCTTGAAGGTACAACGCCGGAGGCATGGCACAAGAGCGTGGTGGTGCTCTTCTTCAAAAAAGGTGATAACATCTTATTGAAGAACTATAGGCCCATCTCGCTCTTGAGTCATGTGTATAAGCTGTTTTCGAGGGTCATTACGAATCGTCTCGCACGCAGGTTTGATGAATTCCAGCCTCCCGAACAAGCCGGTTTCCGAAAAGGCTTTAGCACCATAGACCACATCCATACGCTACGCCAGATTATACAGAAGACCGAAGAGTATAATCGGCCGCTATGCCTAGCGTTTGTGGACTATGAGAAAGCCTTCGATTCAATCGAGACTTGGGCGGTGCTGCAGTCCTTACAGCGATGCCAAATTGACTATAGGTATATCGAAGTGTTGAAGTGTTTGTACAGTAAGGCCACTATGTCAGTCCGACTACAAGACCAGAGTACGGAACAGATCCCATTGCAGAGAGGCGTGAGACAGGGAGACGTTATTTCTCCGAAACTGTTCACGAACGCATTGGAGGATGTTTTCAAGCTCTTGGAGTGGAAAAGATGTGGCATCAACATAAATGGCGAGTATATCACTAACCTTCGTTTTGCCGATGATATAGTCATAATGGCGGAGTCGCTCGATGATCTCAGCACCATGCTCAACGACCTCAGTAGAGTCTCCCGACAGGTTGGTCTTAAGATGAACATGGACAAGACGAAAATCATGTCAAATGCCCATGTTCCACCTATACCGGTAATTGTTGGGAACGATACTCTCGAAGTTGTCGACAAATACGTCTATCTAGGGCAGACTGTCCAATTGGGTAGGTCCAACTTCGACAAAGAGGTCGCCCGAAGAATCCAACTCGGCTGGGCAGCGTTCGGGAAGCTTCGACCTATCTTTTCGTCCAAAATACCACAAAGCCTGAAAACAAAAGTTTTCAATCAATGTGTGTTGCCAGTGATGACTTATGGAACTGAGACGTGGTCTCTAACTGTTGGCCTCATTACTAAGCTCAAAGTCGCGCAACGAGCTATGGAGAGAGCAATGCTCGGTGTTTCCCTGCGAGATAGGATCCGAAATGAGGAGATCCGCAGGAGAACTAAAGTGACCGATGTAGCTCTTAGGATTGGCAAGTTGAAATGGCAATGGGCAGGCCACATCGCTCGTAGAACTGACAACCGATGGGGAAGAAAGGTTCTCGAGTGGCGACCACGAACTGGAAGACGCAGCGTAGGCCGGCCCCCCACTAGGTGGACCGACGACCTGGTGAAAGCCGCGGGGAGCCGATGGATGCAGGAGGCGAGCAGCCGCTCTAAGTGGCGCTCCCTGGGGGAGGCCTATGTTCAGCAGTGGACGGCTTCAGGCTGTTAATGATGATGATGATGATGAAGAACAAACAACACATTGACATTGACTTAGGTGCAGAAACGCCTGAACAGATTTTCATGATAGTCATTGAAGCTATAGTAGTGTGTACTGAGTTGTTTTAAGCTCTTGGTATAACGATACATACATTTAGATACTCGCTTGTATTGTAATCGCAGAATAACTGTGCGGTTCTCTGTGGGATACAGCAAATATCGTGCAGGTTCGCAAAAGAAACCGCGGAGCGCAGGTTGTTTAAAATATTATTGAACAGATAAAGTTGTATAGTTCAACATTTAACATTTACAATATCTGGCCAGGAAACACGATGTGTTCTTATTTAGATGCACATGTTTTATGCAATAAATAAAATAAAAAAAGATTAAGGCAGATGTCGTGATGTTGTAAGTTATTCATAAATAAACTCGAACCGATAACGAACGTGCGCAAATAAATTAGACGCTGCTAATTAATGATGTTCCCCAATGAAGCATATGGGGGCTATTCTGAGAATGTCGCATGCGGGATGACGTCATATTCCGGAAGATTCTCAGGCAAGTTTTATAAGCAGAATAGACGATCAGGATCAACCACCGACCAAGGTCACATTTGTCTCACCTTGGCCTTGGTGTCTTCATTCGGTCGCCAACCACCATCCACACGGTCGGATTTTACACCAACAAGACCAAGGTGAGACAAATGTGACCTTGGTCGGTGGTTGCTCCCGATCGTCTATTTTGCTCATTACGGTTTTCCTTCGAGATGATCGTCACCTTGTGCTCCGAGTATCGACCGCCGCCAGCCCGCAGCCGATCCATCACCCGACGGGGTCCTGTGGCCGGACCTTATCTGATCACAACTCCATCCACCGACCTGCCTGATTAAGTAATCACACTTTTTATATAAGTTCCAGCAAACAAATTGAAATGCAACGATGCACTCCCGAGGGAGTGTTTAGCAAGAAAACATAAAAACGGATCGAATTCCGATCGAGACGATGTTGTTTCATTGCAAAGTACCACCACAACGATCTTCAATCTTCACAGAAGTCCCTTCGAAGTTCAAAATAAAACAAAGAAGTTTAGGTGTTTTATTAATTGATGCTTATTATCATAATAAAGTTCATTAAAAAGCCATGGTCATGATAAAAAAGGAACATAAATATATCTCCGCGGGGGACCAGCCGGCGCTGCTGACCGCTCACATAAAAAATGCGTTACACGTCCTCCTGCCATTTTTTTATTGGCAAGTCCGTGTATAACGTCGGATTATTTAAATGGTCTCGAAGGTACTGTTACCTAAAATAAAGTGTCGGGTCCGTAACAGTCCGTTATCGCCGCCAAATATGGCCGTAATCAACGCTCTCGGAGTTTATCGTCGCTACATGCACACTAATAAGTCGGCGTGAAATCATGTAAGGTGGGGTTGTGTCGTTGCCGTCGGTCGTTAGTGGAGTCATTACCGTCGTTACGGTGGAAGTATTCCGTGGTCGTTACCGGACAACTTATGACGGTACACTCGGATATAGAGGAAAAGATTAAATGCGATGGTATTTGCATACGCCAGGACATCCACAGTGCGCAAACACTCCAAACTTAAGTAAAATCAAAGTGTAAAATATTGCAGGTAGGTAGGTATATTTTAGTATGCACCTAATTTTACATGGCATAAAATGGAAAAATATCAATTATCAATATACAATATACATATAATAAAACTGTAAATGGGCTAAATCTGTACATTAAATATTTTTGGAAAATTTTGACTGCATTGGGCTTCTTATTCGATATAGAAATAGAAGAAACAATTGTTTTTGATTTTTTTGTCTTGTTGACTGTCTGTCCCTTTGAACACGCATCACGCTGGAACTACTGAACAGATTTTGCTGAAAATTGGTATGGTTATAGCTGATTATGCAGAATTACATTTACGATACTTTTTGTTTTCTAAAACGGCCAAGTGTGGGTTGCCCAAGCAATAAGGGTGTAATTTTAATTCAAGATTTTTTTGTTCGCATTTATAATTCTATTTATCAATTTTTATTTTCAATAAAAACAAGGGAAAAAAAACAAAAAAAAAAATATGAAAAGAAATAAAAAAATTCATTCAAAAAATATACTCATCTCGTATAAGGAAAGATAGAAGAGAAAGGTAAAAAAAATTGCCCTTCTCTCTTACCCTTTCTCCCTTCTCATAAACAGAGTTAGGACTTAAAACTTATTAGCGAAGCCGGGGCGGGTCAGCTAGTAAATAATATGAAATAAAAGACTCATAGATAAAATTCTTTATTTGCTCGATTAATCGATTTCCTACTAAAGCACTAGAGAAAGTAAAAAAATAATAACAGTTTGGTAAATAGGTACGGTACAAACCACTGTGAGGTGCGTTCCCAGAGTCCTTAGGTATACTTACACCGACTCGATAATCACTATACTACTTAACACTCATAACGCGTCAACGTCTTTGTTCACGAATGATTCCCAACGAGTCCCAGTACCCAACGTAAGAAAAGTGACCGGTTGGGAAATCCCTATTGCACATAAGAAACCTCAGAAGCAGGTTCGTGCCGCGTCCGCAATCTAAACGAGCCCTTAATTGTAACGAGTCTTCGTACTACGTACATAGCTTTTAATTACATCAATAAAACGGCACGACGACCGCTACTTTATCTGTCGGATAACTAGCTGCTAACTGCCAGGTAGCGATACACTAAACGCGGAATGTCGCGCGATGTCGGGCCATAAACCTGCGGGTTTATTGGATCACGCGACTGTTCAGTGCGCGGGTTATCTTTGCGCTAAAAGGGTCGCAGTTCGATAGCGTCATCAACATCATGACGTTAGAAAATTAAAAGCAGTATGCGGACACAATTGCAGCAGCCAAAACTACTCCAAAGGAGAGTAGTTCGACGACTATGAGATTTTTAAGCACCCTGCGTGGGTTTTTAAGGTACCTAATTTCAATTTGTATGTAGCCCAGACTGTGGCTCGACTGAAAAAAGATTGGATTACATTTGGGTGAGAACATTTTCTTACTCAAAACGCAATCCAATCTTTAGCATTACAAGTTTTTTTATTATTGTGTTGCGGATAACTGTAAGGTTAATATTACATCACTGAGCAGTATGAAAGTTTGGATCAGAAAGAGAGTGATTATTTTTATAATAAGCAGGTACCTATCCCTCTTTCGTCAGCAGGATCAAGAAAAGTTATGTTTGTACATGCGCAAGTTGTCTCAGACTCGTTTGAGGAAAATATTTATTATTTTAGTGAGACGACACTCCTATTTTGATATACCTAGACTATTATTTAAGTAGTTTCTTATATTAATCATGCTCATTTTTTGTATTATTAGTGACTTTAAGTTATAGTTTAGCTTGTGTGTTATTATTACACAAGAATTAACATTATTAACAAAACTTGAAATAACTTACTATAAAATTGCGAAGTCAGAGTTAACCCACATTATAGGTATTGTTAATTTTATAAAGATATTATAGTCCGCAAAATTTAGGCATCCAGCGGGGTAAAATTTTGAGGACTATAATATCTTTATAGATATACTTAAAACGTGGTTTACACTTTAAATCATTCCTATGTGTTAATTTTATAGTTTTAGTTTGGTAGTAGTTTAGTTTTATAAAATAGTTTAGTTGCTTAGTGTAATAGTTTAGTATCTGAGTGTTTTATATTATTTGATGTTATGTTGTGAATAAACCCTTTGATCCACAATAAAGAACAATCTAGAGTTCTTAAAAAAATTACCTTTCGCTATTTCTGTGTTATTTATAGTCATGGTATAGTATACAGGTGCTCTGTACTGTGTGATTGTATTAAAAATATATATATATGTTTGCAATAAATAATTGAGTATTGAATATTGATATCATATACTGAATATTAGTGATTTTGCATCAATCATTTATTTGTCTAGTTAGCTTGTGTTTGTGTCAAACGAGGCGACTTCACCTGTTGGTGTCGCTGTAAATCATATGACAGCACAGCGGCAGCACGGGTAGCCTTCATTAAAACTTGTCTATGAATAAATAATTATTCATATACACCATAACATTTATATACTGTCTGCTTCTTCTTTATTTCTTTTATTGTATTTATTTAAATGAGCTCTTTTATTGAAATTCCTAACACGTCATTTAAATGTTTGTGTTCGTGAAAAATGATACTCAATCATAGATAAAGATCGCCTTGGAATCACTGCTCAACGATTATTTGAATATTGTTTTCCATATTATGACGTTATTTATTAGGAAACGAACTTTTCTTATCTAACTATAATCAGACAAAGTTCAGTAAAAATGGACGTGTTTTGTCCATCTAAACTTCACGTAAGTTATGCAGGACATTAAAATAGGTTTCTATATTCGGAAATCACATATCTATTCACGAAAACGAAACTTGACCAAGGACTGTCTATCTATTAATTTTATTTATTATGTGTCTCTATTGAGAGCACAATAGTATCATAAAATAACAAACCAGTGATTTCAAGATCAAGACTTTTATAAAAGTAAGATCTTATTAATTATTTCTAACAATTTAACAAACATTTCGTAAGATAGGTATGCCTCTCACAGTCTAGTTACCGTGTAATGTAAATGAGGATCTAATTGGACTACTTTTTCGAACTTTTTCCAATCATCCCACAGTTCGTAGTCGGAAGCCGCGGCAATTCACGCACATTAGCGAGTCTGCAATTAGTGGCTCAGTTAGCGCGCGGGTCTGCCCGCTCGTTGCCTGGCCGCACCGGATGTGGGCATTCCAGGAGATATTGGAAGACCATTGACCTGCGTCTTTTCTTCCCAGATATACGCCTATAAAAATCTTTTCTCTACATCATAAACTTGGTAACATAAAACAATGCAATAAATTATAATGATAATGTGTGCGTTTCGCAACGCATCGGAGGATCCCTGGAAAGCCACTGTCGAAGTGTTTATGTAAATGAGTGCATGCGCGCGCCGCGGGACGCCGCGAGGTGGCGCTTCTTACGTCACACTTCACAGTCACAGGTGCCGAGTAGTTACTGCAGGTACCCGGTGAACGCGTACTAGTTACCGAGTGCCACCGACACGACCAAATTAAAACTATTTTATTGCAGTGGATCAAGTATCCGTGCGAGGCCGATGCGCGGCAGACGCCCCTCATATTGTAGTTAATATACAACGCGTGTCAGCAGACTTCCTAACACCTGCTTACCATATTTACAAACATTCAGCCCGATCTGCAGCAATACAGATTGGGATAACGATCTCACTTAATAATGCGGAAGATACGCACTCACATAATGAAGTTCTGTCGTCGTAAATTGTGTGATGCTATCTACATTAAAATTTGAATTTAGTTTAGTACCATCCATAAAATTAAGTAATTTACCAAAACCAAATACTTATACTGTCTTGGATTATAAAAATGTTCACCGTTGTCTGGTAATGGGTCACCTGCAGAAGGTGCAAGCTGCGGGTTGAATCACGCAGGATATGCGGAAACCGCGCGAGGGACCACTAAGTTAAATCGTTCTGTAACTGGCGGAGTATTCCTCGATTTACCCGCGGCGCCCGCACTTTACTGGTCCACCGATACAATGGAAGAGATATGTGCTCGACGGGACGCAGGAGCTTGTATATTGGAGCTATTAGGAAGGACTGGATTTCTTATAACTTTTATTCCATGGAATTCAAAAGCGTTGTCCGATACTCTCGAAAACCACATGTTTATGCGAACAATCTCCTCTGGACGTAAACTCAGAACAATCAGTTGGAAGTTTTTGTCCGCAAACGTTGAGAAAACCGCAACGAACTTTAGCTCGCATTCATCCTTCTATTTAGGTATTTCAATAATGAGCGGTCGCTTTATGTGGCTGCGGTGCCGCGCGGCTCGGCGGCTGCGGTTATTATACGTGCAACACTCATTTGCGCATAAGTGTTAGTAGTAAAAGAACCGTTTCGAGGTGTTGTTACATGAGAGCAGCGTCGAACATGACCGCGGTATGGTCACCGCTCCCAGGTCGGCTCAAATTGACCAGCATTTGCATTTTTGTATAAATGTTTGAACTCGATCATGGAAAACTGAAATGGTCTCTTGAATGGTACGTAATTTAATCACCATATTTCTCTTCAGTGGTGTCTAAAATCCTGTTACAAAACATCACGTCCAAAGCTCTAACACAAGCTGACAAGGAGTAACTGCTCTTCGATGATTTACTCCCGAGGTGTCAGGCAACCGCGCGTGAACACCATGCAGCATCACCCCGGCTGGAGCCGCGCCACTAAACATTACAAACATTGCTACTAAATCTCGCAACACAATCTATTATTTTAAAGGCAAACCTTAACTTCTCAGGTTGCACTCGCGTCCGAAAGGGTAGTCACGAGGTGTAATGATTAACCGATCCTTTGCAATATAAACCTAGACCTTCCACTCAAAAACGTACCATAATTTAATCTGTTAAGGTTTGCTTTAGTGTAATAGCAGAGAGATCCTGAAACCGCGCTATTTCATTGCACTTGAGCGTACGTAAATCAGGCGCGTGAAGCACCTTTGGTTCATTTCCTTGCTATCGTTCAACAGAAGCTCTTATAGGGATAGATTTAGAGTTGAAAGTGGGTCATGTGATCTTGCAAGCAATGACACGAGTAATGAAAGCCGCACGGTGATGGAGCGGGCTGCGGCTCGTGAGTGCGACCCTGCGACATTAGTGCGAGATAACGCGCGCCCCCTAGCGCTCGGGGCGAGGACATCTGCTTGTTTGTACCTATTAGCCACTTTGTAGAAAGGGTACTTTTAAAAAAATTACAACAATGTCAACATTGTATGCTTTCAATTCAAGTTTATATGAATAGTAGTCGTTAAAGCGATTAAAGTTTTGTATATGTAGATTCAAAGTGTGTGGCCAGAAAACTTACCTCTGCCTAATTTTTCTTATGTTTTCTTGTTTGTTTTATCCATTTTGCTGTAAGTGCTGTATACAAAGGACTTATAAAAATAACAAACTTACCTACCTATACCACAGATACAGGGTTTTACATGATTCTGTCATCCCAATAACTGAACAAAACTGACGAGATCGCATCAGTATTTTAAAATATGTAAATGATATGGAATTCGCGCGGCTGCGTCAAGTTACACAGTAGAGTGGTGCGACACGACACCTCAGTCGCACGTTCGCTGTTGTCACATTGTCTGAATGTCGCGTGAGATGTCAAGACAAAGGTACTTGTCGTCTTTGCTTTGATGTTGGTGGTTGATGCAACTAAAGGAAGGCTTCCTGTGAGACTAATGCTCGTCTTATCTTTTACACTGTGGTCAATCTCTAGCCTCTCAAAGCACCTTACTTCCAATCCTATCCAACTATTTAATTCAGTGCAACTTATGCTATTCTATAAAATAGCATAAGAGCACTGGGTATATTTAAAACGTCTCATCTCAAAATAATTAATTATAATAAGAAATCGATCTCATCACTCAGACCAATATCTTTTGGGAGGTATCTTTGGGTTTTACATGCGTTCATGCTTATGAAATCGAAATCTTTGGACACCTGTTTTCTTAATTTATTTATGAGATTCGGCTTTAATAAAAAGGCAAAAGACACTTTAATTTAACCAATTTTTCGAGTAAAACCTAGATTTCAGAAACCAACACCAACCATGCACCCACAAACTACAAGTTCTAAGTTGTAAGTGCGGGCTTGTCTCTCCGCTCCCTCTGGTTGATGGTTAGCGGCTCACGGAGCTGGTCGGTCCAACCAAATATTTGTTCGGAGCAAATGTCGGATCCAGATGTCGTCGTGCATAATTATTATCATAGCGATCGTCTGTTTGCTTTAACGGTGAACGTGTAATGGCGACCATTATCGGGAGGTTCCCACACTCCTGCCCACTTGAACTTTTCAACGCTCATTATTATTCTTTTAAATAATCTCAATTGAACGATTACTTGTTTGGTGTGGAGTCTGTGGAGTCTGTGGAGTCTGTGGAGTGCCTGCGCCTGCGTCGTGTTGTGATGGGTCCATTCTGTTGGAATAACATTTGCCAACCCATTAGATCACGAATTGACCATTCTTTGTTGGTGGCTTCGCAAGGATCATGAAGATGAAAAGTCTATGAGCTATGAGTGAACACTGAACAGGACCAATGGAGTAATGCTATCGTCATACAAGGACATACGTATTAATAATTGAGGGACATAGATTAAAAAAATATCCAAGCTTAAAAACTTAAAAATTAATATTCATACGCAGCACTTTCGTGACGATTAATGTAAATTTTACTTTTTGAACGTCTGACTGTTCAATTTCAATAGAAATTACCACAAAAAGATTTGAGGAGGATATTCGGAGCGCGTCCAATAAAACGTATAATTTAAAGGAATTATGCGTTTAATGCACAATGGAGTAAACCCTCGACTGCCGCGCTTCCCAGACACACCAGCTCGGGGTTTAGTACTGTGTCGTAATATAAAAACTCCGGTTGCCTTTGAGTTTTAAGAAAATGTTCGGATATTGACAGCGACAAAGTGTTAAATTATTGAGACATATTATATCAGAGGAGTGTATGCAAGTCATGGTCGGTAACGACATGCAACAACGTGTTAACTCTTTTGTCCGGTGAATAAGATTATCAACGTGGTTCCTACTTCACACTTCTATCCACTGTATGTTTGTCTGTATGTATGTTTTATATTCATTATAATACAATCATGACTTAACAACTGTCACGATGACATATTATTCACAGTGTTAAAATACGCTAGAAAAACAACCAAAAACAAATTGTCTGGTAAGTTGTTTTTATTGGCAATAAATCTTGTCTTATTATAAGTGGTGGTCTGGATTCGGACATTCACTGGAGAACATCTTGAAAGAAACGTTCCCAATAAACAACTTGACTCTACCGTCACGCCACTAGTGACCAATAACAGCTACAAAAAGCAGGAAAGCCAGGCTTCTTATTCACAATTGATACTCTTCAATCTTTATTAGTTATTGTAGCTACCGCTTTGAGTAAACAGTTACACGGTTGCAGAAATACTTCACGTCTATCTTGATAGTTCTCAAGAGCCATTTAACTTTTGGCAAAGGTGAAGTGGTGATAGACGCGGTGTCATTGTGCCGACGCGATGATGATTGAGTTTCGTAAACTATCTCCCAACGCGGACACAAATAAAATAACTGCTTTCAAATGTAGGAAGTGTTACGTTTATTATATACTGTATGTCATTTTTACGACGATGCCCACACACACATACACACATACAAACTAACGCTATAATTCTATAGTAAATCGTTTTGCCGTAAATTCAGTCGATGAAATGGAATTAGATGAGTGGTTTCCAACTGAACCGACGTTTTAAGTCACAAAATAATCAATATCGATAATGATTTCGTTTAATGAGCTATTAAAATTGATTTTATGATGGGCTTTTTGGAAATAAAATTCGTATATCAAATGAATATTGATAAGCTTACGGCATCGGCATCCTCGGACCGCCATCTAGGAGATAGGGAACGGACTCTATAATTATGATCAGGGGATGTGATGTGGAATATATCTTTTGATGATAGCGTGATGATGAGACCATAGTGACAAGATACATGTGTCAAATATAAAAGAAAATACTATGATTATTAATGTCATCATATCATCATCATCATCAACAACAGCCCGTAGACGTCCACTGCTGAACATAGGCCTCACCCAGAGAGCGCCACTTTGAGTGGCTGCTCGCCTCCTGCATCCATCGGCTCCCCACGGTTTTTCCTAGGTAGTCGATTCACCTAGTGGGGGGTCTGCCCACGCTGCGCCTCCGGTTCGTGGTCGCCACTCGAGAACCTTTCTTCCCCATCGGTTGTTAGTTCTGCGAGCGATGTGGCCGGGGTATTAAGGTCAATGTTTATTGTAAGCCTTTAGAAAAAACCCAAGTATAAGATACATTATTCGTTTCCACACAAGTGCGATATATAGTGGAGTTGTATATCGGCTGCGGGCTGCCGTGGCTGGGCGGGTGAGTGGCGTATACGTCCGCGTGTCGGCGGAACCTGCTATTAGGTTATTATTATTATAAATGGTATGAGGAATCGATGCCGATGCTACAACCGAATATTTCTAATGTACAGAGAGTACATTTTTATTACTTCTCTTCTCAAAGTAAGTACCTATTTTAAAACAAATCAATTTTATGTATTATCAAATGTTGACAACACGATTGTGTATTCTTCTTGATGAGTTGAGTAATTCTGCCACTTGTAATCCTATGAAATTGGCTTAAAATTACGATTGTTATAATTACTAACAGATGTATTATTACAGAAATCCAGATCAATTAACCAAATAGTAATATTATTTATAATTATTAAAGCCTGAACATGATGTTAATGTTATAAGATTTGATAATGAAAAATCTTCAGATAATGCAATCTATAATACTGAAATTTTTACAAAAAAATCTTCAATTAAGTGACCCACCTGTACCAGACGCGGCAGCTGTCCACAGTAGCGTGACCAAAGAGTTTAATAACAATAGATGGGCGCACAATTACCTACCAATTAATAGGCCCTCACCTGCGGGCGTGCCGCGAGCCGCGAGCTTTCACTTTTGTATCCACTGTGTAACCTGTAATTTGGGCGCAATCATCAGATATTTTTGTTTTGATAGCGTTGGCTGGAAATAAGTCATTTAATATATAGATATTATCTTCTGCTGAATCTGCTGAATGGTCTAGCCATTGAACGTCTATAAGTAAGGTTGTTAGATATTTGCATGCAACATGCAAGGCCCTTCATCTACGTCAAAAAGTCTATCTGCCAATCCGTATGGTTTCTAAATCAAAGCTTTTTCTCCGAACTGTTTCAGTTCAAGCACTGCGCCCTTTGACTACCACTTTAATAGAACATGTTCCGATGAACATTCTATTAAGGTAGTCCAGTCTTCTCTTTAGTTTCTTCTTTTCAATAATTTGTTTACTCAACCTTCCGACGGAAACCATATTTATTTGCTTGCCTGATATTCAGTTCAACCAATAGTTGGTAGAAAATCGGCCGCCATTTATGTATTTGAAGAAACTAATATTTTGTATAGCTCTTGAATCATCTTCCAGTATTTTCCTAAAATACAACTTTCACTTGAATTCAATTGATTTAACTCCTTTACCAGATGGTGAGTGGTGTGAATTCCCCGATCGATCAATGTGAGGCAATCGATCGAGGCCTGTGATGTGATGATGTAACTAATGTTATTCTAAAATATACATATTTATTTTATCTGATTATTATCTTTGTAATTAACTGCCGATATGTTAATTTATAGATATGGAATCATAAACGGGCAGATGTTATCGGCGGACGGAATGATTCAATGGTAATTTTATGGAACTTTATTTGCGGAGTTGTAGAGCATGGATTTGCGCGTCAAGGTGTATAAAATACCTAGATCTTGAACCACATCAAATATTTACAAAATTGGGTGCATGATGTCACCGTATTTAAATTTATAATAACCCTTATCTAAGGCAGGATTAGTGGTTGGATTTTAATAATAACTCATCAAAAATAATAACAACCATCCAACAAAATGTATTGAATATAGTATATTGCGCAGAGCATAGAGATACACTAAGACAAACGGTATTTAATTTACATTAGATATAAATATAATTATAAAACCTTTATCACCAGAAACGTAATTTAGCGATTTGATTGATGACACACCGCGTCCTTCGCAGGGACATTGTAGATCCATATCTTTCATAAAATTCCCAGAACTAAGATAACGTTGACTTAATAGACTCTATCGACGCTACCAAACCTACTTAATAATTTTCGCATTATGCAAAAACGTAGGTTGAGTTAAGATAGCAGAATTAATGGTTAGATAAGCTTAGATTATTATAATAGATATGTTAAGTATCTATAGGTAGCCATGCGGTAATAACAACCGAGGCCTGAGGCTAGTTCTGCTCTACCTAATCATGATAGCAATTAAATGCTATCAAAGCCATTAATTAATTTCCTATTAGTGTATAGTGTGCGAATGTAGCATTTGCATGTAGAGCATAAATCAGAGAGCATAACTCTTCAGACTCTACTTCATATAATAGAGCTGTTAATTGCTGCAGTCACGAGAGGGCGCTATTAAGACTATATTAATTTAACATGAGTTATGTGATGGAGAAATGTTTGCAACGAGGATGCAGATTGTAGAGCACTGCTGGGGGCTGAATTTTGCTTTATCATGCTTGTTTTTTTATTCTCGTTTATTCAATTAATCTTGGTAGAGCAAGGTAGAGTGTAGACAAAGCTGATTAATAAATAATGAGGTTGTGCTGTTTTGTTGAAGCTCTCATTTTGTAGAGTTATTTTCTTAGCAGATACACGTTGAACAGTTTTATTATGAACGGAATTAATACACGTGACTTCACCCGCGTGTAACTAAAACGAGGCATCAATGTTGTTATTTTAATTTAAGTTTTTAGTTTCAGTTTCAGTTATCTCAAATGATTTTTAACGAGGAAACAGTTTTCAATACGTTTTTGTGTAGGTAATGTTGTACGCTATTTCCACAAACCGATAAACAGTAAACAGATTTAGAAGGTTATATTTTAGTGTGCGCCTTCTGTCTGATTAGTCTCATAATTATACTTGCATACATACACTAGGTGGACCGACGATCTGGTGAAAACCGCAGGGGGCCGATGGATGCAGGAGGCAGCCGCTCAAAGTGGCGCTCCCTGGGGATGTTCAACAGTGGACCTCTTCAGGCTGTTGATGATGATGGTGATATACATTTGGATCTGAAGATCGAATACGAGATAAGAATTGATAAAAATATAATTTTATGTGATGATCAATATCACATAATATGATCATACACGATGAAAATTGATGATCGTTTATCCTATTGCAACGATAGGAATCGTAAAAGTGAAAATATTTAACCAACACAGTTTTCTTTATAATAATTAATGTTTAATTGCTAAAGCTTATTACTTCCTGCGATAATTTTCAAACACTAGACGGTGCCAGTGACCGATGATGGTGATGGTGATGGTTGTGAGGACGGGTGAAATGATACGAACGAGTGCTGAATCAAGACTGGACTTTATTAGCATAATATTTGTATTATAAGGTTTATAGTCTAGGTACATCAATAAGGGCACTACACCTTCCAAAGAGAAAAAATATTAGCATTAATAATATTTTTTTTTTTAAATAAGTACATAATCATTCACAAAGCATTTCAGTAAGTATAAAGAGATTTTAATCATCTTAACAATGTCCTAAAATATACTCGAGTTTATTCTAAATCATTATTTCTGCCTAACTTGAATCAACTTACGAACCTATCTATATACTTACCTATAAATCTTAATGATAAATATGTTACGTAACGTATCTAAACATTATACCTACCCAAGGCTTAAGTAAATAAACACTTCAATTAAATCTGTTAAAGTACAACATAAATAGTAACTATTAAGTACATTTTAAGGATAATACAATTTGGTTCGGTTCTTATGAACAATATCTATTTTGCCATCTTTCAATATTTCAACATTTGGTGATAAATCTCTGATAACCAAATATGGACCTGTAAATATATCTGAGAGTTTATTTCCTGTTTCATTTTTTAATAAAATTAAGTCATTTATTTTATATGTCACCGGATTGATTTTCATATCGTATTTAAATTTTCTTATGCATTTACTATTAATTAAGTTTTCTCTAGCTTCTTTTTGAGAAACTTGTAGTCGGTATTTTAATTCTGAAGGGTAATCTTCGTGATTGTAGAGTGGTTCAACGGACTTATTCAAGTTATTGGGTAAATTACACTTTTTACCATAAACTAACTCAAAAGGGGTGTACTTGGTTTCTCGGTGTACAGAAGTATTATAAGAAAAGTACCAGAAATGTAACCAAGTACTCCATGATTCAGGATGGTTGTTGGTTTGAATTCGTAAAAATACGCCTAAACTTTTGTGAGAATTTTCAAGGGCTCCAATACTCTCGTGGTGATAAGCTGTGGAATTCAATCTATTAATATTTAATAATGTACATACCTCTTTTATCGTTGTTGAAATCAGCTCTTGTCCTCTATCAGTTGCTATTTCGCGTGGTATTCCGTGGCGAAGAATGAAATTGTTCACAAAAGCCCGTGCTATCTCTGCCGGACTTTTAGTAACTAAAGGATAAGCTTCGACATACTTAGATAATTCACATTGCAGCGTTAATATGTATGAATAATTATTGTCATCTCTATCGATAGGACCTACGATATCTAAGAACATTTTTTCGAATGCCGACTGTGCTGTTGTAGTAACAGTCATCGGCTCTCTAACGTGTACGGAATATTTCTGTTTTTGGCATTTTTCGCACCTACGCACAAATGCTGAAATGTCTCGTTCAAGGCCAGGCCAAAAGTAATATTTTTTAATATTGTTTAACATCCTCTTTATACCCGCGTGGCCACTAGTCGGGAGAAGATGAAAGTCATTCAATATAACCCTTTGGTCATCTTTATCTTCTATTCTTTCAATATTCCTCAAAATACATATTCTTGGTCCGGACCATTCTTTAGTATTTTTTATTTCACTTATTACTTGTTCTATAAATTTATTATTTTCTTTCGTTTTAATAAAGTATACTTCATTTATATTTATTTTCTTACAAAAATCCGACAGCTCCCTCACAAATTCGGCTCTCAAATTTTGTTCTTCTTCTGACCTTTTTCTCTGAGCTCTCGTCATGACATTCACACTGTATTCATTCATCTCTTTCAATTCTTTCGATGTCACACATATTCTAGATAAAGCATCCGCACAATTTTCAGATCCTCTCACATACTCTACAACATAATCATACTCTTCTAACACAAGTCTAAATTTCAGTAATCTACTAGATGGGTCTTTTATGTTGAATAAATAAACAAGAGGTTTGTGGTCTGTTTGAATTTTGAAAGATCGGCCATAAAGGTACGGTCTAAAATACTTGACTGCCCACACAATCGCAAGTAATTCTTTTTCGATTGTGGGATAGTTTTTCTCGGCCTTGTTCAACGTTCTACTAGCGTATGCTATTGGTCCACCATCTTGATTGGATAAAATTGCTCCAATTGCATAGCCTGACGCATCTGTTTGAAGTAGAAATTGGTTGCCTTCTGAAAAATCTGGATATTGAAGTACGGGAGGGGATGTCATACTATGTTTCAGTAAATCAAAAGCACGCTGGCATTTGTCATTCCATTCAAAATTTACATTTTTTCGACATAATTGATTGAAATGAAAAGCCTTTTCTGCGAAATTAGGTATAAATATTCGATAGTAGTTTGCAAAACCCACAAATCGTTTTACCTCATCAGTTGATGTAGGGGTGGGGTAATTCTGCAACACTCTTATTTTTTCTGGGTCGGGTAAAACACCGTCACCTAACACGACATGTCCTAAATAAAGTAGTTCTTTTCTTAAAAAGGTGCATTTAGTTGGGTTCAGTTTCAGGTTAACTTTTCTCAAATACGTCTATCAGGTTTTTGTTATGATATGTTAAATTCCTTCCAAAAATGACAAGGTCATCCAAATATATAAAACATTTTTCGTATGTAAGACCTGCCATAGCCATGTTCATCATTCTCGAAAACGAGCTTGGGCTTGTACGAAGTCCCATAGGCATTCTCGTCATACAATACTGACCGGAACAGAAAGCGGTATACTTTCGACTGCTTGGCTCTAAGTTCACATTAAAAAAACCTTGATTTAAATCTAAATGTGTATAATAGATGCAACCAGAAAGAGAATCTAATATCTCTGTTATATTCGGTAACGGGAATTTATCGTCCTGAATGCAATTATTTAACTTTCTATAGTCAACAACTAACCTCCACTTTTTATCAATTGTGTCTGATTTTTTGGGAACTAAAAGGATAGGGCTGGACCATTCACTACGACAAGGTTCTATGATGCCTTGTTGCAATAAATTATCTAACTGATTTTGTATTTCTCCTTTTTGTGAGTGTGGTACCCTGTACGGTTTTACATAAATTGGCTCTACATTCGGTTTCAAAGTAATAGTTAGTTGATAAATGTCAGTTGTAGTCAGTTTGTCACCTGGTAAATGAAAGATATCACAGTGTTTTGCACAAATATTCTCAATAGAGGTCTGTTCTTCATTCTTCAAATATTCGTTCAACTTTAAATGGAAGAACAACTTTTTCACACGGTCCGCATTGCTATTCGATCTCTCAAACATGCATAACTCATATTCATCCGCTCTATGTATGGTAGGAATGACGTCACACAAGGTAAAGCTTTTCTCAGTAGTATTTAATATACGTATAGGTATTTTATCGTCAACTGGAGATACTAATGCACTCGCCAAGTAAACACCTTCCGAAATCTCTTTTGAACACACAACACAATCATCTTTCAAACGTGCGTTTACAAAGTGTATAGACTCTGATCGTGATGGTATATGCATAAAATCGTTATTTTTGTTTTCTAATGTCGGTAAATAAATTCTTTCGTTGTTGTTATTCATCAAAGACAAATAGTTTTCTTCATAGTTAATAATAGCAGAATATTTCTTACAAAAGTCATCTCCTAAGATAGCAGTTGCTTTAATAGGTAACGATTCAAAGACAAAGAATTTATGTTGAAATAAACAACCAGAAGCTTCTAAGCTTAAGTAAGCATATCCGATTGCTTCTACACTGCCACCGATTCCGTTGAATTCGCTTATCTGCTTATGGAATGGTATGTTGTTGTCGATAACATGTTTATGTTCTAACGCTGAAATTGATGCGCCGGTATCAAGTAACCAGTGCAAAGTACAACAATTGTTCAAAGTGAACTCAACTAAACGCGAATTGTTGTTGCATGTAAAAATATTACCTTTAGGGACGAAAAAATGTTTCACCACTTGATGTGAGAGGTTCCTGTTCGGAATGCGGTTGATCTACGGCGTTTATTTGTCGATGATTTTGGGTATTATACGCATGTCGATTTTGGTAATTATAGTTAGGAGTAGGATTAGGCCTACTTGTGCCTCGATAGTTCTGGAATGGGCGGTATCCGCCACGTCGAAACGGCTGACGGCTGCTCCACTGGCTGCTGCCGCCACGCCACTGCTGTTGAACTGGTGGGCCGACCTGAGGACGGCCTCCATAGGACCTACCTCGTAGTTCGAACGCCCCCTGATATTCCGATAATACGAATTTCTTTGAGTCACGGCCAAAACATTGCCGGAAGAAGAAAGGGTTGGTAACTCTTCGTCAAGCGCTGCCTGTATGGCGTCTTTTAAGGAACTGTAGTTCCGAGCTGAAATTATTGTGCCCGTTCTTCGATTACGGAGACCATCGGCGAAACGCTTAATCGCCTGTTTTTCATTTAAAGGTCTTAAAACCTTGTAGCTTTCGTCATTTCCATCTGCCTGTGAAATGGTTAAATCAGTAAACATTTCGTTAATTTGCTTACCGTATTCCTCGATGGATAGTTCATTCTGCCTGAAGCTCTGCAGACGCGATTGAATAGAAGTCGCTGATTTTTTCGCCAAAAGCTCTTTTTTCATGTCTTTCACCAATTCTTTGACGCTGGAATAGCTGGGAAGTATTCTTAGTTTAGCCGATTGCGATAAACGATTTTTTAAGACAAAATAAATCAGTTGAACCTTTGAATCAGCAGAAAGGTGGTTTCGTAATATTCAATCGAATCAATCAATTGTTTAGTGACCGACTCGTCATCATTCATAGCAGGTAATAAACTCAAGGCAACTTTTAAATCGAACTTGTCCATTTTTGGTTCAATATTTTTTTCTTCAGACATTAAACAAAGTTCCGTTATTCTCGTATAATAAGTTTTTATACTCTCATTTATCAGTTCTATTTCCTTAATTTCTGAATACTCTAACTCTTTTTTAATTATTTTTTCTACTATTAATTTATAAACACTTTCATACTTATCATATAAAATAGTAGAGTCTCTTAACTTTTCTTCCTTTACTTTTACAGTTCTCCTACTTGGTCCAATTTTAATCAAATATTCTTTAATTGTCCTTAATTCATCACTTATCTCTTTTAAAGTTAGGGCCATAACATAACATAACAATCTAATAAAGAACAAAATGACGTAATAATTAACTCACCTTCGAACAAAGACGATGCTATCATATTACCTTAATTACTCGTATTCGCTTAGTTTCGTAATATTAATTTATTCCGTAGGTCGCGCCTCAGGCGCGCCTCAGGCGCGAGGCAGACCACTGCGTTGGCAGGGACGCCGTGTGAGGACGGGTGGAGTGATACGTTGGCAGGGACGCCGTGTGAGGACGGGTGGAGTGATACGTTGGCAGGGACGCCGTGTGAGGACGGGTGGAGTGATACGAACGAGTGCTGACTCAAGACTGGACTTTATTAGCATAATATTTGTATTATAAGGTTTATAGTCTAGGTACATCAATAAGGGCACTACATGGTGATGGCGGCTGCACGGCCATTGTTTACTGCTGATAGTCCGGCAACAATAATTGGAACCGTTACGGAGCTCAGCTGGTCACGCCGATGTCGGCATGCTGGACAAAATGTACGCCTTTAAATAAGTATTGAAAATTTTTACACATGTGTCTTATCTACACTGTAATGTAATTCTATTTTGCAAGTCATCATCTTGCGGTTCTACTTATACCTGTACTCCTATGAAAATTAGAACGAAAATGATAAATACTTACAAGTCCAACAGTTACGAGTAATTGTGGTATATTTTGATAATAACGCACCGTTGTGGATGGTATATGGATAAGCGGTTGTACTAATCTGACCGCTGACTACTTGACTAGTACTGCCTTTGGTGCTTCTTTGGTCCTTCTATTATATTTTTTATCGTATGTTTAGGTCTATGTT
This sequence comes from Ennomos erosarius, assembly GCA_963580505.1. Taxonomy (NCBI): domain Eukaryota; kingdom Metazoa; phylum Arthropoda; class Insecta; order Lepidoptera; family Geometridae; genus Ennomos; species Ennomos erosarius. Next base: position 135,797 of record OY756996.1, on the reverse strand, counting down.
TGAGCACCATCCTGTAAGCGATGATATTGTTCCATGCACCTGGATGCAATTATGTAGGGTGAAGAAAATGGTCGAAAGTTCTACTAAAACTTCAAAACGTTTTACATAATTATTCCGGTATGAAGGAGAAGGAAGGAAGGATTCACCGCTGAATACGTTATCCATAGCTCATAGGTTTTCAATTAGTTTGACAATCGGTCATGCAATCAGCCCAATGAACCAAACTATAGATGCAACAGGTCCACGTGAATTCCACAGCATTACGAAACCCTAACAAACCTCTCGAGGCGCACACAATAGATTGCTGTGCTCTCAGCTGTTTATATGGTGCGGCGCGAGTGGATGCTGTCGTGAGTCGAGGGCCTCGAGTGGCTGTGGCCGCTGCTGTCGCAACCGTGTGCTGGGCTTAATGTGGACTGTGGAGCTTCTGGGATGGGGAAAATAAGTGTTAATAATACCAAAAAGGATAGATTGTTTGATTATGAATAGCCTTTTTGGAATAAAACACTTTGACTTTGACTATAGGTTTCAGATTATATTTTATATAAATGAAATGTGTGATGTTATGGTTATGGTTATGGATGTACTTTTAGATGGATGCTTATTAAATTTGTAAGTAAATGATTTGTTTGTATAACTGAAACCATATTTTTCAGTTTAGTTTATTTTGATGACAGTGCTTAAGAAAATACAAATTAAATAGTTCTCAATTCCCAAAATCAAATGTTTTGCTAAATTGGTGTTTTACGGAGTTGTCTTAAAACACTAATTTAGCTAAAGTTTTGATTTTGGGAATTTTGAACTCTCCAAAATCTTGGTTTTTTTTGTGCACTGTCATCATCATCCGACCCAATAATAATAATGATAGCAATCCCCCGTCAGGGTCTCTAGTCTCAGTACTTTGAATGCTACACTTGATTCCTCGATGGCTAATACTGACAGTGTCCACACAAACACAACATACAACTTTTTATAATAAATAACATGTCGCTAATAAACACAGTAACACTTGAGTTTGTTTATAACAAACAAGACGTCGTCGTTGCCTGAAGTGAAGACGTCCGCTGTCGAGAGGCTCCACGGCTCGCACCCTAATGAACACCCATCCACCTAACAGAACAGTAAGTACCACCTACCGTACCTATGCTGGCGTTGGTAAAGAACTTGTGTGTACCGCGAGTGAAACGTCTCGCAGACAGTGGGCGAGACTACAACACAGGTGCTCGCGGAGTGTGCGTGATGAGATGACTGATGAGTGGTTTGAAGGTATTTGTAAGATGTCAAAATACAAGAGATAATGCATGGTCCAAGTTAGGTACTTTGAAAAAATCTCACACAGTTGTTACAAAGATGTCTGTGCTTGCGAGGTTTACTGTTCCCAAAAGAAGTAAGTATAATTATAAAGTCCAGTTCAAGTTTTTTCAATATCTATCTATGCCACTAAAATTGAAACATATTCAAATAAAAACTATAATATAAGTACCTTATATAGAAGCGACATAATTAAAAAGAGGCAATAACCAATATGTGCTAACATTTTGAAATATGACTCGCAAGAGTTTAACGACCGATCACATGCGATATACTCCCGCTCGCATACTAGGATGCCGGTTTTAATTAAAACGACGATTTATGTCCCATCTTATTCAGTCGCGGCAAATGAATTGATTGTAAAACTGCGGTTTCAATATGAAAGGAGCAGCGGTTCAGCACTTTAGTTACTGTTACTGCGATGCGGAACGCATTGCGTGGTCAACATAAAACCGCGAGCGATGCTCGTGAAGTCAGCGAGCAGTGGATGGTAACCGGCCCGTTATTCTATTAGCGTTGGTTAATGTACGCGCATGCGCGAATGTTTCTATGCGTGCATAAATGAGTTTCTCGTAGAGGCGAGCAACTCATCTCCATGTGGTTAACAGAGCTACACGTTAAATTGATATTAAACTGACCTCTATACGTTCGCGAGGTGATCAAATGAGAGATATTGTTTACTGCGGCTCTTCATATATTAGACCCTAGTCCGAGTTTACTCTCGAAAAGTCTCGACACTCACGATCGAGCAGCCTCATCGGATGCGGCATCATTTACGTCAGTTTTTTTGCAAGAAAATGTGTGTTTGCACAGGAGTGGGTTGATTTTTCGGGATAAAAGTATCCTTTATATTAATCCAGTATATAATAAGCTATCTACAGTCCAAATTTCATCTAAATGGTTTAGTGGTTACAGAGATATGAGGTTACAAACATTCACATACACTTTCGCATTTATAATATTAGTAAAATTCTGTGATTCTCAATTCTCTCGCTTTTCATAAATAAATAAAATAAATGAAAATTGTTTCCGGTGATCGTAAAATGGAGGACCTTGTATTGTAATGTAGGCCGTTGTCAAAGTCTGAAACCAAGACGTGCAACACCAACTAACTAGTACAATGATATCTGGACAAGGAAGGACTGCTCTGGCACGCATCACATAACATAGATACTTACAGTTCAAGCTGGAATGTATCAGATCATATTTGCTCGACGTCATACAACATCAGTAACTGAGCGCGTCCGCCTGACACATTCCACACCACAGCTTTCACACGCTGCACCAACAAGCGTTACATCATAGGAACCATAAAGCTACATACCTGTGAAGGACAAAAACTATTAATATTTCCCATAACGCCACAGATCCAATAGCAGTAATATAAGCTCCAGTTTCCAGCGACATGTCGCAGCGACGGGCGGACGCGAGGCACCTGCGCTTTCTTGCGGCGCAGGCGCAGGATGTCGCCGAGCGATGCGTTTTTCTGTTTCATTCATGTGTTCGTTCTCATGTGAGACACTGTATTATGCAGTTTTTCTGACTGCCTATGACAGGATGAATATTTATACAGTGATACTTTAAACACTATGTACCGTAGAAGTGATTTTATGGACCTTAATTTTTTTTTATTGAAGATCGATGTGACGAGCTAGTCGTTAGTCGTTAGCCGCGCATAACAGATGCAGTGTCACTCGGAACTTCAAAATAATAAAAATAATCAAGTTTCAGTAAACTATCGAAACTCGTACCAGGGGTACAGGTCATAAAGTCCCATTTACCCAGTAATTTCACTAGCTACAATGCTCATCAAACCGGAACACAGTAGGCTTGCACACTACTGCTTAAGTATTCGATTTTACATAAAATTAAATAGTACCTACTATTTCTAATTTGTTTATAATCTTTGGACACGTCCCTTCTCTCAGAGGGGGAGAGTCATCGTCATCATTAACATAGGCCTCCCCCACAGAGCACCACTTCGAGCCGCTGCTTGCCTCCTGCATCCAGAGAGAGAGTGGATCCATAATCCATGACGCTGCCTAAAGTACTCTACACACCATTCTGCCACTCAATTTCTTAGCTCAATAAGTCAAATCGCGTCGTACAGAGGCGTGTTACGGCTTCCATCCAGCAGATTGAGACGACAAATTGAATAATAGATTGCATCGTATGTAGAGAGCTTAACTTTGGGGTGTCCTCGAATTTTGTATGGTTCTCACACAAACATTTCTTTACAATGTCTTTCATTACTGCTGTAAGAGCTATGCAAATTGTATACATAGCTTAGGAAGTCATTAAAGCGGGGTCAAACGAGATTAGAACCATTGTGCATGTGCATAAGATTAGAAGTGTCTCGAGCTACTACCGAGCCACACCCGCTAGCATACGGTTGCGAAACTTAAAAAAAAAAATTACGAAGAGATATCGGTTCTCTGAGTCGCTTCTACCGTTACTATCATGGGGAATGCTCTGAAGAAATATTTAACCTCATCCCGCTTTCTCGATTTTATTATCGAACTTCTCGGCAACGTGAAAAAGCGCATCCACATATTGTAGACACGTGAAAATCTCGTACGACGCGGTTCTTGCGCTCGTTTTGTCCACGAACCTGCAAGATGTGGAACGATCTTCAAGAAAAGTGTTAAAAGAGTCCTCTCTAAGGGTAGGCAACGCACCGGCAACGCCCATGGTTTTGCAGATGTCCATAGGCGGCGGTGACCACTTACCATCAGGTGGGCCCAATAGCACTTTAATGTATTAATGTACTGGACAGGTAGTTTTAGTTTAGATTATGAGGTTGCTTAATTGATTATCCGGTTGCATTTAAAGCTTAAAACATAGAAACAGAACTATTTAGTAAAATGCGCAAGTAACTGTTTGTGTTTACCATAATTGAAACCCTGCTGTGTATTTCTAGTCAATGTTAGTATTGTTTCATAATTTCTAATTTTAGCTTGCTAGTAATAGTTAAGTTGTATATTTAGAAAAATCATAAGATTGAAGAATCATCCGTAATACTATCAGCAGCAGCATCCATATACATAGTACTTGACATTGACCTGGAGAGTGAGGAGTTACGAGACGAAGAAATATTATATTATATATTCTCTTGTTTATGTACAGACAGACAGACAGACAACCAGATAGACGGACAAATACTGAAGCGTCCGGGAACCGTAAAGTTCAAATCAGATCTGAGAACTTTACTAAAGAATAGAATAACATGGATATTATGTAAACTGTTCTGTTTCTAAAGTAGAGAAAGAAGATTCATATCAATGGGATCGTTAACAAACTGGAAAGCAATAGCTGCCGTAGTAGATAGTACACAACAATGCAAAGTGCACCAGCCACCCTGCTCTCTATGCAGAATATTGAGCGCAGGACGCGGCGAGATAAGGCGGCGCGCACACCGGCGACAGCCACGCAACATTATGCACATAATGTATGAGAGATGCGCGCCGATACCGCGACGGACCACGCACTCGATTGTTCACCGTTAATCGTTGTGTGAACTTACGTGAACTCAACAGCGCACTTGTTATGGAGATGCAGTGCTTGATGCTTATTAAAAACAATGACTGGAGACAATATTTACTTTAGTACGTTTGCTGTTTTGTTATTTATGATTTCTACTGCAGCATGAAGCCTGTTCAAAAAATAGTATGCTCTAGTAACGTTTTTTTCATAAATAACAACGGTGGTAGGTATATATGTTTATATGATGTTTCCAAGCCACCAAGTGATGCGTATGAAAGAGCCGAATAACTGTTATTATGAGCATCAGTCAAAAGTTAAACAAACGCTAAACAATGTTCAGTGAATGCGCTCGCAACTTAACAAGGAAGACTAATCGCCTCGTGACACAAATGATCCGAGACAATTGTTTTAAAATAAATAGCTGTTGTTACAATCCGCGCATTCACCTCAATGGGACATGTCAAATTAGTGCAGAGACAGATGGCGTCACTTGTCACCTGTCACCTGTCACCGGAGCGGGCGTGTGCGCAAACAGACGCCCACGTCGTTGCATCGGGAGTGTGCGCCATGCTTTAGTTCGTTCACTGAATGCATCGTAATTTATTCATTTCTTTGTGTCACTTTTCCCGTGTTTACAAAAGCTTGAAAAGGTTCAAAGGGGACTTTGTTTCACAATTAATTAAAATTACTGCTTCAATAGTTGTAAGTCTAATGACTTTGTTATCAAAGCGTTTGCTTTCCGCGTGGGTGGAGTTCCACCCGCCATCTATTTAACGACAGCCGTATTCAAAGCCATCTGCAGCCGTCGGCATCACGTCGGCTCCACTCCAAGGCACGTTTATATCATTCAGTTGATTTGTTTATCTCCGAGCGATCAATCAGCCGCCGCCGATAGCGCGGCCCGACCGCAGCTCGGATCTAATGTTCATTAAAATTTCGATTCTAATTCTGTTTGCTCATTTATTACCTAGTTAGAGTAACTGCTTTTATTTTTTGTGATTATAAAGTCGTTGTCGACTCCTATTTAGATTGAGCAACTTAATTATTAAGTTTTATTGGTGGCTAGTTTACAATCTCGTGTCCACGCCGCGCCGGGTTCACTGAAACAACTAACATAATCAATTAATTATTTAAGACACAGCACCCGCCAACTCGAGTACATTAAAGCAACCAAAAAGCAACTACATAAAATGTCTAATACGCCGCGTCACGTAATGCAACGATTTGTAAATTATTTTTAAACGTTGCCACAGACAGGTATACTCTCTAGCACAATATCTTATACAACATGGATTTCAAACTTCCATGGCACTAGCATTACTCACATATTGTTTATTAACGAGTAAATATCCCGTTAATAAACAATATGTGAGTAACATGGATTTCTTTATAATAACTCAGTTATAATTATAATAATCGCCGTTAGGTGATGTTCACAATGAGTAAGATTACGATGATTGCGCGGCCACACCGCCACACTGCGCCGCCGGCGCCGGCCAGCAGTACACACGCGATGCGATGCAGATCACAGTGCGCAGGCGCAGGCGTCTAATTATTGTATCAACGGTGACAGGACCAATTATATAACCGATGGTCATCTCTATATTTAGCTGCCTCCGTCTCGATAACAAGGCATGTTGCATGAGAAGCGTGGAGCGTCACACATGTGGAACTGCCCTTTCCTGTTATATTACAGTTTTCTCAAAACGGTTGCATCAGGTAACAACGCTGCTTTCTGCGTACAAATTTAAGATATTTTATGCAGAGGTGCTACAACACATATATTTCATTCCAGCCATGTTCGTATTAACATGGGCTGTTTTCACCTAGTCTCCTTTTTTCATGTAAATCGATCTAACTTTACAGGAATATTATAATATGCTAACGACATTTTCATCTTTGTAATGTAGTGAATAGTTCTCCCTATTAGCTACCCGACAACAGAACAATCGAATCCAAGCAGTCCATGCTGCGTGAAACATGTTGTATACACGATGTCCGAGTGACCGTGGATAGATCGAGGTCGGTAGTACTACTACTCGTACCACTGGGGAGTGATTGATGGACGCGGAGCGAAGGCTTCGTGAGCCGAGCATCAAGTGTACGGGTGATCAATAAATATCGACATACTAATGAAATATTGACCAAAACTATTAGTTATCGAGAGATTGTTTTGTTCGGTATATTATTATGTTTGACATTAAAACATGCTACTCATTGTTCTTAAGCATCATAGTACATTTCATAATTATAATTTAACAAACCATGCCCATGCTGCTGCTACCGACGCTATTGCAAATGTGACTGTTTACAAAGCCGCTTTACACTTCTTTCACATTTAATCTCGGGCAAAGGAGGACGTAGGACAGGCTCCCTACAAAAGTAAACGATTTGAAAATGTTATAAATTAGCCACCTCCGCTGTCTTATTTCTGGTGATACTTACCCAGAAAACAGATTGCGTGGTTAACGAGGAAACGCTACCATTTTCAACGCTGCATCGGCACTGAAGTGCTGCTGTTCTGTAAAGTACTTGTACCTCCATAACATTAGCCACATCTCCGCATGACGCTCCAAACCAAATGTAACCTATTGAGCAATTAATTCCACCTGCGGCAGAGTGAAGACTTGTAGAGTGGAGCCATTCATTAAATTACGTTTAATTGTTATTTAGTTTATCGACGGCTGTGGCTGTCGGCTGTCGAACGCTCGCTTTATTTGCTTTAACGGTGCTTGCCACTCTTGCCAGTTTTAATTGCGTCGAGGTGGTAATGGATTTTTTTATTTATTACATTCAAGTTCTACTATTTGTGGAGTCTGATCTAACGGTTAAACTAATACATTTTCCGAATGTAATTGCACCATGAATGCGTAGTATAAATATTTTTAATTCCATTTATAGCTGACGGTAAATGTTTTATTCAAATGTAAGTGGTCTTAAGTAACTTGCAGGTACAGACCCTATTAATAGTATAGGGACCCATGTATAATTGTGTATACTTATAAGCCATCAACGGTTGAACTTTGGTCAACAATTTGTATTACCCAAAATGCAAGTCTAACTGCGCAAAATTTAATTATCATATTAATAACGTCAAAAACAATATCGTTAGTAGAAACGAAAACCGCTTATCAAAATAAATGAGTAACTCACATGATCCGACAGCGTGGCCCACTTGTATCTGGTCGTATCGTATCTCTTCATCAACTAAGTGAAACAATCACGTCGTGTACGGTTCGCTGGTCCGGTTGTGACTGACATGGGACATACTGACATAAATATATAATACTTATACTATAAACAAATGAGAATGTCACTAAAATTCACAATGAAGAAGTGAAGTTAGCGGAAATAAAGATAAGATGAATTTTTATAATGAGAAGTAATTTCTATTTTATTTCAATGACGACTTGTGCAGTATTGTGCTCCTCGATTTCTTGTGATCTTATCTTCATCATTCAAATGTTGTCCCCTGCCGAACATAGGTCTCCCCCATTTCGGGGGAGAGTTGCCATTTGTGGCGTAAAGGTCTTGCCGGTCTTCATACTCATACGTGTTCCTATTCATGGTGCGGTGGACTCCAAGGAAACAACGATTCTCAGGAACAAATAAATATATAATTGAAATGGCAAAAATACATATTGGTAAAACAAACTAAACTATAACATAACTCGGTAGTGGTGGAGAGACGACTCAGGAGGCAAGAGCAGCGCGGTCACCACGTGTAACAATTTCAGCTGCGTTAGCATTCTGTGCCCCTACAGTCATCCCCTTCTTCAAAAAGGCAGTAAAAGTTATCTCTTCTAATAGTACAAAGTAATAACAAACCAAAGAAAACACAAAAGTCTATATGCACGGAGTGAATACCTAATGCTGACAACAAGTTCTAGGTTCAACGTACATTCGGATCACATACATATCGTACGACATTCACTGACCTATTTGCAAAATATAACCATTTTAATTTTACAGTGAATGTCGTAGTCAAAGTTTGAAATTAGACATTTCTAACAACAAAATATAAAACGGAACACAAGTAAAAATACATAATCATACAAAACCATAACACGAACAAATACTACACAAAATAAAACTTTTTTAAACATCACAAATATCACAACAAAATAGGTACATTCAACATAAAAAAACTAGACACATTAATTATTTTCATACAAAACAAATTCTACATAAATATCGATCTACCAAAATTCTATAAAAGCGCTGAAATTTAATACAAAAAATAATTAACCGGACAAATCTAATTCACTCATCACTGAACTAAAACACAATAGCAACATTTTTTCACCAATCATATCACGAACCTCTCTTCATTGCCAGCGTAAGCTGGAACTAAGCTCACGTGTTCCATCGATGTGCAGCTTCTTTCCGCTGAAACCAGTCACTTGGCAATGGTAAAGCGAGACTGAGCGATCCCTCCAAGTCTATACTCTGCTTCACCTCCGGTATCTTCCTCGGACGGTGAGACCAACCTCGAGTGAACGTACCTGCAGGTTGTAATGCCACATGTATGTATATATCATAATATATTACCTGGTTTCTATTATTCATTCACAACTTTCACATCACAGCACTTGACAGTCCTTTTCACAGTAATTTAAGCACAAAAAAACTTGATTTTTCTCAAAATTTTACATCACTTTATCGATTTTGCGCGCGGGTCACGGGCCCGATTTCTAGACACGACTGCTCGGATGGCAGTTGTTTTGAAACTGTTTTTTTTGTTTCGAATTTAGTTTCTCTTCAAATTCATATTTTTCTTTTTCTACTGTCAATTTCAGTGAGGTATTTTATAGTTTGGCCATGATTGTATGTATTTTGACTCTAGATTTATTTTTTTACTATTCTGTATTCAAAATTTTGAAAACTGCAAAAATCTAGAACCTTGGAATGCTAGCGGGGTTTCTTTAGAAAAGCTGTCGCTATGGAATGGCAGTCTCAATTTACTCCTCGAACGAGGAACACTAAATTGATATAAGGCCATTCCCGGGCCAGGCAAGGCCCGGGAACTCAATAACGCCTTCAAAAACCATCTTTGGCTATCCAACACCAAAATTGTGAAGTGAATCTCCATCTACGTCAATCGCTGCGCCACGACATATCCATTGTCAAATCGCCGATCGCCGAGCTACATCCGCTACAGCCAGTCGCGAAACTACGACGAATCTATCGCCGAGAGCTGATCGCCGAAACTACATCTGTTGTCACCGTCGGCCGCCGTATCTACCACGACGAATCTATCGCCGAGCGTCAACCAGTGAGACGACCGGCTTGCCTTTTTCAAACATTGAGTGGCAATATAACTTCATCACCATGTTCCGGCCCGTCGTCCGTCAAAGCTTTGACGACTAATACCTGCGTGTCTCCTGCTCCTGCATCTTGAATCTGAGCTGCGTAATAATACTTCATCGACGGTGGAAGGACGAGAATCTTCTTCTGGATCCAGAAGCTAATAACTGAATGAGCTAGCCGCTGAACTCTGGAAGTCGGACAAACTAAAGGCAACGAATTCCTCAGTCTCTATAACGACAGTGGGCCTTGTTTGAATAAAGACCCGGAAGTGGGCCTTGTTTGTTTGAAGACCCGGAAGTGGGCCTCGTTGAAGACCGGAAGCGGGCTTTGTTTATCTGAAGACCCGGAAGTGGGCCTTGTTTGGATCCAATAACACTAATTCTACCGTGATAACTTGTAGGCCGTAAACAACTTAAATTTCGCGTTCTTCCGCATCATCTAGAGACTCTTTTTTTTGCTTTCTACAAAGCTTGTAAAATTTACGAAAATAAATATCTGTTACCAATTCCTTTTTTTTCTCTTCAGCTCTTAGGATCCTGTCAACCTAGGCACTGTTTAGGTAGGGGAGGAGCTGCTCATTAACTTGTAGCGTTCCATTCTACCTTTTTCACGAAAGGAACGGATGTAACGTGACAAGGTCCAGCCTGGATACCTCGACAGCGCTGGCACCTCAGGTGCCTCTGGCTTCTTATAACCATCGGCTGCTGGCGAATGATGATTTAGTTCGATGGCATACTCTCACCATGGACTACTCGCGTGATCAGAGTAGCTACGTAGCCCAGAGGTAAAAGATATACGTCGATCCTGGTTGCCTCCTTTGTTCCACGTTGATTGACATTTCATAAATGCTACTGGACAGCATGCTGAATCTGCGCTGGTAGATCTTCTTTACCCGTCGGGGGTCGCAAATCATCGACGGGGAATCGCCTCTCGCCACATCATCTGAACCCGTGTCGTAAAAACTGCGCTGTACTCTACCGGGTCCAAAGTTCATCGCACACGCGTTCCTGAGTTCCGAACCGCACCATAAAAACGACGGTGGTCACCACTGTTGGTTATATCTGACGTACCTACTTCCTAGTAGGTCAACTCGGGATTTGGAATGAAATCCGGAATACGTGAACCGAATTTATTTGCGCGGGAAAACTCTTTACATAAGTATGACTCCGTGCGGGGAGGCGAGGTGACTGAGGCGCGCACGTCGCGAGCATACCTTGCATTTGCCTGCGACGTGTGCCTCCACACCATTCTTGCCATGATCATCACGATTGGCTTGTTTTTAGGGTCTTGATGATTGTCTTGCGATTGCAGTTTATAATACAGAATGAGGAGAATGCTGATGCTTATTCCCTGCATATTCCCTTAGCCGGCTCTTATAGCACCCATAGGAGAAGTTGGGTTGGTCTTATTCTAGCGCTGGGAACACACGTCACTACCTCATTATCATCATTCTCATTATCGTCATCATCATCTTCATCAGCATCATCATCATCTTCATCAACAGCCTGAAGGCGTCCACTGTTGAACCTGTGACGATGTCATCCTCCTTCATCATCATTTCAGCTATTCACCTGCTTTCTTAGTTTTCGCATCAAATATTGGCCTCACATAATCTATATTTAAATTTTAAATTAGAACATTAGTCGCATTCTTTTCATTTTCCATACATTTTCGTCATTCTTCATTCAACCGCCGAGGCGGACAGTCCTCGTTTGTGCTTAACCAATTTTCATAAGATATCTGTTTCTAACAGATTAAAGTGCTATTTGTACCTCAAGTTATATTGTTACTACTAGTTGTTCCGTAAAAGTTCAATCGGGAACAAGTTGTGATCTTATTTTCAGCATTTCGGACCATAACCACCTTAAATTATTGTTAAACGACACAATAAACCTAGTTCATCGAGATTTCTACAGTTACATTCCATTAGCTCCTGATTTCCCACTAGTACCTACGTGTTCCCGTGAGAGTCCTCCCCTATCTGAGCTACCGGGAAGAAGCTTTGGGGGGACCTCCGGGACAAACCTAGACCTCCCAAAGAGCGGCTGCCACTGAGCGGTTGCTCGCCTCCTGCATCCATCGGTTCCCCGTGGCTTTCACCAGATCCTCGGTCTTTACTACCTACCATCATAATAAATGACAAGATGCTAAAATGTTTTAGTTGCACACAAAAGAGGCATTAACTTTAGATAAAAAGTACGGTACAGATCAAGCGGAAACAAATCAGCCGCTGCTAGTTATTGTTGTTTGTGGCACATGTCAAAAGTGCTCACAGCACAATGGCGGCTGGTACATAATCTGTGGTAATATTAATCAGTGGAGCGAGAGTGGCGCAACTCGCCAGAGAGTGCTCTCTAGAGATCTCTATCTTAAAAGCTTTGCTTTGAGCAACAAACGTTGTCTTTTTTATGTTTTGCTAGTCTGCCCGGTGTTGTGATGTGATGGAGCTGATGCGTACTCGAAACGTTTTGTTTGGATGCATTACAGTATGCCTGAGTGACTCACTCTTGAGACACGTTCAATATTTTAGTTCGGTATCTGATCTTAATTCGTTTTTCATTTCGGTCATGCTCCTAGCCTGTTGTAATCGATGTAAACATGCTAATAGTTTCACGTAACTTAGATAAGATAATAACTTCAGTAAATGGTAACGAGTAGTATTTACAGTAAGGGCATGTAAGTAACGATATCCCGAGTGCGCAGAGATTGGCGCACGACGTTCCGCAAGTACTATTACAGCGGTTTATATTGAGCCATCGATCGCGAAAGACGGACGGACACGAGATATTTATGTTTGAGTTTTGTAAATGACGCGACTTGCTGCAGCCCCCGACCTCGGCTGCTGCCACATTCATCACTGCCACACTCGTATATTATTGCATGTGGTGTCAGTAACTCTACTCAAGACAAACCGCTACTTGCATGAGAATGTTAAAGCAAAGTTGATCCAACGTCAAAGTTATTTAAGACGAGAGGAAAAATTACCTATTTATGTAAAAACGATCGTGTCAAAAGACGCTGTAAAATTTGTATAAACGTGTAAGAAAATAAATCAGTTAAACTCAATATTAAAGCTAAAGCTTGTACACAATACAGAGCAGAGACAAATTGTTGACAATTTGATAAAGTTATGCTACTTCCCGGTTATGTATATTGTAGTAGTGTTTTGGCTCAACTGGGGCGAGCGAAAACTGTACTTATTAACGACGTATAAAGTGCAAATTAAAGTTTAGTGCAAACGATTGCAATATTAATGTAGTTATTTATGACCCTTGTCACAATAAATGAATTGTAATTTTGTTCAGGATATACAAAGATATTCAGGAAAATCAAACCATGTAACGGCAGTAAAGCATCAACTATATTCGCTGACTTATCGTACGTCGATGGTTTCACTAAATGGTTGGGATTCCATTGGTCAACTTATAGTTCTGAACTATCAATCTCGCTTCGACGGTAAATAAATTATTTGATCTAGAATACATTTGTTTGCGTAATTCCTTGACGCGAATTTATTAGTGACCGCGCGTGATGGACGACGCATAGATCATGGTAATAGTTTGGTACCAACGCAACTGTTAGAATTAGTACACGTCACTCAGATTCAGGTGTGATAATAAGCAACTAAAAGGTTTTGATATAAATTAGCAAAACAGCTGCTTAGGCTTGCAATCCTCCTAAGCATGCTTATCATGGAGAATAAGACGAGGGATTGACTGTACTATATATAAAACGTAATTTTATTTATACGTTGTCAAACCTATACCTATATTGATAGCACTATGAACACCAAGTGTTATCTAGTGGTTTCATAGTTTATTAAGACATCAGGATCAGGACAAAAGCATTCGGAAACTAAGATCCTCATCAGCCGGCCGCTCGCTACGGCAGACTGTCCCTCGCACTACATCCCAGATACCTTCCACGCTGTAATTAAATACTAGAGGCTAGATTACTAACGCATATTAAACCCCAAGAATGTACTAGTAATATCAGAGATCTGCAGATCTTTATCTACTTGGCATCCAGCCTCATGTTCAACAGTTATTATAAGACCACAACATTTGCAACGAATTTAAATCTAATACGTAAAGAAAGCTGATATAATTCCGTTAGTTGTGGGTATAAATCTTAATGGTTTGTTTTGGTCGAAACACAATCAACGTGTTTAGTAGAAACAGTTACACTTTAATTATGTCAATTGCCCGGAGTAAAACCTCCGAAATCGGCGACGTAGAGTCGGAGAGAAACGCGACGGAGCTGTAAAGACGGTCGTGTCGCTCGATTTACGAGGTCTCGTGGCGAGATGCGGTTATAATTGAAGTATTTACAAGAGAGGGCAATGAAAGCGTTTACAACGGGCTACAAGTGGCCCACTCGCCGCGACAATTAGATAGTGTTTAGTGCGTGGGCGAGTGACTGTGCTGCGTGGACGCGACACGGGCTGAACGCATGTGGACATGTTTTTTATTATCAAATACTGTTTTTGTCATCTTTATAATGCTCTTCAATGATTTGAGTTTCAGAACGATTAAAGTTTAGATAATCTTCATCTTTTATTAAAGCTTTATACGATTCACGTTCAGGCGGTTGTTTATTGTTCCTATTATTTAGTATTATGAATCAATCCGTGATACTCTTGGCCACTGCTTATGTTACTCAAGCATTGACTCTGTTGTCATTTATATTATATCCAATATGAATTTGAACGATAAGAACCTCAAAGAAGCCCTGCCTCGATCTACTAGCCTCGTGAAGTCTCCCGCAGCCATCTGGCTTGTTTCCGTGCCGTGCGAAGATGCCAACAACCGTAGCGGAAATAGACCCGCTCTAATGCGTCTACTTTGATATCAGCTACAGGTTATATTATGAATAATGTTGATGGCACACGATCTGGCAATTTTTATTGATGCTAATTGAAAACTGTAGCAGGTTTATTGCAGCGGTTTGAAAGTTTTCGAAAGTGATTGTTGATTCTGGAACTTGGCTGTTTAATGTATTATTATTGAATGCGTAATTATGTGAAACATGATCCGTTATAATAAGGAAGCCTCAGCTTGCGTACGGAGTAGAACCAACTTTCGATTGGGGTTATAAAATAACGTTCACCTAACATAGTAATGTAATATTTTTGTATTAGTTTTACATTAACTTTGATGTTATGTACATAACAACTTAAGCAATTTTATTAATCTGTTCCGTGGGCAGGAGTTTGAGAGTAGTAAGTGAAAGAGGCCTATATATAGCCGTGGACAGTTGCTGGCTGATGATGATGGTGATGATAAATAATAACTATTGTATTCGTATTTGCATTCAGAGCAACATGGTACTCATTCTGAATCTATGAAAATAGAGAATCTGTGATCGGCGATCGGGCTACATGTAAATAGATAGTAAGCTATTTACACGTAGGGTACCTACTTATTTAATATTTGCTAAAAGAAATTTTGTGAGTAGACCAAAATATGTAGTATAGGCAAGTGGAAAATATGATATTTAGTAGCAGAGATTTTACAAATAAAGATGATCTTTGCAGTATTAAATCGGCTGTAAGCATGGACCCTATACCTTTCTTTCAGCTATGTAAAATGCTTAACTGGATTAAAAGGGCGCCACTTAGTTGTTCACAGTTAGATCGTGCCAATTAGCTGGTGTCCGCTGTGAGCACACACTAGAGAGGGTCGCTGCAGACCTTCCTCTGGTTGTCCCCACCAGTACATGGTAATGAGGACAACGGGACTAGGGACCCGCTGGTCGCCGCGCTACGTCGTGCCGTCGCCGTGACGCTACGACATGCGCCGCTCATTAACGCGCATGTCCGAGCGCGCGACTGTCGCAACCTGTCGCGATGCAGCTCGCCGCAATTGCACTATGCAAATGAAGGGTTTTAAACTATTTCCAACGTAGGTACCTATACTGCTTGCTTAGAGTAAGGTGGATTCAAAATAGATAACAGCGGACTGGATTTTAGCTCACAGCCAGCAATTTTATTCTGCTTAGGCGGATGATTAACAGTTTAACACATTGTTCAGATATGATCAAAATGGTCGCCGGTTCAAATGTTATCTGCAGTTCCAAAAATTACTAAGCAATAATGAAAAAATAGGGAGAATTCTGTGAATGATTAAAAAAGTATGTTTTACTGACAATCTGTTATTATTGTGGTATTCTAGAATGTTTCTTACCAAAGAATTTCTGATTAGTTCTGAAAACGTATGGACTCTAACTCTACTACTACACCACAAAAATTTACTGCTTCATTGAACCTTAAATTGTCAAAATAGACAAAATAGACCTATCAGCGCCCACGCGCGATTGTGTCGACGACAGTGACAAAACGGTCGCACTTACCGGCGACTAGACCACCGGGCCAGCAGACAGAGGGGCAGTGGGGATAGCGGGGCAGAGGGGACAGTGGAGCAGTCATCAGATAACAACAACAACAGATAACACAAGTAAAAAGTGTGTAGTGAAGGAAATGACACGCGTCGCGGCGCGTGAAATCGCGACGAGTGACGGCCGTCATCAGACAGCGGCGGGCGCTGATTACACTTTTATGAACTATTGTTTTGTTGACGATGATAAATTTGTTGGAAATTTTAACTAGAGCATGTCTAAATATTTTCTATAACAAATTTCGGTAAAAATCGCTAAGATGGCCACGAAATATTATCTAAGACTCTCTAAGAGTCAATGAAAACGTAAATGAAGGTGTTAACTTACGCACTTTAAGTCGTTCAATGATAAATGAATGTATTTATTACATGTCATCGGTTCAATGAATTTTCACAACCACAATTGACTATACACCAATCAATCACGAATGATAAGTGTTTATTCATTCGAGACCTCACCTGATTGGTCGAATCGCCCTCGCATCACAAACACAAGGAAGCTAGTTAACCGATCCATGGAACATCGAAGTAATGCGCGACCGACCACTCTTACATTTTTAATTAAATCTATTATTTCTTGAACGGCTCCGAAGCGTGCTCGGAACTTACAACCTATTCAATACTTAACTCGATTTGCTGCTTAAACAAACAAACCAAAATTAACTATACCTCTCTTGTGAACCCTATTTCGATTGGAATAAGAGTAAATTCCCTTTATTATGTAACCGTTATTCACTTGGTTAGGCTGATGGTGATCAGCTTCTTTCACACGACACCCCTGACCCGTGGGGATCAATAAATTATTTTACACAAAAGATTTTCATTAAGCTTTCACAATTTCTTGGAGGCATTATTTACTGATAAATGTTTACATGTAATTTCGGGTCCGTCAGATTCATTGATAGTTTTGTATTTTCAGTTCTGGGAATAAAAATGTTCCGGATCCGGCCAAAGACTTCTATGTTGTACGTAGTACATTATACCTCTTTGGATCCGGCGTGTGATCGTTATACCTACAACATGAAGACTCGCAGCCTGTTCCCTATCTCACAACAATGGTAAGCATTGTAAACGTATCTAGTAAACAATCTATTGTTCCTAGTGGTCTCAATTAAGCAGCATATTGCTCTGATATCGCGCGATCGCGGAACAAATTGTGCGCGAAATTATTGTGAGCCTGCGCAACGGGCGCGGCGCGGTTGCGTTGCGGTGCGGCCAATGGCGGAGCAGCGCGACGCTGATTGGTCGTCATCGCACGCGTCACCGCACACAATGCGCGCTGAAATCTGAAACTTCACCCGCCATTTTAAAAGTTTGAATGCCACATTCGATTCGGCTCGAAGGATCAACAATGTGAGCTCGTTTTGATTGCCGTTGGTATAATATTGTGCATGCGAACATAAAGTCACGTAGCGGCGTGTGTTTCGTCGCAGTGTTAAAGTTCTATAAACAAAAATCTCACGATCACCCAGGAGCAAAAAGGGAAACAAAAGTCGTTTTGTGAATTCATTAGCCCGATTCCCATACATAGGACACAGAAAATATTGGAATACATTTTGTCCGCTGAGGTAACTGAAGATGTTTCTACGACCGTGCCTTAGGAATTATCTCGTTCAGCGGATGAAGTTACGGTAGCGGTCGATAGATCGAACAATAGTGAATCAATGGCTAATTACCGGGGCATTAGCGGCGGGGGTGGGGGGTGGAAGGGGTCGACCACCGGCGACGCGGCGACAACATAATGCCCGCTATCGGATGTCTCGGCTCGGGTCCCGCGGCCGAGGGACCTCGCGGGTTGTTCCGCGACGTGGGGTGCTAATGAAGCTAACACTCGAAGCAACCGAGACGCCGCCGCCGCACTACACAACATGACACAAAGACTCCACTTAACTTAAAATTTTAATTTTGTGAATAGTGATTTCTTGATTAGCTCTTATGTCTCTATGGACTTTCTCCATCAGTTGGGATTGAGTATGTAATGGGGATTTCAAATTACTATCTGAAGATATAGATAGAACAATACAGGCTGACAATGATGATAATTTATACATAATATCATCGCACCATAACATAAATAAATAAATAAATAATAAATAAATATGTGTGGACATTTCACACAGCGCCATCTAGCCCCAAACTAAGCAAAGCTTGTACTATGGGTGCCAGATAGCTGATATAATACTTATATACTTTTTTTTGGTTTGTAAATACATACATAGAATACAATATAACACCCAGACGCAGAACAAACATCTATGTTCATCACACAAATGTTTGTCCCGGGTAGGAATCGAACCCACGGCCCTCAGTTCAGATTGATTTAGACATAGATTCAGTTTAAATCAAGTTGAGATCATTAGCAGAGAAAACATCGGATCCGTGCAATAAAAGGCGATGCCACGGTCGTAGACTACCGCGCACCGCACACACATCCCATAACTCGACGCGAGCATCGCTCGTCCATCGACCATCGATATCGTCAATGATCACACTACATCACGACCAATGTTCACACTACATCACGCGTCATGTCGCGCGTCGTCGCGACTAATTTGTCGCCGCGCGCTGACCATTTTTCACTTTAATTGTCGATCGTAGCGTCCGATTGTCCACCGATACCTCACGTCTCGTATGATTACCGCGCCGGAGATCTAACGGTTGTATTGTTTCTATTGGAGACTAATGGAACCATTACTTCATGTGACTAAATAACATAATCACTCTCTAGAGTTATGGTCGCCGTTACAGCACTTGTCGGGATATAACTACATATATTGATTTGTTTATTGTACAATGTTGTCCCTGATGGGAAGTTTTATGCGTGAGCTTTGTATTCGAAATAAGATGTACTTACGGATTTGAATTGTAGCTTATAATGAAGTGTAGATAGTAAAGTCATGTTTAGAGTGTAGCTAATCTAATACAGATAGTATTACACTGTGCAGTGTGCCTATTGAAGAGATAAAAGTGTCACATTTTCCATGCAAATAAATAAATAAATAAAACTCGTTTTAATTTTTACCCGCCTCGTGCGAATGTAGTCGCGTAGCACATCTTTTATTCTATTATTCAGTACTTGATACATAAACTGACACGCAGAACTAGTTTTGAAAACACTCCCAAGTGTGAAAATAGATAAGTAGTACCATTTTCAAGTTTATTTCACCGGGAACTGTGTTATCCCAACTTTGTACGCACCGCGTCGCGTCGTACAGAATAGAATAGAATAGAATAGAATAGAATAGAATAACATTTATTCAATACTTGCTTAAACTATGGTACAGAACATGTTATATTAATGTTACATAATATAAATAAATAAATAAATAAATAAATAAATATGTGTGGACATTTCACACAGCGCCATCTAGCCCCAAACTAAGCATAGCTTGTACTATGGGAACCAGATAACTGATACAATACTTATATACTTTTTTGTTTGTAAATACATACATAGAATACAATATAACACCCAGACGCAGAACAAACATCTATGTTCATCACACAAATGTTTGTCCCGGGCAGGAATCGAACCCACAGCCCTCAGTTCAGAAGGCAGGGGTACTACCAACTGAGCTATCGGGCCCGTCTAATATGAACTAAGAATAAGAAACAAACACAAAACAAGTATTGAATGGGCGTCGGCTCAGCATGTGCTGGTTGTCGACGACAGCCAGCGCTGGTTTTCAGCCTAGACCCAGAGGGGGTGGAGACAATGCACAATCCGAAAAAGAAAAAAAAAAGAAGAAAATAATGAATCTTAAAAAGGTAAACTTAAGGACTAAACTTAAAAATCGAAAATACCAGAATACTTACATATAAACAAACTTACATACATAATTATGGAACTAGACACTACACACTATACACAAACATTATCATATCTTTTTATATTTCATACGTAATTATTACACACATAAATAAACATATCAACCATACAATACATATTATAGGCACAATAAATAACAGAGGAAATTAAATTAGGCATGTAAAGATTGAAATTGAGATATATAATAATTCATATTATACTAGAATTGCGAGAGTTTCTCAAAAACAAAAAAACATTATGAGACGAACAAACGACTCTGCGGGGACTGCGGCCAATCAAAATGTCAGGCCAGGTGGCGCCATGTTTGCGACTTTAGCCACAACTATCCAACACCCAACATGATGGTACCTACCTCCATATTACTGATCTGTGCAACAAAGGATTGTACCAGGTGCGAATCACACACACAGAACGTGAAGAACTCTTCACAGAAGTATAATGAATACAGTCATTACAGATAACCTGGCGCTATACAGACCACACTGTGCTACTTCTATGCAAAAATATTAGAATCAAGTCTGTCACAAATAATCATCTCTACATTAGAGGGGACTCTATATTGTATTGTTTATTTTTTTGACCACCATAGAGCACATTCATCCCGGCAGACACAGCTGCTCTACCGAGCTGAATTAGATTAATTAAGGGCGGCTCTACACCGAGAGCGTCGCTATGTCACTATGTGCAAGTTGACATTTTACATCATTATTTTCTATCTAAGTAATACAGTCTACAGTGCTCTAACAGTTAGGTATTATATACTTTCAGAGGATCAATATCATCAGCCTGAAGACGTCCACTGCTGAACATAGGCCTCCCCCAAAGAGCGCTGATTTAAACGGCTGCTTGCCTCTTGCATCCATCGGCTCCCCACGGTTCTGACCAGGTCGTCGGTCCACCTAGTGGGGGGCCAGCCTACGCTGCGTCTTCCAGTTCGTGGTCGCCACTCGAGAACCTTTCATCCCCATCGGTTGTCAGTTCTACAAACGATGTGTCCCGCCCACTGCCACTTCAACTTGCTAAGTTCTGAAAGCTATATCGGTGACTTTAGTTCATTCCTCGCAAGGAAACACCGAGAACAGCTCTCTCCATAGCACACTTCCGGAGGTTACTAACTGCCTAATTATTATTTTAAATCTAGCGCTAGGTGTATTATACATATCTTAAAAATGTTAATAAAATTATACCCGATCCTATTTTAATCAAGTTAAAAAAGGCCCTCATTATTTTTATTTTATCACTGAGATTTTCAACAATATTTTTTCATGAAAGATATACTTAATCGAAAGCGTTATAGCCGCACTACATCTCAATAACTGCAACACTACCTTAAATAAATAAAACGGCCCTAATCCTCGCAATCAGTAATCAGTTGTGTGTTCATGATACCCCTCACCATCAGTGGAAGTGGACCGATCGCTGGACAATGGGTATGAAGCCCCTAGCCCTCATCCTAATTGCACCGTCGCGTCGGTCGCGTGTTGTGCGGAACTAATTGCAGTTATCAGCTAAGCTCGCACTTGTCAGACCATATCGTATTACGATTCGATTAAACTTTTTATAAACACTTTTTATGACGTTTTTAAGTTAGTTATAGCTTTAATAAAACTTATTTGACAGCCTTTGAAAGCCGAAGCTTTAATGTCTCGTTTGATATAGAGATTACAGTGGTACATTTCATGTGTTACCTATTTCTAAAACGTGAATGCCGAGAGCTCTAGATAACACGATCAGATGCGCGCCTCACGGCCGCTAGCCGCTAGCCGACCGCCTCTCCTCCGACCTCTGATTAGATTATCAGCTCTTTAATTGGACTTTACAATTTCGACTCGACTTTTAGGGTTGCACCTAATCGCACCTGTCAATTAAAAGTAATCGATAAATAGGCAACACTAGGACTATCGATCAGTGCGATGTTAATTAGAGATAGCAGCGCGATGGACCCGCGGTGATACCGTAGAACACCACTTTCGAATTTGTTGCTGACAATCCGAGATATCTACTCCCAGATAAACCTGTCCGCGCGTACGTCATGTACCATGACTGCTGCGCTGTACGAATCTAATTGGAAATTATGTGAAGACCGTTCCTTGAGATTTTTGTTAAAGAATTCGTGAAACACAAGACGGAGCGGCCGCGCGACGCTGGTGAAATAAAACAGTCGATTGATTTATTGGCGAGCGGATTGCTCTCGGCGCGGGCAAATCTTCAAACAGGTTCTGCCAGACTCATTTAAAATAGATATCTATAAAAGTCTTGTACCCGCGTGCATAATATCTACAAGCCAAGCTAACTTAATTATTTCACATCACTCTCTGTACATTCCGCCTTATCTATTGTAATGCTACATGTATGTATATATCATAATATATTACCTGGTTTCTATTATTCATTCACAACTTTCACATCACAGCACTTGACAGTCCTTTTCACAGTAATTTAAGAACAAAAAAAAAACTTGATTTTCTCAAAATTTTACATCACTTTATCGATTTTGCGCGCGGGTCACGGGCCCGATTTCTAGACACGACTGCTCGGATGGCAGTTGTTTTGAAACTGTTTTTTTTGTTTCGAATTTAGTTTCTCTTCAAATTCATATTTTTCTTTTTCTACTGTCAATTTCAGTGAGGTATTTTATAGTTTGGCCATGATTGTATGTATTTTGACTCTAGATTTATTTTTTTTACTATTCTGTATTCAAAATTTTGAAAACTGCAAAAATCTAGAACCTTGGAATGCTAGCGAGGTTTCTTTAGAAAAGCTGTCGCTATGGAATGGCAGTCTCAATTTACTCCTCGAACGAGGAACACTAAATTGATATAAGGCCATTCCCGGGCCAGGCAAGGCCCGGGAACTCAAGAACGCCTTCAAAAACCATCTTTGGCTATCCAACACCAAAATTGTGAAGTGAATCTCCATCTACGTCAATCGCTGCGCCACGACATATCCATTGTCAAATCGCCGATCGCCGAGCTACATCCGCTACAGCCAGTCGCGAAACTACGACGAATCTATCGCCGAGAGCTGATCGCCGAAACTACATCTGTTGTCACCGTCGGCCGCCGTATCTACCACGACGAATCTATCGCCGAGCGTCAACCAGTGAGACGACCGGCTTGCCTTTTTCAAACATTGAGTGGCAATATAACTTCATCACCATGTTCCGGCCCGTCGTCCGTCAAAGCTTTGTCGACTAATACCTGCGTGTCTCCTGCTCCTGCATCTTGAATCTGAGCTGCGTAATAATACTTCATCGACGGTGGAAGGACGAGAATCTTCTTCTGGATCCAGAAGCTAATAACTGAATGAGCTAGCCGCTGAACTCTGGAAGTCGGACAAACTAAAGGCAACGAATTCCTCAGTCTCTATAACGACAGTGGGCCTTGTTTGAATAAAGACCCGGAAGTGGGCCTTGTTTGTTTGAAGACCCGGAAGTGGGCCTCGTTAAAGACCGGAAGCGGGCTTTGTTTGGATCCAATAACATTCTAATTCTACCGTGATAACTTGTAGGCCGTAAACAACTTAAATTTCGCGTTCTTCCGCATCATCTAGAGACTCTTTTTTTTGCTTTCTACAAAGCTTGTAAAATTTACGAAAATAAATATCTGTTACCAATTCCTTTTTTTCTCTTCAGCTCTTAGGATCCTGTTAACCTAGGCACTGTTTAGGTAGGGGAGGAGCTGCTCATTAACTTGTAGCGTTCCATTCTACCTTTTTCACGAAAGGAACGGATGTAACGTGACAGTTTGGCGCCCAACTAAAATGAACCCTCTAAAACATTCTGTAATGCTACATGTATGTATATATCATAATATATTACCTGGTTTCTATTATTCATTCACAACTTTCACATCACAGCACTTGACAGTCCTTTTCACAGTAATTTAAGAACAAAAAAAAAACTTGATTTTCTCAAAATTTTACATCACTTTATCGATTTTGCGCGCGGGTCACGGGCCCGATTTCTAGACACGACTGCTCGGATGGCAGTTGTTTTGAAACTGTTTTTTTTGTTTCGAATTTAGTTTCTCTTCAAATTCATATTTTTCTTTTTCTACTGTCAATTTCAGTGAGGTATTTTATAGTTTGGCCATGATTGTATGTATTTTGACTCTAGATTTATTTTTTTTACTATTCTGTATTCAAAATTTTGAAAACTGCAAAAATCTAGAACCTTGGAATGCTAGCGAGGTTTCTTTAGAAAAGCTGTCGCTATGGAATATACATAATAAATATCTGTTACCAATTCCTTTTTTTCTCTTCAGCTCTTAGGATCCTGTTAACCTAGGCACTGTTTAGGTAGGGGAGGAGCTGCTCATTAACTTGTAGCGTTCCATTCTACCTTTTTCACGAAAGGAACGGATGTAACGTGACACTATTTACAATGAGAGCAATAAACGGGTGGAGTCGTTTTTTCTAATTAATTCCCCGAGTGTAGGTTCCTAAAATGTACGCGTTCGTGTATTTTATAACGATAAATTATCTTGTCGGTTTGAAGTTAATTACCTGGTTTTTAAAGTCAATAAGATTGTATCGGGGCCTTTAGATTAAATATATTCACTCTGTAGTTGTGAGACAGTTTCGTGACGCACGGGTGACCACATGATCTGATTGACAGGTGGATATAAGGCTATAATGGAAATCAATCTATTAACTAACTTACTTGATGAACAACACCGTTGATATCTATTTGGTATATTCGAGGCAAGCGATAGCACATAGCATCATCATTACCACGTAGAACTTAGAATATACCACGTAGAATTAAACAACAACAAATTGATTTGTCGTTTGCATCGCTTGTATGCCGTTGCTTGGCATTCGTCGGGAACCGAACGATTATAACATTTCGCGGAGGGAGTAGCCTCCAGACCGCCGCGCCGCCTCCGGGACACGGATGGAGGCACTGAGATTTATTGGATGAGCTTTGTGGGTAACTGTACAAGTGTACACCGGTAAGTCAACCAATTTAATTAGTATAGGTATGGGTGACACACATGAATCCTTTTGATTCAAATAGACAAGAAATAAATAATAGTTGTAGGTACATTGCACATTTAGATGCGATGATGACGCGCGCAGTGTTGTGCCACGCAAGACGTTATAATTTTTAGAGTTGTGACTGGTGCTTGTGACGCTTAACTTCAGGTCAACGACAGCTTATCGCGCCTCATGTCAATTGTTTACATGACATGATAATCACTTACAATTATAAGTTGAAGCGATGTGTGCAGCGTGCGGGAGGCTTGCAGCGCACTTCACATCCGCCATGGAGTTTGAATTTTAGCCCGTCCACTGTTACACTGGTGTATAGTATATAGACTACGGTCTATACAAATAATTGCAGTTATCTTTATCCCGTTTAAGTTATAAAGTAATAAATGCACCGGTCGTGCCTCGAGGCAGGGTGGATGGTGGCGTGCGCTGTTCATTACATTAATTGACCCAATGAATCGCATCGCATCGACCCCGTGCCTCGATCTGTTGCATGCTACAGAACTCATCACCATAGAGTAGACGAAGACGTTAGTGTACGTCTTATCTTCCCGCTATATATTTGGTGCTTTTTTTCGGATGGGCTAACGCTGTTGGTCTCTACCGACCTTTACAGCGTCACCAGGCGGGATACAGCATCACCGGGTGGGTTATAGCGTCACCGGGCGGGTACTTGGTGCTTCTTTTACGCGCGTAATGAAGTTAGAAGTTTTATTTTTGGTTGATTTGAGTTACTGCTTTCTTACTACGTTTCCTTTTTTTTAAGGTATGTCCCATCATGATTTTTCCAAAATATACGTGTATTTCCTTCAACTTGCTTCTTATAGTATTATCAAAGTTTCCACAAGTGCACATACACATTGCAATGTACTAAGTTTAGTAGAGAAAGCCATTCTTCCGCGTGCAAGCCTTGCGTCCTCCGCGGGGCGTCTCCGCTGCCGGTGTGGTATTAATGACGTGTTGTCGGTCCCATCGATCTCCGTCCGACAGCTCGGCTGGGGCCCCACGACCGGGGCCTCACCCACCGGGCCCCACGACCGGGGCCTCACCCACCGGGGCCTCACCCACCGGGGCCTCACCCACCGGGCCCCACGACCGGGGCCCTCTATGGCCAACGCACCGGGACTGAAAACCTGTGCTGTGCAATACCAGCCCAAACTAATTCAAAACAGTGGACCAGTTTTCTAGTTTTCTAAAGGTAGCGATTAACATAAACAATTGCTCAATGTGAAAACCAAAAAGTAGCTATTGTTCGACGTTGTTGAGCCGAGCAGCTCGATGGTGATGCAGACGCTGGAGCTGCTTGGAATGAGAAATGGGCTATTTAATAGCTAAACCTTATCGCAATGTGCTTGCTGCCTATGTGCTGTAATAGGTAACAGTTCATTATTACTGATTTTAAACCAACATTTGTAGTTCCCGATTCTGCGCATTTTCAGCCAGACATTATGAGCAACTTGTAAGTACCCATTGAGATATGATATATAAGTACCACAATCTCCATGTTGCCAGGACATGGTGTCGTAAGTTCTCTAGAAACTAACAACCACATTAATTAGGCAATCTAATTGTTGATTCATGTTCCATTGAGCGTGTGATGTAGAGCAACCTGCGGCTCTAATTACCCGATGTCACCCACTGGTAGCGCGGTACATGGCCCGCCATCGCCACTGCAATGTATCGCGCGCGATACTCGCGATAGCCTGGAGCGCGCACGAGCGCACGCGATTTATTGCGCGTCCTGCCAATATTACCGCGTTTATTCACAAGTAGCTACAACCAGACGAGGCGTCCTCCATGTGTGGTCACAGTTAGTCCAGCGTATCGACTGCATTTTACCCCAAAAACGTGCCACTTGACCAAAACGAACTGTTTTTTGGTATTTAGTTATTTACCATTCTTCTTCTTCTTGTGTAGGCAAGTGGTCAGCCGAAGTGGTGTCAGAACTTTTAGGCCGCCCAAAGGCTTCTGTTTAGGCTTAACGACTATTGTCTTACGGCAACAGCCGGGGCCGACGGCTTAACGTGCCCTCCGAAGCACGGGAGCGCTTATTTGTAAATACCAACTTTTTGCTGTAGCCGTCACCCATCATAGTAGTGACCGCAGCGAACGTTGCCTAACTTCACCGATCGGTTAGGAACGGCTGGTCGTGCTTCGCTATGAGCGCTACACCATTAAACTATGTAGACACAAGAACTTCGCACCAGTGGTTCGTTCCCTCTCATGAAGGCTGGTAAGGTCTAGCATAAAAATTTTAAACCATTTAATTGGCAGTCCGAAGCACGGTAACGCTTAGTTGTAATACTTTTGTAGCGGTCACCCATCCAAGTAGTAACCGTAGCGAAGGTTGTTAACTCTACGCCTGGATAGTCAAAAATATGATCGCTAAAAAAAGAGAGAAACTAAATGAAAGATTTACGTCATACTTTCCTCCTCTCAACACATCAGTAATTTGTCTGACCTCTATGATACAATCATGCGTACAGACAGACAAACAGACAGACTTATCTCCGTCACTGTAAAAGTTGATTCATGTGCCATCTTAACCTTGCGAGTGTGTAATGTTCCATAAATACACGTAATCTCCGAGTGTCCGGCGTGTTAGTCTATTAGTAAGGGATTAGTGGGCAAGTGATGAAGGAGGGCTCGGAGATGTCACGTGTCGTTTGTCAAATGTGTCTGATAAGACAAATTAATATTAGTAGGTACTAGCGAGTCACGGTGATTCCATATCAGAACGTACGCATACGTTAGGTAGTATTATAATATTCCAACTACCGATCACAGCTTTACTTTATTGGTACAAGTGTTTAGTGTATGCAAAATGTTGGATAAAATATTTGAGCCGTTTTTGCGCGAAAACTACAAAAGCAAACAAACAAAAACGTTTTTTTTTATTTATCAGTAGGAATCAAATAGGATATAGGTACCTCGATTTATAGGATTCAAATCGTAACGATTAACCCCTAACAAAAGGAAGGGCAGGTTAAGGAACGGATACCATTTTTCAAAAATTGCCAACTCATCCCAAATTTCTATTAATAGTATTAGTAATCCTATAAAGCCATGTTTTACTCCTAATAGGTACGTATTATATTATCTGGGTAGGTACAAACAAAAAATTTAAATACATTAGCCTTTTAATGTTTTTTAATACACTTGTAAACCTACCTATAATAGCTTCATAATACCAGGATTAAAGTATTATAGTTCAGTTGATTGAGCTCCGTGATGTCATTCAGCTAACCCCCCATGACAGTGTCCGTGCGAGGAGTCAGTGGAGGGAGACGCACGTGCACTGCGCTTACCATCGCCACCGCGGCCGGCTCGCGACTGTGAGGACCCTCGCATGCGGTCACTGTCCTGGAGATCACTATTTACGCTTTGTTTGATCGCTTGCATTCATTCATTTAAGTTCAATGCTTTTGAAGCCGAGGGGTGGATTTTCTGCAACGTGTTTTTTCTTTTAGATACACACACACAGCTCATGAAAAGAGTTTTATATATTGTGGTGCTGACGTTACTTATTTCCATAAATATCTCTTATAATGTTAGATTTGTCCTCAGCATTTATTTCAACTTTTTTGCTGATCGTTTCTTATATTATACCAACTCGACTACCTTGAAAAGAATTCCGATGAGGAAATATATGTGTATTGTAAGCTAATGTAATTTACGTTTTATGGTCGCAATAAGTCGACACGTGTAAATTATGAAGTGCGCACGCGCTTCCCTAATCACGATTTATGAAGACCGTGGCGCATGGCGTGCGCGCGCGCATTGTCGCTAGCGGATCTATCGGTTGATGGAACTACGCAACAACACAATATTAGACATCGTTTTTATCGCACTTGGCAAACTCATAACTCATCATCATCATCATCATTAGCCTGAAGACAACATTGGCCTCCCCTAAATAGCGCCACCTAGAGCGGCTGCTCGCCTCCTGCATTCAACGGCTCAACGCAGCCTTGACCAGGTCGTCAGTCCACCTAGTGGAGGGCTGGCCTACACTGCATCTTCCGTTTCTAGCAAATTCTTCCATCCCTATTTCATCATTGCATTTACCTAAACCAAACTTGTCGTCGTCGTAAGTTCCATTAGAGGACAAGGGTCCTCTAATGAAACTTGGTATTCTAACGGGAATAAACGGGTTTCTTTCCTCAATCAATAATTTCTGTTGACGACTTCAACAGTCACTTCTTTAACAAACATATTCACATTCCAACCATATTTTTTATAGTGTCTTTCTCTACCTTTTAAGACCATCGACATTCAAGCCTAAACCAAACAATGATCCTAAAAATATTGTCAAACAAATCGATAAAACCCGATGACGGCAATGATACCATCTTCCTACAGTAGGTACCTATAAGCCGAGGTCCAGCAGTAATCATGATGTATGCTGCACCAACGTATTAACAAATAAACAAGTAATAACTTACGTTAAGCACCGCTCTATGGCTCTACTACAAATTATGATTTGGTAAACGTAGAGAAAGAAATGTTGTGTCGCCACTGGAGACCCGAGAGATTTATGACCCGGGCTGGGTGGAGTTGAGCTTTAGAAGTTTTCTTTGATTCTATTTTCTACTTAACTTAGCATAATATTACAACATGGTAAAGACTATTCATAAATTAAATAAGTTTTATTATGATAAAATGTTTCTGCTTTTGCGATGCGATTCAAAACTATTTCAAGCGAGAGTGAAAGAATGTATTTTTTCATGGCTAATTCCACTTCATCTTATAGATCCCAGTACCGGGCAGCGCGACCGGGGTGGATGGAACCAAGCCATAAAAGGTTTGATTAGCTAAAACTCATTTAAAACACGAAATATTGTATCCATTGAAAATATCAGTATGGGGAGCTATGATTACCTACATGTCGGTTATTACGGAGCTTCAAGAAAAGTGTTAAAAGAGTTCTGTTAGGTTAGGGTAGGCAACGCATCGACAGGGGTGCGGGCCAGGATACCTCCACGTTGCCTCGAGTGTTGCCAGTCCCTTATGGATGCTTGCATCCGGGGGGAAGGGCAGCACTTGGACCGGTGCACCCTGGGCAACGGCTAATAACTTCCCTTCGGGGCTCTTGTTAGTCGTTGGCGAAATTCCTGGCGGGGCCTCTCTGCGATCCTTATGTCTCGGCATAGGGCGCAGCAGAGAGGCGGAGGCTTCTCCAAGTATCTCTCTGCTTAGCGGAGAGGACAGTGGATGAGGCCGGGTGGCAACCCAGCAATGGGGCGCCGCCGGAGGGGGATGGCGTCCATTTTGGATGCCATCGGGAGAGAGCGCACGGTCGCAGGTGGCGATAGTGCGCGGGACTCGTGTCGGCGCCCTGGATAGTCCGGGAAGCGGCGGTGCGAGTCGGGGGCAGCCCGGAAGGGCTGCGGGGCTCGCGTAGCGAGCAAGCGGCCCTCGTAGTGATACGGGGGCGGCTGGGATGGC
This sequence comes from Ennomos erosarius, assembly GCA_963580505.1. Taxonomy (NCBI): domain Eukaryota; kingdom Metazoa; phylum Arthropoda; class Insecta; order Lepidoptera; family Geometridae; genus Ennomos; species Ennomos erosarius. The sequence goes on along the minus strand of OY756996.1, from coordinate 105,026 downwards.
TCCCGAGATGGGAGAATGCGTGTCCCTCTAACGCTCCACCACACACGTGTTGGGGTGGGAGGGGGACGGATACGCGATGGACGGAAGTTCCTCCCTACCTCCTCGGTGTATACAGGTGTCGTACTGGTACACCGGGGCAGTGCTAGGTCGAGGAACAAGACGGGAGTAGCGTGTCCCTCCTACGGTTCACCACACACGTGTTGGGCTGTGAGGGGGACAATACGCAGAAACAAGACGTTCCTCCCTTCCCTCCTGCGTGTATTCGGGGGCCGTACCGGTACACTCAGGGGGCTTAGGTCGAGGAACACCACGGGATGGAAATCCTCTCTCGCATCCCCTTCGACGCCCCACCTCGTCGTTGGGTCAATGCGATTGAGAGGACAAGGACTGACAATGTGCTTGCGCACGGCACATATATGGAGGGACAGACCCCCGCACCACCACATTGTGCTAGCTGAGGCTAGGCGGAACACCGCAGTGTGAGTTGTGGGGGTGGGATTAGATGGCGGTGGCGAGCCCCCGATCGCCGCCTACATCGACTCCCAAAAGGCCTGGGGCGACTGGGAATGGGGGTTCCTATTCGTCCCTTAAGGGCCTGGAGATGGTGCGCGTGGTGTTTCCGCGCGCTATCGAGGAGTGGGGCAGCTGCCAACTGCCCCAACGGGACGGGCCTGGCAACGGGCAAACGCCGCTGGGGTTGCGGAAGAGTACGCAAGCGTACCCGGGGCCCCGGCCCAAGGCGTCGTGCAGGAGCACCCTGGATTTTTAGTGGGTATGCCGTTTTACGGAGAGTCCCACATATCCACCAGCTGCCCCCGAGGCTGGTGGAATCCATAAAGGATTTTTACCAGGTTAAAAAAAAAAAAAAAAAAAAAGAAAAAAAAAAAAAGGCAACGCATCGACAAGGCCCTTGGTGTTGCAGATGTCTATAGGCGGCGGTGACCACATACCATCAGGTGGGCCACCGTTTGTCAAATATCGACACAGGAGTTATTGGCTAAGAAGTGTCAATTAAAAGATTTTTTTTAATGTAGCATAATGGAAACAAAAAACACGTTTAATGTTGTTGGATTATCGATTATAACATGAAATGATTATGCTAAAACGGAATTAAATACTGCATTAAAGAGCCTGATTAGTAATTAATGTTGCTTGCATGTTACCCACTAAAAAAATAAAACAATTGAAAAGCGTCACTATGACAGTGACAGCCTTAGATAATTTTATGATGGCCTAGCATGCGCACTGCGGGAAACCTTGTCGTCGCTGTAAGAGTGAGACGCACTCAGGCGCTACCATAGCCTTGTCACGGTCACTCACGAGAAAAAGTGTCGTGAAAATTTTGTCGCGGTGCGCATGCTAGCCCGGATGGTTAAATCTTAGGTGAGAATTGACCATTCCTTCTATCACTAAGATTTCAGAGATGTTGTTGCATCTTTCCATCATTACAGTAAGGTCCCACAAGTCCAGCACCGGTCCGTGACGTCACGCGCCACGTTACCGTTCCTGAATACATCACCAAACATGGCGGCCGCTAACGCGAGAACATCCTCCAACAAATAAACACAAGCGCGGCGATCCGTCTCCATTACAACGAGCCGCCCGCCGCGACACGCTACACCGTTTTAATTCTCCTACAAATGTGGTATTAATGCACTTATTTGTAATCCCATATTTATAACGTAAATTACCATAAGTATTCGATAGGATTGTCCACACAGAGTATAATTATCGAATAACGCGCCTTCGAGTGGGCATTCACATTGCGTGTTGTGTAACTATTGACGCATGTGGCACTAGCGACATAAAGTAAGTAACAATAATTAAGTATGAAGTCGAGTAGATGCTGCGACAAACACCTGTTGACTTACAGTTACATACCTTGCTACTAAGATACTATACTATACCTATACTAGACGTATAATTTATTTTTCCTTGTGGTGGTGGATGTAGACAACAATGTAGATCACTGAAGAAGCAAAAGGCATAAAATAAAGGGGACAGAGTATTTAGTAGTGAGTAGAGTAGTAATTAAATTATGATACCGAATTGATTTTATTGTCATAATAGTCAATTCATGTCTTTACAAAATGATATTTCTATATAAAAAATGCAAGTAGATATAGGGCTAATGTGGACCTCAAAAAAGGGAGTAAGAAACCAAGGGTAACCTTAGAATAACTACCTATGTGTAACAAATGAATTCTTGCTAGTTATAGTACAGTCTAATCAGATTTCTCAACCTCCTGGTAGTTTCCCAAAAACTTGCAACATTATAAAAAATAATGGATAATATTTCGTAATTTGAAAACATTTGAAAACTAATTCCCATTAAAAGTGTTCGGTTAAACTACATAAAAGCTTAAACGACTAGTTATGGTATAATGAGATGAGCTCCGTTATTACAGTTTCAACATGTTTTGTCACAGATTCTATTCTAATAACAATTAAAAGTTTACGAACTTTTCAGCCGTTTGACTACAATGGATGACCGTTAAACATGGCGTTTTATTTTATGGGAAATTATCAAAAGACAATAAAATATCGTGATGAGCGTTTATGAGAGCGTTAAAGTTGATAGCTCTTAAATCTGAGCCGACTTACATAACGCGACATGCGACGCGACGCGACCCGTCGCGACCCGCTAGTGACGAGTGTATTGTCGGATAGTGTCGGACACCTGCCGATAGTTAGCGGCTAATTAGCTGTCAGCCGATGGAAAGGTTAACGCGGGGTCGAACTAATTTAAAACTGTCGTAAACCTTTATATTGACACTTCTTGCTTTAACATATATATGATGCTTTTTAAATCGATTTTTTTTCTGGATTATCGATCTTTGGCTAAGAGACGAACTTTCAAAACAGTAGCTAAGAATGGATTGGTGCATTTTGGTAGTATTTTTAAAGGTACCAAATAGCATTGTTATCTCCTTATAATGTATAAAAATCCGTAGCATCTCTATAGTTCATAGTAACATAACACAGTTTACCGTGATTGATGTTTTTAAACAGAGTTTGAATGCGATTACAACGCTAGAAATGTTGTAGTTGCTTTATTATTGCAAACTTCATTGATTAAATTGACAAGTGAGTTAGAAGGAGACGTTTATAGGTAGCGGGTGATTGAGGCAGCTCCTCTTTCGGCGTAAATGTTCTATTGCGGTAACATTCCACACCATGTGTAGTGAGCGAGCGGTGCGGTGAAGGCAGGAAGAGTCAAGAGATGAGCCCGGTTTTTGTCGCGCGGTAATTGATCGCCAAACATGGCGGACGCGGCATTGATGCCGAGTACGCGGAATGTTGCGCGGCAACGATTATGTACTGCTTATTGCTGTCCTGTAATGCATTTACTGCAAGACCTACGTTTTAAAGTTTTTTCGACCAATCATTCTGTGGTAAAAATGTCTCGACACAAATCACATTTAGCCAATAGGCATGATGACTACTATTAAAAACGAACAAGTAAATATTACTTTCATAAAGAAGATTAAAAATGAATGCAATAATTGAAAAAAATAATTGAAATCGGTAAATAAATCACTGTAAGCTTTTAAAGTTTCTACAAGAGGCATCTCCTGTCCCTTTCTCGCGAAACAGAGCGCCCCCACAGTTACTATGAAAAATCTACTTGTGACGTCACGTGCCAAAGATATTGCATTAAAAGCTACCACAGCTTAGTAATGAGGTACTATAACGAACTTCCTCTGACGTCACCGGCCGTTTGAGCTATCTCTTTCTATTCCGGTTTTTAAAATGCTTGTAACTTGGTAATTTTTTGAGATATTTATTTTTTGTTTTCACAAATGTGTGTCTTTTGGGGAACATAATTAATTTATCCAAAAAAAAATTTTAGTCATCATGCCTATTGTTGGTTTGATTAGTAAAAGATTCGGCAATTATTTATTCAAAGTTTTGAACCCAAAGTTTTGAACGACCTAAAGAGTTTCCATCACCGCGGTGAACAGGCTCGATGACCGACAACGATCCGGTATGAGTTGATCTTTACCACTTTGTATGCAGCCGTGCAACGCAACGAAGTGTAGCTTTTGTCTGATTCATGGCGAACTCAATTATATATTCTACTATTCTTTTAAAATTTCACTAGCTAGTGACATCGGTGGCATCTTATTATGACCTCAACAGAACTTTTCCGTTTTCCGTATAAATGTTAATTGGTGAAGCTGAATAACGAATACCAAGCATTCTACAAGTTATTTATTTATTACTTACTTTATCTTATCACTAAATAAGGAAAGAGGTATAGCAAAACTTTTGCTTTAAAGGTTGATAAGTTGTTTGTTTGTAGTAAACATAGTGTCGGGTGCGATATGGATGAGTGAGAGACGGTGAGTCACCGGTGATCCGGAGTCGGCCGGTGTGTCGCTGGACTCGGCGAATTAATTAGGATTAATGTACGCGGCCCGGACCGTGGGAAACCACAACCAATCTACATGACACATCACATCACTACACTGACGATTTGCTATTTTATCGCGACTTTCGAAACATAAAATCTTATTGCACTCGATTTTTGAATAAATTTCGCATTTATATTTAGGTATTCATTTTTGCGTAGGCAGTTATTATATTTGCTATTCAATTGATTCTAATGGATTTCGATATTTGAATCTTGCAGAGATAACCCAACACTAATATAAATCAGTATGCTCAAGTAAGAACGGCGTAATATATTTTAATTACCAACCAACCACTTTCCAAGCAAGTACTAAAATTGACAGCAGATTTATATGTTTTAGTAAATCTCGGAGCAGATGACGTTGTGAGCACTAGGGAACCGAGTTTAAATGTTTACTGCAACACGGCGAGTCGACACTAGACACAGTGACAGTGGTAGAGCAGAGGGTAGCGGTCGATTACTGGCTGCGCCTTCTGCTATGTTGGCCTTGCTAATATATGGATTGTAAATAAAAACTCTAGGCTCAACTTCGAGATTGATAGCGTCCATAGCCTTAGCCGCATCATCAATTAACATCAAACGAGATCATGATTTAAGCCAGCCTATAAAGTTTTGCATAAAGTGCTTGTGCCACAGGGTCGATGGAAGCTCACGGGGGGTCTCCCTAGTGTCTCGGGATAGTTAGGGGTCCATTCAGATATCTTCGGATCTCATTAACGCATTCCGAGAGGACTGCGCTTATGACCTGCGTAGCTGTCTGGTATCTGCTTACTCCACGCACGTAATAATATTATATTAGAAAAGTGAAGACTAAAATGCGTTAGTTCTAAATATTTCGATACTGTAATCCCTACATTTCTGTTTTTTTTTATGAAAGTGAAACGTTTTCAGTAAACTCCCTCTCCCCCTTTGACAACCGTCTGAAGTGGCGTTTTAAAGGGTTGGCCTGTTTTCAGTAGTGAACGTGTTCCGGCTGATGATGTCATGCTCGGAGGCATTATTGAAATCTTAAAAGTACCCTTAACGATAAAATGCTTGCAATAAAGTTTTCCCCTCTCTAGACTATGCAATTAATGAAAAGTTGTAGCTACGCCAATAAGTGATGTCATGGCGCAGTGGTGGAAGTGATTGATAGGCAATAGGCATCTTACTGTTTAATGTCTACATACAAATAGCCGTCACCGCTGTGAATAAAATATTACTGCCATTAGTGGAAAATAAACATTTTACAAGTAATGGTTAAGAATTAAAAAAAAATATAATAGTTTAGTACCCTATGCAAATATGTAATGATCACCTACTATAGTATTAGGCATAATTAAAACATTGAACATATATTTCCGTAAAATAAAGAGAGTTAGAGTTGAGATTATAAAGAAAAACAGCGATAAAAATAAAAGTTATAAATTACAACCAGCTTTCGAAACAAAAAACAAAAACCCCAATAAATTATGAAACATTATGACAGAAACGTCCAATTATTTCCGTTACAAACACTTCCTAAGTCACAGCCTTAATTTCCGAGATTACCTTTTGTGAATACAATAAAGTTGATAATTTATTAGTTGTCATTACCGAGGATGACAGAGTTATACCGAACGAGTCGGTGTCACGAGGCGAGAGGAGAGGCGAGCTTTAGGTAATAGCCGGGCGGGGGGTGAATACACAAGTGGCGCCCACAGAACAAAAATAAATGCTTTACCAAGCGTCATATTTTTCAAAGCTCTGTGGGCCGAAGTGTTTTTTTTTGTTCTGTGAATGCACCTTGATAATGTTTGTAATATACTACAAAATTACCCATGTGTCACGTAACTCATTTATTTACTTATGAGGTATAATATAAAGAGGAATTAGCTATGAGCTTATTAATTTCTATGATTTAATACTGCACTGCATCTGATATTTCTTTTTTTTTGTGAGGTGGTTGCAATAACTTACCTCGTCGAGTTACTATATAAAACCAATTAAACTAACCTGAAGCAATAGAAAGCATTTTAGCGCCTTGGGTTAGACGACGAGAAGCAAGCAGGGAGAGGTGTGGATGATATTGTTAAATTGTGTTTTGCTCTAAACTAAAGTGACGGACATAACTCTTAGGATTAGCAAATTGAAATGGCAATGGGCAGGCCATATCGCTCGCAGAACTAGCAACCGATGAGGAAGAAAGGTTCTCGAGTGGCGACCACGAACCGGAAGACGCAGCGTAGGTCAGTCCCTCACTAGGAGACCACCGATCTAGTGAAAACCGCGGAGAGCTGATGGATGCAGAAGGCGAGCAGCCGCTCAAAGTGGCACTCCATGGGGGTTCAGCAGTGGACGTCTTCAGGCTGTTTATGATGATGATGGTGAGTTATCTATCTATCTATCTATGTGTTATGGTCTTAGTGCCTCTACGAGTTATTTTAATTCTCAGGAACTATCATGTGAAAGATAAAACAGATAGGTAGGACTTTAATCTTAGTAAAAATAAGCTCCATACCAGAGATGTTAGTTATATCGACAGTTTTAAACTGGTTCGGTTGGAAATTAAATAAGTGTACATCCCGCTTACCGCGGGCTCCATTGAACGAAATAATTATACGTTTGTCTCATTAGACGCAGTCGTGCCTTCCAGATTATCGCTCTTTGTGTAGACAATCGCTTTACATGCTTTCAACTCCACCTCCGTTTGAATATCGTCTCTATCACGACGGGGTAGGGTGCAAGTGGACGCAGGAAGGATGCTCTCCGCTAAGTGCTCGCGCTGTCAGTCTCTGCCGGGATTAGTCCCGATCAAATGGACCGATTTATCAAGATCTCAGACCATAACTGTCAAAATTCAATAATTGATTGTTTAGACGTGGCGGGGAGGAGGGTGGAGGTAGGGGGAGGAGAAAGGAGGCAGTGGGGAGGGGAAGGGGGATGAGAGTGAGCTACCGGCCTCTTATCTATGCATCTCCTATCAGGAGCGAGAGCTCGGATAATGGGTTTGCTCTTTGTGAATGTTTATGTTGTACAACAGTACAGTCTAAACATGCATGTATGTAGCACAGTATGTAGTGAGTTTGTTCCATGTAGTAGGATAATTTAGCCTATATGGTTTCTGTTAAATCAGAAATTTCACAAGGCTTTGCTATAAAAGATAACATAAGCTCATTTTGAGGCAATTATCCAAAGACCCAAGCACTGTTTTAGCCCTATTGACTTTAGTTCTCTTCTGATACTACATACTTTCAAATAGATACTTACCTAGATAAAAAATACTTGAAACAAATATACCTTACCTATACATAATACCTACAGGCCAGTAAAAGCGAACTTAATGTAATTTTTTTTAAAGTAGAATTTTCTTCCAGTTAAAAGGTGTATTGTGTGCGAAGCAGTGTTAGTTAGTGGGGTTAAGTGAAGAAAAAGGAAAGATTACCCAATTACTTTTAAACGGCACTACACCGAAATCAAGAGCGTTGCATAGAAACAGCTCGTGCGAAGGCGTGGGCGAGCGATAACATAATTGGTTTCACAACCATCGACAGCTCGCGGCTGTTCTCATACCGATGTCGAGGCGGACGCGGCGAGGTATCGCGCGCATCTAAATTGACAAAATGCCATCAATCGTGTCGTGATGGCGCGATACTGCGGTAAACGGCGATCCAATCACTGACCCGTGACGTATCGCCTCCGTGTCGCACCGTGTACCACAATGTGGGTACAACGCTGTATCTAAACCTATGATTACCTACACGACAACATGTAGGTAATCATAGACCTAAACATTGAATATACATACATAATTTTTTTTATCAGAATGATTTTTTTATTTACCATTTATTATTAATTATTTACCATCATTATAACGAGTGATCAAATAACCAAGTGGATAGGTTTCATTCGTGGACATCCGCAAGAATATACGATGGCTTATAATAATGTCTAGATGTCATGTAGAAATAACAGCATCGATTCCTAAATCACTAATTAAAACATTCAAAAGGTATCAAAATCTACAAGATACGATGAATAGTTACAATAAAATATAATGTATCTACATGTGCCGTCATCTCTCTCGGATGGATGCGCCCTGACACGTGGCAGGTGGCCGCGGTAGAAGTGTACACTCGCTTTGTTTCAAGAGGATGCTATTTGGTAAATAGATTAGCTAGTAGTTATATAATAGACGCTATAGATTAGGAAGCAGTTTCTCAATGGAAAAAAGGGACGTAGCGTGTGATTCAATCCTAATGGCGGAAAGCGTTTCGCGCCGACGTCACGCGAAACCCTGCAAAAATTATATGTGTACGAAAAGCGGTAAATCGCAAGAAGATCAGCTATTTATAAAATTGTTTACATCTATATTATACAATATACATGATTATTATGGCTGATGTGATGGCGGACTGATGGCGGTCGCTTAGGACTGATACTACCTCCACACTAATATGCTGATAACAAAGTATAAATCAAGTTCGATTACAGCGATTAGAACGCCTTTAATGGATATTACTCAGCGTTTTATTACTTTAATTTTATTCAACAACTAATTAATTTGCAATTTACCATTTTTTCTTTGATAAGGGATCAAGTGATTTGAATACTCGTTCCATTAGTAAACTAAGGTAGGAATCCAACCCGAAGTATTTACTTTTTTTATGACAGTCGATGTAATGAAATGCGATGTATCCGACGTGGCACAAACCGAACCGAGCTCGACAGCTGGGCCGGTTTTATAAAGCTACAAGTCTTCATGGTATGGTATTTATTGGAAGCAGATTGAATCCTCGGCATGCGATGGCATCGGTGGCTCTCTTGCCAGACATGGCAGCCTCGAGCTGTCTGGACCGGAACCGGGACTGGGACTAGTACCGGGACTGACGGACAGCCGGGCCGACGCGGCTGACAGGCGGAGGCTGATACCATCACTATCCGCGCTCGCAACATTCAATATATTCTATTATTTTTCCTGAACTTCGAAGACAGTTAGAAGTTATGACGCTCGACTGTTCACTGAGAGAAGCACATAGAATTTAGATTTAGTTTCTTTACTTAAGAAAATAGGTGATATTGGTGTTATAATGTACATAGTTATATCGCTACATTTTACCAACGAGCCATGTAAGTGACGTAGGTAAGTAGTACAAATACAGTCATATCCAGTTTGCAACATAATGTTATAACAAAGTAAATATTGTTTAAAAGCTCATTTACATATTTGCTTCAAGTAAGTAGATCATTTAAATAATTAACATAATAGGTACTCTACTCATGCCTAAATTAATTAAAGAATAATCTGCTACGGAAATTGACTTTATTTCTTTATATTCTTTTTATTACATAAAACTAATGTTTGAATTATTTAAACTTTATTTTTATCAAACATAACGTAAAGTGCGTAGCGGGCGGGGCGCGTTGATGTCTTCCCTTAGAGCGAGTGAGCGTACCACGAGCGGCCGAGCTCGTCCGTCGGACGCTGCGCGCTGCAGCTTACTACGTTTGTTTGTTTTCTTTGTTTGTTCATTGTTTGTTCTGTGTTCTTTGTTTGTTTGTCCGTTCCTTTGACTAAATATCAAAGAAAAATTGTAGAATAGCTATTGTAAAATACATTAATGTTAATTATCGCGTCGCACATTTTGACTGAATTAATGGAATTGACGAGTGATACACGGAAATCCGATTTTCTCAAATTATTTATTTCAGTTGATGAAGAATCGAGATATTCGTCGATAATTCCAAGTAATATTATTAAAGCACGTATTGCTTTAATAATATTACTTGGAATTATCTACATAAAGTACCCTACTGAGTAAAAATGATTGTCCAGAAGACGCCACCCTACACTCAGTTGCGTTGCGTCCCGTCATCCTGGACAATTCGGGTACTCCACGGCGTCACCCGACCCCGCTGTCTCTAGAGATGAGCACTTTATGACATCCTCGAATGTTGCGCACACATGGAACGCGATCCAGTTGTGAAACTCTTGCACCGACGCGACGTGACAAACATGCATTGCGATCAGTGCCTCTCAACAAATTGTTATTTCTAACACCGAGGGCCAAGCGGCAAACAAATCAATAGTCAGTGCAATAAACTGTTAATGTATAGCAAGTACTAGCCCGTATCTGCAGCGGCTGTAAAGTTTTATTTTGGAGAGCGGGACCGATCCGTCAGTCGTAAAATTATTTCTACAACATTATGTGAGAACGATGATCAGCGAGCAGAGGCGGCGGCGGCCGGGGTGTATAGTCGCTGGTTTGTACGAATTAGCTACAGTCTGCGATAAAAAGCGGTGTCGTGTGTGTGTCAGGTTCTTTTAAGAAAGACCACGAGTTCATAACTTCGAAAAGAATATAAAATACTTTACCTATAACATCAGCTTCATTGGCTTATGGAACCTTATTATTTTCCTTCCAGGTAACCTATGCATCTGCTAAATTGGCAAATTAACTTGAAATTGTCCATTCGAAGAACGTTGATTAGACTCAGCCGTATGTACGCATCAAAGAAATAAGCAAATCAGCGGGTTTAATAATCAGGAAATGCTGCTCGCATCTGAGTTGAAATACCTGCTCGCTCCCAGGCTGGACCCCTTTTATTAGGTTTAATTAGCTCCAAGCCGATACTCCACGGAATCAAGGATATAATAAAAGTGTTGATATGCGTATCGGAGTTGGAGTCGCGTTATGTCGGGCGCGGTTCTCACGCGGCTCGAGTTTCCGTGTGACTCCATTCGGGGCCATTTCGCCACCGCGCGGCGCGACGCGACGCGATGGCGATGCTCGTAAACGTGCGCCTGCGACCTGACATGGTGCTGGGGACCAGAGGACGAGGACGGTAGAAGTTGTGATTGCAATACGTTATATCAACATAAGCTGCACATTGCTCGTCTAAAATGAACAATGACAATTATGTTGAAAAAATGTTGTAGTTTCTTTATTTTGTGAGATGAAGAGAACAAGTTTAACGCACTGCACATGAATCATTCTGCATTCTGCCGCTCGAACCAGTTCTGGAGCGACCCAACCGGCCGCGCAGGCGCACTGCGCGCCGCCGACAAATTTCACAATTATAATTTAAATACTCGCGCTCCATTCGACGTCACTGCACCTCCAATCCCTTTAAGACTTTATCGCGGAGTAATGAAGCTCGTTAATAAGCTTTAATTACATGTTGCATGCGAACTGTGGAGGCTGCCAGCCGGTCGGTCGGTCGTGCAGTAACGGTTGGCGCCTTTTTGGCAAAACCTCACATAAATCAGGGCCGGGGAAGGAGGACCTCATTAAAATACCTAAAACCGAATGTCCCAACATGTCGCAATAAAGGACGACGTTAGTTCGTGAGAAACGACCACTAATTAAGGCAGTAAAAACGCGAATCGTTGGAATCGAACGGCACCGGGACGAGTCCGGGACGGGCGACAGCGGTGGCTAGCCGTGTGATGAGTGCGGCAGATGCTATCAATCCTTAGTTTTTCACCAATTTACAATGTCCAGTCCTGATCGAGGAACAGTAATTAGTAAATGCAGAATACCTTATTGCGAAATCTTGAAAACAATTTAACTTCGACACTAATTACATCCTGGTCATATCCTTTCTTGAGGGTTCGTAAGTGAGGTTATTTGGTACGAATATGGTACAGCTTCCATGATGATAGTAGCTCGTAGGTATGATTGGGTGCAGTGTGATCATTGTTGTGATCACTTTACTTTGGCACCGATTAGTTCTTGGCAGCATTTTTAAGCCACCCTAATCTAACCATTGCGGCTTTTTGCTTAACAACCTGGGCTGGGATGCTATGGTTATGTTTGACTACAGTGTCACCTGATAATGATAAGTAATGATCAGTTCGAAGGTGTATCATACTTGTCTGGTAAATATCTACTCCAAACTTAACAAAAGTAGAGTTCTAATGGGTTGAAAGTATTTCAGTCATAAGCAGATGATCTGTATAGGAAAGGTACTGAAGGCATAAGATCGTGGATTTCTCGTGCACACTACTGGTCACTTGCAGCAGTGGATACCATCATCACAGGCTCGGTGATATGCCACACACCTCATGGCTGCACTAATGACATGCGGTGACAGCCAGGCGACATGCTGTCTCGTGTCTGTCTATACACACCAGACCGACACGACACTGCAACATATAATTAGATGCTCCATCGTTAGCGGCTCCGACCAGTCCCTAGTTATGATATATATCCTTCCGGCTGCGATCGCAACCGAGTGTTGGGACACAGACAGGCAGGGCACACTTATATTTATTCTGTTCTTTTAAAGCGAAAACAATAACATTTACAATAATCAGTTTTATAAACAATATGATGCCACTTAGCGTCTAATTCTGGGGTGTTCTGAAACCAAACTGAAAGCAGCTTCGGTCGCTGCATGTTTAAAATGCTTCAGTCAGTGAGCAAGTGTCGCGGATCTAATGCCTGGCTGTTGTAACTGAACCAGTGACTCGCCTGGGTATGCTAGCTCATGCAGAGGTATAATCCAGCGGGTAGTCTAGTGAATGGCGAGCGCTCGGGACAGTAGCTCGGTTGTGTCACCGACAGATGTAAGATAACGACGCCATTACTCTCTATCAGATGGCATTCCAACGCGTTCCCGATCTGTAATAAATATAATCCAATGTCGTTTCAATTTAAACATCGCATTTTTAAACAGTCACAAAACAAAGAATTCCTTGAATCCAACTATAACAGAATCCAAACACCTAAATAAAAACTCTAAATGGTCACATGTTAGTAAACATAAACATAAAAAAGTTATTATCACCATAAAGCGTTGGTGTCGGTAATAAGCATGCGATGAGCTCGGGATGCGCTAATTCCAATAATTCCAGTCTCCCTTTATGTCCCAGATTATGCAAACGACGCTCGCGACCGTGTGCGGGCCTCATTACACGATGATATTGACACCAATCGATGCAAAAAGCGCGCGTGCGCCGACGCCGCGCAGTAATGTGCGCCGGCGGCGGTGGGCGCGCGGTGCGGGCTGCCCAGCTGTGTGTGTGCCGGCTACCGAGCCTAGACTAGACAGGGGACAGACGTAGACATTACTATTACTACAAAAAAACTCATGATATTATACGTGTACTTATTTATGCCCGCGTGGACTGCGTAACATTTGAGCATGGTGAATAGCAGCCTAATGTAGAGGACGTTAGACCGGCCCTAGGATTCAAACTTCCATACCAACAATAAACAATATTCAATATTGAATTGTAGCTTTTGAAAAATAAATAAAGATAAAATCAAAACACCTCTGACATTCCCTTTATCGACTAGAAAAGAACTGACGAACTTGAAACCGTTATACCTAAAGGTTGTTTTAAATCACGGCTGAGAAAGTGACACGCACTCGATCAAGTCACGCTTCAACTAAACAAAACATAATAGATACATCCGTTTAGAAGCTACGATGCTACAAACAGACACACAAATACACAATTACACATGAACTTCTGCCTTCGGTTTGGTCGGGGGTTAAACTGAATCTGATTAAAAATAATTTTGATATCGACCGGTATTGCGTCCGCGTCGCTACCCCATCACAACCGCAAGCAAATCGAGCGGATAATCGACACTGCATTGGCTCGCGTTAATTACTTGTGCCACAAAAAACAACGTAAGAAGTGTCCGTCGGTCGGTGACGAGACGAGGGGGGCGCAGCCGCGGGAGCGTGCGGGCTTGTAACAAAACGAACGCGAGCCGGGAGGTGGCTCCGCGCATTACACACCTACACAAAAAAATAAAAGCCGTTTAAAGGAGAATTTTAATTAAATCCTTACGGATTCCAGATCGCAGACGAACGAACCAACCGTGGCCATGTTATCTCCACACGGCTCTCTCTCTGAGTAGCCGTTTTCAATGGTTTATTTTGCAGAATTCTTAAACCTAATTGTAGTCATACTTTTCGATATTAAATCTAAGCATAGTCTTTTTCACTATACAATAGTTAATCACATGGATCCAGCAGGGGTCTAAAAGTAATAAGTACTGACACTGTGATGCACTGAGATAAAGTGAGATATCCTGTCGTAGTGATCTCTACAGCTACCCACAGTGAAGCATTCTGCTGCGCTAATGAAGGACAGGCACAGGATGAGGCTGTCGCGACTCGCGGCGATCTGCTGATACCGTGCTATCGCGCAGTTCCATTGCACAACGTACCACAATATTATACCGTTTTAATTACTTATATTAGCATAAACTACTTGTAAGTCTTGCAACCTGTTGATGGTAGATCGCAAGCACTGTGGACGCTGAACCGTCCGATCGTAGCGCAGCGGTCAATTAACTCTGTTTCATTATATCGCCGTGAATTGTAACCATTTTATTGAGCGAATGCAATAAAACATTGGTATTTCCGTTCCGATTGTGTGATTCGCTACGACTCTGCTTATTAGATTAGTTTTCTGTGAAGAGTAACGCGACGCGACGACGACGCGATGGTCAGCGTGACGTCACGGTAGAGCCTCTTGTGGTCAGATGCGGTGCCGACGTTTTATTTAGAAAGGATTTTATTTGGTGACTGTAATGAGTTTTTTAGTTATTATGTTTATAAGATGGTGTTTTTTTATCAGGCATGGGAATGTGATTGGTTAAATAATTCCTTTGCTAGTAAAATCAATAAACTTGAGAGGACAGCTGTTCTAGTAATTTTTCGCCGATGCCCATGTGTGGCGTGCCGCGTGCCGTGATCCGCGGAGCATCGGTCGCTAGACGCGCATCATTACACGCCGAAACCCCATAAACATAAAACATTTAACTAATCTCGCTCCGTCTTCCGTCCCGCTCGCAGTCATTTACTCGTAATCTGCCCTTCTTCTTCACTCCGCGGGTCCCGGGGTCACGGAGGCTTCTATTTTTATCAAAGTCCTGCACTCCAAGCCGGGGGTAACTAGAGTCTATCCGTATTAAGGCTTTCATCCCGGGAGTCTCAGTCTCGAAAATTTCGAGTCTCGACGATTTTTCCGAATATTCGAGACTCGAGACTGCTACCTTCAGTCTCGGGAATGACGAGACTTTTGAGACTTGAGTCAAACTATTCAAAAATGTACTAAACCAAGTGTATTTTTTATCCTGGTTAATAATCTATAGAAACGACAACTAGCCTTTTTGAAAAATAGCATCGGTCTTGACAACATAGGTTTCTAGCATGATTTTTAGTCTGAGTTTTCATACTTATTCAATATTCAAAGAGTTATCTGAGGGTCTTGATCACAGGCTTAATAATCTAAGGTCTGATTATCATCATCACCAGCCTGGAAACGTCCACTGCTAGATTCAGGCCTCCCCCATAGAGCAGCTGCTTAAAAATAATAATTTTGAAAGGGGTTCGACTAAAGTCTTCTACCATGGATTTTAACTGAGAATAAGCAAGCTATCAACTGCAAGCTAGTTTTGTGGCACATAATCGCAAGGCGTCTGACGAAATCATGATGTAGGAAACTTTTCTTTTATTTTAAGAGACCTATTAAGGGCGTGTGGTAGGCCAGCGCGAATGCAAGCCAAAGCAACCGAACAAATAATAATTTTTAGTACTAGTCCAAAGTCCGGGGGCTGAGCGGTAGGGGTGGTGGTTCCAACGCGTGATAATTTTACTGTAGGCAACATAATACTACAGTGAATATACTGGGTGTAATTGAATTCATTAGCATCCTTTGAAACTAGATACATACTCCTGATACCGGTCACGTGTGGACCAAAATTTTTGAATTCTAACACATTGGCATTTTCGTTTTCTTAATCAAATGCTACAATACAAATTTTAATTAAAATATTTAATTACTGTTTTTAATTAATACATACAAGGTATAAAAACGTTTAGATCTATCAAAATCATCCGTGCCAACTGCGTTAGGCGCCGCGGCAGTCTTCATAATTTTAATAAAAATATTTTCATTTACACTCTTTACTCTTTAATAATCATCTATAAATGATGTACTATCATGGGCTCAATTTATGCTAATGAATTAAATTACATCCTCTAATAGGTATTTTTAAAATCCATCATCATAAGAACTCCATTATATTTAGTTCAACTACTAGACAAAGTTTCATGACGGTATTTAAAGTATTTATTATTTATTTGTACGGTTTGGAGGTAACTTTGTAATTTTTTCCATCTAGAAAATTTTATTAATTCGCGTTTTTTTTATAAGTACATAAGACTTAGTATTAGTCCTGAGCTTTAATCATTCTAAAATTATATTAAATTCAAAGTTTTTGTTGCAATATTGTTGATAGGACGCGGGAATATGCTAAACCTTTTCAATCATTTTGACGTGCTATAGACTTGATGATTTCCTACTAAAGAGGATCCTTGGTACATTAAAACCTTCTGTGATTACCAAGCGCGGTGATTATGGCAAATCCAATGATAAGCGCCGATTGTGGCGTTTTATGGGGGAGGCCTATATTCAGCAGTGGACGTCTTCTGGCTGTTGAAGTGATTTCTTCGTAAAAGTGAAAAAAATAGCTGTGCGCTAGCAGATAAATTAGAGAAAAATCTCGCAAATAGTTGTTATTTTTGCTTGTATTTGAGTTTTTAACAGTTTAATTAGCTTGCAATTACTGCTTAAACTAGTTCAGACCTACTTTTGTCTTAGTCTCAAAAGTCTCATTTTTCTCGGGAATTTCGAGACCGGGTCGAATCTCGAATTTTCCCGGGACTCGAAAATGTAGCGAGATTGAAAGCCTTAATCCGTATCTGTGCGCAGTACCGCACAATAGGTAGTTACATAGTAAGGTATACAAGGTGACCTTGAATTGATATGTTATCCCGAAAGGGGGTAAATCTACACTCCAAGGTAGACAATGTTTCTTCTACAACTTTACTAAATTAATAGTTTTTCATTGACGAAATGCCATGTAAAGTTTACGTTCGAAAATAGCCTTAGCGCAGCTGGGTGGTTGAACTTCGTCCTTGACCGAGTGCACATAAATGAGTAGGTATAACGACCTGTGTTTAGAAATGAATTTATAGTATCTTGTTAACTCTCGTAGCGATCGCACGTGCAATTTTGCGAGTGGATTTATTTTTATCATGGAGGTTTGGAAACACCCAGTTTAAAGTAAGACTCTCACAACTTGTAGGGTATCATGGTCCCAGTCCCCCCATTCCGGGATAACATACCAATTCAAGGTCACCTTGTATTTGTATACTCCTTGTACCGCACCGGCCGACTGCCCCCGCTCCGCTCCCCGTGGACCACAAACAGTTCATTATTTACCGAGCATAGTAACCCGACAAGTATATAGTGATCTGTGACAGTTAACATAATGTGAATTTTGTTTTCGTACTTGCGAGATGCGTATCTGTAAATTGTATTGTAGTACGCGTTGTTTGCTAGACAAGCTCTCTCTTCACTGCACCAGGGCGAGGGGCGACGCCGAACGTTCGACTATATGTGTGCTGTCGGTGAACCTTCCCGAGATATTTGTGATGGAGATTTGAAAAGAATCCGTCTATTCACGGCTCGTTGCTGACCACAATGGAGACGTTTTTGTGGAGTCCGGTCCTCGAGCGCGGCCCTCGCGAGATCTAATTTAGTTTAGATCAGCGTACAATGGCGCATCGACACGCTCGCTCCCGACTAATAAATTCGATTACACGCCACGTTGTGCGGTGCGGCTGCGACTGCGGTGCGGTGCGGTGCCGTGCGGCTCGCACAATACGGCCACAAATTAAATCGGAGTGTTTACGAGCGGATCACGGCGGCGAGGCGCAGCGAATAGTGCGAGTCATGTTCTAAATTTAATTTATTGGATTGTGCCGCAAAAAAGTTATTTAATTATTTGTCCATTATACGCGAGGATCCAATCTTCAACACGCGGCGAAAGAGTATTCTGAACTGACTACACGGTTATTGGTAATAACAGTTCGCTCACGAGCTTTACGCAAGTCATTTTGTTATGAAATGTATATAACTTAACAACACCGCTGAGCAAGGAATACCATATCACATCAACAGCCCGAAGACGTCACTGCTGAACATAAACTCCTTCTTCATAAAATGCCACTTTAGACGCTTATGATAGAGGACAGTCACCGCGCTTGGCAAGCAGCTTGGTGATCGCAGAAGGTTATAATGTACAGAGAAGAATGCTGCGCCCATTCTCTGCAAGCACCCACGGAAGAGATTGAGTGGTCCATCCTCACAGTGCCGCCAGAATTCATGCCTTCTTACCTTCTTACGGGTACGCTTCCCGCGGCGGGTCCACTGGGTGGCGGTTTTATGCAGAGCGGGTACACCGGTGGGTAGGTCGGGGGACCCTGTCGGTTATGTCAGGGCACCTGCAGCGGACGATAACCCAGCGCGCATCGGTCACTACTCGACTGCCTCACCCTCACTCACCGGGAACGGGTTTGCATCGCGCACTCGACGTTATTTACACAGAAAACTCTAAAATGAACCTGTTTCATTACCACAGTTATCGCAGAACATCGACATCGTAGAGTATCAAAGTTTTTACCTGCACCCATAGTACGAG
This sequence comes from Ennomos erosarius, assembly GCA_963580505.1. Taxonomy (NCBI): domain Eukaryota; kingdom Metazoa; phylum Arthropoda; class Insecta; order Lepidoptera; family Geometridae; genus Ennomos; species Ennomos erosarius. Next base: position 86,135 of record OY756996.1, on the reverse strand, counting down.
TTTTCCAAAACGTGAATACGCGCGAATCCATTTAAAATTTGTACTGCCATTTGTAGTTCATCAACGTGTCCGCTAGGGGCGCTGCAGAGAAATGTATAGAAGAAAAGGGAGAAAACGTAAACGAATCAAGTTTTAGTAAACTATCGAAACTCGTACTAGGGGTACTTTAAACAACAACCGCTCCTTACAACTAGCGATGGATAGTGTACTATGTCGAGCGAGCCGGCTGTACGGGTCGGTCGGCCGCTTCACGCCGCGTCGCGGAGTAATTGGATTATTTGATTTATGATTGATGATGTACCGCGACCGCGACCGCAACTCGCGACCGCCACGGAGGCCTGCACTCGGCTCCAACGTTCATTTCACGCTACTTGCAAACTAAACGATTCTCTATGTATTTTATGAATTTCAAAATTTAATGTAAGCCATGCATCTTTTTTTTCTACAGCATTGTGTATAATTTCAATAATATGTGCGCTGATTTGGACCAATTACTCGATAATTGCGCGCTGTATCGATGTAAAAAGTAAATGAGCGCTCGCCTGTGTGCGGTCGCTCGGCTGGTTGGCTTGGATAAGAAAACGGGGAATTATTTAATAACTCATTTCTTGTAATTGAGATAAGCATCAACTCTTGCGCTGGATTGTCGGTAATTGGTCACCAAATGTGTTTACATTAAAAACACGAATACCGTCGCCGGTCGACGCAGTTGAACATGTTCGGTTTTATCAAATTCGTATTAGTAACATCGACTGCGTGCCACTTAATCTAACTCTCGGACATAGTTAGTAATTCGGAGAACTACATTCCTTTCTGATATTTTTGTTAACCTGGATATTCTTGCAGAGTAGGTATTTAGTGTAAAATTGAAGTCTCAACGCCGGCCGGTGCAGCCGGCGCCATACTTATTTCCCACATGCAGATCCGTACGCAGCGCGATACCGCGGAGTTAGCCTGCCTGCTGCTCGCGGCTTGCTACGCGGGACCCTGGCACATTATACATTTTACATTAACCCTCCCACTTCAAATTATTTAGCTATCTCTTTATTTCGACCAGGTAATAAAATACTAGGCAAAAATATAAATGTCTATTTGACTTCACATCTGATAAGGTGACACAGATGCTAAATGGTTGTATTTGCTGGAAAGGAAAGCAATACGACAAGCGAAGGACGGTCAGCTTATTATTTATAAGTAGCCGGGTCGTTCTCATTTTTACGATTCTCATCGTCAGTTTCATGTACAATTTTATATTGTGCTTATTTCAAATATTTTTATACAGTAAATTATAGCGCTTTATAAGACGAGTAAATTAATATATAAGTTAATCAAATAGAAAGTCTTGTTTGGGTGATAAATGGTTTTGAAGTTTTAGAGGCCACGAAAGCGACGCATCGGATCACGAAAATGACTCAGTAACTTTACAGCTATCATTTCCTCACGTTTTGCTACTGTTTATAAGACTAAATGTTCATAAAATAACAACGTAATCTTGTTTTCATAATTAAACTGGCAAACAAATGGTATTAATAACCAAAACTATTTATATTATTATTATCAGTTCGGTCCTGAGTTTGTTCATCCTACGAAATACGAATACTAATCCACTTAACTACATATTATAGGTAATAAGCCTCTGCTGACAAATAACAGATAGTTATCGTATTATAAGAAGCATCATGAGTATTTAAAAAGTGTATTTATTTATGAGTTGCGTTATTTTTTCAATAGAACAACAACCTTCACTACTATAGAAATAATCTATACTTATATTATAACGATTTATATATAAAAACAAATCTCACTACAAAAGACAATATCTGGCACATCTTTAGGTACTCTTTTGGATTAGAAACTCCTGATTTCGTGATTTTTTCATAAACTTTTAAATATGAGCTTTACGTGTTCGGAGTCGGGCCTACGAGCAAAATAATTAAAGTATGATTGAAATGTTGGCAGGGGGGACCAAAATGTACCTAGTAGGTACCTACCTCCCTACCTAGTATCTATATACGTACTTACGTCAAGAATAGGTAGTATTGTGATATGACGTGACGTTATTAATAATTTCAGATCCTTTTGGTGATAGTTCCTAATACCTACATAATTTAGGTACATAATATCCGACGGTAAACGTTTGTGGAGAAAAGTGTTCATAGAATGTGAACTTGGGCTATAGGTACCTTTTACCTAGCTACCTACCGGAATCTTCGCAATAGGCTGCTTCTCCCGGAAACCAGAAAAATGATATGTAACCATAATCTTTTAATCTACTACCTACCAAACGTAGGTACTGTTACTAGCTCTTCCCCTTTATGTACCTATTATTAAACATAATACAATGCTAGTTTCGAAGGAAGGTTCTCCCAACTTGAGAGTTACTAGGCTACCACGGTCCAGATCACCCCTTTTCGCGATAACATGACATACCTACCAATTCGAACTTATCCATTTTTAGGCTATGATTATTAATCACAATGAATGATGAGTGAGTTCGAATTGACCCATCTTTTCTCGATAAAAACACGTTTACATAATTATTCAAAACACTATCTTACATCTGTCATACTACAATAACTAGAATTGTTTCAATAAACTCACACCAGTCGCTACATTTCTAAATAAAAGAATGCATAAAATTAGTTTCATAGACCAAAATCAGTTTCATGACTAAAATGCAACGAAGTTTATGACACGAAACTGACGAAATTATCCCTTTTTTGTAAAATTGCTGCAAAGTTAAGTGTATCGATTTAAATCAAATACTACATCTCGCACATTTTAGGGTTTCGATGAGCTAACTTTGATTTCAATTGCTGAAATACAATGCCCAAAAAATGTAGTGCACGTGTGATCGGTAAACCTGTGAACAAATACAAGCTTACCGATATTATTTTTTTCCGGCACGTTGAGCCACACGTCTTACGTCTGCGATGCCAGTACACGACTGACGTTCGACCGGACCACACTGTGTTTGATTGCTGATGTTTTGTTTAACAGGCAGCCGTTATATAACGCGAATTTAAAGAACCCATATCCGCGTGACCGACGCGTATGTTGTTTTAAATTAAAAATAATGATGAAAAGATTTATTTTAGACTGTTTAGTGTAAAGTTTATTTAATTACGATAATTTTAGTATATGTTTATTTATTTATTTATTTATTTATTTATTTATTCAAAACAAATTACAACTATTATTACAGTTTCCCAATTCAATAGCGTAAGTCAGCATACAATGAAATAAAACATAAAATTATTAGTTAGCTATCTAAGTATACATAATAATAATCTAAATATAGTTAAAAAAAAAAAATGTTACATACAAATACAGTGAAATTTGGTGAAGTGGTAAGCAAATGTTTTACTGTTACTGCATCGGAGAGTGTGACACGACCCCGTTTTTGACCATTTCGTGTTAATTTAAGGTATTATTTTTGCTTTTATTATGACAAGCTTTATTTCTGTTGTAGCCTAATAGATGTTTCTTCATTTAATTCACAAATTCTGTTTGTATCTTAAGCCGTTTAGGAAATATAACATCGTCACCATCAAATTTGAGCATCGATGAGAACTACCCAGCCAATAATTGTACTAACTGAAGCATTACATTAGTGAATAGAGCCAGTTGAGAGGTAAACATTGATGTTTATTAAGTGCTAGAGCGCTCTAAATCACTGTAAAGTCAGGACACACACAAACTAACAAAGAAACATCCTGAACAAAGGTCGGCGGAAAAAATGTCCCTCGCCTCCCTCTCGCGCGGCTGCAGTTAACAAATGTAATGTGTTCATTTGTAACCACACTGTATCGCATTCGGGTTTTCCACAAACAACGCCACATCCTATTTTTTGCCACTCATCGAGCGCGGAATTGTAAAATGACAAATGTGCGCAAAAACGCGTCTGCCTCGGTTACTGCCATGTCACTATGTGTACTGAGAGATGGTGGTTTGTTTACACAATACATCCCATCTCTTATAATCTTTGTATCTCGCATTTGAAACTGTCCCTTGTGATAAGGGTGGGACATAGCAAGCCAGTGGCGAGCGTGTGTCACGACACGAGACGTGACGCGAGTGACCAAACTGTTTCACATCGTGAAGCAATGATATAAATATAATTGAAAAATTATGAAATCCATACCAAAAAATGTGCAGTGCGTATCACCAGCACTTATTAAGAACACAAGAACAATGTGTCTTCACCTTAATAGAGACAATAAGAAACGTGTTATTGGACTCATTCTTAGATAGCTATTATATTACAAGTTTAGGTTAAATTAAAATTACTCATTAGCCAAATAGATCGCTATATTGTTATACAATTAGAATGCTTAATTTCAATTGGGCACTCTAGCAATAGGAAAAAAACCAGCACTTATTAGCTAGCAGTAAAGTATGATAAAATTAATATAACGTACTTCCGTCTACAGCAAAAGTTTTATTCTACGTTCAACCGTTCAACTTCATGGATGTGGTGTTCAAGCACAGACTAAAAATATGATACACGACGCCTTCCTTAAGCTTTGTCCGCGCAGTGTTGCACAGGAACGCAGCCACCGCACCTACTGCTGCGACTGCAACCGATACATAAAAACTACAGCACATTGTAGTAACCCCGCGGGTCGCTCACAGCCGACACTAACTCTCGCGGCTGCCCGCCCTCCGCACCCACCGGGTCCTGAAAAACTCGACAAGAAGGAATGTCTTTACTTATACCACCTCTCACCAGCTTTAACCCATAGACCTAAAAAATCTTACAAACGCGCTTTAGAGGCAATAAACTGATGTAATTTCCATCGTACTCTCTCGGCTTGGAGGTGGGCGAAATAAATAATATCCTTCAGACACAGAATGAAGAATGGTTAGTATACTCGCTAATGTTGTATGTAGAGAGAGTTGATTGACTGATAATGATAGTACGACAATAAAAATGGAAATATTTGATTGTTTGTTTGTTTGTTTGCATTGAATAGGCTCTGAAACTACTGAACCGGTTTGAAAAATTCTTTCACTGTTGGGAAGCCATACTGTCCCCGGGTGTCAAAGACTAAATTATATTTTCAAAAAATTTGGGATTTGTACTAAACTCCAATAATGTAATTCAAGGTGTACCTAACAGGGTTGCAGCGTAAAATTAATTAACCCGTGCGAAGCCGGGGCAGTTCAGCTAGTGTATCATAATTATGTAGTTGCAAGTAGGTAGTAGCTCGACGCCGACGCTGCGACGGAAGATGATAGCGACATCCGCCACCGCGGCCCTTGCACAACTCTCTCGCAGATAAAGTGGTTGGTACTTGCAGGACCTTCTACATAATAGTCGTCGCGCGGTAATCAGCTGGGAGGTAGCTATACGCGATGTGGTGTGAGTGCGCAGGTAACCGCCTAGTCATCTCGGCGAGCTCGCACCGCGAAACTTCATTAAAATCTGTAATCAAGTTATAATGCACCCGCGGCTGCACCCAAGTGAGCGCCCGCGATTTGCCTGCCCCTTCGCCGGCTAACGGGCATTGCCGACGGGGCACTGCTAGCCGTGAACCATGCAGGCATACATTACACGTATTTGAAACAGTTTACTCGAGAAATCTCAGATTTGCAGAAAATTGAACCGGGAAGTGAACCGCACCGCTCGGTCCCGTTGCGAGTTGCGAGTGCGCGGGTTTAATAGGTTTACAAGACAGAAACAGTTCTTCGGTGTAGCTTCTCTAAAGACATGTTGTTACACATTCACAGGTGATATTTCTCTTATAATAAAATATGGAATAAAATGTAATACTTGAATAACACTTTTACCATAATCTGTTTATCCGTCACCTAAAGTGTGCCCACTGAGTGAGGTAAGTTTTCAGCAATTCTCCATAAATCATAAGGCATTTAGTGATGAAAATCATGAACGGCATTTTTTTATTTTTTTTGAACGGGCTAATGCTGTTGGTCTCTACCGACCATTACAGCGTCACCGGGCGGGTTCATGAGCGCCATTGCCGCTCCCGCTACACGAGGAGACATCCACACTGCGAGTGCTATCAGTTAAAATAAACGCGTCTCTTTACCAGCTCAATTCTTCATAACTTTAATATTTGGTTGTAAATCGTTTCGGTTTGTTTTTATTTGCATTCGTGAGCACCAGAGTCCGCGGCATGGTTTGGCGCGGAGCCGCGAGCGCCCGCTGTGAGACGGACGGTGCGCTCCGGCGGCCGCCGCCGACGACGCCCGCTGTAAACTTGCCGCACGGACCACTTTTATTGTAACGCTGATTAAAAATAAAAAAAAAAATTCAGATTCGATGAGAATCGGTTATGGAACACCGTTTATAATATTCAGTTTTGTAAAATGCCTTCGTGTATAGTAAATCGTTTGGATCATTAGACTTAAATGATCCTTACTTACTTATTAATTCTGCGATCAATTAGTTGTTAACCGAAATAAATTATATTTAAAGTGTGAAAAAAAGTTAAAATAACTGTGTTCTCCAAGCTTATTAACAGTGTCGAACTCTACATCGCAGGGCTATCTCCTCCTCCCGTGTCCGACAGCGACAACTCTATAGCTGTGGAAATGGGATTTGCTGAAATGGCTTTCAATACCACGAATGCGCGGTGCGGCTCCATCATCATAAAGTATGTAGGTACAATTTATTCAGTGATCATGTAGCGAAGAGTTGGAGGCAACGCTGCCCAAACCTGAGGTTGTAGGCATCGGTACTGAAGGTATACGAAAAGTATAAGGTATACTGGTTCTATACGAAAGATCATCGTATTATTCATATTAGCCCTTTGAACAATTGTGACGGAATAATCCGAAGAAGAGACCAATCAAACGCAATGACATCACTGTTCACGGGCGTTTACCGAACAAGTAGTGCGAGGGTGTGGGAACGAGCTCTCCGGCGGACGGTCGCCGCACGGGCCCGGACGGCTGCCGCGCGGCGCGAGCGCACCCACACAGCCACAAAGAAACCGCTCTCACGATGCTTACAGACAATCCCCGCTCTTTATTGGGGTATTATTTGGTAGCCGGAGTTACAATCACGTGTTGTTTTTGTGCGATGCCATCGTAGAATTTATAATGAGCGCTGCCTTTAACGATGATTTTACACTTTTTGAACGTGAGCCTGAACCCTATCGCTGCGTAATAACACCGCGCGGGTAACGAGGAGCCCTTCCCCGTATTGTGGTTTTACATCCCGTACTAATGAAATTCTTTCCCACAACCAGAGATTACGCTGCTAATGGCTTTACAATTAAATTATCAGGTAATGGGGGTTCAAGGAAAGAAATAATACAGGGGTCACGCGAGCATCATCCTGATTGATTCTAGAACAGCAGGGTCTCGTCCTCGCGCAATGTGTCGCGTCGCGGAGGCGGGCGGTGCCGCGTTTGCATAAAGATGGGATCTCGTTATATCGGGGAGCAGATACCCGCTAGAGGCATGCGGTTCGCTCACGAGATTCGTTTAGTTCTCGTGACGATACACATCGCCGTGTGAGAACCGTAAACGTGACACGCCTCCTCGCTCCTCGCTCGGTACAAAGTTGCGCGTCACCGTTCGCGGCCGCATTGTACATTACCACTGCGATTACTGTAGGTACTTGCTGCATGCATATGCAAGCAAGGACGGGCGTTGATGCTACCTTCCTTCAGCCACCACTACCACTCATGTCACCTTTAAAGGTTTCTCGTATTCAAGCTAAGAAACCGACGTGAGTTCACACTTCGTACACGCGGCGATTACGAAGTTGAAATGGCAATGGGCAGGCCACATCGCTCGTAGAACTGACGACCGATGGGGAAGAAAGGTTCTCGAGTGGCGACCACGAACTGGAAGACGCAGCGTAAGCCGGCCCCCCACTAGGTGGACCGACGTTCTGGTGAAAGCCGCGGGGAGCCGATGGATGCAGGAGGCGAGCAGCCGCTCTGAGTGGCGCTCCCGGGGGGAGGCCTATGTTCAGCAGTGGACGTCTTCAGGCTTTTAATGATGATGATGATGATGATGACACGCGATTAGTGTCGACTGTAGTAACTAAGGAGGTAATCAAATCCATTGTGCTTGTACTATTGAGTAGCAGTGACCCCTCGTGAGACGAGGACGAGTTAACGTCACTGAAACATGACGTCACGTCCTGCAGTCAGCTGGTGTACCGTACTGACTGAGCTATTGAGCCTGTGATCAAGTGTCGACTCTATGTCGTCACGTCATGATCGAGAACGTAGTGTAAAGGTAAAGGGGAACGCTATGGAACGAACGTTACTTGTGGATTGCTAGCGGTAGACGAGGACGTGGGACACACATTATGTGCAGCTATTATCGACAATCATCGTGGCTGGCTGACCGTACATGTTTCGATACCTGTCGAAGAGGTTTCTCCAGACTAGGGCGCTCGTGACAATGCGAGTCAAGGAAATGACGAAGATTTGTTGATGGGCTCCAAATTACGCTGATCAGGAGATGCCGTTTTAATTAATATTTAAAGACGAAATAATTTACACACATCAACAAAGTCTAGGGATGTTGAAAATTTTATTGATTATGGGTAATTTCATGGCTTATACCTAAACATTAACAACACGATACAATTTTGATTTTTTATTAATAAAAGTGTTCAATTATTAAAGTCATAGAAAATTACCAACCAAGTAAAATCTTTTTCCTTTTAAATAAATTAAATTAAAATTAATTTTATCAAATCTGATAGCTAATAACCGGTATTGCCTCCTCTGGCACTAATTACACAGCGGGAACGATTTCCCATACTTAAAATTAGGGTGTCAATGTCCTGCTGGGGTATGCGGTCCCAAGTTCTTTGTAAATGTTCAAAAAGTTGTTGTTCTGTTGTCAAGGTGGGCGGAAAATCCCTCCATGCTCTTCGCTGTAACATGTCCCAGGCGTGTTCGATTGGGTTTAAGTCGGGCGACTGTGCAGGCCAATCCAACACCTAAACATCATGTTCTCGAAGGGCGGCCGACACCAGCCGCGCCATGTGCGAAGGTGCATTGTCATGCATAAGCTGAAATTCTTGTCCCGTTTGGGCTCTGAGCGGGACAATAACACGTTGCACTACCTCCTCACGGTATTTATGGGCAGTCATGCTGCCCTGAATCCAAACGAGCTGGGTTCGTTCGCCGATCCGTAGCCCACACCATGATTGTCCCGCCTTGGTAAGGGTGAACCTCCTGTAGATGTCGGAGACGGCTGACTCTATCTAGAGTTCCCCAAACGCGTGTTCGTCGAGAATCTGGATGAAATCCAAAGCGGGACTCATCAGTGAACAGCACCAATGACCATTGTTGGTCAGTCCATGTCAAATGTTCTCGAGCCCATGATAGTCGCATACCGTGATTGCCACGTCGCAGCGCTGGGACTCGTAGCGGTCTGCGAGCATGAAGACCAACTTCATGTAGCCTTCCTCGTACGGTTTGGTCACTAACCAGTAGCTGGTGGTCCTCTTGGAGCCTTTGCACTAGTTGCGTCGCTGTGATGTTGGGTAGTCTTTTGGCGGTAATTTGGAGAAATCCATTCGGTCTTTGAGTGGTAAAACGATACGTGTGCCTTTCTACCAGGTCTCCAGTAGCGCGATAACGTGACCACGGCCTGGATATTACATTTTGGCTTGTGCCTAGTGTAATGCTACATGTATGTATATATCATAATATATTACCTGGTTTCTATTATTCATTCACAACTTTCACATCACAGCACTTGACAGTCCTTTTCACAGTAATTTAAGCACAAAAAAAAACTTGATTTTCTCAAAATTTTACATCACTTTATCGATTTTGCGCGCGGGTCACGGGCCCGATTTCTAGACACGACTGCTCGGATGGCAGTTGTTTTGAAACTGTTTTTTTTGTTTCGAATTTAGTTTCTCTTCAAATTCATATTTTTCTTTTTCTACTGTCAATTTCAGTGAGGTATTTTATAGTTTGGCCATGATTGTATGTATTTTGACTCTAGATTTATTTTTTTTACTATTCTGTATTCAAAATTTTGAAAACTGCAAAAATCTAGAACCTTGGAATGCTAGCGAGGTTTCTTTAGAAAAGCTGTCGCTATGGAATGGCAGTCTCAATTTACTCCTCGAACGAGGAACACTAAATTGATATAAGGCCATTCCCGGGCCAGGCAAGGCCCGGGAACTCAAGAACGCCTTCAAAAACCATCTTTGGCTATCCAACACCAAAATTGTGAAGTGAATCTCCATCTACGTCAATCGCTGCGCCACGACATATCCATTGTCAAATCGCCGATCGCCGAGCTACATCCGCTACAGCCAGTCGCGAAACTACGACGAATCTATCGCCGAGAGCTGATCGCCGAAACTACATCTGTTGTCACCGTCGGCCGCCGTATCTACCACGACGAATCTATCGCCGAGCGTCAACCAGTGAGACGACCGGCTTGCCTTTTTCAAACATTGAGTGGCAATAATACTTCATCGACGGTGGAAGGACGAGAATCTTCTTCTGGATCCAGAAGCTAATAACTGAATGAGCTAGCCGCTGAACTCTGGAAGTCGGACAAACTAAAGGCAACGAATTCCTCAGTCTCTATAACGACAGTGGGCCTTGTTTGAATAAAGACCCGGAAGTGGGCCTTGTTTGTTTGAAGACCCGGAAGTGGGCCTCGTTGAAGACCGGAAGCGGGCTTTGTTTATCTGAAGACCCAGAAGTGGGCCTTGTTTGGATCCAATAACATTCTAATTCTACCGTGATAACTTGTAGGCCGTAAACAACTTAAATTTCGCGTTCTTCCGCATCATCTAGAGACTTTTTTTTTTGCTTTCTACAAAGCTTGTAAAATTTACGAAAATAAATATCTGTTACCAATTCCTTTTTTTCTCTTCAGCTCTTAGGATCCTGTCAACCTAGGCACTGTTTAGGTAGGGGAGGAGCTGCTCATTAACTTGTAGCGTTCCATTCTACCTTTTTCACGAAAGGAACGGATGTAACGTGACACTAGAGCCTCAGCAACAACGTGTTGTATAGCACCGTTTTCTAACATGCCAACTGCTCGTAACATTTCATCTCGAGTCAAATGACGGCGTGGCATAACGCTAAAGAGCTTACACAATCAATGCATACAGGAAAAAAAATACAACTTAAGCCGTTTATCCTAACTTAACACTTGAAAAAAAATTCAATGCAACTTCTCGTAATGAAGGTACTCAGAAGGTTGCGCTGTGCTTTATGTGTTTTCATTTGTTTCTCATTTTAATTTTTTAATTTCGAAAAAGAAATAAACAAGGTTTCAATCTGTATATAAACTTTTTAAGGAAACTAAATACGTTTTAAGCAATTAAGCTATGTTTGATTTCAAAATAACGTATCCCTAGACTTTGTTGATGTGTGTATACTAACTTTCGTTCCAAGTAGGTACATTGATGACCTACTACTATACGTAGAGATTATCTAAATGATGATAATATTATATGATTAAAAAATATAAAACTAAGCACGATAATATTTACCATTGCGGAATAGTTTTTGTAGCCTCTTTTAAATTTGTATTAGAGGTAAAAGCAAACTCCGCATGTTAAAGCTATCATGGACGTGCAAATTGGTTTGTCTGAGCGTCCTCGTTCGCGAAACATAACGGTGGAGCCGCGCGACGGTCGCCGGCCGCGGCTCACGTGCGCTGTACGGTGATGCTGGGAGTTGCCGCTAACTGTGGCTATCAGTAATCATGTAACGCAGTCACTAGGTAATCAGCGGTAATCTACGTATGTCCCCTCGTTCGCGTGGCTCTCTACTCCAGCATAGCCTGCTGAGAACGTGGGCTTGTAGCCAACTGAAAGTTCAGGTACGGCACAGACCTAACATCCATTTTGCTAATATAACAATAGAAGCATATTTATGACACATTGTACATTTTTAACATAATCTGATGACGACAGATTGCGCACCCATCTGCTCAGTGGACTGCGACTGTGCGTATACTTCACTATCACATCATTACTGAAACTAACCGGGTAGACGAAGAGACGGCTCATCGTGCCATCGACCCATCGGTGTCGAGATAACATCACTTGCGTTTCTACTATCTACTCCTAAACGAATATCTAGGCAAATTATGATTATAGCTCTAACTAGAATACGAATTAAAATGTTTAACGTTATGAGAAAGTACCTAAATGGTTAGTTGGCATTAATATCACATCATATTTTATGATAACAATAGTGCAGGAGTAGTGTGACAGCCGCTGTGCGCGTGCGCATTGTCCGGACAACTGTGCCACTTGCCGCGCACCCTTCCTCACTCGCAACACAGTGCGCTGTAGTGTGCGCGCCCTCTGGTGTAAGTAACATTATTATACACATCTGCTGCGTTAGTTATACTTATTGTGATGCTAACTGCCGTGGGTACCAAACTAACAAAGAGATTGAAGTGGCAATCTTAAGTGCTTTATTATAATACAATAGTTTTTCGCTAAAATAGATCTATTAGTGGAGGCAATGCCAACGATTGAGGTGAGATTGTGATCAATCTTGTGACGACGACTCAGTAGATACTTGCACGTATCTGTAATGGAGTGATTGACCATAAACTTAGATGCACTAGAGCTGGAGTGATACATGAAGTAGGATTGTGGAGTGGACGTGTCGTGTGTAGGTACCAGCAGTAAGTACGTGCTGCCAGCTGGCAGGCGGTCGGTCTCGGCTCGGCCAGTAATGGCTCGTTACTGCGCCGCGTGCATCTCTATAACGGACCCTTCCATCGAACCTTATGACTGATGAGAGCTTTTTGCGAATACCCACCGGAAACGGTTTGCAAACCAAATGGACGCTAACGATTCGAATATGGAACGAAACAACTTGAGATTGCATATTTTATTATTTATGAAGAACGCTGTTTGATGCAAGCACGATCTGAGAGGAGAAAGCTGTAAGCTGCCGCTGACTACATAGTTATCGCAGACATGATGAATAACTACAGTTATATGTTTAATATTGCAAGTGTGGCATGTTACTGACTTGTAGAGCATAGTAGAGCGTGTAGCGGGCGGTCGCAATCAGATTAACTCGATCGGATGAGATGGTAGCGGTGGAATATATATTCACCCCCGGTAATTGGCAGCCGAGCCGGAAGCGACACGACACGTCAGTCACCGAGGACGGACCGACGCGCGGGCGCAAGGTGGCCGTGACTTCAGGACATACATATATATATATATATATATATATATATATATACTGACTTAGTTATATTTCTATGCATATTGATATCATTATCGCCAGAATAGACTGAATCCTTAGGAGTGTCCAATCATTTAGCGGAGCCATTAGTTATCGGCGTGCACCATCGCAATGCTTCAAACAAGTAAATGTATACGTATAACAGACGGAGACAGGTAGGGCGAGGGGTGCGGGGTGTGGGGTGCGGGGGTGTGTCTCGGTGTCGATCCCATCGACAATGGACAACATGCGTAATGGCGTATCATCATCCAATAATATTTGGTGGTCGGAGAGCGTGAGCGTGCAGCCGAGGGCAGAGCAAACAGCCGCGAGCGCGGCGGGGCCGGCCGGCCGGCGCAGGCGCAGGCGGCGAGTGCTCGGCAAACTGCGCGCGCGCTTGTTTGCTTGCCGCGACCACAACGCTACACACCTGGCCGCCGATGTTTTTTTAAACGACCAGGTTTTTCCAAAAGTTTGTGCGTTCATTAATTTGAGGCTCGTTCGTCTAATACGGTTTGTATAAACATCGGTCAGTCCACCTGCGGCTGCGAGCCTGCACTGGTTGAGGGGACAGTGTCGCCGTAAACCTTACCCTTTGCCTTTAGAAACAGAGTCGAAGCTACACCGCTTCAGTGCTGTCAGCGGAGGCATGTGAACTCTACCTGACACGATACGACATAAGACAACCGTCGCAGATGGTTGAATAAGTCCGCGCAGAATGCGGCCTCCATTGATTTGTTTGATCGGCCGCCTGCGGACTGATAGTGCGCACTTCTTGTCGGATTCCGCGCAAACCACAGAACTCGCCCTACTACAAAGGCGCAAACAAAAAACTGTGCCGATGACAGCCTACCTATGTTGTACATACCTATGTTACTGTTTATTGGTGGCGTTGTAGGTCTCAGATTAAGAGAGATGTAGGTCGGTACATTTATTTCAATCAAATCTTTGTAAAGACTTTTCCTATGTTTGTGTGTTTTGTAACAAAGGTACTATTGCGTGAATTAATGACACAGGGTTCTGATCCGAATTGGCGCATTCTCTTACAACTTTAATTTTGCAAATCAATTACTATCGATCCCACGCCCGAACTGCATAATCAATTTGGACATAATTTAATTAATTCGCACAAAGGTTTATTGACAGTTTATATTATTAGAAGATAGGATTATCCCGCCGCGCCCGTCTAGACTGCACCGTCCGCCTCGCCGCTCGGGTGTCACAATACCACAGATATACATATAAGCCGATTATGTCACGGCTGCCTTGATGCGGATCTACAATATCCTGCGATGCTTCAATATAACTCATTTTGAATGCGTTGTGAAACATGCAGACGAACCGCTCGGCTACTCCTCGGGACGAGCGCGGCGCGGGTGGTGCTGCTCACAGACATTACCAGCGCGGAACACTCCGATTATCATTATCAGCCTGAAGACATCTGCGGAACATAGGCCTCTATGATGGAGCGCCACTTGTCGTTGTCGGTGGGTTAGGTCACCATTGTGGCGCAACCTGGCGGGGCCTACTCGTAGTCGTAACCGCTTGTTGGCATATTAGACGGTCCACTCTACTATGATATTATTTTTCTCTCTCAGGAGTCACGGTTTTTTATATATTTTCTCTTATTTTTTATCAATAGCCGCATGGCTCTGCAACATCTCAATAGTTTTCGATTTTTGCTCAGGTCAGATGAAAAATATTTAGATATACAAATGTTTTTGTATGTCCAAAAAGGTATAATTATTATTGGGCGTTCTTTTGGAAAATCTATCGTTTGTATCGATAGATTTTATTTTCCAAGAGAACGGCCAAGTTCGAAAACAGCAATGGCAACTGAAGACCAATATTACATTAACTTCATTCTGGTTTGAATCGTTCGAAACAAAACATAAGTGGTCGATGAAAAGCAAACCCACAGGTAGAAATCAAGTAGATTGGACGCAACCTGTTAAGTTAAAAATAAACACATGGAATGGCGTGTGTGCCGGTCGGTCCCGCCGCCGAGATTGTATCCCGACAGGTTCAGGATGATCCCTCCCCCTGCCCCCGTGGGACCGGTCCTGCCACCGGCCGCTAGCCCCCGCAGGCCCGGCGGCGTAGCGGTCGCGAACCTGCCCCCGCCGCGGTGGACGCCGCTCGCTACACCGCTCCGCCACCGTCGCCGATGGTATACTTACTGTAATGTTGTAACTATTGTAACCACTCGCTGCTCGCTGCGCTTAGTGCCTTATTATTGTATTGCCCGTCTACGACGGTTTTGTAATTCATTATTAGCAACTATCCTTATTAGTCTGTTATTCACAGTTGCGTAATAGACTTGACACTTGACAGTACTTGACAAAAGCTCTTCGGCATACGCTCTGCACCCGGTGTTCTTCACTAGCTTCATTCAGGAGCTTCACAACTAAATGTGGCTCATGTAGTGAATACCTTTACACTAGAAATGGGCAGCTGCACCGGAATAGATTTATCTAGACAGGCTGCTTCTGACGTAATAGATGGTGCATACCAGCAGAATATCATACCACCATCTACCGTCGACTGTACAGTACTATTCACGTGCCACGTAGATATATTATTTTTCATGTTGGCGTCCGCGTCGCGAGTACTCTTCACATTTTCTTGCTTTTGGCCAAAATGTTAACTGATGCAACGGTGCAACAGTTTTAGTCATATGTTTTTTTTAAGAGTTGACTGTTTGATAGGTCGGTCATATTGGAAAGAATAAGTTTCAGTGACCACCTTCATCGTTGAGTCGTTGAATTCCTGTTTGGTTTTGTGGTGGATCTGGTGAATTGACGTTTCACGTTCTAGCGTGAATTTGTTGGCTGTGTTCATCTTTTTTTTCAATTTAATATTGAATGAATGTGAGCCTCAGATTCATTTATACCTCACGGTGTGAGGTATAAATGAATCGGCGCGGGCAGCCGGCCGCCGGTCGGGGCGCGAGCGCGGCCCGGCCGGCGCGCAGTGGGCGCGGGCAGCCGGCCGCCGGTCGGGGCGCGAGCGCGGGGCGGCCGGCGCGCAGTGGGCGCGGGCAGCCGGCCGCCGGTCGGGGCGCGAGCGCGGGGCGGCCGGCGCGCAGTGGGCGCGGGCAGCCGGCCGCCGGTCGGGGCGCGAGCGCGGCCCGGCCGGCGCGCAGTGGGCGCGGGCAGCCGGCCGCCGGTCGGGGCGCGAGCGCGGGGCGGCCGGCGCGCAGTGGGCGCGGGCAGCCGGCCGCCGGTCGGGGCGCGAGCGCGGGGCGGCCGGCGCGCAGTGGGCGCGGGCAGCCGGCCGCCGGTCGGGGCGCGAGCGCGGGGCGGCCGGCGCGCAGTGGGCGCGGGCAGCCGGCCGCCGGTCGGGGCGCGAGCGCGGCCCGGCCGGCGCGCAGTGGGCGCGGGCAGCCGGCCGCCGGTCGGGGCGCGAGCGCGGCCCGGCCGGCGCGCAGTGGGCGCGGGCAGCCGGCCGCCGGTCGGGGCGCGAGCGCGGGGCGGCCGGCGCGCAGTGGGCGCGGGCAGCCGGCCGCCGGTCGGGGCGCGAGCGCGGGGCGGCCGGCGCGCAGTGGGCGCGGGCAGCCGGCCGCCGGTCGGGGCGCGAGCGCGGCCCGGCCGGCGCGCAGTGGGCGCGGGCAGCCGGCCGCCGGTCGGGGCGCGAGCGCGGGGCGGCCGGCGCGCAGTGGGCGCGGGCAGCCGGCCGCCGGTCGGGGCGCGAGCGCGGGGCGGCCGGCGCGCAGTGGGCGCGGGCAGCCGGCCGCCGGTCGGGGCGCGAGCGCGGGGCGGCCGGCGCGCAGTGGGCGCGGGCAGCCGGCCGCCGGTCGGGGCGCGAGCGCGGCCCGGCCGGCGCGCAGTGGGCGCGGGCAGCCGGCCGCCGGTCGGGGCGCGAGCGCGGGGCGGCCGGCGCGCAGTGGGCGCGGGCAGCCGGCCGCCGGTCGGGGCGCGAGCGCGGCCCGGCCGGCGCGCAGTGGGTGCGGGCAGCCGGCCGCCGGTCGGGGCGCGAGCGCGGCCCGGCCGGCGCGCAGTGGGCGCGGGCAGCCGGCCGCCGGTCGGGGCGCGAGCGCGGCCCGGCCGGCGCGCAGTGGGCGCGGGCAGCCGGCCGCCGGTCGGGGCGCGAGCGCGGGGCGGCCGGCGCGCAGTGGGCGCGGGCAGCCGGCCGCCGGTCGGGGCGCGAGCGCGGCCCGGCCGGCGCGCAGTGGGCGCGGGCAGCCGGCCGCCGGTCGGGGCGCGAGCGCGGGGCGGCCGGCGCGCAGTGGGCGCGGGCAGCCGGCTGGCGTTGTAATAAGTAGATGGTAACTTGGTATTCTTTGCTGATGCATCTTACTTTATATTTTGCTAAGTAGGTACTTATTAACATAATCATGTGATATAAAATTAATTAATTTATTTCCAAATGTCATGATGTTACGTAACTAGTAGATTTACACCTAGATCATTTAATTCAATTGGCATCGATGTCAAAAATACGTGCCGTAATAAGCACAGATGAAAACTGAAGTTCCCTTGATTAAAAAAATAACTCAAACGTTTAAAATCATTAAAAAAATTAAATGAAATACTTATACTTATTTTATTCTCGTACCAAATTCATAGCTATGAGGTCAATCTCCCGTTAATTTAGTTTTCATCAAACACATATAAGATAAAGTAAGCTAAAAGTAATTAATAGCAATACACAAAACCCGACCCGCACACAATAGGGTCATAAGTAATATTGGCAGGTAGGCTTTATGAATACTTCCGTCCAATAGAAACTCTACTTGTAAAATGTAAGCGCTGAATGCTCCCAAATAGACTATTTTGAACGTGATTGTCTCAAAATGTACACCATTTACAGGATTAAAAAAAATACATGTTAATACTGGTCATATCTTCTTTCCATCTGAAGAAACTGAAACACGATTACGAAATTTTTCTCGATAGAAAAAATCGTGAAGTGACCTCTAAAAAAGCATTTAAACGCCCTAAAATGTTAAATTAGAATATGACACCCCATTGAAATAAATCATAGTGGTAAATTATGGTTCATCTGTAAGCTTATTTTTTTAATAACAATAAGCGTTTATTTTATAACTAATTATTTGTACCGAAATGCTCGCATTGGGTCCTGTCAGCGTCTTAATGGATGAGTCTGCATGAAATCAATTAGTCGGACTAGGATTTCTAGATTCAGGCTGAAAACGTACCGTGAAGTGTGTAGAAAAGATGAAAATGTACCTAAGTGTCAAAGAGTCTGGTGAAATTCCATGAATGCTAGCAGCGTGAACTTTTTTTCAGTTCTACTTACACATATCGCGTGCCCCAGCGCTCATGGGATCGCGAACCGAGCCGCTCCCGACCCGCGCGCTCGCTCGTTGCACAGCACATTGCAATAAAATTAAATCACGGTTTCGCGGGATCCAAGCTCCGGGGTCCAGGCGGGGCGGGGCGGGGCGCGCGCCGCCGCCGGCAGTCCGCATCTGGAGCCCGCGGTGAGCGCGCGTGTGTCAGCCCGCCACAGTGTGTCCGGTCAGTGAGAGAGTGCAGTGGTCCGTCGGTCGCGCGCGTGCGTGCGTGCAGTGCAGTGAGTGCGAGTGTCCCGGTCACAGAGCAGGTGGTCCCGGCCGGGCGGAGCGCAGACGGGAGCAGGGAGCGGTCGCGGGCATGCGGGAGCGCGCGGCGAGGCGGCGCCCGGCGCTGCGCTGACCCGATGCGGTGCGCGCCCCAGCGAGCCGCGCGGCGCCCGCCGCCGCTGCTGCTCATCCTCGCCCTCGCCCTCGCCTGCTGGCTGCAAGTACGTCCACCGCACCACCCGCTACTCCACTCCACTCCGTCCTACCAGCCCCTCAGTGCTCCAGCTCCAGGAATGGATTGTCTCAGTGCATCGAAATCATAGTTCAGATCGTTGATAATCTTGAGATAATTAAAATTGGTGTATTAAATCCTGATAACCAAATCTTAAATATTACCGAAGAACAACAGGCGCCCAACGATCGCATACATAGATCCTGCGCCCTAGCTAGGATTCCCTGTAGCTAGAGACCTAGGAACTACGAGGACCACGGTCCCACAACACCCGGACACAGAACAAGACAGGATGCTAAGCTAAGCGTAGCGTGTCACGTAGCGACGTGATATAAATAATACTGTAGGTAGATACTGATCCAACTAACTCAGTGACCGACTCTGAAGCAGTAGTTGCTGGTCTTTCAGCGATAAAAAATTATTACAGTAGTAAGCACCGAGCGCGTTATCAATGCACATCCTGTTTCTATCCGGTCAATCTGCCCGTCGTCAATATCATTTGCAGTGGATATATAAAATATTCAGATGAGACGAATTTGATTCAGATATCTCTCGCTTTATGCTTTGGTTTTTTTTTTTTTTTTTTTTTTTTTATCATCAATAGGCTAACATTTGACCACGGTCTCACCTGATGGTAAGTGATGACGCGGTCGACGATGGAGCATGCTTGCCTAGAAGATACCGGTTCACTCTAGCCTTAAAAACTCCCAGATTATATTTGTCAGGAAACAATGACGCTGGTAAGGTGTTCCATTCCTTCGCTGTCCGAATTATAAACGAAGAATCAAACCGCTTTGTACGTATTCGAGGAATCTCTACCATATACGGATGCCGTGTTTCCGTGCGTCTTGATGTCCGGTGGTAAAATGGGGATGGGGGAATGAAGCTGTGCAATTCCATCGCACACTCTCCGAAGTGCAGCTTGTAAAAAACCGAGAGGCTGGCAACCTTTCGTCGATGCTCAAGGCTTTGGAGTTTAGCCTTTACTAATGTATCGTCGCCAATGAGCTTTATAGCCCGTTTCTGTATTGAATCGAGGGCCTCAAGCTGATACTTAGCCGAACCATCCCAGAGATGGCTGCAGTATTCCACACATGACCGGACTTGTGCCTGATATAGATTGGTTAATTTAATTAACAAATTAACATAATTATAATGTCATAATAAATCCTCAATAAACTGATTAGGATTTAAGATACTAAGTATAGGTAGTGTGTACAACTGCGCCCCTCAATCTATTTATTTACATCACATACGAACATGAAAATAATATCTTTGAAACTAACAGTAGGTACCTTATCTACGAACAGTTTGAATACTTTGACAAATTTCGAATATAAGATCCAACAATAGTTTGACTTCTAAATGTCGAACAACACAAACCATGCAGTGCTTCTCACGGGCTACCACTTGATCTCGCTGTGCTCTCGACAAATAATGGGCCTGACGTAGTTGCAAGTCGTAGATGCAAGTGAATCATAAAAACACAAATAAAAAACGCTGTCATTTCCTATTCACGCAATACACGCTGACTCCGTTAATCCTGTGTTACCAGTAGTAGACATATCTTGATAGCTTTGTTCATACTATTGGATTTATTATTCAACATAAATTCTACAGAGATAGCAAGTCAATAGTGACCAATCTTCTCACAAGTGGTCGAGAATGTCCGTTGCTGCAGTATTTACCGAGCCCGGTCGTGTCCGCGGTGCGTGTGCCGCATGCTGATGACCACACGTCGTTGCCAGAGCACTGCCGTCTGCTTGTGCCGTCCATACCTCGTCAGAACTATTCCATTCATGCATACTCTTGCTTACATGTTTAACAATTTTCCCTAAAAGCCTACTCCACGGCAATCTTTATCAATAGATAAATAAAAGTAGTTTTGTTATGTGTAGCTAGGTTCTTCACTATGACTTCGTTTTCTTTTCCATTATTATTACATTGAAATAAAATAAAACGAGACCTAAATATCCGGTCTTCTCTTCGTAATAAATAAACGTTCGAAACCGGTCTCTGTAGATTAACTCTACCTGTAACTTGTTTAGTTTTCGCTTTCAAACGCACGTTAATATCTCTACATCTAAATTAAACATTTCAATGTGGATCTCCATCCACCATGGATGACTTTCTAAAGTCAAAGTCAAATTTAAAGTACCCTTTATAAAGAGCATTAATATTCTGTAATTCCCCTTTAACATATTCATGATCATGGGTAAAGCAATCTGTGGGCCAGTGAAGTCGACCTTACTGGGATTATCGAATCATGTAGTTGAACGTTTTTGCAATAATGAACTAAATAAAGTACCTATTGCAATAACATAAGTATATTGGAATGAAACGCCTTATCAGCGTCATTGCTTCCTGACCAAAATTATCTGGGAAATTTTAAGACTAGAGTGAAACCGGTATCTTCTAACGTTCTAACGGCAAGGATGCTCCATCGTCGACCACGCCGTCAATTATTACCATCAGGTGAGACCGTGGTCAAATATAAGCGTCGAAAAGGCCAAATTTATTTGATTAACTGGAACAATTAATTATTCGAAGACCTTAATAAAAATATATAAACGTTTCGTAAGTACGATCAAAAAAACTTGCATATACTTAGCCTCTCTTACAGATATACAGATTACACGCTTTCTGGATCCCATTGTTTGAGAACGGTCACTCTTCTCGGTTCTTCTGTATGACTGTGATGTTGAATATGTAGATTTTGTTTAGTAACTTCTGAAATATCATAAATGTTCACGAAAAATAACATTGGGCCAAGAATGCTGCAGAATTCTTCTTCTAGTAGGTAATGTAGTAGTTAAAATCAACATTTTTTTATCACAAGCTGTTATTTAGTGTTTGTAGTATCGTTATTTCAATAAAATATTACCTATTTATAATTAGTTTTAAAATCACTTTCAAACTGGTGAACGACCAGCTCGTCACGTCACTCATTCCCATAAAAACAAAAAAAAAAACTATTTCAGTGCCTTTCTTTAAACTGACAAAATGAAAAGTCTTATACTTATATTTAAAATTAGATGTTGTGTAACTTCATTGTGTAATCAGCTGAGCTTCCTTAATTATAGTAAACTTATTCCCTTGGTAAAGTTCCAGGCGTGTAACAAAACTTGCTCTACTTTCTCCGTTAGGTTCCTCGGTATATTAGAAAGAATGAACTATCTTTACGCATTATTAGATGTCCAATCCCCCTAAGAAGATCGAGTGAGCTATGTTTGATAACAGCGGTTAGCGCAGAACAGGCACTTAAGTTGATTACTGGGGTCACCCCAGTTGGCATATTTTAAAGGCTGTAAAAACAGTTTTGAATATTCATTACCTAAACAGGTAATGAATATTTATAATATTAGCTAATAATAAATAGGTAAGTAATGAAAAACAAAATTGTTAATCGAGCTTAACTAATTCACTAACACTTAAAAAAGCAATCATTCCCTGTTGGAGCGTTACATTCCCAACAGTCCCCTCACCTTTTCCCGATATGCACCCATTCGAATTAATAACGAACGTAGTAACTATGCGCACTATAATATAATTTATGGGATTTGGTACCAAAAAGACGAAAAATTATACTTAAATATCAGCATTCTGACACTCAGTAGGTTAATAAACGATGTAAATTTAATCTAACATAATCAATTGAACCCTTATCTCAACAGTCGAGTTGATGGATGCCATGCATCATTGAATAACAGTAAAAAAATTACAATTAATATGACACTTCAGATGCAGCGTGATATACGAACGATCAATAAGTACTTATGCTTACTTCAAACTCTTGTTGTTGTTCGTGTAAATTATTGTCCTGCCATTCTGACAACTGGATGACATCTCTATAAATATTGACTTTGTACACTTTTGTATATGTATAACGCAAATAAAACATAGATCTACGAGCGCTTAACTTTATAGGCCAGGCTCATTTAGTATTTTAACATTAGACCGACCTATTTTCAGACGGTAGTAGTGTAATGTTCTCAAACAGCTTTCGTTGCGCTTCTCAATATCACTAGTAGGTAGGCATTTTACGTTGTGATGTGAACATCTTATATCGGAAGGTAGCTCTGTGGTGTTTAGTGTTTAGACGTTCCTGAAAAATAAGATGTAAAGATGTCGTTTGAACACAAAGAAGCCGACCATGCGGTGGGCGTACACCTTTCCGTTCGGACGAGATACTTACATACAAGTAGAGTAGGCGTGCCGGCGCGGCGCTACTAGTGCAGCGGGCGCCCCGGGCGGGCCCCACGCCCCGCGCTCGCGCCGCCCGGCCGCGGCGTCCCCGCCCCGCTCCCTTACTGCGACACTTTATTTATTTATCGGCAGACCAACAGCTGTTTTAACATCATACCTATTCAAGAACAGTCAGCCAATTAAACGCCCTCGCGGAAAGCCGTTATTAAAAAGTAGGCTCCCATCAGCTAGCCTAACTAAACAAAACACTAAAACACTAGAATGTAACAGTTAAATAGGTACGCATTAATTAGTCAAAAAAATCACTTTGCTCACCTACTGTCGGGTCTGTGTCATGCATGACTGCAGAATAGGACTATTAAGTTCATTAAATTTTAAAACCTTGGCTTTCTTTCTATGAGTAGGTATATACGAGTTCGTGTCTATATAGTTTGTGTTTATTAGTTAGAAGGGAATTAAATCTCAATGATTTAGACTAGAGTAAGCGACTTAAGTCGATTTTATACAAACGTTCGGGAGGAGTAATTATACTTTCGCTACCGTTGTGGAGCGGCCCGAGGGAGGGTCCTTTTGGATTCGGTGTACCAACGTGCGTCTGTAAGAATACTTACGGTGGAGAATTTTCTTTATCTTAATATTTCTTATCAAAGTCTCCTGTAAGTTTTGATCTCGTTCCGCTTTTGAATAATTATTTATATAATTGCATACTAACTAGCTTCGCACTGGTTCGTTAGTTTTACGCCTCAATCCCGTCCATAGGAAGAAAGAAGATGTCGCCAAAAATCAAAAATATAGGGAAATTAAAATCCTCATAGGCACAGCGCTCCCGCGTCCGGGTTTCAAGTAATTTGGACGTAATACTGAAGCATGGATATCTGTAATTTCTAAACTTTAAAACAACTGATGCCGTTGAAATACTTATGAGACAATAATCTAAAATACCACAATACTTAGTAACAAAACAAGAATGAAAATGAAAATGTAAATGGAAATGTAAGAATGTAAATTTCAACTAAGTACACGTCTTAACTTTCATCCCCTCTGCCGAGGGAACCGTGCTGAAATTGGGGAAAGAGTATTCTATGCCTTGACCTTGTAGTACCAATAATTTCCTTCCGGCATGCAAAGAAGACGCTAGGAGGAAGTCGTGGAGGAAGTCGGGACTTAGGGAATAAGCCAAATCTTGCCAAGTTTTACTTAAATCTATTCAGTAGTTTTATCAAGCAAAAATAAGAAGAAATGTACCTAGTTGTGGGTTCAACATTGAATAAAGAGAGCACTCCAAAAAAGTTTCAAAATAATGTATAGAATCGGAGTTGTTATGTATTGTAATACATGTAGGTATATGTATAGATTTTTGATTTAATTTTGGATCTGTTTCGGGTGTGCACTTATGCAGCAGGTCCTTACATTACATTTATAACACAAAATAAGTTATAGTCAGAGCCTTCAAAAAATGACCAATAAATTATGAACCGGATTGTAAATCACACGGCACGGCACGGGACACGATATTAATGGGGGCAGTTGTTTTTTTATTATTTCTTTGTTTCACAATTTAGACGTAACACTATGAACAATATTTAACAAAAAACAATCAATCAATTGTTATCTGCTATGTGCACCTATAAAATAAAATAAATACATAAATAAGAAACACCTCGACCATAGAATTACTACTTACCTAATAACATTCCGCGTCCGTCCTAAAACTAGGGAACACAGGATGCGACACTGATCGTGCTAAATTGCTTAAAGGTTTCTAAAATAAAGCAGTGAAACACAAGTCAGTACTGAGTTACTAACTGCGTGTAGTAAAACGGAAAAAAATAGAAAAATAGTACAGTTTGAACAACTTAGTACTAATGTTACAAATGCTTATACGAATAATACTTAACTTTAAATAAAAACTAAATCGTAAAATAAATCTAAGAAAATATTTAGAAAACTACTTACGTGCACTTGCACAGCTTGTCAATTTACAGCTTTTATAAGTTTGACCTTAACTGAGGCCAAAGAGCCATCGAAAATATCTAAGGATGAGCGATATGTTTATCATTCATGATAACATACGATACGATACAGAGGTTGACAATGGGGCAGCTTAAAGGTCCGACGATTATACAGGCGACTGCCAGCACGAGGGACTTCTATACCAATATTCATTAAAAAGTCGGGACACAATATTAATCCATGAAGCACTTTATACAAATATACGACGACCTCTCACGCGCGTTCGACACTGCGGATCATGCCTTAATCGCGCGCAAGCTAAGCTTCTACGGAATCCGGGGGCCAGCCCTGGCTCTGCTTGTGTCTTTTATGTCCAAAAGGACGCAAGTAGTAGTGGGTGACAGAGGTCGAGTGGTGTCATCAGAAATCGAAAGCATGATAGGAGTCCCCCAGGGTTCGTGTCTTTCGAATACCCTATTCAGCTTGCTGTTAAATGACTTGCCCAGCTCCATCGAGGACGCAGAAGTATACATGTACGCTGACGACGTGGCCGCTGCTATCACTGCGGCCACTGATCGTCAGCTTGAGTGTAAGCTGAATTCTGTTGTGCAACGACTTGAAAAGTGGTTCAGGTCGAACGGTCTAGCCCTAAATAAGGAAAAAACCTGCTTCCTGACTTTTAACCTAAACGGTAAAGCATCGCAGCCATGTAGGGTGGACGTAGGTGCGACCTCTCTTGAGCAGGTGCAGCACACAAGGCTACTTGGTTTTCACATTGACAGTGCCCTCACATGGGAGACCCATCGACGAGCTGTGTGTGAAGCTAGGTCGTACGAGCTTTGCTCTGCGTCGACTCGCGAGTACCGCCACCCGCAGTGTGGTTAGGTCGTGTTACTTTGCGACCGTCCACAGCGCCTTAACATACGGTGTGGAGCTGTGGGGCTGTGCGGCTGATAGACAGAGAGCTTTTGTTATGCAAAAGCCAGCGGTACGTGCAATAGTAGGCGTACCGAACGACGTCTCTTGCAGGGGCTTGTTTAAAGAGCTCAAGATCCTTCCACTGCCCTGTGAACTCATTTATGTAATAGCTTTGTACACCCATACGCACCTTCATTTGTTCCGGCGTAGAGGCAGTAATCCGCCCCGGGCTTTGAGGAGTAATAAATACAAGGATTGCCTTGCGACTCCCAGTCATAAGCTGTCTAAGTCGGAAAGGTCCGTATTTATAATGGGTCCTTCGATTTACAATTACCAAAAAATGTACGGGATGCACCTTCCACCGGCTCCTTCAAGGCCCGTTTAAATTTTTTTTTATTGGAGCATGTCTTTTACAGTTTGGAAGTATATTATAAATTACCAGAATGGACTGTTAAATCGTAATTTTGATGATTATTTTTATTTTGACTTGTAACTTTGGGGTTATCAATAAATGATTTGTATTTTGATTTGTATTTGTATGATATCTGATATCTTCTTCTAGCATTCAGAGTCTTGAGATTGTACTTAGTTAGTCTGGATCCGTAGGATGTTAAAATTTCACACTTATTATTTGCTTTTTATTGTGAAATTACTGGGCAAATGAGACTTTATGACCTGATTACACAGTGTGGTAATCTGATAACTAGACTGTGTGATGTCTCAGGACGACGCGCGACGTGCGCAGTGCAGTGACACGCGAAACTTTATTATTTTAAAGTTCCGAGTGACACTGCAACTGTTATGGGCGGCCGTGTTAGTACGGCACACCATGCCGTTATATTCCAGGAAACTCCGTACCAAGCTGATATAAACAGGAATAATCACTTTCGAATCTTTCAATACTTTGATCGGTCTAGAAACGAAACCGGAAAGTTGCGATGCTTTTTTTACTATACTTAGTGTCAATATGAGTTCTGAAACTTAGGGAACTATCCACTGTGACGCCTAGGTCTCTACTACTTGCAGCCTCATTAAGCGGTATATTTACCATCTATCTGATAGATAGCGGAAATATAATCATTCATTTTGCTTAACATGTGAGCACTTTTCTACGTTTAAAAACATTTTGTTTTGACAATACCATAAAAATATCTTTTCACCTCAGCAGCTCGAACAGGCGCCCTTTGCTGCGAGAAAACAGTCTGCAAAATCGTATTTTGCTCACTGCGTGAGACAAAGTTTTTTAATATTATGACTTTGCGGTAAGTGTATTTAGCCAGCTTTAGGTTACATTTATATGGAGTTTTGGAGAGAACATGAATTTTTTTCTTTTTTTTGTTATACTTTTGGCGGGAACGCAATATAGTGTTTCGTTACTAGGTAAGTACCTACATGTAATGAATGTAATGATGTTCTCACTGCTGAGGTGAAAAGTTGTAAGTATATGCTACTCGAGAGCAAAGTTTTTGCATCTCGTGCCTTTGAATCCCCCTCGCTCGCGCAGGATTCTGACTTAGAATCACTCACTACGCTCGTGATTCAATACTAGAATCCTTCGCTTGCTCGGGATTCAACATTAGCACTCGACACAAAAATCAACTTTGTTCTGTTGTTGCACAAATAACTATTCTCGGAAATATAGCAGGTAGCAAGCGACGAATTAGTTTGAGCATCATAGGAATCAGATATTTGAGACAACGAAGTGTTCACATGTTCATAAACAGATCGAAAGTATTCAGAGAAAAGTTTGGAAATTTCCTGTCCACCAGTGGCAAGTTTATCATCAAAAGTAACTTGATTAGGAATAGAGCTGCTATTACGTTTATTGCTGTTTACAAATGCCCATATGCGTTGTGGCTGACTACGAATGGTTTTCGCGGCGCATCTTTATAAGTCTTAAGTAGTTCATGTGATGTGTTGTGTTGTTCCAGCGTGCGGCGGGGGCGGGCGTGTTTGAGCTTCAGATCCTCGAGTTCTCCAACTACCGGCTGGAGCTGGCGTCCGGCGCGTGCTGCGGCGGCCCCGGCCCCGGGCCCGGGCCCGGCTGCGCGCACGCGTGCCGCACCCGGTTCACGCTGTGCCTGAAGGAGTACCAGTCGGTGGCGGCGCCCGGCGCCTGCTCCTTCGGCCGCAACACCTCGCCCGTGCTCGGCACCGACTCCTTCACGCTCGCCGAGCCTCTCTACACGCTCGCGCTGCCCTTCTCCTTCCGCTGGACGGTGAGTCGCCCCGTCCCGCTCCCTCCCTCGCGCACACCGCCACCATCTCTGACTGCGCCTCTCTCTGTCTCCACAGCGCTCCTTCACGCTGATCCTGCAGGCGTACGACGACTCCGAGTACCCCGAGCCTGGTGAGTGTCCGCCGCGTGCGGTGCGTGCGGTGCGTGCGGTGCGTGCGGTGCGTGCGTGTCGCTGACTGACGCGTGTGTTGCAGAGGACGGGCTGATCGAGGAGGCGTGGTGGTCCGGCATCGTGGAGCCGAGCGCGGAGTGGCACGCGCTGCGGCACGCCGGCGCCGCCGCCGCGCTCGCCTACCGCGTGCGCGTGCTCTGCCAGCCCAACTACTACAACACCACCTGCACCACCTTCTGCCGGCCCCGGGACGACAAGTTCGGCCACTACTCCTGCGAGACCGACGGCAGCAAGCGCTGCCTGCCCGGCTGGCAGGGAGACAACTGCGAGAAACGTAAGCCGCCCCTCCCCTCCCCTCCCCTCCCCTCCCCGCCTCACCGCGCTCTTGTCGCGTCGCTCTCGCTCACCCGCTGTCTTGTGCTTCCAGCCGTGTGCAAGGAGGACTGCCATCCGATCCACGGCCGCTGCGACCGCCCCGGAGACTGCGAGTGAGTTAACGCAGTGAACACACGCGTGCGAAAGGCAGCGAGAGCGACCATAGTGACGAAGGGTGTGTCGTGTGGTTTCAGCTGCCGGCCGGGATGGCGCGGCGAGCTGTGCGCGCAGTGCCAGCCCTACCCGGGCTGCAAGCACGGCTACTGCAACGGTTCCTCCTGGGATTGCACCTGCGATACCAACTGGGGCGGCATCCTCTGCGATCAAGGTACGCCTCGTCTCCTTCCCTCTCGCTCGGCGTCCGTCCCTCCCCCTCTCACCCGCGTGCGCCCTCTCTCTGCAGATCTCAACTACTGCGGCACGCACGAGCCGTGCCAGCATGGCGGCACGTGCGAGAACACGGCGCCCGACCAGTACCTGTGCCGCTGCGCCGAGGGCTTCTCCGGCGTGGACTGCGAGCGCGTGGACAACCCGTGCGCGCCCGGGCCGTGCGCGCACGGCGCGTGCAGCCTGCAGGCCGCCGCGCCGCGCGGGTTCGCGTGCGCCTGCGAGCGCGGCTGGGGCGGTGCGCTCTGCGACGTCGACCTGGACGACTGCGCCAGCGCGCCGTGCCGCAACGGCGCCACCTGCCGCGACCGCACCGACGCCTTCGCGTGCGACTGCGCGCCCGGCTGGACCGGCCCCACCTGCGAGGAAGGTAAGCGCCGCGCTCCCTCCCACCCCGCCCCGCCCGGTTCCCCCGGCCGCTCACCGGCCGCCGTGCTTGCAGACGTGGACGAGTGCGCAGAGCGGGCCGGCGAGGCGGGCGACGGCGCGCTCGGGCCGTGCGTGAACGCGGGCGCGTGCAACAACACGGGCGGCGGGTACGCGTGCGCCTGCCTGCCCGGCTGGACGGGCCGCGACTGCGAGACCAACGTGGACGACTGCGCGGGCCAGTGCCTGCACGGCGCCACCTGCATCGACCTGGTGGACGACTTCCACTGCGCGTGCGCGGCCGGGTACGCGGGCCGCACGTGCGCGCGCGACGTGGACGAGTGCGCGCCGCGCCCCTGCACCAACGGCGGCGAGTGCGTCGACCTGCCCAACGCCTACCGCTGCATCTGCCCCGTCGGCTTCTCCGGCGCCAACTGCGAGGTACCTACCCGCCTCCGCTACCTTATTATTGTGCTCATCTTCGCGTCTCCTCTTTCATTATCGGTTTCTTCGTACGATGCTTACACTCATTGTATTGTCTAATCTGAAACTTATGTAAAACATCACCGTTCATAGGCCGCATCGACGAGATGCCTCCCGTGACGCACTAACCGACTTCTGCTTTTAGCTCTCCTCCTGCTACGGACGGTACTGTCGGGTGAGTCCACTAACCGTACTAACGTTTCTTGTTTTGCCTTGTTTCGTTTACGTACATCTACTTATCTAACATGCTTTGACAGCATGCATATATATATATCTGCTGGGTCGTTCACTAGCGCTGGTAAGGTATGCATGCGTGTGTTAGTGCAGCGAGTCAGGAGTGAGTCGTGTCGTGTGCGCAGGATGACCGGGACCACTGCGCCGGGTCCCCGTGCGGTAACGGCGCCGCGTGCTACACCGCGCAGAGCGACTACTACTGCCACTGCGCGCCCGGCTGGACCGGCAAGAACTGCACGCAGCGCGCCGCCCGCGACCGTCAGTACCACTTTACACTGCAGGGGTGGCAACGCGCACGAACCGATTAACTTAACGTGTCGAAATTTTGCAGTGCTGGACGAGTGTGCGACGAATCCGTGCCGCAACAACGGAACCTGCATCGATGGCACCGCCGACTTTGCGTGCATCTGCCGCGACGGCTGGACCGGTGAGTGGTTCCGCTTCCCTTGCGCCTCGTTCGTTCTCGAGATGGCCGGTCTGACCTGTCGCTCCATGGCCGCAGGCAAGACTTGCGCGGTGCGCGTGGAGCCGGTGGAGTCGGTGGAGCCGGTGGAGCCGGTGGAGCGGTGCCCGGCGGGGCGGTGCGGTAACGGCGGCACGTGCGTGCGCGCGGGCGGCTTGTGGCGGTGCGCGTGCGCGGAGGGCTGGGCGGGGGCGGCGTGCGAGGCGAGCGCGTGCGCGTGCGCGGCGGGCGGCACGTGCGTGGCGCGCGCGGCGCCGCCCGGCTGGGCGTGCGCGTGCCGCGAGGGCCGCACGGGCGCGCGCTGCGAGCTGGACGCGGACCCGTGCGCCTCCGCGCCCTGCAGGAACGGCGGCCGGTGCGCCCCCGCGGGGGACCGGTGGGCGTGCGCGTGCGCGCCGGGCTGGGCGGGCGACACGTGCGCCGCGCCCGCGTGCGACCCGCCGTGCCCCGCGCCGGCCGCCTGCGTGCCGCCCGCCGGCCCGGCCGCGCCGCGCTGCGTCTGCCCCGCGCTGCCGCATCGCGCCTCGCGCCAGTGTCTCGAGCGTGAGTATCTGGGGACGAACCGTGTCGGTTAGGAAACCGACCATTCGATCAGAAATCTTAATTGTAATGGTTCGTCTCGAACGACACCACCCGATCACCCGATAAAGTATATTGTACTAATTTAAAAAAATGTAGATGGTGCTTACTCTAGTTTCTTTTCGTTCGATGTCTTTGGTATTATGTTTAGGTACTATTGTTGAGCAAAAAAGGACTAAAAAGAAAAGGAGTAAAGATAGAACCTTGTGGAATCCTAGACGGAATAAGTAAAGAAATCGATGCAAATTTAATGAAATCATAGAGTGTAGTGTAAGCAACGTACGAAGCGAATCACTGGAGGAATCACCTAGAATCCTTGTTGCATGTTAGACAAAGGAGATTAAGTAGTATATCGATAACATCAAAAGCTTCAGTAAAGTTAATTATATAATTTTATGAATTCTATAATAAAGTAAGTATCGATACTTCATGCGTCAAAACCTATAATAAGAAAGTATGATTTGAAGTTCCACCGTATAGATAAAATAATTTGCGGACCGGTGATTCCTTACTATAAACATTGTTGTGCGCAGTGCTAGCGGGGCTCGGCGCGGAGCGCAGCGAGGGTGGCGAGGTGGAGGGCGCGGACGAGGAGGGGGAGGCGGGGGGCGCGGCGTGCGGTGCGGGGGCCGGGTCCTGGTGGTGGGGGTGCAACGTGTGCCGGTGCGGGGGCGCCTGCTCGCGCGTGTGGTGCGGCGTGCCCGACTGCCTGGCGGGCGGGGGGGCCGGGGGGGCCGGGGGGGCGTGCCGCACGGACGAGGTGTGCGTGCCGGCCGCGCCCGCGCTGTGCCTGCGCGCGCCGTGCGCCGCGCTCGGCGAGTGCCGGCGCGTGGCGGGCCGCAGCGTGGAGCCGCCCGCGCTGCCGGCGCCCGCCGCGTGCTGGCCGGGCGCGCGCGGCCCGCCGCCGGCCGGCTGCGCGCGCGCCCGGCTGCAGCTGGCGCGCGCGCGGCTGGCGCCGGGAGCGCACGTGGAGCGCGCGTGCGGGGCGCTGCGCCGCGCGCTCGCCGCCGCGCTCGCGCCGCCCGCCGCGCCGAGCGCGCCCCCGCCGCCGCCGCTCGTGCTGCTCTGTGACATCGCGTCGGACGATGACGACGCACTCGACCTCACCCTGGTGAGTATCGTTGCCTAGATGATCGGCCGTAAATGTATGGAACTCTTGCTATTATGCCAAAGCATTTGACTAGGTGTGTGTTAATTAATTTTCCCCGCCATAAAATGTAATGTAAATGTAAATTATGGAAGCCACTTTTACAACTCATACTGCTCTAAGATATCACTGTTCGTTACTATCCGCAGATCTTGATGTTTTTTAGTCTGCTACCGTGGATCACGACACGATTAATTCATCACCACTGATTTATTAGATATGGCGAAACAGGAAATA
The DNA here is from genome assembly GCA_963580505.1 of Ennomos erosarius. Lineage (NCBI taxonomy): Eukaryota > Metazoa > Arthropoda > Insecta > Lepidoptera > Geometridae > Ennomos > Ennomos erosarius. The sequence continues at coordinate 53,505 of OY756996.1, read as the reverse complement.
AATATTGTTTAGTGTCCTACGTGGCACGGGCAGCCATATCTGATGGCAGTACGTGTCACTGTCATTGCATTATGACATTGACAGTGACACAGTGTCTGTGGTCTGCTAAATACGGCACATCATATCAAATTGTATTTTTTTTTTCTCTTTTTTGGTTATTGTATGTCATGTATTTTTTACATTATTGTTTAATTTTTTTATGTTGTTTTGTTTGTCCTGAAGTTCGTGATGTCATGATGATGGGTTCCGACTGAAAATCAGTTATTGAGGTCGCAAGACCTTGATTGCACGCTGAGTCGGGACCTATATCATGACATCACGCAACATTACATACAGTACGATGGTACCTACCTGCCAGTTATTTTTGTTCTCTGTTTTATTTTCGCGTTGTATGTAATGTTGTGTGATGTCCTGAATAAATGTATTTTCTTTCTTTCTTTCTCTTTCTTTCCATAAGCTTAGCTTTGGCTTTTTTGCATGGTTCAACGACATTATGCACTACTGTGATTAGATCTGATTATTGTATTTGATTTGAGACCGTAGCGATTATAGTATCCCACCACAAGACTTAGTGCTGTAATTCAAAGTATTCATACTATTTCGTCAACATTAGAAATCTCTTACTTAGCAGCTTGACTAAATTAGATCGTGCGGTTAGACTAATTTCGAGATATTCGAACAAAACTAAATCCCACGATGAGTAATCGGTATGTTGTTGCACAGTGGGTCGGCGAGGAGGCGGAGGGCGCGGTGGGCGCGGAGTGGGCGGGGTCGGCGGTGCGCGAGCTCGGCGAGCTGGTGTCGCGGCGGCGGCTCGCGCGGCACCCCCTGCTGGGCGCGGCGCTGCGCCTGCGCGCGGGCGCGGGCGCGGGCCCGGAGCCCGCCCCCGCGCCCGCGCCCGCGCCCGCGCCCGCCGCGCTGGTGGCGGGCGGCGCGCTGGCGGCGGCCGCGCTGGCCGGCGCCGCGCTCGGCGCGCTGCTGCTGGTGCGGCGGAGGCGCGCGGCCGCGCTCGAGCGCTCGCGCCGCTGCGACGAGGACAAGTCCAACAACCTGCAGAACGAGGAGAACCTGCGCCGGTACGCGAACCCGCTGCGCGACGAGCCGGCGGACGGGGGCGGGGGCGGGGGCGGGGGCGGGGGCGGGGGCGAGCTGCCGCGCGCGCACACGCTGTACAAGGCGCAGAACGCGGACGCGCGAAACGACACCCCGCCGCGCGACAAGGAGCTGACGATGCGCGCGCTCCCTCCCCCCGAGCCGCCCCCCGCGCGCCTGCACCCCCCCGAGCGGCTCACGGTGCTCGTGTGACCCCGCCCCCGAGCCCCGCCCCCAAGCCCCGCCCCGCGGACATCTCGTGTGATACTAGTGTAGTGCGATGCGACCCCGTCGTCGCTTCTATTTATTTCCATCTCGTGAACTCGCCTTGTAAATATTATGATGGAGTTTGTATGTTTGTAAATAATGTTGAACGTAGCATAGTTTTATCGAGAGATTGTGAAAGTGTATTTTTGTAAAGATTGTAAAAACAGAAAATGAATTGTTTGTTGTAATAAAATTGCTGATTTTTATCTAATCTTTTTATAATATTTACTATGGATGCATCCTCCTCTTCCTTTATTTCCTCATTAATAGTTTATAACAATTATGAAATACATAAATACGTTTTTAGGACAATAAAGCCGTAGTAGGTGATAAAGTAATACAAGGAATCTATCTAATATACAATAAAAAAACACGATACACGGGCGAAAAAAAAATATGCCATTATCGGGTCTCGCTCATATGAACAGATATCCAGTGTCCAAATATTGGACTGTGATGAACATCCTCAAGGCAATAAAGTGAGGAAACTCCGCCTCAGGAAACATGCTCGACGCGCTGCACTAGTCAGTAGGTACGTCAGGAGCTTTAGGAGAGCTCGGCATGCATCATTATACTGGACGTTCGTTGAAATGAAAGCAAAGGTACTATGTACAATGTGTGTACTAGGTCTACTCTTATAGGCATGTGTACGGCCTGTAGGGATACTCAAATCCAATCACAATTTCACTCAAATTGTATCAAAAGTGTTAATCTTATAACAAAATCTGTCAAAATGTTGATATCTTCGATGCACAGTCTCTACAATTAAGAGACATCTAAAATATTAATTTCAATTCAATATTTATTACCATTCCACAATGTTGTTTACAGCTTTTAGCTTAGATATACCAGTACATCATGGACCCTGTCGGGTACGCAAAATTTAAAAGGGCCCCGTCCCTTTTAAATTTTGCGATAGATAAATATTGATTAGTGGACGGGCTTCAGCCCAGGTCCCAAATCCCTTTGTTTCCCTCGATTTAAAATAAAAACATTTAAATAAAGGTTTAGCAAAAATATATAATTAATCTCATGACATGAAAAACATTGACAAGTAAAAACATCACTTTTTTCTCTTAATATAAAACGAGGTCCAAACATGCCGGCCACCATGGACCCTTATGGTCCATAACACCATAACAATAAATTAACAATCATAGTTAACTCAAATATACAAAAAAAAACTTAAGACCTCACCACAGGACACACATAAATCATAATTATTCTGCACTAAACATATAACTATAATGCACACAAAAAGAAAACTAACACTTCATTTCAGAAAACTATTAATTCACTCTAGATGTATGTTAGAGCTGCTGTGGACACCACCAAGAAACTGTTTTTACTCAGCGGTGGGTAGAACACAATGGATGGAAACAGGTCTTTTTATTTTGGCTCCGTTGCTTTGTAAACTGAAGACACGTGCAATTCCGCCCAAACCACTATGGGTTTCTGTTATAATTCAATCCAAACATTTGGCCATTTATGCCATTCGTGAATGTAGGACATCACAAGGTTATGATTCTGATATCGTTTTATGCAAACATGCATCACACCTTGAAGTCCTTTAGACTCTAACCATGGTGGCTTTGTATGATCACCAGGTAACCAAAACCTTCTGTACCAGGCTATTACTCAAAGAAATCTTCGCAAATATGAAAATTCACTATCAGTTTTTTGTTTTCTGTTGCGTTCCAATTCCGACGATTCGCTGTTTATGAACTTCAAAAACTGACCGTTGTTAGGCGACCACTGGCGAAATAGAAAACCATCGTGGTTATTAAAAGCCATCGCTTCTGCATAAAGAACTTCGTCAGTATCAGAAAAACGACTGGTCATCAAATCATGCCCATCAAAGTCGGTTAACACACTACTAGTAAGCAGCGGAAAATCAGCCACTACATCTCTAGCTGATCGTGGAAGAGGATTGACAGCTAAAAACGGAACTGATGAGATACCAAAAGCTGCTCTTAACGAGCGGAGATGCTGCAATTCAGCATCTGGATTCTCACGCCACAATATGCGTTGAAAATCTACGTCCTCATCAGAAACGTTGACTTGTCGATGCCTCTTGAAGCGTTTGTGAGCAATCCCCCTTGAACCACCATACTCACAGAGTGTATTATCGTTCCTGGAAGGAAGTTTACCGACATGATATCCACTCTTGTCCTTTCTGGTAGATCGGGACAATAATTCCTCACACTTCTCTTCTTCGGGAGTCAGATTATTCATGTCACGATGTTCTGATTCCATTTCGCAAAACTTCAGTAATTCTTTCTCGTCAGTATTGACCAAGTGCATACTGAAGATATTGTGGCATTTAACGCTGTGGTTGATTTCATTGGGCGAATGAATTACACCAGAGAGGATCCAACCGAGTCTAGTGTTTTGTGCCACCACTGACCCCGGCGGACCCCTGAGTAAACCTTAGGTTAGGTTAGGTTAGGTTAGGTTAGGTTAGGTTAGGTTAGGTTAGGTTAGGTTTTTTTTTTTTTTTTTTTTTACTCCCGAGGGTAGTGAGGAATCCTCATGGATACCACGGGGCACGGGCCCCGTGGTTATGTCCGACTCCGCCAACTTCCGCCATTGACGACCTACGGACTAAACCCCCCTCCCTTTTGTCCAAAATCCTCTGACAGGAGTCAGAGACCTTTTTTTACTTTTAATTTTTACCAAATGTGTCTGTTGCAAGATTACAAATTTTTTCTAAATTACAATTTTACCTACATTATCATATTAAGTTAACATCATATATTATTATCAATATTCGTTCAGATCATTTCAATGTCACATAGTCACAGGGTTAGGTTAGGTTAGGTTAGGTTAGGTTAGGTTAGGTTAGGTTAGGTTAGGTTAGGTTGGGGTGCGGGCCAGGATACCTCCACGTTTGCCTCGAGTGTTGCCAGTCCCTTATGGATGCTTGCATCCGGGGGGAAGGGCAGCACTTGGACCGGTGCACCCTGGGCAACGGCTAATAACTTCCCTTCGGGGTTCTTGTTAGTCGTTGGCGAAATTCCTGGTGGGGCCTCTCTGCGATCCTTATGTCTCGGCATAAGGCGCAGCAGAGAGGCGGGGAGCGTACAGTCGCAACTGGCGACCATGCGTGGACTCGCGCCGGCGCCCTGGATAGTCTGGGTAGCGGTGGTGCGGGTCGTGGGATGGAGTGCTTTCATGGCACGCAGCGCGCGGCAGGGAGGGTCAACTCGGCCACCCTGTCGGGCAGCTGGCGGAGCAGCTTTGTCTGCAGAGGGCCTTCGGGCCGGTGTATGGCAGGCCTGCAAGGCTTGCGGCGCGGCGGGGAGGGTCAACTCGGCCACCCCGTCGGGCAACTGGTGGAAACCAGAATTTTGTGTTTTTGTCTGTGTCTTGTGATGTCCCATGTGTTTGTGATTGTGAGTGTTTTGTGTTTGTGTTGTCCTCGGCCGTCGGGCCTGTAAGCCGACAAACCCGTCATGGCAAGTCTAAATAGAAATTTAGTACCCCAGGTAGGTACCACCGATAATGTCGGTGGAGAATCCGACCCTCCTAAGGGAGGCTGCCCCTCGTATTCTGGGGGGGGCAAAGACTGCCTAAATAAAAAACAAGTTGGTCCCATGAGGGACGAGAAAGGGAGGTTTATAAGGGCGAAGCCGCCCACCGACTCAGACGACATCGAGTCATGCTCAGCGGGCTCCAACATGAGCCTTGATTCTGTTGGAGTAGGGCGGAAGAGGCGAATATCTGGCCGCGACTCGGGCTCCGAGTGCGCTTCCGATCGGGAGCTGAGCCGGTACGAGCCGCAGGCTAGGCGAGGAAGAGGTCCCCCTCCAAGGACCTGCGAGTTCGTCGGGGTCTCTAGGGCGAAAGCGGAGTTGATCGCTGCAAAGCGTGAAGAACGCCGCTTGCAAGCCGAAGAGGACCTGGCGAACTTGGTAAGAGAGGACCGCGAGAAGCGGATAGCTCGCGTGACGCCAGGGAGTGGGAGCGATCCCCTTCCCAGGTCGAACGCTGAGCTGGTGAGTGCTGTGGAGGGCGGCCTCACCATAATCACTGAGGTGGCGACGAGGTCGTCGAACCTTAAGGGGACCTTTGTCCGATACCTTAAGGATGCGGCGGCCTCCATCAAGGAGGCAGTCACGGAGCTGGCTATCCACTCCGTGTCTGACGAGACGAAGCTCCTCCAGGCCGACAATGCTCGGCTGAAGGCGGAAGTGGGCGATCTCCGCAAGGAGATGGCCCAGATGAAGCTGGATGTGGAGGAGCTCAGGAAGGCGCAAGGGCAGCAGAACCCGGCTCCCTCTGGCACTCGCAAGAGTACGGAGGTTGAGCCACCCTGCCCTTCCCCGCCACCCAGGCGCGAAGGCGGAGCGATCCGTCGCCGCGCCTCACCGGTGATACAGGATGGTGGAGAGTTTGAGCGGGACATCATGGTCAAGGTGGGGACCATGGTGAATGCTCGGCTCGAAGCGCTGGAGAAAAGGCTTCCACCCGAGAAGCCTTCCCGTCCCCCACTTGCAGCGGACAAGAGGCAGGTTCAGGCGGCCAAAGCCACGGCACCTGCTTCTAAGCCGGCAGTCGGGGAGACCAAGGGAAAGGGAAGGAAGAAGGGTGGTCCACCACCACCAACACAGAAGGAGCCTCGGGTGCTCCCACCAGCACCCAAGGCCATGACGGAGTCCTGGAGCAGCGTGGCGAAGCGCGGCAAAACCAACGGGGCTGGTGCGGTGCAACGTGCACCGCAGACCAGAACTCCGGCGGCAATGCTGCGTCCGCCACGGTCGTCGGTGGTCGCCCTCAATCTGCAGCCTCTGGCTGTGGAGAAGGGGGTGAACTATCACGACATGATCACCAGGGCTAGGGCGCAAGTAGACCTTCGGGACTTGGGCATACCGAGCATCCGCCTCCGAATTTCGGCGGCGGGTGCTCGTATGTTCGAGATCCCGGGAGCGGACGCTGGCCCAATGGCGGATCGTTTGGTGACGAAGTTGAGGGAGGTTCTCCCAGCTGGGTTCGTCAGGATCTCCCGGCCGAGAAAGTGCGCAGAAATGCGCATTTCCGGCCTCGACGACTCCCTCTCTTCAGATGAGGTCGCGGCTGAGGTCGCACGAGTTGGTGGTTGCTCGGCCGACTCGATGAAATACAGCGAAGTTCGCTCTAATTTTATCGGGCTCGGTACGATGTGGGTGAGGTGCCCGGTTGAGGCCGCCAAGTTGGTGGCAGGCAAAGGTAGGCTGGTCGTAGGTTGGAGCTCATTGAAAGTTCACCTGCTAGAGCCGAAACCCTTCGTCTGCTACCGCTGCTTGGAGAGAGGACACGTGCGGCAGAAATGCCCATCCCAGGTCGACCGCAGCGATCTTTGTTATCGCTGCGGAAAGCCTGGCCACGTGGCCTCGGAGTGTTCGGCTGCTGCACACTGTATTTTGTGTGCGGCGAAGAACCTCAAGGCCGATCACCGGATGGGAGCAGTGGGCTGCGAGGCCCTTAAACCCAAGCCGAAGCGGAGGAGGGGCAAAGCGAGGGCGGACCGTAAGGCCGCTTCGACTCCAGCCCGCCCTGCTAAGGCAAGGGATAAGGACGCGCCGATGTCCGTTGACCCTGGGCCCAGCGCCCCGGGTCCGGGATGTCGGTGAACGGATCTGCGGGTGATGAACCGGGGGGTTCTTTACCTGCACACAAGATCCCATGGATGGACGGCGTGCTGGTGTGTTCCGGTGCGCCGATCTGAGAAGTCCCCGTCATGAGACGATGCGGATGGTGCCGGTTGCGGCTATGCGCTGCTGGGGCTGCGAGTAGAATGCGCAAGTGAACCCGTGGCCTCAGCAAATAGCGCGGGAAGGAACACCCTGGATTTTTAGTGGGTAGGCCGTCCCATCAGCGGAGAGTCCCACATATCCACCAGCTGCCCCCGCGGTTGGTGGAATACATAAAGTATTTTTACCAGGCTAAAAAAAAAAAAAAAAAAAAAAAAAAAAAAAAAAAAAAAAAAAAAAAAGGTTAGGTTAGGTTGGGGTGCGGGCCAGGATACCTCCACGTTGCCTCGAGTGTTGCCAGTCCCTTATGGATGCTTGCATCCGGGGGGAAGGGCAGCACTTGGACCGGTGCACCCTGGGCAACGGCTAATGACTTTCCTTCGGGGATCTTGTTAGTCGTTGGCTAAATTCCTGGTGAGGCCGCTCCACGCGTCTCTATGACTTAGCATAGGGCGCAGTGGAGAGGTCGGGGGGGGGGGATGCTTTCTTAGTCATTTTCGGATGAGTAGGGAAGCATCTGTCTTGGGGGAGAGCGCAGGTCGTGTAGATCCCCAAGGCAGGTTTGGTGTTTGCTGATCATCTTGGTTTGTTCCCTTAAGGAGCAGACGTATAAGCAAGCACCAGACTTCATCTTCATCCACTATCACTCGTCTTCATTCATTCGCTCACTCATTCACTCATTCATTCATCTTATCATCCACCTTCATTCATGATGCGTTGGCGGAGCCGGCAACGGCGTTTGTGGCACTAACACTGTCACCAGGTGCGAGAGTAGCCCACACTAGCTACTCTCCCGGTAATCTTAATGCCCTTCACAACGACCCTCGCGGTTGTGTTAAGAGGGTATGTGGGGACATTAAGATCCGAAGGGGGCTTGCCTTAGCTGGCCGGCCTCAGAGTATGGAAAACTCGAAACAAAACCCGTGAGAGCACACGTAAAAACCTGCGGATACCTGGGGACCTCCGCAGTATATACCCTTATCCCCCGGAATGGGCGTCACCTGGGGGATTGACCTTTATATCGGCCCGACTCGTGGGAATCAAAATGGAGCTTTTTAATAAAAACAATTTTACCCTTAGTGGGAATGCTAAATATAGCAGTAAGGCGCTGGGCGCAAAAGAGGGAAGTAGCGGGGATTCATGCCCGCTATTTAAAAGCCTGTCGGAGTCGTCAGATTCTGACGGGAGTATGCGAACTGTGGCATCCCGGGCTTCTGGGATGTCATCAGGAAGCGGTAGCCTAAGGCGGAAACGCCAAAGGGCAAGTAATGATGGAGACACCTCAGACGAGGTGTCGACACCGAAAGGGGCAGCGGCGCGTCGTAAACGCGGCCGTCCGCCAACCACAGGCCAGTACGTCGGCCTGGCAAAAGCCAAGGCCGAGCTTAACAAGGCCCGAGAGGAGGAGCTCCGACTGATGGCGGAGAAGGAGCTGGCAGACGAACTGCAGCGCAAGAAGGAGGCAAACATCGCCTTCTTCAAGAAGGCTGCCCCGTCTCCCTTGCCCGCAGACGAGGTGCGCGGCAGAGATGCCGCGCAAATACAGTGGATGGTTGCGGACTCGGCGGACACGATCAACAAGATCGCCACCAAGTCCAGCAACCTCAAGGGCACCTACGTCAAAGCCCTGAAAAAAGCGGCGGGCATACTCCGGGCCTCTTTCGAAGAGACGCAGGCTCGTAGCATGCCCGAGGAGGTCCGCCTCCTTATGGAGGCAAACAAACAGCTCACGGCGGAGCTTAAGCAACTTCGCCGTGAGATGGAGGAGCTGCGGGCTTCCCAGCAGAGGCCGGCCCCTGCCCCGGCTCTACCGGCTCAGCCCCCAGCAGCGGCCCAAGCACCGTCGCTAGAGGAGATAATGCAGACGATCATGGTTCAAGTCGGAACCATGATCAATGCACGGTTTGAGGGCATGGAGGAAAGGTTGCTGCCCGAAAAACGCCTCCGACCACCTCTAGCCGCCGACAAGCGCAGAGAGGAAGCTGAACGCAGCCTAGCTGTGCCGAGCACCTCAGCCACCTCGTCGGCCCCGGCAGTAGAGCCATTGCCCGGCCCATCCCAAACCGCCAAGCTCAAAAAGGGCAAGGCTGGAGGGAAAGGGAAGGCAAAAGGCAAAGGCGAGCCAGCTCCTGCCGCTGCCAGCCCAACAGAGACGGTGCCGGTTCCAGCTCCGGCTCCAGCAGCCCCGGCGACATGGACCGAGGTTGTGAAGCGCTCCAAGAAGCGCATCCAAGCCGCTGGTCCAGCTAATCCCAGGCCCAGGTCTGCTGCTCCACAGCGGGCCCACACATCGGGAACAAGCAAAGTCGCGGCGAAGAGACCTCCGCCCGCCACCAACAAGGCTAAGGCGCCAAAACTCCGTCCACCTCGCACCGCAGCTGTGGTCATTACACTACAGCCAGAGGCGGCGGAGAAGGGCATCACATATGCCAAAGTGCTGGCTGAGGCCAAAGGTCGTGTTGACCTGGGCGCATTGGGGTTGCCCCCCATAAAGATTAGGACTGCAGCGACGGGAGCTCGCCTCCTACAGGTCCCTGGGGTCGAAAAGTCCCAACAGGCGGACTCCCTGGCTGCGAAGTTAAGGGAGGTGTTCCAGGGGGTAGATGAAATCCGGGTCTCCAGACCTTTCACCGCGACCGACGTGCGGGTGACCGGCCTGGATGACTCTGTCACCATTGAAGAACTGGTGGAGGCACTGGCCAAGGCTGGAGGGTGTTCGGCCCAGGAGGTGAAGTCTGGCACGATAAGAAAGGGGCCGAGGGGCATGGGGACGGCTGTGGTACGCTGCCCCATGACAGCCGCGAAGACCATCGCTGCAGCTGGCGGACAACTCCGCATGGGGTGGTTCTCGGTGCAAGTCCAGGTTCTGGAAGCCAGACCACGCAGGTGTTTCCGATGCCTTGCAACGGGACACGTGAGGGCCCAGTGTAAGTCTGAGGTTGACCGCAGTGAGGAGTGTCACCGATGCGGTCAGAAGGGCCATAAGGCCAACGAGTGTTCCGCCCCTCCACACTGCACCCTGTGCGCAGCTGTGGGTAAGACCGCGGACCACCTCTCCGGGGGCAAGGCATGTGCCAAGCCCCCGTCGAAGACAGAGACGCGACGAAAGTCGGCTGCGACTAAGGCCATGGCCAAGTCGCAGCTGACCGGCCCCACAACGGAGCAGGGGAACCTAATGGAAGTGACATAGGATGGCCCTTACCTTCCTACAGGCGAATATCAACCGCTCCGCCCGAGCTCAGGATCTTTTGCTCCAGGCTCTGGCGGAGCGGTTGATACAAATCGGTGTTGTTGCGGAGCCGTATACGGTCCCACACAGATCCGACTGGGTAGGCGACCTTGATGGCTTGGTGGCTATTACCACCCAGTCGCCAGCCAGATCCAAGCCCCTGAACGCAGTTGCGAGGGGTCAGGGATACGTCGCGGTGAGTGTCGGAGAGACCGTGATTGTGGGGGTGTATCACTCCCCCAATAGGCCGCTCCACGAGCTTGAAACACTCCTTGACGAGATAGGTACGGTCGTAGGCAGAAACCGACCCAGACCGGTTATCGTCCTCGGAGATCTCAACGCGAAATCAACCGCGTGGGGATCTCCGTCGACTGACGCGCGGGGCAGAGCAGTTACGGAGTGGTCGACCGTGGCAGGCTTGTGCGTCCTGAACCGGGGGTCGGAGCATACGTGCGTGCGCCGATGGGGTGGCTCAGTGGTCGACGTGACCTTTGCCACTCCTGAGCTGGCACAGTGCGTTCACGATTGGGAGGTGCTTGTGGACGAGGAAACGCTCTCTGACCACCGATATATTCGGTTTAGTGTTTCCTCGTCCTCAGCCGTTGTAGAGGGACCAGCTGAGTCCGGCCCGAGGTGGGTCCTTAAACGCTTGGACTTGGAGGCGCTGCAGGAGGCAGCCATAGTTCAGGCGTGGAACGCTCCACCTGTGGAGCCGATGACGGTCGATGCCGAGGCGGACGAGCTCTGCAAGGCAATGGCGGTGGTTTGCGATGCGGCCATGCCTCGTCTCAGAGCCCCACATTCCAGGCGCCAGGTATATTGGTGGTCGGAAGAAATCGCGGAACTCCGGCGTTGCTGTGTGAGGAAACGCCGCCGATACCAGCGGTACCGTAGGAGAAGACGCCAGGAGACGGTCGAGCTAGACCGCCTGTACGCCGACTATAGAGAGGCTTCGAAAGCCCTCCGTGTCGCCATCGACGAGGCCAAGGCACGAGCTTGGCGTGAGCTGCTGCAGACGCTCGAGCTGGACCCATGGGGTCGGCCGTACAGGCTGGCGAGGCAAAAACTTCGCCCCTGGGCTCCCCCGGTCACCACTACGCTTGCGCCTGCAGTATTGCAGCGGGTGGTTGAGGGACTGTTCCCGGCGGCGCCAGGAACCGAATTTGTACCTCCCACCACGGTGTTGGCAGATCAAAGCGATGTGGAAGAGCGAGAATCGCCTGACTCTACTCCCGAAGTCTCGGAAGGGGAGCTCGGCGCAGCCATCCTGAAAATGAAAGCCAAGAACACGGCGCCGGGGCCAGACGGTATACCCGGCCGTGCGTGGGCACTCGCTCAGGATGCTTTGGGGCCTCGACTGATCGCACTGTTCAGTCGTTGCCTTGCAGAGGGAAAGTTCCCCCGGCGGTGGAAGGGGGGCAGGCTCGTTCTCCTTCGCAAGGACGGACGCCCGGCGGATGAGCCTGCGGGATATCGCCCGATTGTTTTGCTTGACGAGGCCGGCAAGCTGTTGGAGCGTGTGGTCGCTGCCCGCCTTGTCAAGCACCTGGAGAGGACTGGACCCGATCTAGCGGAGGAGCAGTACGGGTTCCGAAGGGGTCGCTCGACGCTGGATGCCATATCCCGCGTCCGCGACCTCTCCGTGGAGGCGTGCTCCAGTGGCGGCGTCATGTTGGCGGTGTCTTTAGACATTGCCAATGCTTTTAACACGCTGCCGTGGAGCACGATTTTAGAGGGACTGAAGTACCATAAGGTACCCCAGTACCTACAGCGCCTTGTCGGGGACTACCTCTCATATAGAGAGGTAATCTTTCCGACGACGCAGGGAGAAGGACGGAGCCCCATGACTCGCGGCGTTCCACAGGGGTCTGTTTTAGGGCCACTGCTGTGGAACGTCGGCTATGATTGGGTCCTTCGGGGCGCTAACCTGCGTAGCATCGGCGTCGTTTGTTACGCTGATGACACGCTGGTTACCGCCCGGGGAGGGACATACCGCGAGGCGTCGCTTCTGGCAACGGCAGGAGTAGCGACGGTCGTGGCCAGGATTCGGCAGTTGGGCCTGGAGGTGGCGCTCCATAAATCCGAGGCCATCTGTTTTCATGGTCCGCGGAGGGCGCCACCTGCGGACTCCAACATCGTGGTGGGAGGAACCTCTATTGCTGTCCGCTCAACGCTCAAGTATTTGGGCATTGTGCTTGACAGCAAATGGAGATTCGGAGAGCATCTGCGGCGGCTGTCCCCCAAACTCATGGGGACTGCCGCCGCATTGAGCCGACTACTCCCGAATCTGGGAGGCGGAGGAGGGATCTGCCGCCACCTATACATGGCGGTAGTGAGGTCGATGGCCCTCTACGGAGCCCCGATTTGGGCTGGCTCTCTGAGCACTCAGGAAACATCTACACTCCTGAGGGCTCAGAGAGTCATGGCAGTGAGGGTGTGCCGAGGGTATCGCACACTCTCCCACGAGGTGGCCTGTGTTATCGCGGGATCCCTTCCATGGGACCAGGAGGCTGAAGTCCTGGCGGCCGTATTCCGGCGCAGAGTCCGAGCGCGGGCTGAAGACCTGCGGCCGATGCCACAGGAGGTTGCGCACTGGCGCACGGAAGCCAGAGAACAGGCGTTGGTGCTCTGGAAGGAGCGGCTTCTGTTGGGACTCGAGCGGAGAGGGGCTGGAGCACAACGTCTCCTTGGAGCGATCCAGCCCCTTCTCGAACAGTGGGTCCAACGGCAGCATGGAGGGCTGACATTCCGCCTTACACAGGTCCTCTCGGGGCATGGCTGCTTCGGGAGGTACCTCTGTAACGTAGCCAGGCGGGAGGAGACCCCGGCGTGTCATCGGTGTGACTGCGCGGAAGACACCGCGCAACACGTACTGGAGGCATGCCCGAATGAAGAGGAGCCGCGGCGATCCTTAGTCGCGGTAGTGGGGGCAGACCTCACATTGCCGACCATCTTGTCAAAGATGCTCGACGATGAGAGGTCTTGGGACGCTATGGTCTCCTTCTGTGAAACTGTCATGTCACAGAGGGAGGCCGAAGAGCGGGACAGAGAGAGAGACCCTCTCGCTGGCCCACTCCGGAGGGCGCGGACACGGAGACGGGCCAACAGGGCCCGGACGCCGTCTCCGCTAGGAAGACCGGGGGCGCTGGATGTGGGTGCATCCAGCGTCCCTCTCTAGGTCGTCA